>CM073463.1:65764594-68567094 GCA_037074535.1 Gleditsia sinensis | reverse complement strand
ATGTCAAATATACTGTGATTTTTTGTTTATATTATTTTTTAATTAACTAATCATTTTTCATGAAATCCTTGTCTAATGTATTGAGGGATTTTTCTCTTATTGATATTTCAATCAAATAGAGTCATCTTTCTCTTTAAAAAAAGGGAAAAATGCTGTTTGTATGAATTTTATATTTAACTTATTAAATTATACCATAATGTAGTGTTACATAAATTTAATTTTAAAATATGGTCATATGTTGTTATTATTCGAATAACAGTTTTAGAAAAAAAAATAAAGGGGACAAAATTTACAATAAGTGCCTGATGATTGAATAACAGCGTACCTACATATGATGATTGAATACATCATTAATTAGATTGTATATATTGCAATTATATTTTAACAACAATTGAGAAAGAATTCACTTTTTCACCCAAAAGTATGATTTGTTTTGACAGATCTCAAGAAAGATGTTTCTACTTTCGTTTTAAAAAAAGACACGAAACATTTTCTACAATAAAAATTTCGTTAAATTTGTTTCACTAGAATTGATTTCTTAGAAAATTCTTGTTGTTAATATTTAAATTTTAGTACCATGCAATATTCGTTGCTACCAAAGGGTTAAAAGCTTAAAACTACCAAAGACGTCCATCTGAGTGCAAAATAAATAACTAGTGCACTGATGAACATTCCAGTCATAATGCATGTGAGTTTGTTGGTCCACATGAACTCAATTGAGAGTCACTATGTTTTTTTCTAAGTAAATTTTTGGAATTTTCTTATTTAAAATCTTCATTATGGCAAAACCTTTTTTTTCTTCGTAAATTTTCTCTTCCCAAGTCTTTGATTGAAACCTGTCATAAAAATAGTTTGAATTTTTATTGAAAATGATAGTTGAAAGTGAAGCTCGGTGCATTAGTAATAGACTATAATTTTCTAGCCATGTCTGTTAACCAAAGTATTGTTCTTTTAACTCATACTTGAAGTGACTTGATAGCTATGGATACATAGAAACCAACTAATTAGACAGACCCCTATTTCATCTTTGGGAGACCGATCTGACTTGACTGACCCTAACAATCCAAAAGGCCGATCGTTCCTCTACTGTGTTCTCTCACTGTAGCGTACTCTAAACTCAATCCCAGAATAGTCCAACCCCTTGTAGTGATAACACCGCTACACAAACGACGACAATATCTATGCCATGTCATCATATAGTGCAACAGCCAACCTTCCTCGTACGGGCCATATGCCTCTACAAAACCAATCAAAACTTCCACATGTGGCAATTAAAAATTAGCAGCACACCTTCGAAACCAGCTATAAATAGAGCCTCGGCGCCGTCATGTGACATCTTTTCCTTTATTTCTCTATAAACACACTCATGCAGTCTCTTTATCGGTCACATTCGACCAAACCTTGTACATTTGCTTAGGACAGTTCAGGACTATAAGCCCGAAAATCTTCATCACATACCTAGAAATTGGTAGTATACTTTAATTAATTTCCAAACTTAATGGGAAAAGTTGAATGCCAAAAGGTCCAGTCATACCTAGAAATTGGTAGTATACTTTAATTAATTTCCAAACTTAATGGGAAAAGTTGAATGCCAAAAGGTCCAGTCATACCTAGAAATTGGTAGTATACTTTAATTAATTTCCAAACTTAATGGGAAAAGTTGAATGCCAAAAAGTCCAGTCATACCTAGAAATTGGTAGTATACTTTAATTAATTTCTAAACTTAATGGGAAAGTTGAATGCCAAGAAGTTCAGTAAGTTTGAATATTCTATAAGAAGAAAAGCCATTAATTTTAAGAAAAAGAGTGGTGGGGTTTACGGCAAATCTGGAAGTAGGGAAAGGTCTATAATTAGATAGAGGAGGTGTATTTTGGTATTTTTCTTGAGTTTCCTTTATGGTGAAAAGTTATTTAAAATAATACATTCTTCTTGATCTTATACAACATTTTTCATTAAGACAGAGTTATCAGCTGAATAACATCAATTTTCATGTCTCTGTTCTTCATAAAAATATATAATTTCTGGGTGTTTAAATAAAATAAATCATATAAGGTACATGCATGATGAAATCGAAGGCAACAACGCAAAAGAATTGGTCTAGTACAGCCCCAAACCATATGTGTGGGACCAACCTCGAGTTAGAAACCAAGTTTTTCATTATTAGTTGAAGCTATCATAAAGCATATGTTTTTTTCCTTTTCTTTCTTTATTGTATTAAGCATTTGTTAAATCATTAATCAGGATCTTGACAATTACTAAAGCAACGATATAGATTGATTATATTATAACAACTAGTCAGCTAGCATTCCTATTATTTAATCTGACAGCTAAGCTGATTAAATTACAAAGTAGTAAAGAACACAATCCCGTTCTCTATTTCACTTTTAGATATTTGTGTGGGAAAATGGATCAATTTTCTAGTATTTTAATTAAAGAGACCAATATCTTCTTAAAGATAATATTGCAGCATTCAAAAACCTCCTTAAAACAACTTTTTTGTGTGGGGAGTTGCAAAAGAAAATTATAAAGAGCTTATATATTTTCTCCAGGTGAGTGTGGGTCCTTCAAACAAATTATTAATAAAGATAGGTTTTAACAATGGTTTTTTTTTTTTTGGGACAGATAACAATGGTTGTTAAAATTGCCGAGGATGTCTATACTAGTGCAAATGATGCTTTCTGGGCTAAGGCCCCCCAGCTTGTCTGTTCTGTGCCATGAACATCTTGCCACGCATTGGAGAAATTAATTTAAAGTGGCCCTACATATATTGCATTTTATACTGTTTATATGAATTTTATATTTGATTTATTAAATTGTATCGTAATTTAATGTCACTTATGCTGTTAGTTTTTTTTTTAAATTATTGTTTAAGAAACTAACCATTTTTCATGAAATCCTTTTTTAATGTACTGAGAGAGATTTTTCTCCTATTGCAATATTAATGAAATAGAATCATTTTCCTAAAAAAAAGAAAAAAATATAAATCATTTCAATGTTCTACTATATGATATTTTTTCAATTATTGATCCATGTTAAGTTTCTTTGAAATGCTATGAATAGTTTTGTACCGTTTATTGTGTTATTATAATAATATTATAAAATGGACAACCATTATAGTGCAAGATACTCCTGTTTATTACCAACTCAATACAAACAGGTCTAATCGTAAGAAAAGGGCTAATTATTAAATAGTATTTTAATTAAGGAGACCAATATCTTCTTAAAGTAAATATTGCAATGCATTGGGAAACTTCCTTGAACTTTTTTGTGTGGAGAGTGGCAAAAGAAAATTAGAGAGGGATTATATACTTTCTCCAACTGAGAGCGGGTCCATCAAAGAAATTATAAATAAAGACAGGTTTTCCAAGCTTGTTCTCTGAGCAACCGTATATATATATATATATATATATATATATATATATATATATATATATATATATATAGCATTATCAATTTATAGATTCACTTGTGAAAAGAAGGAAGATGAAGCCTGTTTTTCTCAAATTCCTTCAAGCTATACTACTCCTACTTGTGTTTTGGCTCCTTGCTTCCAATTCTTGGAGAGCTACAGGAGCTGAGGTTGGGTGCACAGAGAGGGAGATGCAAGCCTTGTTTCAATTTAAGGCTGACCTTGTTGATAAGTATGGCCTTTTGTCTTCATGGGGCAGTGAAGAGGGAAAGAGATATTGTTGTGAATGGAAGGGAGTTCACTGTAGCAACCAAACTGGCCATGTGGAAATGCTCAACCTGCATGGGAATTCTTCAATGTTCATGGAGTTGGAAGGTAACATCAGCGCATCGCTGATGGAGTTGGATCATTTGATGTATTTGAACCTCAGTGGGAATGATTTTAAAGGCAACAATATTCCTGAATTCTTTGGCTCACTAAGCAACTTGAGATACCTTGATCTCAAAGGTTGTTTGCTTGGTGGAAATATTCCAATTCATCTTGGGCGACTTCCACATTTGCGATATCTTGATCTTAGTGGGAATTGTCTCCAAGGTTCAATCCCTTATCAACTTGCAAATCTCTCACAATTGCAGTATCTTGATCTTTCATTTAATGATGCTCTCAAAATTGACCAAGAGAATGGTGAAGGTGAGTGGTTGTCTAATCTCACTTCTTTAACCTATCTTGACTTAAGTGAGGTAATTTATCTCAACCATTCTGGTATCATTATTATGAAATCCTTCAATAATATGTGTACCTTACGCTCGTTAACACTATACAATTGCCATTTGAGTGAAGAGCTTTCAACAATTCTTGAAAATTTGTCAGGATGTGCTAGATACACTTTGCAAAAGCTAGATCTTTCCAGGAATCAAATCACCGGCACACTGCCTATTGACCTTTCAATATTCACATCTTTAAAGACATTATACCTTTTCAAAAATCAGTTAAATGGGAGAATACCTGAAAATATTCAATTTCCATATCAGTTAGTGACTTTGTCCATTGCTTTTAACTCTTTGGAAGGTAATATCACTGACTCCCATTTTGCTAATATCTCCAACTTAAAGTACTTAGACCTTTCTTACAACTCATTAGCTCTTACATTTAGTAAGAATTGGGTCCCATCCTTTCAGTTGGACACGATTAATTTGGCATCTTGCATGTTAGGTCCTCATTTTCCTGAATGGTTGCAAACTCAACATTACTATTCCATGCTTGATATTTCTGATGCTAGAATTTCAGATATCGTTCCTAAGTGGTTTTGGAGTCAATTGTCATCAAAAGTTTCTTTGCTGAATATTTCTCACAACAACTTGATGGGTACAATCCCAAATTTCCCAATAAGATTTACTGAACACCCCATCTTATATTTGACCTCAAATCAATTTGAGGGCTCAATTCCACCATTTTTACATAGTGCATTTACACTTCATCTGTCCAACAATAAATTTTCAGAATCTCTCATGTTTTTATGCTCAAACAATGCAACTGAAACACTAAGTATGTTATATCTTTCCAACAATCAATTATCAGGAGAACTTCCAAATTGTTGGAGTCATTTCAACTCATTAGTCTATTTAGACTTAAGTAACAATAATTTGTCAGGAAAGGTTCCCACATCTATTGGATCTATACATGAACTTCAAACGTTGAAATTGAGAAATAATAGCTTCACTGGCGAGTTGCCTTTCTCCTTTAAGAGTTGCTCAAAGTTAGAAATACTAGATGTGGGAGAAAACAGATTATCAGGACTCTTACCTCCATGGATAGGGAATGGATTACAGCATTTGCAAATCTTAAGCTTGCGAAGGAATCACTTCTCAGGAAGCTTACCCATGAATATTTGTCATTTGATTAGCATTCGACTCTTGGATCTCTCATTCAACAATATATCTGGAGAGATACCAAAATGCTTCAATAATTTTACAGCAATGACACAAGAGAGTGTATCAATAGATTCCTTCAATGATTCTTATGTATTTAATAGAATGGATGGAGGAAAATATTATTATAGTGATATTTTAGATGCATTGTTGATGTGGAAAGGTACAGAGCAATTGTTTGAGGGTAAGGAGATGCAGCTATTGAAGATCATTGATCTCTCAAGCAATCAATTATCAGGAGAAATTCCAATAGAAATAGGGGATTTAGTTCAATTGATTTGTTTGAATTTATCAAGAAACAATTTAATTGGAAAAATTCCTTCAAACATTGGACGATTAACATCTTTAGAATTTCTTGACTTGTCAAGAAACCATTTAATCGGATCAATTCCTTCAAGTCTTGCTCAGATTGATCGTCTCACTAAGTTGAATTTGTCACATAACAATCTTTTTGGAAAGATTCCAATTGGAACACAGCTACAGAGCTTTGATGAATCAAGTTATGAAGATAATCTTGATCTCTGTGGAAAACCACTTGAAAAAAAGTGTTCAGAAGAGGAGACACCTCAACCAAAAGATAAATTCCAAAAAGATGGTGATTCAATTTTCTCCAAATCATTTTATTGGAGCATGTCAATGGGATTTATCACTGGATTTTGTGGGATTTTTGGCTCAATACTTTTCAACCGTTCTTCGAGACATACCTACTTCAAGTTCCTGAACAATTTGACTGACACTATCTATGTGATAGCAGCAATAAATCTTGCTAGATGCCACAGGTTGCTGAAACAATAACCGGTAATATTTTTTTGGTCCTCTCCTTGCTTTTAGCTTTTGCATAAGTAATAGTACTCATTGATAGCTTTTCATAATTCACCTTCATATGATTTTGTCCCCTTGCAGGAAAACTTTGCATGAATTCGTACTTGTTTAAGCTCAGACTATGGTATGTTTGAAATTTGACAAGAGAATGAGTGTTCAATGTAGGAGAAATATATGAATAATTTCAATGTTCTGCTATATAATAAATTTTCAATCATTGATGCTTGTTAAGTTGCTTTGAAATACTATGAATAGTTTTATTGTGTTATTAAGAGTATAATTTCTTGTAGTGTTCTATTTGTTTAAAAATCTATCAAATTTTTTTATGAATAATTTGGTTACTAGAGCTACATAGTTAAGCATTTTCAGCAAAAGTACGTATTAAAATATGTGGTTATTATAATTTGCACATTAATTCTATTCACATTCTTCAAGGTTTTCAAAATTGTTTAATATTGTTTTATTTTTTAGTTTGATGAATCAATTATACTTTCTCAAGGTTGGTAAGGCACTATTTTCTAAATTATGAAGATTTTAAAGTGGTTAAACTTTTTGGGTGGAAGTCTTAAAATCTTGAACTTATTATTACACGTGACTTAATCTTTATATATGTACAAGATTCTTTTTTGTTATTTTCTTCACTTATTCTAAGCTTAATTGGACCTCTTATGTGATGTTTTGCACTATGACTTAATCTTTATGTAAAGGTTGATATAGCCTCCCTGTTATGTGAAGTTTTGTCAGAACGTTATCGGCGAAGAAAAACTCTGTTGCAAAAGCTGGCGAAGATTTTCTATTGTGAAGGTTTTCTATGTAATTGTTGGTGTAACCTCTATTTATTGTGATTGTCCTTTTTCACATATAAAATTCTTAGACAGTAATGTTCTTGGAGAGAGGACTTAGGATCTGATTTTTGGACCCGAACCTCTATATGTTGTGGTGTTCTTCTACTCCCTTATCTCTTAATTTTCAATAATCGAAGTTTGCTTACCCACGATCGTTTAGATACAAAATAATTTTGAGAAAAATATTGGCTTGTTTGGTTTTTTTTCTCTGTTTCTTGTTTCGTTTTCACTAAACACAAAAAAAAAAATATGTTCAATAAAATTTAGAAGAAAATATCTTTTAAAAAAAAATTTCATTTTAAAAACACTAAACCTTTCCACAAAATGACTAGTGACGCTTCGGTAATTTTGCAAGAGTCTAAACTAACTATTGAAGAAAATCAATAGAACCTGAACCAAAGAAAAGACTCGGGGCCAAATTAAGTGGCAATGCTAATTAAGATCGATTTTTTTATTAAATCCTGAACGTCCAATCGTCAAAGCAATTCTAGTCTTTAACTATCTATTTTAGGATTTTCATTTATTCCACAGCCACTTTGACGGAACAAATTTAGGGAAAATTATACATTTTTATCTTAATGTTTTGTTTCATTGTAATTTTTTTTCTTTAGTTTATTCATTTTTGTGATTGATTTTCTAATTTATTTGCTTATTGTACTATCCCCTATCATTTAAATTATATTTTAATTTTAACTTTAGCTACACAAAATTATCAAAATATACTTCTAATGTTTTGATGCTTCATTTTTTCATCATCTTAATGAGAATAATATTTTGATAATTTATGAGATAAATTATTAAAATTAATAAATTGAAAAAATTACAATTGGAGATAAAAGATCAGGGTGAGGACATTTTGAATTATAGAATTAGAGATTTCAAAACACTCAGGTCAAATTTCAGAGACTTTGTGTTACACAATCTTAAAACTTCGTGTTTTCTTTAAATTCACTGTCACGTACGTGAATATGATTGTTAGTCAGGTGGCTTATCACGATTTTAGAAATTAAAATTACAATGACTCACCCACATACACCCAGGCTCAGTAGGGTCGGCTTTGTGTCCGTTTTCATTGGATTTCCAATCTACCCAATTCGTCTTCTTCTCCCAATGCTAGAGAGAAAGCGTGTGGATTCAGAAGCAAGGAAGAGTGAAAAACTCTCTGATGCGTAATCCAATCCAATTCAATCTCCGGATTGCAGTTAATCCGTAGCTATGTTGACTACCATTTGTTGCCGCCCACTCTAGCTTCCCCACCCCCGCCTCTCTCTCCCTCCCCAACTCTAGGGTTTTACCTCTGAAACGTCCAGCATTGGGGCTATCGCTCAATCGAACCTTCTCTCGCCTTCAACCTCAACCCAGGTTTCCTAATATTGAGAGTAAGCTATCTGTCTGTTCGTGTTTGCTTACCCATTAATTGATTTTGAGTACCTTTATGTATTGTATTTAAACTTTCTATTCTACTGCGGTTGTCCTTTTTCATCTATAAAATTCTCAAGTTACGTATTTGGTAAGAGGATGCAGGATCTGTTTTTTTTTCTCTTTAATCTAAGCCTCTAAATATAGTGGTGATCTTCTACTCCCGCACATTTAATCTTCTACAATTGAGGATGTTTTGGATGAAATTGAATTTTTCATTGAAGGAGGGACGAGCTTTCTATAGCAATGAAACCTGGAAAGTGTTCTTAATAGCAGCTCCACAATGTCCTAAACACAGGATTATTTGACTATGATTGGGTTCGATTCTACAAAAATGGTCCCTGTCAGTACGCGACAGCGAATGGAATTGATCTTCAAAACTCTTGGAACGAAAGGAAATATTATTAATAGCTGTTCAAAATATAGAATTTGCTTATAAATAAATTGAATTATTAAACATTGAACTCATTTGATTTGTATCGAAAGTTAAGTGCCTTAATTGGTTTCCAAAAACTTCATTCAAAGTACCTACATATAATGATTGCATACATTATTTATATTGCAAATTTATTTTAAAAGGAATGGATAAGGAGAATTCACTTTTCACCCAAAAGTTTAGTTTGTTTTCTGATACATATCAAGAAACATTTTCTACAATAAAATTATTGGTTTTTTATTTCACTGGAATCGATTCTTATTGTTAGAAAAATTTTGTGGCTAATATTAAAATTTTACGACGATAGAACACTAATTGCTACAAAGGGTTAAAACTTAAAAATTACCGAGGTTGTCTACTCATAATGCATCTGACCTAAGGTCCACACGCACTCAAATCGAAGTCAATATCTTTCTTTTCTTTTTTTTGCTGGAAATTTTCTTCTTTAAAGTCTTTGAAGTCTCCCTTAATATTATGGAAACTGAGTGAAAATTATACATGGTAGAAACGTGAAGATTGGTGGACTAAAGATAGTGGCACGCATTAAAAAAAACCTTATTTATAATAAGTACTATGCAGGGTGTTAATAGTTATCAGATGGTCAATATCAATAGATAGCCATTTTTCTGGTTACTCTTTTTTGAGTTGTCCACTTCACGTGAGTCAGCTTTCAATAAAAATATCAATTGATATGATTTAAGCTACAAGAACAGTACATTTTAAAAGACGTACTAGCCTATTGGATGGAAAAGTTTCAAAGCTTACCAGCTAAGGGGTCAATGGTTACTCAATGTAAAAGGTTCAAATCTTCAAAGCACCTACGTATGATGATTGAATACACTATTAGATTGTATATATTGCACTTATATTTTAACAGAAATTGAGAAAGAATTCTCTTTCCCGCTCAGAAATTTTCTTTGTTTTTGAGAGATCTCGACAAACATTTTCTACTTTCATATAAAGAAAGAGAAACATTTTCTGTTTGTACAATAAAATAATTTAGTTAATTTTGTTTCACTAGAATTGATTTTGTTAGAAAATTCTTGTTGATAATATTAAAATTTTATTACCATGGAACATCCGTTGCTACAAAAGGGTTAAAACTTTAAAACTGCCGAAGATGTAAGTAGAGTACTGATGAACATTCTAGTATTATTGCACCTCTTTTTGGTCCACATGTACCCAATTGATAGTCACTATCTTTTTTTACGTCAATTTTTGGAGTTTTCTTAAGATAAGGAAAACATTCATCTACAAAACCCTTCATTATATTATTTATAAAGTATCAGTATTCTACTTAATTGACAATTATATTGATAGTTGAAAAATGAAATAATAAAATTTGAATATAAGAAAATACCTTAAATGACGTAATGTTATCTGATGCATTTATGCCACAAATGTTAAAAGTCCACGTCACCAGTGAGTCAATGTACCATACGTCTGTATTTTGCTAGCTTTCCAATGAACGTAATTATTCCTGTATAAATCTATAACTAACCTGAGACTAGTATGAAGATGCCTTACTAATCCCACTTTTTCAATGTTTACAAATATGAATAAACCGTGTGCCAAGGTTGTTAAAGCTCCAACTTTGAGGTCACTCTGAAATAGTGAAAAGCATAAACCTTCCTCCAAGCTTACCTAGCGCATCTTCCAATTACTACTTTGACCTCTTTACAATTGTAAAATGGTCAGTAATTACTACGAAACAAGTAATATGAAAGCACACGGGGAAATCATGAGACATGGTCTAAAGGTAGTAAAGAACAAAATCCCATTCTGTCTTTCACTTTTAGATATTTGAGCTGGAAAATGGATCAATTTTCTAGTATTTTAATTAAAAGGACCAATATCTTCTTATAGAAAATATTGCAATGCATTCGGAAACTTCCTTAAAGCAACTTTTTTGTGTGGGAATTTGCAGAAGAAAATTACTGAGGGCTTATATACTTTTTCCGAGTGTGGGTCCTCCAAAGAAATTATTAAAAAAATAAAGGTTTTCCAAGCTTGTTCTGTCGAAAACTATATATATATATATACACACACTTGTGAAAAGAATGAATATTGCTTGAGCTTTGGCTCCTTGCTCCCAATTCTTGGAGAGATACATGAGCTGAGGTTGGGTGCATAGAGAGGAAGAGGCAAGCCTTGCTCAATTTAAGGCTGGCCTTCGATGAGTATGGCCTTGTGTCTTCATAGGGCAGCGAAGAGGGAAAGAGAGATTGGTGTGAATGGAAGGGAGTTCACTGTAGCAACCAAACTGGCCACGTCGAAATGCTCGACCTTCATGGGGATCATACATGGTTCGAAGGTAACCTCAGCGCATCGGTGATGGAGTTGGATCATTTGACGTATTTGAACCTCAGTTTAAATGTTTCTGAAGGCAACGATATTCCTGAATTCTTTGGCTCATAAGCAACTTAACTTGAGATACCTTGATCTTCGTGGTTGTTTGCTTGGCAGCAATATTTCAATTCATCGACTTCCACATTTGCGACATCTTGATCTTAGTGGGAAATTTCTCCTAGGTTCAATCCTTATCAACTTGGAAATCTCTCGCAACTATGGTATCTTGATTTGGCAGAGAATTATATATCTTGTAGGAGTGATCCCTTGTCAACTTGGAAATCTTTCAAAATTGCAGAAGCTTGATCTTTCATCCCATGGTGCTCTGAAAATTGAAGAGAACGGTGTTGGAGGTGAGTGGTTGTCTAGTCTCACATCTTTAACTTGTCTTGGTTTGAAGAGGGTGATTAAACTCAACTATTCTCATTACTGGTTGCAAACGATTGGTAAGCTAACAAGTCTAAAAGAAATACGTATATATATATCTAGCTATGGCCTTTCAGATAATCTAGTTCTTTCGCTGACCCATTCAAAATGGAATAGTTCCAATTATCGTTATCTTTGAACTCTCTTATAATACCTTCACATCATCCATAATCTTTCAGTACTGGCTGATGAATGTCAACTCCAACCTTGTTGAGCTTGATCTATCCTCTAATTTAATTTATTAGAAGGTCTCATATGATATGAATTCCGGAATATATGTACCTTACACTCACTAGTTCTTGACTCGAACCATTTGAGTGAAGAGTTTCCAAAAATTCTTGAAAAATTGTCAAGATGTTCTAGATAGTCTTTGCAAGAACTGTATCTATTCAAGTGTAATAACCGTAAAATTTAACGAAAATTCCAATTAAAGAAAATTTAGAATAAAAGAGAGAATTTTGACAATACAAATAAAAATCGTAGAAAATATGTATATTTATTACATGGATTAAAGAATTACAAAAAAAAAAGAAATATGAGAATTTATGTTTTGACACGCTATAAGCAAATATAATTTTATTTATGTAGAAATGATTATGATTTGTTAGAA
Organism: Gleditsia sinensis; assembly: GCA_037074535.1. Lineage (NCBI taxonomy): Eukaryota > Viridiplantae > Streptophyta > Magnoliopsida > Fabales > Fabaceae > Gleditsia > Gleditsia sinensis. Next base: position 68,554,850 of record CM073463.1, on the reverse strand, counting down.
GTAAGTGGACTTTTAAATAAAAGAAGTATTGTATTGCTTAAAATAATTATACTGGCCTCTATTAAATTTTTATGGTATTTTTAGAAATATTCTTTCTTTTAATATGAATTAAGATATTTGTTTTAAAATTTATTTTATTATTATTTTTATTAAAAAAAATCATGATTTAAGAGTTTAACTAAAGATTTATGAGAATGGAAATTTTTAAGAATTTTTGGGATATTTTATGATGAAAAATGGAATTTATATGAATTTTTATAAAAGAAAATCCTATTATTAATTATTTAATAATTATTATTATATTTAAAAAAAAAAAAAAAGAGCAGCCGTATGTTAAAATGAAACCGGTGCAATGAAATATCGAAAAGGAAAAAAACGGAAAGATGCATAGTAATAAATAGTGAGTGAATAGTAATCTCAAAATTTATCTTTCGATTTGGAGTGCTTAAGGGCTTCCGATACCAAAACTGACAGTGTTATTGGATTCACGACGAAGAGTACTTCAGTTTTGACCGATCAGTTTTTCAAATCAACCGTTGAATCGCCGTAGATCTGAAATAGAAAATATCGGTAAAAGGTAAGTTCTGAAAAACCTTACTTCGAGACTTCTAATTAGAAATCTGACTCCGTAGATGGATTCAGAAACTAGATAAATATTAGGATATGAAATTGTTTTGTTGATTCGGTAAAATTTTTGTGACAGTAAATAGTGTTTTCTGGCATTGAATAGTAGCAGTGAATAGTGTTTTCCGGCGGTGAACAGTAACCAAGCTCATTTAAGATTTTAGGACCTTCTGGACTCGATTTTGGGGTCTGTTTTACCGAATGCAGACCAGGAACTAGGATTTTAGGGCTGTCCAATCTGGAGCCCTTACCTGTGAGTGGGTTTTTCATACTATAGCGCATGTTTTATGAATTCGGTTTATAACTCTCTCTCTCGTATGATTTTAACTAGTTGGAATGTATGCTAAATTGTTTTACTGCTTTGAAAACCAATATGTTCCAACCATGTTAGAAATTATAAATTTAAATCCTAGTTGAACTCTAGGTATGCAGGGCAAGCATCTAGGCTGATAATTCTCCATTTGAGCTAGATTTATAGAAATGCGAATTTAATCATAGAAATGAACTAAGTTAGCCATGAAATGATTTGATGTATGATGAGCATCTATGTGACGTCCACGGACGATCTATGTTTAAAAGGGAAAATTTATGATTATAAACGTCTCCATGGGAATTCATGGATGAGATATATTTTAGAACGGAATTTTATGCATGAAAAGAGCTAGATGGAGAATTATAGCTTTATTGTAAAGTTATTAAAATGTTTTACTTTAAACTCTTTGAATAGCATATTTCAAATGTTTTCTATTGGAGTGACCCTTTTAGATCACTGTTAGCTAGTCGCAGGGAGTGCTAGCCCTGGTGCACCATGGTCATGCGAAGGCTTCGGCCTAGGATACTGTGACGGGCATATGACTGCCTAAGACACAGGGATTTAGGGTGGACTTTTGTCTACGCCTACAGTGATTACCATACCCTTGTTGTGTGCTTGGGGGATTTAGGGTGGACTTTTGTCTACGCCTACAGTGATTACCATACCCTTGCTGTGTGCTTGGGAGATTTAGGGTGGACTTATGTCTATGCCTACAGTGATTACCCTACCCTTGCTGTGTGCTTGGGGGAGATGATAGATCTGTTAGGAAAGACCTCCAATAAACTAGTGCATTTTTCTTAAAGATTAAATATTTCTAAACAATCTCATTCATCATTGTTATTGCATAAATAACTTCATTTATTACTTACCATGCATAATTGATTTGCTCTACTGTTACTGATTTAATCATGTTTTATCTTTTGAACATACATTTGAACTGTTTAGCTTTTCTTTCAATAAATTATGGTTAAATGCTTAACGTTTCTATTATTATCTTTACACCTTGATTTCAATTATTAAATTCATTGCGAAACATTCGTGCTTGATTTGCCCTGTTTCTGTTATAGTGTGATTTATCCATTCACTGAGATGTGGTGATCTCACCCCTCTTCTGTTTCCTCCCCACAGATAGTCACAGAGACTTTGATCCAGCTACAGCTTCCTAGGAGGCTGAAAATAGTGTTGGTAAGCCCCAGTTTGGGCAAGGCTCTTTTGTACTGTTTGTTTAGTTTAGTTTATGTCTAGCGTACCTCCATGAACATACAGGCAGGATCCTCGCTTCTTGCGTATTTTGATGTGTTGTTTGAAAAACGGTTTAATATTTTACAACGATGTTGGTATTATGAGGCCTTGGGCCAAGTTGAATCACATGAATATTATGAGGGCATGGGCCAAGTTGAATCACGGATGTTGGATTCATGAGATATATATATATATATATATATATATATATATATATATATATACAGTATTTTTCTGATATTGGATGTGGTATATGTGGCCAGTTATATTTATTATGTACTCTGAATTGTGTGCTGGATGTTTGTGCATGCTATGTGTTAGGCTTGCGGTTAGGGGGAAACCCTTATGCCGTACCGGTCATGTGTTCCATCATTTGGAGCCGTGACAATATGATATCAGAGCATTAGGTTTTCCTGTGTTCATGGAGTAACGGACCTTTAGGTAGGACTTTGAGTATGGGTATGAATCCAGACATACTTATACTTACGGTGCTGCTAAAGGGGTTCGATAGGATATTGTCCTTTTGTTCAAGTAAGTCAGTTTATAGTATGCTATGTTGGCATGGTTAAGTGACGGTTGGGCTATCTCTGTTTTATAGCGAGATGCCAGTTATATGAGATGTTATTTGCTTTCCCTTGCTATGTGTTTGGGAAAAGACCCATACAGAGTTTCTTCGCGTGTCCTCTTGAATGGTAGTAGGGCAAACCTCAGCGGAATGTTGAGTTTAGGCAAATCCTATACCACCAAGGTACGGAAGGGGTCAAACTCTGGTATGATGGTTTCTGAATGTGACATCCGTTATACCCGGTTGTCTAGATATGGTAGATTGTGATGTGATATTGAGAATGAATTTGTTGGCATTATGTCATGTCATTTTGAAATGTCACTAGAAGGTGATTAAATTCAATATTCTTGGAGAATTTTCTCTCTTGATACAAAGAAATTTTAGTGAGATACCCAGTAACCTAATCTCTGCTTTAGCAGTCCATAAGTGATTACAAAAAGGTGCCAAGGATAGTTGGCAGTGGTGAGAGATGCTGATATAAAGTATATCAGTGTAAATCAAATTCCAATGATTAGAGAATTTTCTGATATAATTCCTGAAGAATTGCCAGGATTACCCCAAAATAATAAATAGAATTTGGTATTGATTTATTTCTTAGCCAGCATCTATATTTCCATATAGAATGGCAACCACTGAACTTAAAGAACTGAAAAAGAAATAGTTACAAGACATGTTAAACAAGGGATTTAAAAGCACTAGAACTTTTACTTAGAGTGCTCCAGTTCTATTGGTGAAAAAGAAAGATGGATCACTATGACTATGCATAGATTATAGACAATTGTATAAAGTGACAATGTGGAATAAATACTCATTACCTCGTATAGATGATCTATTTGATCAGTTAGAAAGTGCTCAACATTTTTTTAAAAAAAAATTAATTTGATTTGATATTTAGATATCATCAATTAAGGATAAGAAAAGAGGATATTAAAAAAAAATTCTTTCAGGATTTGGCATGGACACTATGAGTTTATAGCTATGTCATTTGGATTGACAAATGCCCCAGCTACATTCATAGAGTTAATGAATAAGTAATTAAGCCATCCCTAAATCAAGTTGTTATTATATTTATTAGAATATTTCAAGAGTTCAGAGGATCATAAACAATATTTAAAGATAGTATTACAAACTCCAAAGGAGTATCAGCTATATGCTAAGTTCTCAAAATATGAATTTTGACTTAGTAATAGTATTTTCTTAAGGTATGTGGCTAGCAGGATGGTATCCAAATAGACTCTAAGAAAATAAAAGTGGAACAGCAATGGCTACGTTCTACTACAGTTATAGATGCAGATCCAAATCCAATTTGCGCTTCCTGTGGTTGTCTGCCGTCCATTCTATTTGAGCAATAGTTGGATCAAGTACATGAACATATACTTGTAAGGCATCAATCAACTCCTCAGCATTTGAAGCCGAGATGAGAATTCGTCGTGCTGAGTGTGGGATAAACTTCTGTTCCACAGTTTGATCTAGAAAATACAACAAATCATCAAAGAAGTGATTAACATTTAACAAACCTATCGGTTTGTGATGCATATTCAGTTGTGCCCAAGAGACTATTTGGAAAATCTCTTCTAAAGTACCAAAACCACCTGGTAAGGCAATGAAGGCGTCAGCATTGCTCATCATTCTAGCCATGCGTTCATGCATAGAAACTACTCTATATTTTTTCTCAATTGTTTTCCTTATGTTGCTGGATGCAGCTAGAGCTGTAGGAATAATACCTAGAACTTGGCATCCTCCTACATGTGCAGCTGTAGCCACACACCCCATTAACCCGCAGTTACCTCCACCATAGACTAGATGAATTTTCTTCTGGCCAGCACCATACCCAGGTTTTGTGCTGCTTTCACATATTCTCCATCTTTTCCAGGACTGGAACCACAAAAGACACAGATATTTCGAAACTGACGGAATGCGGTTCCCTCCATAATTTCTATCACCTTAACTCTGAGTATGAAGATAAAGATACTAATGTAAGCATTTATAGAACTCAGAGAAGGGCATATTTATAACAGTTATGTGAATGGCCGGGTATTATTAGAACAACTATGTGAGTGATTGATGGATATCAGCTAAATTAAAGGAAAAAAAATTTCAAAAATGACGGCAAGCATGTATATGTACAGTAGTTCTGACTCTGACTCATATTAAGCACATAAAGAGCATAAGATAAGATATCACTAAAAATTTGTCTTTTTCTTGTTATCTTTGATGAAGCATTGATGTCTTGAAAGGTTGTAGGTGATAGCCGTCATTGTAAAAATAAAAAAGAAAAAGAAAAAAAAGAGTGAAAATGCAAACCAATTAATGGTTGAAGAGGAACAATCAAATGGTTTATTTTGTTTTCTCAATGTTTTTACCAGTCGACTATTGGTTTATAAGTCAACTAGCTATTTTGAGAAATTTTAATTTTGACTAGTTATTTACAGTTGATTGATTATATATTTTGAAGCAACTAACTGCATCCTACCAGTTAACTATGTGCTCTTGTTATTCACAGACTTTATAGGCTCAGAAATATTTCTTTTCCATATGATATGCTTCTGCCGAATAACAATATCTTTGAATTAAATTTTGGCACATATATTCAAAATTTGCGGCCACCGATTGCAGCCACCGATTTTCGCCGAAATAGTAGCTAGATTTTGTTTACAGATTTTCAAGAATTACGACCACCGATTTTAATGCTTTTCAATGTTTGTCCAAATTTTTGACTTTCTATTTTGGTACCATTCTCTATTGTGCTTTTCGTCTGTTTCACTGCATTTTCCCTCATTAACGGTTGGCATTAAATGCAAGGTTGTTTTCCCTCATTGCAAGGAAAGATAATTTCTAATATTTGGAACTCAGTTATTATAGTGTTCAACTTATTAGTAGATTAAAGTAATAGAGATTTTGAAAAGAATAGATGGATAATGATGTAATGGTGTTTTGACGAATGTAATCAAAGGAGTTAACGGTGTTGAAGTTTTTGAGGAGTAAAGTATGGAAAGTAAGATTTAAGCTAATCTCGAAATTTTTAATTTGGAAACATGGAGAATATTTTGAGAATCATCTCTGAGAATAATGTAAGTGATTAAGATATTTGTGTTAATGATTTATACCTTGCTAAATTAAGACTAATATTTAGAATGTAAATTATGTTGAGATTGGAAATTCACGTATGGATAATTGTTGAGAAAAGAGATTTCAGAAGAAGCCATAGATTGTAAATATGGATTACCCGAGGTAATAAGGATATACTGAGATAAAAAAAAATGGTACTAGTATAATGGTAAAAAGAAGATACAAGTGAAATTTTTCATTGGCGGGTATGTTGGCAAGTATGAATAGAATATATTATCTCAAGAGAGTTATTCAGGAAGTCTAAGGATCTTTATTAGATAATAGAGTGACTGATACTAAATTTAAATAATGTGTTTATACATTAGAAGTTATGCTTTAAGTATCTTTATATTATTGTGGTGAAAGTTTGGAGAAATTAATTGTCCTTAGTTGAACTTGCTCATAGCAGTAATTATCATGCCAATATACAATGGCAATCATTTGAAGTTTTACATGAACACCATAGGTTTCTTAATATGTGAGTGAATTGAGAAAAGTTAAACTTTGAAAATCTAATTTGGAATAACATGCAATAGATAGCATATGAATTATTAAATTGATGATGCTAGTCTGGAGAGCATGCTACAAGCATATTTTTTTTTGAGATTGGTAGGAGATTTCTTAGCAGAATTTGTCTATAATAAAATGATATTAGAATATTTAAGCCTTATATAAGAGGTGTTACAAATGTTCTGTTAACTGACTCAGTGGAGTTATATTTATTATAAGATGTCATTGATAAAGTGAAATTGATTAGAAAAAAAACTCAATACAAGTCAAAAGTTTACAAGGACTATGAATGTTGAGCACTAGAAATTTTTAGTTGGTGACCATATATTCTTTAATGACTCACCAATAAAAGAGGTAATGAGATTTGGAAAGAAAGGGAAGTTACACCCTCGGTATAAAAAAAAACCATTTGAAATTCTTGATAGGATCGGTTCAGTGGCTTATTGTTTAGTTTTACCACCTGCATTGGATATCCAGTTTTTCATGTGTTTATACTACAAAAATATTTACCGGATTCTACACATGTTATACAATGTCCATAGATTCAGTTACAGAAAGATTTAACCCATGAGGAATAACCAGTAGCAATAGTGGTCAGACAAATAAAGAAGTTACGGTCAAAAGAAATACCTACAGTAAAAGTGATATGGAAAAATTATTCTTCTGAGAAAACTACTTGGGAAAGAGAGGAGGATATACGCGTTAGATATTTGTATTTATTGAACAATGAGATTAGTGTTTATCTGCAACTGTGGTGATGAAATTCGGGGACCGAATTTCTTTAAGGGGAGAAGAATGTAATAACCGTAAAATTTAACGAAAATTCCAATTAAAAAAAATTTAGAATAAAAGAGAGAATTTTGACAATAAACATAAAAATCGTAGAAAATATGTATATTTATTACATGGATTAAAGAATTACAAAAAAAAAATATGAGAATTTATGTTTTGGCACGCTATAAGCAAATATATTTTTATTTATGTAGAAATGATTATGATTTGTTAGAAGTAAGTGGACTTTTAAGTAAAAGAAGTATTGTATTGCTTAAAATAATTATACTGGCCTCTATTAAATTTTTATGGTATTTTTAGAAATATTCTTTCTTTTAATATGAATTAAGATATTTGTTTTAAAATTTATTTTATTATTATTTTTATTGAGAAAAATCATGATTTAAGAGTTTAACTAAAGATTTATGAGAATGAAAATTTTTAAGAATTTTTGGGATATTTTATGATGAAAAATGGAATTTATATGAATTTTTATAAAAGAAAATCCTATTATTAATTATTTAATAATTATTATTATATTTAAAAAAAAAAAAAAAGAGCAGCCGTATGTTAAAATGAAATCGGTGCAATGAAATATCGAAAAAAAAAACGGAAAGATGCATAATAATAAATAGTGAGTGAATAGTAATCTCAAAATTTATCTTTCGATTTGGAGTGCTTAAGGGCTTCCGATACCAAAACTGACAGTGTTATTGGATTCACGACGAAGAGTACTTCAGTTTTAACCGATCAATTTTTCAAATCAACCGTTGAATCGCCGTAGATCTGAAGTAGAAAACCTCGATAAAAGGTAAGTTCTGAAAAACCTTACTTCGAGACTTCTAATTAGAAATCTGACTCCGTAGATGGATTCAGAAACTAGATAAATATTAGGATATGAAATTGTTTTGTTGATTCGGTAAAATTTTTGTGACAGTGAATAGTATTTTTTGACGATGAATAGTAGCCGTGAATAGTATTTTCCTGCGGTGAACAGTAACCAAGCTCATTTAAGGTTTTTGGACCTTTTGGACTCGATTTTGGGGTCTGTTTTACCGAATGCAGACCAGGAACTAGGATTTTAGGGCTGTCCAATCTGGAGCCCTTACCTGTGAGTGGGTTTTTCATACTACAGCGCATGTTTTATGAATTCGGTTTATAACTCTCTCTCTCGTATGATTTTAACTAGTTGGAATGTATGCTAAATTGTTTTACTGCTTTGAAAACCAATATGTTCCAACCATGTTAGAAATTATAAATTTAAATCCTAGTTGAACTCTAGGTATGCAGGGCAAGCATCTAGGCTGATAATTCTCCATTTGAGCTAGATTTATAGAAATGCGAACTTAGTCATAGAAATGAACTAAGTTAGCCATGAAATGATTTGATGCATGATGAGCATCTATGTGACGTCCACGGACGATCTATGTTTAAAAGGGAAAATTTATGGTTATAAACGTTTCCATGGGAATTCATGGATGAGATATATTTTAGAACGGAATTTTATGCATGAAAAGTGCTAGATGGAGAATTATAGCTTTATTGTAAAGTTATTGAAATGTTTTACTTTAAACTCTTTGAATAGCATATTTCAAATGTTTTCTATTGGAAGGACCCTTTTAGATCACTGTTAGCTAGCCGCAGGGAGTGCTAGCCCTGGTGCACCATGGTCATGCGAAGACTTCGGCCTAGGATACTGTGACGGGCATATGACTGCCTAAGACACAGGGATTTAGGGTGGACTTTTGTCTACGCCTACAGTGATTACCATACCCTTGCTGTGTGCTTGGAGGATTTAGGGTGGACTTTTGTCTACGCCTACAGTGATTACCATACCCTTGCTGTGTGCTTGGAAGATTTAGGGTGGACTTATGTCTAAGCCTACAGTGATTACCCTACCCTTGCTGTGTGGTTGGGGGAGATGATAGATCTGTTAGGAAAGACCTCCAATAAACTAGTGCATTTTTCTTAAAGATTAAATATTTCTAAACAATCTCATTCATCATTGTTATTGCATAAATAACTTCATTTATTACTTACCATGCATAATTGATTTGCTCTACTGTTACTGATTTAATCATGTTTTATCTTTTGAACATACATTTGAACTGTTTAGCTTTTCTTTCAATAAATTATGGTTAAATGCTTAATGTTTCTATTATTATCTTTACACCTTGATTTCAATTATTAAATTCATTGCGAAACATTCGTACTTGATTTGCCCTGTTTCTGTTATAGTGTGATTTATCCATTCACTGAGATGTGGTGATCTCACCCCTCTTCTGTTTCCTCCCCACAGATAGTCACAGAGACTTTGATCCAGTTACAGCTTCCTAGGAGGCTGAAGATAGTGTTGGTAAGTCCCAGTTTGGGCAAGGCTCTTTTGTACTGTTTGTTTAGTTTAGTTTATGTCTAGCGTACCTCCATGAACATACAGGCAGGATCCTCGCTTCTTGCGTATTTTGATGTGTTGTTTGAAAAATGGTTTTATGTTTTACAACAATGTTGGTATTATGAGGCCTTGGGCCAAGTTGAATCACATGAATATTATGAGGCCATGGGCCAAGTAGAATCACGGATGTTGGATTCATGAGATATATATATATATATATATATACAGTATTTTCTGATATTGGATGTGGCATATGTGGCCAGTTATATTTATTATGTACTCTGGATTGTGTGCTGAATGTTTGTGCATGCTATGTGTTAGGCTTACGGCTAGGGGGAAACCCTTATGTCGTGCCGGTCATGTGTTCCATCATTTGGGGCCGTGACATCAAGAATCAAATCTTATCCCTTTCTTACAACTCAATAGCTCTTACATTTAGTAAGAATTGGGTCCCATCCTTTTAATTGGACACAATTTATTGACGTCTTGCAAATTAGGTCCTCATTTTCTCAAATGGATGCAGACTCGAAATAACTATTTCAAACTTGATATTTCTGATGCTCAAATTTTGGATATCGTTCCTAAATGGTCCTGGGGTCAATTGTCACCAAAAGTATCTTTGCTGAATATTTCTCACAACACAACAACTTGGCGGGCACAATCCCAAATTTCCCAATAAGGTTTACTGATTGCCCCTTCTTACATTTGACTTCAAATCAATTTGAGGGCTCGATTCCACCATTTTTATGTAGTGCATCTATACTTTATCTATCCAACAATAAATTTTCAGAATCTTTCAGGTTTTTATTTGCAAACAATGCAACTGAAACACTATATATATTAGATCTTTCCAGCAATCAATTATGAGAAGAACTTTCCGATTGTTGAAGTCATTTTAAATCATTAGTCTATCTAGATTTAAGTAACAATGAATTGTTAGAAAAAATTTCCACATCTATTGGATCTCTATGTGAACTTCAAGTGCTGAAATTGAGAAATAATAGCTTCACTGGCAAGTTGCCTTTCTACTTGAAGAGTTGCTCAAAGTTAAAAATGCTAGATGTGAGAGAAAAAATATTATCAAGACTCATACCTCCATGGATAGGAATGGATTATAGCTATTGCAAATGTTAAGCTTACGAATGAATCTCTTCTCAGCAAGCTTACCCATGTATCTTTGTTATTTGACCAGCATTCAACTCTTAGATTTCTCCTTCAACAATATATCTAGACAGATACTCAAATGCTTCAATAATTTTACAGCAATGACACAAGAAAGTGTATCAACATATCCTTCCAGTCATTCATATGCATTTCATGGAAGTGATGGAAGAACAACATTTTATTATCTTTTTAGTTTAAATGCATTTTTTATGTTTAATGTTTGAGGATAATGAGGCGACACTTTTGAAAAGCATTGATTTCTCAAGCAATCAATTATTAGGAGCAATTCTATCTGTTATAGTAAATCTAGTTAAATTGGTTTCTTTGAATCTATCAAGAAACAATTTGACTGAAAAAATTCCATCAGAGATTGGACAATTAACATCTCTAGAATTTTTAATTAGATTTGTCAAGAAACCTTTTAATCGGATCAATTCCTTCTAGTCTTGCTTAGATTGATCATCTCACTATGTTGGATTTGTCACATAACCAATCTGGAAAATTTCCAGGCACACAGCTTCTGTGTAGAACCACTTGAAAAAATGTATTCAGAACTCAAGAAAGCTCAACTAGAAGTTGAATTCCAAGAAGATGGGGATTCAGTTTTCGCCAAATCATTTTATTGGAGTAAGTCAATGGGATTTATCACTGGATTTTATGGAATTTTTGGCTCAACACTTTTCAACCCTTTTTGGAGACATGCGAGGTTCTTGAACAATTTAACTGACTCTATCAATATGACATGTAATAACCGTAAAATTTAACGAAAATTCCAATTAAAGAAAATTTAGAATAAAAGAGAGAATTTTGACAATAGAGATAAGAACCGTAGAAAATATGTATATTTATTACATGGATTAGAGAATTACAAAAGAAATAGGAGAATTTATGTTTTGGCACGCTATAAACAAATATATTTTTATTTGTTTAAAAATGATTATGTTTTGCTAAAAGTAAGTAGACTTTTAAGTAAAAGAAGTATTGTATTGTTTAAAATAATTATACCGGCCTCTATTGAATTTTTATGGTATTTTTAGAAATATTCTTTCTTTTAATATGAATTAAGATATTTGTTTTGAAATTTATTTTATTATGATTTTTATTAAGAAAAATCATGATTTAAAAGTTTAACTAAAGATTTATGAGAATGGAAATTTTTAAGAATTTTTGGGATATTTTATGATGAAAAATGGAATTTATATGAATTTTTATAAAAGAAAATCCTATTATTAATTATTTAATTATTATTATTATATTTAAAAAAAAACCTCAGAAACCATAAACGAAACCGGGGGCGACTGCGTCGAATTCGAAGAAAAATCGAAAAAAATAAATAGTAATGAATAGTGTAGGAATAGTAACATCTAATATTTTCTTTCGATTTGGAGTACCAATTAGTTTCCGATATCAAAACTGAACGTGTTATTGGATTCAGGACGAAGAGTACTTCAGTTTTGACCGATCAGTTTTTCAAATCAATCGTTGAATCGCCGTAGATCTGAAGTAGAAAACCTCGATAAAAGGTAATTTCTGAAAAACCTTACTTAGGGACTTCTGATTAGAAATCTGACTCCGTAGATGGATTCAGAAACTAGATAAATATTAGGATATGAAATTGTTTTGTTGATTCGGTAAAATTTTTGTGACAGTGAATAGTATTTTTCGACAATGAATAGTGGCAGTGAATAGTATTTTTCGGCGTGAACAGTAACCAAGCTCATTTAAGGTTTTTGGACCTTCCAGACTCAATTTTGGGGTCTGTTTTACCGAATGCAAACCAGGAACTAGAATTTTAGGGCTGTCCAATCTGAAGCCCTTACCTGTGAGTGGGTTTTTCATACTATAGCGCATGTTTTACGAATTCGGTTTATAACTCTCTCTCTCGTATGATTTTAACTAGTTGGAATGTATGGTAAATTGTTTTACTGCTTTAAAAATCAATATGTTCCAACCATGTTAAAAATTATAAATTTAAATCCTAGTTGAACTCTAGGTATGCAGGGCAAGCATCTAGGCTGATAATTCTCCATTTGAGCTAGATTTATAGAAATGCGAACTTAGTCATAGAAATGAACTAAGTTAGCCATGAAATGATTTGATACATGATGAGCATCTATGTGACGTCTACAGACGATCTATGTTTAAAAGGGAAAGTTTATGATTATAAAGGTCTCCATGGAAATTCATGGATGAGATATATTTTAGAACGGAATTTTATGCATGAAAAGAGCTAGATGGAGAATTATAGCTTTATTGTAAAGTTATTGAAATGTTTTACTTTAAACTCTTTGAATAGCATATTTCAAATATTTTCTATTGGAGTGACCCTTTTAGATCACTGTTAGCTAGCCGCAGGGAGTGCTAGCCCTGGTGCACCATGGTCATGCGAAGGCTTCGGCCTAGGATACTGTGACGGGCATATGACTGCCTAAGACATAGGGATTTAGGGTGGACTTTTGTCTACGCCTACAGTGATTACCATACCCTTGCTGTGTGCTTGGGGGATTTAGGGTGGACTTTTGTCTACGCCTACAGTGATTACCATACCCTTGCTGTGTACTTGGGAGATTTAGGGTGGACTTATATCTACGCCTACAGTGATTACCCTACCCTTGCTGTGTGCTTGGGGGAGATGATAGATCTGTTAGGAAAGACATCCAATAAACTAGTGCATTTTTCTTAAAGATTAAATATTTCTAAACAATCTCATTCATCATTGTTATTACATAAATAACTTCATTTATTACTTACCATGCATAATTGATTTGCTCTACTGTTACTGATTTAATCATGTTTTATCTTTTGAACATACATTTGAACTGTTTAGCTTTTCTTTCAATAAATTATGGTTAAATGCTTAATGTTTCTATTATTATCTTTATACGTTGATTTCAATTATTAAATTCATTGCGAAACATTCGTGCTTGATTTGCCCTGTTTCTGTTATAGTGTGATTTATCCATTCACTGAGATGTGGTGATCTCACCCCTCTTCTGTTTCCTCCCCACAAATAGTCACAGAGACTTTGATCCAGCTACAGCTTCCTAGGAGGCTGAAGATAGTGTTGGTAAGCCCCAGTTTGGGCAAGGCTCTTTTGTACTGTTTGTTTAGTTTAGTTTATGTCTAGCGTACCTCCATGAACATACAGGCAGGATCCTCGCTTCTTGCGTATTTTGATGTGTTGTTTGAAAAACGGTTTAATATTTTACAACGATGTTGGTATTATGAGGCCTTGGGCCAAGTTGAATCACATGAATATTATGAGGGCATGGGCCAAGTTGAATCACGGATGTTGGATTCATGAGATATATATATATATATATATATATATATATATATATATATATATATATATACAGTATTTTTCTGATATTGGATGTGGTATATGTTGCCAGTTATATTTATTATGTACTCTGAATTGTGTGCTGGATGTTTGTGCATGCTATGTGTTAGGCTTGCGGTTAGGGGGAAACCCTTATGCCGTACCGGTCATGTGTTCCATCATTTGGAGCCGTGACATGACAGTAGCAATAAATCTTGCTACTTCTCCTTGCTTTTGGCTTTTTCATAAGTAATAGTACTCATGGATAACTTTCCATAATTCACTTTCATATGATTTTATATTTTTGCAGAAAAAATTTGCATGAATTCATCCTTGTTTGAGCTCAGACTACTGTATGTTTGAAATTTGACAAGAGAATGAGTGTTTCTGTAGGAGAAATATATAAATAATTTCAATGTTCTGCTATATAATAATTTTTCAATTAATTATACATGTTAAGTTGCTTGGAAATACTATGAATAGTTTTATTGTGTTATTATAATAATTTTTAAAATTGTACAACCATTATAGTGTAAGATACTCTTGTTAATTACTAACTCAATCATGTCTAATTGTAAGAAAAGGGCTCATAATTAAGTAGTATCTCCTTGTCTATTTTCATATTCATTAAAGTAAAAAAAAAGTTCAATAATTTTTTTTTAGTTTATTAAAGGCAAAGACCAGAAACTTAAAGGTTTATGAGTCGTTACTAAAAATCTTACCTCAATGTCATGGTTGGTAACAGTGATATCATTATTGACCATAGTTGATAACAGTGACATGGTTGGTAAATGTCTCAATGTCATGGTTGGTAACAGTGATATCATTATTGACCATAGTTGATAACAGTGACATGGTTGGTAAATGTCTACGGATCCTTTGTTGTGTTTTAAGTACAACACGCTTTAAGAGAATATAAAATAAAAAAAATTAAAGGGATGTGTTTGGCTACATTTTGAGCACAGTACGTAGTGCTGTGCTCGTAGTGCTGTGCTCAAAACACAACAGAAGAGAAGTGATATAAGATACCTCTAATCATATTATATCATGTTCGTGTAAAATGTTTAAATCTCAAGGTATTCCATGCCGACATATACTTTTTATTTGGAAGGGTAAAGGTTTACATGAGTGAGAACAACCTAATATCAAAGACATGGACACAGTTACATGAGTATATACGTAGAGCCAGACGATGTCAGGAAAAATTGCTTCTTGTAATGAATGGAGCTTTTAGTATTAAGAAGCAAGTAATTGATTTCAAGGAAGATATTTCACATAAAGTAATTGATTTCAAGGGAGGTATTTCACATAGCAAGACAAAAGAAATAGAGTCTTTCATTGATTCCAATATTTCCCAAAACGTTGAAATCTATCCGCCTCAATTTTCACTTTCAAAGCTATTGAACAACAGCAAAAGAGACATAAGAGTACTGTCCCATGAAGTCTTTTCCATAGTTGTTGGTGAGAAACCTATTATGTGTTTGTCTATTTTAGATTTTGCATGTTATTTTGTTATTTTAATAATTGACATTTTTTTTTTGTATTTGATCATTTACAGTTACAACTTTGGAGACATTTTATAGTACAGGACATGATACTTTAGAGATTTCGAGTCTATTTGTTTTTTTTTAAAAAAAATTATTTTTTATTTTTAGTTATTCTCAGAACAAAAAAAAATTCATTTGATAACTGTTTTCTGTTATTGTTTCGAATACAAGTTTTGAAAATAAATTATTTTTAAAACAAAAATATAAAAAAATTGTTTTTATTTTTTATTTTTGTTTTCAGAATATAAAAAATCAAAAAATAACATATTTTCAAAACAGTTTATCAAACGGATCTTTTTTTTTTTTATTCTGCAGAATAATTTTTAAACATAATTTTTAAAAACAATTTTTAAAAACAAAAAAACAAAAATAGAATTAAACAAGTCCTTTGAATCTTAAAAAGACTTTTTTGAGCAATATTTAATTAATTATGATTATATGGAGAAATAATATTCTTTTTCTGTTATAATTATTCTTGTTATTGTATTTTTGCTTTATTTTTTGAGGTTTCAAGTTGAGTTTCTTAACTTGGTGTTATCGCAATTACATATATAATTATAATTAGAAATGGTTGCCAAGAACATCGTAAGAACAGTATATACAAGGTAAGAGTTAACATAAGTTTTGCTTTATGCATCATCAACTAATTCAATTTGGAATGGTTGCTAAGTATATGAAAATGTGCAGGTGAATGCTAATATATCAGTCCTGTTTGCAATCCTCGCTTCTTGAAGGTATTGAAGATATTTAGTTGTTCAGATGCAGCAAGGGAATCTTTGACAAAGGAGGATTCATATCTGGCAGTGTATATAACACAGTTGAGGCTTACGCAAGTTCAATTCATAACCTGCTAAATGTGTATCTCAGCATGCAAAACTTGGTAGAATGCTAATCCGCGAAAGATGCATTCATCTGCAGCACAGGTATTGGGGCTTGGAGCAGTTAAAGAGATTGACCATAGCTGAAATATTATTGGAAGGTAAAATGTGCAAGCAGCTTCCATTAGAATAGAGTTTTTTTTTTTTTTACAATTTTATTTTGAAGCTAAAAACTAGAAACCAACCCCATACACGTAAAGAAATTAGAATTACCATATCTCTAAATTTTTTGTCAATATCTGCAAATTTTCTTCGCCGTCGTTACCATTTGTCCAAATTCTCATAAAGACCATTTTAATTTAGTCACAAACACAGCAGCATGTCAAAACAAATTGTTATTGAAACTTTGACGGAAATTGATTCAACAAATAGGTAGAAAGCTGAACAAATAATTATAATTGTATAGTTATAATTAGAAATTTAAAGAATGATGTGGGGTTTGGAGGTTCTTCCATAAGATCAATGAATCCTACAAACTTTATTTTCTCATCTAAGTTCCATCAACAATATACTCAGAAAAGTTCAACGAAAAACAGACAAATAATGTAATCTATGAAACATTGAAACTTTATTTGTTATAAGATACTTCGATACATATTAAAACAACCTTCGTTTTTTTTTTTTTTGGGGGTGAAGGAATCAGTATATAATGCTGAGTAAAAGACGAATCTGGTATGGTCGTTACATGCGTTCGTGGAATTTAACAAATCTCCAACTACGAGATCCTTGTAATCTGAATTCAGAAAAAGTATCAATTTTGAGGAAGCAAGGGCTTCAGATATAACAAGCAGCAAAAACAAAAACCACTAAAAACCCCGTTATTGAGCTCGGGGGGACGGTGACTGAAATAGCATGGGGCGAGAAGAAGAAACTGAGAGGACAAAACTTTACCTGAATTTATGAGTTTGCTCCATTAACTCTGTGAATTCCAATGGCAGCGTTTTTTGATACACTATTCACAATTATAAAGATAAAAATAAAAAAAAATAAAAAAAAAATTCATTTCGGATTACATTTTTATATTTGTACAAAATAATTTATATTTTTTTATAGCAATGATAATAACGAGGCTTAAACTTAAAATCTTCAAGAAACTTCTTAAACCCTAAACCTCAAAAAGTCAGATCAGGGTTATGGACTTCAAATAATTTAAATTTGATATGATATGCACCTTAAAGAAAATATATGATATGCTTGATCATAAAATGAATGGAACAGCTACAAAATTTTCATCCAATTGTAACTTTCGTAAAATTCTTCTAAAAAGCATTTGTTCATATGGATTACATATTTATTGAAATTTTTCGTGATAAAAATAATAAGGGCACAAATTATAAATTTCTCAATTTACTTTGAGTCTACATAACTTGTAATGGTAATTTCTTTTCAATGCATTTATATGAAATCTTTCTTATAAACAAAAGGAAAAATAAAGTACTTCCAAAAAAATAATATATTAAAAAAATTCATATAATTCTAAATTATTAAATACTATTATCAACAATATTATCTTTAAATAATTATTTAATACAACATAAATCACTTTCAAATATGTCTTGGAAACAATAACCCATACGAGTATAACATGAAAATCTTCCGACACAAAAGTACAAGTATATAAAGCATACACAAGCTTAAACATATTTTGTAATTCTTATACTCAGAAACAAAGTGAGTAAAATTTCTGATGAGCCGTGAAATATGAGTATTTTACTATTCCCCAATTACTGCTTGACCCTACAGAAACATGGATATTAAAAAAAAAAAGAGAGAGAGAGAGAGAGAATGACATATCGTCCCTCCATTCCATGGATATGTTTCGTACTATGCAGGAAGAGGACACCCTTCTTGTAATATAAATGAATTTTTACCAGCTTTAGTTTGGCATACCCTAAAACAGATTAAGAAAAAAATGTAGCAATCTACCAGTTAGTTCCTTTGTCCCCTTGTTCATATAAAATTGACTGCATAATTTCCCCTTCTTTTTTTCCTTGGGCAAACAAAATGGGTAGCTGCTAATATCCAATACTATCAGTCTGAGTGCCTCTCTTAAAGAGGAATGACGGAGCCTGAACACCATGATATCTTGGGAAAGATGACCATCAAACTAGATTGCCAATCAAAAGGAGGATTCAAATTTTGCACATGAGAAATGTAAAGTTTTAATCTGAGTTCCTTCAACCGGCTGAGACAAAGAGCATTGGAAAATTGACTATATAACTCTAGACTAATGACATTTGCGGGACCAAATAAATAAATCATTAGGGAATTGAAAAAAACAAAAAGGCAAAGACGTCATTCTGTATCAAGCCGCCTAATCTACCTCCCCTCGTTGCTGAATACCTGTTGTTTATATACAATGAAATGATTAAGGCTCAAATAAATTAAGCTCATAAAGTCCTTCATTGATACTTGCTCCAAGTGAAGTACAGTCGGTTCACCAGAAAACTCATTCCAACAAACGCAGGTAACATATTCCTCTTGTCAAAACAACCTTTTACAATGAAGTTTGACTTCATCTGACCTGGGATTATATATTTTAAGTATTATCAACAATAGGATTAGTCTGTCTCTATACGGTCTCTGTCACTTCTGTATTGGTCAGCCTCTATGAACTCCTTTTTCCCTCAAAAAAAAAGGGCAAATGAAAAGTTCCGTTAGAATAACCAAAGAAAGGGAAAAACAGAAAATCCAGATTCTCACCAAAACTGGCTGAAAATAACTGCAAACTAGTATGTTATGCATAAAATCTCAAGCACCATTAGCTTCTGAATCATTCTGCAAATTGCACAACTGAAACTAAGAATCGGCCAGCTGAAAAAAATTAATATTCTCTGAAAAATAGAAGTTGGAATACCTTGTTATAAAAATTGCTATTAATCACCCCAACTTCTTTCAGGAGATTTTCCAATTCAACCGTTATCTCACAGAAGGATGGCCGGTTGCTTGGAATGGCTTCCCAACATCTTTGCATCAAATATGATAGTTTAGGGTGCCCTTCCTTTGGAAGTTCTGGGCGTAGCCCCTGAAAGATTGTACATCACGGTTGGGTCAGACACAAAGGAGCACTCTTAGTTGAATAGCAACTGTATTGTACAGACTCCCAGCTACATTAATCAGGCCAACCTCATAACTTTTACGGCGCACAAGTTACCATAAAACATGCATTCATTGAGCTAGCATAGTTATTTCTGGAGACAATTACTTTACCCAAATTTAATTTGTTGTTGACTTCATTGAATCTACAAAGTTATTAATTTAAAGTCAAACATAGAAAAAGCTTCAAATGTCTTCATGATTCTAATTATAATTGTAAAAATTGGCCAGCTGGTTCACCACTTTACCAGTCGAAAGTCAACTAAACCAACATCATTTGTTGATGTAAAATGTGCCAAGTTTCATATGTATTATATATATATATATATATATATATATATATATATATATATATATATATATATTATGAAAATTAATTCTCAAAATAAAATATATTAATCTTAAGTAAAAATTTCATCACTTAATTGACAAAATAAAAATGATATAAATTTAATATATATCAAAGCGATCATTCGAAACTTAAAACAATCTTTAAAATGGTTATTTTGATATATTAATGTTTAATAAAATTTATTTGTTCTCTTTACCTATATATGCATACTTTTTTAGATAATTTAACATTATTTAGAAGTATTTATAGTTGCTACTTCCATTTTCTTTAGTTTACATATATATTAGATTAAGTGTCATCACTAGTCCAGTTTTCAGATAAACCAATGCGAGGGCATAAATACAACATCGATTCATTAATTCACACTTTTCTTGAGTTGATGGGAAAATCCAAACAAAACCGTGTATCAGCAAATACCATTCAACATCGGCAAACAAATTGCCACTTTGAAAACTGGTGAGGATGCAAATATATATTGTGTTGTCATGCATATTTACAGCAATAAGAGGATTCAATTATAAATATTAAACTTTGCGATTAAAAATTCAAGTTTCACTTGAACATGGAGAACAAACCTCTCTCACACCCAGGGCAGCTTGTAGTGGAGTCATGGTATCATACGGTACCTGAAATACCAAATATAACCAAAATTTGTTTCTGAATCTCCTTGACATGTCAAAAAATCAGTGTTCAAGGAATGGAAAAGGAATATAAGAGCATAAAATCTTATAGTTCTAATTTATGCTATACCTTTGCTGTCACTAGTTCCCACAGAACTATGGAAAAACTGAATACATCAGCTTTCTGGTCATAGTGTTGATGGTTTATAACCTTGTGGGAAAATTTAAATAACAGTAAGATCCAGAAAGTAAAACCAGAATGAGACAAGCATAAGTGTTCAGTTTTTCATTATGTGTGCTGCTAATTTTCTTTCTTTCAGGCTTAGGTATTGACAGAAAGGGAAATGGAGAGAAGCTAAAATGTCTATCATATTCATTAGAAATAAAGCACGCATAACAAAAGACAACAGAAAAATGGCATCATTTTCCATGATCCATGTGCTGAGCTAATTTGGAAATCGCAGTGCATTGATTTTCCCAATGCCCAGTTGCCACATCATTTGGAATATACTTTTGGTGTTAGTTGAATATCTTATCATCTTCATTCTGTGATCATTCTTATCTTCAAATTAAAATTAATCTTTTATCCAAATATTAACAAAGCATATTAAACAAAGGCAACAGATGGAGATTACCCAAAAAAAAATAGGCAACAGATGGATAACCCGTTTCACAACAGAAACTAGCAGCTACTGGCCTACTAATATAAATAAGAACTTGCTATAACATGGCCAAAAATATTAATAGAGAACTTTGACATGTGAGCGCAAGGAAATTCAATATTCTGAGATTTTACCCATTTAGAAATTCAACATACCACAAAGCAGTGAGTTGAAGAAAAAAATTTAATTCTCAAGATGAATGAATGTAATTCCCTAGAGAAGCTTGGTAGTGCATATTGAAAGAAAAAAATATAGAGATCAATAGGAGTCACAATAGAAAAAATTATGCCCAACTAATTAACAAAGTAAAGAACTTTAAAAATTCATGGTTAAAGTTGAGATATGGTGGATAGAAAGGCTTGCACACTTGTACACTTACACAGACACACACACACACACAACAGCAGCTCCCTCCCTTATTATATTTACTAAACTGAATAAATCTGAATACAAAAGAAAATCCTCCAAGAAGATGACAAATCCTAAAGACAATTACGAGGGATAACTACAAGACTCCTAGCTAATAATAAACTCTTAACCCATAGATAAAGAATGCGATAATTATCTCAAATTATCCTTTATCTTTTAACACTCCTACTTAATTTGTAAGCCTTATCTTTGAAAAATTGATAAGTTTCTCAACAAGAACAAATAGTTATTATTATTAATCACCCAGCACCCCCAGCTATAAAATGCACCCACTGAGCACCAATATTAGTATTGGATTAAAAAGCAATCACTTTTTATCTTCAGAAACCAAACCTCTGGCGCCATCCATCTGTATGTTCCAGTTTCTGCTGTCATCACTCCCCCTTGATTTAGAAGACGAGCAACTCCAAAATCAGCTACTTTAACAACCTTATAGGAAAGAAACAAAAATGAAAATTTAAAATGAAATTGAACATTTAGAACAGTACATATACTGGAAAAAAATAGTACATATAATTAATAAATTTCTCCAAAAAAAAACAGAAATGACAACTACAATAACAAAATTTAGAAAATTAGCTGGTAGCAGCTCATACACATTACTATCAAGTCATTATCCATAAACAAATTAAAATAACACAGAAAGAACTTTTTTTTTAACAAGGAATGTACCTAAAAATTACAATGCTACTTCTTCATCAATCACACCCCTTTCTTTTCTTTTCTTTTCTTTTGGCCAGCAAATGAGTGATACACTTGATTTTTACATGATCCAAGAATTACTCTAGTTTCCATATCCGTCTTTCCCTTCCTCAAAACACACTCATAAATTAATGCATAAAAAATTTAATTTTCATCTAAACGGCCGAAGGAGACACTGATGGAAGCGGACATTCTGATTAAATTACGCCAATGACTCCTAGAAATCTTGAGTATGGTCAAGTATTCTACCCATTAACTCCAAACGATATGGTGGTCATTAACAATCATTGCTATTTTGTACATGCCAATAATATAAAACCACTCAGTCTTATATGCATGATGAATACTTATGATTTAACCAGTAGCGACATTCTTGGGGCAAGTAATGTCAATTAGACTGTCTACTACAATTATTTTAAATAGTTTATTAATTAATGGTCAATAAATAATTGAGGAAAACTCATGGATAAACAAGATAGCTGAGAAGTTTGTCAATTGGACTATGAATATACCAGCCTAAAGATAGTTTCACACACATGGGTCATTAAGTTCTTTATAAAGTAATGCCCAGTTTAATAAGGGTATCATTCTATAGTATAGAAAATTAAAGATTTTCATTAATTCTTACATTGTGAGGATCCATCAGCAGATTGGCCGTCTTCAGATCCCTGTGAATTATGTTATTTCTGTGCAAATAGTCCATGCCCTTGCAGACATCAACCGCAAACTTTAGTAAATGAGACAGCTCCAAGATATTATGATTTTTATGCAAGTAGTCATACAGACTTCCTCCAGGCATATACTCTGCAAGCAAGAAAATAAATCATAAAAACCTTATTTTCATGATTAAATTAAATAGAAAAAAAATTAAACCAAAAACAGAAAAGGAGACCAGAGATATATTTCAAGGTAATCAACAATATTCCTGAGTTTCTAAGAGTTTAATTAATCAATGCCAGAACAAAAATCATTTAGGTGAATGCCATGCCTTCACAAAATGTGTACAAGGATATACCTCTAGATAAGTTGAACATATGTTCAAGAGACATGTATGACAGGATCACGACTTGCGTGAGAACACAAAATGGGGACACAGGATTTTTCCACAACTATTGGACTCATCAAGGGTCTTCTGTGAGTCCGTATCTTTTTAACTTGATTTTGGACGCAGTTACTGAACATATACAAAATTTGAGGCCTGAATGTATAATTTTTGCAAATGATATAATTTTAGTCGGTGAATCAAAAGAGAAAATAAATATGAAGTTAGAGTCATGAAGATAAATTTTGAAAACACATGGTTTTCGTATAAGTAGAAATAAAACAAAATATATGGAATGTACTTCTAGTAAAAGACGAACAAATACGAATTTAGATGTAAAACTTGGTGACTATAAACTAAAACAAGTAACAAGTTTTAAATATCTTGGGTCCATTATACAAAATGACGGCGAAGTAAAAAAGGATGTAAACCATAGGATTCAGATAAATGAAATGGAGGAAAGTTTCAAGTGTCATTTGTGATAAAAAAGTGCTGTTCAAAATTAAAGGAAAATTTTACCGTACAACTATAAGACCTGCTATATTGTATGGTACTAAATGTTGGACGGTCAAAAAACAACATGAAAATAAACTCAACGTTGCAAAGATGAGAATGTTGCGCTAGATGTATGGACACACCAGAAGAGATATGATTAGAAATGAGTGCATTAGAAAGAATGTTGGGGTAGCACCTATTGTAAGGAAGATGGTGGAATCTCGTTTAAGATAATTTGGTCATGTATGAAGAAGACCTGCAGAAGTTTTAGTGAGAAGAGTAAATCAGATGGAGAATAGTCCAATAGTTAGAGGTAGAGGGAAATCAAAAAAAATAATAGGTGAAACTATTAAGAATAATTTAATAGTTAATAACCTATATATTGATTTCATTCATGATAGGCCACTGTAGCGTCGTTTGATCTATGTAGCGTTGTTGTTGTTTGTACAAAATAATTTAGGTTGAAGGAAGAGCGTCCCAGTCCAAGCTCGAGTCAGGATAGGCCTTAGGCTTAGCAAGCACTTATAGAGGAGGGTAGCATCATATTTGTTGGAGAAATAATGAAGACACATAACCCAACCTCAGTATAATACTTATACGAGATAATATGAATGATGCTAGTAAGTAAAAAAACTCTAGTGGAGAAAGACTAGAGGATAGTAAAAAGGAAAAGGTGTGATTTACTATAATTTAAAATAAAATTTTCAGTGGTCTAAATGGCATAAGAGAACTCATGTAGCAACCCTAGTTAACTTAATCATTTGAGTTACACAGCCAATGTCATTAGTATGAATACAGGTAGGTCGAGTTCACTATAGTTCACGAACACCACACAGAGGAAACTGGTTTAGAATCTAGGCATATGGACATTACACCTGCACACACATCGGTAGACAGGAACTAAAATGCTAAAGCCAAACACAGGAAAAAATTCTTCATCTAAGTAATAATAGCCAATGACAATTAATGGGTGACGAAGGATTATTTCCAACTTGATTTTCAGACTAATTGTCTTGATAACATAAAAAGGCTAGACTGATTTTACAAGTCTATTCCTAACTTTCATGGAGAAATAGAAGTAAATATTACAAGGAAGATTTCTTAAATAATGGGATCCACAATCCCACAATTGATAATAAATCAACTTTGCATAATGTTTAGGAACCTTCTCAGTCTCGTAATGTTGATTTGCATTATGAACTAGTCCACATTGAAAATATAGCAAAGATCACTGTGTTTTGTGCTAATAAATCCCCTGAAAAGTACTAAATGATGAAAACATTAGCAGATTGCTTAGCAAACATAAGTAAAAGCACACTACTCACTACGCAGAACCAAAATGTACATGACATCCAAAACAAATAGCAATTAAACATATAAAGATCTTAATTCGACATCCTGCATTTCTTGATATTACTCTTCGTTCATTCTATATATTTTCTATTGTGTTAGTTCATCAATTTTATATATTGATATTCAAATAAGATTGATATAATTTCTGGTATGTTTACTTAAAACATTTTCAGCAAAGGATATTTATTAACAATTACGCATTATATTGAATAATATATAACTATACATCTTCACCAGTGGCTTCCCACGCACATGAGTGCTAGTCGATCTACTTCTATTTTTTATTTTATTTTCAAAAATAAAGAGATAGGGGAGGAATTTTCAAACTTCTTTCTTTGAATCTTGAAGAGACCATGAGATGAGACCAAACTCCTGGCAGAACCACATATATTAGTCCAGATGTGCCAAATGAAATTTTGATTAAATAGTTGGAGATTGACACCTGTCACAATGCACAAATGTGGAGATTTTGTACACGCACCGATAAAACGAACAACATTTTTATGATGCACCTGCCTGCATGCAAAAAATCACAAGTCAAAAGAATTTCAGGAAAGAGGGAGGCAGATGGTCAGCACCCAAATAAGAAAGGTCAGCAATAAGTTTGATTTTTAAACTGATGGTTTTGTAGCATGCAGCATCATTAATGACTAGTATGACTCAGCACTTGAATTTGATATCTCAGTTTCTTTAAAGCAAATATATAAGTCTAATGTAAACAGATTATAATGTTAAATACACCAAAATAAAAGTTTGACTATTTTTCACAAAGTGAACAAAAGCAAGATTTATTGGAGAAACAACATGATGCAATATGGATCTTAAACTAAGAGCAGTGTAATACTGACCTCAGAATTGCCACTTCTTGAGCAAACTCATCCTCTAAAGCTTCATTCAAATGCTCAGATCTAAGAATCTTAACAGCAACATCTTGACCAAGATAAACTCCACGATACCTGAGAATGTGCAACAAAGCCAATTAGGACCAATAATAAAGATAAAAAAATCTGAAAAAGAAAGGGACGTGAAAAACCATCTGAGAACAAGAACTAGAAGAATATAATTAATTGACAGTGAAAAAAGGCTAACTTACAAATCTCCACAAGATCCAGATGCTATTCTTTCTCCTATCTTCAACAATCTTCTGTCTATTTCCCAATCACCAGGTTTTGCTTCTGCTGCTAAGGCCTTCTCCACAGCTGAATGGGAATTTAAAGAACGAGACCAAGAACCCTATAGCAAGGAAAGACATTGGTTACAATTTAAAAATAAAAATTAAAAAAAAAATACTTAGTCTATCGATAGGAGGAAATCAGACCATATGAAAAATATAACCAATGCTTCCTTTCCTAGGGTTACTGGCCATGTGCCAGGAGTTATAGGTTTAATACTAATATTTCAGCAACAAACCCAACAAATCTAAGTTCAGTGCTCGTTTTGTTGATTATCTTTTGGAAAGGAGGTGTGTGCAAGTTGTTTATTTCAAGAATAGGTTGGATCCATCATCCAACCAACAGCATTTTTTTTTGGGTAACTAGAAAAAGGTGCATGATCCCACAAATTACTAATGAATTAATTAACAAATCATATTTAAGAACCATAGTTTTTTGTGATTAATAGGTAAATCCACTTTGATTCTTTATCGACCAATAATCTGGGACCATCTTAGGCCTTGACTACATAGTACATACTATGCAAGAAGGGTCTCCATCGCAGGACTATTGTTAAATCTCATACTTTCTATAGGAACAAGGATTTGCAAGTTAAAAGCTGGATGAAACTAAGGTGAGGCCTTTTGTTTGGATTTATACATTGATCTGTTACACAGTTGTAGGACTCAAGGCTATTTTCCCCAATATTTGAGTTATGCAACTGGGGTTGAGATAAACAGTCATCCCTTTTTACAGTGACGATGCTTGGCAGCTTTGAAATAGACAATTTGGGGAATTTTTATAAGCAGTGGATGTGTCAGCTTCTTTAGACCAATTTTAACCGTGCATCTTGGAGGAATTGGTGGCAGAAAGGAGAGCAATAACCTTTAGCAGCAGGCTGACTTTGCAATCTAGTTGGTTAGAGCAAAATGCCTGAGTTTTTAATTAGAGATTTCATTCTTCTCACCTTTGATGGAGTAGAGTATTCATTTTGGCTACTATGTGGGATTCAGCTCTTTGAGGCATGATGAATTCATGAAGGGACTCGAGAGCTCTTTAAGGTTTATGTATTTCTTTTGTTTCCTTTGTTTCTTAATTGTTCTAAGGGGGAATTCTTATTTAGAACCCAGCAAGAGTGGCTGTATATAGAAGAAAGTGGCAATATGTGATTGTAGATAGTTTTTTTTTAACCCATTTCAGATATATTTGTTCCATATATATGATGATAAAATACACTAATCCTAGCAAACAAGGGCTGGCTCAATTGATAAGATCCAACTACGTTGACCAAATGGTCTTTAATTCGATCCTTGCTAGTGATCTCTTGATTGAAGGCATCTGCCAATTGCGGTGTGCCCTACCTTGGAAATGGAACAACCTATCTACATTCTAAATCCCAAATTATAACTATTTGAGGCAATGCACAATGAAATTCAGATTTGGATGAAACATGCATTAAACATTCCTCTCGATGTGACGATTTTTAACTTCTTAAAACAAGTTGTTCAACATCTTCTCTGTCCCAGAGCTCAAACCCATGAGTTATGTTTAAGAATATTGTAGACTTGCTACTTTTATTTCTTAAGCAAATTCAAGGCAGTTCAAACCAATAAACACCAAAGATCATTCTTAAGAGATAAATCAATCCTAAATCTCATGAATAAAATCACTATATGAATTTGTAAATATGAGGTTAATGAGACACAATGCACCTCACTTCTTGCAACAGCTTTTTCCATAGCCTCGTACAAACCATCTGTTTCCTGGGCACAAGATTGCAGAGTCAGCAACATTTGAACTCAGCAAAGATCCCTGTCATATGATAAGTATAATAACAATGCTCCTTAATATCCTACAAGCCTAACTCCTGGGATTGACCAGTTCATTTTTTCCTTAAATTTGAAAAGCATGATAGATATACTATTTACTAGATAGTTATGATAAAAGTATGAAATATTTGAGGGTATCCATAAGTAAGCTAGAACGTACATGTCATCAAAGTTTATATGACGGCACAAATATAGAGTTGAACAACTGATACAAAATGACACAAGTAATAAAATGCATATGGACAAAATTATAGCATGTCATGTGCAAAAGCACAAATTCCTTTGTAATATCAACCATTCTGAACAATAAACAGTGTTTGGTTTTGAAGCTATAAGGTTGTAAAGGTCTTCAGGGAAAAGCAAGAGCCACCAAACACTTAGGAGTGTACCTCTACTGGCCATCCATCCACAACAAATACATCAAGAGAGTAGCCATCGGTTGTGGAAAAAACATGTGCTTCACGGATGTTAAGTCCAATATCAGACAGCAAAGCGGACAGCTGAAACAAAATAGTCATCCATCAGAAGAAATCACTTCACCCATAAAGTATATTTCCAGGCATACACAATCAAGAATCTCACACTAAATTATATCACCAGAATAAAATTAGTTTCCACAAAGGAAAATACTAATTTCCATCCCCAACCTCTTATGTAAAACTCACTCCAGTTTCTTGGTCAACACCTTATCTCTGGAAAAAAATATTATTTTTCTCTTTTCTACCCAACATTTACAGATAAAGGCAGAATGATTGTTAGACTTAACATGACTATGCATTAATACAAATCACCTGTCCCTGTCATGAAAATTATTACAAAGCAGAACTACGCATCAAAACATTATTATCCATTGTCCCAGGAAAAATTTCACATAACTTCTAGCAGCTTAAGGTCAGTTGACTTTGTATGTCAACATAGTCCATAACTACTTAAAAAACTTAAATATTTTAGTTTTTTGAAAAATGTTCATGTCCTAACATATTCTAAAATAAAGGCTATATAAAAAGTATCAATGATTAATGTATGTTGAATACACTGACTGCATTTCAACTAAAGGCCTTTCATTTTTCTCTATCTCTAACTTCATAGTAAGAATCTGTAATTCAAGACAAATTTTATGTTGGTTAGAAAAACCAAAGTAAGAAACTGTAATTCTAAGCATCAAATGCCTTCTGTTGTTAGGAAAGTTGACATTACATTCCACCAATCAATTTAAGTGGATAAAAATACAAAAGGTGAACCTATTTATTTTACACAAAGGAGACTAAAAATGTGGAGTTTCAACTATTTTAGAAAATATAATCTCAATAAAGAAGAGATAAGATACACTTTTTAAACATACCTGGCTTAAAAGCTTTGGCTTGTCGACAGAGGAAAATATAACTTCATGAACTGGGACACTTGGTTGTTCATGCCTGCATTTTAAATTGCAATGTTTCACTTATTTACTACAAAAATGCCACAAGTGACAGATATACTAATTATGCAGGCAGAACTTGGCACTAGGAAAAATCCAATTTGCATCATGGTGAGATAGACATATTGATAAAGGGTACAATTCCTCCAACACCATGGAAAAAAAGTTCAACCTTGCCAGTTGTGAAAGATGCATCTCTTAATCCTGTAAATTATGTATTTCACTTTGCAATAGCACCATCAGTAGAGGCAGGTATCCATGTATAGAAGGCTAATTAACATTTTCATATAATTAAGTCAAAACATAACTTTATCATACAAAAAATTAATAGAGTAATTTAAATTTTACATGCTCAAAAGCATAGAATTACAAAATCAATAGCACATTTTTATTCAAAATATATCAGTACCTTTTCATAAACTATATATAATTAAAAAAATCACAAAGAAGGGTATTAAGCTGCAACTGTCTTGCACAAGACCACATGCCAAGATAAATAACGTCCTTAAATGCTTTAGGTTGTTCCTAATCAAGATGACTAGAAGGGTAGTGTTTACTTCAAAGACGGACTAGTGTTTACCATAGGGGTATTAATCATTTCTTATTCTCTAGGGTAGTGTTTCTAATGCAAAGATGACTAGAAAGGCCCCCAATCACTGATACTTCAAAGACAGAGACCTATTATGTCCAATACATATCTGATACTCATATCAGATACAACATGACACTTCAACTTGCACATAAATACTACATATTTTGTCAAGTCACAGTATCAATATCATGTTGTATTCCTTATCTGTTTATGTATATGTGCTTCTTCTGGATAACATATCCTTCTAAACAACAAAAATGAGAAGCACAGCATAAAAAATGACTACAAGGGGCTTCCCTAAACGCAAATGCTTCTGTTGGGGCTCCTTAGCTACTCTACTTAGTATTTACTAAGTTACTATTTATATGAACCCACAAATAGATTCATTCAAGAGAGAGAGTAGCTTCCATCTCTCATTTTCTCACCCCCTCCTCCTGACACCAAAAAAATTATAACATACTCTATTTTACCTTTAAAGTTCATTCAAATGACCAAATGTTCTAACCACACAATTTGGAAAGTCAGTTGTTTAGCTATAATTGGTATCATCACCAATGCATTTATCAGTTCTATCTAATTCAGTTTGTAATTTTCAGTAATAAAAGAACATATCTTAGCCAACAAAGAGAAAAGTTTAATGAGTATAAAATTGGGCAGCAATAGTTGAACAAGTAGATAGTAAAACCTGAACTGATGCTCTCTAAGTAGAACAAACTTTCAGCCATTACCAAGTTTGATGAATAGTACCATTGCTCTTTCAAATTATTTTACCAAAAAAAAAAGGAATTCCATTACAAATATTATTTGGCGTTACCTCTGGGAATAATTGTCATTAACAATTTTCAGGTCCTCAAGCTTAGAGCAAGGCTCAAACTCAGCCGCGCAATCCCTTGTCCTGCTCAAAGAAATGACATAAATAATAAATAAACAAAAGCAAGAATTGATAATATAAGCAAAAAGTACAGGAAACAGACAATTGGGGAAAAAATCCTCATCAAGAGTAAAAGTGGTAATGATATAGTAAGGACAGATAGTACAGCACAGTTTACTAGATGGCCTACTGGTAAGCGCAAGGAAGATAGAAAATATTAGACAAGAAATAATTCTATTGAGAAAAGAAAAAGGAAAGTATCTCACTCTAATTTCTCTCAATAGCCAAAGATGGAGAATCTCCAGGAATTCTAAAGAGAGTTTTTTTTATTTATTCTTCATCCATAGCAATAATGGCTGTCATCCTATTTATAATGCATGGTAACAATATAATATCAGAAAATCCCTAAACTATCTGAACAGATTTGACTCAACAACTATGACATTGGCAACTAATGGAACGTTGCTAACATACCTATTATTAAGCTAACTTCTTCCTAATTTTTCTGCCCATATAACTCAGAAAAATAGAAATAATTCAAACAGAAAAATAATGCAATAAAATATTTATTAAGTGAGATTCTGACGTGTCCTCCTTCTGGTGTATGTTTGCAATGGTGTCTTATCATTACCCCCCCTTTGGAAACTCAACTTGTCCTCAAGTTGAAAATAAGGAAATTGAGCCTTCAAGAGGTCATAATCTTCCCAACTGGCTTCTTCTGGGGGTCTGTGCTGCCACTGTATCAGTAATTCCAAAGTATTGTGCTTTGTCCAGCGGTGAGCTAATACTTGTGCAGGCTTCACAATCAACTCTAGATCTATAGAGAGGGGTAAATTGGCTGGAGGAGAGGAAGGTTGTTGACCATAGGCTGGGCGGAGGAGAGATACCTGGAAGATTGGGTGGATTTTGGAATCAGGGGGCAACTCCAATTCATAAGCAACCTGCCCCACTTTCCGAAGAACCTTGTAAGGCCCAAAAAACCTTGGTGACAGCTTCTCAAACCTTCTTTTGGTGAGAGAGTGTTGGCGAAATGGTTGCACATGCAGCCAAACTGCTTCTCCTTCTTGAAGCTGGAGCTCCCTTCTATGTTGATCAGCTTGAACTTTCATACGGTTTTGGGCCTTTAGTAAATTCTCCTTGAGTAGCTTCAGCATAGCATCTCTAGTCTCTAATTGCTCTTCTAATTCAACAACAAGTGTTTCACCGTTTACATATGGTTGTAGTGGAGGTGGTTCACGACCATACACTACCTTGAATGGAGTGGCATTAATGGAGCTGTGATATCCTGTATTATAGGAATATTCTGCCCAGCATAAAAATTTACTCTATTGTTTGGGTTGTTCATGAGTAAAGCAACACAAGTAAGCTTCCAAACATCTGTTCGCAATTTCCGTCTGCCCATCCGTTTGTGGATGGTAGGCAATACTCATTTTTAACCGGGTGTGGCTTAATCTGAACAATTCCTGCCAAAACATACTCATAAACAAGGAATCACGATCTGAAACAATGGAGTGTGGCATACCATGTAAGCGCACAATCTCTTGACAAAAAATAGCAGCTACTGTCTTTGCTGTGTATGGATGAGCAAGAGCAATAAAATGTGCATATTTACTTAGACGATCAACAACCACTGAGATAACATCATACCCCCCAGATCTTGGAAGACCTGTGATGAAGTCAAGTGATATATCTTCCCAAATTTGTGAAGGAATAGGTAAAGGCTAGAGAAGACCCGCAGGAGCCAAAGTCTGATATTTATTTTGTTGACAAGTGGCACAATATTGCACAAAGGTTTTCACATCTGTTTTCATGGAAGGCCAATAGAAGTTCTCAATAAGTCTTTTTAATGTCTTTAAATATCCTCCATGACCTCCAATAAGAGAAGAATGAGCCTCAGCCAGCAGCTTAGATTGGAGTTGAAGGTTATGAGGTATGACCAAGCGATTGTTGAAAAACAATCTCTTGTCAACCAATTGAAAACCAGGCCGAGAAGAAGAATTTTGTTGTAAGTCCAACATAATGGTATTGGTGAAGGGATCTTGGACTAAATCTTGGGAAAGATCTAGAAACTCATCAGATAGGGGCATCACTAATTGGAATAAATCAGCATATTGAGGGCAGCTTGACAATGCATCAGCTCCTTTATTTTCACTTCCAGCTTTGTAAATTATAGTAAAATCAAATGGGAAGAATTAGTAGTAATGCGCTGCTGTAGCAAATGCTTCAAGCTAGCATGATCTGTTTTAACAAAGAAGTGTCGCCCCAAAAGGTAGTGTCGCCACTTTTGCAATGCAAGTACTAAAGCAAGTAATTCTCTATCATAAGCAGATTTATAACGATTAGAGAAAGAGAATCCTTTACTATAATAGGCGATGGGATGATTATGCTGCATCAATATAGCGCCAATTCCATCCATAGAAGCATCACACTCAACTGTAAATTCAACCTTAAAGTCCGGCAGTTGTAATACAGGTGTAGTTGTCAAAGCTAGCTTCAAACAGTCGAAGGCTCTTTGTGCTGTTTCTGACCATGAGAAGGCATTCTTCTTGGTTAACTCTGTTAAGGGCCTTGCAATAATTCCATAATCCTTGACAAAGCGCCGATAGTACCCGGTAAGTCCCAAGAATCCACGTAGTTGTTTGACATTCTGAGGAATAGGCCAATCAATCACTGCTGCCACCTTTTCTGAATCAACTTCAGCACCTTGTGAAGATACAATATGTCCCAAGAACTGGATTCTAGTCTTAGCCAAAGAGCATTTCTTTGTATTGGCATAATGAAAATGATCCTGCAAAGCTCCCAAAACAGTACGCAAATGGTCTTGGTGTTGTTGAGGAGTGTGGCTGAAAATCAAAATATTATCAAAAAATACAAAAACAAATTTCCTCAAATAGGGTCGAAATAAGTCTTTCATAGCTACCTGAAAAGTTGCAGGGGCATTAGTTAAGCCGAAAGGCATAACCATGAATTCATAATGCCTAGAATGAGTGCGAAATGCTGTCTTATGAATATCAGCAGGAAGTACCTGAATCTGATGATAACCCAAGCGAAGAATAATTTTTGAAAAATAGGCAGCCCCATGCAATTCATCCAATAATTCATCCACATTAGGGATTGGGTACTTATCTGGTACAGTGATGCTATTGAGCCCCCTATAATCCACGCAGAAGTGCCAAGAGTCATCCTTCTTCTAGACTAGCAAAACTGGGCTTGCATATGGACTTGAGCTGGGCCTAATAAATCCTCGTTGCAGCAATTCATCAACTTGCTTTTCAATTTCTGACTTTTGGTAGTAGGGGTAATGGTATGGTCGAATATTTGGAGGTTTGGAGCTAGGTAGCAAAGGAATAGCATGGTAGTGCTTTCGAAATAGAGGCAGCGATGTGGGCTCCTCAAACACAGCATGAAATTCAATGAATAATTGTTCTAAATCCAGAAAAGTAGGAGAATAAGAACCTGTATTATCCGTTCGGCGCATAGAATGAAGCTGAGCCCCATGTTTTTCTTCATAGGGGACTCCCTGTAGTTTGTAAGTTGTAACATTTTCCGTTAAGCCAAAAACACCATGAACATCTTATTCCAATTGGCTTGCACAATGTTTAAGGAAGCCAACCACTTAATCCCAAGAACTAGATCGGCACCACCCAAGGAAAATGGATAGTAGTCTTCTTTAATAGTTAACCCAGAGAGCTTAACTTCCACATCCTTGCAAATTTTGCTGCAACGTACTATACTGCCTTTCCCGATTTGAACACCAAAAGAGGCGATGGACCGTGTAGGGAGATTGAGTTCATGAACCAATGATTCAGAGATGAAATTGTGGGTTGACCCACTGTCAACTAACAACAATACCTCACGAGAAAGTAAAGTCCCTTGTAACTTCATGGTAGCACCGGCATTCCTTCCCAAAATAGCGTTGAAGGAGATTTCCGCACCCTTTGGTTCGAATTCTGTGTTGTCCGCTTCGTTGAGTGGAGGAATAATTTCCCCCCCTTCCTCGGTGATCTCCATGAGTGAAAATGAGGATTTGCAGCGGTGTTCAGGCATGAATGGAGCACCACACCTGAAACAGAGGCCCTTGTCTCGGCAGCGCTGCCGTTCAGCATCCGTGGCTGTCGCATGCAAGGATGCAAGTGGCGTTGGGATCGCTAGAGTATGTGAGAGGCGAGGGAGACTGGAGGTGCACGGGCAGCCAAATTGCTAGATGAAATAAATTTATTTTGACTAGGTTGCTGACCAGCCTTGGACCCACGTGAGGATTGGGCTTTATTCTCAAATTCTAAAGCCAAACTTGTAGCTTTATAAACAGTTCTGGGCTTATGGATCCTCACATCAGATTTCAATTCCTCTTTCAACCCATTTACGAAGACACCCAATAAGCAATGTTCTGGCCAATTTTTGACACGAGCGGACCGCTTAGCAAATTCCTGACGGTATTCTTGTACAGATCCTGTTTGTTTAATACTGCACAAAAATTCGTCTGGGTTTTGGTACTCTGGAGGCCCATAATTTTCTTGCAAAGCCTTCACTAATTCGTCCCAATATAAAATTGTACGCTCATTATTGACCCATGCAAATAGATTTAGAGCATCTCCTTCCAAGTACATTGATGCCACGTCCACCTTAAAATCATCAGGCGTCTGGTAATATCGAAAATATTTTTCCGCTTTAAGGATCCAACCCCGAGGGTCACCTCCACTAAATTTAGGAAATTCAATTTTGGTGTGGGGTAATCTCGTGCGCTTATACCACCAAGAGGTGTCGGGATCATCCTCACTGTCTTCTTCCCAATGAGAAAGGCCGCCTGGAACTATCAGCTGGTGCTTTTCCTTTATCCTGTGCTGTATTAGTTGAGGCAACTTCAAGGGCAGCTACCTTAGCAGTCAACACATCGAGGGTTACAAGTTTAGAAGTTATAACAGCTAATGGATCACCAGGAGGTTCTGGAGGATTATTGGGGTCAGAGGGGTTAGCAAAAGTACAAGTGGAAACCATATTGGATCAATCAGGGCTCTGATACCAAATTGGTAAGCGCAAGGAAGATAGAAAAAATTAGACAAGAAATAATTCTATTGAGAAAAGAAAAGGGAAAGTATCTCACTCTGATTTCTCTCAATAGCCAAAGATGGAGAATCTCCAAGAATTCTAAAGAGAGTTTTTTTTATTTATTTTTCATCCCTAGCAATAATGGCTGCCATCCTATTTATAATGCATGGTAACAATATAATATCAGAAAATCCCTAAACTATCTAAACAGATTTGACTCAACAACTATGACGTTGGCAACTAATGGAACGTTGCTAACATACCTATTATTAAGCTAACTTCTTCCTAATTTCTCTACCCATATAACTCAGAAAAATAGAAATAATTCAAACAGAAAAATAATGCAATAAAATATTTATTAAGTGAGATTCTGACATGTCCTCCTTCTGGTGTATGTTTGCAATGGTGTCTTATCACCTACCTCTTATGAGAAGATACATCTCCCCTGTTAGTTGCATGAGAAGATGGCCCTGGGGTAGAATGAGTACTTCCACTTTGTTGATCTCCACCATCTATTCTAGTAGCAATGTTCTGCCCACCAATTTGAGGGAGAAAAAAAAATAAGCATGGACAAGAAAGACAGTTAGAAATATAATAGACTCAAGGCTAAAATTAAAAAAATCACTATTTAAAAAGGAATTGCAAATTATAATTTGTTTAAGATATGGATATCTCATACAAGGAAAGTAAAACTACAATTGACATTGTTACGTTGTATGCCAAAAAGAACAGGTAGTAGTATAATAAATTCATGAAGAATGCCCTCCAAAAAAAAGCAAATAAGTATACATTTTAGTTGGATGACATTAAAAAAATATCAATAAGGTAGGTGTTAATTAAGAGATTTAAAGGAGTACAAACTTATCCAAGTTCAAATTACAGTGATATACATACTACATTGCCCAACTCACAACAGAGGGATTATCCCCTCCACTAAATGCTGATGCAAGTTATGCGACAGCCAGATGCTTTTCCTTTTTGTCAAAATGGTAGAAATATACTAAATAATGATGGGAACCATCCCCCTATTCTTAAGAAGTATATTAGGAGGGGCAAACCCAAAGGTAAAGTACCAAGTCCAAAAGAAGAAGAGCCCACAATAAAAGGGCCCAAGCCTCGGCTGATGTATGAAAGAAGAGGAGAGGCACGTGTAAAGAATGGGAAAGAGCTCATTACAGAGGAGAGAGGTGCATGACGTGTGCGATAGCAGGCTGGATTCTGTTATAGGAAAGATAGTATTAATAGCTTGAATGATGGCTGAAGGAGGTGGGAATACTGGTTGCTGGAGGGTCAGAGGTTTGGCTACTTTGGGTACTATCTTTCCTGTTCTTTTCTCTTTAATTCTTCTGCTTATCACTGTACTACTGGTTTACGTACTAGCTGCCATATTTAGCTTCTACTGTAATCCCTTTATTTTAATACTGTTTGTGTGTATATATATATATGTTAAATCCAGAGAGAATAGGAGAAAAACAAGAGAATAAAATGTAGTCTCCTTATAGAAGGCCTACACTAGTCCTTGATATTTATAAAAAAATTACAAACAAGACATTAATTATAAATATAAATGACTCATAATTTGAATCCTAATTATTCCCCAAATCAAGGATATAATGACATCTAATTATTCTCTTGATAAAAAGATATTATAATGAATATCTACTATTTCAACATCTCCCCTCAAGCTGAAGCATATTTAAGCTTCAGCTTGTTACAAATTAAACCCAATTAAAATCAAACTCAAGTAAAAAGGACTCAATAAAAGAAAGTAGTCAACTCCTGATAATTTTTCTAGCATCATGATGGCTTTTTGGACAAAATGTAGCCAGGGAAATAACCTGGAATAAAGAACACAAGTCTGAAATTGGCTGGAACACTCAAAAAGTTACCACATGCCAATAAAGAACAACACCATGGAGGCCAAAGGAGAGAACACTGCTGGTTTGATGCACATCAGTTAAAGCGGCTAGAGAGAGAAAGCACCGCTAGCATGATGCATAGCGGGAAGAGCTACTGGAATGACACACAGCAGAAAGAGGGCTGGAATGAGGTACAGCCAAAAATTAAAGAGAAATGTCGGAAAATTCGCTGGAAAAATAACCAAAGGATTGTTGAGAAAAACAATAGAGTTTTGCTGAAAAATTGTTGAATGATTGTCGCACTAGGCTGCACACAGAAGCAGTTCAAGGTGGAGCAATGGAGAGCCTAAAGGCTAATACTAGGTAAGGCTTGTGCCAGATTATGGCTTCCAACCTAATGTGAATCAGCTAGGCTATGGTGGATCAGAGAATGAATCTGGGCAACAAAAAAACACCACGAACGATGGTCAACCTGGAGGAAACCACTACGAACAAAGAATGAACAACATTTGAGCAGGTCCCTAGAAGATTTTCGACACTATCTAGGTAGCACGAATGAACAGCGCAGTCTTAAAGGTGGTTACCAGCGCTTTCTCAAATGTTTAGGGATCAACGTTGTTGATGAAGATGGCCAGAGATTCTCTGACAGTGGTAGGTTGGCCAGTCTTTGGGTTCTGAATAGAGCCAAGCCTTCCGCAAGCAAGAATGATCTTTGCTGTGGCTGGAATGATGCAAAGCCACTATCGCGATGTTCTACAGGAATTTCTTTTTCTTCATTTTTAACAGAGAGCGAAATGGATGAGTTTGATTTTCAACTTTCACAATGCGATTCTTTTTTTTTCCTTCTTCATACTCTAGTTGGAAAGAAGCACAGTTAGGAGGGACTAACGAATTTTTCTTGTTCTTCTCATGGCTCTGATACCATGTTAAATTCAAAGAGAATAAGAGAATAAAATGTAGTCTCCTTATAGAAGGCCTACACTAGTCATTGATATTTATAGAAAAAATTACACATAAGACATTAATTATAAATATAAATGACTCATAATCCGAATAATAATTATTTCCTAAATCAAGGAATATGACTATCTATAAATCAAGGGATGACTATCCCCAAATCAAGAAATATGATGACATCTAATTGCTCTCTTAATAAAAAGATATTATGATGTACTATTTCAACAAGATAAATATATCAGTATCTATCTCCTCACAGTTAGTGAGAGAGACTTTTTGCCCATTGTGTGCAAGAATATAGAACAGAACCCCATCAAATAACTACCACTCCCAAAATATATGCACATAAATGTCCATCTAAATATGAAGATAGCTGAGCACCAAAACTTGCTTTTCTAGCTATATCTGCAATGGATACTCATATCCTAAGCATGCATCCATAACCCTCCACACCCTACCTTCCCGCCCCCCAGCTTTTCTGAAAATTTTCAGGCAATGTCAAAACACGTAAGAGGCAGGCTGAAATGTTCC
The DNA here is from genome assembly GCA_037074535.1 of Gleditsia sinensis. Lineage (NCBI taxonomy): Eukaryota > Viridiplantae > Streptophyta > Magnoliopsida > Fabales > Fabaceae > Gleditsia > Gleditsia sinensis. The sequence goes on along the minus strand of CM073463.1, from coordinate 68,515,410 downwards.
TAACCTGCTTGAAAATGCTTCAAGGCACCAAAAACCATTCTCAAACTATTAAAGAAGGGAATAAAACACTCAAATTGTATTGAAATTCTACAAAATGCACTTCAATACATCAGAAGGCAAAACATGTCAAAGCATCTAACTTTTATATCTTTTAAATTTAATGATTAATATATACTGTATTATTTTTATATATTAATTCAAATATTGTAAATTAATTTGTATATATTTATAAATATTATTTGTAATATTTTATTACAAGTAATAACCTCTTGGGCCCGTATCCTAGTTTTTATAAAAATTGCCATATCCCCATAGTGTACCACTTCCAATATAGTACATGAACCAATATCCACATCAACAACAACAACAACTAAGCCTTTTCTCACTAGGTGGGGTCGGCTACATGGATCAAACGGCGCCATAGTGGCCTATCATGGATGAGATCAAAAGATAAGTTATTAACTATTAAATCGTTTTTAATAGTTTCACTTATTGTTTTCTTTGGCCTCGCTCTACCTCTAATTATTAGACTATTCTCCATCCGATCAACTCTTCTCACTAGGGCTTCTGCAGATCTTCTCCACACATGGCCAAACCACCTTAAGCGGAATTCAACCATCTTCTCCACAATAGGTGTTATCCCAACTTTCTCTCTAATGCATTCATTTCTAATCATATCTCTTCTGGTGTGTCCACACATCCAACGCAACATTCTCATCTCTGCAACGTTGAGTTTATCTTCATGTTGTCTTTTAACCGCCCAACATTCCGTACCATACAATATAGCAGGTCTTATAGCCGTACGATAGAATTTTCCTTTAACTTTGAGCGGCACTTTTTTATCACAAATGACATTTGAAACTTTCCTCCATTTCATCCATCTAGCTTGAATCCTGTGGTTTACGTCCTCCTTTACTTCACCATCATTTTGTATAATAGACTCAAGATATTTAAAACTTGTAACTTGTTTTAATATATAGTCTCCAAGTTTCACGTCTAAATTCGTATTTGTTCGTCTCTTACTAAAAATACATTCCATATATTCTGTTTTATTTCTACTTATCCGGAAACCATGTGTTTCTAAAACTTGTCTCCATGACTCTAACTTCATATTTATTTCCTCTTTCGATTCACCAACTAAGACTATATCATCTGCAAAAATCATGCATTGAGGCCCCAACTCTTGTATATGTTCAGTAACTGCGTCCAAAATCAAGTTAAAAAGATACGGACTCAGAGAAGACCCTTGATGTAGTCCAATAGTTGTGGAAAAATCATTTGTATCTCCATTTTGTGTTCTCACGCAAGTCGTTATCCCGTCGTACATGTCTTTATCCCGTCGTACATGTCTTTGATTGCTCGAATGTACGCAATACGTACTCCTTTCTTTTCTAAAGCCTTCCATAGAATCTCTCTTAACACTCTGTCATATGCCTTTTCCAGATCAATAAAAACCATATGCAAATTTTTCCGTCTGCTTTGATACCTTTCCATCAATCTCCGTAGTAAATAAATTGCTTCCATAGTTGACCTTCCTGGCATAAATCCAAACTGGTTCTCTGTAACTTGAGTCTCTTGTCTTAATCTTTGCTCAATGATCTTCTCTCATAACTTCATAGTGTGGCTCATGAGTTTAATCCCCCGATAGTTGGAACAATTCTGTACGTCTCCTTTATTTTTATATATAGGGATTAAAGTACTCCTCCTCCATTCATCCGACATTTTCTTAGATTTCATTATCACATTAAACATCTTAGTGAGCCAACTTATACCCTTCTTTCTTAAACTTTTCCACACCTCAATAGGTATATTATCAGGTCCTACTGCTTTGCCATTATCCATTCTCTTCAGAGCCTTCTCTACTTCAAACTCTTGGATTCTACGATAAAAAGTATAATTACAGTCTTCTTCTGCAGTATTAAGTCTGTCAGAGTTGTAGGTCAACTCATGCCCTTCGTTAAAAAGTCCTTGAAAGTAACATCTCCATCGTGCTTGGATATCATGCTCCCTTACCAAAACATTACCATCTTCATCTTTAATACATTTCACTTGATCTAGGTCCCTTGTCTTTCTTTCCCTACCCTTCGCAAGCTAGTAAATTTTTCTTTCTCCCTCCTTAGTTCTTAAAGATTGATATAATCCCTCAAAAGCTCTAGTTCTTGCTTCACTCACAGCCTTCTTAGCGTCTTTCTTAGCCGCTTTATATTTATCTCAATTTGCCTTATCTTTACATAAGTGTCACTCCTTATAACACTCTCTTTTAAACTTAATCCTATCTTGCACCTCCACATCCCACCACCAAGATTCTTTACCCTTAGGTCCAACGCCTCTTGATTCTCCTAGTGTCTCTCTTGCTATATTCCTAATCCCTTTGACCATCTCGTCCCACATATTATTAGCATTTCCTTGGACCTCCCAAAGCCTTTCTTCCTCCACTCTTCTTTGAAAATTCCTTTGTTGCTCATTCTTCAAAGACCACCACCTAATTCTAGGAATTGTTTTCTTACACTTTCTTTCTACTCTTCTCATAACTCGTACGTCCAAAACTAAAACTCTGTGTTGCACAGAAAAATGTATAGACTAGGAGAGGGCAGGGAGTAAGAATCTTGCACAGAATGCTTGTTAAAAGAAAAAAAAAGTAACTCAAACAAGTAATTTAATATATACTACATCAGGCATCAGCATTAGTGTAACTTCTTGATGAGCCATCACATATTTTATTAGATACATCAAAACCGTGAGTCAAATTTTAAAGTTTACAACATATCTGATGCTTCTACCAATGTACCAGCATATCCATGTTTAAACCTCGTCCTAGTGAAAGACTCAATTTTCCGGCTCTATGCACAAGATGCCTAAATATCCAATGTCCTTTTTTTCCAAGGATTTATCATAACTACGTTTTCAGATAATGTCAGACAACAGTAGTCTTTACATGCATCTATACTTCATTGGCAATATTGACAGGTTATGATCATATATCCAGCATTTTTTTCATTTTTATTTTTTAGGATTCAACACAACCAGGTTTTCAGATTACATCATACTGAGATAGTGATTCTCTTTATGTGTGGACCAATGCTTTATGGAATTATGGTAACAAACCTCTATATTTGCATCTAATATTCATAACTTATCACTAGGAAATAATCAATTACCCAACTATCAGGAGGCCATATCATAGGCATGTGACACAATGGCCACATAAACAAAACAAAACCAAAAAAAAAAAAAATACATGCAAATTACTCTTGACAAAAACTTATTTACTTAAGCTTCTGAAAGGTCACCAGAAAATTTGCAGCAACCTACAAAAATCTCTTTCTTTTACTAGAAAAGCCAAACCCTGCTCATACCCATCACAATGAACATCCTGTAATCTTTTTGTTTCCTAATGATGAGTGGATTTTATACATATAAATTAATTATCTTTAATTTAGAATTTTGTGAGTTTTTGACTAATTTATATTAGATTTATGTGTTATTTTGTGTTTATTTCGTAAATAGAAAGAAGATGAAGAATTGAGAGAAAATTGGAGAATATAAAGAAATATAAGCAAGAATTACAGAAATTGTAGACAGCCTCGATGTTGCTTCATTTATTTTTGAACATAAGTCTCTCATCCAAACTTTAATTGAGATGATTCGAATGGCTACAGAAAATTAAAAAATTAAAAAGATTAACAACTTTCGTGTTAATAACAAAAAAAAAAGATAGAGTTTGAGTTAAAGTGCAAAAACTTTTAGCACAAAAAGAAAAAGAGGAGCTCAAACTCTCTCTGGACAACGGATGCAACTCCATTTTCATCTATGAGCTAAAAATTTGAGAGAGGAGGAGAGGAGCTCAGACTCTCTCTGGACAACAGTTGTAACTCCGTCTTCATCTAAGACTTCTTAAATTGAGTTTTCTACACTATTTTTGATGCTTCTAATTGTTTAATCACCGATTAGATGATTTATTAATCATAACGAGATCGAAAGGAGATTTATGTATCTAGTTTATTGTGTAATTAACTATAGATTATATGTAAGATAGAGATATACTTGCATGGTCTATGTAGCTTTGATTGGGAACTATAGATATTAATGAATCTTTGTTTGATATAATTCACATGAAAACATAGTGAATTAGCATTCAAAAAATGTTTCTGTTAAACCATGAAAAAAATTTATAGATAATTTAAGGTATCTCGACTAATAATTAGAATTATAATTTCTAAATTAAAGAGATAGATAAATACAAAGTAAATTAATTATGATGAAATCAAAATCTTTAAAATTTCAACCAATTTTGAGTTACTCTTGTTTTCAAATTTTGCTGTTTTATTTTATTTTATTTTTACATTCTTAGTCAATTTAATATTCAATTCTCGTAGAATCTACACTTTATACTTGCCTATAGAGATTTTATTTTTATTACTTGACAATAGCAGTATACGATTGTACTTAAACGAATATTTAATTCATGTGTATCATCTAATAAACACGTAACCAACTTGGCATTTAATCAAATGCATATTACTTCACATATTATTGCAACATGAAGCATTGATGCATTGACGCAACATAAGACACAATCCAACACAGAAATAGAACACAGTAAATTATAAGAGAATTGGACACAATGTATATTTAGAAACATAAACATATAAATAAGGGATTGTGGAAGCTAGTTTAAAGAAAAATACAACTAAAACAATCATAAACTGTTTTAAGTTACATCAACATAACAGTTTAGAAGGATTATATAAAGTTAACCATAGTCAACTGTAAAACATCTCTATGTATTAGTATAAGTTCAAGAAACAAAATTATCCTAACATCCAAAATGCAAGGGAGGAGGGAAAAGCTATATGGCTATGTGCAACCAATGCTGTTCACTTTAAGGGCTTTGGCAGGAGTGGAGTAAGACAGAAAGTTTTCATGGCAGTACACCACCTGTGTTGTTCTCCAGTGTACTTGGCTCAAGGGGAATGCTCATATTTATAAAGAGGATATTTTGTTCTCATCCTCTGTTGTAGCATGATAACTCTATCTGAGTGAAAGGAAAGAAATGCAAGGGAGAAAGAAAGTATAGCATCTGCACAATTCCAAGTTTCAACTTACAGTATGCCTTATCCTTCATTATCCTATGTAAGGGGAAAAAGAACAACTGTGTCAAGTAATCTATCATCAGTAAATTTTAGCATTCCATCCCAGTCCTTACTAATTTTACAAACTGACTTCTTATCACTCACTGCAAAATTATAGGTATACCTAAGTCTCACCAAACCAAGAAAAATTCTGGACTGGACCCTGGACCAACATGTGACTATTTATAAATCCTGGAAATTAAGTTGCAATCTTGACATATATTATAATACCTTAATTCTCACACCAATAGATTAAGATTTGCTAGTAGAATATAAGAGCACTAAGCAAAAATTAAAAGGAAAACTAGGGCTAGCCATTTCAGGGGTGAGAAATTATAAATGTCTTGACAGTTGTTATATGTTATTGAGGTTTTGGCATTCTAAATACATATAAAGCACAATACATGCACATATATCCGTGCTTCATTATATGTGACAAGATATAAGTAAGTAACTTGAAGCATCTTGTCAATCTAATGATGTACCAATATCTTAGAGAGAATATAGACGACAGAGACATGGAACTGGAACCTCCAAAGTAAAAGTCCTCGTGATTCTCTCATACTGAAGGTGGTGTCAATCTTAGAGGGTTTGGCATTCTAAATATGTGTAAAACACAAATAGAGGTATCAATGCTTCATAATATGTGACAAGATATAAATAAGTATTCTGAAGCATATTGCCAATCTAATGCAATAACAATATGTTACAGGGAACTAGGATGACCAGAGACAAGGAATTGGAATCACCCACCAATGTAAAAAGTCCTCATGATTTTCTTGTACTAAAAGTGATAACAAAACGATATTACTTTCCAGTTTTCATTTCTAATCCTAACAAATGACTCCTTTTTATTCTAGTATAAAACAACACCATCATTCATCACCTCATCCAGCATTATCCCAGACCCACCAAATAAGACCAAAATCATAGATCATAAGTTCCTCATGACATGCAAAGAAGACTACTTCTTATCCATATTCTCCAGCACACAAAACACCAATGAAGCAGTACTTTACCTCTCTAAATAGAAACATCTTGTAGGCATTCAAAATTTCGTCCTTCACACTACCTTCCCATTCCACAGAACATGACAAAAGCATATCTGTCACCAATCCCAGGCTTCACAAGCATTGAGAATCCATTCAAAGCAATTTCTTTTAAAAAGGAAAATTAAAATAGAAATAGATCGAATCCATTTAGAGCATTCCTCCACATGCTTTGTACTTCAACAGCCCCAATCCTTTCTGTATTCACTACTCCAGTAGCATTCTTAAACAGAAACTATCATCTTGGAGAAAATAATGGTCCTAATATTTAACCCAAGAAGATAGTATCTTCAAAGAGTCATTGCCTCCGCTTGTACAAAGTGGTCTGGCACTGGAATGTTGCTAAGGGGTAGGTCATAACAATTTAAGCCTACACTTTCTATCATGATTTAACTTAAAATTTTAACTTTTCATTTCTTTAACAGCCAGATCAATACATTCTTATGAAACCATCTCCCCTTTTATTCTTCCTGCTTCCATGTTTTTGGGTTTTCACCATTTTAACTCCTATATAATCAGTAGTGTAGATGGCAATTTGGTAATTAGAAGCATAGCTATATAGAATATACATAATATACTTAAAACTCAAATTAAGCTTATCTAAACAATCTTTTTAAGTTGTATTTTATCAGACTTTCCAGCATAATTTTAAAGCCAAATTCCAGGCAAAGGTTTTAAGGTTTCAAATCAAAACAAGAATGGTACCTCCAAAAAGCGTATATGGTAGACAGGGCGCTTTTGTGGGTCCCTTGCCAAAGCTAGAAGACTCTGGTGCAATAAAACATCTTCAGCTCTGTCCATGTTAACATCAAGCCCGTAACTGAAACAACAGCAACAGATTGCATAACAAGTGCACGACTTTTGGTTATGTGTACAACTATATTTTCATATCACACGTGTATGTGTGATTTAATTTCGTAGTCTTCATAACACTGACCAAAGAGACAATTTAGAATCAACTCGAAATGGGAATTTGATAACACTTTTTCACAATGTACCGATCCAATCTATGATATTCTCGTAAGAAAAGGTGCAATGATAAAAATTAATGCCAAAAGAAATGTTTAATAATTTAAAATTTAAGCTCTCTAATTTTATCCCCTCAAAAACAGGTTACTTTCCAGAAAAGCTATTAAAAAGTTCACCCAACACTGTTTTCATAAACTTGGGATAGAAAAATCTCATAAACATGAACAGAGAGAATAATATTATTAACAACATACCAAAAAATTTAAAGATGAGATGAAGCCATTGATGTTGATCATGCTTTCTTCAAACCCAAAACTAGCACAATTTCATTTTCGGTCAACTTGGCCACCACATAAATAGAAGGGATTAACAGAATAACAAATTTTTAAGATGGAAAATAATAATCTGTGACGATCTCAATTTAGCATATAAGTTATCACTCAAATATTAGCTTGCTTATAAGAATTATTGTATTTTGCCTGCAAGCAAAAGCTTATATATATGCATACAGAGACCAGAAGAAAGCTACAGAACCATAATTAATATAGAATTATCCAGAAATAGTAAGTTGACAACGTAAAGCAAACAGCTATCAAATTAATGACCTTGGAGGCAATCGGTTGAAGTGAGCGTCCAGCTGTTCACGAAACTCCGGATTATTCACCGCTTGGTGATGGCCGGTTTCCACTAAGCGACTGTACACATCATTCCTCACTTCGTAGTTGTTGAAACCGCTGAAGGTGCGGGGTGGAGATGAGCTCTCTCCCACGCCTTCAACGAAATCCATTGCTTTCTCTATCTCTTCCCCTGTGGTTCTTCAAGATAACGCGCCTCTCATATCCGAGAAAGAGAGGGAAAATGGGATAGAAAGTGCAAGAAAGCGGGGGGAATAGCAGAGAGAGCAGAGAGGATCTTTGACTGAAGCTGGAATCCCACTTGGAAAGAGGGAACGATTTCGAGATTAAACGAAAACGAAGGGTAATTTAGTCCGCCTCGACCGTACCGCTCGACCCAGAAGGTCAATAGAACAGAGAGGGGAAGACACCGGGTCCAGAGTCGGTCAGACAGACTAAACTCAAAAATCCAAAACCGTAAAACCCGTGCATAAATTATGGAAAATGCTTTTTTTAATTAGAATTAAAATTATGGAAAAAATATTAAGAGGCTGATGTGGATATATCATATATGGTACATAAACATAATTATAATCATGACTAAAAAAATGAAGAGAAGTTATTGTAAATAATTTTTTTATTCTATTCTACCAAAAAAAATTTGTTATTTTATGAAGATAGGTTTTTCCTAGATATTTCGGTTGGTTATTTTATTTAAATAATGTTCATATTATTTAAGATATATTTTTTAGTCAATTAAAAATATATGGTATAATTCACTAAAATTGTTTAAGTAAATTTTATATTATTATATTATCATTTTTTTTTATTTTTTTTTTTATTTTAATAGTATAATTCTAAAAAAATTTATTAAATATGTTATATAAATTATTCTGCATCTTTATATTTTATTTATATTTATTTATATTTTAGTTTAAAATATAATTAATTTATATTTTAATTTTAAAACAATAAATGTATTAAAAAAATTTAAGTAATCTTTTTAATAATAATATTTTAATATAAATTTTTAAGTAAAAAAAAAATTTAATATAAATTTTAAAATAAAAAATATATAAATAAAATTTTTAAAAATAATATAAATTTATTTTAAGTAATATTTTTAATAATAATAATAACAAATAATTTTTTTATTTAAATATTGTTATTTATAAAAACAACAATACTTAAAATTTTAAACTTTTTTGTGCCACTGAACGTGATTCAGTATAAACATTTCATAATGAAAGTTAAGAATCTTCACCAGAGAAAGAAAAAATACAATAAACATAGAATAATTACTAATCAAGTAAAAAAAATGGTTGTTTTGGAGGGGGGAGGGACAAAGTTTCCTCTCAATCCTAGCGCTGCTCTCTCTTTCTTCTCAAAGTCTTTAATGGTAGCCACCCTACCCCTCCCCCGTACTTTTTTCATATTTTAAATGTTTGTTTCTTCTTTTTAATTATTTTTTCTCAATAGTGTGAAAGTATTTATCTTTTCTTTTGTAAAAGTTTTTCTTTTTCATCATTGTCAAGCTAAGCTATGTTCATGCCATGTTCTTTGCCTAAGCTTAGGTGAAAAGAGACAAAGATCTCTAATATTCTAAGAAACTCTAGGTTTGGATTGTTTTTTATTGTGCTATGCTTGGTTCAACTTGTCTCTTAAGATTTTGTTTTATTTTTTATTTCTTCCCTAAAATCTAGGTTTTGGCTTTGGTTAGATTTTCATTCTGCATTGTTAATTTTTTGTGCTCAACTATGGTATCTATGATGTAAAGTGAAAAATTAATTTTCAAGAATCATGTTAATTTTAATGAAAAAAATATTAACGAAATCTCAAAAGTATTAGTGCAAAAAGAGTCAAAAGACTTCAAAAAATTTCTAAATCAACAAAATTCAAAATTTCAAGTAATTAAATTTTAAACTCTAAAACTCAAATTTTAAACCACTAATTCAAAAATTTGAAAAATCATAAACCACTAAATCTCAAAACTATAAAATTTTCACCCCAAAATAAATAAATAAAACCCTAAAATTTTAAACTTGAAACCTTAAACTTTAATATCCAAATTTCAAACTATTGAACCCCAAATTCTAAATCATAAATTTTAAATCTTAAAAATTTAAATTTCAAATTTTAAACCCTAAAAAGTTCAACCCCTAAACTTCGAAATCTAAAATCTCAAAATCTCAAACTCTAAATTCTAAATTCTAAATCTCCAACCCTAAATATCAAAACTAAAAATCGAAAACCATAAGCCATAAATTCTAAACTTTAAAACTCCAAACTTCAAAATTTTAAACCCTAAATTTCAAAACCCTTGACCCTAAAATAAAAATTCTAAACCACAAAATTTTAAATTGTAAACTCCAAATTTTAAAATCTCAAATCTCAAAATCATAAACCCCAAAACTTTAAATCCTAAAACTCAAATTTCAAATCTTAAAATTTCAAACTCTAAATTTCAAAATTTTAAAATTCTAAAACCCTAAACTTTAAATCTCGAAATCTCAAAATTCAAAAAGTTCAAACTAAAAAGTCTTAATGTCTAAATTCTAAACTCCAGACACTTTACATTACCATTTCAAAATCCCAAAACTCTAAATCCAAACCATGAAGCCCAAAATCCCAAACATTGTCTTTGAAATTTTGGGATTAAGTGTTTAGGGTATGGGGCTTTAAATTTTTGAAATTTGAGATTTAAAATTTTGATTTTAAATTTTTGGAGTTAAGAGTTTAAAATTTAAGATTTAAGATATTGAAATTTGAGATTTGAGATTTATAATTTAGAGTTAAAATTTAAGAGTTTAAAAATTTAAGATTTCAAAATATACAAAATTTATTTAAACTGAAAAAAGTAACTGAACCAACTCAAATTGAAGTAAAACAAAAAAAATCTACAATAAACGATTAAGATCAATTTAAAAAAAACGATTGGTTCAATTAAAAAAAATTTGATCCAAACCAATTCAACCGATTATATTTATTATTTATATATATATATATATATATATATATATATATATATATATATATATATATATATATATATATATATATATATTAATATTATATTTATTAATTTCACGTTGCTCTCAAGCCACCCGGGAGTAGTGATAAGTTACATCTTGATTTAATATCAGTTTCTAGGCTCCTTGAGCCACTCATAATTTTAATAAAAATTTACGTTTCGGACTATTTTATTTTTTTGAATCTAAAGCTGTCTTGGACAAAACACGAGGTTTCCTCCTACGTAATGGCAGATACTCAATCTCTTCGAACAGTGCCTTAAAAACGTGGACTCGGTCCCTCTATGCCATCGACATTTCAATCAAGAATCATTTAGCTTTTTATCTTGAGCCACTCAAAAATTGTGTAAGTTTTCATATCTTTATTTTTTTTTAATATGAATATAAATGACTACACTGAACTGTCTTTTTAATTTGAAATCTATCATGAAGTTCAATGAGTCGTGTTCTATCTCTAACTATGACTCGCTTCAGTTCCTATACCCTACATTGCGAAGCAACAAGCAAATAGGTTTCTAAGTTATTGCACGCCAGCTGAAGACAATCCCTATGACTCTTGAGGTTTCACTAGCGGCAGCGCCACACAGTTGCGATCGCCCATGCCACGTCGCGACCTGAACAAAGGCACACATAGTAGTCTCATGCAATGTAGAGAACAGTGAGGTACGGGGGATAGACTCTGATCATGTGGGCGACTGGACTGCCGAAGCTCTCGTCGTGTTCCCTCTACTGGCTTGCATGGTGAGTAGTCTACACTATTGCAAAGGTGGAGAAGAAAAAACTGATCAATCGAGCCAATTACTTACGGGTTTGGTTTGATTCGGTTTCACGGACCAAACTCATGTCAAGTAGGTCTATTTTTTCTCCTAAATGTATAATTGATTTGGTTTGATTTAACTTCTAAAACTAATCGAATCGAATTTTTGAACACTCATGTTAAGATTTGAGGTTTTGAGTTTTAAGTTATGAATTTAGAACTTTAAGATTTAGAGTTTTAAAATTCAGAGTTTAAAATTATAAATTTTAATATTTGAGGCGTAGAATTTAGAATTTAAAATTTAGAATTTAAGGTTTAAAATTTGTGATTTTTTTTATTTTATAGTTATGTGTTTATTGTTTTGAAATTTAGGATTTGAAATAAATAGTTGAAGATTTATTATTTTGGATTTAAAGTTTAAGATTTAAAATTTAGAATTTGAATTTTATGATCTAAGTTTTAAAATTTACGGTTTAGGACTTTAATATTTAGGGTTTCAGATTTTAGGGTTTGACATTTAGAGTTATTTTTGAAACTTTGGCATTTATGGCTTTAAAATTTAAGATTTTAAATTTTAGGGGATTTAAAATTTTGAAATTTTAAGTTTTGAGTTTCTGAGTTTTATATTTTAGAGTTTAAAATTTTGAAATTTAAATTTAAAACTTTGGGATTTATATAAAGTTTAGGGATTTTGGGACGAGGGACTTGATGTTTTTCAGATTAAATCTTAAGGTTTAGCATTTTGAGATTTGAGATTTGAGATTTTAAAATTTAGAGTTTAAGATTTATTATTTTAATATTTAAAATTTAATATTTAAAGTTTGCAGTTTAATAATTAGATTTGGAATTTAGAAATTTTGAAATTTTAAAGTTGAGATTTTAGATTTTGTTGTTTAAATTTTAAAATTTTACAGTTTGAAATTTTGAAGTTTTAGTTTTAAGTATTTAATATTTAAGGTTTAAAATTTTAAATTTCAAATTAATATTATGAAAAAAGAAAAAAAAGAAAAAAAAACAGAAAAAAATGATGACTCAAATACTAAGTAGACATAAAATGGCTTTGTTAAAATAAAAAATATATAAATATTACCGTAAAAAAAAGACTTAAAGTGACAATATATCAAAAGTTAAGAGATTTTAGATAAATATTTTTAATACTAGACTAAAACAAAATTTAAAAATAAAATAAAAGAACATCAGAGTAATTTAGTGTTAAAAAAATTTAAAAAATAATTAAAAAATGCTAGAGTGGATAGAGTTGTGTAATTCATAGTAAGTAATTAACTACTGCAAAATTTAACATAACATATAAAGGTGTTTATGATTCTGTTTGGTTTAATTTTGGAAGTTCAATATGATCAAATAAATCTTTTTACAAAAATAATTCTGTTGGATTTAGTAAAAATCTGTCAAATCAAATCAAACCAAATTAGATAAAAAGGTTCGATTCGGCTAAAAAAATATTTAATGCTAAAATTATTACAATTTGCCTCATTCAAGAAGGAACTTACAATGTGTCGCTTTTGCTACAATTTATTAAAAAAATTGTGAATAATGATGATAATTTTACTTTTTTTTCTTTTTTTTTTTTAAAAAAACAATTTAAAATTGACTGTCAGCTCTATTCCACGACCAATCTTTCTCAAGCAGTATCCAGAGAGGTGCAAAATGTCAGGCAGACTGGGCATAGTCGGTGACTAAAAATATCAATCAGGTGAAGTGATTGGACAGAGAAAATAAAAAACATTTATCACCAAAATATTAAAAATAATTAATTTAATATATTAAAAAAATATTGTTTCAATTTAATTTAGTTAAAAATTTATTTTAACCAATAATTAAACAGAACCGATCGATTCATTTTGAAAAAAAATTCGAACTGAACTATCCATTTGATGATTCAATTTGGTTCAATTAATTTTATTCGGTTCTGTATCGTGTGCAACGGGTTCGTCACTCTCAGAACAAACTTAATGTTTTCAGATTGTGAAAACAAAAGCAAAGTGCAATGAAATTTTTTGAGCCATACATGCCCGTGCCTAACAAAAGCCAACTCCTAGTATATTTAAGAAGTTTTACATAGTTCAAGCTTCTCACATCAGGAAAGGACACAACTATGACACATGGCTCATCATAGAAGAATCAAGTACAAAATAAACAACAGAATCTTCCTTTCAAATTATAATTAAAGGATCGCCCGTTGATGTTGGTGTGTCCGGTTCCCATTAGCTTTTCTGCAATCCTAAAGATAAGATACGCTTCAGTAGTGGCACATTTAATCTGCTCCTCTGTGAGCCTATCCTCTCCCCAATTTTCCACCCAGAACAAGCGCAGAGACCTCTGCTCAACTCTAAGTGACAAAACTTCATATGCCAAACCCCTTAAGTTGCATGCACCAAGACGAGGCTGACCCAAAACACTAACACCCAACTCGCTTAAATCTACGGCGTTTCTGAGCTCGAGTCCATAATCCCTTTTGAGTTTCGTCAGATCCTCTTTTATGTGAACCCCGACAAAAGTAATGTCCTTCATCATCAAGAAATGCCTCAGAGTCGATGGCACAGATCTTGATTTGAAGTGGAGCCTGATCAGAATGCAGCCATAGCGGAATTCCCAGTTTCAGCAAAGAAGCTCGGGATTCAAATTTGTCTTCTTCTCAAACCAACGTCCATTCTACGTCAAACCCAACAAGCATGTCTAGATCGCCTCGCAACTGCTCTGTCCAGAGATAAAGGTCTTGGTGGAGGAGTGAATCATCGGCAGATGTGGAGGCTGTCACAACCTCCATCTCAACCTTGCTGCCATCAGCCATCTCGTAAACGGTGGCCGGTATTCTTGTGAAGAAACATTCCATTTTTTCAGAGTTGCTCGACGCTCAGAGTCAGGGCCGGCTCAAACGAAGGCCTGAACCAAAATTTAAAGTGAGGTTTTTTAAAAATAAATAATAAAATTTTATTAAAATTATTATATTTTTATTTAAAAATTATTTTTTATTTTTTTTAAAATATAAAATTATTTATTAAATTATTATAATCAATTTTATTTTATAATTTTTTTAATTATTTATTAATTTATTCATTCAACAAACAATTATCTATATTTTTTATTTTTTTATTTATTTTAAAATTTTTTAATAATTTTTTTTGTGATTCAATTAAAATTTTAATATTTTTTTTAATTTCAAATAATTTAATTTAAATTTTTTAATTTATATTTATAGAACTTAATTATTAAATAATTTTTTTTAATTTAAATATTTATTTATTAAATTAAATACAGCGTTTGACACCACATAATAACACATCAAATAAAAAATTACAGTAATACATGAGATGAAATAGCAGGTTAAATTAAAAAAAATTTTTGTCTCTAATATTTTCAGAGTCTGGCATTTTCAACAAATCAATAACACATTAATACATAAATTTTTTTTTTATTTCTAATCTCTAACTATTTGGTGGAACTCACAAAAAAATAAATACATAATTTTAAGAAACCTCTTCAAAATATCTATACTTTGGAACAACCTTCATCTGAAAACGCTAAGACATCTACACCATTTTTTTTTTAAATAATTATTAAAATAAATAATTTTTTTTAATAAAAGCCTAAAGCCCTTGCTTCATTGTCTTCTGCCTTGGGCGGGGGCTGCTCAGAGTCCAGAGATGATTAATGGAGATGGTGGTAGAAGGGAAAGTTAGTATGTGTAGCTTGGGAAAGAGCTAATGATATACTAACAGCTGGAACAGCTTTCTTTACCATTTCGACCTTTGTCATTCTTGTTCCATAAAGTAAGGGACACGGATCCCTGCTGTGCGGACACGGATTCCCTGTACTCAAGACTTTTTTTTTTCTGTTTAATATATTTTTAAATTAATTTTTTTAATAAATTATTTAAAACATTATTTCTAAACAAAATTAAATAAAAAATAAAACGCTTTAATTTTTTAATATATTTTAAAATTTTAATTTTTTTAAAAATTATTTAGAAAATTATTTTTTTAAAAAAATTAAATAAAAAATAAAATTTTATTGAAAATAATTTTTTGTTGAAAAATTTTAAAATTTGTTCAAAAACTAAATATAAATTATTGCAAATAAATTTTTTTGTTGAAAAATTAAATATAAAAATAAGAAGGTGATATCCTTTCTTGCAATTTTTTATTTTAAAATTTATTGAAAAATATATTAAAAAATAAAACGTTTTTATATTTAAAAATTATATTTTTTATGTAATTTATTTTTTTAAAATAATTTTTTAGAAAAATAAACATTTGAAAATATATAAAAAATAAAATATAAAAAATAAAAAACCAAAACGTTCTTACATTTTAAATTTTACTTTTTAGTTAAATTTTTGAAAAAAATATTTTTTTTAAATAATTTATTAAAAAAATTAAAATTTAAAAATATATTAAATTTTTTTAAAAAAAAAAGCAAGGCACAGCAGGGGATCTTTGGCTGCGTTTTGCTTTTTTTTTTTTCAATAAATTATTTAAAAAATTATTTTTAAAAAAAATTAAATAAAAAATAAATTTTTTCTTTGATACATAAAATAAAATTTTAAAATGTACGAACGTTTTGGTTTTTTATTTTTTATATTTTATTTTTCATATATTATCAAATTTTTATTTTTTTAAAAAAAATTATTTTAAAAAATAATATATAAAAAAAATTTAAAACATAAAAACGTTTTATTTTTTAATATATTTTTCAATAAATTTAAAAAAAAAAATTGCAAGGAAGGATATCACCTTCTTGCTTTTATATTTAGTTTTTCAACAACAAAAAATTATTTTCAACAATTTATATTTGGTTTTTGAACAAATTTAAAAAAATTTCAACAAAAAAATATTTTCAATAAAATTTTATTTTTTTAAGTTTATTATTTATTTATTTATTTTTTAAATAATTTGTTAAAAAAATTAAACTTTAAAAATATATTAAAAAAATAAAACGTTTTATTTTTTTAAAAAAATTTTAAATAATTTGTTAAAAAATTAAAATTTAAAAATATATTAAAAAAATAAAACGTTTTATTTTTTATTTAATTTTTTAAATAACTTGTTGAAAAAAATTTAAACTTAAAAATATATTAAACAAAAAAAAAATCAAAATGCAACTTTAGCTGCGTTTTGGAGGTACAGCAGCCATTGCTGTGCTCAATAGTTGCAAAAAATTCAGATTTAATAATAAATAAATATTTTTTTATTGAACTAAAATGTAAACAGACATTTTACTGATTTATGAATTTTGAAATAAAAAACCTTGACCATTATCATTGATACTATAATGAGATGAGATTGATCACTTCTATTTATTTATTGAATATGATATAAATTTTTTTATAATATTATAAGATATTTAGATCAAATAACAAAATATTAATAACTCAAATACCATCCTAATCTACCAATTAAAATAAATCGAAATATTAAAAACTCTCAAATTTATTGAAAAAAAGATAGATCAAAAATTTAAAATTCTCTTATAAGAAAAAGAGTAGGGACCCTACCGTCCATAGCTAATGTGAACGCCTCCAAAACACTAATAACAATAACTATTTTAGAGAAATAAAACTCTGCTACGCTGCCAAGAACATATATTTCACTAAATTTGAGGAGAACTTTTTAAAAAAAATAGGTTAGAAACATAAAATATCAACAATAAGTTTTAGTACTGTTTCTATTTATAAAATGATATGTGGCATTCTTTTTATGATTTTAAAAGATATTCTAAATTATTGTTAAAAAATTTAAAATAATCTCATTATTATTGATCATCAAATTCAAAAATCAAGTAAAGTTTATGAATATTTTTTACTAATTTGATCCAAAAAAGAGGAAGATATGAATGAGTTTTTAAATTTAGCAAAAAAAATTATTTTTTTAAATAATAAAAATTTATGGATGAAACTTTTTTTCAAAAATGAAACAAAATAAAAACTGAAATTCTTTTAAAAACGAAGGCTACACTTTCAAATTTTGAAAATAAAATATTTTGAAATGTGTATATTTTCAGAATAGTCGACTGCCACATTAATAATAACCAACTTTTAAAAATAATAGTTTCATTCTTTATTTTAATAAACATAAATAATACTCATCTTGACAATATTTGAATTCAATTTACATGAAGGTTCTGTTTGATAAAAATAACTTATAAACTAATTTAAAACTTATAAGTTAATTAAAAATTTATAAGCTATACGTTATTTGAAATAGCGTATAATTTATAAACTTTTAGTTAATTTAAATTATTTAAATAAATTTATTTATTAAATATTTCTAATTTAATTAAATAAATTTATAAATTAATCTACGTTATAAGTTAATTTATTAAACTTATCAAATATATTTAAATTTAAATTTAAAATATTATAAATTCTCATATTTATTGTCACTATTCGTACGATAACATGTGAGCATTTAATACTCTTTTCATAATTTATTAATAATAACCAACTTTTAAAAATAGTAGTTTCATTCCTTATTTTAATAAACATAAATAATACTCATCTTTGCCAACCAATATTTGAATTCAATTTACATAAACTTAAAGCATTATAAATCCTCATATTTATTGTCACTATTCGTGTGATAACATGTGAGCATTTAATACTCTTTACACTGCATAATTCTTTTAAGATTTTATTGCCTCATTTTTCAATAAAAGGTCCATTAAATGTATATGAATGTCTCAATTGTCAGCACTTGTTTATGTTCGCATAAGAAGTGTCAATATACATGAGTGGTTGGCATGGGTATTAGCTATTTGAGTCCTGCAAGCATACCGTTCTTTGGCAATATTTAAAATTAAAATACAAATTGAATTGACGGAAGAATTTGGTTGTTCGGAGAAATAGACAACATAGCACACGGTTTGATAATATAAGGGTGCATTTAATTTGCGATAACGTTTTTTATTTTTATTTTTTAAAAATAATTTTTATTTTTTAAAATAAATTTAGTTTATATTTATATTTTAAATATTTTTTTAATTATTTATATATATTTTTATTATTTTATAATTATATAAATAATAAAATATTATATATATAATTTAAAATAATTACAAAAATATCATTATTATAATGTGTTATAATATTAAAAAATTTTAAAATATTTTTTTAACTTTTTAAAATTTTTAAAATGTAAAAAATATTTTTTAAAAATAAAACTTAAAAATAATAAATAAACCTATTTTTATATTTATTTTTAATTTTTAATAAAAATAAAATTTAAAATAGTCAAATTAAATATATTTTAAGTTTTTATGGTGACAAGTTATTCATTTCTTAACAGTTTTTTTTTATTTTTCACAATTATTTTTATTTATGATTTTATTTGTTAAATTAGTTAATAATTTTATTGTAAATTTTTATTATTGTTTATAACTTCTTAGATTGTTTATGTTATTTAAATTAATAATATTAAAACAAATATGAAATATCGCTGTATAATAAAAATAAGTAAGGTAGGATAGCGTCGCATGTTTGTGAGGGAAGGGGTTTGTCACAGTCACTTTAAAATAGAGTTTCACCACGTGTCGTTCCGTTGAAGGATGTGGCGGCCGCTCAATAGTTCGAATTCGTTCCTTTTTTTTTTCGGTGCAATAACTAAAGTATCTCTCTGTAGTGTAGATAGAGAACTAATCTCTCAAAACTTGTCGGACACCTTTCGATAGAATATCCTCTCAACCGTGTTTTTTCCATACACAACGGTGCCTGAAATCGAATTCAGAATTAATGTTTAAGGGGTCAGAACTCCTTACCACTTTGACGAACACATTGTTGATTTCGAATTCGTTCTTTTGAACTGACGTTACCCCTTGTGCTTTGCCAGTCAACATGGAAATGATTTTATTTCAAAAACATTAAAATAAATTAATTCACATTTGCCTTTTTATTTCAAATTTTTATAATTTTAATTTAATTTTTAATTTTTATAAATTTTTAAGAATAAAAATATATAAATTTTATTAATAATTTATGAGTTTTAGAAAAAAAATTTGTAAATTAAAATTTAAAATAGTGTGAGCGAATATTTTAAAAAAATTTTAAAAAATAATTTATTCTGTAAATAATTTTAATTTAATATAGCAGTTTTTTAATTGGGGGTTAAAAAAGCTCTTCAAGTTTTAAAAAAAATCAAAATTTTTAAAATAAACTTGAAAAACACATTATTCCAATTAATACATGCAGAATTATATTCTTAGGATAGCAAAAATAAAAAAATTATTAAAATATTTCTTTGAAGATCCAACTCAATTGAGTGAAAAGGATATTTTTCTATTTGCTAAATATATAATAACCAAGTCAATAAGAGTTTGTGTAAGCTAGTTGTGTGAGAGATAAAAAAAAATTAAATTATTATACTTCATTATTATAATAAAATAATAAATTAAAAAAATACTATAATTAATTTTTTTTGGCTTTTTAAATTTTTTCATTTTTTATTTTTAAATATTCAAATGATTAAGCGCATATGATCTTCACATATTTCCTCCTTATTTGACAATATAGAATAACACAAAAAAATTTAATTTTTTTTCATATTATTTATACCTTTTAACAAATATAAATAATTTATTACAAAAAAGTAAGATAACTTTTCATAACTATTTCTCTCTTTACCTTCACACATAATTATAAGTATAAATATTTAAAGTTTCTAAAAAACTTTATAAGATAAATTTTGGAGAAAGAAAGATAAAGTTTTATAAAACTAATATTTAATTAATAATAAGACCTATTCATGTCACATAGCAAAATTCAAGTACACTCCAAGTATATTGAAGAAGTTATACATAGTTCAACTTTCTCACATCATAAAAGGACGCTACTATAACACGCGGCAAATCATATAGGAGAATCAAATAAACAACAGAACCATCCTTCCAAATTATGTCACATAGCTTCTAATGGGTCTCTGGGTCCCAATAGCTTGTCTGCAATCCTGAAGATAAGATAGGCTTCAGTAGTGGCACACTCAATCTGCTCCTCCGTGAGGCCTCCTCCCCAATTTTCCACCCAGAACAAGCGCATAGACCTCTGCTCAACTCTGAGTGACAAAACTTCATATGCCAAACCCCTTAAGTTGCATGCACCAAGACGAGGCTGACCCAAAACACTAACATCCAACTCGCTTAAATCTACAGCGTTTCTGAACTGGAGTCCATAATCCCTTTTGAGTTTCAATAGATCCTCTGTTATGTGAACCCCAACAAAAGTAATGTCCTTCATCATCAAGAATTCTCTCAGAGGCGTAGCCACAAACCTTGACCTGAAGTCAAGCCTGATCAGAAGGCAGCCATAGCGACTTCCCAGTTTCAGCAAAGAAGCTCGCGATTCAAATTTGTCTTTTTCTTGAACCAACGTCCATTCTACGTCAAACCCAACGAACATGTCTAGATTTTCTCGCAAATGCGTTGTCCAAAGATGAAGGTTGTCGAAGAGAAGCGAAGCATCGGAAGATGCATAGGCCGACACAACCTCCGTCTGTACCTTGCTGCCATCAGGCATCTCGTAAACGGTGGCCAGTATTCCTTTGAAGAAACATTCCATTTTTTCTGAGTTTCTGGAAGTCCAGAGATGGTCAATGGAGATGTTGGGTGAAGGGAAAGTTAGTGTGTGTAGCTTGGGAAATAGCTGATGATATACTAAATAACTGGAACATCATGCTTTACCATTAGCCCAGTTGGACGGGTTGCTTTACCACGCGAAAAGCACGCGGTAACTTGGGGGCTAAGTAAGCAAAAATTAACGGTAACTTGAGGGAGGGATTCTTCCGTCAAATTAAAAAAAAAAAAACCTTGAGGAACTAAAATTGACGCATAGAATAAAAGAGAAACCAAAATTATGTATTTCATAAAATAAAGAAACCAAAAGAGTATTTAAGCTAATTTAATAACATAACATAATAAAATTATGGCTGGTATTTCTCCATGAAACATGAGTTGGTATTTGATTTATCGTTGATAGATAATTTTTTATTTACTAACAATGTCTAAATTATAATACGTGATAAATATAATTTTAAAAAATATTATATTTATCATGTGTCAAGATTTGAATACTATTTATAGATAAAAAATTATCTATCAACAGTGGACTAAATTATTTTTCATAAAATATTTCATTTTTTTCAGAGTTTTTATTCTTTTATAGTTCAAAAATAATTAAAGTAGACGGTGGTTATATATATAGGCTTGGGAAGGAGTTAATGATATATTATCTTCAACATCTTGCTTTTCCATTTGCCTGTTAGGGTACAGATTGCTTTTCCTTTATCATAATATTAAAAGAATAGAAGTAGACATGAAGCTTTTTTTAAAGGGTTGTAAAAGAAAAGGATATATAGCTCTGTTTCTCAAAGATATTTATGGATGTACATTGCAAATGAATCGATGAATCTGTAAACTATTCGAATTTAATTTGTATAAAAGTTTAATTTGGCTTAATTTATTTGTTAAATGAATGAGTTTGCACATAATATTATATTTGTTTAATTAAATGAGCTGAATTTAAAAATTAAGATTTGACTCGTTTAACTAGTGAACAACTCGATCAAAATTAAAATTAAATATATTTTAATAAATATTCATATATTATAAATAACTAGAAGGAGGGATTCTTTTGTCAAATTTACAAAAAATTGAGGAACTAAAATTGACGCACAAAGTAAAAGAGAAACCAAATTGATGTATTTCATAAAATAAAGAAACCAAAATCTAATTTAATAACATAATAAATCGGTGGCCGGTATTCCTGTGATGAAACATTGCATTTTTTTCAGAGTTTCTATTCTTTCAGAGTTCAGAGATGATTAAAGGAGATCGTGGTAGAAGGGGGAAGTTAGTTTGTGTGTGTGTGTGTGTGTGTGTGTATTCGTGTGGCTTGGGAAGGAGCTAATGATTTATTAACTTCAACATCTTGCTTTGCCATTTGCCTGTTAGGGTACAGATTGCTTTTTCTTTAGATAAATAAAAGAATAAAAGTAGACATGAAGCTTTTTTTAAAGGGTTGTAAAATAAAAGGATATATACCTCTGTTTCTCAACGATATTTATGGATGTACACTGTAAATGAATTGAACTACTGTGAACTATTTGAATTTAGTTTGGCTTAATTTATTTGTTAAATGAATGAGTTTGAACATAATATTAATTCATTTAACTTCAAAAATTAGGTATTTCACACGTTTAACTAGTGAATAACTCGTTCAAAAATAAAATAAAATATATTTTAATAAATATTTATATATTATATATTATTTATAAATAATATATTTCGTGGATTTGGGGCTAAACTGGTTGGATTACGTGGCATGAATTGGATCTGAGTGGGCAGTGAAGTGTCAATTGTTCGTCCACGTACCCAAGTTCTACATAGAAAAAAAAATCTGTTACTAGTTTTAACAGAGTTAGAGAGAAGGAACAATTTGATTTTTTTTTTTAATTAAGGGACTAAAGTGGAACAAATTGAAGTTAAAGGAGGAAAATAAAATTCAGTGCATAGTTAAGGGATCAAAAAAGTAAATTTTTCATAAAATTATTTGTACAGTTTTAAATGAATTATGAGTTTGAACATATTATTATATTCATTTAATTAGATGAGCTGAGCTTGAAAATTAGGTATTTGACTCGTTTAATTCGTAAACAACTTGTTCAAAAATAAAATAAAATAAATTTTAATAAATATTTATATATTATATATAATTGTAAATATTATATATTATTTATAAATAATATACTCCGTGGCTTTGGGGCTAAACGCACCGTTTAGATGGGTTGGATTATGTGGCATTGAATTGGATGAGTGGGCAGTGAAGTGTCAATTGTGCATCCAACCAAGTACTACATAGAAAAAAATCTGTTAGTAGTTTTAACAGAGTTAGAGAGAAGGGAGAATTTGATATATATATTTTTTAAATTAAGGGACTAAAGTGGAACAAATTGAAGTTAAAAGACCAATAAATCAATAAATTAAGTGCATATTTAAGGGATCAAAAAAGTATTTTTGTCTTAAAATTATTTGTACATATTTAAAGGAGTCGAGCCTAAACTTTCATGTAAGTAAACTAGCTTAGCTCGAGCACATTTTTAAGTTTGTTTTACTTTCATAGGTTGAGTTTGAGTAACTTATTTTTTTCATGAGCCAAACTTGATAACATTAAAGCTTAGTTCGAGTTGGCTGGTTTATACACTTTGTCAAATAGTAAGACTCATCACAACACTCGATTCTATCTCGAATAAGATGCATGATCACACGGACTCGAGTTTGTGTAAATATATACAAACCCAAGACTTGGCAGACTGGGAGCAACCATAAATTTTTTTTTTCTGAAGATAGATCCTTATTTCACAATGAAAATAAGAAAAATAGCTTCCTAAACGTACGACAACAATCTGTCCAAAGTACACATCAAGACGGTAAGCAGCACTTAGGCAGAAAAACAAGAAACAAATGAACCTTGTGCGTATGCAGAGAACTCTGAATATTGACCCCGAGCTGACTGCAGCACTTGGCGTGTGTTCCAAAACCCATTTTGGAAAACTCTATCATTCCTACTTTTCCATATAAACCAAATAATGTAGCAAATTAACTAGCCCCATGCCTCCTGTTCAGGGGTTTAGGGTCCTAGGTAGAGATTCGGAGATTAATATGGAAACTGACTAGATTGAAGGACTTAGTTAAGAAGAATAAAGCACTTAGCCATGCCTAACAAGACAAGATGAACTCTAAAAGGTTACTTCACCCCAATCTCAACTTAGAGATTTTTTTTTGGAGTAAACATAAGGTTTCTTAGCCTTAGTATTCTAGGACGTGTGATATCACTTGCATGAATATGAATAATAAAATTTCTTGCGTATTAAATGAACTCAAAGCTTCAGGGGAAGCTTTAATGGAGAATATGGATTTAAGGTAAAATTTGTTAGAGTTTCAGTACTAAGTAGATAGAATGGTGTTAATGAATAAGAATACTAGGGTAGAGGAGAGGAGAGAAGAGCTTCGGATCCTTTGATGACTCTATCCATAATTCTTCTTTTACCTTTCTATGGTAATAGGCTCATAAATACTCTTTTAAACTCTATCTTTTGAGGAGTACTATCCTGCACAAGGATGCATTAAATGGTCGAAAGTGATCACTATGAACATCGTGATTTGTGAAGTAAGCTCGTTAGAGTTTCTAAATTAATACGTAACCCTAATGTGATGAAAGCTCATTAGGGTTAGTGAGAGATTGATAATTACGAAAGCCATCTCTGTTTATGCAAGCGTTTGCTATGTCCTTTACTCAACGCTTGGTTAAGTGATCATGCCAACTTGTGGCATGAAAGAACTTCCATTCTAAGCCAATCAAGCTACTTTAACTAATCAATTATTAAGAAAGCAATTGAGGTAAATAAACACTCATCTACAGTGCTCTTGGCCTTCTTTCTACTAAAGCGCCATTCTACAAGCATGCATATACAAAGATAACTAATAATAAAATTATATATAGACGCTATGCAATGCACCTAAGGAACTGATGGCAATTATTATGTAGAATGTTATGTCATGTATAAGACAAAATACTAAAGTATGTAAATGCTCAAACGCTTTCTCTCAAGATAACCCACTTTAATAGATCCTATTAAATTTTGGGCTTAGACTTCCTCTCAACCTTTCTCTAACCTCAGGTTTCTATGAAGTAATCTTTGGGAGGAACTTCTGGTCCCAGAGAGCGCTTGTTCTACTAATTCTTTGATCTCTTCAAAATGAGTGCACCCTTTACTAGGCCCCTAGTTGAGCTCTTAATGGGAGTAGGTTTTTGCTCATTAGGGCAATCAGTGAGAAATCATTGAGTAGCCCTGTCTTTATGAGCCTCCTTTTAGAATCTCAAATCACATTAACTTATCCTAAAAATCTTTATTTCTTTGAGGTTCACACTGTCAGTCTCAAGTAAAGAATCTCTAAAGACCTTGAGGACGCTCTTGTTGACTCCTTTGGTCTTTGAGCCAACATATCTTTCCCTTAAAGGCTATTTGACTACGAGGGTGCCTCACGTTCCTATTCTTCCTTAAGGTCTCAGAGCACTTGAGGTCTAAATGACCTTTTTGCTTGTTTTTCTTCGAAGCTCTCATTACCCTTACTTTTTTTTTGGTACAAGAAAAGAGCCAAAGGGCTAAACAAAAACAGTTTTGGGGGTGCTAGCACCCCTCATATCATCGAGCAAAAGCCTACCCAAACTTCTAGGGGGTGTCTCCAGAACCTGAATTCCCATTATCTAATCATGGGCTTCCGAAGCAAGCCTATCTGCGCAGTTGTTCTCTTCTCTTAGACAGTGTTGAATACCCACTTTCCACTCCTTTCTCAAGAACTTATTAATTTGGAACACAAGGCTCGCTCCAGAAAAATTGTCCTTATAGCCATTCAAGCATAGCTCAACTTCTTCTTTAGAATCTGACTCAACGACCACATCTCTGAGTCCTCTTCCCCAAGCTAATTCCAGTGCTATTAGGATTTCCCAAAGTTCTGCACATAAGACACTACAGAATTCAATTCTTTTGGTGAACCCCAAGATCCACTCCCCCAGCATTCCTAAACACTCCACCCGCACTAGTTGTTCCTGAATTTCAGATCGAGCCATCCACATTGATTTTCACTTGTTGTCTCTTCGGCGGAGTCCAGCCTTATTCTTTTCCTCCCTTCGATATTATCGTTGTCCTTCATCCTTTCTAAGCACTCCTTAGCTCGCGAAAGGCATTGGAAAAATATATCACCCGTTGGAAGATGTTCAAGTTGAAAAATCATTTCGCATCTCCTAATCCAGACATTCCATATAGTAATCAAAATAGGATATCCCAAGGTAAGCTGGAGTATACATCATTCCCCAAATTTTGTGTTAGATTGCGTGTCAGCCAACCTTTCATATCCCCAAAGAAGAAAACTGCACATTGTCTCGAATGGACTAGTCTCATCCACAGATTCTTTGTTCTCTCACAGTCCCTCAAACAGTGTAGGGATGATTCTTGATGTCTTTTGCAGATGACATAACCCGGAATCATCAAGATGGAGTTTAGCTCGAAGCTTACTGGTAAGAATACTGTTATTACCTGCTAACCAAAGAAGAGTTCGAATTTTCTGTGGTCCTGACCATCGCTAGATTTTCTTTCACACAGCCAAGAGTTGTTTTGCCACCCCATTCTGCTAGCATAAGCTGAGCTCACCGAGAAGGATCCATTTTGGCTATACTTCCACACCAATTGGTCCTCTCCCCTTTCTTCCTCAGGAGTAAATGTTCCTTCTAGAGTAGTCCTTACCTTTCTCAGACAGGAGGTCTTGGAGAATATCCCATTTCCAATTCCTACTTTCTGAAACCATATCAAGGACTTTCCAGTGTCCCAATTTCTCGTGAATGGGTTGAATCACATTTTCGTCTAGTGGCCCAATTTCTGGAAGCCAAACATCCTTCTAGAATCTGACAGTTCTTCCATTCCCCACATTCCACACTAGGCCACTCTCAACTCCCTTCCAAACCTTCTTGATACCCTTCCACAAATTAGATGAATCCTTTTTTTTGTTCTGGATACCAGGGATAAGACTATCAAAGCAATTGTATTTGGCTCTCAAGGTTCTAACCCATAACTCATTCGGCTTTTGGATCATCGCCCATGCTACTTTCATCAAGAATGCCTCATTCATTTCTCTTAACCTTCTTATTCCCAAGCCTTCTATCTCTTTAGGTTCACACACCTTGTCCCATTTAACCAAGTGTAACCTCTTCGAGCCTTCCTGTTCTTGATGTCTTTTGCAGATTTGGCATAACCCGGAATCATCAAGATGGAGTTTAGCTCAAAGCTTACTAGTAAGAATACTATTATTACCTGCTAACCAAAGAAGAGTTCGAATTTTCTGTGGTCCTGACCATCGCCAGATTTTCTTCCACACAGCCAAGAGTTGTTTTGCCACCCCATTCTGCTAGCATAAGCTGAGCTCACCGAGAAGGATCCATTTTGGCTATACTTCCACACCAATTGGTCCTCTCCCCTTTCTTCCTCTGGAGTAAATATTCCTTCTAGAATAGTCCTTGCATTTCTCCAACAGGAGGTCTTGGAGAATATCCCATTTCCAATTCCTACTTTCTGAAACCATATCAAGGACTTTCCAGTGTCCCAATTTCTCGTGAATGGGTTGAACCACATTTTCGTCTAGTGGCCCAATTTCTGGAAGCCAGACATCCTTCTAGAATCTGACAGTTCTTCCATTCCCCACATTCCACACTAGGCCACTCTCAACTCCCTTCCAAACCTTCTTGATACCCTTTCAAAAATTCGATGAATCCCTTTTTTTGTTCTGGATACCAGGGATAAGACTATCAGAGCAATTGTATTTGGCTCTCAGGGTTTTAACCCATAACTCATTCGGCTTTTGGATCATCCCCCATGCTACTTTCATCAAGAATGCCTCATTCATTTCTCTTAACCTTCTTATTCCCAAGCCTCCTATCTCTTTAGGTTCACACACCTTGTCCCATTTAACCAAGTGTAACCTCTTCGAGCCTTCCTGTTCTCCCTAGATAAATCCTTGGCATGCTTTCTCTAACTCATCACATAACCCTAAAGGGAGGAGTTATGTTTGCATTGAATAGTAAGGCGAATTATTTCACACACTACTGGTTAGTGTGATTCTGCCAGCCAAAGAGAGTATTTTCGATTTCCATTCACTTAATCTTCCTTTCACTTTCTCAACAATAAAGTTGAATGTTTTTCTAGTGACCCTTTTGTGCACAAGCGGCATGCCTAGGTACTTGCCTAGGTTACTGATGAGCTTAAACCCCATTTCCTTACTTAACTGCTCGGCTCTAGAGTGGTGAATATTAGCTGAGAAAAGACATATAGTTTTCTTGTCATTGACCACCTGTCCAGAACTTTTGTAGAATGTGGATATCACTATTTTCTTGACTCTGCACTGCTCTAGGCTTGCTTCAGCAAACATGATAAGATCATTTGCGAAAAAGAGGTGAGACAAGGGTGGTCCCCTCTTACTTAACTGAATTGGTTTCCACATTTTATTGTTGATCGTCCACTCTATGCACTGAGATAGCCTCTCAATACATAAAACAAAAAGGTATGGAGATAAAGGATCCCCTTATCTTAACCACCTGGACATCTCAAAATATTCGGTAGGCTCCCTGATGAATGAGTTTTGTACTCATAAATTAAATATTTCTATCTTATCTTTTTACCTTAATTAAGTATTTATCTCCCTTATTTGTCTTTAGTTTTGTGTATTTTTATAGATAAAGAGAAGAATAGGAAATTGACTCAATTGGAGGAATCAAAGCTAAATTGTGATTCTTTAGAAATGATGTCTATAAATCAAGCAGATAAAATAAATTCATTAAGGATGGCAGAGTAAGGAGCATTATCTTTTTGTCTCTTGAGACGCATCCTAATGGATATATGCATCAATTCAATCTTGATTTATGACCACATTTCTAAAAGAATTGAAACATAAAGATTCAAGGCAAAACACTCAATGTTAAAAATTTGTTTGTTGCTTGCTTTTCAACTTGACCTTACTACAGTATTTTGGCCGTATCTCAGAAAATACGTATATATTATGTACGAAATTTGGTAGATGAATAGCTGACATAATTTCAAACAACTTTCATGTTTATGTGATCAGCAAATTCAGATATACAAAGGGCCGAAATTGGGCTAAAACAGAACATGTTTACTGTTGCAGTCCAGTCCAACCTTACTGTAGTGTTTGGGCCATATTTCAACAAATACATATCTAATGGACACGAAATTTTGTAGGTGAATAGCAGATATAATTTGCTACAACTTTGATGTTCAAGTGGTCAGCAAATTCGGACACTAAACGGGCCGAAATTGGGCTATAACCGAACATGTTTACTATTGCAGTCCAGCCTGACCTTGCTATAGTGTTTCGGCCATAAATCACAAAATACGTGGCCAATTTTTGTCTACCTTATATGGATGGAAATATAATGAAAATATCTACAACTCTTATGTTGATTGGATGAGCAGATTCGGTGGCTATCAAGGAGATATATCACGATGACTTTCGGGGCAGATAATGGAACACTATTGTCAACTTTAGTGCAATTTGCTACCCACCATTTTTGTCACCTACTTCCCTTGTTTTGTCTATAAATAGAGACATATTGTGAGCTAAAGGGAGGGGGGAAAGGCTGAAGAGGGAGCTTGGGAAATCTTTGTGGAAGTTCTAAGTGTTTGTAATCCTTTTCTCTCTTTATATATTTTGTATCTTTACTTTCTTTCATAAGTTTTATCATGCTTCTTCATCTTTCATTTTATTTTCTTACCTTGATTATGGAGAACTAATCTCCTAATGCTAAGGTGAAAGGGTGAAACTCTTGGTATAAAAATAATAATTTATCTAACTCTTAATTTTAATGTTTATACTTGATGTTGTATTTATCTTCTTATTTATTTTCTTGTTATTTACTTTCTTAGAGGATGGCTTTGTTGCCCCTCTGTATTTATTTTTTACCTTTCTATTATTTACTTTTGTGTTATTTACTTTTTTAGAGGATGGCTTTGTTGCCCCTCTGTTATTTATTTTTTATGTTATTATTTTCTTATTATTTTTCTTCTGAGAGGACGGCTCTGTCGCCTCTCTGTTATTTATTTTCTGCACTTTTATTATTTACTTTCTTAGAGGATGGCTTTGTTGCCCCTTTGTATTTATTTTTTATGTTATTATTTTCTTATTATTTTTCTTCTGAGAGGACGGCTCTGTCGCCTCTCTGTTATTTATTTTCTGCACTTTTATTATTTACTTTCTTGTTATTTACTTTTTTAGAGGATGGTTTTATTGCCCCTCTGTTATTTATTTTCTGCACTTTTTGTATTTATTTTCTTGTTATTTCTTTTCTCAATGGATGGTTTTACTGCCTACTTTATATTATTATTATTGACTTTGTTTGTATATTTTTATTTTAAATTTTGTAAAGTGCAAATCTTGATACATTGTAGACAATCGTTGGCACAATAAATATTTGAATTATTCTTGATTTGTTGTAGACAATATGATTGGCACGATGTATACTTGAATCCATTTTACAAAAGTTATTTACTATTAGTAATAGAATAAAAGAAGGCAAATACACTTCATCTATAAACCAAAGCGCGTTTAATGTAATATCTTCCGAATGGAACCTCATTTACGTGAGGATTCCATTTGAGTAATAAAAGAGTTAAAATTTACTATTATTTGATGTACCAAGAGTAGATCCCCTAACCTTAGCATGTTTCTTACTTTGAACACATTCATATTTAATTTTAGTATTTTAGTTCTCTGTTCAGTACTTTTATCGCAAAACAAACATTCTGGCAACTAGGTTAGAAATATTTATTTTGGATCTGAATTAAATTTTCTCAATTGGCAATCCTCGTGGGATCGACCTTGCATACCACTAAATCTATACTCCAATAGATTCGTGCGCTTGCGAGTTTTAATAAAACAACAACAAGTTTTTGGCGCCGTTGCCGGGGATTCCGACGGAAAAGCTAATTAGATCCAGGTAAGTAAAATTCTTCCACTAGTTATTATTTAGAATATTTATTTTTTGTATAGAAAATTTTCTTTGTAAAAAAAAAAAATTCTTTGTTGCAAAATTTTGTGATTGTTTTTGTTGTATTTGCATTTTGTTACTTGTAGTTAACATTGTATATATATGTTACTAAGTTGTAAATTATCCCCTTTTGTAATTGTGTTATATGCTATTAGAAATATTTGTTTATAATTTTTCTTTTAGTTTATGCGTGTTTGGAAATGTGATAAAGATCAGCGTTTAGTTAGGAAAAGTTTAGGATCACCCTTTGATTTAAAAATTAGAACATTAGACTTTGTTGAGACATCATCAAAAATGGAGGAACAAGTTGTGCATAAGAAAACTCTTATGGAGTACTTCTCACCTGTCATAGCCAATACTCCATCTTGCATAGTTTTGCCACAAACTACTGCAACTCACTTTGAACTCAAACCAGCCATACTTCAACTTTTACCATCATTTTATGGTTTGGAAAGAGAAGATCCATACATGCATGTGAAGGAATTTCTTGAAATTTGTTCAACATTTCGCTTTCAAAATTTCAATGATGAGTCAATTAGGCTTAGAATGTTTCCATTCTCATTAAAAGATAAAGCTAAAGCCTGGTTGAATTCCCTTCCTACAGGAACTATTACTAGTTGGAATCAATTGGTAAATAAGTTTCTAGCAAAATTTTTTCCCATGTCTAAAACTGATGCCCTTAGGAGAGAAATTTCTGATTTTTGCCAAAAAGAGGGTGAACAATTTTTCGAATGTTGGGAAAGATTTAATGATCTTCTTTTAAAATGTCCTCATCATGGTTTTGAAATTTGGAGATTGGTGAAATATTTCTATGATGGTTTAACTTCATCAAACCGTCAGATGATCCAAAGCATGCATGGTGGGAGATTTTTACAATTGAATGAGGGAGAAGCTTGGGAATCCTTAGGATCTTTATCTGAAAATTCTCAACATTGGAACTGCATAGATTCCAGGGATAAGAAGTCTCAAACACACAAAAAGGGAGGAATTTATGAGGTGAGTGATGACACAGATGTGAGAATTGCCTTAGCTAGCCTGACTAGAAAGGTTGAAGCTTTAACTTTAAGCCACACTCTGAACCCTTCTACCAATACTAGGATAGAGGCATGTGCCTTATATTCTAGTACATCTCACATTACACAATCTTGTCCATCTATACCAGCTTACCAAGATGCATTCTCTGAGCAAGTCAATTCTCTTCAATTTCATGGAAAATCATCAGACAGCCCTTTTGCACCAACATATAATCCAAATTGGAGGAATCATCCAAACTTTTCATGGAGGCAAAATCAACCTTCAATGAATCAAGGTGGACAACAATTTGCCCCTCCTAATTCATATCCTCCAGTTCCTCAATATGCTCCTCCTTTCGGAGTATCACAACAAAGAAGACCTTCTTTGGAAGATACTCTACAGCAATTCATGCAATCAACTCAACAAGCTTTACAATCCCACACTCAATCTATTTCAAAACTTGAAACACAATTGGGTCAAATAGCCAATGCTGTAGGAGAGAGAGAGAAAGGAAAATTTCTCAGTCAACCTATTCCTAATCCTAAGGGTCAATTTGAAGTAGGATCATCAACAAATCCTAATGAAGAAGTAAAGTCTGTAACGACCCTTAGATCTGGAAAAGTGATTGATAATCAAGTTCACATGCCTGGAACTAAAGAACAGAGTCAGCATGAACCACAAATTAATGACTCAAGTGAGAATGAAAGTGAACATATTCCTTTTGCCCCTAAAGCTCCATTCCCACAAAGACTTGAGAGAAATAAGAAAGGTACTCAATATAGTGACATTTTAGAGGTGTTTAAGCAAGTAAGCATTAACATCCCTTTTCTTGACGCTATCAAACAAGTACCTGCTTACTCAAAATTTTTGAAAGATCTTTGCACGGTGAAAAGGAAAACTAATGTTCCAAAAAAGGCATTTTTGACTGAACAAGTGAGCTCCATAATTCAACAAAAAACTC
Organism: Gleditsia sinensis; assembly: GCA_037074535.1. Taxonomy (NCBI): domain Eukaryota; kingdom Viridiplantae; phylum Streptophyta; class Magnoliopsida; order Fabales; family Fabaceae; genus Gleditsia; species Gleditsia sinensis. The sequence continues at coordinate 68,482,273 of CM073463.1, read as the reverse complement.
CTGTCAAGTACAAAGATCCCGGTTGTCCTACAATTTCTTGTGTTATAGGTGACCATGTGATTAACTGAGCCTTACTTGATCTAGGAGCAAGTGTGAATCTGTTGCCGCATTCTGTGTATGCAAAACTTGGGTTAGGAAAGTTAAAACCTACACCAGTAACCCTTCAGTTAACTGATAGGTCAACAAAAATTCCTAGAGGTGTCATAGAGGATGTGCTCATTAAGGTTGATAAATTCTACTTTCCAGTAGATTTCATTGTTCTTGATACTGAACCTGTTGAGAATACAGAGACACAAATTCCAGTCATTTTGGGTAGACCATTTCTTGCAACATCCAATGCGATCATTAATTGTCGAAATGGAATTTTGAATCTATCTTTTGGAAATATGACTGTGGAACTTAATGTTTTTAATGTCTCTCGTCAACCTGTGGATGCTGGTGATTTATGTGAGGTCAACATGATTGAGAGTATAACTGATGATTCATTTTTGAGTTCTTTTGATGATGACCCTTTAGAAAAATGTTTGGCTTACTTCAACATGGACATAGATGAGGACTGTTTGATCAATGAAATAAATTCCCTGTTAGAGACTACTTCATTGATGGATACCAATGAATGGAAAGTTAAAACAGAGACAATTACATCTTCTGGGTCTGTCCTATTACCATCCATAGAGAAACCACCTCAGGTAGAGTTAAAACCTTTGCCAGATTCTCTAAAATATGTGTTTCTAGGACCTGCTGAGACCTTACCTGTTATCATTGCATCAGACCTAGATAGAAAACATGAAGTTGAACTCATAAAAGTCCTCAGTGAGCATAGGGAAGCCATAGGGTGGACAATAGCAGACATTAAAGGTATTAGTCCATCAATTTGCATGCACAGGATACATTTGGAGGACAATGCCAAAACCTCAAGAGAACCACAAAGACGTCTGAATCCAAACATGAAAGAAGTTGTGAGAGCTGAAGTGATTAAACTTCTTGATGTGGGTGTCATTTACCCGATTTCTGATAGTGCATGGGTCAGTCCTGTTCAGGTAGTTCCTAAGAAGTCTGGCATTACTGTAGTCAAGAATGAGGATAACGAATTAATTCCCACTAGAGTACAAACTGGGTGGCGTGTTTGTATTGACTATCGTAAGTTGAATGTTGTAACAAGAAAAGACCATTTTCCACTTCCTTTTATAGATCAAATGCTAGAAAGGTTGGCTGGACATGCATATTATTGTTTTCTTGATGGATATTCAGGTTACAACCAAATTCCCATTGCACCCGAGGATCAAGAAAAAACTACATTCACTTGTCCTTTCGGAACTTTTGCCTATCGTCGAATGCCATTTGGGTTGTGCAATGCACCTGCTACATTTCAGCGTTGCATGATAAGCATATTTTCTGACATGGTAGAGCGATTTCTGGAAGTATTCATGGATGATTTTTCTGTGCATGGGTCTAGTTTTGAGGAATGCTTACACCATTTAAGATTGGTCTTAATTAGGTGTAAGGAAAAAAACCTTGTTTTGAATTGGGAAAAATGTCATTTCATGGTTAAAAAAGGAATTGTTTTGGGACATATTGTGTCAAATCAGGGGATTGAGGTAGATAAAGCCAAAATTGAATTGATTTCCAGTCTTCCACCTCCTCGGACAGTGAAAGAGGTACGTTCTTTTTTAGGCCATGTAGGGTTTTATCGCAGATTCATCAAAGATTTCAGCAAAATCTCCAAACCTTTGTGTAATTTACTTACCAAAGATGCACCTTTTATATTTGATGAAAAATGCTTTCAAGCTTTTGAGAAGCTCAAATCCCTTCTTACTTCTGCACCCATCATTAGACCACCAAATTGGAATCTTCCATTTGAAATCATGTGTGATGCCTCTGATTATGCAATTGGAGCTGTTTTGGGTCAACGTCTAGAAAAGTTTTCTTATGTGATATACTATGCTAGTAAAACTCTTAATGATGCTCAATTGAATTATTCTACAACAGAAAAAGAGTTACTAGCTGTGGTATTTGCATTAGACAAATTTAGATCTTATTTATTAGGATCTAAAATTGTAGTTTTTTCAGATCATGCTGCACTTAAGTATCTTCTTTCTAAGAAGGATGCTAAAGCGCGTTTGATAAGATGGATACTTTTGTTGCAAGAATTTGATTTAGAAATTCGGGATAAGAAAGGATCTGAAAATGTTGTGGCTGATCACTTGTCTAGACTGATAGTTGAATCGGGTGATAATAACTTGCTTATCGGAGACTCATTTCCAGATGAGCAACTCATGTCTATTTCTCAGTTACCCTGGTTTGCTGACGTTGCTAATTATCTTGCCACAGGTCAAATACCTACACATTGGAGTAAGCAAGATCGGGTAAAATTTTTAGCAGAAGTAAAAAAATTCTTTTGGGAAGATCCATACTTGTTTAAGTATTGTCCTGATCAAATCATTCGGAGATGTGTTCCTGAGAGTGAGCAATATAGTGATATTTCTTTTTGTCATGATCATGCTTGTGGAGGTCATTTTAGTGCTAAAAAAACTGCTGCAAAAGTCTTACAATGTGGCTTTTACTGGCCATCATTGTTCAAAGATGCCCATTTGTATTGTAGTTCTTGTGAGCGTTGTCAAAAATTGGGCAGTATTTCACGGAGGAATATGATGCCTTTAACTCCCATTCTTGTTGTTGAGATATTTGATGTCTGGGGAGTTGATTTCATGGGTCCTTTTCCTAATTCTTTTGGTAATTTATACATCTTTGTTGCTGTGGATTATGTGTCAAAATGGGTAGAGGCTCTTGCATGTAAAACAAATGATCACAAGATTGTGGTAAAATTCTTGAAAGAAAACATCTTTTCGAGGTTTGGCACACCACGGGCTATCATTAGTGATGGGGGAAAACATTTTTGTAATAAGCATTTTGAGCAGTTAATGAGAAAATATGGCGTTACACACAAAGTTGCTACCCCATACCACCCTCAGACTAGTGGTCAAGTTGAGATTTCAAATAGGGAAATTAAAAATATTTTGGAAAAAACGATTAACCCAAGTAGAAAAGATTGGTCTTTGAAACTTTCTGATGCTTTATGGGCTTATCGTACTGCTTTTAAAACCCCTATTGGAATGTCTCCTTACCGACTTGTGTATGGCAAGGCCTGTCATTTACCTGTTGAGTTAGAACATAAAGCTTATTGGGCCATCAAACAATTTAACTTTTCTCTTGACAAAGCAGGTTCCCACAGGAAGCTTCAACTCAATGAACTGGAAGAAATAAGGAATGATGCATATGAGAATGCAAAATTGTACAAGGATCGAATGAAAATTTTTCATGACAAAAATATTTTAAGAAAATCATTTAATCTAGGTCAAAAAGTTCTTCTATATAACTCTCGTTTGCATTTATTTCCAGGAAAATTGCGTTCTCGGTGGTCAGGACCATTCATTGTTCGTACTGTTTATCCACATGGTGCAGTAGAGATTGAAAATCCCAAAAATGGTGATGTATTTAAAGTCAATGGTCAAAGATTGAAATCATTTTTGGAATTACGCAACCCAGAGGTAGAGGAGACACTTCTGCGTGATCCTGTCTACCAGGATTGATTTGCTTCCTTTAATTGTTACGCACGCTATTTAGGTAAGATTTTTTTTATTAGTTTGCATTAATTTGTTCCCTCATTAATATTTTCTTCTCAATTGCTATTTTTTTTTTCTTGGTTTTGTTGATTTTGAACTTTCTTCAAAAAAAAAAAAAAAATTTTGAATTAAGAATGGAAGACATACTTGCAAACTTGAAAAATCATTTTCCTTCTCTTCCACCCAATGCATTGTTGAAAATTTATAAAGCACGGGTTGAAAGATTAAGGTTGATGATGATAATGGGAATACCTGCTGATATTCGTTGGCTAATTGAAGCTAAGGTACGATTAGCAGGTGAGTCTGCAAATGGTTACATCTCTTACATGCCTGGTTTAGGAAAAAGCAGTTTTGCTAAAAAGCGTAGAGCTAAAAGAATGGGTGTCTGCCATAAATGTGGACGTGAAACTTGCAACACACGTTGTCGTTCTTTGGGATGGGTTCATGTAAATCGAGAAGATAAAATCAAATTCATTAAGGATGGCTTGAGTAAGGAGTCATTGGATGATGATTTTCATCCAACGTCTCTTGAGACGCATCCTAGTGGATCTGTGCAAATCGGAATTGTTGGTTTATGGCCCCATTTTAAAAAAGAACAAAAACGATACAGTCTTGGGAATCTGACATTAAAAGACCCTGTTTGCCAATTTATAAGAAAATTGGATGGGAAGCATATCCTCGACCCTTAGAGGGCGTTTAAGCCGTTACTGGACGTAAAACCAGAGGAAGATGTGAGCCACAATCACAACTACTGTACATATGCATGCGTGCCGTTATTTTTGAATTTTTCATCTTTAATTTAGCTGTCATCCATCGGCCTACTCACATGGCTATTGTAATTATGCCACCGTCTTATTCGCATAGCTGCTGTAAGTATGCTTTTATCTTAGTTCTATAAATGCACATATTATTATCTTTATTTTCATACTCAAAGTTAAGGTGATTGCAGGTATGGAAGGAATCACATTTCGTCAATTTCGAAATATTTGTGTCTTTTGTGGTTCCAGTCCTGGAAAAGATGAGGAGTATGTTAAAGCAGCACAAAATTTAGGTATTGTACTGGCCAGGAGAAAAATTCATTTAGTCTATGGTGGAGGTAGTCATGGGTTAATGGGGTGTGTGTCTACAGCTGCACATGTAGGAGGATGCCAAGTTCTTGGTATTATTCCTACAGCTCTAGCTGTATCAAACATCATTGGAAAAACAATTGGAGAAGAATTTAGGGTAGCCTCCATGCATGAACGCATTGCTAGAATGATGAGCAACGCTGATGCTTTCATTGCCTTACCAGGTGGTTTTGGTACTTTGGAGGAAATTTTTCAAATAGTTTCCTGGGCACAGTTGAATCTTCACCATAAACCCATAGGTTTGTTGAATGTTAACAATTTCTTTGATGGTTTGCTGTCTTTTCTTGATCAAGCTGTAGAACAAAGGTTTATCTCACACTCAGCACGGCGAATTCTTATCTCGGCTTCGAATGCTGATGAGTTGATTGATGCATTGCAAGCATATGTTCATATTCCTGATCAAGCTACAGCTCAAATAGATTGGACAACAGACAACCGCAAAAAGCGCAAATTGGATTTGGATCTTCATCTGTAACACCTTTTTATTTGATTGAATAAATTTTCTTTTTCTGGTTAGTTTACTGCAGGTTTATCTTTTCCTAGATTTCCTTCCAGGTAATATCTCTTTCAATTTTTGTTGTTTGTTATGTGCTTGTCCTTCTTCTTTCATCACAAAAAAAAAAAAACAAAAAGAGGAGTGAGTGTCTAGCCTCCTATCTCTGTATAGGTTCTAGCACCTAGATTTAAAAAAAAAAAAAAAACCGAGTGATGTTTTGGGAATAGGCAAAACTAGCACCGATGATGAAAATAATTTAAAGTGCTTGTAACCTTAGGAAAATAGATGAGTTTTGAGTGTTATGTGTGAACCTAAACTCAATTGTAACTTATATTTTACTTGAGAATCCTAAAATCCTGAACACTTAATCTTTTACATTTGATTGATTGTTTATTCAGAAAAGATTTATATAATTCAAATATGCTAAGTGATCTTATGAAACTCTAGAACTTATTTGATTGTCACTTGAAATGAAATTCTAGACTACTCTCTATTTAAGAAATGAATTAGGCATTGTTGGAATCGTTTGAGCCTTTCAAACCAACCTACACATTATGCCATCCCTAGTAACCCATTTTGAGCCTATATTTATCCTTTCTTGTACACCTATATTATTATCTAGCCTTTGAATAAAAATATTTCTAACTTTTACCTTTCACTCACAGGAATGATCATTTGAAAAGCTACGGTTCATGGGTGAATGGAAGAAGTTAAAAAAGAAAAAAAGAAAAAAAAAGAAAAAAAATATAGAACCTCCTAAAGAAATAAGTTTGGGGGTACTTTTCAAAAAAAAAAAAAAAAAAAGAGAGAGAGTATTATGAGCATATAACATAAGGATGAGGATAAGGTTGGAGGTAGAATTCATATGATAATATCAAAAATATTTGGGAGAACTTAAAATGATCATGTATGTTATAGAGTGAATTGAGCTTTCATATCTTTTTATCCACCTTTAACCTATGCCATACATTACAAGCCTAATAGAAGTCCTAATGATCTTAAATTTTATGATTAGTCTACATTAGTGGAGAGTGACGTGAAAAATAAGCTTATGGAGTTTCAAATGTAAAACTCTGGAGATTTGTTTTAAAAATTTGATTATGTAAATTTATTTGAATGCAAAAAGTCCAATGTCATAAGATTATCACACACACACTTGGGATTCAATAGTAAATTATATGTTGCATTTGAATTAAAGTTTTACATAACTTTGGAATTCTGATATTTTCCTTGGTTGCACATTTTAAATCCTTGAGGAATGTTTAGTAAGCCAAAAACAACTCATCACTCACTCATCTTTTGAATTGTGATGTTTGTGTGTTTTGCTTGAGGACAAGCAAAAGATTAAGTTTGGGGGTATTTGATGAATGAGTTTTGTACTCATAAATTAAATATTTCTATCTTATCTTTTTACCTTAATTAAGTATTTATCTCCCTTATTTGTCTTTAGTTTTGTGTATTTTTATAGATAAAGAGAAGAATAGGAAATTGACTCAATTGGAGGAATCAAAGCTAAATTGTGATTCTTTAGAAATGATGTCTATAAATCAAGCAGATAAAATAAATTCATTAAGGATGGCAGAGTAAGGAGCATTATCTTTTTGTCTCTTGAGACGCATCCTAATGGATATATGCATCAATTCAATCTTGATTTATGACCACATTTCTAAAAGAATTGAAACATAAAGATTCAAGGCAAAACACTCAATGTTAAAAATTTGTTTGTTGCTTGCTTTTCAACTTGACCTTACTACAGTATTTTGGCCGTATCTCAGAAAATACGTATATATTATGTACGAAATTTGGTAGATGAATAGCTGACATAATTTCAAACAACTTTCATGTTTATGTGATCAGCAAATTCAGATATACAAAGGGCCGAAATTGGGCTAAAACAGAACATGTTTACTGTTGCAGTCCAGTCCAACCTTACTGTAGTGTTTGGGCCATATTTCAACAAATACATATCTAATGGACACGAAATTTTGTAGGTGAATAGCAGATATAATTTGCTACAACTTTGATGTTCAAGTGGTCAGCAAATTCGGACACTAAAAGGGCCGAAATTGGGCTATAACCGAACATGTTTACTATTGCAGTCCAGCCTGACCTTGCTATAGTGTTTCGGCCATAAATCACAAAATACGTGGCCAATTTTTTTCTACCTTATATGGATGGAAAGATAATGAAAATATCTACAACTCTTATGTTGATTAGATGAGCATATTCGGTGGCTATCAAGGAGATATATCACGATGACTTTCGGGGCAGATAATGGAACACTATTGTCAACTTTAGTGCAATTTGCTACCCACCATTTTTGTCACCTACTTCCCTTGTTTTGTCTATAAATAGAGACATATTGTGAGCTAAAGGGAGGGGGGAAAGGCTGAAGAGGGAGCTTGGGAAATCTTTGTGGAAGTTCTAAGTGTTTGTAATCCTTTTCTCTCTTTATATATTTTGTATCTTTACTTTCTTTCATAAGTTTTATCATGCTTCTTCATCTTTCATTTTATTTTCTTACCTTGATTATGGAGAACTAATCTCCTAATGCTAAGGTGAAAGGGTGAAACTCTTGGTATAAAAATAATAATTTATCTAACTCTTAATTTTAATGTTTATACTTGATGTTGTATTTATCTTCTTATTTATTTTCTTGTTATTTACTTTCTTAGAGGATGGCTTTGTTGCCCCTCTGTATTTATTTTTTACCTTTCTATTATTTACTTTTGTGTTATTTACTTTTTTAGAGGATGGCTTTGTTGCCCCTCTGTTATTTATTTTCTGCACTTTTATTATTACTTTCTTGTTATTTACTTTCTTAGAGGATGGCTTTGTTGCCCCTCTGTATTTATTTTTTATGTTATTATTTTCTTATTATTTTTCTTCTGAGAGGACGGCTCTGTCGCCTCTCTGTTATTTATTTTCTGCACTTTTATTATTTACTTTCTTAGAGGATGGCTTTGTTGCCCCTCTGTATTTATTTTTTATGTTATTATTTTCTTATTATTTTTCTTCTGAGAGGACGGCTCTGTCGCCTCTCTGTTATTTATTTTCTGCACTTTTATTATTTACTTTCTTGTTATTTACTTTTTTAGAGGATGGTTTTATTGCCCCTCTGTTATTTATTTTCTGCACTTTTTGTATTTATTTTCTTGTTATTTCTTTTCTCAATGGATGGTTTTACTGCCTACTTTATATTATTATTATTGACTTTGTTTGTATATTTTTATTTTAAATTTTGTAAAGTGCAAATCTTGATACATTGTAGACAATCGTTGGCACAATAAATACTTGAATTATTCTTGATTTGTTGTAGACAATATGATTGGCACGATGTATACTTGAATCCATTTTACAAAAGTTATTTACTATTAGTAATAGAATAAAAGAAGGCAAATACACTTCATCTATAAACCAAAGCGCGTTTAATGTAATATCTTCCGAATGGAACCTCATTTACGTGAGGATTCCATTTGAGTAATAAAAGAGTTAAAATTTACTATTATTTGATGTACCAAGAGTAGATCCCCTAACCTTAGCATGTTTCTTACTTTGAACACATTCATATTTAATTTTAGTATTTTAGTTCTCTGTTCAGTACTCTTATCGCAAAACAAACATTCTGGCAACTAGGTTAGAAATATTTATTTTGGATCTGAATTAAATTTTCTCAATTGGCAATCCTCGTGGGATCGACCTTGCATACCACTAAATCTATACTCCAATAGATTCGTGCGCTTGCGAGTTTTAATAAAACAACAACACTCCCCATTCCATAATATGCTAATTGTCCTTGTCCCTATACAACTTATAATAATTTTCACAAAGTGCTCATTTAGAGTAATTTCTTTAAGGGTATCCTCTAGAAACTCTCATCTAATACTATCATAGGCTTTTTCAAGATTAATCTTGATAGCCATAGCTTCTTTTTTACCTTTACTTCTTCTCAAAGAATGCATGACCTCTTGAGCAATGATAATATTATCAAAAATATGTCTCCTAGGGATAAAACTACTTTGATAAGGACCCACCCACCTATTCATAAAGCCTTTCAATCTATTGGCAATTGCTTTAGTAAGAATCTTCAGGACTACATTGCTCAATGCAATGGTTCTAAAATCTATTATGAATTCTGAGATGTCTACCTTAGGGATTAGAACTAGCAGTGACTGGTTAATGTCTCTGACTAGTTGGGGATTCTCATAGATGTCTTGCACTAGCTTGTATATGGAGGAGCCCACCACATCTTATTGGATCTGAATAAAAATTGTATGAAGCCCATCCGGCCCTAGAGCTTTGAACCCATTCATACTAAAGGCCACCTGTTTAATTTCTTCAGGGGAGAAAGGTTTATGCAGCTCTGTTAACTCCACATTATTGATCCTCGGAAAGCATCCTTCAAGGGGCAGAGGTTGGTATGAATCTTCCTCCTACTTATAAAGCCCTTCGAAAAAATCCTTGGTTATCTTCCTAATAGTCTTTGCATTGTTTTCCCAGGTTCTATCTCAATTTTTCAAAGCTACAATCCTATTTCTCCTCCTTTTGGCCATAATAGATAGATGAAAGTATTTTGTATTTCTATCTTCAAACTTTAACCAATTACATCTAGCTTTTTGAAACTAGATATCCTCTTCCTTGATTAGGATATTCTCATATTCTCTCCATAATTATTTTTTTAGATGAGATAGATATGAATTCTCTTTTCTGTGCAATGCTCTATCTATTATGGATAGTCTTTTAATTAATTCCTACTTCTACTTAAAGACATCTCCAAACACATCTTGATTCCACCTTGTGGCATTGGTTTTGAATTTAGTTGCCGCTTCTTTCCAATATTGCTCCTCCCCTCATGCATTATTAACCACTTCCTTGAAAATGTTGTCAAGCAACCATGCAGTTTGAAACCTAAAGGCTTTGGCCTTGTGTGACTCCTTGACCCTCTGCCAAATGTTAATGCAGAGAGGGCGGTGGTCTGATTTGAGAGCTGGGAGATGAAGAACTGTTGTGTCTGGGAAAGTTTCTTGCCATTATATGTTGCTGAAGGCATGGTCTAATCTATTCTTCACAGCACACCTTTCCCAGGTAAATCTAGGTCCATTAAATCCCATATCCATCAGAGAGTTCATTGATATAAAATCTCTAAAATCTTCCATAGAATACCAGTTCACATCTGACTTCCTTCTTTTTCCGTCAATTGTTTATATGCATTAAAATCCCCCATGAGAATCCAAGGGAGGTTTTGGGTGTTATTAACTATACCCAATTCCTGCCAAAGGTCTCTTCGGGCTATGTAATTTGGACATCCATACACATCTGTAACATAGCATGTTTTATTGGTTGCTTTCATCCTAACCTCCGCTTGAATGAATTACCGATGCTTCCGGGTTACCCTTACCTCCAACTCATTTGTATCCTACAACAGCCAAATTCCTCTTGAGAAACCTTTAGCATCCACTTTACTGCTTCCTTCCCATCCTATCTTCTTAACAGTAGAATCCGCTTTACTCCCATTGATTCTTGTCTCAAACAGGGCAATAAGACTAACTTGGTGAATCAGCTTGAGGTCTTTCAGGAGGTTTGGGAAATATCTTGTCCCTACTCCCCTATAGTTTCAGGATAGAAAATTCATAAAAACCCAAGATGAAATTGGATTGATAGAGGCACCTCTATCTTTAGTAATCCTTAGGGGCCTCTGATGTGGCTCTCGTACCATCTTGCATCACCTCTTCCCTTCTTTTGGACTCATGTATACACTGGACATCACTTTCCTTTTGCATTTCCTTATCCAGGGGCTTCGCCTTGTCCAATTCCATGTCATCCTTTGAGCTCTCCTGCACCAATAGAACTCTCAGACATTCCCCGATGCTCATACTCGGGTTCCAGATACTGATACTTGATTGAATAGGAGGAGTATTCTTTGGGTCCATCGCTAGTGAGAGGGCTTTCAATGACTTGTGTCCCTTGCCCAGCACTGCTAAGGCCTCTTTATTGGTATGCCCCTTGGTCCGGTCCACTATGGCTAGGGAAGCATTGGGCCTTCTAGCCTGTACTTTGAAGCCACCTGTGGTTGTTTTCCTTAGGCCGAGCTTAGCCTGGTCCAGATGCCTCTTTATTTTGTTGTCCTGTGGGCCTGAGCCCATATTCTTTTTACTAGCCCATATCTTCTCTTTACCTTTCATCTCTGCCTTTCCATCGGATCGCACCCTTGGTTCATGAACCTTCTCCCTATTAATGCTATCTTTTGCTTCTTGTGAGGCTAGTACTCATGCTGTCTCCTGCAATTCCTGGGGTATACTCTCCAGTATGCTGAATCTGGAATGTCCTGCTCTCTCCTTTGGCTGTGTAGGTAGGCGCCAGTTTCCATTCTCCGCTTTGTAACTGCTCTGTACATTCTGAATTTTATCTACTGCTCGAGGTTTGACACCACTCCTTTTATCAACTTTTTGGACCAGCATCCAAGGTCTGAAGACACCATCGGCATCGTTGGCCGGTATTGCGTTGCCTGAGTTTTCTGGTGGAGTTTTGACTGACTTTTTCCAGCCTTCTTCCATCTGCCCCCTTGGATTTGTGGTTCCTTCCAATCGAACAAGTGAGACTTCCTTCTTCTCTTATCTGATCTAGATGCATTGGTCATTCCTGTGACTATACTTTCTGCAACCGAAACAAATGAAATGCAAACCTTCGTACTCTATGTTGAATACTCTTCTCCTCAAGTTGAACTTTGACACTAGCTTTTTTCTTAGATCAATCTCCACACAAATTCATGCAAACTCCCCTCTCTCAAACCTTAGATCCTCCCCATCATCTGAGTTCATTCTCAAGGTGTGATTATCAATCTTCAGCATTTTCTCCACTCTACCCCCAAGTCTCCATAGAAAATGTGCATTGTAGTACTCAATAGGGAGCCATGGAACCCTTATCCAGACAGTCACCTTCTTAAAGTTATCCTCCAACAGACTAAACTCAGGCCTCCATCTTTGCACTATGAGGTAATGGTCAGTGATCATCCAATGCCCTTCGTGTAATGCAAAATTATAGTCCTCAGAGTTTGAGAAGTTTGCAAGGTAGAAATCATTTCCAATATCTATGAGGTTGAGTGATCCAGATGGGTGCCATAGTTTGACCAATTTGTCCTTTAGATACCTGTATCCAATTCTTCTGCCCATAAGTTTGATTATTAAAGATTTTCTCCACTTTTTGTAATATCCCCTCCTTTCTTCAGTAGAGATTTCCACAACTAGATAAGCATCAGCCTCCTTCATCTCTCCTTCTTTCATAATCTCCACGTCTGAGTCATCCTCTATTAGATAATTTTTTGAATCTAAATCTGCTTCCTCCCCATTTGCAACTCCATTATATCCTAAAAGCCTATGCCTGTATGATACACTCACATTCCTCCCCTGCACCTTGGGCATTTCCTTGCTCAAAGAGTCCTTACTCACATCAGAATTGGACCCTACCCACGGTGTGGAGCCTGCATTGTTGCTGTTTAGTCTAAGGCCACTATTAGGATTTGGTTCTTCACTACTAACAGTCTCAGTATTAGTCTTCCCCTGGTGTTCCTCCATGTCTACATCTGACTCCCCTACAACCCTAGAATTGGCTTTGATTTTCTTATTGCTTCTTCTTTCTAGATTGTCCTCTATATCTTTGTAATTCTCTGCTTCCCCTATCTCACAGGTCAGCTAATGTCTCGAAGGGTCAGGCAGTTCTCCTGCTGCTTCTATGCTGGTGGAGTTATTCACGGTGGAGCTACTTGCCATCATGGTGGAACTTTTTCCTCAAGTTTCAAATGCCAAATATTGGTTTGTTGCAACTCCTCTTGTTACCCTTATTGATTTTGCCTCGAGGCCCTCAATGCTTTATGCCCATCATTTCAAGGGTTTCCTTAAAGGCATTCTTCATTAACTTGTCTCAACTCCAAGTCTACGCTCTAATTACTCTAGTGGGCTTTTAAGCCATCTTAATTACTCTATTAAAATTAGTCTAAGAACACCTTCATGGCCACCTCATTGGTTCTTAAAAAATCCAATAGACTTGACCACTATTCTTCAAACCTACTCAGCACCAAGGGGTTAAGTTGAAAGTGCACATGAGCTTCTTCCCCCATTGTCGCCGCATAGGGGCATGGGACAAATAAAGGATGGATAGATTCACTTCTTAAATTCACACATAGGATAAGTTTGGGTCTGCGAAACTAACTCCCTTTTGCAAAGATTTCCATGATAGCAATAGCACTGTGGAGGTAGCGCCAAATAAAAATCTTGAATTTCTCAGCTGCCTTCAACTTCAAAACTTACCTACATCATGAAAAAAGACCTTCATGCATCACCGCAATACCAAATGGATGAGAAAGGTGCAAAGCCATAGAATACTCCGACCTTACTGAATAGTTGCCTCCCTAAAGATTATATACTATGGTTATGGGAAAAAAGTATTATATTATCCAAACTTAGACCCAGATCTTTAAAAATATTCTAAAAAATGTGTGGGAGTTAATATTATATATCATTTCGTTTGAATGTCTTGTTTTTTTAAAAGTGAATAAGGCATTGATTTAGATAAATATCAACAAGGATTATAATGAGAAAAATTAAAATTACAAAAAAAGACAATTTAGTGAACAAAAAGATAATTTAGAGGATTAGAAAAAATATTTAGCGGCGGTTGGACCACCGGAAAATTAGCTTAAATTGGAGATTGACTCCCTTTTTTGCGGCATATATATATATATATATATATATATAGACATACACGTCCGCAAACGGGGTAGGATCTCATTGTCACAAGCTAAGAGTCTTGCGTAGTATAATGCGCCCGTGCGGCACTCTAGGGTCCTTTCACACCCCCTAGAGCCAGCTTTTAACACACATGGGTGCCAATTGGTTTTCGCCCTGCCATGGGATCATCAGGGGAACGGCAACAGCCCCGACTAGTTTGTCTAGATGCCCACTTGTCCCCTTTATAGTTAGGTCTATGACTAGCGACAAGCTCCCCGAACTTAACCGAGTAGACATGTCTGACTCGGCTAAACTTAGACTCATTATCACCTGCCATTACTGTCCCAGTACCCCCAAATGGCACCACACACCATCCGCACAGTCATGCCACTTTTAGGGTGTGGCATTCTCCCCCACCCAATCCTAGTAACGCCCTCGTGCTAGGGAGGGAGATAGACTCGCCCAAGGATCACCACACTATGCTATCGCTGCATCCCCTACATCCTGCCTCGATCACGCCCCCTTAGCATATAAGGCCCCACTGGTGGACACCCTGCCTACCCCTCGCAGACTCTACACACTTGGGTGGAGTATCCCATCGGTGCGTACTTGCCCTTTCAGCAACACACTAGCTCATCCTCCCTCGAGGATCCCACCATATGCATCATTGGGCGCTTGGGAAGCAGACAGTAGGAGCGCGACCGGCTCTGATACCACTTGTCACAGGCTTAGAGTCTTGCGTAGAATAATGCACCCGTGCGACGCCCCAAGGTCCTCTCACACCCCCTAAAGCCAGCCTTTAATACACATGGATGCCAACTGGTTTTGCCCTACCATAGGCTCATTAGGGGAATATTAACAACCCCGACTAGTTTGTCTAGATGCCTACTCGTCCCCTTTATAGTAAGGTCCATGACCAACGACAAGCTCCTTGAACTTAACTGGGTAGACATGCCTGACTCGGCAAAACTTGGGCTCATTATCACCTGCCATTACCGTCCTAGTACCCCCAGATGGCACCACACACCATCCGCATGGTCACGCTACTTTCAGGGCGTGACATTCTCCCCCACCCAATCCTAGCAACGCCTTCATGCTAGGGAGGGAAATAGACTCTCCCAAGGATTGCCACACTGCGCTACCGCTGCATCCCCTACATCCGCCTCGATCACGTCCCCTTAGCAGATAAGGCCCTGCTGATGGACACCTTGCCTGCCCTTTGCAGACTCTACATGTAATATCCCTAATTTCGTTTAATTTATTAATAAAGGTACATAAATATTTAATATAACATCCATAATTTTTTATATTAATAAAGGTACATAAATAATTAATTAAGGAAATAAAATTTATTAGACAATTTTTAGATATCTAAGAAATATAATTCTTAAAAATTTTTCACCTTATGTGTATGAATAGAAAATGTTTCTAACATTAAGGGAATAGGTAAAGAGAGAAAATCTAATAGGAAAAATTATAAATAACATACTAAAGAGAGGAGAAATTCTTGGATAAGGAAGATAAATTTTTGTGAAGTAAGTAAAGGTTTTAAAATTTCAAGAAGTTTGGATTAGGGTAATTTTTCCTAATTGAAGAGTTAGAATTACTAAGTTTAACATCTCCACCCATAAATTGAGCTTTCATCTATGGATACTTCATATAGAGTTTTTTCACTTCACATGAATTTCTAGCAAGCCAATAGGATAGACCAAGTAAAAAATAAAACATATACTTGGACTAGGATATAGAAGTTGGATCGATAGCCCAAAAATTATAAAAATATAACCAAACCCTTCATGAAAGGTAGAATTTTAACCAAAGTAAAAGAAATGGGTAAGAATGAGTCCAAACCCAAGAAGAAAAAATAAGAATCATGAGAGAAAATAATAGTGTAATAATAATCAAGATTAGGTCATATGGCATTACGACAAAATATCTATATCCTACATTCATAATTTCATCAAGTAGGTAATAATATATGGCTTTAAGACAAAACATCTATATCCTACATTCATAATTTCAACAAGTGAGTAATAATATATAGTATTATGACAAAACATCCTTATCCTACACAAATAATTTCAGCCAAACAAGGGAGATTCAAGGGCTAAAAATTTACCACCTAAAAAGGTAAACCTATCATACTTGATTAAGACAAAAGAAAAAGGAAATGAATCTCTAAATCAAAGGGACCTTGTCTCTTTTCTTAAGAACATTTTAACATAATTTTCAAAATACAAATCTCCTTTTGCTATGTATATCTTGACTAAGGGAGAGGAAGACAAGAACATGAGTTATTTTTCTCCAAAAAATAACTAATTGCATCCTAATTGTGATAAGGTAAACCCATGGTTATGAAAGGTGAACCATATGATAGTTTATTTAAACAAAATTTACCCTTATAACATTATAATTTTGTCCAAGTGAGAGAGAGGAAAAATATAAACAAGGTAGAGTGAGGAAAGGAGAGAAAGAGAGGAAGAAAGATGAACGAGAAGTCTAGAAGACTAAGTAATAAATGTAAGTTAGCTTAATCTCCACTTGATTCTATCTTTCTTCTTCATTCTTGGGGTTCAAAAACCCACCCTCCTTCTCTTATTTAAGCTGCTAGAAAAGTTAAAGGAAATGAGTAATCTTGCTACTTCTTTTAATTGGAAACAAGAAAAAGAATTCACTAAGTGAGTTAGGGAGATCTTTAGGTAGGTTTAAAAATATTTTTTTTAAGAAAAGTTTTGAAATTAGAAACATTTATATGGAATTTTAATCCTAGAACTTTGATGAAATTTACTATATTGTTACCTGGATGATTGGCCATGGATGTTGCTATATCATGTTACATGTTGATCTTGCAAGTGATGTATGTTTGAATACTTAGGTTGGTATAGAAAGTTTTGTATAGGTATAGCTATGGGTGGTAAAAATTTTAAGATTTTTTTAATGCTGTTTTGTATATTTGAATGTGGTGAAAAATTAATTGAATATGATTAGATGTAAATTGAGAATGAAATAGAAGATGACGTAATATAATGATGAACTAAAACTTTAGGAAATGTTCGATTAGGAAACTGGATTTTGAAGTAAGCAGAAAAGCTTTAGTTTTTGAAATTCTGGGAAGAATCGATTAGGAATTAAAAGAAATGGTTAACGTGAAAAATATAGATCTATGTCTAATAGATTTTTATCCACTGGAATCACTTAATTTGGAGTTTAGATGAAGGAGATATTGTACGATTTGTAAGCAGTGGTCAGAAAATGGTTAACACGGGAAAAATCTGTTAAGTATGCTTCTGTGTTTGAATTTTTGGGATAAACTTGTATCGAATTAAAAGAAAAGCTTAACATGATATATATATATATATATATATAAACTAGCTAACCGGGGAAGAATTTATTAAGTATGCTTCTGTGTTTGAATTTCTGGGCAAAATATGTAGGGAATTAAAAGAAATTGTTAAAATAATAAATATAGA
This sequence comes from Gleditsia sinensis, assembly GCA_037074535.1. Taxonomy (NCBI): domain Eukaryota; kingdom Viridiplantae; phylum Streptophyta; class Magnoliopsida; order Fabales; family Fabaceae; genus Gleditsia; species Gleditsia sinensis. Next base: position 68,464,834 of record CM073463.1, on the reverse strand, counting down.
TATATGTATAAAAGATCTATAGGCTCTGAAATCACTTAATTTGGAGTCCATATGAGGGAGATATGGCTAATTAATGAGTAAATGTCAGAATCAGTCTAGAATCCAGGGTAGTAAATGTAAGCGTTTTTGTTTTTGATTTTCTAGAAATAATTAATGAGGAATCTGAGGAACTAATAAACATGAAAGTTGTATATAAGTGTCTTAACTTTTATAGGCTTTAGAATCACCTTAATTAGAGTTCGTATGAGGGAGATATGATCAGATTAGTAAGTAGAGGTTTGAACCTACCCGAGAAGAAATAATATTAAATTTGAGAGAGTAGTAACACCACGACTATTTAAGATTTCACTAAAATATTCAACATAACGGTTTTAGAGGAATGTATTATCTTTCAATTGACACTAAGATCACCTCAATCAGATTTAAAATGGGAGTGTTATGCTCTGTTTAGTAAGAGAGAAAAATAATATTTAAAAAGAAGAAGAATCTTGTAAATGAAAATAACAAATGACTAGTGTATGCTATAGCCATTGCCATTGTATGAACTCCTTACCATCTTAAGTGTATAATTTTGACATGGTAATATTTTATAAAGTGATATTTGAAATGATTATATTCATGTCATGATTACTAATAATTTTTGGTAATGATTATATTTGATAAAAATTATGGCATGTGAGTATAATGAATATACTTGTTATTGAAATCATATTTTTGGCTATTAATGAGAAAAGAAAAGAAAAGAAGAGAAATAAGTACAATCACATGACGGTCTGTATGGTGCACCAGTAGGGGACGCCCTACCAACGTCTATGGATATGTTAATGAGAAAAGAAAGAGAAAGTGTGCCATGTCGGACAGAGCAAAAAAAACCCGTACCGGAGAGTAGAAAGTACTCACCCTGATCGGGATAACTTGATATGAAAATAAGTTGATAGCCATCATATGGTAATCTGAAAATAGTTATTAATGTCATACATGTCATTACTATACATTTTTATGTGCATAGATAAAGTGCATTCATGTGACTTAAGATATTTACTGTAGCTTATACAGATGAACATGACATGATGATCTATATTGATGATAATCGTGATTTATTGTTGAACCTACTGAGATTTAATTCTCACTATATTTCCATATCATGTTTAGAAAACTAGTTTTGTAGATTTTTCTTTAACTCTGACTCTTAGTGTACATTGGATCGAGTTACTCTATGTAGGGCAGATCCTAGAAATTAATAAGGTGTTTGTGGTCGAGTTGGCTAAAATTCTGGTGAAAGTGTAACCACCTACACTCGTATCCCTGAAATTGGTCAATATGGATGAATAAGATGTGTATATATATATATATATATATATATATATATATATATATATATATATATGTATATATGTAAAAAAGTGGAGTTGTTACACTACACACTTGGGTGGAGCATCCCATTGGTGCATGCCTGTCCTTTCAGCAACACACCAGCTCATCCTCCCCCAAAGATCCCACCATACGCGTCATTGGGCGCTTGGGAAGCAGATAGTAAGAGCGTGACCGGCTTAGAGTCTTGCGCAACAAAATGTGTCCGTGCGGTGCCCTAGGGTCCTCTCACACCCCCTAGAGCCAGTCTTTAACGCACATGGGTGCCAACTGGTTTCGCCCTGCCATGGGCTCATCAAGGGAACAACAACAGTCCCGACCAGTTTGTCTAGATGCCCACTCGTCCCCTTCATAGTCAGGTCCATGACTAGTGACAAATTTTCCGAACTTAACCGGGTAGACATGCCTGACTAGGCCAGACTTTGGCTCATTATCACTTGTCATTACCATCCCAATACCCCCAGATGGCACCACACACCATCCGCATGGTCACGCCACTTTCAAGGCATGACATCATGCTATATTAACTTCAACATCTTGCTTTGCCATTTTCCTGTTAGGGACAGATTACTTTTACTTTAGCATAAATAAAAGAATAAAGTAGACATCAAGTTTTTTTAAAGGGTTGTGAGAGAAAAGGATACGTAGCTCTATTTGTCAAAGATATTTATAAATAAATGGAACTATTTGTGAATCATTCGCATTTAGTTTGTATAAAAATTTAATTTAGCTTAATTAATGCATTAAATGAATGAGCTTAAGTATAATATTATATTCACTTAATTAAAAAAACTTGAGATTTAAATATTTGACTTGTTTAGCTCGTAAACAACTAATTTTAAAATAAAATAAAATATATTTTTATAAATAATCATATATTATATATATTTGTATATATTATATATTATTTATAAATAATATATTTCATGGCTTGGGGGTCAAGCGCACTGTTTGGATGCATTGGATTATGTGGCATTAGATTGGAAGTGAGGTGTCAATTGTTAGTCCACGTAAGGGCTACATTGAAAAATCTGTTAGCCGTATTAACGGAGTTAGGGAGATGGAAGAATTTGATTTATTTTTTTAAATTAAAAGACTAAAGTAAAACAAATTGAAGTTAAAGGACCAAAATAAAATTAAGTGCATAACTAAGGGACCAATAGTGTATTTTTGCCTAAAAAATATTTATACAATTTTAAATGAGTTGAGGTCAAGCTTTCATTTAAGTAAATGAGTTGAGCTTGAGCTCATTTTTAAGGTCGTTTAATTTCACGAATCGAGTTTGAATAGCTTATTTATTTCATGAGTTGAGCCTGAAAAGTATTAGAGCTTAGCTGGACTCTGCTCGTTTACAGCCTTGGTCAAATAATAAGACTCATCACAAGAGTCTATTTCGAATAAGGCACATGATCACATGGACTTGAGTTTATGTAACTCAATTTGAAAATGCTAAAGGATCCATTTAATTTCTAGGAGTTCCGCATAAATGGTTTTTAAGAAAAGGATGCTTGAAATTTAAGTTGAGCTTTAAATTCATGGTTTGGACATATTATTGTCAAATTGAACTCTAAATTTACTTATTTTTTGGTATAGATTAGGATTGGACCCAGGGAGCAGGGAAAGAAGAAAAGGAAAGAGGTAGAAACTGGACACACTGGATGCGATTAAGGTGTTACATAGAAGCACTGAATGATAATTAAATCTCTACAATGTGTTAGAGTATGACAGCAATTTGTTAAGAACAGTTAAGTGTAGTTGAAGTACAAGTGGCTTCAGTTAACTGCCATTCTGTTGTAAAACAGTCTATAAATAGGAGGCTGGTACACTTGTATTCATTATCAAGAAATACAGAATTGTCTTGTTCTTTCTCTTCACTTCTCTTTTTTCTTCAATTTCTTCTTCTACTTCTCCTTTTTAACATGGAATCAAAGCATTGAGCTTCTCAATGGAGAATGCTGCAGCAAAACAAGGGCTGGTTTCTTTCTCTCATCCCTTGTCTATTAAACTTAATGATAACAATTTCCTTTTATGGAAACAACAAATCATTGTCGCCGTAAGAGCACATGATTTAGAGGATTTCTTGGATCCTTCTAACCATCCTCCTCCTCAATTTTCTTCTCTGAAGATGGTGCTATTTGAAGGTTCGATGAAGATTATATTTTATGGAAGAAACAAGACCAAATGTTACTGTCATGGCTCCTGTCTTCTATGGCAGAATCAACACTCACTCAATTTGTTGGTTGTGAAAGATCCAATCAAGTCTAGGAAAGAATGTAGGTATTCATCATTGTTGTGGAAATTGAGCTATTTTTCCACCAATAACAAATTTAATAATGGCTAACAACGATAAATAAGGAGTAGAAAAGCAAATAAAGAGAACACCAGAATTTAACGAGGTTCGGCCAATTATGCCTACTTCCTCAGACACCACTACAAATATATTACTTTGGAACAATACAAGAGAGAGAAGAAAAACTAAGCCTTAGAAGAGTGTAGAAGGCTTGAGTTTGGTGCAAAGATAACAAAGGGTGGAGGGCTCCTTTTATAGCCTAAGGATGCCTCCCAATTCCCACTTCTAACCAATGTGGGACTTAATCCCAAAACCAACAAATCTCCACCTTGGGAATAAAGTCCCAAACACAATTACAAAATCTTATCTCACAATAATACTATCTCTAGTAGTGTCTTCAAATGCATCTACGGTGCTATCCATCTGCAATCTTCACAATATTGATCAAGTCTATACAATGTTGAAACTTGATCGATGTCACTATTTTGGTCATCATATCTGCAGGATTTTCAGCTGTTTGGATCTTCTGAAGTAGTATTTCACCTTCTTCCAGAATCTCCCTTACAAAATGATATCGAACATCTATATGCTTCGTGCGTGCGTGATAAACTTGGTTCTTTGCTAAACAAATAGCACTCTGACTGTCACAATGCACTTTGACGTGCTTCTGACCAACTCCCAAATCCTTCAGCAATCCTTGAAGCCAAATAGCCTCCTTAACAGCCTCTGTAACAGCCATATACTCTACCTCTGAGTAGACAAAGCAACTGTTGACTGCAAAGTTGACTTTCAACTAACCGGTGCCTTTGCAAGTGTAAACACATAACCAGTAGTTGATCTTCGTTTGTCCAAATCACCAGCATAGTTAGAATCACAATATTCAACTACATATTGACCAATCTTCTTATCCTGCTCAAATAACAACCCAACATCCACGGTGTTTCGAATGTACCGTAGAATCCATTTGACAGCTTGCCAATGTCCTTTACCAGGATCATGCATATACCTGCTCACAACCCCAACTGCTTGTGAAATGTCAGGTCTCGTACACACCATAGCATACATCAAGCTACCAACAGCGTTTGCATAAGGAACTTTTGCCATATATTCTCGTTCAGCATCATTCTTCAGAGATAAATCAGCACTAAGTTTCATATGAGGAGCAAGCGGAGTAATCACAGGTTTTGACTTGTCATCCATGCCAAAACGTTGCAGCACCTTTCTCAAATATTGTTTATGAGTTAAACGAAGTTGCCCCAATCGTCTGTCTCTCTTTATCTCCATGCCGAGAATCTTTTTAGCTTCCCCTAAATCTTTCATCTCAAATTCTTGCTTTAGTTGAGCTTTCAGCTTGTCAATTTCTCCAGAATTCCTTGAAGCTATCAACATATCACCAACATAAAGAAGAGGATAGATAAAAGATCCATCTTGTAGCTTGCGCAAATACACACAATGATCGTATTTGCTTCTTGTGTACCTCTGCCCTAACATAAACTTGTCAAATCGCTTGTACCACTGTCTTAGAGATTACTTCAATCCGTACAATGATTTTTCAAGTTTGCATACCATATTTTCTTTTCCAACAACCTTGAACCCCTCCGGCTGAGTCATATAGATTTTCTCCTCCAAGTCTCCATGTAAAAATGCAGTTTTTACATCAAGTTGAACTAGTTCCAAATCCAGTTGAGCTACCAAGGCCAGTAAGATTCTGATGGAGGAATGTTTCACCACTGAAGAAAAAACTTCATTGTAGTCAATTCCCTCCATCTGAGCATAGCCTTTAGCTACCAATCTCGCCTTGTAGCGAATGCTTTTCTTGTCAGGAAATCCTTCTTTCTTTGCATATATCCACTTGCATCTAATAGCCTTCTTTCCATTCGGCAGACTTGCTAGCTTCCATGTCTGATTCTTATGAAGAGACTGCATCTCTTCATTCATAGCATTCCTCCACTCCTCATCTTCAGAACTTTGAATTGCTTCTTGATAAGTGGTAGGAATTTCATCATTCACTATTATAGATGCGTGAGCCACCATATCACTAAATCGAGCAGGTTTGTGTCTTACCCGTTGTGGCTTCCTTAATGCAATTGGTTCTTCTTGCTGGTGAGATTCCTGGGTTGGAATCTCTTCTTCATTTGACTCCTCTTCTGCCATAGGAGTTTCTCCATCTTTGTACATAACTGGGTCAATTCTCCTTTCAAACTCCACTTGCTGTGGAGCACTATTGATCTGTTGAATGTCATCCTTCTTCAACATGGCAGATTCATCAAAGGTGACATCTCTGCTAAGGATTATCTTCTTTGTTTCAAGACACCAGAGGCGGTATCCTTTAACACCAGTAGTGATCCCCATAAAGAGCGCCTTCTTGGCTCTCGGATCCAACTTCGATTCCTTCACATGATAGTATGCAGCGGAACCAAATACATGTAATGAATCATAATCAGTAACAGATTTTCTAGACCAAACCTCCAAAGGAGTTTTACCACCAATTGCAGTTGATGGTAAACAATTAACAAGATGGCTTGCATATCTCACAGCCTCAGCCCAAAATTGTCTGCCCAACCCAGCATTGGACAGCATACACCGAACTTTCTCCAGCAATGTTCTGTTCATGCGTTCAGCCACCCCGTTCTGTTGCGGTGTATGTCTAACTGTGAAATGTCTCACAATACCTTCATCTTGACAAATTTTATCAAACGGATCACTTCGATATTCACCTCCATTGTCTGTTCTAAGCCGTTTGATCTTTTTGCCAGTTTGAGTTTCAATCATCTTTTTCCACTTAAGGAAATAATCTAACACTTCATCCTTTGACTTCATAGTGTACACCCACACTCTTCGAGAGAAGTCATCAACAAATGTAACATAATAGTGTTTTCCTCCCAAAGAAGCTGTCTTGGAAGGACCCCACACATCAGAGTGAACATAATCCAGAATACCTTTAGTATCATGGATTGCAGTGCCAAATTTCACCCTCTTCTGCTTTTCCATCACGCAATACTCGCAGAAGTCCAGCTTACAGGTTTTCACATCTTTCAATAATCCTTGCTTTGCCAGAATTTGCAAGGATTTTTCACTTGCATGCCCCAATCGCATGTGCCATAACTTAGTTGCATCTGACCCTTCATCATCAAGAGTTGCAACTGCAGCTGTCCCAACAATTGTATTACCATCATAGTAATACAAATTATTCTTCCAGGTGCCTTTCAACATCACCAGAGCTCCAGAAACTATTTTCAAAACTCCATCTCACATTGTCACCGTCAATCCTTTGGATTCTAGGACTCCCAAAGAGATGATATTTTTCTTCATGTCAGGTACATACCTGACCTCTGTCAAAACTCTCGTTGATCCATTATAGTTCTTTAAGTAGACCGAACCAATTCCAGTTGTTTCACAAAATGTGTCGTTGCCCATGTAGACAACTCCACCGTCTATTTCTTTGAACTCAAAGAACCACTCCCGGATATGACAAATATGTTGGTTGCATGCTGAGTCAAACAACCACTTGTCAGATCGCCTTGTGGAAGTTGTAGCAACCAGTGAAAGATCTGAATTTTCATCACTGTACTCAGCAGCACATGCTTCTGCAATAGCTTTGCCTTTGTCAACTTTGCCCTTATTTTTCAATTTCGGGCAATCTTTCTTCTAGTGCCCCTTCTCTCTACAAAAGGCACATTCATCTTTACTCGGTCTGCCTCTCGACTGAGATTTTCCTCTTCTTCCTTTCTTCTGGCTTTGTGATCTGCCTCTAGCTACCAGTGTTTCTGCAACCACCTCTGTATGCTTGCTTTCCTCCCTGTCTTTTTTCCTCAATTCATGACTATATAGAGTACTACATACTTCACTGAGGGAAACTTTCTCTTTCCCATGAAGTAACATAGCTTTTATAAATTCATATTCTTCTGGAAGTGAAAACAGCAACATCAATGCCAGATTTTCATCTTTGAAAGTTTTATCAAGGTTCCTCAAATCAGCTATTGCCTTGTTAAAAGCAGTAATATGATCGTTCATGGTGGTACCCGGTTGATAACTAAATCGGAACAACTTCTTCTTCATAAAGAGCTTATTGTGACCGCTTTTATTCAGTAATTTCTCTTGCAATGCCTTCCACAGCTTACTAGCAGAAGTTTCCTTTGAGAAAGAATATTTCTGCTCTCTGGAAAGGCATGATCGAATAGTACCACACACCAACCTATTGATGGTCTTCCATTCTTTTTCTTCAATTTCATCTGGTTTCTCCTCTTCAATAGCAATATCTAGACCTTGCTGGAAAAGCGTGTCTAGAACTTCACCTTGCCACATTCTGAAATGACCTGTACTGTCAAAGATCTCCACCGCAAATCTTGCATTTGGCACAGCAAATCTCATCAAAATTGACGACGAAGAAGCTGCCGAAGTTGATGTAGTGGAAACTGTGGCTTTCTGAGTCTGCTCCTTATCATCAGCCATTTTTGTTGTTGCTCAAAAGTGAAAAATTACCAGTAATAATTTAGTCAGAAAAAAAATGCACCAGGAAAATTCTCAGGAAAAACTGGAGGGGTCACACGGTCCCACTTAAAAACCAGTTTCCTTAGACAGAACTTTCCTAGACATGCACTTAATTAGACAATATATTACTAGCAATTTTAACACCAACTTACAAAAAAAATCTCAAGAATTTTTTTTTGATGTGGAAGATCAGTTAAAACCGCAACTACAGAGCATACTAAAATTTTCAAGAGAAATCGCAACCAACACCTCTGATACCAATTGTTGTGGAAATTGAGCTATTTTTCCACCAATAGCAAATTTAATAATGGCTAACAACGATAAATAAGGAGCAAAAAAGCAAATAAAGAGAACACCAGAATTTAACGAGGTTTGGCCAATTATGCCTACTTCCTTAGACACCAGTACAAATATATTACTTTGGAACAATACAAGAGAGAGAAGAAAAACTAAGCCTTAGAAGAGTGTAGAAGGCTTGAGTTTGGTGCAAAGATAACAAAGGGTGGATGACTCCTTTTATAGCCTAAGGATGCCTCCTAATTCCCACTTCTAACCAATGTGGGACTTAATCCCAAAACCAACAGTCACTTCTTAAACAAGGGCCAAGATTAATCAATTATAGCTTCAACTGAAAAACTTCAAGAAAGAGTCACTCCTAACTAATGAGTATTTGCTAAAGATAAAAACAATTGTTGATGCATTGGTTACTGTAGGTTATCTTATGTCCCTCCATGATCATATTGAGGCTATTTTAGATAGTTTTTCGGATGACTATGATGCATTTGTTACAAGCATCACTGCTTAATCCTTACACAGCAAATGATATAGAAGCCTTAGTTTTGGCTTGAGAAGCCAGAGTTGAAAGGTTTCGTAAATTGATTGATCCATCCTCTGCTCACTTCACTAATGTACAATTTGGTAGAGGATCTTTGAATAGAAATCATGGAAGAGGTTATTCATATAGTAGTAACGTTCGAGGCTATAGTAATTCTAGTAGAGGACTAGGAAGAGATAGTGGATGTGGTAGAGTAGAGGATGTTTGGTAGAAGGGGCAAAGGTAGGTTTGGTCAAAGAACTCCTGTCACTTGTCAACTGTGCAATAGGGTAGGTCATTCTGTATGAACTGCTACTATAGATTTAATCATTCTTATGAGTAGCAGCAGCAGCCTATTTCCTTATATGGTGCATCTCCAGTTCATGCCTATGTTTCATCTTCTTACCTTCTGTTAACTCCTTTCAGTATCAAAATGGTCAAATAGTGATCTTTTTGTAGCTCTCACGACTTTGAATAATCCCTTTTGGTATATAGACTTCGATGCCTCTCATCACGTGACACCAAATCACAATGCTCTCATGTATACAGAGGATTATCTTGGCCATGAGCAAATTCACATTGGTAATGGTCAAGGTTTATTCCTGTATTGGTACTTTATTTGTTAATTGTCCTTTTTATACTGCTTCTCTGACTCTCAAAGATTTGTATATGTTTCTCATATGACCAAAAATTTGTTGAGTGTGTCTAGATTTGCAAGGGACAACTCAGTCTTCCTTGAATTCCATCTAAACACATGCTTTGTGAAGCCTCAAAGGACTAAAGAATTGTTGTTTCAAGGCTTGATCAAGAATTGACTTTATTCTTTTTGACTCATTTCAGTTAGCTCATCAATGTTGTAACTCAATAAAAGATACTATTGGAAGTACAACATACAACCTGCATATGGCTGCGAACTCAAGTTTATTTTCTAATAAAAAAGATTTCAGTTGTATTACAAATTCCTCTATTACTTTTAGTCTTTGGCATTGCATATTGGGACACCCCTCCACTAGAGTTGTAAAACAAGTTTTGAATTTATCTAATATTTTAGTAGATAATAAGAATTCTAGTGATTTTTTCCAAGCTTGTTGCTATGGCAAGGCACATAAATTGCGATCTCCCTCTTCTATTATCTATTCATAGCCTCTGCAATTCATACACACTGACATATGGGGACCCTCACCTATACAATCTAGTAGTGGTTTTACATATACACTTCACTGGTGCTTGTACAAAGTTCACTTGGTTATTTTTTGCTCATAACAAAATCTGAGGCTTATTTAGTATTTCTAGAATTCAAGAAGATGACTGAATAACAATTTCACCTTAAAATACAGCCAGTACTGTCAGATTGGGGGGTGAATTCAGAAAATTGTCCCATTTCCTAACAGCTGATGGTATAATTCATAAGCGAAGTTGTCCATACAATCACAAACATAATGGCATGGAAAAGAGGAAAATAAGGCATTTAACTGAAACTGGTTTCGCTTTACTTGCCAATGCCTCAATGCTCTTGTCTTATTAGGAATACCCTTTTGGTACTGCTACATATTTGGTCAACCATATGCCTACTGTCAACCTCAATGGTAAGATTCCATTTGAATTACTTTATCATAAAGTTCCTGATTACTCTTTCTTAAAAATATTTGGATGTACTTGTTATGCTTTGCTTAGGCCTTATAATCGTCACAAGATGGATTTTAGGTCTACTCAATTTGTGTTTTTTTGGTTATAACAGTGTTCATAAAGGCTATAAATTCCTTAGTTCTAATGGACAAAGCTTTATATCTGGAGATGTACTATTTGATGAGCACTGATTTACGTTCGTATCTAGTTTTAGCAAGGTTCTTGAAGTTACTTATGGAAATGTGTCACAAATGTTTTAGGTAATTCCCTCTTTACTGCAACCTCACTCCAGACTCCCTCAATAATCTCATATCACCCATTCTGCAGTTTCTCTCTCCAACCAAACACTAGTTGATACATCTAACGCTGTGACTGATGCACTTTTACCAAATCATCATCTATCACGACCTTTAGTTACTCTAGTAGAATTTGAAATAATTTCCGCAGCACCTACAAGAACTAATAACACTCCTCTAACTGTTGACTTCCAGTCTAAGTTGCAACCCAACTTTTCAATTATTAGATAGCAACAATTTTCTCATCACCCTATGATCACAAGGGCTAAGAGTGGCATATTTAAGCCCAAGGTTTTCTTGGCAGAAAAGGAGCCTAATTCTGTTCAGGAAGCATTACTCAGTAGTAACTGGAAGATAGCTTTAAAAGTTGAATTTCCAGCTCTTCTTCAAAACCAAACTTGATCACGTGATCCACATCATGATAGAAGACATATTGGCTGAAAATGGGCTTTTAGAGTCAAATACAACCCTAATGGTTGTGTTAAAAATTACAAGGCCAGACTTGTGGCCAAATGGTTCAACCAAATTGATGGCTTTGACTATGATGAGATATTCTCCCCTGTTATTAAGCCAAACATCATTCAAATTATTCTTACAATTGCCGTAGCTAATTGTTGGACAATTAAATAACTTGATAGGAATAATGCCTTTCTCTATGGCATTCTCAACGAGGAAGTTTACCTGCTCCAGCCACCCAGATTTGAAGCTAGAAAGCAAGGGCAGGTTTGCAACCTTCACAAAGCTCTCTGGCTTAAAACAGGGTCTAAGAGTTTGGTTCTAAAGACTTGCCTCTACTTTAATCAAACTGGTAACAGAAAATATGATATTTCTCTATTCATAAGGAACTATGCAGGGACTTCTTTATTTGTTTTGATCTTTGTGGACGATATACTTATTACTGGAGATTCACCTGCTTCCATTTTCACTTTAATCAGTCAATTAAGCAGTGAGCTTTCATTAAAAGACCTTGGTGAGCTAAACTATTTCTTAGGCATTGAAGTCCACCATTTGAATGATGGTAGCTTCACCTTTTCCAGTCTAAATATAAAAAAGATGTTCTTTCTAAAGCTAAGATGGAGAAAGCAAAAGGTTTTAGCACTCTATGGCAGCTGATCTAAAATTATCAAAAGAATGTGGTGACTTATGGAAGATCCTTAACTTTATAAGTCTATTGTAGATGCATTACAATATGCAACTATAACTAGGCTTGAAATTTCCCTTTTAGTAAATAAGCCGTGTCAATTTATACACTCCCCTTAGGTTTCATTGGAAGGCTGCAAATAGAGTGTTGAGATATCTTGTTGGTTCACTCACTTGTGGCTTGCACATTGAAGAATCTAATAATTGGGAGGATTGGGGTCAGATCTGAATGATAGGAGGTCCATCTCTGATAGCCATTTGTTTCTTGGAGGAAATCTTATATCTTGATGCTGCAAGAAGCAAATTGTGGTGGCTAGGTCCAGTACTGAAGCTGAGTACCAAAGCTTAGCCAACACACTGCTATTGAACTGATGTGGGTACAATCATTTCTTAAGGAGCTAGCCTTTGATGTGAGAAAACTCCAGCAGTCCTCCTTGCTACAAATCCTATTTTGCACAGTAGAATGAAGCACCTGGAACTTGATGGCTTTTTCATCAGGGAAAGAATAGCACGCCAGGAGATAAGTGTGATTCACATACCCTCATTGGAGCAAGTGGCAGATATTTAACCAAACCTTCGACAAAGATTGCAGATCAAAGACATGATTGATTTTCCTAGTAGCATGTTGAAGAAGTAATAGCAGTTGTATCATTGAGCTGCTGTAGTTATTTGTTCTGTAGTTATGTGTTCTACTTGTTTGTTTTGTCTATGTGTTCTGTTTGTAATTTGTTTTTATGTTGTTTAGTACTCTAAAGTTTCAGTCACAGAAAAGTCCTAGGAGCATGTTAAAGTATGAAAGCAGTTTGTTAAGAACAGTAAAGTGTAGTTGAAGTACAAATGGCATTAGTTAACTACCATTCTGTTGTAAAGCGGTCTATAAACAGTAGGCTGCTACACTTTTATTCATTATCAAGAAATACAAAATTGTCTTAGTGTTTCTCTTCTCTTCTCTTTCATCTTCAGTTTCTTCTTCTACTTCTTTTCTATCACGATTAGATTCAAAATAGCTAGGTATTCACACAAACTGGTTTTAAAGCATTGCTTTTAATTATTTTTTTGTTCTTTTAAGGAAAGTCATTTTGGCCTTAATTATACAAAGATTTCATTTTCATTTGTTCTTTAGGTAGTACCATTAGCTGATGATCCTACAAATATTGAAAAATATAAAATAAAATGAAAAATAGGATTTAGTGACCATCCTTCAAAACTCGTCACCAAATTCTAATAAGAGTTAAAAATAAAATTTTAAAAATGTCATTCAGTGATGATATTTAAAATGCTGTCACTAAAGACTCCCAAACAATTAAGAAAATATAAAATAAAATAAAAAGTAGTATTTAGGGTTGTTGCTGAAGACCTCCAGTAACAACGTTTTATGGTTATAACTTAAGTGCAACACAATACTCAGCAATGACTTTTCAAGTTATCAATGAAAAGATGTCATTGAAAGTGCAATTTCAGAAATATTCTCATACACGAATATGTATTAAGTTTTTGTTTAGTGATAGAATTATTAATATTATAATACTGATATTTTATTATGACTAGATACTATTTATAAAATGTCCTTGAATTAAATACTTAACCTGATTGCTAAAGCAACCTGATCTAGATCTAGTTAAGTATGGATGCTTTTCAAATTAAAATCTCTCGAAAATAAAGATGTTGGCCATTGTTATCAGAACTTTATTTTTAAAATCTTTTGCATGGTAATTGATAGTGAATTCCTTAATAATTAAGTTGTTCAATTCAATATTTTTTTCATTAGCACAATATTAATTTTATTAATAAGATTAAAGTACAAGAAATATTCTGAGAGAGAGAGAGAGAGAGAGAAGATTTTTTTTTAAATAAAAAAACCTACAAGGTAAATAATGAAGTATGATTGTTGGACCCCTCGTGTGAACTGGTCTGAATATGAGTGAACCTTTCCAAAAGAGCTTTTGTTTTTAGAGTAATTCACTTTATTGTTTTGTACCTTAAAGAATAAACAAGAGTTTTCCAGTCACTTCACCTCCTCTCTAATTTTAAACCTTCGAACATATCCTAAGTGATGTGTTACTATACCTATTTTACAAAAATTATATATTATTATAAATGACAGATTGGTTTGTAAGTAAAGTAATAATTTATTATCCTGGCCACAAAAATAACAATTCAGAAATTAGAAGTTAATTACACTTAAAAACCTTAAAGTGAAGAAGAGATATTTTCTTATGATATGCAGGTAAAATGAATGTCACATAAATACAAGAAATGTCACATGAGCATTTAACTTTGATGCTATAAACAGAGTTACTCAAGAGAATTTATTTGATAACATTTTAAAAATATTAAAATTTAAGTGAAACCAGAAAAACTAAAAGACCAAAACGAAAACTTCTTTAAATAAGAAATTAAAAAAGACATATATCTAGTGCTTCTACTCCATGCCTTAAAAAAGGCGCATATATACCAAATGGTTGTTGGTCCAGTGGTGATTGGGGATGGACTTGGTAGGGCAGACCGTGTGTTCGATCCCCCGCAACGCCTTTGGGAGAGGGCTGGAACCTAACCACCCAGAACTGACCCCCGAACAGGATTAGTCTCATCCCGGTAATGGGGTGAGGGATACCTGAGTTCACAAAAAAAAAAAGGCGTATATATATACCATGGTTATGAGACGGATGTATTATATTATCTAGACTTGAACCCAAACCTTTGAAATATCCTTAAAAAATGTCTTGTTTTTATTAAAAGTGAATAAGGCATTGATTTAGATAAAGAACAACAGGGAAGGTAATAAGCAAAATTAAAATTTTTAAAATTCTGGGGATTTAGCGAACCAAAAAAACAATTCGGAGTATAGAAAAAATATTTAGCGGCAGTTGAAACCACAGGGCAGCTTAAACTGCAGATGGCCATAGTTTTTCGCTGTGATTATGCCAGCAGTCAGCATAAACATCCACTAAACGAGGGAGAAAATTGCAGTGGTTCTAAAAATCGATGCAAAACTAGTGAGCAGTATTTATTACGGCTCTATTTACCCATTTTCCTGAAGTGTATTTAGATTTTCTTATTTTTAACACAAAACTATAACTAGACATTAATATTTTTTTGGAGAATATCAAGGTAGTCATTATATTTAGTTGAAGAACAATTAATCAGACAAGTGATTAATAAAGTATTTATATGGTAATGCATAACCACATTTTGAATTCTATTTGTTTTCGAGCTAGAAATATTTTTGTTATTTTCAGAAAATTTAGGTTTTATTAAACATGAGCTTTTAGCAAGTTCATTTTTTGTCAACATAGTGTAGACGGTGATGCACTGTCAAATCCTTGATGAATTGAAACAACTAGCTTTACAGGGCAAGCATCTTGATGAATTGAAATAACTTGGAAATAAAAACTTATCCTTCCTATGTCTCATACTTATTTGATGTTAATGGTGCAAAGATGTCCAAATGTAGAGAAACATGATGGTCTAGTCAACAACGAACAAAATGAGTAGATTTGGTAGTAATAAATATATATTTTTCAAATAGAAATAACAGTAGACAAATAGTATACCATCAATGAACTGATAGCTTATCGATCTTGTTATTTTTTACAAATAGACAACACTCAATTGTTGTTGGAGAAAGCTTTTCCACCTATTTGTTTGATTAATACACCATAAACTTGGAGTTAAAAAATAGGTTCATTAGAACAACCAATAATTTATGAAATTTGCTATTTGAGATTATTATGTAATTTTAATGCATCGTGGGATCAAATAAACGACAAATGAGTACAGACAGGACCACAGGAGCAGCTTTGATATAGAAATAATGGATTAATTTGTGTTATTAATAATTCAAGTAAAATAATTATTGGTGAAATACTCTTTGGCTGAGATTTCTTGTATTGCCCCGGCAAGGTCAGAGCTCGGTTGGGAGGGTCTTTTGTAAGGCATTCTGACGTTTAAATGAGTATATATGATGTTAAGAGAATAAAATGTCAAAGATCCTTACTTGGAAGCATGGAGACCTTATTTATAGGTGATTTCAGGGATAATACAATAATTTCCGATCGAAAAATGTAGGGCGTCTGAATGGCTCTATACAAGCCTATAGTTTGTGTCGAGCATCAATATTGTTATTTCATATAGCAGACATGATAGATTTTGCAGAGTGGTGATTTTACTATCTTGGTCATGATCATCTGTGGTGAAGTCCACGAGAGTTGCCTCTAGGCCAACCAAGTCCACGAGGGTCCACTAGAGGATGAGGGGCAGTTTACAGCGTCAATATCAAGTGCTCAGTGTGACACACTTAATGGCCCAATGTTGGGATTAGGTCTTCCCAAAATATGTATTATCAATTATAAATTAATTATTATTGCATAAATTAAAATCAGAAATATGTACAAAACAATTTATATAAATAATTGAATCTATACAGAACAAACACTCCATTAATGCCAAAAAATTCATTGCATCAAATATAACTTTAATATTATCTCGTGATTCCCAATATAATTTTTGATTTAATTAATTAATACTGAGGTTTTCATTTTTTCCCCTTTACTCACACTGTCGTGAGTTTCTTTCTTTCCGCAGTTGAGACTTCTTTTCAGCCAAAAAGTGAAGGTATTCTATTTCAATCACTGACATTTGACACACACATTAGGACACACGTCAGTTTTCTCTGCATGCAATCACACTCATCAGCCTCCTCTGCAGCTTGGCCTTTTCCTTTGTGTTTATTTGTGGTTATTAACCTATTGTCAGAAGTTTTAATACACAATTCAAAGGCCCTAAACAGACACATGGACTTCAAAAGCTCAACATTTGACTAAATTAGAGTTACAAAGATATCGACAAAAACTTGTTTCGAATCCATTGGTGTCACAATTGGGGTTTTCCTGGTTGAGTCCATTTCAAAACTCAAAATCTATGATTTAGGTCTTGTTTTGGACTCTCTCTTTTTTTTTTCCTGTTTTAGTTTGTTTTGGTGTTCACACTTCCATTTTTTAAGTATATAATAATCTACCTAGAGGCAAGCATTGTGGGTATTATTCACTATTCAGTACTTCTACTCGCAGATCGCGTGTGAGCCTAAAGCCTATATACGGGTTATCTCTGTCAGTGCAACTCTTCGTTATTCCAAAAATATCTCAGCTCTTTTAACTTTTTCTTTCTCTCTTACACAGCGACACATGGAAACTATAAACGATTTATTGGCGAAGAACATGCCACGGGCTACTTTAATTCCTACAGCTGCTACAAAACTTCTGCCTGCGGCGGTGACCGTCAGAGAAGAATACAGCAAAATAATAGAGCCAAGAGAATGGACATAAAATGATAAGCCTTACCCTATCAATCAGATTGCACCTGTTGGATTGGAAAATTCGGTGGCGCGATCATAAATTGCCATGTTTAGTGAATTTGACCGATCAAGAAAGCTAACTCGCCTGACAGACAGGCACTTCTGATTGCCAATTAGTTAGAATAGATTAACAAAATAAATAAAATATAATAATTGCCATCTCATACACTCAAATTATTAAAGAATTGCCAAAGGGAATTCATGATTCCTTTTAACGAATTCGATGAAAAAAAAAATTTAATTGCGTTTTTAGTTTTATTATTTTAAAAAATATTTAATTTATTTTTAAAATTTATAATATAAATTTAATCTGTTTCATTTTAATAAATAAATTAAAACAATTTTTTTTTATTAAATTCGTGCGGGTCAAAATTTTTTTCACCCTAAATTACAAAGAGTGATTATCAATCACAGTTCAAAATTCAAAATATTTAGTCCTCCTGTGGTACTGCTACTTCTCCCATGTGGATTATTTGGAATGAAAGCAGCATTTGAAAACTGGGTAGTATGGAAGCATGTTTCCCTCAATCTAATCAGAAGCAAACTATTCCAATTTTTCCCGTGATTTTTGGACACGGATCTTCTGCTGCATTTAAAAACACAGCACGCCGTGCTATGTTTAAAACACAGTGCTTCATTTTTTTTAAATGCTGCATTTTGGGAGAAAGAGTGATACCCCGACAAGTCAGGCCACTGATAAAAGTAATCGGTCGACTAGCATATAACCAACCGACTGGTTTAGCAGCTATTCTACCATTATTGTGTCTCTCCCTCAACCATCGTTCACTGCAAAGGAGAGAGAAGGATTTCTGGGGTTTGGGGAGGCTCCATTCCATCTTGCACAACATTCACAGAGAGGAAAGAGGTTTAAGCAGTTGTTCCACCATTACTGCATTTCTCCCTCAACTTCATTCACTCCCTTTGAGCGAGAGACCACCTACACCTACAACATGTACCTTCTTCATCTTCTTCCTGTTTTTTTCATTCTCGCTGCCCTATCTTAAATATTAGCAACAAAGTTTAGGACAATGTGTAAAGCTTTGCCTTCCACATAAGTCTCTGCCTCACAATTGAGATGCTCATATCAGCTTTGATTATTAGAATATCTATCCCAACTCTAAAAAATTAGAAAACATATAAGAGATTACTTTAAAAAAAGCAACTTTTTCTCTTTTAGTCGCAATGGAAACTTTCAAAGAAAGGAGTTAAAGGGGAGAGAAGGAAAGGCCATAGAAGCAAAGGTAGCAATGTATTCTTACCTATTAATTCGTCCCCTAAGTTTATGTGAAACTCTGTTTTTATTGATGTTTGAAGTAGCAATGCATACACTTATATATAGGTATGAGACCCATGACTTGTGATCTGCATACAGCTCACAAGTATGGCAACCCACAGCTCACAAGTATGGCAATCCACACACCTATAATGATAACCCATAATGCCAGCTAACATTTCAATAATTCAACATTTCTCCTCAAGTTGGTGCATAAATATCATACATGCCCAACTTGTCTAAAAAATTTGAGAACCCTCAATAAGATACTGTTTTGGTGAGAATATCAGCTAGTTAATCTTTCAATTTAATCTTGGGTAACTCCACGATCTTTTCATCTAACTTTTCCTTAATGAAAAATCTATTCACCTCAACATGTTTTGTACGATTATGCTGTACTGAATTGTGAGCTATATCACATACTGCTTTTGTTACGTCCCAGATTCTATCCGAGCACCAGACCGGCACGAAATGAAGGTTTCTCCCCACTTCGTAAGCCTAACCATCACATTATGAATCTAAAACTTACTAATCAGTCTGTAGAACTTTAAACACATAATATATAAATAAAGATCTAACTTCATTAAGCGATGCCAAATCATTTTGCATTTCTTGCTTTACATAAGTTTTACCTTTTCTTTTCACGCAAAGGAAACGGGGATTCTGCCTGTGATAATGTGGAGCAACTCTAGAGTACAAATACATAAGACAACAAGAAACTAAGCCCATCAGGACAAATTTGGGCTTACCTCAAAATTTTTACTGCTTCTGCATATGCCTTCAATTTGTTTTTACCTATCTGGAAGCATTTAAAAGATTAGGGTGAGTCTTGCGACTCAGCAAGTAAATAACACAATTATAACATGTAGAAAAATTATATTTTATATCAGGTTACAATTCAGCTTATGTTGTTTAAGTTATGAATATTTTGAAGTATTCTTGTTAGTTTTATTTACTTATACTCATTAGAAATATATTATGAATAGTATCTTATTTATAAAATTTATTCAACATTATTGAAGATTACTAGTTCATTTGTTTACCTTGGTTTAATCCATTTTCATACTTTTTCTTATCTAGTTTCATCATCATAAACATGTATGCCTCTAAAAGACTCCTTGACTTTTCTCAGTCACTTTTCTTTATTGTTTTTTCTTTAAGTAGACATTTGAACATTTCTACGTGCAAACTTTTGCACACGCTGTATCAAATGAGCTAGATCCACTTTATCATCTTTCTTAAAATTATGCCACTATATTATTATGCTCCTACGTCATATAAAATTATCCTATGTTATTTGTGTACATTTAGATATGTATTTAATACTCAAGTTACGTATATTCAAGAGTATAATTAAAGTAAATATATATAAATAAGACTTATTCTTTTATTAATATCTTTCAATTTTATTCTTAAATTATTATTTTATTTTTCGCGTATTTTATTTAGTTTGGAGGATCCCAATCCAGAACCATTTCAACATACCCAAGCACACAGCCTGGTAAGGAAAAATCACCATTTTACCTAAGCACACAGCAAGGGTGGGTAAATCATCACATACATGTCTTATCCCAAGCACATAGCAATGGGACGAGTAACATCATCATATTCTCGTCATTCATATCATAAGGTTGGGAGGAGCTCTTTTCAACTCCCTAACCTTTCCATATGTTGACTGTCCTAAGCACACAGCAATAGGACGGGTAAATCACTTCATTCTCATCATAAGTAACCAGGCCAATTGCCACTGGCTATTGGAGGAGACATACTCAACTCCATACTTATTCGTAATTCAATCCTCATGTGCCCGTTCGCACAAGGGGCTAGCAACTCCCTTGCTAGCTAGGGTTACAAGGTGCACCAAGGCTAGCCATATCTGCCGCTAGCTGACAGTGTTTCCGAAAAGGAATCCAATGTAATTATTATTAATCTTATTTAATTATTTCTTTGTTTTCAAGTTTTAAGATAAATTATTGTTTTAATCAATATCTAATAATAACCCATCGTGATCATATCATCATACTCATTATATCCTCAATGGATACTTTACCATCACTGAGTATCAAATTTAATCATCATCACATTTAGTCATATCACTTTCATTCATTCCTTTTCTTTTGACTCATTTATAATTTTAAAGTGTTCGTATGTATATATATCCATGTGCTTACTTGAATAAAGAAATTTCAATTTGATAGTCATACCTCATTTCATTGTATATAACCTTATATTCTTGTATCATTATTTATTATTTTAATATCCATTACGGTTGCCATCATTAAATATTATTTGAGATTCCATTATACATAAATATTCATATACTTATATGTATTCATAATATAAGCATCATATATTACGGAAGATCATCATATTCAATTTTTCGGTTAGAACACTCTTGGGATATAACATACCCAATACATTATACATAGGTGGCTTATCCTGATAAATTTTCAAACCATTATGGATCATATTCACTAATTTCTGAACTATCCTCAAATTCGCATATTTATATCCACAAGTCGATATAATTAAGAACCATAGACATAAAAGAATATATACACATCCACATAGGGTATCCAACTATTGTTATTCCAGACTTCTATCAAATCATCTTTGATTCTCACGTATCAACATCCTCCCATTAATCTCAAGCCTTTCTTACTTTTATTTCTAAAAACATATCATTCTAGTTCCTATCAACTTCGTTTAACTAGTGCGTTCATTCTAAGACTTTTCTCAACAATTATTCACACACAACTTTCCAATCTCGACATAATTCATATCTTAAGACTAAACTCAATTTAGCATGATAATCCTACTTCCCATATTTTATTCCTCAATAATTTCAACACCACTAATTCACTTTATTACATTCCTCAAAGCATCTTAAGACCATCAAACGTCTGTTTCTTTCACCTAAAAATTTATTATTCAGTTCGGTGTGCAAACTCACTATTTTAAATTATGAATAGTTTAATGCCCAACTTTCTCCAAAATTTCCTCCATTAATCACTTCCAACAAATTGGAATCGCTAATATGATTTTTGTCTTACCTATTCTTAAGTAAACCTAATATGCTCAAATCTTCCTCTTATGACATTTTTCCATCACTAGTCAATCCTCAAGCAATCCTAACAAATCTTACTTTTATCATTCTTAACATGTCTACAACCTACTTATCTCAATTTACTTCTCACACATTCCTATATTTTAAAGACATACTATCCAAATATCAAACATCACCCAAGTCACAATCTCGACATACAAAATTTGCCATCAATTTATATTACATAACCATATTATACAATTTATAAATTTAGAGACAAATTATAATTCTTTTCTCCATGTCATAATTTATGTGATTTACTCACCAATTTGAAGCTTCAATTGGACTAACTTCTTCTTGCCTTATTTTTCAAATGAAATTGATCACCAACAACTCCAAATTATGCTATTCAAATTAGCTATTTCGAAATCCAAAAATTCATTGGCAGGTCTGTTCATGCACTGTTCACGCAGCGGACACTGTTCACGCAGGTAAAATACTGTTCATGGGATACTGTTCATCCGAAATAATTTTGCATGATTTAAGCACCAAATCATGTTATCCAACCAGAAAAACATGCATACAAGGAGTATTTTACCTCTTAAACATAATTCTAGGGCCAAAATCACCAGAAAACACCAAAAAATTTCAAAATCATCAAATTTACCTAGTGGTACTGTTCACCGCCTACTGTTCACCGTTTCCAAAAAATTTCTGGCGAGCTTCCGGCGAAATTGATCGGTGGGTTTTGAAGATCACATCGCCACGAGTCCAATGGTACTTCCGGTATCTCAATTAGATGTCTAGGTTGGAAGAAATCTTAGAGAGAAGTTTGGTTTTTTTTTAGAGAGAGAAAGGAAAAATGAATTTTTGCAGCCGACCATCTGCGCCTCTCCCTCTTCCGCTTCTGCCTTCTTTGTTTTGTTTTTTTAATTATTATTATTATTATTTAATAATTAAATAATAGAATTTCTTTTTATATAAATACATATAAATACTATTTTTCATCTTAAAATATCCCAAAAATTTCTAAAAATTTACATTCTTATAAAACTTTAGTTAAACTCTTAAATCACGACTTTTCTTGATAAAAATTTTAATAAAACAAATAACAAAATAAATATCTTTATACATAATAAAAGAAATAATATTTCTAAAAATAAAATAAAAATTTATTAGAGGCCAATATAATTATTTTAAATATAAAAAAATCATTTTAATTGGAATATATTTACTTTTAGCAAAAATATAATCATTTAAAAATAATACTTGTTTATAAAATAAAATAATTATTTAAAAAAAATAAAGGATATTACATTCTTTCCCCCTTAAGAAATTTGGTCCCCAAATTTCACAAACACAGAACATAGGTGGAGAAGTTATTTAGAAAAAGTCTTTGCATGAATATATTTATAGAAACTTCTTTTCACAAAGCACATTTGATTATAAAAATAGTATTCATTTTTGAAATATAAATCTTTTACGACTTCGATGGTAGGATTAATTATCTTGAGCTCTAATTCAAGCCACGAGGATGGGGATAATCCTTCTTAACATGTCCTAACTATTGAAAATCTCTTTTTCTTTTATCCCTTGCTTGATTGATCCTTATTGTTGTCTATCATGATTAGCTCTGTAAATTGGGTATATACTTCCACTTATTGTTCTCTATTTGCAACCTTGTTACCAACCTCTTATGCTATTGATGACATCTTTACTGTATTAACTAGAATGCACATCAAAACACTTAAATAAAGTCATCTCATTTTGAATTTATTCTTTAACATGCTTATGACATATCTAACCAATCAACTATGAAAATCTTACGTCTATCCAAGAGTCCTTCACATGAATTACCCATCTTGTATACCTCAAATTTTAAATTTTTATGGGCAAACCTTCCTTTCTCATAATGCTTGTAGATAATATTATTGAAAATCAAACTGTCTTCGAATCCTTTATATCAACAAAATATATCTTTGAAAATATTACCTTCATAGATTGCTGCTTTGAAATTCAATCCACCCCGCAGCTTTCCAAATCTATTTATATTCATAGTTTCCAATTCATCCATTCAAAAAGAGATTTACAACTATTTCCAAAACACATACACTTTATTACAAACTGTTATCTCAGAGTTCACAACCTTGATCACACCATAACCCACTATCTATATAGTATTAGCCATTCATCATATCATTTCACATAAGCAAATTAAACAACCAATTCAAACCTTCGTGACATCCAAATAAGCTATTACCTTTATATTAAGATGGAATCTTATTTTCAGCTAATTCTTTTTCTTTGTACCCAAAAGGGTTCTCTTTATCACTATTCATCAAAACAAGTTTAGAAGTTGAGCTGGTAGTACACACTCAAGAGGCAAAGTTTAAGATATACGTATCGATACTTATATATTGCAGACCTAAGGATAAGATTCAGAAAGAAGAAGATAATGACATCCTATAGAACTCCACAGCAGCACCGTGAGTATAAATATGTCCGCGGTTACATACCCATACTCAAAGTCCTACTACAGAATCCTTGCTCCATTATATCACAGGAAAACCTATTGCTCTGATACCACTCTGTCACGTCCCAGATTCTATCCGAGCACGAGACCGGCACGAAATGAAGGTTTCTCCCCACTTCGTAAGCCTAACCATCACATTATGAATCTAAAACTTACTAATCAGTCTGTAGAACTTTAAACACATAATATATAAATAAAGATCTAACTTCATTAAGCGATGCCAAATCATTTTGCATTTCTTGCTTTACATAAGTTTTACCTTTTCTTTTCACGCAAAGGAAACGGGGATTCTGCCTGTGATAATGTGGAGCAACTCTAGAGTACAAATACATAAGACAACAAGAAACTAAGCCCATCAGGACAAATTTGGGCTTACCTCAAAATTTTTACTGCTTCTGCATATGCCTTCAATTTGTTTTTACCTATCTGGAAGCATTTAAAAGATTGGGGTGAGTCTTGCGACTCAGCAAGTAAATAACACAATTATAACATGTAGAAAAATTATATTTTATATCAGGTTACAATTCAGCTTATGTTGTTTAAGTTATGAATATTTTGAAGTATTCTTGTTAGTTTTATTTACTTATACTCATTAGAAATATATTATGAATAGTATCTTATTTATAAAATTTATTCAACATTATTGAAGATTACTAGTTCATTTGTTTACCTTGGTTTAATCCATTTTCATACTTTTTCTTATCTAGTTTCATCATCATAAACATGTATGCCTCTAAAAGACTCCTTGACTTTTCTCAGTCACTTTTCTTTATTGTTTTTCCTTTAAGTAGACATTTGAACATTTATACGTGCAAACTTTTGCACACGCTGTATCAAATGAGCTAGATCCACTTTATCATCTTTCTTAAAATTATGCCACTATATTATTATGCTCCTACGTCATATAAAATTATCCTATGTTATTTGTGTACATTTAGATATGTATTTAATACTCAAGTTACGTATATTCAAGAGTATAATTAAAGTAAATATATATAAATAAGACTTATTCTTTTATTAATATCTTTCAATTTTATTCTTAAATTATTATTTTATTTTTCGCGTATTTTATTTAGTTTGGAGGATCCCAATCCAGAACCATTTCAACATACCCAAGCACACAGCCTGGTAAGGAAAAATCACCATTTTACCTAAGCACACAGCAAGGGTGGGTAAATCATCACATACATGTCTTATCCCAAGCACATAGCAATGGGACGAGTAACATCATCATATTCTCGTCATTCATATCATAAGGTTGGGAGGAGCTCTTCTCAACTCCCTAACCTTTCCATATGTTGACTGTCCTAAGCACACAGCAATAGGACGGGTAAATCACTTCATTCTCATCATAAGTAACCAGGCCAATTGCCACTGGCTATTGGAGGAGACATACTCAACTCCATACTTATTCGTAATTCAATCCTCATGTGCCCGTTCGCACAAGGGGCTAGCAACTCCCTTGCTAGCTATGGTTACAAGGTGCACCAAGGCTAGCCATATCTGCCGCTAGCTGACAGTATTTCCGAAAAGGAATCCAATGTAATTATTATTAATATTATTTAATTATTTCTTTGTTTTCAAGTTTTAAGATAAATTATTGTTTTAATCAATATCTAATAATAACCCATCGTGATCATATCATCATACTCATTATATCCTCAATGGATACTTTACCATCACTGAGTATCAAATTTAATCATCATCACATTTAGTCATATCACTTTCATTCATTCCTTTTCTTTTGACTCATTTATAATTTTAAAGTGTTCGTATGTATATATATCCATGTGCTTACTTGAATAAAGAAATTTCAATTTGATAGTCATACCTCATTTCATTGTATATAACCTTATATTCTTGTATCATTATTTATTATTTTAATATCCATTACGGTTGCCATCATTAAATATTATTTGAGATGCCATTATACATAAATATTCATATACTTATATGTATTCATAATATAAGCATCATATATTACGGAAGATCATCATATTCAATTTTTCGGTTAGAACACTCTTGGGATATAACATACCCAATACATTATACATAGGTGGCTTATCCTGATAAATTTTCAAACCATTATGGATCATCTTCACTAATTTCTGAACTATCATCAAATTCGCATATTTATATCCACAAGTCGATATAATTAAGAACCATAGACATAAAAGAATATATACACATCCACATAGGGTATCCAACTATTGTTATTCCAGACTTCTATCAAATCATCTTTGATTCTCACGTATCAACATCCTCCCATTAATCTCAAGCCTTTCTTACTTTTATTTCTAAAAACATATCATTCTAGTTCCTATCAACTTCGTTTAACTAGTGCGTTCATTCTAAGACTTTTCTCAACAATTATTCACACACAACTTTCCAATCTCGACATAATTCATATCTTAAGACTAAACTCAATTTAGCATGATAATCCTACTTCCCATATTTTATTCCTCAATAATTTCAACACCACTAATTCACTTTATTACATTCCTCAAAGCATCTTAAGACCATCAAACGTCTGTTTCTTTCACCTAAAAATTTATTATTCAGTTCGGTGTGCAAACTCACTATTTTAAATTATGAATAGTTTAATGCCCAACTTTCTCCAAAATTTCCTCCATTAATCACTTCCAACAAATTGGAATCGCTAATATGATTTTTGTCTTACCTATTCTTAAGTAAACCTAATATGCTCAAATCTTCCTCTTATGACATTTTTCCATCACTAGTCAATCCTCAAGCAATCCTAACAAATCTTACTTTTATCATTCTTAACATGTCTACAACCTACTTATCTCAATTTACTTCTCACACATTCCTATATTTTAAAGACTTACTATCCAAATATCAAACATCACCCAAGTCACAATCTCGACATACAAAATTTGCCATCAATTTATATTACATAACCATATTATACAATTTATAAATTTAGAAACAAATTATAATTCTTTTCTCCATGTCATAATTTATGTGATTTACTCACCAATTTGAAGCTTCAATTGGACTAACTTCTTCTTGCCTTATTTTTCAAATGAAATTGATCACCAACAACTCCAAATTATGCTATTCAAATTAGCTATTTCGAAATCCAAAAATTCATTGGCAGGTCTGTTCATGCACTGTTCACGCAGGTAAAATACTGTTCATGGGATACTGTTCATCCGAAATAATTTTGCATGATTTAGGCACCAAATCATGTTATCCAACCAGAAAAATATGCATACAAGGAGTATTTTACCTCTTAAACATAATTCTATGGCCAAAATCACAAGAAAACACCAAAAAATTTCAAAATCATCAAATTTACCTAGTGGTACTGTTCACTGCCTACTGTTCACCGTTTCCAGAAATTTTCCGGCGAGCTTCCGGCGAAATTGATCGGTGGATTTTGAAGATCTCATCGCCACGAGTCCAATGGTACTTCCGGTATCTCAATTGGATATCTAGGTTGGAAGAAATTTTAGAGAGAAGTTTGGTTTTTTTTAGAGAGAGAAAGGAAAAATGAATTTTTGCAGCCGACCATCTGCGCCTCTCCCTCTTCCGCTTCTGCCTTCTTTGTTTTGTTTTTTTAATTATTATTATTATTATTTAATAATTAAATAATAGAATTTCTTTTTATATAAATACATATAAATACTATTTTTCATCTTAAAATATCTCAAAAATTTCTAAAAATTTACATTCTTATAAAATTTTAGTTAAACTCTTAAATCACGACTTTTCTTGATAAAATTTTTAATAAAACAAATAACAAAATAAATATCTTTATACATAATAAAAGAAATAATATTTCTAAAAATAAAACAAAAATTTATTAGAGGCCAATATAATTATTTTAAATATAAAAAAATCATTTTAATTGGAATATATTTACTTTTAGCAAAAATATAATCATTTAAAAATAATACTTGTTTATAAAATAAAATAATTATTTAAAAAAAATAAAGGATATTACAGCTTTATTGTCACAATATAGTTGAATTGGTTGCTTTGAAGAGTATCCCAAGTCTTGTAAGAGCAATCTCAACCACAGTGCTTCACAAATTCCTAATGCCATTCCTCTATACTCCGCTTCTGCGCTTGAGTGTGCAACAACATTTTGTTTCTTACTTCTCCATGTAACCAAGTTTCCACCTACAAAAGTAAAGTATCCTGAGGTTGACCACCTATTATCAATTGCTCCAGCCCAATCAACATCTGTATATATCTCTATATTTTGTTTGTTTGTATTTTTAGAGAATAGAATTCCCTTTTATGGTGCAGATTTCAAATACCTCAGAATACGCATAACTGCTATCATGTGTTGCTCACTAGGATTATGCATGAACTGACTAACGATATTTAATGCATAGGCAAGGTCTGGTCTTGTGTGGGCTAAGTACGTTAATCTTTCAACCAGTCTCTGATATCTCTCCTTATCAACAGGCAATTGGTTTGGCTCAATACACAACTTCAGACCTTCTTCTATTGGAGTGTTAGCTGGTTGGCAGGCTGTCATGCCAGTTTCATGAAGTAAATCTATGGCATATTTCTTTTGAGATAGAAAGATTCCTTTATCTGATCGAGATACTTCAATTCTCAGAAAGTATTTTAAGGGGCTCAAATCTTTCATTTCAAATTCTTTGGACAAGTATTCCTGCAAAACTTTCATTTCATCTAGATCATTACCTGTGACGATCTTGTCATCCACATATATAATAAGCGCGATAATTTTTTCATGCTGCTTCTTTAAAAATAATGTGTGGTCTGAGTTGCTTTGTTTGTAGCCAAAAGTTGTCATTAATTTTGTAAATCGTCCGAACCAAGCTCTAGGAGATTGTTTTAATCCATATAATGATTTCTTCAACCTGCACACCTTTTGTTTTTTTCTTTCTGCTATCATACACCCTGGTGGGAGATCCATGTACACTTCTTCAGACAGTTCGCCATGTAGAAATGCATTCTTCACATCGAACTGTTGTAATGGCTAATCTAAATTTGTAGCTAAAGACAACAGGACTCGAATTGTATTAATTTTAGCTACAGGTGCAAAAGTTTCTGTGTAGTCAATCCCATATGTCTGAGTATATCCTTTTGCTACAAGTCTTGCTTTAAAGCGTTCAATTAATCCATCAGCTTTGTACTTCACAGTATAGATCCATCGACATCCTACTATTTTATTCCCTGATGGAAGATCAACAAGTTTCCAAGTTTCATTCTTCTGTAGGGATTTCATTTCATCATTCATAGCTGCTTTCCATCTGGGGTCAACTAAGGCTTCCTGCACACTGTTAGGACTAGATACACAAGATAATTGATTCACAAATGACTTATTTGATTCAGACAAATGATGCTTAGACACATAATGATTCATGGGATATTTGACTTTACTAGAGAGCTTAGATTCATATGTAGGCTTAGGTATACCTCGAGTATGACGTTGTGAGAGATGCCTTCTATGTGGTTCAAGAACATTTTCAGGAGGTGATTGGTATGGTATGTCGGCCAGAGGTAGCATTTCGTCTTCAGACTGACTAACATGATGGTCGGATACAGAAGAATTTGGATT
Organism: Gleditsia sinensis; assembly: GCA_037074535.1. Classification (NCBI taxonomy): domain Eukaryota; kingdom Viridiplantae; phylum Streptophyta; class Magnoliopsida; order Fabales; family Fabaceae; genus Gleditsia; species Gleditsia sinensis. The sequence continues at coordinate 68,435,038 of CM073463.1, read as the reverse complement.
TACTTATTCGTTTATTAAGAACATGTCACAACTTTGGTCCAATGTTATACTCATTTCTTCATTAACTGGCCCAGCTTGTGAATCACCACTTATATCAAAGTTGCTCACCTCCTGTTCAATTGATTTAGTAGGAAAATCATAGTTCATGTCTAAGATATCATAGTCTAGAGTCTGAATTTCTTTTTGTTTCTCCCCTTGAGATTCAGGCTCAGAAAAATACATGAATTCTTCATGAAAAATAACATCCATTGTTATAAACATTCTTTTTGTGGGAGGGTGATAGCATCGATATCCTTTTTGATGAGAAGTATACCCAACAAAAACACACCGCAATGCTCGCGGAGTCAACTTGTTGCGTTGATGCTTATGAAGGTGTACAAAGACTACACAACCAAAGATATGAGGAGGTAGACTAGGCATACCTGAGGTAACAACTGCTTCTGTAAGAGTTTGGAATGGTGTCTGAAAACTAATAGAGCTGGAGGGCACTCTATTAATTAAGTATGCTGCGGATATAATTGCTTCTCCCCAATATAACAATGGCATATGAGCATCGATTAATGATGCTCGAACAACTTCCAGTAAGTGTCTATTCTTGCGTTCTGCAACTCCGTTCTGTTGGAGTGTGTCAGAACAAGTAGTTTGATGGATTATGCCATGTGCTTCTAGATACTGTTGAAATTCTGAACTGCAATATTCACCATCATTATCACTACGAATGATCTGAACCTTTGCATTGTACTGTGTTTCAATCATTTTATGAAACTTTTGAAATAAGGAGCTCACTTCACCTTTGGTTTTCATCAAGCATAACCATGTCATCCTAGTACAATCATTAATAAATGTTACAAACCAATGTGATCCTCCCATAGTAGAAACTTTGGATGGTCCCCAAACATTAGAATGAATAACCAAAAATGGAAGTGGACTTTTATTCAATCGTAAAAGAAACGAAGTAAGATGACTTTTTGCAAATTCACAAACATCACACTTAAAATTAGAAATGTTAAATTTTGCAAATAAACTTGGAAATAATTTTTTTAAATATCCAAAGGAAGTATGTCCTAGACGTTGATGCCATAAACTGATTTCCTTTCTTTTCTCCTCCCCCTTAGTGCCAGTCACCATCAATGCTTGTTATAATCTATCAGAATTTTTTGGCATCAAATCTAAGTAATACAACTTCTCCTGCCTAGTACCATAACCAATCGTCTCTTTGGTTTGAATGTCCTTAAATACACAAAATTCAGGTCAAAAGATTACAATACAAGATAAAGTTTGTGTTATCTGAGAAACAGAAAAAATATTATAATTTAAAGATGGAACAGTTAAGACATAATCTAAATTAAAGGTGTCTGTGAGGGTTATAGGTCATTCCCCTGCTATTGGAGTTAAATCGCCATTAGTAGTAAAAATAAATTTTTTAGAGGAATGAGTAAGAGATGATATATGTTTAGAATCAAAAGTCATATAATCTGTTGCACCAGAATCAATTATCCATGTATTATTAAAAATAGGTGCAGAAATATTAAATGCCTTACCTTCATTATCTGTTGTTGTTGCTAAGGCTGTAGCTTTTCCAACAACACCATCATCTATTTTTGATTCAACTGTTGCAGATGTGACAATTCTTTTCAGGTCCTTCTTTGCACGGTTAGAATCCCACCAGTTTGGATATCCCACTATCTCAAAGCAACGACTTTTAGTATGACCAATCCGATTGCATTGTGTGCATTTGTAACTGGACTTGTCTATACTATTAGTTGTCTTATGATTGGGTCTTGAACGGTCTTGTTGATTTTGGATAGTCCGATTTCGAGCTATCATTGCAGAAAATCCAGGTGTTTCCTCATTCAAGGTTAGACGGCACGCTGCTTCTCGTCGGATTAAAGAGTAACACTCCTTTAAATTTGGAACTGGAGTACTACGCAAAATCTCTCTTCGAATTTGGTTAAAAACGTTATCCAATCCTGCAAGAAATATGTGAACCGTAGTCGGTCAATAGACTTACGGTATGATTGGAGATCCCCTGAGTTTTTCATAGTCACTTTATCTCGATGATCTAATTCTTGAAAAATTTCTGTGAGTTCTCCATAATAGGTAGACAGAGTTTTTCCTTGTTGTTTGGCTATGAAAACCTTTTGGTTCAAAGTAAAAACTTGGAGTTCATCATTTTCATCATAAAATACTTTTGAAAGTGCATTCCAAATTTCACGGGCAGTAGGCACACGAATATAGCGTTTCATGATTTCAGGAGATATAGACATTAATAACCAGTATTTAACTTTCTGGTTTTCAGCATACCATTTCTCATATCCGTCTTCTGATTTTGCAAGTGGCTTCATTTTGTCATGTATATAAGAGATCTTGTCTCTTTCAGCAATTTGCATTTTTATTAATTGAGACCATATATCATCATTGGTCTCTATAAGAATGATCCTTGCATTAAAAATTCTTTTTGATTAGATAATTATTGGTAAAGAATCGTAACCAGATGATTCAATTTTTTCACTCATTTTTTTTTTCTAAATATTTTTTTTTGTTTTTTGTTTTTTGTTTTTATAATCAAAATCAAAAAAGAAAGAAAAAAAAATAATAATAATAAATAAATTATCAAAAACTTATCATGTGATGCGCTCCGCTTACGAGGAGTGGTGCTGTGGTGGCAAAGTACGGGGACAAAGTGTGTACTTTGATTTGGAAGATTTGGGCAAGAGCTTGAAGGAATTGCAGCACCTGCGAACGGACACGTTTCAGCAGCAGATGAGCAACGCCCAGACGTGGGTTAGTGCCGCCATGACCAATGACGCTGGGTCGAAGCTTGATGGAGATGAGCAACGCCCAGACGTGGGTCACGTACTGCAGGTCCTTTCTTTATGTTCCCAAACACTGCAAATCAACCACAGTACTGGGCAATTCTTGTAACTGCAGCCCAACTTTTGAACGTCCAAAAAATGGATCGGGGTCACCACTACGAGCGGGGCAATCTGGACAACTTCAGCAAAAAACTCCACCGAATCCTCTGACATGAAACAGCTGATTAAAGCCGCCTTTTGGCTCCACAGCTGAGGAGATCAAAGCTCAACTCAAGAACTCAGAGCTTTTTGAAGAGATTGGCAAGGACAACATGACCAAACAGGCTCTTGATGTGTGCAAGGAGGGACGCTCAAAGGCGATATGGAAACAACAACCTGGCATCGCGACCATACTCTGATACCATGTGAAACTCTGTTTTTATTGATGTTTGAAGTAGCAATGCATACACTTATATATAGGTACGAGACCCATGACTTGTGATCTGCATACACCTCACAAGTATGGCAACCCACACACCTATAATGATAACCCATAATGTCAGCTAACATCTCAATAATTCAACAGTTTCAACAGAAACATCTCGCTGTCTTTTTTGGTGACTCTTAACCAACGTCTGCAGCAATTTCTATCTTTCTCAAAGGTTAACATGAGTGACGTCGATTTCATTGGCACCGCCATGGGATGTCGTCAACAATCCTTTCCTTAGGTGATTGTAAGTTGGGAGCTAGCTTTACAAGTCCAGCCCATTTTGGAGCTTCTTCATCGTCCTCACCTTCCCTTTTGAACACAATATTACAAATTTCAACCCAAATCACAGAGAGGCTGAATTCAAATATGAGTAAATAGTTAAGAAAGAAAGAACAGAGGGTCACCATTTCATTACCTGCAATTTATATGACGTTGGCAGCTGCTCGAATAGAGGTTTATAAGGATGAATGGATCTCGAAATATTCTCCCTGCTATCCAGGAACAAGAATGACGAGAGAACTCAAGGGATCAAAAGCTTCCTTTCTCTCTCTTCAACATAGTAATTTTGTTTCTTTACTTCTATAATTTCATTAAGTTACAAACTCATTCATAGCCCTCTTTCCCCCTATTTTATCTTCGTTTTAAAAATTTCCAGCACTCGATATATAAAATAATACCCAATCAGCTACCATCAATTATTCACAACTCTTTCATTTGAGGAAAGCAAAACCCCAAGTCCAATTTTAGTTTCTTTCTTGCGTATGGCCAATCTAAATCTCATGACCCAGAAAAATAAAAAAGTATGCCCCACCCAGCAAGCTGGAGTTAAGTTCATTAAAATAATCAATACTCCTTTAGAAAGAAAGGGAATGATGATGGATTACAGAGGAAGTTAGATTCATAATATAAAGCCCCCCTCAACTTTATTAGAATTTTTTTGAAAACTTATATATGCTAGAATTCAGAGTTAATTAGTTGAGGAGAGTTAGAGAGGATGGAGTATGAGAGAGATAAAAGGTTAGAGGTGAGAGTCATGAATGTAAGTTGATAACTTGTTCTTGGTGAAATTACATAAAAAAGAAAAACATAAATAGAGAAATAAACTACTATGTAGCTAAAGAGTGTTATAGAAATGACAAGACTTTTATTGGTAATAACTTATATAATATTTGGATGGAGTCTTTCTTTTTTCACGATAAAAGTAATCTTGTAAGTTGATGAATAGAAACTAACTAGTTATAAATTTGTATTTTTTAGATAGAAAAATATGCAATGGTTTGGATGGACAGCCGTTCGTTGGCAGCTGCTCAAATAGAGGTTTATGGCGTTGAATGGATCTTGAAATCTTCTCCCTGCTATCCAGGAAGAATGCCCAAGCTAGATGGAAGAGAAACCCGAACCTCCTTCCTCTTTCCTCTCTGTGAGTGTTGCGCAGGATGGAATGGAGCCTCAACAAATCCCATAAATTTTTCTCACTCATTTGCAGTGAACGCTGGCTGAGGTAGGGATACAATAACAGTATAATAGCTGCTAAACCAGTCGACTGGTTATATGCCAGTCGACTGATTACTTTTAACATTGGCCTGGCTTGTGGGGGTGTCACGTTTTCTCTCAAAATGCAGCGTTTCAATAAAATGAAGCGCTGCTTTTTAAACACAGCACGGAGTGCTGTATTTTTAGACACAGCAGAGGATTTGTGTCCGTAATTTTTTTGGGAAGATCCTGTATTACTGTTGTAGCGCCGTTACTGCAATTAAAATATGCCATGTGGCTTATTTTGATTCAAAGTAGCATTGAGGACTGAGTATTACAGGAGGACTAGAGTTTTCTTCTATCTAATCAGAAGCAAATTGTTCCCACAATTGGAAAAGTGACAACTTGACTCTTTAATCTCCTCTTAAAGTCATAAGTCTTTTATTACTTCGATCATCAATAATTGAGAGTATAAACTTGAGTTAATGGCTGTTTGACGTTGGAATGATATACATATTTTTAATTTAATTTTTTAAACATTTTTATTTTTATTTTAAAAATTACTTCGTTTTAAAAGAAAGCTTTTTTATTTTTCAATAAAGTTGAAATTATCCCAGATACATAATGAAAGAATATTGTAATGTCCAAAAAATACATTTAGAGATAGCATAGCATACAAATTCAATATTCTCTTTTCTCTTTGTGCATTTCACTGTCTCTTAGTTTCTGTATCAAGCCACTCCACCATACTGTAAATGGTTGGTTTGTTGCTGTATCAGCGTCACTTGCACACCATACCTCTCGTGCATGTGGGCAATGGATTAACAGATGATTCAATGTTTCCTCAGCTCCATCGTACATCGGGCAACTAGCATCTAGCATCGTGAGGCCTCTGTTCTACAGCTTCTTCTTTATAGCAAGAGCGTTGTTTATGTTTCTCCACATTAAGAGTTTAATTTTTTTTCGCAACCTTCAACTTTCACTGGTTACGGCTGTAGGTAGTTTCGGCACACTTCATCTGGTTTCTGCTATCGGGGTGTAGGAAAGAATGTTGCCATGTTAATTTTATTAACTAATTTCGGCACTTATCCTCGTATAAAGGTTCAGAATGTGAACTCGACTCAATCGAGTCATAATTAAAGATTTGATTTGGACAAATACTTTACCCAAATTTTTGAATCTAAATCCTTGAACGTGACTTGAAATTTTTTATATTTTAATGTTAATATATATCACGAATTTTAACAAAAAATTATAATAATATTTATATTTTTCAAAAAAAATTATTGACACAATAAAAATAGAACTTTTACATTTTACTAATAAAGTATTTTATTCTACTCGCGAAAAACGCGCAGTAGAGAGAGCGCACCAACCGGAAAGAATTCAAGAAAGAAGCTAAAAAATATGTGGATATAATTGATTCCACGAGTTCCCTCATATCAAATCAAGAAAAATTTCTAGTCCTCCTGTGCCATGCCATGTGGCTTATTTTGAATGGAAGTAGCATTGAAAACTAGAAGCGTAGTACGGGAGGTCTAGAGTTTTCCTTATACCATAACTTAAGTCTATTTATAGGTTCTTGGAATTAGGGCACGCAAAGCTTCAACACGCAGAAGCTTCCTGGCTTTTCAAACAAAGAACGGCCGTTCACTTCATTGATTTGACTTCGCTTTACATAAAATGAAAGATAGAGGTGGCCAGGTCGGGCAGGCGTGATAAACGAGTTATAATTTTAATGTAAAAATATAAGTTTAATTTTTAAAATAAATATTTATTAAGAGAATTTTTTATTATAATAAAATTTAAAAATATTAATTTTATTATACTAATAATTTGTAGAGACACCTTAAAAATCAAAAATAAAAAAAGCCTGGTTCAATTTTTCTCCAATATTTTCTAGTCATCATGGTGTTCAACAATCGAATTTGTATTTCCTGTAATATTTTATAAAATAAAATTGACGAGAAAAAAAGATAATTTAATAAATTTTAATTTTAATGAATAAAAAAAAATTATTTATACAAAATATAAATGTCATAATTTTTTTTTTTAAATTTTATGTTGTAAAAATTTTAGAACAACCTATATTTTTAGTATGCCTTTTTTGACGGAAGGCAAAGGATGTTAGTCCTCGACGTATTAAGATCCTCTGTTGTACATCAGTACACAATATTACGTGCTGTGCACATATAAATAGTTAGATTAATAGACTGATCATTTGATCATCTAATAAGATTAAGCGACTGATCAAATGATCAATCACCAATATACAGTAAAAAATTCGGGTCCATCCTCGACAATCCAGATTTTGTATTTTATTGGATGGTATTAAAACACAAACCTATTCTCGGTTCCCGTGAGTCCGTGACATTTTTCAATAGGTCACTGATTATCAGTTGATTGAACTATTTTTTTTTAATTATACAAAATTAATTTTTATATATTTTAGATTAAATTTAAAAAATAGAATTAAAATTTTAAACAAAAATACAATAGAATAAGTGAATGTAGTTGAATAAAAAAATTCAGTTTTAAAATTTTAATTGTATAAAAGAAAACAAAAGTTCTTTGAATGGAAGGTGAAATATTTTTAATTTTATAATATAAAAGATGATAACAAAAAATAATAATTTAGAAAGTGAGCACTAAATGTGGTTGTGAGAACTTTTTATTTTTTATTTTTAATAAAAAGGCTTAGTATTAATTATAATTGGCTGTGTCGAAGGACTATCTATTAGTACGGCACTGCGCTACTAAAAAAAGAAAATCTCTAAGGCTTCGTTTAATTGATGATATTGAAAAAAATAAAAATAAAAAATAAAAAAAAATAAAATATTATAAAAAAAATTATGTTTGATATATTATAAAAAAATAAAATTTCTATTTATTTTTTTATATTTGATATATTTTAAATAAAATAGAAATGAAATGAAAAACTGATAAAAAAATAAAAATATCTTTAAAACATAAAATTAATAAAATATTATTATTTTAATTTAAAAATTTATTTAAAAATAATATAAATAAAAAAATAATTAATAATATAAAAAGTTTATTAAAAATATTAATAATTTTAAAAAATAATTTAAATATTATATTTTGTATTTTTTTTAAATAATAAATAATATTTTCTAATTTATTTTTAAAATATTTATTTACTTTTTTAAAAAAAATTATTTATTATTTTGCAGACAACAAATCAATTTTTTTCAAAATTTTTGTGTAAATATTTTTTAATTAATTAATTTTTTTAAAAAATATTTTTATTATTTATTTAACTAAGAAAAAGGAGAAAAATGATATTTTATCTTAGATTCCATTCCATTTTGCTTGATTCCTTCCTTTTTTACGTGAGAATACGTTCTCTCACCCCTAAAGAAATATGAATTCCATGGGTTGTCATTTTTGACAACCAAACACTCTTCTTTGATGGAATGGAATGGACATTTTCATTCTATTACCTTAACTCTATGTACCAAACAAGATCGAAAGTCGCGTTTGGTTGGTGGCAATAAAAAAAATAAAAATAAAAATTGAGAATAAAATAAAATAGAACGTTGTAATTAAAATTATGTTTAATAAGGCAATAAAATAGAATGATATAAAAACTGTTAAAAAAATAAAAATATTATTAAAAAATAAAATTATTATAGTAATATTATTTTAACTTAAAAAATTATTTTAAATGTTATAAATAAAAAATAAAATAAATTATTATTAATATAAAATTTTAAATTAAATTTTGTTAAAAAATATTGAAAATTTTAATTTAAATATATATGTTTTTAATTATAGAAAATTTTATAAATAAATAAAATAATAAAAAATATTTTAATCTTTTGTTTTTCTTTTTTTTCGCACTGTTCACTTTTAACATATTTTCGAAAATAATCTAAATTACTTTATCGGAAGTAATCAACATTTCTTAGGAATTACGTTTTCTATCATTTTTAGCAACCAAACTATGAAATGGAATCTCCATTTTATTTCATTCCCATTTCATCCCTTTATTTCTACCAACTAAACAAGACCTAAGAGGGTATATGACAAAAAATTTTACACATGAAAAAAATATAACGATGAGAATGATAATTTTTAATATAAAATATATTTGTTTAATCTTTAAAATTGTTGGTAATTTTTAAATAATAATTTTTGTATAATTTTTAAAAATATCATTTTATTTTACAAAATATAAAAATAAAATTGAAAGAATGAATATAATAGTTGAATATGAATGTAAAATTGTTATTTCACTTTACAAAAATATTCTCACCACCATGGAAAAATTTAATTTCCAACCCTCTATGTGAAATATTTTTGTGAAAATCTACCTCAAAAATCAATTTCTAGTAATTGAAATTTCTCGAAAATCAAAATTTAAATTTTAAAATCAAATGCAACAATTTTGCTTCCCCAAATTAACATTTTCTTTGATTTAAAATAAAATCCCCAACCAAACATCCCTTGAAGGAAGACCTGGATCTTCTGCTGTGGAGGGGGCGTGCTGTGCCCCCCTCCACTGTCTGACCAGGCGACTGGTACATCAACCAGTCGCCTGGTCATTTTTTTCAATTAGGCAATTAATACACCAACCAGTCGCCTAGTCAGACAATAGAGGGAGGCACGACACACGGTGCTGTGCCTCCATAACAGAGGATTCATTTTTCTTGAAAGAATTGGGTGTGGACCCCACTATTCCAAATACATTGCATTCTGGTCGTTGATCGATTGTGATCCTGAGATTATTTTGTGAGCTTGAATCCTATTTATAAAGTGCATCTTTACATTACTCTCAACACTTTCACAACTCTCTTCACTTACACTGTGTGTCTCTTTCTCTCACACACATACTGAAATAACAATGAATGATCCAATGGTCAAGAATATTGCAGCAGCATCCGCCAGAGAAGAACACAGCAACGCAGTAGAGAGCCGAGAGAATGGACATAATGTGATGTGCCTTACCATCTCTGATCAGTTCACTGGAGACACTGAAGTAAACTTGGCTCAAGTTATCAATTGCTATGTGAAGACTCTATCTCACAGCAAAATGCACTTTTTAGATAACCTCTTTCATCTTTTTTTTTTAATATAATCTATTATGTATTTCTTAAACACTTGCTGTAAGAATCTCTTTATTGCATTAGAGTCCAAGAAAAATTAATCTATAATGCTATGGTGAAAAAAAAACTGGATTTGGCTAATGCTTCTCCAACTCATGGGCATATTTAAAGAAGAGACAAATGAAGATGAAATCTGATTTTATTGTGATTGCGAACATTTTAATTTGATAGTTGATATGATTTAATACTTTAGCATAATGATGCCCTTTTATATGAAAGATTGAGCATAGTTGAATTTAATTAATGTGATTTAGAGTACAATTTTATTATTATAATTTTTTTTAATCCAAGAAGAGGGGATCTGTTGGAATTAATTATATCCACGAGTTTTATTTTGGTTCTGATTAGATTGAGGAAAACTCTAGACCTCCCATACTACGTACCCAGTTTTCAATGCTACTTCCATTAAAAAATAAACCATGCCATACAGGAGAAATATATATATATATATATATATATATATATATATATATATATATATATATATATATATATATATATATATATATATATATATTTTTTTTATTTGAGAAGAGAGTATCTCGTGGAATCAACTATATCCACGAGTTCAAATTGCTTTTTTCTTGTTTTCGGGTGAGAATTAGATTTTGAAATTATAAAGTTTGAGATTTGAAATTTTTGATTTAAAATTTTAGAAATTGAGATTTTTTATTGTAAGACTTTGAGACTTGTGATTTTAGGAATAAGGGTTAAAAATTTATAAGTTTGATTTAAATTTTAAACTTTAAAATTCTAAACCACAAATATCAAACCCCAAACTTCACAATTTCAAAATCTAATTCTCAACCGGAAACAAGAAAAAAGCAATGAGAACTCGTGGATATAATTGATTCCATGAGATACTCTCTTCTCAAATCAGGAAAAATATCTAATTCTCTTGTATGGTATGCCATATGGCTTATTTTTTAATGGAAGTAGCATTGAAAACTGGGTATGTAGTATGTTTTGAGTTTTGAGATTTTAAATTTTAAGATTTAAAATTTAAGGTTTAATACTTTGGGTTTGACATATGATGTTTAGGTTTGGAATTTTAAATTTTAAGATTTTAAGTTTTGAGATTTTGAGTTTTAAGATTTAAGATTTAAGGTTTAACGCTTTGGACTTTTGAATTTTGAAATTTAGAATTTGAAGTTTTAATTTGATTTAGATTTTGATATTTGAGATTTATAATTTAGGGTTTTAAGTTTGGGGTTTTATGATTTTGAAGTTTGGATTTTGAGATTTGAGGTATTTTAAGGTTTTAATTTTAAAATTTTATAGTTTTGGAATTTGTGAGTTTAAGATTTAAAATTTAAAGTTTACTATTTAGAACTTCAAATTTTTGAAGTTTAAAGTTTATTGTTGTGAGTTTAAGATATAGAGTATGTTTGACAAGTCAAATAAGTTAACTTATAGTTTATTTGACTAGTTTGTAAATTTGTTTGACCAAATTATATGTGTTTGGTAAATAAGTTTATTTGAATAGTTTATAATTTTTTATCATACGTTACTTTAAGTAGCTTATAGCTTTTATAATTTTATTTCTTTTTTATTCTTATTATTTTATTCAAATTCCAACACTATCTTACTCACAAAATGATATTATTTTTACTATGCTCGAGTAACATTCAAATTACATACCCTATAATAAACTTCTAGATATTATTGATAGTGACACAAGAAATAAAAATTTTGAGACATATATTAAGATAAAAGAGATTCGCAATAATATTACTAATTTATTGTGAGACGCTATATAATATTTTTATTTTATATTTTTTGAAATTACATAATAAAATGTAATTACTAACAAAAAATAATAAATTTTATATAAATATATTCTTTTATGTCATTTTATATTTATCAGCTAATTCAATAGCTAATTTTACCAAACACTTATAACTCAATAAATTAACTTAACAGTTTTCAGCTTTCAGCTATCAGTTTTTAGTTAAAAATTAATTTTTCAGCTTTCAATTAATTTTTAAACTTTCAATTAATTTATCAGTTATTTTTGCCAAACATAATCATAAGTGTCAATTTTTAATAAGTTAAAGGAGTTTTTAAAGAGTGTTTTTAATTATACAAGTAAAATAAAATTAAAAAATCAATAGAGCAATTTTACTCTTTTTTTTTCTTTTGAAAAATGGTGATTTATTAAGTTAAAGTGCTTTGTCACATTGAACTAACAAAAAAGTTGATGGAAATGTAGTTGAACTGCAAGATTGGCGGAGTTTTCTATGCTTTTTTCTTGAATAAAAAAAGTTGATAAAAATTGGTTCAACTAATACAAATTAAAACACTTTGGTAGTAAAGTGTAGGTAGCCAGTAGCTTTAGAGGCAGCACACTCTAAACAAAATTATTAATTAGACTACCATACAAAGAAAAATTAGCAACAAATCTAACTAGTATGCAAGTATTTAACAAAAGAACAATACTTGAAGATTTTAGAGGCAACACGCCATTCAGTTTTTTTTTAAGAGTGTTTGGTTCATAGAATCTTTATTGATTCTTGAATATATTGTATGAGAATGCTCTATTTTCACATTTGGTACAAATTTTAGAAGAAAAAAAAAAGAGAATGTGTATATTTTCTTTGACTGTTTTTAATTTTTATTTTTATTAAAAATTAAAAATATGTATAAAAATGCGTCTGTTTACTATTTTTTTTCAATTTTTAAAAAATATTTCGTAAATTTCTAAAAGTTTTGAAAATGCAAAAAAGATGTTTCCATAATTTTGAATAATGTAGCATATTGTAACAATTGCATTTTTGTAATTATTTTAAATTATATACACAATTTTTTACTGTTTATATAATTATAAAGTGATAAAAATGAAAATAAAGTGACAATATAATTATATAACTAAAAAATAATAAAAATAAAAATGCAAACCAAATGTATTTTTAGAAATGTAAAAATTAAATAATAAAATCTGATTTTAAGAAATAAAAACATAAAATAAAAATAAAAAATATTTTCGTAAACAAAACGCACTCACATTTCCACAAAACCCCTCATTTTATTCCTATGAAGGAGCTTGGGAATGTTGAATTCCCATGAGGCGAGAATATTCTTATATGTAAAAAAAAATATTTTTTTTTGGTCTTTATTCAAGTACACTTTAAAAAGTAATAAAATAAAATATAAATAATAAAATAATAAATGATATATATTATATAATAAAATATAATACATAAAATATAAATTACTAAAAATTAAAAATAAATATGATATAATATTTAAGATCTAAAATAATAAAAAATAAATATAATATTAAAATATAATAATATGTAACATTTAAATAATAAAAATATAAATATGTAAAAATATTGTAGGGATAATTTTTGAAAATTATCAAAATTTCTTGAAAAATGTAACAAAGCATTCTAAGGAATATAAGTGATGAACTAAAAATAGCAATTTTATGAGAATTACATTGTCAAAATATGCTTTGGCATAGGAATAATTTGATTCCGTGAACCCCTTATGGGTTTTATCTCCTTATAAGTCTTCTTCTTCCTTAAAGTCAAGAGTAAACTTGCAGATTTGATAAGATAAGTTGTAGATCTTCAAAACGTTAATATAACAAAGAAAACTCCTACAATGAAGAGAAGCAAAACTTCTAAAGAGGGATGAGAACTAAGAGAGGAGAAGAAGCAAAAGGGAGGGAAATTCAAGCGACAGCTAGGTTTAGCTCCTCCAGTCTTCGATACTTCTCGATAGCTTTTTTTGGGTTCGCTCCAGTCAAGCGGCCCATGAACGTTGTTTATTAAGTTATCAATGTGAGTGATTGAAGTTGTCACATGGCTGGCTCGCCAAGTCCTTTAATAACTGTGGGTTGGATTAAAAAAAATTACAATAAAACAGTTGTACTCTAAATCATATAAAATTCGACTATGCTCAATTGTTCATATAAAAAGGCCATCATGATGCTAAAGTATTAAATCAAATCAACTATCAAATTAAAATGTTCACAATCACAAAAATCATATTCCATCATTATTTGTCTCTTCTTTAAATATGCCCATGGGTTGGAGATGGGATGTTTGGGCTAGTGATATGCTAGTTCACTCCACGCATTAGACGAATCTGGTTTTTTTGTTTGTTTTCCATAGCATTATAGGACTATTTTTTTTTTCAAACTCTTTTGCAACAAAGAAAATCTCCCAATAAGTTTTAAAAAAATATACAGAGATTATATTAAAAAAAAAAGATGAAAGAGGTTTCCCAAAAAGTGTATTTTGCTGTGAGATAGAGTCTCCACATAGCGATTGATAACTTGAGAAAAGTTTGCTTCTCTGTCTTCGGTGCGCTTATCAGAGATGGTAAGGCTCATCTCATCATGTCCATTCTCTCGGCTCTCCACTACTTTGCTGTTTTCTTCTCTGACGTTTGCTACTGCTATTTTTTTGACCGCCAAAGGCAGCAGCTTTGTGGTAGTTATTGTTAGAGAAAAATAGTTTAAAAATTAGATTGTAAAAAATATATATATAACTTTTTAGAAAAATCACAAATCTATAGAAGAGTTATATATGAATAGATTCTGAGTATAAATAAGAGTTTGATAGATTGAAAAATAATCTAAAAAAATTATTCATCCTCCTCTTCCATTATCTTATATGAAACTTCATTTAGTTCTTTAAAAGAGACTTCAGAAGTTATTATTTGTTCATCTCTAAGTGTTTGGGATAATTCCTAGTGATGATTTGTCATATACCTTACAACAAACATAGTAGGGGCAAAATTACCTTAAGAACAATGTGACCATACATGTTTTTTGACACATTTTCATCTTCAATCTATTCTATTTAATAATAGTCTTAAGGTGATATATTTTTTTTTAAATGGAGACTACCCAAGAATCTGAATTTATGGTGAATTAGTTTCACATACCATTTTCTCTTTTGTCCTATCTCAGACTAGACTGGTGGTAGTATCTATTGCCTTAGAAGATCAATAACTTTCATCTAGTCTTCATCAATGAATTTAGGTACACATTCTCTATCATGTGTCTTGATAATTTAATATGATATTTTGATGTAGTGATATACAAATTAAATTGTTCATCACCTGCTGTTTAATTTTCTAACAAGTGATATTAGAGTCAAAATCATGTTAAATGATTGGGTATTCAATTTTAATTACTGAAATTTGAAAACAATTGTTATA
Source organism: Gleditsia sinensis (assembly GCA_037074535.1). Classification (NCBI taxonomy): domain Eukaryota; kingdom Viridiplantae; phylum Streptophyta; class Magnoliopsida; order Fabales; family Fabaceae; genus Gleditsia; species Gleditsia sinensis. The sequence continues at coordinate 68,419,976 of CM073463.1, read as the reverse complement.
AATTTGGGAGTTGAGGGCTACGGCATCCAACATAGAATTGAAGCATGAGAATGAGATTGCAGCATTAATTGATGGCTATAGAAATATGCACATAAATATGGATGTGTAATCTTCTCAAGATTATGGGGACATGTTGAATTGGATTATTTTTAAAATAGTTCAAGATACATAGTGTGATATTGTGCACATGGAATATTATAAAAAAAAATTATAAGGTGCTCATGATTCTTCTTAGGATATCAACGCATATATAAGGATAAGAAATTCATGGTATGTAAATGTGCATCGCTAATCATCATGTAAGTTTGTGATATTTCAAATTGTCACCGAAACTTAATTAGTTAGTAAGGATATATGACATGAAAGTTATTAGTGCCACAACATGTTAGGAACTACTGAACATGTTTCTTACAAGACTAGGTGTTAATAGCACAAATTGTAAATTACATGATGCCATGACATGTTAGTAAAATATTTTGTTATTAAATGTCATGTTGTTAAAAGTAAGCTATATATTGTTTGTGAATTTATGATTCCAAATTTTTTTCAAACGTGATGGAATCTGGTGAAAACTAACTATTTTGAATAGTTAACTAGATGAAAAAAAAACTATTGATTTATTTGTCTCATGAGATAAGTATAAGAATGATAATGAATAGGGTGAAATTTCTATACTTATATATGGGATGAATAATTTGTTAACAAATTTGATTATTATGAATGTAACTAAGAAGTATCTATATCACAATGGATAAGAAAATTATGTGAAGTAGATGTCATCTTAGATATGAAATTAAAAGAGATAAAGATCCCTTATGGAATTTTACACAAGGAATTAAACTATAGTTGATCAATTGTTTGATTGATTGTATTGGTGCCAAATGAAATCTTGTAGTGCCTATATGAAGTTGTAATAGAGTAAATTGTATTTTATAATTTACAAGTTACTAGATACATGAAATAATTAAATACTGGTTATTAAAAGACATTGGTTAATCCTAAAATATATGAAATAAATATGAATCTATAATTGGAATTTAAATTTTTTCATATAATATTGGGAGGATAAAATTTATACTAGTTGAATAACTAGTGAAAGCAAAGTAACTCATTTCACAAAGAGGAAAAATGATTGAAGAATTCATAAGGTGAAGTGTTGTACCCATAACCAAAGCCAATCATTTCTTTGCGTTATGATTATAAAACCATATATGTCTAACATACTTTGAACCATAAAAATAAAAGCCTAGTCATATTAACCTTGAAACAATAATCAATGGTATGTAGTTTTATGATCATAATTATTCATTATCTAAAATCAAGTATATAGCTTGATAAATATGCTTATAAAAGGACTCACAAAGAAAATTGAGAGGGTAAAAGAACTCATAAATGAAATTGTGAGGGACCTCACAAAGGAAATTGTGAGGAAGCTGTAGCAAATTGTGAAACATACAACAAATGTCTAGACATGTTAATTTGATATATAAATAATTGGTAATTCTTAGTAAAAGACTAAGAAGAACTCACCAAGGATATCGTGAGGGGATTCGAATGGAATGGTTTTGAAATGTGAAACCCTATAACCAAAGTTACCAGTAATAGAAACCCAATCTTTAGCTATACCAAATGTAGTTTAAAGGTTCAATGGGTAAAAATAAATTGTTGATAAGTGGCTGTTGGTACTACATAATATTTAGTCATTCCAAGTCTAGTGCTTATATATTAATGATTTTAGGGTCAGCAAAACTCTTAATGAATTTAAGAAATTTTAATGAGATTAAGGCTTAAGAGAAATTCACTTATGTGAATATAAGGAGTAGTGTTGTTCCTAGCAAGAATTTAGGGTTAGTTCTTAGATATGTTCATATATAGCCTAGGTGAAGCATATGGACATATAAGAGCTTAAAAAAATATTTTGTGTGAAGTTCTTTGAAGTTATTTAAGACTGTGCGTGATATTTGACGAATAAGTTTTATACTCATAAATTAATTATTTTTAACTTAGCATTTTATGAGTTTTTGAGTAACTTATGTTAAATTTATATGTGATTGTGTGTATATTTTGTAGATAAAAAGAAGATGACATATTGATGGGAAATTGGAGAAAATAAAGAAAAGAGTAAGAATTTCAAATTTTAAATAGTTTTAATGTTATTTCACTAATTTAGATCTAACTTTCTCATCCATTCAAGAGGTCATGAAAAGTTAATAAAAAGATCTATAATTTTTAAGTTTTGATTTTTGAGAAATCTAGTATTGAGAAGCTGAATTCTAGCGTCGCAATACTAAGATAATAATGAATTATTTTTGAAATAATAAATAAATAAATAAATAAGAGTTTGAATAGAATTGGGATGTTATTTTTCAACTTTCAAAAGGGACCTGAGACAATAAAAATTAACACCTTGGAGATACAAAAGATAATGAAGAAAATCTCTGGTTGGAAAAGGAAGATTAGAGCTCCAACTTTATCATTAATTATCTTTTTCATCTTAGTCTGTTAATCCTAGATGTTTTATTTTTATTTTGAGATAATTTTATATTCGGGCATGAACTAATTTTATTTTTTTAGGCTACAATACAGCCTAATTATAAACCATTGTATTTTCTAATTAATTTAATAAATGAATTATTTTCTTAATTGAATTACTATACTGTACTTAATGATTCTAATTAATTAGCCACTAATTAGATGATGAATTAATCATAATGAGACCGAAAGAAGATTTATGAGTCTAGTTTATTGTGTAGGTAATCATAGATTACATATAAGATAGAGATATATTTGCTTGGTCTGTGCAATTTTAATTGAGAACTATAGATTTTAATAAATCTTTGTTTGTTATAATTCAAATGGAGATATAGTGAGTTAACATTCGAATGATGTTTCTATTAGATTTTGAAAAAGGTTAGTGGATTCTTTAAGATACTTCAACTGTCAATTAAATTATAATTTTTAAGAAAATTGTGATTGCAAGGGGGATTAATTAAGGTAAATTTGGAAATTCTAGAGTTTTGATTAATTGAATTTTCTTCATAAAACTCACTATTTGCTATCTTTTCTATTTTTATTTTATTTTTCTCTTTCTAATAAAATTAATTGTTAACGTTATCTAGTTAGAGTTAGAATTAATATAAGGACAATAATTAATAACCATAATCATTGTAGGAACAATACTCATACTCTTACAATTTATTACTTGACAACGATAGTATATGGTTACACTAAAATGAATATATATTCATGCGTATCAATAATTTCAATATTAATATAAGATTTGTAATTCAATGCTTCATGCAACTATCAATTTATTAATATTTTGAGATATTTACACTAATGGTGGGTTCGAGTCAAATGACAATTATCTCTATGCATAACCTTATGAGTTGAAGAAGATACTTAATTTTCAAACTAAGTGAGGGATTGTTAGAGAAAAATAGTATAAAAATTAAATTATAAATGATATAACTTTTTAAAAAGGTCACAAATGTTAAGAAAATTCATGATTTTTTCAAAAAATCACAACTCTTTAGTAAAGTCACAAATCTATAAATGAATTATCGTCGCCATTGGATCATTCATTGTTATTTCTGTATATTATGAGTGTGTGAGAGAGAAAGAGACACAAAGAAAGTAAGTTAATATAGCCGAAAAAGTGTTGGGAGTCATGTAAAGATCCACTCTATATATAAGCTTCAAGCTCACAACACAATCAGTCACTGAGCAGAATATATAATCAATAGTGGGTCCACACCCAATCCATAAAAGGCAAAGGATTTCCTTTACAGGAAGTTCCCTGTAACCTCATTATAAACACAAAATGAGTAAATGAATGCAATTTTCACAAGATATACGAAGTTGAAGGTTTATTTTAACTATTTAAGTACATATTCAATTTAAATAAAAAAAAATTTATATGATTAAATAGAAAAAGATCAAATCTAAAAGCTTGCTTCGTTTTCAAACTTTTGAAGGAGCCGAAAAAGGGTTGACCGCATCCAGTAAGTTTCAAGAATATTCTTCACTATCCATATTCTTCAACGTAGCCGAAAAATTATTATTTTGATTTGAAAGAAATATTTTTTAATTTTATTTTTATAAATTTTATTTTCATAATTTTATTTTTCAAAAATTATCTTATTTTAAAAAGGTTTTCACATTATTCTTTTATTTTTCCAAAAGTAGTTTGATTTCATTCATAAAAATGAGTAAGTAGTTTTTTTTCCTAACTTTATTTTGCAAAATTTTTGGAAGATTCTAATTTTTTTAGTAGACTTTTTTTTAGGTAGGCAAAGGATGTTAATCCTCAACAATAGAGAAAGTGACAACCGCTAGAAAATATTAGTTTTTTTTGTGTGTTTTATTGGTTGGTATTAAATCACAAACCTATTCACGTTTCACGTGACATTTTTCAATAGGTCACAGATTATAAATTGATTGAACTGTTTCCTTTTAATAATATAAATTTAGTTCTTATTTATTTTATATTAAATTAAACAAATAGAATTAAAATTTTAAATAAAAATACTACAGAATAAGTGTATATAGTTTCATTAAAAAATTAAATTTTTAAATTTAAATTATATAAAATAAAATAAAAGTTCTTTGTATGGTGAGTAAAAGATTTTAAATTTTATAATATAAAAAATGATGACGACAAAAAATATTTTAGAAAGTGAAATAAGCTGGAAGCTTGGAACACGAAGTGTGGCTGTGAACAAAAGGAAGGAACTATAAGTTCCTCATTGCCCTAAAATATGAACGTTAAACTTAAACGTAGCTAGTGCTGATCTCCACATAAGGATGGGTAATGGGAAGTAATAGCAAATGTAGGGGTTTTTACATTTTGTGTGAAGTGAGCCTGCATGATATGGTACTTTAAAAAGAAGTTCAATGCTTTTTTGTAAGGTGGCCGGTCCTTTTTTTTTTTCTTTCATATTGGGTTTGGCCTTGGATTTATTGGATTATTGAGTTAACTGACCGGTCTATTTTGATTCTTAAAATATTGATCTCTAAGTAAATACACCAATAAATGACCGTCATACATAAATTAGAGGCCAATCCGAAAGAACAAAATTTAAGTGATGATTTTAATTTTTTTTTGCATTTGAATTATGAATTAGGATATAAGTCACAAATTTTTGAAGGTTAAATTTTTTTAGAAAAATTACTTTTAGTAGGAATGAAATGAAATTGAAAAATAAATTAAAGGAGTAAAGAGTAATGTGGCTAAGATTGTTTACAAAAAAAGAAGGGAAATAGGTATTTATATAATTTTGGGTGTTATTTATAATAAATTCATAAATTGAAGAACATGTTACAATAATTATTAAATTAGGAAGAATATTACAATTAATTAATAGTATAAATAATTGTAAGTAAATGCTATTTTTCCTATTTATAAGGTGGCCAGTCCTTTTGTTCTTTCGGACTGCATTGGCCTTTGATTTATCGAATTATTAATTTAATCAATTGGTAAATGACTGTCATGCATAAATTAGGATGATTCACTATATATAAACATTTCAATTTTGAGTAAATAGTTTATTAATACTAATATTTAATAAATTTACTTATCTAATTAATAGCTCACTAATTTAGATAAAATGTGATTTAAATAAACTTTATATTTGATTAGTGAAATGAATTTGTTAAATATATTTATTAAGTAAGTTAACGTGAATGGTTTTGTAATAATGTTAGCAGGTAATATACAGTAAGTCAAATACTCTTTTTTTGGTAAAATAGTGGAGATGCCTTGTCATTGTGGTAAAGAATATAAGTGTTGACAAAGGCTGATTGGAACTTGATAGATGAAGCCCACCCTTTTTTAGCGTCTTTGGAGGATTCAAAATAATACAACTTTTTATATTTGATCATTTTCTGTTTTGCTATTTTTAATTTTTGCATTTTTGGTTTAAACTGAATATGTCTTTAGAGTAATTAAAATAAACTTTCTACCTCTTGTATTTTTTGAAAATCATATTCATTTACTCATTTTATGAATAAAATCAACTACTTTTGGCTATAAAAAAAATAACGTCCTTGCCCTTTTAAAATAAGATAATTTTTGAAAAAATAAATTAGAAAAATTAAATTTATAAAAATTAAATTAAAAAATATTTCTTTCAAATCAAAATAATCATTACTTCTAATTTTTATTACCAACAAAAATGACCTAGTATTAATTATTATTGGTTGTGTTAGAAAAGTAGCTATTAGGTAGGCGCAGCCCTGCTAGAAAGAAAATGGCTTGTGAATTGGGTGTGGAGCCCACTATTCGGGGTCTGTACATAGAGTGAATCTTTACAATATTATTCGGACACTTTTCTCAACTCTGTTCACTCACTTTTTTACCTACTTTTTGTCTCTTTCTCTCTCACACACATAATATACAGAAATAATAATGAAAGATCCAATGGCGACGAGCAAGCCAACGGCATTCATTCCAGCAACTACCAGCAAGCTGCTGCCTCCGGTGGTCAAGACTCAAGAATATTGAAGCAGGAACCATCAAAGAAGAGCACATCGAAGTAGTAGAGAGCCGAGTGCATAGACTATATATCCAAATTCCTTCTTGACCTTGCCAGAAGGAATAATCATAAGACGCATTTGATGACCTTGTCAGAACAAATAACCATAATTGCTTAATACAGAATTGGAAGTTAAATATCTTATTGAAAAATATACATAAATAATATTATTTAAATTCAAGATATGTTTAGAAGATAAATATAAATTAATATAGACTATACATTCAATCATTGCTTTGCTCCCTTTCATCTCTCGAGACAGCCTTCTCTTTTTCACTTGGGATCTATTTATTTTTGAGCCCTTGTAATGAATTTGAAACATGAGCAGTTGCACCATAATTCAACCCTTAAGAATTAAAAAAAATCTTTAAACTACTAAATTCAAGACGAACTAAAACTTGAAGGGGTAAATTCATAGGATATTGTTGATTTGGGTTCTCTAAAGACCAAATCCCCTTTGATATAGTTAGGTACAAATCCAGGGATTTCAGTTGATAAAGTTAATCCCCTTAAGAGTTTTTTTTTTTATCATAGATAGTTGCTGGAATATAGAAACTAAGAAAACAAAATTGAAAAATATTAATTATGCATGCAGAGCATAATTATAAACAAGATTTTTCAATAAAACTCAGTTCATACAACTATAAAATTGAAATGTTTATCATAATCTTGCCTAAGTATACCGAATAACAATAAACTAAGAAAACTAAATGCATACTATAAGGATTTGGCTTATTAGATTCTCCACACAAAATATACTCAACATCTTTATATTGATAGGATACAAGACATATTGAGATATTAAAATATGTTGCTAGCTTATCCAATGTGGTCCAAACAACAAATTACATTGATAATGTTGCACTAATAGGGTGTGTACATCATCAATATAATAGATTTATAGTGTTGATAAAAAAATATTCACTTATAATTATGTTCACAATAGTGAAAAGTTAATTTTCAAGTGCAAAATCCTCAATATAAGTGTGAAAATTGCATAAACCCATACAATGCACTTCTTTGCACAAATTTGTCAAAACCATAGTAGTCCAAATCATGCGATTCATGATTCAAATCGTACGATTCGATACGATATGGATGCCCAGAGATTCTAATCACTGGGTGAATCGAAGGCTGACATGAATTGCAGCGTGAATCGCCAGAATCGTGCGATTCATGTCGAAAATCATGAATCACACAATTCTGGTGATTTTGGAACTTGTTCGTGGATGGGTTGTCTTCTCCGCTTCTTTGCTTGTTAATCACATCGCAGTTGTTCATGCCTGTGTTGTCTTTGTTGTATGTTGATAATGTCGCAATGTTTTATTTTAGTTAACTTCACCTCATGTTGCATGAGCAAAGCTCTATCGTCTTCACTTTCTCATGACCGATTTGTTTGCTTCACCTCTTCGAAGTCATATTGCAGCTTTGCTCATGGCTGGTTGTTTTCTTTATATTAGAGTTTGTTTTATTAGGTCTCTTTTTTGCTTTTTTTTTTAACTTTAAATAACAATAATGAGATAGAATGAGACAGAACGCCGCGTTTTATGGTTCTGTCTCATTCCATTTTATTAATACTCTCAAATAGTCAAATCTATTATAAATATTTAGTGAAAATAGAAATGCTGGCTGTATCCAATAAAAAAGAGGAATGAGAATGCTTTCAAATCACGAACACCCCAAGTAATGTCACAGTAGAAAACTAGTTAAGTCTTCGAAGTTTAAACAAAAATAAACTTCTCTGATTTTGTTATTACATTTTTAAGACTTAATAGTTAATTAATTTTTTACATTATTAGAGTTAATATATTATTTTGAGTCTTTTATTTATATATATATATATATATATATATATATATATATATATATATTATTTTAAATTATTTTTTAATATGTTTATAAATCTTATAATTCGATACGATTCACGATTTACGATTCAAAAATATGCTATTCGATTCACGATTTAAATTATGATTTAATAACTATGGTCAAAACTATAAATATTTATGAATTTGTTTGACATATTAAATCATAAATCTAGGGAGAGTGAACCACATATATTGTAGATAATAATATGTACTTTCCTCACAAATTTTTTCACATGAAAATTCCAAGGATATAATATAATTTTCTACTATATAAAATTTAGAAAATTCTAAATAAATATTTACAAAGCTCAAAAATTTCAAAAAAAAAAAAATATTCATCAGCACGAAACAAAGAAGCCATATAAAGAAACAGTGGATCAAAAGACCCACTATGCACCCCACATGTCCCAAAGAGCGCGTGCAGCATGTCAGAGCAAGGTTGTCTTCAACCTTGCTCCACCTTATTCAACAATGGCAAGAATCCACCATTGATGCACATATAGAATCTTAAAAAATGGGGTTTCTTTTGTAGTATTTGACACCCTAAAATCTTCCAAAAAAAATTCTATAACCAAGAATGATGCATCAATCCAAGCCCAAAAAAACCCAAAAAACCTCAAAAGAAAAATTCAAAATTCCTTCACAAAATAAGATTTTTGATTTGTCATATAAGGCCATTTTAAAGTGATTGAACCATTGAAAAATATTGTATGATGCATTTAGAAACATAACCCCAAACCAATTGCACAAAGTGACCAATAAATCAAGAAATCCTAATTTTGCAAAGTTTCAAGAAAAAAAAACCCAACATGATACGATTTCAAAATTGCTCAAAAAATAGAGACCATTCATGCAAATTGGCATAATCACAATATGTAATAATTATGCTAACATAATAATTTTTTTTAATATTTAGTTAAGGGATATACTTCAGTTTTAATTAATTGACCTTTTCTAATATTAGTTACCAAATACTCTAGTTTTTATTTGTAAAATTATTGCAATCTGTTCAAATGGATATTAGTTTCAAGCTGTCTTAATGCTATTATGTTAACATAATTTCTTGGATGTCACTTCAATAGAAACAATTGTCACTGAGGTCCAAATTTTTTATATCATGCAACTCAATCAATAAAGAAATATTGATTTACCTTTCAAATTTTGTGGATCATATGAACTGCGAAGATAAAGGTTTTGGACATGACCAGTTTCATTGCTACAACGAACTTCTCTCCAATTGCAATAATCTCCATTTTCATAGTCTCTCCAGGTAGACAGTATGCCGAAGTCATATTGGATGCCTTGTTTGAACCTGAGCAGCACTTTTTTCTCCCACTTAATGCACTTAACTTCTACATCCTTAGTGGCCCAGTTGAATCATATATGAAGCAAAAACAGCAATACTACATATAAAAGCTTGACAAAAAAAACCTCTCAATACAACTTTTCCTCAAATGGAATATTTTTAGTGTAGTCACTTTAAAAGCAAAACAACAGAACTTTCAAACTTATGGCTCAAATAATAAACAAACTTTAGCATAGCAATTGAGGAGCTTCTGCAATATCACAAGTTCGATTTTGTGAAAAAATACTTATGAAAAGGGACGGTCTTAATATCATGAACGAAATTAATTCTATATTTAAAAAATGTAAAGGCTACCTAAAAAAAGGGGGCAATTGCTCTTTGCCACTCTCATCTATACCTCCAATTGCAATTTCTCTACTAATGTTTAAATAATTGCAATATCTACCCTTATCTAAATTTCCTTTACAGCTTGCACTAGAGTTGGCCCTAATTTTTTTGCAAATATGAGAAAGTCCATAGAACAAACCATTTTCTAGGCGAATTTTTTTTTCTGGTTTCACAAAAACACATTTGGCAAATTGATGTTACTCGGTGATTAAGAGTAAAGCACATCTCTCAACTCAAAATCTCAAGCCCTCATGGTGATGTGTTCGACAAAATATTTGTTTCAAAGTGTCCACTTTTGTTAATTTTGATTCAATTGGATTGAGACTTGTTCATGGAAGGGCTTTAGTTTCTGGCTTAGGATTAGACTTTATTTGTTGCAATGCACTAATTTTTATTGGTGGGTCCCTCCAACATAGAGGGACCACCACCATTGAAATAGAAAAGCATGCAAGAAAGAAGCGTAGGAGCTGCAGCAGCAAAAGGAACATTGCCAAATTTTGATAGGCACCGAATAGCATTTTTCAGAAAATACGAAAAGGAAATGGCTGGCACCCTTTTTTCAAATATTGTATGCTCATCCTTTGCCTATAAATAGGCAGGAGAGGAACGGAGAAAGACACCAAGCCAGACAGCAAAAAGTAGCCTGAAGAGAAGTTAGAGAAGTTCTTTGAAAAGAGAAAAATAGAGGAGAATTTGGTGTGATATTTAGGAAATAGTTCCTAAATAGTGAGTGACAAAATAGTGATAAAATACTCTTAGAGTATTGTGGGAAATACTTTGTGTACCACTATTTTGGTTAGATTTCAGTTGTAACATCTAGATTTACTCTAGAAAAGACTCTATTTGGATTTAGTTCCGTGGACATAGCCGAAAAATCAAGGGTGAGCCACATTAAATTTCTGGTGTCATTTTTATTGATTATTCCACATTTATTCTTGTTGGTAATACCCACTGTGCCCAACAAGTGGTATAAGAGTCGTGGTGGTTATTCATTTAAAATTATTAGTATGCTCTGTGGTTTCAATATTGACTGATCTTCCACATCAGAAAAGATTTTATTGAAATTACTATTGGTTAAAGGAAGCTGTACGGGCACTATTCATATGTGTGGATACTATTCATACGTACCAGGGGGTACTGTTCATACTGCTCAAAATGGAGGCAAAGACTAATAAGATGATCAACTTAAATGGCACAAACTACCACATTTGGAGAAACAAGATGAAGAATCTCCTGTTTGTGATGAAATTTCATCTACCAGTGTTTGCTACAACTAAACCCAAAGCTAAATTGGAAGAAGACTGGAAATTTGAGCATGAGCAGGTGTGTGGGTTCATCCGATAGTTCGTCGAAAATAATGTGTACAATTACATTTGCAATGAAACTTATGCACAAACGCTGTGGCAGAAGCTAGAAGAGCTATATGCTTCAAAGACTGACAACAACAAATTTTTTTATTTAACAAAATTAATGCACATGAAATACCAAGAAGGTATTTCTGTTGCAGATCACTTGAATGAGATGCAAGGGATTGTGGACCAGTTGTTGGGGATGGATATAAAGTTTAATGACGAGGTACTTGCTCGTATGGTGTTAGCCTCCTTACCAGAGTCTTGGGAGGCTTTGAAGATTTCAATTACCAACTCAGCACCTAACAATATCGTGAGTATGGAAAATGTCAAAAGTGGTATTCTGAATGAAGAGATGAGAAGAAGATCATAAGGTTCATCCTCTTCATCACAATCAGATGTTCTTGTTACAGAATCCAGAGGGAGGAGTCAATCTAGGCATACAAAGCCTAAAGATAAAAGCAGAGGAAATTTGAACAAATATGCCAACATTGAATGCCATTACTACAAGAAGAAATGGCATATAAAAAGATTCTATCGAAAGTTAAAGCAGGATAAGAACAAAAGCAAGGAAGTGAAGAAAAATGACAGCAGTGATGATGAACAAACAAATTTCATAGACGAATTTAATGTTGTTTATGATGATGATACTATCAATCTTACATCCTATGAGACTAGTTGGGTGATTGATAGTGGTGCTATCATTCACGCCACACCTCAAAGAGAATTCTTCTCATCTTACACCGAAGGAGATTTCGGTGTTGTTAAGATGGGAAACGACAACTTATTAAAATTTATTGGTAGAGGAGATATCTGCTTGGAGACGATGAACGGTACTAGATTAGTGTTGAAAGATGTCAGGCATATTCTAGATATTCGCCTAAATCTGATTTCCACTGGCAAACTTGATGATGCAGGTTTCTGCAACACATTCATGAATGGCCAATGGAAACTCACTAAAGGTGCCTTGGTAGTGGCCAAAGGAAGAAAATACTCAACATTGTATGTTATGCATACAAAGCTCTCCAACGATACTATGAATGCCGTGAAGAAAGAAGGTGTAGTTGAGTTGTAGCACAAGAGACATGGCCACATGAGTGAGAAAAGTATGACATGTCTGGTCAAGAAGAAAATGCTATTTGAAATAGATCAAATACATTTGGAGAAATGTGCTGATTGCTTGGTGGGAAAGAAGAATAGAGTTGCTTTCAAGAGTTCCCCTCCTTCCAGAATGAAGAATGTGTTGGATCTGGTACATTCAGATCTGTGTGGACTAATGCCAAAGTCACTTGGTGGTGCTCAATATTTTGTGACTTTCATTGATGATCATTCTACAAAGACGTGGGCATACACTTTGAAGACAAAAGATCATGTGTTAAATGTCTTCAAATAGTTTCATACCTCAGTTGAGAGACAGATTGAAAAGAAGTTAAAATGCATTCGGACAGACAATGGTGGAGAGTATAATAGACCATTTAATGCTTATTGTAAAGAGTATGGTATTCGGCATCAGACAACGCCTTCAAAAACACCGCAGTTAAATGGTTTAACTGAGAGGATGAATAGAATTTTGATGGAGAGAGTTAGATGTTTACTCTCACATGCAAAGTTGCTAAAAAAGTTTTGGGAAGAATTCTTGCTTATAGCTGTACACGTGTTGAATTTTTCATCGTGTGTTCCTCTACAATATGATACACCAAAGAAAATGTGGTCAGGAAAGAATGTTTCATATGATTATCTGCGGGTGTTTGGCTGTAAAGCTTTTGTGCATATCCCTAAGGATGAGAGGGCTAAGCACGATGCCAAGACACGACAGTGTATATTTATTGGCTATGGTCAAGATTAATTTGGCTATAGATTTTATGATCCGGTCTAGAAAAAGCTCATTAGAAGCTGTGATGTTATGTTTATTGAAGATTAGACCATTAAAGACGTCAACAAAATGGAGAAGGATGTTCCTGATTTCAATGGTAACTCAACATACTTGAGATTAGTTCCTCCAACAATGGTGCCGAGGCAAGTTAGAGATGACGATCAGCTTGATGATGATGATACTCACCATCAACCACCAACACCTGTGTCTTCCCCAAATCAATTGAGGAGAAGTAGTAGAATAAGACAACCTTCTACTAAATATCTTAATGATAAGTATGTAACACTCACTGACAGGGGAGAACCTGATAGCTTTGAAGAAGTTATGGAAGATGAGCACAAACAAAAGTGGAGAGAAGCCATGCAAGATGAAGTAAAGTCCTTGCATGAGAACAAAACGTTTGAACTGGTGAAATTGCTGAAAGGCAAGAGAGCTTTGAAAAATAAATGTGTGTTCATGATTAAGCATGATGAACACAGTCTCCATCCGATATTCAAAGCTAGACTGGTTGTTAAAGGATTCAACCAAAGAAAAGACATTGATTTTGACGAAATATTTTCACCAGTTGTGAAAATGACATCCATTCGTACAGTGTTGGGCTTAGTAGTTAGCCTTGACTTGGAGGTTGAACAAATGGATGTAAAAACTATTTTTCTTCACAGTGATTTAGAGGAAGAGATATACATGGAGCAGCTAGAGGGTTTCAAGCAGAAAGGAAAAGAGGATTGTGTTTGCAGATTGAAAAAAAGTCTTTATAGCTTGAAACAGGCACCAAGACAATGGTATAAGAAGTTTGAGTTTGTTATGGGGGAGCAAGGTTACAGGAAGACTACTTCAGACCATTGTGTTTTTGTGCAGAAGTTTTCTGATGATGATTTCATTATTCTTTTGCTCTATGTGGATGATATGCTGATAGTTGGTCAGAATGTTTCCAGAATCAATTATTTGAAAACACAGTTGAGCAAGTCTTTTTCCATAAAAGACTTGGGGCCAGCAAAGCAGATTCTTGGCATGAAGATTACCATAGAAAAATGCGCCAAGAAATTGTGGTTGTCACAAGAGAAGTACATTGTGAAAGTACTTTAGAGATTTATTATGGACAAGGCTAAAGCGGTTAGTTGTCCTCTTGCTAATCACTTTAGACTAAGTTCTAAATAGAGTCCCTCTACAGATGAGAAGAAGGAAGAAATGGACAAGGTTCCATATGCTTTAGCAGTTGGAAGTTTCATGTATGCCATGGTATGTACACGGCCAGATATTGCTCACTCGATTGGAGCAGTGAGTCAGTTCCTCTCTAATCCTGGTAAGGAACATTGGGCTGCAATGAAATGGATTTTCAAATATCTTTGTGGTACTTCCAAAATATGCTTATATTTTGGAGATATCAAGCATGTGTTAGTTGCCTACACATATGCAGATATGGCTGGCGATGTAGACTCAAGAAAATCTACTTCAGGTTATCTGATTACATTTGCAGGGGGAGCTGTGTCATGGCAATCGAAATTGCAAAAGTGTGTTGCTCTTTAAACTACTGAAGCAGAGTTTATTGCAGCAACAGAAGCGTGCAAAGAGTTGCTATGGATGAAGAAGTTCTTAAATGAACTTAATTTTTAACAGGACAAATATCAACTATTTTGTGATAGCTAGAGTGCTATTCACCTTAGGAAGAATTTCTCTTTTCATTCAAGATCTAGACATATTGATGTTAGATATCATTGGATTAGAGATGTATTAGAGAATAAACTACTACAATTTGAAAAGATCCATATTGATGAAAATAGATCAGAATGTTGACAAAGATTCTACCAAGGGAGAAGTTTGAGTTCTGTCGATTAACTGTAGGAATGATGGAGCCCTCTATGTAGTCGGGAGGGGAAGATTTGTTAGTGGTGGGTCCTTTCAACATAGAGGGACCACCACCATTGAAATAAAAAAGCATGCAAGAAAGAAGCGTAGGAGCCGCAGTAGCAAAAGGAATAGAGCCGAATTTTGTTAGGCACTGAATATCATTTTTCAAAAAATGTGGAAAGGAAATGGTTGGTACCCTTTTGTCAAATATTGCATGCTCATCCTTTGCCTATAAATAAGCAGGAGAGGAACGGAGAAAAATACCAAGTTAGGCAGCAAAGAGCAACCTGAAGAGAAGCCAGAGAAGTTCTTTGAAGAGAGAAAAATAGAGGAGAGTTTGGTGTAATATTTAGGAAATGGTTCCTAAATAGTGAGTAACAAAATAGTGAAAAAAATACTCTTAGAGTATTGTAGGAAATACGTTGTGTGCCACTATTTTGGTTAGATCTCAGTTGTAGCCTCTAAATTTACTCTAAAAAAGATTCTCTTTGTACCTACTATTTTTATAGTGAAAGATTTATTTAAATTTAGCCCCGTGGACGTAGTTGAAAAATCAATGGTACGTGAACCACGTTAAATTTTTGGTGTCATTTTTGTTGATTATTCCATATTTATTCTTGTTGGTAATACCTGTTGTGCCCAACACTAATAACAACTTAAGTGGAAGTGCACTAAATATTAATTCTTGTATTGAACGTGCATGCTCTTAGAGTTTTGATTGAGGCAGAATGAGGTTTGTACAACAAAGGTCTACTTCTGACATAAATTGCAGGACTTTTCTCGTATTTGCAAACAAATGATGGTCAAACTTGTATGATATTGTTCTAAATAGCTGGTTCAATAGATGCTTGATTTTATTTGGTTGGAGTATAGGGACTGACTATTCGCAGGAGGGAGATGATTTTTTTTGGGGTGGGGGGGGGGGTGAATTTCAATGTAAGAGGGAGGGGTAATTTTAACATTTCTTTTGTAAAAATAGCATATGCCATTAACATTAAGGTACAAGATGCAATGGAAACATAAATAAGGGGAGCATTGAAATGATTTAAAAATTAGAGAAAAAATTATAATTACATATATAAATCAGATGGCAAATTGCAATTTCCCAAAAAGAAAAAAAAAAAGCAAAACAAGTAAAGAGAATTATATGATTCACAATTTTTCTTATGAAATTTTTTTCTCATTTCTTTTCTTCTTAAATTTTATAAGATGCGAGGAATCAAGAATCTATTGTAAAAATTAGGGGTAAGCATTGATCGGGTTTGGTGTGATTTGAGCTAAAATTCAACTTGACCAAACATCAATCATGTGACAAAAGAACTACCTGCAACTAACTGAATTTCTTGGTCACTCAGAATTTTTTACTGTAGTCGAATTATGGTCGGTTCCTTTGGGTTGCAGATCACAATCTGACATACAATAAGACTCTAAATGTAGAAAATGATAAGGAAATTTATACAGGAACCAAATGACAACCAAGCAAATTGAAATATTACAATATAATCAAAACACAAACATTTGTTTTTCAGACTTACAAAATGAGACGGAAAAGCATAAAATAATCAAATAACAAGCAATCTAATTTCAAACTTACAAACTGTAACGAACAAGGAGACTAACAAGAAGAGAATCTATAAGCTTTGGGAGCTTGGGTTTTTACCAATCGTCATGGCCCGTGGTCGCTATAAACATCGCATTGTAGATGGCCAGAAATTTTAGAAGAATTTGCTCTGATCTTTGAACTCAAAAATCAAGATGGTGATTTTTTTGACTGATGGAGACGGAGATGTATAGGAGATTGGAGTTGGAGAAGTAGCTCATGGTGGCATCATTCAATCAAACACACATGCACAGCCACAAACAGAAAATTATGGAAGGGGGAGATGAAAATGAATGGTTTGAGGGAAGAGAGGAATAAATGATGGTAGGTTAGGTAAATTATTTTGAAAAATTTTATGCATTCAGTTTGGTCGGGTCCACACGATTTTATAAAGACCTAAACCGACCGAAGATATATGATTTTTTTTAAAAAATTTGTAACTTATGGGAACCCAAAAATTCAAATGAAACTGATTAAAATTAAATTTTCTTTTTTCGAGTTGGGCAGGTTCAAATGGGTCTGCAAGTTATGATCACCCTATTAAAAATTATATTACTCATTGTGAGCCTACACTTGAAGGATGACTCGTAGAATTATAGAATAAAGAAAACAAAAGTCTTTTCGCAGGATTCCTCACAATTTCTGTGAAAAGACTTTTCACAATTTCTCGCCCTAATTTATATTTTTGAAATGACATTTTTTGTGAAAAAACTTTTTGTGTTCTTTATTGTAAAATTCTACAAGGCATTCTTCAATTAGGCCCAATAAGCAATGTAAAGCCACCTGAGGCTAGCTCAGGTGGCAAGGGGGGGTTGGGTTTGGAGAATACAGTCGGGTTCGACTCTCGCAATGTACCAAAAAAAAAAATAATAAGCAATGTAAATTCTACGGTCGAGTCTTGATCCCTCACATCTTATGAAAAGAAAAGAGACAAAAAAAAAAAATCATTAGTAAAAAAATTAATTATATTTTTTATACTTTTATTTTTATGAATACATTAATTTAAATTTTTTATAATTTTATAATATGAATTTATTCTTTCTAATTTTAATAAATAATTCAAAATACTCCCTCGTTAAATTTATTATCTATTCTCTCATTAATGTGCAGATTATACGTCACATGATATTATTAAATTTGTCGTTAATGTGTTTTTTTGAATAATTAAACATGACATGGATATCATTTGGGCATACTAGATAAACGAAGTTGTGTTAGAGTTTCACCTTAGGCCACAAAATATGTTGAGCTGCCCTTATTTTTGCAATATTAGATGTTCAAACTTAGAGAAAAACATTTGTAAAGAGGCACAAACATTTGCAAGGAGCGAAAGAACAAATGAGTATACATTTATAGGAGCAGCTTTGATATGGAAATAATGGATGAATTCGTATCAATAATAATTTAATTCAAATAATTATAAATTAAAAAAAAATAGAAATTAACTATTATTCCATAAATTAAAATCAGAAAGATGTGCAAAACATTTATATAAGTAATTAAATCTATATGTACATAATTTACAGGCTTATGACTTAAGTAATAAATAAATTTGAATTTAATAGTTGAAAGATTTTTACAATGTTAGGAGTTTAAATATGCAAAAAAAAAAAAAAAAAACAATTGTTGGAAGAATGAGTTTCAATATTTGAACGAAATTAGTCTTATACCTACAAGGATAATTATGCCAAGAGAAAAGAAAACTATATATAAATAACAAATATTCCAATGCCAAAAAGTTATTAAAAAAACCTCCAAAAACTTCATTGAATCAAACATAACTTTAATATTATCTCGTGCTTCCCAGCATAATATTTGATTTAATTAATTAATAATACTGAGGTTATTCATTTTTTTCCTCCTCACACTGTCATGAGCTTTTTTCTTTCTGCCGTTGACACATTTTTCAGCTAAAAGTGAAAGGTTTTTTTTTTTCACTCGTTGACACACAAAATAGGGCTCACGTTATTTTTGGATTTCCTTGGTTTGATTCACCTCTGGTAAGGAAATAAAGTTACTTCTTTTAATTTGTTCACTTTGAGGTTTCATCTTAAGGAAATTCATAGGAGCATGTTAAAGTATTGAAATAGTTGAGTTACAGTTGAGTTAATTAATGACAGTTGGCTTGATTAGTTCAGATTAGTTAGTATTCTGTTGTATAGTTAGAGCAGTAGCAGCTTCTTATATATACAAGGTTTGCTCATTATATCAGATTAATTTTTTCAATACAATAACAATATCTTTCAAGTCTTCTTCCCCTACTTCTTCTTAGCTTACTAACATAGTATCAGAGCTGTGAAGGTTCTCTAATGGAGAATCTAACTACGAGGCAAGGTTTAGTTTCATTCTCTCATCGGCAATTCATCAAACCTGATGACAATAACTTCCTTCTGTGGAAGCAGCAAATAGTAGCTGCTGCTCGTGCTCATGATATTGAGTGTTTCTTGGATCCATCGAGTCAATCTCCTCCTCAGCTCTCTTCACCTGAAGATGCAGAATGAATGAAGATTACCTCTTACGACAAAAATAAGATCAAATGCTGTTATCTTGGCTTCTGTCCTCTATGATATAAACCGCTCTTCCCAGAGTAGTTGGCTGCAAAAAATCTTGTTGCAGGTATTTTTTGCATCTCAAAATAGGGCCAAGATTAAACAGCTAAAATTGCAACTAAAGAATGTTAAGAAAGGTTCACTTCCTGCAAATGAGTATTTTCTGAAAATAAAATCAATTGTGGATGCTTTAGTAATTATTAGTGATTCTATGTTTGCCCATGATCACATTAAAGAGATTTTGGAAGGTTTGTTAGATGATTATGATGCATTTGTTATGTTTATCACCATTTGGCTTGATCCATATACAGTTAGTGATGTTGAGGCTCTAGTATTGGCCCAAGATCCTAGAATTGAAAAGTATCACAGGTTTGTTGAATCATCTTCTGCTAACTTTACTAGTGTTCAATCTGATAGATTTTCTTTCACAATAATAGCAACAGTTTTCAAAATCATGGTGCTTTTGGCAGAGGCAAAGGCGATTTTGCTAGAAGAGGCAAGGGAGGTAGGTTTGGTCAAAGGTCTCTGGTTATGTCACGACCCCAATTTAGGATACATGACTGGCACGACAGAAGGGATTGGTCTTTAAACCGTAAGCCACAAAATAGACAATTAAAAACTAGTACACAATATCACCTCACACCATATCAGAAATGAACATTTTAGTTATATATATAATCATCTTCTTACTAATTCATGCCATACAGTCTTTGTATATAGATAACCTTAACCAACATACTTAGAGTACACAACAGAAGCAGGATCCTACCTGTGATCATTGGAGCACAATCTAGTTTACAAAAGAAAATAAACAAGATTACAAAAGATAGATTAAAGAGTCCTAGAAACAGTTGGGCTCACCACTAAAACTACTACTTTATTCAAGTTCAGATGAATGCGGGTTGGATTCTTTAATGCTATCTGAAAACGTAAAATATGATAGGGTGAGTTTGCGCAACTCAGTGAACAAATATAGCTTACTATAACTGAAACAGAACAGACCATACGCACGAGTTTTCATAAATAGAATTATGTTAGAATATAACATTATCTAAATCAATGTATATAACAACAAACTAAAACTTTAAAGGGGTTAAATTTTGTTAAAAGAAAATTTGAAATCTTAAGATTCAGTATAATAAATAATAATTTCAAAATCAGACAAGAAAATAGGAAGATAACTCTTTTTTTTTAATTAAAAAAATTGTTTAGAGGAGGACTCAAAGTAGAACCATAATTATAATTTTTATATCCAAACACAAAGTCTGGTAAGGGCAATCACCACATACATGTTTTATCCCAAGCACATAGCAATGGGTCGGATAAATCACCATATTCTCATCATTCATATCATAAGGTTGGGAGGAGCTTTCCTAAACTCCATAACTTTTTCATATGTTGACTGTCCCAAGCACACAGCAATAGGACGGATAAATCATCACATTCTCATCATAGGTAACGAGGCCAAATGCCACTGGCTATTGGAGGAGACATACCTCAACTCCATACTTTTTCACAATTCAATCCTCATGTGTCCTTTCGCACAAGGGGCTAACAGTGTTTCTGACAATGATTCATTTATAATAAACAAGTTTTATAAACCAAAAATGTAAACTGAAAGGAAAATTGGAAAGCATGAGGTTAAAATTCTTTTTAAGACAAAATATATCTTTCCTTTTCAAAACATTTTTCGGACAGAGTTCCGGCATAGAAATTCATTTTCTAAAATTAGAAATACAACATTTTCATTTCATTTCTGACAAACCATGACATTCAGTCCGAAAGACACATTTCAAACATAAATTCAAATCCAATTTCACCATATTCATGAAATAATGAGGTATCATTTATAACATAAATCATATGAAACAATTTAAGAAATAATACAATCATAAGATTCAATAAAGTGTAACATAACACCACATTTTCATCATAAATTCATGAGGGATTATTAGAGGTCTGTTCTGCTTATCCTATAGTTTATAAGAATATAAATCAACATAAACCTGAAATTCAATTTATGCTATACACAATTAAAACTTTGTTTTAAAAATACATGGGCATGAGAGGGATTTGAAAAGGCGTTATAATAAACTATATTCACTCACTCTTTAAGGATTCATGGAGGGCAACCCTTTTCTTTTCACTTTCAATGTCCAAGCTATTAAGCGAACTTCCAACTTGGTTAGGACTTTTTTCAAGACCTATGATACAACATCACATAATCATCATTCCTGCATGGCACATAATTACCATGCTATGAGTCTAATATTTCATCACGTACAAATCTATATTTCTTTCAAGACTCAGCCTTTTGGTTCCTACATATCCATTTGGCTAAAGATCTGCACTTCTCAATCTAACACCAACTTATAATTTTACATGCATTTTCAATTCCTTTAGTAGTTAGCTTATAATCCAAAATTCAAGAATTTCCCTTATGCTTTCAAAATTTCTATCACATACATATACCAACTTTAAGCTTCCTATGAACAAGTTTCTTAAATGACTACTCCAAAACTTCTTTGATTATTTGAACCTTCAAATCACTCCCTACAATTCCGAATATCCTAAATCAAAATTCTTGAGCGCGATTACTGTTCACAACACTATTCACATATTGTTCACTGAAGCAAAAATTCATGATCTAGGTAATCAAATGGTGTTATTTGCTTGTAAAAATTGGAATGAAAGTAGTACAACATGTCCTTAACTCAGCAAAAAGACCAAATTTTTTGAGAATTTACCTTGCTGCTATAGTGATTCGCAGAGCAGAATTTTCCAACTGAAAAATTGATGGATTGCTTCAACATTCATGGGAATTTTGCAGTAGATTTCCAGTCTTAACATAAGGGATTTGAGTGGCTGAAAGTTTGGATGAAGATGGCACACAAAATGGAAGAAAATGGTAGGGTTTTGAGTGAGGAGAGAAATACACGTTTTGCTGGAAATTTTCTTCAGCTTCTGGTGCGGCATGCATTCATAAAAATAATGGGAGGGGTATTGTTGTCATTTCCTAATTAGGTAAGGGCAATTTAGTCTTTTTCTAAGATAAAAAGGGGGTAATTTAATAATTTTCTTTATAATAATAAAAAAAAATGGAATATTACAGGTTACCTGCCAATTGTGTAATTTAGTTGGCCATTCAGTTTAGACATTTGTTTCTATTGGTTTGACCATAGCTATCAGCAGCCCTACTACTAGTTCTCAGATGCATTCTTCTACTCATGCATATATGCTACTTCTAGACTCCTCTACTATAGCTTCATCTCATTTTCATGTTAATCATCGGAATGCTTTTTTTGTAGCACCTAAAACCAGATCTGACCCCTCCATATATGTCAATTTCGGTGCCTCCCGTCATGTATCGCCAGATCAGAAAGCATTAATGTTTGCAGAAAATTGCCTTGGCCATGAGAAAATACATGTTGGCAATGGTCAAGGTTTGTCTATTTCTCACATTGGCACCTTATATGTGCAATCTCCTTTTGATAATACTGTCTCTCTTTCTCTGAAAAATTTATTACATGTCCTTGTCATGACTAAAAAATTGCTGAACGTATTCAGAAAATACATGTTGTCAATAGTTAAGGTTTGTCTATTTCTCATATTGGCACCTTATATGTGCAATCTCCTTTTGATAATACTACCTCTCTTTGAAAAATTTATTACATGTCCCTGCCATCACTAAAAACTTGCTGAATGTATTTAGATTTGCTTAAGACAACTCAGTCTTATTCGAATTCCATCCTAATACATGCTATGTCAAAGCACTGGGAACCAAGGAGGTCCTATTGCAAGGTAGAATTAAATATGAACTTTACTCATTTGACTCTTTTCATTTGGCTTATCAACAGTCTCAAATACTCAAAGATTTTGTTGCTTCAAGCTCTAGATGTAATTTGCATATGGCTGTAACTCCTAATTTTGTATCTAGTAGCACCTTACCTACTATTTTTCGTCTTTGGCACCGTAGATTGTGTCATCCATTTGCTAAAATCATACAGAAATTTCTCAAATTGTGTAATATTTCCTTAAGTAATAAGAATGTCGCTGATTTTTGTCAAGCCTGTTGCTATGGAAAATCATATAAGTTGCCTTATCCTTCCTCTATACTACTATCTATACAAAACCATTACAATTAATCCACGTTGACATCTAGGGACCATCTCCTATGCCATTTAGCAGAGATTATAGATATCTCATTCATTTTACTGATGCATTCACAAAATATAAATGGCTATTTTTGCTTAGAACAGAGTTTAAACATTATTAAGTGTTTCTAGCCTTTAAAATGATGGTGGAGTTGCAGTTTACTTTTAAAATCAAGGCTGTGCAATGTGATTGGAGTGGTGAGTTCAGGAAGTTGTCTGTATTCTTAACTGCTAAAGAGATTGTGCAAAGAAGAGGCTGTCCCTATAGCCATGAGCAAAATGGCACAGTGGAAAGGAAAATTAGGCATGTGATAGAAACCAGATTAGCTCTTCTTGCAAATTCCTCAGTGTCTTTATCATACTGGGAGTATTCTTTCACTGCTACCGTATATTTGATTAACTGAATCCCTACTACAAATCTCTATGATAAAGTTCCCTTTCAACTTCTATATCTTAAGATGCCCAATTATTCTTTGTTAAAGGTGTTTGGCTGTGTATGTTATCCATTGCTTAGACCTTATAAGTGCCATAAGATGGATTTTAAGTATCCTCAATGTGTATTTCCTGGTTATAGCGATGTTCACAAAGGCTACAAGTGTCTTAGCTCTAGTGCTAGACTCTTTATCTCAAGAGATGTTATATTTGATGAATTAATTTTTGTTTCCCTGCTACAAGTCACACTAATTCAGCTAAGCCTTTTCTGCTATTCCACCACTGGTGTAGCCTCTTCTTAGGCAATTTTAGCAGCATCCTTCATTGAATTATGATGATTCACAACCTCTCTTAAGGAATTTATAGCAACCTGATGATTTGATTAATTCTTCTCACAATGCTGCCTCACCTTCAAATCATTGTCCCAATGCTGCCTCATTTTCTGATACAGCAGATTCAAGTGCAGCACCTACTGTTTCTGATTCTATTGATATCTCTTCACATACAGTACCTAGAACACCTCCGACTCATTCAATTGTCACGAGAGCTCAGAATAGCATTTTCAAACCTAAAATTTTCCAGGCAGAGAAAGAACCAAGGTTTGTTCAAGGAGCTTTACTTAGTGATAACTGGAGGGTAGCCATGGAGGATGAATTTTGATCCCTCTTAAGAAACTAAACTTGGTCCCTTGTAGATAACCCTTTCGATAGGTGTCCCATTGGTTGAAAATGGGTATTCAAAGTAAAGTATAACCCTAATTGCAATGTACAGAAGGTGAAGGCCAAACTTGTGGCCAAAGGATTCAATCAGGTTGAGGATTTGATTATGATGAGACATTTTCTCTAGTGGTAAAGCCAACTACAATTCAGATCATTCTTACTATTGTCTTAACTAAGTAGTGGAGAATTTAGTAGTTAGGTTTTAATAATGCTTTCCTTAATGGTATTCTTAATGAGAAAGTATACATGCTTTAGCCTCTAAGCTTTGAGGTAGGGAAGCAAGGGCAGTTTTCAAACTTCACGAGGCTCTCTATGGGCTAAAACAAGCCCTAAGAGCTGGGTTCTAGTTCTGCTTTGATCAAGCTTGGTTTTCAAAGCAGCAAGTGTGACTCTTCTTTATTCCTTGAAGTTTCCCCTAGTATTTCTTTATTTTTGTTAGTATATGTTGATGACATATTGGTTACAAGGGACTCTTCCTCTGCTATAGCTACTCTTATTAGCAAGTTGAATGATGAATTTTCTTTAGAAAACCTTGGTGAGCTTAATTATTTCTTAGGCATTAAGGTGCAGCACTTGGCAGATGGCAGCCTGCACTTGACCTAGTCTAAGTACATCAATGATGTTCTTTCTAAAGCCAACATAGACAAAGCCAAGGGTTTTAGCGCTCCTTTGGTTGCTGGTTTAAAACTGTCCAAAGAAAGTTTTGATTTTATGAATGAGCCTCATCTTTATAGACCAATTGTGGGTGCATCGCAATATGCAACCATAACAAGGACAGAGATTTCATTTTCTATCAATTAACTTTGCCAACTTATGCATTCTCCTCTTGAGTGTCACCAGAAGGCTGCTAAAAGGTGCTTCGGTATCTTGCTGGTTGAATCTCTCATGGCTTGCATCTTCAACCATCTAAACACATGGATTTGATTGCCTTTTGTGATGCTGATTGGGTTTTAGACCCAAATGACAGACGTTCTATACCTCTGACAGTTATATTTTTCTTGGAGAAAATTTGATTTTTTGGTGTTGTAAGAAATAGGCTGTAGTAGCTAAGTCCCCTATTGAGGCTGAGTACCGTAGCCCGGCAAATACAGTTGCAGAACTTGTGTGGGTTCAGTCATTGCACAAGAAATTGCTCTTGATGTGGGAAAAACACCAGCAATTTAATGTGAGAATCCAAGAGCAGTGTTACATACTGCAAATCCTATCTTACATACCCCAACGAAGCATTTTGAGTTGGATATTTTCTTCATCAGAGAAAGGGTAGCTCGGAAAAAAATTATATATAGTCTCCCACATTCCTTCTCTGGAGCAAGTAGCAGATATTCTAACAAAATCCTTGTCTAATACAAGGTTTTATAGTTTGAGACAAAGGTGGCAAGTTAAGGATTAGAAGTTACGTCCTGGGAGCATGATAAGGAAATAAAGTTACTGCTTGTAATTTGTTTACTCCGAGGTTTCATCTCAAGGAAATTCATAGGAGTACGTTAGAGTATTAAAGCAGTCGAGTTGCAATTGTGTTAGTGAATGACAATTGGCTTGATTGGTTCAGATTAGTTAGTATTTTCTCTGCATGCAATCACACTTATCAGCCTGCCCCGCAGCTTGGCCTTTTCCTGCATTATTGGCTTCTTTTTTATCCTTTTATGTTTCATTTCTGGTTTAAGATCAGGACTCGATGCAACGAACCCACGTCCCCAGCGACAGTACAGCTACTCATATAAATACAAATAAAGAAAAAAAAATATATTTTGATAATGAAATAATTTTTAAAGAAATAAACTGAAAAATTAAATATTAGAAAAAAATTGAAAAATAAAACATTTGTAGAGACCGAAACGTATATATATAAATTCACTTTTTGACATATTTATATTTATAAATAACTTAGATGTATCTATTTAAAACGTATGTTTTAGTCTAAGAATTAAGACATACTTTTCATACTATAGATGTTAGAAAATCTGGACGCGTGTAAGTTGTGATTCCTCGTATCAATATCTTTGATAAATAAAATAAAAAAAAGAAAATGTGATTTAAAAAAAATATCTCATGGACCGAACAATTTAAGACTTTCAGCAGAGATAATTGACTATGCAGTTCCAGCTGGGATAGTATTTTCATTAAAATAAATATCAATGATTGAGTGGTCGATATTTTGCGCAAAATATATTAATATTAATAAATGAGCTTTGACTCAAATTGTACTTTTTTGATATTGAAATATCAGTGGACATGGGTTCAGTTATCCAACCCTCCCATATCACATATCTAAGGGGAAAAAAATATTAATTATGATTTCTCTTAACTTTTTTGTCCTCTTAAGCCTTAAGTTAGTTCTAGAACAATCCTTCACAGAAAACTAGCTAACGGGATTCTTGATCCACTTTATATGGCATAAATAATCAAAGATAAAATATGCCTCTCCTTGCTCAAATGCTACTAATTGCTAAAACAAAACCATTGTTGGTAAGAATTGGATTGTCAAAAACTTTGTTGAAAAAAGGCATGTCCCACTCACATGTTTTAAATTAATGCTTTCATTTAGGTAGGACGAAAATGAAATGAGTAACCATTTATTCTAGAAAACATTTGTTTAACGGATTTTAAAGAAATTAAAATTTTCACTAACAGCAATAATTATTTTTTAAAAATTACAATTTTATTAGTAAAAACTGCTTTTAAACTTTCAATTTCAAAGGAGTTACATATACCAGTCTTATATCAAAACACCACCTTTAAGGCACGATGAAAATGAAAGTTTACTTATAGGTGATGAATAAAATTATAGGCTTGTTAACTATTATAGGTTAGATTGAATTATTGGAATTACTATTTTATTCTTGAGGGGTCTCCTACAAATGTCTCATCTTTCTCTCAATTACGGGGTTGTGGGGCTAATAACAATTTTTCCTTATTTTTCTTTATTTTTAATTATAGACTAAGAGCATGTTTGACTTAGCATTTTTTAGGAGGAAAAAACTACTTAATAAAAAAAAATTTCTTTCCATTTTGATTCTATTAGGCCGAGACTCAAAATTGCTTTTAAATACTAGCAAAATCTTTTTTTTGAAGCAAGAAGGTGTTTTTCCTTTGAAGTAAAAGCAGACAATTAATTTTGTTAAGAACAAAAATATCCTCACATAAAAAATTTCAAAAGTATTCAACATTATCTTTTTAAATATATAAAATTTTATTAGTTAAGTCCCTTAATTTTTTTAAAGTTAGGATATTTTCTTTTGAAATTTATTATGAATAAGGATATATATATATATATATATATATATATATATATATATATATATATATATATATATATATATGCTGGCTTAAGTTCACTTTTGATCCTTCTAATATTATGAACGTCAACTTAGTCTTCATTATAAGAAATAAGACTTAGGTGACGACGAAAGTATCCACCAAAACTCAAAAGTCATCATTTTAGAGTCAGAAGTGACGACTTTTTATTTTCACTTGTGGCTCCACCAAAAGATGATATGATAAAAATTTTAAGTCGTCATTAAAAGCATAACAACTCATCATCAAAAGTCTATATCAGTGTCACCTACAATTTTTCGGCACTAAAAACACTAAGGAGATGACAAAAAGTTGTCATTGTATGTGACCTTTTAGTGACAATCTCCAATTTTTCGTCATTGAAAGCGCTTTAAGGTGACAACAAAAGGTCATTACCATAGGTGAATTTTTAGTGACAACCTTAAGTTTGTTGTTATTGAAAGTACTTTAAGGTAACGGCTTTTAGGTGAACTAAAGTGCGTTAAGTGAAGACATATTGTCATCACTGTAGATAGACATTTAGCTGAAAATATATTATTATTTCTGCTACTAACCATTATCCCTATATTAATTACTCGAGAAGTAATGAAAAAAGAAATATAAAATTTTCATTTAATAAAAAATCTATCCATAATACATAATTCTTATTTACAAAAGTGGATTAATTCATGACATAAAAAAAATATCATCACCTATTCCATAATATGTGACAAAAAAAAGTCATCGCCAAAGCCATTAATTTTTTAAAAATAAAAAATATTTTTACAAAGGGGATTTGGTGATGACAAAAATGTCATCAACAAATTCTTTAATATTTGAAAACAATAAAAAAAATGGAAAATATTTGTCAGAGGGGGGTTAGGTGACCACATAGTAGAAGTCATCACTTATTCCCTATTAAGTGACCAGTTATGAAAATTTAAGGTCATATAAAAGTGCTTGAGGATATACTTTTAGCAATGAGTTGAACTTGTTCACCAAAAATGCATTTTAAGTGACGACTTTTGAGATCGTCACGAAAAACTGAATTTTTTGTAGTGCTCTAGTTCAAAATAAGGCAATGATGCCATTTTATTTTTAAAAAAGTTACAATTAGATCATTCTCGTATAGTTTGTCATGAAGTTAACCAACTAATATAGCACAAACCTAGCTTCTTCTTTTTTTAAAAAAAATGGACTATCTCGATGGTACCCAATGAGCAAATCACGTCTTTTAAGTTGACGAAAATAATGTGAGAGAGTGATATCACATGAATAAAATATGATTTTGGCCTTTTACCCAAAAAAAAAAGAAAAGATTTTAGCTATTGAGATGCTATATATCTAGATAGATCAGTTTATTATTATTATTATTATTTTCAAAAAAGCCACGTTGGTGGTTTAACATTCAGATTACTATCTTCTGTTAAAACAGTGATGGAACTATAAACGAAGTATTCAGCTGTAACTTTTTAAAATAAAAGGTCAGCATCACTTTGTTTTGAACCAATAACAAATTGTATTTAAGCCTATATTATTTATATCAATATTAAAAATAATTAATTTAATTAAAATGAATATTTAAAAATAATTTTTCTATTCAAATAGTATTGACTGCAATATTATTTTTAAATATGTCCTTTTAAAAAAAAATTAATAAAAAATATTTTTTTAAAGATCGACCAAATATTAATGACATTAAAAAAAATATTTATAAAATTATTTGACCAAACATTAATTACTTCTTTGTTATAATATTTTATGTCAACCTCTATTTAAAAAAAATTTAAAATAAACAACGAATATATGAAGTTGTTGATGTGAGATTTCATTAAAAAAAATAAGAACAACAAAGGAAAATTTATATTATGAGATAAATCTTGTTCACAAATTAATTTCTCCACCTCGAGCTTCGCAGCAATCATGCCCTTATATTCATTAATCTTCCACCTCGAACAGATGTGACACACTGGGAATATAATAAATGTGCCCGCTGGGAAACACTTTATTTAGTTTTAAGTGCTTGGAAGATACTCACATTTATTTTTGCAGCATTTACGTTACCTGTTATTTAAGTCAATTATTTTTTGATTTGGATTCTTTTAAAAAGTATTTTAATAGTAAGATTTTAAATATGTTGAGTTAAAGTAAGAAAATGTGCCTTTAAAATTATTTTAAAAAAATAATTTCGAATAAATTTGTGAAATGCACTTTTAAGACTGTTTGTGTCCGATAATATATGAAACATAATAAAACTTTAAAAAAAACAAGGTGCACATGTAATAGTTGGCAAACCAACCTCATAGGAAGGGAAAGCAAAGAAGAATCGTGGATATCATTGATTCCACTAGATCCCCCTATTCTCAATCTCATTTTCTGGTCATTAAGGTCTCGTTCATTGCCTTGGACATGTCCGGCTTCTTTTTATTAACACAACTGCCTACAGTTCAACGCAGTTTTTAGAGTTTTCTTTAGAGGATTACGATTCCACTTTTTTCTTCTTCAAAGTAGCTTTATCATCAGTGTTTGAGGGCGCCACCATTAGCTATAGGCGGCAGCAGTCCCTCCCTGCCTTTTTTTTTTGTACAAATAAGTCTATTAAATTTATTTTGTATGAGAGATCTAATAAAATATGTCAGTATATCTTCTTTTTTACTTAAATCTGATAGTTAACTTTTATTCTTTCGATTTGTTCTTATCGATAGTTCAAAATAGTGTTAAGTCTCACTCTAGTTAAAGTTAATCTTTTTATCCTTGCCTGAGTGGAGTGTTAGTAGTTTTTCTTTTATTTTGGTCTAGATATCTTATAATATTTTGAGAATTAATGGATTTGATTCTATTTGACTTTTAGTTCAAGTAAAAAATTATAAATATTAATTTTTTGTTAAATATGAGATTTCTTTAACTATTGTAACTATCGTTGGACTTTGCTTTAAAATAAAAATGTTGCCTTTTTTATTTTTTATTTTTAAAAGAACTGTGTACAGTTCAACAAGTGGGATGAAAAATATGAATGATTGTTCGTGATTAAATTAAAACTCACATAAACGAAAAATCGGTGACTCACATAGTTACTAATCATATAAAGAGTGATTTTACATTGCAGGGACAACTTTGAAAGGTGGTGTTGATGACCTTGATCTTGTGGTACAAACAGTTAAGGAAAGTGGTTTCACTCGTGATCGATTCTATATCCATTGTGATGGAGCTCTATTTGGAACAATGCTTCCTTTTATTAAATGAGTGAGTAACACTTCAATACAAGTATGCTCTAATTAGTTTTATGTTTAGTAATGCATATATGACTACAAATAGACCTACTTTTTGAGAGGTTGTAATTCAATTCAAGCCAAACTTGAGCTTTGTTTTTTAAACGAATGTATATAAGTATATACTGTGTGCTATATGACTAACTAAAGAAATTATGTTCCCATCTAATTAACAATATGGTCTTTGTGCATGGATCCTCAGGCTCCAAGGATTAGTTTCAAGAAACCTATTGGAAGCATAGCTATTTCTGGCCACAAGTTCTTGGGGTGCCTTATTCCTTGTGGGGTTGTAAGAACTCCTTTAGAGTACATCAAAGCCCTATCTAGAGATGTTGAGGTCATTTCCTCAAGGGATACCGCAATCACAGGAAGCCGTGGGGGGCATGCTCCAATCTTTCTTAGGTACACTGAACATGAAAGGCATGATAGGGCTCAAGGAAAAAGAATGCACGTTACTTGCAGGATCGACTCCTCAATGCTGCCATCGGCATGATGATGAAAAAATTTGGCAATACTTTTGTATTTGAGAGGCCTCATGATGATGACTTCTCTCATAAGTGGAGTTTGGCTTGCAATGGAAACGTGGCACATGTGGTGGTGATGCAGCATGTTACGATTGAAATTTTGGATTCGTTTGTTAGTGAGTTTGTTCAGAAACGTTCCATTTGGTACCGACATGGTCAGAATCATGAGCCACTATGCATTGTAGAAGAAATTGGGGTTGGCAATTGTGCTTTTAAATTGAAAAATTAATTATTATGGGCAAGAACTCGTTGACTTTCATATGTGTGTAACTGGCACTTAATGGAAATAGTCATAATAAAACTATGTTTTTTAGAATAATATTCTCATGAACTTGAATTCATTATGAACCTTATTTATTGTGTACTAATTGATAAAAATAAAAGTAATATTTTATTCATATACTATTAAATGCTTATAATATGAACATTAGAGAATGATCTCAAAGACCCAAATTCTTGCAAATGTGTAGTTGCTTAATTTTTCTTTTTAGTCATATAAAATTTTGCAATTTTTACTTTTTATTGAATAAATAATTTTTTAATTATTATTATTTTTGTAAATAAATAAACCACTGATTAGTTGTAATTTATTTGCATAAGAAAATTTTAATCATTAATAAATTTGATTCATTTTACACATATATATTATATTTAATTTAATGATTTTCTTTTTTTTGATTGAGATATTAATTTAATAACTATAATTATCTATTAAATATTTTAATCAATTACACATAAAACAGTTAATAGTATAAGTAGAATATTGTTGTATATTTAGTAATTATTGAATATTAACTAGGATTTATGGTGAATTTGAGTTTATAAATCATTACTTTGTTATTTGATATGCACGAATTAATATTTGTTTAAGTGCAAGCGAACATTGTCATTGTCAAGTAATAAAAATCTCTAAATGAGAAGAGTGTTGATTCCATGAGAATTGCTATTATTAATTACTGCACTA
Organism: Gleditsia sinensis; assembly: GCA_037074535.1. Taxonomy (NCBI): domain Eukaryota; kingdom Viridiplantae; phylum Streptophyta; class Magnoliopsida; order Fabales; family Fabaceae; genus Gleditsia; species Gleditsia sinensis. The sequence goes on along the minus strand of CM073463.1, from coordinate 68,387,325 downwards.
AATTTATTTTTATCCCAATTGAATAATTAGAATATTTAATTGATTAAGAATGAGAAAATAAAATAAAATAAAACTATAAAATTTGAAAGCAAGAGTAATTCAAAATTGATTGAGATTTTAAAAATTTCGATTTCACTATAATTAATCTCCTTTGCATTTATATATCTCTTTAACCTAAAATTTATGGTTGTAATTGCCAGTTGAGATACCTTGAATTATCCAGTAGCCTTTCCCGAGATCTAATAGAATACCTTTTGAATAATTATAACAAATAAAGATTCATTAAGTTTTATGATTCTCAATTAAGACTATATAGACTATGTAAGTATATCTCTATTTCACAAGCAATCTATGGTTAATTACACAATGAACTAAACACATAATTCACCTCTCGATTTTATTATAATTAACACATCGTCTAACTGATAATCAAACAATTAAAGGCATTAAGAATAGTGTAGAAAATTCAATTTAAAAAAAATTGATTGATTAAATTGAATAGGCAATACAAAGGTTCATAAATAGGCTACATTGTAACCCTAGAAAATAAATTAGAAGATAAAAAAAACAAAAAAGAAGAAGAAGAAAAAATCTTAGATGAAGATGGAACTGAAATCGTTACTCAAAGAGAGCCCAAGCTCCTCCTTCCTCAATTTGTAGCCTCAATGGTCTTTTTAAAGGTGCTAAAAGGTTTTTCACTTTAACTGAAATTCTTTTAAAATAAAATATTTTTCAATCCAACTCAAACTCTATCTTATTTTTTATTATTATTTTACTTTTCAAATACTGCATTATTGTATTTTAATTGCAATGCTAATATCGAACTTCTCAATGCCAAATCTCTCAAAACTCACAACATAAAAGTTGTAGATCTTTTTCGTAACTTTCTATAGCTATTTGAATAATCTCAATCAAAGTTTGAACGAGAGAGATATGTCTAAATTAGTGAAATAACATAAAAACTGTCCAAAATATGTAATTTTTGTTCTTTTTTCTTTATTTTGTTCAATTTTCTCTCATTTTGTCTTCTTCTTTCTATATACAAAATAAACACTCAATCACACATAAATTTAACATAAATTACTTAAAAATTTATAAAATTTTAAGTTAAAGATAATTAATTTATGAGTATAAAACATACTCATTATTATTTATGATTAGTGAGTAATTAGAAGAATATGGTTGGGTTTGAATTTTGGAGCAAGAGGTTTTGAGGAAAGGAAGGAAGTTACATCACACTACAAAAACAATTAGCATAGCTAATTGGGCAAGTTTGTGTAAATCTCGGTCTCAACTAGGGGTGAGCACAGGTCGGGTTCGATCAGATTTGGGTATAAAGTCCACCCGACCCGTATAGTGGTCGGGTTGTAAAAACATCATCAGAAGCCAACTGTGATATCAGGTAATTCAAAGAATTCTGGTTTGATCGGGTTTTCTGTGTTTCGGTTGAGTCACGGGTTACCCGCATCCTAGTTCAAAGACTCTGTCTCAACAAAAAAAGAAGAGTAAAACAAAAAATGTAAGCAAACAGATCTAACAGCTACAGATCTGGAAAAACAAAGCCAAAATACCAACAAATTTAAAAAAGTAAAACAAACATATCTGTGTTCTATTACTGGAGATGAAGAAATGTCAAAAACCAAGCAACAGAACAAGAACGCCAATGAAGGTAATGGAAAAGAATACCGTCGCTAGAGCTGGAGATGAAAACAATCACTGGGAGGTCACGACTTTAGTCTTGTAGAAGTCTTCGGAAGACTAAGGAGACAGATTGAGAGAGATACAGAACACCAGAAGACTAAGGAGGCAGATCGAGAGAGATACGGTGAAATCCGAAGAGCGTTAGAGGCCAACAAAGTGAGAGAATGGTTTGTGCGAGAGAGACAGACATCAAGGGAGTGAAGGTTGTTACTAGAAGAGGAGAACGATAAGGAGGAGGACAATGGGGTTTTGGTCCCGTGAGAAGAAAATGATGGGAAGGAGAGGGATAATGCTGTGAAAAGAATATCAGAGGTTGCGGCTGCGGGAGGAATGACCAAATTAGGAGGATAGGGTTTTGTGGTTTCTTTATATATAAGAGGGAAAACGACGTCGTTTTGAGAAAAAAAAACATAATGGAACCGGTAGCATAAGGATTTGAACTCCAAACCTCTCAGCTACCGTGTAGCCTTCTCACCACTTAGCCTCAAACGTTCAATTACACATATTAAGCTTTATTTTGATATATTATCGGTCAGGTCAGGTTATTTCGGGTTCAAATATCTTAAACCCGACCCAAACCAATCAACCCGAACTTTTAAAATTTTCATTCGATTAAATCTGTCAACCTGATTTAATCAACCTGAAACGTCTATTTTCACTCGGGTTGAAGTGAATTTTATCGGGTTGAGTGGGTTATGCTCACCCCTAGCCTCAACAGACTATGGGCTACTTTGTTTGTCGGCGCTTGTTTATCTCCTAAAATATGTAGTTATTTCTTGATTATTACATTATTTGTTAATACGCGTATAAAAAATTTTATTTATGTTTTTCATGAATATTCTTTTTATTATTTAGTTTGAAATTATTATTTTTATTTTGTATTTTTTGGGATTATATAATGAAATGTAATTACTAACAAAAAAATGATAAATTTTATATAAATATATCTTTTTATGTCATTTTACATTTATCAACTAATTCAATGTCTAATTTTACTAAACACTTCTAATTCAATAAATTAACTTAACAACTTTTAACTTTCAATTAACAGCTTTCAGTTAAAAATTAATTTTTAAGTTTTTAGTTAACTTATCAGTTATTTTTGCCAAATATAATTTTAGTAGAAGCTTTATCCTTCTCATTCGAAATTTTTGTTTCTCTTCGTTGTAGGAGTTTTGACTCCCAGAGCATCTTCTTCAAATGTTGTTCTTCTGTTATATAGTTATATATGTGAAAGGTTTGGCATAGGCTGGGGTGCCTTGTAAGACTATGATGTCCAAGTTACTATATGTGAAAGCAAAAGAGGAAATAGGCCAGAAGATCCTTCACCTGGGGATGGGGAGTGCTTTAATTATAGGGAGAGCTCGAGGACATATTGGAAAATATCGTCCAACACGTGTGAGATTTGTGGTTGATTTTGCATTGGGCAGATATGTCTCATACGGAGAATACCGTGGTCATGATGACATTGACTGGGTGGTCCATAGCCACGTGTTCCCTCTTGTCTTTATTTGGATCTATTTTTTTTTTAGATGGGCTCTTTATTTGGATTGAGAACATGTATAATTGGGTAGATGGTCAGGCTAAGAGGATTGAACTTATTGGACAAATTGGGCCAATATGAGTTGATGACCCAATTAACCCATGCCCAAATACCTTAATTGGTCAGTCAATCTGTATAATTGGAGCGAGCCCAAATCATGTATCATCGTCCATGAAGTTAGAAAGTGCAACATTCCTATAATGCCCGTATTAAAAGCTCATCCTCTTAACTTGGAACTCAAGTCTCATATATTGAAATTGAGGACATAAAAAATTTCCACATTTCTTTAGAATGAAACCTATGGCTTGAGCGCATAACAGCTATTTGCATTCTACCAATTTTCCTGCTCAGTTGGAGTCATTAAGAAAACAAGAATAAAAGAACAAAAACATGTAGGAGTTGTTTTAATTTTGTTATTTTAAAAACAAGTAATTTTAAAACTTGTTGTCAAAACAAAAACATAAAACAAGTTTTCAAAAAAAAAATTGTTCTAAAAAAATTTAATAGTAAATATACAATTTAATTTTTGAATTTACTAGGTCATTACCATTTAGTCCATGAATTTAAATTATTATACAATTTAAACTTTAAATTTACCAAACATTAAATAATTTAATCTTTCTATTATCTTCACACTAACTACATGCTGATATACCATGTTAAGAGCTTACGTGATATATTAAATAACAATTAATTATATCACATCAGTGTTGACTCAGTTTAAGAAAAAGAGTAAACATACAAATTTATCCTTGAATTTATTTGATCCATACAATTTAATATCTTAATTTACTATGTTCTTACAATTTAATCTACGAATTCAAGTCATTGCACAATTTAATCTTTAAATTTATCAAATATCAAACAACTTAATTCTTTTATTATCTTTTTCATAATTTTTTGATGATGTGATATGTTAAGTGTTTAGGTTGCACATTAAATGCCAACTGATCATGTTACTTCAGCATTGACTCATTCATAAACTTTTAAAATGAATTTATTCCCTCAACTTCATACAATATTATTTATTTTAAATTGTTGAACTAACTATTGTATTCGTTTTGTGGATGGGATAAGAAAAAGAAGAAAAATAGTATTTTCAATAATCCTCTTTTTTTTTGCTTAAGGCTAGATCATCAAGTATAAAAAAGAACAAAGATTCATGGTGTCCAGGAAATGAGGCTTTAGTCGTGGTTTTTTGGTGGTGTTATGTGTGATAAGAAAGAATTTTATAGTGCTGGATGTTTCAGTTGAAGCTAGAAAAGGGGATTTTCAAGAGAAAGGGGGACTTTCTAGGGAGAAGGGGGAAAATATAGTGGAAAATAAAATATTTTAAAGTTTTTTTTAAACTGAATCAATACTAATGTGGCATGATTAGTTAATATTTAACGTTTCAAATATATACTTAATAGTTTACATAAATAAACAGTTAGTGTGAAAATAATGAAAGAATTAACTTGTTTGACATTTGGTAAATTTGAAGATTAAATTAAACAATGACTTAAATTTAAATGCTAAATTATAGGGACCTAATAAATTTAATGATTAAATTGTGTGTTTACTCTTTTTTTAAAACTGAATCAACGTTAATGTATAATGATTAGATGACATTTAACGTGTCATATAAGCATTTAACAGATCATGTTAGTAAACAGTTAGTGTGAAAATAACAAAACTACTAAATTGTTTGAAGTTTAATAAATTTAGAGATTAAACTGTGTAATGACTTAAATTCAATGATTAAATTTTAAAAATTTAGTAAATTTAGAGATTAAATTATTTATTTATTTAAAATTTAAAAATAAAAATATTTTTTAAAAATAAAAATCAAGTAAGCCCATAGTTTTGTCTTTCCACAGCAGATGCCAAAGGTACTTGTTCTTTTTTTTTTTTTCAAAATTATCTTCCGAGTAATTAGGTCTTCCTCAGAATCACTGCTAAAGTGACTAAACAAAAAACAGTACAATAAATAATGTTTCCCAACCACAATGTAGTTAGTCCAAACAAGTGAATGGGCCATGCCAGCTAAAATTGTAATTGAAACGGTACTAATTAATAATGCTGCAGAGTGCAGAGTTTTGGCATGTGCAATTAAATTGGGGACAAGGCCAAAGAAATTGAAGTTATGCATAAACAATAATTCAGCCTTATACAAGTGGGGTCAATTTAGTACACATCAACAATAATACTGTTTTTTTATTTTACATTTTATTATATATAGTAATAGTAACCTCATGATCAGTTGATTATTTGTTGAGTAATAGTTTTCTAACAAAATTTAGTTAGTTAATAGAATCAAAATACTATATTTATAAAATATGATCGAGTTTGATTTCTATTATTAATAATCTTTTTTATAGATAATTTGTAAATTTTTGTTGAGATTTGCAATATGTCCTAACTTTAAAATCAAGTAATCTTTCCTCAATCAAAGATTTCTGTAAAAGAAAAGAAAAGAAAAGAAAATTTCCTACAACCCATCTTATTTCTATGATTAATTAGAATTAGTTTGGCCAAGTTTTAATTTGCAGAGAAAAAAATACTTAATTTATATATATATATATATATATATATATATATATATATATATATATATATATATATATATATATATATATATTATTTATTTCCACTTGTCAGAATGAATTTTCCAAACACTTTCAACAAAGTACACATACACTAAATCGGGAATCAAGAAACCAACATAATCGATTTCTCAAGTAATTTCTGACGTCTTTTTATTTTTATTTTATTTTTTTCTCCAAGATATTTATATTCTGAAACCATTTTTCTCAGTGCGCAAACAACTTCTCACTAGAGTTTGCTTTTAATCACTTTCTCTCCCCTTCTATGTTTTTTTTTTTGGTTGCTTGGAAACAAGCAACGAACAGTACTCCCCACTGGATTAGAAGTCTTCTATACCAATCAGCATAAGAATAGCACTCATTTCTATATACGAAAATTGTAAATGGTGGACCGGTTGACTTTTTTATTATAGAAAAAACAAATTTATCATACCCGTGACACAGAAAGGTTTCTTCGGTTCCTTAATCCTGGGAAGCTTGCCTACTAAGGTTTTACAAGTCACATTCCATCATAATAGAATTGCTAGGAGCCAGTGATTTTATGTATATTTCTGAAACAGATACAACGCTAGAGAAATCGACAACCACAACTATATTGATTAATGGTGTTAAAAACTAAATTAAAATATGGCTATGATATTAAATGTAATTAATAAATTTTACATTAACTGTAACAATCTAAAAATAAAAATCTAAAGATACATATATCCAGGGATAGTAATTAAATTATTAAAAAACACAATCACTAAATTATAAATCAAAATAAAGAGAACTTTTTTTCATTTATCTAAGATTTTGATCTGTATACTTGATGAAAATTACAAGTTTTCTTATTAGGTTAAAAACCATTGTATCAGAAAATTTAGTTTTCTTTTTCTTTTTCTTTTTCTTGTGGCCTTCTTTCCATAAAAAAAGAAAAGAAATTTATTTTTAATTGATGAGTGATTATCATAACCTCCCTATATCACATAGAGAAATGACCACCATATATTTAAATTTAAATAAATTAATAAAATGAACCACATTTTTAAATATACCTAACAATTTCTCCGTCAAGATCAGCAGGTTCGTTTTGTAAATGAATGTTAAGTTCTTCGCTTTTAGAAATTTTTTTACTCCATTTTATTTATTTATCCCAATATGATTTTTGTGTTTTTATAGAATTTTAACTTGGTGAAAGAGGCGAGTATGATGAATTCTTGTTTTTTTCTTTTTATCTTCATGTTTGGTTCTGTTTTTCAAATTGCTTAATTTTTTTACTGTTTATATATGTAGGAACCAATTGGTGGAAATACAAACATATAAATTTTCTTTTTTTTAAAAATATATACTTTTTTTGGTATCCTTTTTTCACCGGGAATGAAACATTCTCATGGAAATTTCAGCTGGAATCCCGAAATTTTCATTTTTTTTGGTTAAATTTTCTGATCGATTATTTGGTCATAATTTTTTTTGAAATTTATAGAAATTAAAAATTTTTGTTTTACAAAATAAAATTTTGACCAATTTTTCGGTTGGAAAGAAATAAAATTATATAAAAATTATATTTTTATGATAAAATAGTTAGCAGGAGATAAAAAATTATTTTTGACTTTTTAAATAGTTGGAATATAATAATATTTCTGAACGTATTTTCAGTCAGAATTTTTTTTTTCAATCGCTTATACAAATTAGAAATAATGATGGTCGAAAATGTTTTTCTACAGAATTATTTTCCCCAAATTTAAAATGTCGAAATAACTTGTTTCTAACTATTTTTTTTTTATGTTTTTGGATCAATAAAGTAGTCCAAAAACCTGAATGTTCTGGTAGAATTTAGAAAAATATTTTAAATAATTGATAATATCGTGTTCCCGCATATTTTCACTCCTAGTAATTAAAGCCAAGTTGTAAAAAAAAATTGTTTTATAAATCTTTTAATCTGGTGTGAACTATCTCTACCCAATTAATATATATAAATCAGTTAAAGCATCTAGAGAACTATCCTCAAAATCTTTTGATGGCGAAAAGCAAATATATATACCTAGAATAATAGGGCTAACTACTTTTTTGTCAACACATATCATCATAAGTTTTAACAAAAATTTATAATAATACTTATATAAAAAAAGTTGATGACAAAAAAAGAAAATCAAATTTACACTTTCATTTTTTAACCTTTACCAGTAAAATCACTTTTATTCTACTAGTGAAAAAAACGCACAGCAGAGGAAGCGCACCAACCGGAAAGGATCCAAGAGGAAACAAGAAAAAAATCAAATGAAACTCGTGGACATAATTGATTCCACGGGTCCCCTCTCCTCAAATTTACGTTTTTTTTGTATTAATGATGAAACTGTGGAGAGGTCTAATGGCCGGTTATGGTAAAGAATATTAATGATGGTAAAGATTGAATGGAACTTGCTGAATGCAACCCACCCTTTTTTGGCGCTTTTGAAGGATTCAAAATGATGCAATTTTCTGGATTTGATGTTTTTCTATTCAATTATATTTAGTTTTTGTATTTTTATTTAAGTTGAATATGTTTTTAGGGTATTTAAGATAAATCTTCTATCTTTTATATTTGTGGAAATTACATTCATTTACTTATATGTATGAATAAAATCAAACAATCTTTAGCTAAAAAAACATAATGTGAATACTTTTTTAAAATAGGATAATTTTTGAAAAATTAAAATATATAAAAAATTTTAAAAAATATTTCTTTCAAGTCAAAATAATATTTTTTATTTTATTTTTATTTCTAACAAAAATGACTTGGTATTAATTATAATTGGTTGTGTTGAGGAAGTATCTGTTAGCTAGGCCTCGCCCTCCCAAAAAGGAAATCCCTGATTGAATTGGGTGTGGACCCCACTATTTGGTCTGCTCATCGATTGGTTGTTTGTGAGCTATTATTTTTTGCCTGAGATTATTTCTGAGCTTGAAGCCTACATTCAGTGGGATCTTTATATTATTCCAACACTTTCTCTACTCTCTTTACTTACTTTATTTGTGTCTCTTCCTCTCACACGCACGTAATATACAGAAATAACAATGAATGATCCAATGGCGACAAGCATGCCGACGGCATTCATTCCAGCAACTACCACAAGGCTGCTGCCTCCGACGGTCAAGAATATTGCAGCAGCAACCATCAAAGAAGAAAACAGCAAAGTAGGAGAGAGCCGAGAGAATGGACATGATGAGATGAGTCTTACCATCTCTGATCAGCTCACTGGAGACACAGAAGCAAACTTGGATTAAGTTATCAATCGCTATGTGGAGACTCTATCTCACAGAAAAATGCACTTTCTGGGTAACCTCTTTCATGTTTCTTTTTTTAAAATATAATTTATCTGTATATTTCGTAAACATTTGTTGAAAGAGTCTTATCGCAACAGAGTTTCAGAAAAATTAGTCTTATAGTGCTATGGAAAAAAAAAACTGGATTTGGCTAATACGTGGAGTGAGCTAGCACATCACAAGCCCAGGCATCCCATCTCCAACCCATGGACATATTTAAAGAAGAGACAAATGGAGATGAAATATGATTTATTGTGATTGTGAACATTTTAATTTGATAGTTGATATGATTTAATACTTTAGCATACATGATGGCCTTTTTATATGAATAATTGAGCATAGTTGAATTTAATATGATTTAGAGTACAATTGTATTATTGCAATTTTTTTTAATCCAATCCACAGTTATTAAAGGACTTGGCGAGCCTCCTATATGACAATTTCAATCACTCGCATTGATAACTTAATAAACAACGTTCATGGGCCGCTTGACCGGAGTGAACCCTAAAAAGGGTACAAAGAAGTGCAGACAGGAGGAGCTAAACCTAGCTATCTTTTGAATTCCTCTCCCTTTTGGTTCTCCTCTCTTAGTAGGAGCTTTCTCATCCCTCTTTAGAAGTTTTGTTTCTCTTCATCGTAGGAGTTTTCATTCTTATATTATCATTTTGAAGATCTACAATTTATCTTATTAAATCTGCAACTTTGCTCTCCACTTTAAGGAGGAAGAAGACTTTTAAGGAGATAAAGCCCTTCAGGGGTTCACGGAATCAGATTATTCCTATGCCAAAGCATATTTCTAATAATATAATTCTCATCGCATTCCTATCTTTAGTTCATCACTTATATTCCTTATAATGTTTTGTTAAAATTTTCAAAACTTTTTGATAATTCTAAAAAATATCCCTACAATTTTTTTACATATTTATATTTTATTATTTATAATATTACATATTATTATATTTTAATATTATATTTTTTTTTATTATGTTAAATATTATATCATAGTTATATTTAACTTTTAGTCATTTAAATTTTATATATTATATTTTATTATATAAGATTCATTATTTATTTAATAGATTATTTAATTTTTTATTATTTATTATACCATTTTTTAAAATTTTATTTATTTATATTTTATTATTATTTTTTGAAGTGTGCTTGAATAAAGACGAAAAGGTATTTTTTTGAACATATCAAAATATTCTCATCTCATTGAAATTTAACATTCCCACTCCTCCATAGGCATGACAATGGGATATTTTGTGGAAATGCAGGATATTTTTCCAAATACGAAATGTGAGGATTTAGCATTCTCATGAAACATTTTCAAGAATCTAAAAGATTCTACGAACCACAAACCCTCTTTAAAGAAAATTAAGAGTTGTGTTGCCTCTGTGAAAATCATCAAGTATTGTTCTTCTATTAAATAGTTGCACACTGGTTAGATTTGTTGCTAATTTTTCTTGTATGGTAGTCTAATTAATAGTTTTTTTTTTAAGAGTCTGTTACCTCTTGGTTTTTGGTTTATCATTCTAATATCTTATCTCCAGAAGTTTGTTAATTTGTAAGTTTGTAGGTATTATGCTTTGCAAAAACTTCTGTAACCTCAGGTCTTGTGTCTGTTTAGTCTAATGATATTAATATCTTGCCAAGAAAAAAAAAGGCATCCATACGGCAATCCATTTGCTTAAACAACCTAGCTAACCATAGCCTACCAAACATAAAACCCTTAAGGTTTGGGTTGAGTTAGGGCAGGCCAACCCATTTTGACAGCTATAAACGCTACAATTGGCCGTTCAACAAATGGAGTTTCGTTTCCTTTATGATTTATCCATGTTGGTGCTGCTATTCCTCCAACTAATGGAGTTCTTCTTAGTAATCATTTCAATTAAAAAGATTAAACTTTTAAATGAAAGTCTATGCCAAAACATTTTAACTTTTCAGTAAAAGACTAATGAATACTTTTATTTTAATCTCTAACAGATTTTTTATGATTAAGCAGGGTACCCCACTAATCAAGACTTCGACTATGGTGCATTGGCACAGTTGCTGAATTTTCACATAAACAATGCTGGTGATCCATTTACAGGGAGTCGCTTCGCTATCAATTCAGCTCCCTTTGAAGTCTGCGTTCTTGATTGGTTTGCTAGGTTGTGGGAAATAGAGAAGAATGAGTATTGGGGATACATCACCACTGGTGGAACTGAAGGCAATCTTCATGGGATTTTAGTAGGGTAAGTTCTGTTGCATTTTTTATTATCAATTTTGTAGCCTTTTTTTTTTTCTAATATCAGTGTCAAAAAACATTTTAACTCAAAAAGTTATGTTATAATATTTAATATGACTCTTCATATACAAAACACTTTGGACTTAAAATGCACATAAAGTACAGACCCACCTACAATGTGCAAAAATAAAATTTTAATTTGTTATAATATTTGACAATCGGAATAGTGGATTTTCGATATAACTAATGAATCGGTAATTTAATTATGTGTATGCATAGGAGGGAACTATTGCCGAATGGAATTCTATATACCCCACAAGATTCGCATTATTCAGTGTTCAAAATAGCAACTATGTACAGAATGCAATATGTGAAGGTTGGCACTCTGACCTCTGGTGAGATTGATTGTGCTGATCTGAAGGCTTCACTTCTTGCTCACAAGGACAAGCCAGCCATCATCAACATAAATATTGGTTCTTAATTCCTCTATCTTAAACATCTAGAATATGTTATGAATGGACAAATTTTTTTAGGATAGACATACATAGTAAATCAAGGATAAAGATAAAAGCCAATGTAAATAAATAAGTAAGCCTATCGCGTATATTTCCGGTGATTGTCTCTTTGCTATCTTCTTAAACACATCTAGAGCACATTAGGAATGCTATCTAACACATGTCTCCATTGTCACACCCTCAACAACCACCTTCTTGCCTATAGACTCACATAGCTACTAATCTTATAAAGGGTGATTTTATATTTCAGGGACAACTTTGAAAGGTGCCATTGATGACCTTGATTTTGTGGTACAAACACTGGAGGAAAGTGGTTTCACTCATGATCGATTCTATATCCATTGTGATGGAGATCTATTTGGAATCATGCTTCCTTTCATTAAACGAGTGAGTAACACTTCAATACAAGCATGCTCTAATTGATTTTATGATTAGTAATGTATATATGACTACAAATAGACCTAATTTTAAGTTTGAATTAAATTCAGGCTATGTTTGAGCTTCGATATTTAAACAAGTATAATCTAATTAGAAATATGTTAGAATTATTAGGCTTAATTGATTGGGCAATTTTAGTTTAATAAAATAGGTTAAATGTTAGTCCAATTGTGTGAACTGAATACTTGTTAATAAGTGATCAATTGGATATGTTTCACCTTGTTGAATTTTAGCCCAGTATAGATAGAGTTAAAGGGTGACTATTTATGATAAGTTATGATCGTTAAACCAAAAATAAATATATAAAATGGTTGAGTCACCTTTTCAATCCATTGAGTAGCTTACTTTTTCATATGAAGAGTTACAGTCTAGAGGATAAGAAAATGATGACTTTTCCTAATTAAACATGGACACGTAAACACGTTAAAAGTCTCTAAATTAATGGCAACCAGAAATAAGTTACTGCTTTTTCTAATCAAAGATTAAATGTGGTGTTTTAGATTCAATACAGGATTTATAATATTCTATCATGTAGTATTAGAGGTATGGAATCTATAACCCAAATACTTCTGTTATTAAAATCTGAGTTTCTTGTAAGAGCCCAATTAAATTAATTTAAGGCTTTTGTTTCTCTATGAGAAAAGACCACAAATCTTAAATTTAATTATCTATATAGTTTTCATAAGTTGTGAGAAATTAAGCTTCAAAGATATCGTTTTGGTCATGTTTTAAAAGTATAAAAATTGTGTAATTTCCCAAAATTCCGGATAATTCATGAGATCAACGGGTACTCTCTTGTTCCATTGGGTGAAGGGACCAAGGTAAAGATCTGGGCAACTATTCGGTTCAAAGTAGAAAACGCAAAGAAGGAGAACGCCGACGTAGTGTGGTCTCTTTCTTCTCGGCCTGGTTTGTGAGATTGTATTTCCGCTTTTCATTTTGAAATTTTATAAGCATAAAAAAAGGAGCAAATAATGGTCTGAAACTTCAAATATATATTTGAAGATGGGGCCTGTATTAAGAAAACCCAACCAAGCACACACATTGATATTGGCGCATGGGATTTTGGGGAAGCATTTGTTTGGCCAAAACTTTGCTTGAATGCCTATAAAATTTACATTGTAAAAGAGTTTTGTATCAATTGTGTTAATTTCAGAAATTCTAAAATTATAGAAAATTATTTTCACTTGTGAAAATGCTTATGTGGATCATTCTTCATAGTTTTGTTGTTTGACTAACTTGTCTCAAAGCATTTAACATGTCAAGCAAAATGCTATTTTTGTGATTTTTTTTAAAAAATCTTTGTAAAAATTTTAGTGGAGTAAAGAATTAATTGTGAGCAATGATATCCTTGTTTTGAATGGTTTATTAATAAAACTAGATAGTTATGTCACAACCCAAAAATAGGAGTACGTAACCAGCACGAGGTTTGAGCATAATCTCATCCCGTAAGCCTCTAGTATGATACATATAAATGATTTTCTCATAAATTATATAGATTGGAACCAAATACATAATCACATTCATTTGAGAGTTTAATTATCTAATACTGTATAATTTCAATTATCTCAAATACACATAAATACTCTACAAAAGGAAGCTGAGATCCTGTCTGTGATATATGGAGCAACTATAGAGTACAAGTACAATATAAATCAAAATCTACGAGCCTTAAAAACAAAGTAGGCTCACCTAGAGATCATGTCATCTAGCTGGTCAACTATCTGAAAAAAAAGAGTAGAAATATCATGTAGTGAGTTTGACAACTTAGTGAGCAAATATAGCTTACTATAACTGAAACAGAACAGACCATTCGCACGAGTTTTCATAAATAGAAATTATGGTAGAATATAACATTATCTAAATCAATGTATATAACAGCAAACTAAAGCTTTAAAGAAGGTAAATTTTATTAAAAGAAAATCTAAAATATTAAGATTTAGTATAATAAACAATAATTTCAAAATCAGATAAGGAAATAGAAAGATAATTCTTTATATAAAAAAAATGTTTAGAGGAGGACTCAAAGTAGATCTATAATTATAATTTTTATACCCAAGCACAAAGCCTGGTAAGGGCAATCACCATATACATTGTTTTATTCCAAGCACATAGCAATGGGACGGGTAAATCATCATATTCTCATAATTCATATCATAAGGTTGGGAGGAGCTTTCCTCAACTCCCTAACCTTTTCATATGTTGACTATCCTAAGCAAACAGCAATAGGACGGGTAAATCATCACATTCTCATCATAGGTAACTAGGCCAAATGCTACTGGCTATTGGAGAAGACATATCTCAACTCCATACTTATTCACAATTCAAATCCTCATGTGTCCTTTCGCACAAGAGGCTAGCAACTTTTTTGCCAGCTAAGGTTTCATGATGCACCAAGGCTAGCTATCTCTGTCGCTAGTTAACAGTGTTTCTATCAATGATTCCTCCAAAATAAACTAGTTTAATAAACCAAAAATATAAATTGAAAGGAAAATTGAAAATTATGAGGTTAAAATTCTTTTTAAGACAAAATATATCCCTCCCTTCCAAGATATTCTTTGGATAGAGTTCCGGCATAGAAATTCATTCTCCAAAATCAGAAATACAACATTTCTATTCTGTTCCAGACAAACCATAATATCCAGTATCAATGACACATTTGAAACTCAAATACAAATTTAATTTCACCATATCCATGAAACAGTGAGGTATCATTTATAACACAAATCATATGAAACAATATGAAAAATGTTACAATTATAATATTCAATAAAGTGTAACATAATACCACATTTTCATCATAAATTCAGGAGGGACTTATTAGAGGTATGTTCTGCATGTCCTATAGCTTCTAAGAATATAAATCAATATAAACATGAAATTCAATTTATGCTATTCACAATTAAAACTTTGTTTTAAATGCATGGACATGAGAGAGATTTAAAAATGCGTTATAATAAATTATATTCACTCACAGGGTAAGAGCTCCAGATTGGACAACCCTAAAATCCACGTTTCCCATCTAAATTTGATTAATTACACCTTAAAAATGAGTTCGGGAGTTTGGTCACTATTCACTCGCCGTAAAACACTATTCACCCGCCGAAAAATACTATTCACGACGAACAAAAAGGCTGTTAGATGACCAAAAATATACTTATCCTAAGGTTGATCTAGCTCTTGAATCTATCTACGACGTCAGAATTTCAATTGGAGATCTCTGAGTAAAAGTTTTAAAATTTACCTTTTTATAATATTTTCTACTTCAGATCTACGGCGATTCAATGGCTGATTTGAAAAACTGATAGGTCAAAATCGTAGTATTCTTCGTCCTGAATACAGTAACACCTTCAGTTTTGAGATTGGAAGCCAATAGACACTCCAAATTTAGAGAGAAAGTTGAATGTTACTATTTACTCACTATTCACTCACTATTCATCAAAATATTTTTTTTTCTTTCGATTTGTTTCCCCCGTCTTCCCCTTTCCGATTCTTCTTCCTTTTAATTTTTGTTTGTTTTTTTAAAATATTATTATTATTATTATTATTTAAGAATTAAATAATAGGATTTCTTTTATATAAATTCCATTTTTTATCTTAAAATATCCCAAAATTTTTTAAAAATTTATATTCTCATAAAACTTTAGTTAAACTCATAAATAATGATTTTTATTAATAAAAATCTTAATAAAACAAATAATAAAATAAATATCTTTATGCATAATAAAAGAAATAATATTTCTAAAAATACAACAAAAATTTATTAAAAGCCAATATAATTATTTTGAGCAAAAAAATAATTATTTTAATTAAAAATATAGTTCCTTTTAGCAAAACATAATTATTTACAATAAAAATATATTTTTTATAGCAAAACATAATTATTTACAATAAAAATATATTTTTTATAGCAAAACATTATTATTTAAAAATAAAAATTTTGGGATATTACATTCTCCCCCCTTAAGAAATTAGGTCCCCGAATTTCAGCTTATCCTACCACATGTAGGGAAGGAAGTCAAGACATAATTCAAAGTTACCAACCTTATTACTCAAATAATTAGGAATATCTTTTCTATATATCGTCTTTACTTTTTAAGAAATCTCTTTTGAAGAGTGATTATGCTATATCACTTTCGTTGAAGTATTTCTTTTGAATGTAATTTTTTCATTTGTCTATCTACTATAGTCACTGATTTTTCCTCATATGACAAATCTTTGTCTAAATAAATTTTTGAACATTGAATAACATGTGTTGGGCCCTGGTAGATACTTTTGTAGCATAGACACGTGAAAGATTGGATGAATATTACTCAATTCAGATGGCAAAGCTCAACGGTAAGCTACTGGGCCGATCCTATAACTGTGGACTTAACTTTACTCAACTCATTTACCCATTAGGAGACCTACAATGTTTTATGTAAAACTTCAAATAGTGTCATTTGTATGTTGGCCTAATAATTATTAATAGGGGCAAGTTTAACTAAGGATAAATGATTTTCTCCAAATTTTCACTAAAATTATATAAAGATACCTGAAACATAACTTCTAATGCATAAACACATCAATTAGATTTACTATCAGCTATATTATAATCTAACAAAGATCCTTAGGCTTCTTGAATAGTTCTCCTCAAACAATATATCCAATTTTTTTTTACTTGCTGACATACCAAACAACGAAAAAAAATTGCACTTATATCTTCTTTTTACTATTATATTAGTACAATTCTTTCATTTTTTTTATTATATCCTTATTGCCTCGGGTTATCCATATTCACAATTTATGGTTTCTTCTGAAACCTCATTTCTCAACAATTATTTACACGTGGAATTCCAATCTCAACATAATTCAAATCCTAAATACTAGACTCAACTTAGCATGGTATATTTTCTTAATTCAAGTACCTTGATCCTTTCATTATTTTCAGAAGTAGTTCTCAAAATATTCTCCATATTTTCAAATTAAAGAGTTCAAGATTAATTTAAATCATACTTCCCATATTTTATTCCTCAAGAACTTCAACACCACTAATTCTCTTGATTACAGTCGTCAAAACACCATTAGGTCATCATCTGTCTATGTCTTTCAAATTTTTCATTACTTTACCTACTAACCACTTGGACACCATAATAACTGAGTTTCAAAGAAAAGAAATTATCTTTCCTTGCAATAAGGGAAAAGAACCTTGCATTTAATGCCAACCATTAATGAGGGAGAATGCAGTGAAACAGATGAAAAGCATAATAGAGAATGGTGCCAAAATAGAAAGTCAAAAATTTGGACAAAACATTGAAAAACATTAAAATCGATGGCCGTAATTCTTGAAAATCTGTAAACAAAATCTATTTACGATTTCGACAAAAATTGGTGGCCGCAAATTTTGAATATATGTGCCAGAATCTACTTTAAAGCGATATTCGGTGGAAAAGAAACATTTCCGAACTTAAAAAAGTCTGTGAAAAACAAAGAGTACGTAGTTAACTGGTATGATGCAGTTGATTGCTTCAGAATAGATGTAATCAATCAACTGTAAAATAACCAGTCCAAATTAAAATTTCTCAAAATAGCTAGTCGACTTAATAATACCAATAGTCGACTGGAAAAAGTATTGAGAAAACAAAATAAACCATTTGATTGTTCCTCTTCAACAATTAATTGGTTTGTATTTTCACTCTTTTTTTTACAATGACGGCTATCACCTACAACTTTTTTACAAGAATCAAGACATCAATGCTTCATCAAAGACAATAAGAAAAAGACAGATTTCTGGTGATATCTTATCTTATGCTCTTTATGTATTTAATATGGGTCACAGTCATAACTACTGTACATATACATGCTTGCCGTCATTTTTGAATTTGTTTACCTTTAATTTAGCTGATATCCAACAATCACTCACATAGTTTTTCTAATAATACTCAGCCTATTCGCATAGCTATTATAAATATGCCCTTCTCTGAGTTCTATAAATGCTTACATTAGTATCTTTATCTTCATACTCAAAGTTAAGATAAGAGCAATTATGGAGGGAACCGCATTTCGTCAGTTTCAAAATATTTGTGTCTTTTGTGGTTCCAATCCTGGAAAAGATGGGGAATATGTTAAAGCAGCACAAAATCTGGGTATGGTGTTGGCTAGGAGAAGAATTCATTTAGTGTATGGTGGAGGTAACCGTGGGTTAATGGGGTGTGTGGCTACAGCTGCACATATAGGGGGATGCCAAGTTCTAGGTATTAGTCCTACAGTTCTAATTGCATCCAGCAACATAGGGAAGACAATTGGGGAAGAATATAGAGTAGCTTCCATGCATGAACGCATAGCTAGAATGATGAGCAATGCTGATGCCTTCATTGCCTTACCAGGTGGTTTTGGTACTTTAGAGGAGATTTTTCAAATAGTCTCTTGGGCACAACTGAATATGCATCACAAATCGATAGGTTTGTTAAATGTTAATCACTTCTTTGATGGTTTGTTGTCTTTTCTAGATCAAGCTGTGGAACAGAAGTTTATCCCACACTCAGCACGACGAATTCTCATCTCAGCTTCAAATGCTGAGGAGTTGATTGATGCCTTACAAGCATATGTTCATGTACCTAATCCAATTATCCCTCAAATAGAATGGACGGCAGACAACCGCAGGAAGCGCAAATTGGATTTGGATCTTCATCTGTAACTGTAGTAGAATGTAGCCATTGCTGTTCCACTTTTATTTTCTTAGGGTCTATTTGGATACCATCCTTGCTAAACATACTCCTTTAGAGTTTGTAAAACTATCTTTAAATGTTACTTATGATCCTTTGAACTTTTGGAATATTTTAGTGTATCGTCAATAATTATAATAACAAATTGATCCAGGAATGGTTTAAGTACTCTATTTATTAAGTCCATAAATAAAGCTTGGACATTTGTCAAACTAAATGACATAACCAAAAATTCATAATGTCCATAATGAGTCCTAAAAGAAAATTTTCAAATATCCTCTTCTCTTATCCTCAATTCATGATACTCATATCCCAAATCAAGTTTTTTTTTGAAAAATACTGAGCACCTTATAACTGGTTAAACAAATACAAGGTAATGAATTTTTCTTTTTCACACTGTCACCTTATTCAACTGTCTATAATTTATGCAGTCATAGTGATCCATCATTCGTTTCCACAAATAGGTCTAGAGCACCTCAAGGAGAGTACTAGAGAGTATAAATTCTTTGTCTAACAAGTCTTGTAACTATTTTTTTTAAAATTTAGTCAATATCATTCTATAAAGGGGTATAGACAGACACTGGTTAGGTTCCAGGAAGTAAATCAATACCAAATTTTATTTTACGTTTCGAGGTAATTTTGGCAATTCCTCAGGAATTACATTAGAAAATTTTTTGTGCCTGTGATATATGGAGCAACCCTAGAGTACAAATACAATGTAAATTAAAATCTACGAGCCTTGAAAACAAAGTAAGCTCACCCAAAGATCATGTCGTCTAGCTAGTCAACTATCTGAAAAAAAATGTAGAAATATCGTGTAGTAAGTTTGACAACTCAGTGAGCAAATATAGCTTACTATAACTGAAACAGAACAGACCATTTGCATGAGTTTTCATAAATAGAAATTATGGTAGAATATAACATTATCTAAATCAATGTATATAACAGCAAACTAAAGTTTTAAAGAAGGTAAATTTTGTTAAAAGAAAATCTAAACTCTTAAGATTTAGTATAATAACAATAATTTCAAAATCAAATAAGGATATAGGAAGATAACTTTTTATAAAAAAATGTTTAGATGAGGACTCAAAGTAGATCCATAATTATAATTTTTATACCCAAGCACAAAGCCTGATAAGGGCAATCACCATATACATTGTTTTATCCCAAGCACATAGCAATGAGACGGGTAAATCACTATATTCTCATAATTCATATCATAAGGTTGGGATGAGCTTTTCTCAACTCTCTAACCTTTTCATATGTTGACTGTCCTAAGCACACAGCAATAGGACGGGTAAATCACCTCATTCTCATCATAAGTAACCAGGCCAATTGCCACTGGTTATTGGAGGAGACATACCTCAACTCCATACTTTTCACAATTCAAATCCTCATGTGCCCTTTCGCACAAGGGGCCAGCAACTTTCTTGCTAGCTAGGGTTTCATGGTGCACCAAGGCTAGCTATCTCTGTCGCTAGCTAACAGTGTTTCTATCAATGATTCCTCTAAAATAAACTAGTTTAATAAAACAAAAATATAAATTGAAAGGAAAATTGAAAATTATGAGGTTAAAATTCTTTTTAAGACAAAATATATCCCTCCCTTCCAAGATATTCCTCGGATAGAGTTCCGGCAAAGAAATTCATTCTCCAAAATCAGAAATACAACATTTCTATTCTGTTCCAAACAAACCATAATATCCAGTATCAATGACACATTTGAAACTCAAATACAAATTCAATTTCACCATATCCATGAAACAGTGAGGTATCATTTATAACACAAATCATATGAAACAATATGAAAATTGTTACAATTATAAGATTCAATAAAGTATAACATAATACCACATTTTCATCAAAAATTCAGGGGGGACTTATTAGAGGTCTGTTCTGCATGTCCTATAGCTTCTAAGAATATAAATCAATATAAACATGAAATTTAATTTATGCTATTCATAATTAAAACTTTGTTTTAAATGCATGGACATGAGAGAGATTTAAAAATGCGTTATAGCAAATTATATTCACTTACAAGGTAAGGGCCCCAGATTGTACAGCCCCAAAATCCACGTTTCCCATCTGAATTTGATCAATTAGACCTTAAAAATGAGTTCGGGAGCTTGGTCACTATTCACAGCCGGAAAACCCTATTCACTTGCGCGGAAAACATTATTCACGACGAACAAAAAGGCTGTTAAATGACCAAAAATATACTTATCCTAAGGTTTATCTAGCTTCTGAATCTATCTACGACATTAGAATTTCAATTGGAGGTCTCTAAGTAAAAATTTTAGAATTTACCTTTTTCTCATATTTTCTACTTCAGATCTACGGCGATTCCACGGCTGATTTGAAAAATTGATCGATCAAAACTGTAGTATTCTTCGTCCTGAATACAGTAACACCTTCAGTTTTGAGATTGAAAGCCAATAGGCACTCCAGATCTACAGAAAAAGTTGAAGGTTACTACTATTCACTCACTATTCACTTACTATTCATCGAAATTTGTTTTCGGTTTTCCGAAGTCTGCAATCGTCCCCTATCACATTTTTATTTTCATTTTTTAAATAATAATAATAATTATTATTTATTAATTGAATAATAAGATTTTCTTTTATATAAATTCATATAAATTCCATTTTTCATCTTAAAATATCCCAAAAATTTCTAAAAATTTATATTCTCATAAACATTTAGTTAAACTCTTAAATCATAATTTTTCTTGATAAAAATGTTAATAAAACAAATCACGAAATAAATATCTTTATACATAATAAAAGAAAGAATATTTCTAAAAATAAAACAAATATTTATTAAAGGCTAATATAATTATTTTGAGCAAAACAATAATTATTTTAAATAAAAATATACTTCCTTTTAGCAAAATATAATCATTTACAATAAAAATATTTTTTTTTTAGTAAAACATTATTATTTAAAAATAAAAATTAGGGTATATTACATTAATGTGGATAGTGTTTTCCGGCGGGTGGATATTACATTAAAACATCCTTTTTGTTCGTCGTTAATATTATTTTTCGGAGGATGAATAGTGTTTTCCGGCGAGTGAATAGTGTTTTTCGGCGGTAAACAGTGACCAAGCTCCTGAACTCATTTTTAAGGTCTAATTGATCAAATTCAGATGGAAAACGTGGATTTTGTGGCTGTCCAATCTGGGGCCCTTACCCTGTGAGTGAATATAATTTGCTATAACGCATTTTTAAATCTCTCTCATGTCCATGCATTTAAAACAAAGTTTTAATTATGAATAGCATAAATTGAGTTTCATGTTTATGTTGATTTATTTTTTTAAAAGCTATAGGACATGCAGAACAGACCTCTAATAAGTCTCTCCTGAATTTATGATGAAAATGTGGTATTATGTTACACTTTATTGAATCTTATAATTGTAACATTTTTCATATTGTTTCATATGATTTGTGTTATAAATGATACCTCACTATTTCATGGATATGATGAAATTGAATTTGTATTTGAGTTTCAAATGTGTCATTAATACTGGATATTATGGTTTGTCTGGAATAGAATAGAAATGTTGTATTTCTAATTTTGGAGAATGAATTTCTATGCCGGAACTCTGTCTGAAGAATATCTTGGAAGGGAGGGATATATTTTGTCTTAAAAAGAATTTTAACCTCATAATTTTTAATTTTCCTTTCACTTTATATTTTTGGTTTATTAAACTAGTTTATTTTGGAGGAACCATTGATAGAAACACTGTTAGCTAGCGACAGAGATAGTTAGCCTATGTGCACCATGAAACTTTAGCTAGCAAGAAAGTTGCTAACCCCTTGTGCGAACGGGCACATGAGGATTGAATTGTGAATAAATATGGAGTTGAGGTATGTCTCCTCCAATAGCCAGTGGCAATTGGCCTGATTACCTATGATATGAATGAGGTGATTTACCCGTCCTATTGCTGTGTGCTTAGGACAGTTAACATATGAAAATGTTAGAGAGTTTAGGAAAGCTCCTCCCAACCTTATGATATGAATGATGAAAATATGGTGATTTACCCGTCCCATTGCTATGTGCTTGAGATAAAACATGTATATGGTGATTGCCCTTACCAGGCTTTGTGCTTGGGTATAAAAATTATAATTATGGATCTACTTTGAGTCCTCCTCTAAACATTTTTTTTATATAAAGAGTTATCTTTCTATTTCCTTATTTGATTTTGAAATTATTGTTTATTATACTAAATCTTAAGATTTTAGATTTTCTTTTAACAAAATTTACCTTCTTTAAAGCTTTAGTTTGATGTTATATACATTGATTTAGATACTGTTATATTTTACCATAATTTCTATTTATGAAAACTCGTGCAAATGGTCTGTTCTATTTCAGTTATAATAAGCTATATTTGCTCACTGAGTTGTCAAACTCACTACACGATATTTCTACATTTTTTTTTCAGATAGTTGACCAGCTAGACGACATGATCTCTCGGTGAGCCTACTTTATTTTCAAGGCCCGTAAACCCTACCATTTCCTTCCATTTTGTGTGCCATCTTCATCTAAATTTCCAGCCACTCAAGTCCCTTATGTTAAGGCTGAAAATCTACTGCAAAACCCTTAGAAAGTTTGAAGCAATCCATTGATTTTTCAGCTGAAAAATTCTGCTCTGCGAAATACTGTAGCATGCTCTGCGATTCACTATAGCAGCAAGGTAAATTCTCAAATTTTTGGTCTTTTTGCTGTTTTCTGGAAATTCTGAGCATAGAATCATGTTAAGGACTTGTTGTACTACTTCTATGCCAATTTTTCTAAGTAGAAAACATCATTTGATTACCTAGATCATGGATTTTTGCTTTGGTGAACAGTAACATGAACAATAACCGCGCTCAAGAAATTTGATTTTGGATATTCTAGGTTGTAGGGAATGAATTGGAGGTTCAAATAATCAAAAAAGTTTTGGAGTAGTCATTTAAGAAGCTATTAGTATGGAAGCTTAAAGTTGGTATATGTATGTGATAGGAATTTTGAAAGTATAAGGAAAATTCTTGAATTTTGGATTATAAGCTAGCTACTAAAGGAATTGGAAATGCATATAAAATTAAAAGTTGGTGTTAGATTGAGAAGTATATTGCTTTAGCCAAATTGATGTAGGAACCAAAAGGTTTGGTCTTGAAAGAAATATAAATTTGTATGTGATGAAATATTAGACTTATAGTATGGTAATTATGTGCCATGCAAGAATAATGATTATGTGATGTTGTATCATAGGTCTCGAAGAAAGTCCTAACCAAGTTGGAAGTTCGCTTAATAGCTTGGACATTGGAAGTGAAAGGAAAAAGGGGTTGCCCTCCATGAATCCCTAAAGGGTGAGTGGATATAGTTTACTATAACGCCTTTCTAAATCCCTCTCATGTTCATGCATTTTAAAACAAAGTTTTAATTGTGAATAGCATAACTTGAGTTTCATGTTAACATTGATTCATATTCGTAGAAGCCATAGGACATGCAGAACATACCTCTAATAATCCCTCCTGAGTTTGAGATGAAAATATAGTGTTATGTGACCCTTTATTGAAAGTTATAATTGTATTTTTTTTTCAAATTGTTTCATATGATTTATGTTATACTGATACCTCATTATTTCATGAATATGATGAAATTGTATTTGGATTTATGTTTGGAATGTGTCTTTGGGACTAAATATCATGATTTGTCTGGACTGGAATAAACTGTTGTATTTCTAATTTTGGAGAATGAATTTCTATGCCGGAACTCTGTCCGATGAATGTCTTGAAAGTGGGGATATATTTTGTCTTAAAAAAAATTTAACTTCATGCTTTTCAATTTTCTTTTCGTTTTATATTTTTGGTTTATAAAATTTGTTTATTATGGAGGAATCATTGTCGGAAACACTGTTAGCTAGTGACAGAGATAGTTAGCCTTGGTGCACCATGTAACCCAAGCTAGCAAGGGAGTTGCTAGCCCCTTGTGTGAAAGGGCACATGAGGATTGAATTGTGAATAAGTATGGAGTTGAGTATGTCTCCTCCAATAGCCAGTGGCATTTGGCTTGGTTACCTATGATGAAAATGTGATTATTTACCCGTCCTATTGCTGTATGCTTGGGACAGTCAACATATGAAAATGTTAGGGAGTTGAGGAAATCTCCTCCCAACCTTATGATATGAATGACGAAAATATGGTGATTTACCCAACCCATTGCTATGTGCTTGGGATGAAACATGTATGTGGTGATTGCCCTTACCAGGCTTTGTGCTTGAATATAAAAAATTATAATTATGGTTCTACTTTGAGTCCTCCTCTACACATTTATTTTTAAAGAATTAATTTCTTATTTGATTTTGAAATTATTGTTTTTTATATTAAATCTCAAGATCTCATAATTTCTCTTAATCAAATTTATTTAGTTTGTTGTTATTTACATTGATTTAGATATGTTATATTCTTGCATACTTTTTATTTATGAAAACTCGTGCGTATGGTCTGTTCTGTTTCAGTTATAGTAAGCTATATTTGCTCACTGAGTTGCGTAAACTCACCCCCTCATATTTTATGTTTTCATATAGCATTAAAGAGTCCAACCCGCATCCATCTGAACTTGAATAAAGTAGTAGTTTCAGTGGTGAGCCCAATTGTTCTTAGGGCTCCTTAATATATCTTTTGTAATCTTGTTTATTTTCTTTTGTAATCTAGATTGTGCTCCGATGATCATGGGCAGGATCCTGCTTCTGTTGTGTAATGTATGTATGTTGGTTAAGGTTATTTATATACAAGGACTGTATGACATGAATTAGTAAGAAAATGATTATGTATATAACTGAAATGTTCATTTATGATATTGTGTGCTAGGTTCTAATTGTCTATTTTGTGGCTTACGGTTTAAGGACTAATCCCTTATGCCATGCCAGTCATGTATCCCAAATTGGGGTCGTGATAGAAGCAGAGATTAGATTATTGGATATCTCACTATGGTCTCTCTGTATCAAGAAACAAAATTATCTAAGAATATTGAATTTAATCACCTTAAAGTGACATTCCGAAATGGCATGGCTTGATACCAACCAATCCATTCTCAGTATCACATCAAAGTCTATCATAACTAGACAACGAGGTAAAATGAATATTATATTCAGAAATGATCGTAATTGGCATTTATCTCAATTCTTTAAATTCTCAAGGATGCCTATCCCTTTCACTTTTAGGCAATAATTGACCCATAGATATTTTAAAAAAAATGTCACAATATTCAATAAACCTTATACTAGGAACTTTAACAATCTTGGAATAGAAAGGAAAGCAATGTCACGCCCCTAATTTTAGGGCACGTGAAATACGTATATCATGAACATATATTTTCCTTAAACATAAATATTTCAATCCTTTATCAAGGAAACAGATACATATAGGTTTTTCCATACATATACCATATACAAATCAAGTACATATACATCAGAGTATAGCAGAAACAAGGATCCTGCCTATGACGTTCAGAGCAACTCTAGAGTACAAATATTTTACAAATATAAAACATTGAGAGCCTAGAAACAATGTAGGCTCACCACTGGAGTACGACCCCTAATCGATCACGTGGCTGTTGGACCAAACTCTATGTCTTTATCTGAAAAATAGATCCACATCGTGTAGTGAGTTTTACAACTCAGTGAGCAGATAATACCTCATATGACCTCTAAGGTCAACATATGGATGTACTCATATAATAAAATTTATGTTATCAAAAATTACATTTCAGAAGTACATCCACATGGGACCCGCATTTTCAAATATTCTCTGTTCAAAAATCATAATCAGGTCTTTCAAACCGTATGCGGTACTGTATACACAATGCTCATGTCAAGTTCAAAATCATATTCAATACTGTAAAATCATTAATCAAATTATGCTATGCATCAAAACATTTCTCATAAAATATTCGGAGGATCCCATATCAGAACCACCATACCAGAGTTTGACCCCTTCCGTACTTTGGTGGTATAAGATTTGCCTAAACTCAGCATCCCGCTGAGGTTTGCCCTACTACCATTCAAGAGGACACACGAAGGGACTCTGTATGGGTCTTTCCTAAGCACACAGCAAGAGATGGCAAATAACATCTCATATAACTGGCATCTCGACATCTTATAACTGGCATCTCGCCCATATATAGGAGGTATTCTGCTCTCCTTCACATATAATCTCCCGTGTGTTGGCTCTCACACGAGGCTAGCATCACCTCCCCTGCTAGCTGAGGCAATCAAGGTGCGCACCAGGATTAACATCACCTACTATTAGCAGACAGTGTTTCCAATAGGATTCCTCTATGAAACCATAATTTCATATGCACATATGCCATATAATCCAGTATAAAATTCTCAATATGATACAGACTTTCAGTCTTAGAATATTCATCTATCAAAACTTCCCATTCAGGGGAATCATGTATACATGCCCATATCCGAGGCAAACATATCACTGTATAAATCAATGTCACATGCATAACATATTTACTTTGTCATGTAATGCGAAATACATTTAAAAATCATATGTTCAATGTGTTTCAACATTCATTTCAAAAGCCATACTCTTCTTGAACTAAATATCATATCTCAACCATTTCAAATATTTCAAGCCATTTCATAAACATATGAAAATATAAATAACATGTAATCATGATCATTTATCAATGTAAAATTCAAGAAGAGTAAAAACAAGCCAAAGGAAGAATCATCTACTCACAGTGTCAGGGCTCCAGATTGGACAACCCTAAAATCCTTGTTTCTGGTCCGAATTCGGTAAAATAAACTCCAAAATCGAGTTCGGAAGGTCCAAAAACCTTGCAAATGACTTCGAATTTGCTAAATTTGACCTCTAGGAGCTCGGTCAACGAAGGTCAACACTAAGATACTATTCACCGCCATATAAAAAGTTACCAAATCATCAAAACGAATTCATATCCTAATGTTTATCTAACTTCTAAATTCATCTACAGTGTCAGATTTTTAATTTGAGGTCTTTAAGTAAGAGTTTTAAAACTTACCTTTTACCGAAATTTTCTACTTCAGATCTACGGCGATTCAACAGTTGATTTGAAAAATTGATTGGTCAAAATTGAAGTATTCTTTGTCTTGAATCCAGTAACACCCTCAGTTTTGAGATCGGAAGCCCATAGGCACTCCAGATCGAGAGAAAAAGTTAGAGATTACTATTCACACACTATTCATCTCTTTCGTTTTTCTTCTTTGAAATATCTGATACACTGTCCCCGACTTCCTCTTTTAAATTTTAATTAATTTATTTATTATTTTTTTATAATAATTATTTAATAATTAAATAATATGATTTTTTTAATATAAATTCATATAAATTCCGTTTTTCATCCAAAAATATCCCAAAAATTTCTAAAAATTTTTATTATCATAAATCTTTAGTTAAACTCTTAAATCATGATTTTTTTTTTGATAAAAATCATAATAAAACAAATTTTGAAACAAATATCTTTATTCATATTAAAAGAAAGAATATTTCTAAAAATACTATAAAAATTCATTAGAGGCCTTTAAGCAACACAATACTTCTTTTACTTAAAAGTCCACTTACTTTTAACAAATCATAATCATTTCTACATAAATAAAAATATATTTGCTTATAGCAAAATACTATCATTTAAAAATAAAAAGTATGCGCCAAAACATAAATTCTCATATTTTCTTTTGTAATTCTTTAATCCATGTAATAAATAAACTTATTTTCACCGGTTTCTATCTCCATGTTCAAAATTCTCTATTTTATTCTAATTTTCCTTTAATTGGAATTTTCGTTAAATTTTACGGTTATTACAAGTGAAACCCTATAGAATTCTTCAGCAGCACCAGAAGTATAAATATGTCCGGCTCATACCCATACTAAAGGTCCTACTAAAGAATTCTTTGCTCCGATAGTCATAGGGAAACCTAATACTCTGATACCAACTTTGTCACGACCCAAAAATAGGAGTACGTAACCGACACGAGGTTTGAGAATAATCTCATCCCGTAAGCCTCTAGTATGATACATATAAATGATTTTCTCATAAATTGTATAGATTGGAACCAAATACATAATCACATTCATTTGAGAGCTTAATTATCTTATATTGTATAATTTCAATTATCTCAAATACCCATAAATACTCTGCAAAAGGAAGCTAAGATCCTGCCTGTGATATATGGAGCAACTGTAGAGTACAAGTACAATATAAATCAAAATCTACGAGCCTTGAAAACAAAATAAGCTCACCCAGAGATCATGTCATCTAGTTGGTCAACTATCTGAAAAAAAAATGTAGAAATATCGTGTAGTGAGTTTGACAACTCAGTGAGCAAATATAGCTTACTATAACTGAAACAGAACAGACCATTCGCACGAGTTTTCATAAATAGAAATTATGGTAGAATATAACATTATCTAAATCAATGTATATAACAGCAAACTAAAGCTTTAAAGAAGGTAAATTTTGTTAAAAGAAAATCTAAAATATTAAGATTTAGTATAATAAATAATAATTTCAAAATCAGATAAGGAAATAGAAAGATAACTCTTTATATAAAAAAATGTTTAGAGGAGGACTCAAAGTAGATCCATAATTATAATTTTTATACCCAAGCACAAAGCCTGTTAAGGGCAATCACCATATACATTGTTTTATCCCAAGCACATAGCAATGGAATGGGTAAATCACTATATTCTCATAATTCATATCATAAGGTTGGAAGGAGTTTTCCTCAACTCCTTAACCTTTTCATATGTTGACTGTCCCAAGCACACAGCAATAGGACGGGTAAATCATCACATTCTCATTATAGGTAACCAGGCCAAATGCTACTGGCTATTGGAGGAGACATATCTCAACTCCATACTTATTCACAATTCAAATCCTCATGTGCCCTTTCGCACAAGGGGCTAGCAACTTTCTTGCTAGCTAAGGTTTCATGGTGCACCAAGGCTAGCTATCTCTGTCGCTAGCTAACAGTGTTTCTATCAATGATTCCTCCAAAATAAACTAGTTTAATAAACCAAAAATATAAAGTGAAAGAAAAATTGAAAATTATGAGGTTAAAATTCTTTTTAAGACAAAATATATCCCTCCCTTCCAAGATATTCCTCGGACAAAGTTCCGGCATAAAAATTCATTCTCCAAAATCAGAAATACAACATTTCTATTCTGTTCCAGACAAACCATAATATCCAGTATCAATGACACATTTGAAACTCAAATAAAAATTTAATTTCACCATATCCATGAAATAGTGAGGTATCATTTATAACACAAATCATATGAAACAATATGAAAAATGTTACAATTATAATATTCAATAAAGTGTAACATAATACCACATTTTCATCATAAATTCAGGAGGGACTTATTAGAGGTCTGTTCTGCATGTCTTATAACTTCTAAAAATATAAATCAATATGAGAGAGATTTAAAAACATGTTATAGTAAATTATATTCACTCACAGGGTAAGGGCTCCAGATTGGACTGCCCCAAAATCCACATTTTCCATATGAATTTGATCAATTAGACCTTAAAAATGAGTTCGGGAGCTTGGTCACTGTTCACCGCCGGAAAAATACTATTCACTCGCTGTAAAACATTATTCACCCGCCAGAAAACACTTTTCACGACGAACAAAAAAGCTGTTAGATGAATAAAAATATATTTATCCTAAGGTTTATCTAGCTCCTGAATCTATCTACGGCGTCAGAATTTCAATTGGAGGTCTCTAAGTAAAAGCTTTAAAATTTATCTTTTTCTGATATTTTCTATTTCAGATCTACGGCGATTCAACGGCTGATTTGAAAAACTGATCGGTCAAAATTGTAGTATTCTTCGTCCTGAATATAGTAACACCTTCAATTTTGAGATTGGAAGCCAATAGGTACTCCAGATTTAGAGAGAAAATTGAATGTTACTATTCACTCACTATTCATCAAAATATTTTGTTTTTCTTTCGGTTTGTTTCCCCGTCTTCCCCCTTCCGATTCTTCTTCCTTTTAAATTTTGTTTGTTTGTTTTAAATATTATTATTATTATTATTTAAGAATTAAATAATAGGATTTCTTTTATATAAATTCATATAAATTCCGTTTTTCATCTTAAAATATCTCAAAATTTTCTAAAAATTTATATTTTCATAAAACTTTAGTTAAACTCTTAAATAATGATTTTTATTAATAAAAATCTTAATAAAAGAAATAATAAAATAAATATCTTTATGCATAAAAAGAATATTTCTAAAAATACAACAAAAATTTATTAAAAGCCAATATAATTATTTTGAGCAAAACAATAATTATTTTAATTAAAAATATACTTCCTTTTAGCAAAACATAATTATTTACAATAAAAATATATTTTTTATATCAAAACATTATTATTTAAAAATAAAAATTTTGGGATATTACAAGTTATCACTACAGTGGCCTATTCATCAGATTGATAATTTTTTTGTTAAATTTGGGAATGATCTTAGTATCTAAATAATTTAATATATTTTACCTATCCACAAGGGATAATTATACGAGGTAAGTTGGGTAACATGGAGCAATTAATTGGTATTGTCGATTGAAATCCTTTTGCCCGCATGTGTCAAATTTTGTATCTTTAAGGATCCTTTTATCAATTAATTAACTTGTTGTTAGAGACTAACTAAGAGTATATTATATTCTCTTCCTATAGAATAGTTTATAATGATACGCCATGGATCTCTAATATGATTATCATCATTACTTTCATTGCTCATGTTAATGGAAAATTTATTTATTGCCCAAGTATTAAAATTTCAACTCCATTTCATTTTCACTAAAGTGGTTAAAAACAACATTAATCGATATTCATGTGTATAATAATTTAAAATTTATTTATTTGATGACATGTCCTTTAAAAAATGAATAACATATGAGAGAGATAATAGAATATCTTTGAAAAGGTTGTATTATGAAATACTCTACGGGAAAATTTCAAGTAACACTCAAATTATTTTAATCAAATTAATCCATTTTATTAGTTGCTTAAATTTAACTCGTGAGAGTTATGATTTGAGATTTGAATCTCTCTTAATGATTCTGGTGAAACATGGTTTAGCAAATGAAGTAGAAGAATTTATTGGAATTGTAAACTTTAACAATAGCCACATGAGAGGAAAATGTCATAATATAAACGTGTTGCATAGAGCGCTTGTAGCGTCTCATACAATTTTAATAATAGCCACATGGGAGGAAGATGTTATAATATAAAAATGTGGTACAGAGCACTTGTAGTGCGTCATACGATGTTAATAATAGCCACATAGGAGAAAGATGTTATAATATAAGCAAGTGGCACAGAGCGCTTGTAGCCTGTGATCGATACTAACTATAAATTAATTTCATAATTGTCTAGTAACATCCTCAAAATTCAGAAATCACTTATAGATGATTTTGGAATATATTGATGATGAATTTATGTGTATATGAAGTAAATTTATTATGACACATTGACATGTGTCGGTCAAACATGGCAATAGGAGATTAAATGAAATATTTTGGGTAATTAAGTGTTTGTCCTTGTTTGAAAATTTTATTGATAGACGTAAATGATTGTTGCCACAGTGGCTCATTTACCAAGGATTTGGATCCTCTGCTGAGCCTTTGGGGCAGCAGAGGGTGTTGCATGTTGGAGCACAGCATTTCATGTCTCCCTTTCTTTTTTAGATTGATCTATAACTTTTATAAATAAATAAAAAATCTATTTTTTTACTCTTCGTACCTTTGGAAAAAAATGGGATGTTTTGGGTTTTTTCTCATTAAATTATTAAATCCTTGCAATAGTAAATTATTCTTTTTATGTTTAAAAAATATATTTTTTTAATTTAATTTTTTTAAAAGTTTAATTTGTTAAACATACTATTTAAAAAATTATTTTTTTCTTTAAAACTTTTTTTTGTACATCTTTAAAAATATTTTTATGTTAACTCTCTTCATACAAATTTAATGAATTTATTTAACTAATCAAATTGTTTACTTAATTAAATTAATATATATACATTTTCAATTTAATTTTTTGTTTCCAAATATCTAGTATAGAGAGAATGCTTTTGTACTTTATATTTATTTAAGTGTAACAATGCATTGAATGTAATAAAAAAAATAAATTTTAATAAAATGATGTCATTCATTGCCACTTATTGTGATTACATTAGTAATATGTTAACATAATACTATAGTAGCATTTACAAAATATACACCAGTAGCATGTATAAAATAGTACTTCAACCATCAATTTTGTTAGCATCAAATATAGCTCCAAAAAACTTTATTGCATCAAACGACTGTGTAGAATGATTAAGTTGTGTTATATATATATATATATATATATATATATATATATATATATATATATATATATATATATATATAATCAAATAAATAAATCAATAGAGAAGAAGACTTTCTGTTCACTGCTGCTTTTCTCTTTGTGCAGAGTGTTTGAAGAATGGTGAAAATAGGGATTCTTATTTTATGTATAGAAACTATAGATCAATCTAAAAGAAAAAAAACAGGAGGCATGTCATTAATGAAATGCTGCGCTGCAACGCGCAACACCCTTTGCTGCGCCAGATCCAAATCCATTTACCAAACTAAAAGAGTTCTCTAATATGGGATGGTCTTGTTATCTAAATTAATTTGTACATTACCTACCCACGGGGATAATTGTATAAGTTGGTTATAGGTAGCATGGAGAAATTGTGGTGATGTGCAGATTAAATCTTTCTGCCCACAGGTGTTAGATTTGTTCCGTGTTGGGTTTGCATATTGTCATCGATTAAACAATCATAGTCAAGTTTATTTTTCCTTTTTGAGGAAAAATATATTAATGTCATCATGTACGTATTTGATTATGTCATAGTTTTCACTAGTTTTGTGAAATGTAACACATTATGTTTTAAGATAATTGTGGGAGTAGTATTTGTTTTTATTAAATTAACTTGCTTCTGGTGATGATATTCACACATTGAACCATGTTTTGATGGTTAGTATTAAGACCATAACAATTGCATTATGTTAATTATGCAACGTTATTCTATGGGCTTGAGAATTTGAATTCAATGCTATCTAAATTGTACATTCAATTTTTTATAATTATCTTGTGACAAGAAAAGATTCTAGGTGATAATACGATAGTTATCACTGCTAGTGAGAAATTGAATTAAAATACTTACTTCAAAGCAGGTTGGTGGCTTAGAGCTAGTATATCATAGTGACTAGTTGTCCAATTGTTTTGTCATCGAGTTGATAAGCTTGGAGGTGTGGGATTAATAGTTGTTGCACTATTTACCCTGTATGTTAATGTCATAATTTTAATGACTAAGTGACATATTCTTGTTTCTATCTCAATGACATTTTTTTAGCATGTTTCTTTTTTGAAATGTATAAGGATTGATATCAAGCTACAAAATTGGTTGATTTTCAGATAGTACAGAGTTGTGGTAAGAAAGTTTAATATTTTCAATGTTATTGAAGTCATAATGATTTTGATTTAAATATTTTGGATCAACCATTTATGGAATTCATTTGGTATCGGTATGATATCGAAGATATGTGTAATAACCCTCAACTAATAAAACCTTTGAAGGTTAAGTATAAATCATTGGAAACAAAGAAAGTTGAGAACAATGTAAAATTTTAGAGCGTTTTCGACCTTTTCTTCTGACCTTTCGTCACTCATATAATCATAACTCTCTCATATGAAATCTAAATTAAGTAATTCCAATTTCTAATGAAAGATAAGACATATATCTACATATTTGATGTTGGGAACTTTTTCAAATTCCATGAATATCATAGTGAGACGAGGCAAAACCCGAAGTGTAGTGTGGTCTGGACCTTTGCTCACTATTTTATGCATAACTCCTTCATATGAACTCCAAATTAGGTGATTCAAGTGGCTATGGAAAGCTAAGAGAAAGGGCTACAACTTTCATGTTGGACATTTTGTCAAATTCGGCGAAATGGAGTTCGCCGCGGCGAGAATAAGTTCGCCACGGCGAGAATGATGCGGTATTTTTCCCGAGAGTGAGGTTTTCTGGTTTCGAGCTCGCCGCGGCGAAAATATACTCGCCGCGGCGAGAATGAGCTCGCCGGCGGCGAAATTCGTCAGAGAGGCATTTTTTTGCGGTCCCCCCCTCCTTTTTCCTTCATTTCTTCCATTGCTGAAGCTTTCTCTCTCTCTCTAAAATTTTTCTCAAACTTCTCTCTAAGATATCTCATCATCCAGACGTCCGATTTGAGCAAGTAAGGTACCGTTGGACTCGTGGGAAGAAGAGCTACAAATCCCACCGATCAATTTCGCCGGAAAGTCACCGGATTGTCGCCGGAAAATCGCATGAATAGTAACCTCCAAGGTAAAACTCCGTTTAATCGCGTTTTAGGCTCCGTTTTACCGAATTTCTTTCTTTAAATAGTCTTAGAATTAGTTTCTATACAGCATATAGGGTTTTTAGGTTTCGGCATGAATAGTGTTCCGGCGAGTGAATAGTGTTTTCCGGCGTGAATAGTGACTTTTAGAGTTTTCTAATTTTCATGTTATGGCTATGTTTTCTAGGTTGTTGAGCCATCACGAGGTGAAATTCTCGTTGTTGGACTCCTAGTAAGGTGAGTGGGTTT
Source organism: Gleditsia sinensis (assembly GCA_037074535.1). Taxonomy (NCBI): domain Eukaryota; kingdom Viridiplantae; phylum Streptophyta; class Magnoliopsida; order Fabales; family Fabaceae; genus Gleditsia; species Gleditsia sinensis. The sequence continues at coordinate 68,351,639 of CM073463.1, read as the reverse complement.
TTCATACTATAGCGAATGTTTTAGGAATTTGATTTATAATTCTCTCGTATGATTTTAACTAGTTGGAATGTATGTTAAATTGTTTTACCGCTTTGAAAACCAATATGTTCCAACCATGTTAGAAATTGTAAATTTCAATCCTAGTTGAACCCTAGGTATGCAGGGCAAGCATCTAGACTATTAATTCTCCATTTGAGCTAGATTTATAGAAATGCGAACTTAGTCATAGAAATGAACTAAGTTAGCCATGAAATGATTTAATGCATGATGAGCATCTATGTGACGTCTATGGACGATCTATGTTTAAAAGGGAAAATTTATGATTGTAAAGGTCTCCATGGGAATTCATGGATGAGATATATTTTAGAATAGAGTTTTATGCATGAAAAGAGCTAGATGGAGAATTATAGCTTTATTGTAAAGTTATTGAAATGTTTTACTTTAAACTCTTTGAATAGCATATTTCAAATGTTTTCTATTGGAGGGACCCTTTTAGATCACTGTTAGCTAGCCGCAGGTAGTGCTAGTCCTGGTGCACCTTGCTCATGTTACGGCTTCGGCCTAGGATATTGTGACGGGCATATGACTGCCTAAGACATAAAATTTAGGGTGGACTTATGTCTACGCCTACAGTGATTACCCTACCCTTGCTGTGTGCTTGGGGAAGATGATAGATCTGTTAGGAAAGACCTCCAATAAACTGATGCATTTTTCTTAAAGATTAAATATTTCTAAACAAGCTCATTCATCATTGTTATTGCATAAATATCTTCATTTATTACTTACCATGCATAATTGATTTGCTTACGGTTATTGATTTAATCCTGTTTTATCTTTTGAACATACATTTGAACTGTTTAGCATTCTTTCAATAAATTATGGTTAAATGCTTAATGTTTCTATTGTTATCTTTATATTTGGATTTCAATTATTAAACCCATTGCGAAACACTCGTGCTTGGTTTGCCCTGTTTCAGTTATAGTATGATTTACTCATTCACTGAGATGTGGTAATCTCACCCCTCTTTTGTTTCCTCCCCACAGATAGTCAAAGAGACTTTGATCCAGCTACAGCTTCGTAGGAGGCTGAAGATAGTGTTGGTGAGCCCCAGTTTGGGCAAGGCTCTTTTGTACTGTTTGTTTAGTTTAGTTATGTCTAGAGTATCTCCATGAACATACAGGCAGGATCCTCGCTTCTTGCGTATTTTGATGTGTTTTTTGAAAAATGGTTTTATATTTTATAATAATGTTGGTATTATGAGGCCTTGGGCCAAGTTGAATCACATGAATATTATGAGGCCATGGGCCAAGTTGAATCAGAATGTTGGATTCATGAGATATCATGAGATATATATATATATATATATATATATATATATATACATATATACAGTATTTTCTGATATTGGATGTGGCATATGTGGCCAGTTATATTTATTATGTACTCTGGATTGTGTGCTGGATGTTTGTGCATGCTATGTGTTAGGCTTGCGGCTAGGGGGAAACCCTTATGTCGTGCCGGTCATGTGTTCCATCTTTTGGGGCCGTGACAGAGTGGTATCAGAGCATTAAGTTTCCCTATGTTCATGGAGTAACGGACCTTTAGGTAGGACTTTGAGTATGGGTATGAATCCGGACATGCTTATACTCACGGTGCTGCTAAAGGGGTTCGATAGGATGTTGTCTTTTTGTTTAAGTAAGTCAATTTATAGTATGCTATGTTGGCATGGTTAAGTAACGGTTGGGCTATCTCTGTTTTATAGCGAGATGCCAGTTATATGAGATGTTATTTGCTTTCCCTTGCTATGTGTTTGGGAAAAGACCTATACAAAGTCTCTTCGCGTGTCCTCTTGAATGGTAGTAGGGCAAACCTCAGCGGAATGCTAAGTTTAGGCAAATCCTATACCACCAAGGTACGGAAGAGGTCAAACTCTGGTATGATGGTTTCTGAATGTGACATCTGTTGTACTCAGTTGTCTAGATATGGTAGAGTGTGATGTGATATTGAGAATGAATTAGTTGGCATTATGTCATGTCATTTTGAAATGTCACTAGAAGGTGATTAAATTCAATAGTCTTGGAGAATATTTTTTTCCTTGATACAAAGAAAATCTTAGTGAGATACCCAGTAACCTAATCTCTACTTTAGCAATCCATAAGTGATTACAAAAAGGTGCCAAGGATAGTTGGCAGTGGTGAGAGATGCTGATATAAAGTATACCACTGTAAATCAAGTTCCAGTGATTAGAGAATTTTCTGATATAATTCCTAAGAAATTGCCAGGATTACCCCGAAATAATAAATAGAGTTTGGTATTGATTTATTTCCTAGCCAGCGTCTATATTTTCATATAGAATGGCACCCACTGAACTTAAAGAACTGAAAAATAAATAGTTACAAGACATGTTAGACAAGAGATTTAAAAGCCCTAGTATTTTTACTTGGAGTGCTCCAGTTCTATCTGTGAAAAAGAAAGATGGATCACTATGACTATACATAGATAATAAATAGTTGAATAAAGTGATAATGCGGAATAAATACTCATTACCTCATATATATGATATGTTTGACTAGCTACAAGGTGCTCAACATTTTAAAAAAAAAATTGTTTCTCCTTTGACGAGGTTGATAAAGTAAGCAATAAAATTTGACTAGTAAGGTGAATGTGAAAGAAATTGTTAGAAACTAAGAAATGTTAGATTACGGTGCCAGTACTGTCTACTTCTTTAAGCACTGAAGGATATACGGTATCTTGTGATACATAGAGAATAGGATTAAGGTATATGTTGATGCAATATGGTCGAGTCATTGCATATGTATCTAGACAGCTTAAGTCACATGAGCAAAAAATTGTCAGACTTATGATTTGGAAATAACAGCAGTAGTTTTATTCTCAAAGCTCGAAAACATTATCTGTATGGTGATACATGTAAAATTCATACAGTTTCAATCATCTTTAGTTGAGTAGGTGAAAAAGGCACAGGACGATGATGCCTATTTATGTAAGAAAAATTTAAGAGGTCAAGAATGGCAGTGATATTGAATTTAATGTAGACTCTGAAGGAATTCTGAGATTGGGCAAGCGATTGTGTGTATTTAATAAAGAAGAACTTAAGGAAGAAATTTTAGAGGAAGCCCATAGATCCAGATATACAATTTATCCTGAGGTAACTAAAATGTATAAAGATCTAAAAGAAATTCATTGGTGTGACAGAATGAGGAAATATATAATTGATTTTGTATCTCGATGATTAACTTGTTAACAGGTAAAAGTAGAACATCAAAGACTTGCAAGATTACAATATCAGATGGAGATACCTGAATAAAAATGGGTGATTATTGATAGGTTCAAATTTGTTTTTGAATAAGATAGTAAAACTTCATAAGGTATTGATATCGATCATATCTGATCGAGAACTATAGTTCACAGATTATTTTTAGAGAGCATTTTAAGAAGTTTTGGGCAGAAGTTTTACATAAAATACCGTAAGTTTTCTAATAGGTGAGTGAGTAAATGACTATTTCGTTTGTCAAGATTGTGACTTGGGTGATGTTTGATATTTGGATAGTATGTCATGAAAATATATGAATGTGTGAAAAGTGAATTGAAATGGATAAGTGGCAGACATGATATGAATAGTGAAAGTAAGATATGTTAGGATTGCTTAAGGATTGGATAGTGATGGAAAAATGTTATAAGAGAAGGATGTGAACATATTGGGTTTACTGGAAGATAGATAAGACAAAAGTAGGAAATTTGTGATTTCAATTGGTTAGAAGTGACTAATGAATGAAATATTGGAAGAATATAACTTAAAATAGTGAGTTTAGACACCGAACTATATAACGATTTTCAGATGAAAGGAATAGAAAAAAAATGATGGCCTTATGGTGGTTTGAGGAATGTAATAAAGTGAATTAGTGGTACTGAAGTTCTTGAGGGATAAAATATAGAAAGTATGATTTAAATTGATCTTTGAATTATTAATTTGGAAATATGGAGAATATTCTGAGAATCATGTCTGAAAATAATGTAAGTAATCAAGATATTTGTGTTAAAGGTTTAGACTATGCTAAATCGAATTTAGTATTTAAGATGTGAATTATGTTGAGATTGGAAATTCACGTATGAATAATTGTTGAGAAAAGAGATTTCAGAAGAAGTCATAGATTGTAAATATGGATTACCCGAGGTAATAAGGATATACTGAGATATAAAAAATGGTACTAGTATAATGGTAAAAAGAAGATACAAGTGAAATTTTTCATTGGCGGGTATGTTGACAAGTACGAATTGAATATATTATCTCAAGAAAGTTATTCAGGAAGTCTAAGGATCTTTATTAGATTATAGTATGACTGATACTAAATTTAAATAATGTGTTTATACATTAGAAGCTATGCTTTAAGTATCTTTATATTATTGTGGTGAAAGTTTGGAGAAATTAATTGTCCTTAGTTGAACTTGCTCATAGTAGTAATTATCATGCCACTATACAATGGCATCATTTGAAGTTTTACATGAACATCATAGGTTTCTTAATATGTGAGTGAATTGAGAAAAGTTAAACTTTGGAAATCTAATTTGGAATAACATGCAATAAATAGCATATGAATTATCTAAATTGATGATGCTAGTTTGGAGAGCATGCTTCAAGCATATGTTTTTGAGATAGGTAAGAGATTTCTTAACAGAATTTGTTTATAATAAAATGATATTAGAAGAAGTAAGCCTTATGTAAGAGGTGTTAAAAATGTTCTGTTAAATGACTCAGTGGAGTTAGATTTATTATAAGATGTTATTGATTAAGTGAATTTGGTTAAAAAGAATATACGGGAAACTCAATACAAGTCAAAAGTTTATAAGGATTATGAATGTTGAGCACGAGAAAGTATTAGTTGGTGACGATATATATATTCTTGAAGGACTCACCCATAGAAGAGGTAATGAGGTTTTGAAAATAAAAAGGGAAGTTACCCTCTCGGTATATAGAATTATTTGAATTCTTGAAAGGATCGGTTCAGTGGCTTATTGTTTAGTTTTACCACCTGCATTGGATAATGTTTATCCAGTTTTTCATGTGTCTATACTACGAAAATAGTTACCTGATTCTACACATGTTATACAATGTCCATAGATTCAGTTATAGAAAGATTTAACCTAAGAGGAACAACCAGTATGGACAGACAAGTAAAGACGTTACAGTCAAAAGAAATATTTACAGTAAAGGTGATATGGAAAAATCACTCTTTTGAGGAAGCGTATTTTGGAGGAGGTACATCAATCAGCCTATACTATCCTCCCAGGAAAAAATAAGATGTATAGTAACCTCAAGGACTTGTATTGTTGGAGTGGGATGAAGAAGGATGTAGCAGATTTTGTGGCTCAGTATTTGGTTTGTCAGCAAGTGAAAGCTGAACACTAGAAGCCTAACTATGTACTTCGTTACAGGGTTACCAAGGACCCCTAAGGGTTATGACTCAGTATGGGTGATAGTGGATCGAATGACCAAGTCATCCCACTTCTTACCAGTGAAGACTACCTCTAGTGTGGCTCAGTATGCAAGCCTGTATCTGCGTGAGATCGTCAGATTGCATGGAGTCCCTGTATCCATCATATCTGACCGAGGTCCACAGTTTACGGCAAGGTTTTGGAAAGCTTTTCAAGAAGCTTTGGGAACGAGGTTGGATCTAAGCACCGCTTTTCATCCCCAAACAGATGGCCAGTCAGAACGCACGATTCAAATTCTAAAGGATATGCTTAGAGCATATATTTTGGACTTTGGTGGCAGTCGGGAAGGATACTTGCCACTAGCTGAGTTTGTATACAACAACAGTTATTAAGCCAGTATTCAGATGGCACCTTTTGAAGCTCTTTATGGGAGAAGATGCTGATCTCCCGTTGGATGGTTTGAAGTTGGAGAAGCCAAGTTGCTAGGGCCAGACTTGGTGTAAGATACCATAGAGAAGGTCAAGCTGATAAGGGAACGACTTTTAACTGCACAAAGTCGTCAGAAGGCTTATGTGGACCATAGGCGTCGGAAGTTGGAGTTTTCTCTAGGCAATCACGTGTTCCTCAGAGTTTCATCCATGAAGGGAATCATGCAGTTTGGTAAGAAAGAGAAGTTAAGCCCAAGGTATATTGGACCCTTTAAAGTTCTGGATAGGGTAGGAGCGGTGGCATACTCCCTAGCCCTACCACCTGGATTGAGCGAAGTGCATCCAGTCTTTTATGTCTCGATGTTGAGGAAGTATCTACCCGACCCATCTCATGTGATTCAACCGCAGGAAATCCTTTTGGATGACAAGTTGGCCTACGAAGAGAAACCCGTGGCCATTGTTGATAGACAAGTGAAAAAGTTGAGGTCTAAGGATATCCCTACAGTGAAGGTGATCTGGCAAAATCATTCCAAAGAGGAAGCTACATGGGAAGTAGAGGACGTCATGAGAGAGAAGTATCCACAGCTGTTCCAAGAGTAGTTTTATGTTTTTATGTTGTTGGTTCTTGTAAAATTCGGGGACCGAATTTTTATAAGGAGGGGAGAATGTAATAACCCTCAACTAATAAAACCTTTGAAGGTTAAGTATAAATCATTGGAAACAAAGAAAGTTGAGAACAATGTAAAATTTTAGAGCGTTTTCGACCTTTTCTTCTGACCTTTCGTCACTCATATAATCATAACTCTCTCATATGAAATCTAAATTAAGTAATTCCAATTTCTAATGAAAGATAAGACATATATCTACATCTTTGATGTTGGGAACTTTTTCAAATTCCGTGAATATCATAGTGAGACGAGGCAAAACCCGAAGTGTAGTGTGGTCTGGACCTTTGCTCACTATTTTATGCATAACTCCTTCATATGAACTCCAAATTAGGTGATTCAAGTGGCTATGGAAAGCTAAGAGAAAGGGCTACAACTTTCATGTTGGACATTTTGTCAAATTCGGCGAAATGGAGTTCGCCGTGGTGAGAATAAGTTCGCCGCGGCGAGAATGATGCGGTATTTTTCCCGAGAGTGAGGTTTTCTGGTTTCGAGCTCGCCGCGGCGAAAATATACTCGCCGCGGCGAGAATGAGCTCGCCGGCGGCGAAATTCGTCAGAGAGGCATTTTTTTGCGGTCCCCCCCTCCTTTTTCCTTCATTTCTTCCATTGCTGAAGCTTTCTCTCTCTCTCTAAAATTTTTCTCAAACTTCTCTCTAAGATATCTCATCATCCAGACGTCCGATTTGAGCAAGTAAGGTACCGTTGGACTCGTGGGAAGAAGAGCTACAAATCCCACCGATCAATTTCGCCGGAAAGTCACCGGATTGTCGCCGGAAAATCGCATGAATAGTAACCTCCAAGGTAAAACTCCGTTTAATCGCGTTTTAGGCTCCGTTTTACCGAATTTCTTTCTTTAAATAGTCTTAGAATTAGTTTCTATACAGCATATAGGGTTTTTAGGTTTCGGCATGAATAGTGTTCCGGCGAGTGAATAGTGTTTTCCGGCGTGAATAGTGACTTTTAGAGTTTTCTAATTTTCATGTTATGGCTATGTTTTCTAGGTTGTTGAGCCATCACGAGGTGAAATTCTCGTTGTTGGACTCCTAGTAAGGTGAGTGGGTTTTTCATACTATAGCGAATGTTTTAGGAATTTGATTTATAATTCTCTCGTATGATTTTAACTAGTTGGAATGTATGTTAAATTGTTTTACCGCTTTGAAAACCAATATGTTCCAACCATGTTAAAAATTGTAAATTTCAATCCTAGTTGAACCCTAGGTATGCAGGGCAAGCATCTAGACTATTAATTCTCCATTTGAGCTAGATTTATAGAAATGCGAACTTAGTCATAGAAATGAACTAAGTTAGCCATGAAATGATTTAATGCATGATGAGCATCTATGTGACGTCTATGGACGATCTATGTTTAAAAGGGAAAATTTATGATTGTAAAGGTCTCCATGGGAATTCATGGATGAGATATATTTTAGAATAGAGTTTTATGCATGAAAAGAGCTAGATGGAGAATTATAGCTTTATTGTAAAGTTATTGAAATGTTTTACTTTAAACTCTTTGAATAGCATATTTCAAATGTTTTCTATTGGAGGGACCCTTTTAGATCACTGTTAGCTAGCCGCAGGTAGTGCTAGTCCTGGTGCACCTTGCTCATGTTACGGCTTCGGCCTAGGATATTGTGACGGGCATATGACTGCCTAAGACATAAAATTTAGGGTGGACTTATGTCTACGCCTACAGTGATTACCCTACCCTTGCTGTGTGCTTGGGGAAGATGATAGATCTGTTAGGAAAGACCTCCAATAAACTGATGCATTTTTCTTAAAGATTAAATATTTCTAAACAAGCTCATTCATCATTGTTATTGCATAAATATCTTCATTTATTACTTACCATGCATAATTGATTTGCTTACGGTTATTGATTTAATCCTGTTTTATCTTTTGAACATACATTTGAACTGTTTAGCATTCTTTCAATAAATTATGGTTAAATGCTTAATGTTTCTATTGTTATCTTTATATTTGGATTTCAATTATTAAACCCATTGCGAAACACTCGTGCTTGGTTTGCCCTGTTTCAGTTATAGTATGATTTACTCATTCACTGAGATGTGGTAATCTCACCCCTCTTTTGTTTCCTCCCCACAGATAGTCAAAGAGACTTTGATCCAGCTACAGCTTCGTAGGAGGCTGAAGATAGTGTTGGTGAGCCCCAGTTTGGGCAAGGCTCTTTTGTACTGTTTGTTTAGTTTAGTTATGTCTAGAGTATCTCCATGAACATACAGGCAGGATCCTCGCTTCTTGCGTATTTTGATGTGTTTTTTGAAAAATGGTTTTATATTTTATAATAATGTTGGTATTATGAGGCCTTGGGCCAAGTTGAATCACATGAATATTATGAGGCCATGGGCCAAGTTGAATCAGAATGTTGGATTCATGAGATATCATGAGATATATATATATATATATATATACATATATACAGTATTTTCTGATATTGGATGTGGCATATGTGGCCAGTTATATTTATTATGTACTCTGGATTGTGTGCTGGATGTTTGTGCATGCTATGTGTTAGGCTTGCGGCTAGGGGGAAACCCTTATGTCGTGCCGGTCATGTGTTCCATCTTTTGGGGCCGTGACAATATGAATATGTCTTTTCAGAGACAATTTGTAATATCTTCTTAGGAAGATATCATATTTTGTGATGAAATATGATGATGGCTTTTGCACATAAGCATAGACATATCACATACTATATATCATTCTGCATCTACACTATTACATCATTGTGATCATGCCGATAGCGTATTTGGCTTATGTGGTTGTGGATGAAATATACGATTTAACTATGCATTATTGTCCATAGTTCTGAATTAATTATTTTATTGGATCAATCATGTTTGAAGAGGTTTTATTAGGTTAAAGATAAGTGGCCATAGTCGTTCAACATGAGAGTCATTTTCAACTTGTTTTCTATAAATGATTAAAACCTAATCAATGTCGCCCAAGTGAGAGAATGTTAGAGTTATTGAGCTTAGTTTATTGTAGTATTTTGGTTTAACAAACTGGGTTGAATGTTAGTCTAATAATATGAACTTGATATCTGTTAATAAATGATCAATTGGGTAGGTTCATGGGTCAATTATAGGGCCAAAAGTTGACTATCAATGATTGGTAGATAATTGTCAATCCAAAGATAAATATAAAAGGGCTGAGTCGCCTCTTTGATCTATTGAGTAACTTATTTTCTCATATGAGGAGTTACTATTTAGAGGATGAGGAGAGGAAGACTTATCTTGAATGTGGACATATGAACACGTTGAAAGTCTTTGAATTAATGGCAATAAGAAGTAAATTAATATTCTTTATAATCAAAGATTAATTATGGTATTTAGTATTCAATACATGATTTCTAATTTTCTATCAATATGGTCTTTCTGCATGGATCCACAGGCTCCAAGGATTAGTTTCAAGAAACCTATTGGAAGCATAACTATTTCTGGTCACAAGTTCTTGGGGTGCCCTATTCCTTGTGGGGTTGTAATAACTCGTTTGGAATACATCAATTGCCTCTCTAGTGATGTTGAGTACATTTCCTCAAGGGATACCACAGTCACAGGAAGCCGGAGTGGGTTTGCTCCAATCTTTCTCTGGTACACTCTCAACAAGAAAGGCTTGATAGGGCTCAAGGAAGAAGTGCAGAGGTGCATAAAGAATGCATGTTACGTGCAGGATCATCTCCGCAATGCCGGCATTGGCACGATGATGAATGAATTTAGCAATACTATTGTGTTTGAGAGCCCTCATGATGATGACTTTGCTCGTAGGTGGAGTTTGGCTTGCAATGGAAACATAGCACATGTGGTGGTAATGCAGCATGTTACCATTGAAATGTTGGATTCATTTGTTAATGAATTAGTTCAGAAACGTTCCATTTGGTACCGACATGGTCAGAATCATGAGCCACTATGCATTGCAGAAGAAATTGGGGCTGGGAATTGTGCTTGTAAATTGCACAATTCATTATTATCGGCAAGAACTCGTTGACCTTTATATGTGTATAAGTGAGACTTAATGGAAATAATCATTATTATAATATGTTATTTATTTATGATTAGTGAATAATTAGGAGAATATGGCCTGGTTTCAGTTTTGGAGAGGTTTTGATGAAGGTAGGAAGCTATTTCTCATTACAAAAACTATTAGCACTAATTGGGAAAGTTTGTGTATCAAAAGTTATGTTCGTGTAAATGTTGGACTAAATGAATTGATTTAGTTTAAACAAGTCATAGACAAGCCAGCATATGGACAAATTCGGTCATAGTTCGTGTAACATTTGAAATATGAAATTATTTCTTGCAACTTAAAGTGTTAAACAAGTTTCATGTGACTTGTTTAGTTACCACTTAACTATATTGATGGTATTTTAATTTTAATTTTCCTAGAAATAATAATATAAATATTAAAATAATATGATGAAATCATGAAATTATGTTTAATATAAGTTATAATTAATTATGAGTCAAGTTGTGAATATGATTTCTGTTCAATTTTTAAAAAATTCAAACACAATGTGAAAAAATATTTAAAATAAAATATATTTTTTCATCATAACCAAGTTTAATTAAAGAAGAACTCAAATGCATTTTTTTTATCAAGGTCTTCAATAAATATATGAAATCCGGAGGATCTTTTATAAAAAAATTCAATAATAATGTAATATTGAATTATAAAAAATGTTCATATGTTATATTTTTCTTTAGGAATTTGGTAACAAACACCTAAAATAATTTTACCTAAAATAATGCTCCTCATGTTATAGCCCAGAATGCTAATTCTTTTCTGGTGATTGTATTTGGACATCTAAATCTCCCCTTTGTGTGGTTCCTGTCCTTTTGTTTGGATTGTCTCAAATAAAGTTACTCATAGTTTCTGGGAAAAAAAGAAGAAGAAAAGAAATAATTTTGCCTCAAATGTTATGCCAATTGATATTGATAATTTTATTTTTATTAGTAAAAATTTATCAATTTATCACAAAATAGTTCAATATCATATTCAAAATTACAATCTTTGTATGACTACATTTTATCAACATTTACTTGTTATTCAAATATATAATTTATATCAATAAAAAAAATTTCAAGTTCATTATTAATATTGGGAAAAAAAATTTGTAATAATAATTTTTTAATTAAATGGTTTTTTATTTTAAATAATCTAATCAAATTTTACAAATTATGTTAACATAATAATTTTTTTTTAATATTAAGGTAAGGGATATACTTCAGTTTTAATTAATTGACCTTTTCTAATATTATTTACCAAATACTCTAGTTTTATTTGTAAAATTATTGCAGTCTGTTCACATGGACCCTAGTCTCAAGCTGTCTTAACATAATTTCTGGGATGTCACTTCCATAGAAACAATCACTACAAGAAAAAAAGGTTTTTGTGACGACTAAAGTCATCACAAAAACCTGAAAAGTCGTCACAAAAGACATTTTGTGACAACTTTTAGTCATCACTCCTTGGCCGCTAAAAACGTTGTCGCTAAAGGTTTTTTGTGACGATTTTTGAAGTCGTCACTAAAGCTACACTTTTAGTGACAATTAAAATCGTCACTGAAACCTATAAAACTCGTCACTAAAAGGCAAAAGTCGTCACAAAAAGATTACAAAATGAGATTATGAAGGTCTTTTGTGACAACTTCAGTCGTCACTAAATGTATCTTTAGTGACGAAATTTGTGGTCGTCACTAAAGGTTTCGTGAATCTGATCTTTTAGTGACGATATAGGTTGTCACTGAAAAGAAGTTTTAGTGACAATTTATAAAAGTCGTCACTGAAAACCTTAAACATAATGAGTTTTAGTGACGATAAAAGTCGTCACTAAAAGTATTTTTAGTAACGATTTGTAAATATTGCCACTGAAAGTCTTGACGTAATGAGTTTTAGTGACGACTAATATCGTCACTAAAAGTGTTTTTAGTGACCACTTACATACATTGTCACTGAAAGTATGTTTTTAGTGACAATAAAAGTCGTCACTGAAAGTGTTTAAACTATATATAACACACATTCTTCATTTTTAGTGACAATAAAAGTTGTCACTAAAAATATTTTCAGTGACAACTAACATTAATTGTCACTAAAAGTTTTATGTAAATAGGAATTCAGTGACAAAAATAATTGTCACTAAATCTTTTGTATTTTTTTTAACCATTTGATTTTCTTTAAAAATAAAACCTACACTATGATATCAATCGAAATAATTTTTTTTGATAAAACGATATATATTAAAATAATTTCAGCTACAACAAAATTTTGTTGATAAGTAACAACCATATATCCGTTAACAGAAAATTAAAATACAAATAATAAAATATCAACAAAATAAAAAGCATCAAGTCTATGGTTCTCTTGAAGTTGCTAGTGTTGCATTCTTTGTAGAATTTGGTATAGCACTCCCCGTTGGCAGAACTAAAATTTGTTCCTATTTACAACACATGAAAACAAATTAATAATTAGCAAGTAATACAAAGCACAAGCTAATTAAATAATAACAATTATTATATATACTTTTAAATAATTTATAACTATAAAAGAGAGCAAAACACGAGATATGTTATGCATGGTGAACCTTTAACTATTATGTTATATGTATGATGAGTAAGTTGCAACCCTTTATCAAGCAAACAAAAAAAAAACTCCAGGTAGCATTCAGTTTTCCAGCATTGCATATTCCATAAAAAAAAAATTCTAAATCACAATATCAAGATCCAAATTCATCTTCTCTATTGCCCCAAACAATGATATTGCCTCATAATGAAGTATGCACTTGAATAGTCCATCTAATATAATGGCACAAGTCTGGAGACTGGGATCTTGGCCATATGTATGCATATTTAAAATAGTTCTTTGGCAGCTAGTGGTCTACTCACTTGGCAAAACCCACCTATAAGAGTGGTCCACATGATAACATTTGGAATGAATCCTTTATTAACCATTTCATAAGAGATATATTGCCTTGCTAATGTTTTTGATCTTACACCATCCATGGATCAATGAGTTATAAGTTACAATGTTCGGTAAACAACCCCTGTCAGACATCAATTTAAATACTTTCATGGCCTCATTCATTTGCTTTTGAATGCAATATCCACCAGTCAAAGCATTATAGGTGACAACACCAGTCAAAGCATTAAAGCTAACATGTTATGCATGGTCAAACCTTTGAAAAATAAAGTGAAAACCTTAGATAGAAAGTTACAATGTTTGGTAAACAGCCCCTGTCAGACATCAATTTAAATACTTTCATGTCCTCATTCATTTGCTTTTGAATGCAATATCCACCAATTAAAGTATTATAGGTGACAACACCAGTCAAAACATTAAAGCTAATATGTTATGCATGGTCAAACCTTTGAAGAATAAAGTAAAAACCCTAGATAGAAAGTTACAATATTTGGTAAACAACCCCTGTCAGACATTAATTTAAATACTTTCATGGCCTCATTCATTTGTTTTTGAATGCAATATCCACCAGTCAAAGCAATAAAGCTAATATGTTATGCATGGTCTGACCTTTGAAGAATAAAGTGAAAACCCTAGATAGAACTAAGTATGGTGGTGGCCTAAGAAAGAAAATGAAGAGAGAAAATAGTAACAACAAATCTAGTGAAACACAAAACTTGAAAACAACGTAAGACAATCATACTAGACTCACAGTAATTCAACTAATAATTGCAGTATGCAAAAGTAATCTAGATTGATGAACTGTATGGGAGTGCTTAAAACAATTATGGATATTGTTAATTATGAACACTTTTACAACTAGATCTAGAAAAGTAGTAAGTCAACCACTGTGGTTGTAATTAATACCAAACATGCTTTTACATGCTTCAAGATTCAGAAAACAGACAATGAGAAACACATTGGAAATCTTAAATCTAAACTTGGTAAAAGAATATATGTCATGATTAATGCTAACACTCAGAACCATATATGATTTGCAATCACACCCAAAAGGACAATAGTAGTACAAGTGAAGTTTCTATGACAAACAACTTGTTTCAAAAAACATATATTCACAAAAGCATGCCTTATCAAAAAATTTAATATAAGCAACTGAATTTGTCAACCATGATATTGAAATACATGACAACCTGTATAACCATAAACATTCTATAAATATAATATCAGTGATAGTGACCTAATCCTCTCTAAACCAAGCTTCCAATAAATGACTATATCCTATCAATAAGTTGATGCAAGAAATAAGAAAAAATTTGATGTAAGAAATAAGAAAAAAGTTACTAAATAAGCATAACAACTTCAGAAGTTAATAAACATCTTCAACCTATCATATGTTGAGATAGTTCATACAATATTATCTTCCTATATGAAACAAGTGTTTTAATCAAATATGGAATGCTACAAAATGATACCCTTCTTCTTTAACAATTTGGTGAAATAAGCGATATGAGTATTAGGTGACCACGATAGCCAAATCCTGAATAGAAACAAAGGAAAGAAATAGTCAATATGGGACAAAATATTGCAACAAGCAAAAAAGTGACACTTAATCTATCAACAATCAAAATGAAGAAAAAAAGTCATAAAATAGTTAATTTCATATTTAACACCCAAAGTGTCCTACTGCTAAGAAAAATCAAGTGACACTTATGTATAAATGTGTTGGATTGTATCATATAATTGCTTGTGCAACTCCCTATTTAGTTTCTGCATTTAACAAAGTTGTTTATAATGTCTAAATATGGATCTAACCTATTATCTAAGAAATAAAAACATATATAAGTGAATGAACTTTCCATATGTTTGATGTCCCTCCAAACTATGCCAGCGTGGACATCCAGATCAGTTCCTTGCTTGACTCCTTGCACGTAATGCTCTGAAGGTAGAAAGAAAGTAAATATTAGCAGGGACCAACCGGGAATGGAAGTATTTCCTTCTCGCAGACACTTGATAATGTAGCGTTCCTATATATATTTAGCTTGTGCAACTCCCTATTCAGTTTCTGCATTTTGAGAGAGATGATTTAGAAAAACAACTTACAGAGAGAAAATAAAAAAAGAAAAGAAAAGAAATAGCATTAAAGAAATTAAATAAACTGAAATTTATAATGTCTTCCTTTCTCATGTATGAAAATGCAATGTAATTTTAACTATTAAATACAAAATAAATAATTAGTACTCAATTAAAGATAATGGTGGATATGTCTTTAGAGTTAAATATCTAAGTTCAAGTCTCGATTAAAAGTAAATAAACTAAAAAAAAATTATAATGGTAGATATGGATTCTTAACACACTTGTAGGCCGAGCTCAAGTATAAAATTATAATGGCAGCATGGTAGCTACACCAAATTGAAAAGGTTATGTAAACCCCCTCCCTTCAAAAATAAAATAAAATCTAGTGCTGTGATGTATTTGCCCAAAAATAAAATAAAATCTAGTGCTGTGATGTATTTGCAGTAGTAACTAGTAAATCAGATCTTGTAAAATTAAAAACAAAAAAAGAATTGGAAAAAATCAGATCTTTTATTTTATTTTTATTCAATAAGAAAAACAAATAATTTCTAGAATAAATAAGCGTTACAAAGAGACCAAACTGCTACGCTATAACCTGTGAATGTGGAAGCGGTGAAAAAAGGAAAACAGGGAATATTTTACAACAAAAGAAAGAATCAAGCTGATTATTCATCGAGAAAGGTTGTTCCCACTAACCAACACAGATCTATTCATCGAGAAACATGAAAAGAAAAAAATAAAAATTCCAAAGGCTGATTATGGTGCTGTCATAACTAAATCAGGCTAGGTCTAAGAAAATAACTTACAAACAGTGTGAGAACAACAACTATGACCATCACTGACCATCCCAAATGATGAGGAAAATCATCTAACAGTTTTTCAGCTACAAAAGCACAAAAAACAGGAACAGGGGCGACAAAATCATCTATTCTCTTAATTTATTGTTTTACAATTAACCTAATCAACAAAATGATAAGGGAAAGTGACATTACATAAGTATAATCATGGTTTTGAAAAATAGATTGAATCAGTCAATTTTATTGAAAAATTGATAAATTTATTTGATCACCAATCTAATTACAAAGAAAAAAAAATTAGAAATCTTCAAAACAGTTAATAGGATCATTCAACCCAAAACCAGAAATTAGGACTTTGTAGCATTTCCTATCCACCTTGCCTTTTTCATGCAGACTAAGCATTATTCACTGTTGGATTACGACTTTTCAAATACTCAAGTCAAGCTAACATAAAAAAAGTGTCTATGGAAAAGAAAAACTCTAAAAGCTTAATAAAATAAAGTAAGGAAGATGCCTATCAGCTTTGTCTTCTGGTTCTGTAATATTCCATGAATTCCAACAACATATTCCAACATTTAACTTCAACTTTTTTTATGGATAGGGATATTTAACTTCAAAGCTATTGAAATAAAGTTAAGAATACACAAAGCCAAATAACCTGGATGTGATCTCTTGATGCAGCAAGCATTGATTCTGCATTTATTTCTGTTCCATGGTCATAGCCATTAGGCTGCAGATAGAGCAGGAATCTTAACGCTCAGAAGCTAGATCATACTTGAATTCTGCCAACTTAGAAAAATCTAACTATTGTACACTGGTTATTGACCAAGTAATTCAGGCACGTCTAACCATAATTTGAAATAATTTCAAAGAAGTGACACATACAAATTCGAATCAACAGAGACAACTTTTGTGAATAAATTCAAACGGGGTAAGGGATGGTGATCGTGGGGGAAAATTGGGAGGTGAGTGTGACATTTAAAAATAAAAAAGCAATTGATCAAGTTATTGAAAAGGATTGAGTTAAAAATATGAAAACTAATGAAAGCAAAACAACGTAGCTTAATTTTTACAGCAGAATTTCCTTTCTTAAGTCAAACATTAAGTTGTCAAATACAATGAATTTCAGCGTTCCCACTATTTTCACCACATATTTTTTCTGTTTTAAATTATGTATTTCGTTTATAATATACTATCTGTTTGAAATATCTTCCCTAATTTCTGTTTAATTTTTTTCATACTACTTCAAACCTTAGGAATCTCTTTCACTGCAAATATAAATATTTTTGGTTGGTTCATTGGCTTCAAAAAATCTGTGTTTCTTCTTTTTCTTGACAGCACCGTGTATGTTCAACCCAAAACCAAACCAGAACACATGCTTGTGGCTCATTCAACAGTTAATAGGATCATTCAACCAAGAAAGGAAGAAAGCTGGAGAGATGTATCATGCCCTAGCATTCACTATAGCCTCCCAAAATATGCTCAAATGCAGAACAAGAAAGCCAAAATCACCAATCCCAACTGAAATTTCAAAGCCCCCAAACTGATTAAGTAGAAGGTAAAAAATGAAGGAGCATTGCACGCACTACCTTGGACTTGAAATCTCCAGCAATGTCGTCCACTAAGCTGCAGATCCGAGCTCCTTTCACCCGCGGAGCTGTTGCTTTGAGCACTTGTCACTGGGAACCTGAAATGGCTGTGAGCTGAGAGTTGAGCGCAAGAAAGCAGATTCACGGTTAACTTGAGGAAGCAGATGGGGAAGGCGCTCTGTTTTCGTTTGAGCGGGACAGTTTTCCTAAAACATGCTGTGTCTTTTACTTTTTAATAACCGGTGAGAAATGGAAGCAGAGGCGCGAGAATGGGAAAGCAGAAGGCGCTCGGTTTTTGGGTCAAATCCTCTTAGACTTGACGTCTCTAGCACGCTGATATATAAGTTATAAAATTAGAAGAAATCTTGGCACAGATATTACGTGATATTTAGAAGAAATGTTTAAGTAGATATTAGGTCCACATAGTGGTTGGGTTAAAATATAGTATACAATTTAATATATAATCATAGATTACTTGCATGATCATATATATATATATTGATGGACTTAGATTAAAAATAACAAAAAACGAAGAGAAATTAAATAAAAAAAATGTAGTACCATATCAAATCATGAATTTTGTCTATATACATTTCTAATTTATTTTTTTATTTGCGATTAAAAAAATACAGTAGAGTATCTAATTATGAGTTTTGTATACATTTTCTCATTTGTTTTTCTTTTTGGAAATTACACTTCTTATAGAACATTTCTTGAAAAAATATAAATATAAATATAAATATAAAAACTTCCACTTATGTATACAAAACATATAACAAATTATCATTTGTTTTTTCTTTAATTTTTATTAAAATTAAAATAAAAAAATTCAAATTTACACTCTATTTCATTGATTTTATTTTTTTATTTAAATTTATATAGCAGTTAAAATATCTTTAAACTAAACTCCAAATTAAATCCCATAATATATTAAATATAAAATTTTTTATATTGATTTAATATGTTTAAAATTTATTTTTAAAAATAAATTTTAAGAGAATCAATTCTATGTTGACAAGAATTAATTTCATTTTGTCACCACTTTTAATATTTAAAAAGATTTCAAATGCAATTATTTCTGCACGCAATATTATTTGAAGGACATATGCATTCCATTTTATTTTTTTCAATAGATTATTTTATTTTTTCTACAATTTATTCCCATATTTTATTTTTTTAAATAAATTATCTAAAAAAATTATTATCTCCTAAAAAATATTTCCACTTTTGATTTTTTGACAAATTTTTAAAGTTTTTCAACAAAAATTTTAAGATAAAATTATTTTAAACTAATTATATTTTTAAATGTTATTATGAATTGGGATAAACTCTTACGCACAATGGTTTTCCTTAAAACTGACACTCTATGTTCTATAAAAGTAAAATGGATATTTATGACATTTGATCATCAATTAATAATATTGCCTTTATCTAACATTCAGTTGGGAGAGTGATAATTTATTGTAATTTACTGATTGAAAATAAAGATCATGCTAAACAAGTTATTATTCATGTTTTTTATTATGTTCTTTTGACTTAACTAATAGATAGAATAATAATTTGCATTCCTATACTCATCTTGGTAGTTTGTGATTGACAACTTGTTTGATGAAAACTTTAAGTCTTCCTAATTTTATTGGCTTATAATTCTTTTCTCCATTATCTAGGCTTTCAATAACATTAGTGACGACAGATTATTTTTTAAAAAATTATTTCTATTTTTTTGCTGCATTTCTATTTTATTTTTTCAATAGATTATTTTATTTTTCCAACAAATTATTCCCATATTTTATTTTTTAAAAATAAATTATCTAAAAAATTATTGTCTCCTTAAAACTATTCCCACTTTTTATTTTTTGACAAAATTTTAAAATTTTTCAACAAATATTTAAAGACAAAATTATTTTAAACTAATTATATTCTTAAATTTTATTTTTTCTTCAATTTTTAAAAGATAAAATAATTTAAAATAATTTATTTAAAATTTTAAAACTTTAAAAATATGATAGAAAATAATTTTTAAAGAAAACAATATTTCCTCCTAAAATCAAATCATAAACATTGGTATATTTTCAGCTTTTAGTGACGACCAAGTCGTCACTAAAAGGTTAAAGCAGAAAAATTTTATTTTTCAATTTTCAGTGACGACTAAGTCGTCACTAAATGTAATCTTTTAGTGACGATCTCATAAATTTGTCACAAAAACTTATAAATTAACAATTTGTAACGATTTTTTTGTGACGACTTATAAAGTTGTCACTGAAAATTTGTGTTTTTGTGACAACTTTTAAAAGTCGTCACTAAAAGTACAACTTTCAGTGACAACCCTTCAAAGTCGTCACTGAAAGTATAACTTTCAGTGACAACCCTTCTAAGTTGTCACTAAAAGTCTTTTTCAGTGACAACTTTTTTAGTTGTCACGAAAAAATGGTCACAAATTGTCAGTTTTCTTGTAGTGAATTATCACTAAGGTCCAAATGTTTCATATCATGCAACTCAATCAATAAAGAAATATTGATTTATCTTTCAAATTTTGTGGATCATATGAACAGCGAAGATAAAGGTTTTGAACATGAACTGTTTCATTGCTACAAGGAACTTCTCTCCAATTACAATAATCTCCATTTTCATAGTCTCGCCAGGTAGACAGTATTTCAAAGTCATATTGGATGCTTTCTTTGAACATGAGCAGTCCCTTTTTCACTTCAGTGGCCCAGTTGAATCATATACGAAGCAAAAACAGCAATACCGATAGAAAAGCTTGACCAAAAAAAAAACCTCTCATTACAGCTTTCCTCCTATGGAATATTTTCAATACCATCACTTTAAAGTCAGACAAGTGGAACTCATAAACTTATGGCTTAAGTAATAAAAAAACTTGAGCATAGCAACTGAGAGACTTTTGTATTGTTAGAAGTTAAAGTGTATGAAAAAACAATTATGAAAAAGAGTCAGCCTTAGTGCCTTGAGCAAAATGAATTTTATACTTAAAAAAACGTGAAGATACTCGTGCTTCCTAAAAAAGGGGGGGGGGGATTGCACTTTGCTACCCTAATCTATACTTTCAATTGCATTTGCTTCACTAGTCTTTAAATCATCATAATGTCTTCCCTTGGCAGAATCTTTGTTTCAAAGTATCCACTTTTGTTAATTTTTGATTCAGTTGGACTATGACTTGTTCATGAAAGGGCTTTAGTTTCTGGCTTAGAATTGGACATTATTTGTCAGACTGCAATAGTAAGGACTTAAGTGGAAGTGCACCAAATGGTCCCTTATTCTTGTATTGAACGTACATGCTCTGAGAATTTTGATTACATCAAAGGTCAACTTCTCCCGCAAATTGCAGGACTTTCTCGTATGATGTTATTCTAAATAGCAGGTTCCATAGATTCTCTGCTTCTATTCATTATGAGAATTTGGGAGAAAATTTTCAAAGAGGGAGGAGTAATTTTGATATTTCCGATGTAAAAATGGCATGTACCATTCACATGCAGGTTTAGAAGTTAAAATTAATTGAGTAATTTAACTTTGCGGTGTAAGTTGCAATGGAAACATAAATAGAGACATTGCAATGATTTAAAAATCATGAAAAAAAAGTATAATTAGAGATGTAAATCAAGTGTCAAATTTTCATTTCCCAAAAAAAAGAAGCAAAACAACCAAAGAGAACCATTCACAATTTTTCTTATGACATTTTTTTTTCTAGTTTCTCTTCTTTACTTTTTACAAGAAGCGAGGGATTCCCCACAACTTCTGTCAAAAGACTTTTCACAATTTTCTCGCCCTAACATACATACATACATACATACATACATACATACATATATATATATATATATTTGAAATGACATTTTTATGAAAAAACTTTTTGTGTTCTTTATTGTAAAATTCTACAAGGAATTCTTCAATTAGGCCCACAATAGGCACTATAAATTCTACAGTAGAGTCTTGATCCCTCACATCTTATGAAAAGAAAAGAGACGAGAAAAAAATATCATTTGAAAAATAATAATCACACTTTTGATATTCTCAATTTTATAAATGCGTCAATTTAATTTTTTTTATAATTTGTAATATGAATTTTTTTTATTTTTAACAAATGAGATCGCTCCATTGAATTTACCATATATTTTGTAATTAATATGCAAATCATATGCCATGCCATTAATATGTTTTCTTGAGTGACTAGATATGACACATGTGTCACATGTGGATCATTAGATAAAAAGCCTTGTGTTAGAGTTTCATTTTAGGCCACAAAATATGTTGAACTGCCTTTATATGTAATGTTAGAGGTCTGAACTTAAAAAAAAAATATTTATAGGGAGAGATAGTTTTAGTACTCCGAATAAGGTTAGTCTTATACTCAAAGAATGCGAGAATACTCATTTTAGAAGCAAAAGAAAAAATGAGTATACGTATATAGGAGCAGCTTTGATATAGAAATAATGGATGAATTTGTGTCATTAATAATTCAAGACAAATAATTATAATTAATTATTATTCAGTAAATTAAAATCAGAAACATGTGCAAAACATTTATATAAATAATTAAATCTATATATACATAACTCATGAGCTGTTGACTTAAGTGATAAGCAGCTTAGAGCTTAACAGTTGAAAAATATCTGTAATGTCAGGAGTTTGAATCCACACAACAGCAAAAAATTGTTGGGAGGAATAATCTTAGTATTTGAGTGAAATTAGTTCTATACTTAAAAGATACAAGAATACTTAATGCCAAGAAAAAAAACTATATATACATAAAAAAACACTCCAATGCCACAAAAAAAGGAATAAACTCCAAAAAATTCATTGAATCAAACATAACTTTAATATTATCTCGTGATTCCAGTATGATCTTTGATTTAATTAATTTAATACTGAGGTCATTCATTTTTTTTCCTCCTCTTCACTGTCGTGATTTCTTTCCACCGTTGAGACTTTTGTTCAGCTAAAAAGTGAAAGTTCTCTTTTTCAATGACTGACACACATAATAGGGCACACGTTATTTTTGGATTTCCTTCGTTTGCTTCACCTCAAACATGCGCAAATTAATATAATCAAATACTCTAATAATTATACAGTAATTGCGAGTTTTACCTGCATGCCATCACACTATGCAGCCTACCCCGCAGCTTGGCCTTTTCCTGCATTATTGGCTCCTTTTTTATCCTTTTGTGTTTCATTTATGGTTTAAGATCAGGACCCGCAGCAACACACCCACCTCCCCAGCGACAGTACAGCCACTCATAGAAGTACAAATGAAAATATATAATATCTTGATAACGAAATGGTCTTTAAAAAATTAAATTGAAAAAAATTGTATATTAAAAAATTGAAAAATAAATATTTTTTAGAGACCAAAACGTACAGTAATTCAATCATAAATATAAAAATATATGTGATATATATATATATATATATATATATATATATATATATATATATATATATATATATATATTATAAAATTCACTTTTTGACATTTATATTTTTAAGTAACTTAGATGTATCTATTTAAAGCATATATCTTAGTCTAAGAACTAAGATTCATTTTTAGATGTTAGAAAATATCGACGCATGAAGTTATGATTCCTCATACCAATATTTTTTATAAAGAAAATAAATTAAGCAAATGTGTCCAAAAAAAATCTCTCTCATGGACCGAACAATTTAAGACTTTCAGCAGAGATCGTTGACTAGGGAGTTCCAGCTACAATAGCACTTTCATTAAAAAAAAATTCAATGATACCGTTGTGGATATTTTGTGCAAATTCTATTAATATTAATTATGATTAATAATTCCTACATTCTCTAACTTCTTTGTATTCGTAAGCCTTAAGTTAGTTCTAGAACAATCCTTCACAGCAAACAAAATAGTGGGATATTCTTGACCCACTTTATAGTGCATGAATAATTAAAGATAAAATATGATACTAATTGCTAAAACAAAACCATTGTTGGCAAGAATTGGATTATAAAACACTCTGTTGAAAAAGGAATGTCACACTCACATGCCTTATTGAGGTAGGACGAGAACGAAATGAGTAAAAAATTCATTCTAGAAATCATTTTTCTAACGAATTTTAAAGAAATTAAAATTTTCACATACTCACGACAAAAATTATTTAAAAAATTTCTTT
Source organism: Gleditsia sinensis (assembly GCA_037074535.1). Taxonomy (NCBI): domain Eukaryota; kingdom Viridiplantae; phylum Streptophyta; class Magnoliopsida; order Fabales; family Fabaceae; genus Gleditsia; species Gleditsia sinensis. The sequence continues at coordinate 68,327,553 of CM073463.1, read as the reverse complement.
TAAACTTTCAATTTCAAAGGAGTTATATAAAACCCACCATTAAGGCACAATGAAAATGAATATTTATTTATAGATGATAAATAAAATTTTAGACTTGTTAATTATTATAGGTTAGATTGAATTATTGGAACTACTAGTTTATTTTTTAAGGCTCTCCTATAAATGTCTCATCTTTCTCTCAAGTATGGGGTTGTCGGGCTGGTAACAATTTTCCTTATTTTTCTTTATTTTTAATTATAGACTAAGAGCATGTTTGACTTAGCACTTTTTAGAAAGAAAAAAATTTCTTTTCATTTTCATCCTATTAGGCCAAGACAAAGAATTGCTTTAAAATACTAGCAAAATCTATTTTTCTACTGAAGCAGGAACTTGGTATTTTTTCCTTTGAAGTAGAATCAAAAAATTAATTTTGTTAAGAACAAAAATATCCTCACATAAAAAAAAATTCAAAACTATTCAACAATATCTTTTTGAATATATAAAATTTTACTACCTAAGTCCTGTAGTTTTTTTAAATTAAAATATGTTATTATGAAATTTATTATATATTGATGATGATAAATTTTTATAATTCAAACTTTTGTTGTATATTTTTTAATATATTTATTGTGAATAAGAAAATTATATATATATATATATATATATATATATATATATATATATATATATATATATCTGTGTGTGTGTGTGTGTGGTTGTGTGCATGTATGTATATATGTATAAATACATTTCTGTCTTGAGTACAGTACTTTTAGTCTTTTTAATATTGTCAACGTCATAATTTAATCTTCACTACAAGAAATAAGAATTAAAGTGATGACTTTGCTCAAAATGTTACCATCTTAGAATCTAAGGTGACAACATTTGTTGTCGTTATCAAAAGTTGGTACAGTGATTACTTTATGTTGTCACAAAAAGCATTAGAACTCATCATTAAAAGTCTACATCTTTGTCATAATAGTCATCACTTAAGAAACTTTAAGATGAGGGCTTTTATTAAACTGTCAGTGACAATATGTAGTTTGTTGGCACTAAAACATTTTAAGGTGACAACAAAAAGTTGTCACCACATGTAACCTTTTAGTGACAATCCCAGTTTATTGTCATTGAAAATGCTTTAAGGTGACAACAAAAGGTTGTCACCATAGGTGAACTTTTAGTGACAACCTCAAATTTGTTGTCATTAGCAGTACTTTAAGGTGATGACTTTTAGCTTAACTAAAGTACTTTAACTGAAAACAAATTATTGTCACTATAGATAGATTTTCAGTTGAAAATACATTATTATCTCTTTTTCTAATAATTATCCTTACACTAATTACTCATAAAGCAATATCAAAATTTTCGTTTATTAAAATTTTAAATGTTAATACCAAATCTATTCATATTGTATAATTCTTATTTTCAAAAAGGGATTAGGTGTTGACATAAAAAAATTGTTACTTTTCCTATATTAGGTGATGACAAAAAAAGTTTCACCAAAAATATTAATATTTAAAAGAAAATTGTCAAAAGGGAATTAAGTGGCGACATAAAAAAATGTCATCACCTATTCCGTACTAGGTGATGACAAAAAAGTCATCAACAAATCTATTAATATTTAAAAAAGAAAAAAATAGGGAAAATACTTGTAAAAGGGGGATTAGGTGACCACATAGAAAATGTAATCACCTATTCCCCGCCAGGTGACGAAAAAAATGACATACCAGAGACTTTCACTTATGAAAACTTAAGATCATCACTAAAAGTGCTTCAGGATATACCTTTGCTAACAACTTGAACTAGTTCACCAAAAATGCACTTTTAGTGACGACTTTTGGGGTTATTACCAAAAGGTTATCACTAAGATCTGAAATTCTTATAGTGCCCTCTGATTCAAATTGAAGCAATGTTACTATTTTAATTTTAAAAAAAAATTATAGTTAAATCATTCTTTTATAGTCTGTTGTGAATGTTAACCCACTAATATAGCATCAGCCTAGCTTTTTTTTTTTTTAAAAAAAAAAGACTATCTTGATGATACCCAATCAGCTAAAATTACGTGTTTTAATATGATGAAAATAATGTGAGAAAGTGATATCACGTGAATAAAATATAATTTTAACTTTTTTTTCAAAAAAAAAAGAAAAAGATTTTAACCATTGAGGTGCTATATATCTAGATAGTACAGTTTATTGAAGAAGAAAAAACCACATTCGTAGTTAACATTCACATCACCATCTTCTGTTAAAACAATGACGGGACTATAAACAAACAAAATTCGACCGCAACTTCTTTAAAGCAAAAGGTTAACATTACTTTGTTTTGAACAAATGACTAAAAGTGTATTTAAGCATATATTATTTATATTTATATTAAAAATAATTAAATTAATTAAAACAAATATTTCAAAATATTTCCATTCAAAAGCAATATTATTTCTAAACATATCTTTTTTAATCATTTTTCAATAAAAGTACTTTTTTTTAAAGATCAACCAAACATTAATGACATTAAAAAATGCTCATAAGATTATAAGTCTTCTATATCAATCAGTATAAGAATAGCACCATTTATATATATGAAAATTGTAAATGGTGGACCGGTTGACTTTTATTTATTTATAGAAAAAACAAATTTATCATACCCATGACACAGAAACGTTTCTTCGGTTCCTTAATCCGGGGAAGCTTGCCTACTAAGGTTTTACAAGTCACATTCCATCATAATAGAATTGCTAGGAGCCGGTGATTTTATGTATATTTCTGAGTTAAGGAAAGACCCATTTCCTGTAAGAGTTGTTGGAGCCATAGTAACTCAGCGGAGGTAGAAGTAATAGTTCTGTATTCATCCTCGGTTGAAGATCTAGCAACAGAAGATTGTTTGCGGCAAGCCCAAGACACGGAGTTGGAGCCAAGGTAGGCAATGTTAGCCCCCGTTGATTTTCTGTCAGCATGATCACCAGCCCAATCAGCATCACAGTAGGTAGTGAGTGTAATAACCCAAACCTTTGAAGGTTAAGTACAAATCATTTGAAACAAGGAAGTTGAGAACAATGTAAAATTTTAGAGCGTTTCTGACCTTTTCTTCTGACCTTTCGTCACTCATATAAGCATAACTCTCTCATATGAAATCCAAATCACATGATTCAAATTCCTATTGAAAGATAAGACATATAGCTACAACTTTGATGTTGGAAACTTTTGCTAATTCGGTGAATATTATAGTGATAAGAGGCAAAAACTGCAGCAAAGTGTGGTCTGGACCTTTGTTCACTATTTTATACATAACTCCTTCATATGAACTCCAAATTAGGTGATTCAAGTGGCTACGGAAAGCTAAGAGAAAGGGCTAGAACTTTCATGTTAGACATTTTGTCAAATTCAGCGAAATGAAGTTCGCCGCGGCGAGAATGCTGCAGCATTTTCCCAAGAGCATGAGTTTTTCTGGTTTCGATCTCGCCGCGGCGAAAATATTCTCGCAGCCGGCGAAAATCGCTTACCAGCAATCTCGCCGCGGCGAGAATGAGCTCGCCGGCGGCGAAATTCGTCAGAGAGGCATTTTTTTTTGTGGTCCCCCCTCCTTTTTCCTTCATTTCCTCCATTGCTGAAGCTTTCTCTCTCTCTCTAAAATTTTTCTCAAACTTCTCTCTAAGATATCTCATCATCCAGACGTCCGATTTGAGCAAGTAAGGTACCGTTGGACTCGTGGGAAGAAGAGCTACAAATCCCACCGATCAATTTCGCCTGAAAGTCGCCGGATTGTCGCCGGAAAATTGCATGAATAGTAACTTCCAAGGTAAAACTCCGTTTAATCGCGTTTTAGGCTCCGTTTTACCGAATTTCTTTCCATAGATAGTCTTAGAATTAGTTTCTATACTAGAATATATGGTTTTTAGGTTTCGTCATGAATAGTGTTTTCCGGCGAGTGAATAGTGTTTTCCGGCGTGAATAGTGACTTTTAGAGTTTTCTAATTTTCATGTTATGTCTATGTTTTCTAGGTTGTTGAGCCATCACGAGGTGAAATTCTCGTTGTTGGACTCCTAGTAAGGTGAGTGGGTTTTTCATACTATAGCGCATGTTTTAAGAATTTGATTTATAACTCTCTCGTATGATTTTAACTAGCTAGAATGTATGCTAAATTGTTTTACCGATTTGGAAACCAATATATTCCAACCATGTTAGAAATTATAAATTTAAATCCTAGTTGAACTCTAGGTATGCAGGGCAAGCATCTAGGCTGATAATTCTCCATTTGAGCTAGATTTATAGAAATGCGAACTTAGTCATAGAAATGAACTAAGTTAGCCATGAAATGATTTGATGCATGATGAGCATCTATGTGACGTCTACGGACGATATGTTTAAAGGGAAAGTTTATGATGATAAAGGTCTCCATGGGAATTCATGGATGAGATATATTTTTAGAACGGAATTTTATGCATGAAAAGAGCTAGATGAAGAATTATAGCTTTATTACAATGTTATTGAAATGTTTTACTTTAAACTTTTTGAATAGCATATTTCAAATGTTTTCTATTGGAGGGACCCTTTTAGATCACTGTTAGCTAGCCGCAGGTAGTGCTAGCCCTGGTGCACCATGATCATGTTAAGGCTTCGGCCTAGGATACTGTGACGGGCATATGACTGCCTAAGACACAGGGATTTAGGGTTGACTTATGTCTTCGCCTACAGTGATTGCCATACCCATTGCTATGTGCTTGGGGAAATTTAGGGTTGACTTATGTCTTCGCCTACAGTGATTGCCATACCCATTGCTATGTGCTTGGAGAAATTTAGGGTGGACTTATGTCTACGCCTACAGTGATTACCCTACCCTTGTTGTGTGCTTGGGGGAGATGATAGATCTGTTTGGAAAGACCTCCAATAAACTGATGCATTTTTCTTAAAGATTAAAAATTTCTAAACAAGCTCATTCATCATTGTTATTGCATAAATATCTTCATTTATTACTTACCATGCATAATTGATTTGCTTACGGTTACTGATTTAATCAAGTTTTATCTTTTGAACATACATTTGAACTGTTTAGCATTATTTTAATAAATTATGGTTAAATGCTTAATGCTTATATTATTATCTTTACATTTGGATTTCAATTATTAAACCCATTGCGAAACACTCGTGCTTGGTTTGCCCTGTTTCAGTTATAGTATGATTTACTCATTCACTGAGATGTGGTAATCTCACCCCTCTTTTGTTTCCTCCCCACAGATAGTCAAAGAGACTTTGATCCAGCTACAGCTTCGTAGGAGGCTGAAGATAGTGTTGGTGAGCCCCAGTTTGGGCAAGGCTCTTTTGTACTGTTTATTTAGTTTAGTTATGTCTAGAGTATCTCCATGAACATACAGGCAGGATCCTCGCTTCTTGCGTATTTTGATGTGTTGTTTGAAAAAATGGTTTTATATTTTACAATAATGTTGGTATTATGAGGCCTTGGGCCAAGTTGAATCACATGAATATTATGAGGCCATGGGCCAAGTTGAATCAGAATGTTGGATTCATGAGATATCATGAGATATATATATATATACATATATACAGTATTTTCTGATATTTGATGTGGCATATGTGGCCAGTTATATTTATTATGTACTCTGGATTGTGTGCTGGATGGTTGTGCATGCTATGTGTTAGGCTTGCGGCTAGGGAGAAACCCTTATGTCGTGCCGGTCATGTGTTCCATCATTTGGGGCCGTGACAGTGAGAGTGAGGGATTTGTCTTGCTTTAGATGAATACCGTGATCAATAGTTGATTTTAGATACCGTAGTACACGTTTGAGGGCTTGAAAGTGATGGTCTTGAGGGACCTGCATATGCTGAGCAAGCTTATTAACAGAAAAGCTAATATCAGGGCGAATAAGAGCCAGGTACTACAAGGAGCCAACAAGACAGCGATAGAGCTGAGTGTCACAAGAAGATCCATCTGAAAGTGGAACAAGGGAGCAAGTGGTGGCCATAGGGGTGTTTACTGGACGAGCACCCTGCATGGATGCTTTATTGAGTAGATCAAGCACATATTTGTGTTGTGTAAGAAAAAGACCAGCAGATGTGAGAATGATTTCAACACCAAGAAAGTAACTGGGACAGCCAAGATCTTTAAGAGAGAATTGTTGAGAAAGAGCTTGCTGAAATGTCTTAAGAAAATTAGCATTATTGCTAGTCATTAGTAAATCATCAACGTAGACAAGGAAGTAGGCTATGATATCGTGCTTCTTGTAAACAAAGAGAGAGCTATCACACTTAGTGTTAGTGAAACCAAAATCCAAGAGAAATGACTTTAAGGTTTCATACCATGCTCGAGGGGCATGTTTGAGGCCATAAAGGGCCTTGCGTAACTTACAAACATGATTGGGGAAGGATGGATGCTTGAATCCCAGTGGTTGTGCCATGTAGACATCTTCACTAAGAGCACCATGCAAGAAAGTAATATTAACGTCCATGTGACAAATAGGCCAATCAAGAGAGATAGCATAGCAGAGAACAATCTTGATATTTTTTGGCCGAACAACAGGGCTGAAGGTATCTTGAAAATCAAGCACAGGACGCTGATGGAAGCCCTTGGTAACAAGCCGGGCCTTGAACCGTGCAATAGTGCCATTTGGATTTCTTTTGAGGCGAAAAACCCATTTGTTGCCCACAATGTTGTAAGAGGGTTGGGGAGGAACAAGGTCCCCAAGTTCCATTGTTAAGAAGGGCATTAAATTCATCAGACATGGCCTGCTTCCATTCGGAGGACTTGAGAGCCTTAGAAGCACACGTGGGTTCAACTAGGCAAGGTAAAGGGTGTTTGGTAACAGTAAAAGCACTCTTTGGTTTGTGTATACCATTCTTGGACCTGGTTATCATGGGATGGATAGAGGTAGAGGAGGGAAGATTACCTGAGGGTCCAGCATTGATAGCAGGAGAACAAGCATCTGTAGCAGCATTGAAGAAGGCATCGGGAGGAGGGGAAGAGGAAAGGGAAGTAATGGATGAGGAAGAAGGAGGTGGAGGGGGCATGGGTAGGGTGCATGGCACTGGTGCAGAAGGAGAAGAAGGAGGAGGAATGGCAGGAGAAATGATGGACTTAGGAGGGAAAGAGGGAGATGAATATGGGATGCTAGTAGTGGGAGAAGAATCAAGAAAGGAAAGTAATTCGGTGGACAAGGATGAGGAGGAGGACTGTGAAATAAACTGAGGATAGGGAAAGATATGTTCTATGAATTTAACATGCTTGTTTGGATGGATGCGGTTGGTGAGAGGATTAAAGCAAAGATAAGCACTTTGAGAAGAAGAATAGCCAAGAAAAATACAGGGAGAGGAGCGTTGGTCAAGTTTAGATTTAGAGTAGGGTTTAAGCCATGGAAAACACAAACAACCAAAGGTACGAAGCTTAGAGTAATTAGGGGAAGAACCAAAAAGAGTGGTATATGGGGTGGACATGTGAAGAAGAGGAGTAGGGAGCCTATTGTTCAAATAAGTAGCCGTTTGTAGTGCATATGACCAAAACTGAGGGGGTATAGAGGCTTGATGAAGTAAACACCTAGCAGTTTCTACCAAATGGCTATGACGTCGTTCTGAAGTGCCATCATGCTTAGGAGTATGGGGTGGAGTAGTGTAATGAGATATGCCATGAGATTGAAGATAAGAACGAAGAGCAATGAACTCACCACCATTGTCAGAGATAAACATTTTAATTCGTGTATTGAATTTATTTTCCACAAGCTTTTTAAAGGTGGCAAAGATGATAGAGTCATCAAATTTATGTTTCAGCGGATAAAACCAAATATACTTAGAATAATGATAAATAAAAATGATGTAAAAACGAAAATTATCAATGGAGAACACGGGTGTTGGTCCCCAAACATCAGCATATATGATATCAAGAGGTTGAGAGCTAGTAATAGTAGATGTTGAGAATGGCAACTTATGACTTTTATTACAAAGGCAAGAAATACAAGGAGCTTGCTTCAAATTGGTAACAGACAAACTACTAGAAGAAATAACATGAGATAAAATTCGAGAGGCTGGATGTCCAAGCCGTGAGTGCCATAAGTCCATGGTAGGGTTGATAGCAACATGAGAAGCACGTGGAGATGATGAGGAGGTGAGTGATGGAAGTTTGTAGATATTGCCTTCATTCAAACTGCGCAGAAGAGTCATTCCCGTGCTCAATGCCTTCACCTTAAAATGAGAAGGAAATAATTCAACTAAGACTTGATTGTGTTTGCATAATTGAGAAACAGACAGAAGATTTTGATCAATTGAAGGAACATATAAAACATTAGAAAGCTGTAATGGAATAGATGAGGTGTTTAGAGTCGTTGAACTTGTGTGTGAAATTGGAAAACCAGAGCCATCTACAACTGTTAGTTTATCAAGACCTTTAAAATCAAACTTGAGAGTGAGATTGGCAAAATCATTAGTCACATGATGAGAGGCACCCGAATCCATGAGCCAATGTGTGTTGGAGGGAGAGGGAATGGCGTGAGCCATATGAGCCACGGGTGTAGCAGTTTTGGGTGGATACCCATGAAGCTTGTAACATTCTTTAGCACTGTGTCCACGTTTGTCATAGTATTGACAAATAAGAGTGGTAGGAGTAGTGTTCAATGGACAACGGATACAAGGGTTTGAGGGTGACTGGAAATGCGGACGGGATCTGAAGTTGGAAGATGCATGGTTGCGTTTGGCATAGTTCATTGTGATAGGTGCATTACCATGGAGTCTTTCCTCTCTTTGAAGAGAAAGTTCATGATCAACAAGCTTGTCAAAAAGATCATCAAAGGTAACTGGAGTGTCACGAGTGCGGAGAGAAGTAGGAATCTCACGAAAAGAAGGGCCAAGACCATTTAGGGCATAAATAACAAGATCAATATCATCCAGTGGATATCCAATTATAGAGAGTTCATTTGCAATACCTTTTATAGTGTTTAAAAAATCTGAGACAGAGGAAGTTCCTTTGGTGAGAGAGGCTAGACGTTCCTTGAGAGACATTACCCGAGAACGAGATTGATTTGCATAAGCCTTCTGAAGATTGGCCCATGCTTCAACTGATGTTTCTGCGGAAGATATGATGCTACGTGCATCTGCTTCACATGAACTTAAAATGGCAAGATAAAGTAATTGGTCTTTCCAAACCCAGTAATGATTAGCTGGATTACTGACTTTTACATCATCATCACCATTGAGAAGAGGTGAGGGACAAGGTGTGGTACCAGTGACATAGCCAACTAAGTCGTGTCTAATGAGAAGAGACCGAAACTGCTTGTGCCAGGCAGGATAGTTAGTGCCATTTAGTTTAATAGGTAGTTGAGTGATAGAGTTAATTTGGACGAGATTCGTTGGATCATAGAGAGTGGAGATAGTATTGGCAGTATTGGTGGTGTTCAGGGTGTTGGTGGAACTATTGGAGGCCATGAATATGGATCAAGAGATAGCTGTGAAGCTTAAAAAGGATCTGATACCATATAAAGTTGCACAAATAATGCTGAGGAAAAGAACTTAACTTTTGTATTAGCTGTCGAGAACATATATATACAGTATACAAGTATTGTTGGGATTTATAGAAAAATCAGGAACAAGAGATAATAGATCACTATACATTTGAATCTCAAAAGGATAATGTCTAGTAACAACAGAATGCGTAAGAACAGGAGAGATAACTCATGAATATTCTGCTGCATGCATCATCACGTGGTTGCATGCAGCATCACGTGGTTAGTACACCAATACAATAAAGGAAAATTTATATTATGGGATAAATCTTGTTCACAAATTAATTTCTCCACCTCAAGCTTCGCAGCAATCATGCCCTTATATCTATTAATCTTCCACCTCAAACAGATGTGACACACTGGGAATATGATAAATATGCCTGCTGAGAAACACTTTCGTTTTAAGTGCTTGAAAGATACCCACATTTATTTTTGCAGCATGTTCGCAACCTGCCATTTAAGTCAATTATTTTTTCACTTGGATTGTTTTTAAAGTTATTTTGATAGTAAAATTATAAATACGTTGAGTTAATTTAAGAAAACTTGTCTTTAAAATTATTCTTAAAAAAATAATTTCGAATAAATTTGTAAAATGCACTTCTAAGACTCTAAAAAAAAATTAATGTCCGTTAATATATGAAAAATCATAGAACTTTAAAATAGAAGGAGGGCATACAATAGTTGGCAAACCAACCTCATAGGAAGGGAAAGCAAAGAAGAATAGTGGATATCATTGATTACATTAGATCCCCTATTATCAATCTCATTTTCTGGTCATTAAGGTCTCATTCATTGCCTTGGACATGTCCAGCTTCTTGTTATTAACACATGTACAGTTCAACGCAGCTTTTATATTTTTCTTAGAGGATTGCAATTTCATTTTTTTTCCTTCTCCAAAATAGCTTTCATCATCAGTGCTTGGGCCTTCAACTATTAGCTACAGGTAGCAGCACTCCCTCCCTGCTTTTTCTTTTCTTCTTTTTTTGTGCCAAATAAATCCATTGAATTTTTTTTATGAGGATCTAACCAAATCTTTCAGTCTATCTTCTTTTAGATAGATATGACAGGTAATTTTTAGTCTTTCAATGTGTCTTTATCAAGGGATGCACAAAAGGCTTGCATGGAACGAAGGAAAAGGAACTAATTGCTTGTGGTCCTAAAGCCAATCTTTTTCTTTCTCTCTCACACTGATCATATATATACAGAAAAGACGAATGATTCAGTGAAGAACATGCCAATGGCTACTTTCATTCCGATAGCTGCAACAAAGCTTCTGCCAGCAGCAGTGTCCGTCGGAGAAGAACGCAGAAAACTAGTAGATAACCCAGAGAATGGTCATATGATGAGCCTTACCATATCTAATCAGATCAATGGGGACACAAAAGAAAACTTGCTCAAGTGATCAATCACTATGTGGAGACGCTATCTCACAGCAAAGTACACATTCTGGTTAACCTTTTTCATGTTCTAAATAATTTCTCCTTAATAACTTTGCAGCTACGTAGCCCCTTCATCAACTAATAGCTTCAGATTCCACGTACTGTAATTATTGTAGGGTATCCCACTAATCTAGACTTCGACTATGGTGCATTGGATCAGTTGCTGGGTTTTCACATAAACAATGCTGCTGTTCCATTTATAGGGAACTGCTTCGCTCTCAATTCAGCAGCCTTTGAAGTTTGCGTTCTTGACTGCTTTGCTAGCTTGTGGGAGATAGAGAAGAATGAGTACTGGGGATACATCACCACCGGTGGAACTGAAGGCAATCTTCATGGGATCTTATTAGGGTAAGTTTAGTTACATTCGGTATCATAAATGATTTCAATTCAAAGTAAATGAACATAAATGGTTATAATTTCTAATACATCTATCTAATCATCCAAAAGTTTTTTGAACTTAAAATGTGGAAAAGATAGAGACTCACTTATCTTGTGTTAACATTTCATTTTCATTAAGGAAAATTGCATTGGTCTACCCTAATTTATACACTCAATCACAGTTTTCTCCTGATCTAAAAAACATTACAATGTACCTCCAATTTATATGTCCCATTTCAGTGAGCAGCCTTCTATCTAATTTAGAAGTTAAATTTGATGTTTTCATAGTCACTTGCATTTCACGTGACACTTATACTATTTAACTAACCTAAAAAATTTACTATTCTCCTCCTTTTATCTACTTATACCTTCAACTATTTTGACACTAATTGAAAAATAATCCAAGAAAGATTATAAGCATGTGACTCTTAGAACATCAAACTTAATGTCTGATTTGAATGATGGAATGCTCGTTGTAATCGGACATATAAATTGGGAGAACATTGCAATATTTTTTAAAATTAAGGAGAAAATTACAATTGAGGGTACTCATCAAAATGGATAAATACAATTTTCTCTTTTAAATATGAAGAATGAGGATGGTAAGAATTAAACTCAAATTTTCTAATTTTATTATAATATTTAATCTTCAATGTATTAACCATTAATTAAATTATGTGTATATATAGAAGGGAACAATTACCGGATGGGATACTATATACCTCACAAGATTCGCATTATTCAGTGTTCAAAATGGGAAGAATGTACAGAATGCAATGTGTGAAGGTTGGCACTTTAAAATCTGGTGAGATGGATTGTGCTGATCTGAAAGCTTCGCTTCTAGCTCACAAGGACAAGCCAGCCATCATCAACCTACATATAGGTCTGTTGTCTTTGGGACATCTAGAACACAATATGAATGTTATCTAACATATGTATAGGTAGTCACAACCTTAACAATAATCCACGTGCATATATAGCTATTAATCTTGAAAAGGTGATTCTCTATTTCAGGAACAACTATGAAAGGGGCTGTTGATGACCTAGATCTTGTCGTACAAACACTTGAAGAAAGTGGTTTCCCTCGTGATGGATTCTATATTCATTGTGATGGAGCTCTCTTTAGAATTATGCTTCCTTTCGTGAAACGAGTGAGTAACAATTTAATAAAAGCATTGCTCTAATTAGTTAGTGGGCTTACTAATGTATATATAACTTAAGGTAGATATGACTGTAGTTAGAACTGATCATGGGCCTGGTAGTTCACTTGATAAAACCTCTCTCGAATTAAATCCAACTCAGGTTCGGACTTTGATGTTAAAATAAGTATGAGCCAAAACTTGTCCGATTAAAAAAATTTATATTTTTCTAAAAAATTTGTGATACAAATCAAATTAATTTATTTTTTATAAATAGTCTTCAGTGGGACTTCGAGCTCACACGGTTAACGGGTGTTAGACCCAAAAAGTCCCACTTGAATAATGAAATCTTTTTATCCAAATATATCGACCATATCCACTTTTGTGCAATATTTCTTAACTGAATGATAAATTTTATGCAAATTTAGTCTACTTAAGAATCTCTTTAAAAAAATTTGGTGGCATCTAATTAAGAATATTGTCTTGGTGGACCACAGGCACCAAGGATTAGTTTCAAGAAACCTATTGGAAGCATAACTATCTCTGGCCACAAGTTCTTGGGGTGCCCTATTCCTTGTGGGGTTATAATAACTCGTTTGGAATACATCAATGCCCTCTCTAGTGACGTTGAGATCATTGCCTCAAGGGATGCCACAATCACAGGAAGCCGCAGAGGGCATGCTCCAGTCTTCCTTTGGTACGCTCTGAAAAGAAAGGCTTAAAAGGGCTCGAGAAAGAAGTCCAGAAGTGCATAGCAAATGCCTGTTACTTGCAGAATCGACTCCGTGATGCTGGCATCAGCGCAATGATGAACGAGTTCAGCAGCACCGTAGTGTTTAAGAGTTCTGAAGATGATGGCTTAGCTTGTAGATGGAACTTGGCTTGCAAAGGAAACGTAGAACATATAGTGGTGATGCAGAATGTTAGTATTGCAATGTTGGACTTGTTTGTTAGTGAGTTTGTTAAGAAACGAACCTGTCTGGTGTAATATTTTATTATTTATTTATTTATTATAAATAAAATTACTCAATTACCCCCTCTTATCCTAGAAAAGACAACTGCCCCTCCCTTGGTTTTTTTCCCCATTTCCTTCTTATTCCCGCAAGCACGCCAGCAGCATCATGAAAAACGTAGCTTCTCCTCCCTCACTCACAAATCTCCTCCTTCTTCCTCATGAGAGTTCATCTATCCATGAAAATTTGTCCACTCAATCATACCATAGGAAGCAACAAAACCCGTCTATAATCAGCTAAAAACGTGACCCAAAGAGCTGCCAGAAATTAAGCAAAAACAATAGCGCAAAATCACTGTAGCAACAAGGTAAATACTCAAAAAAATTGGTCTTTTTGCTGGTTTATGATGTTTCTGGGTATAGAATCATGTTAAGGACTTGTTGTACTACTTTCATGCCAATTTTTACAAGCAAATAACATCATTTGGTTACTTAGATCATGGATTTTTGCTTTAGTGAACAGTAACGTGAATAGTGCTGTGAACAGTACCCACACCCAAGAAATTTGATTTATAATATTCTAAGTTGTGGGACAAGATTTGGAGACTCAAATAATCAAATAATTTTTGGAATAGTCATTTAAGAAGTTATTAGTATAGAAGCTTAAAGTTGGTATATGTATGATGAAAATTTTGAAAGTATAAGGAAAATTTTTGTATTTTGGATTATAAGCTAGCTACTAAAGGAATTGGAAATACATGTAAAATTATAGGCTGGTGTTAGATTGAAAAGTACAGATCTTTAGCCAAATTGATGTAGGAACCAAAAGGCTTGGTCTTGAAAGAAATATAGATTTGTATGTGATGAAATATTAGACTCAGCATGGTAATTATGTGCCATACAAGAATGATGATTATGTGATGTTGTATCATAAGTCTCAGAAGAAAGTCCTAACCAAGTTGGAAGTTCGCTTAATAGCTTGGATATTGGAAGTGAAAGGAAAAGGGGTTGCCCTCCATGAATATTTAAAGTGTGAGTGAATATAATTTACTATAACGCATTTTCAAATCCCTCTCATGTCCATGCTTAAAACAAAGTTTTAATTGTGAATAGCATAAATTGAATTTCATGTTTACATTGATTTATATTCTTAAAAGCTATAGGACATGCAGAACAGACCTCTAATAAGTCCCTCTTGAATTTATGATGAAAATGTGGTGTTATATTACACTTTATTGAATCTTATAATTGTATCATCTCTCATATTTTTTCATGTAATTTGTGTTATAAATGATACCTCACTATTTCATAGATATGGTGAAATTGAATTTGTATTTGAGTTTCGAATGTGTCATTGATATTGGATATCATGGTTTGTCTGCAATGGAATGGAAATGTTGTATTTCTGATTTTAAGGAATGAATATCTATGTCAAAACTCTGCCCGAGGAACATCTTGAAATGGAGGGATATATTTTATCTTAAAAAGAATTTTAACCTCATGTTTTCCAATTTTTCTTTCAGTTTACATTTTTGGTTTATAAAACTTGTTTATTCTGAAAGAATCATTAACAAAAACACTGTTAGCTAGCGGCAGAGATAGCTAGCCTTGGTGCACCATGTAACCCTAACTAGCAAAGGAGTTGCTAGTCCCTTGTGCGAAAGGGCACATGAGGATTGGATTGTGAATAAGTATGGAGTTGAGGTATGTCTCCTCAAATAATCAGTGGCATTTGGCCTGGTTACCTATAATGAGAATGTGGTGATTTACCCGTCCTATTGCTATGTGCTTGGGACAGTCATCATATGGAAAGATTCAAGAGTTGAGGAGAGCTCCTCCCAACCTTATGATGTGAATGATGAGAATGTGGTGATTTACCCATCTCATTGCTATGTGCTTGGGATAAGACATATATGTAGTGATTTGCCCTTGCCAAGCTATGTGCTTGGTTATAAAATGATAATGGTTTTGTTTTACGTCCTCCTCTAAACATTTTTTTTAAGAATTATTTTTTTATTTTATTTTGAAATTATTGTTTATTATATTAAATCTCAAGATTTTATAATTTTTCTTAATCAAATTTAGCCACTTTGAAACTTTAGTTTGTTGTTATTTACATTGATTTAGATAATATTATATTCTTGCATACTTTCTATTTATGAAAACTCGAGTATATGGTTTGTTCTGTTTCAGTTATAGTAGGCTATATTTGCTCACTTAGTTGCGTAAACTCACCCTCTCATATTTTATGTTTTTAGATAGCATTAAAGAGTCCAACCCGCATTCATCCGAACTTGAATAAAGTAGTAGTTTCAGTTGTGAGCCCAATTATTCCTAGGGCTCCTTAATATATCTTTTGTAATCTTGTTTATTTTCTTTTGTAATCTAGATTGTGCTTCGGTAATCACAAGCAAGATCCTGCTTTTGTTGTATACTCTAAGTATGTTGGTTAAGGTTATATATATACAAGGACTGTATGACATGAATTAATAAGAAGATGATTATATAAATAACTAAAATGTTCACTTCTGATACAGTGTGAGGTAATATTGTGTGCTAGTTTCTAATTTTATATTTTGTGGCTTACGGTTTAAGAACCAAACCCTTATGCCGTGTCAGTCATGTATCCCAAATTGGGGTTGTGACATCCGGTACCAAGATGGTCAGAATCATGAGCCTCTATGCATTGCAGAAGAAGTTGGTGTTGGCAATTGTGCTTTTAAATTGCATAGTTGATTATCACGGTGAAGAGTTCATCGACTTATATCTAATGTTCATAAATTGGATTAATTAATGGCAATAGTCATTACTAGTGGCTTGACATGTTAGTGCAGATGAATCCACTTTTTAATTTATTCATATTTCATATTTAAGATAAGTCGAAGAACATGACATTGATGTACGTAATAGTTATTTTATCATTCAATAAATGAATTGGTAGTTATCTATAATTTAATAACTGAATTTTTTTATTTATTATAGGAATTATCAAGTTCTTATAGTAAGACTAAAAGAGACCCAAAAAATTACAAATGCATATATTATTATAGATAAGACTGTTATTTATGATGCAAAGAAATGGGACAGTTAGGCGGATTGGTAAAATTTTTGTTAGTGAGTATGGGTATCTATGTTTGGATTGGGTCTTCACTTGGATTGCGATTTTTTTTTTCAATTCAAGATAAATAATTTTATTCCAAGTAAATAAAAAAGAGGAGGATTCAAAACACTCAGAGAAGGTTACTATCAAACATAAAATACACAATCAACTGAAAGCATAGTTCAAAACGTATCAAAGGCCAACCAATTTATAGAATTAAAAAACCAAAAGAAGGATCAAGCTAACTGAAAGGACTCATACTGGTGGGACCATTCAGATTTGCAACCTCCACTGCTTTAGCTTCCATTACAATGCTGGCAATACACTGTCTCTTTTCACCCACTCACTTTTCTTCCTCTAATGATGTTTTTATTCCACATGCTTCAATATTACTAGCCACTCCCTGAGAGTTAGAGCCCTGAAAAGGATTCTGAATATGTGTTGTTCTAGCCATCTTCTTTAAGTTGCACTTTGGCTCACCAACTTTCTTACCTTGTTGCTCGTTTTCCACCGCTTAATCACTATACTTTGCAAGGTAGAGAAAACTATACCTACTACTTGTATGTTGTGCACCTAAAGAACTTCAGCAACCTCACTTAAAATGCCTTGAACTGATAAAGCACTAAACTGCTACAAGACATGATCTGTTGTAAGACTTGGAGACAGTTGATCAATACTTGAAGTTGTGCGAATATTTAGGTTCATAATTTCAGCCCACATAGCTGTCTTGCATCCTAGTTTGCTCTCAACCAAGCTTCAGACTTACTCTCACATTTTACCATCCAGAAATAAGTTTGGGACAACTACTACAAGAAAAAAGATTTTCAGCAGCGGCATCATTTTTTGACGAGTACCAAAAAAGTCACCACTGAAAATCTCATTTAGTGGTGACCAATTGGGTTGCCATTAAAAAGTACACTTTCAATTGTGACTTTTTTGAAGTGCCACTTAAGGGAGTTTTTGTCGTCAGTGAAATGTACCATATTAGTGGTACCACTGACATATATATATATATATATATATATATATATATATAGCAGATCCCATTGAAAAAGAGAAAACCATCTTAGGAGTTGAAGGGAGCAGAGCAATAGTTGAATGCAATGGACATATTTTAAATTTGAACCATGTTGTTTATATACATGCTTCAAGAAGGAATTTAATTTTCAGTTCTATATTAGACAATTATGGTTATTTCTTTGGCACGAAAATGGAAAGACCGACATTTATTTCAAATTCTTTGTTTTTGGTTCTGCTTCTTTACATAATGAATTATATCATTTCAATTTAAATATTTGTTTAGTGAACTAATTGGCCAAGGCTGGGAGATTAATGGGAGGCCAAGGTTGCTTTGCTTTCTCACCTATCTCAAGCAGTGAAACAGATATGACACATTGTGAATATGATAAATCTGCCCGCCTCGGAAACACTTCTAAGTGGTTGGAAGATAACTACTTTTATTTTTGCAGCATGTTCTTGATATTTAAGTCAATTTTTTTTAGATGGATTATTTTAATCAATATTGCCAATGTAAGAAAATGAATCTTTAAAATTATTTAAAAAAATTAATTTCAAAAAAATTTGAAAAATGAACTTTTAAGATTGTTTAAGGGAATTTTAATTTCCGATAATAAATGAAAAATCATGAAACTTAAACAAAAAAACAGGGTGCTCGTGCAATAGTTGGTAAACCAACCTCATAGGAAGGGAAAGCAAAGAAGAATCGTGGATATCATTCATATTGGATCCACTCTTCTTATTCTCCAGTCATTAAGGTCTTGTTCATTGGCTTGGACATGTCCAGATTCTTTTCTCTTTTTTCTTTTTTTGACAACTTCGTACAGTTCGACAAGTGGGAAGTGACGACTGCTGGAAAATATGAATGATTTTTCAATATTAAATTAAAACTCATATAAATGACAAATGAGTATAGATATGAAAGAATGGAATTCAAGTCAAAAAGTTATAAATTAATTATTATTGCGTAAATTAAAATCCGAAAAATGTATAGAACATTTATATAAATAATTTTTTTGACAAACATTTATATGAATAATTAAATCTAAACATAACAAACACTCCAATGCCAAAAACTTATAAAATAAACTCCCAAAATTTCATCAAACATAACATTAATATTATCTCGTCATTCCCAGTAGGATCTTTGATTTAATAATTAAGACACAGGTTATTCTTTTTCTTTCTCCTCCTCACACTGTCGTTGGCTTCTTTCTCTCGGCTGTTAAGTCATGCTCTGAGACTTTTATGTTCATCAGAAAGGTGAAAGTTTTCCATTTCAATCACTGAAACTCAAAATAGGGCACATGTTATTAATGTGCAACAATTCTTCGATACTTCCAAGTTTTCTCTTCATGCAATCGTACTCATCAGCCGGCCCCGCAACTTGGTCCTTTCCTGCGTTATTGGCAGCGTTTTTTTTTTTTTTTTTTGTGTTTCGTTAATGTAATTTGGAAAATCACAACTTCTGGACATGTGTTTTACTCCGAAGGAAGCACTGATCGTATTATTCACTGCTCAGTTTCAGGGCCGGCCTAAGAGTAAAGCTCGTAAAGCTAAGGCTTTAGGCCTCAAAAATTTTTTTTTACTATTTATTTTAATAATTTTTTAAAAGACCTCATTTTTTAAATTTTTTTTAGGTCTCCATATGTTTTAGAAAGTATTGAGCTGGCCCTGCTCAGTTCTTTCTAGTCACTTGAATGCTTGTGAGCCTAAAGCCTATATATGGGTTATCTCTCTCAAGTCTCAACACAGCTCTTCATTATTCCAACAATATCTCACACTGATCATATATACAGGAAAGATGAAAGATTCAATTGTGAAGAACATGCCAACGGCTACTTTCATTCCTACAGCTGCAACAAAGCTTCTGCCTGGGGCGGTGACCGTGAGAGAAGAAAGCAGCAAATTAGTAGAGAACCCAGAGAATGATCTTGTGATGAGCCTTACCATATCTGATCAGATCACTGGAGATACTCGAGCAAACTTGGCTCAAGTGATCAGTCACTATGTGGAGACTCTGTCTCACTGCAAAATGCACATTCTGGGTAAAAAATTTCATGTTCTAATTAATTTCTCCTTAATGACTTTGCAGCTTCGTGCCCCCTGCATCAACTAATGGCTTCAGGTTCCATGTACTGTAATTATTGTAGGATACCCCGCTAATCTAGACTTCGACTATGGTGCATTAGCTCCGTTGCTGGACTTTCACATAAACAATGCTGGTGATCCATTTATAAGGAGCAGCTTCGCTCTCAATTCTTTAGCCTTTGAGGTTTGCGTTCTTGATTGGTTTGCTAACTTATGGGAGATAGAGAAGAATGAGTACTGGGGATACATCACCACTGGTGGAACTGAAGGCAATCTTCATGGGATCTTAGCTGGGTAAGATTAGTTAAGTCCCACTGTCATGAATCATTTCAACTTAGCTGGTCTTTATAGTTTCTGTTAATTTCTAAATAAATCCTTATAGTTTAAAAGTTTAGAATTGAATCTCTATAGTTTTAAATTTTTTAATCAAGTTTCTGTTGTTAATCTACTGTCAGCATATATCTGGCACTATATATGTATATATGTCCAAAACTCATCCACTAAAAAACACATTTGACTTGCACATAGTCTATTAACTCGCATTAATATTTAAGAGACTTTTAACTGTAGTATATCGATAAGGACCAACTGAGTAATTAAACTTAAATGAGCATAAATAGTTATAATTTCTAATACATCCAATCACACAAAAGTTTCTAAACTTGAAATGTAGAAAAAAATAGAAACTCACTTGCCTTGTGTTAAAATTTTATTTTAATTACGAAGAATGAGGTTGGTAATTAGAATTGAACTCTAATTTTCTAATTTTCTAATTTTATTATAATATTGAATCTTCAATATATTATTGATAAGAAATTTAATTATGTATATATATAGAAGAGAACAATTGCCAGATGGGATACTATATACCTCACAGGATTCGCATTATTCAGTGTTCAAAATAGCAAAAATGTACAGAATGCAATGTGTGAAGGTTGGCACTTTGACATCTGGTGAGATTAATTGTGCTGATCTAAAGTCTTCGCTTCTTGCTCACAAGGACAAGCCAGCCATCATCAACCTAAATATAGGTTTGTTTAATCTTGTTTCTGTGACATTTAGAACACAATATGCATGTTACCCACGTGCATATATAGCTATTAATCTTAAAAAGGTGATTTTCTATTTCAGGGACAACTATGAAAGGAGCTGTTGATGACCTAGATCTTGTGGTACAAGCACTTGAAGAAAGTGGTTTCCCTCCTGATCGATTCTATATTCATTGTGATGGGGCTCTCTTTGGAATTATGCTTCCTTTCGTTAAACAAGTGAGTAACAATTCAATAAAAGCATTGCTCTAATTGGATGGTGGGGTTACTTATTTATATATTACTTTCTTATCCAAATATATCGATCATAAATATTTTCATGCAATATTACATAACTTATGATAATGAGAAATTCTTAAGTAATCTAGATCTACAAATAAAATTAGTACATCAAATGTATCAATAATTAATTTTTCAAATAATGATTAATTTAACCTACTAATTTTTTTTATAGACCAACCGGTTTACTTAAGAATCTCTTTAAATAATTTTGATGGCATCTAATTAAGAAGAAGTTCTTGGTGGACCACAGGGACCAAGGATTAGTTTCAAGAAACCTATTGGAAGCATAACTATCTCTGGCCACAAGTTCTTGGGGTGCCCTATTCCTTGTGGGGTTGTAATAACTCGTTTGGAATACATCAATGCCCTCTCTAGTGACGTTGAGTACATTGCCTCGAGGGATGTCACAATCACAGGAAGCCGCGGAGGGCATGCTCCAATCTTTCTTTGGTACTCTCTGAGCAAGAAAGGTTTAAAAGGGCTCGAGAAAGATGTCCAGAAGTGCATAGCGAATGCCCGTTACTTGCGGAATCGACTCCGTGATGCTGGCATCAGCGCTATGATGAACGAGTTCAGCAGCACCGTAGTGTTTGAGAGGCCTCAAGATGATGGCTTTGTTCGTAGATGGAACTTGGCTTGCAAAGGAAACATAGCCCATATAGTGGTGATTCAGCATGTTAGTATTGCAATGTTGGACTCGTTCGTTAGTGAGTTTGTTCAGAAACGAACCGTCTGGTACGAAGATGGTCAGAATCATGAGCCTCTATGCATTGCAGATGAAGTTGGTGTTGGCAATTGTGCTTGCAAATTGCATAGTTGATTATCACGGTGAAGAGTTCATCGACTTATATGCATTACTAGTGGCTTGAAATGTTAGTGCATGTGAATTCATTTTTCAATTTATTCACATTTCATATTTATGATTAGTTATAGAACTTGACTTTGATGTATGTGACAGTTATTTTATCATTCAATAATTGGAATGATAGTTATCTATCATTTGATAACTGAGTTGTTTACTTATTATGGGAATTATCAAAATTTAATAGTAAGACTAAAAGTGGTGATGCAGCATGTTAGTATTCAAATGTTGGACTCGTTTGTCAGTGAGTTTGTTAAGAAACGAACCGTTTGGTACCGAGATGGTCAGAATCATGAGCCTCTCTGCATTGCAGAAGAAGTTGGTGTTGGCCCTTGTGCTTGTAAATTGCATCGTTCATTATCATGGTGAAGAATTCATTGGCTTATATGCAATGTTAATTACTTGACTTAATAAATGAAAATAGTCATTACTTGTGGCCGGTTTGACATGTACAATCGTGGATGTTAATCCACTTTTTAATTATTTAAATTTAAAATTTAAGATAATTCAAATAATATGATTTATTACCTAATAATTTAATTTATAGTTTCTCTTATCATTTAATAACTAAATTTTTTATTTCTTATGAAAATTATCATAATTTTATAGTCAGATTAAAAGAGATAACAAAAAACAAAAAAACATTATATAATAGTATACTGTTATATATTTATGTTTCACAGAAATGTGACAGCTAATTGGATTGGTAAATGTTTTTGGTAGTGAGCGGCCGGGTTGGGATTGGGTCTTCACTTGGATTGAGAGGGCTTGACAGAAGGAAGTTATATCCCATTATATATATATAAAAAAAAACCGTAGAAAGAAAAAAAGATTAGGATATAAGTTGCAGTTTATATCCTATAGTTTGTCTTGATATATATATTTGTTCTTTTACAGTTTAAAGTGAGTTGTTTAATTATTACGAGACTTAATTAGTTAGGTAAATTGCAGTTTACTCTTTGTTTAACATAAATAATCACATGAATATTTAAATATGAATAATTTTTATTGTTAAAAGTGTGTTTCCCTTATACTTCAAACAAGTGCATAATTTTCTAAGACTATTACTGGAATTAAAATAACATTTTAAAATTAACATCATCTCAACAATAGCCTCAAAACATAATAATACTATTCAAAATATATACAAGTGAAATAGAGTTTTAATTAACAATCAAAATTTTCTTCCTACTTTTGGTTTTATGGTTAGAATATCTTCAAGTTTTATCTAGGCTAGAAACACTCACTCAAACAATCTTTTGGGAGCAAAATTATTTATTATTTTACTATCCATGTAATTGTTTTTACATATAATTTTGAATGTCAAATACCATAAAGTGATTAAGTAACAACGAAATAAACCATAAGGAGTACTACATATAATAAATTTACTTTTAACCAAACTAAAGAGTAAAAATAAGTAATAAAAATTAAATTAAATTATTATAGCTACATAATTTAATAAAGCAAAAAAAAAAGACCAGTATTAATGAAAAATTTCTCCCTGAGTCTTCATATTATAGAATCGATGCATTATATAACCTCATTATAATCAATATCAAGTTAATCTTTTGTTATGTAACACACACTAAGCGTTTATTTGGTTGTGCCTTCAATTTTTTCTTAACTAGTATTTTTGTTAATGTAAATGTAGTTTGGTCCATATTCAAAAAACAATGTCAAAGTACTAAAAAAATGATATATTTAGAAGAATGATAAAATGCTCACAAAAAGGAAGAATGATAAAATTGAATAGTATATGTAATTATTTACTTAGATTTATTGTGTTTGTTTAAAAGAAAATTAGTCAACAAATAATCAAGTGATATTAGTATTAGTATATACATATAATAAAATTTGTTATTAATTTTGTTCTGACTAATATTTGAACTTAGAATATTAATTCTAGAGATGATTTCAGTGTCATTGAACCAATTAATTCATTAAGTATATATAATAAAACTTAATATAAAAAAGAGTACTATAATGAAAGTGGACCAATTGGGGTGGCCTTGTCCTCAATTTAATTGCTCGTGCCAAAACTGTGCAGCATTAGTGGTACGTACCGTTTCATTTACAAAACTCTGCAGCATTGTTGGCCTTATTTGGAATCAATTTTAATCACTTCAGCAGTGGTTCTCAGGAAAATCTAATTAAATGCATTATGTAACTGAGGAGTAAGCAAAGAGCTCCGGTCCCTTTTGAGCTTTTTAAAAAAATTTACATTTTTTTAATTTTAATTTATGGGTAAATGTTTTTTGTTATTTTCTCTTTAATTTTTAAAAATTACACAAACTTTTTATTTTAAATTTTTATAAATACTAATTTAAATTTTTTTAGTGATTTGCATTAAATATTTATAATTTTTAAAAAATATATATATAATATAATTTTCATTGAAAATTTTATTATTTGATGCAAAATTATTTTTGTGCGAACTATAATTTTTAAAAATATAAGTATAAATTTAAAAAAATTGAAAAACAATAAGTATAATTTACTCTTTAATTTTTGTCACAAAATAGTCACCGAAACTGTCGGCAATGGTCATGGCCCAACTACGGCTGAAAACTCAATTTCATACAGAAAATATAATAGAGTGAGATGCTGCCTGCTAGGCCTGTAGTCCACGACCATGACTTGTGATCTGTGGGAAGTTTGGGAAGCTGTTAGTCCTCTAACCCGCCAGTCAACGTCTGGCTGCAGATTCTGAAGGACAGAAATGTTTGGTGCATGGAATTTTAATATTTTAAATAATTGAAAATTTGTTTTAAAAATATTTAAGTATAATAAATATACAAATTTCAAAATTTTATGAGGCTTAAATAATACAAAATTTTGATTTTTTATATATCTTATATTCAATTTTTTTGTATATAAATTTTTAAATATATAAAAAATTAAAAAATTCATATTCCAAATATCGCACAGGTTTTAAATTTTCTTTTATAAAGTGTGAAACTTCGTATCATTTTTTTGGGACAAGTGGTAAATCACTGTTAATTAGAAATACATCAAAGACAAAGTCAAACAAGCAAAAAATAGATAAATAGATACTATAACTAAAAAATGTAGAAGTAATTCATCTCACAAACACTATTATACTAAATAGTATATCTCAACATATTTGATGTACAATCAATATAACAATAGAAAATAAAAAAAATAGAGACATCCTTAAAAAGACAACTACCTCTCAATCTTTTTTAAAAGTTAGCTTTCTTCTATTTTTTTTATATCAAATTGTGAGCACATAGTTATAGATATAGTCTTTTTCTATCTAAATCTAAGGACAAAGTTGTAGATATGAACACACAAAATTGTAAATTTAGATGTAAGAAATGTAAAATTTTGAAGCTACAAAATTTCTTCTAAAAAAGAGAAAAAAAATTTCTTAAAAAAGTAAAGAATTCTCCTACAGTGAAAAATAAAAAAATTTAAAAAAAAATTATAAAATACGGGTTAAACTAAAAAAAATAGAATAAATGAAATAGAAAATAGACATGGTAACTTCCTTTCCAAAGACTCATGCTCTAGATGTGATGGCTGCCACGGCAAAGAGAAGAGAGATCCATCATTTTTTTTGGTACATGTGAGAGAGTCGAACACACGACTCTGGACCCAAGCCACCACCCCCCCCCCCCCAAACCACCTGAGTTAGCCTCAATCATATTGAACCCATGCTTCATTCCATTTGGTGCTCGTCTCCTCAAGAAGCGTGGACTGGGCTAAACTAGGGTCCAATGCCCCCTAGTCTTGTTATTTGTTCCTGGCTTTGGGCTAGTTTTTTTAATGGGAGTCCAAAAAAAAATGATAACTTGATAAAGGGAAACGTGTGGTAACTACCTGCCTCGACATTTGTCCAATTTTTAGTAGTCATAAGTCCAAATTTATGAAGATTTTGAATTTGGATTTGGATTCTTTAAAATTTTTAAAGAACTTTACAAGACAAATTTAGAGAGAAAAATATATAGTTTGTGCAACTTATATATGAATCAATGAGTTCCACTTATTCATTAAATATTAATTGAGAAAATAGTACTTACCCACCCTAATTTATATTACCAATTGTAATAATCTTTCAATTTATGAATTTATTGTAAATAGTATCTAAAATGATATAAATACCCCTTCCCTTCTTCTTCCTTGCTAACAATTTTAGCTAAATTGTTCATCAGTCCCTCACCTAAATATAGTTTCTACAAAATCTCTTAATTTTAAAAAAATCATCCCTCATATCAGTTTCATTAATGACATTAATTCAGATGGATGTAAGAAAATAATAATAATAATTAATTAATCTCAAAACCCAAAACCCTAAAACCTAAACCTTTAGTCTTAAATTCAAAATTCTAAAATCTTAAACCCTAAACCTAAATCACAAAACCCAAAACCCTCAAACTGTCACGCCCTTAATTTAAGGGCACACAAAACACATAACATGAATAATATACTCTTTTATTATTGGAAACCGTTTCATTTAGGTATTTCTATGTATACTTAATATACAGATTTCTATGTATACACAATATACAGATCAAGTGTATAAATATCAAAGTAATAACAGAAGTAGAAATCCTGCTTATGGCGTACAGAGCAAATTTTAGATTCCAAGTACAGAATGATTTAAACATTGTAAGCCTTGGAAGCAACATAGGCTCACCCAGAAAGTGTGGTACCTAGTTGATCACGTATCTACAGGACCAAACTCTGTATTTTTATCTGAAAAAAAAAGAATGTAAATATCATGTAGTGAGTTTGACAACTCAGTGAACAAATAATATCTCCTATGACCTCTTAGGTCAGCATATGGATGTACTCATATTTTAAAATTTGTCACATAAAAAATATAGTTCGGAAGTACATCTATATGAGATCCGCATTTCAAATGTTCTCAGTTCAAATCACATTAAGATATCCAAAACCATATGCAATACAATATGATCATTAATCAAATATTGTTATACATCAAAATATTTCTTATGAAAACATTAGTAGGATCCTATATTAAAACAACCATATTAGAATTCAAGTCCTTCCGTACTTTGGTGGTGTAAGATTTGCCTAAACTTAACATCACAGCTAAAGTTTGTCCTACCACTATTCAAGAGAACACACGAAGGGATTCTAATATAGGCATTTCCCAAGAACATAATAAGGGAGGGCAAATCACATATTATATAGTCGGCATCTCATCTCGATAGAAGGCATCCTACTTTTCTTCGCATATTATATCACATGTGTTGGCCTTTACACAAAGTTAGCACCACCCTTGCTAGGTGAGGTGTCAAGGTGCACCAGGACTAACACTTATTGTTAGCAAACAGTGTTCCCAATAGGATTCTTCTACATAAACCATTATTTGAACATATGCCATATCGTTCAAAACAAAAGTTTCAGTATAATTCAAAATTTTCAGTCTCAGTATAATTCCTTTGTTAGAAACTTCTCAATCAGGGTTGTCACATATACATGCCATTTTTCAAGACAATCTTATAACTTTACATATCAATGTCACGTGCACAATATATTTTCTTTACTATATGATGAGAAATACATTTAGTATCACATATTCAATGAGTTCAAAAATCTATTTTCAAAACTATACTCTTCTTGAACTATATGCAAATACTAAATAAATCAGATAATTTAATCCATTTCAAATACATATAAAAATATAAATAATTGTAAACAGAACCAATTATACATTTAAAGTTCAAGAAGAGCATATGGTAAGTTATAAAAAGAATTATCTACTCACTAGGTAAGGCTCTAAGTTAGACAGCCCCAAAATACATTTTTTCAATTCAAATTTGACAAATAGACTTCAAAAACGAGTCTGGAGAGTCCAAAAATTTAAGAAATGATTCTAGTAGTTTGGTCAACAGTGGTCAACTGATGGTCACAGCTCATGGCCGAAAATACTGTTCACATCGGTCGAAATCACTATTCATGTCAGGGGGGTGAAGTTACTGTTCACACCTTCCTAGAATCACTATTTACATCGATCGGAGTTATTGTTCATGACACCAAAAGTTGTTAAATGGTTGACAAGTTTATCTATCTCCTGAATCCATCTATGGTGTTAGATTTTCAATTTGAAGACTCTAAATAGGAGTTTCAAAACTTACCTTTTTCTAAAAAAATTTACTTTCGATCTGTAGCAATTTTGTGGCCGATTTGAAAAATTGTTTGGCCAATATCATAGTACTCTTTGTCTTAAATCCAATGGTACCCTTAATTTTTAGATCGAATGCTCAAACGTTCACCATATCTAGAGAGAGAAAGTTACTATTTATACTGTTTATTGGCCCTAAAAAATTTTCCTTCTCTCTTTTTTAAAAAAATAATAATGGAGGGACCAATTAGCAATTCGCTAATGGTTAGAGGAAGTCTTTGCAAATTTTATTATTTACATTTTGACCTCTAAACTTTTAAAAAATTACAAATTGACCCCAAAAAATTAATAAATTTTCATTTTCATCCTTAAAACTTTTCAATTACATCCTTACTTCTTTATTTCTTTCAATAATCCATACATAAATAAAAATTATTAAATCTTAGGGTTGTTACATTCTTCTCTCCTTAAGAAATTCAATCCCCGAATTTCAAATTATCATTTCACAAGTAAAGAATGAAGTCAAGTCATAAATTACAGTTATTAACCTCACTACTCAAACTATTGTGGATATCTCTTTTGTATATCATCTTTACTTTCTAAGAAGTCTCTTCAATTGAGTGATTTTTCCATATAACCTTAACCATAGGGATTTTCTTCAACCCTAAGTTTTTCACTTATTGATCAACAATAGACATTGATTTTTCCTCATAATTAAACTAAATTCTTATCTAATTAAATTTCTTGAAATTAGATAACATGAGAAAAATCTGATAAGTACTTCCTTAGCATTAATGTAAGAAAAACTGTATCAACATCACTTAATTCTGATTGCAAGGCTAGGCGATATACTACTATGCCTACTTTGTTCAAAATTTCAAAAGAGCTTATATACTAGAGCTTAACATTTTCTTTCTTTTCGAACCTCATTGCCTCTTTTATGCGTGAGTCCTTCAAGAATATTTGGTCACCAACTAATAATTTCTAATGCTCAACATTCATGGTCTTCATAGATTTTTGACATATATTGAGTTGTTTGTATTCTTTTTCTAATCAATTTCACTTTATCAGCGGCATCTTACAATAAGTCTGACCCCACTGAATCATTTTACAGAGAGTTAGTAACATCTCTTACATAAGGCTTTAAGTCATTCAATATCAATTTATTATAGGCGAATTTTGCTAAGGAATCTCCCATCAAACTTGAAAATATACACTTGAAGCATGCTCTCCAAACTAGCATTATCAATTTCAGTTAGTCATATTCTATCTATTGCATGTTATTTCAAATTAGATTCCAAAAACTTAACTTTACTCAATTCACTCACTTATTAGGAGACCTATGATATTTCATGTAAAACCTCAAATGATGCCATTTGTATATTAACTTGGTAACTATTGTTATAAACAAATTTAGCTAGGGGCAAGAATCTTTCCCAACTACCTTGAAAATCAAGCACATATGTCCGAAGCATGTCTTCCAATATTTGGATGGTTTGCTCAGACTGTCTATTTGTTTGAAGATGAAAAACAGTATTGAGATTTAACTTTGTGCCCAAAGTTTCTTGGAAGGCTCTCCAAAAATGAGATGTGAACTATGGTCCTTGATTAGAAATAATCGATATTGGTACCCCATGAAGTCTCACTATCTCATTCAAATACATATTTGCATATTGAGCTACGTTATATGTGGTTTTCATTGGTAGAAAATGTGTTGATTTAATCAACCTATCAATAATCACCCATATTGAATCAAACTCTTTTGGTGTCTGCGGTAGCCCTGTAACAAAATCCATAGTTATTTTCTCCCATTTCTATTCAGGTATTTCTATTTGTTGATGTAACTTCGTAGGCCTTTGATATTTTACCTTTATTTGTTGACATGTTAAACACGAAAAAACATAATCAGCTATATCTTTCTTCATACCATCCCACCAATAAAGTTCTTTTAAATATTGATACATTTTAGTTGATCCAGGATGAATGGTATACATAGATTGATGGGTTTCTCCTAGAATCTCTTTCTTGAATTCTTCTTTATTATGTACACACAACCGCTAGCACAATCTCATAATTCTTTCAGAGTCTACAGTAAATTCAACATCACTACCATTCTTCACCTCTTTAATTTTTTTTTTTGCATAAATAGGCATCCTCTTATTGTGCCTTTTTCACCTACTCAACCAAAGATTATTGAAACTGTATATGAGCCAATAGTATCCCAGTCTCCTTTACTTCCAATAGTACCCCATGACTTTTCAACTTATGCATTTCTTTAATCAACGACCTCCTTACCATTGTAATATGAGCCAAACTACTCATTGACTTCCTACTTAATGCATCAGCCACTACATTGGCCTTACCTGAATGATATAATATTGTACAATCATAATTTTTAAGTAATTCCATCCATCGTCTTTGTCTCAAATTAAGATCTTTTTGTTAAAAAATTTATTTAAGACTTTTATGATCTGTATAGATTTCACATGTCTCACCATATATATAATGCCTTCAAATTTTGAGAGTAAAAACCACTGCTGTCATTTCCAAATCAAAAGTCATATAATTTTGCTCATGTAGTTTAAGTTGTCTAGATGTATATACAATGACTCGACCATGTTGTATCAACACACACCTTAATCCAATTCTTGATGCATCACAGTATACTGTGTATCCTCTAGTACCTGAAGATATAGACAATATTGGTGCCATAGTCAAACATTCCTTTAATTTCTAGAAACTTCTCTCACATTCATCTGATTAGTCAAACTTTATTCATTTCCTTGTCAATCTTGTCAAAGGAGTATCAATTTTTGAAAAATCTTTAACGAATCTACGGTAATAACCTGCTAAACTAAAAAAACTATGGATCTCTGTAATTGTGGTAGGGTGTGGCCATTGCTGCACTGCTTCTACATTTTTAGGATCAACTTGAATACCATATTTGATAACTACATACCATAGGAAAGTAACACTATTAAGCCAAAATTCACATTTTGAAAACTTAGCATACAACTAGTGTTCTCTTAGGGTTTGCAAAGCTATCTTTAAATATTGCTTATACTCCTCAAAACTCCTTGAATATACCAAGGTATCATCTATGAATACAATAACAATTGATTCAGGAACGGCTTAAGTATTCTATTAATTAAATCCATGAATGTAGCTAGGTATTTGTCAAATTAAATGACATCACTAAGAACTCATAGTGCCCATACTGAATTCTAAAAGCAGTTTTCGAAATATCATCTTCCCTTATCCTCAATTAATGATACCTCTATCTCAAATCAATTTTTTTTTAAAACCATTGAATACACTATAATTGGTCAAACAAATCATCTATACGAGGTAATGGATATTTATTACTCATTGTCATTTTATTCAATTATCTGTAATCTATATATAACCGCAGTGATCTATCTTTCTTTTTCACAAATAGGACTAAAGCACCTCAAGGAGAGTACTAAGGCATATAAATCCCTTGTCTAACAAGCCTTATAACATTCTTTTTTTTTAGTTCTTTAAGTTCAGTCAATATCATTTGATATAGGGATATAGATACTAATTGGGTTTCAGGAAGTAAATTAATATCAAATTTGATTTCTCATTTCAGGGGTAATCCAGGTAATTCTTCTGGGAACACATTAGGAAATTTTCTAACCACTAGAACCTGATCTACATTGGTATAATTTATATCAACATCTCTCACCACTGCCAAATATCCATGGCACCTTTTTTGTAATAACTTATAGGCTACTAAAGCTGAAATTAAATTACTGGCTATATGCTTCCACTGATTGTTCACTACTTGCAACTCATTTACTAACATTTTATGCTATTGATGACATTTTCATAATGTATCAACTAAAACGAACTTCAAAACATTTAAATAAGGTCAACCCATTTTGACTTTATTCTTTAAAATTCTTATGCAATGTCTTAACAATCAATCATGAAAATCTTATATCTATCCAAGAGACCTTCACATAAATTACCCATTTTGCATACCTCAAATTTTAAATTTTCATGGACAAACCTTCATTTCTCAAAAAGCTTGTAGATAATATTATTGAAAATCAAACTATCTTCGAATCCTTTATATCAACAAAATCTATCATTGAAAGCATTATCTTTATAGATTCCCTACTCTCAAATTCAATCTACCCCACAGCTTTCTAAATTTATTTATATACATAGGTTCCAACTCATCTATCCATAAAGAAATTTACATTAATTTCCAAAACACTCACTTTATTACAAACCGTTATCTTGAAGTTAACAACCTCAATCACATCATAACCCACTATCAATATTGTATTAGCTATTCGTCATATTGTTTCACATAAGCAAATCAAACAACAAATTCAAACCTTCTTGACATTCAAACAAGTCATTACCTTTGTGTTCGGATGGAATATTCTTATTTTTAACTAATTCTTTTTTTGTACCCAAGAGGGTTCTCTTTTTACTGTTCATCAAAACAAGTTCAAAAGTTGAACTGGTAGTCCACACTCAAGACGCACCGTCTAGGACATACGCATCGATGTTTAAATATCGCATACCTAAGGATAAGAGTCAAAAGGAAGAAGAGGATGACATCCTATAGAATTCTATAGCAGCACCGTGAGTATAAATATGTCTGTGGTTACATATCTATACATAAAATCCTACTACATAATCCTTGCTCTATTATACCATAGGAAAACCTATTGCTCTTATACCAACTTGTCACGCCCCTAATTTAAGGGCACATGAAATACATGCTTTACAAACATATATTTGCCATAACATGCATAATACATTCCTTTATCATTGGAAATAGTTTCATTTAGTTATTTCCATGTATACACAATATACAGATCAAGTCTATAAATATAAAAGTAACAGTTAAAGTAGAGATCCTACCTATGGCGTACAGAACATACTCTAGATTATAAGTACATAATAATTTAAACATTGTGAGCCTTAGAAGCAATGTAGACTCACTTAGAGAGTATGACACCTAATTGCTTACGTATCTGCAGGACCAAACTCTATATTCTTATTTGAAAAAAAAATATAAATATCGTATAGTGAGTTTGACAACTCAGTGAACAGATAATATCTCATATTCTTATCTAAATCACTATTCTTATCGACCCAGAGTACTGTTTACACATACTAAGGACTCTCAATAGGAGTTTCAGGACTTACCTTTTTTTTAAAGATTTTCTACTTCCGATCTGCTACAATTTTGCGGCCGATTTGAAAAAAATTTCGGCCAATATCGTAGTACTCTTCGTACTGAATCCAATGGTACCCTTAGTTTTTAGATCGGAGGCTCAAAGGTTCTCCAGATCTAGAGAGAGAAAATGAGGAGAGAGAAAGTTACTATTCATCCACCTCAAAAAAAAATTGTCTCTTTTTTTTTTATAAATAATAATGGAGAGACCAATTAGCAATTTGCTAATTGTTAGAGGAAGTCTTTGCAAATTTTATTATTTACATTTTTACCCCTAAACTTTTAGAAAATTACAATTTGACCCCAAAAATATTAATAAGTTTTCATCTTCATCCTTACTCCTTTATTTCTTTTAATAATCCATACATAAATAAAAATTACAAAATCTTAGGGTTGTTACATGAACTTTAAAACCTAAACATTAAACCTCAAACCTTAAACCCACAAACATTGAACCCTAAACCCCTAAACATCAATCTCCCAACCCCAACTCTAAACCATCAAACCCCAAACCCTAAGTACCAAAACTCAAAAACTCCAAAAGCCAAACTCTAAAATCTAAACTCCAATCCCAAAACACTAAAATTCTAAATTCGAAAGCTTAAAACCCATACCTTGAAACTCCAAACCCATAACCCTAAAACCCCAAATTTCAAAATTCCAAACCCTAAACTCCAAAACCCAAATCTCCAAACTCAAAACACCAAATCTCACACCCAAAAACTCTAAACTCCAAATCCCAATTGTTAAAACCCCAAACCCCAAACCTCCAAACTCAAAACACTAAATCTCACACCCAAAAACTCTAAACTCCAAATCCCAATTGTTAAAACCCCAAACCCCAAACCTTAGTCCTCAAAACCCTAACCCTAGATTGCAAACCCCCAACCATGAACAAAAAATCCTAAAAGCTTGAACTCTAAATTCTAAACGCCAAATTCCAAATTTTAAACACCAAACATCCAAATCCCAAAAATTCAAATCACAAACCCCAAATGTCACAAACCGAAAACCCCATACTTCAAACTACATGACCAATCTTAAAACCCTAAACCCTAACCCTCAAAACTCCAAATTCCAAAGCCCTCAACCTGAATCTCAAACTCCAAACCCCAAATTATAAAACACTAAACAATAAATCCTAGAACCTAAACATTAAAATCTTGAACCCTAACATGTATAGAGTTTGAGGATTTAGGATTTGAGGTTTAGGGTTTGGGGGTTTATGGTTTGGGCTTTTGAGGTTTGGGGTTTGAAGTTTTTTGGTTTGCCATTTAGGAATTGGAAGTTTGGGATTTGAGGTTTGGGGGTTTGAAATGTTGGGGCTTAGGGAGTTGGGTTTAGGTTTTTGGCTTTTCAAGTTTGGATTTTGGAGTTTGAAGATTTGGGATTTGGAGTTTGGGGGTTTAGGAATTGGAGTTTTGAAGTTTGGATTTTTGTGGTTTTTGTGTTTGGGGTTTAAAGTTTCTTGGTTTGAGGTTTAGGGTTTGGAGTTTAGGAATTGGTAGTTTAGAGTTTGAGGTTTTGGAGTTTTATGTTTGGATTTTCGTGGCTTAGGGATTTTGCATTTGGGGTTTAGGTTTTTGGGGTTTTGGATTTGGGGTTTGGTGTTTTAGGGTTTTAGATTTTTGGGTTTAGGGTTTGGTGTTTGAGAGGTTTGAGGTTTGGGGTTTTGGTGTTTAGAGTTTTGGATTTGAGGTTTGAGATTTTGGCAATTTATGGTTTAGGGTTTAGAGTTTAGTGTTCATAGTTTTGGGTTTTGGGTTAGGGTTTAGTAGTTTTTTTTTCCCTTTTTTCCTTTTGAATTTTGGTTTAGCATATAAATGACAATTTTTTTAAGCTAATGGATTTGAGAGAAACTATTTTTAGTTAAGAGTAAATTGAAAATAAGTAAGTGACTAAGGACCAAAGAGCAATTTGTCTAAGATTGTTAGCAAGGTAAAACAAGGGGGAGGGATATTTCTATCATTTTGGGCACTATTTGCAATGGATTCATAGGCTGGGGAGACATTACAATTTACTTTATATTTTCCTATAATAATTTTGTCAAACTAAGTCTATCTTTCTTCAAAATTTACTTTGTAATGTTCTTTAAAAACTTTAGAGAATCTAAGTTGGACCATTTTAGACTGAATCACATTGATCAAGCAAGAAAATTTGATTGTAACAAGTTTTAGGTTAGGAATTATTGGCACAAAGAAAATACAAGTCATGACACTTATATATAGGTACGTGTGGTTTGCAATCTTAGTGGAGCCAAACACAAGAATGTCAAAGACTTCAAAGTTTGGATATTTAAATTTTATCTCACATAATTTAATAAAATTGTAAAGATACCCAATATATTATAATGGCATAAAAAAATTATGAATCTTGTACAAGTCATTATGGAGAGATTCTAATGACTCAAATGTAGAGATTTTGACTGCTGGATGGAGTACCATAGAAGAGATAAAATTTTCATAAGTTGGGTCAAATTAATTAAATTTGAGCAAACTTACAAATTGATCCCTGAATTTACTAGGACCCAAAATTTTAGTCCCTTAATTTATGCCACTACATCCCAAATTCACCAAACATTCAATAATTTAGCCCTTCTGTAATCTCACTTTTAATTGCCATTAAAAAAATTATGATGTGACCTTTTAAGTAGCTTTTTGTTAAGTCCAATATGGCACATCACTTCAACTTAGTGAGGCACCATTCTTTATAAAAAAAAGGAAGCCAAATCTCTCTATTAGTTCGTTAACTTCTTTTTCCATTTTGTTTTTCTCCATTCACAAAAAAAAAAAGTTTCTTACAAATCCTTCAACTTTTAAAAAAAACACCACTTATACTTTAAACCATAAACCCCCAAAACCCTAAACCCCAAACTCCAATCTAAAAATAAAAAGCCCTAGACCCTAAATCCCAAATATGAAAACTTCAAAACCTAAATCTCAAACTTCAAACCCCAAAATCATTAACTTTAAACCCCAAAGCCCTAAACTTTAAATCTCAAAACCATAAATACCAAAATCCAAAATTACAAATCCCAAACCTCAAAATTCTAAAACCAATAAGTCAAAACCGCAAACACGAAACCCTAAAACCAAAATCCCTAAACCCTAAAACCATGAACCACAAACCTAAAAACACAAAAACCAAAACACTAAACTCAAAAATCTCAAAACCTCAAAACCCAAAATCCCAAAACTCTAAAATCCAAAAATCAAACCCTTAACTCCAAAACCACAAACTGAGAACCTCAAAACTCCAAAAACCAAAGCCCTAAACCATAAACATCAAACCCTAAACCTTAATGTGTATTTTGTCTTCTTCTTCTTTTCATTTTTTAATATACACATTAAGTTTGAGGATTTTAGTATTTAGGGTTTAGTGTTTTATGTTTAAGGGCTTTGGGGTTTAGGGTTTAGAGGTTTAGGTTTTGGAGTTTGAGATTTTGGGGTTTGGACTTTGAGGTTTAGAGTTTGGGGTTTTGGGGTTTACGGTATTGAGATTTAGGGTTTACAGTCTAGGGTTTTAGGTTATGGAAAATTGAGGTTTGGAGTTTAGGGTTTAGGGCTTTGGAATTTTGTGGTTTGAGGTTTTAATTTTTGGTTTTAGGTTGGAGCTTTGGGGTTTGAGGATTTCTTGTTTATGGTTTGAGTTAAGGGTTTAAGGTTAGGGATTTTTCAGTTTGGGGTTTGAGATTTAAGGTTTAAAGATTTGAGTTTTGAGGTTGGGGTTTAGAGTTTTGAGATTTTTTATTTAGGGCTTAAGGACATGAATTTGGAGTTTTGAGATTTAGGGTTTTGAGGTTTATGGTTTAGGGCTTTAGGTTTTTTTTGTTTTGAGGTTTAGGTTTTAGGGTTTCAACGTAATGAGTGGGTTTTATACTTATAAAATATCTTTAACTTAGAATTTTGATTTTTTTTTGAGTAATTTATATTAGATTTATGTATGATTGTGTGTTTGCTTTGTAGATAGAAAGAAGATGAAGAATTCATGAAAAATTGGAGTAAGAGAGCAAGAATTGCAGATTTTGGACAGTTTCGATATTATTTTACTAATCTGAGCATAACTCTCTCATTTGATTTGTGATTGAGATAATTCAAATGACTATAGAACACTAAGAAAAAGAACTTTTATGTTGTGAGTTTTGATAGATTTTATGTCTAGAAGCTGGATATTGGCATCACAATCCAATGACGATAATGCAATTTTTGAAAAATAAAAATAAAAAAAAGAACAGAGAGTTTGAATCGGATTGAAAGACATTTTAAAAATAGAGTTTGAAAAGGATTTAAAGATCTATTTCATCTTTAAAAAGATCCTTGGGCTAAGAAATTAAGGAGGAGGAGAGGAGTTCAAACTCTCTCAGGGCGGTGGCTTCAATTCCATCTTCATATGAGTTTTCTTTTTCTTCTTTATTTTTATGTCATCTATTATGTTCTAGTTTATTTTCTAGGACTACGATATAGCCTAATTGTTAACCTTAATATTTTCTATTCAACTTATTCAATGAACTATTTTTCTAAATTGAGTTTCTATACTTTGTATTAAGATTCTAATTGCTTGATCAACAATTAGATAATTTATTAATCATAATGAGACAAAGAGGAGATTTATGTGTCTAGAGCAGTGTATAGAAACCACAGATTACATGTCGATAGAAATATAGTTACATGGTCTATGTAGTCTTAATTGAGAGCCATAGAACTTAATGAATCTTTTCTTGTTATAATTCACATGGAGACATTGAAAGTTAGCATTTAAAAGGTTTTTCTGTTAAACCTTAAGAGAGACTAATGGATAATTTAGAATATCTTGACTGTCAAACAAGATAATGAACTCTAGATTAAAGACATAGATAAATGTAAAGTGGATTAATTATAGTGAAATCGGATTCCCTAAAATCCTTATCACTTGACTGAGTTTGAGTTAGTTTTGCTTCTATTTTATTTTATTTTATTTTTACATTTCTAATCAACGTCTATTTGAATTATTCAATTGGGACAAGTATTAATAAAAATACTGTAATTAATAACATCAATCCTTGTGTGATCGACACTCTATACTTGTCTATAGAGATTTTATTATTACTTGACAACAACACTGTACACCTACACTTAAACGAATATATAATTTGTGCGTATCACAAGGTTTGGGGTTTGGGTTTGAGGTTCAGAGTTTAAGATTTTTGGGTTTAAGTTTTATTGTTTAGAGTTTTAAGGTTTATGATATATGTGGTATTTTTTTTTTTAAGATATGGGATTTTAGAGAAACATTTTTTTAGTTATAGAACAAAAGGGAATGGAAAAATAAGTTAAGGGACCAATGAAGACGTTTGGCCCTTTTTTTCTTAATGATTGGTAATTAGTGAGTTGAGGTGGTGCGCAACGCTAGACTTAGTGTGCCAAATATGCAGTTAATGGTTCACATTAGGATTTTGTTAACAACAGTTAATATTGAGATGATAGAAAGATTAAATTGTTAAAAATTTAGCAATTTGAGTGACTAAATTGTATAGTGACATAAAATTTAGAGACTAAAGTTTAGTAGTCTAATAAATTCGAAGACCAATTTGTAGGTTTACTCATTAAATTTTCTCAGAAGTTCTTGCATTGCTACAACAATTGTGAGATTATTTTAGAAAAGAAAAATAAAAAGATAGAGAAAATGTATAATATATAAATATTAAACTTCATTACAAAGTATTAAAAAAATTAATAATATATAATTTAATAATACAAATTAAAATTTATATTTAATTGTGACTATGTCAGTTTTTGAAACTTTAAAGTGATTCAAATTGTATATGATTGAGAACATTGCCACATGTTCGGATCTTTATTTTAGTGTACCAAGAAAAAAGTAACTTAAAGTGTTACCCATGTCTTGTTGAGTACAGTTAAACCAGTTGTATATGTCAGTTTTTAAATACTAATTATTATTTTTTGTGAAAGGTAGTTTGATTTCATTTACGAAAATAAAAAAATGTGATGCTATTCTCAGTTTAAACTAAAAACAGAAAAAAAAAACTAAATATTGTTAAACACTAAAAGGTCAAATATGGAAATCTGCATCATTTCAAATCCTCCAAAAACACTAAAGAAGATGGACACCAAACTTCAACTAATCTTCATCGCCATTAATATTCCTCACCATAGTCACAAAGCCTCTCCCCCATTCCTTCATAGTAGAATATGGAAGGATAGAAAACTTGCCAAGTACTACTAGCACTATCACAAAAGACAGCACCACCAATGCTTTTGTCCACAAGATAGAATCACCAAGAAAGTAATCAAAGATGACAGCAAGGCAGTTTTTCGAACATGGAAAAATCGTAACAACTAACTTTTGTAACATTCTTCTCTATTTTAGAGAGTTTTTTTTTAAAGAACAAGTATGAGGGTAAATTTCCTTCACAAATTTTGTATCACTATTTGAAGAACATAGCTGTAGATTTGAAGAAGAAGGTAGCAAATCTTAATAACCAAATTCTTTTAATTACTACAAAGAAGAAAAATATTTCACAAAAGAAAAAATCCCATACAAAAGAGAAAATTATAGAAAAAAAAAATACTGAAAAAAGACACAAATAAAGGGCAGGGGGGCTGCTGCTCAACCAGCAGATGCAAATAGATAATTCCAAATTAGTCATGAAAAATAAATATAATTCCAAATTCTATGAATTATTTATTCAACTTGATGAATTTTTAATGTTTCTCTTAATTATTATTTTTAATTGATATAAAATAGACTAAATTGTTCTGATGACTGAGCTAGAGAGATATTAACATTCTTCAAATTGATAATAGAAATTGTTAAATTGTTATGATAACAAAATATAGAGAGATAAATAGTGTAATTAAGATTAGAGAAAATTTTTAATTATAAATCTATTGGACTTAATTAAGGCATTAACTCAAAATTATAAATTGATTTGGCATTTTAAATTCAGACCCCTCTATTTTTTTAATCAAATTATCACACTTCATTTTTTTAGTCTAGTCTAATATACCAAAGTGTAAATTATGTTTATGCAACAATATATTCAGGAGAGATTATATTATGTTAATTTTTATTTTGTATTGTAGTTAGGCAGTGTCTGAACCAACACTACAATAAACAGGCCTTTAGTGATGACTAAAGTTTCATTGGAAGTCTAAAAGTCACCACCAAATGTCCACTTTTGATGGTGACATTAAAAGATTGCACTTTTGGTCATGACTAAATCCCTTTTTAGTGGTGATTTTGACTCATCGCCACTAAATGTGGATATTTAGTGATGACTAGAGGTCGTCATTGAAAATTGATTCACCACTAAATATCAACATTCAGAAGTGACAAGATCGCTACTAAATCCTTGATTGTTGACGGGCAACGGCAACTAGAGATTGCCTTTGAAATAGATTCGCCATTGAATATTTATATTCAGTATCAACAAAATGCATGACCCCACTCCTTAAGGATCACGTCTTGAATTTTATCCAAGCACGAGACCGGTACGAAATGATGATTTCTCTCCACTTCGTAAGTCTAACCATCATATTCTGAACATAAAACTCGTTAGATACCTTGGTTTAGCATTTGAACTCATAACCACTCTAAAATATTTTAGACATATTACATTACATAAATAAAGATATAGTTTCATTAAGCGATACCAATTCATTTTTCATTTCTTGCTTTACATAAGTTTACCTTTCCTTGTCACGCATTGAAAACGGAGATCTTGTCTGTGGTAATAGGGCATACTCTAAAATACTTTAAACATATAAGAGAATAAAAGAATAAAGCCCAAGAATAATTTGGGCTCACAAGAGATAATATAACTTCTCCACGCTTCCGCTGCGCTACTATAAAGAAAGGGATGAGTCTTGCGACTCAGTGAGTAAATAACACAATTATTACATATAGAAAAATTATATTACATATTAGGTTACGATTCAACTTATGTTGTTTAAGTTATGAATATTTTGAAGTATTCTTACTAGTTTTGTTTACTTATACTTATTAAAAATATGTTATGAATAGTATCTTTATTTTAAAACTTATTCAACAATATTGAAGATTACTAATTCATTCGTTTACCTTAGTTTAACTTATTCTCATAATTTTTCTTATCTAGTTTCATCGTCATATACATATAGGCCTCTAAGAGACCCCTTGATTTTTCTCAGTCACTTTTCTTTATTATTCCTCCTTTAAGTAGACACTTAAACATTTCTACGTGCAAATCTTTACACATGCTGTAACAAATGGGCTAAATCCACTTTATCATCTTTCTTAAAATTATGCCACTATACTATTATGCTCTTACGCCATATAAAAATATCATATGTTATTTGTGTACATATAGATATATATTTACTACTCAAACTATATATATTCAAGAGTATAATTAAAGTAAAATAATTATATTAATTTATTATATATTAATAAAACTTATTCTTTTATTAATATCTTTCAGTTTTATACTTTAATTATTATTATTTTTAACGTATTTTATTTATTTTGGATGATTCCAATCCAGAACCATTTCAACATATCCAAGCACATAGCCTGGTGAGGGAAGATCACCATTTTACCTAAGCACATAGCAAGGGTAAGTAAATCACCACATACATGTCTTATCCCAAGCACGTAGCAATGGAACAAGTAGAATTACTATATTCTCATCATTCATATTATAAGGTTTGGAGGAGCTCTCCTTAACTCCCTAACCCTTCCATATGATGACTATTCTAAGCATACAACAATAGGATGGGTAAATTACCATATTCTCATCATAGGTAACTAGGCCAAATGTCACTGGTTATTGGAGGAGACATACCTCAACTCCATATTTATTTATAATTCAATCCTCATGTGCCCTTTCGCATAAGGGGCTAACAACTCCCTTGCTAGTTAGGGTTACAAGGTGTACCAAGACTAGCAATCTCTGCCGCTAACTGACAGTATTTTTGAAAATGAATCCAATGTACTTATTATTAGTTTTATTTATTTATTTCATTGTTTTAAGGTTTTAAAAATAAAGTATCATTTTACTCAATATCTAGTAATAACTCATTGTGTTCACAAAATCATAATCATTATATCTACAGTGGATACTTTACCATCACTGAACATCAAATTCAATAATCATTATATTTAGTTATATCACTTTCATTCATTTATTTTCTTTTGACTCATTTATAGTTTTAAAGTGTACATATACATATCCATGTACTTACTTAAATAAAGAAATTTCAATTTGATAGTCATACCTCATTTCATTACATAAAACCTTATAATCTTATATCATTATTTATTATTTCAATATCCATTAGAGTTTCCATCATTAAATATTATTTGAGATATCATTATACATAAATATTCACATACTTATATGTGATCATAGTATAAGCATCATACGTTACAGGAGATCGTGATATTAAATTTTTCGGTTAGAACATTTTACTCCCTTGGGATAAAATATAACTAATACATTATATATATAGAACCTATTCTAATAAATTTTCAAACCATTATGGATCATCTTCACTAATATTTAAACTATCCTCAAATTCACATATTTATATCTATATATTGATATAATTATGAACCTTACACTTAAAATAATATATACACATCCATATAGGGTAACCAACTTTTCTTATTCCAAACTTATACTAAGTCATCCTAAAATCTTATATGTCAAGTTCAAGCCATGCATCTCATCATTTAAGTTTAGCATCCATTAAGCATTTTAAGTTCCCATGTGTTACTAACACTTACCTAACAACTTTAATTTATTTCGACATGTGATTCTATAACGTTATTCTAAGGCTGCACTATCCTCACCATTGAAGTCAAATCTTTAATACGTTTCCAATATAGTGACATAAAATTCTAACATCTTCAATTCTCATTTTACTAACCCTAGCACCTTAAAGAGTTTCATAGCAAATGTATACACATAAAAATTTCTAATCTTGAACTATCCCAAGTTTTACATAAAAGACTTCATCTTAGTATGACTTAACCCATTAGTACATATATCTTAATCACTTATACTATACTCGGACGTTATTTTAAAATGTTCTCCACATTCCCACTTTGGTAGGCCAAACTAATTCACTTAAACTCTACTTTTCACATTTTATCATCAAGGAGTTACAACACCGTTGACTCTTCTAGTACATTTTCAAACTATCAAAAAAAGTTTCTCAATCGATTCTTTTCAAATAAATCTTTCGATATAATTTCGATAGCTAAA
This sequence comes from Gleditsia sinensis, assembly GCA_037074535.1. Classification (NCBI taxonomy): domain Eukaryota; kingdom Viridiplantae; phylum Streptophyta; class Magnoliopsida; order Fabales; family Fabaceae; genus Gleditsia; species Gleditsia sinensis. The sequence goes on along the minus strand of CM073463.1, from coordinate 68,284,180 downwards.
ATCAATAATTACATTGTAAGAAATTTAATATCCAAGTACCACCAAAATTTTCACTATCAACACTTCCAAATAAAAATTATGATCACTAATTCCCTTGTCTTATTTTGCCTATGCTCACATAAATCCCACATATCTCAATATTCCTCTCTTTAAAACATTTTCTTTATGCTCCCTATTTCTAAACAATTTACCCTATAATCACATACACTTAGCTTCAACCACATAAATTCATATACCATCCAATTCACCTATTTTCAATGAAAAGAATTAACCAATAATTTAAATTACATAACCTCAACACATAATATAAAATTTATAGGCAAAATATAATTCAACCTCATGATATAATTTTTGCTATTTACTTACCAACTTCAAGCTTTATCTAACATTGCTTTTTCTTGTTTTTTCTCCAAACAAAATCAATCACCAACACCCCCAAAACATGCTCTTCAACTTGATAATTTTGAATTGCATAATTAACCACTTTGTGTACTGTTTATACACTGTTTATCAAAGATCATTTTACATGATTTAGGCACCAAATCATGTTATCTTGCCATGAAATTCGTCATACATATACTACACTATGTCCTTAACAAAAATCATAACTTAGTATTTTAAGAAAATACCAAGAATTACAATATTTCTTAAATTTACCTAAGCTAGGCGTAGGTTACTATAGCTTTAATTTTTTGCTATTTTTATGTGATTTTGCTGTCATAATTCATCCAATCTTCATGTATATTACTTGATTAAGGTGTTTTGATACTTTGTTGTTGAGGATTGAAGGAAGGAGATGGAAGAAAGGAAGATTTGGGGCTGGAAAATGAAGAGCACGCATAAGGGAGGGAGAAGGGAAAAATATGCAGAGAGGAAGAAGGAAAAAATATGCAAAGGTTTTAGGATAATCTTACATGGCCAGGAGAAAATAAGCGCCCAGGGGTAGTTTTGTCATTTTCTACATAAACCCGATTTTTTTTAAGGGCATTCTTGGGACTTTAGTGCAACAAAAGTGGTAAAAATAAGTAATTCTAGTAAACCATATTTTTAGAATAAATATAAAAACTTTTATCTTTAAGGGAAAAACATAGATATTTCTCATAAAACATAATTATTAAAGCAAGATATGGCATTTTAAAATTTTGGGATATTACATTTAGATTGCAAGAATTAAAAGGGTTCCAACAATCAAACCATCCAAAACCCTCAGGTCCAAGTGAAACTTCATAATGCAATAACTTGTAGAAACTATGAGTGGTATATGATGTATTTATCATGTAACTTTAAACAATCTGATACGAGTAGATATTATATCCCTAACCGCAATCGAATAAAAAAAAATTCCACATGAGCATTTAAAGTTAGCTGCTGCATATATATATATATATATATATATATATATATATATATATATATATATATATATATATATATATATATATATATATATATATATATATATATATATATATATATATATATATATATATATATAACTAACTAACTATATAGCAAAAACCTTAAAAGTATTAAAGAATAACATATCTCTCTTCGTAAGACCTCCCTATCAATGGCCTTTGAGTCTTTTAGATGTTCACTCTGCTTCTGCTGATAGTAATTCAGTTATTAGACAATAGCATTGTTAAAAACACGTGAAGTAGAGCAGTTCATTTAACCTTTTGAAGTTTGTCTTTGGAAGGGTAGTTCTTCCTACGTGCTTCATGTCACTGTTGGATTTCTTGCTCAGTATAAGTCACTAAGAAAGATTTAACCATTCCAGAAACAACGGAATAGCAATTATTCATAAAAAAAAAGGCTGGAGAGTTAGCTATTGTGCATAGAAAAAAGGTCAGAAATCAAAATATTACACAAAGTAATTGATAGAGAAAACGAATTCTTTATATTCCATTGGAATAGCAATCAAGGAAACTAAGACATCTGAATTATATGTCTTAAATTCTAGTACCAGCATCATGAATGGTCTAAACCTAATTGACTGACTCAAAGCTGGAGAGTTATACACATTTTATTTTATTTTAGGACATGATGCACAGCTTCAGACCTTTAGACAGATCGAAATGGTTAGCAGGGGCATAATTTGATATATGATGGACTTGTATGTAAAGTTGGTACATGTTACCAATTTAGATTTTGTAGTGGCATAGATATACACTTATTTGAAAATGAACTGTTTATGTTGGCTTTAGAAACCATGATGTCCATTTAAGGATTAGAATTTGTTTCATGCATGACTATTAACATGTCGGAGTTGTATTTTTTTTTTTTACAATAACAGAATTGTTTTGTCATTAGACTTGCATGCTAAAAAGCCATCAGCTCTCCTACATGCTACTGGCCTACAATACACATGGATTCCCCATAATTTGTTTTAGAATGGCCTAAACCTAAATTACTTTTGAGTTTGGAAACAATTACCCTCTTTGAAGTCCAAAAAGTTTATATGGAATGTACAATTTGAAATTTAAAGTACATATTAAATTCAGGTAATACCTATTAAGAACATTTCCAGGATTTTTAGAGACACTAGTACTTAATTTAAGAGAAGGCTATCTCATGATATTTATTTACAATGAAGTACCTAAGTAGAAGAAAACCAAAAGAGCCTCTCTCTTTTTTTCTACATCTCCTTACCTCCCTCTCGCTGCACATGGGAATATGAAGTCACACCATTTGATAATCCTCCACATGAGCCATCACATTATAAGTCATACTAAGTCTGTATATTCAAGACGCACACATGTTTCTAATGCTTAATAATGGTCAAGTAGGACAATACAAAAAAGAAAATGGACTGATTAATTGCAATTGCATCTAAATACCAGGCAAGAACCTATAAGCATAACATTCGTATGAGTTCAGATTTGGGAACATTCACATTGCACAAAAACAATAATTTCGATTGCAAGTGGCAGAAAGTAAAACCCTGGGCCTAAAAAATTTTGAATGATAACCCTACAAAAGACCAAAGGAAAGCCGCAGGTGTGGTGTTCATTCTTATCCAAGTGCTAAATCATAATCTGCTGCAACGACCAAGCTCCCAACGACCGAGGTGGTATTTAACTTTTCTTCAATAATTTTTCAAAACACGATAAGAATAATTTTAAAAAAATAATTTATTATTCACCAATGCTGATACAAACTAAAAGATTAATGCAAGTTAAATAAACAAAAATGAAATCTTATATAATCTTCAATTTTAGTACACCATGCTTATACCATCTTAAATTTTTAAATATTTATGTTATCGGGTAAATGATTAATGATTGATATAAGAGTTAAGTGTGTATTTTACCAATTCGATCAAATTTAATTTTTAACTTAAATTTATATTAAAAATATTATAAAAATTAGAACAAAACAAATATTTTTAATTCAGTTTGTTTCAGATTAGTTCTGGCATTATTGTAACTCAATGAATAGTGCTACAGTGTAATTGTACAACTAAGAAGAAGCATTATTTTATTTCCTGAATCTCAGTTTATCTCTTCTGTCTTGCTCATTTTGTCTCTCGCAGCATACTTCACACATAGGGTGGAGATTATTTTCTAGGGTAAGGGGCATTTCCATATAGCTTTCCACGTTCGAGTGTTTCTAGACTAGACAATGTTTTCCCAGTAAGGGGTTTGGTAGTCTTAGATTCGCTGATACGCGGCAAATGTTCGGGGGGATAATTCTTGTATAACCCACCACTTCCAATCTCTGTTCCAAGTGACAAACTCACTCCCATGCAAATTATAAATCTCTTCTGGTGCATTGCTACCTGGGCAAGATTTGTAATTCCTGGTACAGTGCAATCCGTCCAGAAGTGGGCTGATTTCCCATCTCATATGTTCCATCTGAGCTTTTGCTGGTCTCGTCCCAAATTGTACATATTCCTCACCATGCACATGAAGCCTTCTTTTTCTTTTTCGCGATTGGCAAGTCCTCCGTGCTACATTCCTTTTTTATTTATGAGCCCCCACCGTTATTTCATCATGAAAACTTTGTTCTGATTTGTCAACGCTTTTAGACCGAGACCTCTTATTTTGGGGTGCACATCGTCCCCCAATCCACTAGGTGGGTTTTTCTAGCGTCTTGTCTAGAGCCTTAGATTAAGTTGCAGCTTGCTGTCTCTATCTCATCACATATATTGATAGGGATGATGTTTGTTGCATGGCATAGCTGGGAGGGGAGTTTATGACCGATTTGACCACAGTCGTTCTTCTCGCAAAAGATAACATGTTCTTCTTCTAGTTGTTCAAGATCTTTTGCACTTTCTCTAAGATGGAGTCGTATTTGCTGCGCTTTAGCTTGCTATGCATGAGGACGATTCTTAAGTACTAGCCTAGGTCTGCTGTTGGAATGAAGTCCAGCTCTTGGCTAATTTGATTAGCTCTTATGTGGGGTACATTCTGAGTAGAACACTTTGGTTTTCCCTGAGTTTAGTTTCTGACTCGAGGCACCGCAGAAAAAATTTAGACATTCCTTTATGATTTGAGCTTGCCCCAACCTTGCTTTCGAGAAGAGCATGAGGTCTTCGGCGAAAAAATAGATGAGATATTGGGGGACTTTATGATTTGAGCTTGCTCCATCCTTGCTTTCGAGAAGAGCATGAGGTCTTCGGGCAAAAAATAGATGAGATATTGGGGGACTACTACTGACATAGACCGAGTTGGTAATGACCTCATGGAGTCATTGAGCAGTAAGACCCAAAAGAAGAAATTTTTTGCAAAACGCCCTATTTGACTAAAATGAACATAACTTTCAGCTCAGGTAGAGTGATTTCAAAACTCATTCAAAACCCTACATCTTTCCAACTTAAATTTACCATTTGAGGGTGTTTCAACCCTGAAAAACTCTCAAAAACCCAGTTTTGGGCTATTTTTTATTTTTCATATTTTTTGCTATTTTCTTCTATTTTCGATTTCAAAGTTGATTAGGATTTGGATTCGAATTCTGTTTAGATCTTTTTTATTTAAACCTATATCATTTTAACTTTCTATGCATTCAAAATACTTTAAAAAATAATAGACTTATAAGTTTTCTGTGTTTACTTTTAAATTTTACGATTTTTTGCTGCATTGATTACCGAACAACTTTATTGGTATACAGCATCCTTGCTTTGTAGCCCAAGATATAAATGGGCAATTCTTTCTATGCATAGGACGAATAGGTAAGAGGATAGTGGATCCTCTTGCCTACTCCTCTAGAGGGTTGTTTCGCCCATTTCAAAGTATTTTCATGTTGCTTGTTGGTTGGGACGCATTTTATGATGGCATTCACAAAGTGATTGCCCAACCCGATTTCTTTGAGAGTATCTACCAAAAATTTCCAATCCAGCCTGTCATATGCCTTTTCGAGATCAACCTTGATTGCTGTATATCCAATTTTTTTGCTTCAATTTTCTCATTGTGTGTATACCCTCTTGGGCTATTAAAATATTCTAGTTGTTTTTTCTTCCCAGTATGAAGCTGCTTGGGTTCAGGTATTCTAACGCTTCCATGTGTTCCTTCAATCTGCTTGCTATGATTTTTATCACGATTTTGAAGCTGACCTTACACGGTGATATAGGTCTGAATTTCATGAGAGATTCTGGATGTTCCGTTTTAGTAATTAACACAAGGAAGGTTTTGTTGATCTCTTCCACCTAGCTTGGATTCTGGAAAATATCTTTTATCAGGTTGCATTCCTATTGAATCCCATTGGCTGTGAAAAAAGATGGCTTGTAGGCCATCTGGGTCTGAAGGCTCCGATACTGAAGGCGGCTATTTTGATCTCTTCATCAGTGACTGGGTCTTGTATTTTTTTTTTTTTTTTTGGATTTTTGTTTCACCAAGGGTTGGGAAGTATCTCAAAAGAGGCAGTATTGGCCTATTCCCCTTCTCCTTTATGAAGAGATTTCTGTAAAATTCCACTGCCATGTTTCTAAGAATTTTGGGGTTGTCAATCCAATTGCCTCCATCGTTTTTAGCATGGTATCTCGGTTCTTTTCCCTTTTGTAGACCTTTGTACTGTTGAAGTTGAAGAATCTTGTACTCTTGCCTCCCCCATTCCAACCAATAGCATCTTGCTTTTTGGTGCCATATGAGTTTATCTTTGTATGATAAACCGGGTTCTAGCTTTGGGCTATTCTTTTCTGTCTCCAGATTTGGGATGGTGCTCGTGTCCACTTGTTCTTCCATTCCCTGGGCTCCTTCATCCTCCATCCTCCATCCGTCATCCATTGTGGAATCTCTAATCTCGTTGTTTTGATTTTCACTTCGATTCAGGATGTCTTCTTCTTTCTGGGTTAAAGGATGTTTTTCCCCGCTAGGTAAGTTCTCCATCTTCCTAGTCCTACTAAAAAAGTGAGTATCTCTCTGAGCTGAATAGGTGAAGGTGGCTACAGTTATCGCCAGCACTTCGAGAATGAATTTGTCACTTCTAATCAAGGACTTGAAGGGAGTGGTTTTTTTTTTTAAAAAAAAAAAAAAAGAAATTATTTTTGGTTGTGGTGATACTAATTTTTGGAGTTTAAAATTGAATCTTTCTAATTTATTTAAGAAAATAATTTAATTCTTTTCAAATTTCAATTAAATAAATTATTCTTTTAATTTATTTATCAAAATAATTTAGTCTATGATTTTAACTAGCTTAATCTTGCACCTTAATATATATATATATATATATATATATATATATATATATATATATATTAAGGTGCAAGATTAAGCTAGTTAAAATCATAGACTAAATTATTTTGTGACTATATAATTACCAAAATTTACCGATTACGTTACTTTTAATTGCTTTAATTAAAAAATGATGTAATAATTAAGAAATAATTACCGTTTTTAGATGTAAAACGGGACACAAAGGAATCAACCTAGATTAGGCAACGTTTACACGAACTTGCCTATTCTCCTAATTACTCACTAGCTAATCATAAATAACATAGTCTTATAATGACTATTGCCATTAAGTCTCACATATAAATTATTGCCCATACTAATGAACTATGCAATTTACAACCATAATTGCCAACACCGATTTCTTCTACAACGCATAGAGGCTCATGATTCTGATCTTCTCTGTACCAAATAGATCGTTTCTGACCAAATTCACTAACAAACGAATCCAACATTTAAATGGTAACGCGCTCCATCACCAGCACATGTGATATGTTTCCATTGCAAGCAAGGCTCCACTTACGAGTAAAGTCATCATGATAAGGTCTCTCAAACACGGCTTCCTGTGAAAGATTGGAGCATTCCCACCACGGCTTGAGCCCTATCAAACCTTTCTTGTTGAGAGTGTACTAGAGAAAGATTGGAGCATGCCCACCACGGCTTCCTGTGATTGTGGTATCCATTAAGGCAATGATCTCAACATCTCTAGAGGCCATTATTGTATTCTAAACGAGCTACTACAATGCCACAAGGAATAGGCCAACCCAGCAACTTGTGGCCTGAAATAGTTATGCTTCCAATAAGTTTCTTGAAACTAATCCTTGGAGCCTGTGGATATATATATATATATATTCAGATTTCATTAAAAAAAAGAATAATAAAAGAATATTTATGAGATAAATCTTGTTCACAAACTAATTTCTCCACCTCAAGTTTTGTAGCATCCATTTTCATATATTCATTAATCTTTCCAAGGCGGCCCAAGGGTAAAATTAGTAAAGTTAAGACTTTATGTCTCAAAAAAAAAATTTTACTATCTATTTTAATAATATTTTTTAAAAAAACCTCACTTTTAAAATTTATTTTAGGCCTCCATAAATTTTGAAAAGTGTTGAGCCAATAGTGAATCTTCCTTACTTGTCTGAGAAGAATGGGAGGCCAAGGTTACTTTGCTTCCTCTCCTATCTCAAATAGAGAAACAAATGTGACACACTGGGAATATGATAAATCTGCCCGCTGTGAAACACTTTCCATCAACTGATGGAATAAATCAAACCATGGCGTCGGTATTCCATCAAAGCAAACTAAGGAATGTGTTATTCCATGTTGCTTTCCATTCCATTCAGCCCAACTAAACACGCTCTTAAGTGGTTGAAGATAACTTCTTTCATTTTTGCAGTATGTGCTTGGTATTTAAGTTAATTATTTTTTTCAGATAGATTCTTTTAAAAAATATTGTTAATGTAAGAAAACGAGTCTTTAAAATTATTTAAAAAAATAATTTTAAATAAATTTAAAAATTGCACTTTAAAGATTTTTTAAAAGGATGTTAATTTCCAATAATATATGAAAAATCATGAAACTTCAAAAAAAAAACAAAACAAAACAAGGTGCTCATGCAATAGTTGGCAAGCCAACCTGCTAGTCATAGGAAGGGAAAGCGAAGAAGAATCGTGGATATCACTGATTCCATGAGATCCCAGCCCCTCCTCTCATTTTCTAGTCATTAAGGTCTAATTCATTGGCTTTGACATGCCCAGCTTCTTCTTTTTTATTGACTTGACTTCGTACAGTTAAACAAGTGGGACGTGACAACTGCTGTAAAATAGGAATGATTTTTCATGATTAAATTAAAACTCATATAAATGACAAATAAGTATAGACATGAAATAATGGACGAATTTGTGTCATTAATAATTCAAGTCAAAAAATTATTAAGTTAAAAAAATATAAATTAATTATTATTGCGTAATTTAAAATAAAAAAGTATACAAAATATTTATATAAATAATTAAATCTGTACATAGCAAACACTCCAATGCCAGAAAATTATAAAATAAACTCCAAAGTTTCATCAAACATAACCTTAATATTATCTTGTGATTCCCCGTATAATCTTTGATTTAATCATTAATACAGAAGTTTTTCTTTTTTTTCTTTTTTCTCCTCCTCACGCTGTTAGCTTTTTTCTTTCCGCTATTAAGACATGCTCTGAAACTTCTTAAAGTTCAGCAGAAAGGTGAAAGTTTTCCTTTCAATCACTGACACACAAACTAGGGCGCACGTTATTTTTGGATTTCCTTCGTTTGCTTCACCTTCAAAATGTGCAAATTAATATACTCAAATACTCTAATAATTGTACGATACTCACAAGTTTTCTCTGCTTGCAATCACCCTCATCCGGCTGCCCCGCAGCTTGGCCTTTTCCTGCATTATTGGCTCCTTTTTTATCCTTTTGTGTTTCATTTATGGTTTAAGATTAGGACCTGCAAATACAAGAACGAAACCCACAAACTTGTTGGACAATCAAGCTAGCTCGGCAACACCAAACTAAGTTATGCATCTGCAGTACTGTATTATAGCTTAAGCTATTAGTTAGTCTGTTGTGTTACGGTTGTACAGTAAGTTAGCCACTTAATACCATGAGTTAGACTTAGTTTGAGTGACTAGTCAGAAGGGGTAAATGAGACACCACTATATATATTGCAATATTGCATTTGAAAGCAATACAAGTTAGTCTTCTTCTCTCATAGCTCCAGAATAGTGATTGTGTTTTCATTGTTCCCTCTCTCCCGTGTTCATACACCGCGATAGAATCACTATATGGTATCAGAGCTTCAAAACTCGGTGATGGAGCAAAACACTCAAAATGCAGTTGCTGAGAATCAGAAGCAAAATTTAGTTGCCTTTTCTCACAAAATTTTGGTGAAACTGAATGAGAATGATTTTCTCTTGTGGAAGCACCAGGTGCCAGCCGCAATCTATGGTAACGATCTGGAAAAATTCATCTCTGGAGCTCAATTTGTACCTCCGAAATATAGAAATTTTGTTGATGAAGAAATTGGTCGAGTAAGTGACGAGTACGTTGACTGGAAGAAGCAAGATCAGCTTCTTCTATGCTGGATTCTGTCATCAATGACAGAAAATATGCTGACACACATAGTAGGCTGCAATTTCACCTATCAAGTGTGGGAATGTCTGCAACCTTTCTATGCATCTCAAACTCGGGCTAAGGTGCAGCAACTTAAGCTGCAACTGAAGTCGATGAAGGAGGAGGGAATGCAGATGAACGACTATTTGCTGAAGATCAAAAGTACTGTAGATGCTCCTGCAGCAGTAGGATTTCCTCTTTCAACAAATGATCATCTGAAAGCAATATTTGAAGGATTATATTCGGATCATGATTCTTTCATCACTTCTATATCTACACGGCTGGATCCTTGTACTGTAAGTGATATAGAATCACTTTTGCTGGCTCAGGAATCCAGGATTGAAAGGTATCTTAAGTCAGTGGAAACAATCTCTATAAATGCAGCACAGAATAGAAACTTTCAAAGTGGCAGAGGTGCAAGTTCTGGTTCATTTACTAATTTTTGTAGCAATCAGTCATCCAATGACTCGAAAAACCAAGGCTTTCGAGGAAAAGGATATCAAGGAAGAAACCGAGGAGGTAGTGGTAGATTTAATCCTGGCAGATCACAATTAATCTGTCAACTGTGCAATAAAGCTGGACATTCTGTTTGGAACTGCTTCTATAGGTTTGATCACTCCTTTCAAGGATTCAGTAATCAACAAAATTCAAATGCACAGAATCATAGCTTCAGACCTCAAGGCCAGGCTGCAGCCATCCTTGCAACACCAGAAATCATTCAGGATGACCGTTGGTATCCTGATTTTGGAGCTTCAAATCATGTAACTCCGGTCTCTCACAACTTAATGCATAAGGCTGAATGCCATGGTCCAGAACAAGTTCAAGTTTCTAATGGAGCAGGTTTGTTGATCGAACATATAGAGACTTCTAAGGTTGAATCTTTAAATGCCAGTTCACATCTTTATCTTAAGAATTTACTGCATGTCCCTTCAATCACAAAATATCTTTTGAGTGTAAGCCGGTTTACAAAGGATAATAATCTATTCTTTGAATTTCACCCCACTCTTGCTAGTTGCTATGTGAAGGCTTAAGATACAATGGAGCGACTATAGGCAGTCCATATACCCATACAAATACAAGAACGAAACGCAACACGTACGCCAAAAAAAAAGTATATAATATTTTAGTGTAATTTGGAAAATCACAACATCTCGACATGTGTCTTACTCCAAAGGAAGAACTGACTGTATTATTCACTGCTCAGTACTTTCTAGTCACTGAATACTTGAGAGCCTAAAGCCTATCGAAAATAGATCCTCTGCGGTGTGTACAGGCACAGCACCACGTGCTGTGCCCATTTTTATAGTCACACCAGTCGACTGATGGGAGACCAGTCGACTGATGCACCAGTCGACTGGTCTCCCACCAATCGACTGGTGTGACTGCGTGAGGGCCACAGCACGCGGTGCTGTGGCCCTCGCGCCACAGAGAATCCTGATCCAAAGCCTATCTATATGCAGCTCTTTATTATTCCAACAATATATCACCTAATTTTTTCTTTCTCTCTCACACTAATCATATATACAGAAAAGATGAACGATTCAACGGTGAAGAACATGCCAACGGCTACTTTCATTCCTACAGCTGCAACAAAGCTACTGCCTCCGGCAGTGACCGTCAGAGAAGAACGCAGCAAATTAGTAGAGAATCCAGAGAATGGTCATACGGTGAGCATTACCATATCTAATCAGAACAATGGGGACACAGAAGCAAACTTGGCTCAAGTGATCAATCACTATGTGGAGACTCTATCTCACAGCAAAATGCACATTCTGGGTAACCTTTTTCATGTTCTAAGTTAATTAATTTCTCCTTAATGACTTTGCAGCTATGTACCCGCTTCATCAACTAATGGCTTCAGGTTCCGTGCACCGTAATTATTGTAGGGTACCCCACTAATCTAGATTTCGACTATGGTGCATTGGCTCAGCTGCTGGAATTTCACATAAACAATGCTGGTGATCCATTTATAGGGAACTGCTTCGCTCTCAATTCAGCAGCCTTTGAAGTTTGCGTTCTTGATTGGTTTGCTAACTTGTGGGAGATAGAGAAGAATCACTACTGGGGATACATCACCACCGGTGGAACTGAAGGCAATCTTCATGGGATATTAGTAGGGTAAGTTTAGTTAAGCTGACTGTCATAAATCATTTCAACTTATAGCTAGTCTTTATAGTTTCAGTTGATTTTTAAATAAATTTATAGCTAGTTTTTATAGTTTCAATCAATTTTTAAGTAAATTTTATTGCTTAAAAGTTTCAAATTTTTTAATCAAACCTCTAGTGTCAGCAGATCTAGCACTATATATGCATACTTGTCTGAATCTCATATTCTAAATTCTACAAGTAACTTGCACTTAATCTGTTAACTCAGTATTGATAGTATTAATATTTAAGAGACTTCTCAAGGAAGTATAATGATAGGAACCTAATTAAAAAAATTGAAACTATAAAGAATGAATTTTTAACTTTTAAATTATAGAGAATTATTTATAAATTAGTCAAAACTATAGAGACCAACTAAGTAATTAAACTTGAATGAGCATGAATAGTTATAACTTCTAATACATTCAATCACACAAAAGGTTTCTAAATTTGAAATGTAATAGAAACTCACTTACCTAAGTTACCTTGTGTTAAAATTTTATTTTAATTATAAAAAATTAGGGGGCTAATTAGAATTGTAACTCTAATTTTCTAATTTTATTATAATATTGTATCTTCAATATATTATTAATAAGTAATTTAATTATTTGCATATATAGAAGGGAACAATTGCCAGATGGGATACTGTATACCTCGCAAGATTCGCATTATTCAGTGTTCAAAATAGCAAAAATGTATAGAATGCAATGTGTGAAGGTTGGTACTTTGACATCTGGCGAGATTAATTGTGCTGATCTGAAGTCTTCGCTTCTTGCTCACAAGGACAAGCCAGCCATCATCAACTTAAATATAGGTCTGTTGAATCTTGTCTCTAGGACGTTTAGAACACAATATGAATGTTATCTAACATATTTATAGGTTGTCACACCCTTAACAATAACCCACGTGCATATATAGCTAGTAATCTTAAAAAGGTGATTTTCTATTTCAGGAACAACTATGAAAGGAGCTGTTGATGACCTAGATCTTGTGGTACAAACACTTGAAGAAAGTGGTTTCCCTCGTGATCGATTCTATATTCATTGTGATGGAGCTCTCTTTGGAATGATGCTTCCTTTCGTTAAACGAGTGAGTAATTAACAATTCAATAAAAGCATTGCTCTAATCAGTTAGTGGGTTTACTAATGTATATATAACTTTAAGTAGATATGAACGTAACTAGAATTGATCATGGGTCAGGCAGTCCACCTGACAAAGCCTCACTCAAATTAAATTCAAGTCATGTTCGGAATTCGATGTTAAACGAAGTATGAGCCAAACCTCATCTAATTCAAAAAATTTTACATATATTTTTTTTAAAATTATTATGCAAATCAATTTTGTTTATTTTTTATATATATTTTTCAGTAGGACTTTGAGCTCAAGGCAAAACTTAATTTTTTCCAAAAATTCTGACTTGAATAATGAATTTTTTTATATCCAAATATATTGATTATATCCACATTTGTGCAACGTAGCTTAGCTTAAGATAGTGAGAAATTCTTAGGTAGATTGGATCTACAAAAAATGAGCAAAACAAATATATCAATAATTAATAGACATGTAAGTATATTGTTCACTTCTAACATGTTAATATGTCAAATTATAACTCTTTAAATAAGTTTGGTGGCATCTAATTAAGAATATGGTTTTGGTGGACACAGGCACCAGGGATTAGTTTCAAGAAACCTATTGGAAGCATAACTGTCTCTGGCCACAAGTTCTTGGGATGCCCTACTCCTTGTGGCGTTGTAATAACTCGTTTAGAATACATCAATGCCCTCTCTAGTGATGTTGAGATCATTGCCTCAAGGGATGCCACAATCACAGGAAGCCGTGGAGGGCATGCTCCAATCTTCCTCTGGTATGCTCTAAACAAGAAAGGCTTAAAAGGGCTCGAGAAAGAAGTGCTGATGTGCATAGCAAATGCCCGTTACTTGGCGAATCGACTCCGTGATGCTGGCATCGGCGCGATGATGAACGAGTTCAGCAGCACCGTAGTGTTTGAGAGGCCTCAAGATGATGGCTTTGCTCGTAGATGGAACTTGGCTTGCAAAGGAAACATAGCGCATATAGTGGTGATGCAGCATGTTAGTATTGAAATGTTGGACTCGTTTGTTAACGAGTTTGTTCAGAAACGTACCCTTTGCTACCAAGATGGCCAGAATCATGAACCTGTATGCATTGCAGAAGAAGTTGGTGTTGGCAATTGTGCTTGTGAATTGCATAGTTCATTATCATGGTGAAGAGATCGGTGGCTTATATTGAATTTTAATTAATTGACTTAATTAATGGCAATAGTCATTAATAATGGCCGTCTGAGATGTACTAATGTCGGTGTTAATCCTTATTTTAATTATTTATATGTAATATTTAAGATAATTCAAATAATATTTGTGTGTAGCAATTATTTTATCACACAATAATTGAATTTATATTTTTATCTTAGCATTTTATAACTAGATTATTTATTTCTTATGAAAATTATCATAATTTTATAGTCAGACTAAAAGAGACCAAAAAAAATTAAAAAAACATATATAATAGTATAGATAAGACTGTTAATAATGTTACAAGGAAACGTGACATCTAAGGAGATTGATAGTTTTTTTTTTTTTTGGTAGTGAGAGTGAGCGTTTGGGTTGGGATTGGGTTGAGGTGTTTGACAGAAGGAAGTTATATCCCATTATATAAAACTAAGAAATAAAAAAAAAAGATTAGGGTAAATTGCAATTTAATTAATATCTTTGTTTAACATAAATAATCACATGAATGTTTAAATATGAATAATTTTTATTCTTGAATTTATGTTTTACTTATATTTTAAACAATCGTATTATCTTCTTAAACCATTGCCAGAATTAAAATGACATTTGAAAATTGTTAACATAATCTCAACAATAGCCTTAAGTCATAATAAAAATATTCAATATATATATATATATATATATATATATATATATATATATATAAATCAAAATTTTCTTCCTATTTTTGGTATTAAAATTAGAATACCTTCAAGTTTTATCAAAGTTAAAACCCCTCGTCGATTTTTTGGGTGCAAAATAATTTATATTTTAATATTCATATAATTATTTTACATAAAATTTTGAATGTAAAATACCATAAAAGTGATTAAATAATAGCGAAATAAACCATAAGGAGTACACTTTAATTGAATTACATAGAATAAACTGATTTTTAACCAAACTAAAGAGTAAAACTAACTGATTAAAATTAAATTAAATTATTATAGCTACATAATTAAATAAAGCAAAAAACAATTAGACCAATATTTCTGAAATTTTTCTCCTAGTCTTCATATTTTATAATCGATGCATTATATAATCTCATTAAAATCAATATCAAGTTAATCTTTTGTTATGTAATATATACACACTAAGAGTTTATTTGGTTATGCCTTCAACTTTTGCTTAACTAGTATTTTTTATTAATGTAAATATTGTTTGGTCCATATTTCAAAAAATAATGTTAAAATACTAAAAAATGACGTATTTAGAAGAATGATAAAATTGAATAGCATATGTAATTATTTATTTAGATTGATTTTTTTAATTAAAAATAAAATTAGTCAACAAATAATCAAGAGAGATTAGCTAGTATTATTATATACATATAATAAATTTTTTTGATTAATTTGACTGTGTCTAATATTTAAACTTAGAGCCTCAATTCTATAGTTAACTTCAGTGCTATTGAATTAATTTATTCATTAATTATATATAATAAAATTTAAAATAAAAAAGAGTACTATTATTAAAGTGTACCTAGCGGGGTGGCCTTGTCCCTAATTTAATTGCCCATGCCCAAACTCTGCAGCATTATTTGAACCGTTTCATTTACTATTTTAGCTGTCATGGCCCCTCCCTTACTTGGAATCAAAGCTACATTTATGGCTGCAACCAATATTTATTGTGCTTACCAAATTTTTTCAGGTTAATTCAGCAATGATTCTCAGGAAGACCCAATTAAATGCATTATGTAACTGAGGAATGAGCATATGGGTAATTTTTTAAAAATTTATAAATTTTACACTTAGTTCCGTTTGGTTGGTGAAAATGAGAACAGAGAATGAAAATTTAAATTTTTATTCTATCAAGTATTGTGTTTAGGTGACAGAATAAAAAAATTTTGAAAAAAAAATAATTTACATGAAAGAAAGGTGATTACCTTTTAAATGTGATAGAAAAAGAAATAATAAAATGAAATAAAATTGAAAAAAATTAAAGTATTTTTTTAAAATACTCTTTTTATTTATATTTTGTTTATTTATTAATAAATAAAATAAAATAAATAATATTTAAATTATTTTTAAATATTATTAATAAAAATTTTATATTACTAATTATATATTTTATTTTTTATTTATAATATTTTTAAATAATTTTTTAAGTCAAAATAATATTATTTTAATAATTTTATTTTTTAAAAATATTTTATATTTTTATCAATTTTTTATTCTATTCTTACATTATTTAAAATATAAAAATATATCAAACGTAAAATAATAATAAAAATTATATTTTTTTTATATCGTACCAAACACAATTTTAATAATAACATTTTATTCTATTTTTAATTCTCATTCTCTTTAAGTTTAACAAAATTATACAAAAATTTTATTTTAAATTTTTATAACTACTACTTTGACTTTTTTAAATTATTTGTATTGCATTAAATTAAATTATTTATAATTTTTTTTAAAAAATATATAAAATATAAATTTCATTAAAAAATTTACTAATTGAAGCAAAATTATTTTTGTGCAAATTATAATTTTACAAAATATAAGTACAAATTTAAAAAATTTAAAAAGTAATATAATTTATTCTTAATTTTTTGTCATTGAATCTGTCGGCAATGGTCGTGGCCCAACTACAGCTGAAAACTTAATTTCATACACAACATATGAAAGTGAAATGCAGCCTGCAATGCCTGCGCCCTGTGGTTCTGTGCGATGGTTGGGACGAAGGCGGTCCTCTAACTCGCCAGTCAACGTCCGGCTGCAGAGTGCGAAGGACAGAAATGTGTGGCTGCGCATTACGTTGGCTTTTTCTCTTTTATTTATTTATTTATTTTAATAATAATATATTTATTTTAATTAAATTAAATTAAATCACTAAAATTTTTTAAAATTTAAAAATAAAAGAGTTAAAAATTATTATTATATTTAAAAAATATATTTTTTAATTTAATTTTTTAATTATATTACTTAAAAAATTAGTTTTTTTAAAAAATAATTTTATGTTAACTCTATTAATAAAAATTTAATAAATTTTTTTAATTAATCAAAATGATAATTTAATTTAATTATATTTTTATCTAAATTATATAAATTTTTAGTTATAATAGACAAAAAAATGTGTTAAACTCAGTTAAAACTGCATTTTGAGTTTTTTTTTCTCCTCTTTTTTATTGTTTTTAATGTATTTTAATAATAATAAATTTATTTCAATTTAATTAAATCACTAAAACCTTCTAAAACTTAAAAAATTAAAAGAGCTTATTTTTATTTTGATATTTAAAAAATATATTTTTTAATTTGATGCTTTTAAATTTTAATTTTTTTCAACATATTATTTAAGAAATTAATATTCTTTTTAAAAAATATTCTTTTGTTAAATTTTTTAATAGAATTTAATAAGTGTATTTAATTAATTAAAATAAAAACTTAACTAAATTATATTTTCACTTACATTATGTAAACTTTTAATCAGATGAAAATGTATTAAATATTTATTAATAGAGTAAATCTCAAAATATTTTTTAAAATAATTTAATATTTAAAAGATTAAATTGATAAAATAAAATTTTAAAAAAATAAAGCAAAAGGCTGTATTTTGGACACGTCGTAGGCGGAGCAAAGAATCTATATCCAAAATGTTTGGTGGATGAAATTTTAAAATTTTTAAATAATTGAAATTTTATTTTTAAAATATTTCATTATAATAAATATAAATTTTGTAAAATTTATGTGTTGACTTAAATAATATAAAATTTTTTTTTTTATAATTGAAATTTTTTGTATATGAATTAATATATAAACTTTTAAATATATAAAAAATTAAAATACTCATACTAAATATCACCACAAGGTCTTAAATTTTCTTTTGAAAAATGTGATGCTTCATTGCTTGTTTTTTTTTTTTTTTGTTGGACTTGGGATGCTTCATTCCAATTGGTGTCCGCTTGTCTCCTCAGGAAGTGTTTCTGGCTTTGGGCTACTTTTCTTCATCGGTGTCCAAAAAAAAAAAGAATGATAATTTGACAAAGCGAAAGGTGTAGTTGCTTGTCCAATTTTTTGTAAGAAAAAAATATATTTTATGAGACTTATATCTCAATTAATAAATTTTAATTATTTATTAAAAAATTAGTATTTATCTATTCTGATTTATACTAATAATTATTATGATTTTCATATTTATGAATTCATTACAAATAATAATTATTGTTATTTGATCCTTTAATTAAAATTAATTTTTTAACATTCTTTTAATTTTAAAAAAATATCACTTATATCTTTTTTATTAACGTCTTGAATTCAAATAGACAAAGAGAAAAAAATAATAATTACTCTTAAAATTCAAAATATTAAAACTTAAATTTTATACTTAAAATCTTAAAATTTTAAACTCTAAACTTAAATTCTAAATTCTAAAATTCTAAAATTCAAATCTAAAATTCTACATAAATACTAATCATCAAGTTATAGTTACTCTAACCATTCCATTGCTGCTAACCCCTTTTCTAAAATTTCCTTCTTAAACCAGAGTTACTATTCAATAACCCTTAGTTTAAGGGGGAATGTTAGGTAATAGTTTGTAACTACAATAGTTAAGTGCAGTTAGCATATGGTTGTATTAATGCTGATGTAGCAGCTTATCATTGGATAAGTTAAAAGTTAGTTAGTAGTTGTTAAGTGTATATAAGCTTACGTATTGCAGAAGCTTCAATAAACAGCTTTAAGGGAGTATACCAGAATTCTGCCTTTATTAACTACAATTTCCACCATGCAAGAGTGATTAAGCGCACAAACACGTAGGAGGAGATAGGATATTTGGGGTTATTTCAAAATATCTAAAATTATTGTGGCAGTTCCAATATTATCTCATTTACTGGTTATATTCAGTTGTCTGTCAGCGTACTAGTGTGCCAATTGTCTCTTTCTCATCGTGCTGTCCCAACTTTTGGCTGTGGTGATGCTAAGTTATGGAAGTTTAAAATTCAATCTTTCCAATTTATTTAAGAAAATAATCTAATTCTTTTCATTTTCAATTAAATAAATTTATTATTTAAGTTTATTTATCAAAATAATTTAGTCTATAATTTTAATTATATTACTCTTGCACCTTTAATTATAAATACATATAATAGAAGATATATTTAAATTTTATTTTTTGTGACTATATAATTATCAAAATTTACTAATTACTTTACCTATTGTTATTTTTAATTCCTTTAATTCTATAATTACAGATAATGTTGCTTTATTAATGTTATAATTAATAAATAATTACATTTTTAATTCTATAATTATTCACAATTGTGCCTACATCTTATGAAGCTGGCAAATCATTTCTACATTGCACTCCTGTAACCGATAAAAGGATGAAGAGCAATTTTATTACATGTATATAGTGAGATCACTTAATTTCTCTCTACTTCATACAACAGAAGATTTTTCTCTTGCCTCATTTATTTGTGCAGTCAATGTGTTTGCTTAAATGTCTTACACACAAGTGGTCAACAACTAAGATCTCACTTTCGTTATCATAATAATGTCTACTGCAGGCTACCCCACTTCATGTAATGGTGACCTATTTACATGAAGCAGCTACTATGGTCTAACATACTACAAATGAAATGGAATTATTCCTTGCGGGGTTCGTTCCTACATTCACGAAACACAGTCCCAGAGCCCCACCTTCCTTCTGATTTTTCTTTGTTTTGTATGCTTGTAGTTCCTGGGTTTACAGTGGCTCGACTATTATAGGGTACTTGTTCTTTGGCATCCTTACAAGCGTTGGTTGCACGGAATCGTCTTTCTCCAGAGGCCTCCACCTGTTACAAGCAAATGGAATCATTGTAGTTAATGGCTTGTTTGAGAGTTTTGAAGAGAGTAGAGTGGGGTGATTATTAATGTGATGGAGGGGAGTGGAAAGGGGAAGAGTTCCCATACCATTGTTTGCAAGTTAAATGAAAAAAGAAATGGTAATCCGTACCCCTCTAAAACATATCATCTCATTAATGGGATGAAAAGTGGAGGGTTTGAAGGGTGAAATTTTCAATTTACCTTTTAAAAGTAAATGAAAAAAGAGAAGGAATTCAACCCATCCCAAACTCCCCGATTTGGAGGAGTTTGAAAATTGGGGTGTTGGGTGGGTTGGCCATCCTAACCCACGCCAACCCATCCTCAATTTATGCTCCTAATATCAAGCCCTTCAGTTTAAACTGGAAAAGCCAATAAAGAGATAATAGAAAAGAAGAGAAGAATATGAGGCCTATCAAGTGTTTTTCTGGAAAATTCAGAAAACAGTAACATTTGAGTTTTAAGTAAGGTTCTGCTTAATTCTTTATTAAATAATACACTGTATTTTCTCTTCTGATCTTACTTGTATCTGCAGACCAGGTGATGAATGAAAACACATATTTCAAGCTTGGCCAGGTTGATTCCTGGGCACATGCGAGGTCCACTACCAAATTCAAGAAAGCTGAAAGGCTTTAAGGGTGCCTGCAATTGATTCAAAAACTCCAGTTTGGGTTTGCATAAATGTAAGAAAAAGGAAATCAAGAGTTTCTTGTGTAGAAGGAGATTACATCAAATCTAGAGGGATCAAACTTTTGAGGATCTGGGAAAACATCTGGGTCATGGTGTATAGAAACAACATCTAGGTTGATTGACCAACCTTTGTTAATCTTATATCCTGCAAAATCCAACATCAATTTAGCATCTATCACACAAACTGACAAGCATCTTAATAATGTGGTTTCTGTTTGTCTATGAATTTGTCCATACCATCAATTTCAAAATCCTGGGAAGCTTTTCGAGAGAACCAAGGTAGTATTGTGGCTCTCCGAAGTGTTTCACTGATCACCTAAAGCTCAATAATGAAAAAACATGAAGGTGAGCTTTGAAATTTTGAAGGTGACATTGAAGTTTACAAACTAAATGTGTTAATGCAGTGCTCACTTTAGCTGTGTAAGGCATGTTACTAACTTCAGACCATGTAAGATCTGTTCCATTCTTTCTGTTCGCTATAATTTGCATGTGTTCCTCCTGCAAAACCAACGTTAAATTACATTTCAGTGTTTCCCAACCATAAATGAATTGATCAAAGTCCTTAATAGAATGGAAAAAATTTAGATACTGTTTTTAAGCGTTTCCCATGAAATTCTCTAATAAAATTATGACATGAATTTTTCTTTATTTTAGAACAATAAAAAATATGATGGTTAGATAGAAAAAATATCAATGTGTTATAATTTTTATCGGAGAACCTTATTAAAAGCACCTAAGGAACATTACGTAAGTCATTTTTATATAGATATTACTCTCAGTTGTTCCAAAACAGCAGGATTTTCTTCAAGAAATTTGATAAGCCATGTAAGACCAGCAGTTGTGGTATCGTGGCCTGTAACCAGCAAAGTTAAGATATTGTCCTTCAATTGTCTATCAGTGAGTTTATTTTCACAATCTTCTCCATCTGACACTCTGCTGTGTTTGATAATCAGGGACTCCAAGAAATCCTGCTGAAACTCTTCACCACTTCTTCTCCTGGAAATTGTGGAATCTAACATGGCATACATTCTATCTCGAGCCTGCTCAAATGAAACATTTGTGTCAGAGGAAAGGAAAAGTTCATCCATCCTCTTCATATTTGAAGCAGGACATCTCCTCTGTGGTCTATGGTTAGTTATGAATTACCTTTTACCTTTTTTCTGTTGCCCATCAGATCCAAGACTTGGGATTGGGAACTGGGAAAGGACAAGGGATAGGAATCGAACCCAAATACATTAAGTTCATTTCAATCTTAAAGATTGAAATTGATGCTATGTGAATTATCGATTCATTGGCATACTACTTTGTTACCTTGATACCACGATGAAATGCTGTTCCAGGAATTTTAAAAGGCAAAGATGCAAATGAGGAAGAAATTATCTTGAAATTGGCACGAAATTTTTCCTGCTCTTCGCCGGAAGGCTCTAAGCTCATGATCATGTGTCCAATCACTTTGAGAGTAAACTGTAATTTAGCTAATGAATTAGTGTGAAATTAATTAAGTAAAACTGAGAAATTTGCTATATTTGATGCACTCAACTGTAGAAGCCTCTTCAAGAACCAGAACTTTTCTTCCACCCCATTGATCTAATGTCTTCATTGACTGAGTATTAATAAAATGGAAATACTTTTTCAGACCATCCATGGACAAAGGTTCTGCAATTATCCTCCTTAGTCGCTTGTGTGCTTCTCCAGTGGCCCCATATGACATATCAAAAACTTATTTTTTAAGAGGGAATTTTGAATTCCTTTTGGTGTGTTTTGCCCCTTTTTTACTTGGATTGATGCATGATTCTTTTGGTGTGTCAAATGCTGCAAAAAAACCATTTTTTGAAGCTTCTCAATGGCCAACAATCGCAGATTTCTACCCATGTTGAAGGGGGTGGAGCAAGGCTGAAGATGACCTTGCTCCACCCAGCCCCACACGCGCTCCCTAGCATTTGTGGGTGTGTGACACATATACATTGGGTCGTTTGACCCACTACTTTCTTCTATGGCTTCTATTTTTTGTTCTGAAATCAATGGACATTTTTCTAGAATTTTTTGAGGTATGAAAATATTTATTTCGAAATTTTCAAAGTTTATGTAACAGAAACTTATATTATATTCTTAGAATTTTCATGTGAAAACAATTGTGAATAAAATAAATATTATTATCTATAATATATGTAGTTCACTCTCCATAGATATATGATTTGATATGTCAAACAAATTTGTGAAAATTTATAGTGTTTGTATTTTGACAAATTTGTGCCCATAATTGCATCTTATAGATTTATGCACCTTTCACACTTATATAGGATTTTTGCACCTAAAAATTAACTACTCACTATCGTGAACATAGTTATAAGTGGATATTATTTTTTAACAATACTATAAATTTGTTATATTGATTATGTATATTCCCTATCAATGTGACCTTATTAATGTAATTTGTTATATGGACTACATTGAATAAGCTGGGCTAATATTTTAATATTTCAACATGTCTTATATCTTATTAGTAGATGTTGAGTATATTTTGTGTGTGGAGAATCTAATAAGCCAAATTTTATTGTACTCATTGAGTTTTGTTGAGTATATTTTTGGCTTATATCCTACCTAATAGGATACAATATTTTGAGTATAGTATCTTATTAGGCCAAATTATGATAAACATTTTGATTCCATAGTTGCATAAACTGAGTTTTGTTGAAAATTATTGTTTATAATTATGTTGTGCAAGCATAATTAATATTTTTCAATTTTATCTTTTCAGTTTCTGTATCCCAACAACTATCTGTGATAAAAACTCTTAACGGGACTAACTTTGATAACCGGAGGGAGTTCTTGGATTTGTACTCATATTTTAATATCTCAACGTGTCTTGTGTATATCCTATCGATACAAAGATGTTGAGTATATTTTTTTTGTGGAGAATCTAATAAGCCGAATCTTTATTATACTCATTGAATCTTCTTAGTTTATCATAATTTAACCCTTAGGCGGGATTATGATAACATTTTGATTCCATAGTTGCATGAACTGAGTTTTGTTGAAAAATCTTGTTTATAATTATGTTGTACATGCATAATTAATATTTTTCAATTTTGTCTTCTCAATTTCTATATCTCAGTAACTATTTATGATAAAACTCTTAATTAGACTAATTTTGACAATGAAAGGAAGTCTTTAGATCTATACTTGTCTATATCAAAAGAGGATTTGACTCTTAGAGAGCTCAAACTAGCAATATTCTCTGAATTTACACCTCTGGCTCTATTTTGTTTTGAATATAATAATTTAGACTATTTTATGATTCTTGGTGGTTAGATTATGGTGTAACTATTCATGTTGCAAATTTATTACAAGGGCTCATAAATAGACAGATTCCAAGTGAAAAGGAGAAATCATCTTGGGAGTTGAAGGGAGTGGAGCAATAATTAAATGTATAGAATTTGTTAGTTTAATTTGACATATTTTAAATTTGAACAATGTTGTTTATGTACTTTCTTCAAGAAAAAAATTGATTTTCAGTTATGTATTAGACAATTGTGGTTATTTCTTTTGACAAGAAAATAGGCAAACCAACATTTATTTCAATTTTGTTGTTGTTGGTTCTACTTCTTTACATAATGAATTATATTGTTTGAATTTAAATATTTGTTCAGTGAACTAATTGGCCAAGGTTGCTTTACTTCCTCTCCTATCTCAAACAGTGAAACAGGTTTAACACATTGAGAATATGATAAATTTGCCCCCTAGGAAACACTTTTAAGTGAATGGAAGATAACTACTTTTAGTTTGCGTGCTTAGTATTTAAGTCAAATATTTTTTTAGATGAATTCTTTTAAAAAATATTGTCAATATAAGAAAATGAATCTTTAAAATTATTTAAAAAAATTAATTTCAAACAAATTTGAAAAATGAACTTTTAAGATTGTTTAAGGGAATTTTAATTTCCGATAATATATGAAAAATCATGAAACTTCAACAGAAAACAGGGTGCTCATGCAATAGTTGGCAAACCAACCTCATAGGAAGGGTAAGCAAAGAAGAATCGTGGATATCATTGATTCAATGAGGTCCCCTCTTCTTATTCTAGTCATTAAGGTCTCATTCATTGGCTTGGCCATGTCCAGATTCTTTTTTTTTTCTTTTTTGTTTACAGAACTTCGTACAGTTCAACAAGTGGGAAGTGACAACTGCTGGAAAATATGAATGATTTTTTATGATTAAATTAGACTCGTATAAATGACAAATGAGTATAGATATGAAGTAATGGACGAATTTTTGTCATTAATGATTCAAGTCAAATAATTATAAATTAATTATTATTGCTTGAATTAAAATCAGAAAATTGTATAAAATATTTATATAAATTCTTTTTTTGACAAACATTTATATAAATAATTAAATCTAAACATAACAAACACTCCAATGCCAAAAAATTATAAAATAAACTCCCAAAATTTCGTCAAACATAACATTAATTTTATCTCGTGATTCCCAGTACGATCTTTGATTTAATAATTAAGACACAGGTTATTCTTTCTTTCTTTTTTTCCCTCCTCCTTTCACTGTCGTTGGTTTCTTTCTTTCGGCTGTTAAGTCATGCTCTGAGACTTTTATGTTCAGCAGAAAGGTGAAAGTTTTCCATTTCAATCACTGACACAAAATAGGGCACGTTATTAATGTGCAACAATTCTACCCATCAGCCTGCCCTGCAACTTGGCCTTTTCCTGCATTATTGGCAGCTTTTTTTATTTTTTTGTGTTTCATTAGTATAATTTGGAAAATCACAACTTCTGGACACGTGTTTTACTCCGAAGGAAGCAGATTATTCACTGCTCAGTACTTTCTAGTCACTGAATGCTTGTGAGACTAAAGCCTTTATATGTGTTATCTCTCTCAACTCTCAATACAGCTCTTCATTATTCCAACAATATCTCACCTAATTTTTTCTCTCTCTCACACTGATCATATATACAGAAAAGATGAAAGATTCAAAGGTGAAGAACATGCCAACGGCTACTTTCATTCCTACAACTGCAACAAAGCTTCTGCCTGAAGCGGTGACCGTCAGAGAAGAACGCAACAACTTAGTAGATAATCCAGAGAATGGTCATATGATGAGCCTTACCATATCTGATCAGATCACTGGAGATACACAAGCAAACTTGGCTCAAGTGATCAGTCACTATGTGGAGACTCTCTCACTGCAAAATGCACATTCTGGGTAAAATTTTTCATGTTCTAATAGTAAGACTAAAAGTGACCAAAAATTACAAATGCATATTATCAAAATTTAATAGTAAGACTAAAAGTGGTGATGCAGCATGTTAGTATTCAAATGTTGGACTCGTTTGTTAGTGAGTTTGTTAAGAAACGAATCGTTTGGTACCGAGATGGTCAGAATCATGAGCCTCTGTGCATTGCAGAAGAAGTTGGTGTTGGCCGTTGTGCTTGTAAATTGCATCGTTCATTATCATGGTGAAGAGTTCATTGGCTTATATGCAATGTTAATTACTTGACTTAATAAATGGAAATAGTCATTACTTGTGGCCGGTTTGACATGTACAATCGTGGATGTTAATCCACTTTTTAATTATTTAAATTTAATATTTAAGATTATTCAAATAATATGATTTGTTAGTATGTAACAATTATTTTATTACCTAATAATTTAATTTATAGTTTCTCTTATCATTTAATAACTAAATTTTTTATTTCTTATGAAAATTATCATAATTTTATAGTCAGATTAAAAGAGATAAAAAAACTAAAAATAAAACATTATATAATACTATACTGTTATATATTTATGTTTCACAGAAATGTGACAGAAGGAAGTTATATCCCATTATATAAAAAAAACCGTAGAAAGAAAAAAAAGATTAGGATATAAGTTGCAGTTTATATCCTATAGTTTGTCTTGATATATATATATATATATATATATATATATGTTCTTTTACAGTTTAAAGTGAGTTGTTTAATTATTACGAGACTTAATTAGTTAGGTAAATTGCAGTTTACTCTTTGTTTAACATAAATAATCACATGAATATTTAAATATGAATAATTTTTATTGTTAAAAGTGTGTTTCCCTTATACTTCAAACAAGTGCATAATTTTCTAAGACTATTACTGGAATTAAAATGACATTTTAAAATTAACATCATCTCAACAATAGCCTCAAAACATAATAATACTATTAAAAATATATACAAGTGAAATAGAGTTTTAATTAACAATCAAAAGTTTCTTCCTACTTTTGGTTTTATGGTTAGAATATCTTCAAGTTTTATCTAGGCTAGAAACCCTCACTCAAACAGTCTTTTGGGAGCAAAATTATTTATTATTTTACTATTCATGTAATTGTTTTTACATATAATTTTGAATGTAAAATACCATAAAGTGATTAAGCAACAAAGAAATAAACCATAAGGAGTACTACATAGAATAAATTTATTTTTAACCAAACTAAAGAGTAAAAATAAGTAATAAAAATTAAATTAAATTATTATAGCTACATAATTTAATAAAGCAAAAAAAAGAAAGACAAGTATTAATGAAAATTTTCTCCCTGACTCTTCATATTATATAATCGATGCATTATATAACCTCATTATAATCAATATCAAGTTAATCTTTTGTTATGTAACACACACTAAGGGTTTATTTGGTTGTGCCTTCAATTTTTTCTTAACTAGTATTTTTGTTAATGTAAATGTGGTTTGGTCCATATTCAAAAAACAATTTCAAAATACTAAAAAATGACATATTTAGAAGAATGATAAAATGTTCACAAAAAAGGAAGAATGATAAAATTGAATAGCATATGTAATTATTTATTTAGATTTATTGGGTTTGTTTAAAAGAAAATTAGTCAACAAATAATCAAGTGATATTAGTATTATTATATACATATAATAAAATTTGTTATTAATTTTGTTCTGACTAATATTTGAACTTAGAATATTAATTCTAGAGATGATTTCAGGGTCATTGAACCAATTAATTCATTAATTATATATAATAAAATTTAATATAAAAAAGAGTACTATTATGAAAGTGGGCCAATTGGGGTGGCCTTGTCCTCAATTTCGTACAGAAAATATAATAACGTGAGATGCAGCCAGCAAGGCCTGTGGCCATGACCAACTTGTGATCTGTGGGAAGTTCGGGAACCGGGCAGTCCTCTAACCCGCCGGTCAACGTCTGGCAGCAGATCACAAACCTTTTCATGTTTCACGTGACATTTTTTTGTAGTTTTCAAAACATAATTGCCGACACGGGGTTAATGGACTGATTCAATTATTGAATTATTAATGGACTTTATTGAACTGTTTTTTTATATTTTAAAAATAACATAAAATTAATTTTTTTAATTTTATAATATAACAAAATGATAACAAAAAGAAAAAAGATTTTAGAAAGTGAAATAAGCTGGAAACTTGGAACACGAAGAGCGGCTGTGAGCAAAGGTGGGAACTGTGGGTCCCACATTGCCCCAAAATATGAACGTTAAACTTAAACGTAGCCAGTGCTGATCTCTCTATATATATGAAGGGGTAGTGGAAAGTAATAGCAAAGTTAAGGGTTTTAGCTTTTGTGTAAAGTAAGCCTGCATGATATAGAGTATTTTAAAATGAAGTTTAATGCTTTTTTTTAAGGTGGTCAGTCCTTTATTGCTGATTTAATTTGTTAGTCTAATTTGATTCTTGGAACATTGGTATCTTAGTAAACACACTATCATACATAAATTAGGATGATTCGCTAATATATAAACATTTACTTTTCAATAAATAGTTTATTAATATTTGGAAGATATATGCATATTTTCAATTTAATCTCTCAATTTTTAAAAAATTATTTCATTTTAAAATAAAATTCTCATGTTAATTTTATTAACTAATATGTAATAAATTTACTTAGCTTATCTAATTAAGAGCTCACTAATTTAGATGAAAATGTGATTTAAATAAGCTATATACTTGATCAACGAAATAAATTTATTAAGAGCGTTAATGTGAATAGTTTTATGATAATGTTGGTAATATCTAGTAAGTCAAGTTAAAGCCAGATACAAATTTATAATTTTTTCCTACTGTTTTTTGATGAAACTGTGGAGAGGTCCAGTAGTTATGGTAAAGAATATGAATCCAACCCACAGTTATTAATGGACTTGGCAAGCCTGCCATACGACAATTTCAATCACTCACATCGATAACTTAATAAACAACGTTCATGGGCCGCTTGACCGGAGTGAACCCTAAAAAGGGTACAAATAAGTGCAGACAGGAGGAGCTAAACCTAGCTATCTTTTGAATTCTTCTCCCTTTTGGTTCTTCTCCTCTCTTAGTAGGAGCTTTCTCATCCCTCTTTAGAAGTTTTGTTTCTCTTCATCGTAGGAGTTTTCATTCTTATATTTATTTTTTTATTATGTTAAATATTATATCATATTTATATTTAACTTTTAGTCATTTATATTTTATTTATTTTATTTTATTTTATTATATAGTATTCATTATTTATTATTTTATTTATATTTATTTAATAGATTATTTAATTATTTATTATTTATTATACCATTTTTTAAAATTTTATTTATTTATATATATTTTTTGAAGTGTGCTTGAATAAAGACGAAAAGGTATTTTTTGAACATATCAAAATATTCTCATCTCATTGAAATTTAACATTCCCACTCTCCCATAGACATGAAAATGGGATATTTTGTGGAAATGCAGGATATTTTTCCAAATACGAAATGTGAGGATCTAGCATTCTCATGAAACATTTTCAAGAATCTAAAAGATTCTACAAACCACAAACCCTCTAAGAGAAAATTAAGAGTTGTGTTGCCTCTGTGAAAATCATCAAGTATTGTTCTTCTATTAAATAGTTGCACACTGGTTAGATTTGTTGATAATTTTTCTTGTATGGTAGTCTAATTAATAGTTTTTTTTAATAGTGTGTTACCTGTTGCTTTTTGGTTTATCATTCTAATATCTTATCTCCAGAAGTTTGTTAATTTGTAAGTTTGTAGGTATTGTGCTTTGAAAAGCTTCTGTAACCTCAGGTCTTGTGTCTGTTTAGTCTAATGATATTAATATCTTTCCAAGAAAGAAAAAAAGGGCATCCATATGGCAACCCATTTGCTTAATCAACCTAGCTAACCTAAGCCTACCAAACATAAAACCCTTAAGGTTTGGGTTGAGTTAGGGCAGGCCAACCCATTTTGACAGCTATAAACGATACAATTGGCCGTTCAACAAATGGAGTTTCTTTTCCTTTATGATTTATCCATGTGGGTGCTGCTATTCCTCCAACTAATGGAGTTCTTCTTAGTAATCATTTCAATTAAAAAGATTAAAATTTTAAATGAAATTCTATGCCAAAACATTTTAACTTTTCAATAGAAGACTAATGAATAATTTTATTTTAATCTCTAACAGCTTTTTTATGATTAAGCATGGTACCCCACTAATCAAGACTTCGGCTATGGTGCATTGGCAAAACTGCTTCATTTTCACATAAAACAATGCCGGTGATCCATTTATAGGGAGTTGCTTCGCTCTAAATTCAGTTCCCTTTGAAGTCTGCGTTCTTGATTGGTTTGCTAGGTTGTGGGAAATAGAGAAGAATGAGTATTGGGGATACATCACCACTGGTGGAACTGAAGGCAATCTTCATGGGATTTTAGTTGGGTAAGTTCTGTTGCATTTTTTTAATCAATTTTGTAGCCTTTTTTTTCTAATATCAGTGTCAAAAAACATTTTAACTAAAAAAGTTATGTTATAATATTTAATATGACTATTCATATACAAAAACACTATGGACTTAAAATGCACATAAAGCACAGACCCTACATTGTGCAAAAATCGAATTTATTTTTTTTATAATATTTGACAGTCGGAATATTGGATTTTCGATATAACTAATGAATCAGTAATTTAATTATGTGTATGCATATGAGGGAACTATTGCCGAATGGAATTCTATATACCTCACAAGATTCGCATTATTCAGTATTCAAACTAGCAACAATGTACAGAATGCAATATGTGAAAGTTGGCACTGTGGCCTCTGGTGAGATTGATTGTGCTGATCTGAAGGCTTCACTTCTTGCTCACAAGGACAAGCCAGCCATCATCAACATATATATAGGTTCTTAACTCCTCTCTCTTAAACATCTAGAATATGTCATGAATGGACGAAATTTTTTAGGGTAGACATGCACAGTAAATCAAGGATAAAGATAAAAGCTAATGTAAATAAATAAGTAAGCCTCTCGCGTATATTTCCGGTGATTGTCTCTTTGCTATCTTCTCAAACACATCTAGAGTGCATTAGGAATGTTATCTAACATATGTTTACATTGTCACACCCTCAACAACCACCTTCTTTCCTATAGAATTATGTAATATTCCATAATTTTTAAATAATAATGTTTTACAATAAAAATATATATATTTATTCTAAATGATTATGTTTTGTTAAAAGTAAATATATTTTTAATTAAAATGATTTTTGTTTTACTTAAAATAATTATATTAAACTTTAATAAATTTTTGTTTTATTTTTAGAAATATTCTTTCTTTTATTATGTATAAAGATATTTATTTTGTGATTTGTTTTATTAGAATTTTTATCAAGAAAAGTCATGATTTAAGAGTTCAACTAAAGTTTTATAAAAATGTAAATTTTTAGAAATTTTTGGGATATTTTAGGATGAAAAATAGTATTTATATGTATATAATAAAAATAAAAATAACAAATTTTAAATATTTAATTATTAAATAAAAAAAAGGAGAGGGGGACAGAAGGTTTAGAAAATCTCGATTCGTAACCATGAATAGTATGAATAGTAATATCTATTTTTCTCTCTAGATCTGGAGTGTTTATTGGCTTCCGATTTCAAAACTGAAGGTACCACTGGATTCAGGACGGAGAATACTACGATTTTGACCGAACAATTTTTCAAATCAATCGCAGAATCGTCGTAGATCGAAAGTAAAAAATCTCAGAAAAAGGTAAACTCTGAAACTCTTAGTTAGAGACCTCAAAATGAAAATTTGACATCGTAGATGGATTCAGGAGTTAGATAAACCTTAAGATATGAATTTTTTTGGCCATCTGACAACTTTTTGTGCATTGTGAATAGTAATTTTCGGTGATAAATAATATTTTTCTGACTGTGAATAATACTCAACAGTTGACCAGTATTGACCAATCTCTTATTTCCTAGGTTTTTGGACTCTCCAGACTCGTTTTTGAGGCCTATTTAGTCAAATGTGGATTGAAAAAGTACATTTTAGAACTGTCCAATCTGAAGCCTTACCCTGTGAGTGGATAATTCTTTCTATGACTTGTCCTATACTCTTCTTGATCTTTAAACGTGTATTTGATTATGTTTATAAGATATTTACACTTTATATGTTTCTAAAATGCATTAAAATTATCTGAATTGCTTACAATTTAGAATATAGTTCAAGAAGAGTATAGTTTTGAAAAATGAATTTATGAACTCATGGTATATCTGATTTCACATGTATTTCTCATTAAATGATGAAATGAATATTTATGTACGTGGCATTGATTTATTAAACTATATGATTGTCTTAAGAAAGGGCATGTATATGTGATAAACCTTGAATGAGTAATTTATGACAAATGATCTGTATTAAGATTGAGATTCTGTATTATACTGAAAGTTCTGTTTTGAATGATATGAAATATGTGCATATGATAATTTTGTGGAAGAATTCTATTAGAAATATTGTCTGCTAACAGCAGGTGATGTTAGCCCTGGTGTACCTTGATATCTCAGCTAGCAGGGGTAGTGCTAACCTCGTGTGAGGGTCAACACACGGGATATATGTAATGGGGAGCGGGATGCCTTTTATCTGGGTGAGATGCCAGTTATATGAGATGTGATTTGCCTTCTCTTGTTTTGTGTTTGGGGAATTGCCCATATTAGAGTCCCTTCGCCTGTCCTCTTGAATGGTGGTAGGGCAAACCTTGGTTGAGATGCTAAATATAGATAAATCCTACACAACCAAAGTACGGAAATGATTAAACTCTGATATGGTGGTTCTGATATGGGATCCTCCTAATATTTTTATAAGAAATGTTTTTAATGCATATCAATGTTTGATTAACGATCATAATGTATCATATATGGTTACAGATATTTGAATGTGATTTTGTAATAACCGTAAAATTTAACGAAAAATTCCAATTAAAGGAAATGTAGAATAAAAAAGAGAATTTTGACAATAGAGATAAGAACCAGTGAAAATATGTATATTTATTACATGGATTAAAGAATTACAAAAAAATATATGAGAATTTATATTTTGGCGCGCTATTAGCAAAAATATTATTATTTATGTAGAAATAATTATGATTTGTTAAAAGTAAGTGGACTTTTAAGTAAAAGAAGTATTGTGTTGCTTAAAATAATTATACCGGTCTCTATTGAATTTTTATGGTATTTTTAGAAATATTCTTTCTTTTAATATGAATAAAGATATTTGTTTTGAAATTTGT
This sequence comes from Gleditsia sinensis, assembly GCA_037074535.1. Lineage (NCBI taxonomy): Eukaryota > Viridiplantae > Streptophyta > Magnoliopsida > Fabales > Fabaceae > Gleditsia > Gleditsia sinensis. The sequence continues at coordinate 68,250,877 of CM073463.1, read as the reverse complement.
TTTAATATGATTTTTATCAAGAAAAATCATGATTTAAGAGTTTAACTAAAGATTTAGGAGAAAGGAAATTTTTAGAAATTTTTGAGATATTTTATGATGAAAAACGGAATTTATATGAATTTTAATAAAAGAAAATCTTATTATTAATTATTTAAGAATTATTATTATATTTAAAAAAAAAAGAGCAGCCGTATGTTAAATTGAAACCGGGGCAACGAAATATCGAAAAGGAAAAAAAAACGGAAAGATGCATAGTAATGAATAGTGAGTGAATAGTGATCTCAAAATTTATCTTTCGATTTGGAGTGTTTAAGGGCTTCCGATACCAAAACTGAAAGTGTTATTGGATTTACGACGAAGAGTACTTCAGTTTTGACCGATCAGTTTTTCAAATCAACCGTTGAATCGTCGTAGATCTGAAGTAGAAAATCTCGGTAAAAGGTAAATTCTGAAAAACCTTACTTAGAGACCTCAAATTAGAAATCTGACACCGTAGATGGGTTCAGAAGCTTGATAAACATTAAAATATGTAATTTTTTTGGTCATTTGGTAACTTTTTATATGGCGGTGAATAGTGATTTTGGCCTTGAATAGTGGCGGATGAATAGTGATTTCGGCTATGAATAGTGGTGGATGAATAGTACTCCGCGCGGTGAATAGTATCCGAGCTCATTTAAGGTTTTTGGACCATCCGGACACGTTTTTGAAGCTTATTTGGTCAAATTCAGACTAGAAAAAGTGCATTTTAGGGCTGTCCAATTCGAAGCCCTTACACTGTGAGTAGATAATTCTTCCTATAACTTGTTTTTACTCTTCTTGAACTTTTCATTGATAAATGAGTATGATTACATGTTATTTATATGTTCATATGTTTCTGAAATGGTTTGGAATATCTGAAATGATTGAGAAATGATATCTAGTTCAAGAAGAGTATGATTTTTGAAATAGATTTTAAAATGCTTTGAATACGTTATTTCTAAATGCATTTCGCATTACATGGCAAAGAAAATATGATATGCATATGACATTGATTTTGCAATGTTATGTTTGCCTCGGATATAGGCATGATTATATGATTTCTCTTATTGAAAAATTTATAATAAAAGATTTTGTACTGAGACTGAAAGCTCTGTTTTGAATGATATGTAAAGTGATAAGTTGTCGAATATGATTGTATGGCGAATTATTTGATAATGATGCATTGCATATGATGGATATGCACTTTTATACATGTTTATATATTCATATAAAAATATATATGTATTGATGAGAAATGACGAGATTATATGGCTTGAGACGGTATTGTGAAGGTGGTATTAGTGGTAATGTGAGGAGGCAGTAGGGTGATGAACTCACATTCCCTAATTACCTATTATGATGATGACAGTGGTAATGTGAGGAGGCAGAAGGGCGATGAACTCACATTCCCTGTTGATCTATTGAAGTTGTAGTCAGTGGTAATGTGAGGAGGCAGTAGGGTGATGAACTCACATTCCCTGATTACCTATTGTGATTGTGACTATGGTAATGTGAGGAGGCAGAAGGGTGATGAACTCACATTCCATGTTTATCTATTGAGTATATTGAAAGTTATGACATACTTGAGCATTATATAAAAGAATTGATTTTTATTGCATATCAAATTCGATTAAGATAAATTTGTATCATATGTGGTTACAGATATGTGTATGTGATTTGAGCTGAGATGTTTTGAAATGCGGGTCCCATATGAATGTACTCCTGAATGTAACTTTTCAATATGAGAAACTTTGAAATGAAAAGTACATCCATATGTTGACCTAAGAGGTTATAGGGGGTGTTACCTGCTCACTGAGTTGTAAAACTCACTACACGATGTGGATCTATTTTTCAGATAAAGACACAGAGTTTGGTCCAGCAACCAAGTGATCGAATAGAGGTCGTACTTTAGTGGTGAGCCTAAATTGTTTCTAGGCTCTCAATGTTTTATATTGTAATATATTTGTACTCTAGAGTTGCTCTGAACGTCACAGGCAGGATCCTTACTTCTACTGTTACTTTGTCTGGTGTTTATAGACGTAAACTGTATATTGTATATGTGTATGGGCACTTATATGTATTGGTTTATATGATAAAGAATGACATTATGTACATTTATGGAAAATATATGTGTATGGTATATGGATTTCACGTGCCCTAAAATTAGGGTCGTGACAAGTTGGTATCAGAGCATTAGGTTTCCTTGTGACAATCAGAGCAAAGGATTCTGTAGTAGGACCTTTAGTATCGATATGAGCCGGACATATTTATACTTCAGGTGCTGCTGAGGGATTCTATAGGATTTCAAATTCCTTTCTATTCGAAGTTGTTAAAGTTTATAGTATAAGATAGATTGAATATTGTGACATCTTAAGAGGTATCTATGGATCAATTACAGCTTGAAAATAAAAGCGATATGCGTCTTAAAGAATTTAAAGAATTGAGATAGATACCAAATATGATGGTTTCTGAATGTGACATCCGTTGTACCGGTTGTCTAGATATGGTAGACTGTGATATGATATTGAGAATGAATTTGTTGGCATTATGTCATGTCATTTTGAAATGTCATTATATGGTGATTAAATTCAATTAGTAAAGAATTTTCTTTCTTGATACAAGGGGATCGTAATGAGATACCCAGTAATCTAATTTATGCTTTAGCAGTCCATAAGTGACTACAAAAAGGTGCCAAGGATAGTTGGCAGTGGTGAGAGATGTTGATATAAAGTATACCACTGTAAATTAAGTTCTAGTGGTTAGAAAATTTTTCTGATGTAATTCTTGAAGAATTGTCAGGATTACCTCGAAACGTAAAATATAATTTGGTATTGATTTACTTCCTAGAACCCAACCAGTGTCTATACCTATATATAGAATGGCACCGACTGAACTCAAAGAATTGAAGGATCAGTTGTGACACTTGTTAAACTAGGGATTTATATACCCTAGTACTATTACTTGGAGTGCTTCAGTTCTATCTATGAAAAAGAAAGATGGATCACTATGACTATGCATAGATTATAGACAATTGAATAAAGTGACAATGTGAAATAAATACTCATTACCTCATATAGATGATATGTTTGACCAGCTACAAGGTGCTCAACATTTTAAAAAAAAATTGAATTGATTTGATATTTGGATCTCATCAAATGAGGATAAGGGAAGAGGATATTCGAAAAAAAAAAAAATTCTTTTAGGACTTGTTATGGTATTATGAGTTTTTGGTGATGTCATTTAGTTTGACAAATGTCCAGTTGCATTCATGGACTTGATAAAAAAAAGAGAGTATTGAAGCCATCTCAGAATTAATTTGTTATTATAATTATTGATAATATACTAGAATATTTCAAGAGTGCAGAGGATCATAAGCAATATTTAAAGATAGTATTACAAACTCCAAGGGAATATCAGCTATAAGCTAAGTTCTCAAAATATGAATTTTGACTTAGTAATAGTACTTTCTTAAGGTATGTGGCTAGCAAGATGGTATCCAAGATAACCCTAAGAAACTAAAAGTTGCTACAGTTACAGATGAAGATCCAAGTCCAATTTGTGCTTTCTGCTGTGGTCTGTTGTCCATTCTATTTGAGCTGTGATTGGATCAGGTACATGAACATATGATTGTAAAGCATCAATCAACTCCTCAGCATCTGAAGCTGAGATGAGAATTCGTCGTGCTGAGTGTGGGATAAACCTTTGTTCCACAGCATGATCAAGGAAAGATAACAGACCATCAAAGAAGTGATTAACATTTAACAAACCTATCAGTTTGTGATGCATATTTAGTTGTGCCCAAGAGACTATTTGGAAAATTTCTTCTAAAGTGCCAAAACTCCTGGTAAGGCAATGAAGGCATCAACATTGCTCATCATTCTAGCCATGCGCTCATGCATGGATGCAACTTTAAACTCTTCCCCAATTGTCTTTCCTACGATGTTAGATGCAGCTAGAGCTGTAGGAATAATACCTAGAACTTGGCATCCTCCTACATGTACAGCTGTAGACACACATCCCATTAACCCACGGTTACCTCCACCATAGACTAGATGAATTTTTCTCCTGGCCAGCACCATACCTAGGTTTTGTGCTGCTTTCACATATTCTCCATCCTTTCCAGGACTGGAACCACAAAAGACACAGATATTTCGAAACTGACAGAATGCGGTTCCCTCCATAATTTCTATCACCTTAACTCTGAGTATGAAAATAAAGATACTAATGTAGAACTCATAGAAGGGCATATTTATAATAGATATGCGAATAGGCCGGACATAAATATAACAACTATGTGAGTGATTGATAAATATCAGCTAAATTGAAGATAAAATTTTCAAAAATGACGGCAAGCATGTATGTACAGTAGTTATGACTGTGACCCATATTAAGCACATAAATAGCATAAGATAAGATATCACCAGAAATCTGTCTTTTTCTTGTTGTCTTTGATAAAGCATTGATGTCTTGAAAGGTTGTAGGTGATAGCCGTCATTGTAAAAAAAAAAGAGTGAAAATGCAAACCAATTAATTGTTGAAGAGGAACAATCAAATGGTTTATTTTGTTTTCTCAATGTTTTTACCAGTCGACTATTGGTTTATAAGTCGACTAGCTATTTTGAGAAATTTTAATTTGGACTGGTTATTTACAGTTGATTGATTATATATATTTTGAAACAACCAACTGCATTCTACCAGTTAATTATGTGCTCTTGTTATTCACAGACTTTATAGGCTCAGAAATATTTCTTTTCCATATGATATGCTTCCGCCGAAGAACAATATCTTTGAATTAAATTTTGGCACATATATTCAAAATTTGCGGCCACTAATTGCGGCCACCGATTTTCGTCGAAATAGCAGCTAGATTTTGTTTATAGATTTTCAAGAATTACGGCCACCGATTTTAATTTCCTGTCAATGTTTTGTCCAAACTTCTGACTTCCTATTTTGGCACCATGCTCTATTACGTGTTTCGCATTTTCTGCTGCATTATCCTATATTAATATTTGGCATTAAATGCAAGATTTTGATTAGTAGATTAAAGTAATAGATATTTTGAAAAGAATAGATAGATGATGATCTAATGGTGCTTTGACGAATATAATCCAAGGAATTAACGGTGTTGAAGTTTTTGAGGAGTAAAGTATGGAAAGTAAGATTTAAGCTAATCTCAAAATTTTTAATTTGGAAACATGGAGAATATTTTGAGAATCATCTCCAAGAATAATGTAAGTAATTAAGATATTTGTGTTAAGGATTTATACCTTACTAAATTGAGACTAGTATCTAGAATGTAAATTATGTTGCGATTGAAAATTCACGTATGAATAATTGTTGAGAAAAGAGATTTCAGAAGAAGCCATAGATTGTAAATATGGATAACCCGAAGTAATAATGATATACTGAGATATAAAAAAAATGGTACTAGTATAATGGTAAAAAAGAAGAAGATACAAGTGAAATTTTTCATTGGCGGGTATGTTGGCAAGTACGAATTGAATATATAATATCAATAGAGTTATTCAGGAAGTCTGAGGATCTTTATTAGATTATAGTATGATTGATACTAAAATTAAATGATGTGTTTATACATTAGAAGTTATGCTTTAAGTTTTAGAAGATTTAAACCTTATGTAAGAGGTGTTACAAATGTTCTGTTAAATGACTCAGTGGAGTTATATTTATTATAAGATGTCATTGATAAAGTGAAATTGATTAGAAAAAGAATACTGGAAACTCAATACAAGTCAAAAGTTTACAAGGACTATGAATGTTGAGCACTAGGAATTTTCAGTTGGTGATCATATATTCTTTAATGACTCACCAATGAAAGAGGTAATGAGATTTGGAAAGAAAGGGAAGTTACTCTCTCGGTATATAGAATTATTTGAATTCTTGATAGGATCGGTTCAGTGGCTTATTGTTTGGTTTTACCACTTGCATTGGATAATGTTTATCCAGTTTTTCATGTGTCTATACTACGAAAATATTGATCGGATTCTACACATGTTATACAGTGTCCATAGATTCAGTTACAGAAAGATTTAACCTAAGAGGAAAAACCAGTAGCAATAGTGGACAGACAAGTAAAGAAGTTACGGTTAAAAGAAATACCTATAGTAAAGGTGATATGGAAAAATCACTCTTTTGAGGAAACTACTTGGGAAAGAGAGGAGGATATACGCGCTAGATATCTATATTTATTTGAACAATGAGATTAGTATTTATCTGCAACTATGGTGATGAAATTCGGGGACCGAATTTCTTTAAGGGGGAAGAATGTAATAACCATAAAATTTAACGAAAAATTCCAATTAAAGGAAATGTAGAATAAAAAAGAGAATTTTGACAATAGAGATAAGAACCAGTGAAAATATGTATATTTATTACATGGATTAAAGAATTACAAAAAAAAATATGAGAATTTATATTTTGGCGCGCTATTAGCAAAAATATTATTATTTATGTAGAAATAATTATGATCTGTTAAAAGTAAGTGGACTTTTAAGTAAAAGAAGTATTGTGTTGCTTAAAATAATTATACCGGCCTCTATTGAATTTTTATGGTATTTTTAGAAATATTCTTTCTTTTAATATGAATAAAGATATTTGTTTTGAAATTTGTTTTAATATGATTTTTATCAAGAAAAATCATGATTTAAGAGTTTAACTAAAGATTTAGGAGAAAGGAAATTTTTAGAAATTTTTGAGATATTTTATGATGAAAAACGGAATTTATATGAATTTTAATAAAAGAAAATCTTATTATTAATTATTTAAGAATTATTATTATATTTAAAAAAAAAAGAGCAGCCGTATGTTAAATTGAAACCGGGGCAACGAAATATCGAAAAGGAAAAAAAAACGGAAAGATGCATAGTAATGAATAGTGAGTGAATAGTGATCTCAAAATTTATCTTTCGATTTGGAGTGTTTAAGGGCTTCCGATACCAAAACTGAAAGTGTTATTGGATTTACGACGAAGAGTACTTCAGTTTTGACCGATCAGTTTTTCAAATCAACCGTTGAATCGTCGTAGATCTGAAGTAGAAAATCTCGGTAAAAGGTAAATTCTGAAAAACCTTACTTAGAGACCTCAAATTAGAAATCTGACACCGTAGATGGGTTCAGAAGCTTGATAAACATTAAAATATGTAATTTTTTTGGTCATTTGGTAACTTTTTATATGGCGGTGAATAGTGATTTTGGCCTTGAATAGTGGCGGATGAATAGTGATTTCGGCTATGAATAGTGGTGGATGAATAGTACTCCGCGCGGTGAATAGTATCCGAGCTCATTTAAGGTTTTTGGACCATCCGGACACGTTTTTGAAGCTTATTTGGTCAAATTCAGACTAGAAAAAGTGCATTTTAGGGCTGTCCAATTCGAAGCCCTTACACTGTGAGTAGATAATTCTTCCTATAACTTGTTTTTACTCTTCTTGAACTTTTCATTGATAAATGAGTATGATTACATGTTATTTATATGTTCATATGTTTCTGAAATGGTTTGGAATATCTGAAATGATTGAGAAATGATATCTAGTTCAAGAAGAGTATGATTTTTGAAATAGATTTTAAAATGCTTTGAATACGTTATTTCTAAATGCATTTCGCATTACATGGCAAAGAAAATATGATATGCATATGACATTGATTTTGCAATGTTATGTTTGCCTCGGATATAGGCATGATTATATGATTTCTCTTATTGAAAAATTTATAATAAAAGATTTTGTACTGAGACTGAAAGCTCTGTTTTGAATGATATGTAAAGTGATAAGTTGTCGAATATGATTGTATGGCGAATTATTTGATAATGATGCATTGCATATGATGGATATGCACTTTTATACATGTTTATATATTCATATAAAAATATATATGTATTGATGAGAAATGACGAGATTATATGGCTTGAGACGGTATTGTGAAGGTGGTATTAGTGGTAATGTGAGGAGGCAGTAGGGTGATGAACTCACATTCCCTAATTACCTATTATGATGATGACAGTGGTAATGTGAGGAGGCAGAAGGGTGATGAACTCACATTCCCTGTTGATCTATTGAAGTTGTAGTCAGTGGTAATGTGAGGAGGCAGTAGGGTGATGAACTCACATTCCCTGATTACCTATTGTGATTGTGACTATGGTAATGTGAGGAGGCAGAAGGGTGATGAACTCACATTCCATGTTTATCTATTGAGTATATTGAAAGTTATGACATACTTGAGCATTATATAAAAGAATTGATTTTTATTGCATATCAAATTCGATTAAGATAAATTTGTATCATATGTGGTTACAGATATGTGTATGTAATTTGAGCTGAGATGTTTTGAAATGCGGGTCCCATATGAATGTACTCCTGAATGTAACTTTTCAATATGAGAAACTTTGAAATGAAAAGTACATCCATATGTTGACCTAAGAGGTTATAGGGGGTGTTACCTGCTCACTGAGTTGTAAAACTCACTACACGATGTGGATCTATTTTTCAGATAAAGACACAGAGTTTGGTCCAGCAACCAAGTGATCGACTAGAGGTCGTACTTTAGTGGTGAGCCTAAATTGTTTCTAGGCTCTCAATGTTTTATATTGTAATATATTTGTACTCTAGAGTTGCTCTGAACGTCACAGGCAGGATCCTTGCTTCTACTGTTATTTTGTCTGGTGTTTATAGACGTAAACTGTATATTGTATATGTGTATGGGCACTTATATGTATTGGTTTATATGATAAAGAATGGCATTATGTACATTTATGGAAAATATATGTGTATGGTATATGGATTTCACGTGCCCTAAAATTAGGGTCGTGACAGATTTGAACTGATAATATTTGAAAATACGGGTCCCATATGGATGTACTTTTAAACTGTAATTTCTGATGTGATAAATTTTTAATATATGAGTACATCCATATGTTGATCTGAGAGGTCATATGAGGTATTATCTGTTCACTGAGTTGTCAAACTCACCACACGATATTTCTACATTTTATTTTCAAATGAAAATATAGAGTTTGGTCCTTCCCCTTCAAATAGTTAACCAGCTAGACGACATGATCTCTGGATGAGTTTACTTTGTTTCCAAGACTCGTAGATTTTGATTTATATTATACTTATACTCTAGAGTATGCTCTATTTGCCACAGGTAGGATCTCTACTTCTGCTATTACTCTGATGTTTATAGACTTTGTCTGTATATGGTATATGTATGGGAGAACTTATATGTATCTGTTTTCATGATAAATGATTGGAATATTCATGTTTATGGAAAATATATGTTCATAGTATACGTGTTTCACGTGCCCTAAAATTTGGGGTGTGACAAATCATATAGCTACTAGTCTTATAAAGGGTGATTTTATACTTCAGGGACAACTTTGAAAGGTGCCATTGATGACCTTGATTTTGTGGTACAAACACTGGAGGAAAGTGGTTTCACTCATGATCGATTTTATATCTATTGTGATGGAGCTATATTTGAAATCATGCTTCCTTTCATTAAACGAGTGAGTAACACTTCAATACAAGCATGCTGTAATTGATTTTGTGATTAGTAATGTATATATGACTACAAATAGACCTAATTTTAAGTTTGAATTAAATTCAGGCTAAGTTTGAGCTTCGATATTTAAACGAGTATAATCTAATTAGCAATATGTGTTAGAATTATTAGGCTTAATTGATTGGGGGATTTTAGTTTACTAAAATAGGTTAAATGTTAGTCCAATTATGTGAACTGAATATTTCTTAATAAGTGATCAATTGGATATGTTTCACCTTGTTGAACTTTAGCCCAGTATAGATAGAGTTAAAGTTTTGTTAAAAAAATTTTGTTAAAATTTTGGTAATAATCTTAGTATCTAAATTATTTAATATATTTTACCTATCCACAGGGGATAATTATACGAGGTAAGTTGGGTAACATGGAGCAATTAATTGGTATTGTCGATTGAAATCCTTTTTCCCGCATGTGTTGAATTTTGTATCTTTAAGGATCCTTTGATCAATTAATTAACTTGTTAGAGACAGACTAAGAGCATATTATATTCTCTTCCAATATAATAGTTTATAATGATACGCCATGGATCTCTAATATGATTATCATAATTACTTTCATTGCTCATGTTATTGGCAAATTTATTTATTGCCCAAGTATTAAAATTTCAACTCCATTTCATTTTCACTAAGTGGTCAAACAACATTAATCGATATTCATGTGTATAATAATTTAAATTTTATTTATTTGGTGACATGTCCTTTAAAAAATGAATAACATATGAGAGAGATCATAGAATATCTTTGAAAAGGTTGTATTATGAAATACTCTGCGGGAAAATTTCAAGTAACACTCAAATTATTTTAATCAAATTAATCCATTTTATTAGTTGCTTAAATTTAACTTGTGAGAGTTATGATTTGAGATTTGAATCTCTCTTAATGATTCTGGTGAAACATGGTTTAGCAAATAAAGTAGAAGAATTTATTGGAATTGTAAACTTTAACAATAGCCACGTGAGAGGAAAATGTCATAATATAAACATGTTGCATAGAGCGCTTGTAGCGTGTCATACAATTTTAATAATAGCCACTTGGGAGGAAGATGTTATAATATAATAATGTGGTACAGAGCACTTGTAGTGCGTCATACAATGTTAATAATAGCCACATAGGAGAAAGATGTTATAATATAAGCATGTGGCACAGAGGGCTTGTAGCCTGTGATACTAACTATAAATTAATTTCATAATTGTCTAGTAACATCCTCGAAATTCAGAAATCACTTACAGATGATTTTGGAATATATTGATGATGAATTTATGTGTATATGAAGTAAATTTATTATGACACATTGACATGTGTCGGTGAAACATGGCAATAGGAGATTAAATGAAATATTTTGGGCAATTGAGTGTTTGTCCTTGTTTGAAAATTTTATTGGTAGTGATTGTCACCAGTGGCTCATTTACCAAACTAAAAGAGTTCTCTAATATCAGATGGTCTTGTTATCTAAATTAATTTGTACATTACCTACTGACGGGGATAATTGTATAAGTTGGTTATAGGTAGCATGGAGCAATTGTGGTGATGTGCATATTAAATCTTTCTGCCCACAGGTGTTAGATTTGTTCCGTGTTGGGTTTGAATATTGCCATCAATTAAACAATCATAGTCAAGTTTATTTTTCCTTTTTGAGGAAAAATATATTAATGTCATCATGTATTTGATTATGTCATAATTTTTACTAGTTTTGTGAAATGTAGCACATTATGTTTTAAGATAATTGTGGGAGTAGCATTTGTTTTTATTAAACTAACTTGCTTCTGGTGATGATATTCACACATTGAACCATGTTTTGATGGTTAGTATTAAGACCATAACAGTTGCATTATGTTAATTATGCAATGTTATTCTATGGGCTTCAGAATTTGAATTCAATGCTATCTAAATTGTACATGCAATTTTTGATAATTATCTTGTGACGAGAAAAGATTCTAGGTGATAATATGATAGTTATCACTGCTAGTGAGAAACTGAATTAAAATACTTACTTGAAAGCAGGTTGGTGGCTTAGAGCTAGTATATCATAGTGACTGGTTGTCCAATTGTTTTGTGATCGAGTTGATAAGCTTGGAGGTGTGGGATTAATAGTTGTTGCACTATTTACCCTGCATGCTAATGTCATAATTTTAATGACTAAGTGACAGATTCTTGTTTCTATCTCAATGACATTTTTTTAGCATGTTTCTTTTGAAATTTATAAGGATTGATATTGAGCTACAAAATTGGTTGATTTTCAGATATTCAGAGTTGTGTTAAGAAAGTTTAATATTTTCAATGTTTCTGAAGTCATAATGATTTTGATTTAAATATTTTGGACAAAACATTTATGGAATTCATTTGGTATCGGTAATGATATCGAAGATATGAATATGTCTTTCAAGAGACAATTTGTAATATCTTCTTAGGAAGATATCATATTTTGTGATGAAATATGATGAGGGCTTTTGCACATAAGTATAGACAGATCACATACTATATATCATGTGCATCTACACTATTAAATCATTGTGATCATGCCGATAGGGTATTTGGCTTATGTGATTGTGGATGAAATATACGATTTAACTATGCATTATTGTCCATAGTTCTGAATTAATTATTTTATTGGATCAATCATGTTTGAAGAGGTTTATTAGGTTAAAGATAAGTGGCCATAGTCGTTCAACATGAGAGTCAATTTCAACTCGTTTTCTATAAATGATTAAAACCTAATCAATGTCGCCCAGGTGAGATAGTTTTAGAATTATTGAGCTGAATTTATTGGAGTATTTTGGTTTAAGAAACTGGGTTGAATGTTAGTCTAATAATATGAACTTTATATCTGTTAATAAGTGATCAATTGGGTAGGTTCATGGGTCAATTATAGGACCAAAAGTTGACTATCAATGATTGGTAGATAACTGTAAATCCAAAGATAAACATAAAAGGGCTGAGTTGCCTCTTTGATCCATTGTGTAACTTACTTTCTCATATGAGGAGTTATTATTTAGAGGATGAGGAGAGGAAGAATTATCTTGCATGTGGACACATGAACACATTGAAAGTCTTTGACTTAATGGCAATAAGAAGTAAATTAATATTCTTTATAATCAAAGATTAATTATGGTATTTCATATTCAATACACGATTTATAATATTCTATCAATATGGTCTTTTCTGCATGGATCCACAGGCTCCAAGGATTAGTTTCAAGAAACCTATTGGAAGCATGACTATTTCTGGTCACAAGTTCTTGGGGTGCCTATTCCTTGTGGGGTTGTAATAACTCGTTTGGAATACATCAATGTCCTCTCTAGTGATGTTGAGTACATTTCCTCAAGGGATACCACAATCATAGGAAGCCGTAGTGGGCTTGCTCCAATCTTTCTCTGGTACACTCTCAACAAGAAAGGCTTGATAGGGCTCAAGGAAGAAGTGCAGAGGTGCATAAAGAATGCACGTTACCACTTAACTATATTGATGGTATTTTTATTTTTATTTTCCTAGAAATAATAATATAAATATTAAAATAATATGATGAAATCATGAAATTATGTTTAATATAAGTTATAATTAATTATGAGTCAAGTTGTGAATATGATTTCTGTTCAATTTTTTAAAAATTCAAATACAAAATATGGAAAAAGATTATTTAAAATAAAATATAATTTTTTATCATAACCAAGTTTAATTAAAGAAAAACTCAAATGCATTTTTTATCAAGTTCTTCAATAAATATGTGAAATCCGGAGGAACTTTTATAAAAAGTCAATAATAATGTAATATTGAATTATAAAAAATGTTCATATGTTATATTTTTCTTTAGGAATAATTGGTAACAAACACCTAAAAGAATTTTACCTAAAATATTGCTCCTCATGTTATAGCCCAGAATGCTAATTCTTTTCTGGTGATTGTATTTGGACATCTAAATCTCCCCTTTGTGTGGTTCCTGTCCTTTTGTTTGGATTCTCTCAAATAAAGTTACTCACTAGTTTCTGGGAAAAAAAGAAGAGAAGAAATAATTTTGCCTAAAATGTTATGCCAATTGATATTGATTATTTTATTGTTATTAGTAAAAATTTATCAATGTATCACAAAAATAGTTCAATATCATATTCAAAATTACAATATTTGTATGACTATATTTTATCACCATTTACTTGTTATTCAAATATATACTTTATATCAATAAAAAAAATTTTAAGTTCATTATTAATATTGGGAAATAAAATTTGTAATAATAATTTTTTAATTAAATGGTTTTTTTTATTTTAAATAATTTAATTTAATTTTACAAATTATGTTAACATAATAACTTTTTTTAATATTAAGGTAAAGGATATACTTCAGTTTAAATTAATTGACCTTTTCTAATATTATTTACCAAATAATATAGTTTTATTTGTAAAATTATTGCAGTCTGTTCACATGGACCCTAGTCTTAAGCTGTCTTAACATAATTTCTGGGATGTCACTTCCTTAGAAACAATTATCACTAAGGTCCAAATGTTTCATATATCATGCAACTCAATCAATAAAGAAATATTGATTTATCTTTCAAATTTTGTGGATCATATGAACAGCGAAGATAAAGGTTTTGAACATGACCTGTTTCATTGCTACAATGAACTTCTCTCCAATTGCAATAATCTCCATTTTCATAGTCTCGCCAGGTAGATAGTATGTCAAAGTCATATTGGATGCTTTCTTTGAACATGAGCGGTCCCTTTTTCACTTCAGTGGTCCAGTTAGATCATATATGAAGCAAAAACACACTACAAGAAAAGTGCGGCATGGGGACGGAATTTTAACGACGGTCAGTAAAAACCGTCGCCAAACCCGGATTTAGCGACGGTTCTCTAACCGTCATTAAAATTACAAATTTAACGACGGTTTAAGGAAAACCATCGTTAAATAGAGACGGTTTAGATTGAACCGTCGTAATATGTCTCGGGTTTAGGATAATAAAAAAAATGACGAACTTTAACGACGGTTTTGAATAAAACCGTCGTGAAGTAACGACGGTTATAAAGTAATAGTCGTTACTTCACGACGGTTTTACATAGACCATTGTTAAGTAACGACGGTCTTGTCAAAAATCGTCGTGGATTTCTAACGTTCGGAATTCGAATCGTTACTCGGGATGCATGTGATTTAACGACGATTTTAATGAAAATCGTCGTTAAACCTACCCTTAACGACCGTTTTGATGAAAACCGTCGTTATGTGGGTTTAACGACGGTTATATGACCATCGTTATGTGAGTTTAACGACGGTTAATAACCGTCGTTAAACCAGGCGATCATCTATAAATTCGCCTCCCCTCTTCGTTTTCATTACGAACATTTTTAGTTACAGTTTTTTCGTATAAAATACATCAGCTGAGATATTTTACTATGTTTTACAAGTTGTGGTATTGTGGTCTACTTTGCGACTTGTTTTTATTTTTCTCAAGGTATGTCATTTAATTTTATAATTATATTTGACTATTTTTTTTAATATATTGTATGTTCAAAATATTTTGTTTTATTATTTTTTGTTTGGTTTTGTGAAGATCTTGTGGCAACACTCTGATTTTTGTGCGTTATTTATTTGGAATCATTTTGAAGGTATTCTATCTAATTATTTTTATTTTAAATAACTTTATTTCAAATTATTGTATGTTAAAATGCGATAATATTAGATATTTTATGTACTTCATATTTATTTTTAAAAATATAGTTTACATTGTGATGTACATGTATGAAAAATTTTTTAAATTTTTTTTACTTTTTCAATATTTATGATGTTTAATATTATAATATATTATGTCCGTTGAAAATATGTAGGAGGTAATTTGTTTTTTAATAATGCTGAAATATTAGACTTAATTATTTTTGAAGTAAAATATTTGTAATTACTATTAGAAAGAATTTATAAAAATAAAAAATAAAGATCTTGAGACGGTGTTGATGGAATAATATGATAAAATTATTAAATACACCTAGTTAAAAATAAAATTTGTTAATAAAAATTACAAGTAGGTTTTAAAAAATGAAAACAAATATATATAATAACATAAATTTAGTAGATGAATTGAAGTGTAATTGATGAGGTAAAATAATAAATTTTAATAAATAGACAGAGTGAGTATTAAAGAAAATTTTAAAAAAACGGTGACACTACTTTAAAAATATACGTATGTTTTAATATAAGTTTAACAAATATATATAATATTATAAATTTAGTATAAAATGATAGTAAATTCAGTTTTAAATATAAGTTATTTAGTGTTTAAAAAATATAATTAAAATTGATGCAAATAAATCGAAAATAGTTATTATATTGATAAACGTGTTTAAATAATATACATAAATTAGTAATAGTCAAATTTTATTACAGTTGATTCTAAAATATTAAAATATTTGCTCAGGTGATGAGTTAAATAATAAATGTTAGTAAATAGACGAAATTAGTATTAAGAATTGGTTTAAAAAAAATTAAAACACTAATTTAAAAATACACGTAGTTTTTAAAAAATAAAAACAAATATATATAGTGACATAAATTTAATAGAAAATAATAGTGCAATAAGTTTTAATACACTATGTTCTTACACTAGATTCTCTATTAAGTAACTAGCAATATTTTAGGTGTAATTGAGTAGAATTATCCTTGAATATATGGCTCTTATATGGGCCACTGCTTTTACTTTTTCAGATAGGGAATTGAAATTTCAATTCCCTATATGAATTTGTTAGAAATTTTACCATGTAAATACTATAATTGAAATCGTAGCGGCAGATACAAAATCATAATTCAATTTTTTGTTGCTAGTGGCTGTCCTTCCCAAAAAATTCAGATTCGCAGAAATTCGATCATGAAACTCATCCTTTAAATTAATGACATTAGGAGAATGAAATAAAATTGGCACATGACCAAAATTTTTATCAATGGCATTGTATCAAAAGTTAAAATTTTTGTTCTTGGATTTGTAGAGATATTTCAAGTGTTTTATTTCATATTATGCAAGTCAATGGCATCATTTATCCCACTTTCATAAGGTGCGACAAGTCTTGTCAATGAAATCTATAAATTTCATGCATCTAAGTTTGCATCATAAGTTTCTTAAGATCAAGTAGGTATCTTATTTCTCTATTTTTCACTCTCTCTTAAATATCTCTCTTAAACTCTTTAGGATCATAATTCTTTATTTATAGCGAACCAATGACAAGGATTTTTTATTCGGTGCTTCATTAAATGTCAATTATCATCAAGTTTGTTAAATATTTTTTACACGTAAAACATTTTAAACCTCTTCAAAATGTGTTGTGTTTTATACACAATCAATTGCAAATTCCTTCCCATGTAAAATAGTCATGTTTTCTTTCAGTTTAGAGTAAGAGTTATTTAGGTTAATTATTATCTAAATTCATAATTATTTTAGATATGGATAAATCTTGGATCAATAAACCTTGACAATCAATAGAGTACCTGAATGGTTTAGACGGATTTTTGGAATTCGTAAATGCCAACTCTGGTGTCGAAGGTAGAATAATATGCTCATGCCCAAAGTGTAGATTCAAGAAATGGTAACTCATCGAGGTCGTGCGCCAACACTTGATTGTCAAACCATTTCCGGAGGGATACAATTTCTGGAGTTTACACGGAGAAATGATTATAGAAGAACCTGCTGTAGGACATGCTATAATGCCAATTGAGGTCCTAGAATCCATAGTTCGAGATAACCCTGTGTAGAACATAGTCCGTGATGCATTCGAGATTCACTCCAAAAATGAGAGCACCGATTATGTGGATATGCCAGTTCCACAGTTAGCAGAAAGGATGGATGATAGTGTCAAAGATTTTTATGAGTTACTGAAATATGGTCAACAACCACTCTATGAAGGGTGTGAGAAGTATTCCAAATTGTCTTTTTTGGTGAAGTTGTATCACATCAAGTGTTTGTGCGGGTTAAATGACAAAGCAATGTTGATGATACTTGAGTTGCTTGTCGATGTATTCCAGATGCCAAGATTCCGCCTTCATTTTACGAGGCTAAAAAAGTCATTAATAAGTTGGGGTTGAACTACAAGAAAATTCATGCATGTTAGAATGATTGTATGTTATACTGAGGTGAGCATGAAAGTAGAGAAACTTGTAGTAAGTGCTCCGCACCAAGGTGGAATCCGAAACAGAAGGGGGAGAAGCGAGAAAAGGTGTCTAATAAAATTCTTAGATACTTTTCAGTTAAGCCAAGATTGCAGAGGTTGTTCATGTCTTCTAAGACTGCTGAATTTATGAGATGGTATTCTGAAAACAAAATTTCTGACGGCATCATGAGGCATCCAAAGGATTCTGAGGCATGGAAGAGATTTGATCTTCTGAATCCTCAATTTGCATTAGATCCGAGGAATGTTCGTTTGGGCCTTGCAATGGATGATTTCAATCCATTTGGAAACCTATCTACAAGTTACAGTATATGGCTAGTTGTGCTGATTTTGTATAATCTTCCTCCTTGGATGTCTATGAAGCAGAGTTCATTCATGTTTTCAATGATAATTCCAAGGAGAAAAACACCGGGGAATGATATAGATGTATTTTTACAACCACTAATTGAGGAGTTGAAGGAGTTATGGGTTGAAGGTGTTAAGATGTACGATGCCTTTAGCAAAGAAATGTTCAATATGCATGCAGCTCTTTTGTGGACAATCAGTGATTTTCCTGGCCTTGGATGTTTATCAGGCTGGAATACTCATACTGGATTAGCCTGTCTGCACTGTAACTTTGACTCCACTCCAGTCCGTCTCCTTCATAGTCGGAAGTGGTATTTTATGGGACATTGCCGCTTTCTATCTCCGGGTCATAAATTTAGGATGGCCCGCAATAGGTTTGACAGAAAAAAGGAAAGAAGAAACCCTCCTCTGCAACTGTGTGGCGTAGACATTTTAAGATAAGTCGAGGATATTGAAGTTGTCTTCGAAAAAAATATGGAAACTGACGCTGAGACTCAACAATGGCGTAAGAAAAGTATATTTTTCAAACTTCCGTATTGGACGAATAATATGTTGCATCATAATCTTGACGTCATGCATATTGAGAAAAATGTCTGCGACAACATCATTTACACTTTACTTAATGATTCTGGCCGTTCAAAGGAGCACGTAAATACGCGAAAAGACTAAAAGGAGTTTGGTGTGACGTCTGAGCTGTGGCCAGATAATGACGGTAAATATCCACCTGCTTTGTTCACATTGACAAATGCAGGCAATGAAGTCTTTCTCAAAACACTTAAGAATGTATCTGTACCTAACGGTTATTCCAGTAATATCTCCAGATGTATTGACGTAAGACCAGAGGTGTCACAGCCCCAAATGATGGAACACATGACCGGCACGGCATAAGGGTTTCCCCCTAGCCGCAAGCCTAACACATAGCGTGCACAAACATCCAGCACACAATTCAGAGTACCTAATAAATATAACTGGCCACATATGCCACATCCAATATCAGAAAATACTGTATATATATATATATATATATATATATATATATATCTCATGAATCCAACATCCGTGATTCAACTTGGCCCATGGCCTCATAATATTCATGTGATTCAACTTGGCCCAAGGCCTCATAATACTAAGATCGTTGTAAAACATAAAACCGTTTTCCAAACAACACATCATAATACGCAAGAAGCGAGGATCCTACCTGTAAGTTCATGAAGGTACACTAGACATAAACTAAACTAGACAAACAGTACAAAAGAGCCTTGCCCAAACTTGGGCTCACCAACACTATGTTCAGCCTCCTACGAAGCTGTAGCTGGATCAAAGTCTCTTTGACTATCTGTGGGGAGGAAACAGAAGAGGGGTGAGATCACATCTCAGTGAATGGGTAAATCACACTATAACAGAAACAGGGGAAACCAAGCACGAGTGTTTCGCAATGAGTTTAATAATTGAAACATTAAGCATTTAACCATAATTTATTGAAAGAAAAGCTAAACAATTCAAATGTATGTTCAAAAGATAAAACAGGATTAAATCAGTAACCCTAAAGCAAATCAATTATGCATGGTAAGTAATAAATGAAGTTATTTATGCAATAACAATGATGAATGAGATATTTTAGAAATATTTAATCTTTAAGAAAAATGCACTAGTTTATTGGAGTTCTTTCCTGACAGATCATCATCTTCCCTAAGCACATAGCAAGGGAGGGGTAATCACTGTAGGCGTAGACATAAGTCCACCCTAAATTCCCCAAGCACATAGCAAGGGTAGGGCAATCACTGTAGGCGTAGACATAAGTCCACCCTAAATTCCCCAAGCACATAGCAAGGGTATGGCAATCACTGTAGGCGTGGACATAAATCCACCCTAAATCCCTGTGTCTTAGGCAGTCATATGCCCGTCACAGTATCCTAGGGCGAAGCCTTCGCATGACCATGGTGCACCAGTGCTAGCTGTAACGCCCCAAATTTACGTTACGTAAAATAAACATTTTTTTTATTCCAAATTATTTTCGCAATTAGATATTTCCCAGAAAGATACATAATTCAATTCTTTATCAATGAAACAAATACATATAGGCTCTCTCATGTATACACAAAATACAGACCAAGTCTATAAACATTAAAGTATAACAGAAACGAAGATCCTGCCTGTAGCGTTCAGAGCACTCTAGAATACAAACACAGTATAATTCAAAGACTATGAGTCTTGGAAGCAACATAGATTCACCCAGAGAATATATCACCTATCTGCCGAATCAGACTCTGATATTCTTATCTGAAAAATGTAGAAATATCGTGTAGTGAGTTTGACAACTCAGTGAGCAAATAATTCTTCCTATGACCTCTTAGGTCAGCATATGGATGTACTTATATTTTAAAATTTGTTACATAGAACATACAGTTCAGAAGTACATTCATATGGGACCCGTATTTCAAATATTCTCAAATTAAAGGATATTTAGATATCCAAAACCATATGCACCATGGTATGATCATTAAACCAATGTTGTTATGCTCAGTTGTATAAGCTATAGTAAAATATTATGATTTGGGGATAAAATCATCACTTTTAATGCACCTGCCTCATTCGGCGATCTGGTTAATGCAGTTTGAAAACAACCTGCCTCAGTCGGCGATCTGGTCAATGCAATTTGAAAACGACCTGCCTCAATCGGCGATCTGGTCAATACAATTTGAAAACGACCTGCCTCAGCCGGCGATCTGGTCAATGCAATTTGAAAATGACCTGCCTCAGTCGGCGATCTGGTCAATGCAATTTGCTATACGCATAGTGACCGATCGACTACAGTCACAATAGTGATGAGGGAATGTGAGTTCATCACCCTCCTGCCTCCCCACATTACCACTGTCACCCGGTTGGAGCGGCCCTCCCCCGGCTCACTCAGGCTAATAGGGCGTCCCCTATTCGGTACCGTCATAAGCCATACAACCCGTCGATATTCATCCATACATATAAATACATATATAATAATGCACATTCGTCAAATGCAATGTAAAATTATCAAGCAACTCGTCATGAGCTTTACGCTTGCCATTCAATCTCATTTATAATATGACATGCATCATTTTCATAAGTATATAATTTTACAAATCAATGCATCGTGCACATAATATTCACTTCATCAAATAATGATAATTGCATTTAGAACCACATATTCAATAAGTTCCAAAATTCCATTTCTAAAACCATACTCTTCTTGAACTATGTGTCAGTTCGTAAATATAACAGATATTTTAACACATTTAATAAACTTATAATAATATAAATAATTTATAAATAGAAAAGAATAATACATTTATAATTCAAGAAGAGCATGGGACAAGTCATAGAAAGAAATATCTACTCACCTGGGTAGGGCTCTAGATTGGACAGTCCTAAAGTGTACTTTTCCAAGCTGAATTTGAACAATTAGACTTCAAAAACATGTTCGAAGAGTCCAAAGACTTAGAAAATGACTCCGGGAGCGTGGGAACTATTCACCGTCGGAAAACACTATTTACTCACCGGAAAATACTATTCACCCACCGAAAAATACTATTCACGACGAACAAAAAGGCTGTTAGATGGCCAAAAATATACCTATCCTAAGGTTTATCTAGCTTCTGAATCTATCTACGATGTCAGAATTTCAATTGGAGGTCTCTAAGTAAGATTTTTCAGAACTTACCTTTTACCGAGATTTTCTACTTCAGATCTACGGCGATTCAACGGTTGATTTGAAAAACTGATCGGTCAAAACCGTAGTATTCTTCGTCCTGAATCCAATAACATTTCCAGTTTTGAGATCAGAAGCCCATAAGTACTCCAAATCGAAAGATAAAGTTGTAGGTCACTATTTGCTCACTATTCACTCACTATGCATATTTCTCGTTTTTTCTCGAATCTGATATCGCCCCCGGTTTTCATTTTTCAATTGCCCTTTTTTTTATTATTATAATAATTATTAAATAATTTATAATAGAATTTTCTTTTATAAAAATTCATATAAATTCTGTTTTTCATCATAAAATATCCCAAAAATTTCTAAAAATTTCCATTCTCATAAACCTTTAGTTAAACTCTTAAATCATAATTTTTCTTGATAAAAATTGTAATAAAACAAATCTTGAAATAAATATCTTTATTCATATTAAAAGAAAGAATATTTCTAAAAATACAACAAAATTTATTAGAGGCCAATATAATTGTTTTAACCAAAACATAAATCATTTCAATTAAAAATATACTTCCTTTTAGTAAAACATAATCATTTTTAAACAAATAAAAATATATTTGTTTATAACAAAACATTATTATTTAAAAATAAAAATTATGGGATGTTACATTCTTCCCTCCTTAAGAAATTCGGTCCCCGAATTTCAACCTATCCTACCACATGTAGGGAATGAAATCAAGGTATAATTCAGAGTTACCAACCTTATTACTCAAATAATTAGAGATATCTTTTATGTATAACATCTTTACTATTTATTATGTCTCTTCATTTGAGTGATTCTGCCATATGACTTAACCATAGGGATTTCTTTCATCCATAAATTCTTTACTTGTCGATCAACAATAAATATCAATTGTACCCATAGTTAAGCCAAATTTTTGTCCAATTGAATTTCTTGGAATTAGGTAACATAAGAATAATCTAATATGTACTTCTTTCCAAACCTCATTACCTCTGTCATTGGTGATTCTTTCAAAAATATGTGGTCACCAACTGATACTTTCTAGTGCTCAACATGCATGATTCCTTTAGACTATTGGCCTATATCGAATTATTTGTATTTTTTTTTTCTAATCAATTCGCTTTATGCAAAATATTCAACATATTGTATATATATATATATATACATATAAGGAACTCTTAAACTATTGAGTATCTCCTTCCTTTATATCCTCAAGCTCGCATGCATATATCTATAAGTCGATATTAGAAAATATACACATAAAAGAACATCTTTACACCCCTATTGGGTAACTATCTTTTCTTATTCCAGACTTCTATCAAGTCATCTTTAATTCTCACATGTTAACATAATCACATGAATATCATCACCTTAATCTATCATCTATTTTTATTCTGAAATTCTTTAATCAACATGTTAAACATACGTAGCAATAAATCTACCAAACCTTTATAACGTTTATGTACCATTGACACATGTCTAATAATTCCAACTTACCTTATCACAGTAATTCTATACATTTTTTTTAACACCATTATATTCATTATCAAAAATATCAAACATTTCCTCTATCATATCTAAAAGCACCTCATTCTAACTTATATTAATCCCGTTTAATTCACCGAATTATTTCAAGAAGATTTTTCCTAACAATTACTCATACATGAATTCTCAATTTCAACATAATTCACATCCTAAACACTAGATTCGATTTAGCATAGTATAAACTTTTAACACAAATATCTTAATCACTTACATTAGTTTCAGACAGGATTCTCATAATATTCTCCATATTTTCAAATCAAGAGTTCAAAGATTAATTTAAATCCTACTTTCCATATTTTATTCCTCAAGAACTTCAACACCACTAATTCTCTTGATTACATTCGTCAAAACACCATAAGGCCATCATCCGTCCAATCCTTACAAACTTTTTATTACTTTAACCTACTAACCACTTGGAGACCATAATAACTGAGTTTTAGAGAAAATAAATTAAAT
The DNA here is from genome assembly GCA_037074535.1 of Gleditsia sinensis. Classification (NCBI taxonomy): domain Eukaryota; kingdom Viridiplantae; phylum Streptophyta; class Magnoliopsida; order Fabales; family Fabaceae; genus Gleditsia; species Gleditsia sinensis. Next base: position 68,227,106 of record CM073463.1, on the reverse strand, counting down.
TTTCTTGTAATGAGGGAAAATAACTTTGCATTTAATGCCAAACATTAATGTAGGACAATGCAGCAGAAAATGTGGAATTCATAATAGAGCATGGTGCCAAAATAGAAAGTCAGAAATTTGGACAAAGCATTGAAATAAAATTAAAATCAGTGGCCGTAATTTTTGAAAATCTGTAAACAAATCTGGATGCTATATTGGCTAAAATCGGTGGCCGCAAGGTTTGAATATATGTGCCAAAATCTATTTTAAATCGGTTGGTATTCGGTGAAAAGATAGCACGTGGAAAGAAAAAGAATATTTTCGAGCTTATAAAAGTCTGTGAAAATGAAAGACTACGTAGTTAACTGGTAGGATGCAGTTGATTACTTCAAAATATATATAATCAAACAACTGTAAAATAACCAGTCTAAATTAAAATTTCTCAAAATAGCTAGTCGACTTAATAATATGGATAGTCGATTGGTAAAAATATTGGGACAACAAAATAAATCATTTGATTGTCTCTCTTCAACAACTAACTTGTTTGTATTTTCACTTCTTTTTTTTTTTACATCTACGCCTATCACTTACAACTTCCCTACAAGAATCAAGACATTGATGCTGCATCGAGAACAACTAAGAAAAGACAAAATTCTGGTAATATCTTAACCTTATTCTCTTTATATGCCTAATATGAGCGACTATAACAACTACTGTACATATACATGCTTGTCGTCATTTTTTTTGAAAATTTCACCTTCAATTTAGCTAATATCCACCAATCACTCACATACTGTTCTAATTATTCTCGGCCTATGCACATAGGTATCATAAATATGCCATTCTCTGAGTTCTATAAATGCACACGTTAATTTCTTTACTTTCATACTCCAAGTTAAGGTGTGTGCAGCTATGGAGGGAATCGCATTTCATCAATTTCGAAATATTTGTGTCTTTTGTGGTTCAAGTCCTGGAAAAGATGGAGAGTATGTGAAAGCAGCACAAAACCTGGGTATGGCACTGGTCAGGAGAAAAATTCATTTAATCTATGGTGGAGGTAACCGTGGGTTAATGGGGTGTGTGTCTACAGCTGTACATGTAGGAGGGTGCCAAGTTTTAGGTATTATTCCTACAGCTCTAGCTGCATCTAACATCGTAGGTAAGACAATTGGGGAAGAGTTTAGGGTAGCTTCCATGCATGAGCGCATGGCTAGAATGATGAGCAATGCTGATGCCTTCATTGCCTTACCAGGTGGTTTTGGTACATTAGAAGAAATTTTCCAAATAGTCTCTTGGGCACAACTGAATATGCATCACAAACCGATAGGTTTGTTAAATGTTAACCACTTCTTTGATGGTCTGTTGTCTTTTCTTGATCATGCTGTGGAACAAAGGTTCATCTCACACTCAGCACGACGAATTTTCATCTCGGCTTCAAATGCTGAGGAGTTGATTGATGCCTTACAAGCATATATTCATGTACCTGATCCAACTATGGCTCAAATAGAATGGACGGCAGACAACCGCAAGAAGCGCAAATTAGATTTGGATCTTCATCTTTAGATGTAGTAAAACGTAGCTATTATTGTACCACTTTTACTTTCTTAGAGTCTACTTGTATACCCATATTTATCAACCATACTCCCTTAGAGTTGGTAAAACTATCTTTGAATGTTTCTTATGATCCTCTGAACTTTTGAAATATTCTAGTATATCATCAATAAATATAATAACAAGTTGATCAAGGGATGATCTAATTACTATTCATTAAATCTATGAATGCAGCTAGGATATTTGTTAAACTAAATAACATAACTAAGGACTCATAATGCCCATAATGAGTTCTAAAAGAAATTTTTTTTGTACATCCTCTTCTCTTATCCTCAATTAATGTTACTCATATCTCAAATCAATTGTTGAAAAACATTGAACACCTTGTAACTGATCAAACAGATCATCTATACGAGGTAATGGGTAAGTAGTCCACATTGTCACCTTATTCAACTGTCTATAAGTTATGCATAGTCATAGTGGTCCATCTTTCTTTATCATAATTATTATACATAATATTATTGAAAACCCAATTGTCTTCGAATTCTTTATATCAACAAAATATATCATTGAAAATATTATCTTCATAAATTCTCTGCTCTCAAATTCAATCCACTCCACAACTTGTCAAATCCATTTATATACATAGGTTCCAACTCATCCATCCGAAAATTATTTATATATATTACCAAAATACTCACTTTTTACATCATAACCCACTGTCAATATTATATTAGACATTCGTCATATTATTTCACATAAGCAAATTAAACAATCAATTCAAACTTTCTTGACATCCAAATAAGCCATTACTTTTGTGTTTGGATGGAATCTTATTTTTAGCAAATTATTTTTTTTTATACCCATTAGTGTTCTCTTTATCATTGTTCATCAACACGAGTTCAAAAGTTGAACTGATAGGCCGCACTCAAGAAAAAGTGTCTAGGACATACTTATTGGTTCTTAAACATCGCATATCTAAGGAAAAGAATTAAAAGAAAGAAGATGACGACACCCTATAGAATTCCACTACAGCACCATGAGTATAAATATGCCTGCAGTTACATACCCATATTCAAAGTCCTACTATAGAATTCTTTGCTCTGTTAGCCACAGGGAAACCTAATTCTCTGATACCAACTTGTAACGCCCCCAATTTACGTTACGTAAAATAAACATTTTTTTTATTCCAAATTATTTTCGCAATTAGATATTTCTCAGAAAGATACATAATTCAATTCTTTATCAATGAAACAAATACATATAGGCTCTCTCATGTATACACAAAATACAGACCAAGTCTATAAACATTAAAGTACAACAGAAACGAAGATCCTGCCTGTAGCGTTCAGAGCACTCTAGAATACAAACACAGTATAATTGAAAGACTATGAGTCTTGGAAGCAACGTAGATTCACCCAGAGAATATATCATCTATCTGTCGAATCAGACTCTGATATTCTTATCTGAAAAATGTAGAAATATCGTGTAGTGAGTTTGACAACTCAGTGAGCAAATAATTCCTCCTATGACCTCTTAGGTCAGCATATGGATGTACTTATATTTTAAAATTTGTTACATAGAAAATACAGTTCAGAAGTACATTCATATGGGACCCGTATTTCAAATATTCTCAAATTAAAGGATATTTAGATATCCAAAACCATATGCACCATGGTATGATCATTAAACCAATGTTGTTATGCTCAGTTGTATAAGCTATAGTAAAATATTATGATTTGGGGATAAAATCATCACTTTTAATGCACCTGCCTCATTCGGTGATCTGGTTAATGCAGTTTGAAAACAACCTGCCTCAGTCGGCGATCTGGTCAATGCAATTTGAAAACGACCTGCCTCAATCGGCGATCTGGTCAATGCAATTTGAAAACGACCTGCCTCAGCCGGCGATCTGGTCAATGCAATTTGAAAATGACCTGCCTCAGTCGGCGATCTGGTCAATGCAATTTGCTATACGCATAGTGACCGATCGACTACAGTCACAATAGTGATCAGGAAATGTGAGTTCATCACCCTCCTGCCTCCCCACATTACCACTGTCACCCGGTTGGAGCGGCCCTCCCCCGGCTCACTCAGGCTAATAGGGCGTCCCCTATTCGGTACCGTCACAAGTATACAACCCGTCGATATTCATCCATACATATAAATACATATATAATAATGCACATTCGTCAAATGCAATGTAAAATTATCAAGCAACTCGTCATGAGCTTTACGCTTGCCATTCAATCTCATTTATAATATGACATGCATCATTTTCATAAGTATATAATTTTACAAATCAATGCATCGTGCACATAATATTCACTTCATCAAATAATGATAATTGCATTTAGAACCACATATTCAATAAGTTCCAAAATTTCATTTCTAAAACCATACTCTTCTTGAACTATGTGTCAGTTCGTAAATATAACAGATATTTTAACACATTTAATAAACTTATAATAATATAAATAATTTATAAATAGAAAAGAATAATACATTTATAATTCAAGAAGAGCATGGGATAAGTCATAGAAAGAAATATCTACTCACTTGGGTAGGGCTCCAGATTGGACAGTCCTAAAGTGTACTTTTCCAAGTTGAATTTGAACAATTAGACTTCAAAAACATGTTCGGAGAGTCCAAAGACTTAGAAAATGACTCCAGGAGCTTGGGCACTATTCACTCGCCGACAAACACTATTCACTCGCCAGAAAATACTATTCACGACGAACAAAAAGGCTGTTAGATGGCCAAAAATATACCTATCCTAAGGTTTATCTAGCTTCTGGATCTATCTACAGTGTCAGAATTTCAATTGGAGGTCTCTAAGTAAGATTTTTCAGAACTTACATTTTACCGAAATTTTTTACTTCAGATCTACGGCGATTGAACGGTTGATTTGAAAAACTAATCGGTCAAAACCGTAGTATTCTTCGTCCTGAATCCAATAACATTTCCAGTTTTGAGATCAAAAGCCCATAAGTACTCCAAATTGAAAGATAAAGTTGTAGGTCACTATTTACTCACTATTCACTCACTATACATATTTCTCGTTTTTTCTCGAATCTGATATCGCCCCGGTTTTCGTTTTTCAATTGCCCTTTTTTTATTATTATAATAATTATTAAATAATTTATATTAGGATTTTCTTTTATAAAAATTCATATAAATTCTGTTTTTCATTATAAAATATCCCAAAAATTTCTAAAAATTTCCATTCTCATAAACCTTTAGTTAAACTCTTAAATCATAATTTTTCTTGATAAAAATCGTAATTAAACAAATCTCGAAATAAATATCTTTATTCATATTAAAAGAAAGAATATTTCTAAAAGTACAACAAAATTTATTAGAGGCCAATATAATTGTTTTAACCAAAACATAAATCATTTCAATTAAAAATATACTTCCTTTTAGTAAAACATAATCATTTTTAAACAAATAAAAATATATTTGTTTATAACAAAACATTATTATTTAAAAATAAAAATTATGGGATGTTACATTAGCACTCCCTGCGGCTAGCTAACAGTGATCTAAAATGATTCCTCCAATAGCAAACATTTGAAAATATGCTATTCAAAAAGTTTAAAGTAAAACATTTTAATAACATTATAATAAAGCTATAATTCTCCATCTAACTCTTTTCATGCATAAAACTCTGTTCTAAAATATGTCTCATCTATGAATTCTCATGGAGACCTTTATCATCATAAACTTTCCCTTTAAACATAGATCGTCCGTAGACGTCGCATAGATGCTCATCATGCATCAAATCATTTCATGGCTAACTTAGTTCATTTCTATGATTAAGTTCGCATTTCTATAAATCTAGCTCAAATGGAGAATTATCAGCCTAGATGCTTGCCCTGCATAGTTAAAATCATACGAGAGAGTTATAAATCGAATTCGTAAAACATGCGTTATAGTATGAAAAACCCACTCACAGGTAAGGGCTCCAACCCTAAAATCCTCGTCTCGGGTCTGAATTCGATAAAACAAACCCCAAAATCGAGTCCGAAAGGTCCAAAAATGTTCACCGCCGAAATCACTATTTACCGCACTATTCATCGCCGGAAATCACTATTCACCGCCATATAAAAAGTTACCAAATGAACTAAAAAATTTAATATCCTAATGTTTATTTAGGTTCTAAATACATCTACGGAGTCAGATTTCTAATTAGAAATTTCTAAGTAAGGTTTTTCAGACTTACCTTTTACTGAGATTTTCTACTTCAGATCTTCGGCGATTCAACAGTTGATTTCAAAAGCTGATCGATCAAAACTAAAGTACTCGTCGTCCTGAATCCAGTAACACCTTCAGTTTTGATATCGGAAGCCAATTGATACTCAAGATCGAAAGATAAAATTTGAGGTCACTATTCACTCACTATGCAGCACTATTCCTCTCTGTTTTTTTTTCTTTCTTCTTTCTGATACTTCGTCGCCCCCGGTTTTCGTTTTATAGTTTTTTTTAAAATATAATAATAATTATTAAATAATTAATAATAAGATTTTTTTTATAAAAATTCATATAAATTCTGTTTTTCATAATAAAATATTTCAAAATTTTCTAAAAATTTCCATTCTCATAAATCTTTAGTTAAACTCTTAAATTATGATTTTTCTTGATAAAAATCATAATAAAAAAAATTTCTAAACAAATATCTTTATTCATATTAAAAGAAAGAGTATTTCTAAGAATACCATAAAAATTCAATAGAGGCCGGTATAATTATTTTAAGTAACACAATACTTCTTTTACTTAAAAGTCCACTTACTTTTAACAAATCATAATCATTTTTAAGCAAATAAAAATATATTTGCTTATAGCGTGCCAAAACATAAATTCTCATATTTCTTTTATAATTCTTTAATCCATGTAATAAATATACATATTTTCTATGGTTCTTATCTCCATTTTCAAAATTCTCTCTTTTATTCTAAATTTCCTTTAATTGGAATTTTTGTTAAATTTTACGGTTATTACATTCTTCCCCCCTTAAAGAAATTCGGTCCCCGAATTTCATCACCACAGTTACAGATAAACACTAACCTCATTGTTCAAACAAGTACAGATATCTGACACTATATCATTTTTCCTTTCCTAAGTAACTTCCTCAGAAGAGTGATTTTTCCAGATCACCTTTACTGTAGATATTTCTTTTAACCGTAACTTCTTTACTTGTCTGTCCACTATTGCTACTGGTTGTTCCTCTTAGGTTAAATCTTTCTGTAACTGAATCTATGGACACTGTATAACATGTGTAGAATCCGGTAAATATTTCTGTAGTATAGACACATGTAAAACTAGATGGACATTACCCAATTTAGGAGGTAAAGCCAAATAATAAACCACTGAACCGATCTTATCAAGAATTTCAAATGGTTCTATATACCGTGGGTGTAACTTTTCTTTCTTTCTAAATCTCATTACCTCTTTCATTGGTGAGTCATTAAAGAATATGTGGTCACCAATTGATAATTCCTAGTGCTCAACATTCATAGTCCTTATAAACTTTTGACTTGTATTGAGTTTCCAGTATTCTTTTTCTAATCAATTTCACTTTATCAATGATATCTTATAATAAATCTAACTCAACTGAGTCATTTAACAGAACATTTGTAACATCTCTTACATAAGGTTTAAATCTTCTAATATCATTTTATTATAGACAAATTCTGTTAAGAAATCTCCTACCTATCTCAAAAAAATATGCTTGAAACATACTCTCCAAGCTAGCATCATCAATTTAGATAAATCATATTCTATCTATTGCATGTTATTCCAAATTAAATTTCCAAAGTTTAACTTTTCTCAATTTATTCACATATTAAGAAACCTATGATGCTCATGTAAAACTTCAAATGATGCCATTGTATATTAGTATGATAATTACTGCTTTGAGCAAGTTCAACTAAAGACAATTAATTTCTCCCAACTTTCACCACAATAATATAAAGATACTTAAAGCATAACTTCTAATGTATAAACACATCATTTAAATTTAGTATCAGTCATACTATAATCTAATAAAGATCCTTAGACTTCCTGAATAACTCTCTTGAGATAATATATTCAATTCGTATTTGCCAACATACCCACCAATGAAAAATTTCACATGTATCTTCTTTTTACCATTATACTAGTACCATTGTTTTTTATATCTCAGTATATCCTTATTACCTTGGTTTATCCATATTTACAATCTATGGCTTCTTCTGAAATCTCTTTTCTCAACAATTATTCATACGTGAATTTTCAATCTCAACATAATTTACATATTAAATACTAAATTCGATTTAGCATAGTATAAACCTTTAACACAAATATCTTGATTACTTACATTATTTTCGGAGATGATTCCCAAAATATTCTCCATGTTTCCAAATTAAAAATTTTGATATTAACTTAAATCTTACTTTCCATACTTTACTCCTCAGAAACTTCAACACCGTTAATTCCTTTGATTACATTCGTCAAAGCACTATTAGATCATCATCCATCTATTCTTTTCAAAATCCTATTACTTTAATCTACTAATAAGTTGAACACCATAATAATTGAGTTCCATAGATTAAAAATTAACCTTCCTTATAGTAAGGAAAAAGAATCTTGCATTTAATGTCAAATATTAATGTAGGACAATGTAGCAGAAAATACGAAACACGTAATAGAGCATGGTGCCAAAATAGGAAGTCAGAAGTTTGGACAAAAATATCGACAGGAAATTAAAATCGATGGCCGTAATTCTTGAAAATCTGTAAACAAAATCTAGCTGCTATTTCGGCAAAAATCAGTGGCCGCAAAGTTTGAATATATGTGCAAAAATTCAATTCAGAGATACTGTTATTCGGCGGAAGCATATCACATGGAAAAGAAATATTTCTGAGCTAATAAAGTCTGTGAAAAACAAGAGCACATAGTTAACTGGAGGATTCAGTTGGTTGCTTCAATATATATATAATCAATCAACTGTAAAATAACCAGTCCAAATTAAAATTTCTCAAAATAGCTAGTCGACTTATAAACCAATAGTCGACTGGTACTAACATTGGGAAAAACAAGATAAATCTTTTGATTGTCCCTCTTCAACAACTAGCTGGTTTGCATTTTTTTCAATCTTTTCTCTTTTTGTTTTTTAAATTTACGCCTACCACTTACAACTTCTCTATAAAAATCAAGACATCAATGCTTCATCAAAAATAATAAGGAAAAGGTTAATTTCTAGTGATATCTTAACCTTATTTTCTTTACGTGCTTAATATGGGTCACAGTCATAACTACTGTACATATACATGCTTGCCGTCATTTTTTGAAATTTTCACCTTCAATTTAGCTGATCTCCGCCAATCACTCACATAGTTGTTCTTATTATGTCTAGCCTATTCGCATAGCTATTATAAGTATGTCTTTCTCTGAGTTCTGTAAATGCACACATTAGTATCTTTATTTTCATACTCAAAATTAGGGTGTGTTCAGCTATGGAGGGAATTGCATTTCGTCAATTTCGAAATGTTTGCATCTTTTGTGGTTCCAGTCCTGGAAAGGATGGAGAATATGTGAAAGCAGCACAAAACCTGGGTATGGTGCTGGCCAGGAGAAAAATTCATCTAGTCTATGGTGGAGGTAACCGTGGGTTAATGGGATGTGTGGCTACAGCTACACATGTAGGGGGATGCCAAGTTCTAGGTATTATTCCTACAGCTCTAGCTGCATCTAACATCGTAGGAAAATCAATTGGGGAAGAATATAGAGTAGCTTCCATGCATGAACGCATGGATAGAATGATGAGCAATGCTGATGCCTTCATTGCCTTACCAGGAGGTTTTGGTACTTTAGAGGAGATTTTCCAAATAGTCTCTTGGGCACAACTGAATATACATCACAAACCGATAGGTTTGTTAAATGTTAATCATTTCTTTGATGGTTTGTTATCTTTCCTTGATCATGCTGTGGAACAAAGGTTTATCCCACACTCAGCACGACGAATTCTCATCTCAGCTTCAGATGCTGAGGAGTTGATTGATGCTTTACAAGCATATGTTCATGTACCTGATCCAATTACAGCTCAAATAGAATGGACAACAGACAACAGCAAAAAGCGCAAATTGGACTTGGATATTCATATGTAACTGTAGCAAGATGTGGACATTGCTGTACCACTTTTACTTTCTTAGGGTTATCTTGGATACCATCTTGCTAGCCACATACCTTAAGAAAGTACTATTACTAAGTCAAAATTCATATTTTGAGAACTTAGCATATAGCTGATACTCCCTTGGAGTTTGTAATACTATCTTTAAATATTGCTTATGATCCTCTGCACTCTTGAAATATTCTAGATTATCAATAATTATAATAACAACTTGATTTAGGGATGGTTTAATTACTTATTCATTAACTATATGAATGTAGCTGGGGCATTTGTCAATCCAAATGACATAACTATAAACTCATAGTGTCCATGCCGAATCCTGAAATCAAATTTTTTTTAATATCCTTTTCTCTTATCCTTAATTGATGATATCTAAATATCAAATCAAGTTAAATTTTTTTGAAAAATGTTGAGCACTTTCTAACTGATCAAATAGATCATCTATACGAGGTAATGAGTATTTATTCCACATTGTCACTTTATTCAATTGTCTATAACCTATGTATAGTCATAGTGATCCATCTTTCTTTTTCACAAATAGAACTGGAGCACTCCAAGTAAAAGTTCTAGGGCTTTTAAATCCCTTGTCTAACATGTCTTGTAACTATTTCTTTTTCAGTTCTTTAAGTTTAGTGGGTGCCATTCTATATGAAAATATAGACACTGGCTAGGAAATAAATCAATACCAAATTCTATTTATTATTTCAGGGTAATTCTGGCAATTCCTCAGGAATTATATCAGAAAATTCTCTAATCACTGGAACTTGATTTACAGTGGTATACTTTATATCAGCATCTCTCACCACTGCCAACTATCCTTGGCACCTTTTTGTAATCACTTATGGACTGCTAAAACAGAGATTAGGTTACTGGGTATCTCACTAAGATTTCTTTGTATTAAGAAAGAAAATTCTCCAAGAATATTGAATTTAAGCACCATCTAGTGACATTTCAAAATGACATGACATAATGCCAATAAATTCATTCTCAATATCACATCACAATCTACCATATCTAGACAACCGGGTACAACGGATGTCACATTCAGAAACCATCATATTTGGTATCTGTCTCAATTTCTTAAATTCTTTAAGACGCATCTCGCTATAAAATAGAGATAGCCCAACCGTCACTTAACTATGCCAACATATAAACTGACTTACTTGAACAAAAAGACAACATCCTATCGAACCCCTTTAGCAGCACCGTGAGTATAAGCATGTCCGGATTCATACCCATACTCAAAGTCCTACCTAAAGGTCCGTTACTCCATGAACACAGGAAAACCTAAAGCTCTGATACCACTCTGTCACGGCCCCAAATGATGGAACACATGATCGGCACGGCATATGGGTTTTCCCCTAGCCGCAAGCCTAACGCATAGCACATACAAACATCCAGCACACAATCCAGAGTACATAATAAATATAACTAGCCACATATGCCACATCCAATATCAGAAAAATACTGTATATATATATATATATATATCATGAATCCAACATCTGTGATTCAACTTGGCCCATGGCTTCATAATATTCATATGATTCAACTTGGCCCATGACCTCATAATATTCATGTGATTCAACTTGGCCCAAGGCCTCATAATACCAACATCGTTGTAAAACATAAAATTGTTTTCCAAACAACACATCAAAATACGTAAGAAGCGAGGATCCTACCTGTAAGTTCATAGAGGTACACTAGACATAAACTAAAATAGACAGACAGTACAAAAATAGCCTTGCCCAAACTGGGGCTCACCAACACTATCTTCAGCCTCCTACGAAGCTGTAGCTAGATCAAAGTCTCTTTGACTATCTGTGGAGAGAAAACAGAAGAGGGGTGAGATCACATCTCAGTGAATGGGTAAATCACACTATAACAGAAACAGGGCAAACCAAGCACGAGTGTTTCGCAATGAGTTTAAAAATTGAAACATTAAGCATTTAACCATCATTTATTGAAAGAAAAGCTAAACAATTCAAATGTATGTTCAAAAGATAAAACATGATTAAATCAGTAACCGTAAAGCAAATCAATTATGCATGGTAAGTAATAAATGAAGTTATTTATGCAATAACAATGATGAATGAGATATTTTAGAAATATTTAATCTTTAAGAAAAATGCACTAGTTTATTGGAGTTCTTTCCTGACAGATCATCATCTTCCCCAAGCACATAGCAAGGGAGGGGTAATCACTGTAGGCATAGACATAAGTCTACCCTAAATTTTCCCAAGCACACAGCAAGGGTATGGCAATCACTGTAGGCGTAGACAAAAGTCCACCCTAAATCCCTGTGTCTTAGGCAGTCATATGCCCGTCACAGTATCCTAGGCCGAAGCCTTCGCATGACCATGGTGCACCAGGGCTAGCACTCCCTGCGGCTAGCTAACAGTGATCTAAAAGGATTCCTCCAATAGCAAACATTTGAATTATGCTATTCAAAGAGTTTAAAGTAAAACATTTCAATAACATTACAATAAAGCTATAATTCTCCATCTAGCTCTTTTCATGCATAAAATTCCGTTCTAAAATATGTTTCATCCATGTATTCCCATGGAGACCTTTATCATCATAACATTTCCCTTTAAACATATCGTTCGTAGACGTCGCATAGATGTTCGCATGCATCAAATCATTTCATGGCTAACTTAGTTCATTTCTATGACTAAGTTTGCATTTCTATAAATCTAGCTCAAATGGAGAATTATCAGTCTAGATGCTTGCCCTACATACCTAGGGTTCAACTAGGATTGAAATTTATAATTTCTAACATGGTTGGAATATATTGGTTTTCAAAGCGGTAAAACAATTTAGCATACATTCCAACTAGTTAAAATCATACGAGAGAGTTATAAACCGAATTCGTAAAACATGCGCTATAGTAAGAAAAACCCACTCACAGGTAAGGGCTCCAGATTGGACAGCCCTAAAATCCTCGTTTCTGGTCTGAATTCGGTAAAACAAACCCCAAAATCGAGTCCGGAAGGTCCAAAAACCTTAAATGAGCTTGGTTATTGTTCAGCGCCGGAAAATACTATTCACGACGAAAAATACTATTCACTGCCACTATTCATCGTCGGAAAACACTATTCACTGTCACAAAAATTTTACCGAATCAACAAAACAATTTCATATCCTAATGTTTATCTAGTTTCTGAATCTATCTACGGAGTCAGATTTCTAATTAGAAGTTTCTAAGTAAAGTTTTTCAGAACTTATCTTTTACCGAGATTTTCTACTTCAGATCTACGGCGATTCAACGGTTGATTTGAAAAACTGATCGGTCAAAACTGAAGTACTCTTCATCCTGAATCCAATAACACTTTCAGTTTTGATATCGGAAGCCCTTAAGCACTCCAAATCGAAAGATAAAATTTGAGGTCACTATTCACTCACTATGCAGCACTATTCCTCTCCGTTTTTTTTTTCTTTATTTCCTTCTGAAATTGTCGCCCCCGGTTTCATTTATCAGCTTTCGTTTTTTTTATAATTATTAAATAATTAATAATTAAATTTTATTTTATAAAAATTCATATAAATTCCATTTTTTACCATAAAATATCCCAAAAATTTCTAAAAATTTCTATTCTCATAAATTTTTAGTTAAACTCTTAAATCATGATTTTTCTTGATAAAAATCATAATAAAACAAATTTCAAAACAAATATCTTTTTTGATATTAAAAGAAAGAATATTTCTAAAAATACCATAAAAATTCAATAGAGGCCGGTATAATTATTTTAAGCAACACAATACTTCTTTTACTTAAAAGTCCACTTACTTTTAACAAATCATAATCATTTCTACATAAATAAAAATATATTTGCTTATAGCGCGCCAAAACATAAATTCTCATATTTCTCTTGTAATTCTTTAATCCATGTAATAAATATACATATTTTCTACGGTTCTTATCTCTATTGTCAAAATTCTCTCTTTTATTCTAAATTTCCTTTAATTGGAATTTTCGTTAAATTTTACGGTTATTACAAGTGGACTAAAAAGTCACGACTGTCACATCCTTATGGAACAACTGTTACCGTTAGCCATAAGAAAGATGTCACGCCCCTAATTTTAGGGCACGTGAAACACGTATATCATGAACATATATTTTCCATACACATGAATATTCCAATCTTTTATCAATGAAACAGATACATATAGGTTTTTTCATACATATACCATATATAAATCAAGTACATATACATCAGAGTACAGCAGAAGCAGGGATCCTGCCTGTGGCGTTCAGAACAACTCTAGAGTACATTTATATTACAAATTAAACACTGAGAGCTCAGAAACAATTTAGGCTCACCACTGAAGTACGACACCTAGTCGTTCAAGAAGCCGTGGGACCAAACTCTAGGTCTTTATCTGAAAAACATAGAAACCACGTGTAGTGAGTTTTACAACTCAGTGAGCAAATAAGACCTTCTATAACCTCTTAGGTCAACATATGGATGAACTCATACCTTAAAAATTTATCATATAAAAAGTACAGTTCAGAAGTACATCTATATGGAACCTGTATTTCAAATATCCTCATTTTACAATATAACCCAATATTCAAAACCAAATACAGTACAATACGATTATAAAACAAATACTGTTATGCAATAAAAGATTTCACATGCTTTAGGAGGTTTCCATATTAGAACCAATAAATAATCCCAAGCACACAGCAAGGGAGGGTAAATCAAATATCAATAATAGGAGGCATCCCACTCTCCCCGATAACAATAACTCCCTTGTGTTGGCTGTCACACGAGGATAGCACCACCCTTACTAGCTGAGGTATCAAGGTGCACCAAGACTAACATTCCCTGCTGTTAGCAGACAGTGATTCCAATAGGATTCCTCCACAAATACCATATTTGCACATATGCCATATCGTTCAAAACAGAGGTTTCAATATAAACTCATAAATTTTTCAGTCTCAGTACAATTCCTCTGTTAGAAACTTCCCAATCAGGGTTTATCACATATATACATGCCTTTTTCCAAGGCAATCATATAACTTTACAAATAATCAATGCAATGTGCACAATATATTTCCTCTACCATACGATGAAAAATACATGTAAAATCACATATTCAATGAGTTCAAAAATTCAATTTCTAAACCATACTCTTCTTGAACTATATTCCTGATAGTAATCAAATCCAGATAATTCAATCCATTCAGATACATATAAGAGTATAAATCACTAGTAAATATAATCAATTATTCATTTAAAATTCAAGAAGAGCATAGAGTAAGCCATAGAAAGAATTATCTACTCACAGGGTAGGGCTCCAGATTGGACAGCCCTAAAATGTACTTTTCCAATCTCTATTTGATCAAATTGACCTCAAAAACGTATCTGGAGGGTCTAAAAACAAGAAAGAAACTTCGAAAACTTGGTCACTATTCACCGCCGGAAAATACTATTCACTCGACGAAAAATACTATTCACGACGAACAAAAATGCTGTTAGATGGCCGAAAATATACATATTCTAAGGTTTATCTAACTCCTGAATCCATTTACGGTGTCGGAATTTCAATTAAAGGTCTCTAAGTAAAAGTTTCAGCATTTAC
Source organism: Gleditsia sinensis (assembly GCA_037074535.1). Lineage (NCBI taxonomy): Eukaryota > Viridiplantae > Streptophyta > Magnoliopsida > Fabales > Fabaceae > Gleditsia > Gleditsia sinensis. The sequence continues at coordinate 68,211,817 of CM073463.1, read as the reverse complement.
CTTTTTTTGAGATTTTCTACTTTAGATCTACGGCGATTCAACGGCTGATTTAAAAAATTGATTGGTCAAAACCGTAGTATTCTTCATCCTGAATCCAGTAACACTTTCAGTTTTGAAATCGGAAGCCAACAGGCACTCCAGATCTAGAAAAAAAGTTGAAAATTACTATTCACTCACTATTCTCCTTTCTCGATTTCCAGAAATCTACAGACAGAGTTCCTTCTACGTTCCCTTTGCTTTTATTTTTTTTTTAAATTTTTTTAATAATAATAATTATTATTTAATAATTGAATAATATGATTTTCTTTTATATAAATTCATATAAATTCCGTTTTTCATCCTAAAATATCCCAAAAATTTCTAAAAATTTACATTCTCATAAACCTTTAATTACACTCTTAAATCATGATTTTTCTTGATAAAAATCGCAATAAAACAAATCTCAAAATAAATATCTTTATTCATATTAAAAGAAAGAATATTTCTAAAAATAGAACAATAATTCATTAGAGGCCAATATAATTATTTTAAGCAAAATAATAATTATTTTACTTAAAAGTCCACTTACTTTTAACAAATCATAATCATTTCTAAGTAAATAAAAATATATTTGCTTATAGCAAAATACTATCATTTAAAAATAAAAATTACGCGCCAAAACGTAAATTCTCATATTTTCTTTGTACTTCTTTAACCCATGTGGTAAATATACATATTTTCCATGGTTCTTATTCCCATTTTCAAAATTCTCTCTTTTATTCCAAATTTTCTTTAATTGGAATTTTTGTTAAATTTTACGGTTATTACAAAAGACACTTCCCAAGCTGGTATCTGCAGTTTTGATCGAGTTCTGTTCATTCTTCTGACAACTTTGTTCTAGAGTTTTAATGGTAATGAACTTGATCAACTTCAAAATTTTATCATTATGACGCTGTGCCATCTTGAAATGTTATTCCCGCCGTCTTTTTTTACAGTCATGGTGCACTTGACGGTACATTTGATCATGGAAGCGAGGTTAGGAGGACCAGTCTAATATCGTTGGATGTATCCCATTGAAAGGTAAAAAATAGAAAACACATAAATCAGATTTCTTGCATTATTATTAATCCAATTTTATTCATTTAATCTATGTTGTTTAGATACTTGGGTAACCTTAAATCTTTCGTGCGGAATAGAGCAAGGACAGAAGACTCAATAGTAGAGTCGTACATTGCAGGAGAAGTTTTATTATTCTGTTCCAGGTATATAGATGATGTTGACACTGTCTTCAATCGTCCTCCTCGTGTGGATGATCGACCCAATGTTGGGACGTTTGACAGGGGTTTGTTCCCACCGATAGGAAGACCAGTTGGTGGGTTTGAATGTTTCACGCTTTCTCCTCGAGAAAAATTGCAGGCCCATCGGCATGTCTTAACAAACTGCAAAGAAGTTGATCCTTACTTACAGTAAGTTAACTCACACTTAGTTACATTTGCATACAATTTTTTGTCTTGTGTAGCATTAAGTGTATAGACAATGTTTACTCAACATGGAATTTAGAGACTATGTACGGCATAGTTTAAGAAGTCGGACGCTAGCATCTACCGAGATAGATAAAAAAGTCCACATAGAATTTGTCTCTTGGTTTTCACGTCGTGTAAGTATTTCAACGTGGTCACATTTTATTCATATGTCAAATATGAGTACAACTCATCCTTTATTCGTTTTACATATTGCAATTGATGACGATGGATCGCAATGTGCTGATTTAAATTTTTTTTCACTTGGTCCACTAGATAGAGCACGTGATACAATGCTTACAATGTAAATGGATTCAAATTTCGAACTTTAGAGCGAAACCAAGGGATGACATCTGAAAATAGTGGAGTTTACGGTACTTTCGAGACAAGGAGTTATGCAAGTATTAGTGACAGGAACATGCAATTTGGTGGCATCCCGTATTACAGAAAACTATTGGACATTATTGAGTTAAACTACCATGGGTATTTTACAGTCATATTATTTAAGAATATGTGGGCCAACACAACTACAACGAGAGGAATTGTAATTGATGAATTCGGGGTGACATCAATTGATTTTTTCGGTTGATTCACACTGGTGAAAATGATGATGACGAGCCATACATCTAGGCATCTGAGGCTCATCAAGTGTACTATGTACAAGATGAGCTGGACAAGAACTGGAGTATAGTGATGCATTTGAAACCCCGTGAATTATACGAGATGGGCAAGGAAGATGAAAATCTTATATATGAGAGCGATCCGTTACACACACAAAATTTAGAAAGATTGTTTCCAGAAGGTGAAGTTAATTTATGTTTGTTACGGTATTAGTTTTGCTGTTGCTGCCTATTTACATATATTTTGGACTATTTACAATTACTGTACTATTTTATTTATTTTCATAACTTTTATTAGGAAAAGTTCATTTTGTAATTGTTTTATGTGGTGACTAATCTTATTAATTTCATTTTGGCAGGAGTGGTGACGATGAAGAAGGCTAGATCACTCTACACGGGCATGGCAGGCGCGTCCAGTTCTTACACTCCCATGCCCTGCGCGGCGATCAGTGAGGGCGGACAGCCCACTATGGAGTCAGACACCGTTCCATCCACTCTTCTTCACTTTTCTCTCGGGGAGGAGAGTCGGAGGCTGTCGCGTCATCAGTCCTTGCTAGTGACTCCCATCCATTGGATTCACAGGACGTCCCCTGCACACTCCCCCCACCCGACGCTCAGGCACTGGACGATTATGCCTTCGATTTTGATGCGATTTTTGCCGGTGAGCAGGAGCGCAGACGCAGGAGAAGTTGGACAGTTGATGTAGTCGGTCAGTATTGTAAACACTTTATGCGCTTAATAATTTTGTCATAGTAACATAATATATAATTGTCTATATAGACGGGACCGGGCAGGTGACATCCAGACAATTGACTGTCCACGACGTATGGGCCCTAGCTCAAGGGTCAAAGGTTGTTGTCCAGTTCAACGACAACCACTAGCCTATCGGAGACATTGGTGGTTTGCTCGGTGTCTTTCTTGGCACCATTAGGGATAACTTTCGGTTATTCCCGATCTCCTACAGGGACTGAAGGAGTATTCCTCAACAGTCTAAGACGAATGTCTTTGTAAACAACGTTCAGGTATGAAAACATATATCTTTTGTAATTAATTATATTTATTTATAATTTATGTACAATTTATGTGTAACTAATTTTTTACTTTTTTTTGTAGACACATTTTAATGTGACAGGTCTACAAAAGAAACTGATCATACAGTCACTAGGAGCGAAGTGGAGAGTCGCACGGTACAATTTATTCTGGCTGGTGTATGATGGTACGAAGATTAGAGATTAGTTGTGGAGTGAAGTCTCGACAGGCATCCCACCTGATCAGTGGGCAACTTCCATAGACTATCGCCTTGACGCGAAGTCTAGAGTAAGTTGTGTATATTCAAATATTTATAAAATTTAAATTTTAAATATGGTGACTAATTAATTTCTCTATGTGATTAATTAGGATGTGGTTACGAAGAATAAACGGAACAAAAGATGTCTGACAATGTCACACACCACTGGATCCAAGAGCCTTGCGCGTAAAAAGGCAGAGATGGTAAGTTTAAATCTATAAATATCTTTTTTTTTAAATGTTAAGAAGACTATAATTTATTAGTTATTTTAAATTTCAGGAGTCTGATTTTGGCGGTTCGGTGACTCATGGTGATGTATGGACGGCAGCTCATAAAAGAGCTGACGAATCATACATCAATGATAAAGCTCGGGCTATTGCGGTAAGTAATAAAATTTTATCAACCGTACGTGGGTAATTATTTAATTTTTAGATAATGTTTAATATTATTAATTGTCTGTTATTGAATTTTAGAAAAAAATTGCTTCGATCCAACAGGAGGACAGCTTGTCCCAAGAGCTCTCGACGACTGATTCACTTGCGAGAGCTCTTGGCACTAGGGAGCACTACGGTCGTGTTCGAGGATTTGGGTTGGGTGTTTGCCCAACCCAAGTCTTCGGTCGTGGCTTGGGTCAAGCTCACAGTCTGGGCCGTCATACCACGACTTACAGAATGAGGTGGAGTGCTTGAAAGCAGCTATATATGAGCGGGACGTCGAGCAACAGTGACGAGATGCTGAGCTCACAGCACGGCAGGGACAAATGGAGGCTACTATGGCATTCCTGCTACAAAATTTTAGGGTCAGCTGCCACCTGAAATAGCATGACTTCATAGTCCCGAACTCAGGGTAATCTTTTAATACATAACAATTGTTGGTATAATTTTGTTTACTTTGAAAACGCTAAAAATTCTAACAAAAAAATTTTATTTTTCAGGACCCTAGTGACTGTGGTAGTGGACATCAGCGTGATCAGCATTCGCAGGGTCTGGGAACATGATTTAGTTATTATAGTCTGTATATGTAATTTTGTTATACTCGTGACTATTAATTTTTGTGTACATATTTTTTTATTTATATATAGATTCATTATAGTTCAATAATTTAAGTATATCTAGTATGTAGTTAAATATTAATAAATTTTAAAACAATTTTTTAAATTATTAAATAATTCACACGTTTAATTATTATATAATAGATAAAAATGTATCTAAATTAATTTATTGAATATTAAAAATATAAATTAATTTTTATTATGCATAATAATTTAATAATAACAAAATTTAATCTTAATTAGTATTTATGAATAACAAAAAATATTACATTTTAAATTAAAAATAAAATTTTGTTATAAAAAAATAAATTAATTTTAATAATTAAAATATTTTAAAAAAAATTTATCAGTTTAACAACGGTTTTTAAACCGTCGTTACCCATAACGACGATTTAAAAACCGTCGTTATACCAGATTTTATGACAGTTTTGAAATCGTCGTAAAATCAGTTATAACGACATTTGTTCCTACGGTTGACTAAAATCGTCGCCATGCTCAAGGATCCACGATGGTTTCTTGATCGTCGTTAAATGGCTTAACGACGGTCAAAACCGTCGTGATACCCACTTAAAAACCGCCATAGATTCCCGCATTTCTTGTAGTGACAGCAATACTGCATAGAAAAGCTTGAGAAAAAAAATAAAAAATAAAAAATAAAAACGTCTCATTACAGCTTTTCTCCTATGGAATATTTTCAATACCATCACTTTAAAGTCAAACAAGTGGAACTCATAAACTTTTGGCTTAAGTAATAAACAAACTTGAGCATAGCAACTGAGAGACTTTTGTAATGTTAGAAGTTCAAGTTTATGAAAAAAACAATTATGAAAAGAGTAAGCCTTAGTGCCTTGAGCAAAATGAATTCTATACTTCAAAAACGTGAAGATACTTGTGCTTCCTAAAAAAGGGGGGGATTGCACTTTGCTACCCTAATCTATACTTTCAATTGCATTTTCTTCCCTAGTCTTTAAATCATCATAATGTCTCCCCTTGGCAGAATCTTTGTTTCAAAGTATCCACTTTTGTTAATTTTTGATTCAGTTGGACTATGACTTGTTCAAGAAAGGACTTTAGTTTCTTGCTTAGAATTGGACATTATTTGTTAGACTGCAATAGCAAGGACTTAAGTGGAAGTGCACCAAATGGTCACTTATTCTTGTATTGAACGTGAATGCTCTGAGAATTTTGATTACATCAAAGGTCAACTTCTCCCGTAAATTGCAGGACTTTCTCGTATGATATTATTCTAAATAGCAGGTTCCATAGATGCTCTGCTTCTACTCATTATGAGAATTTGGGAGAAAATTTTCAAAGAGGGAGGAGTAAATTTGACATTTCCGATGTAAAAATGGCATGAACCAATGCAGGTTTAGAAGTTAAAATTAATTGAGTAATTTAACTTTGAGGTGTAAGTTGCAATGGAAACATAAATAAAGAGAGACATTGCAATGATTTAAAAATCATGAAAAAAAAATTATAATTAGAGATATAAATCAAGTGACAAATTTTCATTTCCCAAAAAAAAAAAAGCAAAACAACCAAAGAGAACCATATGATTCACAATTTTTCTTGTGACATTTTTTTTCTCGTTTCTCTTCTTTATTTTTTACAACAAGTGAGGGATTCCCCACAACTTATATATATATATATATATATATATATATATATATATATATATATATATATATATATATATATATATATATTTGAAATGACTTTTTTATGAAAAATCTTTTTGTGTTCTTTATTGTAAAATTCTACAAAGCATTCTTCAATTAGGCCCACAATAAGCACTATAAATTCTACAGTAGAGTCTTGATCCCCCACATCTTATGAAAAGAAAAGAGACAAGAAAAAAAATATCATTTGAAAAAAAAATTACAATTTTGATATTCTCAATTTTATAAGTGCGTCAATTTAATTTTTTATAATTTGTAATATGAATTTTTTTTATTTTTAACAAATGAGATCCCTCCATTGAATTTACCATATATTTTGTAATTAATATGCAAATCATATGCCATGCTGTTAATATGTTTTCTTGAGTGACTGGACGTGACACATACGTCACATGTGGATCATTAGATAAAAAGCCTTGTGTTAGAGTTTCATTTTAGGCCACAAAAAAATGTTGAACTGCCTTTATATGTAATGTTAGAGGCCTGAACTTACCAAAAAAAAAAAAAAATTTATAGGGAGAGATAGTCTTAATACTTTGAACAAGGTTAGTCTTTTACTTAAAGAACGTGAGAATACTTATTTTAGAAGCAAAAGAACAAATGAGTATACATATATAGGAGCAGCTTTGATATAGAAATAATGGATGAATTTGTGTCATTAATAATTTAAGACAAATAATTATAATTAATTATTATTCCGTAAATTAAAATCAGAAACATGTGCAAAACATTTATATAAATAATTAAATCTATATATGAATAACTCATGAGCTGTTGACTTAAGTGATAAGCAGCTTAAAAGATATAAGAATACTTAATGCCAAGAAAAAAAAACTATATATACATAAAAAACACTCCAATGTAAAAAAAAAAACTCCAAAAAATTCATTGAATCAAACAACAACAACAACAACAAAGCCTTTTCCCACTAGGTGGAGTCGGCTACATGGATCAAACGGCGCCATAGTGGCCTATCATGGATGAGATCAATAGATAAATTATTAACTATTAAATCATTTTTCATAGTTTCACTTATTGTTTTCTTTGGCCTCCCTCTACCTCTAATTATTGGACTATTCTCCATCCGATCAACTCTTCTCACTAGGGCTTCTGCAGGTCTTCTTCACACATGGCCAAACCACCTTAAGCCAGATTCAATCATCTTCTCCACAATAGGTGCTATCCCAACTTTCTCTCTAATGCACTCATTTCTAATCATATCTCTTCTGGTGTGTCCACACATCCAACGCAACATTCTTATCTCTGCAACGTTGACTTTATCTTCATGTTGTCTTTTAACTGCCCAACATTCCGTATCATACAATATAGTAGGTCTTATAGCCGTACGGTAGAATTTTCCTTTAACTTTGAGCGGTACTTTTTTTTATCACAAATGACACTCGAAGCTTTCCTCCATTTCATCCATCAAGCTTGAATCATGTGGTTTACGTCCTCCTTTACTTCACCGTCATTTTGTATAATGGACCCAAGATATTTAAAACTTGTAACTTGTTTTAATATATAGTCTCCAAGTTTCACGTCTACATTCGTATTTGTTCGTCTCTTACTAAAAATACATTCTATATATTCTGTTTTATTTCTACTTATCTGGAAACCATGTGTTTCTAAAACTTGTCTCCATGACTCTAACTTCATATTTATTTCCTCTTTCGATTCACCAATTAAGACTATATCATCTGCAAAAATCATGCATTGAGGCCCCAACTCTTGTATATGTTCAGTAACTGCGTCCAAAATCAAGTTAAAAAGATACGGACTCAGAGAAGACCCTTGATGTAATCCAATAGTTGTGGGAAAATCCTTTGTATCCCCATTTTGTGTTCTCACGCAAGTCGTTATCCCGTCGTACATGTCTTTGATTGCTCGAATGTACGCAATACGTACTCCTTTCTTTTCTAAAGCCTTCCATAGGATCTCTCTTAACACTCTGTCATATGCCTTTTCTAGATCAATAAAAACCATATGCAAATCTTTCCGTTTGCTTTGATACCTTTCCATCAATCTCCGTAGTAAATAAATTGCTTCCATAGTTGACCTTCCTGGCATAAATTCAAACTGGTTCTCTGTAACTTGAGTCTCTTGTCTTAATCTTTGCTCAATGATCTTCTCCCATAACTTCATAGTGTGGCTCATGAGTTTAATCCCTCGATAGTTGGAACAATTCTGTATGTCTCCTTTATTTTTATATATAGGGATTAAAGTACTTCTCCTCCATTCATCCGGCATTTTCTTAGATTTCATTATCACATTAAACAACTTAGTGAGCCAACTTATACCCTTCCTTCCTAAACTTTTCCACCCCTCAATAGGTATATTATCAGGTCCTACTGCTTTGCCATTATCCATTCTCTTCAGAACTTTCTCTACTTCAAACTCTTGGATTCTACGATAAAAAGTATAATTACGGTCTTCTTCTGCAGTATTAAGTCTGTCAGAGTTGTAGGTCAACTCATGCCCTTCGTTAAAAAGTCCTTGAAAGTAACTCCTCCATCGTGCTTGGATATCATGCTCCCTTACCAAAACATTACCCTCTTCATCTTTAATACATTTCACTTGATCTAGGTCCCTTGTCTTTCTTTCCCTACCCTTCGCAAGCTTGTAAATTTTTCTTTCTCCCTCCTTAGTTCCTAAAGATTGATATAATCCCTCAAAAGCTCTAGTTCTTGCTTCACTCACAGCCTTCTTAGCGTCTTTCTTAGCCGCTTTATATTTATCCCAAATTGCCTTATCTTTACATAAGTGCCACTCCTTATAACACTCTCTTTTAAACTTAATCCTATCTTGCACCTTCGTATCCCACCACCAAGATTCTTTACCCTTAGGTCCAACGCCTCTTGATTCTCCAAGTGTCTCTCTTGCTATATTCCTAATCCCTTTGGCCATCTCGTCCCACATATCATTAGCATTTCCTTGGACCTCCCAAAGCCTTTCTTCCTTCATTCTTCTTTGAAAATTCCTTTGTTGCTCATTCTTCAAAGACCACCACCTAATTCTAGGAATTGTTTTCTTACTCTTTCTTTCTACTCTTCTCATAACTCGTACGTCCAAAACTAAAACTCTGTGTTGGGTAGCCAAGCTCTCACCGGGTATGACTTTACAATTTATGCAGAACTTTCTATCTGATTTCCTTACCAAGAAAAAATCTATTTGAGTACTTGCTCCTCCACTCTTATATGTGATAAGATGTTCAATCCGCTTTCTAAAGCAAGTATTTGATATGGTAAAATTATAAGTTAAAGAAAAATCCAAGATAGTTTTACCCTCTTCGTTCGCATCTCCTAATCCAAAACCTCCATGTATACCCTCATATCCTTTCGATTCCCTCCCTACATGACCATTCAAATCCCCTCCTAGGAAAATCTTTTCTCCCAGAGGTATTTCTTGAATCAAACTTTCTAGATCCTCTCAAAAAGTTCTCTTGTGATGCTCCTCTAATCCAACTTGGGGAGCATATACACTAAACACATTAAAAGTGTCCCGCTCAACTACAATCTTTAAAGCTATAATCCTATTTCCTAATCTTTTCACATCTACGACATTGTTTCTCCACTCCTTATCAACTATTATACCTACACCATTACTAGTTCTTGTCTTGCCGGTGTACCAAAGCTTAAAACCTGAAGAATCTAATTCTTTTGCCTTTTCTCCTACCCATTTAGTTTCTTGTAGACACATGATATTGATCCTTCTCCTAATCATGGTATCAACTATTTCCATTGATTTTCCTGTGAGTGTGCCTACATTCCAAATTCCAAAACGGATCCTACCCTCATGAACTAACTTCTTTGCCCACACCCGTTCATTAAAGTGTGGGAACCCTTGCTTATTTTTCACTGCATCCGGGCGCCGATGTAGCGGCCCTTGCTCTTTTGTCACTGCACGCGAGCTATACAGCGCGTTGCTTCCGGGCAACGACCTAGCTTTAACACTATTGCTTCGTTTATCCATGTTCATGCGGTTACGACAAAGTTTTACGTTGGTTGTCGCACGCCTAACACAACCCTCTTTTTATCCGGGCTTGGGACCGGCTATACGAATATAGGCAGGGAGAATATAGCAGCTATTACTTTGAAGGGAACCATAAATGGATTGGTGGCCTCCAATCGTGAATAAGCAGCTCATTATATATAGGTACTATGCAAAAGGTGACTTGTTTGGAGGTGAATCAACAAGCACCCGTATCAAACATAACTTTAATATTATCTCGTGATTCCAGTATAATATTTGATTTAATTAATTTAATACTGAGGTCATTCATTTTTTTTCCTCCTCTTCACTGTCGTGATTTCTTTCCGCTGTTGAGACTTTTGTTCAGCTAAAAAGTGACAGTTCTCTTTTTCAATCACTGACACATAGGGTACACGCTATTTTTGGATTTCCTTCGTTTGATTCACCTCAAACATGCGAAAATTAAAATAATCAAATACTCTAATAATTATACAGTAATTGCGAGTTTTACCAGCATGCCATCACACTCTGCAGCCTACCCCGCAGCTCGGCCTTTTCCTGCATTATTGGTCCTTTTTTTTTTTATCCTTTTGTTTTTCATTTATGGTTTAAGATCAGGACCCGCAGCAACACAACCACCTCCCCAGCGACAGTACAGCCACTCATAGAAGTACAAATGGAAATATATAATATCTTGATAACGAAATGGTCTTTAAAAAATTAAATTGAAAAAAATTGTATATTAAAAAATTGAAAAATAAAATATCTTTAGAGACCAAAACGTACAGTAATTCAGTCATAAATATACAAATGTATGTGAATATATATATATATATATATATATATATATATATATATTATAAAATTCCCTTTTTGACATATTTCTATTTTTAAGTAACTTAGACGTATCTATTTAAAGCATATATCTTAGTCTAAGAACTAAGATTCATTTTTAGATGTTAGAAAATATCGACGCACGAAGTTATGATTCCTCGTACCAATATTCTTTATAAATAAAATAAATTAAGCAAATGTGTCAAAAAAAAATCTCTCTCGTGAATCGAACAATTTAAGAATTTCAGAAGAGATCATTGACTAGGGAATTCCAGCTACAATAGCACTTTCATTAAAATAATTGTCAATGATACCGTTGTGGATATTTTGTGCAAATTCTATTAATATTAATTACGATTAATAATTCCTATATTCTCTAACTTTTTTGTATTCGTAAGCCTTAAGTTAGTTCTAGAACAATCCTTCACAGCAAACAAAATAGTGGGATATTCTTGACCCACTTTATAGTGCATAAATTATTAAAGATAAAATATGATACTAATTGCTAAAACAAAATCATTGTTGGTAAGAATTGGATTATAAAAAACTCTGTTGAAAAAGGAATGTCACACTCACATGCCTTATTGAGGTAGGACGAGAGCGAAATGAGTAAAAAATTCATTCTAGAAAACATTTTTCTAACGAATTTTAAAGAAATTAAAATTTTCACGTACTCACGACAAAAATTATTTAAAAAATTGCTTTTAAACTTTCAATTTCAAAGGAGTTATATAAAACCCACCATTAAGGCACGGTGAAAATGAATGTTTATTTATAGATGATAAATAAAATTATAGACTTGTTAATGATTATATGTTAGATTTAATTATTGGAACTACTAGTTTATTTTTTAGGGCTCTCCTATAAATGTCTCATCTTTCTCTCGGGCTGGTAGCAATTTTCCTTATTTTTCTTTATTTTTAATTATAGACTAAGAGCATGTTTGACTTAGCACTTTTTAGAAAAAAAAATACTTACTAAAAAAATTTCTTTTCATTTTCATCCTATTAGGCCAAGACACAGAATTGCTTTAAAATACAAGCAAAATCTATTTTTCTACTGAAGCAGGAACTTGGTATTTTTCCTTTGAAGTAGAATCAAAAAATTAATTTTGTTAAGAACAAAAATATCCTCACATAAAAGAAATTTTCAAAACTATTCAACATTATCTTTTAAAAAATATAAAATTTTACTAGCTAAGTCCTTTAGTTTTTTTAAAATATGTTATTATGAAATTTATTATATTTGATGATGATACATTTTTTATAATTAAAACTTTTTTTGTATATTTTTTTATATATTTATTGTGAATAAGAAAATTATAGACTTGTTAATGATTATATGTTAGATTTAATTATTGGAACTACTAGTTTATTTTTTAGGGCTCTCCTATAAATGTCTCATCTTTCTCTCGGGCTGGTAGCAATTTTCCTTATTTTTCTTTATTTTTAATTATAGACTAAGAGCATGTTTGACTTAGCACTTTTTAGAAAAAAAATACTTACTAAAAAAATTTCTTTTCATTTTCATCCTATTAGTCCAGGACACAGAATTGCTTTAAAATACAAGCAAAATCTATTTTTCTACTGAAGCAGGAACTTGGTATTTTTCCTTTGAAGTAGAATCAAAAAATTAATTTTGTTAAGAACAAAAATATCCTCACATAAAAGAAATTTTCAAAACTATTCAACATTATCTTTTTAAATATATAAAAGTTTACTAGCTAAGTCCTTTAGTTTTTTTAAAATATGTTATTATGAAATTTATTATATTTGATGATGATACATTTTTTATAATTAAAACTTTTTTTGTATATTTTTTATATATTTATTGTGAATAAGAAAATTATATATATATATATATATATTTATTTATTTGTGTGTGTGTGTGTGTGGTTGTGTGCATGCATGTATATATGTATATATATATTCCTGTTTTGAGTACAGTACTTTTGGTATTTTTAATATTGTCAACGTCATAATTTAATCTCCACTACAAGAAATAAGAATTAAAGTGATGACTTTGCTCAAAATGTTACCATCTTATAGTCTAAGGTGACAACATTTGTTGTCGTTATCAAAAGTTGGTACAGTGATTACTTTAAGTTGTCACGAAAAGCATTATATCTCATCATTAAAAGTCTACATCACTGTCATAATAGTCATCACTTAAGACACTTTAAGATGAGGGCTTTTATTAAACTTTCAGTGACAATATGTAGTTTGTCGGCACGAAAACATTTTAAGGTGGCAACAAAAAGTTGTCACCACATGTAACCTTTTAGTGACAATCCCAGTTTATTGTCATTGAAAGTGATTTAAGGTGACAACAAAAGATTGTCACCATAGGTGAACTTTTAGTGACAATCTCAAATTTGTTGTCATTATCAGTACTTTAAGGTGATGACTTTTAGCTTAACTAAAGTATTTTAACTGAAAACAAATTTTGTCACTATAGATAGATTTTCAGCTGAAAATACATTATTATCTCTGCTTCTAATAATATCCTTACACTAATTACTCATAAAGCAATGAAAAAAGCAATATCAAAATTTTCCTTTATTAAAACTTTAAATGTTAATATCAAATCTATTTATATTGTATAATTCTTATTTACAAAAAGGGATTAGTGATGGCATAAAAAATTTGTCACTTTTCCTATATTAAGTGATGACAAAAAATGTGTCACCAAAAATATTAATATTTAAAATAAAAAAATTTGTCAAAAGTGGCGACATAAAAAATCTCATCACCTATTCCATACTAGGTGATGACAAAAAGTCATCAACAAATCTACTAATATTTTTTAAAAGTAAAAAATAGGGAAAATACTTGTAAAAAGGGGATTAGGTGACCACATAGGAAATGTCGTCACCTATTCCCCGTCAGGTGACAAAAAAAAATGGCATACCAGAGACTTTTTCACTTACGAAAATTTAGATCATCACTAAATTAAAGTGCTTCAGGATATACCTTTGCTAACGACTTGAACTTGTTCACCAAAACTGCACTTTTAGTGACGACTTTTGGGGTTGTTACCAAAAGGTCATCACCAAAAGCTGAATTTCATCTAGTGCCCTCTGATTCAAAATGAAGCAATGTTACTATTTTAATTTTTAAAAAAAATTTGTAGTTAAATCATTCCTTTATGGCCTGTCGTGAATGTTGACCCGCTAATATAGAACCAACCTGCTAATATAGAACCAACGTAGCTTTTGTAAAAAAAAAAATGGACTATCTTGATGATACCCAACCGGCTAAAATTATGTGTTTTAATATGATGAAAATTATGTAAGAAAGTGATATCACGTGAATAAAATATAATTGTAGCTTTTTTCCATAATTTTAGCTATTGAGGTGCTAAATATCTAGATAGTCCAGTTTATTGAAGAAAAAAAAACCACATTCGTCGTTAACATTCACATCACCATCATCTGTTAAAACAATGATGGAACTATATATAAACTCAGATAAATATTTAAGAGACTTTTAACTGTAGTATATCGATAAGGACCAACTGAGTAATTAAACTTAAATGAGCATAAATAGTTATAATTTCTAATACATCCAATCACACAAAAGTTTCTAAACTTGAAATGTAGAAAAAAAAAATAGAAACTCACTTGCCTTGTGTTAAAATTTTATTTTAATTATGAAGAATGAGGGTGGTAATGAGAATTGAACTCTAATTTTCTAATTTTATTATAATATTGAATCTTCAATATATATATTATTGATAATAAATTTAATTATGTATATATATAGAAGAGAAAAATTGCCAGATGGGATACTATATACCTCACAGGATTCGCATTATTCAGTGTTCAAAATAGCAAAAATGTACAGAATGCAATGTGTGAAGGTTGGCACTTTGACATCTGGTGAGATTAATTGTGCTGATCTAAAGTCTTCGCTTCTTGCTCACAAGGACAAGCCAGCCATCATCAACCTAAATATAGGTCTGTTTAATCTTGTTTCTGTGACATTTAGAACACAATATGCATGTTACCCACGTGCATATATAGCTATTAATCTTAAAAAGTTGATTTTCTATTTCAGGGACAACTATGAAAGGAGCTGTTGATGACCTAGATCTTGTGGTACAAGCACTTGAAGAAAGTGGATTCCCTCCTGATCGATTCTATATTCATTGTGATGGGGCTCTCTTTGGAATGATGCTTCCTTTCGTTAAACGAGAGAGTAACAATTCAATAAAAGCATTGCTCTAATTGGCTAGTGGGGTTACTTATTTATATATTACTTTCTTATCCAAATATATCGATCATAAATATTTTCGTGCAATATTGCATAACTTAAGATAATGAGAAATTCTTAAATAGTCTAGATCTACAAAAAAATTAGTATAACAAATGTATCAATAATTAATTTGTCAAATCATGATTAATTTAACCTACTAATTTTTTTATAGACCAACCAGTTTACTTAAGAATCTCTTTAAATAATTTTGATGGCATCTAATTAAGAAGTAGTTCTTGGTGGACCACTGGGACCAAGGATTAGTTTCAAGAAACCTATTGGAAGCATAACTATCTCTGGCCACAAGTTCTTGGGGTGCCCTATTCCTTGTGGGGTTGTAATAACTCGTTTGGAATACATCAATGCCCTCTCTAGTGACGTTGAGTACATTGCCTCGAGGGATGTCACAATCACAGGAAGCCGCGGAGGGCATGCTTCAATCTTTCTTTGGTACGCTCTGAACAAGAAAGGTTTAAAAGGGCTCGAGAAAGATGTCCAGAAGTGCATAGCAAATGCCCGTTACTTGCGGAATCGACTCCGTGATGCTGGCATCAGCGCTATGATGAACGAGTTCAACAGCACCGTTGTCACAGCCCCAAATGATAGAACACATGACCGGCATGGCATAAGGGTTTCCCCCTAGTCGTAAGCCTAACACAAGCATGCACAAACATTCAGTACACAATTCAGAGTACATAATAAATATAACTGGCCACATATGCCACATCCAATATAAGAAAATACTGTATATATATATATATATATATATATATATATATATATATATATATATATATATATATATATATATATATCTCATGAATCCAACATCATTGATTCAACTTGGCCCATGGCCTCATACAAACATAATTGTAAAACATAAAACTGTTTTTCAAACTACACATCAAAGTACACAAGAAACGAGGATCCTGCCTGTAAGTTCATGGAGGTACTCTAGACATAAACTAAACTAGACAGTAATTACAAAATAGCCTTGCCCAAACTGGGGCTCACCAACGCTATATTCAGCCTCCTACGAAGTTGTAGCTGGATCAAAATCTCTTGACTATCTGTGGGGAGGAAACAGAAGAGGGGTGAGATTACCACATCTCAGTGAATGGGTAAATCATACTATAACTGAAACAGGGCAAACCAAGCACGAGTGTTTCGCAATGAGTTTTATATTTGAAATCAAAGTATAAAGATAATAATAGAAACATTAAGCATTTTATTGAAAGAAATGCTATACAATTCTAGTGTATGTTCAAAAGATAAAACATGATTAAATTAGTAACCGTAAAGCAAATCAATTATGCATGGTAAGTAATAAATGATGTTATTTATGCAATAACAATAATGAATGAGATTGTCTAGAAATATTTAATCTTTTAAAAAAAATGCACTAGTCTATTGGAGATCTTTCCTAACAGATCTATCATCTCCCCCAAGCACACAGCAAGGGTAGGGTAATCACTGTAGGCGTAGACATAAGTCCACCCTAAATCCTGTAACTCAGGCGGTCATAAGCCCATCATAATATCCCAGGCCAAAGCCTTAACATGATCATGGTGCACCAAGGCTAGCACTACCTGCGGCTAGCTAACAGTGATCTAAAAGGATTCCTCCAATAGCAAATATTTAAAAATATGCTGTTCAAAGAGTTTAAAGTAAAACATTTCAATAACATTATAATAAAGCTATAATTCTCCATCTAGCTCTTTTCATGCATAAAATTCCGTTATAAAATATGTCTCATCCATGAATTCTCATGGAGACCTTTATAATCATAAACTTTTCCTTTTAAACATAGATCGTCCATAGACGTCACATAGATGCTCATCAAGCATCAAATCATTTCATGGCTAACTTAGTTCATTTCTATGACTAAGTTCGCATTTCTATAAATCTAGCTCAAATGGAGAATTATTAGTCTAGACGCTTGCCCTGCATACCTAGGGTTCAACTAGGATTGAAAGTTATAATTTCTAACATGGTTGGAACATATTGGTTTTCAAAGCGGTAAAACAGTTTAGCATATATTCCAACTAGTTAAAATCATATGAAAGAGTAATAAACCGAATTCGTAAAACATGCGCTATAGTATGAAAAACCCACACACCGTACTAGGAGTCAAACAACGAGAATTTCACCTCGTAGTGGCTCAACAACCTAAAAAACATAGATATAACATGAAAATTAGATAAATCCTAAACGTCACTATTTATGCCGGAAAACACTATTCACTCACCAGAAAATACTATTCACGCCGAAATCTAAAAACCCTATATTCTAGCATAGAAACTAATTCTAAGACTATCTACGGAAAGAATTTCGGTAAAACGAAGCTTAAAACGCGATTGGACAGAGTTTTTACCTTTGGAGGTACTATTCACGCGATTTTCCGGCGACCTTCCTGCGACTTTCCGGCGAAAGTGATCAGTGAGTTTTGAAGTACTCGTTGCCACGAGTCCAACGGTCCAGACGGTTCGTCAATCGGAGGTCCGTAGCTCCAGATATGAGGGTTTGAAAATCGAAGAGGAAAATGAAATGGTGGAAGGGGGGCTGTAGGTTTTTTTTTCCTTCTCTGGTATCCGTATGCACATATATGTGCTGGTACTACAGTAAAAAATATTTTTTTTAAATAATAATAATTATTAAATAATTAATAATAAGATTTTCTTTTATAAAAATTCATATAAATTCCGTTTTTCATCATAAAATATCTCAAAAATTTCTAAAAATTTACATTCTCATAAATCTTTAGTTAACTCTTAAATTATGATTTTTCTTGATAAAAATCATAATAAAACAAATTTCTAAACAAATATCTTTATTCATATTAAAAAAAAAGAGTATTTCTAAAAATACCATAAAAATTCAATAGAGGTCGGTATAATTATTTTAAACAACACAATACTTCTTTTACTTAAAAATTCACTTACTTTTAACAAATCATAATCATTTCTACATAAATAAAAATATATTTGCTTATAGCGCGCCAAAATATAATTTCTCCTATTTCTTTTGTAATTCTTTAATCTATGTAATAAATAAATAAATAAATAAATAAATATATATATATATATATATATATATATATATATATATATATATATTTTCACTGATTCTTACTCCATTTTAAAAATCCTCTCTTTAATTCAAAATTTCTTTAATTTGAACTTTTTGTTAAATTTTACGGTTATTACATTCTTCCCCCCTTAAAGAAATTCGGTTCCCGAATTTTACAAAAACCAACAACATAAAAAAAACATAAGACTACTCTTGGAACAGCTGTGGATACTTCTCTCTCATGACGTCCTCTACTTCCCACGTAGCTTCCTCCTTGGAATGATTCTGCCAGATCACCTTCACTGAAGGGATATCCTTAGACCTCAGCTTTTTCACTTGTCTATCAACAATAGCCACGGGTTTCTCTTCGTAGGCCAACTTGTCATCCAAAATAATTTCTTGCGGTTGAATCACATGAGATGGGTCGGGTAGATACTTCCTCAACATCGAGACATGGAAGACTGAATGCACTTCACTCAATCCAGGTGGTAGGGCTAGGCGGTATGCCACTGCTCCTACCCTATCCAGAACTTCAAAGGGTCCAATATACCTCGGGCTTAACTTTCCTTTCTTACCAAATCGCATGATTCCCTTCATGGGTGAAACTCTGAGGAACACGTGATCGCCTAGAGAAAACTCCAACTCCCGACGCCTATGGTCCACATAAGCCTTTTGACGACTTTGTGTAGTTAAAAGCCGTTCCCTTATCAGCTTGACCTTCTCTATGGCATCTTGCACCAAGTCTGGCCCTAGCAGCTTGGCTTCTCCAACTTCAAACCATCCAACGGGAGATCGCCATCTTCTCCCATAAAGAGTTTCAAAAGGTGCCATCTGAATACTGGCTTGATAACTGTTGTTGTATACGAATTCAGCTAATGGCAGGTATCATTCCCAACTGCCACCAAAGTCCAAAATACATGCTCTAAGTATATCCTCCAGAATTTGAATCGTGCGTTCTGACTGGCCATCTGTTTGGGGATGAAAAGCGGTGCTTAGATCCAACCTCGTCCCCAAAGCTTCTTGAAAAGCTCTCCAAAACCTTGCCGTAAACTGTGGACCTTGATCAGATATGATGGATACAGAGACTTCATGCAATCTGACGATCTCATTCAGATACAGGCTTGCATACTGAGCCACATTAAAAGTAGTCTTCACAGGTAAGAAGTGGGATGACTTGGTCATTCGATCCACTATCACCCATACTGAGTCATAACCCTTAAGGGTCCTTGGTAACCCTGTAACAAAGTCCATAGTGATCCTTTCCCACTTCTACTCCGATATCTCGATCTGTTGGTGCAAACCGGCAGGCTTCTGGTGTTCAGCTTTCACTTGCTGACAAACCAAGCATTGAGCCACAAAGTCTACTACATCCTTCTTCATCCCATTCCACCAATACAAGTCCTTGAGATCACTGTACATCTTATTTGTTCCTGGGTGGATAGTATAGGCTGATTGATGTGCCTCCTCCAAAATTTGCTTCCTCAAGCTATCCACATCGGGTACACACAAGCGCTTCCCACATCTTAACACTCCTTCAGCATCCACGCTGAATTCAGAAGTCTGATTATTCCTAGCTTCATCCTTGAGCTTACACAACTTAGCATCCTTGTCCTGGTCTGCCTTAATCTGCTCAACCAGCGGAGAGTATAGTTGCATGTGGGCTAACAACACCCCTGGCTCCTTCACTTCAAAGCGCATTCCCTCACCTTCTAGCCGATGAATATCTCTTATCAACGGCCTCCGAAGTAGGGTGATATGGGCTAGACTCCCCATTGACTTTCTGCTCAAAGCATCTGCTACCACATTGGCCTTGCCTGGGTGGTACAAGATGGTGCAATCATAGTCCTTCACCAACTCCATCCACCTCCTTTGTCTCAAGTTAAGATCCCTTTGTTGAAAGATGTACTTGAGGCTCTTGTGGTCCGTGTAAATCTCACAGAGTTCACCATAGAGATAGTGCCTCCAAATCTTCAAGGCAAAGACCACTGCCGCCATCTCCAGATCATGTGTAGGATAGTTCTGTTCATGCTTCCTGAGCTGCCTAGATGCATAGGCTACAACATGACCATTCTGCATTAACACATAACCCAAGCCCACCCTTGAGGCGTCACAGTACACTGAGTATCCTCCAGTGCCCGTTGGGATAGTTAGAACTGGGGTTGTGGTTAGGCACTTCTTCAAAGTCTGAAAACTTTCTTCGCATGCATCCGACCACTCAAACTTAACTCCCTTCCTGGTTAATCTGGTCAAAGGAGCAGCAATCCTGGATGAACCTCCGATAATACCCTGCTAGACCCAAGAAACTTTGGATCTCCATCACACTAGCTGGGCAAGGCCACTGCTGTACTGCCTCTACCTTCTCGGGGTCTACTTGAATGCCGTCCTTCGTAACTACATGCCCCAGAAACATAACGCTGTCCAATCAGAACTCACACTTAGAGAACTTGGCATACAACTGCTGATCCCTCAAGATCTGCAGAATGACCCGTAGGTGTTATTCATGCTCCTCATGGTCTTTAGAATAAACCAAGATGTCATCAATGAATACAATGACAAACTGATCCAAGAATGGCTTGAACACCCTTTTCATCAAGTCTATAAAAGCAGCTGGTGTGTTAGTTAGTCCAAAAGACATAACCAAAAACTTATAATGACCATAACGGGTCCTAAAAGCTGTCTTGGGAATATCCTCCTTCCTGACCTTCAACTGATGGTACCCTGACCTCAGATCAATCTTGGAGAAACATTTCGCTCCTTAAAGTTGATCGAACAGATCATCAATCCTGGGTAAAGGGTAGTTGTTGCGCACCGTTAGCTTATTCAGTTGCCGATAGTCATGCAAAGACGCAAAGACCCGTCCTTCTTCTTCACAAAAAGGACTGGAGCACCCCATGGAGAAGTGCTCGGCCTGATGAAGCCCTTATCCAACAAATCCTGCAACTGACTCTTTAGCTCCTTAAGCTCTGTGGGTGCCATCCTGTAAGGCGGTATAGAAATTGGTCGAGCCTCTGGAATAAGGTCGATACCAAACTCTATCTCTCGTTCAGGAGGTAATCCTGGCAACTCCTCTGGAAAGACATCTAGGAATTCTCTTACCACTGCCATCTTGTCTACTTCGGGTATCTTCCTATCCACATCTCTAACATACGCCAAGTATCCCTGGCATCCCTTCTTCAACATTTTCTGAGCACCCAAGACTGAAATCAGGTTACTTGGAGCTTTACTTCGGTCACACTGGAACCAGAAAGAAACTTCACTTGGAAAGTTGAACTTGATTGCCTTCCCATAGCAATCCAAGGTAGCATAGCATGATTCCAACCAATCCATTCCTAGGATTACGTCAAAGTCGATCATGTCCAGGATGATCAAATCAGCAGATGTCTCCCTATCACCCACTGACAGTTTACATGACTTGCATATATGCTCTACTGGTAAACAATCACCGACCGGGGTGGTTACAAAGAAAGGGGCATCCATCCTAATCGGATCTTTACCCAAGCTCTTAGCAAAACTAGGGGAAACATAGGAATATGTAGACCCGGGGTCAAACAAGACATATGTTTTATGTAGGCAAACCGAAAGAGTACCTGTCATGACCGCATTTGAAGCCTGTGCATCCTGCCTGGTGAGAGCAAAAATCCTCGGTTGACCTCGGTCTGCTTGGCTTTGACCTCGGCCCATCATCCCTCTACCAATACCTCTGCTACTTGCTTGGCCCGGTATAGTCCTAATAGGCTGAGCTGCCACTGGGGTTGGTAGTAAAGCCGGTCGAGTTGGCCCTTGGCTTGAGCCATACAACTGGGGACACTCCCTCTTCATGTGTCCAGGTTGGTTGCAATGATAGCAAACAACCATCTCCCTGCGGCACTGACCAAAGTGATGGTTGCCACAAATAGGGCATTGTGGCCTATTCTGCTGAATGGCCCTTGGTCCTGGTTGACCTGTATACCTGGTGTTCTATTGGCTAGGACCTAGCCTACCACTTGTATCTGATCTCTGGTTGGGGTTCCCAACTTTCTGTGGTGCTGGGCGCTGCTGGCCCTGAAATCATGGTACTTGGGAATGAGAACTTTGCCCTCCTTTGGAGCTCCCGTCCCTATCCCTCTTTCTCAGCTTGGCACTTTCGACATCGGCCAAATGCCTAGTTTCCATCATTCTTGCACAGTCCACAGCCTCTGCATAGTTGGAGAATTGCTTCATCTGGGAAGCCACTGATCTAAACAATGCTGGTATCAACCCCTGGACAAACTTCTTGACCATGGCCCTTTCAGTAGGGACTATGTGCGGTGCATACGGCAACAGCTGTGTGAAGCGGTAGTCATACTCCGTGACTGACATACCGGGAGTCTGCTTCAACTCTACAAATTTCTGCCACTTGGCATCTCGGATACTCTCAGGCACAAACCTCTCCATGAAGACTTCCTTGAACTTTGGCCATCCCAAAGGTGGCGCTGTAGCTCCCCTTCCGCGCATCATGGTCTTAAACCATATCTGCGCTACACCAGACAACTGGAAGGATGTCAACTCTACTGATCGGATATCTGGACACTTAAGCACCTCACATATCTTCTCAGTGTCCTCTATAAACTCTTGGGGATCTTCACTAGCCAACAACCCCTTGAAAGTTGGCGGTTTCAGCTTCAGGAACTCAGATAGTTCCACTTCCCTCTCGGCGAGTCTCACATGCCGCTCCACGAACCTAACTGGCTCTGGAACGGAGGTAGTTGTTTCGGGCTGTTGTGAGTCCTTTCCACCTTGCACATCCCTTCTTTCGGTTAGATTTTCTATCGCCCGCTGCATACCCTACATGGTTGCTAGCATTTGGGCTATCACATCATCTCGGGGGTGAGAAGACATTTCCCCTGCCCTGGGAGTCTCAGCTTGCTCATTGCTCAACTCAGCTTGTTCGGCTGCTTCAGCAGCCCTTACATCCCTGCCACTACCTCTTGCACTAACTCTAGGTCGGCCTCTGCCACGACCTCTACTTCAGCCTCTGCCATGACCTCTACATCGGCCTCTAGGCACGGGTACTGCGGACTGAGCAGACTCTTCAGCCATCTGCTCTTGAGCCGCGGGTTGCCTAACCTTTGATCTCGTTCTTGGTGGCATCTCGCTACAAAACAGAGATAGCCCAACCATCACTTAACCATGCTAACATAGCATACTATAAACTGACTTACTTAAACAAAAAGACAACATCCTATCGAACCCCTTTAGCAGCATCGTGAGTATAAGCATGTCCGGATTCATACCCATACTCAAAGTCCTACCTAAAGGTCCGTTACTCCATGAACACAGGGAAACCAGGCTCTGATACCAATCTGTCACAGCCTCAAATGATGGAACACATGACCGGCACGGCATAAGGGTTTCCCCCTAGCCGTAAGCCTAACACATAGCATGCACAAACATTCAGCACACAATCCAGAGTACATAATAAATATAACTGGCCACATATGCCACATCCAATATAAGAAAATACTGTATATATATATATATATATATATATATATATATATATATATATATATATATATCTCATGAATCCAACATCATTGATTCAACTTGGCCCATGGCCTCATACAAACATAATTGTAAAACATAAAACTGTTTTTCAAACTACACATCAAAGTACACAAGAAACGAGGATCCTGCCTGTAAGTTCATGGAGGTACTCTAGACATAAACTAAACTAGACAGTAATTACAAAATAGCCTTGCCTAAACTGGGGCTCACCAACGCTATATTCAGCCTCCTACGAAGCTGTAGCTGGATCAAAATCTATTTGACTATCTGTGGGGAGGAATTAGAAGAGGGGTGAGATTACCACATCTCAGTGAATGGGTAAATCATACTATAACTGAAACAGGGCAAACCAAGCACTAGTGTTTCGCAATGAGTTTTATATTTGAAATCAAAGTATAAAGATAATAATAGAAACATTAAGCATTTTATTGAAAGAAATGCTATACAATTCTAGTGTATCTTCAAAAGATAAAACAGGATTAAATCAGTAACCGTAAAGCAAATCAATTATGCATGGTAAGTAATAAATGATGTTATTCATGCAATAACAATGATGAATGAGATTGTTTAGAAATATTTAATCTTTTAAAAAAAATGCACTAGTCTATTGGAGATCTTTCCTAACAGATCTATCATCTCCCCCAAGCACACAGCAAGGGTAGGGTAATCACTGTAGGCGTAGACATAAGTCCACCATAAATCCTGTAACTCAGGCGGTCATAAGCCCGTCATTGTCACGACCCTAATTTTAGGGCACGTGAAATCCATATACCATACACATATATTTTCCATAAATGTACATAATGCCATTCTTTATCATATAAACCAATACATATAAGTGCTCATACACATATACAATATACAGTTTACGTCTATAAACACCAGAGTAACAGTAGAAGCAAGGATCCTGCCTGTGACGTTCAGAGCAACTCTAGAGTACAAATATTTTGCAATTATAAAACATTGAGAGCCTAAAAACAATGTAGGCTCACCACTGGAGTACAACCTCTAGTCGATCACTTGGTTGCTGGACCAAACTCTGTGTCTTTATCTTAAAAATAGATCCACATCGTGTAGTGAGTTTTACAACTCAGTGAGCAGATAACACCCCCTATAACCTCTTAGGTCAACATATGGATGTACTTTTCATTTCAAAGTTTCTCATATTGAAAAGTTACATTCAGGAGTACATTCATATGGGACCCGCATTTCAAAACATCTCAATTCAAATCACATACAAATATCTGTAACCACATATGATACAAATTTATCTTAAATCGAATTTGATATGCAATAAAAATCAATTCTTTTATATAATGCTCAAGTATGTCATAACTTTCAATATACTCAATAGATAAACATGGAATGTGAGTTCATCACCCTTCTGCCTCCTCACATTACCATAGTCACAATCACAATAGGTAATCAGGGAATGTGAGTTCATCACCCTACTGCCTCCTCACATTACCACTGACTACAACTTCAATAGATCAACAGGGAATGTGAGTTCATCACCCTTCTGCCTCCTCACATTACCACTGTCATCATCACAATAGGTAATTAGCGAATGTGAGTTCATCACCCTACTGCCTCCTCACATTACCACTAATACCACCTTCACAATACCGTCTCAAGCCATATAATCTCGTCATTTCTCATCAATACATATATATTTTTATATGAATATATAAACATGTATAAAAGTGCATATCCATCATATGCAATGCATCATTATCAAATAATTCGCCATACAATCATATTCCACAACTTATCACTTTACATATCATTTCAAACAGAGCTTTCAGTCTCAGTACAAAATCTTTTATTATAAATTTTTCAATTAGAGAAATCATATAATCATGCCCATATCCAAGGCAACCATATCACTGTAAAATCAATGTCACATGTATAACATACTTTCTTTGACATGTAATGCGAAATACATGTAAAAATCACATGTTCAATGTATTTCAAAATTCATCTGTTATAAATTACCCATTCAGGGTTTATCACATATATATGCCCTTTCTCTAGGCAATCATATATCTCTATAAATCAATGTCATAAGCATATCATATTTTATTTGCCATGTAATGCGAAATGCATTTAGAAATAACGTATCCAAAGCATTTCAAAATCTATTTCAAAAATCATACTCTTTTTGAACTAGATATCATTTCTCAATCATTTCAAATATTTCAAACCATTTCAGAAACATATGAACATATAAATAACATGTAATCATACTCATTTATCAATGGAAAGTTCAAGAAGAGTAAAAACAAGTTATAGGAAGAATTATCTACTCACAGTGTAAGGGCTCCGAATTGGACAGCCCTAAAATGCACTTTTCTAGTCTGAATTTGACCAAATAAGCTTCAAAAACGTGTCCGGAGGGTCCAAAAACCTTAAATGAGCTCGGGGGTACTGTTCACCGCCGGAAACACTATTCACCGTCGCTATTCATCGCCGGAATTACTATTCATCCGCCACTATTCATGCCGGAAATTACTATTTACCGCCACATAAAAAGTTACCAAATGACCGAAAAAATTACATATTCTAATGATTATTAAGCTTCTGAACCCATCTACGGTGTCAGATTTCTAATTTGAAGTCTCTAAGTAAGAGTTTCAGGAATTACCTTTTACCGAGATTTTCTACTTCAGATCTACGGTAATTCAACGGTTGATTTGAAAAACTGATCGGTCAAAACTGAAGTACTCTTCGTCTTGAATCCAATAACACTTTCAGTTTTGAGATTGGAAGTCCTTAAGCACTCCAAATCGAAAGATAAAATTTGATATTACTATTCACTCACTATGCATGCACTATTCCTTTTCTTTTCTTTTTTTTTCTTTCCTTTTTCTTCTGAAATCGTCCGCCCCCGGTTTTCGTTTATCAACTTTTGTTTTCGTTTTTTTTTTTTAAAATATAATAATAATTATTAAATAATTAATAATAAGATTTTCTTTTATAAAAATTCATATAAATTCCATTTTTCATCATAAAATATCCCAAAAATTTCTAAAAATTTTCTTTCTCATAAATCTTTAGTTAAACTCTTAAATCATAATTTTTCTTGATAAAAATCATAATAAAACAAATTTCAAAATAAATATCTTTATTCATATTAAAAGAAAGAATATTTTTAAAAATACCATAAAAATTCAATAGAGGCCGGTATAATTATTTTAAGCAACACAATACTTCTTTTACTTAAAAGTCCACTTACTTTTAACAAATCATAATCATTTCTACATAAATAAAAATATATTTGCTTATAGCGCGCCAAATCATAAATTCTCATATTTCTTTTGTAATTCTTTAATCCATGTAATAAATATACATATTTTCTACGGTTCTTATCTCTATTGTCAAAATTCTCTCTTTTATTCTAAATTTCCTTTAATTGGAATTTTTGTTAAATTTTACGGTTATTACAGTCATAATATCCCAGGCCAAAGCCTTAACATGATCATGGTGCACCAAGGCTAGCACTACCTGCGGCTAGCTAACAGTGATCTAAAAGGATTCCTCCAATAGCAAATATTTAAAAATATGCTATTCAAAGAGTTTAAAGTAAAACATTTCAATAACATTATAATGAAGCTATAATTCTCCATCTAACTCTTTTCATGCATAAAATTCCGTTATAAAATTTGTCTCATCCATGAATTCTCATGGAGACCTTTATAATCATAAACTTTCCCTTTTAAACATAGATCATCCGTAGACGTCACATAGATGCTCATCAAGCATCAAATCATTTCATGGCTAACTTAGTTCATTTCTATGACTAAGTTCGCATTTCTATAAATCTAGCTCAAATGGAGAATTATTAGTCTAGACGCTTGCCCTGCATACCTAGGGTTCAACTAGGATTGAAAGTTATAATTTCTAACATGGTTGGAACATATTGGTTTTCAAAGCGGTAAAACAGTTTAGCATATATTCCAACTAGTTAAAATCATATGAAAGAGTAATAAACCGAATTCGTAAAACATGCGCTATAGTATGAAAAACCCACTCACCGTACTAGGAGTCAAACAACGAGAATTTCACCTCGTAGTGGCTCAACAACCTAGAAAACATAGATATAACATGAAAATTAGATAAATCCTAAACGTCACTATTCATGCCGGAAAACACTATTCACTCACCAGAAAACACTATTCACGCCGAAATCTAAAAACCCTATATTCTAGCATTGAAACTAATTCTAAGACTATCTACGGAAAGAATTTCGGTAAAACGAAGCCTAAAACGCGATTGGACAGAGTTTTTACCTTTGGAGGTACTATTCACACGATTTTCCGGTGACCTTTCTGCGACTTTCCGGCAAAATTGATCAGTGAGTTTTGAAGTACTCGTTGCCACGAGTCCAACGGTCCAAACGGTTCGTCAATCGGAGGTCCGTAGCTCCAGATATGAGGGTTTGAAAATCGAAGAGGAAAATGAAATGGTGGAAGGGGGGTTGTAGGTTTTTTTTTTCCTTCTCTGGTATCCGTATGCACATATATGTGCTGGTGCTACAGTAAAAAAATATTTTTTTTAAATAATAATAATTATTAAATAATTAATAATAAGATTTTCTTTTATAAAAATTCATATAAATTCCGTTTTTCATCATAAAATATCCCAAAAATTTCTAAAAATTTACATTCTCATAAATCTTTAGTTAACTCTTAAATTATGATTTTTCTTGATAAAAATCATAATAAAACAAATTTCTAAACAAATATCTTTATTCATATTAAAAAAAAGAGTATTTCTAAAAATACCATAAAAATTCAATAGAGGTCGGTATAATTATTTTAAACAACACAATACTTCTTTTACTTAAAAATCCACTTACTTTTAACAAATCATAATCATTTCTACATAAATAAAAATATATTTGCTTATAGCGCGCCAAAATATAATTTCTCCTATTTCTTTTGTAATTCTTTAATCCATGTAATAAATATATATATATTTTCACCGATTCTTACTCCATTTTAAAAATCCTCTCTTTAATTCAAAATTTCTTTAATTTGAACTTTTCGTTAAATTTTACGGTTATTACAACCGTATTGTTTGAGAGGCCTCAAGATGATGGCTTTGTTCGTAGATGGAACTTGGCTTGCAAAGGAAACATAGCCCATATAGTGGTGATGAAGCATGTTAGTATTGCAATGTTGGACTCATTCGTTAGTGAGTTTGTTCAGAAACGAACCGTTTGGTACGAAGATGGTCAGAATCATGAGCCTCTATGCATTGCAGATGAAGTTGGTGTTGGCAATTGTGCTTGCAAATTGCATAGTTGATTATCACGGTGAAGAGTTCATCGACTTATATGCATTAATTACTAGTGGCTTGAAATGTTAGTGCATGTGAATTCATTTTTCAATTTATTCATATTTCATATTTATGATTAGTTATAGAACATGACTTTGATGTATGTGACAGTTATTTTATCATTCAATAATTGGAATGATAGTTATCTATCATTTGATAACTGAATTGTTTACTTATTATGGGAATTATCAAATTTTAATAGTAAGACTAAAAGTGAGCAAAAATTACAAATGCATATTATCAAAATTTAGTAGTAAGACTAAAAGTGGTGATGCAGCATGTTAGTATTCAAATGTTGGACTCGTTTGTCAGTGAGTTTGTTAAGAAACGAATCATTTGGTACCGAGATGGTCAGAATCATGAGCCTCTCTGCATTGCAGAAGAAGTTGGTGTTGGCCATGTGCTTGTAAATTGCATCGTTCATTATCATGGTGAATAGTTCATTGGCTTATATGCAATGTTAATTACTTGACTTAATTAATGGCAATAGTCATTACTAGTCCCGGTTTGACATGTACAATCGTGGATGTTAATCCACTTTTTAATTATTTAAATTTAATATTTAAGATTATTCAAATAATATGATTTGTTAGTATGTAACAATTATTTTATTACCTAATAATTTAATTTATAGTTTCTCTTATCATTTAATAACTAAATTTTTTATTTCTTATGAAAATTATCATAATTTTATAGTCAGATTAAAAGAGATAAAAAAAACAAAAAAAAAATTATATAATAGTATACTGTTATTTATGTTTCAAAGAAATGTGACAGCTAAGTGGATTGGTAAATTTTTTTGGTAGTGAGCGGGTTGGGATTGGGTCTTTACTTGGATTGAGAAGGCTAGACAGAAGGAAGTTATATCCCATTATATAAAAAAAACTGTAGAAAGAAAAAAAGATTAGGATATAAGTGGGAATGGATCCCCTGCTGTGCCTTAAACACAGCCAAACACAGGCTGGAGCAGCATTTAAAAAAAAAAAGGGCTGTGTTTTGCTGCATTTAAGGCACAGCACGGGTACAGCACAGCAGAGGATCCGTGCGCGATATAAGTTGCAGTTTATATCCTATAGTTTGTCTTGATATATATATATATATATATATATATATATATATATATATATATATATATATATATATATATATATATATATTTGTTCTTTTACATTTTTAAGTGAGTTGTTTAATTATTACGAGACTTAATTAGTTAGGTAAATTGCAGTTTACTCTTTGTTTAACATAAATAATCACATGAATATTTAAATATGAATAATTTTTATTGTTAAAAGTGTGTTTCCCTTATACTTCAAACAAGTGCATAATTTTCTAAGACTATTATTGGAATTAAAATGACATTTTAAAATTAACATCATCTCAACAATAGCCTCAAAACATAATAATACTATTCAAAATATATACAAGTGAAATAGAGTTTTAATTAACAATCAAAATTTTCTTCATATTTTTGGTTTTATGGTTAGAATATCTTCAAGTTTTATCTAGGCTAGAACCCCTCACTCAGACAATCTTTAGGGAGCAAAATTATTTATTATTTTACTATTCATGTAATTGTTTTTACATATAATTTTGAATGTAAAATACCATAAATTTATTAAGTAACAATGAAATAAACCATAAGGAGTACTACATAGAATAAATTTATTTTTAACCAAACTAAAGAGTAAAAATAACTAATAAAAAATAAATTAAATTATTATATCTACATAATTTAATAAAGCAAAAAAAAAAAGACCAGTATTAATGAAAATTTTCTCCCTGACTCTTCATATTATATAATCGATGCATTATATAACCTCATTATAATCAATATCAAGTTAATCTTTTGTTATGTAACACACACTAAGGGTTTATTTGGTTGTGCCTTCAATTTTTTCTTAACTAGTATTTTTGTTAATGTAAATGTGGTTTGGTCCATATTCAAAAAACAATTTCAAAATACTAAAAAAATGACATATTTAGAAGAATGATAAAATGTTCACAAAAAAGGAAGAAAGATAAAATTGAATAGCATATGTAATTATTTATTTAGATTTATTGGGTTTGTTTAAAAGAAAATTAGTCAACAAATAATCAAGTGATATTAGTATTATTATATACATATAATAAAATTTGTTATTAATTTTGTTCTGACTAATATTTGAAATTAGAATATTAATTCTAGAGATGATTTCAGTGTCATTGAACCAATTAATTCATTAATTATATATAATAAAATTTAATATAAAAAAGAGTACTATAATGAAAGAGGGCCAATTGGGGTGGCCTTGTCCTCAATTTCATACAGAAAATATAATAACGTGAGATGCAGCCGGCAAGGCCTGTGGCCATGACCAACTTGTGATCTGTGGGAAGTTCGGGAACAGGGCAGTCCTCTAACCCGCCGGTCAACGTCTGGCAGCAGATCACAAACCTTTTCATGTTTCACGTGACATTTTTTTGTAGTTTTCAAAACATAATTGCCGACACGGGGTTAATGGACTGATTCAATTATTGAATTATTAATGGACTTTATTGAACTGATTTTTTATATTTTAAAAATAACATAAAATTAATTTTTTTAATTTTATAATATAACAAAATGATAACAAAAAGAAAAAAGATTTTAGAAAGTGAAATAAGCTGGAAACTTGGAACACGAAGAGCGGCTGTGAGCAAAGGTGGGAACTGTGGGTCCCACATTGCCCCAAAATATGAACGTTAAACTTAAACGTAGACAGTGCTGATCTCTCTATATATATGAAGGGGTAGTGGAAAGTAATAGCAAAGTTAAGGGTTTTAGCTTTTGTGTAAAGTAAGCCTGCATGATATAGAGTATTTTAAAATGAAGTTTAATGCTTTTTTTTTTAAGGTGGTCAGTCCTTTATTGCTGATTTAATTTGTTAGTCTAATTTGATTCTTGGAACATTGGTATCTTAGTAAACACACTATCATACATAAATTAGGATGATTAGCTAATATATAAACATTTTACTTTTCAATAAATAGTTTATTAATATTTGGAAGATATATGCATATTTTCAATTTAATCTCTCAATTTTTTAAAAATTATTTCATTTTAAAATAAAATTCTCATGTTAATTTTATTAACTAATATGTAATAAATTTACTTAGCTTATCTAATTAAGAGCTCACTAATTTAGATGAAAATGTGATTTAAATAAGCTATATACTTGATCACCGAAATAAATTTATTAAGAGCGTTAATGTGAATAGTTTTATGATAATGTTGGTAATATCTAGTAAGTCAAGTTAAAGCCAGATACAAATTTATAATTTTTTCCTACTGTTTTTTGATGAAACTATTTATAAAGCCAGCTATTTACACTTTATATGTTTCTAAAATGCATTAAAATTATCTGAATTACTTACAATTTAGAATATAGTTCAAGAAGAGTATAGTTTTGAAAAATGAATTTCTGAACTCATGGTATATCTGATTTCACATGTATTTCTCATTAAATGATGAAATGAATATTTATGTACGTGGCATTGATTTATTAAACTATATGATTGTCTCAAGAAAGGGCATGTATATGTGATAAACCTTGAATGGGTAATTTATGACAAATGATCTGTATTAAGATTGAGATTCTGTATTATACTGAAAGTTCTGTTTTGAATGATATGAAATATGTGCATATGATAATTTTGTGGAGGAATCCTATTAGAAATATTGTCTGCTAACAGCAGGTGATGTTAGCCCTGGTGTACCTTGATATCTCAGCTAGCAGGGGTAGTGCTAACCTCGTGTGAGGGTCAACACACGGGATATATGTAATGGGGAGCGGGATGCCTTCTATCTGGGTGAGATGCCAGTTATATGAGATGTGATTTGCCTTCTCTTGTTTTGTGTTTGGGGAATTGCCCATATTAGAGTTCCTTCGCCTGTCCTCTTGAATGGTGGTAGGGCAAACCTTGGTTGAGATGCTAAATATAGATAAATCCTACACAACCAAAGTACGGAAATGATTAAACTCTGATATGGTGGTTCTGATATGGGATCCTCCTAATATTTTTATAAGAAATGTTTTTAATGCATATCAATGTTTGATTAACGATCATAATGTATCATATATGGTTACAGATATTTGAATGTGATTTGAACTGATAATATTTGAAAATACGGGTCCCATATGGATGTACTTTTAAACTGTAATTTCTGATGTGATAAATTTTTAATATATGAGTACATCCATATGTTGATCTGAGAGGTCATAGGAGGTATTATGTAATAACCGTAAAATTTAACGAAAATTTCAATTAAAGAAAATTTAGAATAAAAGAGAGAATTTTGACAATAGAGATAAGAACCGTAGAAAATATGTATATTTATTACATAGATTAAACAATTACAAAAAAGAAATATGAGAATTTATGTTTTGGCGCGCTATAAGCAAATATATTTTTATTTATGCAGAAATGAACTTACTTTTAAGTAAAAGAAGTATTGTGTTGTTTAAAATAATTATACCGGCCTCTATTAAATTTTTATGGTATTTTTAGAAATATTCTTTCTTTTAATATGAATAAAGATATTTGTTTTAAAATTTGTTTTATTACAATTTTTATTAAGAAAAATTATGATTTAAGAGTTTAACTAAAGATTTATGAGAAAGAAAATTTTTAGAAATTTTTGGGATATTTTATGATAAAAAATGGAATTTATATGAATTTTTATAAAAGAAAATCCTATTATTAATTTTTTAATAATTATTATTATATTTAAAAAAAAACGAAACCATAAACGAAAACCGGAGGCGACGAATTCGAAGAGGAAGAAAACGGAAAAAATGTATAGTGCTGCATAGTGAGTGAATAGTGACTTCAAATCTTTTCTCTCGATTTGGAGTACCAATTGGCTTTCGGTATCAAAACTGAAAGTGTTATTGGATTCAGGACGAAGAGTACTTTAGTTTTAACCGATCAGTTTTTCAAATCAACTGTTAAATCGTCGTAGATCTGAAGTAGAAAATCTTGGTAAAAGGTAACTTCTGAAACTCTTACTTAGAGACCTCAAATTAGAAATCTGACACCGTAGATGAGTTCATAAACTTGATAAACATTAGGATATGTAATTTTTTCGGTCATTTGGTAACTTTTTATATGATGGTGAATAGTGATTTCCGGCAAGAATAGTATCGGTGAATAGTGATTCCGATGGTGAATAGTATTTTTCGGCGGTGAACAGTTTTGGACCTTCCGGACTCGATTTTGGGGTCTGTTTTACCGAATTCAGACCAGAAACGAGGATTTTAGGGCTGTCCAATCTGGAGCCCTTACCTGTGAGTGGGTTTTTCATACTATAATGCATGTTTTACGAATTCGATTTATAACTCTCTCGTATGATTTTAACTAGTTAGAATGTATGCTTGTTTTACCGCTTTGAAAACCAATATGTTCCAACCATGTTAGAAATTATAAATTTCAATCCTAGTTGAACCCTAGGTATGCAGGGTAAACATCTAGACTGATAATTCTCCATTTAAGCTAGATTTATAGAAATGCGAACTTAGTCATAGAAATGAACTAAGTTAGCCATGAAATGATTTGATGCATGATGAGCATCTATGCGACGTCTACGGACGATCTATGTTTAAAATGATTTGATGCATGATGAGCATTTATGCGACGTCTACGGACGATCTATGTTTAAAGAGAAAGTTTATGATGATAAAGGTCTCCATGGGAATACATGGATGAAACATATTTTTGAACGAAATTTTATGCATGAAAAGAGCTAGATGGAGAATTATAGCTTTATTGTAATGTTATTGAAATGTTTTACTTTAAACTCTTTGAATATAGCATATTTCAAATGTTTTCTATTGGAGGGACCCTTTTAGATCACTGTTAGCTAGCCGCAGGTAGTGCTAGCCCTGGTGCACCATGGTCATGTGAAGGCTTCGGCCTAGGATACTGTGACGGGCATATGACTGCCTAAGACACAGGGATTTAGGGTGGACTTATGTCTACGCCTACAGTGATTACCCTACCCTTGCTGTGTGCTTGGAGAAGATGATTGATCTGTTAGGAAAGACCTCCAATAAACTAGTGCATTTTTCTTAAAGATTAAATATTTCTAAACAATCTCATTCATCATTGTTACTGCATAAATAATTTCATTTATTACTTACCATGCATAATTGATTTGCTCTACTGTTACTGATTTAATCCTGTTTTATCTTTTGAACATACATTTGAACTGTTTAGCTTTTCTTTCAATAAATTATGGTTATATGCTTAATGTTTCTATTATTATCTTTACACTTTGATTTCAATTATTAAACTCATTGCAAAACATTCGTGCTTTGTTTGCCCTGTTTCTGTTATAGTGTGATTTATCCATTCACTGAGATGTGGTAATCTCACCCCTCTTCTGTTTCCTCCCCACAGATAGTCAGAGAAACTTTGATCCAGCTACAGCTCCGTAGGAGGCTGAATATAGCATTGGTGAGCCCCAATTTGGGCAAGGCTCCGTTGTACTGGTTGTTTAGTTTAGTTATGTCTAGTGTATCTCCATGAATTTACAGGCAGGATCCTCGCTTCTTGTGTTGTTTGAAAAATGTTTTTTTTAGTTTTACAACGATGTTGATATTATGAGGCCATGGGCCAAGTTGAATCACATGAATATTATGAGGCCATGGGCCAAGTTGAATCACGGATGTTGGATTCATGAGATATATATATATATATATACAGTATTTTCTGATATTGGATGTGGCATATGTGGCCAGTTATATTTATTATGTACTCTGGATTGTGTGCTGAATGTTTGTGCATGCTATGTGTTAGGCTTACGGCTAGGGGGAAACTATTATGCCGTGCCGGTCATGTGTTTCATCATTTGGGGCCGTGACATATTATCTGTTCACTGAGTTGTCAAACTCACCACACGATACTTCTACATTTTATTTTCAAATGAAAATATAGAGTTTGGTCCTTCCCCTTCAAATAGTTAACCAGCTAGACGACATGATCTCTGAATGAGTTTACTTTGTTTCCAAGACTCGTAGATTTTGATTTATATTATACTTATACTCTAGAGTATGCTCTATATGCCACAGGTAGGATCTCTACTTCTGCTATTACTCTGATGTTTATAGACTTTGTCTGTATATGGTATATGTATGGGAGAACTTATATGTATCTGTTTTCATGATAAATGATTGGAATATT
The DNA here is from genome assembly GCA_037074535.1 of Gleditsia sinensis. Taxonomy (NCBI): domain Eukaryota; kingdom Viridiplantae; phylum Streptophyta; class Magnoliopsida; order Fabales; family Fabaceae; genus Gleditsia; species Gleditsia sinensis. The sequence continues at coordinate 68,175,486 of CM073463.1, read as the reverse complement.
CATGTTTATGGAAAATATATGTTCATAGTATACGTGTTTCACGTGCCCTAAAATTTGGGGTGTGACAAATCACATAGCTACTAGTCTTATAAAGGGTGATTTTATACTTCAGGGACAACTTTGAAAGGTGCCATTGATAACCTTGATTTTGTGGTACAAACACTGGAGGAAAGTGGTTTCACTCATGATCGATTTTATATCTATTGTGATGGAGCTATATTTGAAATCATGCTTCCTTTCATTAAACGAGTGAGTAACACTTCAATACAAGCATGCTGTAATTGATTTGGTGATTAGTAATGTATATATGACTACAAATAGACCTAATTTTAAGTTTGAATTAAATTCAGGCTAAGTTTGAGCTTCGATATTTAAACGAGTATAATCTAATTAGCAATATGTGTTAGAATTATTAGGCTTAATTGATTGGGGAATTTTAGTTTACTAAAATAGGTTAAATGTTAGTCCAATTATGTGAACTGAATATTTCTTAATAAGTGATCAATTGGATATGTTTCACCTTGTTGAACTTTAGCCCAGTATAGATAGAGTTAAAGTTTTGTTAAAAAAAATTTGTTAAAATTTTGGTAATAATCTTAGTATCTAAATTATTTAATATATTTTACCTATCCACAGGGGATAATTATACGAGGTAAGTTGGGTAACATGGAGCAATTAATTGGTATTGTCGATTGAAATCCTTTTTCCCGCATGTGTTGAATTTTGTATCTTTAAGGATCCTTTGATCAATTAATTAACTTGTTAGAGACAGACTAAGAGCATATTATATTCTCTTCCAATAGAATAGTTTATAATGATACGCCATGGATCTCTAATATGATTATCATAATTACTTTCATTGCTCATGTTATTGGCAAATTTATTTATTGCCCAAGTATTAAAATTTCAACTCCATTTCATTTTCACTAAGTGGTCAAACAACATTAATCGATATTCATGTGTATAATAATTTAAATTTTATTTATTTGGTGACATGTCCTTTAAAAAATGAATAACATATGAGAGAGATCATAGAATATCTTTGAAAAGGTTGTATTATGAAATACTCTGCGGGAAAATTTCAAGTAACACTCAAATTATTTTAATCAAATTAATCCATTTTATTAGTTGCTTAAATTTAACTTGTGAGAGTTATGATTTGAGATTTGAATCTCTCTTAATGATTCTGGTGAAACATGGTTTAGCAAATAAAGTAGAAGAATTTATTGGAATTGTAAACTTTAACAATAGCCACGTGAGAGGAAAATGTCATAATATAAACATGTTGCATAGAGCGCTTGTAGCGTGTCATACAATTTTAATAATAGCCACTTGGGAGGAAGATGTTATAATATAATAATGTGGTACAGAGCACTTGTAGTGCGTCATACAATGTTAATAATAGCCACATAGGAGAAAGATGTTATAATATAAGCATGTGGCACAGAGGGCTTGTAGCCTGTGATACTAACTATAAATTAATTTCATAATTGTCTAGTAACATCCTCGAAATTCAGAAATCACTTACAGATGATTTTGGAATATATTGATGATGAATTTATGTGTATATGAAGTAAATTTATTATGACACATTGACATGTGTCGGTGAAACATGGCAATAGGAGATTAAATGAAATATTTTGGGCAATTGAGTGTTTGTCCTTGTTTGAAAATTTTATTGGTAGTGATTGTCACCAGTGGCTCATTTACCAAACTAAAAGAGTTCTCTAATATCAGATGGTCTTGTTATCTAAATTAATTTGTACATTACCTACTGACGGGGATAATTGTATAAGTTGGTTATAGGTAGCATGGAGCAATTGTGGTGATGTGCATATTAAATCTTTCTGCCCACAGGTGTTAGATTTGTTCCGTGTTGGGTTTGAATATTGCCATCAATTAAACAATCATAGTCAAGTTTATTTTTCCTTTTTGAGGAAAAATATATTAATGTCATCATGTATTTGATTATGTCATAATTTTTACTAGTTTTGTGAAATGTAGCACATTATGTTTTAAGATAATTGTGGGAGTAGCATTTGTTTTTATTAAACTAACTTGCTTCTGGTGATGATATTCACACATTGAACCATGTTTTGATGGTTAGTATTAAGACCATAACAGTTGCATTATGTTAATTATGCAATGTTATTCTATGGGCTTCAGAATTTGAATTCAATGCTATCTAAATTGTACATGCAATTTTTGATAATTATCTTGTGACGAGAAAAGATTCTAGGTGATAATATGATAGTTATCACTGCTAGTGAGAAACTGAATTAAAATACTTACTTGAAAGCAGGTTGGTGGCTTAGAGCTAGTATATCATAGTGACTGGTTGTCCAATTGTTTTGTGATCGAGTTGATAAGCTTGGAGGTGTGGGATTAATAGTTGTTGCACTATTTACCCTGCATGCTAATGTCATAATTTTAATGACTAAGTGACAGATTCTTGTTTCTATCTCAATGACATTTTTTTAGCATGTTTCTTTTGAAATTTATAAGGATTGATATTGAGCTACAAAATTGGTTGATTTTCAGATATTCAGAGTTGTGTTAAGAAAGTTTAATATTTTCAATGTTTCTGAAGTCATAATGATTTTGATTTAAATATTTTGGACAAAACATTTATGGAATTCATTTGGTATCGGTAATGATATCGAAGATATGAATATGTCTTTCAAGAGACAATTTGTAATATCTTCTTAGGAAGATATCATATTTTGTGATGAAATATGATGAGGGCTTTTGCACATAAGTATAGACAGATCACATACTATATATCATGTGCATCTACACTATTAAATCATTGTGATCATGCCGATAGGGTATTTAGCTTATGTGATTGTGGATGAAATATACGATTTAACTATGCATTATTGTCCATAGTTCTGAATTAATTATTTTATTGGATCAATCATGTTTGAAGAGGTTTATTAGGTTAAAGATAAGTGGCCATAGTCGTTCAACATGAGAGTCAATTTCAACTCGTTTTCTATAAATGATTAAAACCTAATCAATGTCGCCCAGGTGAGATAGTTTTAGAATTATTGAGCTGAATTTATTGGAGTATTTTGGTTTAAGAAACTGGGTTGAATGTTAGTCTAATAATATGAACTTTATATCTGTTAATAAGTGATCAATTGGGTAGGTTCATGGGTCAATTATAGGACCAAAAGTTGACTATCAATGATTGGTAGATAACTGTAAATCCAAAGATAAACATAAAAGGGCTGAGTTGCCTCTTTGATCCATTGTGTAACTTACTTTCTCATATGAGGAGTTATTATTTAGAGGATGAGGAGAGGAAGAATTATCTTGCATGTGGACACATGAACACATTGAAAGTCTTTGACTTAATGGCAATAAGAAGTAAATTAATATTCTTTATAATCAAAGATTAATTATGGTATTTCATATTCAATACACGATTTATAATATTCTATCAATATGGTCTTTTCTGCATGGATCCACAGGCTCCAAGGATTAGTTTCAAGAAACCTATTGGAAGCATGACTATTTCTGGTCACAAGTTCTTGGGGTGCCTATTCCTTGTGGGGTTGTAATAACTCGTTTGGAATACATCAATGTCCTCTCTAGTGATGTTGAGTACATTTCCTCAAGGGATACCACAATCATAGGAAGCCGTAGTGGGCTTGCTCCAATCTTTCTCTGGTACACTCTCAACAAGAAAGGCTTGATAGGGCTCAAGGAAGAAGTGCAGAGGTGCATAAAGAATGCACGTTACCACTTAACTATATTGATGGTATTTTTATTTTTATTTTCCTAGAAATAATAATATAAATATTAAAATAATATGATGAAATCATGAAATTATGTTTAATATAAGTTATAATTAATTATGAGTCAAGTTGTGAATATGATTTCTGTTCAATTTTTTAAAAATTCAAATACAAAATATGGAAAAAGATTATTTAAAATAAAATATAATTTTTTATCATAACCAAGTTTAATTAAAGAAAAACTCAAATGCATTTTTTATCAAGTTCTTCAATAAATATGTGAAATCCGGAGGAACTTTTATAAAAAGTCAATAATAATGTAATATTGAATTATAAAAAATGTTCATATGTTATATTTTTCTTTAGGAATAATTGGTAACAAACACCTAAAAGAATTTTACCTAAAATATTGCTCCTCATGTTATAGCCCAGAATGCTAATTCTTTTCTGGTGATTGTATTTGGACATCTAAATCTCCCCTTTGTGTGGTTCCTGTCCTTTTGTTTGGATTCTCTCAAATAAAGTTACTCACTAGTTTCTGGGAAAAAAAGAAGAGAAGAAATAATTTTGCCTAAAATGTTATGCCAATTGATATTGATTATTTTATTGTTATTAGTAAAAATTTATCAATGTATCACAAAAATAGTTCAATATCATATTCAAAATTACAATATTTGTATGACTATATTTTATCACCATTTACTTGTTATTCAAATATATACTTTATATCAATAAAAAAAATTTTAAGTTCATTATTAATATTGGGAAATAAAATTTGTAATAATAATTTTTTAATTAAATGGTTTTTTTTATTTTAAATAATTTAATTTAATTTTACAAATTATGTTAACATAATAACTTTTTTTAATATTAAGGTAAAGGATATACTTCAGTTTAAATTAATTGACCTTTTCTAATATTATTTACCAAATAATATAGTTTTATTTGTAAAATTATTGCAGTCTGTTCACATGGACCCTAGTCTTAAGCTGTCTTAACATAATTTCTGGGATGTCACTTCCTTAGAAACAATTATCACTAAGGTCCAAATGTTTCATATATCATGCAACTCAATCAATAAAGAAATATTGATTTATCTTTCAAATTTTGTGGATCATATGAACAGCGAAGATAAAGGTTTTGAACATGACCTGTTTCATTGCTACAATGAACTTCTCTCCAATTGCAATAATCTCCATTTTCATAGTCTCGCCAGGTAGATAGTATGTCAAAGTCATATTGGATGCTTTCTTTGAACATGAGCGGTCCCTTTTTCACTTCAGTGGTCCAGTTAGATCATATATGAAGCAAAAACACACTACAAGAAAAGTGCGGCATGGGGACGGAATTTTAACGACGGTCAGTAAAAACCGTCGCCAAACCCGGATTTAGCGACGGTTCTCTAACCGTCATTAAAATTACAAATTTAACGACGGTTTAAGGAAAACCGTCGTTAAATAGAGACGGTTTAGATTGAACCGTCGTAATATGTCTCGGGTTTAGGATAAAAAAAAATGACGAACTTTAACGACGGTTTTGAATAAAACCGTCGTGAAGTAACGACGGTTATAAAGTAATAGTCGTTACTTCACGACAGTTTTACATAGACCATTGTTAAGTAACGACGGTCTTGTCAAAAATCGTCGTGGATTTCTAACGTTCGGAATTCGAATCGTTACTCGGGATGCATGTGATTTAATGACGATTTTAATGAAAATCGTCGTTAAACCTACCCTTAACGACCGTTTTGATGAAAACCGTCGTTATGTGGGTTTAACGACGGTTATATGAACATCGTTATGTGAGTTTAACGACGGTTAATAACCGTCGTTAAACCAGGCGATCATCTATAAATTCGCCTCCCCTCTTCGTTTTCATTACGAACATTTTTAGTTACAGTTTTTTCGTATAAAATACATCAGCTGAGATATTTTACTATGTTTTACAAGTTGTGGTATTGTGGTCTACTTTGCGACTTGTTTTTATTTTTCTCAAGGTACGTCATTTAATTTTATAATTATATTTGACTATTTTTTTTAATATATTGTATGTTCAAAATATTTTGTTTTATTATTTTTTGTTTGGTTTTGTGAAGATCTTGTGGCAACACTCTGATTTTTGTGCGTTATTTATTTGGAATCATTTTGAAGGTATTCTATCTAATTATTTTTATTTTAAATAACTTTATTTCAAATTATTGTATGTTAAAATGCGATAATATTAGATATTTTATGTACTTCATATTTATTTTTAAAAATATAGTTTACATTGTGATGTACATGTATGAAAAAATTTTTAAATTTTTTTTACTTTTTCAATATTTATGATGTTTAATATTATAATATATTATGTCCGTTGAAAATATGTAGGAGGTAATTTGTTTTTTAATAATGCTGAAATATTAGACTTAATTATTTTTGAAGTAAAATATTTGTAATTACTATTAGAAAGAATTTATAAAAATAAAAAATAAAGATCTTGAGACGGTGTTGATGGAATAATATGATAAAATTATTAAATACACCTAGTTAAAAATAAAATTTGTTAATAAAAATTACAAGTAGGTTTTAAAAAATGAAAACAAATATATATAATAACATAAATTTAGTAGATGAATTGAAGTGTAATTGATGAGGTAAAATAATAAATTTTAATAAATAGACAGAGTGAGTATTAAAGAAAATTTTAAAAAAACGGTGACACTACTTTAAAAATATACGTATGTTTTAATATAAGTTTAACAAATATATATAATATTATAAATTTAGTATAAAATGATAGTAAATTCAGTTTTAAATATAAGTTATTTAGTGTTTAAAAAATATAATTAAAATTAATGCAAATAAATCGAAAATAGTTATTATATTGATAAACGTGTTTAAATAATATACATAAATTAGTAATAGTCAAATTTTATTACAGTTGATTCTAAAATATTAAAATATTTGCTCAGGTGATGAGTTAAATAATAAATGTTAGTAAATAGACGAAATTAGTATTAAGAATTGGTTTAAAAAAATTAAAACACTAATTTAAAAATACACGTAGTTTTTAAAAAATAAAAACAAATATATATAGTGACATAAATTTAATAGAAAATAATAGTGCAATAAGTTTTAATACACTATGTTCTTACACTAGATTCTCTATTAAGTAACTAGCAATATTTTAGGTGTAATTGAGTAGAATTATCCTTGAATATATGGCTCTTATATGGGCCACTGCTTTTACTTTTTCAGATAGGGAATTGAAATTTCAATTCCCTATATGAATTTGTTAGAAATTTTACCATGTAAATACTATAATTGAAATCGTAGCGGCAGATACAAAATCATAATTCAATTTTTTGTTGCTAGTGGCTGTCCTTCCCAAAAAATTCAGATTCGCAGAAATTCGATCATGAAACTCATCCTTTAAATTAATGACATTAGGAGAATGAAATAAAATTGGCACATGACCAAAATTTTTATCAATGGCATTGTATCAAAAGTTAAAATTTTTGTTCTTGGATTTGTAGAGATATTTCAAGTGTTTTATTTCATATTATGCAAGTCAATGGCATCATTTATCCCACTTTCATAAGGTGCGACAAGTCTTGTCAATGAAATCTATAAATTTCATGCATCTAAGTTTGCATCATAAGTTTCTTAAGATCAAGTAGGTATCTTATTTCTCTATTTTTCACTCTCTCTTAAATATCTCTCTTAAACTCTTTAGGATCATAATTCTTTATTTATAGCGAACCAATGACAAGGATTTTTTATTCGGTGCTTCATTAAATGTCAATTATCATCAAGTTTGTTAAATATTTTTTACACGTAAAACATTTTAAACCTCTTCAAAATGTGTTGTGTTTTATACACAATCAATTGCAAATTCCTTCCCATGTAAAATAGTCATGTTTTCTTTCAGTTTAGAGTAAGAGTTATTTAGGTTAATTATTATCTAAATTCATAATTATTTTAGATATGGATAAATCTTGGATCAATAAACCTTGACAATCAATAGAGTACCTGAATGGTTTAGACGGATTTTTGGAATTCGTAAATGCCAACTCTGGTGTCGAAGGTAGAATAATATGCTCATGCCCAAAGTGTAGATTCAAGAAATGGTAACTCATCGAGGTCGTGCGCCAACACTTGATTGTCAAACCATTTCCGGAGGGATACAATTTCTGGAGTTTACACGGAGAAATGATTATAGAAGAACCTGCTGTAGGACATGCTATAATGCCAATTGAGGTCCTAGAATCCATAGTTCGAGATAACCCTGTGTAGAACATAGTCCGTGATGCATTCGAGATTCACTCCAAAAATGAGAGCACCGATTATGTGGATATGCCAGTTCCACAGTCAGCAGAAAGGATGGATGATAGTGTCAAAATTTTTTATGAGTTACTGAAATATGGTCAACAACCACTCTATGAAGGGTGTGAGAAGTATTCCAAATTGTCTTTTTTGGTGAAGTTGTATGTAATAGCCGTAAAGTTAACGAGAAAGTTCAACTAAAGGAATTTAGAATAAAAGTGACAATTTTGGAAAATGGAGATTTTAATTAAGGAAAATTTGGAATTAAAACAAAGGATTTCAAAAATGGAATTAGGACACGGTGAAAATAAGTTATTATTTATATGGATTAAAGAATTATAAAAGAAATGTTAAGAATTTACGTTTCGGGGCAAAAATGCAGTTTCTTAAAAGTTTCGGGGTTAAAATATAAATAAGAAAAAAATTTTGCAAGGACTTTCCGCTAAAAGTGAAATTTTGCAGAAAGGTCCCCCGAGATATTTTAAGGGCCTCAATCACTCCGGAAGCAATCCTTCGCAGATTTTTCCATCTCTCTTCAGAAAACTCTCCCCGAAAACCCTCTAACTTCTCTCTAAGATTTCTTCGCCTACGGACCTCGGATTCCGACACCACCACCACCAACGGACTCAGGACGAAAAGTTCTTCGAATCCATCCGATTGGTTTCTGGAGAATTGGCTGGAAATTGGTCGGAAAATTGAAGGGAAAAACGGCCAAAAAGGTAACCTCCGAAACTCCTACTTTTAGTTCTCAAACGCCAAAACTAACACCGTAGATCGATCCAGAAGGCACCGAAACCTTTGGATCTCAAATTTCAGGCCTATCCACCACCGCACGCGCCCCCACGCGCCGCTTCTCCTTCGGCGAGTGACGCCCACGCGCAGCTCCTCGGGCGGCGCGTGTAGCGCGTGGCAGCCGGACCTTCTCGCGTTGACCTGCGTTGACCGAGCTCCCGGAGGCCAAATTTCGCAAATCCGGAGTCGTTTTCAAGGTTTTCGGATGTTCCGGACTCGATTTTGGGGTTTATTTCACTGAATTCGGATCAGAAAATAGGATTTTAAGGGTGTCCAACTTTGTGCTTCAAAGAGGTGAGTAGATGATTCTTTCTATGGCTTGTTTTTACTCTTCTTGAACTTTACATTGATAAATGAGTATGATTACATGTTATTTATACTTCCATATGTTCTTGAAATGGTTTGGAAATGTCTGAAATATTTAATATATGATATGTAGTTCAAGAAGAGTTTGATTTTGCAATAAGTTTTGAAACACATTAAGCATGTGATTTTTACACGTAATTCGCATGACATGGCAAAGAAAATATGGTATACATGTGACATTGATTTTATAGTGATATGTTTGCCTTGGATATGGGCATGTATACATGTTTCCCCTGAATGGGAAGTTTTGACATATGAGTATTTTGAGACTGAAAGTCTGTATTATAATGAGAATTTATACTGGATTATATGGCATATGTGCATATGGTATTTTTCTGTGGAGGAATCCTATTGGAAACACTGTCTGCTAACAGCAGGTGATGTTAGCCTTGGTGCGCACCTTGATTGCCTCAGCTAGCAGGGGGGTGGTGCTAGCCTCGTGTGAGGGCCAACACACGGGAGATTATATGTGAAGGAGAGCGGAATGCCTCCTATATATGGGCGAGATGCCAGTTATGAGATGTTATTTTGCCTTCCCTTGCTGTGTGCTTGGGAAAGACCCATACAGAGTTCCTTCGCGTGTCCTCTTGAATGGTAGTAGGGCAAACCTCAGCGGGATGCTGAGTTTAGGCAAATCCTATACCACCAAAGTACGGAAGGGGTCAAACTCTTATGGTGGTTCTGATATGGGATCCTCCGAATATTTTAACAGAAATGTTTTGATGCATAGCATAATTTGATTAATAAATTTACAGTATTGAATATGATTTTGAACTTGATATGAGCATTGTTTATACAGTATCGCATACAGTTTGAAAGACTTGATTATGATTTTTGAACAGAGAATATTTGAAAATGCGGGTCCCATAAGAATGTACTTCTGAACGGTATATTTTGATATGATAAGTTTTACAATATGAGTACATCCTTATGTTGACCTGAGAAGTCATAGGAGGTGTTATCTGCTCACTGAGTTGTAAAACTCACTACACGTGGTTGACATATTTTTCAGATAAAGACCCAGAATTTGGTCCCGCAGCTACTTGACTGACTAGGTGTCGTGCCTCAGTGGTGAGCCTAACTTGTTTCTAGGCTCTCAGTGTATTATATTGTAATATATTTGTACTTTAGTGTTGCTCTGAAAGTCACAGGCAGGATCCTTGTTTCCGCTGTAAACTTGATGTATATAGATTTGGCATGTATAATTATTGGTTTTTTTGTAAACTTGTGAACGTTGAATAAAACTTGAATATGTGTTATCGTGAGATCATTTGCACATGTGTAATGAAAAGTTTTTTTCGGATAGTAACGGTATTCGCGTTCGTAAAGTACGGATGTGACAAGTTGGTATCAGAGCATTAGGTTTCCCTGTGACAATCAGAGCAAGGGATTCTTTAGTAGGACCTTTAGTATCGATATGAGCCGGACATATTTATACTTCAGGTGCTGCTGAGAGAATCTATAGGATATTCACTTCCTTTCCAAGTGTCTTTAAATTCCTTGAGTAAAGTTTGAATACTTGTGTCTTAAAGAGGTGTTTTATTCTGTATAGTTAATGATGCCGCCAAGAACTAGAGCGGTCACTAGAGAAGAAGCTGTAGATCGTGCACCCTCTACAGAAGAGTCTGCACAATCTACAATACCAGTACAAAGAGGCCGTGGTAGAGGCCGACCTAGAGGAAGAGGAAGAGGTAGAGGTAGAGGACGTGCACGGGGTTTGAGAACCCCAAGACAAGGAGAACAGACTCCTGTACCTGATAGAGTTCCTGAGGAAAGAGTAGAAACCCCTCAGGAGCCACCTGATAGAAACGCTGATATGATTGCTGGTATCCATAGAAGTTTAGAAACATTGGCTGGATTTATAGTGGAACAGGGTAGAAGGGAAGGCCAGCCAGCAGAACATGATCCTGAAGTGCAAGAACTGGGAAGAACAGCTGACCAAGAGGATAAGCTGAGAGGGATTGAGGTGTCATTACCGCAATTCCTTAAGTTAAAACCTCCGACTTTTTCTGGGTCAGATATTCAGGAAGATCCACAGATCTTTATTGATGCTGTGGAACGAATTTTCAGAGCTTTGGGGTGCTCTAGTAGAAGATCCGTGGAGTTGGTGTCTTTTCAACTATCTGATGTGGCCCAAGTTTGGTTTGAGACATTTGTACAAGGACGGGCAGCTGTTTTACCACCAATGGAGTGGAATGAATTTAAGGAAGCATTTATGAATCGCTTTCTACCAACAAGTGAAAGAGACAAGAGGGCCAGAGAGTTTGAGGAATTGAAACAAACACCAAACATGTCAGTTTCTGAATATGACATTCGTTTTACCCGATTGTCCAAATATGCACCATACCTGGTCCCAACTGAAAAGGATAGAATTAAGAGGTTTGTTTTGGGATTGATACGCCCCTTGTTTAAGTCAGTGGGTCCTCAGATGGATCATTTTTCAACTTATTCAGCAGCTGTGAACTGTGCTAGGATGATGGAAACACGAGAGCAAGCTGACATAGAAAGTTTTAAGAGAAGGAAAAGAGATCGAGATAGTAATGTCCAGACTAGATCTAATCCTACTGTTAGTGGGTCAAGATTTCAAAATCCACAGCGTTTCAATCAAACAGGAGCTGGTAGTTCTAACCAGCCATCAGTTAATATTAACAAGCAGAGAATGTTCCAAAGAGATATGAGACCCCCGAGTCAGCAAGACTCAAGATCAATTCCACTATGTCCACATTGTGGTAGGTCCCATACTGGACAATGTCGCAGAGAAACTGGTGCATGTTTTAAGTGTGGACAAATGGGTCATCTGATGAGGAATTGTCCACAACTGCGAAGTTTTAGTCAAGCAACAGTGCAACCAGCTTTACCCCCTGCATCTGTGCCAGCACGACCTATTCGAGCAGCCTCGGTCCAAGCAAGTAGTGTGGGTCCTGGTAGAGGATCAGGAAATCGAGGGCGAGAACCAGCTCGAGTTTTTGCCTTGACACGACAGGATGCTCAGGCCTCAAATGCAGTTATGACAGGTACATTATCAGTATGTTCCCATAAAGCATATGTTCTGTTCGATCCTGGTTCTACTCATTCTTATATATCACTATGCTTTGCTAAGAACTTGGATAGAGATCCTGCTAGTTTGCATTGTTCTTTCATGGTTGCTACTCCTATGGGAGAACTTCTAGTAGTAAATGATGTGTATAAATCATGTGAGATTTCGATAGAAGGCAAGGAGACTCTTATAGATTTGATAGTTCTAAATATGATAGACTTTGACGTGATTTTGGGAATGGATTGGTTGGCATCATGCCATGCCATTCTAGACTGTCATAATAAGGTGATTAAGTTTAATGTACCTGGAGAACCTTCCTTTATGATACAAGGAGATTGTAGTAAGAAGTCTAGTAATTTAATTTCAGCCTTAACAGCTCATAAACTGTTACGAAGAGGGTGTTAGGGATATCTGGCAATAGTCAAGGATGTTGATATGAAGTATACAAGTTTAGAGCAAGTTCCAGTAGTTAAAGAATTTCCTGATGTATTTCCTGAAGAGTTGCCAGGTTTACCACCAGACCGAGAGATTGAGTTTAGTATTGACCTTCTCCCTGAAACACAACCAATATCCATACCTCCTTATCGGATGGCACCTGCAGAACTCAAGGAATTAAAGGAACAATTACAAGATTTATTAGATAAAGGTTTTATTCGACCCAGTACATCTCCCTGGGGTGCTCCTGTTCTCTTTGTGAAGAAAAAGGATGGATCTTTACGTCTATGTATTGACTATAGGCAGTTGAACAAAGTGACTATACGAAATAAATATCCCTTACCCAGAATAGATGATTTTTTTGATCAGTTACAGGGTGCTCAATGGTTTTCAAAAATTGATTTGAGATCTGGGTATCATCAACTGAAAATAAAGAAGGAAGATATTTCAAAAACTGCTTTTAGGACTCGGTATGGGCACTACGAGTTCTTAGTAATGCCATTTGGTTTAACGAATGCCCCAGCTGCATTTATGGATTTAATGAATAGGGTATTTAAACCTTTCCTAGACCAGTTTATTATTGTATTTATCGATGATATTCTGGTGTATTCAAAGAGTTCAGAGGAGCATGAGCAACATTTAAGGATAGCTTTGCAAACCCTAAGAGAACATCAATTGTATGCTAAGTTTTCAAAGTGTGAATTTTGGCTTAGTAATGTTACATTCCTAGGGCATGTGGTTACCAAAGAGGGTATTCATGTTGATCCCAAAAAGATAGAAGCAGTACAGCAATGGCCACGCCCCACGACAGTTACAGAGATTCGTAGCTTTCTTGGGTTAGCAGGATATTATCGTAGATTTGTTAAAGATTTTTCAAAGATAGCTGCTCCTTTGACCAGGTTGACTAGGAAAGGAATAAAATTTGAGTGGTCTGATGCTTGTGAAAAGAGTTTTCAGAAATTAAAGGAGTGCTTAACTACAGCCCCAATCCTTACCATTCCTAAGGATACAGGAGATTACGTAGTATACTGTGATGCATCTAGAGTGGGTTTAGGCTGTGTGTTAATGCAAAATGGAAGAGTAGTTGCTTATGCATCTAGACAGTTGAAGACGCATGAACAGAATTATCCCACCCATGATTTAGAGATGGCAGCTGTAGTATTTGCTCTAAAGATTTGGAGACATTACCTGTATGGAAGAACTTGTGAGATTTATACAGATCACAAGAGCCTCAAGTATATTTTTCAACAGAAGGATCTTAATTTGAGGCAAAGAAGATGGATGGAGCTACTGAAAGACTATGACTGTACGATTTTGTATCATCCAGGTAAAGCAAATGTAGTAGCTGATGCTCTAAGCAGAAAGTCAATGGGAAGTTTGGCTCATATAGCAGAGGTGCGACGACCATTGTTAGAAGACATCCATAAGTTAGAAAGTAAGGGAATAAGGTTTGAAATAAAAGAACCGGGAATATTATTGGCTCATGTGCAGCTCCAATCTTCCTTAGTTGAGCAAATCAAAGCCGATCAAGACAAGGATGCTAATTTGCTCAAGATTAAGAGTGAAATGAAGGATAGTAAGGATTCTGAATTCTCGGTGGATACTGAAGGGATATTAAGATACGGTAGACGATTGTGTGTTCCAAATGTTCATGATTTGAGAAAACAAGTTTTGGAGGAAGCACATCGATCTACATATACCATACACCCGGGAATGACAAAGATGTACCAAGACATAAAGGAATTGTATTGGTGGGATGGTATGAAGAGGGATATTGCGGAATATGTTTCCCATTGTTTGACGTGCCAGCAGGTAAAAGCTGAACATCAACGACCTGCAGGTTTACATCAGCGAATAGAGATACCAGAATGGAAGTGGGAGAGAATTACTATGGATTTTATCACTGGATTACCAAGAACTTCCAAGGGAAATGATTCTATCTGGGTCATTATAGACCGCATGACCAAGTCAGCACACTTTCTGCCTGTGAAAACAACCTACAATGTAGCTCAGTATGCCAGGCTCTATTTAAATGAAATAGTTAGGCTACATGGAGTTCCTATATCAATTATATCTGATCGAGGGCCGCAGTTCACGGCACGATTTTGGAAAGCTTTTCAAGAAGCATTAGGAACGAGATTGGACTTGAGCACAGCTTTCCATCCGCAAACTGATGGTCAATCTGAGCGTACGATTCAGATTTTAGAAGACATGCTTCGAGCCTGTATTTTTGATTTTGGTGGAAGTTGGGATATGTATTTGCCTTTGGCTGAATTTGCATATAATAATAGCTACCAGACTAGTATACAGATGGCCCCATTTGAAGCTTTGTATGGTAGACGGTGCAGATCTCCCATTGGATGGTTCGAAGTGGGCGAGGCTAAACTTATAGGGCCAGATCTTGTACAAGAAGCATTGAACAAGGTAAAGCTGATAAGAGAAAGGCTGCAGGCAGCTCAGAGCAGACAAAAGGCATATGTTGACAATAGACGAAGGAAGTTAGAATTTTCAGTGGGTGAACAAGTATTCCTGAAAGTCTCACCCATGAAAGGAGTGATGAGATTTGGAAAGAAAGGGAAGTTAAGCCCTCGGTATATAGGCCCTTTTGAAATATTGGACAGAATAGGTGCAGTGGCATATCGCATAGCTCTGCCACCAAAACTGAATGTTCATCCAGTATTTCATGTGTCTATGTTACGGAAATACTTACCGGATCCTACTCATGTCATTCAACCCCAGGAAATTCAATTAGATAAGAATTTAACCTATGAGGAAAAGCCGATGTCTATTGCTGATCGACAAGTGAAAAAGTTGCGGTCACGAGATATTTCAATGGTTAAGGTGATATGGCAAAATCACTCATTTGAGGAAGCTACGTGGGAAAAAGAAGATGACATCCGCGCCCGATATCCGCATTTGTTTGAACAATGAGGTTAGTATCTATCTGCTACTATGGTGATGAAATTCGGGGACCGAATTTCTTTAAGGGGGGAAGAATGTAATAGCCGTAAAGTTAACGAGAAAGTTCAACTAAAGGAATTTAGAATAAAAGTGACAATTTTGGAAAATGGAGATTTTAATTAAGGAAAATTTGGAATTAAAACAAAGGATTTCAAAAATGGAATTAGGACACGGTGAAAATAAGTTATTATTTATATGGATTAAAGAATTATAAAAGAAATGTTAAGAATTTACGTTTCGGGGCAAAAATGCAGTTTCTTAAAAGTTTCGGGGTTAAAATATAAATAAGAAAAAAATTTTGCAAGGACTTTCCGCTAAAAGTGAAATTTTGCAGAAAGGTCCCCCGAGATATTTTAAGGGCCTCAATCACTCCGGAAGCAATCCTTCGCAGATTTTTCCATCTCTCTTCAGAAAACTCTCCCCGAAAACCCTCTAACTTCTCTCTAAGATTTCTTCGCCTACGGACCTCGGATTCCGACACCACCACCACCAACGGACTCAGGACGAAAAGTTCTTCGAATCCATCCGATTGGTTTCTGGAGAATTGGCCGGAAATTGGTCGGAAAATTGAAGGGAAAAACGGCCAAAAAGGTAACCTCCGAAACTCCTACTTTTAGTTCTCAAACGCCAAAACTAACACCGTAGATCGATCCAGAAGGCACCGAAACCTTTGGATCTCAAATTTCAGGCCTATCCACCACCGCACGCGCCCCCACGCGCCGCTTCTCCTTCGGCGAGTGACGCCCACGCGCAGCTCCTCGGGCGGCGCGTGTAGCGCGTGGCAGCCGGACCTTCTCGCGTTGACCTGCGTTGACCGAGCTCCCGGAGGCCAAATTTCGCAAATCCGGAGTCGTTTTCAAGGTTTTCGGATGTTCCGGACTCGATTTTGGGGTTTATTTCACTGAATTCGGATCAGAAAATAGGATTTTAAGGGTGTCCAACTTTGTGCTTCAAAGAGGTGAGTAGATGATTCTTTCTATGGCTTGTTTTTACTCTTCTTGAACTTTACATTGATAAATGAGTATGATTACATGTTATTTATACTTCCATATGTTCTTGAAATGGTTTGGAAATGTCTGAAATATTTAATATATGATATGTAGTTCAAGAAGAGTTTGATTTTGCAATAAGTTTTGAAACACATTAAGCATGTGATTTTTACACGTAATTCGCATGACATGGCAAAGAAAATATGGTATACATGTGACATTGATTTTATAGTGATATGTTTGCCTTGGATATGGGCATGTATACATGTTTCCCCTGAATGGGAAGTTTTGACATATGAGTATTTTGAGACTGAAAGTCTGTATTATAATGAGAATTTATACTGGATTATATGGCATATGTGCATATGGTATTTTTCTGTGGAGGAATCCTATTGGAAACACTGTCTGCTAACAGCAGGTGATGTTAGCCTTGGTGCGCACCTTGATTGCCTCAGCTAGCAGGGGGGTGGTGCTAGCCTCGTGTGAGGGCCAACACACGGGAGATTATATGTGAAGGAGAGCGGAATGCCTCCTATATATGGGCGAGATGCCAGTTATGAGATGTTATTTTGCCTTCCCTTGCTGTGTGCTTGGGAAAGACCCATACAGAGTTCCTTCGCGTGTCCTCTTGAATGGTAGTAGGGCAAACCTCAGCGGGATGCTGAGTTTAGGCAAATCCTATACCACCAAAGTACGGAAGGGGTCAAACTCTTATGGTGGTTCTGATATGGGATCCTCCGAATATTTTAACAGAAATGTTTTGATGCATAGCATAATTTGATTAATAAATTTACAGTATTGAATATGATTTTGAACTTGATATGAGCATTGTTTATACAGTATCGCATACAGTTTGAAAGACTTGATTATGATTTTTGAACAGAGAATATTTGAAAATGCGGGTCCCATAAGAATGTACTTCTGAACGGTATATTTTGATATGATAAGTTTTACAATATGAGTACATCCTTATGTTGACCTGAGAAGTCATAGGAGGTGTTATCTGCTCACTGAGTTGTAAAACTCACTACACGTGGTTGACATATTTTTCAGATAAAGACCCAGAATTTGGTCCCGCAGCTACTTGACTGACTAGGTGTCGTGCCTCAGTGGTGAGCCTAACTTGTTTCTAGGCTCTCAGTGTATTATATTGTAATATATTTGTACTCTAGTGTTGCTCTGAAAGTCACAGGCAGGATCCTTGTTTCCGCTGTAAACTTGATGTATATAGATTTGGCATGTATAATTATTGGTTTTTTTGTAAACTTGTGAACGTTGAATAAAACTTGAATATGTGTTATCGTGAGATCATTTGCACATGTGTAATGAAAAGTTTTTTTCGGATAGTAACGGTATTCGCGTTCGTAAAGTACGGATGTGACATTGTATCACATCAAGTGTTTGTGCGGGTTAAATGACAAAGCAATGTTGATGATACTTGAGTTGCTTGTCGATGTATTCCAGATGCCAAGATTCCGCCTTCATTTTACGAGGCTAAAAAAGTCATTAATAAGTTGGGGTTGAACTACAAGAAAATTCATGCATGTTAGAATGATTGTATGTTATACTGAGGTGAGCATGAAAGTAGAGAAACTTGTAGTAAGTGCTCCGCACCAAGGTGGAATCCGAAACAGAAGGGGGAGAAGCGAGAAAAGGTGTCTAATAAAATTCTTAGATACTTTTCAGTTAAGCCAAGATTGCAGAGGTTGTTCATGTCTTCTAAGACTGCTGAATTTATGAGATGGTATTCTGAAAACAAAATTTCTGACGGCATCATGAGGCATCCAAAGGATTCTGAGGCATGGAAGAGATTTGATCTTCTGAATCCTCAATTTGCATTAGATCCGAGGAATGTTCGTTTGGGCCTTGCAATGGATGATTTCAATCCATTTGGAAACCTATCTACAAGTTACAGTATATGGCTAGTTGTGCTGATTTTGTATAATCTTCCTCCTTGGATGTCTATGAAGCAGAGTTCATTCATGTTTTCAATGATAATTCCAAGGAGAAAAACACCGGGGAATGATATAGATGTATTTTTACAACCACTAATTGAGGAGTTGAAGGAGTTATGGGTTGAAGGTGTTAAGATGTACGATGCCTTTAGCAAAGAAATGTTCAATATGCATGCAGCTCTTTTGTGGACAATCAGTGATTTTCCTGGCCTTGGATGTTTATCAGGCTGGAATACTCATACTGGATTAGCCTGTCTGCACTGTAACTTTGACTCCACTCCAGTCCGTCTCCTTCATAGTCGGAAGTGGTGTTTTATGGGACATCGCCGCTTTCTATCTCCGGGTCATAAATTTAGGATGGCCCGCAATAGGTTTGACAGAAAAAAGGAAAGAAGAAACCCTCCTCTGCAACTGTGTGGCGTAGACATTTTAAGATAAGTCGAGGATATTGAAGTTGTCTTCGAAAAAAATATGGAAACTGACGCTGGGACTCAACAATGGCGTAAGAAAAGTATATTTTTCAAACTTCCGTATTGGACGAATAATATGTTGCATCATAATCTTGACGTCATGCATATTGAGAAAAATGTCTGCGACAACATCATTTACACTTTACTTAATGATTCTGGCCGTTCAAAGGATCACGTAAATACGCGAAAAGACTAAAAGGAGTTTGG
Organism: Gleditsia sinensis; assembly: GCA_037074535.1. Taxonomy (NCBI): domain Eukaryota; kingdom Viridiplantae; phylum Streptophyta; class Magnoliopsida; order Fabales; family Fabaceae; genus Gleditsia; species Gleditsia sinensis. The sequence continues at coordinate 68,156,224 of CM073463.1, read as the reverse complement.
TGTGACGTCTGAGCTGTGGCCAGATAATGACGGTAAATATCCACCTGCTTTGTTCACATTGACAAATGCAGGCAATGAAGTCTTTCTCAAAACACTTAAGAATGTATCTGTACCTAACGGTTATTCCAGTAATATCTCCATATGTATTGATGTAAGACCAGAGGTGTCACAGCCCCAAATGATGGAACACATGACCGGCACGGCATAAGGGTTTCCCCCTAGCCGCAAGCCTAACACATAGCGTGCACAAACATCCAGCACACAATTCAGAGTACCTAATAAATATAACTGGCCACATATGCCACATCCAATATCAGAAAATACTGTATCTATATATATATATATATCTCATGAATCCAACATCCGTGATTCAACTTGGCCCATGGCCTCATAATATTCATGTGATTCAACTTGGCCCAAGGCCTCATAATACTAAGATCGTTGTAAAACATAAAACCGTTTTTCAAACAACACATCATAATACGCAAGAAGCGAGGATCCTACCTGTAAGTTCATGGAGGTACACTAGATATAAACTAAACTAGACAAACAGTACAAAAGAGCCTTGCCCAAACTGGGGCTCACCAACACTATGTTCAGCCTCCTACGAAGCTGTAGCTGGATCAAAATCTCTTTGACTATCTGTGGGGAGGAAACAGAAGAGGGGTGAGATCACATCTCAGTGAATGGGTAAATCACACTATAACAGAAACAGGGGAAACCAAGCACGAGTGTTTCGCAATGAGTTTAATAATTGAAACATTAAGCATTTAACCATAATTTATTGAAAGAAAAGCTAAACAATTCAAATGTATGTTCAAAAGATAAAACAGGATTAAATCAGTAACCGTAAAGCAAATCAATTATGCATGGTAAGTAATAAATGAAGTTATTTATGCAATAACAATGATGAATGAGATATTTTAGAAATATTTAATCTTTAAGAAAAATGCACTAGTTTATTGGAGTTCTTTCCTGACAGATCATCATCTTCCCCAAGCACATAGCAAGGGAGAGGTAATCACTGTAGGCGTAGACATAAGTCCACCCTAAATTCCCCAAGCACATAGCAAGGGTAGGGCAATCACTGTAGGCGTAGACATAAGTCCACCCTAAATTCCCCAAGCACATAGCAAGGGTATGGCAATCACTGTAGGCGTGGACATAAGTCCACCCTAAATCCCTGTGTCTTAGGCAGTCATATGCCCGTCACAGTATCCTAGGGCGAAGCCTTCGCATGACCATGGTGCACCAGTGCTAGCTGTAACGCCCCAAATTTACGTTACGTAAAATAAACATTTTTTTTATTCCAAATTATTTTCACAATTAGATATTTCCCAGAAAGATACATAATTCAATTCTTTATCAATGAAACAAATACATATAGGCTCTCTCATGTATACACAAAATACAGACCAAGTCTATAAACATTAAAGTATAACAGAAACGAAGATCCTGCCTGTAGCGTTCAGAGCACTCTAGAATACAAACACAGTATAATTCAAAGACTATGAGTCTTGGAAGCAACGTAGATTCACCCAGAGAATATATCACCTATCTGCCGAATCAGACTCTGATATTCTTATCTGAAAAATGTAGAAATATCGTGTAGTGAGTTTGACAACTCAGTGAGCAAATAATTCTTCCTATGACCTCTTAGGTCAGCATATGGATGTACTTATATTTTAAAATTTGTTACATAGAACATACAGTTCAGAAGTATATTCATATGGGACCCGTATTTCAAATATTCTCAAATTAAAGGATATTTAGATATCCAAAACCATATGCACCATGGTATGATCATTAAACCAATGTTGTTATGCTCAGTTGTATAAGCTATAGTAAAATATTAAGATTTGGGGATAAAATCATCACTTTTAATGCACCTGCCTCATTCGGCGATCTGGTTAATGCAGTTTGAAAACAACCTGCCTCAGTCAATGATCTGGTCAATGCAATTTGAAAACGACCTGCCTCAATCGGCGATCTGGTCAATGCAATTTGAAAACGACCTGCCTCAGCCGGCGATCTGGTCAATGCAATTTGAAAATGACCTGCCTTAGTCGGCGATCTGGTCAATGCAATTTGCTATACGCATAGTGACCGATCGACTACAGTCACAATAGTGATCAGGGAATGTGGCACTATATGTGTATATATGTCCAAAACTCATCCACTAAAAATCACATTTGACTTGCACATAGTCTATTAACTCGCATTAATATTTAAGAGACTTTTAACTGTAGTATATCGATAAGGACCAACTGAGTAATTAAACTTAAATGAGCATAAATAGTTATAATTTCTAATACATCCAATCACACAAAAGTTTCTAAACTTGAAATATAGAAAAAAAATAGAAACTCACTTGCCTTGTGTTAAAATTTTATTTTAATTAAGAAGAATGAGGGTGGAAATTAGAATTGAACTCTAATTTTCTAATTTTATTATAATATTGAATCTTCAATATATTATTGATAAGAAATTTAATTATGTATATATATAGAAGAGAACAATTGCCAGATGGGATACTATATACCTCACAGGATTCGCATTATTCAGTGTTCAAAATAGCAAAAATGTACAGAATGCAATGTGTGAAGGTTGGCACTTTGACATCTGGTGAGATTAATTGTGCTGATCTGAAGTCTTCGCTTCTTGCTCACAAGGACAAGCCAGCCATCATCAACCTAAATATAGGTCTGTTTAATCTTGTTTCTGTGACATTTAGAACACAATATGCATGTTACCCACGTGCATATATAGCTATTAATCTTAAAAAGGTGATTTTCTATTTCAGGGACAACTATGAAAGGAGCTGTTGATGACCTAGATCTTGTGGTACAAGCACTTGAAGAAAGTGGTTTCCCTCCTGATCGATTCTATATTCATTGTGATGGGGCTCTCTTTGGAATGATGCTTCCTTTCGTTAAACGAGTGAGTAACAATTCAATAAAAGCATTGCTCTAATATTTTCGTGCAATATTGCATAACTTAAGATAATGAAAATTCTTAATAGTCTAGATCTACAAAAAAAAAATGTATCAATAATTAATTTGTCAAATCATGATTAATTTAACCCACTAAATTTTTTATAGACCAACTGGTTTACTTAAGAATCTCTTTAAATAATTTTGATGGCATCTAATTAAGAAGAGGTTCTTGGTGGACCACAGGGACCAAGGATTAGTTTCAAGAAACCTATTGGAAGCATAACTATCTCTGGCCACAAGTTCTTGGGGTGCCCTATTCCTTGTGGGGTTGTAATAACTCGTTTGGAATACATCAATGCCCTCTCTAGTGACGTTGAGTACATTGCCTCGAGGGATGTCACAATCACAGGAAGCCGCGGAGGGCATGTTTCAATCTTTCTTTGGTACGCTCTGAGCAAGAAAGGTTTAAAAGGGCTCGAGAAAGATGTCCAGAAGTGCATAGCAAATGCCCGTTACTTGCGGAATCGACTCCGTGATGCTGGCATCAGCGCTATGATGAACGAGTTCAGCAGCACCGTAGTGTTTGAGAGGCCTCAAGATGATGGCTTTGTTCGTAGATGGAACTTGGCTTGCAAAGGAAACATAGCCCATATAGTGGTGATGCAGCATGTTAGTATTGCAATGTTGGACTTGTTCGTTAGTGAGTTTGTTCAGAAACGAACCGTCTGGTACGAAGATGGTCAGAATCATGAGCCTCTATGCATTGCAGATGAAGTTAGTGTTGGCAATTGTGCTTGCAAATTGCATAGTTGATTATCACGGTGAAGAGTTCATCGACTTATATGCATTAATTACTAGTGGCTTGAAATGTTAGTGCATGTGAATTCACTTTTCAATTTATTCATATTTCATATTTATGATTAGTTATAGAACATGACTTTGATGTATGTGATAGTTATTTTATCATTCAATAATTGGATTGATAGTTATCTATCATTTGATAACTGAATTGTTTACTTATTATGGGAATTATCAAATTTTAATAGTAAGACTAAAAGTGACCAAAAATTACAAATGCATATTATCAAAATTTAATAGTAAGACTAAAAGTGGTGATGCAGCATGTTAGTATTCAAATGTTGGACTCGTTTGTTAGTGAGTTTGTTAACAAACGAACCGTTTGGTACCGAGATGGTCAGAATCATCCTCTGTGCATTGCAGAAGAAGTTGGTGTTGGCCGTTGTGCTTGTAAATTGCATCGTTCATTATCATGGTGAAGAGTTCATTGGCTTATATGCAATGTTAATTACTTGACTTAATAAATGGAAATAGTCATTACTTGTGGCCGGTTTGACATGTACAATCGTGGATGTTAATCCACTTTTTAATTATTTAAATTTAATATTTAAGATTATTCAAATAATATGATTTGTTAGTATGTAACAATTATTTTATTACCTAATAATTTAATTTATAGTTTCTCTTATCATTTAATAACTAAATTTTTTATTTCTTATGAAAATTATCATAATTTTATAGTCAGATTAAAAGAGATAAAAAAAATAAAAATAAAACATTATATAATACTATACTGTTATATATTTATGTTTCACAGAAATGTGACAGAAGGAAGTTATATCCCATTATATAAAAAAAAACCGTAGAAAGAAAAAAAAGATTAGGATATAAGTTGCAGTTTATATCCTATAGTTTGTCTTGATATATATATTTGTTCTTTTACATTTTAAAGTGAGTTGTTTAATTATTACGAGACTTAATTAGTTAGGTAAATTGCAGTTTACTCTTTGTTTAACATAAATAATCACATGAATATTTAAATATGAATAATTTTTATTGTTAAAAGTGTGTTTCCCTTATACTTCAAACAAGTGCATAATTTTCTAAGACTATTACTGGAATTAAAATGACATTTTAAAATTAACATCATCTCAACAATAGCCTCAAAACATAATAATACTATTCAAAATATATACAAGTGAAATAGAGTTTTAATTAACAATCAAAATTTTCTTCCTACTTTGGGTTTTATGGTTAGAATATCTTCAAGTTTTATCTAGGCTAGAAACCCTCACTCAAACAATCTTTTGGGAGCAAAATTATTTATTATTTTACTATTCATGTAATTGTTTTTACATATACTTTTGAATGTAAAATACCATAAAGTGATTAAGTAACAACGAAATAAACCATAAGGAGTACTACATAGAATAAATTTATTTTTAACCAAACTAAAGAGTAAAAATAAGTAATAAAAATTAAATTAAATTATTATAGCTACATAATTTAATAAAGCAAAAAAAAGAAAGACAAGTATTAATGAAAATTTTCTCCCTGACTCTTCATATTATATAATCGATGCATTATATAACCTCATTATAATCAATATCAAGTTAATCTTTTGTTATGTAACACACACTAAGGGTTTATTTGGTTGTGCCTTCAATTTTTTCTTAACTAGTATTTTTGTTAATGTAAATGTGGTTTGGTCCATATTCAAAAAGCAATGTCAAAGAACTAAAAAAATGATATATTTAGAAGAATGATAAAATGTTCACAAAAAAGGAAGAATGATAAAATTGAATAGCATATGTAATTATTTATTTAGATTTATTGTGTTTGTTTAAAAGAAAATTAGTCAACAAATAATCAAGTGATATTAGTATTATTATATACATATAATAAAATTTGTTATTAATTTTGTTCTGACTAATATTTGAACTCAGAATATTAATTCTAGAGATGATTTCAGTGTCATTGAACCAATTAATTCATTAATTATATATAATAAAACTTAATATAAAAAGGAGTACTATAATGAAAGTGGACCAATTGGGGTGGCCTTGTCCTCAATTTAATTGCTCGTGCCAAAACTGTGCAGCATTAGTGGTACGTACCGTTTCATTTACAAAACTCTGCAGCATTGTTGGCCTTATTTGGAATCAATTTTAATCACTTCAGCAGTGGTTCTCAGGAAAATCTAATTAAATGCATTATGTAACTGAGGAGTAAGCAAAGAGCTCGGGTCCCTTTTGAGCTTTTTAAAAAAATTTACATTTTTTAAATTTTAATTTATGGGTAAATGTTTTTGTTATTTTCTCTTTAATTTTTAAAAATTACACAAACTTTTTATTTTAAATTTTTATAAGCACTAATTTAAAATTTTTTAGTGATTTGCATTAAATATTTATAATTTTTTTAAAAAATATATAAAATATAATTTTCATTGAAAATTTTATTATTTGATGCAAAATTATTTTTGTGCAAATTATAATTTTTAAAAATATAAGTATAAATTTAAAAAATTTGGAAAACAATAAGTATAATTTACTCTTTAATTTTTGTCACAAAATATTCACCGAAATTGTAATAGCTGTAAATTTAATAAAGTCCAAAGTAAAGAAAATTTTGAATAATAGAGAGAATTTTGAAAATAGAGATAAGAGCCAGTGGAAATAAATTTATTTATTACATGAATTAAAGAATTATAAAAGGAATATGAGAAGTTACATTTTGGCGCGTAATTTTATTTTTAAATGATAGTAATATATTTTTATTTATGTAGAAATGATTATGATTTGTTAAAAGTAAGTGAATTTTTAAGTAAAAGAAGTATTGTGTTGCTTAAAATAATTATACCAGCATCTAATAAATTTTTATAGTATTTTTAGAAATATTCTTTCTTTTAATATGAATAAAGATATTCATTTTAAGATTTATTTTATAACGATTTTTATCAAGAAAAATTATGATTTAAGAGTTTAACTAAAGATTTATGAGAATGAAAATTTTTAGAAATTTTTGGGATATTTTATGATGAAAAACGGAATTTATATGAATTTATATAAAAGAAAATTTAATTATTAATTATTTAATAATTATTAAAAAAAACTCAGAAACCATAAAACGAAACCGGGGGCGACGATTTCAGAAGGAAAGAAAGAAAGAAAAAAAAAAGATAGTTGCATAGTGAGTGAATAGTGATTCCCAATCTTTTCTCTCGATCTGGAGTATCGATTGGCTTTCGATCTCAAAACTGAAAGTGTTATTGGATTCAGGACGAAGAGTACTTCAGTTTTGACCGATCAGTTTTTGAAATCAACCGTTGAATCGCCATAGATCTGAAGTAGAAAATCTCGGTAAAAGGTAAGTTCTGAAAAACCTTACTTAGAAATTTCTAATTAGAAATCTGACTCCGTAGATGGATTCAGAAACTAGATAAACATTAGGATATGAATTTGTTTCGTTGATTCGGTAAAAATTTTGTGACGGTGAATAGTATTTTCCTGCGGTGAATAGTATTTTCCGGCATGAATAGTGACGTTTAGGGTTTATCGAATTCTCATATTATGTCTATGTTTTCTAGGTTGTTAAGCCACCACGAGGTGAAATTCTCGTTGTTGGACTCCTAGTACGGTGAGTGGGTTTGGGCTTTTGAGGTTTGGGGTCTTGGGTTTGGGTTTTGAAGTTTTTCGGTTTTTTGGTTTGCCATTTAGGGTTTGGAAGTTTGGGATTTGAGTTTTAGGGGTTTAAAATTTTGGGGCTTAGGGAGTTGGGTTTAGGTTTTTGGCTTTTCAAGTTTGGGTTTTGGAGTTTGAAGATTTGGGATTTGGAGTTTGGGGGTTTAGAAATTGGAGTTTTGAAGTTTGGATTTTTGTGGTTTTTGTGTTTGGGGTTTAAAGTTTCTTGGTTTGGGGTTTAGGGTTTGGAGTTTAGGAATTGGTAGTTTAGAGTTTGAGGTTTTGGAGTTTTATGTTTGGATTTTGGTGGCTTAGGGATTTTGCATTTGGGGTTTAGGTTCTTGGGGTTTTGTATTCGGGGTTTGGTGTTTTGGGGTTTTAGTTTTTTGGGTTTAGGGTTTGGTGTTTGAGAGGTTTGGGGTTTGGGGTTTTGGTGTTTAGAGTTTTGGATTTGAGGTTTGAGATTTTGGCAATTTATGGTTTAGGGTTTAGAGTTTAGTGTTCATAGTTTTGGGTTTAGGGTTAGGGTTTAGTAGTTCTTTTCCCTTTTTTCCTTTTGAATTATGGTTTAGCATATAAATGACAATTTTTTTAAGCTAATGGATTTGAGAGAATCTATTTTTAGTTAAGAGTAAATTGAAAATAATTAAGTGACTAAGGACCAAAGAGCAATTTGTCTAAGATTGTTAGCAAGGTAAAAGAAGGGGGAGGGATATTTCTATCATTTTGGGCACTATTTGCAATGGATTCATAGGCTGGGGAGACATTACAATTAGAAGTATAGATTAAGGTGGATAAGTTATATTTTCCTATAATAATTTTGTCAAACTAAGTCTGTCTTTCTTCAAAATTTACTTTGTAATGTTCTTTAAAAACTTTAGAGAATCTAAGTTGGACCATTTTAGATTGAATCACATTGATCAAGCAAGAAAATTTGATTGTAACAAGTTTTAGGTTAGGAATTATTGGCACAAAGAAAATACAAGTCTTGAGACTTATATATAGGTACGTGTGGTTTGCAATCTTAGTGGAGCCAAACACAAGAATGTCAAAGACTTCAAAGTTTGGATATTTAAATTTTATCTCACATAATTTAATAAAATTGTAAAGATACCCAATATATTATAATGGCATAAAAAAATTATGAACCTTGTACAGGTCATTATGGAGAGATTCTAATGACTCAAATGTAGAGATTTTGACTGCTGGATGGGGTACCATAGAAGAGATAAATTTTTCATAAGTTGGGTCAAATTAATTAAATTTGAGCAAAATTACAAATTGATCCCTAAATTTACTAGGACCCTAAATTTTAGTCCCTTAATTTATGCCACTACATCCCAAGTTCACCAAACATTCAATAATTTAGCCCTTCTTAATCTCACTTTTAACTGCCATTAAAAAAATTATGATGTGACCATTTAAGTAGCTTTTTGTTAAGTCCAATATGGCACATCACTTCAACTTAGTGAGTCACCATTCTTTAAAAAAAAGAAAAAGCCAAATCTCTCTGTTAGTTCGTTAACTTCATTTTCCATTTTGTTTTTCTCAATTCACAAAAAAAAAGTTTCTTACAAATCCTTCAACTTTTAAAAAATCACCACTTATACTTTAAACCATAAACCCCCAAAACCCTAAATCCCAAACTCCAATCTAAAAATCAAAAGCCCTAGACCCTAAATCCCAAATATGAAAACTTCAAAACCTAAATCTCAAACTTCAAACCCCAAAATCATTAACTTTAAACCCCAAACCCTAAAACCCAAAGCCCTAAACTCTAAACCTCAAAACCATAAATACCAAAATCCAAAAGTACAAATCCCAAACCTCAAAATTATAAAACCAATAAGTCAAAACCGCAAACACGAAACCCTAAAACCAAAATCCCTAAACCCTAAAACCATGAACCCCAAATCTAAAAACACAAAATCCAAAACACTAAACTCGAAAATCTCAACCTCAAAACCCAAATCCCAAAACTCTAAAATCCAAAAATCAAACCCTTAACTCCAAAACCACAAACTGAGAACCTCAAAACTCCAAAAACCAAAGCCCTAAACCATAAACATCAAACCCTAAACCTTAATGTGTATTTTGTCTTCTTCTTTTCATTTTTTAATATACACATTAAGTTTTAGTATTTTAGTATTTAGGGTTTAGTGTTTTATGTTTAAGGGCTTTAGGGTTTAGGGTTTAGGGGTTTAGGTTTTGGAGTTTGAGATTTTGGGGTTTGGACTTTGAGGTTTAGAGTTTGGGGTTTTGGGGTTTATGGTATTGAGGTTTAGGGTTTACGATCTAGGGTTTTAGGTTTTGGAAAATTGAAGTTTGGAGTTTAGGGTTTAGGGCTTTGGAATTTTGTGGTTTGAGGTTTTAATTTCGGGTTTTAGGTTGGAGCTTTGGGGTTTGAGGCTTTCTTGTTTATGGTTTGAGTTAAGGGTTTAAGGTTAGGGATTTTTCAGTTTGGGGTTTGAGATTTAAAGTTTAAAGATTTGGGTTTTGAGGTTGGGGTTTAGAGTTTTGAGATTTTTTATTTAGGGCTTAAGGATATGAATTTGGAGTTTTGAGATATGGGGTTTTGAGATTTACGGTTTAGGGCTTTGGGTTTTGTGGTTTTGAGGTTTGGGATTTTGAAGTTTAGGTTTTAGGGTTTCAAGATAATGAGTGGGTTTTATACTTATAAAATATCTTTAATTTAGAATTTTTATTTTTTGAGTAATTTATATTAGATTTATGTGTGATTGTGTGTTTGCTTTGTAGATAGAAAGAAGATGAAGAATTAATGAAAAATTGGAGTAAGAGAGCAAGAATTGCAGATTTTGGACAGTTTCGATATTATTTTACTAATCTGAGCAGAACTCTCTCATTTGGTCTATGATTGAGATAATTCAAGCGACTATAGAACACTAAGAAAAAGAACTTTTATATTGTGAGTTTTGATAGATTTTATTTCTAGAAGCTGGATATTGGCATCACAATCCAATGACGATGATGCAATTTTTGAAAAAAAAATATAGAGTTTGAATAGGATTGAAAGACATTTTTAAAATAGAATTTGAAAAGGATTTAAAGATCTATTTCATCTTTAAAAAGATCCTTGGGATAAGAAATTAAGGAGGAGGAGAGGAGTTCAAACTCTCTCTGGGCGGTGGCTTCAATTCCATCTTCATCTAAATTTTCCTTTTCTTCTTTATTTTTATGTCATCTATTATGTTCTAGTTTATTTTCTAGGACTACGATATAGCCTAATTATTAACCTTTGTATTTTCTATTCAGTTTATTCAATGAATTATTTTTCTAAATTGAGTTTCTATACTTTGTATAAAGATTCTAATTGATTGATCAACAATTAGATAATTTATTAATCATAATGAGACAAAGAGAAGATTTATGTGTCTAGAGCAGTGTATAGGAACCACAGATTACATGTCGATAGAGATATAGTTACATGGTTTGTGTAGTCTTAATTGAAAGCCATAGAACTTAATGAATCTTTTCTTGTTATAATTCACATGGAGACATTGAGAGTTAGCATTCAAAAGGTTTTTCTCTTAGACCTCAAGAGAGATTAATGGATAATTTAGAATATCTCAACTATCAATTAAGATAATGAACTCTAGATTAAAGAGATAGATAAATGTAAAGTGGATTAATTATAGTGAAATCGGATTCCCTAAAATCCTTATCACTTGACTGAGTTTGAGTTAGTTTTGCTTCTATTTTATTTTATTTTTACATTTCTAATCAATGTCTATTTGAACTATTCAATTGGGACAAGTATTAATAAAAGTGCTGTAATTAATAACATCAATCATTGTGGGATCGACACTCTATACTCGTCTATAGAGATTTTATTATTACTTGACAACAACAATGTACGCATACACTTAAACGAATATATAATTTGTGCATATCACAAGGTTTGGGGTTCAGAGTTTAAGATTTTTGGGTTTAAGTTTTATTGTTTAGAGTTTTAAGGTTTATGATATATGTGGTATTTTTTTATAAAAGATATGAGATTTTAGAGAAACATTTTTTTAGTTATAAAACAAAAGGGAATGGAAAAATAAGTTAAGGGACCAACGAAGACGTTTGGCCCTTTTTTTCTTAATGATTGGTAATTTAGTGAGTTGAGGTGGTGCGCAATGCTAGACTTAATGTGCCAAATATGCACTTAATGGTTCACATTAGGATTTTGTTAACAACAGTTAAGATTGAGATGATAGAAAGATTAAATTGTTAAAAATTTAGCAAATTGAGTGACTAAATTGTATAGTGACATAAAATTTAGAGACTAAAGTTTAGTAGTCTAATAAATTTGGAGACCAATTTGTAGGTTTACTCATTAAATTTTCTCAAAAGTTCTTGCATTGCTACAACAATTGTGAGATTATTTTAGAAAATAAAAATAAAAAAGATAGAGAAAATGTATAATATATAAATATTAAACTTCATTACAAAGTATTAAAAAAATTAATAATATATAATTTAATAATACAAATTAAAATTTATATTTAATTGTGACTATGTCAGTTTTTGAAACATTAAAGTGATTCAAATTGTATATGATTAAGAACATTGCCACATGTTCGGATCTTTATTTTAGTGTACCAAGAAAAAAGTAACTTAAAGTGTTACCCATGTCTTGTTGAGTACAGTTAAACCAGTTGTATATGTCAGTTTTTAAATACTAATTTTTTTTTGTGAAATGTAGTTTGATTTCATTTACAAAAATAAAAAAATGTGATGTGATTCTCAGTTTAAACTAAAAACAGAAAAAACTAAATATTGTTAAACACTAAAAGGTCAAATATGGAAATCTGCATCATTTCAAATCCTCCAAAAACACTAAAGAAGATGGACACCAAATTTCAACTAATCTTCATCGCCATTAATATTCCTCACCGTAGTCAGAAAGCCTCTCCCCCATTCCTTCATAGTAGAATATGGAAGGATAGAAAACTTGCCAAGTATTACTAGCACTATCACAAAAGACAGCACCACAATACTTCTGTCCACAAGATAGAATCACCAAGAAAAATCAAAGATGGCAGCAAGGCAGTTTTTCGAACATGGAAAAATCGTAACAACTAACTTTTCTAACATTCTTCTCTATTTTAGAGAGTTTTTTTTTAAAGAACAAGTATGAGGGTAAATTCCCTTCACAAATTTTGTATCACTATTTGAAGAACATAGCTGTAGATTTGAAGAAGAAGGTAGCAAATCTTAATAACCAAATTATTTTAATTACTACAAAGAAGAAAAATCTTTCACAAAAGAAAAAATCCCATACAAAAGAGAAAATTATAGAAAAAAAATACTGAAAAAAGATACAAATATAGGGCAGGGGGGCTGCCGCTCAACCAGCAGATGCAAATAGATAAATTCCAAATTAGTCATGAAAAATAAATATAATTCCAAATTCTATTAATTATTTATTCAACTTGATGAATTTTTACTGTTTCTCTTAATTATTATTTTTAATTGATATAAAATAGACTAAATTGTTCTGATGACTGAGCTAGAGAGATATTAACATTCTTCAAATTGATAATAGAAATGATTAAATTGTTATGATAAAAAGTATAGAGAGATAAATAGTGTAATTAAGATTAGAGAAAATGTTTAATTACAAATTTATTGGACTTAATTAAGGCATTAACTCAAAATTATAAATTGATTTGGCATTTTAAATTCAGACCCCTTTATTTTTTTAATCAAATTATCACACTTCATTTTTTTAGTCTAGTCTAATATACCAAAGTGTAAATTATGTTTATGCAACAATATATTCAGGAGAGATTATATTATGTTAATTTTTATTCTGTATTGTAGTTAGGCAGTGTCTGAACCAACACTACAATAAATAGACCTTTAGTGATGACTAAAGTTGCGTTGGAAGTCTAAAAGTCACCACCAAATGTCCACTTTTGATGGTGACATTAAAAGGTTCCACTTTTGGTCGTGATTAAATCCCTTTTTAGTGGTGATTTTGACTGATCCCCACTGAATGTGGATATTTAGTGACAAATAGAGGTCGTCATTGAAAATTGATTCACCACTGAATGTCAACATTCAAAAGTGACAAGATCGCTACTAAATCCTTGATTGTTGACAGGCAACAGCAACTAGAGATTGCCTTTGAAATAGATTCGCCACTGAATATTTATATTCAGTATCAACAAAATGCATGACCCCACTCCTTAAAGATCACGTTCCGAATTTTATCCGGGCACGAGACCGACACGAAATGAAGATTTTTCTCCACTTCGTAAGCCTAACCACCACATTCTGAACATAAAACTCGTTAGATACCTTGGTTTAGCATTTGAACTCATAACCACTCTAAAAAAATTTAGACATATTACATTACATAAATAAAGATATAGTTTCATTAAGCGATGCCAATTCATTTTTCATTTCTTACTTTACATAGGTTTACCTTTCCTTTTCACGCATTGAAAATGGGGATCCTGTCTATGGTAATAGAGCATACTCTAGAATACTTTAAACATATAAGAGAATAAAAGAATAAGGCCCAAGAATAATTTGGCCTCACAAGAGATAATATAACATCTCCACGCTTCCACTGCGCTACTTTGATACTAACTGAAAATGTATGTGTATATATATATATATATATATATATATATATATATATATATATATATATATATATATATATATATATATATATATATATATATATATATATATATATATATATATATATATATATATATATAAAGAAAGGGATGAGTCTTGCGACTCAGTGAGTAAATAACACAATTATTACATGTAGAAAAATTATATTACATATTAGGTTACGATTCAGCTTATGTTGTTTAAGTTATGAATATTTTGAAATATTCTTACTAGTTTTGTTTACTTATACTCATTATAAATATGTTATGAATAGTATCTTTATTTTAAAACTTATTCAATATTATTGAAGATTACTAATTCATTCGTTTACCTTAGTTTAACCTATTCTCATAATTTTTCTTATCTAGTTTCATCATCATATACATATAGACCTCTAAGAGACCCCTTGATTTTTCTCAATCACTTTTCGTTATTGTTCCTCCTTTAAGTAGACACTTGAACATTTCTACGTGCAAATCTTTACACACGCTGTAACAAATGGGCTAGATCCACTTTATCATCTTTCTTAAAATTATGCCATTATACTATTATGCTCTTACGCCATATAAAAATATCATATGTTATTTGTGTACATATAGATATGTATTTAATACTCAAACTATATATATTCAAGAGTATAATTAAAGTAAAATAACTATATTAATTTATTATATATTAATAAGACTTATTCTTTTATTAATATCTTTCATATTTATACTTTAATTATTATTATTTTTAACGCATTTTATTTAGTTTGGAGGATTCCAATCCAAAAACCATTTCAATATATCCAAGCACACAACCTGGTAAGGGAAGATCACCATTTTACCTAAGCACACAGCAAGGGTGGGTAAATCACCACATACACGTCTTATCCCAAGCACATAGCAATGAGACGAGTAGAATTACTATATTCTCGTCATTCATATTATAAGGTTTGGAGAAGCTCTCCTTAACTCCCTAACCCTTCCATATGATGACTGTTCTAAGCACACAGCAATAAGATAGGTAAATTACCATATTCTCATCATAGGTAACTAGGCCAAATGCCACTAGCTATTGGAGGAGACATACATCAACTCCATACTTATTCATAATTCAATCCTCATGTGTCATTTCGCACAAGGGGCTAGCAACTCCCTTACTAGTTAGGGTTATAAGGTGCACCAAAACTAGCAATCTCTGCCGCTAGCTGACAGTGTTTTCGAAAATGAATCTAATTAAATTATTATTAGTTTTATTTATTTATTTCATTGTTTTAAGGTTTTAAAAATAAAGTATCGTTTTACTCAGTATCTAGTAATAACCCATTGTGTTCACAAAATCATAATCATTATATCCACAGTGGATACTTTACCATCACTGAACATCAAATTCAATAATTATCACATTTAGTCATATCACTTTCATTCATTCATTTTTTTTTACTCATTTATAGTTTTAAAGTGTACATATACATATCCATGTGCTTACTTAAATAAAGAAATTTCAATTTGATAGTCATACCTCATTTCATTACATAAAACCTTATAATCTTATATCCTTATTCATTATTTCAATATCCATTAGGGTTTCCATCATTAAATATTATTTGAGATACCATTATACATAAATATTCACATACTTATATGTGTTCATAGTATAAGCATCATACGTTACGGGAGATCGTGATATTAAATTTTCCGGTTAGAACATTTTACACCCTTGGGATAAAATATAACTAATACATTATATACATAGAACCTATTCTAATAAATTCTCAAACCATTATGGATCATCTTCACTAATATTTGAACTATCCTCAAATTCACATATTTATATCCATAAATCGATATAATTATGAACCATTCACTTAAAATAATATATACACATCCATATAGGGTAACCAACTTTTCTTATTCCAAACTTATACTAAGTCATCCTAAAATCTTATATGTCAAGTTCAAGCCATGCATCTCATCATCTAAGTCTAGCATCCATTAAGCATTTTAAGTTCCCATGTATTACTAACACTTACCTAACAACTTTAACTTATTTCGACATGATGATTCTATAACGTTATTCTAAGGCTACACTATCCTCGCCATTGAACTCAAATCTTTAATACGCTTCCAATATAGTGACATAAAATTCTAACATCTTCAATTCCCACCCTAGCACCTTAAAGAGTTTCATAGCAAATGTATACACATAAAAAATTTTAATCTTGAACTATCCCAAGTTTTACATAAAAGACTTCATCTTAGTATGACTTAACCCATTAGTACGTATATCTTAATCACTTATACTATACTCGGACGTTATTTTAAAATGTTCTTCACATTCCCACTTTGGTAGGCCAAACTAATTCACTTAAACTCTACTTTCCACATTCCATCATGAAGGAGTTACAATACTGTTGATTCTTCTAGTACATTTTCAAACTATCAAAAAAAGTTTCTCAATCGATTCTTTTCAAATAAACCTTTCGATATACTTTTGGTAGCTAAAATCACTAATTACATTGTAAGAAATTTAATGTCCAAGTACCACCAAAATTTTCACTATCAACACTTCCAAATAAAAATTATGATCACTAATTCCCTTGTCTCATTTTGCCTAAGCTCACATAAATCCCACATATCTCAATTCCTCTCTTTAAAACATTTTCTTAATGCTCCCTATTTCCAAACAATTTACCCTATAATCACATACACTTAGCTTCACCCACATAAATTCATATACCATCCAATTCACCTATTTTCAATGAAAAGAATTAACCAATAATTTAAATTACATAACCTCAACACATAATATAAAATTTACAGGCAAAATATAATTCAACCTCATGATATAATTTTTGCTATTTACTTACCAACTTCAAGTTTTATCTAACATTGCTTTTTCTCCAAACAAAATCAGTCACCAACACCTCCAAAACATGCTCTTCAACTTGATAATTTTGGATTGCATAATTAACCACTTGGGAGTACTGTTGATCTACTGTTCATCTACTGTTCATTTTACATGATTTAGGCACCAAATTGTGTTATCTTGCCATGAAATTCGTCATACATGTACTACACTATGTCCTTAACAAAACCCATAACTTAGTATTTTAAGAAAACACCATGAATAACAAGATTTCTGAAATTTACCTAAGCTAGGCGTTGGTTACTGTAGCTTCAATTTTCTACTGTTTTCATGTAATTTTGCTGCCATAATTCCTCCAATCTTCATATATGTTACTTGATTAAGGTGCCTTGATACTTTGTTGTTGAGGATTGAAGGAAGGAGATGGAAGAAAGGAATATTTGGGGCTGGAAAATGAAGAGCATGCATAAGGGAGGGAGAAGGGAAAAATATGCAGAGAGGAAGAGGGAAAAAAAATATGCAAAATTTTTAGGATAATCTTACGTGGCCAGGAGAAAATAAGCGCCCAGGGGTAGTTTTGTCATTTTCCACATAAACCAGATTTTTTTAGGGCATTCTTGGGATTTTAGTGCAACAAAAGTGGTAAAAATAAGTAATTCTAGTAAACCATATTTTTAGAATAAAAATAAAAACTTTTATCTTTAAGGGGAAAAGATAGATGTTTCTCATAAAACATAATTATTAAAGCAAGATATGGCATTTTAAAATTTTGGGATATTACATTTATATTGCAAGAATTAAAAGGGTTCCAACAATCAAACCATCCAAAACCCTCAGGTCCAAGTGAAACTTCATAATGCAATAACTTGTAGAAACTATGAGTGGTATATGATGTATTTATCATGTAACTTTCAACAATCTGATACGAGTAGATATTATATCCCTAACCGCAATCGAATAAAAAAAAAATTCCACATGAGCATTTAATGTTAGCTGCTGCATATATATAACTAACTAACTATATAGAAAGAACCTTAAAAGTATTAAAGAATAACATATCTCTCTTCGTAAGACCTCCCTATCAATAGCCTTTGAGTCTTTTAGATGTTCACTCTGCTTCTGCTGATAGTAATTCAGTTATTAGACAATAGCATTGTTAAAAACACATGAAGTAAGTAGAGCAGTTCATTTAACCTTTTGAAGTTTGTCTTTGGAAGGGTAGTTCTTCCTACGTGCTTCATGCCACTGATGGATTTCTTGCTCAGTATAAGTCACTAAGAAAGATTTAACCATTCCAGAAACAACAGAATAGCAATTATTCATAAAAAATCAAGGCTGGAGAGTTAGATATTGTGCATAGAAAAAAGATAATAAATCAAAATATTACACAAAGTAATTGATAGAGAAAACGAATTCTTTATATTCCATTGAAATAGCAATCAAGGAAACTAAGACATCTGAATTATATGTCTTAAATTCTAGTACCAGCATCATGAATGGTCTAAACCTTATTGACTGACTCAAAGCTTGAGAGTTATACGCATTTTATTTTATTTTAGGACTTGATGCACAGCTTCAGACCTTTAGACAGATCCAAATGGTTAGCAGGGACATAATTTGATATATGATGGACTTGTATGTAAAGTTGGTACATGTTACCAATTTAGATTCTGTAGTGGCATAGATATACACTTATTTGAAAATGAACTGTTTATGTTGGCTTTAGAATTATGCCCATACATAACCATGATGTCCATTTAAGGATTAGAATTTGTTTCATGCATGACTATTAACATGTCGGAGTTGTTTTTTTTTTTTTTACAATAACAATTGTTTTGTCATTAGACTTGCATGCTAAAAGGCCATCAGCTCTCCTACATGCTACTGGCCTACAATACACATGGATTCCCCATAATTTGTTTTAGAATGGCCTAAACCTAAATTACTTTTGAGTTTGGAAACAATTACCCTCTTTTAAGTCCAAAAAGTTTATATGGAATGTACAATTTGAAATTTAAAGTACATATTAAATTCAAGTAATACCTATTAAGAACATTTCCAGGATTTTTAGAGACACTAGTACTTTAAGAGAAGGCTATCTCATGATATTTATTTACAATGAAGTACCTAAGTAGAAGAAAACCAAAAGAGCCTCTCTCTTTTTTTCTACATCTCCTTACCTCCCTCTCGTTGCACATGGGAATATGAAGTCACACCATTGGATAATCCTCCACATGAGCCATCACATTATAAGTCATACTAAGTCTGTATATTCAAGACGCACACATGTTCCTAATGCTTAATAATGGTCAAGTAGGACAATACAAAAAAGAAAATGGACTGATTAATTGCAATTGCATCTAAATACCAGGCAAGAACCTATAAGCACAACATTCGTATGAGTTCAGATTTGGGAACATTCACATTGCACAAAAACAATAATTTTGATTGCAAGTGGCAGAAAGTAAAACCCTAGGCCTAAAAAATTTTGAATGATAACCCTACAAAAGACCAAAGGAAAGCCGCAGGTGTGGTGTTCATTCTTATCCAAGTGCTAAATCATAATCTGCTGCAACGACCAAGCTCCCAACGACCGAGGTGGTATTTAACTTTTCTTCAATAATTTTTCAAAACTCGATAAGAATAATTTTTAAAAAATAATTTATTATTCACCAATGCTGATACAAACTAAAAGATTAATGCAAGTTAAATAAACAAAAATGAAATCTTATATAATCTTCAATTTTAGTCCACCATGCTTATACCATCTTAAATTTTTAAATATTTATGTTATCGGGTACATGATTAATGATTGATATAAGAGTAAAGTGTGTATTTACCAATTCGATCAAATTTAATTTTTAACTTAAATTTATATTAAAAATATTATAAAAAATAGAACAAAAATATTTTTTATTCAGTTTGTTTCAGATTAGTTCTGGCATTATTGTAACTCAATGAATAGTGCTACAGTGTAATTGTACAACTAAGAAGAAGCAATATTTTATTTCCTGAATCTCAGTTTATCTCTTCTGTCTTGCTCATTTTGTCTCTCGCAGCACACTTCACACATAGGGTGGAGATTATTTTCTAGGGTAAGGGGCATTTCCATATAGCTTTCCACGTTGAGTGTTTCTAGACTAGACAATGTTTTCCCAGTAAGGGGTTTGGTGGTCTTAGATTCGCTGATACGCGGCAAATGTTCGGGGGGATAATTCTTGTATAACCCACCACTTCCAATCTCTGTTCCAAGTGAAAAACTATGTAAGATAATCCATATGATCTAAACATATTTCTAAATTCAAAATAACATGAATAAATCAAACATGCGAAATAAAATAAGATTAACCAACCTCTCGCCATTGCTTTTCTTCAATTTTTCCAAAGGTTTTGGTGTTTCCAAGTCTAGTCTCACTCTCTCTAGATGGTGTAAATTCGTAGGAATGTCAAAAAGGGACAGACTCAGGGACCAAAACACATTTATATAGATGTTCTACCATCAAGAGCATTTATGGAGGAGTTACCATTTCAATTATGTCTTTTCATGGCCATTCAATCCCTCATTTAATAAAAAAAACCCTGGACCATAAAACTCAATAATGGAATTTGATTATTAATAAAAGAAAAACTGTTACAAAACTCACTCCCATGCAAATTATAAATCTCTTCTGGTGCATTGCTACCTGGGCAAGATTTGTAATTCCTGGTACAGTGCAATCCGTCCAGAAGTGGGCTGATTTCCCATCTCATATGTTCCATCTGAGCTTTTGCTGGTCTCGTCCCAAATTTTACATATTCCTCACCATGCACATGAAGCCTTCTTTTTCTTTTCACGATTGGCAAGTCCTCCGTGCTGCATTCCTTTTTTATTTATGAGCCCCCACCATTATTTCATCATGAAAACTTTGTTCTGATTTGTCAAAGCTTTTAGACCGAGACCTCTTATTTTGGGGTGCACATCGTCCCCCAATCCACTGGGTGGGTTTTTCTAGCGTCTTGTCTAGAGCCTTAGATTAAGTTGCAGCTTGCTGTCTCTATCTCATCACATTTATTGATAGGGATGATGTTTGTTGCATGGCATAGCTGGGAGGGGAGTTTATGACCGATTTGACCAGTTTCGTTCTTCTCGCAAAAGATAACATGTTCTTCTTCTAGTTGTTCAAGATCTTTTTCACTTTCTCTAAGATTGTAATATCCCAAAATTTTAAAATGCCATGCTATAATAATTATGTTTTATGAGAAATATCTATGTTTTTCCTTTAAAAGTAAGTGTATTTTTTTTCACATGGATATAATTTGTTTGATCTTATACTATATTTTTATTATAGCATGGAGCAATATTTTTATATGATTTTAAAACTTAATTGAGAACCTTTGTGGTATTTTTTTATGAGCTATGGGGGAAATAATACATGTGAAATTTCTATTTTTTTTATCTGGTTTACAAGTTTTATTCAAAATTTTCCCATTTTTGTTACACCAAAAATTCTAAAAAAATAATATAGTTTATATGGAAAATGACAAAACTACCCCTGGGTGTTTATTTTTCTCCTACCCACATGAGAATTTCCTAAAGCTTCTGCATATCAGTTTTTTTTTTCTTCCTTCTTCCTCCCTGCATCTTTTCCCTTATGCGTGCTCTTCATTTTCCAGCCCCGAATCTTCCTTTCTTCCATCTCCTTCCTTCAATCCTCAATCCATAATGGTATGAGAATTTATTAGAGTAAGTTATATATGTATAATGTATTGGGTATATTTTATCCCAAGTGTAATAACCGTAAAATTTAACGAAAAGTTCAAATTAAAGAAATTTTGAATTAAAGAGAGGATTTTTAAAATGGAGTAAGAATTGATGAATATATATATATATATATATATATATATATATATATATATATATATATATATATATATATATATATATATATATATTATTTATTTATTTATTTATTTATTACATGGATTAAAGAATTATAAAAGAAATATGAGAATTTATGTTTTGGCGCGCTATAAGCAAATATATGCTTATTTGTTTAAAAATGATTAGGTTTTACTAAAAGTAAGTAGACTTTTAAGTAAAAGAAGTATTGTGTTGCTTAAAATAATTATACCGGCCTCTATTGAATTTTTATGGTATTTTTAGAAATACTCTTTCTTTTAATATAAATAAAGATAATTGTTTAGAAATTTGTTTTATTATAATTTTTATCAAGAAAAAATTATGATTTAAGAGTTAACTAAAGATTTATAAGAATGGAAATTATTAGAAATTTTTGGGATATTTTATGATGAAAAACGGAATTTATATGAATTTTTATAAAAGAAAATCATATTATTAATTATTTAATAATTATTATTATTTTTAAAAAAATATATATTTTTTACTGTAGCACCAGCACATATATGTGCATACGGATACCAGAGAAGGAAAAAAACTGCAGCCCCCCTTCCACCATTTTTTTTTCTTTCCTCTTCGATTTTCAATTCCTCATATCTGGAGCTACGGACCTCCGATTGACGAACCGTCTAGACCGTTGGACTCGTGGCAACGAGTACTTTAAAACTCACCGATCAATTTCGCCAGAAAGTCGCTGGAAGGTCGCCGGAAAATCACGTGAATAGTACCTCCAAAGGTAAAATTTTGTCCAATCGCGTTTTAAGCTTCGTTCTTCCGAAATTCTTTCCATAGATAGTCTTAAAATTAGTTTCTATGCTAGAATATAGGTTTTTTAGGTTTAGGGTGAATAGTGTTTTCTGGCATGAATAGTGACGTTTAGGGTTTATGAAATTCTCATTCTATGTTCATGTTTTCTAGGTTGTTGAGCCACCACGAGGTGAAATTCTCGTTGTTGGACTCCTAGTACGGTAAGTGGGTTTTTCTTACTATAACGCATGTTTTACGAATTCAGTTTATAACTCTCTCATATGATTTTAACTAGTTGGAAGTATGTTAAATTGTTTTACCACTTTGAAAACCAATATGTTCCAACCATGTTAGAAATTATAAATTTCAATCCTAGTTGAACCATAGGTATGCAGGGCAAGCTTCTAGGCTGATAATTCTCTATTTGAGCTAGATTTATAGAAATGCGAACTTAGTCATAGAAATGAACTAAGTTAGCCATGAAATGATTTGATGCATGATGAACATCTATGCGACATCTACGAACGATCTATGTTTAAAAGGAAAGTTTATGATGATAAAGGTCTCTATGGGAATCCATGGATGAGATATATTTTAAAACGGAGTTTTATGCATGTAAAGAGCTAGATGGAGAATTATAGCTTTATTGTAATGTTATTGAAATGTTTTACTTTAAACTCTTTGAATAGCATATTTTCAAATGTTTTCCATTGGAGGAACCCTTTTAGATCACTGTTAGCTAGCCGCAGGGAGTGCTAGCCCTGGTGCACCATGGTCATGCGAAGGCTTCGGCCTAGGATACTGTGACGAGCATATGACTGCCTAAGACACAGGGATTTAGGGTGGACTTATGTCTACGCCTACAGTGATTGCCATACCCTTGCTATGTGCTTGGGGAAATTTAGAGTGGACTTATGTCTACGCCTACAGTGATTACCATACCCTTGCTATGTGCTTGGGAAAATTTAGGGTGGACTTATGTCTACGCCTACAGTGATTACCCCTCCCTTGCTATGTGTTTGGGGAAGATGATGATCTGTCAGGAAAGAACTCCAATAAATTGGTGCATTTTTCTTAAAGATTAAATATTTCTAAACAAGCTCATTCATCATTGTTATTGCATAAATAACTTCATTTATTACTTACCATGCATAATTGATTTGCTTTACGGTTACGGATTTAAATCCAGATTTATCTTTTGAATATACATTTGAACTGTTTAGCTTTTCTTTCAATAAATTATGGTTAAATGCTTAAATGTTTCTATTATTATCTTTACACTTAGATTCCAATTATTAAACCCATTGCGAAACACTCGTGCTTGGTTTGCCCTGTTTCAGTTATAGTATGATTTACCCATTCACTGAGATGTGATCTCACCCCTCTTCTGTTTCCTCCCCACAGATAGTCAAAGAAACTTTGATCCAGCTACAGCTTCGTAGGAGGCTAAAGATAGCGTTGGTGAGCTCCAGTTTGGGCAAGGCTCTTTTGTACTGTTTGTTTAGTTTAGTTTATGTCTAGTGTACCTCCATGAACTTACAGGCAGGATCCTTGCTTCTTGTGTACTTTGATGTGTTGTTTGGAAAACAGTTTTATGTTTTACAACTATGTTTGTATTATGAGGCCATGGGCCAAGTTGAATCACGGATGTTGGATTCATGAGATATATATATATATACAGTATTTTCTTATATTGAATGTAGCATATGTGGCCAGTTATATTTATTATGTACTCTGGATTGTGTGCTAAATGTTTTTGCATGCTATGTGTTAGGCTTACGGCTAGGGGGAAACCCTTATGCCGTGCCGGTCATGTGTTCCATCATTTGGGGCCGTGACACCAAGGGTGTAAAATGTTCTAACCAGAAAAGTTAATATCATGATCTCCTGTAACGTATGATGCTTATACTATGAACACATATAAGTACGTGGATATTTATGTATAATGACATCTCAAATAATATTTAATTATGGCAACCCTAATGGATATTGAAATAATAAATAATGATACAAAATTATAAGGTTATATGCAATGAAATGATGTATAACTATCAAATTGAGATTTCTTTATTCAAGTAAGCGCATGGATATATATATATGTACACTTTAAAAATATAAATGAGTCAAAAGAAAATGAATGAATGAAACTGATATGACTAAGTGTGATGATTATTAAATTTGATACTCAGTGACGGTAAAGTATCCACTGGATATAATGATTATGATGATGTGATCACAATGGGTTATCACTAGATGCTGAGTAAAATGATACTTTATTTTTAAAACCTGGAAACAATAAAATAAATAAATAAAACTAATAATAATTACATTGGATTCTTTTTCGAAAACACTGTCAGCTAGCGGCAGAGATGGCTAGTCTTGGTGCACCTTGTAACTCTAGCTAGTAAGGGAGTTGCTAGCTCCTTATGCGAAAGGGCACATAAGGATTAAATTGTGAATAAGTGTGGAGTTGAGTATGTCTCCTCCAATAGCCAGTGACATTTGGCCTGGTTACCTATGATGAGAATGAGGTGATTTTCCCGTCCTATTACTGTGTGCTTAGGACAGTCAACATATGGAAAGGTTAGGGAGTTGAGGAGAGCTCCTCCCAACCTTATGATATGAATAACGAGAATATGATGATGTTACTCGTCCCATTGCTATGTGCTTGAGATAAGACATATATGTGGTGATTTACCCACTCTTGCTGTGTGCTTGGGTAAAATAGTGATTTTCCCTTACCAGGCTGTGTGCTTGAGTATGTTGAAATAATTCTGGATTGGAATCCTCCAAACTAAATAAAATGTGATAAAGATAATAATAATTAAAGAATAAAACTGAAAGATATTAATAAAAGAATAAGTCTTATTAATATATAATAAATTAATATAATTATTTTACTTTAATTATACTCTTGAATATATATAGCTTGAGTATTAAATACATATCTATATGTACACAAATAACATAGGATATTTTTATATGACGTAGGAGCATAATAATATAGTGGCATAATTTTAAGAAAGATGATAAAGTGGATCTAGCCCATTTGTTACAGCATGTGCAAAAGTTTGCACGTAGAAATGTTCAAGTGTCTACTTAAAGGAAGAACAATAAAGATGAGATATTGGGGTACATTCTGAGTAGAACACTCTGGTTTTCCCTGAGTTTAGTTTCTAACTCGAGGCACTGCAGAAAACATTTAGACATTCCTTTATGATTTGAGCTTGCTCCATCCTTGCTTTCGAGAAGAGCATGAGGTCTTCGGCGAAATATAGATGAGATATTGGGGGACTTTATGATTTGAGCTTGCTCCATCCTTGCTTTCGAGAAGAGCATGAGGTCTTCGGGCAAAAAATAGATGAGATATTGGGGGACTATTACTCACATAGACCGAGTTGGTAATGACCTCATGGAGTCATTGAGCAGTAAGACCCAAAAGAAGAAAAATTTTGCAAAATGCCCTATTTGACTAAAATGAACATAACTTTCAGCTCAGGTAGAGTGATTTCAAAACTCATTCAAAACCCTACATCGTTTCAACTTAAATTTACCATTTGAGGGTTTTTTAACCCTGAAAAACTCTCAAAAACCCTAGTTTTGGGCTATTTTTTATTTTTCATATTTTTTGCTATTTTCTTCTATTTTCGAATTCAAAGTTGGTTAGGATTTGGATTCGAATTCTGTTTATATCTTTTTTATTTAAACCTATATCATTTTAACTTTCTATGCATTCAAACTACTTTAAAAAATAATAGACTTATAAGTTTTCTGTGTTTACTTTTAAATTTTACGATTTTTTGCTGCATTGATTACCGAACAACTTTATTTGTATACAGTATCCTTGCTTTTTAGCCCAAGATATAAGTGGGCAATTCTTTCTATGCATAGGACAAATAGGTAAGAGGATAGTGGATCCTCTTGCCTACTCCTCTAGAGGGTATGAAAGAATTTGTTTCGTCCATTTCAAAGTATTTTTATGTTGCTTGTTGGGACGCATTTTATGATGAAATTCACAAAGTGATTGCCCAACCCGATTTCTTTGAGAGTATCTACCAAAAATTTCCAATCCAGCCTGTCATATGCCTTTTCGAGATCAACCTTGATTGCTGTATATCCAATTTTTTTACTTCAATTTTCTCATTGTGTGTATACCCTCTTGGGCTATTAAAATATTCTAGTTGTTTTTTCTTCCCAATATGAAGCTGCTTTGGTTCAGGTATTCTAACGCTTCCATGTGTTCCTTCAATCTGCTTGCTATGATTTTTGTCACAATTTTGAAGCTGACCTTACACGGTGATATAGGTCTGAATTTCATGAGAGATTCTGGATGTTCCGTTTTATTAATTAACACAAGGAAGGTTTTGTTGATCTCTTCCACCTTGCTTGGATTCTGGAAAATATCTTTTATCAGGTTGCATTCCTATTGAATCCCATTGGTTGTGAAAAAAGATGGCTTGTAGGCCATCTGGGTCTGAAGGCTCCAATACTGAAGGCTGCTATTTTGATCTCTTCATCAGTGACTGGGTCTTGTATTTTTTTTTTGTTTCACCAAGGGTTGGGAAGTATCCCAAAAGAGGCAGTATTGGCCTATTCCCCTTCTCCTTTATGAAGATATTTCTGTAAAATTCCATTGCCATGTTTCTAAGAATTTTGGGGTTGTCAATCCAATTGCCTTCATCATTTTTAGCATGGTAACTCGGTTCCTTTTCCTTTTGTAGACCGTTGTACTGTTGAAGAATCTTGTACTCTTGTCTCCCCCATTCCAACCAATAGCATCTTGCTTTTTGGTGCCATATGAGTTTATCTTTGTAGGATAAACCGGGTTCTAGCTTTGGGCTATTCTTTTCTATCTCCAGATTTGGTATGGTGCTCGTGTCCTCTTGTTCTTCCATTCCCTGGGCTCCTTCATCCTCCATTTGTCATCCATTGTGGAATCTCTAATCTCGTTGTTTTGATTTTCACTTCGATTCAGGATGTCTTCTTCTTTCTAGGTTAAATGATGTTTTACCCCGCTAGGTAAGTTCTCCATCTTCCTAGTCCTACTAAAAGAGTGAGTATCTCTCTGAACTGAATAGGTGAAGGTGGCTACAGTTATCGCCAGCACTTCGAGAATGAATTTATCACTTCTAATTATTTTAATTAGATTAATCTTGCACCTTAATATATATATATATATATATATATATATAATAAATTTTATTTTTTGTGACTATATAATTACCAAAATTTACCGATTACTATACCTATTGTTACTTTTAATTGCTTTAATTAAAAAATGATGTAATAATTAAGAAATAATTAATGTTTTTAGGTGTAAAATGGGACATAAAGGAATCAACCTAGATTAGGCAACGTTTACACGAAGTTACACAAACTTGCCTATTCTCCTAATTACTCACTAGCCAATCATAAATAACATAGTCTTATAATAACTATTGCCATTAAGTCTCACATATAAGTTCTTGCTGTTGTGGAAATTCGAGCTATTTTTCCACTAATAGCAAATTTAACAATGGCTTACAATAATAAATAAAAAGCAGAAAAGCAAATAAAGAGAATACCAGGATTTGACGAGGTTCGGCCAATTGTGCCTACGTCCCCGAACACCACTACAAATATATTCTTCAGAGAAAATACAAAAGAGAGAAGATAAACTAAGCCTTTAGAAAAGCTAGAAGGCTTCAAAGTTTGGTGTGTAGTTTACTAAGGAGAAGGTCTCTATTTATAGACTTCATTTCCTATCCACTTCCAAAATCCCATCGATGTGGGACATTGGAGCCAAAAACCAACAAATCTCCACCTTGGCAAATAAAGTCCCAAACAAAATTTACAAAGTCTTCTCTCACAATAATACTATCTCTAGTAGTGTCTTCAAATACACCTATAGTGCTACCCATCTGCAATCTTCACAATATTGATCAAGTTCATACAATGTTGAAACTTGATCGATGTCACTATCTTGGTTATCATATATGTAGGATTTTCAGCTGTTTGAATCTTCTGAAGTAGTATTTCAACTTCTTCAAGAATTTCCCTCACAAAATGATATTGAACATCTATATGCTTCGTGCGTGCGTGATAGACTTGGTTTTTTGCTAAACAAATAGCACTCTGACTATCACAATGCACCTTGACGTGCTTCTGACTAACTCCCAAGTCTTTCAGCAATCCTTGAAGCCAAATAGCCTCCTTAACAGTCTCTGTAACAGCCATATATTCTGCCTATGTAGTAGACAAAGCAACTGTTGACTGCAAAGTAGACTTCCAACTAACCGGTGCTTTTGCAAGTGTAAACACATAACCGGTAGTTGATCTTCATTTGTCCAAATCACCAGCATAGTCGGAATCACAATATCCAACTACATATTGACCAATCCTTTTATCCTGCTTAAATAACAACCCAACATCCACGGTGTTCTGAATGTACCGTAGAATCCATTTTACAGTTTGCCAATGTCCTTTACCAGGATCATGCATATACCTGCTCACAATCCCAACTGCTTATGAAATGTCAGGTCTCGTACACACCATAGCATGCATCAAGCTACCAACAGCGTTTGCATAAGGGACTTTTGCCATATATTCTCGTTCAGCATCATTCTTCAGAAATAAATCAGCACTAAGTTTCATATGAGGAGCAAGCGGAGTACTCACAGGTTTTGACTTGTCATTCATGCCAAAACGTTGCAGCACATTTCTCATATATTGTTTCTAAGTTAGACGAAGTTGCCCCAATCGTCTGTCTCTATTTATCTCCATGCCGAGAATCTTCTTAGTTTCCCTTAAATCTTTCATCTCAAATTCTTGCTTCAGTTGAACTTTCAGCTTGTCAATTTCTCCTAAATTCCTTGAAGCTATCAACATATCATCAACATAAAGAAGAAGATAGATAAATGATCCATCTTGTAGCTTGCGCAAATACACACAATGATCGTATTTGCTTCTTGTGTACTTCTGCCCCAACATAAACTCGTCAAATCGCTTGTACTACTGTCTTAGAGATTGCTTCAATCCGTACAATGATTTTTCAATTTTACATACCATATTTTCTTTTCCAGCAACCTTAAACCCTTCCAGCTGAGTCATATAGATTTCCTCCTCCAAGTCTCCATGTAAAAATGCAGTTTTTATATCAAGTTGAACTAGTTCCAAATCCAATTAAACTACCAAGGCCAATAAGATTCTGATAGAGGAATGTTTCACCACTGAAGAAAAAACTTCATTATAGTCAATTCCCTCCATCTGAGCATAGACTTTAGCTACCAATCTCGCCTTATAGCGAATGCTTTTCTTGTCAGGAAATCCTTCTTTCTTTGAATATATCCATTTGCATCTAATATCCTTCTTTCCCTTCGGCAAACTTGCTAGCTTCCATGTCTAATTCTTATGAAGAGACTGCATCTCTTCATTCATAGCATTCCTCCACTCCTCATCTTCGAAACTTTGAATTGCTTCTTGATAAGTGGTAGGAATTTCATCATTCACTATTATATATGCACGAGCCACCATATCACTAAATCGAGCAGGTTTGTGTCTTACCCGTTGTGGCTTCCTTAATGCAATTGGTTCTTCTTACTGGTGAGATTCTTGGGTTGGAACCTCTTCTTCATTTGACTCCTCTTCTGCCATAGGAGTTTCTCCATCTTTATACATAATTGGGTCAATTCTCCTTTCAAACTCCACCTGCTGCGGAGCATTATTGATCTATTGAATGTCATCTTTCTTCAACATGGCAGATTCATCAAAGGTGACATACCTGCTAAAGATTATCTTCTTTGTTTCAGGACACCAGAGGCGGTATCCTTTAACACCAGTAGTGATCCCCATAAAAAGCGCTTTCTTGGCTCTTGGATCTAACTTCAATTCTTTCACATGATAGTATGCAGCGGAACTAAACACACGTAAGGAATCATAATCAGTAACAGATTTTCCAAACCAAACCTCCAAAGGAGTTTTACCACCAATTGTAGTTGATGGTAAACAATTAATAAGATGGCTTGCATATTTCACAGCCTTAGCCCAAAATTGTCTGTCCAACCCAGCATTGGACAGCATACACCGAACTTTCTTCAGCAATGTCTAGTTCATGCGTTTAGCCACCCCGTTCTGTTGTGGTGTATGTCTAACTGTGAAGTGTCTCACAATACCTTCAGCTTGACAAATTTTATCAAACAGATCACTTCGATATTCACCTCCATTTTCTGTTCTAAGCCATTTGATCTTTTTGTTAGTCTGAGTTTCAATCATCTTTTTCCACTTAAGGAAACAATCTAACACTTCATCCTTTGACTTCATCGTGTACACCCACACTCTTCGAGAAAAGTCATCAACAAAAGTAACATAATAGTGTTTTCCTTGCAAAGAAGCTGTCTTAAAAGGACCCCACACATCAGAGTGAACATAATCCAGAATACCATTGGTATCATGGATTGCAGTGCCAAATTTCACTCTCTTCTACTTGCCGATCACGCAATGCTCGTAGAAATTCAACTTACAGGTTTTTACATCTTTCAATAATCCTTGCTTTGCCAGAATTTGCAAGGATTTTTCACCTGGTGCCCCAATCCCATGTGTCACAACTTAGTTGCATCTGACCATTCATCATCAAGAGTTGCAACTGCAGCTGTCCCAACAATTGTATTACCATCATAGTAATACAAATTATTCTTCCGGGTGCCTTTCAACATCACCAAAGCTCCAGAGACTATTTTTAAAACTCCATCTCGCATTGTCACCGTCAATCCTTTGGATTCTATGACTCCCAAAGAGATGAGATTCTTCTTCATGTCAGGTACATACCTGACCTCTGTCAAAACTCTAGTTGATCCATCATGGTTCTTTAAGTAGACTAAACCGATTCCAGTTGTTTCACAAAATGTGTCTTTGCCTATGCAAACAACTCCACCGTCTATTTCTTTGAACTCAAAGAACCACTTCCGGATATGACAAATATGTTGGTTGCATGCTGAGTCAAACAACCACTTGTCATATCGCCTTGTGGAGTTTGTAGCAACCAGTGAAAGATCTGAATCTTTATCACTGTACTCAGCAGCATATGATTCTGCAACAGCTTTGCCTTTTTCAATTTTGCCCTTATTTTTCAATTTCGGGCAATCTTTCTTCCAGTGTCCCTTCTCCTTACAAAAGACACATTCATCTTTACTCGATCTACCTCTCGACTGAGATTTTCCTCTTCTTCCTTTCTTCTGGCCTTGTGGTCTGC
The DNA here is from genome assembly GCA_037074535.1 of Gleditsia sinensis. Lineage (NCBI taxonomy): Eukaryota > Viridiplantae > Streptophyta > Magnoliopsida > Fabales > Fabaceae > Gleditsia > Gleditsia sinensis. Next base: position 68,124,445 of record CM073463.1, on the reverse strand, counting down.
CTTTAGCTACCAGTGCTTCTACAACCACCTTTGCATGCTTGCTTTCCTCCCTGTCTTTTTTCCTCAATTCATGACTATAAAGAGTACTACATACTTCACTGAGGGAAACTTTCTCTTTCCCATGAAGTAACATATCTTCTATAAATTCATACTCTTCAGGAAGTGAAAATAGCAACATCAATGCCAGATCTTCATCTTTGAAGGTTTCATCAAGGTTTCTCAAATCAGCTACTGCCTTGTTAAAAGCAGTAATATGATCGTTCATGGTGGTACTCAGTTGATAATTAAACCAGAACAACTTCTTCTTCATAAAGAGATTATTGTGACTGCTCTTCTTCAGGAATTTCTCCTCTAGTGCCTTCCACAGCTTACTTGAAGAAATTTTCTTTGAGAATGAATATTTTTGCTCTCTGGAAATACGTGAACGAGTAGTACCACAAGTCAACCGATTGATGGTCTTCCATTCTTTTTCTTCAATTTCTTCTAGTTTCTCCTCTTCAATAGTTGTCTAGACCTTGCTGAAAAAGAGCTTCTAGAACTTCACCTTGCCACATTTCGAAATGACCCGTACCGTCAAAAATCTCCACCGCAAATCTTGCATTTGGTGCAGCAAATCTCGTCAAAATTGACGACGAAGAAGCTGCCGAAGTTGATGTAGTGGAAACTGTGGCTTTCTGAGTCTACTCCTTATCATCAGCCATTTTTGCTCTAAAGTGAAAAAATTACCAGTAATAATTTAGCCTGAAAAAAACGCACCAGGAAAATCCCCAGGAAAAACTGGAGGGGTCACACGGTCCCACTTAAAAACTAGTTTTCTTAGACAGAACTTTCCTAGACATGCACTTAATTAGACAATATATTACTAGTAATTTTAACACCAGCTTACACACAAAAAATCTCAAGAAATTTTTTCTGATGTGAAAGATCAGTTAAAACCCCAACCACAGAGCATACTAAAATTTCAAGAGAAATCGTAACCAAATCCTCTGATACCAATTGTTGTGGAAATTCGAGCTATTTTTCCACCAATAGCAAATTTAACAATGGCTTACAATAATAAATAAGAAGCAGAAAAGCAAATAAAGAGAATACCAGGATTTGACGAGGTTCGGCCAATTGTGTCTATGTCCCCGGACACCACTACAAATATATTCCTCAGAGAAAATACAAAAGAGAAAAGATAAACTAAGCATTTAGAAAAGCTAGAAGGATTCAAAGTTTGGTGTGTAGTTTACTAAGGAGAAGGTCTCTATTTATAGCCTTCCTTTCTTATCCACTTCCAAAATCCCATCGATGTGGGACTTTGGAGCCAAAAACCAACACTTGCCCATACTAATGAATTATGCAATTTACAACCACAAGTGCCAACATCGATTTCTTCTACAATGCATAGAGGCTCATGATTCTGATCTTCTTGGTACCAAATAGATCATTTCTGACCAAATTCACTAACAAACGAATCCAACATTTCAATGGTAACGTGCTCCATCACCAGCACATGTGATATGTTTCCATTGCAAGAAAGGCTCCACTTACGAGTAAAGTCATCATGATAAGGTCTCTCAAACACGGCTTCCTGTGAAAGATTGGAGCATTCCCACCATGGCTTGAGCCCTATCAAACCTTTCTTGTTGAGAGTGTACTAGAGAAAGATTGGAGCATGCCCATTACGGCTTCCTGTGATTGTGGTATCCATTAAGGCAATGATCTCAACATCTCTAGAGGCCATTGTTGTATTCTAAACGAGTTATTACAATGCCACAAGGAATAGGCCAACCCAGCAACTTGTGGCCTGAAATAGTTATGCCTCCAATAAGTTTCTTGAAACTAATCCTTGGAGCCTGTGGATATATATATATATATATATATATATATATATATATATATATATATATTCAGATTTCATTAAAAAAAATAATAATAAAAGAATATTTATGAGATAAATCTTGTTCACAAACTAATTTCTCCACCTCAAGCTTTGCAGCATCCATTTTCATATATTCATTAATCTTTCCAAGGGCGGCCCAAGGGTAAAACTAGTAAAGTTAAGACTTTAGGTCTCAAAAAATATATTTACTATCTATTTTAATAATATATTTTAAAAAAACATCACTTTTAAAATTTATTTTAGGCCTCCATAAATTTTGGGAAGTGTTGGGCAGATAGTGAATCTTCCTTACTTGTCTGAGAAGAATGGGAGGCCAAGGTTAGTTTGCTTCCTCTCCTATCTCAAATAGAGAAACAAATGTGACACACTGGGAATATGATAAATCTGCCCGCTGGGAAACACTTTTAAGTGGTTGAAGATAACTTCTTTTATTTTTGCAGTTTGTGCTTGGTATTTAAGTTAATTATTTTTTTCAGATAGATTCTTTTAAAAAATATTTTTAATGTAAGAAAATGAGTCTTTAAAATTACTTTTAAAAAATAATTTTAAATAAATTTAAAAATTGCACTTTAAAGATTTTTTAAGAGGATGTTAATTTCCAATAATATATGAAAAATCATGAAACTTCAAAAAAAAACAAAAAAAAAACAAGGTGCTCATGCAATAGTTGGCAAACCAACCTGCTAATCATAGGAAGGGAAAGCGAAGAAGATTCGTGGATATCACTAATTCCATGAGATCCCGGCCCCTCCTCTCATTTTCTAGTCATTAATGTCTAATTCATTGGCTTTGACATGCCCAGCTTCTTCTTTTTTATTGACTTGACTTCGTACAGTTAAACAAGTGGGACGTGACAACTGCTGTAAAATAGGAATGATTTTTCATGATTAAATTAAAACTCATATAAATGAAAAATAAGTATAGACATGAAATAATGGACGAATTTTTGTCATTAATAATTCAAGTCAAAAAATTATTAAGTTAAAAAATATAAATTAATTATTATTGCGTAATTTAAAATAAAACTCATATAAATGACAAATAAGTATAGACATGAAATAATGGACGAATTTGTGTCATTAATAATTCAAGTCAAAAAATTATTAAGTTAAAAAAATATAAATTAATTATTATTGCTTAATTTAAAATAAATATATATACAAAATATTTATATAAATAATTAAATCTGTACATAGCAAGCACTCCAATGCCAAAGAATTATAAAATAAACTCCAAAGTTTCATCAAACATAATCTTAATATTATCTCGTGATTCCCAGTATAATCTTTGATTTAATCATTAATACAGAAGTTTTTCTTTTTTTTTCTTTTTTTCACTCCTCACGCTGTCGTTAGCTTTTTTCTTTCCGCTGTTAAAGTTCCGTTTAGATAGCAGAACTTATAATTTATTAAAACTTATCTATCAGTATAAGTGTTTTTATGTTAAAAAAAATAGTGTTTTAATATGTTTAAATAAGTAATTTATCAATTTTCAATAAGTTAATTTTAATTTATTTCATAAATTAATTTTTTAAATTTATTAAAACTCATATAAATGACAAATAAGTATAGACATGAAATAATGGACGAATTTGTGTCATTAATAATTCAAGTCAAAAAATTATTAAGTTAAAAAATATAAATTAATTATTATTGCGTAATTTAAAATAAAACTCATATAAATGACAAATAAGTATAGACATGAAATAATGGACGAATTTGTGTCATTAATAATTCAAGTCAAAAAATTATTAAGTTAAAAAAATATAAATTAATTATTATTGCTTAATTTAAAATAAAAATATATACAAAATATTTATATAAATAATTAAATCTGTACATAGCAAGCACTCCAATGCCAAAGAATTATAAAATAAACTCCAAAGTTTCATCAAACATAATCTTAATATTATCTTGTGATTCCCAGTACAATCTTTGATTTAATCATTAATACAGAAGTTTTTTTTTTCTCTTTTTTTCCACTCTTCACGCTGTCGTTAGCTTTTTTCTTTCCGCTGTTAAAGTTTCGTTTAGATAGCAGAACTTATAGTTTATTAAAACTTATCTATCAGTATAAGTGTTTTTATGTTAAAAAAATAGTGTTTTAATATGTTTAAATAAGTAATTTATCAATTTTCAATAAATTAATTTTAACTTATTTCATAAATCAATTTTTAAAATTTATTAAAACTCATATAAATGACAAATAAGTATAGACATGAAATAATGGACGAATTTGTGTCATTAATAATTCAAGTCAAAAAATTATTAAGTTAAAAAATATAAATTAATTATTATTGCGTAATTTAAAATAAAACTCATATAAATGACAAATAAGTATAGACATGAAATAATGGACGAATTTGTGTCATTAATAATTCAAGTCAAAAAATTATTAAGTTAAAAAAATATAAATTAATTATTATTGCTTAATTTAAAATAAAAATATATACAAAATATTTATATAAATAATTAAATCTGTACATAGCAAGCACTCCAATGCCAAAGAATTATAAAATAAACTCCAAAGTTTCATCAAACATAATCTTAATATTATCTTGTGATTCCCAGTACAATCTTTGATTTAATCATTAATACATAAGTTTTTTTTTTTTCTCTTTTTTTCCACTCTTCACGCTGTCGTTAGCTTTTTTCTTTCCGCTGTTAAAGTTTCGTTTAGATAGCAGAACTTATAGTTTATTAAAACTTATCTATCAGTATAAGTGTTTTTATGTTAAAAAAACAGTGTTTTAATATGTTTAAATAAGTAATTTATCAATTTTCAATAAGTTAATTTTAACTTATTTCATAAATCAATTTTTAAAATTTATTAAAACTCATATAAATGACAAATAAGTATAGACATGAAATAATGGACGAATTTGTGTCATTAATAATTCAAGTCAAAAAATTATTAAGTTAAAAAATATAAATTAATTATTATTGCGTAATTTAAAATAAAACTCATATAAATGACAAATAAGTATAGACATGAAATAATGGACGAATTTGTGTCATTAATAATTCAAGTCAAAAAATTATTAAGTTAAAAAAATATAAATTAATTATTATTGCTTAATTTAAAATAAAAAAATATATAAATATTTATATAAATAATTAAATCTGTACATAGCAAGCACTCCAATGCCAGAGAATTATAAAATAAACTCTAAAGTTTCATCAAACATAATCTTAATATTATCTTGTGATTCCTAGTATAATCTTTGATTTAATCATTAATACATAAGTTTTTCTTTTTCTTTTTCTTTTTTTCCACTCCTCATGATGTCGTTAGTTTTTTTTTTCTGCTATTAAAGTTCCGTTTAGATAGCAGAACTTATAGTTTATTAAAACTTATCTATCAGTATAAGTGTTTTTATGTTAAAAAAACAGTGTTTTGATATGTTTAAATAAGTAATTTATCAATTTTTAATAAATTAATTTTAACTTATTTCATAAATCAGTTTTTTAAATTTATTAAAAAAAGTTTCTATGAAAATTAAAATTTACATGACTAGAAAGCTATTTTATACTTTTATAAATTAAAATTTAATCAAAATTATACTATTTACATCTCTCATCCTATCAAAACTATATCTAAATATTTAAAAAAAAGTTATAAATTTAAAAAACTCTATTTCAAGTATATATTCAAACGTTAAATAACTTAATTTAAAAGACTTTTTTTTATAAATACCTTTTGCATAAGATTTTGTTTTATAAATATTTAAATAAATTGTATATCCCAACCAAATTTCTTAAAATTCAGCAGAAAGGTGAAAGTTTTCCTTTCAATCACTAACACACAAACTAGGGCGCCCGTTATTTTTGGATTTCCTTCATTTGCTTCATCTTCAAAATGTGCAAATTAATATACTCAAATACTCTAATAATTGTACGATACTCACAAGTTTTCTCTGCTTGCAATCACCCTCATCCGGCTGCCCCGCAGCTTGGCCTTTTCCTGCATTATTGGCTCCTTTTTTATCCTTTTGTGTTTCATTTATGGTTTAAGATTAGGACCTGCAAATACAAGAACGAAACCCACAAACTTGTTGGACAATCAAGCTAGCTCAGCAACACCAAACTAAGTTATGCATCTGCAGTACTGTATTATAGCTTAAGCTATTAGTTAGTCTGTTGTGTTACGGTTGTACAGTAAGTTAGCCACTTAATACGATGAGTTAGACTTAGTTTGAGTGACTAGTCAGAAGGGGTAGATGAGACACCACTATATATATTCCAATATTGCATTTGAAAGCAATACAAGTTAGTCTTCTTCTCTCATAGCTCCAGAATAGTGATTTTGTTTTCATTGTTCTCTCTCTCCCGTGTTCATACACCGTGATAGAATCACTATATGGTATTAGAGCTTCAAAACTCGGTGATGGAGCAAAACACTCAAAATGCAGTTGCTGAGAATCAGAAGCAAAATTTAGTTGCCTTTTCTCACAAAATTTTGGTGAAACTGAATGAGAATGATTTTCTCTTGTGGAAGCACCAGGTGCTAGCTGCAATCTATGGTAACGATATGGAAAAATTCATCACTGGAGCTCAATTTGTACCTCCGAAATATAGAAATTTTGTTGATGAAGAAACTGGTCGAGTAAGTGACGAGTACGTTGACTGGAAGAAGCAAGATCAGCTTCTTCTATGCTGGATTCTGTCATCAATGACAGAAAATATGCTGACACACATAGTAGGCTGCAATTTCACCTATCAAGTGTGGGAATGTCTGCAATCTTTCTATGCATCTCAAACTCGGGCTAAGGTGCAGCAACTTAAGCTGCAACTGAAGTCGATGAAGGAGGAGGGAATGCAGATGAACGACTATTTGCTGAAGATCAAAAGTACTGTAGATGCTCCTGCAGCAGTAGGATTTCCTCTTTCAACAAATGATCATCTGAAAGCAATATTTGAAGGATTATATTCGGATCATGATTCTTTCATCACTTCTATATCTACACGGCTGGATCCTTGTACTGTAAGTGATATAGAATCACTTTTGATGGCTCAGGAATCCAGGATTGAAAGGTATCTTAAGTCAGTGGAAACAATCTCTATAAATGCAGCACAGAATAGAAACTTTCAAAGTGGCAGAGGTGCAAGTTCTGGTTCATTTACTAATTTTTGCAGAAATCAGTCATCCAATGACTCGAAAAACCAAGGCTTTCGAGGAAAAGGATATCAAGGAAGAAACCGAGGAGGTAGTGGTAGATTTAATCCTGGCAGATCACAATTAATCTGTCAACTGTGCAATAAAGCTGGACATTCTGTTTGGAACTGCTTCTATAGGTTTGATCACTCCTTTCAAGGATTCAGTAATCAACAAAATTCAAATGCACAGAATCATAGCTTCAGACCTCAAGGCCAGGCTGCAGCCACCCTTGCAACACCAGAAATCATTCAGGATGACCGTTGGTATCCTGATTTTGGAGCTTCAAATCATGTAACTCCGGTCTCTCACAACTTAATGCATAAGGCTGAATGCCATGGTCCAGAACAAGTTCAAGTTGCTAATGGAGCAGGTTTGTTGATCGAACATATAGGGACTTCTAAGGTTGAATCTTTAAATGCTAGTTCACATCTTTATCTTAAGAATTTACTGCATGTCCCTTCAATCACAAAATATCTTTTGAGTGTAAGCCGGTTTACAAAGGATAATAATCTATTCTTCGAATTTCACCCCACTCTTGCTAGTTGCTATGTGAAGGCTTAAGATACAAGGGAGCGACTATAGGCAGTCCATATACCCATACAAATACAAGAACGAAACGCAACACGTACGCCAAAAAAAGTATATAATATTTTAGTGTAATTTGGAAAATCACAACATCTGGACATGTGTCTTACTCCAAAGGAAGAACTGACTGTATTATTCACTGCTCAGTACTTTCTAGTCACTGAATGCTTGAGAACCTAAAGCCTATATGCAGCTCTTTATTATTCCAACAATATATCACCTACTTTTTTCTTTCTCTCTCACACTAATCATATATACAGAAAAGATGAACGATTCAACGGTGAAGAACATGCCAACGGCTACTTTCATTCCTACAGCTGTAACAAAGCTACTGCCTCCGGCAGTGACCGTCAGAGAAGAACGCAGCAAATTAGTAGAGAATCCAGAGAATGGTCATACGGTGAGCATTACCATATCTAATCAGAACAATGGGGACACAGAAGCAAACTTGGCTCAAGCGATCAATCACTATGTGGAGACTCTATCTCACAGCAAAATGCACATTCTGGGTAACCTTTTTCATGTTCTAAGTTAATTAATCTCTCCTTAATGACTTTGCAGCTATGTACCCGCTTCATCAACTAATGGCTTCAGGTTCCGTGCACCGTAATTATTGTAGGGTACCCCACTAATCTAGATTTCGACTATGGTGCATTGGCTCAGCTGCTGGAATTTCACATAAACAATGGTGGTGATCCATTTATAGGGAACTGCTTCGCTCTCAATTCAGCAGCCTTTGAAGTTTGCGTTCTTGATTGGTTTGCTAACTTGTGGGAGATAGAGAAGAATCACTACTGGGGATACATCACCACTGGTGGAACTGAAGGCAATCTTCATGGGATATTAGTAGGGTAAGTTTAGTTAAGCTGACTGTCATAAATCATTTCAACTTATAGCTAGTCTTTAAAGTTTCAGTTGATTTTTAAATAAATTTATAGCTAGTTTTTATAGTTTCAATCAATTTTTAAGTAAATTTTATTGCTTAAAAGTTTCAAATTTTTTAATCAAACCTCTAGTGTCAGCAGATCTAGCACTATATATACATACTGTCTGAATCTCATATACTAAATACTACATGTAACTTGCACTTAATCTGTTAACTCAGTATTAATAGTATTAATATTTAAGAGACTTCTCAAGGAAGTATAATGATAGGAACCTAATTAAAAAAATTGAAACTATAAAGAATGAATTTTTAACTTTTAAATTATAGAGAATTATTTATATATTAGTCAAAACTATAGAGACCAACTAAGTAATTAAACTTGAATGAGCATGAATAGTTATAACTTCTAATACATCCAATCACACAAAAGTTTTCTAAATTTGAAATGTGGAAATAGAAACTCACTTACCTAAGCTACCTTGTGTTAAAATTTTATTTTAATTATAAAAAATTAGGGGGCTAATTAGAATTGTAACTCTAATTTTCTAATTTTAGTATAATATTGAATCTTCAATATATTATTAATAAGTAATTTAATTATTTGCATATATAGAAGGGAACAATTGCCAGATGGGATACTGTATACCTCGCAAGATTCGCATTATTCAGTGTTCAAAATAGTAAAAATGTATAGAATGCAATGTGTGAAGGTTGGTACTTTGACATCTGGCGAGATTAATTGTGCTGATCTGAAGTCTTCGCTTCTTGCTCACAAGGACAAGCCAGCCATCATCAACTTAAATATAGGTCTGTTTAATCTTGTCTCTGCGACATTTAGAACACAACATGAATGTTATCTAACATATTTATAGGTTGTCACACCCTTAACAATAACCCACGTGCATATATAGCTAGTAATTTTAAAAAGGTGATTTTCTATTTCAGGAACAACTATGAAAGGAGCTGTTGATGACCTAGATCTTGTGGTACAAACACTTGAAGAAAGTGGTTTCCCTCGTGATCGATTCTATATTCATTGTGATGGAGCTCTCTTTGGAATGATGCTTCCTTTCGTTAAACGAGTGAGTAATTAACAATTCAATAAAAGCATTGCTCTAATCAGTTAGTGGGTTTACTAATGAATATATAACTTTAAGTAGATATGCCCGTAACTAGAATTGATCATGGGTCAGCCTCACTCAAATTAAATTCAAGTCATGTTCGGAATTCGATGTTAAACGAAGTATATGAGCCAAACCTCGTCTAATTCAAAAAAAAAAAAGATTATATATATATATATATATATATATATATATATATATATATATATATATATATATATATATATATTTTTTAAATTATTATGCAAATCAATTTAGTTTATATTTTATATATATTTTTCAGTACGACTTTGAGCTCAAGGCCAAACTTAATTAATTTTTTCTAAAATGTCTGACTTGAATAATGAATTTTTTTTTATCCAAATATATTGATTATATCCACATTTGTGCAACATAGCTTAACTTAATACTGAGAAATTCTTAGGTAGATTGGATCGACAAAAAATGAGCAAAATAGATATATCAATAATTAATGGACATGTAAGAATATTGTTCACTTCTGACATGTTAATATGTCAAATTATGACTCTTTAAATAAAGTGTGGTGGCATCTAATTAAGAATATGGTCTTGGTGGACACAGGCACCAAGGATTAGTTTCAAGAAACCTATTGGAAGCATAACTGTCTCTGGCCACAAGTTCTTGGGATGCCCTATTCCTTGTGGTGTTGTAATAACTCGTTTAGAATACATCGATGCCCTCTCTAGTGATGTTGAGATCATTGCCTCAAGGGATGCCACAATCACAGGAAGCCGTGGAGGGCATGCTCCAATCTTCCTCTGGTATGCTCTAAACAAGAAAGGCTTAAAAGGGCTCAAGAAAGAAGTGCACAAGTGCATAGCAAATGCTCGTTACTTGCAGAATCGACTCCGTGATGCTGGCATCGGCGCGATGATGAACGAGTTCAGCAGCACCGTAGTGTTTGAGAGGCCTCAAGATGATGGCTTTGCTCGTAGATGGAACTTGGCTTGCAAAGGAAACATAGCGCATATAGTGGTGATGCAGCATGTTAGTATTGAAATGTTGGACTCGTTTGTTAACGAGTTTGTTCAGAAACGTACCCTTTGCTACCAAGATGGCCAGAATCATGAACCTGTATGCATTGCAGAAGAAGTTGGTGTTGGCAATTGTGCTTGTGAATTGCATAGTTCATTATCATGGTGAAGAGATCGGTGGCTTATATTGAATTTTAATTAATTGACTTAATTAATGGCAATAGTCATTAATAATGGCCGTCTGAGATGTACTAATGTCGGTGTTAATCCTTATTTTAATTATTTATATGTAATATTTAAGATAATTCAAATAATATTTGTGTGTAGCAATTATTTTATCACACAATAATTGAATTTATATTTTTATCTTAGCATTTTATAACTAGATTATTTATTTCTTATGAAAATTATCATAATTTTATAGTCAGACTAAAAGAGACCAAAAAAAATTAAAAAAAAAACATATATAATAGTATAGATAAGACTGTTAATAATGTTACAAGGAAACGTGACATCTAAGGAGATTGGTATTTTTGGTAGTGAGTGTGAGTGTTTGGGTTGGGATTGGGTCTTCACTTGGATTGAGAGGTTTGACAGAAGGAAGTTATATCCCATTATATAAAATTAAACCATAGAAATAAAAAAACAAGAAGATATTTTACTTATATTTTTGTTTAACATAAATTGCAATTTAATTAATATCTTTGTTTAACATAAATAATCACATGAATGTTTAAATATGAATAATTTTTATTCTTAAATTTATGTTTTAAACAATTGTATAATCTTCTTAGACCATTGTCAGAATTAAAATAACATTTGAAAATTGTTAACATAATCTCAACAACAGCCTTAAGTACTCATAATAAAAATTTTATCTAAGTTAAAACCCCTCATCGATTTTTTGGATGCAAAATTATTTATATTTTAATATTCATGTAATTATTTTACATAAAATTTTGAATGTAAAATACCATAAAAGTGATTAAATAATAGCGAAATAAACCATAAGGAGTACACTTTAATAGAATTACATAGAATAAATTGATTTTTAACCAAAATAAAGAGTAAAACTAAGTGATTAAAATTAAATTAAATTATTATAGCTACATAATTAAATAAAGCAAAAAACAATTAGACCAATATTTCTGAAACTTTTCTCCTAGTCTTCATATTTTATGATCGATGCATTATATAATCTCATTAAAATCAATATCAAGTTAATCTTTTGTTATGTAATATATACACACTAAGATTTTATTTGGTTATGCCTTCAATTTTTGCTTAACTAGTGTTTTTTATTAATTTAAATATTGTTTGGTCTATATTTCAAAAAATAATGTTTAAATCCTAAAAAAATGACATATTTAGAAGAATGATAAAATTGAATAGCATATGTAATTATTTATTTAGATTTATTTTTTTATTAAAAATAAAATTAGTCAACAAATAATCAAGTGAGATTAGTATTATTATATACATATAATAAATTTTTTTGATTAATTTGACTGTGTCTAATATTTAAATTTAGAGCCTCACTTCTATAGTTAACTTCAGTGCTATTGAATTAATTTATTCATTAATTATATATAATAAATTTAAAATAACAAAGAGTACTATTATTAAAGTGGATCGAGTGCGGTGGCCTTGTCCCCAATTTAATTGCCCATGCCCAAACTCTGCGGCATTATTGGAACCGTTTCATTTACTATTTTAGCTGTCATGGCCCCTTCCCTTATTTGGAATCAAAGCTACATTTATGGCTGCAACCAATATTTATTGTGCTTACCAAATTTTTTCAAGTCACTTCAGCAATAATTCTCAGGAAGACCCAATTAAATGCATTATGTAACTGAGGAGTAAGCATATGGGTAATTTTTTAAAAAATGTATAAATTTTACACTTATATTTTCTTTAATCTTAACAAAAATTATACGAAAATTTTATTTTAAATTTTTATAACTACTACTTTGACTTTTTTTAGTGATTTGTATTGCATTAAATTAAATTATTTATAATCTTTTTCAAAAAAATACATAAAATACAAATTTCATTAAAAAATTTACTAATTGAAGCAACATTATTTTTGTGCAAATTATAATTTTAAAAAATATAAGTAAAAATTTAAAAAATTTCAAAAAAAATAAATATAATTTATTCTTAATTTTTTGTCATTGAATCTGTCGGCAATATATGGTCATGGCCCAACTACAGCTGAAAACTCAATTTCATACACAAAACATATGAAAGTGAAATGCAGCCTGCAATGCCTGCGCCCTGTGGTTCTGTGCGATGGTTGGGAAGAAGGCGGTCGTCTAACTCGCCAGTCAACGTCCGGCTACAGAGTGAGAAGGACAGAAATGTGTAGATATGGATCCGAAGATGCTGGCCATTACGTTGGCTTTTTCTCTTCTTTTTTTTTAAAAAAAATTTATTTTAATTTAATTTAATTTAATCACCAAAATTCTTTAAAATTTAAAAGTAAAAGAGTTAAATTTTATTATTATATTTAAAAAATATTTGTTTAATTTAATTTGTTAATCATATTACTTAAAAATTTATTTTTTTGTTAACTTTATTAATAAAAAGTTAATAAATTTATTTAACTAATCAATGATAACTTAATTAAATTATATTTGTATTTAAACTATATAAACTTTTAGTTATAATAGATTAAAAAAATGTATTAAATGCAGTTAAAACTGTATTTTGAGTTTTTTAAAATTTATTTTAATAATAATAAATTTATTTTAATTTAATTAAATCACTAAAACTCTCTAAAACTTAAAAAATTAAAAGAATTTATTTTTATTTTGATATTTAAAAAATATTTTTTTTATTTGATGCTTTTAAAGTTTATTTTTTTAACATATTATTTAAGAAATTAATTTTGTTTTAAAATAAATATTTTTTAATTTGTTAATATTTAAAAGATTAAATTAATAAAATAATTTTTTTAAAATAAATTAAAATTATATATACCTTTAAGAAATTGAAATAATTATTTATTCTAAATTAAAAAAATAGAAAAACTTATTTTTATTAAAATAAATTTTTTAAAATATATAAAATGAAGCAAAAAGTTGTGTTTTGGATACGTGGGAGGCTGAGCAAAGAATCCATATCCAAAATGTTTGGTGGATAGAATTTTAAATTTTTTAAATAATTGAAATTTTATTTTTAAAATATTTCATTATAATAAATATAAATTTTTTAAAATTTATGTGTTGACTTAAATAATATAAAAATAATTTTTTTTATAATTGAAATTTTTTGTATATGAATTTATATATAATATTAAATTATTCATATACTAAGTATAAAATATTGTGTCAACTTAAATAATATAAAAATTAATTTCTTATAGTTCAAAATTTTTGTAGATAAACTTTTAAATATATAAAAAAAATTGAAATACTCATACACTAACAAGGTCTTAAATTTTCTTTTGTGAAATGTGACGCTTCATTCCTTTTTTTTTTCTTTTTTTTTGGACAAATGATGCTTCATTCTTTTTTTTTTTTTGGACTTTGGGGATGCTTCATTCCATTTGGTGTCCGCTTGTCGTCTCAGGAAGTGTTGGCTGGGCTAGACTAGGGTCCAATACCCTCAGTCTTCTCGTGTGTTTCTGGCTTTGGGCTAGTTTTCTGCATCGGACTCCCAAAAAAAAAACAAAAGAATGATAATTTGACAAAGCGAAAGGTTGATGTCCAAGACAAAGCGAAAGGTGTAGTTGCTTGTCCAATTTTTGGTAAGAAAAAAAACATATTTTATGAGACTTATATCTCAATTAATAAATTTTAATTATTAATTAAAAAATTAATATTTATCTATTTTGATTTATACTACCAACTACTATTTTTTTATATTTATGAATTTATTATAAATAATATTTAAAATGATAAAAAAATATTTTCTTTTTTTTATCAACAATTTTGATTAAATTATTATTTGATCTCTTAATTAAAATTAATTTTTTAACATTCTTTTAACTTTAAAAAAGTGTCACTTATATCCTTTTTATTAACGCCTTGAATTCAAATAGAGAAAAGAAAAAAAAATTACTCTTAAAACTCAAAATATTAAAATTTAAATTTTATATTTAAAATATTAAAATTTTAAATCTTAAACTTAAATTATAAACTCTCAAATTTTAAAATTTAAATTCAAAAATACTATGACCAATCTATTGTCGTTAATCTCTTTTTTAAAATTTTCTTCTTAAATCAGAGTTACTAGTTTAATAATTTAGAGTTATATAAAATTTAGTTTGATTATACATACGTTCATCAAACTAAATAGGATCAATATTTATTTAAATTTATATAATCAGTTTAATTTGATTGAGTCTTTAAAATTAAATCGTACAATAACTTTTAATTTAAAAAAAATGTTAAGTAAGAGAAAATGTTAAGTAATAATTTGTAACTGTAATTAATGCTGATGTAGCAGCTTATCATTGGATAAGTTATAAGTTAGTTAGTAGTTGTTAAGTGTATATAAGCTTATGTATTGCAGAAGCTTCAATAAACAGCTTTAAGAGAATATACCAGAATTTTGCCTTTATTAACTACAATTTCCACCATGCAAGAGTGATTAAGCGCACAAACACGTAGGAGGAGAGAGGATATTTGGGGTTATTTCAAAATATCTAAAATTATTGTGGCAGTTCCAATATTATCTCATTTACTGGTTATATTCAGTTGTCTGTCAGCGTATTAGTGTGCCAATTGTCTCTTTCTCATCGTTTTGTCAAGTGCGGCATTGCTGTCCCAACTTTTGGCTGTGGCGATGCTAAGTTTTGGAAGTTTAAAATTTAATCTTTTCAATTTATTTAAGAATTAAATAAATTTATGTTTTTAGTTTATTTATCAAAATAATTTAGTCTATAATTTTAATTATATTACTCTTACACTTTTAATTATAAATACATACATATATATATATATATATATATATATAGACACACGCTAATAGAAGATATATTTAAATTTTATTTTTTGTGACTATATAATTATCAAAATTTACCAATTACTCTACCTATTGTTACTTTTAATTCTTTTAATTTTATAATTATAGATAATATTGCTTTATTAATGTGTTGAAGTTCCACATCGACTGAAATTGTGTTCTTTATAAATAAAGGCAATCCTTCTTCTCTTCACTCGAATTTTGAGAGTGAAGTTAGGCTTAAAATTTTTAATATGGTATCAGAGTCTACTTTAGTTTTGATGTGACCTATCTGCAAATGTTCATTTATGTAAACTTTACGCTCTAGATGTCCAACCTTGTACGTGATCTAGATGTTCAACTTTAGCTGTGAAGAGAGTGTCTTGAAGTCCCACATCAACTGAGATTGTACTCTTTACAAGTAAAATCAATTCTTCTTCTCTTGATTCGAATTTTAGAAGTACAATTAGACCTAAAATTTTTAATATAATGTTATAATTAAGAAATAATTGCATTTTTAATTCTATAATTATTCACAATTGTGCCTCCATCTTATGAAGCTGGCAAATCATTTCTACATTGCACTCCTGTAACCGATAAAAGGATGAAGAACAATTTTATTACATGTATATAGTGAGATCACTTAATTTCTCTCTACTTCATACAACAGAAGATTTTTCTCTTGCCTCATTTATTTGTGCAGTCAATGTGTTTGCTTAAATGTCTTACACACAAGTGGTCAACAACTAAGATCTCACTTTAGTTATCATAATAATGTCTACTGCAGGCTACCCCACTTCATGCAATGGTGACCCATTTACATGAAGCAGCTACTATGGACTAACATACTACAAATGAAATGGAATTATTCCTTGCGGGGTTCGTTCCTATATTCACGAAACACAGTCCCAGAGCCCCACCTTCCTTCTGATTTTTCTTTGTTTTGTATGCTTGTAGTTCCTGGGTTTACAGTGGCTCGACTATTATAGGGTACCTGTTCTTTGGCATCCTTACAAGCGTTGGTTGCACGGAATCGTCTTTCTCCAGAGGCCTCCACCTGTTACAAGCAAATGGAATCATTGTAGTTAATGGCTTGTTTGAGAGTTTTGAAGAGAATAGAGTGGGGTGATTATTAATGTGATGGAGTGCAGTGGAAAGGGGAAGAATTCCCATACCATTGTTTGGAAGTTTAATGAAAAAAGAAATGGTAATCTGTACCCCTCTAAAATATATCATCTCATTAATGGGATGAAAAGGGGTGAGTTTGAAGGGTGAAATTTTCAATTTACCTTTTAAAAGTAAATGAAAAAAGAGAAGGAATTCAACCCATCCCAAACTCTCCGATTTGGATGAGTTTGAAAATTGGGGTGTGGGGTGGGTTGGAATAGGTTTCCAATCCATCCTAACCCACCCCAACCCATCCTCAATTTATGCTCCTAATATCAAGCCCTACAGTTTAAACTGGAAAAGCCAATAAAGAGATAATAGAAAAGAAGAGAAGAATATGAGGCCTATCAAGTGTTGTTCTGGAAACTTTAGAAAACAGTAACATTTGAGTTTTAAGTAAGGTTCTGCTTAATTCTTTATTAAATAATACACTGTGTTTTCTCTTCTGATCTTACTTGTATCTGCAGACCAGGTGATGAATGAAAACACATATTTCAAGCTTGGCCAGGTTGATTCCTGGGCACATGCGAGGTCCACTACCAAATCCAAGAAAGCTGAAAGGCTTTAAGGGTGCCTGCAATTGATTCAAAACTTCAGTTTGGGTTTGCATAAGTATAAGAAAAAGGAAATCAAGAGTTTCTTGTGTAGAAGGAGATTACATCAAATCTAGAGGGATCAAACTTTTGAGGATCTGGGAAAACATCTGGGTCATGGTGTATAGAAACAACATCTAGGTTGATTGACCAACCTTTGCAAATCTTATATCCTGCAAAATCCAACATCAATTTAGCATCTATCACACAAACTGACAAGCATCTTAATAATGTGGTTTCTGTTTGTCTATGAATTTGTCCATACCATCAATTTCAAAATCCTGGGAAGCTTTTCGAGAGAACCAAGGTAGTATTGTGGCTCTCCGAAGTGTTTCACTGATCACCTAAAGTTCAATAATGAAAAACCATCAAGGTGAGCTTTGAAATTTTGAAGGTGACATTGAAGTTTACAAACTAAATGTGTTAATGCGGTGCTCACTTTAGCTGTGTAGGGCATGTTACTAACTTCAGACCATGTAAGATCTGTTCCATTCTTTCTGTTCGCTATAATTTGCATGTGTTCCTCCTGCAAAACCAACGATAAATTACATTTCAGTGTCTCCTAAACCTATATGAATTGATTAAAGTCCTTAATAGAACGAAAAAAATTTAGATACTGTTTTAAGTGTTTCCCAAGAAATTCTCTAACAAAATTATGACACATGAATTTTTTTTTTTTTTTAGAACAATCAATAATATGATGGTTAGATAGAAAAAATATCCATGTGTTATAATTTTTATCGAAAGAACCTTATTAAAAACACCTAAGGAACTTAACATAAGTCATTTTTATATAGATATTACTCTCAGTTGTTCCAAAACAGCAGGATTTTCTTCAAGAAATTTG
This sequence comes from Gleditsia sinensis, assembly GCA_037074535.1. Lineage (NCBI taxonomy): Eukaryota > Viridiplantae > Streptophyta > Magnoliopsida > Fabales > Fabaceae > Gleditsia > Gleditsia sinensis. Next base: position 68,106,256 of record CM073463.1, on the reverse strand, counting down.
ATAAGCCATGTAAGACCAGCAGTTGTGGTATCATGGCCTGCAACGAGCAAAGTTAGGATATTGTCCTTCAATTGTCTATCAGTGAGTTTATTTTCACAATCTTCTCCATCTGACACTCTGCTGTGTTTGATAATCAGGGACTCCAAGAAATCCTGCTGAAACTCTTCACCACTTCTTCTCCTGGAAATTGTGGAATCTAACATGGCATACATTCTATCTCGAGCCTGCTCAAATGAAACATTTGTGTCAGAGGAAAGGAAAAGTTCATCCATCCTCTTCATATTTGAAGCAGGACATCTCCTCTGTGGTCTATGGTTAGTTATGAACTACCTTTTACCTTTTTTCTGTTACCTATCAGATCGAAGACTTGGGATTGGGAACAGGGAAAGGGGAAGGGATAGGAATCGAACCCAAATACATTAAGTTCATTTCAATCTTAAAGATTGAAACTGATGCTGTGTGAATTATCAATTCATTGGCATACTACTTTGTTACCTTGATACCACGATGAAATGCTGTTCCAGGAATTTTAAAAGGCAAAGAGGCAAATGAGGAAGAAATGATCTTGAAATTGGCCCGAAATTTTTCCTGCTCTTCGCCGGAAGGCTCTAAGCTCATGATCATGTGTCCAATCACTTTGAGAGTAAACTGTAATTTAACTAATGAATTAGTGTGAAATAAATTAAGTAAAACTGAGAAATTTGCTATATTTGATGCACTCAACTGTAGAAGCCTCTTCAAGAACCAGAACTTTTCTTCCAGCCCATTGATCTAACGTCTTCATTGCCTGAGTATTAATAAAATGGAAATACTTTTTCAGACCATCCATGGACAAAGGTTCTGCAATTATCCTCCTTAGTCGCTTGTGTGCTTCTCCAGTGCTTTGAAGCAAGCTGGTGGGGCCTAGAACTTGCTGCCCTGTGTAAAACAAGTTCAAGCTCACAATCCCATCTTTCCCAGTTAACAATATCTTGCTTGCTTCTCTCCCAGTCATGAAGACAGTGTATCTCCCAAGGACAAAGCTCTTGAACACCTTCCCATATCTAAGAGGAAATTTCCAAAAATGTTAAGATCAGAAGGAAGAAATCTTTTGAGTTTTGAGCTATGAAACACAGATAAAGTGACAGTGCTTTATAGGTTCCGTGCAAAAGCAACTCATAAAGTTTTGTTTGGTTCTTACCTCTGCTGCCTCTTGTTCATGAAGCTAAATATGCCAGAAGGACTTGAAAAGTCTGAAATGAATGAGAAACTCTCACCCACAATAGGCCAACCAAGGCTGCCAGGGATGCCTTCCATTGCCTTGGGAGAACGACTGAAATAAAGCAATAAGAAAGCTGATAGCACTAAAATGGCAGAGATGAGAAAGATCAGAAAATTGAAAAGCTCCATTCCCATTCACTGCCTCGAGCTTGCTCAAAGAGTACTTGGACTAGAAGTTTATCAAAAAATGCTATTTCTCTCGCATACAATCATTAGCAACTATTAGTTTGCCTCTATCTTGGACTTGCTTTGTTAGAACATTTGTAATATATTTCAGAGTCTCTGCTCAAAACCAAACTTATATATAGCACTTCAAAGAGTAGGACCAACATTACTTTGAAACTTAGTCAAAAAATATGGAGGCGAAATGTATAGATAAAAGATATCATCAAAGCTTCAAATTTTAACTATGTTCATTTCTTGAGTTTAAGCTATAAAAAAATTTATTATCAATTCTCTATTTTTGATCTAAATAATCTGTCTTTAATTAAATTGTAGAGATGAATTAATTGAAATATACACAAATTAGACTGAATATCCCTTAATTGAAATAAATAAAAAATTACTTTAAAACTTTTTTATTGGTCAAAGAGAAAGGCCAAAAATGGTTTGCTAACATTCTCTAAAATTATTTGTGGAAGGATCCACTTTGAGGGAGTAATTCCAAAACTTTTAGGGGCTTTGGAGGCATCGCTTTTCCCTTTGTTCTTGTCGGCATCAATTATATTAATTGCTCTACTTGACAAGTCTAGATTTGTCTTCTTGTAGAATACTAATTTAATATTTTATTTTTTAAAAATAAATAATAATATATATGGTTCGATTAAAACATGGCTCTCGCTTACCATAGTTGCCGCCCTAGGCTACCAGTTGTATTCTATGAAATGCAAATTATCTAAATTTCGTATTTTTAATAAAGAAGGAATAATTGAAGCTCCCTGGTTGCAGGGTTCTTTGGTCTGAGTTCTCTTTTTCAATTAAATATTTGTAATATAAGAGAATATCAGTACTGTGTACAAATTTGAACAGTTAAATTAGTTTAATAAAAAATAAATGAGAAAATTAGATAAATGAAAAAAATAGTTGAAAAGAATGTAGTATTTATAATTGATTTTAAAAAAAATATAATAATAATTTTAATCATTCTCCAAAAAAAAACAAAATCTGAAGAAAATGTATGCATTATAATACTAGAAGAAGTTACACTTGGGAAGAGATGAACTAAACTTTGACATTTAGGCAGCTTATACTTAAAACGAGAACTAAATTTCCCTCATATGGGCTCTGTTTCAAGGGTTGAAATTGGCCCAGAGCAAAGGGCATCCTCCCCAAAGATTCAGAAAAATGCTTGTACGTATCTATATTTAATACATCATTTAAAAATTATAATATTAAAATTATATTATTTTATTTATAAAATATATTATATATTTATATATAAATAAATCTTTAGATAATTTAATATTATGTACAGATATATTTTTAATAGATAATTATTATATTTTTAATATATTATATATATAATGTTAAATACCATTTCTATCACATTTAATCGCAATTGAACTATTGGATCATAAATTGTTTATTTTTTTGATTTAGTGATCAATCTAATTTTTAAAATATTAGTTTAGATAATTTACAAGAAGTGATCTTTCAAAAATATTTTATGATTTTTTAAATAATGTTTGAAGTCATAACTTAACTGTAAAAGTTAAATATTATTGTATATAAAAAAATTCGTTTTATGATAGTATAATTATCAAAAGATGAAGTCCTACTTATTAGAAAAATTCAAGAACTCAGCTTTACAGTTTCGTTCGTATAGACACATTTAAAGTGTACATAAGTTCAGTTGAATTCGATCAGTTTTAAAGATTCAATTAAATTAAATTAATTATAAAATATTTTAAAAAAATAAATTCATTCAATTTAGTCCAAATCTATAAAATTAAATTAAACCGAACTTATAGAAATTTAATTTAATTTATGGATTTTTTTTTCCCATTATTTGATCCCCGCATTGCGTTCATGAACTGCTCTCCCCCAAGGCAGCACAAGTCTCAACCGATTCTAAACAAAAAATAAACCAAAGGCAAAGGTTTCGCATTTTAGATACAAGAGGATCAAAACTTGAGAAAGTTGTTGTTAACGAAACCGTTCGTGCGTTTGTTGCCGCCCTCCCTTGGGTGCGAGTGAGCTATGCAAGCTTTTTATCTGCTCTGCAGGCCACATCAATTGACTTCAAAAAAAAAAAAAATGGATGAGAGAAGGAGAGCACTGCACTGAGTTCCTGTCCTCTATTTCTTTCATTGCAATTAGTACACTTTCTTTTTTAAAAATTGCAAGCTCTATGCCCAAAGTGACTATCTCTATGCCCAAAGGGACTATCTTTCACATTTAGATTGTGAGCTCGTAGAAGACTGAAGAAGGTGGCATGAAATGAAGGGGCAAGAAAGGGCAGAGACTTCAAGTAGAAGGACCAGTACCTCTATGGCCACAGAAACAGTGAAAAAAGTTACTAAATATAATATTAAAAATGTTTGAAGTAACAGTCATTTCAATCCGATTTATTTGAAATTTTCTTTCAACTGAAAAATAAATTAAACCACTTGACTCACTATATAAAATAACCAATTTAAATCATTCAAAATCAAATTTTTTTTTCAATTTTTTGATATTTTGATAAATTTTATTCAATTTTGGACACCCTAAGCCACATCTTAGAATTTGAAAGAAAATACATTTTAGTTCTCTAAATTATGATCTAATTACTAATTTAGTACATATACTTAAAAATGAGACTACACTCTCAATTTCGTAATCTTTAATATTCCAATTACACATGAGAAGTAAATAATCTTACCTTATTTCTATGAGCAAATTTTTTCCTCTTTTTAGTTCTTTCACCTAAAATTCAACTTTACTGCACTAAAGTACCGCCATTAATCTTCAAGAAAATTACTCCAATTTTATTAGATTTTTTTATAAGTGGAAAGAAAACAAATAAAGACAAAACCTGCAAATAAATATTAAAAGAGATCTTCACATTGAAGGGAGTAAAATATATTTTTTCCTAAAATTTGAGACAAACCCTGTCTTCTCCCTCTTACATTCTAAAGAGAATAAACTTCTCTGTGGGTAAACATATAACTTGTCAAATTTGATCATGCTATTTCAGAAGCTGCTTATTCAAATATTACTTTCATTCAACATCTTCCATCCATTTCCATTAGTCCTTGCTCTAAATCTTTATGTTAAACTGTGATTCTAACCTAGAACTGCAGAAAATACATAACAACAGACTATGATTTAACCCTAAAACTATAGAACATAGATAACAATATAGGACTATGAACTGCACAATGATAATCTTCACAAGCCTCACCAGTTATACATACATATGTACAAGATGTTACTTGTGACGAATATCCCGTTACCAATAATTTACTGCTGTTAGTTATCAGCTAGTTCTTCCGATTGAAGTCTAAGAAGTCAGGGCCTGGCTGCCCGTTAAAAGGCTGATCAGAAGGTGATGGTGCCATGCCATGCTGCGGTTGCTGTTGCGGCTGCTGCAGTGGAGGATTTGCAAATGGATTCAAGGCTAACTGGGAAGCAAATTGAGAGAGCAGCCCACCGAAAGAAGGGTTACCATTAATAGCAGCAATTTGGTTAGTTTGTAGCTTGAGGCGCTGCAGTTCTTCCTTCAATGCTTCATTGAGAGCTACAGGCACCGATAAGATTGTCCACGTTAATATCCAAAAGCTATATAGAAAAACCAGGAAGAGAATATGCAGAAAGGTTCCTCTAAGCTTGAAGTTTTTTGAAAACAATGTGCAGAAATGAAAAGAACCATATTTTTGTTCCTACCACCAGAGAAGTGGATTTTCAATTTTATTTTTTCAATTTAGTTCCTTAAATATGAAAGTACTTGCAATATTACGCCATAGTTTAGAATTTAATGTCAAACTTAATTTACTACTAAAATTGTAGTTTTCTACTACATTTATCTAATTTGATATATGAATTAGTACTCATTTAACATTGAATTGATACTCGTAGTACTAAGACAAAATTTCTAATTTTTCAATTAAATTAACCTTATTTAGAATTCTGTCTAAGTTTTATGATAATGCTAATTTAGTACTAAGTGAGTATCAATTCACATACTAAGTTAGATAAAAATGGCAGAAATCTGTAATTTCAATGATAAGTTCAATTTGACGTCAGATTTTGGATAGTAATTTAACTAAAAGGTGATATCTCAAGCACTTTTATCTCTAAAAAAATAAAATAAAAAAATTGATTTATGAGGGACTAAATTGAAAGTTCACATATCTATTAAGTACTAAAATATAATCTATCTCAAATATTATTCATTCAACAATTAGTCTAATGACTGAGCGTTTTGTTTATTTAACTCAATATGAAAAAATAAATGGGAAAGCACAATTCCAAATTTTCATAGCACCAAAACAACTCTGGAACTAAGCATACCATCTCTAAGCTGTGCTTGTTGTTCCATAGCCTCTAAGCGCAGTTTAAGCTCCTTGTTCTCAGTAGTCAAACCTGAAGTGTCTCTCTGCATCATATGAGAGATGAATTAGTCTGCTGCTTTTAACCACCTTCTTTTGCTTATTATATGTGTATATGTATGTAAATTGAAAATAACTGAGCGTCCTTAAAGTTTAAAACAAAGGTACCCAATTTCATGGCCAGTATAATTGAAAAAAATAACAAAAAGTGGGTGATAAATCTATCATCTTTCAATCAAATTATATAAGGGAATCCACCAGACAACTCAATATTCCAATATGCCATGTTTCCCAAATAAAGCCAAGATCCTTTACCTGCTTACTATGCAGTAGCAACAAACCATCATTGCAGTTACTTATTAGAATCTATGCCAAGCCAACTAAAAACACGTAGTTTTTACCTGATTTCTATCTCTTTTGGAGGAAATAACCGAAACCTTATATCTTCACACACCCATCAATTCTCACTAATGTAAAAAGTAAAACTAAGGATCATTGACCCCTCCATAAATGAAATAATTGAAGAGTCTCCCCCTGCTTGGAGCAAACATTTTGTAAGTAGGTAAAAAATTGCTCTCAGAAACCAAAGACACTGCCCAGATAGATAAAGCAGACAACAGAGACCGTAAAAAAAAAAAAAAAAAAAATTTCATCTCCTTCACAAAGAGCAGCAATGCATATACAGGCGGCTTTTCTGGTGTAAGGTAAAGCTAGGTGAACAAAAATGCTTAGTACAAGATACTGAGATTAATTTATGAGGCAATTTTGTCAGTCATCCAAACATTTCTAAAACATGTCATAGGTAACACCCAGACAGATGGTAAACAAATTAGAATATATTTTTGGAAACTTCATAATTTGCCCAAACTCTTAACTAGCAAAAACAAGCAAAGGGCTGGTACAAGATAAAGAAGCCGATGACAAAACTGAACAAAGGATCATGCAAGTTGATGACAATATGGAAGTTTGATTCTATAATCATCCCTTACTGCACTGTTGAATGCATGACTCCAAGACTTGTAATAAGTTTTACTTATTTCTGGGTTTCTCAAACCATAGTAGGTGTTGACTCCCATGTTATCCTGGGAATTATGGAAACTCCATATAAGGAACTATTACTATAGAAAACTGTGATCCAGAATTGCCAAATTAGAGCAGTACTTATGTCCCGTTGGTTTTGCTGAAATAACGTTAGTGGGAATGGAATCTTCAAGACTTCCTTTAGGAAGGAAAACAAACACAGAAGTTTCTGCAGGCAGGGCTATGAAAATGAATCCTAGTATATAATGCAAGGAAAGGCCATACAAACAAAGCATCTAACTACTAGTCTGCGCTAGCTAGCAATTAAGAGCTTTTTAGGAGTACTTCCCCCAAATTCTGATTCATCTTGGCACTGTTTCAGCCTCGGTATTAGATATGATCAGATATAGTAATAGAGAAGTGTAGCAGGTGGTCCTACAAGCCATCAGGGCTACTGCAATTGATCAATTCCAAATTTGGTTTAAACTATCAAGGAACAGAGTTTTAGGCAAAGAGAGAGAGAACTCTACACCAATTGTTCGGTAAATGTTTGGACGGGTAAGGTAAGAGTGAAATGACCATTTTACTTGATTCTTATGTTTGGTATGCTGGAATGAAAATAGAAATGGAAAGAAGATCAATTCAATGACAATAATACGCTTTAGTTCAAAAAATAACATTATCAAAATTTTAAATTTATTAAATTGTCATATAGCCTAAATATTTTAATTTTTAAATACAATGGCAATAATGTCTATGGCAGTGGCAGCAGCAAGGACCATGGTGGTGAAAAGATTGAGGGTGATAAAGTAACTGGAATATTTTTTTATGGAATGAAATGGGGATTCCATCAAAGTTTAAAGAAAATCATCATTTCCTTATCTGATGGAATTAGTAACGTCAAGGGAATGGTCATGCCCTTTCCAAAGTAGAAACCAAAAACATTTTTATCTCATTCCTATTCCATTCCCAACTTCTCACCACCTAACCAAATGTGAAATTTTTGTCTATGCATATATGTAAGCCAATAGCCTGAAAATTTCATTTCACATCGTTCAAAACCACATCAAGATTATGATTTTTGTGCAGCAATTAAACAGAAAGAATGTTATAACAATTCAACTTACATTCCCCCTTATAGATTAATCAAAGCCTAAAACAGGATTTAATCTTCCAGAACTTTGTTAGAAGATATGTTTTATTTCCAACTTAGAACATACAAAATTGATCCAAATTCCAAGTAACTTTATTTATTGGTATGGGTGCCATAATAGAAGAAGAAAAAGTAAAAATATCCGTACTTAGACCCATCTTGAAGGTTATAAGGTTCTACCATATCAGTTTTTCAGGATACGTTGCATGCTTCCATGTTGCATAACCTTTCCCTGGTTGCTATTAAAACTACTTAATATAGATAATAAGTCTTCCCAAACAAGAGAAGAAGATAACAGAAGACTAAAAACCAAATGAGAATCCATAGAATTTATCAGTCTTCCAATCCTTCTAAATGTTCTTTGGTTTCCAAAATCTTCTTTCTAGATACCACATATATATATATATAACCACATTTTTCAGACTAAATTCTTCCTTTCCTTCAACGCTAACAGGCTCCTTATAGGTCCTTATTATATACTTCATGCATGCATGGGTTTCACCCACCTGGAGTCATTTAAAGAACACAAACAAAGATAGATAGATGGGACTAAAAAGCTTCAAATAATACCTGGTATTAAAAAAAAAGTTATAAAACTTTCAATATTGTTAGCAATTCGTTTTCATGACACCCATCATGATATTATGACTTCTCGTCAATATTGTATTATAAGTCATGCTTACAGTAATGAAGATGAAGTCTATGTTGTGTTCCATATATGCAATCAGGAGTAAAGGTTCATAACATCCTATAAGTTGGAAATTTGACATGAATGTTATTTATAATTGTGAGACACACAGAAATACGTACATACATAGAAGTTTTCAGCCGAAAGAAGAAATTGTGAAAGATGGGGTCCATCTGATAAAACCCTCAAGAATAGTTAACTTCCCATTTCCTTTTCTGAACTGAAAACTATTTACAACATTTAAAGAAAAAAGGCCCATAATGTTTCGTGGGTTCCATGATCAGCATGAAATAAATCTATATCATAGTTAAGAAGTGGGGTTCATCAAACACTATGAACTTGGTCCTCACTCAGGTTGTCAAATTTGCTACCTAAAGCTATAAATGTAAAAGGAAAAGACATACCTGAAGCATGGTCACTTGGGCAGAGAGGTTAGTTGCTTCAGTCTGAAGCGTCTGAACCTTCCTTTCCAGCTCATTTGTATAACGAATTTTTCTCTCCTTTGATCGGGCAGCAGATTGCCTATTAGCAAGAATCCTATAACACAACAATTTAGTTAATATGTGTATATCAAGTTCTGACCCAAGAATTGTTCACCAGTTTCCAAATCCCAAACACCTTTTTTTTTTTTCCTAAAAATATGCTGAAACCACGCTATGTCAGAAAATATAATTTTCAATTTTCAATTTTCAATAGCAATTGCAAGTTTTTTAAGAAAATATGAAAGAGAAATATAAATCAAATTTATCACGCTATCAAAGTCACGAAATATGATTTATATTGTTTCTAGCCCATCTTTTAGATAAAAAAATCGCAACAAAAATTATTTAAAAAAAAATACGACTTTGTCGGAAAAAATAACAGAAAGGAAGGGGAAGAAGCAGAACTAGAAGAAGCTTATCAACCTCCTAGCTCTCTTGGGATCAACGAGAGCAAGTTCAGCGAGCTTATCAGGGGCCATGGCCTTCTTCACACCGTCAATATCCATGGAAGAGTCGGCCTCAAATGACAGCGACGATGACCCATCCATGGAATTACTGTGCCTGTGACGAACCACCCTTCCCTCCTCGACAGTTTTCCCGCCAAATTTGTTGCCATCGCCGCTGGTCAAGCCCAGGCCGTTGAAGAAATCTGAGTCCACAGACAAGCTCCGGAGATGGCCGATTGGGGGACCCGCCGGCCTAGGCCTCGAATTCCGGCCGCTGGATTCGTCCGAGGACTTCGAGGCCGAATCCACGGCTGCCGGCGCTCCATGCCCAGTAACATCGGGAGCGTTGGGCAGCACCGGGGAAGGGAGGTTGGAGATGTCGAGGTCAGAAGGGTCGAATAGGAGCAGCTCATCGAAGTTGGCGATGCGGAAGGACGTATCGGAGTGGGCCCTACGATGGTGGGACCCCCGCTGTGGGGCGTCCGGCATCTGCTCAAGGTCCACCGTCGCCGGCGGCTTTCCGATGAACTTGGGGTCCATTAAAAAAAAAAAAATCCTCTTTTCTTCTTCTGCAAAGTTGGTGAGGTGGGTAGGTAGTTGTGGTGGTTGGGTATAAATGGAGGTGGGTGGGTGTGCTTTAGCTTGAGTAGCAGGAGACACTGGATTTGAAGTTGAACACCAACAGCAAATTCAGGCGATGGTGCTATTACTGATGATGAATTGCAAGATATTTGTTTGACTTTCCATTGCCAAAAAGATAGCAGCCCCAATTCAGACAGTGCCCCCTATAAGAGAAAGATTTGATATTTCTCCCACCAATTACTATACTTGGCATTTTTTGACAATATAAAAACAATTAATCAATAAATAATATTTTTATCTTTATTAAATAAAGGCAGTTTAGGAAAGAAAACTTGCCAAAATAGTCACTCTTGCTAATTGGATGGTTTCTCATCCAATGCTATACTTGGTAATTGGTGTTTTTGATATTATTAAAAATAAATATTATATATTATTTTTTAATTTTAAAGAGAAAAGGTTTAATTCAGAAAATAAAACTTACCTAAAATTGTTTCTCACCCAACCAAAGTTGCCCAATGAGGAGTTGCTCATCCAATGTACCAATTAAATCTAATCGCACTTCCATAGGCATATAAGTTTAGTTGATCTTTTATTTAATTTTTGGTATTTCAAATTCAAATTCAATGATAAATAAGGTATCAATAGCAAACATGTTGGCTTACTAAAAGTTCCTTTTTTTTCTTTTAATATTACAATAAAAATTATTTTTATACTTTTTAAAATTAATTTTTCTTTTAAACAAATTTAAGGGTGCTCTCCTTTTTATTCTCATATTTATTAATTATTATTTTTATTATCATATGTTATAAAAATATATATAATTTTTTAAAAAAATAAGAGTAAAATATATTTTTTATAATTAATACAGAAATTTTTCAAAATTAAATAAATAATTTACCATGAGGTCCTTGAAAGTCTAGTTTCTCTTTTCAAACATTAATCTCCAGATAAAAATTTATTTTATTTAAAAATTATATTTTCAAGAATCCTTAAATACCCATCACAGGGATTTGTTAACTCTTTGAAAAGACTATTCCCCTATCAAATTTCTACAAATCAAAATTGGGAGGCAGTTTAACCACCTTTCCTAATCTTGATATCCCATAGAGTTGGTACAAAAAGTATGGAAGCACAGATAAAGAAAGTTATTATTTATTGTTCATATTAGAGCTATTCATTAGAGCATTTGTTATATCGTAATTTCCTTTATTAAAAAAATATAGACATTTTAAAAAAAATACGAATAAAATAATTTTTTTTCTTTGATTAATATTTTTATTATATAATTTTTTTTCATGTATTTTGAAAATATACATAAATTTCTTTTAAATTAAAAAAAATTACAATTTAACTTAAATATCTTTTATGAAAAGAAATTGACTAAAAAATTAATAAATAAAATATCACACTCTCAATTTTTTTCTCAATTTTTAATCATATTTTAAATTAACAAAATTGATATTTTGATAGTTCGAATTACTTCACAATTATTTTAAGAAAAAATAATTAGTACTACAAAATGTTAAATTAAAAAAATTGAGTGAATGCTATTTTTTTTTTTTATAAAAGGTATTTAAAATATTTAGATTAAGTTTTAGTATATTTTTTATTTTTAAAAGAGATTTGTGTATATATTCTTTAAGAAAATAAAGAATTTTTTATTATATATTTTTAATTTTTAAAAGAATAATTACTAAAGTGCCTTTTTTTTCTTTTAATATTACAGTAAAATTTAGTTTTATACTTTGTGAAATTAATTTTTCTTTTAAACAATTTTAAGGGTCCTATCCTTTATATTTAAGTTAAAAAGATTAAATTATTCTCATATTTATTAATTAATATTTTTATTATCATATGATATAAAAATGTATATAATTTTTTCTAAAAAATAAGAATAAAATATTTTCTCACTTTTTTTGAGGTTAAATGAATAATTTACCATGAAGTCTTTGAAAGTCTAGTTTCTCTTTTCAGACTAGTATCGGGATGAAAATTTATTTTATTTAAAAAAATTACTTTTACTTGTCCTTAAATCTCCATCACGAGTCTATTCCCCACGCAACTTCTACAAATCAAAATTAGGAGGCAGTTTAACCACCCTTCCTAATCTTGACATCCCTTAGGATTAGTACAAAAAGTATGGAAGCAAAGAAAAAGGAAGTTATTATTTCTTTTCATAGGTTGTTGTTCATATTGGAGCTATTCATCAGAGCATTTGTTCTATTGTCATTTTTTTATTAAAAAAATATAGACACTTGTTTAAAAAGTATAAATAAAATATATATTTTTTTTATTAATTTCTTTATTACACAATTGTTTTTTATATTTTAAAAATATATATAAATTTTTCTTAAAAGTAAAAAATAATTCTAAAATTTAACTAAAATAACTTTTATGAAAAAAATTGACTAAAAAAATTAATAAATAAAAGGTCACATTTTCAATTTTTTCTTCTTCTTATTCTTCTCAATTTTCAACCAAGTTTTTAAACTAACAAAATTAATATTTTGATAGTTCGAATCATTTCATAATTATTTTAAGAAAGAATAATTAATATTATAAAATAATAAATTAAAAAAAATTGAATGGATGCTATTTTATTTTAATTTATTATTTATTGCTATTTTATAAAAGGTAATTAAAATATTTGGATTAAATTTTAATATATATTTTTATTTTAAAAGAGGTTTGTGTATATATTCTTCAAGAAAATAAAGAATTTGGTATTATATATTTTTAAATTTTTTATATATTTTTTTTAAAAAAAGAGTCATACAATTAATACATTAATAAAAAAAAAGATAATTAACTCTAAATTAAATAGAAATGATAAGGGAGTAACGTGGGAGCACATGAGCTTCTTCTCTACTCTCCATTCTGTCACTCTCATACCTCTCCATTTTCGTTCTCATTTTTTATTGTGGGAGATGATAGAGATTCATAAATATTTTCGTAATTTTAAATTTTATAATAATTAACCAAAATTTTATAAAATTAAGTAAATTTTTATGACAAACAAATGAAATTTCATAAAAAAATTCAAATAGTATAGTTTTAAATTGAATAAACTAATAATTGGATCTTTAAATTAGTAGACTTATTTATTTTTGGTTTTTAAATTTTTTTTTAGTATATAAATTAATCTTTAAAAATATCAAATTTATTACATATTAATTTTTTAAAAACTTAATGTACAGGTTTAATTTTTTTAAAAGATTATAAAAATTAACATATAATAAATTTGATAATTTAATGACTAATTAATACATTAAAAAAAGTTAAAGACTGAAATTAAGTGAATTTATAAAGTTAAAACTGGATTATTAATTTTCATAGCTGCATGTTTCAAGTTAGAAAGTGTATATTAACATTATAATAAATCATATATTATTAAAATATTATAACATTTAAAATAAAATGGCCTCAGAAATCAATTTAGTTCATGTTTTCACTCATCGTGGTGCTTTGTTTTTGCTTTTGTTCGTAGACCAAAGTTTTTACTTTTTTTCTGTCGCGATGGAGAACTCAGATGATGAGAATTTGATTCTCTTTTTGAATGATGGACCTTCTGATCAGAGGCTTTAAAATTGTGGTAAAATAAAAGATGGATCAGAAAAATGGTTTTACAAAAATCCATTTAGAAAAAGGGGCTGGAGTTTACTATAAAAATCATGAGGTATCAAGGTTATGTTAGTAAAAATAGTTGATAAATTAATTTAAAATTTAAAAATTTATTAAAAAGTTAATAATTATATATTATTTAAAATAAAATAATATATAATTTTTAAGTTTTAAATTAATTTAAATTATTTAAATAAATTTGTATATTAAATATTTCTAATTTAGTCAAATAAATTTATAAAAAAAATTAAATAAATTTATATATTAAATACTTCTAATTTAATCAAATAAATTTATAAATAAATTATAAATTTATTTATTTAATTTATTAAATACACTCTAATCTTAAAGACAAACTAAAGTACTGTTTAAAAAAATTTATATTGGTGTAATCATAATCCTATTCAGGGATCTAAAGTAAAACAAAGTGGTGGACGAGCAAGAATTTTTGTTAATTAGCTTTTTTTGTGATTATTTATTCTTGTTTTACTGATTAGTTGTTTTCTGATGTGATTTGTTTTGTTTTTTCAGTTGACTGTGAACACTAGGTTTTATAAAAATCTCCTCTAGAAGTTCCTAGAAGATTTTCTCTTCTTTTTTATTCTTTAAAATAAATTTATCTATTTTCAATAAGAAAAAAAACCAGTTTAATTCTTAAAGTCGTATACTTAATAATTAGTTTATTAAAAGAATTATTTTTTTTTTGCCCTTAAAAATACATTTAGTTGCCCCACAAAAAAGAAATCATAAGAAAGTGAATTGCCCTTAGAAATGTTTAGCTAAATTTATGAATATCATAATGTTTATTACTCACCCATTCCACTTTTAAAAGATTTATAATTGTTCAATTATACAATTAAAAATAATAATTAAATTAGTGGGAGCTAATTTATTTAAATTCCAAACAACTATAAAAATCAAGACAGGCTCTCAGCATTATTGAAAAAAAGAGAAAATTACTCTCAAGTTTTGTTAGTAATAATAATTCCAAGTGATATTTCCTACGTAATTTACAAAAGAGTATAACTAGTTACGTATAGTTACAACAAAACTTAAATTGGATTAATTATACACTTTTTAGTAATATTTAACTTAGTATTTGTATTTATGGTCTCTTGTAAATTTTTTTTTTAGTAGAATGGTCACTTGTAAATTGGACTATTTTTCAGGTAGGCCCATCTTAACTAAATCTTGCTCAACGGGAGGCCCAATTTAAGCGTCCTAGGAAACCCTAACTCATTAGCTTTTTGGGCACCTTTTAGTGGCGGAACTCCGAAAAGGATTTACTTGTGTCCATGAAAAAAAAGGCAAAAAATTAGCTCATTATCGTTATTATGTGTTCTCCGTGTTTTGAATATTACGATATAAAATATCAAAATATGAAATATTATAGTATTTAAAATTTATATATTTTTTATTAAAAATTCTATATTTAATATGATATTAAAAATTATTATAAAAATAATAAATTGAAATTTTAAAGGTACGATGTAACACACAAAAGTATCATTTTATAATATTTTAATATTTTTTTAAACAAAAATATAATACTCTTGTAGATTGGTATCTTATATGATACATTATATCTTAAATATTATTATAGTAAATCAAATACTGACATTTTAAATTATATCTGACATTCAAAATACTATGATCAAACAGATAATATATACTAAATGCCTCCTAAGAGAATTTTTCATATTATGAATCAAGAGCAAAACAAATAGGTTATAAGAAAAATTCTTATAAGGGAATATCATTTTAAGAATTTCAGCATGAAATTTTACCATACTTTAGGTAAGTTGTGTTAGAAATAAATTCTTTGAATATTGATATAAATAAATGAAGATATGAAATAAAATAAATATACATGTGGGGTGGGTTAAGAACAATCTTAATATCGCATGATGGAAACAAATACTAATATGAGTTATACAATTTTTTAATTATAATTAATACGATATTTCTCTCCTTTTTCTTCAATCCAATTAGCATTATAATATTAAAATTAATAGAAAAAATTGTAAATTTTTATTATAGTTTTTAAAAATATAATAAATACAATTTTGAAAGTGAAATTAATTTCATACTAAAATTTAAAGGAATGATACTTTTTAATTTTGATTAAAAATTGAAATAATAATAATTTACATCGACATTACGTTTCCTTTTAATACTAATAAAAGAAACTATTCTAGAATTTTCAACTCTGAAGAGCATGAATACTAATATAAAAACAAACTATATTTAGGATCAACAAATTTAGTGAAACCTTTATCTTTAACCATCATTGTATCTTTTTCCTTTATTATTATTACTATTTTTATTTTATTTTATTTTTGCTTTTGAGCTTTTAATTTCTTTTCATTTTACCTTTAAAAAAATCAGCTCACTAATAATATAGCAGGACTTTTAGTGATGTTCACGCTTTTCTCTTGGAATTTTTTTATATAGTAAGAGTATTTTGGGGTCAATTTATGTGTCAACCAAAATTATATCCTTTCTTGAGAAATCTTAAAAGTACACCCTGTACATTTACAAGATTAAAACTTCTAAGTATTGGTCTCAAGATTTAAACCCAAAAATTAAAAATAGAAATTACACCTCAACTACAAGAAAACAAGTTTTTAGGCAATGTTTTGATGACGATTGTAAAAGCTATCAATGAAAGTTTTGGTGAACGATTCTAGATTGTCGCTGAAAGGCTATAGTGAAAACAATTTTTTTAACACTGAAAATACATTAGGTGATGACATTTAATTTGTCGTCATTGATTCTATATATAATGATATTATGTTATGTGTTAGAGATAGAGCTCTATGTCATAAATTTTAATGATAACAAATGTGTAACAAGTATTTTAGTAAATGTGCTTATTTGATTACTATGTGTTATGCATAATTATAATAATTAATATATAATATCATATACTTAGTTATGCCTTATACACTAACTATGATATATATTTGCTTGTAATATATATCCAATAAGTCTTGCAAAGTGTTATATATCTTACATACTGGATATATCTATACATTTCATGTGCATGATAAAATTGTTTACATTATAAAATATCATTAAATCACGCATATTGCTCTTTGGACTAACTATTTAATTTGCAAGTTAAATATGTTTTCATAGGATAGTCTAAAGTAAAAAAAATTAACATTGAAATAAAGAAATATGGAATATTAGTATGATGTTTAACTCAAAGAAAGATGCTTCAAGAATTGAAAAGAAACAATAGAAGATATAGAAACTTGGTTGCATCAACAAAGCACACGAAGGAAACTTTTCAATTCAATGAACCTCAAGTCTTTAAGGTAAATCAATCCTTAGGTATCCTAAACTTAGAATCATGTGTGAAAGAACTTAGAAACTCTTGAATTAAAAAATATATCTTAAAACATATTTTAAAGTTCGTATGAATGAAAATATAGTAATATATGGATTTTAGCTTTGGCAACTATTTTATTCATATCTTACAAACTAGAAATTCTTTTGAACTAAAACATATTGCATTGGAAGATAGACTTGTAGAGCTTTTCAATGATAGGTCATTCACCCAAAATGGAGTAAAATAGAAGATGCAAATAGGCATTGCAAGGTAGTAAGATATGTTTTTTTAACTAAACTCTTTTTTTTTTATCTTTAGTCATTATTTTATCCATATCTTCACAATACAAATTATTTTGGACTGAAACCTATTGCATTGAAAATTAGACTCAACAACTTTTGTATTGATAGTCATATGCCCAAAACGGATTTTAAATGAAAAAAATATGTCCATTCAAATTTGACTATTTTACAACAAAAGCCAACAATCAACTGTTCTTCATAACAAGAGACTATTAGCTACTAAACTCTCAAAGGAAAGTGACTTAAATGGCAACAGTTGGTTGGTTGTGCCAACAATCGATTGTTGCCTATAAGGGAAGATAAAACTAGCATTTTGAACTACTAGTTTCATACTTAATCACCTGCAAATAATTTTCAATGGCTATATTTGTCAAAAATATATAAATTCAAGGGTTCGTTAAGCTACTAGTAACAAGATAAAAGCTCCAAAACTTTTGAAAATGATTATTGAGCTCAATTGATTCTAAGTTCCTCTAGGTTGTGCTTCATTTTGTATATTCACTCTTGTAAGAGAGTTTATCTTGTTTCTAAACATTCATCCTCAATCTTATTGATTGAGAATTCAAGGGAAGGGTCCCTTGAAGTTTGGGATTAAAAAAATCCTTGTAAGGGGGACATAAACCCTTGATACCAACTCTTTGAGTTGAGATTTTGTAGAAGCTCATAAACCCCCTACAACAAAAAGAGGTTTAGCGACGGTTAAAAAAATTGTCCTTAAAACATAAAATAATGACGGTTTTTAAAACCGTGGTTATTTAGCAATGATTTTTTAAACAACCGTTGTTAAGTATTGTTAATTTTTGCTATTTTTTAAAATCGTCAACTTTTAGCGACGATTTTCAGAAAACTGTCGTTATTTAGCGACGATTTTTTGAAAACTGTCGCTAAAAATGTTAATTCTGGCGCATTTTTAACGACGGTTTGTAGAAAGCCGTCGCTAAATAATGACAGTTTTCTAAAAATCATCTTTAAAAATTGTTATTTAAATGTTAATTCTGGCGCGTTTTTAACGACGATTTTTAAAAAATCGTCGTTAAATATTTCAATTTTTCTATAAATCTCACACATCTTCTCCCATCACCCTCATCTTTCCTCCATTATTTTTCATTTAGAGAAGGTTTCTCCTTTCAATTGTACTATTGGATTTATTGTAAAGAATGCTTCTCTCTTTATTTTGTCTCTCTTTTTTCCACGAGGAAGCAACAATGATGCAAGTCTTTGTGAATAATACTTCTCCCTCATCTTCTCTCTATTTAAATATCAGTTTTAATTTTAAAGTTCAATCAATTTTTTATTGTTGAATTTTTTTTATAGATATTATTATTATTGGAGATACAATTATAAAAATCTTAAAAAATATTAAAATAAAAAATAAAAATAAAATAAAAATAAACTGACAATCTATAAGCGAAAGACATAAGGTGTAGTCTAATCTCTATCCATGGTAAAATGATTGACTATTTTATTTCGTTCTAAAAAAAAAGTGTTTAGCGACAGTTTTTAAACCGTCGCTAAAGCAACAGATAGGTTTAGCGACAGTTTTGAATCGTCGCTAAAAAACCGCAGCTAAAACATTGCCAAAAAAAAATTTAACAACGGTTTCAAAACTGTCGTTAAGTATGGTTTAACAATGGATTACCCATAGTTTTCAAAACCGTCGTTAAAGCCACTAAAAAATCGTCGCTAAATCTTGTTTTTCTTGTAGTGCCCCATTGACAAACTTGTGGATATAGTGAAAAATCTCGAGTTAGGGCTTAAGGATTGGATGTAGGCTTGAATTCAAATTGAAGCAGGATAAATATTGGAGTTTGTCCATTTCTTTCCTTAACTCTTTAAATTTCAAGCTATTATATTTCTTATGCTCTATTTTGTTATTGCTTCCATAGATTTAATATAACTTGATCATTTACTACTTAATCATATTTTTATAAAAATCTTAAGATAGATAATTGTTGAATACATTTTAAGATTATTATAATTTTCTTGGGATTAATTTTTTACATGAACTTTATTATACTTGTGAAGTGCTCTATTTTTGTTTTATAAATTCATTAAGATGATGCACTTAACAAACTATGTGTCCTTTAATGCTTGTAATTATTGATTTTCTCAATCTTCCATCAAAATAACTTCTATCAAAAGTGAGTTAGAATTAGGTTTTGAAAATTTCTTATGATTTATTAAAACACTCAATTCACCCCTTCCAGGGTGTTAGTTGCCTTGTCTAACAAGTGGTAATAGAGCTTGGGCTCTTGCTTAAAGGACCTAACTATCTCAAGAGTTCTTATGGCAACCATTGAAAAATTTTCAAGGATGGAAGTTTTTGAAATTGACAAACCACCTGTCCTTTATCCATCTTTCCTTGATTTTAAATGTTTTATACATTCAAAAGGTAGAATGAAATTTTATTTACAATCTCTTGATTTGAATTTATGGGATATTGTACAAGAATGTCTTATCCTTAAATCAAGAAAACATTGGAGTGATTGTGTTAAGAGACTATTCTATTTAAATGTTAAAGCTACGCAAATTTTATTTAGAGGTTTGAATGATTATGCATATGCTATTGTTAAACACTTATCTAATGCAAAGGATGTTTAGAAATCTCTTATATCCACTTATCTTGCTAACTATAATATAGTCGATAAAGATGTTTATGATAAGTAAGATGAGCAAAAGCAACAAAAAGGCAGCAATCTCACAAAAGAGCAATTTGAGCTACAATTGAAAGAGTCTTGCCTTTTGCCTCAAAGAGACCTAGAGGTATGCACTTTTAAATCTAATAGTTCTTGCAAAGAATGTGCATTTGAAGATTCATATGATATATCCTTAAATCTCAAATGCTCAACTAGTTGTATTTCTAAATTTGACAATGATAAATTTTTTGAAATTTCAACTAGTATTTCATCAAAGTCTCTTTCAAATGATTTTCATGAAAATTAAAGAAGTAATCTTAAAACAAATAATTTGAAATGCTATCATTCTCAAAAGAAAATTTTCTCTAAATCTATCATTTGCAATTTTTGTAACCATAAAGGACATAGTTCACACCTATGTCTTATTAGGAGAAATTGTTTGAATAGGAAGCAAATTTGGGTTCTTAAAAGTTTCAAATTTGTTTGCACTAACATCAAACAACCCAAATTGAGATGGGTACCAGAAAGTCCTTCAAGTACTTCAATTATGCAAAAAACTTCATACAAGGATGGACAAATTGGTCAATTAAAGAAAGAACCATTGAAGAGAGCTTCTCCAATGAAAAATATTGAATGATCAAAGTTCAATGCTCACAAGGAGAAGAAATGGGTAAGAAAATGGTATCCTCCAAACAACAAGGCCAAGGTATCAAACCTTCTATGTTACCATATTTGATACTCATTTATGTATATTATTTATGGCCTGATGATATAAGCATTGCAATATTAAATCCATATATGAATTATTAAATGTCATATATTTCCATTGATACATGATTTGATTATACTCCATACCGTTAACTTGTTAATTTGCATATATCATTCTTATAAGGGATGTGCAATGCTTAGGATCAATTCCCAACACAATTTGCTTTGCTAATACTTTGAGGGAAAGATACAAAAGTTAGATATGAATATTATTGTGCTCAACTCTTTTATGCTAAATTGTCTTGTTCAATCATTTTAAGAGCATAAGAGAATTGAGACTTTCATAGACTAAATCAATGAAAAAGGAGACAATTTTGAGCAAAGAGAACAAATTCAAGTTCTTGGTGATTTTTATCCTATCTCTTATATGCTCAATATATTTCCATCTTCTTTTGAGATTGGATAGTCGTTATATCATACAATGTGTGTTCTTTATGAAAATGAAAAAAAAAATTGATTTATTGGTCATAACATGGTACTAAGTCACTTTAATTACTTAAATCTTATCTATCCAAATAAAAAATGACTTTGATATGAATAAATCAAATGTTTTATCATTTTTTAATAAATATATGCATTGATTGATCTTATAACTCCATGCTTTCCATAGTTTTAAATTTCAAAATTAAAGAACTTTTCATTAAAAGAAATACTTATTTCATATAAACATGACTTTTCTCTCAAGTACACTCTAGTAGATAAATTGTAACAAAATATCCAAAGCTTTTATATATACTTGGACTCAATATTGATTGGGTTCAAAAGAAAATGAGTTCACCTTATTTGTTGGTATGAGAAGGGAGCACTGCCACAAGAGCACAACATTAAGAAAATCAAGTATTCTTGAAGATATTCTCTTTTAAGTGAACATGAAGGTTAGATATTTGTGTCACAAATTCAAATTGAAATATATGTAACTTCGCCAATGCCTAACAAAGGACTAAAAGGACATAAAAAAAAATTCTTAGTGATATCTATGCATTATCCTCTTTACATGCTTTATCATAATATGTTATCTTCAGCCTCCTACGAAGCTGTAGCTGGATCAAAGTCTCTTTGACTATCTTTGGGGAGGAAACAGATGAGGGGTGAGATCACCACATCTCAGTGAATGGATAAATCACACTATAACAAAAACAGGGCAAACCAAGCACGAATGTTTCGCAATGAGTTTAATAATTGAAATCAAAGTGTAAAGATAATAATAGAAACATTAAGCATTTAACCATAATTTATTGAAAGAAAAGCTAAACAGTTCAAATGTATGTTCAAAAGATAAAACATGATTAAATCAGTAACAGTAGAGCAAATCAATTATGCATGGTAAGTAATAAATGAAGTTATTTATACAATAACAATGATAAATGAGATTGTTTAGAAATATTTAATCTTTAAGAAAAATGCACTAGTTTATTGGAGGTCTTTCCTAACAGATCTATCATTTCCCCCAAGCATACAGAAAGGGTAGGGTAATCACTGTAGGCGTAGACATAAGTCCACCCGAAATCCCCCAAGCACACAGCAAGGGTATGGTAATCACTGTAGGCATAGACATAAGTCCATCATAAATCCCCCAAGCACACAGCAAGTGTATGGTAATCACTGTAGGCATAGACATAAGTCCACCCTAAATCCCTGTGTCTTAGGCAGTCATATGCCCGTCACAGTATCCTAGGCCGAAGCCTTCGCATGACCATGCTGCACTAGGGCTAGCACTCCCTGCGGCTAGCTAACAGTGATCTAAAAGGGTCCCTCCAATAGAAAACATTTGAAATATGCTATTTAAAGAGTTTAAAGTAAAACATTTCAATAACATTACAATAAAGCTATAATTCTCCATCTAGCTCTTTTCATGCATAAAATTCCGTTCTAAAATATATCTCATCCATGAATTCCCATGGAGACCTTTATAATAATAAATTTTCCCTTTTAAACATAGATCGTCCGTAGACGTCACATAGATGCTCATCATGCATCAAATCATTTCATGGCTAACTTAGTTCATTTCTATGACTAAGTTCTCATTTCTATAAATCTAACTCAAATGGAGAATTATCAGCCTAGATGCTTGCCCTGCATACCTAGAGTTCAACTAGGATTTAAATTTATAATTTCTAACATGGTTGGAACATATTGGTTTTCAAAGCGGTAAAACAATTTAGCATACATTCCAACTAGTTAAAATCATCCGAGAGAGAGTTATAAACCGAATTCGTAAAACATGCGCTATAGTATGAAAAACACACTCACAGGTAAGGGCTCCAGATTGGACAGCCCTAAAATCCTCGTTTCTGGTCTGAATTCGGTAAAACAAACCCCAAAATCGAGTCCGGAAGGTTCAAAAACCTTAAATGAGCTTAAATACTGTTCACCGCCGGAAAACACTATTCTCCGTCAAATTTTTTTTTACCAAATCAACAAAACAATTTCATATCCTAATATTTATCAAGTTTCTGAATCCATCTACGGAGTCAGATTTCTAATTAGAAGTTTCTAAGTAAGGTTTTTTAGAGTTTACCTTTTACCGAGATTTTCTACTTCAGATCTACGGCGATTCAATGGTTGATTTGAATAACTGATCGGTCAAAACTGAAGTACTTTTCGTCCTGAATCCAATAACACTTTCAGTTTTGATACCGGAAGCCAATTGGTACTCCAAATCGAGAGAAAAAATTTGAAGTCATTATTCACTCACTATGCAGTACTATGCATTTTTTCTGTTTTCTTCTTCTTCGAATTCGTCGCCCCCGTTTCTCATTTTATGGTTTCTGAAAAAAAAAAATTTTTTTTTATAATTATTAAATAATTAATAATTAGATTTTCTTTTATAAAAATTCATATAAATTCCGTATTTCATCTTAAAATATCCCAAAAATTCCTAAAAATTTACATTCTCATAAATCTTTAGTTAAACTCT
This sequence comes from Gleditsia sinensis, assembly GCA_037074535.1. Taxonomy (NCBI): domain Eukaryota; kingdom Viridiplantae; phylum Streptophyta; class Magnoliopsida; order Fabales; family Fabaceae; genus Gleditsia; species Gleditsia sinensis. The sequence continues at coordinate 68,082,512 of CM073463.1, read as the reverse complement.
TAAATCACGATTTTTCTTGATAAACATCATAATAAAACAAATTTCAAAACAAATATCTTTATTCATATTAAAAGAAAGAATATTTCTAAAAATACCATAAAAATTCAATGGAGGCCGGTATAATTATTTTAAGCAACACAATACTTCTTTTACTTAAAAATCTACTTACTTTTAACAAATCATAATCATTTCTACATAAATAAAAATATATTTGCTTATAGCGCGCCAAAACATAAATTCTCATATTTCTTTTGTAATTCTTTAATCCATGTAATAAATATACATATTTTCTACGGTTCTTATCTATATTGTAAAAATTCTCTCTTTTATTCTAAATTTCCTTTAAATTGGAATTTTCGTTAAATTTTACGCTTATTACACTCTTTATGCCTTGTATTGGAAAATACACTTTCATAAGTCAAAAATAGTTTTCAAATTGTATTCATGTTTAAGATTGGTTTTTATACTTGTATTTCAAATGGAAATGTTTGCCTCATGATTATTCATAAAGAAGTCAACTTGGTCTTCATCTTGATTTATAAATATCATGGAGTTGGCTTAAGTTAGTAGGAGCGTAAAGATGAACTTATAGGTGAATATAAATGAAACAAAAATAAAGACCATGATGAAAAACAAGTGAATCTAAAAGAATGCCAGCCATATGCTCCACCAAATTAAAATGGAAATATTAGGAGAAAATAGAGGTTTCAATTTAAATTCAGAATTTTTCAGTTTCAGTACAATTCTTCTATAAAAAACTTTTCAATTAGGGTAATCACATATATATGTCATTTGTCAAGGCAATCTTATAGTTTTACATATCAATACCACGGGCACAATATATTTCCTTTACCATATGATGAGAAATACATTTAAAATCACATATTCAATGAGTTCAAAAATCTATTTTTAAAACCATACTCTTCTTGAACTATATATCATATTGTAAACAATTCAGGTAATTTAATCTATTACAGAAACATATAAAAGTATAAATAACTTGTAAATATAATCAATTATATATTTAAAGTTCAAGAAGAGCATAGGTAAGTCATAGAAAGAATTATCTACTCAAAAAACTAGTATTCCAAGTTGGATAGTCCAAAACATATTTTTTCAAGTCAAATCTGATCAAATTAACATCAAAAACAAATTCGAAGGGTTTAAAATTTAGGAAATGATTTCAGAATCGCAAAATTTGACCTCCAGGAGCTTGGTCAACGCTGATCAACTGTAGGGTATTATTCACAATCGGAATCACAAAAAATTGTCAGATGGCAGCAAAATTTCATATCCTAAAGTTTTTCCACCTCTTGAATCCATCTATGGTGTCAGATTTTCAATTTAAAGACTCTAAGTAAGAGTTTTAGAACCTACCTTCCTAGGGTTTCTCCTCCCTTTTTTGACAGATTTTTGACCAAATTTTTAGTAATTAATTGGATAGAATTATAGTCCTCATTGTTCTAAATCTGTTGGTGGTGGTGGTGTCAAAATCCGAGATCTAGAAATGTTAGAAATCTAGAGAGAAGTTTTAGGGTTTTTAGAGAGAGAAAATAGGGAGAGAGAGAGGGTGCAAAAATTTCTAGCTAGTTCTGCATTTGGTTTCCCTTAAAATCATCTGAGGGACATATTAGCAAAATTTCAATTGTTGAGGGGTGTCATTGCAATTTTTGTTATTTACATTTTGACCCCTAAACTTTTAGGAAATTACATTTTGGCCCCAAAAATTAAATCTTCATATTACCTTCATAATTACTCAAACAATATGATAAATAAACACATTTCCAATGGTACTTATCTCCATTTATCATAATCCTCGTTTCCATTCATAATTTTTTTAATTCAGGGTTTTCCTTTATTTTAGGGCTATTACATTCTTCCCTTCTTTAAGAAATTCGGTCCCCGAATTTTACATCTATATTTACAAATAAAACTAATCTCATGATTCAAAAAGATGTGGGTATCTGGCACGCATATCCTCTTCTCTTTCCCAAGTAGCCTCCTCCAAAGAGTTATTTTGCCACATCACTTTCAATGTAGGTATTTCCTTTGAGCGCAGCTTCTTCACTTGTCTATCTACTACAGCCATAGGTTTTTCCTCATATGACCAATCGTTGTCTAACTGAATCTCTTGACATTGAATAACATGCATTGGGTCTGGTAGATACTTTCGTAGCACAGACAAGTGAAAGACTGGATGGACATTACTCAATTCAGGTGGCAAAGCCAAACGATAAACTACTAACCTATATATCGTGGACTTAACTTCCCTTTTTTCCCAAATCTTACTACTCCTTTTATAGGAGATATCTTCAATAAGACATGTTCACCTATGACAAATTTCAATGGTCGGCGTCTATTATCCACATAAGCTTTCTATCTACTCTAGGCTGCTAATAACATTTTCTTAATTAATTTTACCTTGTCAAGTGCATCTTGTACTAAATCAGGCCCTAAAATCTTAGCTTCGCCCATCTCAAACCATCCGATCGAAGAATGAAAATGTCTATCATATAATGCCTCAAAAAGGGCCATTTGTATACCTGATTGGTAACTATTGTTATAAGAAAATTCAGCTACGGGCAAGAATCTTTCCCAACTACCTTGAAAATTTAGCACACATGCTCAAAGCACGTCTTCTAATATTTTGATGGTTCACTTAGATTTTCTATCTGTTTGAGGATGAAAAGAAATACTAAGATTTAACTTCGTGCCCAGAGCTTCTTGGAAGGGTCTCCAAAAACGAGTTATGAACTGTGGTCCTCGATCAGAAATAATCGATATTGGCACTCCATGAAGCCTCACTATCTCATTCAAATATAAATTTGCATACTAAGCTACGTTGTATGTGGTTTTCACCGGTAGAAAATGTGTTGATTTAGTCAACCTATTAATGATCATCCATATTAAATCAAACCCTTTTGGTGTCCGTGGTAGCCCTGTAACAAAATATATAGTTATTTTTTCCCATTTCCATTCAGGTATCTCTATTTGCTGATATAATCCTGCAGGCCTTTGATGTTCTGCTTTTACTTGTTGACATGTTAAACATCGAGAAATATAATCAGCTATATCCTTCTTCATTCCATCTTACCAATACATTTCTTTTAGATTTTGATACATTTTAGTTATACCAATATGAATGGTATATATGGATCTATGAGCTTCCTCTAAAATCTATTTCTTGAGTTCTTTATTAGGTACACACAACCGCTTGCTCAATCTCAGAATTCCTTCAGATTTTACAGTAAATTCAACATCACTGCCATTCTTCACCTCTTTAATTTTCTTGCATAAATAGTTATCCTCTTCCTGTGCCTTTTTCACCTGCTTAACCAAAGACGATTGAAATTGTATATGGACCAATAGTATCTCAGACTCCTTTACTTCTAATACTACCCCATGACTTTCTAATTTATACATTTTTTAACCAATGGCCTCCTTATCACTGTGATATGAGCCAAACTATTCATAGACTTCCTACTTAATGCATTAGCCACTACATTGGTCTTATCTGGATAATATAATATTGTGCAGTCATAATTTTTAAGTAATTCCATCAACCGTCTTTATCTCAAATTAAGATCTTTTTGTTGAAAAATGTATTTGAGGCTTTTGTGATCTGTATAGATTTCGAATGTCCCACCATACAGATAATGCCTCCAAAAACCACTTCCGTCATTTTTAAATCATGAGTCAAATAATTTTGATCATGTGGTTTAAGCTATCTAGATGCATATGCAATGATTCAACCATGTTGCATCAACACACACCCTAATCAAATACTCGATGCATCACAATATACCGTGTATCTTTCGGTACCTAAAGGAATAGTCAATACTAATGCCATAGTCAAACATTCCTTAAATTTCTGAAAACTCTTCTCACATTCATCTGACCAGTCAAACTTTATTTTCTTCCTTGTCAATCTCGTCAAAAGAGCAAATTTTTTTAAAAAATCTTTAACGAATTTGCGGTAATAGCCTATTAAATCAAAAAAACTACGGATCTCTGTAATTATGGTAGGGCGTGGCCATTGCTGCACTGGTTCTACCTTTTTAGGATCAACTTGAATACCATCATTTGTAACTACATGCCCTAGAAAAATAACACTACTAAGTCAAAATTCACATTTTGAAAACTTAGTATATAGCTGGTGTTCTCTCAAGGGTTGCAAAGCTATTCTTAAATGTCGCTCATGCACTTCTAAACTCCTTGAATACATCAAGATATCATTTACGAATACAATAAAAATTTGATCTAAGAAATGTTTAAATACTCTATTCATTAAATCCATTAATGCAGCTAGGGAATTTGTTAAACCAAATGGCATTACTAAGAACTCATAATGCCCATATCGAATCCTGAAAGCAGTTTTCGGAATATCCTCCTCCCTTATCCTCAATTGATGATACTCAGATCTCAAATCAATTTTTGAAAAATATTGAGCACCCTGTAGCTAGTCAAACAAATAATCTATACGAGGTAATAGATACTTATTACGTACTATCACCTTATTCAACTGTCTGCAATCAATGCACAGTCGTAACAATTCATCTTTTTTTTCACAAATAGGACTGGAGCACCCCAAGAAGAAGTATTAGATGGTATAAATCCCTTGTCCAACAAGTCTTGTAACTGATTTTTCAATTCCTTGAGTTCAGTCAGTGCCATTCTATATGGGGGTATAGATACTGGTTGGGTTCCAAGAAGTAAATCAATACCAAACTCAATTTCTCGTCTTGGGGATAACCTTAGCAATTCTTCAGAAAATACATCAGGAAATTCTCTAACCATTGGAACCTGTTCTACATTGGGCTAATTTATAACAACATCTTTGACTACTGCTAAATACCCCTGACATTCTTTTTGTAATAGCTTATGAGCTGTTAGAGCAGAGATTAAATTATCGAATACTTCACTACATTCTCCTTGTATCAGGAAGGAAGATTCTCTAGGAATATTACACTTAATCACCTTAAGGTGACAGTCTAAAATGACATGGCATGATAACAACCAATCCATTCTCAGTATCACATCAAAGTCTACCATATCTAAAACTATCAAATCCATAAAATTCTCCTTATCTTCTATCGAAATCTCACACGATTTATACACATTGTTTACCAGTAAGAATTCTGCCAATGGAGTAGCAACCATAAAAGAATAATGTAAACTAGAAGGATCTCTACCCAATTTTTTAGCAAAGCATGGTGATATATAAAAATGAGTAGAGCCAAGATCAAACAGTACATATGCTCTATGGGAACATACTGATAATGTACCTGTCATCACTACATTTGAGGCCTAAGCATCCTGTTGTGTTAAGGCAAAATCTCGGGCTTGTTCTCGGCTTTGGTTTCTTGATCCTCTACTAGTACCACCACTACTTGCTTGACCTAAAGCTGCTCTAACTGGTCGTACTGATACAAATGAAGGGGGTGAAGCTGACTGTACTGATACTTGATTCAAATTTTATAATTGTGGACAATTTCTCATCAGATGACCTACTTGTCCACACTTAAAACATGCACTAGTTTCTTTACGACACTGTCCAGTATGAGGCCTGCTACAAATGGGACATAATAGAATCGATCTTGAATCCTGTTGACTAGTAGGTCTCATATGTCTTTTAATCATTCTTTGCTTATTGATATTGACTGATGTCTGGCTAGAGCTACCAGATCCTGCTTGAATTAAATGCTGTGAATTCTAAAATTTTGATCCTCTTACATTAAGATTATGATTAGTCTGGATATTACTATCTCGATCTCTTTTTCTTCTCTTTAGACCTTATATGTCTACTAGCTCTTGTGTTTTCATCATTTTAGCATAATTCACAGCCACTGAATAAGTTGTGAAATGGTTCATCTGGGGACCCACCAATTTAAACAATGACGTATCAATCCCAAAACAAATCTCTTAATTATATCTTTTGCATTAGGAACCAGATATGGTGTATATCTAGACAACCGGGTAAAATGGATGTCATATTCATAAACTATCATGTTCGGCGTCTTTTTAGTTCTTCAAATTCTCTGGCTCTCTTATCCCTTTCACCCATTGGTAGAAAATAATTTATAAATAATTCCTTAAATTCATCACACTTCATGGGTGGTAAAGTAACTTCTCTTCATTATATTAGAGTCTCAAACCAAACTTAAGCTATATCTGATAGTTGAAAAGATACTAGTTCAACAGATCTTCTAGTAGAACACCCCAAAGCTCTGAGAATTAATTCTATAGCATCAATGAATATCTATGGGTCCTCCTAAATATCTGACTCAGAAAAAGTCAGAGGTTTCAGCTTAAGGAATTGCGGTAATATCACCTCAATCCCTGTAAACTTGTCTTCTTGCTCAACTGGTCTTCCCAGTTCTTGCGCTTCAAGAACATTTTCTGGTGGCTGGCTATCCTTCTTGTCCTATTCTACTATAAATCCAACAAATGTCTCTAAGTTTCTGTGTATACCAGCAATCATATCAGTTGTTCTATCATGTGACTCCTAAGGGGGTTCTACTCTCTCCTCAAGGACTCTAGATACATGGACCTGTTCATCTTGTCTTGGGGTTTTCGTACCTCGTGTACGCCATCTGCCTCTTCCTTTTTCTCTAGATCGGCCTCTACCACAGCCTCTTTGTACTAGAATTGTAAATTGTGTAGACTCTTTTATAGAGGGTGCACAATCTATAGTTTCTCTAGTAACCGTTCTAGTTTTTGGCGGCATCATAAGCTATAGAAAACAAAATACATTTTTAAAGTACCATAATATTCAATCGGCCTTATACTAAGAACCTTAACAAATTTGGAATAGAAAAAAAATTGAAATTCTATAGAATCTCTCAGCAACACTTGAAATATAAATATGTCCAGCTCATATCCATACTAAGGGTCCTACTAAAGAATCCTTTGCTCTGATAGCCACAGAAAAACCTAATGCTCTAATACCAACTTGTCACACCTATATTTTATAGGAACGCGATTGTCATGAATAGTAAATAACTTTACTCTTAATTTAATATATATATATATATATATATATATATATATATATATATATATATATATATGCTCGAAGTAAATCGCATAATAGTGATAATCATATACATTCACAAGTTTTTCTGTATATCCAAACATACATGCCGGGTTTATATTCATATATATTACAGCAGAAGTAGGGATCTTGCCTGTGGTGTTCAGAGCATACTCTAGATTACAAATAGATAATATTTTAAAAACTGTGAGATTTGGAAACAACGTAGATTCACTCAAAGAATATGACACTTAGTTGATCACGCAGCTGTAGGACCAAACTCTGTATCCTTATCTGAAAAAAAAAATGCAAATATAGTGTAGTGAGTTTGACAACTAAGTGAACAGATAAAACCTCATATAACCTCTTAGGTCAACATATGGATGTACTCATATATTAAATTTTATCACATGGAAAATTACAGTTTAGAAGTACATCTATATGGGACCCGCATCTCAAATATTCTTAGTTCAAATCACATTCAAACATCTGAAACCATATGCAATAATATATGATCATTAATCAAATATTGTTATGCATCAAAATATTTCTCATAAAAACATTAGGAGGATCCCATATCAGAACTACCATATCAGAGTTCAAGTCCTTTCGTACTTTGGTGGTGTAGGATTTTTCTAAACTTAACATCCCAACTAAGATTTGTCCTACCACCATTCAAGAGGACACGCGAATGAACTCTAATATAGGCAATTTTGCTAGCACAAAGAAAGGGAAGGAAAATCACATATTTTATAGTCAGCCCAGATAGGAGGCATCCTGCTCTCCTTCACATATCATATCTCGTGTGTTGGCCGTCACACGAGGCTAGTACTACCTCTGCTAACTGAGGTGTCAAGGTACACCAGGGCTAACATCACCTACTGTTAGTAAATAGTGTTTCCAATAAATTTCCTCCACAGAAATCATTATTTACACATATGACATATCGTTTAAAATAGAGGTTTCAGTATAAATTCGGAATTTTCAGTTTCATTACAATTCCTCTTTCAGAAACTTTCCACTTAAGGTAATCACATATACATGTCTTTTTTCAAGGCAATCTTATAGCTTTAGATATCAATGTCACGTGCACAATATATTTCATTTACCATATGATGAGAAATACATTTAAAATCACATATTCAATGAGTTCAAAAATTTATTTTCAAAACCATACTCTTTTTGAACTATATATCAGATTGTAAACAATTTAGGTAATTTAATCCATTTCAAAGACATATAAAAGTATAAATAACTTGTAAACAGAATCAATTATACATTTAAAGTTTAAGAAGAGCACATATAAGTCATATAAAGAATTATCTTCTCACAAAACTAGTATTCCAAGTTGGACAGTTCAAAACATATTTTTTCAAAACAAATCTGATCAAATGGACCTCAAAAACGAGTTCAAAGGATCCAAAAACCTAGGAAATGACTCCAAAATCATAAAATTTGGCCTTCAGAAGTTTGGCAAACTATAAGTTATTGTTCACGGTTAGAATTATTATTCATCGCCGGAATCACTATTTATGATGGCCAGATTTACTATTTACGACGTATAAAAAGTTGTCAGATGACACCAAAATTTCATATCGTAACATTTTTTTCATCTCCTAAATCCATCTATGGTGTCAAATTTTCAATTTGAAGACTCTAAGTAGGAGTTTTAGAACTTACCTTTTTAGGATTTTTCCTCTCTTTTTTGGTAGATTTTCGGCCAAATTTTCATAAACCAATCGAATAAATTTGTAGTCCTCATTGTTTTGAATCCGTTGGTGGTGATGGTGGTGGTGTCGAAATCCGAGGTCTAGAAGTATTAGAAATCTAGAGAGAAGTTTTAGAGTTTTTAGAGAGAGAGAGAGAGGGTGCAGAAATTTTACGCTAGTTCTGCATCTGATTTCCCTTAAAATATCTGAGAGACCTATTAGCAAAATTTCAATTGTTGAGAGGTGTCCTTGCAATTTTTATTATTTATATTTTGACTCTTAAATTTTTAAGAAATTATATTTTGACCCCAAAACTTAAATCATCATATTACCTTCATAATTCTTCAAACAATATGATAAATAAACACATTTCCAATGATACTTATCTCTATTTATCATAATTCTTGTTTACATTCATAGTTTTTTTTAATTCAAGATTTTTCATTTATTCAGAGTTTTTCTTTATTTTAGGGCTATTACAGTAGTGCTCCTTGACCATTAAAGCAAAGTCTTTAAAGCTTTTGTCTCTCACCTTAGAACAGATGAAGTGCTACTGATCTTGGCTATTCATTCCATTGTTGCCAGGGGACTAATCTTCAATTATTTTTATCTTTGATGCACCAATAGCATTCAATGTTTCATGGCTGTCCGCGTCAAAATGATTACAGGTTTCTTCGGGCACTCAGAGAAAAGAAAGGAATCTCAAATCTTTAACAACTAGAGTGTAATTGTGCACTCATAGAAATAAATATTAAAAGAATATTCAATAATAAGCATATTAAGAACTTTGAAATTGACTGAAATTTCATTTTCATCATCACATCATCCTTATTTGATTTTTTTTTCTTGTTATTTAAAATTGATAGCTTTCTTTTGATTAGAGGTGAAAGGAAATGACGTCAAGGCTTTCTTATTTAAAATTGATAACACTCATTCCACCAGACAAGATATAAATGTAAATCTATCCAAGACACATGTACTACACTACACTACCAACATATGTAAATGTCGGGTTATGCAATCCGCTCCAACTACATGTAACATGTTATGCTATTGGGTCAACGCCAGGCAGCACAGACACCTATTTTACCATTTGCTATATTCAGACTATACTAACTTTATGTTGTGGAAGCTGACTCCCTTGCTGCTGTGGAGTTGCTCAAAAAGTTAGTTGAATGGCTTCATCCTTATTAATTCTCCCATAATCATGGAGATCAGGATGTTGATGGCTAAGAAATGGTGGGCCAGTCTAAATCATATCTATGGAGGAGGAAATCGGTGTGCCAACATCCTTGCAAAGATGGTGTCTTCCCTATCTTTGGGTTATTAGAAATCATAATAAAAGCATTTATGGACATTCATTCAACTGGTTAAACTTTTAAGTTAAAATAATTTTTACGACAAAAAAATCAAGGGTTCAATTATTCCCAATCTTCATTCTCTCTCTTAAATAAATAAATTAATTAAATTTAACACAAAGTATAGTGAATAAATCTCCACTTCAAACCTAAAGGACATTCATGTGAAGAGGTAAGTTAGAAATTATAATAAAATTATTCATAAGCATTCACTCAACAACTTAAACTTTTAAATTAAAATTATTCTTAAGATAAACTTTCACGTTTTTCACAAACCGGTGGGAAAGTTATGTAGGTCTTACTTGATTATTTTAGCGGTTTTTGTTTTTGTAGAGCTGGCGCTTTGTAGTTTTTGGGCACTGCCCCCTCTTCCACAAAAAAGGAAAAAATTATTTTGAATCTTTTAGTTTTAGGTATAGTATGATAATATGCACGTAAATTTTTTGGCCTTTCTAATTTGGTAAAAAACAAGTCATATTACGGATTTGTTAAAAAAAAAGTCTTGCAATTTAACCCCAAGAACGTGAGAGTTGGGATTCAAATCTGTGACGGTTCGCTTAACGATGTATTCAAATCTGGAATTTTCAAATAAATGATTGAAGTCTGAAAAGGATAAAGACTAATATAAAAACAAATTATATATAGGATTAACAAATTTAGTGAACTTTTATCTTTCACCATCATAGTATCTTTTTCATTTATTATTATTACCATTGTTATTTTGCTTTTGAGCTTTTAATTTCTTTTCCTTTTACCTTTAAAATATCATCTCGACTAATTATATGGTAGGATTTTTAGTGGTGTTCTCATGACTTTCTCTTTTAACTTTTTTTTTTTAGATCATAAGAGTATTTTTGGGTCTATGTATATGTTAACTAAGGTTAAATCTTTTTTTTTTGTGTGGACAATCTTAAAGGCGCACCCTCCACATGACACTGGTGTATTTAAGAGAATGAAATCTTCCAAGTATTGGTTTCAAGATTTAAACTCAAAAAAAAAAAAAAAAAAAAATACACTTCCACTACAACAAACTCGTTTTTTTTAGTGGTGATGTTTTGATAACGACCCTAAAAGTTGTCACTGAAAATAAGTATCAATAATGATATTTCTTTATCGTTATTGAAAATAAACTTTTTGGTGACAACTTTAAAAGTCATTGAAAAACTATAGTGACAAAAATTTACTTACCTTTGAAAATACATTAGGTGACAATATTTAACTTGTCATCATTGATTCTATATTCTATGACAATATTTATGTCATCACCAAAATATTTTTATGTATGTTTTATATTTTTATTTTGAAATTTTATTGATAAAGTTTTAGTGAAGACAATTGATTTGTCATGTATTCAGTGACGGCATTTTGTCATTACTGTTGATTATATTTAGTGACGACATGATGTCACCAAAATGCACCCCACATAATTTTTTTAATTAATTTTTATTTTGATAATGATTTGGTGAAGACATATTTATGTTGTCACAGAATCCTACTAGATAAATGTCATCGTTTTGTTCCTATAATGAAATTTCCCAATCCTTTGTTAAAAATTCCCAAATCTTCCCACTTACAACTACATAAATCCCTGTGTTCCCAGGATGAAATTTCCCACCCATTGTCTACAATTTCCAAATCTTCCTAGTTATAACTATGCAAATCCCTCTCTCTCTCTCTCTCTCTCTCTCTCTCATAAGCTTCTTAGAGCTACCTCTCAAAACCGATTTAGTGAAAAAGCATGCTTTCAATGACGACAATCAAAAGTCATCATGAAAAAAACTTTCATGGATGTGTTGTCACTGAAAGTCAAACTTTCAAGAACAACTAATCTTGACAAAAATTAAAATTTTGAGTAACAATTTGTTAATTTTGGTAACAACATAAAGTCATCATCATAGACTTATTTAGTGGCCATCACAAAAAATTGTCATCTGAATCTACTGGTGACAAAAGAATAAACTTGTTTGTCGTCACCTTAAACAGTTTTTCTTGTATTGCTCCATTACCATTAAACCCAAGTTTTTGAATCTTTTGTCTCTTACCTTAAAAAGGATGTAGTGGTACTGATCTTCCCTATTCATTCCATTATATTGCTAGGGTCCCAATGTTCAATTCCTTTTATCTTTGATGCACCAATAGCATTCAATATTTCATGGCTGTCTGCGTCAAAATGATTATAGATTTCTTCGGGCACTCAAGAGAAAAGAAAGGAATCGCAAATCTTTGAAGACTATGGTGTAATTATGCACTCATAGAAATAAATATTAAAAGAAAATTCAATAATAAGCATATTAAGAACTTTGAAATTGACTGACATTTCATTTTCACTACCACATCATCGTTATTTGAGATTTTTTTAATTTAAAATTTGATAGCTTTCTTTTTATTAGAAGTGAAAGGAATTGACATCGTTGCTTTTTTTGGGTAATTTTTCAATTTTATGTCTTTTTTTTGGGGGAAATAACTAAATACTTTTATCTAGCTAGTAAAAGTGAAAAAAAAACTGGCAATAGTTTGGAGAATTGGAATTATTATAGATCATTATTAGTGAATAATTATTTAAAAAAGGAATGGATCCCTTAGAGGTATAGAAACTAACCAAGAAAGAGTAAATCAAGTGACAAAGTGACAAGTGAGTAGATTTATAAATAAATAAAAATTATGAGTGCTAGCTGAATCTGATAACTTGCTCTAATCTTAGACTAAAATATCCCTCCCTCAACTTAATTTTTTAATAAAAAATAGAAAGTAGATATACAAGAGATGGAGAGTGCATTGAGAGATACTGTTAAACTGTGCTAAAAAAATTATTTAAAGTCAAATCTTTCTTTGGTTTTAACAATTTGTAAATACTAATTTGAAATTAGCTCTGGGGTTTGGTTTTGGAAATAATTATTTTAGAATGGAATGAAGAAAATAATAATGAAGTAAGGAAAAACCTGCCCGTTTGGAAAGTTTTTAGTTGTGAAACTATTGGTTAATATAGCTAACACTAGTAAGATAATTTTATATATAGCCTCCACTCAAATTGGTGTGGTAATTCATTAGGGCAGATGACAATGAAATCATTAATTATACGATCAATTATCTTTTTTTTAACTCATATTTAACAAGAATAAACTTAACTACGTGATTATTAATTAGAAAAGTTTATCTAAAGTGTATGATGTACGTACTTTAAAAAATGCAACACAAATCATTGATAAAAACAATATTAATTATCTTAATTTTTGTAAAACACAAACAACTTATAATAATTAATTAATTAATTTATAGAAATATTTTTTTTTAAGTTTTAAGTGAATTGTTGATTTGATCTTTAAAAAGATACATATTTTCTTAATTTAATTCTTTAAAGCTTTGCTTTCTCTCGTTATAATATTTCAAAAACTATTTTGTTTTTAAAAATATCTTCACATTAACTTTATTAATATATATTTAACATATTTTTTTATCTACCCTAACTAAAGGTTACATGATTTTCAGTGAGAACGTGATTTAAATACATAAAATTTCTTTATTTTTCCACCGAAATAAATATGTGAAATATTTGTTATGTATTAATTATATGAAGATGTTTTTATAAACAATATAATTTTTGAATGAATAAAATGAAAAATTAAAATGAGATTATATATGTCCGACCAATTAAAATATATAGTAATTCACCCTTAACTTTTTTTTATCAATAATTTTTCATTAGCAAAACTTGCCTAATCCTTATTAATGGATATCATTATTTGAGAACCACCTTCAGTTCAAGGGAATTACTTAAATATATTATGCTTAATGAGACAAAAAGCTGTGGACCTTTAGAACTCTGTTGGCTCCATAAAGGGAAGTGGTGACCCAAAATAATGGAAGTATGTTGGAGTGCAAAATAATGAAGAGATGTTTAATTGAGTGTTACGTAAGGGGTTCTATTAAATAATAATTATAATTTTTTATTATTAATTTTTACTCATTAGAATATAAAAATAATTGGTAGGACCAACCGGAGTTGGTTGAGCTTATAAGAGCATCTCCAGAAGTTTAAGTGGGACCCACAGTTAATATATAATTTTTTATTTTAAGCACCGTTGTTTATAGAAACAACGGTGCTTAAAAAAATTTTCTCTCTCCTTGCCAGCTAGGATATGTGTCAGGGTTAAGGAGCCCAATGGGGGTTAAGGAACCCCCATTGGAGATGGCCTAAAAATGAAAACAATTCATTTCTAAAGTTTAAATTTATTTTGTTGTAGTCAGCAGTCTTTCTTAATAAATAATTTATAAGTATAACTGTAAATTTTTGCTGAAACATGAGATATATCTTGACTTACTTTATTTTATTCTAATATTTTTTTTAAAAAAAAAAAAGAATAATTGATTGGTATGCCTTTCCAAGAAACATCGAATAATGAAACTTAAGTTTCTGTCTCTGATTGGAGGAGATATAAATGCAAATTTTCGTGTGGATTGCAAAGTCCCTTTCATAAATTATAATATCTAATTTCCCACTCTGACTTTTTTCGCATTCCCTTATGCTTTCCTCTTCAGCAATCCATTCTAGCTCTTAAGCCTTTTCATTTTTCCTTTACTTCTTCTGTTTCTCAAATCAAAGAACATCAAAAGATTATATCAAACCAAGTAATTATAAGTTTGAAGATGAATTATTAGAAACTTGGACTTTAGTTACTCACTAATATATGAGAATAAATTGATAAAAAGAAAATGAACTTATAATATCTTAACTCTCAGTTGACCAGTTCAATAGGTCTAACCCCTTAAATGAAGGCATGACTACAGGAATTAGACCATACCAATGCTTTCTGTAGCCTTGCTTACCTAGAATTACTTTTACAATCAAATGAAGTTAGCATAACTGGCTCTAGTTATCTCATCATGAAGTTCGAACAAGTAACCAAACTATCTGCTAACTGCCACCTGTTAGCATAAGAAAATACATAATTACCCTTAGCTAGGAGATTCATCAACCTGGAAGCTTTATAATTACGCCTTCTACCCTCTTACATTCTCTCCATATTGAAATGCTTTCTTCATGGCTAGTCTTATTAACTTAACCATCGGAGTCCATGATGGAACTTCCATTGCAGTATGATGCCAAATTTTTGTCGTAGATATATATATCAAACAAATTTCTGAAAGATCCTGGCTATTGAGTTTTGGTGGATCTTCGAGATCCTGTCAATTACGTATGTTGTGTTGAAAGGATATCTATATGATCCGATATGATCCTACCAATTGCTTAAAGTTTGTAGTAGCAACGGAACGAGGAAGAGTATACAAAAAAGACAATTCTATTTTTATTTTATTGGTATTAGTTAGTGATCTTTCCCCGTGCAAGCCTAGCTAACAGTTCAGACAATTATTCACCAGAACTCAATCATATTGTGAAGCACTAAGATTTAGTGGTGGCCGCAACATTATTTATTGAAATGGTGAATGAGTCAATTCCAATATTGTTTGGTCATGTCTCGTATTTGCCTACACTATTCATTTGGAATATGATAACATAATTCTACTATCATCTTCTGCGATTTCAGTAACTAGAAATTCTGTGCATATATATGGTGGATTCCACTCATTAACAATATAGCCCATCATGGTTGCACTACAAGAAAAATGAGTGGCCAACTTTTGGTGAGACTTCTGTCACCACTAAGTTAAAGTCTGTGCCTCTCGCTGAAGTGGCCATGGACAACATAAAAAACTGTTACTATAATTAGAAACATTTGTTGTTGTATATTTATGTCACCATTAAAAATGAACTTTCAATGATGATATATAGAGGTCACCATTGAATTCATTTTCAGTAGTGACATATCTGATTTAATTTCGACAATTTTAAAGGGTTAGGATGTGTTTGAAAGTTGGAAGAGAGAAAAAAAAAATCTAAAAAAAAAAAGGTAAAGGTAAAGGTAAAGAAGAAAAGGGAAGGAATGGTTAAATAATAATTTTTTTCCTTTTCTCGATTCCCAAATTGAAGAAACTTGGAAATATGAAGGAATAACTTTATATTCTCCTCTCTTGCTTATAAAAGAAATTCCCAAAGAGAGAAAAGGTTAAAAAAACCTTTCATTTTTTTCCTTCTTTATTTTTCTCAACCCAAACATACTATTCGAGTCTGGAATTTATAAATTTTTATGTAAAGAAAATTTTAAAATTCAACCGATCATTAAGTCAAATTAACAATACGATCATAATATGTATAGCGTCTAGGGAGTATTCATATATATACTTAAATTTCCTATGGCATGAATAGGAAAATGCCCCAAAGGATATAGAACTCCTCTTGGAATGAGGGTGTATGTATGCTTTAAATTAAAAGAGTGGCAGAAAAGGGTAACTAATTAATTAGATGCAATTAGGTTTGAGTTATTTCATTTAGTTTAGACTTAGAACTGACAAGAAAATCATTATTATGGGTGTGATTGACCTCTTCAAATGGTGCTTTTAGTTTGAGACTAGTATCCTCTTTAATTTAGATTTTGAGGCTTCATAATATGATTTTGCAAGACCTAATCTTGTGAAACAAGTGGTAGATAAATTTGAATTCATCAATTGAGGAGCTTTTGTAATATAAGAAGTTTGAATTCGTAAAAAAAATATTTATAGAAAGAGATAGTCGTAATATTTTAAATGAAAATAATCTTATATCTATGTAGTGTTGAAATACTCATGCCAAAAAGCAAAAAATGTGATCCTGCATGGTTTTTCTAGTGCATTCATTTTTGTGTTATGAATAACGAGAATTGATTCTCGTAATATCCTAAACGGTCATAATTGAGTTGATATATAGAAGCCGTAGAAGTGTCAAGTGAGAATTGAATCTCACTTCCGAAAGCAGCCCTTTTCATATATAAAAATTGTAACTTATTAACTTTACATTTTTTTTAATCAATTTGACACTTCCAAAGGGATTTTACCTATATATATTGACTATATCAAGGGTATTCTCCACTCAATTGTATGAAAAATTAATTCTTTTTGGGATAAGAGCACAAGTAAGGCTCTCCTCAACTTGCTGGCATATCTAGAAATCAAATTTTTAAAGTTTTTTATGATCCAAATAGCCACTATCACTACGATCAGCCAATATATCAACTCTCTTCTGCGATCAATTCTCTTCAAACTTTAATTTAGTTAATGACTTTATGACATCTCAAATTCAGTTTTTTTCTACAGTCAATTCTTCTGCGATCAATTCTCTTCAAACTTAATTTTTCAAAACCCAAACTAAATTAGCACTTCTCTCAGCTGAGAAAAATTAAGCTAACATATGTTACGGAGTTGGAATGCTCTATTTAGTTATACCTGTAACTGATTTGTTTTCAAATAACTGTTAGAGTTTTTTTTAATAAAAAAAGAAAAAAGGTTTTAATTTGTTTCAAGGATTTGAGCTATATTTTTTCAGTGGCCAGCGTGTATAATGTTATCTAGATCCATTTTTTCTTTCTTACCTTGTCCCCATAAACGTATGCTTAAACAAGAATTGATCATTTTGAACTTTTCTTAATTTTTAAAGAATTTGAGTCGAAATTCAACAAATTTGATGAACAAGTATAGCTTAAACTAGTATAGTAAGATATTACAATAAGAGTATTTTTGGACCAGCTTGCATGTCAATGGATCCTTAACAATTTTAAAAGCGCATTCCCATATCAATCTGGTACATTTAGGCAAATAAATTCTTCTAAATACTTGCCCCAAAACTTGAACTCAAGTAATCAAAATTGGGAGCACACCTTTTTTACCATTAGGCCAATCCTTCAAGTTTTAGCAAGTTTAATCAATGAAGCTCATAAATGAAATATAGCTCTTTACATGGCTCACATTCTCTTTTAGCCAAAGCTATAATAATCATAAATTAAGAACTAGTTCTTCACATTTTTAGGTTGTGGGCCATTTTAATTGTGAAGTTGATTTAATTGAAGGACAAAATTTATATGTAGATTTTAAGGTATTTGCTATCAAGTCAACACTTAAAAACTTTACCTAAATTTTATCCTTAGCCAATTCACTTATAAACACAAGCAAGCACATTAAACTCTCAAATTCATGTGCATATAAAAACTAAGTAATAAGAGTTGATAAAATGCACACACTATTTGAGAAGGACAAACACTAACACAGACATAAAATATGACTTAAATAAGACAAAATTCAAAATATTTATATATAATTTTAAGAATCGTATTATGTGCGTCAAATAAAACTATCCTACGTACAGAGAAATCATGCTTCAAAGCACACTACTTTCCTCATTTTTCTCAATAAAACACGCAGTCTTTCTTTGCCAAATGGAGCAAGTATACACAGTCCTGTTCAAGCTACCAAATTATAACCGAAGAAACAAAGATACCTCAATATAATATGCTTTTCCCTTCTTTTCGAATGTAAAGAAAGCCATACCTTTGTCCTTGTCTGTGTCATGCCATAGTCATGAGCTTCAGGTCTGGTATAACTGCCTTAGAGTGTATACCCCATTTCAATTACTTCTTTAAAACAAATTAGATGACGTATATGTAGTGCTCTCTTCTCTAATATTATTCATGTCCTTCCCATGAAATATTTACCAAAAGTTCAAAACTTTAAACTTTTTTTTCTTGAGCGCTCGATCTCTGTCTTTGAATTTACATAGTCTATGCATTTCTACAATAATATTTTATTATTTAACAATTACGGATCTTTGTGTGAACTTAAAGGAAGCGATCGAACTCCCAGTAGCACCACCCTTCTTTCTATATCTATTTGCATATCATAAATTCTACTGTTTCTGTGATTTTGTAATTTAAAATACTATTTATTGGAAACTTTATATCTGATCAACAGGATCCTCATATATAATCTTCAACTTTATATTTAAAAGATGCTCTTCTTTTTTTTATGAATGAAAGCATTGATATTACGTTTTCATAAATATTTTTTCTGCAACTTGATCAACATTACGTGTTCATAAACATTTGGTGGATGTCACTTGTCTCAACAACTTAGGAGAAACAGTATGTCTTCTTTCTTTTTTCCTACTTTTTTATGCTTTAATTTCTGAAGAATAGCACCTTATCTGAATAATTAAGCACAAGTTCTTTATACTGTTTTCTATTTGTTAATTAGTTGGACTAATTAACAAAAAAAAAACCCAAGTTATATAGAACAAACTCCTATTCTTCTGGTGTTATATATATAGCTTTTTATTGACATATACCTTTGTGTCACCATTTGAGTAAATCTTCCCCATTCTTCCCCTCTTTTCCACTCACTCTTTAACAAAGAGTAAATTAGATTCAACTTTACTGAGATTTATAAAAATTACATTCACATCATTTTTAGTTTTAAATTATACGAGAACCTCTCCTCTCATCACAAAATTGTTAATACAACTTATATTTTATGAATTTTCTCTATTAAAAAATCATAAATAACCTTATTCAATACAACACAAATCATTAAAAAATAAAATTAATAATTATAAAAATTTAAAATAAGATATCTTGGTGTATTTTTGAAAAAAATTGATAGAGTATGAGTGTAAGTTGTATAAACTTAAAATAAAGTTATTGTCTGAATTTAAAATTAGAAGAGTATAAGTGTAATTTTTATAAATTTTAAAATAAGTTAATATAATTTACTCCTGAAAGGAAATTTTTACCTCACTTTAAAACCCAATGATACTAATTTCCATATAAATTTGGTGAATATAGATAAAGTTTGTCTTTTTATCTAGTGGGGTTGCCCCACTTTTGCCTCCAAACTTTGGCAATTTTCATCCATAAATACCCTTCTTGGTAGCGTGTGTCCTCCACACTTTCCCCACACCCTCTTCTCTTCATCATCCTCTACTGATCTATCATCTTTATTTCAAGTCTCATGGCATCTAACGAAGCCAAATTCGCCCTTCAAAACCATGACCTAGAGCAACAAACCACTGCTCTAGAGATTGAAATCAATGAAAAAGACTTTGATTATTCCAAACGAGCTCAATGGCTAAGGGCTGCAGTTTTGGGAGCCAATGATGGGTTGGTTTCCACAGCCTCTCTCATGATGGGTGTAGGTGCAGTGAAGCAAGACATTAAGGCCATGATCTTATCTGGGTTTGCTGGGTTGGTGGCCGGGGCCTGTAGTATGGCCATAGGAGAGTTTGTGTCTGTGTACTCCCAGTTGGAAATAGAGGTTGCACAAATTAAAAGAGAGAAACAAAAGAAGATTAATAATAATGGTGGAGGAGGAGGGGGGATTGAAGAAGAGGTTGAAGGGAAAGAGGGTTTGCCAAACCCTTTACAAGCAGCAGCAGCTTCAGGTTTGGCATTTTCTGTTGGTGCAATGGTGCCATTGCTTGCAGCCTCCTTTATTAGGGAGTATAGGATGAGGCTAGGAGTGGTGGTGGGTGCAGTGAGCTTGGCTTTGCTGGTATTCGGATGGTTAGGTGCAGTTTTGGGTAAGGCTGGAGCTATGAGGGCTATGATCAGGGTCTTGGTTGGGGGTTGGCTAGCCATGGCCATAACTTTTGGGCTAACCAAGTTGATTGGGTCAAGTGGGCTTTAATTAATTCCCTTTGTAAAGTGAGTTGCTTGATTTTATGGTTAATTATTATAATGCAATTAAAAATTATGCTCGCTTGAGTTAAGTTCAGGTGGTCAATGGACAAAGATTTAGATAAAGGGTCGCTAGTTTCATCTTCTTCTTGTAAGAAAAATATTATATGCTCTCTCCCTCTCATCCCGTCAGGGACCCTTCATTTTACTAGAAATCATGAGAAGAGAGACAAGTGAACTATTGAAGAAAGTTGGCTTGCTAATTAGCATATTAGTAAAAGAGAAGAGTTCAACTCCCGGGGTATCATTTATTTGAAGCACACATACAGCTGCATGAAGAACAATAAACTAAAGACTTGAGAGACGAAATAGTGTTTAAGTGCATACAGGAATAAACTCTATAAACATCTCCACACAGAGATATAATCTACTCACAATCACTGAGGAGCTGTTTAATTTATCGTTGATGGATAAATTTTTGTTCACTAATAATGTTAGATTGAGACACGTAACAAAAATAATTATAAAAATATTATTTTCACTCATGTGCTACAATCTTGAATGTCATTAGTGGACACAGAAATTATTTACCGACAATGGATTAAATTATTTTTCAGAATTAAGATAATAAAATTTTAAAAAAATATATAATTGAGAAAGTCTAGTGAAAAAAATTAATACGCTAAGAGTTTTGAAATCTCTATCAACTTAAAAACAATACAAAGAGCATATTATTAATTTTTGTTCACTATCCAAAATTATATAAAATTGTCAGAGACTCAATTTTCTATTTTACTAGTGACAAGTATTTTACTTTTTTTTCTGTGCAAAGTATTTTACTAGTTAACTATTTAAGTAAATTGCTAGCTATAGCACTAAAAAAAAGGCTTATTCACATACTCGAGAACCATATTTGTCGTTACTTTTTTATTTCATTATCCAATATAACTGTGCAGGTGTGGTTCATTATAAAATTCAAGTGACCTACCTAAATATATTAATATTCAATTCAAATAAAATTACTTATACAATTGTTCACAACGAATATAACAATTTGTGCTAACATTCTTGTTAATTCTATAAATTGTAAATGGATAGGGAAAGTTGTACTAAAAAAATTGAATACATATCTTTTAAAATAACCACGATGATGAGTTAAAGTGATAAAAGTAAATATGTGACTTATAATTAGATAGAGTTATATATTTAAATTTTAACTATTGTCAATTTTATGAAATCAGCGTAGATGGTCTAAGTAAAGGTAAACCAATTGGAAACCCAGAAAAAAAAAAAAAAAAAAAAAAAAATCACCTAGCCTAGACGGATGTTTAAGAGTCTTTTCCTTCTCCAACCTTTGTGCTTTCTCATTGGAGGCAGTTCTCCCACTAGAGACTGCCCTAGTAGTACGTAGGTAGTGGGAGGAAATCAAGAAACGAAAGTAAAAGAGAGAGAAGGGGAAAGGATTCGGAGATTAAATGTTATATATATATATTTAAAATTAATAAAAATTATGATAATAATTAGATTGAAAAAATAATTATCTATTATTCAAGTCAACAAAATTCTTTTTTGTTAAAAGTAAAAAATTTTAAAAAATATTTGGTAGGAAATTTTTTTAAAATTTTTAAAAAATTGAACTGAAAAAATTAAATTTTTATATTTAATTTTTAAATTTTAAAATAAAATTTCTAAAAAATATAAATTTTTAAAAATAATTTTTAAAAAAGATTCTCACTAAAAAAATTTTTATATAAAATGTATAAATTTAAATTTCTCATATTAAAAAAAAATATATATAAAAAGATAATAATATACTTTATTTTGACACTTTATCTTTCGTTTCTTTTATTTATCTTTCTTATTTTTTTTCTTTCACCTATTTCTTTCATCCTCCTCATCAATTTTTTCTCTTTTTTATTTTTTATTTTTTCTGTTATTTTTACATTTTCTTTCTCTCTTTCACTTTAATATAAAAAAATATTTTTAAAAAAATTTTATTATAACTAAACATAATATTAAAATATTTTTAAATAAATATTTAAAATTAACTAAATATATTTTATATATTTTTAATTATCATCATTTTCAAAACATATTCTTTAAAAATTATAATTCTTAAATAAAAATTTTTATTATATACCAAACATTCTCTTATTATTTTGAATTAAAAAAATCTTTAAAACTTTAAAACTTCAGATAATTTTAAAAGATTAGTTGTCATAAGTGATCGACCCCAAAAACCCAGTTAAAAATCATTTTCACATATAATTTTAGAATTAAAACACATTTTTGTTTGCACGGTATGATATATATATCTAATTTTTGTCCCTCAAATTCAAGTTGAAAAATTATGAGCCTTTTATTTTTCAAAAAATTGCAATTAAACCGTTCCGCTAACATGAATGTCAAACCAACAATGAGGCACCGTGGCATAGACACATTGGAGTGTATCTACTGGAAAGGAAAACTATATAAGAGAATAAGATGGTAAAGAAAATGCCACAAACTCAACAAAACGTTCTTCATTTTAGGTACATGATGTAATTTACTCACGTAAAAGTTTGTTTCCCCAGTGAACAAATGCAAAGTAGAACAATTTGTCAGCTTCCGCCACTCTTATCAAAGTTTACAGTCCCTGTATTTGCTTCCGTGCCTAGTGAATGTATACCACATATACATCGAAATGTCTCACAAAATTCCGGCCTTCGCCAGCTTCCATTCACTCACCTTTCTCGCCAGAGCTTTCCCAGCTGACAGAGCAGAAGA
This sequence comes from Gleditsia sinensis, assembly GCA_037074535.1. Classification (NCBI taxonomy): domain Eukaryota; kingdom Viridiplantae; phylum Streptophyta; class Magnoliopsida; order Fabales; family Fabaceae; genus Gleditsia; species Gleditsia sinensis. The sequence goes on along the minus strand of CM073463.1, from coordinate 68,059,114 downwards.
GTTTCTCGTGCAAAAAGAAATGTTCAGGTTACTTTGAGTCTCCTTATAAAGCAATGCCCCTTATACTTGTTGCATCATCTGTATTTGCCTCAACGGTGGATCCAAACTGCCTCCTGACAAGAATCCTTCAAATGTTTTGTATAAAACCAGACACTTCACCGAAGCCTTGTTTACCAAAAAGATTACTAGAGTGCCCATAAGAATGTCTCCTCATTGTATCTTGAAAAGAGTTTTCAATTTCACAACCAGCCTCCATTCCTCCATATTGAGATCATCCTATACCATTCATTCAATAGTAGCTATAAGCGAATGTTCAAAAAAGAATCCATACAAACATACTACTGATGCCTAATTATAACTTACCCGATAATTCGATTTGAGAATATCAATAGATCTCCTTGAGATATGGCTTACAAGTTCATCATCAATTTCAAAATGCCTTCCAAACATTTTTTGTTGCTCCTCCGAATTGCTGCCAACAATCTGTAAAGCATAGTGGACAACAAACAATAAGAATAACTTTGCATATCCAACCATCAAACATGTTATATTTTTTCCTCTTATCCACCTTCACTTTTATTTCTCCCTTTCCTCAATAAGGAGGATAAAAATGCACCTTAGGTACATGGTGTGTATACTATGGATCATGCCATTTTCTATTAATAATTAACATTATCCAAAAATTTAACATCTATTAATCATATTTTTCCTGTCTCTATATGCTACATCGTGCAACTCAAAGGTATCAGCTTTTCCTTGTTAAGGGCAGCTTGTCTAACCAATATCTTAAACTCCATTTTCAATGGGGCAACTTTATGACTAGTCCATTTTAAAGAATCCATTTTAAAGAATCTAGTTTCAGTCAAAATTCATTAAGAAAGGGCTCCTTATTTTCTAGTTCAAGTTTGAAATCCAACATAGAACGTTGAATAAAGAATTCATGGAAACACATGGGACCCATTCATTTCCCAGAAGCATCATAATGTAGACATAGTTCAAACACATACCTTAATGGCTACTTTCTGCCCTTTCTTGGCATAATCAACAGGTTTATGGTTATTTTCAATGGATGCAATGCGACCGATATCAGTAAACTCTCTGGAAGGAATACAAATTGGAGTCCCAACCTATCAAGCAAACAATATTAGATAACCAACATGATCTATATTAGCATACAACAGATTTCACAACTTCACCCTCATTTAACACCCCAAAATGATAAGGTGGATTAGACAGTGAGCTAACATTTTTCTTTCTTGGTTTCAGAGCTGGCAGGGGGAGGGGTTGTTAGATCAGTGGTACTGATGACAGCAAGGGTTCATTGAGACCACTCTGGAAACTAATGATACACAACAAATATGCAACATACCAAGGGGGGCATAATCTAAACTGAGTAAAAAGCATCAGATAAACACAAAAGAAAGAAAATAAATCAATAAAATGAAAAGTTGCCCTCAACATGCATAAAATGTATATAGAATGTCTTTAACACAATAGTAAAGTATTTCATAACCCAAGTCTCTTTTAATGTCAATATGAAAAAACTAGTATCCTAGAATTTGAATAAATAAACTCAGAAACTAATTCTATATATTTGACAACTTCACTAGCTCATATATGTGACAAGGAGCACACGTCAGACAATTCTAATAATTTAAGATTTCCCAACTACAGAGACTTAATGTTGCAATCAATTAGGATGATTCATGTATAACGCGCCAATAACTGACCCAAAATATTGAGGTTCTAACAGTCTTCACCGATCAACAGAAAACACTGAAGTAAAGCAACAGATAAAGAAACACAACAGCTAATTCCCTTGTAACACAATCACAGGCACTGGATTTATTCTAAATTAAAGGAAACTTATGTTGAGATTATGGCTATTCCTCATAGATATTATATTTATTGCTAAAAAAAATGCACCAAAGTTAAAAATAAATTCCCTAAATAAATATTTATACCTTTGCAATGCCATCAAGGATATCAACTCCCAAAACAATTGGATCCTTCTTGTTGAAAATGCAGTTTGGTAAGATTTTCAGAACACATGGGAAGACTGCTTCATCAGCTGCTTCTCTCTTTTTCTCCTCCTTAATGTTTTCAATATAGGCTTTAAATTGGTCAAATAAGTGATAAATGATATCAGCAATAAAGATTTTCACACCCAATTCATCAGCAAGTTCCCGAGCCTCAGGAGTGACTTTGACATCAAATGCCAAAATAGTGGCAAACTCTTTCTTCTTTTCAAGCATTACACTGGCCTTCATTACATCCTTTTTATGGACAGGGCCTATGCTTATACCGCTAACAGGAATGCTCACTTCTGGTGTTTTCAAAAACTCCAGCAATGCTTCCAAAGAACCAAGGGTAGATGCCTGTACACAAACTCCCTCACCACTCCTGTCAATCCTGCTCATAACCGACTTCATATCCTCCATAGTTGCTTCTTTAACATCTTCTAAATCATCATCAGGCTTCACCACATATAAACCAGTGCCAGCAATAGCATGTTCAAGCCCCTGAAATATAACACACAAAAATAATAATAATTAGACTCTCCACATTCTTAAGAGCAAGAGAAAGTAAAGCCATTATTGGCCACAAACTGGCAAGAAAAAAGCAAGACTAAGATTAGTATGAAGTACCTGGGCAGTGATTTTAATACCCATAGCAGCCTTAATTTCTTTGTGATGGAGATATGTGCCCTGAAATTGAACCGACATTAAACAATTGTACAACATACTAAAGCAGACCATTCAGACTACTCCACCCCAGAGGATAGCTTCCATCCCCAGATGTGATGTAGTACAAAGGAAAAATCCTCATATTGCAAGGCCTCTCTCAGCAGTTAGTGCATGACAATATAACACAATGAACCACTATATTTGCTATAACACTCCAGGCCTAAATATAAGTCCCAAATCCATAGAAAAGATGCACCAGTTACAGACTTATAAGAATTTAAAGCCCAGATAATCCTCGAAGACATGCATTTAGTAAGTGACATGAAATGAATATTAGTAATTTATCCATTCACCCCAACAAAATTTATGCCATGGCTTGAACACATTTAGAACAGTTACATACTCTTTCAGGGCCTAAAGCAATAAAGCATATCTGCATGCACTTGCACGCTGGAAGAGCTATACTGAGCCTACAGCTATTGGCTTGGAAACAAGAGGACTTATTGTAGCGCTCTAGGTTGCCACTATCTTTATAGGTTTAGTATTTCATTGAAGTTCAAGGATAAGAGCTCAAAACATTGACACAGAAAGCAAATCTGCCCATGGAAATTACTTGGTTCAGTACTCCAAATAGCAGAGTTAAGATTTAAGATGGGATATATTTGGGCAGAAATGTTTTGAGTCCAGGTCAAAATGGGCCAAGGCAGGCAAAACAGGCTTCAAAATGTCAAAGTAATAATAATAACAACAATAAATTTTAAATTTGAAACGTGATGCATGTATTAAAGTATTATGTCCTTTAAATGCATTGAAACTCAGAAAAATGCACCCAAACAATAAACTTATTATCATATCGCCTCTGATTACTAGTACTAGTACCCCTATCGATGCATCAGAGATAGACAGATTGTTATTATATCTTTCTTTTATGACACATCGATACTTTAAAAACAAATCATTATGGTGTCCAACATATGTTTGACACACATATCAAATATTCATATCAAATATAACATGACACTTCAAATTGTATTTAAACACTATATATTTTGTCATGTTCAATGTTCACATCATCTCATGTCCTTTATCCATGCCAGCATCCGTGATTCCTATTATTTCCTAAACTTTCAAAATTCCAATTCTCACAGTTTAGTCATTGACACTCATTCTGATCCCAATGTGTCCTTAAAAAACCATACTTTAGGTATTCTTTTTCCCCTTTGGAACAGATGTGTTGCAGGAGGCCGGCATATAAGTACAAAATCAATCAGGAAAAGGATCTCAGGATTCTACCTCTAAGTTACTTCAACACAGACCTTACAAAGCCTCTCATGGTAGTAAACATTAAAAAGAGAGAAAGGTCTAATTTTTTTGTATCAAGGGAAGGGATGCATATGAATTAAATTAAAATGCATGGCCAAAAGAGGTAACAAACCTTAACACGTAGTTCCTTCATTGGATGAGGTGTCAATAAAGCTCGAATTGTGGTAACAATAGGGCCCTATGATACAAATTTCGTTAGTAAGAAGTTGTGTAGTGAGTAAAGGAAAAAGATATTATAGATGAAATTTCCAGATGCTTGCCTGCATTCCACAGACAACTATTTGATCTCCTTCATGAAGAACACCGTTAACCAAGACAACATCAATAGTAGTTCCATGCCCTTCGATGACCTTGACTTCCAAAACTGTACACTGGTGGACATAATCAAGCAACAATCAGATCCCTGAAGTTAAGCCATCTTAAAGCATTCAACCAGGTTAACATTATGTGAGAACAAAGCTAACCTGCACTTCCTCACTATATGTAAGTTTCTGAACCATTGTTTTCTGGGTCCATTGAACCAAAAGTAATAACAAATCTGGGATTCCTTCACCACTGTAATATTAAACACTCAAAATATCAACACAACAGCCACACAATAAATATTAAGAAGGTTATATAACCAGTGGTCCAGGCCTAGACATAAATAAAAGAGATTCTTTTTCCCTCATTTCGGAAGTTATACAACCTGTGATCCAGTGCTAGACATAAATAAAAGAGATGGTTTTTCCCCCATATCGGAAGTTATGCATGTGCAGAAACAAAAGCAGCAAGAGGGTTTTCAAAGCATGCCCCATCCATTTAGGGTGATCTTAATGACAACAGAAGGTATCATTAGACCTAAGGTTGACTGAATCTTATGGAAATTTTCTCCACATAAAAGAAATGGTTAAGGTTCAACCAATGGACTCCAAACTAGCCAGGTGTAAATTTTTGTGTTAACTACCAATCCGAGGCTTGCGGATAATTCTGGCTACCACAATTACCTTATTGCACTTGTAGGTACAATACTGAAAGTCTCTCCCATTTCTTTGTTTTTATAGTACAACTCAGTGTTTAAACCCTGTTCCTTGAATTGAGTGACAATCTGGCAAAGAAAAAGAAGATAAATTAGGGTGACAACAATAATAAATTATCTTTTACAACATGAAGGATATGATGCGTGACATCTACAACCTGAGTAAGTCTATGATTGAACTCATTTTGCACATCTTTGGTTTGCTGCTTCATTGCCTTAACAATTGGAGAATTGCGACATGTTTTCCAACCATATAGTCTGTCAACCTGCAATGTTGCGAGAAGAGAATTACAAACCGGAGCATCCACTGCAAGAATATAAAGGAAGCAATACCTGATAAGAAAAGACTGAAAAACTCACCTTGTTCAATGCAACAATGAATTCTGTATTCCTCATTTTCAAGAGATTGAGTGATTCTATTGTCTGAGGTTCTAATCCATGCATTATGTCAACAACCAAAATTGCAATATCACATAAACCTGAACCCCGTGACCTTAAGTTAGTAAATGATTCGTGCCCAGGGGTATCAATCACCAGTAGACCTGCAACTTTCAGCTTCGCATCAGCTTTTAGTTCCTTTGTTCTTTCACGTATGTTCTCAGCAGGAAAGTATGTTGCACCAATCTGCTGAGTGATACCACCAGCCTCACCTTCCTGAACATTAGTACCTCGAATACAGTCCAGCAGCTTAGTTTTACCTGTGTCCACATGGCCCATAATACAGCAAATTGGGGAACGAAGGTTCTCTTCACTCGGCTTAAGAGGCACAGCTGAATTTGGTGGTTGCTTTTCAGCCTGCTTTTTGCTTTCAATCTGCTCAGTCGGAGGCTGAGAAACAGCTTTCTTAGCAGTGCCTGTTGATTTGACAACAAAGGTGGAAAACCAAAGAAATAAAATGTCCAAATTAGCAGGAAAATAGTTAAGGATATATAATAGATGCAATATTACTAGGGCAGCAAAAATATGCATGTAAATCGTTCCCATTCAAAACCCACAAGACCATACACTCATAATTTAAGCATATCCAAACAAATTATTTCTCAGGAAGATAAAGGATATTACTGTAAATTTTCCCTTCCTAACCAAACATTTCCCATTAAGATAAGACCCCGCATATGGTTTGGACACATTGGACTTGGTCTTACCAATTACTTACTTGATAACAAGCTAGTAAGAGTGGAATGATATAGCACAATAAGTGTACAAAGAACAAGATACCACGATATAAAACAACAACAACAAAAAATATGCAGATAGTTAAGAGCAACAGTTTAAAGAAGGCAGTGTGCTCAGGAACCATGTAGACTACAATGACCACTTGTGTAGATGATTTTTTGCAGTGCACTACTACTAACTCAAAATATGAAATAGGAACCATCCTAAATAAAAAATGAAAATGAAAAGGCCTAATTTTGGATACCAAACAAATAATAACACATACATCACCATTATGATTAAGAGTAGCAAAGGATAGCTACTTTCAGGTCTATCTTATTTGGCAGTGTAGAACCACTAACAAGTTATCTCTGGAACCGTCACGCAGTTTATTAGCAGACAAAAGTTTAAGCACGCTCTTAGCTTAAAGAAACAACCCTCTTGATTAAAAGTAGCAAAGAATAGCTACACAGAATAGCTCACAGATAAATCAGCTTTTCAGTGTAGAATTACAACCAAATTATCCCTGGCCCTTTCACACTTGGAGTCTAAAGGTCGAGCAAGAGTTTTCTACTTGCTACTATAATTTCAAGAGAAAAAGGTGTTTTGGGGAGGAATAGGATAGATGCTTATGACATAACAGTAGGGAATCTTTCAATCATCATAGTTTCATGCATGACAGGCGCTCAGACTTTTAGTTCTCTACGGAGTGGTAGCAGAAACTCCCAAGATTGTTATGGTAGGGAATACTATGACATCCGTCTTGCTATTTTCAATCATCAAAAGATTTCAAGAATGCTTAAAAAATAACAGGCAAAGACTCGATGACACGAAAATCTTACCAGCATTGTGAGTTGGGACAGCATTCTTTATCTCCTTTTTCACAAGGGGTTCGGGCTCTGACTCAGCCTCTTCATCCGCAAAAGCGCTTTTGTCATTTAAATTAACATCATCCCAGCTCTTTTCATCCCATTCATCCTCTACATCATCTTCTTCCACTCCATCCTCTTCAACAGCTTCAGAAGGTTCGACTTTGTCCTCCTCCTGCATCGAATCCACCACTTCAACCTTCTCTGGTTCCAATGAATCCACATCAGGGGTGGTCTCCTGATTTTCCTTTGCTTCTAAAATTTCATCTGCCTTAGCAGGGGCAGTACCATTCTGATGATGATGGGTTTGTTTTGACTTCTTTGTCTTATATATGGGTCTTTTGGCTGGTGCACCAGAGTCCCCTGTAGGGAGAGACACGCCCCCTGTACCAGAAAGAAACTGCTTCCTCATGGCCTCCAATCGACGAGCTTCTTCCTTCTGCTTACCAGTTAATAGTTTACCTTCTTGCTTCTTCTTCTGGAGCTTTTCCTTCTCTCTTTCCTTTTTCCTACGTCTAGCCTCTTCTGCTTGTCTCTCAAGTTCCTCCTGCCTACGTCGCTCCTCTTCTTCCCTCCTTAACTTCTCCTCTTCTTCCCTTTTCTTCCTATCTTCAGCCTCTTTTCTTCGAGCTAGTGCCTCTTGCATCTCCCTAACATGCTTCGGCACTTTCTTGTCGGCTGCTTTAGTCTTGGCATCATTCTTCTTTGATTCTATTGTCTCAGATTTAAGTTCTTCTTTCTTTTCATTATCTGGTGCACTTCCAGCGGCTGCTGCTGCTGCAGCTGCAGCCTTCTTCTCCTTTTCCTTTTCCTTTTTCTTTTTCTTCTTTTTTGCAGCAGCTGACTCCACTGTTTCTTCTTCCCGTTCTTTCCCCCCTAAAGCATCATCAGGAGCAACTACTTCAGGCGGAGCCTCAACTTCATCATCCCGTGTAGGAGGAGTAGCAGGTTTTGCTGGAGGCCCCTCACCAAGCTCAGCAAGAAGCTTGTCCAAATCTTCCTCTTCTTGAGCAGTTCTTCCAGTCTTTTTATTCTTCTTCTTCTTATTTTTTGAAGTTTCAGTAACCTCTTCACTCTTATTAACATTGTTGTTGTCAGCTACCCTAGGTTGCTCAGGCTCATCGACATCAACACTTTCACTACCAAAATCAAAGTCATCACTAGCTTTGGCTGCAGGAATCTTGCCTTTCTTATTAGAAGACTTTTTTTTACCTGAAAATGCAACTACAGGAACATCTTCATCCTCAACCTTATCTTCACCAGCTCTATCAGACTCGGGCACAGCAACATTATCATCAACCTCCTTGTCAGCAAAAGCCACACTAAATGAATTAACAGCCTTCTTTGAAGACTTGGATGACTTCTTTTTCTTACCTGAGAAAGTGATCGGAGCAACGTCAACGTCTTCATCCTCATCTTCCTTTTCATCTTTGTTCTTCTCTCCGTCAATATCATCAAAACTAGATGCTGTGACAGCACCGCCCTTTTTGGTACTTTTAGATGATTTTTTCTTCCCCGTAAAAGCAATAACCGGTTCATCTATGTCATCATTCTTGTCTCCGCTGTTTTCCAGGGAATTATCAATCACCTCACCTTCATTATCATCATCAATAGCATCAAAAGCTGATGCAGCGAACAAACTACCACCACCCTTTTTTGAACCCTTCGAGGGCTTCTTCTTACCCAAAAAACTAACCACTGGTTTATCGTCCTCATCACTGTCTTGCTCACCAGTTAAGCTGGATTTCTCGTTTTCATCATCATCCTCCCCATCCTCCTCATTACCAAGCAAACCAAAGCTCGAAGCAGAAAACACACTGTTCCCACCACCCTTTTTCGATTTCCCCTTCTTCTTCCCAGTAAACACAACTTCAGGTCCATCATCGGCATCCTCCTCCATCGCTATTTCCACATCTTCGTCCTTAGATTGCGATGCTTTCGAGTTCCCCTTCTTACCTTTCTTCTTTCCCGTCACTGCGGCCGTCTCCTCCTGAGCTGGCACCTCCTCCGATAGCTCCGTTCCAATAGAATACTCATCATCATCTATCATAAGGGCCTTCTTTTTCGACTTCCCACCGCCCTGAGATGCAGCGGGTGGGTTCTCATCCTCACGGGAGGTCGGCTTCTTTCTACCCATTTGAGATTTGGATTTCTTTTCGACGAATTTACCTCAGTGTGTTCAAACCGACCCCTCTCAGATCATAAACTGAAAATAAATTTAAAAAAAAAAACATATAAATCAACATCGAGGTATGAAGAATCAGATCTATTCACGTGAATTTACAGCACAAAAACAAAGAAATTCGTCTTTGAAACATCAGAAACGAATTTGATTACTACCCAGAAAAGCGTTACTAGGAATCTAACATCAAAAAGGCAGATTAAGCTTACACTGAAAAAATGATTAATCAGGAAAATCGCATGGAAAGAATCGGTTTTCGAAGTGGCGATGAAAAATTCGAAGAGTGCCAACGCCACTGGATGGGGAAATATCAGCAAAAAAATAAATAAATAAAGCAACAGAAGAGGGTCATGTAAGAAGAAATGCAGAGAGCTAAATGCAAGATGACGGAGGAAAGACTAATAGAGAGAAGCAACTACAAATAATTCTTTTTAGGGTTGTATTTTATAGGCTAGATTTCGATCAAAGCCCATCACTGCCCTTTATGATTTTGGAAGATGTTGGGCCTAGGTCCACTTTGTTCACTTTATTTTTTTATTTTCTTTCTTACAAACAAACAAAAAATTACGAAATTCAAGATAACTTATAAAAAAACTGCAGTTAGGTAGATTTTTTCGATTGTATATTATGAGTTTCCATGGCAAAAATATGATGTGTAGAGAAATTTTTAAAAATTCAATCATGCAATATTAAATTATAAAAAAATTATATATCATGTTTTTATTATAAATTTTGATAACAAATACTTTAAAAATTATATTTAAGCTTTGACCCCAGCAAAAACCATAAAAATAGACAAATAGTTTTTTCTCTTCTTGTAAAATCATAAGTAGGGGTGAGCATAACCCGTTCACCCGTTTAAATCCGATCAAAAATAATTATTTTGAGTAAAAGAAATCGGATTAACGGATTTAATTTGGTGAAATTTTAAAAAAATTTAGGTTTATCAATTCGAATCGGATTCAAAATGATTGAATCCAATCCAACCGATAAGATAAGTAAAATTGAAAGTACTACATAAAAAGTAAGATGGCTGTGGCTTAATGGTAAGAGGAACACAAGAATGTTGGTGAGACCTGGGTTCAAGTTCCCCCACCTGTTGATTTATAATTCCCCTTTTATTTTTATGTGCAAAAAGAAAAAAAAAACCTAACATAAAACGACGACATTTAACTTTTTTTATATATACTCCATTTCACAAACCTTAAGTGCTTTACTGTCTCTCCCTGTGTTTCCATCTCTCTCTCTCTCTCTAACGGTGACACTCTCCCCATCCCTTCGTTTCTCCATCTACTTCTCTCTCTCACAGTGACCTTTGCTCTCCATCTCCTCTTTTCTCTCATGGCAACCTTTCATTGCTTCTCCCCATCGGTCTTTCTCTCTCTCGGCCAAGCCTCCATGACTCCTTTTATCAACCTCTCTCGGACTCCATTTTTGGATCGTTCTCTCAATTGCCTACCTTTTGGTCTCTCATCCCTTTCTCCGTCGTTTTCAGATTTTCTCTTCAAATTCAAAATAATGACGACGAACAGAGGCAAACTTCTAAGATTTCAAAGTAAGAAGTTAAGGGAGAGAGATGAAAGAACACAGATCTGAGATTTTTGGCTTTTTGATTTGCTTTTTTTGAATCATAAATTCGTTTCAACCGACCGATCCGTCATTGACCCAACTAAATTCGAATAGTTCAAGTAACCCAAATTATCTATTGATTTTGGATGCCATTTTTATAACCCGACTTTTGTTCGATCGGGTGAAGAATTTTTCTAAATCCGACCCTACTCGATTCATGCTCACCCCCAATCATAAGGAGAAAAAAAATTTGAATATGTCAAATAACAACACACAAGAACACACGCTTTTTAGGGTGAAATTTCTTAAAGTGAAAGAAAAAATTAAGGGACCACATTGAGAAAATAATTCACTAGTAAAAATTAATGAGTACACCAATAATATTTTAGTCATACTAAGATTACCACATGCTAATTATCAATTATAGTAGAATCGACAATTCACCAAAATATATAATTCAAATAAATTGGGTATGACATTTAAACAAATAGAAAAGATAATAACATAACCAAATCAAGATTCACAATGCTAAGAATAACATACTCATCTCGCAATAACATTTCAAGGTAAACTATTATTCATCTCATATGTTATCTCACATCTTTTATATTATATTTTATCTTTTATCTCATATTTTATATCTCATCTCAATTTCTCATAACTTATCTCACATCTTATCTAATATCTCATACTTCATATCACATCTCAAATCTTGCAATATCTCATATATCATATATTTTTTCAATATCTGGTATCATTTTATATTTGATATGTCATTCCAATATCTCATATCTTATGGCACATCTCTCATATCTCATCATTTTAATAATTTAATCAAATAATTTTAGACAAATATAAAATTTGTTGCGTATAAAATTTGAATATGCAACAGTTTTTTTTAAAAAAAATTCTTACACAAATTATATACATAAGCATTGAATTTCAAATAAAATTGTAGAAATTGTTGTATAAAATCAAAATATGATTTTTAATTATGTATTAAATTAAATAAATGTACCTGTTATTTATATTTTCTAATATTTGATCCGATTCAAGGGTACTACACCTTGACATGGAAACTCTTAGCGAGGGTTTGATGGTGCTTTTCAACCAATTGCTTATATAAGCGACAGTGTTTCAAACTGTGGCTTATTACTCATGGGCAACAAAGTTTTAAACTGTATCCTATTCTTGGGCGACAGTTTTCCAAACCATGGCTAGGTGTCGTTGTTTCTAAAAATTGTTGTATTGAAAAAAAAAAACCGGCACTTTGTCATTTATCCTTACTCAAATTTCAAAGTTACCATATTGATTAAATGCGTGAAACGGCTAAAAACCTTGGACAATAAATTAAAGAGGTGTTTGATAGAAGAAATTTTTTTAGATATCTAATAATTTTAATATAAAAATTGAAGACTGTTTTGTTTGATTTCAAAATAAAAATTATAATTTTTAAGAAATTTTAATTTTTGAGAATAATTTTTAAACAAAAATTCTTATAAAAAAATTATTATAAAGAGATGTGAGAATTAGTTATTTCTATGAAAGTGAAAATCTTTATAAAAAATAAAATATTATTTTATCTTCTAATATTTTATGTAAATTTTTTATGAAAATAAATTTAATTGTTAATATGTTTTTTTAATAATTTTAAAATTAATTTAAACCTAATAAATTATTAACAATAATTTATTATATTTTTTGTTAAAAAAAAACAAATAAAGGTATTTTTAGAAACCATATACATAAATGAAGATTCCTAAAAAATGTTATTTAAAAATTTTCAACAATTTTAAAAATCAATCAAATACATTTTATATATTTTTAAAAATTATTATCCCATCAATTATAATTTTCAAAAAATATAATTTTAAAAAATAAAAAAATTTACCCGTATATCAAACGCGCTCTAAAGTGTGTGCATGCATAGCATTGAAGTCCAAGGTCGAGGGCTCATTTGATAGATGAAATTAGGATGATAGAATATGAATTCTCATTATATTCCCGCATTTAATTGGTGGAATTAATAAAAATACGAATCTCACCAAATACTAATTATTTCTAAAAACATGTGCAAAGTAAATAGTGCAATAAAAAAAATAAAAAGACAAGAATGTATTTCATCATTTTATTTATTTATAAAAAAATTTATAATTAAAAATATATATATTTAAATTAAAATTTTTAATACTGTTTAATAAAATTTAATTTAAATTTTTATATTATTAATAATTTATTTTATTTTGTATTTATAATATTTAAAATAATTTTTAAATTAAAAAATATTATTTTAATAATTTTATTTTTTAATAGTATTTTTATTTTTTTATCAATTTTTATTCTATTTTTTTTATATTATACCAAACGTAATTTTAATAACAGTATTATATTATATTTTTATTTTTTATTTTTATTTTTTTCCTAATCCACTAATCAAATGAAGCCACATAATGTGTAAAAGGAGATATTAACCTTATCATGGAAGAGCGAAAAGTTTTATAATGAACTTGCACAGTCTTGAATAAGGTACTTAGATTTGTCCTTTTAGTATCCATAGCTACTAAGTTTTGGCAGGGAGAAGAGAAGCAATTGATCAATATACGTAATAGTGATTATCATGAAAAGAAAAAGAAAGAAAGAAAAAATTTGCTAACTAGGGCACTGGTTAAAGAAGGATTGAGCATTATTTTTCTTGATAAAGATATAATTTTATTACAAATTTAAAAGTAATTGAAGTAGTTAATAGGAGTAATAAATTAAATTTTTAAGATAAAATTACCATTATCAAGTAGTTGCACATTTAACTTATAAAAAAATTATTTTCAATTTTTTATTTATTATCATAAAAAAATTTAATGAAATTTTTAAATTCTTTCCTTTTTTTTATTACAATCAAAATTTAAGATTTAAAGTTAAAAATTCTATGGTTTAACATTTTAAGGTTAAGGTTTATGGTTTTAGAATTTACATTTGTAGTTTTATAATTTAGAGTTAGAATTTAAGATATAAAATTTTACGGTTTTAAGATTTATAATTTTAAATTTTTGAGTTTAGAATTTAAAATTTAGTGTTTTAAGGTTTAAAATTTTATTATTTAATTTTTAAGATATTTTATTTTTGATTTTATTTTTTAACATTTATAATCTAGTATTTTAGGATTTAATTAGTGTTTTTTAATATAAAAAATTATTTTAAAATTATAAAGGATAATTTTGTTGTATACATACATTAAACTAGCATTGATCTTTAGTAATTGAAAATGATGTTGCTCCCTTCCTCCAAGTGATCCATTGCTTGCTAGGTGGACTTGGTGAATATTTTGCAAGCACTTTGACAGTCAAGTTAATACAAACTCTCCTATTTATATGAAGGCTGAAGATCCTATTTATTGATGTTTGATTAAGGACAAAATGGTAAATACGTATGTTTGGTTGGTCTCTAACCATGAGGAGCTTGTGGTGAAAGGTGATTGAATCTGAATTCTTTGAGTAGGAATAATGGCTTGTGTGACCCCTAGGTGGTGCTTAGATTCTTAGGACCTTTAATAAGGGTTTAGTTTGATATACCCATACCTATGGTAATTAAGATGAGGTAGATCAAGTTTTGTTGGATTAGACTTGGGTTAATCAAACTACTATATCATGTATAAGCCACCTAATTGGTTGGTTGGCCTAAACCCCCTTGTACTAGACCTAGTAAAAAATGTGTATCACAAGAAAATATTTCATCAACTATATTCTCATAAAAGTTTTTTTTTTCAAAACTTGAACTGAACATGGAAATATTTTAAAAATCTTGCTTTTAATCCATGAACCAAACACTCGTAAACTCTTAAGTGTTATATTATTCTAATACGCCACAACATTATTTTAAGTTAACTTCTTGATAATATATATTCTAATTGACTTTATATCATATGAGTGTTCCTTATTGTTAAAATGATGCCTTTCTTGTCCTTCGGGACTCCTATGCACCTGAGCAACCCAATAAACACCTATTATGGATCCAGCAATGGACAATCACATTTCACATAGTAGAAGCACCACTCCGACAATTCACCACTATCTCTGTAAAGCATAATGGCCTGACACTTTATACAAAGTGTCATTGATATAGCTAACCATTGAACCGTCACTTCTCATTTAGGAGATTACCACAACATCCTTGGCACTGCCTATAAATAAGACCCTTACCACTTAGGTAAGCAATGTTTTGATCATTTGCTAACTTTAGATACCATCTTCACTAACTTAAGCATTTGAGTGTTTGTAGGGCCTCTCCTTATTTCTTTAAGTACTTGCCTTATTTGAGGCTACTTAAAAGACCTTACCCAAAGCATTTTTACCATTAACGCCATCTATGGGAAATATACTCACAAATCAACGAATGTGAGAGAAAAACTTGATACCAAACCATATTGATTGATTAAAAAATGAATAAAAAACAATGAACAATAGATACATAAACACGAGCAACAAGTGACAACAAATGCAGAAATCAATTAAAAAAATATAGTTGGAGAAAGAGAGGGAAAGAAGACATATATACACACACTAGCACAAAAGATAAAAAAAATCGTAGTTCATACATCTAAGCACTAAAAGCCACACAAAAAAAGACTTAAATAGCAATATTGGTCAAGTTGTGGTAGTAGTTGTCTCATGGGGAAGGTTCAAGTGGTGGCTAAGTCATAGTTGACATGTGGTACTTAGATTTGTTACAGTTAAATAAAAAGAGTTTCACCCTGACTACTAGTTATTACTTTTTGTCTAATGGTAAACGCTCGATCCAACAATTAGTATCAAAGTCGAGGTAGCATATTTAATTCTCAACAAAAACAATTACTGAAGAAGACACTGTTGGCCAGGTTGTGGTAGTAATTGTCCCGTGATAAAGGCCCAGATGGTGACTAAGTCATAGTTGACACATTACTTTTACGTTGTTATAATTACGTAAAAAGAATTACACCCTGAATAGCTATCACTTTTGGCCTAATAGTAAACGCTCAATCTAATGTCCTAGAAATGACAGAATTTTTGAAACTACTAATGACTCATGTAAGTCACACATGGCTAGTAGAAAAAGCTTCATATTTTGACAACTGATCAGCCCTATCAAATCTTAGTCAACTAAATTTCAGACTCCAAAAATCTGTTGGTCTACAAAGCTAAAATAGAAACCTATAACAACCATCATTGATTGCCATGGCTTAGGGGACTAGTGATAATATATATTCTGACTAGCCCTATATGATAAACAAGCATCCCTTATTCTTAAAAGGATGTATGGGGGCCTCCATGCACCTAAATGATCCAATGAACACTTACTATGGACCTAACCACAAACAATCACAATCTACATAATGGAAACACTACTACAACAAACCTACCACTATATCTGTACAACATAATGGCCTAGCAACCATACAAATCATCACTAGATATGGAACCAACCACCAAGTGTAACATGTCATTCAACATATTACTACAATACCCCTAGCAACTCCTATAAATAAGCCATGAACACCTAGGTAAATAGTTATTTGATCATTTGCTATCTTCACATATCATCTTCATTAGCTTAAGTATCAGAGTGCTTGCATTAACTTCTCCTCATTCCTTGAAGTACTGACCTTGCTTGAGGCTACTCAAAAGGCTAGACAGTTTTACCACTTCTTTTATTAATTTCTATGTTAATAACCATTGTCACGGCCCCAAATGATGGAACACATGACCGGCACGGCATAAGGGTTTTCCCCTAGCCGCAAGCCTAACACATAGCATGCACAAATATCCAGCACACAATCCAGAGTACATAGTAAATATAACTGGCCACATACGCCACAACCAATATAAGAAAATACTGTATATATATATATATATATATATATATATATATATATATATATATATATATATATATATATATATATTTCATGAATCCAACATTCTTGATTCAACTTGGCCCATGGCCTCATAGTACAAACATTATTGTAAAACTTAAAATCATTTTTCAAACAATACAAGAAGCGAGGATCCTGCTTGTAAGTTCATGGAGATACACTAGACATACACTTAAACTATACAACCAATACAACAGAGTGCCCAAACTGGGGCTCACCAATACTATATTTAGCCTCCTATGGAGCTGTAGCTGGATCAGTGTTTCTTTGACTATCTGTGGGGAGAAAACAGAAGAGGGGTGAGATTACCACATCTCAGTGAATGGATAAATCATACTATAACAGAAACAGGGCAAACTAAGCACGAGTGTTTCGCAATGAATTAAATAATTGAAATCAAGGTATAGAAAACATTAAACATTTAATCATAATTTATTGAAAGAATGCTAAACAGTTCAAATGATAAAACAGGATTAAATCAATAACTGTAAGCAAATCAATTATGCATGGTAAATAATAAATGAAGATACATATGCAAGAACAATGATGAATGAGGTATTTTAGAAATATTTAATCTTTAAGAAAAATGCACTAATTTATTGGAGTTCTTCCTGAAAGATCTATCATTTTCCCCAAGCACACAGCAAGGGTAAGGTAATCACTGTAGGCGTAGACATAAGTCCACCCTATATTCCCCAAGCACATAGCAATGGGTATGGCAATCACTGTAGGCGTAGACATAAGTCCACCCTAAATTTTGTGTCTTAGGCAGTCATATACCCGTCACAATATCCTAGGCCGAAGCCTTAACATGAACATGGTGCACCAGGGCTAGCACTACCTGCGGCTAGCTAACAGTGATCTAAAAAGGGTCCCTCCAATAGAAAACATTTGAAATATGCTATTCAAAGAGTTTAAAGGAAAAACATTTCGATAACTTTACAATAAAGCTATAATTCTCCATCTAACTCTTTTCATGCATAAAACTCTATTCTAAAATATATCTCATCCATGAATTCCCATGGAGACCTTTAAAATCATAAACTTTCCCTTTTTAAACATAGATCGTCCGTAGACGTTACATAGATACTTATCGTGCATCAAATCACTTCAAACTTAGTTCATTTCTATGACTAAGTTCGCATTTCTATAAATCTAGCTCAAATGGAGAATTAATAGTCTAGATGCTTGCCCTGCATACCTAAGGTTCAACTAAGATTGAAATTTACAATTTCTAACATGGTTGGAACATATTGATTTTCAAAGCGGTAAAACAATTTAACATACATTCCAACTAGTTAAAATCATACGAAAGAGTTATAAATCAAATTCCTAAAACATGCGCTATAGTATGAAAAACCCACTCACCGTACTAGAAGTCCAACAACGAGAATTTCACCTCGTGGTGGCTCAACAACCTAAAAAATATAGACATAATATGAAAATTAGATAAATTCTAAATGTCACTATTCATGCCAGAAAATACTATTCACTCGCCGGAAACTAATTCTAAGACTATCTACGGGAAGAATTTCGGTAAAAACGAAGCCTAAAACGCAATTGGACGGAGTTTTACCTTTGGAGGTACTATTCACGCGATTTTTCGACGACCTTCCGGCGAAATTGATCGGTGGGTTTTGAAGTACTCGTTGCCACGAGTCCAACGGTCCAGACGGTTCGTCAATCAGATGTCCGTAGCTCAAGATACGAGGGTTTGAAAATCGAAGGAGAAATGGGAAATGGGGGATGCGTTTTTTCTGCTCTCTGCTTCTAGTTCCGTATGCACATATATGTGCTGATGCTACAGTAAAAAAATATTTTTTTTTAATAATTATTAAATAATTAATAATAAGATTTTCTTTATAAAATTCATATAAATTCCGTTTTTTATCATAAAATATCCCAAAAATTTCTAAAAATTTCCATTCTCATAAATCTTTAGTTAAACTCTTAAATCATGACTTTTCTTGATAAAAATCATAATAAAACAAATTTCTAAACAAATATCTTTATTCATATAAAAAAAATGTATTTCTAAAAATACCATAAAAATTCAATAGAGGTCGGTATAATTATTTTAAACAACACAATACTTCTTTTACTTAAAAATCCACTTACTTTTAACAAATCATAATCATATCTACATAAATAAAAATATATTTTCTTATAGCGCACCAAAATATAATTTCTCCTATTTCTTTAATCTATGTAATAAATATACATATTTTCTACGGTTCTTATCTCTATTGTCAAAATTCTCTCTTTTATTTTAAATTTGCTTTTCATTAAATTTTACGGTTATTACAACCATTACCTAATTACTTCTCTTTTCCTAGTCATAATTTAACAATGCATACTAAAAAGAAAAATCTATGTACGTACCTTATTCTATAACTTAACCTTATTCAAAATGCAAACTTTTCACTCTCCCTGTTAAGAATTAAGATCAGCATCTCCATCTTCATATATATTTAGAGGCTTGCACCCTAATGATACGGATATTAACATGTGTTTAACTAGTCCATGTGCTACAAATTATATATTATTTCTCTTCTCTTTGCCATAACTCTTGCACCAATTAGCAACTAAAATAATAAATCTAGGTACCTAACTCTACATCTTATCCATGTTCATAATGAAAACTTTTCACTCTTCCTCTTCCATGTATACGAACACGTGAAGGTGTCCCAAATGCCTTTCATGCATGAAAACCAAAGCTTACACTCGTCGACTTGCATGCTACCCTTTGGCCAAAATTCCCATGCATGTTAACAAATCTAGCTTCGTCTTCTATTGATACCTCTTCCACTCTTCATTTTTAATCGTTGAATGGAGTTTTGAGATCAACTATGGCTTCTATGAAAACGAGACTTTCCTTGTTCTTGTTGTTAGGCTCTATTTTATTGGTTTTGATCTCTGATTCTGTTATGTACTTGGAGGAGGAGAATACCAAACACAATGTGTTAACAAAACTTAGGGAGAGAGAGAGGATGAACAACAACATCAATGACATGAAGAGCAGGGATGAAAACCTAAGCAAGAAAAAGAGCAAAAATGTAAGGAAAATGAAAAAAAAAGAAGCAGAAGATGACCCATGAGAACAATGACAGCATCGTCAGTGTCAAAGGAAGCAGCAACAGGAAGAAGAATGGCATTGTGAGAAGCAAAGAAGGGAGCAAGAGGAACGATGTCGTGAGAAGAAGGAACAGGAGAAAGAGAGAGAAGGAGAATAAGAGTAGTATAATAGATAGAAACACCAAAAGCCTTATCCTTCTACTTTAATAGGTTTCAAACTTGGTTCGAAAACCAACATGGTCACATTTGTGTCTTCTAAAGGTTTTACCAATGATCCAGCCTTCTTTGTGGGCTCCAACACTACCAGGTTGTGGAGTTTGAATCCAAACTAGAGACATTCATTCTATCCCATCACTTTGACGCTGATTTCCTCATTATCGTCTAGGGAGGCAAGTCATAAAATCATAATCTTTATTCATTTTACAAAAATGGGTAGCTATAATGGTGAATGATTTGTTAACTAGGTTTCAGGAAGAGCCATTTTCACTATTCTAAACCAGAACAATAGAAAGTCAAACAACGTTAAGTGTGGTGATATGTTGAGGATTCTTTAGGAGCCACTACTTATGTTGCTAATAGAGACAATAACTAAAATTTGAAAGTACTAAAACTCCCGATCAATTTGGGGTAATTATTCTTATATTTTCTTAAAATTTACGAATTATTCAATTCTTGTTTTTAGTTTGAAAATCCCTTGGTTGTCTCTAGTTTTGTGGAATTTCTACCCCTCTGGAAGTCAAAACCCACAATCATACTACAACGCCTTCAACAAAAATACTCTTAAGGCCACCTTCAATTTGACTTAAGCAACATTGTATTTGTTGATTATTTTTTCTATTAAGTTTTTTGTGTTCTGATTAATATCGTTATTGTCATGAAATAGGCCCAATACGATGAGACATAGAAGGTTATGTTTGGAGAGGAAAGGCAACAAGAGAAGGGTAAAGAACAAAGTATGGGAGAGGGAGTGATAGTGAAAGTGTCAAGGGAACAAATTAGGGAACTGAGTAAGCATGCAAAATTAAGCCCAAATAGAGGCTAATCCTTGAAATCAGGTCCTTTCAACTTGAGACAACTCTCACCTCCTATTCCAACAAAAATGGCAAGTTTTATAATGCTTGCCTTGATGATTTACTGCCTCTTCAAGACTTAGGTATCTCCATCACTCTCAGAGGGCTCAACAAAGTAAGTAACTAAATCAACCAAGAACGAAACAATATAATTTTCTCTATGTTCCATTGATTCTGATATTTATTCTCTGATAACTTGAATAATTTTGTTCAGGGACCTTTGCTTTTGCTCCACTTCAATTCGAGGGCCAAAGTGATAGCTCAGGTTGTAGAAGGAAAGGATGGCTTGAAATCGCTTCTCCATATTTCTCTAGCTAGAGTTCAAGATCAAAACAACAAAGTAAAGAAAGTGAACAAAAGTAGTAGCATCAACAACAACAACAAGAAGAGGAAGAGGATAGGGATGAACAAGAGGAAAGAGAAGGACAAATTCAGAGGGTCTCTGCAAGATTGTCTTGAGGTGATGTTTTCAGAATCCCAGTAGGTTTTCCAGAAGCACTCAAAGCCTATAAGAATAATAATATGCAGGTGGTTGGGTTTGGTCTAAACGCCAAGAACAACCAAAGGAATTTTCTTGGAGTGAGAGAGACAATGTAATAAACTAGATCGAGAGACCTGTGAAGGAGGTGGCCTTTGAAGGCTTTGGTCAAGTTGTGGATAAGTGATTCCAAAATCAGAAGGAATCTTACTTTATGAGTGCTCAGCATCAACAAAGGGAGGAAAGAGAGGGAAGGAAGGCTCTCCAAAGCGTGCTGTGATACCATAACTATGTAATATTGTGCTTGTATGCTATAAGGGCATGATGATCAATGTGAGCTAAAGAAGGACTAAGAATTAAGCTTTTGTATGTAACTAGAAACGAAGCCCTAGTTTTGTATGTAACTGCCATTTTTCTTTCTTATTTTTGCCTTGTATCTCAGCCATCTTGCCCACGAATGGCTATTAAGAACTTTGAATTTTATATGAATTTAATTTTAATAAAGTTATATGAATTTTGAAATTATGTTAAGAAATTTTAATTTCTATGTTGGGTTGATTATATAAAATTGAGAAAGTTGATTTTTTTTAATTATTGTAAGAATTTTTATATATTATAAAAACTTTTTTTATTTATATAACATATATTGCTCATGAATGAGTTTTGTACTCATAAATTAAATATTTTTATCTTCTCTTAATTAAACATTTATCTCTCTTATTTGTCTTTAGTTTTGTATATTTTTATAGATGAAGAGAAGAATACAAAATTGACTCAATTGGAGAAATCAAAGCTAAATTGTGATTCTTTGAAAATGATGTCTATAAATCAAGCAGACAAAATAAATTCATTAAGGATGGCTGAGTAAGAAGCATTATTTTTTTGTCTCTTGAAACACATCCTAATGGATATATGCATCAATTCAATCTTGATTTATGACTATATTTTTAAAAGAATTGAAACATAAAGATTCAAGGCAAAACGTCAAATATTAAAAATTTATTTGCTGCTTGATTTTCAACATGATCCTATTACAGTATTTTCATCGTATATCAAAAAATACGTATATATCATGTACAAAATTTGGTAGAGGAATAGCTGACATAATTTCATACAATTTTCATGTTTAAGGGATCAGAAAATTTGGACATTAAAAGGGTCAAAATTGAGTTAGAAGTGATCATGTTTACTGTTGCAGTACAACCTAACTTTACTACAGTGTTTTTGCCAAAAATCACAATATATGTGGCCAATTTTTCTCCACCATATATGGCTAGAAAGATAATGAAAATATATACAACTTTTATGTTGACAGAATCAGCAGATTCAGTGGCTATCAAGGAGCTATATCACGATGACTTTCGGGGCACATAATGCAACACAACTTGTCAACTTTAGTGCAATTTGCTACCCACCATTTTTGTCACCTACTTCCCTTGTTTTGTCTATAAATAGAGACATCTTTTGAGATAGAGGGAGAGGAGAAAGGCTAAAGAGTGAGTTTGGGAAATCTTTGTTGAAGTTCTAAATGTTTGTAATATTTTTCTCTCTTTATACATTTTGTATCTTTACTTTCTTTCATAAGTTTTATCATGCTTTTTCATTTTTCATTTTGTTTTCTTATCTTGATTATGGAGAACTATTCTCCTACTGTTAAGGTAAAAAGGTGAAACTCTTGGTATGAAAATAATAATTTATCTAACTCTTAATTTTAATGTTTATACTTGATGTTGTATTTATCTTCTTATTTATTTTTTTGTTATTTACTTTCTTAGAGGATGGTTTTGTTGCCCCTCTGTTATTTATTTTCTTGTTATTTTTCTTTTTTAGAGGATAGCTTTGCTGTCCGTTTGCTATTTATTTTCTTTGTTATTATTAGTTTTTGTTATTTTTCTTTTGAGATGACGGCTATGCCGCCTCTCTGTTATTTATTTTCTTGTTATTTATTTTTTTAGAAGATGACTTTATTGCCTCTCTGTTATTTATTTTCTGCACTTTTATTATTTACTTTATTAAAAGATGGCCTCTTTGTTATTTATTTTCTGCACTTTTATTATTTACTTTATTAGATAATGACTTTATTACCCTTCTGTTATTTATTTTCTGTACTTTTATTATTTACTTTCTTGTTATTTACTTTCTTAGAGGATGGCTTTATTGCCCCTCTATTATTTTTTTCTGCACTTTTGGTATTTATTTTCTTGTTATTTTCTTTCTCAATGGCTGATTTTACCGCCTACTTTATATTATTATTATTGACTTTATTTGTATATTTTTCTTCCTTTTACATCTTTTTATTTTAAATTTTGTAAAGTGAAAATCTTGATACATTGTAGACAATCTTTGACACAATAAATGTTTGAATTATTTTTTATTTATTGTAGACAATATAATAATTGACACGATGTATATTTGAATCCATTTTACAAAAGTTATTTACTATTAGTAATACAATAAAAGAAGACAAATACACTTCATCTGTAAACCAAAGCGCATTTAATGTAACATATTTTTCGAATAGAACTTCATTTATGTGAGGATTCCATTTGAGTAATAAAAGAGTTAAAATTTATTATTATTTGATGTACCAAGAGTGGATCCCCTAACCTTAGCATGTTTCTTACTTTAAATACATTCATATTTAATTTCAGTATTTTAGTTCTTTACAAACTTTGTTCAGTACTCTTCTCATAAAATAAACATTCTGACAATTAGGTTAGAAATATTTATTTTAGATCTGAATTAAATTTTCTCAATTGGCAATTCTCGTAGGATCAACCTTGCATACCACTAAATATATACTCTAATAGATTCGTGCGCTTGCGAGTTTTAATAAAAACAACAACAATTGCCATATCCATATTCTATTACTGTATCCTGAACCCAGAGGTAGCCACAAGGAAGTTGGCCCTCGAACTAAAACCAAGACTTCGAATAGAATCACTAGACAGATGGGTCAATTGAAAATTGCCGATTTCATGTACTAAAAATTTATTATAAACGACAACATACGTAAATGGTTGAATAGGATTTTCTTGATTTTCAGGAATAAAACGGTTAGAAAATTTGTAATTAATGAATTTTAAATAATTTTGATTTTGTAAAAAAAAGACCGTTGGAAAGCCCCTCTTGATGCTATATATATACATGTATAGGAGCCAGGGAAATTGGTTCATTGATGAATAGAGTTCTTGAGTTTGATATAAGAAGATTCTTCCTTCACTATTCTTTCTCGTCGTCTTCACTCTCTTGCCTTCACCATCATCCCAGTTTCACATTCAATACCCTTTACAAGACTCCACAGTACTTTCTTCTACGCTTAATTTTCTCTTATCTATTTGGTTTCTAAGCATGGAATTGGATTCTTTTCTCTTTAGTTTCAATCTGTTTCTGTAACTTCAAACTTCTTATCAATTTTCTTTCTGGGTATACAAACGTTGTTGCTTTCTTTATTTCATCGAATGGATTCTTGATGATTGTAACTCATTTGGAGGTTTCTTATAATGCCTTCATAAATTTCTACAAGCAATGAATCAATCTTTTTTAATTTCTTAAGAAACTTGTGCTCTTCATCCTTTATTAGTTATACCTCTGCTCTTTGTGTGGCTTTTGTTTTTCTTATTTTATTTATTGTGAAACTTTGGAGATATCTAATTCTTGAGGCAAATTAACTTTTCTTTGTTTCTGTTTAGTATCATCCAATTTGCTTATAATTTGCATAAATGTGGTTGAATGCAAATTTGATTTGGAATTTCAATCTGATTTGTAGAAAAGAATAAGGATGATAAGAAAATTCCTTTGACTTCATTTCACGATGCGAGTTTCTAATCTTTCAAAATTTGGTTGTTTTGTGTTCCAAGTGTTGTGTGCCTCTAAATTTTGCATATCACAGCCTATCTTTCTTTCTAGGAAAAATATTTGGTCCATTGACGATGGGTAATTTTTTGTCCACCAGCAATGTTCAAATGGCGACACGTGGTAAGAATAGTAATTTTTAAAATTATTTTTGTCACATGTCATGATCTGAACATTGTTGGTGGTCAAAAAATTGTCTACCGCTAATGTACCAAATACCAACTCTTCTTTCTATATGGAAAGATTGAGGGCAAGAATGTGTTTTATCGGTTTCAAAACCACAAGATAAGAGATAAGCAGAAGCTCAAAAGGAATTGAACATGCACATGTTGCTACAGCAACATTAATTAAATGCGAATGAAATATTCATCATTTTCTTCATATAAGCTTTCCATATATATAATGGTAGCTTTTGATTTGTATATTAAGAATGGAGGAATATTCTTCCCCTTTTTCTAGTACTATATAATCGTGTGTTGATAAGTAACGGTGGTTGAAAAGCTAAAAAAAATTAAAGTGCATGTTTGTCATCATTTGTAAGTCTTTTTGTCTATTTAATTTTTTTTCTTAAATTAGTCCTAATTAATTACATAATTTTAAAAATAAATTATAAGTTTTTAAATGTTTAAATACAAAAATTTATAAAATATTAAATATTTAGTCCAAAATTTAGCTTAATAAATGAAAATAACAAGAAATACTAATAAATTTAAAAAAAAATTATAAATTATGAAAATAAATATAATCTCCTATCTCACATCTCACCTCATATTTCATATTATATCTCATCTATCATCCCATATCTCATCTCACATCTCATCTTATATCTCATATATCATCTCATCTCACATCTCATATGTCATCTCAATATCTCATATCTCACAGCTCATTTCATATCTCATATCTCATCTCACATCTCATGGCAATATCTCATATCTCATATCTCATCTCACATCTTATGGCAATATCCCATATCTCACTTCTTATCTCATATATCATCTCACATCTCATCTCTCATATTTCATATCATCTCACATATCTCATATCTCATGGCAATATCTCATATCTCATCTCAATATATCATATCTTATCTCACATCTCATGGCAATATCTCATATCTCACTTCTTATCTCATATATCATCTCACATTTCATCTCTCATATTGATCTCATCTCAATATCTCATATCTCACATCTCATCTCAATATCTCATATCTCATATATTATATATCTCACATCTCACATCTCATCTCAATATCTAATATCTCACATCTCATCTCATATCTCATATCTCACATATCATCTCTTATCTCATGTCAATATCTCATATCTTATATCTCATCTCACATCTTATATATCATCTCAATATCTCACATCTCATATCTCATATCTCACATCTCATCTCAGATATCATCTCACATCTCATATCTCATCTCAATATCACATATCATATCATATCTCATATTTCATATCACATCTCATCTCATCTCAATATCTCGTATCTCATATCTCTCATCTCAATATCTCATATCTTATATCATATCGCAATGCCATATCTCATCTTAATATATCTCATGCTATACATCTTATATTTCATTTCATATCTTATATCACATCTCACATCTCACATTTTGAAGGCTGTTGAGTATAGTTTTGAGGTTATCTCGTATCTCATATCTCAATATCTCATATCTTATATTGCAATGTCTTATCTCATCTTAATATATCTCTTGCTATCTTACATCTCATATCTAGTCTCGTATCTCATATCTCATTTCATATCCTATATCACATCTCACATTTTGAAGGCTATTGAGTAGAGTTTTGAGGCTTTTGAGATATATTATGGAGCGCTTTACACTTTATCCCCCTTGCAATAATTCTCTTGAATTTAATTCTCCTTTAATGAATTCAATATCAAAATCAAAGAATGAAAGTAATGCTTGCTATCTTGCAATTTGTTTTGAAACCAAATTTTGAACATCTTTTTGTAAAACTTTTGCAATTTTACAATCATTACGAAGTAAAAACTTATGACTAGTTAAACTACTTAAGCTTTGATTCTGCCCCATTATGGTATTGGAGCCTAGTTTCAATTAGAACTAGTTCAACTTTGCAATATTATTAATATTCTCATAGGAAGTTTGAACTTAGCATTGGAATAGCATATAGGCTTACTAGACAGTAAGACCTAGGTAGAGGTAGTAAGATCGTTGGATGCTTTACTAATTAAGCTAAGACTCCACCACCTATTAGGATATTCATAGTATTTTCAAAGTTTGCAATATCTAATTAGATTAGTCAGACACTATCAAGGAACAGCAATAGAGCCTCAAGCAGCTCGATAAATCAAAATAGTTCAATAGATAGTACACATATAGTTAATCTTCAAGAAGAATAAATATCTTCCATAGAATCAAAACTCCATAATTGGTTAGCATCTAGATTTGAAGAATAACAAAGTTATCAAACTTTAACATTTGAATTGAATTTCAAAAAGATAATTAGAATTATAAAAGAAGATGTAGATGTGAGTCAAGAATCTCAAAACATACCAGTAGTAACAAAAAAACTAGTTCAAAAATATGGCTAGATTATAATTATCTCCATGTAGGATTAATTCAAGTAGTTGCAAAACCCTTAAACATATTAAGAATAAACTCTCCAATATTAATTTGTTCATGAGATACAAGGAACGATGACTTTTAAGAATCAGTAATTGCAATACTATAGTCAAATCTCCATAATGGACCCTTATATTTCAACTGTTTTTCAAACTATACAATTAAACTTAAAGCTTCAATAGCTTAAAATTGTCTAGCTCTAGATGTTTATCAAAACAATAAAAAAAAACTAGAAAGAAGGAACATCCACCATCAATATAATTTATAGAATATGCTTTAAAGTTTCAAGATCAAACTAAAGATTATAGAACCCTTAGGAAATCCCTTAGGCATAAAACTATAATCTTTTAAGCAAATTCTCAACACACTAATGTCATGACTCTAAAATGACTTCAACACGATCAGAATGAAAAATTCCTCAAGCTGTGAAACCTAAACCCGTAGAGTCAAAATTCCTAAAATATATAATGGTATCAATAGAAGGAGAAGCCATTCTTAGAATGATCCTATCTAAATCATTAAGAATTAGTGATGCCTCCTTAATATATCATCTTCAAGATAATTAGTAGATTCAATACCTCACTTTGGTCTCTAAGGGATAGATTTTGAACCTAGAATTCCTTGCCCAATATATGAATCAATCAATAGTACAAACTTTCAACCAGAATTCAATACTCAATCTCAAATAAGTGCAAATTCAATAATAACAATTCTGCATTTGGAATCAAATCATGGTCATTAGGAAACCTTCCTTGAACAAGAAAGAAATCTCATTAGGAAAAACTGGTATCAAGATATAGAACAATTAAAAACAAATATTTTTTTTTTCACTTGGTTCAAACAATATACCTACAATAATCAAATATCCAACCCGTTTCATCCAAATCATCCCCAGTATCAATATTACCGAAAAGGTATCTCAAATTTGGAAACCCACAAACCATGCATCAATATCTTCAATTCATCCACTAAAAATTTATGTTGTGATATTGTTCAAATGCTCAATTATCACTAAAAAAGTTCACCAAGCATTTTGAAAAAATTCCATCAAGTTAGGACATAAAAAAATGAAAAGATAATTTAGATTTCAATTAATTAACATTACCTTAAATAATTGTATTTGAAAATTACTATTAAATTAATGGTGCTACGACATTATTTTAATCAAACTTTAATAAACGAAATAAAATTCACAGAGACATCAAATCAAAGAGAAGAACGACAAGCACCATTAAATCAATCTTGCAGAAATTTAAAGGATTCTTTTTTTTGCATCATTCCCATTATTTGAAATTTATTTTGAGTTTTAGTATCCAGAGAGTATTGTTATATTCTAAGAAATTTCAGACACATTTGAGACGTTTTGATTTGAAGCCATTGAAAATATCCTAAAATTAATAACATGTCTTGAAATTTTATCCAGATTATCTTTCTTTCAAAATTTGAATATTATATTCTTCCAATTCCTCCCCAGAGCTCAAAAAGTGAATTCTCTAAACAAGATGAAGATGGTTATAACTATTTGTCGAATAAGTTGAACTTGGAAGCTCTATTTTGCATATAGAGAGCAAGTTAGTTCCCTCTTCCTCTTTCTCTTTCATAATGAAAAAATAGTATGAAAGAGTGATTGGTATGTGAAGAGATTGCATATGGGTTTTATGAGCAAGCTTTGGAATTTATTCTCATTGTGATTATTTCAAAATTTAAATATGAAACAAGTCTGAATTCCCTCTTAAACAAAGTCATTATAAATAATAGATGATGTTGTCTTTTTTTTTTTTGCGTTGGACCAGTTAAGTACTGTGATTTGTGGACAATTGTTGAGTTGCACTGTGCAAAAAGTGATGGAAAAAATGTTGCTCTAGAAACAGGAACAATTCAAGCAGTACATGATGTGCTTTTTCTTCTAGTTCCAATAATGAAAGAAATAATTACAAAGGTTTCAATTTTTCGTATTGTCAAAAAATTACAATGAAGGAAATAATTATGAAGGTTTCTAGGGTTTAGAGTTAATTGTTTATTATTTATCGTAAAGGCTTAAAATTTTGAGTACCTGATGAGTGAGATAGGATAAGATAAAATAATTTATTCTATCATGTTGTTATTTTGTATTTGGTGAACTAACGTAATAGGATAAAAAAAATTTTATTCCATCATATCCTTGAGTGTTAATTAAAATTTTTAATCTATGAAAGAGACTGAGTTAAAGAAGAAAATAATAGGATAAGAAAATATAATTTGTATAATTTAGAATTATATATTTTTAATTTATATACATTATTTTTTTAATTATAATTTTTTTATAATTTAAAATTTATACTTATATATAAAATAGTCAAAAAAATTATATTATATCTTAGTATTATAAAAAAATAGAATTTGTAAGACTTATATGCCAACAAAGAGCGTTTAAACACTTATTATTGATATTTATTATTTTTTAATTTATAGATATTATTTTTAAATTATATATTTTTTATAATTTAGAATTTATATTAATATATAAAATAGTCAAAAAATTTATATCATATCTTAGTATTATCTTATCCACCTCAAATATATAATAAGATAGCATAATACTATTTAGTAAGTTATCTGGTATGCATCAAATATTTAGAATAAAAGTTTATCAGACTTATATTATATTTTACTTTTATCCAATACTTATTCTATTTACATTTATTCTATTTTGACCACCAAATGAGCCTTTAAAGTTTAAGGTTTATAATTTTTAAGATTTAAGATTTAGTGTTTGTTGATTATAACTTTGATTTTAGAGTTTATATGGAATTTAATGTTATAGGCCTTAAATTGAAGGTTAATTGTTTTTGAAGTTGTCATAATTTTTGGTTTAGAGTTTAAATTTTTAGATTTTAATACTTAAAAATTTTAGATTTTAATAATTTAAGATTGTAGAGTTTATTTATTTTAAAATAAAAGTCTAAATTATTATAAACATATTTGAGCAAACTTTCATTCTTGTCCTTAAAAGAAATTGGTATAATCAATTTGATGATTTGGAGATAATTGTCATTTATTGTAGTCTTAACTTTTTAAACAATACATCAATATAGTCTTTTAACATTAAATCTATGAAAATGATATATTTTTTAAAATATTTAGGATTAAAATAATGATAAATATTTTTGAATGATTACACTATTTGCACCAATTTTTTTCAAATATTAAAATGGTGTTTATTCTAAATTTTTTTTAACATATGTCAGAATTATAGATAAAATTTTTTTAAAAAATTTAATTTATTATTGATAAATAATTTTTTTATTCATTAAGAGTGTATAAATTATAACACGTGATAAAAATAATTTTTATTAAATATAATAATTTAAATATCAATGATAAATAAAAAATTATTTATTGATAATAAATTTAAAATTAAAATATTAATAATAATTATTATTATTATTAGTTAGGTAGCCAATTATCCATAGCGTTACCTTCTCTATAGTCGTACATGAATTGAACGCGCCAATGCAAGGTTAACCGGTGTTTGAGACCACCCCAAGAGATGGGTTCCTGGGAGTTACCCACCATGGTACAAAGAAACCGAGAATCACTCTCCGTGATAAGGCATAAGCCTCTTGAAACCATTTTGCCAAGCCATTTCCAAACCTGGTAACACACCTCATAGTTCAACATCCATAGAGTTACAAATTCCCATATGATGATAGAATCCCATAATACAGCTTCCGTACATCGTTGGCCTCTTCCTTCTCCGTTATCGCACTTTTCTTTTAGAGGTTGTTTGTTACACGGAAATAAGGCGATGGAATGGGAATCTACATTCCCATTCCATCGTCTTACACGTTTGGTTGGCAGAATCTCATTTACTACAGAAAGCTATCGCCTTTATCAAAGGTAATGCTTATTACCTCCCAAAAGCAAGAGAATCAAACTGAAAGGCGTGAAAAGAGATCTGAAAAACCCGAAATATCCCTCTCTTTTTTAGCCTTCCTTTCTTTTTCGGTTCTCTCTCCCTTTATTTTCGTTGCTCTCGGCCTCTCGCTGCATTCCTCCCTCTCTCGACCTCTCTGCTTCGTTCCTTCGTCTCTCGGCCTCGCTGCTTCGTTCCTTCGTCTCTCGGCCTCGCTGCTTTGTTCCACCTCTACCTCTTGCGGCCTCCTGCAAGAGCAACTCCGATCTGCAAGCAACAACTCCGATCTGCGTTTTTCTCTGTGGCACAGGTTACCGATCTGAATCTCTGCTTTTCTTGAAGTTCCATACTTCGTCCTCTGTAGTTTTTTTTGCATTTTCCTCTCCAATTCTTGGATGTGAATTTGTTTGGAGTTTCCTTTGCACTGCGCGTTCATTGATCTTCCATTTTTCTAGGTTATGCATTTTTTGGTCTTGAATATTTTTGCGTTTTTATGTGATTTCTGATGTTTAATTTTTCTGATTTTCCTCTGCATTTTGCATTTTCCAGTGTTGAATTTTTCTGGTTTGCTCTGCATTTTTCTGTGCATTATTTTCTACATTTTGCTCTGATTTTTCTGGTGTTTATTTTTTTAAGTTTTACTCTGCATTTTGCACTTCCTGGTGTTTAAATTTTTTAGTTTGCTCTGCGATTTTTCTGGTCTCCTATAAGCACAGAGGACCAACTTCTTGTTTAAAACCCAGGTTATTATTATTAATTTTTTTTCTTCTCAAAATCTCAAAACGTTTTGATGGGTTTGATCAGAAAAGGCAAGAAATAGTATAGTATTAAATGCAGGTTTCTGTTTGCAATAGTTTTGATTTCTAAAGCAGATATCATCCCTTTATTACTGAGTGTGCGTGAGAATTTATTATTTCTGACATTAGTTTTTTTTTTCAGTTTCGCTTTGCTTGGGAAGAAAATCTAAGTTTTGGAATTTACATGATTCTCATAATTGGGCATTGCTGCATTTTTTATTTTTTCAGTTTTGCTTTGCTTGGGTATGGTTGCAACTTGTAAAACATATATGATCACAGATATTTCAAAAATGGAAATAGAATGATGTTGACACTATCACATATGATACAAAAAGTTCAAATTACACTAAAATCAATATTTGTCTGTATTATAGTGTCCATCTGGATATCAGTATCCATGATTATTAGTTATTAATAAAACATACATGCGGTTATATTTCTGGCTTTATATGTATTAATGGGGTTGTGTGTCGGCATATTGCAGTCCGGGTGTTGTAAGCCACCACTGTACTGTGGATTCACAATGAAGAACGCCACCTTCTGGGTAGTGCCAAAGACAGGAGCAGAAGTGGAGGATAGGGATTGCAGGAAATGGAGTAATAGGCAGAACAGACTGTGCTACGATTGCTATTCATGCAAGAGAGGAGTGCTGGCCGACATCAGACACCAGTGGAAACGTCTCACCGTGTTCATCACCCTTGTGCTTGTGCTCCTCACCACCATATACATCTTGGGCTGCTACTCCATCTTCAACAATCGATCAGACTCCCAGAAGAAGCACCACAGACACACAGCATCAGACCCTTGATACCCCACCACAGACACACAGCAAGAAGCTGAAGGGCCATTGCCTTTCTATCCCCCCCTTCCCTCTACCTCTCCCTCTCTCTCATAGCCACCAGTTAAATGCCAGCAAGATGTTGCTTAGCCCACCCCAGCAGTACCAAAAACATACCAGGGAAGAAAATTCAAAAGAAAAATTTGCACCTCATACACATTATCCCATACCAATACCAAACACTTACCATGTATGCATGCAAGAGCAATTTTGGCATACTGATGCTAGATGCACATGGAGGAAATCAAGAGTAATGGAGATTATTCTAATTCTCCCTTTTTGTATATAATTAGAAAGAGCATCTCCCACCTTTTAGCCCTCTCTGGACATAAATGATGACAATATATATTGGAAGATCAAGTAAACACTTCATTTAGTTGATAGATATTCTCCTAGAATTAATTAAACATAGATCGACTAGAGTTTAATGGCAACAACCACCACTGGTATAATTTAAAAAAAAGGCTTATAATTTTACCAGAAAAAATATTTCTTTTACAAATAAGAATCTACACCAAAATACCCCAATAATCCAAGCCTGCACAGGATGAAAACAAAAGAAAATGGACAGGAAAGAAAAAACAAAAGGCTAGGAAACTGTTGAAAACACATACATTTTTTGAATCTCAGCAAATCAAAATATCATAACATTTAACGTAAAATAACATCAGATGTTAAAGTAATTAAAGAAAGGGAGGGAGAATAGAATTTGAATCTGCAAATACTATCTGATCTAGTAATTTTACCTGGAAGAGCAACTACCAAATTTCTACAATTCTAGATGAGAAAATCAGTCTAACACTTGAACACTGCCATTTCTATTTTGATAATAAGAAAAATGCTTATATTGTATTAAAGCATGAGCCAAATATGATTATTCAATACAGTAGGCTCATTCTAGTAATAAATTTCTTAATTGAATGACATTAAGTCTTCCGCAAGGTTCAACCAAATTAATATGTGCCAAAAGGTTGGCCAGAAATGTGAGGAAATGCAAGAAAAATGATCGCAAATATCATACCATAGAGTGCACTTGCATTATCCTCTTTACAAATTACAAACTATTTATTATTGATAAATAAAATAAAAAATAATATTTAAATTATTTCTCAATTTTATTAATATTTTTTAAAAAATATTATTAATTATTTTTGTATTTACATTATTTTTAAATAATTTTTTAAAATTAAATAATATTATTTTACTATTTTTATACTTCAAGAATATTTTTGTCTTTTTGTCAGCTTTCCATTCCATTCTATTCCATTGCGTACCAAACGTAATTTTTTTTTACAATATTTCATTCTATTTCATTTCATTTCTAATTTTCTTTTTTATTTCTTTTCATTTTTTTTTTTGTCACCAACCAAACGACACCTTACATTATCATTTTAGAGTAAATTATTCTATTAAGTAATGTGACTCTTTTATATAAATTGTTAAAATTAAAAACATAAAATAATTTTTTTATCTTTTAATTAATACGTTTATTACACTATCTTTATTTATATTATAAAAAATATATACACAAATTATTTTAAAATAAAAAATGTGATATAATTTAATTTAAATATTTTCAATAACTTTTTACGAAAAAGAATTAAATAATAAAATAAAATAAAACTCTCTTAATTTTTGTTTTTAATTTACTGTCTTCTAATGCTAATTATTTTTTTTAAAAGATAATTATAAAGTAGTTTGGTTAGTTATTAAAATATTTAATTTTTTATTATTTAAAAATTTAGTTGAAAATTAAAAAAAAATTGAGAAAATAATCATTTATTTATTTATCTTTCATAAAAAATATTTAAAATATTTAGATTAAATTGTATCATTTTTTTATTTTTTATTTAAAATTGATGTATGTTTTTGTAATAAAATAGAAAATTATATGTTAAAGGTATTAATTAAGAACAAAAAATTTTATTTTTATTTTTTTAATAAATGAGATGATGGTATAATAAAAATATTAATTAAAAAAATAAAGTCTTATTTTTAATTTGCAAAAAAATTATATATAATTTTTTAATAAAATAAAAATTATTTAATAAATATATTAATAAGAAGAGTGGGTAGGCATGGTTATTTTGTTCATCTAAGAAAATGTAATCCGTAATATATATATATATATATATATATATATATATATATATATATATATAAAGAATAAGGGCCCATGAGTCCACGCCAGGAGTTCATGACAAGGGACGCTCCAAAAACAGTTAACAGACCCCAATGACAACCCCTAGAACACGAAACCGCACAACAGGTGAAGATGACGACGAAAATCGTTATCGGCCGCCACAACCACGAGCTCACTCCATCCTCCTGCGGACGCCACGTGTCGTCCGAAACGTCCATTGCCCGCAGATAGCCCCATCTCTTTCGTCTTGCCCACATTTTATATACGCCAACCTCGAAACGAGCACCACTTGCGGTCCCATTCCCTCTCGCTCAACATTCAAATACGAGCCATAGACCAAGAAACCCACTTGGGTTTGGTTTCTTGAGAGTGAAGGTTGAAGTGGGCTGAAGTTCAAATGGATCACAGCGCCGATGCCCAGCGCACGGACTTGATGACAATTACCCGGTTTGTGCTGAACG
Source organism: Gleditsia sinensis (assembly GCA_037074535.1). Lineage (NCBI taxonomy): Eukaryota > Viridiplantae > Streptophyta > Magnoliopsida > Fabales > Fabaceae > Gleditsia > Gleditsia sinensis. Next base: position 68,023,174 of record CM073463.1, on the reverse strand, counting down.
AGCAGTCCAAGCATCCAGAGTCTCGCGGCGATTTCACCATCTTGCTCAATCACATTGTCCTGGGCTGCAAGTTCGTCTGCTCTGCTGTTAACAAGGTTTCTTTTACTCTCCTTTTGGCTTTGAGATTGCTTGCAAGTGCAAAATTTTCTTGAAATGCCATGCCCAAACTCGTGAAGTTCGTTGTCTTACAAAATGATGCATTTTATCTTTATGCTTAAGTGTAGATTTTCATGCAATCCTGCTGTTAAAAAAACAGTCATATTGTTTATAGCATGCCCAAGCTTGAAATTTTAATAATTCAGAGAGCTTGCTGGGTATGAATTATGAAGCAATATTAACGATAGATTTAACTTTTAATTATGCAGGCGGGTCTTGCTAAGCTCATTGGACTTGCTGGTGAGACCAATGTTCAGGCAAGTGGTTTATAAATCTAGTAGTCTTGTCTGGTATGTCTTAACATGCGAACTTTCTAATAGATGTTCTCTTATAGTTTGAAACGTTTTTGTTTGTTTGTTTTTTTCTTTTTTCTGGCATTCATTTTTCTATTGTATTTGTTTCTCATTTGGAATAAAGGGTGAAGAACAAAAGAAACTGGACGTCCTTTCCGATGAAGTCTTCGTCAAGGCTTTGATAAGCAGTGGGCGAACAGTAAGTCATTATGTCGTTTGCAGAGTCATGGGCTGAGCTTTATTGGCTTCCGCTGATGGGTAAAATCTATTTTCAGTGCATCTTGGTATCAGAAGAAGATGAGGAAGCAATAATTGTGGAACCTTCTAAGCGTGGAAAGTTGTTACTCCTCTCTGTTTCCTAGAAGTCTTTGTTCCTTATACTATTGATATGTTTACCCTTGGTTTCTTGAGTCTGATGAAAAAGCATCGATTTTTCTGATGGCGCAGGTACTGTGTTGTTTTCGATCCACTTGATGGTTCCTCTAACATTGATTGTGGTGTTTCCATTGGCACAGTATAATCCCTCCTCCATTTTTCGCTTTCTCATTAAACTCCTGTACCTCCTGACTTAAAGTATAGAAGGATTAATATTCCAGAATAACTGCAAATTGCGGTTGTCAATTGTATATGTTGTCTTCCATCTAGATTTTTGGGATCTATATGGTGAAAGGTGACCATGAACCAACTATAGAAGATGTCTTGAAACCTGGGAAGAAAATGTTGGCAGCCGGTTATTGCATGTATGGGAGCTCTTGCACGGTACAATAATACTTCTTTTTCCTTGCTTAAATACCTTGTTTCTGTTTGAGGCACCTATTTCTTTCTTTTTCTCCTCTTTCGCATTCTCTTTTCCACAGTCCCTCCACCCCTATCCATCTTGTCCCCCGGATTGCTGATTAATGTAACTAATGATATTGATATATCATACTTAGCATGAATTTTGTTTTGACTTGTTTCTTGGTATGAACGAGCTATGTTTGTTTATTTTCTTACACATCTGTGGACTGAGAAGCTATGGTTTTTCTTTGCCTGCGTTCTAAATTTCAATGCTTCAGTTACTTCATTCTTAATTTGGTCTAATGACTTTGCAGCTTGTGTTAAGCACTGGAATTGGTGTTAATGGATTCACCCTTGATCCATCTCTTGGGGAGTTCATTCTTACTCACCCTGACATAAAGGTATTACTGTGCGTCTGAGTTTACTTATGGATCACTAATATAAATTACTCTTCTATCTAAACTCTTGTCTCGCTGCTCTGCTCTTATTAAAGGCATGAACTCCTAAATATTCAATTGGTTAAATGGAAATCTGATTCAAGTTATTTTTTGTACCCTTGAAAATTGTCAGAGTTGACCTGGGGAGTGTTGGAAGGTCTTAGGTCAAAGTCTTAGCAATAACAAAGGAGGTAGAGGGTGCTTTACTAGGCCATATAAACTCACTAATTTTACTTTCATCCTGGTCATATATAATTTATTATTAAGTACTGTAAATAATTAACAGGATTTGCTCTCCTGTAATGTTCTCTATCTAAGAAGAAAAAATATTTTTGCTTAAAGAGATTCCAAGTTAACTCCATGAAATTAAGAATCTCCATCCATGTCCATATGCTCTACAAATATCCTTCTTAAATGACCTTGACTTTTCATGATCACATAACTATCTGTTGAGCTCTCTCTTCTCTAAAGTAATTTTCATTTACTTTTCAGTGAGGAGAATCTATGTATCAATCTTGCATACAGTATATGGAGATGTATGAGTTTTAAGCATACTGCCTATGGCTTATTTAAGGCATATATTAATTTTTCATGTGTGGGCATCCCTGTAGATCCCAAAGAAAGGCAACATATATTCAGTGAATGAAGGGAATGCTAAAAACTGGGATGGTCCTACTGCCAAGTATGTATGACAATCTTATATAATTTTAAGTACTATGGTGCAATTACTGACACTCTTTTATGTCCTTTCTTCTTTACAGGTATGTCGAGAGATGCAAGTTTCCAAAAGAAGGTTCATCGCCAAAGTCTCTAAGATATATTGGAAGGTGTTGTGCATTCTCAACACACCAAAGAGTCTAAATTGCTTATTTTGCCTTTGTTTTGGTCTGTCTCATAGTCGGATCTGCCAATCTGCCACCATGAAATAACAGTGACAGAATACCGGCTACTTTTCTCTGGGCTTCATAGATGACTGATAATTCTTCTTTACATGCCATCATTATCTGTTGTTGCCTTCTATGGTTTATTTCTTGCCTCTACTTTACAATTTATATGCATGCTGCGCATTAATTGTTAACAATCTATAAAATAGACACTTAAAAAGAAAGAGTCATGTTTGTGCCTAACATGAGTCAAACGTTCATAATAGACATAACGTAACATTTTAAATTCCACATGAACATTTCAAATTTATTTATGTTACAATGTCTATGTTCGTGCAGTGTCCTGTGTTTGTTTGTTTCCATGCTTCTTAGCTATCAATCATTGTTCTGAGTTGCCTTCCGAATTCTGAAATATTTATATGCTTCCAACAACTCTGTGAGATACTTGTATCTTTGCTTCTATTCAATTGATTTTTTTATATTGAAGAAGTTGATAGCAAACACCTAAAAGCTGCACCTAAGTTTTTTCCATCCTTAATCTGTCGCCTTATACAGTTATACCGTTTGCTTCTATCCTTTGCTTTACAATTTATATGCATGCTATGCATTAATTGTTTACAGCCACTGTTCTCTTATTTTTTGCTCCTGCAATATTTATATGCTGCCTTCAACTCTCAGACAATTGTATCTTTCCTTCTGTTTGACTGATTTACTTGTGTTATTTTTGTACACAATTTATTCAAAATAACAATGTGATGTCAGTAGCCAGTCCGGAACATAATATTTATCAATGAAATAACAGTAGGTTGAGTAAACAGTTTAAAGAAAAGTGGAGTAACTCATGAAGATTTGCCCATATAATTGTTAATCTATAACAAAGGAAAGCATATTGTAATTCAGTGCAAGAAGCTCGTTGTTATGCTCCAAGTTTTAGTACCTGTTTTCCAATTTATGACATCTTTCTGCTTGTGATTTTTGCCAGCATGGTAGCTGATGTTCATCGGACATTGCTTTATGGAGGAATCTTTTTGTACCCTGCTGATAAAAAGAGTCCAAATGGGAAACTCCGGTATGTTATATCCAAGGTCGATGTACCTTTTCTGATGTCTGAACTTATGGAGATTGATGACTTATTTAACTTAATGTGGTATAGGGTTCTCTATGAAGTCTTCCCCATGTCATTTTTGATGGAACAGGCAGGAGGACAGGCTTTCACCGGCAAGATACGGGTAATTTACTAAAACGAAAAATGTTGGGATTTTTCTTTTTTAAGTTTAATCTACTACGTTGTTCATGAACTCCACTTGTGGATGAATGAAAATTAATAATAAAAAATCACAACTTTAATATGACAGAATGTTCTTGACCCTAAATGGTTAATCTACGCAAGTTGAGCCTACACCAAGAATGCCCCAGAATTATGTAGTTAAAGTGACCCTAGCTATTTCTGTTTCTCCCTAGTCTTTTGTTTTGAGCTATTAGGCCTCAGCCCCACATTCTCCTTTGCAACACCCTTTGCCCAGAGTATGTTTCTCTACAATGCTTTTATATCAACAAAAAGAGCATATTTCTCTGTTACACTTCGTACTAATACTTTTCAACAAGTGGAAATCACTTTAAAATTATGTTTTAATTAACTGATCAAAACTCTGTCAACAGGCACTTGATTTGGTTCCAAAGAAGCTGCATGAGCGATCTCCCATATTCCTTGGTAGCTATGATGATGTTGAGGAAATCAAAGCACTTTATGCTGCAGAAGGCAAATAGGAGTGAACCTGGAAAGCAAAGCATCCTAGTGTTTTTCACTACTTGCAACCATTTTCGTTGTCGATAATATCATACGGTGAATCTGTTTGTAATACTTGTTAATGTCTGTGCAGCTGTTATAGAATTTACTAATGGACAAACATGTTACCAGATGAAGGATAATTACATTCTTTTTCTCGACTTGTATACCAACGTTAAATTTCATTATCAAGCCTACAACAACAAGTAACTGAAATTTAGGCAAATCAAATTATCAATGCAAACTATCCTGCTCATATCATAATATGGAAATATTGAGATACAAAATATATTTTTGAAATATTTGCGCCCATGAGTCTTAAATTGCAATTCCGCTACATATGTCCAAAAATTGAAAACGTTGCACTAAATTACTAGCTTTGTACTCGAAAGCTTGTTGATCAAGTGATAAATAGGTTTACATTCAGCAATTGAAAAGTTTTTATAATATGAAAAGTTCAAACATGAAATATAAAAAAATTTGTGTAAAGATAACCTCAATACTCCAAGCAAAATTAATCATATCAGAAAAGTGTAAAAATTCATGCCAAGAGCCAAAAAAAAAAAAATTACATGCTTTGTTACATGCAGGGCTTTGACAAAAATAAATAAATAATCTCACGCAGGGTTCATTCACTCCTTATGAAGCCAGAGAAAGAAAATTGCTATTAATTCACAAATAAGGGCTAAACACCCTGCTTACACTTCAATAGAACAGGCTTAAGGTTCCGCTGTTATTTGTTATCATTAGTTTTTTTATATCCTTCAAATCATGCATGGCAGTCTTTATGACGTGTCAAGCTTGAAATGAATGGTACCAAAATAAGAGTCTGGCTCCACAACATAGCCAAAGATGCTTTTCTTCATGTATTTGCCATGATTCTCATACTTGCATAAGAGAATATAAAATAGCAGTTTCATAGAAATCACTAACAAACATACCAATGAAGGAAAAACAAATCTAATTATAAGCAGCTGATATCACTATTTAAGAAGTTATACAATTTCATCAATAGTGCCAATTGCTTAAAATGTTTACAGAGTTCATCAGTCCCCATCATGCAGTCCTCAGTGGTGGGGATACCAATATCACCCCATCTCCCCTCACAAACAGGAAAGGAACTGTCCGCTTGGTGGTCTGAAATCAGAAGAAAAACAAAAATCATAACAGGAAAATGAAATGTTAAGCAAGCAGCATGCCAGTTATAAACGTGATAATTCTCATATTTATGTTCTGAACTACAAGGCTAGTAACCTTTCTAATTTTAAAAAAGGTCCCGAGTAAGTGTCTAGGCAATATTATGCCAATCCACTCGGATTAAGACTTACCCTGACAATCTCTTCATAAGTCTCATCATCAATTTCCACAGTAGTAACAATTTCTTCAACATCACCGAGAATCATATTTAGATGCTGATCATAAGCCTGCACATTGGAACCAAGAAAAGAATACAAAGTGTCAAGCCAATGAAATAGAATCATACCAACGGCCAATGATAAAAGACCAATATAAACAGTAACGAAATTTGACAAATAAAAGGCAAATATTTTTTTCATTTCATACACTAATTCTAAAAGAATTTAAGAAACTTAGTAACAAAAAATAGATATTTTCTATATATTAATAAATAAGAATATCACTGGAAGCTTCCTTTTAGAAGCAAATCATATTTTTGACAAGAGATTTTGATTAAATATGCAACTGAAACTAACCAAGGTCATAACAGGAAGAATTATTGGCTATATGGCAAGTAAACCAATGGATAATTGGGTTGCCCATGTACCAGGTCTGAACCGGTAAAAACCAATGTCAGGGAAGGATATGCCAATTGCTATGCAGAGATGACAAAATTTAATTCTATATTGGATTTACAGATTCAGAATGCTTATATTTTGATAAATACAAGGTTCATACGTTCAATATTTCAATGTTTGATCAAGGAGGTAAATCTCAGCACTAACTTGACCTTGATCAATGAATGCTGCACTTCGCACAAAACTGAGAAAAGAGAGAAAAAGGATGGTAATTTTAACCTATTCATCATGTGTTTAGGTTGATTAAAAGACGAAGATTTAGAAATTTCTAGTGAAATAAATAGTAAAATCAATAACTTTAGTTCAGTGTAGCATTTGGGATGAAGTTGCATGTCAGACACATAGGTTATGTTTGGCATATATAGCAGCTGCGTTCAGCAGGTTGACATGGTAAAGCAAATTCTTGACAGAAACATGACAACTGCACGCAATTTTTTGTTAGGTTTTATCTCACCACCCATTTAATATAACAAACTGACATCTAAAATTTCTATGGTCAAGAAATTTATCATATTTCTAGAGAACAAACAAGGATGGCCCATAATTATAACTTGTAACAATCACTGTAAGATTGCAATTTGCATCAAGTAGGAAGCCATATCAGTAAATTAAACTAAAAGCTCATAATTTGGCCAAAATAAAAAATTCAGAGCCCAAAAAAGCTTTATAGAAGCACAAGAATAATTAAATACATGCATACTAAACTAATGTGGAAGAAGCCCTCGCCTACACACCCACAGTGCATCAGAGTCCTAGTAGCAAATTTTAGTAAGAAGACAAGATTTTTGAAGCCTATATTTGTTCTGACATGTCATCTGAGCTCGGCTTTGAGATGTCATTAGAAGCAAGATTGTCAAGACTGCTTCAACAAGATTCTTTATTCAGTGTACTATGTACAGAACAGCCGTTTTTTTTTTTCAATCTCTAACAGGCATCAAGCAACTTGCCTACTGAAAAAACATACAACTACTAGAAATTGACATCCCCAGAACGCGAACTTTTAGTCAAAGTCATAAGTCCTCACCCAGTGAAAAAAGGTTTAGTTGTTGTTGTTGTATACTAGTTCTCAAGACACTCTGAAATTGTTTACAGTTTTGCTCTAAATACCCTCAAAATTTCAAGAAGATATATTCAGCAACAAGAATACCATATTCTAGAATTTAAATTACAAGGTTTTAACTTTTAAACCATTAATCTTACGGACAATATCATTAAAGCGGACATTAACCAAGATATAAAACTGCAAACTTGAAAACCGTAAGCAACCCAGATTTTCATAAGCTTCAATCGGCATTCAACACTGAGTCCAGAATAGCAAGGCGAGAATTTTCCAGAACTGAACACTCAAAAAGGAATAGAACCCTAAGCGTTAATGGGCAGTCGCACAAAGACTGTAAAATTTCAAAGCAGATGATACTAAGCAGGAAATCCTGATCAAAAACATATGACGGGCGAAAATTTAAGGAAAAAACAGAAAATGTTTTTCTTTAACCAAAATTATGCTGGTGTGAACACAAAAAAAGAAGGAAAAGGAAAATGAAGAAGTACATGAAGCTTGCCACGAAGCTCTCTGTCAGAACGGAGCTTGACATAGATACGCTCGTCAAGGCTAAGCCTAATGAGATCCAATGGCTCCTTCACCGCGCTCTCTTCCTCCGTAGCCATTCTGGGAGTGAAAGTGAAGCCTTTTCTCTCTGATTCTCTCTCTGTCCTGCAAGTGCCTTTCCTAGCCTAGCCTCGTGTTCTGAATTCTGTATGTAATGGGCAACCCACGTGTTTATTCAGTAGCCCAACTTGCAATTGTCAATTGTGCCATTCTAGTGAAATCAGGCCTGGTAACGGCGGAAATAAAAAAATAGTTGGGACTTTTGAAAATTGTTTTTAAAATTGTTTTTTTTTATTTTTTTATAAAAATAAAAAAAATATTTATCGTGTTATTTTTATAAATTATTTTATAAAAATATAATTTAAAAAATAATTTTAAAAAATATTATTTTATTATTATTTTTTATTTTTATGCAAAATCATTTTTAAAAATAAAAAAAATTATATAAAATTATAAATAATTTATTAAAATTAATTTTCAACAATCACACAAGTATCATTATATTTTTAAATATTATTTTTAAAATTTATATTCAAACAATTTTTTTATTTTTAAAAAAAAATTTTTAACATTATTTTTAAAAAATAATAAAACAAAAATACTTAAAAATACTTTTAAACAAATTTATGAAATATTTAATCTTTGATTAAGAATTTTTTATCTATCAACGATTAAAATATTATAAAATATAATAAAAATAATTTTAAAATATATTATAATTTAAATATTATTAATAAATAAAAAAAATTATTTAATAATAATAAATTAAATTATTTTTTAAAACAAAAAAAATGAAAAGAGGCCTGGCTAAAGAAAGTGGCAGTTGGGTAATGTCTTTTTTTTTTTTGGGTTTTGATAAAAACATTTGGAAGTGGTAAAGTTGGGGGAGTTGGGGTGCAGCCTTGTCTGGGACTTTTAAAGGGAGTGAGTTGAAGTAGAGTGAAAAGGAAAAAAAAATTTCACACTATTATTTGAAAGATTATTTAGAAAAAATTTGATTATAGATTAATTAGTTTGTCCGGTCTAATGAAACTCAATAAATATAGACTTTAAATTTGAGATCCAAATAAAATTTAATTGAAAACGAGTCTAAGTTCGGCTTGACTCAAATAATATGATTTTTTTTACTATATATATACTATTTTTTAATTGTTAAAAAAATTATACAATTTAATAATTTTTAAGAATTTTTGTTGTTTAATAGCATGTAATATTTTATAAAATTATTTTTAGACAAAAAGTACTAATTTTTTTCTCTGTTTTTTAATTTATTTAAAATAAAAAGAATAATATTTTATCGAGTTTTAGGTTTAAAAAAATTATCCAAGTTGAATTTAGGTCTTTTTTTAATTACTTTTCAAAAAGTCCGACTTGTTTCAACTTATGATTAGGTATAATTTAAAAATTTATCATGCTATTAATAAAATAAAGTGAGTTTAAATAGTAAAATTTTCAATTTTATCTTTTAAATATTTTTTAATATAAATAATAAATAAATAAAAATAAAAGAGTATTGCAAAGAAAGGATAGAACTCACTAAAGAGTATGACGGGAAATTTTAAATAATAAAAAAAATAAGTAAAAACTTAAACCAAGAATAGAAATTTCAGTTTCCTAACTATAATTTTCCGAGAAATATAAACAAATCCTTGCATCAAACAGCATCTTACTGATTTCCCAACACTGAGATAACTGACAAGAGAGAAAATGGAAAGAGCCAAAAAGAAAAAAAAAAGCACAAAAACAAAGATAAGTTGCCAAATAATATATATATTTTATTTTGGTTTTAAATATTTAACGTTAATAAGCCCTAGCTAAAACTCTCTTATTGGTTAGTTTTGCTGTTGCTTGTGCATTAGGAGATCATAAACTACAATTTATATGCAATTTTTACGAGTTTGTTATCAAATTATTACACTGAATTATGATATAAGAAAGAGTTTTCTTTTAAATAAAAAATGTGACAACTACATCCAAGTTTTGTTTAATTCATATGTCAACTAATCAGAAACTTATGCTATAAGACTTGGGCCCGTTTGGATAGCAGAGTTTACAACTTATTAAAATTTATCTATCAGTATAAGTACTTTTATATTAAAAAAATAGTGTTTGTAAAAATTCAAATTCACATGATCAAAAAGTTATTTTGTACTTTTACAAGTTAAAATTTTATCAAAATTATATCATTTACTTCTCTTCTTCCATTAAAATTACATTCAAATATTTTAAAAAAATTTATAAATTTAAAAAGCATTTTTTCAAATATGTATCTAAATGCTAAATAATTTAATTTAAAAATTATTTTTCTATAAGTGTTTTTTATATAAAGTTTTATTCTATAAGTACTTAAATAAGCTGTATATTCAAATTAGGCCTTGCTCTGGGTCTGGTTTTCTATTCAGTAACTTTTTTGTGGCACCAAGTTTTCACTTTTTCCAGGATGAATTTAACTTGGGTTTTTTGGAAGTTTTGGAATATTTTAACAAAGGAGAAAGAACTAACAGATCAAACCTAAACGTGAAATTAATTCTCAACATGCATAAAAGGCCAAAAAATAAATAAAAAGGTTGATTCTCCAGCTTTTGCATGCTTATACTTTTGTTTTCAACTAACTAAGTATATATTCGACCCCAAGACAATCTGTTCGCTGCGTTATATATATGGACATGGTTTTCATTTCAAATGGTAATGTTCTATTTTGCAATCCAAGGGAATAATTAAGAAAATGGTATAATTAATTAATGCCCTGTTAAAGCAAAATTTGTCTCTCTTTTTCTTTTTCCCGTTTTTCATAAGCGTAGATTATATATATTTTAGGCTAATAAAGAATCACCTTTAGACAATAGTGAGCAGGCTTTTTTTATTTTAATATATGATAACAGTATTTTTGGTTCAAATTAAGTGTCTATTAAGACTAAGTTCTTCTTCCAGCAATCTCAAGGTCATACTCTATGTTGATTTAATACAATACCAATAACAACGACAACGATTAATTTTTTTATTAGTTTAATATATTTTAAAAAAATAAATTATTTTAAGTGTTAGTCTTAAAATTTGTATCTAAATAATTAAGACACAAAGAACACCTTCTTAACCTGTAATATAAAATTTTAGGATATGTTTGATTTTATATTTATTTTTTTATTTTTAAAAATTATTTTATAAAATAAAAATAAAAAAATAGTTTGGTAAACTATTTTAAAAATATGTTATTTTTAAATTTTTTATATTTTAAAAATAAAAAACAAAAACAATTTTTTTAATTTTTTTATTTTAAAAATAATTTATTTTTAAAATTTATTTTGGAAACAATAAAAGAAAAAATTACTAAACGAATTTTTTATTTTGAAATTAATTAAAAACATAAAATAATTTTTAAAATTAAAAAACAAACATGCCCTTAATATAGAGGAGTTTCTCTTCCCTTATAAGAATATCTTCAACAAACAAAAAATTCATTATTCTTATCATTTGATACATCTTATAATTTTTATTTCAATTTTAAAATTTATAATTCAGTATTATCAAAATAAGTATAAGGGTGAGAAAGTTCAATACTGGAAGGTCAAGCTATACTATAAATTACATGCTGTTAGCTTCAAAATTGGCTCAAATGATAATCTAAAGGAGTATAAAAGCTTGTCGTCTAAGTCAAGCTAGCCGATTGAAATGGAGAAGAACAAAGAGTTTATGCATCAACAAAAATCAACAAAAGCTGATGAAAATAACACAATTATTGTTGCTAAAAGAAATTGCAACAAAAAAAAAATTGTTGCAATCAGTGGCAAATAGCGCTGTCATTAAAAAATTGCAATATAGTTGATAATAATTTTTTATAGCACTTTACTATATAGTTTAACTAGTTCTTATTGCTTATTATTTACTATATAATTTTTTTATAGCACTTTACGATATAGTTTAGGTTTAGGTTTAATTTTTTTTTTTGTAGCACTTTTTAGTTCTAGTTTGTTTAAACTATACTAGCCAATATTGATTATCCCATTGATAAATTGATAGTTATGATTTTTTTTGGTTGTACATGTGTACAATAAAAAGAGATTAAATTAATTTGAATAATTTTAAAAATAAAATCATTTGAGAATTTTTTTTTAAAAAAATAAATTATATGAATCTATATTCTAACCTAAAAAAATCATATTATGTATTTTTTAAACCAAAGTATAAATTAAACTTTTAATTTTTATCTAAATCTCAAACTATTCTTATTATAACCAAATTCTAAATGTCTTATCTTCCTATTTATTTACCATAAATTTCTATCAAGCATTTCACAATTAGTATATTATTATAATTATATATACAGTTCATTACATAAGTATAAATTTCACTTGATTTTAGCTATATACAAATTTATAATTATTTTAAAAGAGTAACTTATCAATATATAGTTATATACAATCATGAATCACAAATATAAAAAAATAAGAATTTAAAAATTGTGATATCATAAATTACTTTTGAAGGGTAAGCATCTTGATGAAAACTTAATTTTTTTTATTGCAACAAAATTTAAAGAAAAAAATAAGGGCATGTTTGATTGTGTTTTGTTTAATTTTTTTTAAATAGTTTTAAAGAATAGAAGAACAAAAAAACTTGTTTGGATAATTCATTTTAGAAACAATTTTAAAAACAAAAAAAATGTGTTTGGAAGATGTATTTTTGAAACAAGTTTTTAAAGTTTGAAATGGAGAGTTGAAGGTTGAAATTTTAAATTTTGTGTTAGCAATTTAAAGCCTTAAAACAATGCCACTTTGAAAAGAGGTATTTCTAAAATAGAGGTGTTTTCAGTTTTTTTTTAATAAAAATTTTGAAAATTATTTTTAAAACACACCCCTTAAAAATACCATTGTCAAACATTTTTTTATATTTTTTATTTTTAAAATTACTTTTCAACAGGCCTAAAGTTATTCTAATTCTAAAACCAATCACACATTAATTAATAAAAAGAAAAAATGGATCTAACTTTATCTACAACACCCCATTCGTCGTGTGAGCGCCACTCATTAGTACAGATACAATGAATGCACTCTTACAAAATTAATTGGTATAAATATCACAAGTCTACATCACAGCCACAGCTTCAATATATAAATTTGGATAAAGTAGAATTCTTAAACCACATTTTGTCATCATCTTCTCTAAAGGAAGATGCTTAGTATTTTTTAAGGGTGGTTCCCACACTACTCTAAGGACGCACAAATTTAGATATAATTAATATTTGATATCAAATTTTTTTAAATGAAATTATGATATGTGAAAAAAAATTATTTTTAAAAAGTTGATAATGTTAGTGTTAAATTGAAAATGAAAAAATGTTAGTCACCTTATTACATTAACTCAAGGTTGGGGATTTTAAAAGATGATTCCTAGTTCCACTCTCCTTTGGTATTAAAAAATATTCATATTAGGACGCTCCTCTAGTAAGGAAACTATGCATATCATCCATTGTGTTTTTATCAAAAAAATTTAATAACAAACATTTAAAAAATCAAACTTTAACGCCGAAAGATTGACTTAATGGTGACGACGAGCATTTGAGAAGTGATTGCTATACTAATATTTTGGAAGCAATTTGATTCAATAAGAAAAAAGTCAAAACTTACTTAATTCTTAACAAATAGATGGACTTTCAATTTTTTTATATAAATTTAATTTTTTAATTTAATATTTCAAGAAGTAGTTATAATATCATTTTTTTAAATTAAATTATTATTTAAGATTTAATTTCAAACTTAATTTACTATTAAAATTATAATTTTTTATTATATTTATCTATCTTAATATATTAATTGATAGTCACTTAAACTAACTTGATACTCATGTAGTACTCATAGTTAGACAAGACTTCTAAATAGAGTTAATGTAAATAAAATTAAAAAAAATTTGTCTGTAAATAATATTAAAATGTTAATTTAGTATTAAATAAATATTAAGTATAATATCTTGTATTTTTTATTTTTAAATAACAATATTTTTCTATAAAAAATATATTTTTATTTTTTTAAATGATTATGTTTTGTTAAAAATAAGTATAATTTTAATTAAAATAATTATTTTTTGTTTAAAATAATTATATTGGCCTCCAATAAATCTTAATTTTATTTTTAAAAGTATTCTTTCTTTTATTGTACATAAAGATATTTATTTTGTGATTTGTTTTATTAAACTTTTTATCAAGAAAAGTCATTATTTAAGAGTGCAACTAAAATTTTATAATAATATAAATTTTTAGAAATTTTTAAGATATTTTACGATAAAAAATAGTATTATTTTATATATAATAAAAAAAATTAAATATTTAATTATTAAATAATAATAAGTTAAAAAAAAGGGAGGAGGAGATACAAAAGAAAAGAAATTTTCATAAACCGAATAAATAGTATGAATAACAACCTCCATATTTTCTCTCTAGATCTGGAGTGTCTACAACCCTTTGATCTCAAAATTAAGGGTACCACTGAATTCAGGACGAAGAGTACTACGATATTGGTCGAATAATTTTTCCAATCAGCTGCTAAATTGCCACAGATCGAAAATAAAAAATCTTAAAAAAAAGTAAACTCTGAAACTATTATTTAAAAACCTCAAATTGAAAATCGGCCATCTGACAATTTTTTGTGCGTCGTGAATAGTAAATTTTCTCGGTATAAATAGTGATTTTCGATGGTGAATAACACCAAACAGTTGTCCAATATTGACCAAACTCTCAGAAGTCAAATTTGGCAATTCTAGACTCATTTCTTAAGTTTATGAACCCTCCAGACTCATTTTTTAGGTTTATTTAGTTAAATGTGGATTAGAAATGTACATTTTAGAGCTGTCCAACCTGGCGCCTTACCCTTGTAAGTAAATATTATTTCTATGACTTACCCTATACTTTTCTTAAACTTTAAATATATAATTGATTATATTTACAAGTTATTTATACTTTTATATGTCTCTGAAATTGATTAAATTATCTTAATTGTTTACAATTTGGTATATAGTTCAAAAAGATATAGTTTTGAAAATAAATTTTTGAATTTATTGAATATGTGATTTTAAATGTATTTCTCATCATACAGTAAAGAAAATATATTGTACACGTCGCATTGATTTATAAAACTATATGATTGCCTTCAAAAAGGGCATGTATATGTGATAAACCCTTATTGAAAAATTTATGACAGATGAATTGTACTGAGACTGAAAGTTTGTATTATACTGAAAACTCTGTATTGAATGATATGGTATATGTGTAAATAATAATTTCTGTGGAAGAATCTTATTGGAAAGACTATTTGCTAACAATAGGTGATGTTAGCTCTGGTGTACCTTGATACCTCAGCTAGCAGGGGTAACGTTAGCCTCGTGTGACGGCCAACACACGGGAGATGAAATGTGATGGAGAGCGAAATGCCTCATATCTGGGCGAGATGCTGACTATATGATATGTGACTTGTCTCCCTTGCTGTGTGCATGAAAAATACCCATATTAGAGTCCCTTCACGTGTCTTTTTGAATGGTGGTAAGGTAAATTTCAACGAGATGTTAAATTTAGACAAATCTTACACCACCAAAGTACAAAAAGGTCTGAACTCTGATATGGTGATTTTGATATGGGATCCTCCTAATGTTTCATGTGAGATATTTTGATATATAACAACATTTGTTTAATGATCATACAGTATAGTATATGGTTTTAGATATATGAATATCCTCTGTTTTGAGAATATTTGAAATGCGGATCCCATATAGATATACTTCCGAATTATATTTTCTATGTGACTATTTTAAAATATAAGTACATCTATATGTTAATCTAAGAGGTTATATGAGATATTATCTGCTTACTGAGTTGTCAAACTCACTACACGATACTTACATTTTTTTTTTCAGATAAGGATACAAAGTTTCATCCTACAGCTACGTGATTAACTAGGTATTATACTTTCTGGATAAACCTACGTTGCTTCCATGGCTCACAATGTTTAAATTATTTTGTACTTGTATTCTAAAGTATACTCTGAACGCCACAGGTAGGATCCCGCTTCAACTGTATTTTGATGTTTATAGACTTAATTTATATATTGTATATACATGGGAATACCTATATGTAAAAGAGTGTATTATACATATTATGGAAAATATATGTTCGTAAAGTATGTGTTTCACATGCTCTAAAATTAGGGGCGCGAAAAGTTGGTATCAGAGTATTAGGTTTTCCTGTGGCTATTAGAGTAAAAGATTTTTTAGTATGACCTTTAGTATGGATATGAGCCGGAAATATTTATACTTCAGGTGTTGCTGTGGGATTTTTTTAGGGTTTCAATTTCCTTTAATATTGGTAAATTTTCTAGTATAAGATTGATTAAATATTGTGGTATTTTAAAAGTATCTATAGGTTAATTTCTGCCTGAAAGTGATAGGGATAAACGTGTTAGATAATTTAAAGAATTGAAACAGATGCCTAATATAACCGTTTCTGAATGTGACATCTGTTTTACCCGATTGTCTAGATATGATAGACTTTGATGTGATACTGAGAATGAATTAGTTGGTATCATGTAATGCCCTTTTAGAATGTCACTTTAAGGTAATTAAATTTAATATTCTTGAAAAATTTTCTTTCTAGATATAAGGAGACTGTAGTGATGTATCTAGTAATCTAATCTCTGCTTTAGCAGCCTATAAATTATTACAATGCTTTAGCAGTCCACTGCCAAAGATATTTGACAGTGATCAAAGATATAGATATGAAATACACTAATGTAGATCAAATTTTATTGGTTAGAGAATTTTCTTATGTGTTCCCTGAGAAATTTTCAATATAACCTCGAAACGATAAATACAATTTGGTATTGATTTATATTTTGGAACTTAACCAGTTTCTATATTTCCATATAGAGTGGCACCCACTGAACTTAAGGAACTAAAAAAGAATTACTTATAAGACGCGTTAGATAAGAGATATAAATACCCTAGTACTTTTTCTTGGAGTGCTCCAGTTCTATCTATGAAAAAGAAAGATAGATTGCTGCGATTGTGCATAAATTATAGATAGTTGAATAAGGTGACAGTGTGGAATAAATACTCATTATCTCATATAGATGATTTGTATGACCAGCTATAGGGTGTTCAATGTTTTTCAAAAAAAATTGATTGAGATTTAGATATCATCAATTGAGAACAAGGGAAGAGAATAATCTGAAAATTGTTTTCATGATTCGGCATGGACACTATGAGTTTTTAGTGATGTCATTTGATTTGACAAATGCCCTAACTGCATTTATATATTTGATAAATAGAGTATTGAAACCATCCCTTAATCAATTTGTTATTATATTTATTTATAATATACTATAATATTTCAAGTTCAGATGATCATAAACAACATTTAAATATAGTTTTACAAACTGTAAGGGAGTATGGTTGACAAGGATGGTATCCAAGTAGACCCTAAAAAAGTAAAAGTGGTACAGTAATGGTTACGTTCTACTACAATTTAAAATGAAAATTCAAATCCAATTTCTGCTTTCTACGATTATCTGTTGTTCAAGCTATTTGAGCTATAATTAGATTAGGTACATGAACATATGTTTGTAAAGCATCAATCAACTCTTCAACATTTAAAATTGAGATGAGAATTCGTCATGCTGAGTGTGAGATGAATCTTTATTCCACAGTTTGATAAAAAAAGACAATAGACTATCAAAAAATGGTTAACATTTAAAAAACCTATCGGTTTGTGATGCATATTCAGTTATGCCCAAGAGACTATTTGAAAAATCTCCTCTAAAGTACCAAAATCACTTGGTAAGGCAATGAAGGCATCAGCATTGCTCATCATTCTAGCCATGTTCTTATGCATAGAAGTTATCCTAAATTCTTCCCCAATTGTCTTTCTTATGATGTTGGATGCAGTTAGAGCTGTAGGAATAATACCTAGAACTTGACATCCTCCTATATGTGCAGCTGTAGACACGTACTCCATTAACCCACGGTTACCTCCACCATAAACTAAATGAATTTTTCTTTTGGCCAGCACCATATATAGGTTTTGTGCAGCTTTCACATACTCTAATCTTTGCCAAGATTGGAACCACAAAAGATATAAATATTTCAAAACTGACAGAATACGATTCCCTCCATAGTTACATACACCCTAACTTTGAGTATGAAGGTAAAGATATTAAAGTGAGCATTTATAGAACTTAGAGAAAAGCATACTTACAATAGCTATGCGAATAGGTCAGACATAATTAGAACAACTATGTGAGTGATTGGTGGATATCAGCTAAATTGAGTGTGAAAATTTCAACAAAAAAAGAGTAAAAATGCAAACAAGTTAATTGTTAAAGAGAGGCAATCAGATGATTTATTTTGTTTTCTCAATGTTCTTACCAGTTGACTATCGATATTATTAAGTCGACTAGCTATTTTGAAATTTTTTAATTTGGATTGATTTATTTTACAGTTGATTAATTATATCTATTTTGAAGCAATCAACTGCATCCTACCAGTTAACTATGTGTTCTTTGTTCTTAACTTTTATAAGTTCAGAAATATTTCTTTTCTATGTGCTATTTTTCCACTGAATACCAACAGTTTTAAAGTAAATTTTGGCACATATATTCAAAACTTGCAACCATTGATTTTTGCCGAAATAGTAGCTAGGTTTTGTTTACAGATTTTCAAGAATTACGGCCACCGATTTTAATTTTCTTTCAATGCCTTGTCTAAACTTCTGACTTTCTATTTTGACACCATGCTTTATTATGTATTTCTCTTTTTCTGCTGCGTCATTTTTCATTAATATTTGGCATTAAATGTTAGGTTCTTTTTCTTATTACAATTAGAGTTCTTTTCTTTAAAACTCAGTTATTATGGTGTTCAAGTGGTTAGTAGGTTAAAGTAATGAAAAATTTAAAAGTAATAGATGGATGATGGCCTTATGGTGCTTTGACGAATGTAATAAAAAAAATTAGCGGTGTTGAAGTTCTTGAGGAATAAAATATGGGAAGTAGAATTTAAATTAATTCTTGAACTCTTAATTTGGAAATATGGAGAATATTTTGAGAATCAATCTCCGAAAATAATGTAAATAATTAAGATATTTGTATTAAGGGTTTATACCATGATAAATTGAGTATAGTATCTATGATGTATCTAGGATGTGAATTATGTTAATGAAGGAGATTTCAGAAGAAGCAATAGATTGTGAATATAGATAACCCAAGACAATAAGGATATACTAAGATTCGAAAGAATTGTACTAGTATAATGGTAAAAATAAGATATAAGTGATGTTTTTTTTTTCGTTGTTTAGTGTGTCAGCAAGTAAGAATTGAATATATCATTTCAAAAGAGCTATCCAGGAAGTTTTAAGATTTTAGTTAGATTATAGTATATATGATAATAAATCTAAATGATGTGTTTATGCATTAGAAGTTATGCTTCAGGTATCTTTATATAATTTTGATAAAAATTTGAAGAAATCATTTATTCTTAGTTGAATTTGTCCATATCAGTAATTATTAGGCCAACATATAATGGCACAATCTGAGGTTTTATATGAAATATCGTAGGTCTCCTAATAGGTGAGTGAGTTAAGTAAAGTTAAGTTTTTAGAATCTAATTTGGAATAACATATAACTTAAATTGATGATGCTAGTTTGGAGAGCATGATTCAAGCATATGTCTTCGAATTTGGTAAGAGATCTCTTAGCAGAATTCGCCTATAATAAAGTAAAATTGATTAGGAAAAGAATACAAACAACTTAATATAGGCCAAAAGTATATAAAGATCATAACTGTGGAGTACTAGAAATTATCAGTTGGTGACCTAATATTCTTGAAGGACTCGCCAACGAGAGAGGTAATGATGTTTGGAAAGAAGAAAAAAGTTAAACTCTAGTATATAGGCTCTTTTGAAATCTTGAACAAAGTAGGCATAGTAGTACATTGTCTGTCCTTGCCATCAAGATTAAATAATGTGGATATAGTCTTTCTTGCATCAATGTTAATAAAGTACCTATCAGATTTTTCTCATGTTATCAAATTTCAAGAAATTCAATTGAACATGAACTTGGCTTAATTATGAGGAAAACCCAATGATTATTGTTGATTGATAAGTGAAGAACTTATAGTTAAAGAAAATCCTTATAATTAAGGTTATATGACAAAATCACACAAATAAATAGATTCCTTAGAAAGTAAAGATGATATACAAAAAATATATCTTCAATTATTTGAGTAATAAGGTTGGTAACTCTGAATTATACATTGATTTCATTCCCTACATATGGTAGAATGGGATAAAATTCGGGGACCGAATTTTTTAAGGAGAGAAGAATGTAATATCCCGTAATTTTTATTTTTAAATAATAATATTTTGTTATAAATAAATATATTTTTATTTTTTAAAAATGATTATGTTTTACTAAAAACAAGTATACTTTTAATTAAAATAATTATTTTTTTGCTTAAAATAATTATATTGGCCTCCAATAAATTTTAGTTTTATTTTTAAAAATATTCTTTCTTTTGTTATGCCTAAAGATATTTATTTTGTGATTTTTTTATTAAAATTTTTATCAAGAAAAATTATTATTTAAGAGTGCAACTAAATTTTCAATAATATAAATTTTTAAAAATTTTAAAGATATTTTAGGATAAAAAATAATATTTATTATATATATAATAAAAAAATAAAATTTAATTATTTAATTATTGAATAATAATAAATAAATAAAAGAAATAAAAAAAGGGAAGGGAAGATGTGGAAGAAGAGAAATTTTCGTAAACCGAATGAATAGTATAAATAGTAACCTCCATATTTTATCTTTAGATTTAGAGTGTCTACAGGTCTCTGATCTCAAAACTAAAGATACCACTAGATTCAAAACGAAGAGTATTACGATATTGGCCGAATAATTTTTTAAATCAGCTGCTGAATTGTTGCAGATCGAAAGTAAAAAATCTTAAAAAAAAGTAAACTCTAAAACTCTTATTTAAAAATCTCAAATTGAAAAATCTGACACCGTAGATGAATACAAGAGTTAGATAAACCTTAAGATAAAATTTTTTTCAGCCATCTGATAACTTTTTGTGCGTTACGAACAGTAAATTCGGTCGGTATGAAGAGTGATTTCTGCGTGGTGAATAGTATTTCCAACAGTGAATAGTACTCAACAGTTGACCAATGTTAACAAATTCTCGGAGGTCAAATTTTATGATTTTGAAGTCATTTCTTAGGTTTTTGGACCCTCCAAACTAGTTTTTGAAGTATATTTAGTAAAATGTGGATTGAAAAAGTATATTTTAGGGCTGTCCAACTTACAGTCTTTCATTTGTAAGTAGATAATTCTTTTTATGACTTACCCTATACTCTTCTTAAACTTTAAATGTATAATTGATTATGTTTACAAGTTATTTATACTTTTATATGTCTTTGAAATAGATTAAATTATCTGAATTGTTTACAATTTGATATATAGTTCAAGAAGAGTATAATTTTGAAAATATATTTTTGAACTCATTGAATATGTGATTTTAAATGTATTTCTCATCATATGGTAAAGAAAATATATTGTGCATATCGCATTAATTTATAAAACTATATGATTGCTTTGAAAAAAGGCATGTATATGTGATAAACCCTGATTAGAAAATTTATGACAGATGAACTGTACTAAGATTGAAAGTCTGTATTATACTGAAAACTCTGTATTTGATGATATAGTATATGTGTAAATAATAATTTCTGTGGAAGAATCCTATTGAAAACACTGTTTGCTAACAACAGGTGATGTTAACCCTGTTGCACCTTAATATCTCAACTAGCAGGGGTGGTGCTAACCTCGTATGACGGCCAACACATGGAATATGAAATGTGATGGAGAGCAGGATGCCTTCTATCTGAATGAAACGCCGACTATATGATATGTGACTTGCCTCCCTTGCTGTATGCTTGAAAAATACCTATATTAGAGTCCCTTCGCGTGTCTTCTTAAATGGTGGTAGGGTAAATTTCAACGAGATGCTGAGTTTAGGTAAATCTTATACCACTAAAGTACGAAAATGTTTGAACTCTAATATAATGGTTCTGATATGGGATTCTCCTAATGTTTTCATGTGAGATATTTTGATGCATAACATTTGTTTAATGATCATACAGTACAGTATATGATTTTAGATATATGAATATCCTCTGTTTTGAGAATATTTAAAATGCGAGTCCTATATAGATGTACTTCCGAATTGTATTTTCTATGTGATTATTTTAAAATATGAGTACATTTATATGTTGACCTAAGAGGTCATATGAAGTATTATCTGCTCACTGAGTTGTCAAACTCACTGCACGATATTTACATTTTTTTTTCAGATAAGGATACCGAGTTTGATCCTGCATCTATGTGATCAACTATGTGTCATATTTTTTAGATTAGCCTATGTTGCTTCTATAGCTCACGGTGTTTAAATTATTTTGTACTTGTATTCTAGAGTATATTTTGAACGCCACAGGTAAGATTCCTGCTTCAACTGTACTTTGATGTTTATAGACTTGATTTATATATTGTGTATACATGAGAATACCTATATGTAAAAGAATATATTATACATGTTGTAAAAAATATATATTCGTAAAATATGTATTTTACATGCTCTAAAATTAGGAGTGTGACGAGTTATATATCAAATCAAATAAATATAAAATTATAATTTTTATAGTAAAATAAGTGAAATTTTAAATTTTAAACAATAACTTAATGAAAAAGTAATATGATAAGTATTTTGATATTTAAAAAACTAAATTAAAAATTTTTTGAACAACTAAATTGAAAATTAATTTATCAGTCAAAAATAAAAATATAATTTTTTTTAAATTGGACTTTTTATATTGTGTTCCTCTGATAATTCTACTATTCCTACTTTATGTTAAAACATTCAAATAAGACAGCTAGCCATGGATGTCCACCAGCCCCACATGCTATCCTACATTGTATGTTGCCAATTCTCATCATGTTTAAGATTAAAAAATGTACAAATTGACAAATTGTGGGTCTTATATAAATAATAAATATCCCAACTTGTCACATTTTTGTCAAAAGAACATGTTTGACAATTCTTAATTAACTCTGGTTTCTCACACCCTTCTGCAATAATAAGCTTACAATAGGCAAATAATAGTCTTAGGTATAGTTGGATCTCCCTTAATTAGTCCACCAAGTTCCCACAAATGGGGCCTCAATGTCTATTTTTTGTGCCGACTCTAGTTTCCTAGGAATTGTCTTATGGCAATTTACTTTAGGATATAACTAACACGAGTTTGGTTTGCAAATTGGGGACATGATTTTTTATATATAAAGTTCAATTTTTTTTTTGAAAATATAACATGAGAATAATCTTATATTTTATTTTTATAAAAATATTGCAGTAGAGTGAGAATTTTTTTTTATAAAATTTAATTTTTTCCCTTTTATTTAAAACTTTAAATTTTAAATTTCAAAAAACTAAATTTTAAATCTCAAAATTTTTAAACCATAAATTTTAAAATTTAATATATTAAATTTTAAACCCTAAAATTTTAAATTCTAAATCATAACTCTAAACTCTCCTATTCTTTTATTTTAAATTTTAAACTTCAAAATATTAAAATATTAAACTTTAAATTTTAAACGCTAAGTACTTTTTTTAATAGTAAACTCTAAGTTCTTTAATTGTTTGTTATAAAGTTTTTTGTTAAAAAAAACTATAATCTCATATTGTTTTAAAAAATTTCTTTAAATATTATACTTTTATTAAACAACCTTATAACAAACAACAAAATCTAAGTTTTAATCTTTATTTTCAGAGAATACTCCCTACAACTTTTGGTCATTGTAAACATCAAATTCAACTTAAAAATTAAAAATTATCCTTAAATTTCACTTGTCATTATTTAACACCTTCAATCTATTTTTAATTGAAAAAACTAATACAAATATCAAATCACTCACTTGAATAATCATATGTAACTCAAACGGTGAGATGTCATATGGTGAGTCACCTAATATTTTTGTTAGTTAGTATTGAAAATAGATTAGTTCAAATCAACTTGTTATAGATTAATTTGAAGGGTGTGTTTTATTCAAGAGGAGAGAAAAGGAAGGGAGGACAGGGGAGGAGAAAAAAAATAAATTTTTTTATTTGATTTAATTTAAAAGAAGAGGATAAAAATAACAATAATTTTTTTTATTTGATTTGTAAAAAAAAGAGATAAAAAATAAAATAAAATAATTATTATACCTCTTTAATTTTAAACAAATATATAATAAAATAAAATAAATTTATTTTAATTAAAACAATTTTATCTTTTTTGCATTATATATATATATATAGTTTTCTTTCAAACCTCTCATTTTCAAAGGGAAAGAAAATGAAAAGAGGGAAGAGATTCTATCTTCCATTTTTTCTCTTTTATCTTTTAAATTATTATTTTAAATAATATATTTTTTAAAAAAATTTCTTTCTTTATCTCTCTTCAAATCACTCAAATCATATACTACCTAAATAGTGTGGTCAAACTAGCCTATTTTTGTTAAACAAGATAGATATATAAAACTGAAGCCTAGACTGGCAGGCCCAAAAGCTAAATAGACTAGCCACATGCCTATAGTATTTATTCATTTTTTTAGTTTAAAAGTAAATAATAAAAATTTATAATCATATATAACAAAATATTTAATCATTTTTATAACCTACTTTTATCTATAATTATATTATATTAATTTATATATATATATATATATATATATATATATATATATATATATATATATATATATATATATATATATATATATATAGAGGGGGGATCTTGAATAAAATTAATGGGAGGACAAAAAAATATTTTATAATTAATATAAAATAAAAAAAATTTAGAAAGACGATTATATATATTTAACTAAAATTTTAAGAATAATTTTTTAAATTTATAAAAAAAAAATTTTGTTGAGGGGGGGGCGTTACCCTTCCCAATCTAAGGGGGAGGTCCGCACATAATATATACATATATGTACACATATAAATACATATATGTACACATATAAATACATATATGTATATATATATACATATATATATATATATACATATATATATATATATTATTTTATTTTTATCCTTTAAAATTTAAGAAAGAATTTTATGTGCACGAAAGTTTACATTTAAACTGATTCAAAGTATTGCAGTTTAAATTTGCATTGTATACATGTTAAATGGGTCAACTCGCCAACTTTGACTCATTTGATCATTACTATTGTTAGTTATATTAATGAAAAATGACCCCAAAATATTAAATATTGATGGATAAAAGTTGCTTGAGATAAAATTTTAAAGATGAGATATCTATGTAAATTACCTAAAATTGAAGGTGATCCATGCAAATGAATTGTTCAAAATTGACTCAATAATAAAAAATAGACTTTTTAAAGTTTGTTCCTCTAATGATTCTACTATTCTTAGATTATATTACAACGTTAAAATAAGACAGCCATAGATGTTTATGAGCCCCACATGCTATCCTACATTGTATGTTGCCAATTCTCATTGTGTTTAGGATTAAAAAATGTACAAAATGACAAATTTGGATCTTATATAAATAATAAATATCCCATTTTGTCGCATTTTTGTCAAAAGAAGATGCTTCACAATTCTTAACCTTGGTTTCTCACATGCTTCTCCAATAATGATCTTACGCTTCTAATTAAAAACAAAAAACCTATAATCTTGTCTAAACCTCTTTGTTATAGATTAGTCGAGGTTTCTAAGTTATTCCAAGAACTTCCAACAAAATTGGCCTCAATGTCTATTACTTTTGCCGACTCTAGTTTGCTGGGCCTTATCTTCATAGGAATTTATTTTTGGATAAAATCAAGTTCTTTGATTGTTTATTATAAGTTTTTTTTTAATAAAACAAACTATAATCTTATACTGTTTTAAAATTTTCTCTAAATATTATAATTTTATCAGAAAACCTTGTAACAAATATTAAAATAGTAAATTAAAAATTTGATCATTAAATTAAAAACCTTATTTAAATTTAATTTTTTAATTTTTTAAATACACAAATTATTTTATACAATTATTAATTTAATACATGTTAATCATTTTTTTAATTTTTGAAAAATATTATCTCGTTGCTTATTAATTTATTAAGAGACTAATATGTTATAAATTTGATATTTTTAATAATTAAATCATATATTTTAAAAAAAATTCAAGAATTAAAGTTAAATAGTTCTATTAATTTATGGGCTAAATTGTCAGTTTAGTTAATATTAAATATATAATTTTTAATATTTATTTTTAGAGAAAATTACAGATACTCCCTCCAACTTTTAGTCATTCGTAAACATCACCTTTAATTTTATAAATTAAAAATTATTCTAATAGAAATGTCAAATTATTCACTTTGTTTAATATATATATATAAACTTGTAATTTTATCATCATAGATAATTCAATGATGAAATTTTATATGGCGAATGATGTAATATTTTTGTTAATTATGTTGATTAATAAAAAATGAATCTAAAATATTAAATGTTGATAGATAAAAGTTGAGAATGTAAATTTTAATTTTTAAAGATGAGAAGATATAAATAACTCAAAAATAAAGGGGGTATTTGCAATTTTTTTTCTTACTTTTTTATTATTCACGAGTGTTCGAATGCGACATGTCCCACGGCCCACCAGATCCTTGCATACAATGAACCCGTGAAGCGTTGGAGGTTCCTTGTCTCTTGGTGTACAAGAATGACTCGCTCGCCCCCACAATACACCCTTGTAATTTATAGAGAGCTAGCCTTGCCCCGTCTTGTCCGCGTTCTTCACTCAGTCTATTGTCTCCTTTTTAGCTGGGGTTCTTTCTCACTGTCTTTTCCTCCTCCTGAGTCAGTTGTGAGGTGCTTCTCGTGATCGTCAGCTCTGGATTCTCGGGTTGATTACGAAAAGATTTTCTTTTGGCTTTTGGGTGTGAGATACTTAGCATATTTCTTGCAGATTAGTAGATTAGCTTCCTTATTGAAGAGCCTCTGAGGTTTTTATTTTTTTTGTTTTTATCTTGAATATTTTTGAACATTTTCTTTTCATTTTGCTTGTGAGTATTTTGGAATTGGGTTTCTTTGTTGGCTTATAAGTTTTGTTTAGGGACTGGGAATATTGGTCCATAAATGATACTTGGGTGAACATTTCCAGATTAATTTGGGGGATTTGAAGATCTATAAAGCTAATATATGGGGTTGAAAAAGCTTTTGGAGGGTTAAATAGACATGGGTTTGTATTATTTTAATCGATATATTAGGCAAAAAGACACTGAAAGATATAAACTAATATTTCAGGTGTAATGGGTTCAGTGGTCTGATTTGGGTTGAAGAAGCAATGGAAGGAAATTTGCCTCAAGGCGGTATTATTCCAGCGTTTGCTGGTTTTGATTTGCCAGGATCAATGCGAGTTCATCAGCAAGGAGAGCACCCCCATAACATGCAACAACATCAAACTCATCTACGCCAAGGTCCTTCAGTACATTCCTCGGTTCATGATGGTTTTCCGCTTACCATGGGAACCTTGCAGAACTGCGATCAAACCATTACAACGGCAGACTTTACTAAGGGAGATAGAAGCAAAAACTCTGCAAGTGAGGAGGATGAGCCAAGCTTTACGGAAGATGTAGTTGATGGTCACAATGAAGCAGGTAGAGGGAAAAAGGGTTCACCTTGGCAACGTGTGAAGTGGACCGACAAGATGGTGAAGCTTCTGATAACAGCTGTTTCTTATATAGGTGAGGATGCAACTTCTGACAGTGGCGGTGGAGGAAGAAGGAAATTTGCAGTCCTACAAAAGAAGGGTAAGTGGAAATCTGTTTCCAAGGTTATGGCTGAAAGGGGTTATCATGTTTCACCTCAACAATGTGAGGATAAATTCAATGATCTTAATAAAAGGTATAAAAAGCTTACTGATATGCTTGGGAGGGGCACTTCTTGTCATGTTGTTGAGAACCCAGCTCTGTTGGATGTAATAGATTATCTTTCAGAGAAAGATAAGGATGATGTTCGAAAGATATTAAGCTCAAAACACCTGTTCTATGAAGAGATGTGTTCTTACCATAATGGTAATAGATTGCATTTACCCCATGATCCAGCATTGCAACGTTCACTGCAGTTAGCACTTAGAAATAGAGATGATCATGATTATGATGATATCAGAAGGGCCCATCATGATGATCATGATGAAGATGATGAAGATATGGATACTGATGATCATGATGAATTTGAAGAGACTCACACTTCCCAGCGAGATAATCGAGGAGTATTTTGGGGATATATGAAGAAATTTAAACAAGGTCAAGGCCAAGAAGAAACTAGTACATTTGGGAATTCCTTAAATTGTCAGGACTACAACAAAAGTTCTTATCCCCATGGACAGATGGTCCAACATGATGTAAATCAAGGTTTACCTGAAAGCATGAGAGCAGCTTGGCTACAGAAGCAATGGATTGAATCTCGTTCTCTTCAATTAGAAGAGCAGAAGCTACAAATTCAGGTTGAGATGTTAGAACTGGAGAAACAGAGATTCAAGTGGCAGAGGTTTAGTAGGAAAAAGGACCGGGATTTGGATAAGCTGAGGTTGGAAAATGAACGAATGAGGCTTGAAAATGAGCGTATGGCTTTGGAACTAAAGAGAAAGGAGATGGGCAGTGGCTTTAGTTAGTTTGGCAGTCGTGCTAGCTTTGTGGCTACTGCATTACATGTATGGACTAGGGCCTACAATTTTTTTATTTGAGGGTCTTTGGTAAGCTGTGGTTTGTTTAGTTGAAAGTTCACGTATTTGATGGGGGAGCTTTGGAAACCATTTACTCTGCTTGTACCATTTAAAATTTAGAATCGTGAAAATTCCAGTGGGTAGTGGTGTAGTGGGCAATGGTTAGGTTTAGTGAAGTTCTATTGCCTATAATTGAAATACATGGTCACTGAAATCCTTTTAATATTTTATTTTGTAATATTAAAGTCCTAATATTACATGTGGACCTTATCTTTGTCTAACATCTGTAAATTCTTGTTGTTTCTATTATGTTATTTTAATATTTATTCTTAAATCCTTGATGAGCTGAATTGTCATACCTACCAGAACAATGAACAAATGTCATACACATTAGTTGTAGCTTATGAGAGCTTCATATAGCTTTTTCTATCTATTTTATTTGCATATGGCATCAAGAATGCTTTTCTGTAGGTCAAGTAATTTTCTGGGCTAGAGTTTTAAAACATATGGGTGGTATTTGGTAAATGGACATCCTAATTTTTGAAGTTTTTGGTATCCCATTTATGAAAAAATTGAACATGAGATATGTGAAAAGAAATCAATATACCTACATTATTTAGGACATGAAGAACACATTAATCTTGAATTTTTCATATATCTTATGCCCAAGATTTTATAAATAGGTTTCATAGTACTTGGGAAATTAAAATGGCCACATATCGAACACCTCCATTGTATTACCTAAAAAGCCCCTTTGGAAATCCATAGTTTGCTCTCTGGTCAAGTCTTTATTTGAAAAGTGGTAATGATATGTTCTCAATTCATAGACCTAATATGCTTTGTCTCCTAATATGTGTGTGATTTGTGGTTCTAATTGAGAAACAGTTATACGTTCATTCTTATATTGCCCAGCATCCAGTTAGATCCTCAGTGACTGGAGCAGTTTCTTGTGATTAAATTTGAGGTTTGGTAGGAATAAGGGGGTCAAAGTTTTATAGTGTGCTAGGTGTGCTAGTTTTTGGTGTCTTTAGTTGGACTAAATTGCTTGGATTTTAGTTGAAAATTTCTGTCCACGGATCTGTCAATGGCAGGGTTATTTTTATGGCTTCTATCTTGTGTTTAGCATGTGGTTTTCTTAAAAGGAGTCTCCATGGTAAACATGACGAGAGATTCCTGATCTCTTCTGTATTACTGTAATTTTTTTTTTTAGTTTAAGGAGGACATTTAATTCTCCTATTCGCTTGAATTCCTACTTTCCTTTTAATTAACAAAAAAAATTGTTCCTATTTTCCTTGATTTCTTTATTATTCTTATCTGAATCAAATTCAGCTCTAGGGCTTCTGTTAGAGTGTAGAATTTTGCTTGTAATGCCTTCAGTCAAGTCGTGGCAACTTTCTCTCTCATACAGGTAACTTCTCTTGGTTTGAGGTTAAAAGACTGGCAATGTTTTTATGAGGTAATATTCTACTCGTATTCTACTTCATCTTCCTGTACTTGTTATGTGCTTATAGCCTTAAGGTTTCAGATTCGTTGATTTCCCTAAGTGTGCTATGATGCAAGTCATCCTGAGTTAATTCTGCATCAATATAAAAATGTGTATCATTTTTTGAAGCACCAATTCTGCTTTACTTTTCAATTTTCTGTAGAGTGTAGACAAATTATGTGTTTGCTTTAGTGGAAAATTAGTCAAATGGACTACTAGGCATTATATTTTCCTTGTCTTCTTAGGAGGTGGTACAGGATAAAAAATTTGCTTGCACCTTGCAGATGCTACGTTGGTACTGTCAAGTTGGCTTTTGCTTTCCATAGGTGACGACTTGCTTATTAGGTGGATTCTCTTGTATCTGACAGAGTCCATAGTCCCTTTGTTGTTGAGCATTGTTTAAAGGCTGAATAGTTAAAGTTAGATTAGTTGACTGCTTTGACCAAATTTTGATTGGGGGTGAAAGTTGAAACCCTGCTGGTTGCTACTTCCAATTCATGGTTACCATTTGTTATAGATTTAGCTTTGCTTAGTGTGTAACTCTTAAGGTGGTGTTTGGTACCTGACAGTTTTAAGATTCCTGGAAAAGTGATATGGGAATAGAAGTTTTCTGCATTTGGTACAAGAGATAAGATATCATTCATAGGCATAAAGGATACCCTGGAATGGAAATTTGTAAATAAAATTTAAAAATTCCATTCCCCCTATAATGGTGGGAAAGAAAGATTTCCGTTGAAATGAAAAAGTTTTGGGATGTCAAGTTACTAAGTTACCCCCAATTTCATTAAAACATGATCAATTAAGAAGTATTGTTGTATCTTACTTCAATTTGGTTTTGAAGCACTGCCACCGGCTTTCCTATCTCAGTGCATTTTTCCAGTTTACTAATATTACTCTGTGATTTGAACTTACAATTTGTTTATTGATTTTGACTTTCCAATCTCAATATCGATACATCATTGCAGTTTACAGTCCTTCTTCCTTGTGATTTTTCCTCCTCTCTAACTGAATTTTGTAAATATATTATATAGAGTATAGTCTAAAGAAAGTAGTGAGCAAATGAGCCATACAGATATTTTGTTTTTTGAAAGTATATATCATCACTTTTCTTCTTCTATCTATTGACTGTAGCCGGTAGAAGTAAGTGGGTTAATGGGTTTAGTTGGGCAATTCAATGAAAAAAAAATTATTTTGTTGGTTTTGGTTACTGATATTTGTGGGGTGCAATTAAAAAATGCTTATTAGAATAGTGCCGTATAGCTCAATTAAGATTTTGGTTGCACATCACTTCATCAGAAAAGTTCATACGGCACATTGTAGCTCGATAATTGATATATTCAGTTGATTTAAGTGCAGAGCATGTAGGTAGGTTTTACTTTTATTATATTAATATTATTTTGATGCAACTTTGAGGGGATTTTTAATTATTTGCAGATTATTGATACAAAATTATTGCTCATACAAATTCTAGTTTTAGTTCAAATATTAGTAAATTTATATTGACTGGATGTGAATCTCTAGATGATCATGCTCCTCTTTAGGCATGTGTGTCCATATTAGAGAGGACACAAGTTCGACTTGGAGTTGTAATTTTTGCCAAAAAGTGGTTAGGAGTTCATGTTCTAGAGTGAAGGCACATTTACTTAGAATTTTTGGTGCTTGAGTTGTAGTATGTCCAAAAGTAAGTGCAGAGTATTTGATTATCTGTGATTGTATCAATTTAGTATGATGTATTTTTATATATTTTAAAATTCTTTATAATGCTGATTTTTTTTTTGCTCCTATAGATCATCATTCCTTCTATTTTGAAAGTTTTTCTTTTATAAGGGTATTTTGGGAAAAGTCAATTATATTTTCAAAAATATTTTACATGAACCAAACATGGAAATGGAATTTCCAGGAATGTAGTTTAGTTAGGAATTAAACATTCCATGAATCTAATGCCACCCAAAATTTTATTTCTATAACTTTTGGTTTTGTATCTTAATGCAGTGGCTTCCATAATATCTAAGTGGACAAATAGTTTTGGCAATTGGCAGGTTTTTGGATTTGAATTGATGCTGTTCGTCTCTTTGTTGATCTTCATTAAGGATAATACATATTTTATTGTAGAGGCGTTTGGTATATCATTATCTTGATACTGGTATCTTGGATGTTAGGTGGCATCCAACATCCAAGATGCGTTGTGTCATCTAAGATACTAAGGTATCATTGGATGATACCATTTTGGATAATATCTAGTACCACTAAAAAACCATGTAGATCTCACATCTCACCACTTTTTGTACACTTTTTACTTGTTAACTTTTGTAAATTACTAACTGTTACAATTTTTCAGTTGTTATATGATACGAAACATGAAAATTTTAAATACCATTATTTTATACCTCGGTATCTAAGATACCAAGAAATATGAGATAACACTACCAAATGGCTCCTTTAATTAAGTTGAGAATGATAAGTCCATTCACAGTATTTGGTTTCTAGATTTTTGGTATATCAAAATTCAGATACGAGTGAATAATAAGTTTCTTATTAAGAAATGTGATACCATAGCAGTTTGTTTATTCGTCCAAAACATATTTTCGGTGATCTTGAAGCTATACTATGTAACTATGTTTTGTTGAAAGTGCAATACATGATACACAGTGCTTCAACGTACTGACTTGAGCTAAGGTTGTTGGACTTGTGTATATGCCTCCTTTACTTTATATATTCTACAGAGTGCAGCTCCCAATATCCTCATAAATCAAACTTGTAGGTACAAACAGATAGCGTCAACTTGCAAAATTGACCCTTCGAGAAGTTGAAGAATACTGCTAGAAGTGTCGTTTTGTTGGGAATTTTACATTTTGAAGGGAATCTGTTAAAATAGTGAAGTGTTCACTTTAAAGTTGCAAGAATGGGCCAGAAATGGAAAGGTGGGAAGAGGAGAGAAAGATTAGGACTGTACTGATTAAGGATACTAATGCTTTTTGTATATGATTAGATTTTGCTGTTGTGTCTTTACCGTTGTCACATTGTCCTATTATGTTTTTATTTCCTTCAGTTTGGTTTTTAAGGCTGACAGAATGCAGTTGAGGCTTTTGTTGAGGAGCTTGTTTCTTAAGCCTTTAAAGCTTGAACCAATATGATCAGGGCACTAAATGGAATTTTTCTTTAATTTTAATTAATAAAAAAGAATTCACTGACATCCATAAAATATAGCAGTGACAAAGTAAGTGCATATATGACACCAACTTAATCCTTATGGATCGGTGAATTGGTGTATTGATGGTCATTGTGTCTGCTGAAGATTTTACTTGACCCAAACCCAATTGAGCAATGTTGATTGCCTTCCATGAAGTATTCTTATCAAAGCAAGTGCTTTTTTGAAATAAATTACCTTCTCTTGGTGAAGTTGTGGTTGGTACTTTGTAACTTAATCTACAATTGCTTTTGATTTCATAACATCCCCTCTCTCTCTCTCTCTCTCTCTCTCTCTCTCTTTCTTACACACACAAATCCATGTATATGTAATGTAAAGTTCTGTTTTTTAGTTGCTGCAATGCATATTATTGGATTTTGAAGCATATTGGTCCTAAGAGAATATATACATACGTGTACACACTCTTGTACGCTTAGAACTATGCTGAAAATCTCTGGATTTGTCTGCCTGTATGCTATCGGCTTCTTACCATAATACAAGAATGAACTCTCTTCACAAGTTCTGATGCAACAAGAAATGACAGTAATAATGCTATTAATTTAATAACTCTCTTCCCAATAAAGATTTGTAGTAACAATTAATTTAATAGTCGCTTTCACATGTGATAAAAATGTTTATTACTGGGATGATGGGGCTGTTCTTGTCCATTATTGACTAATTATTTTTATATGGTTGAGTAATCTTCTATGTGTTAGACCCCCTGTGAGAGTAGTTTATCAAAGGAGGAATATTCCAGCAGGGGAAATAAATATATTAGATGCATGTGGGAATTCTAAAGTGGACAGGTGTCCAAAGAAGAGTGAGTAGCGGGGCAAAATGGTTATGGATGGGAATTCAGTTAGGGGAATGAATAAAGGAGGGGAGAGTGGTGGGGAGGAGTTAGGAAAGGTCTGAGTAAGGCTTGGGAGGCATCTGGCAGTCTCAAAGTGTGCCATAATCTATAATTTCCTTTTAATTGCATTCTAGTTACCTACTTTTCTGTATTCTGGAGCTGTGGCAATACGCTAGAGAACTGTGTCCTAGAGGTAAATCCTATTTCCTCGTCTTTACGCTCTATTTCCATTATCTTAATTGTTAAGAGGCAGGGTTTACCTAACAGTATGTAACTACAACTTTTTGTTATTATGCTCTAAAGGCTTAATGCTTCAATATATAATTGGTGCACTTTTTGAAATTGTATTTTGCTCTAGCAGAACAGAAGGATTATACTACTTATACAATGAGGCCCTTATTTAAACCACTATTGCCCTATTCTTTTAGGGGGTATTCTAGGATCTGTATTAGATATCCATCTATAACATTTGTGTTTAAAGAAGAAAGATAGTTCATTTGTAATTCAAAGGCCTGCTTCTTATGTGGTTATGCTAGATAACAAATACATAAAATCCTAACATAATACTTTCTTACAGCATCTGTGTATTTCCTTAATTATTTTTACTATGTATGCCTTGTGAGTTCTTCACTAGTCACTATTAGAGTTTGGCAATGTAGTTTTTGGATGCTGCCCAGTGGTCAATGTTTAACCTTTGATTTAATGCTTCATGGGTGGTCCTTGGGTCTCTTTTACAAAGGGAGAAGAATATGGTCATGCATAAATATCCTTTACTCTGGGCTTATAGTAGTATTTATTTCTTAGTTTCATGTTTTGATCCTCTTTGTTTCAGTTTCTTTACATACACCAACTGCAAATGATATGGTGAGATTTTTGTACTAAAGATGCATATATTGATGTCATGGTTGGTTCACAATATATTTCTTCCGAATGTTAGTGAAGCCTTTGGTTCTAATTGTAAAATTATTAAAATTTGTTCGAGGAATTCATAGTATCTTGAGGTTTTTTCTTCTGGCATATTGTTTATTAAGTCAGCCTTCAATAATGAGAATACTGTTAATTTTGTCTATAGTCTATAATGTAAGTTTTATATGGGATTGTTGAATGAAGAGGTAATTTATAAGCTGATACAGGATACCTTGGTGCATAATTGGAGATGCAAAAGAACAAAAAATCTATTAAGTGGTTCCACATTGCTAGTGCCAAAGGAATGAGGTAAAAGATGGTTGTAGTTTATATGCTTCCATTTTTAATTTGGGCTAAAAAAGCCTTCTAATGATACTCAAATATGTCAGTTTTGACTATTATAAATCAAACGTTAAGATTGGCTCTGTATGGCTGCTAGGGATTTCTTTTGCTTAGCCTCTTATAAGTTTGTGCTATGATAAACTGATAGCAGTAGGGTCTTTTCATATTTTAGAAAGAATGGATGTAACCTTTGGAGTTAAATCCATCTTTTGGAATAACTCTGTTTTTCTATTGCTGATTTAGGTTTACAAGTAAATTGTGAATGATTGTCCGGTGTGGGGTTTCTGCTAATGATAATATGCAAGACATATTGGAAGAACAATTGTCCTTACAAAATAGCTTGTTCTTTAATGGTAAATTTTCCATGTGAGTGCTCTGCCCATATCTTGAACCTTATAGTTCAAGAGCTTAAAAGTAACTTTGGCAATAATAATATGGGGGTGTTTGGTAGAGAAAATTTTTTTAGATTCTTGCGAAATTGAATTTGACAAAGTTAAATTTTTATATTTGGTTTCTAAAACTTAAAACAGAATTTTCAAAAAATATAAATTCTTACGAATATATTTTAAAAAGATTTTCACCAAAAATTTTCATGTGAGGGTTAGGAATTTAATTTTTTCATTATATATGAAATTTTTTTAAATATAAAAAGACAATAATATTTTTTATTCTCTCACGTTTTTTTCATCTCTTTCTCTCACGCATCTCTCTCATTTCTTTTTTTTTTTTCTCATCATCTTTATCTCTTCTCTATTACTTTCTTTCTCTTACCTTAATATAGATAAAGATATTTTAAAAAAGATATTAAAATTTTCAATTTTTTTTATTATAATTAAATGTGGTAATAAAAGATTTTTAAATAAATATTTAAAATTAACTAAATATATTTTATACATTTTTAATAATAATTATTATCAGAGGATATGTTTTTTAAAAAAATATAATTTTTAAAAATAAAATTTTATTGTATACCAAACGTCTGTCATATGTCTTATCTCTGGATAGTTGACTTACATCCAATAACCTTATGACTTGAATTTTGTTTATATATGTTGTTTCTATGGGAAGCTGACCTGTCTGATCTTGACAAATGTAGGAATTAAGGGCAAAATTTAGGTGTAGTTTTTAAGGTGTTTGCTATAAGGTTCCACAACAAAAAAATAACATAGATATTATTTATAGTTCAGCATTACATGATTGATTCATTTAAAAAATTTCTTCACGTCATGATTTTATTATAAAATCTCATAAAGGAACTTTACCTAATTTTTTTTCTCTCGAAATTAAACCCTTCCTGGACCCAAGTAAATGGTTATTCCAGCCTGTGTGCAACAGTGAATATATACTTGGAACTTTCTTTTCTTATTCTCTTGGGTTTGTGCTCTTTCTTTCTCTGATGCTTAGAGATATGGTTGGATCTTGTTAGAAATATTAATAATACCAATCACGAATCTTTATTTAACAACTTAAGCTTTCCTTTGAATTGGTCCTTGACAGATCTTACTCCTATTGTCACGGTTGTTGATTTTGGTGTTTTCAGTAGCCAATAAAAATTATGTTTCGGCATTTGATTTGCTCTCCTCTTTATGTTTGATGGCAACTGCTATGACCTTAGGCCTCCTATCTTCCATTCAAACTAAATCTGTTGCTGTCCCTAGGAGAAATTTCCTGTGTTTTGTTGTTATAGAGGCTGCAACAAATGATGTTTGGAATCTGCTGTGGGAAGATAGTATTAGTGTCTATCTTAATTGACATAGTATATCAGACTTGGTTCTAACTCGTGAGTTTGCTCATTGAAGTTTTGTTTAGTGACTATATCGCACTAGAGAGCCTCGATGGAGGACACAGTAAAACTAGTGAACTTCTTTGTTGCTTGGAACTTTGGTGACAGCATTCAGTTGAGTTATTTAGCTAGGTTGAATTTTAGTTGCATCCCAAGTAAAAATATTACATGGTTAATAGCTAGTAGCTCAAATAGAAAGTGTTAGAGATTAGAATAAAAATATTCATGGACCTTTACTTACTAACTCAAATTTATGAGTTAAAGTGGTTATTATCATGATATCAGAGTTTATACGACAATGAAGTCTGGAATTTGATCCTTTTCACCTTCATTCTTTATAAGAAAATACAATTTCTGAACAAGATATATGGGTTTGTTTTTTGTTCAATTTTCTAACCCAAAAGGCTTTTGAAATTTAGATCCTATTGAAAAAAGAGATAAAGCACATATTAATTAATTAGAAAAAGGAAAATAATTCTTTGGTTATATCTCTTTTTCTTATATGATAAGTATTTGAGTCACATGAGAATGTCTGGATCCGAGCTTTCTAGTGATTTCTTACGGAAAAATCTGTGTTTTTTTTTATATATAAATGACACGCTGTTATTACTGCCATATCCTGTACAATTGTTGCTGCCAATATGTTTCAGACTGAGTACACTGTAAACCTACTGTTACCAGTACCTGCGAACACAGCTCTGAAAATCTGTACTTTATTTCCAAAGATGACAATGAAATATTAGGGGGAAAAAGGGGTATATGATCAACACTAATACTTCAATGATCATCTTTGTAACTATTCCTGTCTAAGAAACTATAATTACTGTCTTGGTGATTACTGATATATTTGCCCCACTGCTTCGTATCCTGTGTTGTTCCCTGTTTATCCTTAGGGCAGACCTCGAATTACTCCTCTTTCGCCCTCAGTGGGTATTTTATTTGTTTGGTTTATTTACTCCCAATTCACTTATTCTTTGGCAATGACGGATTTTTTTTCTCTGCTACTTTTAGTATTCTTATTCTTGCAGTAACTTTAAAGAGAAATTTTAAAGCACACACATTGTTGTGGGTCTATTTGAAACATCATCTTTAGTAAATTTTTATTGGCTTATTTCATTGTGATATATTTTTCACTTTTGAAATAATTATTTTTATATGCTTTAAATATAAAATAAAATTAATTTTATTTAAAATATTAAAATGGTCTCTCCAAAGTTTGAATCCCTGATAAATATTTAATTGTTGAGTTCATCTTTATTTATTATCACAAGTATTTGAAACTTCTCAACTTTAAAAGGTGTTAGTATGAATTTTTGTTTTTGGGACCTTTCTGCTGTAACGAGTCAATTTACTTTTGATTGTAAAGGGATTTGGGATATAAGTTTGTGTACTTGAGAAAATATTTTGAGAAGGTGTAGTTACTTGAAAAAAATGTTACTCTTATTTTAGTTTAAAATTTGTCTTTATAACCTTATTTTTTTAAATGGTCTATTTAATATATAAACAATTAGGATAGGTAAGAATATATTAAAAAAAAGTAAACAAAGTCTTTAGCATATAACTTTTTTTATTCTAATAATATATTTTATGAATTCTTACATGATATTTGGTAAATGATAATTTTAATTTCTCTAGTAATTAAATATTTTTTAAAAAATTTAAATTTAAGATACATAAAAAAAGGATAAACCACAACTTTTATCTTTCTATTTTAACAAATTATTCAATTGGATCCATCAGCGCACTTTAATTTGATCCTTTATGTTTTTTTTAAATGTTACAATTAAAGTATTTTTATACAAAATTTGTTAGACAATTTTTGATCATATGGCTGTTAAAAATTACATATAAACTGCCTCTAATATTATTTTTTATTATTAATAAACAAAATATATGGCAATTAAATAGTTTATATTGAATTTTTTTAATGGTCTATCATAAAAAAAATCGTTTATAAATAGATGAATTTTTTATAAAGAGATTTGATTGCAATATTTTAAAAAGTGTTAAAGGCTAAATTGATTCATTTTGAAATAGAAGAGTTAAATTAAATCATTTATTAAAATGGACAGACAAAAAGTATTAGTTAAGCTTATAAAAAAGCAAATATTAATATGTTT
The DNA here is from genome assembly GCA_037074535.1 of Gleditsia sinensis. NCBI lineage: Eukaryota > Viridiplantae > Streptophyta > Magnoliopsida > Fabales > Fabaceae > Gleditsia > Gleditsia sinensis. The sequence continues at coordinate 67,983,939 of CM073463.1, read as the reverse complement.
TTATAATTCATACTCAAATGTTATATAAAATTTTTAAATTAAAAAATTAAAATACCTACCTAAATTTTTAAATTTTTAGAGTTTAGGCTAAATGAATATACCATCCTTTCAGAAGTTAAAATCCCACCAAAAATTGCCGTCGTTTCCCTGAAATGAACTAATTTTCTCCGTTGGTGTTACTAAATGCCAGTGACGCCAGAATATTGGAATCAAACCCCATATAGAGATCCCATAAGAAGACAAATTGAAGCCTTTAAACAAAAAAAGAAGAAGCAGAAATTATACTTGATCCACTTTTAAGTGTAATTTTTTTTTTAATTTTTTAGTTTTTTAATTTTTTTAATTTTTATATTCAATTCTTTAATCTATAGCAGAAATTATGCTTGATCCATTTTTAAGTGTAATTTTTTTTAATTTTTTAATTTTTATATTCAATTCTTTAATCTATAGCGCTTATCTCCTCCTGTCAAAATTAAATTATAACTATATAAAATTATTAAAATATTCTTTTGAAGAGAATAAAATAAAATATCAAATAATGAAAATAATATTTTGATTATCTCCTTTCTACATAAATAGTAAAAAAAAATAATTGATTTAATTAATGACTTAATAGCTACACAAATCTTAAACCTAAATCCGATTACCTTGTAGGATTTCAATAACGTATGTTTTCAGAAGTTATAATATCCACAAAAAATTGCCGTCATACCCAAAAAGGAACTAATTTTCTCTGTTGGTGTTATTAAATGCCAGTGGCGCCAGAAAATTGGAATGAAGCCCCATACCGAGACCACATTAGAAGACAAATTGATGCCCTTTCGAAAGGCACTCAGCTCAAACCGTGACCCCAAAAAAGGGCATAGCAATGGCGGCGCCAAAGCTACCCTTGATACCTTCCACTGCTGCTTTCATTATTATTGCTTCAACTTTTGTTTTCTTAACTTCTATGACTTCTTCCACACACTGAAAAAGAACTCTTGCGTCCCTATTTGGCTCCCACATTGATGGTTCGTATTAATTGTCATCTTATTTTTTCCTCCCAATATGACCTACTTTATTAGTTTCAAAATTTATAAGCTGTTAATTAATTGAAAATTATATTCAGTACTTAATTGATGATGATTTATATTAATCATTAAATAAAAATATTTAATTTTATCTATTAATTAATAAGAATTTTTTTTGCTAAACAAAATAACAATGAAGATAAATTACTTTAACAATATCAGTAAAGATGTCAATGATATATATGGGATTTTCCTTTCAATCTTGTATTTATACTGGACAAACTCAGGACAATTATGTATGATGTAAGGATCAATATAAAAATGTGACCCATATGACCTATATGATAAGAGAATTAAGGAAATAGAATATTGGTAGATTTCGAAAACAAAACTAGAGATAATTCTATAGTGTAGATTAGGAGCATTTATCTTAGTTGTTTTAACACCAAATTTTTTTAATAAAAATAAAATTGAGTTTAAAATTAGCTTTTTTTTTTCACTCCAAATATTTCTAAAATCTTTAATTAGATTACTTTTATGTATTTATTGTCTTTCAATAAAAAGAGAGGTGTTTTTAATCAAAACACTTAATATAGAATTGCTAATCTTCCCACAACAATAAGAAGGTTAAAATTATGAATTCTTACAATATACAAAGTTCTTTAGTATGATGGCAGAGCACAATGGTTGATCTGAACACTTATTTGGTGAATCGGTTATGAGCTTCGGCAATCTAATTAATTAGACCAACCATGCTAATATAATGACATAACTCATTCGTTAATAAATCTATGGTGGATGGGCGTACCAAAAATACTAGTGTAGTCGAGTTAATATACATAAGTCTCTTACTGGTGACCTGGATTTATGAAGCTCGATGGACTCAGTTGAGGTATTATCAATTATAAAAGAATCTTAGACTCAAGTGAGCTGATACTTTTATAGATATGGTGTGCATATAATTGAAGTTCGTGAGGTTATTTTCCATTGTGGTCCGTTTGGACTTTGGATGATAACGGAGAGAGATATGAAACACAATTAAACAAAGTCCATTGGGAGAAAGCTTATCTTATTATCCATTTGAGTATTACATCGATAGAAGCGGATAGGAGTGAAAATAAAAGAGAGAAAACAAAGTTAAATTAAAAAAAAAAAGAAAGAAAAAAGACAAGAAGTGGACGTGAGAGAGGAATGTGTTCTTCTGTTACGCAGTAATCTCCCTTTCTTCCTCCTATTGTAAGTTGTTGTTTGTGGGCATATGGGTCCTCCACCTTCCTTCTCAATATGAGCTTCTAGGCTGCTTTCTTGCTTAGGTCCCACCCACTGGGACCCTTATCTTTGTATAAATATAGTTCTTGATTAGGGCTGGCATCATGACCCAAACCAATATCTACACACATGGTTTCAAACAGTTTGGAGAGCATTTTGATAGTAAATACTTAATTGTATTAAGTCAATGCGAAAAAAATACATCTTTAAGATCGTTCGGAGAGGAAATTTAATTTTGGATAAAACTTTTTAATACAACTCATGATGAAATTAAAAAGAAAAAAAGAGAGCAAATAACTGTTTTGATCCTTAAAAAAATGCACACATTCTCAATTTAATTAGTTTATTAAATTTTTACTTTCTCAATTTAATTTTTCAAACTAAGGACTATCATGTTTTCAAAGACATCCTCACTTTCATCCATTAGTAAATATTTAACAAATTTGTTGTTTGACCTCACCAAGAGTTTAGATAGTTTAAATGTAGACATAGTTTAAGTAAATTTTCGGTTTGATTAATGAAGCAAATATGTTAAATTTCTGTTAATGGAGTTAATATAAAGAGGCTTTTGAAGAGGGAATAATATTTGAAAGACTAAATTGAGAAAGTAAAATTTTGAGAGATTAAATTGAGAAAATGTATATCTATCAAGACTTAAAATAACAATTCACTCCCAAAAAAAAAAGGGAAAAAGAGACTAACTTTATCATCATGACCTTTGTGCCCAATTTCAATTTCTTTCACAATCTACTAATCTTTGTATTTAACCCCTTAATCTATAGATTTTACCTCCTCTTGCATAAATTAGACTTTAACACATAGTGGCTATGGGAAATTATCAAAATACTCTTCATGTGTGGTTAATGTTCGAATTATATGCAATAGAACTGATAAATTAAGAGTTAATTATTATAATTAATTAATTGGAAGAAAAATTACAATAAAAAAAAAATCAGAGTTGGCATAGCGCTTCGGTACTTGTAGTTGTTATGGTTTATTAATTATCCCTAAAAATAATAATAAGAATTATTATTAATATTATAGTAATAAATATAATAAACCTTGGGATCGCTTAGGTTTTTTTTTTCTACCGTGTGGTAGGCACATGCTTCCATGTTCCAATGAATCTATTAATAAACAATACTTAGAGGACTTTTTTTCTATGGTGGCTTAATTATAAGTTACCAGAGCTGCAATAATTAATAAGCATAAACATATAATTATCATTTATTAAAGCCTAAATCATTTGCACATGCTGATGATTGCTTGCAATTTACTCTCCACTACCATCTTTGATCTCAAGCCAGTTATCCAGTTCAAGCTTTAAAACCAGTTATTATACGCCAAATATAAAGCTTTCTAAAAGAAAATTAATTAAATAATAAAAATGCACGAGAGGTTGAACATTCCACCAAGGAAGCTACCTTCAACCAAAAACAATGCCATTAACTTTTGAAAATAGTTTTAAAAAATAACTCCATTAGTAAAGATGCAACTTTATTTTGATTGCTTGATTAATCATTGTAGGGCTAATTAGAATGGAGGGCAAGTGTCATGAGCTTGAAGAAAGTTAACAATAAATTTGAAATATTATTATTTTTTACCCATGATGGCTTCTCCAACTTTGCAACAAGAGTTATTTTTAATAAAAATGAAATTTTTTATTTAAAAGCAAAGTCTAGTAACATTTACAATAGTCATAAAAATCTTAGATTTGATGATAAATGAATGTCTATAATTTTTTTTGTTAAACTAAAATGCGGATAAAAGCTTTACTGATATGCTAAACTTTGGGATGAAAAGTCGTCACTATCATGTATAAAAATAATCACTTTAATTTATTGGTTAAATTGGATCCAATTATTTTTAAAATATTACAAGATGCCTAAACTAAAACAAAAAAAAATTCTGACAATCCAATTAGACGGAGACAAAATCACCAACTCCGACTACTAATATTTTGTAACAAGAGGTTGTTAAATAAAAAAAATGAAGGAACAAGCAGGTGCTAACTAGGGAGAAAATAACTATCTTTTAGGGTTGAGAACTAAATTCCTTTTTAATTTCTGGGTTGTTTTGGGGATGTGGTGTGTAATTTGTAAGAATTTAAATAACTTCAAGAAGAATATAAGAAAAAGAAGAGTGGGTAGAGAGAGAAAGAAGAGGAAAGGGAGAAAAAAAAAAGAATCAACTTGGTGGGTTGCTTAGCTGGTGACAGATAAATCTAAGGGTTAATCCACATGGTAGACAGAAGATGTAAGTGTACATTCACATCACATGCACGCCCCATGTGAAGTAAACCCTTTTGTCTACATGCTAAAACTTTTTTTTTTCCAATATGGGTCCTCTGTAAAATATAAACTCAACCAGATCCACAAATTCTGACTATTGTACAGTAAAGATATTATCAAACCAGTTTATGTGTCAATCAACACTAAATTCTTCTTCACATCTTTCACTTTAATTTGATGCATTTAAGAGAATTTTTTTCCAAATACTAATTCCAGATTTTGAAACCAAGTAACCACTCCCCATTTTTTTTCTTATTTGCATTAACTTCCTTGTCTTAGGGGATGTCTGCGGTAGCATTATTTATTGCATTTTTAAGGGAGTTTTATTAATAGAAACAAAATATGAGGTGGTGTTTGAACAAAATATGAGGTAGAGTTTGTTCCTTCTTCATCTTATACCCATGCCAATTTATCAATAGCTGTGTGTGTGTGTGTGTGTGTGTGTTTTTTTTTTTTACCCTCCACTAGAAATGTTCTGTAGAAGCATATGTTCTGCTGTAAAAAGACAAACGATATACAGACAGTAAACTTTATATTACCGATCCATATTTGCCAGTGAAAAATTCTCACCACCCAAGTTAAGATTTTCTGTCTTTATAGTAACTGTGATTATTAGATTCACAATGAAATTTCCTTTTTAATGGGTTGTGAAGTAAATACAATTTTTTTAATGTAATCTAATTTTAATTAATTTCTCAGATAAACTTGATTGTGCAATGTATCTGTCTAGCTTTAAAGTTGAAATCTCAGGACCCAGTCATAAAAGTTCCTATTTAGTAATTACCATTAGGTTTATTTTGATTGTCGGATTCATTGCATGTGACATTTCTCATAATAGACTGTGTTTGGGATGTGAAAATTAAGTTTTAGTTTTTATATGTTTATAATTTTATTTGTAAAGTATTTAGGGATAATAAATATAAAAAGATTTAAAATTTATTTGTTATCAATATCTTAAATAATATAAAAATGTTAATTATGTTTTCTGTATCTCATACTTAAAAAATTTTTTTATATAAAAATTTGAAGTGGTAATTTCTCAAATAAAATTGGTTTTATTTTTTTAATTCTAAGGGATTTAATTATGAGGGAAGTGAGCAAAAAATATTTCTTATGAATTATATTAATCAATTTTCATAGTTTATCCCTGATAAACTTGAAATTAATTAAGTTAAATTAACTCCAACACCATTCAAAATGACTGGCCCCAATAACTATAACTTCATGATTTGAAAGACATACCACTACTACATTTCTGTATAATTGACTACAATATTATTAGGTTGTGGCTTTTGTGGATGCTTCTTTGAATTCTAAGACGTATTCACAGGCGATACGAAACTGATACAGTTATTAAGATATGATAAAATTTTAAATATTTATATATAATTTTTAAAAAATTATTTTTAATACAAATATTTAATATGTTTCTTGGATATGATTTTTTTTATGAAGTATCTGTGTTCTATGGTTTGAATTGGAAAACTAGTCCAATATTGATTGAATTTAATTTTTTGTTTTATTTACTTTTCTTTTCTCTGTCTCTCTCTTTTGTTTTCTGGAACACATATATAAAATTTATTGTTGGTTTACTTTTCAACATACTGGGCATTGATAGATAGATAGATAGATAAGATAGACGAATATGCTTTTACACATGCATAATGTAGTCAATCTGTTCCATCACCACTTTTATAAAATATATATTACTTCTGGAACCTGCCAATACCATTGCATTATGTGATTCATGCATACCTTCAACAATATTATAATGTTGATTAAATTAATAATTTACTCTCTAAATATATATGATTATACAATTTTGATAACTGAATTCTCTTGAATCTGAGTTAATTTCTTCAAAATATCAAACATGTTACATATTAATTAGTCATTTCAACAATTAATATACAACGAATTTGATAATTTAAGAACTAACTCGTGCATTTAAGAAAATTTGAAAGATAAAATTAAGTGAATCTATAAATTTAAAGACTAAATTGTTAATCTACTCTAATATTAAACATAGTATATAAAAACTCAAAGGTGTTGACATCTCTCTTTATTAACTTGAGTTTGATTTATGTGAAAAATACTTTCAAAATAAAATTTAAATGTATCAAGTCAATATGCACAAGGGACTAGTGCAAGTTGGAGATAGTCTGAATTAAAAGATAATTTTGTTTTGGATAAAATTTAGAAACACCATATACTAAATACAAGAGTGTATATAGAGAAAGAAGATGAGGGAAGATAGAGAAAATTACACTTATAGGGAGAGGCGATGATATAATTTTTTTTAATCAACTTAAGAGTTAAATTTTTATGAAAAACACTCTAAAAAATAAAATTATAAATAGAAAGAGAATTTAATTTCGGATAGTCTAAGAATTAGTACATCTGACCATAATAATAGAAAAAAGAATATACAATATACAAGTTAATTCGTATGTATAGAGTGAGAAAATGAGGGAAGAGAGAGAAAACTACAGTTGTGTGGTATGGTATCTGTTAGGCTGTAAAATACCAAAATGGTGGGCATAGTGGGTAGGGCATCTTCTCATGCTCTTTCTCTCTCTACAGCTAGGTAGAGAAGTTCTACAAGGCATATGTCCTCTATCCAGCTAGAGAGAGAAGCTCTGCCAGCAAAGCAAAGGAGACATTGAACTAAACCAGTAAAATTTTAATTGATGTTTTGCAAGACAAGCAATGTGCACACATAAGCAACTTATTTTTTTAAGGGAGAAAAAAAAAAGGGAAATGTTTTTTTAGAAAAAAGGTATGGCAAATGTTATTATGAGATGCCAACTTTTTAAGACATGAGCTCCTCTCTTTAATTTTGTTCACACAATTAATATAAGCCAATATCTTATATTCCATCCTCACATGTTGAAGAAACAAAAAGAGAGATGTGAAGGGAGAAATATATATAAAATAAGAGACATCTGCATGTGTCATTGTGTCTTAAAAAAATTGGTCAGAAATACTAAAATAAAGGTTTGTGGGATTTGCTTTTCTGAATCTCTCGGTTCATGACACGGAAGATTAACAAATCAAGTAATTTAGTGGTATTGAGATCGTCTTCAAAACTGAAAAATCATGAGTTTGAATGCCAATCAAAGTCATATGAACAAAAAAAAAAGAAGTTTGAAGTTTATATAAAATTATTGTAATCATAAACTTCAATAATGAATCCCAAAACTTGTAATTATTGTTCTAATTTAGCTATGATTTAAATTTCAAGAACTTTCTGAAATTTTCACTCTTGAAAATATGAAAAACTTCTGTCAAAATAACTGAGATTAACAAGATAAAATAGGAATTAATTTTATTTGGCATAAAATATTTTTGTGGTCCTTGTATGGTGATTATTTATATACAAGGTATGTGCCTTTAGCTTATTTGATTAAATAATTGCTAAAACATCCACATATACCTTTTCATCAGTTAAAAAATTAATTTTTATAACCTAGTAATTTCATACATATAGAGATGTGGTAAGGTTTTTAATTATGTTATAATTAATTACTACTTCAAAAATTAATGTATGCATCTTAATATTATTTTTTATATCAGTTAAGAATCAGTATTTATTTTTATAGTAGGAGTTATTTATTTATTTAACTCTCTCTGACTGAAATTTGAATTTCAGTGTCACATAACTAATTGCATTATTGGTATCATAGGGGTGTTTTAGTGTGTTAAGAAATGTGATGAGTCTTCTCATTATCTGTTCACCATTGTTGATTGTTGATTGTCCAACATAGAATAAAAGGTGGGGAATTTCCATTCCCATTGATGTCAACCCAATTTACAGCTCCATCTGTTGTCAATTTACCATGATACCCCCAATACCCATTCTCTTGAATCCCTCACTTTGCCCAAAATACCCTTTGAACTTGTTTCCCTTTGTACTTTATAATTTTTTATTTATATACAATGATAGATAAGGTCTCCAAATAAAAGTTAATATTTTGATGATTTGTGCATTAAATGGCATATTAATTGAGTGGGCCCCACATTCTTGCATTCTATATTTGCTTGCATTCTCACTTTAAAAAAAATTCTATTATTGACTTATTGAATTATCACAAATTTAAAAAAAATATAAAATGTGTCAATTATTATAAGAACTATTTCTATATTTTAAATATTATAATTAAGTGTCATTCAAATTTTGAAAATATTTAATTATTAGATTACTTTGGTCTAATAAAAAAATAAGTCATTCACCTTGAAATTATGCATTTACAAAAAAATTATCTATGACATAACTCCAATAATTTTAAAAAATTATTTAAAATTAAAATAATATATATAATCATACCTCTTTTTTTTGTCAAATGTAACTTGCTACAAAATATAAGAGGTAGAATATTTATTTTAACCACTCTACATATTCGGTGTAAATAAAAAACACAAAAATTAAAAATAATTGAACAATAAAATATCAAATTTGAAAAAATGCATCATTTTGAATCCTCCAAAGGCGATGAAAAAGGCAAGCAATAAATTCTAATCAATATTCATCGCCATTTATATTCTTCATCATAATCATAATCATAAGGCCTATCCATGATTCCATCAAAAAAAGAGTGAGAAAATATTGTAGACTTGTATATGACACTAATTTGACTACTAGCACCGTCACGAAAAATAATACCATACAACACTTTTGTCTATAAGATAGAAGACCAACAATGATTAAGTAACCAAAAAAATTATTAGAGATAACACTACGACAATTTTTAGAATACCAAAAAACTGTAACTATTAACAAATTTTTATAAACAAATAAAATAAGAAAACTCCCACGGAAAGGAGAAAACAACTTAAAACAAAATTACAAAAGACGAAAATCGAAAGGAGAGGGATTGTTATTGCAGCAACTCCCTCCCAATCAGCAAAGCAACATTTTTAAGAAGAAAAAAAAAACCTAAAGGTTAAAAGTTATTATAGATGGATATCCACATCTAATTACACTTTACCTTACTAATTTTTACTCTTTATATTAATTTCTTTTTATATCTAACTATTTCCAATATCCAATATTCCAATTCCCTTAACCGTGGGAGCTAGTGATCTTCATGGGTTTGACTGATTTTTCTGCTAACATTTGTTAGCACAAAAAAGTTCACAACATTAAAATAAATTTGCTCAAAAATATTTTACCCAAAATGCATTAGCAAACATATTTGTCATGAATATACTTCTACGCAACAATTTTGTTTTGTAAGTTTTTTCAAATAATTCATTTAATTTTAAAAACTTTTTGTCTCATTTAATGATTCACAAATAGGTATCTTGGTTTGATCAGTCCAAATGACAAATCCACACACAAACCCAAAATGGAAAAAGAAAAAGAAGTGAGAGAAAATAAATAATAAAAAAATGGGAGAAGAAAGAAAGAAGCCCATCTCAACATTCAACAACCTTATCACATTAGCAAGTCATTTTCAAGTGGAAGTGCACAGTTGAGTGAAGGAGTTTTGGAATTTAAAATTTGAAATAGAAATGGAACGTTAGCAAAGAACAGCATAACACTTGTGCCATAATTAGGGTATGGATAGGAGCCATTGTCTTTGAGATAGAATATATATATATAGAGAAATTAACTATTCAATCAATAATATGGCTCCATGAGTCAATGGTCCCCATTTTTTTAATTTTATTTTTTTGGTACGAGTGAGAGAATTTTTTTTTTGTTTGAGTAAATTACATTTACCTTTCTTTGAGATTTATAAAAATTACGCTTATATTTTTTTAATTTCAAATTATATAAAAACTTCTTATCCATCCACAAAATTGTTAACAAAAAATTATATTTTATGAATTTTTTTCTTAAAACTCATAAATAATCTAATTAAAAGAGTCAAATTAATTTTCATGAAGAATTAAAATAAAGGGTCAAGTTAATGTTCTGAGGAGGTTTTAGTTTTAATTTGAAACTAAAGAAGATGTAAGTATAATTCTTATAAATTTCAGATATAGTAAATGTAATTTACTATTTTTTTTATAGCATGGTAAGTCGATATTTAAGTCAATTTGTAAGCACTGGAGCTAGTTAACCATAAGTCAAAACTATATAAAAAATTATAAAAAAAATTCTTACCAAATTGGTATATATGTGGTTAGAATTGGAGGATGTGACAATATTATACATCACATATACTCACCTTTACTATTAAAAAAATTTCTTGAAATTTTAATTTTTTTTTTAAAAATAATTTGCTTGAAAATACCTATGATTGTTAGAATCACAGCCATCAAAATTTTGATGCCATTTATTAGGGTAGGTCACAAAACCAACAGAATTGGCCACCATTTACTTCTGTTCTTAAATGGCTTTGCCTAATAACATGACCTGCATCTAACTAGTTTTATTCGACTGTGGTTCCCACTCAAAATTTAAAAAAAAAAAACTCATTTTTAAAGTTTTAAGTTATATTAATAATTGATGTGTTTTCCTACAAGTTTTACATAATTATCTCAATAAATTTATTTTTAGTTGTTAAATTACATCTTATATTATAGATTTGATTCACTTTGACCCTTCCAATTGGTGGGTTGTCATAACATTGTAAATTTACTTAGAACTAGGTAAAAATAATCCAACTCGATTGCTTAATTTATTAATTAAATAAGTAATTTACAAGTTTGTATCTTAAATAGTAAGTAATTTTAAATTTAGTGATTGAGAAATTTTTATAATTTTAAGAGTTCAAACTCACAAAAAATATTTTCAAGTAGAATTGATTTGTTTAACATGTTTTATACTTTAATAATTTTATAAATTAACCAAATTTCTATGATATTTATTTTAATAGATAAATTTATTATATAAAGGTGTTACTTTTTTATTTGTATAAAAATATAGAAAAATTTGGCTAAATTAACCTGTTTTAACAACTATGATTTATCTTACCTAAAAATAATAATTTTAACTGAGATAATCACTTTGAACTCAACACAATTACATCAAGTTTAATATTTAAAAAAATTGTGAATAAGATCACTCTCCAATTTTTTTTCTTTCGATTTTCCCATAACAAAAATATTCTAAACTAATTTTTTTTTCTACCATATATTTTCTTTTTCATTTCTATAGTGAATTAAAACTTGTCAAAGTTGCTATTGTCACGGTCATGGTAGGACCCTCAAGGCCACACATGTAAGAGTACCACAGTTCCACCCAACAAGTAGAAAAATGAAAACGAATGCCTTATTTTTATTTTTTTCTTTTTTAGTCAACAAAACTTTATAAATTTAGGAGTATTTTGGTAAATTAAAAAAATTATGAGAATAAATAAATAAATAAATAAATATAAATATAAAACCTGATATACAAACCCAGATCAGTAGCCCGCGCGGATGTAAATAAAATATACGATGGATTAGCTTCAATGATTAAAGGTCAATGCAGGAACCATGTTAGGGCCAATTCCGTCATTTCACCGCCACTTGCCAACCGCCGCTGAAATCCAAAAACATCCCAAAAGCAATGTTCATCTTCATCTCCAATTATTCATCTTCACTTTCGAAAAAATAAAAAAATAATAATTCGTGCAAATTAATTCAGTCCGTAAGAATTAAAATATTTTATTCATAAAACTTAAGTTTAAATTTTATTATTAAAAATCCAGTTTTGTGTATTTTAACTTTAAAATAAAATATTTTTTTTATTTAAAATTTTTATTTAAAATAAATAAATAAATAAAAATATAAAATTGAAAAAAAAAAAAAAGCTGACCTACGTGGGCCGGCTTTTAACTAAATATAGCTGGACGGACAAAAACCAACTTATTATCACTATCGTCTCTTTGTGCAGCTGTTCAAAAATTTCTGCCTCTCTTTATTAAATATATAGTTATTATTTTCTAAATTATTAGACATAAATTAAATAAATATCTGTATATATCTTTCTGTGCCACTTTTATTATTACAGGGAGAAATCCCAGGTGAATTTAGGCAACCCAGATGATAATTAAATAAAAATAAATAAATAAAAGATTGAAGATTCCCCAGCTAAAAGGAAAACTAAATAAAAAAAATAAAAAAATATATTTATAACTATGTATAAATAAATAAATAAAAAAGGAAAACAAGTTCTTGAGATTGACAAGCAGATCCCACCAAAATAAATAAATCAAAATTGTGGGTTCGTAAAACCCATCAAGAATTCACCTCCTTTCTTCTTCTTCTTCTTCTTCTTCTCTCTTTTTCTCGATTTATAATTTTAATTTTTCTCCTCAGCTCAGCTCAGCTCAACTCATCTCAACTCAACTCAGCAGCTGTAATTGGTGCTGTTTTGTCAGAACAGCATCGAAGTGATAGATAAAGATTACAGAGAGAGGAAACTATAGGGTCCTATGCTGGGAGACTCAACTGCGTTGGGAGGAGGAGGAGGAGGTAGCTCTGGAGATGCAGTGGCTGTGGCCGCAGCAGCTGCTGCATCGGCGGCGGTGGGAGGAGCTGGAACCCAGGACGGTGCTGAGTCGGCGGTTGCGGCGGAGGCAGGAGGTGGTGGGGTTGGATCAAATTCAGGTGAGGATGATAGAGGGAGAGGAGGCGAAGAGGGTGGTGACCGGAGCTTCGGTGGCAACCGGTGGCCTCGCCAGGAAACGTTAGCGCTCTTGAAGATACGCTCCGACATGGACGTGGCTTTTCGAGATGCCAGTGTGAAGGGTCCCTTGTGGGAAGAAGTTTCCAGGTACGATGATAGATTCATTCATTCATTCTTAATTTCGGAATTTTTTTCTAGTTTTGTCTGAAAATTGAACACAAATTCCACTAGCTGGATTCGTTCATTGGTGGAGATCTGAGAATTAAATCTTCATTCAGCTCAATTTTAATATTTAATCTCTTGAAAATGTATTTCACTTCGATTTTCACTTTTCTCTCTGTATCTATACCGTCTATCATTTCAATCTGTTTTTCAGCTTTTTACATTGCCTTTTCCATTTTTTTTTTCCACTTTAAATCTTCCCCTTTTTTATATAAACTTTCTGTTCTGGAATTTCAGTATAAACTCGGCATCCATGATTTGGGCTTGATTTGCTTTTCTGACATTCATTGTGATTCATGTTGAATTTACCAAATAAGTAAATTACCCACTGGAATTGAGTTCTCTAAAGAAAGATTTTCCTAATTCCTCCTCCTTATTTTCAGTTACCCACTCTTATGGGAAATTAAGGTAGCTAGATTATCCAATTAATCTTCTAACTTGGGTTCATATTTTTTCCGTGGGAAACATTTCAGTTCATCAATTCATGGGATCTGTTATCAAAACTTCATAATGAACTTCAATATATTCTCCTTTTCCTTATCTTTGGTACTTGAATTCTCTCTTTTTTATTTATTTCCATCTTATGCTTGCTTCCAATGCCTTTAATTATTCTTTGTTTTTATATACCTGAATTCCATGAGATAAGATAAACCCAGAAACAGATACTTTTCTTTTTCTCTTTTTTTTCTCTGTCTTTTTTCATGGAACTTTGTTCATCAGGAAGCTAGCAGAACTTGGGTACCATAGAAGTGCTAAGAAATGCAAAGAGAAATTCGAGAACGTCTACAAGTACCATAAGAGAACAAAGGAAGGTCGAAGTGGGAAATCAGATGGCAAAACGTATCGTTTCTTCGATCAATTAGAAGCTCTTGATCATCATCATCATCATCATCATCATCAAAACCACCCTTCAATTCAATCTCCTCCTCCCCCACAACCTCCACCATCATCAAAATCTCCAATGGCGGCGCCACCAGTAGCCAACCCTCCTGCTCCTCCTAATGTCACTGTTCCATCAACAATTGCGCTTCCTATGGCTATGCCTCAAGGCATTGTCAGTGTCACCTCGATTCCTCCATACCCACCAACGAACCCTACGATTTTCCCAGTGCCTTCATCTACAGCAAACCCTACTATCAATCCTCCTCAACCCAGTTTTCCGTCTTCTTTTACCAGCATACCCACTGATCTTTTGTCCAATTCTAGCTCTTCATCAACTTCGTCCGACGAAACACTAGAAGGTCGGCGTAAGCGGAAGCGGAAATGGAAGGACTTTTTTGAGAGACTAATGAAGGAAGTGATAGAGAAGCAGGAGGAATTGCAGAAGAGGTTCCTGGAAGCCATAGAGAAACGCGAACACGAAAGAATGGTTCGCGAAGAAGCTTGGAGAATGCAGGAGATGACGAGGATCAACAAAGAAAGAGAAATTCTGGCGCAGGAAAGATCTATTGCAGCAGCTAAAGATGCTGCTGTAATGGCGTTTTTACAAAAGATAGCTGAACAGCAGAATCTCGGGTCGGCTTTGAATAACATTAATATGATTCCTCAGCCACAGCTGGCACCACAACCACCTCCGCCACCACCAGTGCAACAAGCAGTTCCAGTTTCGGTCGCGGTACAGGTTCCCGTTTCAGTTCCGGTTACGGTTACCTCTCCGCCGCCGCAGCAGACGGTGATGTCATTGCCAGCGTCAGCTCCACAACAACAATTGCCGCAGCAACAAGTAACGAACATGGAAATTATTATCAAATCTGACAATAATGGGGAAAATTTGATGATGACGCCATCATCGTCATCGACGTCTTCGAGGTGGCCGAGACTGGAGGTTCAGGCATTGATAAAGCTACGTACGAACATGGATGCCAAGTACCAAGAGAATGGACCAAAGGGACCTTTGTGGGAGGAGATCTCAGCCGCCATGAGGAGGCTCGGGTACAACCGGAGCGCCAAAAGGTGCAAAGAGAAGTGGGAGAACATCAACAAGTACTTCAAGAAAGTCAAGGAAAGCAACAAGAAGAGGCCAGAAGATTCCAAGACTTGCCCGTATTTTCACCAGCTGGATGCACTATATAGGGAGAAGAATAATAACAAGCTGGAGATTAATATTAATCCTTCATCCTCGTCGGAGAATATGATGGCAGCGCCGCTGATGGTGCAGCCGGAGCAGCAGTGGCCTCCGCAGCAAGATACCCAGCCGGGGCCGGAGGTAATGATGGAAGAGGCGCAGAATGACCACGAGGAAGAAGATGAAGATGACGAAGATAAGGATAGAGTTAGAGAAGAGGAGGAGGAGGAGGATGAAGAGGAAGAAGGGGGAAGTAGTAACTATGAGATAGTGGCAAGCAAGCCAGCTGCTTCAGTGGGTGCATCTGAGTGAGTGAGAGAGAGAGAGAGAAAGGAAAGGGACAAAAGCAAGGTGCACCAATCAAGGGGTGAGGTGGGTCAGAGAGATTGCAGGGGTTGTCGGAAAAGGATGATTGTGGCAGATTCCGGTGGCGGTTGGCGGTGGTAGAGATGGCGGTTAATTTGTTGATGTGAACAAGTTAACCTGAATATACACGTACGGCAGAATGACGCATGGGTAATTTGTGGGGGAGGGGGAATAGGGATGGTACTTGTTTGGTTGTAGCATATAGTCAGACAAGATTATATGTTTTATTTTAAAAAATTTATTTATTTTTTTGAGCTATATAAATAACTTGAGGGAAGAGAGAAAATTTTAACAGGAGTTCAGTTTCTTCCATGATGAATAAGAAAAATAGACTTTAATGTTGTATTTTTCTTTTTCTACCTTTTGTTTATCCATGTTCATGGTCGTGCAAATGGGAGAAATGGTTATTTGGGTTTTTTTAATTCTTTTTTTAATTTTTTCTGTTCAAATAATTTCATTGATCATTTCTAATCAATTATGGGACTAATTATATATATATATATATATATATATATATATATATATATATATATATATATATATATATATATATATATATATATATATATATGTATGTATGTATGTATGTATGTATAGAGAGAGAGAGAGAGAGTGAGTGCTTCTGGTTATTAATTATGAGACTAGAATAGGAGATAACAAAAATGATTAAGGATCAAGTTACTTGGTTTGGAAGATTTAAATTTGACTTTCATCATTACTATTCTCTTTTGAAAGACAACGTGAATGACAATCTCTATTATTATAAGTTTTTACTAAAATTTTTGTATAAAAATAATAAAAAGTTAAAATGGAGGGAAGAAAAATAATTAAAAATTTACATATTTCTTTTGTCAACTAGCTAAAGTTGGTTCGGTTGATAAAAATTAAAAAAAAAATTGTTTATAAAATTTAAATTTTATTACTACCAGTTTTTTTTAGTAGATGATCTATAAATACTACTATGAGTCTTTTTAGAGATTGTTTGGTTTAGAGGAGGGAAGGGGAGGAAAAAAATTTTAATGGAGGGGAGGGGAGAGAAGAGGAAAGAAAATATATATATTTTTTTGTTTGGTTTAGTTTAAGGGGAGGGAAGAAGAGGGATAATAAATTTTATTTGTTTGGTTTCTAAGGAGAGGGGAGAGAAAATAAAATAATATGACCATTATGTTTTTATTATTTTATTTTTATTAAAAAAAATTATATTTTTTTATTAAAATTTTTGATTGAAGGACTTGACTTTATTATCCTTTTATTTAAAAAAAAAGTTTTGTATTTTTTTATATTTTTTCTTTTTATCTTAAAAAAAAAGAGAAAGATAATTTTAAAATTAAGTCATTTAGCGCCTCCTTCCCCTCCAAATTCGAGGGGAGGGATTTTGGGGAGGAGAGGGGAGGGGTTTTGGGAGCTCAAAATTTCCTCCCCTCTCCTCCAAAAGTTTTATCTAAACAAGGTGATTTTAAAAATTTACCTCCCCTCCCCTCCATTCTCCTCCAACTAAACAATTTCTTATTGAACTATGTGAAATGTCTACTTTGGAGGGAGATACCATCTTATCAATTTAAACTTTATTCAATGAAAAATGGAAATGAAAAAAAAATGATAATAAAGACATTAAAAATGTAGGGACAGTGATACAGAACATAATAACTGGGGGGCTTATTTCCCTTGGTAGAAAATGGCAACATCCACATGGAGTCATAAACCCTTAAGGAGGAGGGTCCACTATGCAGGAGGAATCTTGTGAGTTGTGAGGCTAACCTCACTGAAAAAGAACCTAAAACCCACACTAGCATGCGCTTGTTGTCTGTGTATTTTGTAGTTTACACTGTGCTGTGTGCAAGTGCACACATGGTGATGTGCTTCTCTTCTCTTCTCTTCTCTTCATGGTTGTCAGCATCATAATCCACTGGGTCAACCTTCTCTTCTCTTGATATCCTTTTATGACCTAATTTCCATCACCACTAAATTTTTAATTTTAATTATGTTTTAAAAAATTAAAATGCATGAAAAAGAATTTCAAAAAAGAATATTCTAATTCTAACATCATTCAAGCTTCAAATGAAAATGCACTATTATAAGTCTGAATACTAATTATCCTAATTTCTTGAAGTCACCGTAAATTTTTTTTTTGTTTGAATTTTTGTATAAGTATTAAGGGTAAAATGTATTTTGCCACCCTGATTTATAGATGCAATTGCAGTTTTTCCCTCTTTCTTTTAATTTGGACAATGTCCCCCCCATTCTTTATTTTTGTGGCAATCTCCCCCCTCCATCTATTTTTATTCTTAAATATAATATTTAGATACTTGAAATGTCTTAATTATCCTTCAATTTTTTTTAAAAAATTATTTTTCGTATTTTAAAAAATACTTTATTTTAACAAAAATTCATTTCTCAACATACTTTAGATTATTAAAATGTCTTAATTATAATATTTAAATACTTGAAATGTTTTAATTACTCTTTAAAAATATTTTGTTAAAATAAAGTATTTTTAAAAATATGAAAAATAATTTTTAAAAAAAAATTGAGGAAAAATTAAGACATTTTAAGTATCTAAATATTATATTTAAAAATAAAAATAGATGGAAGGGGAGAGATTGCTACAAAAATAAAGAATGGGGGGGACATTGCTCAAATAAAAAGAAAGGGGTGAAAACTGTAATTGCACCCATAGATCAAGGTGGCAAAATGCATTTTCCCCAAGTATTAATTAAGGTGTGCATAAAAGTTGACTCAAAGATATCACTTGATTGCACTGGAAAAAGATTGATTTATTAAAATTAATGATTGGTAATGTAATTAGTGTGATTTTAGTTTATCGAAAACTTCAAATAAGTAATTTAATTATAAGGATTAAACAATCACAGAATGTGGTTATTCAATTTATTGTAAATTTTATTTTGAATTTAATTTTTATTACATTTTTATAAATAAATTCAGCTTGAGCAGTTCTTTATTAATAATAATGTATTTAGTTTATTATTATTATTGTTATTATTATTATTATTATTATTATTATTATTAGAGTAAATTACATTCACTTGTCCTCAAGTTTTTGAAACTTATATTCACACTTCTTCTATTTTTAATTTATAAAAAAAAATTTCTTTCATTCACAAAATTATTAATGAAACTTATTATACAATTTTCTACTCCTAAAAATTCATATATAGTCTAATTCAATATAATATAAATTATCAAAAATTCAAATTAATATTTATAAAAACTGAAAATAAGATATATTAGTGAAATTTATTTTAAACTTGAGTGGATATAAATGTAATTTTTATGAAATAATTAAAAAAATTGTTATCTCAATTTAAAATTAGAAAAGATTTGATTGTAATTTACTCACATTAATTATTGCGTAGTTATAACTGTAGATAAGAGAGGTTCTATAAAACGGAGGAGTTTTGGTATGGAACAACATAGGTCATTATTTTCCTTTGAGCTACCTAGGAGCATAATGATTGGCGCATCTAGTTCTCTTCATTTTTGGTTTTATTTTTTCTTTTGCTTTTTTACTCTTCAATTGCTGAATTGACAGGCACCCATTTTCCATCATATACCCTCCCATTTATTGTATTAATCACTTAAAATTCATTTGATTAACCGAATCATATAGGTCATAATTTCACTTAGAACTTTTAAGCATACTCATAAGAGAGCATCCAATTGTGCTATTTTTTTATACTAAATTTCTTTTCAAACAATTTTAAGAGTGCATCTTTATATTAGCTAGGTATATTTAAAAAAAATAAGTTTTTTTAAATATTGGTTTCAATATTGAATTCGAGTAATCAAAGTAAAAAAATGCACTCTTTAATCATTAGCCCAACACTTAGCGATTAATAAATGCTATACATGTTTGTTATTTTATTATTTTAATCATGTATTTAAAAATTAATTTTTCTTTAGATCTAACTGCATAGAATTTATTGAATTATGATTATGATAGAGAAAGACAAGTTCATAAATGGTATGTAAATGGAAAAAATACATAATTAAATTGACTATATTATTTGCAAACTTTCATTATTAAAGTAAAAATTATTTTGGTTTTTGGAAAAAAAATTAATTTAAATTTTTTTAAATCTATATTATTTACAAAATTTCATTATTTAAAAAATAAGTTTGCTCCGTGAAGTTAACAATTTGTTCACCTTTATTTCCAAACCAAATTGATCTAAATCACTAATAAATGTTACTTAATTCTTTTAGTTTTATTTTGAATAATTACGATATTATTTTTATTTCTTTAATATTTATGATAGATATTTTTTAAAATTACAAAAATATCACTAGTTATTTTTTTTAATATTAAAAAAAATTTAAACATTTTTTATTTTCATTTTCTTCTAGAAAATATTTTCAAAAAATATTTTTAAAACTTTATCAAATACATTTTAAATCGTTTTTTAACAAAAATAAAAATAGAAAACAAGTAAATTAAATAAGTCCTAAATTTATAACTCCTTTTTAAAAGCCAATTTTCTTTATTTGAAGAAAAAATTCTAAGAAAAAAGAGAGTATATTTTGGTAAGAAATACAGGTAGAATGCATTTAAATGAAAAAGGTAGAATGCATTTTTGGTCGTTAGAAATGTACGCCATATAATTGATTGGTGTCCATTTAATTGCCCTCTACGGATAGGAATATTTATTTCTGTCAACACGGCTACTGAGCTACCGTTCTCTGTCTTAAACGCTCCACTTGCAGTGCTATTTATACACGGATATGTTAGCCAAAATTCTATGTGGGAGATTATCAACAAACTTAAAATTACATACCTCTATACGATCCCCATAAATCCATTGATAATGATGATGCACCAAATAGGATACCCAAAGCCAATACGATTGATATAGCTTCAATAAACGAGATCAGCTGTAAATCAAGTTAGTAAATAAACAAGAATAAGTAGAGTTTGCAACTTGCAATACCCTAACCCACAACTCAGGAAGAGAGAGAGATTGTATTTCACCGTGCTTAGAAAGAAGAGAATTATCCCTATTTATATTAGGGATAACTAGGGTTTTCAAATCATTAAAATAATAATTAATTCTCTCTCTTCAGTCAGTATTGTGATAGGAAACTAACTGACTACATAACGGGCTGCAAGTTGGGGCCTCTACCCAATGGGCTTGTAAATAATCTGGCCTATCACAGATTGTTTACATTCAACAGGTCCCAATCCATTATAAGTTTAGTGTTGGGTCAAAACTGATTACTTAATTAATTCTATATTTGGACTAATAAATTAATTAATGCTAATCCACATAAATTAATTATAAATTAATTCAACAATCTCCCACTTGGATAGCATTAATCAATTATTAGAACAAATAACAGAATAACAAAATTTCAGAATATTAAATAATCAGTACACTAAACAACTAAACTCAGAAGTGAAACATTAACACAAGATCATTGAATCCGATAGGGAAACAAATGATATATTCAATCATAAATAATGTTTCAACTTCTGAACATAATGGAATACGTAAATGGACTTTAACCATTCAAAGATATCAAAATTATATCAAAATGTCTCTTAAAGACACAACTCAGACTCCCACTAGACCAAGGCATCATCAAAAGTTTTAACAAGATCCATATGAGTTACATGATTTTGAAATACTCCTTAGGGGTAGGCCTTTGGTCAACAAATTTGCTAGCATTTGTTCACTAGAGATTTGAACCAAATGAGTCTGAAATTCAGAAATGAGACGATACAAAATCACTGAATCCGATAGGGAAACAAGTGATATTAAATACACAAAGTCTCAAAACCGAATAGAATAAAACACAAAATTGGTCCTTTAACCATAGCTCAGAAAAGAAACCACACAAGATCATTGAATCCGATAGGGAAACAAATGATATAGTGTTTCAATATCTGAACTGAACAAAATTACATAGACAGTCTTAGAACCAACATAAAATTTAGACTCCCTTTGGTTAACGAATCCGCTAGCATATGTTCACAAAAATTGTGAACCACATAAGTCCGAGATTCAGCAATCTTCTCTCCAACAAACAGGATCTTAACATCAAAATGTTTAGTACAACCAAAATTCCTGTGATTTTGAGAGAAGCACACGGCAGACGAACTATCACAATAAATGGTTAGAGGCCGTGATATAGAATCAACAAGATGCATGCCAGATATCACTTTCCTCAACCATATGGCCTAACAAATGGCCCCACAACAAATGACGTTCTCTGCTTTAATAGTTGAGGTAGCTGTGAGCGTTTGTTTGACGCTCTTCCACGAAACAGCTCCTCCAGGCATCATAAAGATGTATCCAAAATAGATTTTCAATTATCCACACAAGATGCATAGTCTAAATCCGTGTACCCCACAATTTTAAATGGATCAGACTTTCTAAAGGTCAACATATGGTGTTTTGTACCTTACAAGTATCTCATAACCTTCTTTGCAGTTCTCAAATGGTCATTACCAAAATCACTCAAGTATTTACCGAGCACACTTATAGCAAATGCTATGTCCGAACAAGTGCATACTTGAGCATACATTAAACTGCCAATAGCGGAAGCATATGGAACATTGCTCATCTTAGTCCTCTCACTATCATTTGAGGAAACATATCTCCACAATGATATTGTCCACTTTGGGCCAAAGCCCTCATGGTTTTATTTTGGACTTTCTCCAAAATAAGTCTCATCCTAATGGAGATTTCTCAATATCTAGTAATGTGGGACTTTGTTTGCATTTCTAAAAATCCTTCCCTCAAACAAAAGATCATATTCGGGCCTTCACAACATTCCCTCTTCTCGAACGGTACTCTTATTCCACGTTCGGAACCATGGGATGGCAACACAACAATCTCTCCCCTTAAATGACACTTTCCTTCCAAAAAAAAATTACAGGTAGTCCTCATAACTCGTATTGAGATGGGAGATGTTCTAGAATGCACCAAACTAAATAACTATCTCTCAAGTCAATATTATAGGACTTTAACTTGTTGAAACAATTCACAAACTTTATAATGTATTCACAGATACCTGACACTTCATTATAGCGAGCAGTGTTTAATAGAGACAAGTAATAGGCCTTTTAGGTCTTATCAAATTTCTCTCCAACAGTTTTCAAAAAAGTCAGCAGTTATATACGTTATCTTGAATGATATGTCTAATGGTCTTATCTATTGTGTACTTTATCACCATCAGACATACTTTGTTCGAGTCATACTATTTTTCATGGTAAGTTTTCTCAGTGGCAGTAGGATCTAAAACAAGATCTATTGGTTTTACCTTCCTAAGAGCCAAAACCTCTTTGGCAAGAGTCAAATACATATCCAATAACTCCTTCCAGTCGTCATAATTTGTTCAATTAAGAATTTTCACTGTCGATAGTTGCATGGGTACAGAAATTGAGGGAACACAATAGGAAACATTAATTATGTGTGTGCAACATAATTATAAGACAAGGTTTCCTCCAAAAACTCAGCTTATGCAACTATATTCACAAGATTGTTTATCATAATCCTGCCTAAGGGTCCCGGATTATAATAAACCAAGAAAACTCATTACACACCACAAAATTGGCTCATAAAAGGACTAACACAAGAATGTACTCAATATCTCCATACCGATAGGGTATAACAGACATTGAAACATTATGTATTTACTGCTAACAGACTCATGATAAAATAGATCAACACAAAATATATTTTGACAATGTCACACCGATAGGGCATGTCCATTATCAAAATTATATATATACATTTAAATTTTAAAAGAATTCAAATTATTTGATCCCATAAAATTTTGCATAATTATACTCACGATAGGCAAGTCCATAATTATACAAAATAACATTATATTTGCAGCCATACAATAATCATTTATTGCATAATTTATAAAATGCATCAATTTAATACAAAATATATTTAATCCACAAGATTTTGTATAATTATGCTCACGATAGGCAAGTTCATAATTATACAAAATAATAACATAACTTCTGGTACATAACAATATATTATTGCATAATCCACGAAATTATATCAATTTAATGCAAACTATATTGTTTTAATCATAGATTAAGATTCAAAAATTTATTCTATGACCAGACAATGGTACCAGGGAGAGTACCTATTATATATAAGTCACAAAAATACCAAATAACATATACAAAATTTTTTCGGGTACAGAAGCCGAGAGTACAGTATATTTTTACACTGTATAAGTTTATGGAAATTCATCAAATATATTTCTAGGAAGCAAAAAATTTTCAAAAAATTATTAAAATTTCTATCTCGGCGCGTGGAGTAAAACTGCCAACATTTGGGAAACCAAAAGGTGGAGCGTGACTGTCACGCGCCACCACGCGCTTCCCATGCGCGTGGGATTGACCGGGAGACGCTGTTCAGCGTCTCCCTCCTCCAGCCGGGTCTGAAACCGGGTCTTTCGACCCGGTTTCAACCCGCGAAGAACCCGACTTTAATTCTCCATTTTTACTCCATTAAAAGCCACAATTTTCATGTATATTAATCTAGGGTTTCCGATTAACATTATCCCCAAACAAATTTGCAGTTTTATGGAGTATATATCGCGGATCGGGCCTCGAAATTTCGAAGAAAGTCGCGCCATGGTTTGCTCGGTTTGGCGCAGATTCGAAGGATGATTTTCACATATTATGTTTATGATATCATGTATATCCTAACCCCTAAACAAATTGCACGCTTCATGCGTCCAAAACAGAGATCTAAAGCCACGAAAGTTTGAAGAAAAAAAACCGCCATGTAAATCTCGTATTTCATACGGTTATGCGCAGGTATGAAGAACAATTCTAACATATTATCATCATGTGATCATTCCAAGAATAAGCCCTCTGTCAATTTCGGATTTTATGGAGAAAACCAAAGATCCCAAATTTGCATCAAGTTTGCGAAAAATATAACATAATTCATGCAATTTCTATGGGTTTCTTCCACAATTAAAGATATATATTGTTAATTCAATATCAAATAGGCCAAAACCCTAGATCAATTTGTTCAATATATGATAAAATCATAGCCAACACAAAATTAGGGTTTTGGAACAAAATTAGGGTTTCTTTCATTTGTTTAATTGCATGAATGGGATTAATCTAACCTGAGGCTCTGATACCAATTGTTAGCCAAAATTCTATGTGGGAGATTATCAACAAACTTAAAATTACATACCTCTATACGATCCCCATAAATCCATTGATAATGATGATGCACCAAATAGGATACCCAAAGCCAATACGATTGATATAGCTTCAATAAACGAGATCAGCTGTAAATCAAGTTAGTAAATAAACAAGAATAAGTAGAGTTTGCAACTTGCAATACCCTAACCCACAACTCAGGAAGAGAGAGAGATTGTATTTCACCGTGCTTAGAAAGAAGAGAATTATCCCTATTTATATTAGGGATAACTAGGGTTTTCAAATCATTAAAATAATAATTAATTCTCTCTCTTCAGTCAGTATTGTGATAGGAAACTAACTGACTACATAACGGGCTGCAAGTTGGGGCCTCTACCCAATGGGCTTGTAAATAATCTGGCCTATCACAGATTGTTTACATTCAACAGGTCCCAATCCATTATAAGTTTAGTGTTGGGTCAAAACTGATTACTTAATTAATTCTATATTTGGACTAATAAATTAATTAATGCTAATCCACATAAATTAATTATAAATTAATTCAACAGGATACGCATGCAAAGTGACCAAGTCTACGCCCTCTCTCTCTTTCTATAAATGTAGTCAATGGATGGTGACTGAGTACGGCTGTGAGACTGATTTAAGGCAACTGATTGCTGAGTTTGTCAGAAGAAAAAAAGATCATATTAAAGTTTAATATTGTAATACCATAATTTAATAAAGCTGGTTTGATTTATTTTTAAAACCAAAATTAAATCTAATCATTTATTTTAAAAAAATATAAAAAAATAAAACTTAGTTCAATTTTGACCGATTTTTCAATTATTTTTTGGGGTTAAAATTATGGGAGATCAATTTTGTTTGATTTTAAATATTTGTATAAAATTTTATTGTTCAATAATATATAAGAGATATATGTTGTTAAAAAAACTTTCATTCAATAATTAATGATAAATAAAATATGTTAAAATAAATATATGGGAACAAAAAAAAAGTAAAAATGAAAAAAATGAAAAAATATTATTTTATTTAATGTGATAAAAAAATTGAGATAATATAATATTTTATTATTTAATATAAAAATAAATTAAATAAATAAAAAGACAACGTTAAGTGAAAAAATTTAATTATTTTTAAATTATAAATTATAAATTTTTTTATTTTAGTATAAATTAATTTAATTTTTATGTTTTTTTTGAAAAAAAATAAACTGTGTTTATGTGTAATTGGCTATAGCCAATCAATTCATCAGCATTAGTTAGAGAAGAAGAGGCACAATCTCCAGTTTGCATAACTAAAAAAAAGGCATTAAAAGGTGCAAATATCATATATTGAAAAAGAAGAAGAAAAAGAAATTGGAATTTGTGTTTCTCGTCTCTTCAGAGAGGTTAAGGTCATAACGGTACATTATGGTGGCGCGGACAGATTAGACCTTGAGAGTTAAGACAAGTCTTGTAGAAACCTTCATCCTCTTCAATCATTGGTCGTTTGCCTCGGTCATCGGTGGGAAGATTCTTACAAGGCTTCTCAGCAGCCTTTGCTCTTTTTGGGTCCTTATTTTTGTGGTGGTTGGTATTAGACATATTTTAAAATTTTTAAGTGAGTGAATTAAAAATAATTTTTTTTATATTTGATATTAAAAATAAAATATTATTTTTAGATATAATAATAAAAATAAAGTACGTAAAAAATTGTAAAGATGTTTTTGAAAATTATAAATCATTCTTGCAAAATGTAACAAAATATTTCAAAGCATTTAAATAATGAATCAAATAAGAGAATGTTGTGTGTGTGTGTATATGTATTTGCTATAGCATATTGGTAATGGTTTGTGTTTTTCTTTTTTTTGGTTCATGTTTTGCACTATTGTATAATAACAATGATGGTATAGCAAATATTGACAATTTTTTTTTTTACTTTTATAAGTGATTATTTCTTTTTATAGCCTTGGAGATATTTCATATGAATCAAATATGAAAATGAAATTTGTTAAAAATATAACATATTATTTATAGAAAAAATAAAGTGGTAACAAAACATATTTTATCAATTTTTTCATATGTCTCATTTTTTAGACCAAATGCCAACTCCTTGACTACTTTTATTCTTTGAATGGTCCAATGTGTTGTCTTTCTTGTGGCCAACGGTGCCCTTATGTTGTTTACTGTTCTTCTTAGAAGCTTTTCAGATCAAACTTATTCTTCTCTGTTATGAATTTTATCCAATTCAGACTCATTATTTGTGTTAAAAACTATTTCTATTTAAAAGTTTAAACTGTTGAATAAAAGTTTATATATAGTTTTGTCCAACTATACTTTTTGTTAAACTTAATTTTTTTTTTACTTAAGAGAATAGGAGTTAAAAAAGATTGAACATTTGATCTTTTGGTCACAAAGACTCTGATATCATGTCAAAAATTATTTCAATTAAAAAATTAAAATTATTGAGTGAAGATCTATAAATAATTTTATTATGATTTTTATGGATCATCCTATCTTCTTGGTCTTTTTCTACTTGGACTCAAAGAACGACATTAAGGTCAAAATGATGAGCTGCAACAAGAAAATGAAATTTATCAAATTCTACCATAAAGTTACAATGTGTTGAACATGCATGTTCTTGGTGTGGCTCAACTAAATCATCAATCATACTTTTCAACTTCTTCGAAGACAAAGTCTTTGACTCAATCACCTAGAAAACCGAGGTTGATTTACTCTCTTCATCTAACCAGAATGGGTGAGTGCCTAGAAAATGATTAATGCAAAAAAGAATTGGCTTTTCCAATCTTTGATTGAATTGGTTAGGTTTGTCAATATCCTTGTGATCCCCCAACGATAATTCAGATAAGTCAAACTTTATAACATATTTCTTCTTCTTGCCTTTCCTAGCAGGCAAATTAGCTGTCACACTCATCTAAATTCCTCTTATAACAAGCTTTTACAACATATTTCCTTACTCTTTCTTGCACTCATTAGCAAAAAATTAAATTTCATTTTGAGATACCATTTTAGTGACTTTGAAAATAGAAACGTTTCAAAACTTTCGTAAAAATGAAAATTTTTTGAAGAAATATTTCAAATAATTTTAAACAATATTTTTTTTCAATTTTGAATATTTTAAGATAATATTAATGATATAGATATATAAAATTATATTAAAATTAAATCGAACTAATATCTGTAGCTAAATGGTAAGTAAAATACGCTATCACAATAGAGGCTTCAGTTCGAATTCCAACAGCAACATCTTGTCTAATTCTTTTTTTTGGTACCAAAAAATACAATGACTTCATTTTAGTTTTTTATATATCATCATATTCAGTCATAAGCCCTAACAGCCTCTCTTTTACGTTCGTCTCTCCATCTCCCTAACTCTCTTGTCGCCTCCATCTTTAGCTCTCTCTCAGTTGCTTTTCTCTTCATTGTTTTTGCAGTTCCCTTTTCAAAATGAAGATGATGAAGAGAGAAAGTGTTAATTGTCATGAGCATGAGGAGGGAGAGTAGAAAACTGACAAAAATATTGTGGGAGAAAATTTAAGTGATGAATAAAATAGCTTTAAATAACTTGGTGTTGGATGTGAGTTGATGTTGTTTTCATCTCCTTTCATATGCCATTTTTTTCATTTTTTAAATTTGTTTCATACTTTTCAACCGAAACCACTCAAAATAGAAATAGTTTCACTGACACATTTCGCAACACAGCAATTTCAATCAAAATGAAAGAATTTCTTAACAAACATTCTGTTTTGTTTCAAGAACAAATGGCATGGGGGCTTAAAGTAAGAATCATAAAATATCATGGGGAAACTCAAAAAACTAGTATCAATAGTACAAGCTTCCAGGAAAAGAACAAATGGCAACATTGATATACTTATAATGATCAAGTTAAAGGAGAGTCCTTCGAGTAGCAAATGCTTGGTCCTCTTGGATTCCCCAAAGCACGCAGTATGCAGTGAAGATCAAAGCACGAAGATGAATTCATGGACTTGAATGGGATGAATCTGGAGCAAGGATAGAAGTAGAACGATAACAAGAAACAAAATTGCAAACATGAGATTACAAAGACACCCCTATTAGCATATGGAGTGCCATCATAACCTACTTACGTAAAAGTACTATCCTCTCACATCACCTAAGGGGGACTAATTCGATGGAAGTCCAAAAATTTCCAAAAGTCACTAATTAGGTAGGCCAAGGAAAAACAAGACAAAAAGACAAATCAATGTCTTCTCCTCCACAGAAAGACTTAGGATACTAGTGATAATATCATGTCTAGTCTAATCTAATCTAATTAACAAGTTTAAAGTAATCTCAAGCTCAGTGTCTAGATCGGTCTTGAGGCACGAGCACTGCAATCCAACTACTCAATTTTATATACAGTTTAACTAATTTCAAGAATTGCTTCGTGATTTTCAGAGATCGATCACAACCATCTGTCACCTGGCGACTTTACTACATGAGGCAGTAACCAAAACACCCTTTGAGTAGTTATCAGACTGTCGTTATAAGTAAGACCTCCCATATTCGAAAGGTACACACTACTCTCATACTATAACTTTATCCCGTACATTGCACATTTGCTCTCTCAAAACTTGTTTTGATTTTAGAATCGAAGTTCTTGCTAAAGCCTCAGTTTTAGTATGGTGCTAACTCTCTTGTCTAATGCAGATTTGCTCAGATATTATTATGTGACGAGAGAAACTAACGGAGAGCAATGATTAATGATGAACTATAACTACGGAAATGAGGCTATAAACATAAGCTGTAAATTATAAGCAATAAATGTTGAGTTGGTATTTGGTACACCGGCGGTGAACAATTTTTTATCCACCAACGGTGTCCAAATCATGACACGTGACAAAAATAATTTTAAAAACTATTATTTTTGTCACGTGTCGCGATTTGGACATTATTGGTGGACCAAATATTTTTCCATAAATGTTTACAATTTTTTTAAATAAATTAAGTATAATATTTTATATTTCATAAAGCCATGGTATTTGACTTGTGTCCTTAATTTATGAACTTTAACTCAAATTTTACAAAAATGATCTAATATTTTATATGAAAATATATAACAATCTAAATTAGTTTGCCCGATTTTGACTAATTCACCTTTTAATGGATGAGTGTCAGAATTTCGCAATAAAAAAGTCATATATCTTTCATTCTCTCAATTTTTAAAAAATATTAATTCTTGAACTAGTTTAATAAGTATAATTCTTTTGAATTTATTTTTATAAAGTGAAAGACAGTTGGAATCTTTATTACAGGCCGGCCAATTGCTCTAACTATTGCCTGTGCACGGTAAGCACGTGGTGGGTAAGAGTTTGTCTAAAAATATATAAAAAGATAGACGTTCCAACAAAGAAAATGAAAATTATAAATTTCGCCCAAAAGAATGTCAACAATAACAACGCCTAATCCAAACAACGCATAACACTAACGCTACTTAGCCCTAATAAGATTTTTTACGGTTTTTTTTGTTGTTGTAGAAGACTTTTTTCTTTTTCTGGTAAGAGTGTCTGATTATCAAAGTTCCGCAACATTTTTCTTCAGATTTAAACTTACGTTTTTCAGATATTGGTGGAAGATGCATGAAAGAAGCTATACTCGGTGAGAGTATTATGAAGTAACTATCAGTCGTTACAATTTTTCAATGTTCTGAAAATTGTCATTCTGCCATCTCTTATTACTTTTTTGATGATTAAGTTGTTGTCGGCCTTTTATCTTGTCGACAAGTGTTATGATATTATTTTTTGTGATAGTGCTGATTATATTCATCATGTTATTTTGGTGTCAGATTCAGGTCTATAATTTTTTTTCCTCTTTTTAATAGTGGAATGGTGCAGAAACCTTGTAACTGCAATGAAGAATAAGAAGATAATAAAGAATTGTTAGAACTTGATGTCCACTTTCTTTAGCACCTTTGAAGGAACCTTGTTACATCATTTATTGTTCAGCTATCTTTAATTTTTGTACTTCTTATTTTAGTTGAATATGTACTTTGAGTGATTAAGTTAACCCTCTACTTATGTATTTTGTGAGAATCATATCCCTTCTTTAATTTTTATGGATGAAATAAAATTACTTTCAGAAAAAAAATGAAGAACCCCAAATAGTAAGTCAAAGTTACAGTGAAGTCTCCAATTACTCAGTGAACTTATTTGCTTGTGTGTTTGATATCCCATGTTGAAAATTCACACTTTCACAAAATGTCACCGGCTGGAAAATAATCAATGGTTGAAGAACCATCTCTAATGTGTTTGCTTTAATTCATTTTTGTATAATATAATCATTGTGTTGCGAGATGCATGCTGGCTAGGTTGGACCAAATGAATGAAAAGTGCTTTAATAGTGCCATCTGAAAAAGGTGGGTCGGTGGAGCAGAAAAGGACATTGATATTTGTACCTGGATGCTAAAATGGAGCTTTGGATTTTACAGAAAGAGGCTAACTTCGGTTTGCTTTTGTATTTTTATATCTGCTTAGATTAGCTGTAGAAAATTTTATATCCACAAATAGGAAAAGGAAGAATGGGGTGGGAAGAAAGTTAGACTGATATGCCAATGCTGGCATTTTCAATAGACTTTTTTGCTTTCTTTGCTGCATGTGGAATTGATCTATTCACCACACACCATTTTCAGGGACCAAAATGTGAACTTTTTTTTTTCAGTTACAAAGACTGAAGCTACTATTTAATTATTACCAAAATAAATTAATTGAAGTGCATTAAAATTGACCTAATCATCTCTTACCACAATATTAAAATGAAAAAAAAGTTAAAAGTATCTTTTTCGTCTTTAAAGTTGAACTTCAATTTTGTCTCTGAAGTTTATTTTTATTTTTATTTAATTTCATCCCAAAACTTTCGAGGAAGTCTTTTCTCTAACTCCGTTAAAACCCATTGACAGAAATCGCTTGCGTGGATCCTAGGAGGCTTCACGTTCCTAGACATGGTTGTTTAACCCTTTTTCAACTCTAAAGTTTAACTTCAATTTTGTCTTGAATTTTTTTTTTTTTGGATTCAATTCCATCTCAAAACTTTCGAAGAAGTTATCACGTCATCCCTTTCTCTAACTCCGTTAAAACCCATTGACCTAAATCGCTTGCGTGGATCCTAAAAAGCTCCGCGTTACCAGACATGGTTGTTTAACCCTTGAAAATTACTCCTAGTTGTTAAAAACCCCTTAAAATCCACAATTCAAGCTTTCTAGGGCATTTGCTGAGAAGGATCCATTGGAGAAATTGAAGTTAGATTTGTCCGCGTCCTCTGCAGATTTGTGCATAATCGGAGGTTCAATGGCTTCTGAAGGATATGTTAGCAGCAGTGGAAGCAAATGGCTATTCTGATGACACCAAGAACTGTTGATTACCGTAGTCGGAGCTTCTGGGGTTGCTAGAAATACTATATATCTTCAACTTCCATTTAGCATTTGTTTTTACATTTGGGGCTTTTTTTCATTTTACAGGATGGAATGAGATGCGAATTTCTTGTCTGGTTTGATCACCCACTGCAATTGAAAAATGTTATGGTGTTATGTCTGAGGAGGAGTATTACCAATATGCAGTCAAGGATTTCAGCATTGAAAAGAGGAATAGTCTTAGGATTTTGGTGACTTTGATGTCTTGGGAATGCACTCTGATTGCGGTATATATGTGGATGAAAAAGGATTGCAATGACTATCTTTGATATGTGTGTATTTGAAGTGAGTCATATGTAATGTGTTAGGTTAACAATTTGGTGGTCGGTATTAATTTACTGGGTGCAATGTGTTAGATGTACAATTTAGTAGTTCGTATCAATAATGTTATCAAAATCATATCGGACCAGCTGATTGAATCGAAAAAATAAAGAATCGGTCCCTCTGTTGGTCTGATCAAGCCCCTAGAACCGGTTTGGCCAATTTTTTAACTTCCTCACGATAGAAGATCAAGATTGGATCTTGAAAGAGAGTAAAGGAAGATGAAGAATTTTGAGCATGAGCGAAAGAGGACTAAGTAGCATTTTTGGGCTGGGTATGGATGGAACATGTAAAGCAAAAGAAATAAGTTGAGCGATAGATATATATATTGAAGTACAAGAAACAAGAAACATATCTCAGACATATATAGAACAAACGTCGATGAACTGGGGGTTGAGGGGGTGCTTTTACTCATCTCTGCTCTGCTGCTGTTTCTCAAAATCGATGTTAATGTTAATAGGGGTGGGCTGCTGTTGCTCATTTGCTTTGTTACTCGCCTGTCAACAATGTGGATGGGGTTGGGGATTGCTTTGATGTCTCAATTGTGGGGGAAAATTACCAAAAAAAAGAGTAAACTACTCTCTTCACTAATGCACTTATTATAATACTATCCCCTCTATTTTAAAAATATACATAAACTTCTCTTAAAAATAGGAGGTAAAATACCCTCTCATTCCCTTATTAATGTTTTTATTATACACTTCCCTTCTCTCTATTAAAAAAATATACACAAAATCTCCTTTAAAGTAAAAGTAAAATATTCTCTCCTCTCTTGACTAATATCCTTATTACACAGTTTTTCCCTCTATAAATACCTTTAAATTATCATTAAATGAAGGGTATGATTTACGGATGCAATTTTCATTAATGGATGTAACAAAGTTAAGGTGAAGGATGACACCGAAACTTCTTCAAAAATTTTGGGATGAAATTGGAATGACAAAAAGCTCTGAAAGAAATCGAAATTCGGGTTAAACTTTTGGGAGAAAAAAATTTGTTGTTTTAATTCTTTAATGACACTTTTTTTAAAAAAAAAATTTGGTGACTCAAAGTTTTACTTTTTCATTTCAACCCTCCAAATATTATCCTATCATCAAAAAGTCCTTACGTTAACCTCCTTAATGTATAGATATTTAACAAAATTTTCTATTTGACTAACCAAGAACTTATGTGGTTTTAGTGAGGACGTGGTTTGAATAAATTCTAAGTTTGGTCAATTAAATAGATTTGTAATATTTGTTAACGAGATTAATTTAAGAACATTGTTGAAGATGCCAAAGTTTTGAAAGTACTAAAACAATAAAATAAAATTTTGACAGAACAAGTTGAAAAAATATATATTGTAATCCCACCTAAAAGAAATAGAATATCAAATAACTAAATTTTGTGTGCCAAAAACATAGCTCAAATTAGTAGAGATGTGAATTGGAAAGGACCATTTGAAGGCATAGGATAGTGCAATAAACAGTTTCCTCCCTTTTGATTAAGGATGTGCATAAATTGAAGATCCGACCGAATTCAGTAAAAAAATTATTTCAAATAAATTAAATTAAACTGACAGGTTCATATAGGTGAATTTTTGTAAAAATTTTAGATTTAAATTGGCCGAGTGGGTTTAAAAAATTCAAATATGATTAAATGTAACTTGACTTGAGATGTTGATAGAAATATATATTTTTTTTCCTCTTATTATGGTGTGCTAAACTCGAAAATTCGACCGAACCTAATAAATAAATCATTTTAAACGGATCGGATTCAATTGACGAGTTTATACAAGTGAATTTTTTAAACAAATTTGGGTTTAATTGATCGAGTTGAGTTTAAAAAATTCAATTCGACAGTTGTTTGGCTAGATTAAATTTATGATTTAACTTGACAATTATTTGATCAAGTTGAATTTATAGTTTAACTCAACCGATGCTCAGCCATACTTGGGAATAGGAATAGATATTTTTAATGAGTTCTACCGACAAAGCCCAGTCCCACGCCCACTACTGGGATGCCAGAAAAGGAAAACCAACTCCATTGGTAGATATATATTCTCGGATCAAATCATAAAAGTAGTGGTAGAAAATGAAATGGCTTTGAGATTCTCTCTTTGTGCCTCTATGATTTGTAAACCCTTTCTTTCTTTTAGTTTATGAATAATTAAGGATTTGATTAGAAACAATTTGTATTGATAGTATGATGGTTAGGGGAAGTCGGCATACTTAAATAGCCATAATTATAAGCTACATAATATATATAGTTATATAATAAATATTGAATCAATTAGTAAGATTTTAAATAATCTATTGTAAACAAATTCGATTTAATTTTTGTTGATATGTAAATATAATAAAGTCATAAAAATAATACATTACATGACAAAATAATAAGCTAAACAAGAAGCTACTATATGAGTATTTCACAAAGACATAAAAGGGATTTTTGGAATTGATGGATTTTTTCTGCAAATATAGTAATTTATAATGTAGTTGGTGCTTCATCTCTATATAAAATCAAAGTCACAAATAATTACTTGGTAGTTAACTTCATTTTCTGCATAAGAGTGGTTGTAGGAGCATAAGAAAAAGTGGTCTTATCCTAGTTAATGCTTTATTCAGCTTAATAAAAAGGTTTATTTGGCGAAGCTTTTCAAGTGAAAAAAGTATCCACTTATTCGGTTCAAAATCTAATTTAAACATATAATGATTCCTTATTAATAATTTTTTTTCTCTTTTTTCAAATCTTCCTAAACCACTTCCATTTTCATATTGACAAAAATTTAAGAGTTAAATAAATTATTTCAACTCTAAACTAGATAGAGTGCACTATATATAATTGGTAGATGCTTACTAAAAGATCACCACTAAGAATCAAATTTCAGTATTGTCAATCCATGTTTATCATTTTCATTTTGACTTTGATGGTACACATGGAAGTTGAATAAAATATCCTGTATAATGTGGAATCAAAAGAACAATTACAGAGAATTATCATTTTGTGGGACAGTTGGAAAATTATCACTTTTTGTCCACAAAAAAAAGAAAATTATCACTTTAAGCCAAATAATGCATTCTGAAAATAAACTCACTTTTTCTTATTCAATAATCAAATTTGAAAAATATATAATAACCAACCAGACTCATATGTATAGACATAAAAGTTGCAAATTTTTAAATCAATTAAAATAAATAAAATAATAGTTTATCTATGAATATGGATAACTAATACTCAAACAAATAATTAACTAAACATAATCCCTAAATCGGAGAATCTAATTTAAAAAATTAAAATAATTACATATAACATAACTCAGGATCTCCATTACTGTCTCTTCTGGATAAGTGTTTTCTTTTCTTCTCTGGTCAACAAACAAAAATACAAATTTTTTCTAATCATTTTCAAAGCAACCCACATAATTCTTATTATATCAGTAGGGTCAATCTATAATATTGCTCCTAGCCAGCTCCCCTATATTGAATGATCTGCATATATAATGATCATGTTGGCATGTTCTTATTAATTAATTCAAAACATCTGGGTTAAAGAATGTGCATAATTACGCTATGATGGAGAAGCTATTTGCTAGGTTAATGATCAAGATCATGACTTTGATTGATAGCTATAGTGAATTATAAGTACTAATCTTCTTGAGCTGATCAAAGCCAAAAGTTTCATTACAACCAGCAAGGTAGCAAGACACCCATAAAGGTAGATTTTTGGATGCCTATGCTCTCAGGAGTCAGGACCACTATATATAGAATCATTGCATGAATCAGTTTTCCAATAACATTTTTAAAATCCTATAATAATTTTTTTCAAATTCAGGTGATGGGATATACTAAAACAAGTGCTTTTTAATCAATATAAGTCATATCAATTTGATTTTACTTCTAGCCCCCACCTATAATTAAAATCAACTTAAACAAAGGTGTTCTCTTCATTGATTTTTTTTTGTTGAAAAAAAGTTAAAAGACAAATGAATTATTTCAACTTTAAAACATATGAATTGAATTAAATGAAATATCCTTTTGCCTTGATTCTATCAATCAAGTCAATTTTTTTCCCTCTTAGTTAATTAAATTCTTAAATTATTAAATATTAACCAATATATATAACCTATAATCTCATAAGAGTCTTTGAAGTATAATGCTTGAAATTGAAAAAAAAAACTATTTTTCATGATATTTTTAGTGATTAACTTTTTTAAAAAAAAGAAAAGAAAAAGAAAACAGACAATCTAATTTACCAATAATTTCAATCCTATAAATTTAGGATTAATTAATGCGGGCTACGAAGAGAATTTCTTCTATGATGAGAAAAATTGAAAGACCAAAAGGTCAAACTCAGCTATAATTTCCAAATGAGAAATACATTTAGCTGCAACAAATTTCTTCCCCTGTTGTCGAAGAAAATTTGGAGTGACTCCAGAAATTCTGGGTTGGATTCACTTCTGGAAAAAAGTCAAAATTAACCCTTGATAGTCCTTGTGAAAGGGATGCCTATCCTACAAAAGAAATAGATTAACTTCAAACTAATTTTTTAGTCATTAATTTAAACTATCAATTTATAAAAGATGATGCACCTTTGATACAATAATATATATAAAAAAAAAAAACAATTGACCAAAAAGAATATTGATAAGCATGCGCATGCCTTTGAGTATGACAAAAATACAAGTATATATATACAACAAATTGGACAAGATTGAAAGTAGCAGCATCAAGCCCAGAACTAGATGCTCTTTCAGAGCCATTAAGGTATATAATAATTTATATGTATAGTTACTATAGTGGTCCAACTGTGCTATGATGAACCCCAAGGGACCATGCACACCGAGGACTGTAGGTTCTCTTTGGCAGATTGTGAATAAATTTTAAAATAGACTAGGTTTATAAAAATTGATAGATAAATATAATTATTAATAAATACGTAAATATATAAAAAAAAAATTGGTCTCAATAAAATATATGTTAATATATTTATATGTCTATTAATACTTACTTTAATTTATTAAAAAAATTATATTAGATCTACCTAAAAATTTATCCCAATTGTGAAATTCAGTTTACAATGCTAGAGAAAAGACAGTGTCCCTGTCATTAACTTTAGCTATTATCATTAATTAGTGACTAAGTAATCTTTTAAAGGTTACAAGATCATGGTTTTGTCAAGTAATGGAGTGTATTTTCAAAGCATAATTATCAATAGAATGTGGTGACTTTTGTGGTCAGGGCATGCAATAAAACTAATCAAG
This sequence comes from Gleditsia sinensis, assembly GCA_037074535.1. NCBI lineage: Eukaryota > Viridiplantae > Streptophyta > Magnoliopsida > Fabales > Fabaceae > Gleditsia > Gleditsia sinensis. Next base: position 67,946,002 of record CM073463.1, on the reverse strand, counting down.
ACTTTAGGATTATAAGAATGGATTATTAGCTAGCTCTAATTAAACAAGGATTATGCTAAGTAAAGTAGGTCGTAGTTGAAAATGACACGAGGGTTTATTATTTGAAGGTTTTATAAGGATGAGATTTGATGTTAATGAGGTATGAAAGCAATTGATTAATGACTTAATCCAATTTTACAATCATTAATTTATTTGGGTTTATTGCAAGAGCTAGCTAGCTAATTACCGTGGGTAAATTAGTAAACACATGTGAAAACTTTTATCAGTGAATTATAATTTCTTCTGAGATTTCTGAAACTTGCGAAAATTTTTTATTTAACAAAATTATTAACGAAGTTTATACCATATGCACTTTTCTTCAAAAAGTTCATAAATAATTTAATTTAATTCACTATAAATAGCCAAAAAAACTAAATTAATACTTATAAAAATTTAAAATAAAAGAAGTTAGTTTTTTTAAAATTAGAAGCAATGTAAATATATGTTTTATAAGCTTTATGGAAAGTAAATGTAATTTACTCAAATTTTAAAGAAAATAAAAAATGGGCATGTAGACTTGTTAAAAGGGGTCTCACTGAATATTTATCTCCCATTAATTGGCTATATGTGTATACTAAATTTATCGAAGGATTTCTTAATATATGTCTAATAATCATGGAATCTTTTTTTTTGTGTACATTTAATCATGGAATCTCAAAAAAAAAAAAATTGCACTCTTGATCTAAAAGTGGGCTTTTGAGGATGGAGTGGATTGTCTTCATTTTACCACTTTGTGAGGGAATGGACGACCATGTTTATATGTTTGAGTGGCAAGAATCCATAGTGGCATACATCTACTAAATTGTAAAATTGTTTTATAGCATTTAAGAAAATTGTTTTTAGCACAAAAAATGAAATTTATTATTTATTTAATTTAAAATGGAAAGTATATTCACGTAATTGTTGATTGACAAGGGATGTTCTGTAGTGGTTTTATAATCAAATTTCATTGAGATAGAGCAATAGGGTATGAAAATGCATGGAGCATTTAATCATATTTAAATTTTATCTCTGATTCTAACAATAATAAGAATAATTTGATTCTAGTAATTCTGAAGTGAAATTTTTTGTGGTAATAACCTATCACAAAGCTATTCATCTTCGCGAATGTTATATGAAATCTATAATTTTGCACATTTATTTCTTTACAAATTTTCAAAATGGATGAAATCTCATTGTACAAATAGAAAATGAATTTTGCTAATTTAGGTAGTGGCAGGCAGAGAAAAAGACAAATCACATAGGAAAGTGATAAGGTTGGGAGAAAAGTAAAAGAGGGAAAGCAAATCTATTCACCCCTTTTTTTTTTCTGCCAAGCAAATCTGTTCACATGAAGTTCTTAAAACAGTATGCCACATGACATGCCCTCAACCTTTCTTCATACAAGGATTCTCACCACAAATAATTGCGTCATTAACTTTTTTCACCTACAAATCTTTCTTAAATACTTGATGTTTGTTATGTTTCTTAACACTCCCTCTACGCTAATTAGCTTATTAATCAAACTTTCAGCTTGTTAATTACAAATGAAAGATACTTCAAATAATTCAAAACAAAAAAACTATAAATTCAATGAAGGAGCATCAAACCATTTAGGAACTTTAATAACTATAAGAAGCATTTGGTACACTGATAAGATTCATTGGGTCATCTTATATCACAATTTTTTGTGAGAAGTGACATCAGGGTGGTATCACAGATGCCATAATCATAGATCGATTAGCATGGATCGGATGTTATGTTATATTCTACTTTTTAACATCTAGTTAAACTAGGAGTTGATTAAATAAGGAGACTTGTACCATCTATTTTGGCAATCACACAAATAAAGACTTATAGCTTGTTTGTTTGGTTTAAAATTTGGAGAATATTTCTTTTAAAGAGAATTTTGAGTATTGTAAGGTAGAACTCTTTTCGAATTTTTAAATTACCAAAAAACTTACATTTGAAATGCTAGGACTTATTGTTAAGGATACTTTTGAAGCATTTGCAGGGTTGTACTAGGATTGATTTTGGGCACAGCAATATTTCACTTCTGATTCCAGACCCTATAACCACGTTACAACATGTATAACTTGTTAGATCCTATCAGTTAGTCGTAGTTTTTTTTATTTCTTCTTTTTTACAGAGAATAAAATTGATATTAATAGCTAACTGATTTTTCATTAAAATAATATTATGTATTTGTAAGGTTTTTAAGTTACCATTGATAATGTCCTTATTGGGTCCACGGGGTTCAATAGGCCTAGCTAGCACATTAAGGGCCCACTTACAAGAGTTTTACATGCTTTTGCCATGCTTACCTACTGAGGATCGTATCGACGGCTAAGTTATGTCAGCCTAAACGATCTCAATTATTTTTCCATGAAGTTAATATAAATGGCCAATTTACTTTACAACTAATCCGTAAGTTTTGTAACTAGGCCTCCTTAACCTATTAGTACCAATTCTTGTACACTACTCTTTTACGATCTCTATACACTGAATATGTACTCTCTCTATGACTAACCTTGTTGACTTGATCTTTGAGTCGACGACATAATACTAATCATTGTTTACTTTATAGATTTATTAAACACATATATAGCTCAATTGATTTCCATTGTACCAAGTCACCTGACAGAACAACCATTCACTATTCCTCAAGTTTTATTATACAATGTAAAACTTTTTGTTGACCCATATAAGATGTAGTGCTTAATGGGTATATTTTGTAGTTAATGTCCATGGTTAATTTTAATGAGTTTAAGGTCCTACAATAAATTTCTTTAATATCAACTATGCCTTTGAAATTTCACAAATTAATGCTATTGTGCTTACAACTAATATTAAAAAGAGTTTTCCCTCAACGAACTTGACCTTTGTCCAAAGAATTTGTGATTCAATTAATAATTTATATAGTTATATATAATTATTAATATACTCAAAAGAGGTTACTTCAATCGGTAAAGAAGAGATGATATCTTTCTTTATAAGTTTGAGTTTTATTTCTCTAAAGAGCTTCTTAAGAGTAAAATTCTACAAAAGCCGATGTGGGCCAGGAGTGTGCCCTTAATATTACTCGCGAAGGAGATTTAATTTCAGAGTAAACCCTTAAGAAAAACTACTAGTCTAACAATAAGACAAATAACAATGTAAGAACCAAGAGCATTATTCTTTCTTTATTACTTAATTCTTTGTTAAAAATATGCTTATTAAAAAGGTGAGCAATCAATTTCATTTACCCACAAAAATTATATTAACTTGTTGAGTAAGAACAGAAATCATCAAATATCATTTTCTTAATCTCTGTTCATTCCTTGTATGTTAGGTCATGACCATTTTCAAATTCCAAATAAGTGATCAATAATGATCTTGTTGATCCATAGAAAAAAAAAACTGATCCGTATAAAAGTCAACACAAACATACATAAAATATTGTAATCAAATCGTTTGATTTTATTTAAGAACATAGAAGATTCCTCTTTGTGGACCCTTCGAAGGATGGCTCAAGTTGTCATGTTGCAACAGGCAAGTAGCTAGCTAGAAAGAAGGGCCACCATATCTATACATTTTGAAGAGGTACCAGACTGAAGCCAAATTTAATGGTTTCTTTTTTGTGTTGCACGATGATTTATAGACTTTATTCATAAAAGAACAAACTTAAAGTTCAGTGTTTGTGCATAGAGACACTTTAATATTCTGAACGGGATTAATTTTATACTTAAAGAATATGAGAATACTCATACCGAAACAAAAAAAAAGAGTAAAAATTAATAATAAAAAATTATAATTTCAATAGGATGGATTCTCGTGAATAATTTATAACAAAAAACAATGATGAGTCTATATATATAGGTTGAGTTTACACAACAACAATAGCTCAGATTTAAAATGCACTACGCTGATGCTGAAAAATTACCCTTTTATGAAGGTAAAGGTTTCTTGTGGTGGCATTCTTCTTCTTCACTAATCTTCTGGCTTATGGTAAATTAGCAAATTAGTCTTCCCACTATATAATTGGCAATCTTCACACACTAATAGAACTTCCAAGAACGGGAAAACGAAAGTACAACAGAGTGGTTGTGTGAGAGCTCTACCCCCTAATTAACTAAAGGAAAAAATTTACCAGACCTGCATGTGATGACTTTATTTTATTATCCTATGAATGGGACCTCTCTCTCTCTCTCTCTCTCTCTCTCTCTCTCTCTCTCTCTCTCTCTTTCTGTACAAGACAACATGTACTTCCACTATAGCTGCTTTGCTGGCCCATGTGACTGTTCTTTGTGTTCACGATCTTGAATATCTGAATCCAGTTCATGGCAGCCGGAATATGACCCACAACCCCAATCGTCACCTTTTTACCTGGCCCATACAGCAGGAAAACTCTGTGAGATAGGTATAATTTGCAGCCCCAGATGCCCATGCTTTTAGATGGGTCATGATTAAAGCATTCAAACACCGACACGGACACCCAGACATAACAAAATTTTGAAGTATTGTGTAATTTGAAGAGTCGCGGCTCATTTTATGAAATGTTGGTCCAACTTTTTCCGGTATGCCTTTAATAACTATATCTTCTGCTTTATGATACAAAGTTTCAGTGACAATTCATATAATCCCACAAGAAAATAAAATTGAAAGACTCTTAATTCCTCCCAATCAGAAATAATTAACTGCCTTGCCTTGTCTCATTCAACGGTGTCCACTGAAGAAAGTTTATTTGTCGCAATCTCATAACGTTCTTCATCTTCCACGCTATCTCCATCTTCTTCAACATCATCAATATCCTCCTCTTCTTCTTCCTCTATTCCTCCCTCTCTTTCTTTCACTTGTTCTTCCATTACTGGAGGAGGAGGCCTCCATTGCTGCTCTGGTTGCACCATCAATGGCTCCATCATCTCATTTGGCTGCTTCGTAGTACTATTATAAAATGAAGAACCAACGGGGTTGTGGATTTTGCTCTTCTCCTTGTATAGAACTTCAAGCTCATGAAAATAAGGGCATGTTTTGCTATCCTCACGCCTTTGCTTACTACTCTCCTTCACTTTTTTGAAGTACTTGTTTATGTTCTCCCATTTCTCTTTGCACCTCTTAGCACTCCTATTATACCCAAGCCTTTGTAGTCCTGCTGATATATCCTCCCAAAGTGGACCCTTTGGCCCATTTTCTTGATACTTAGCATCAAGAGTTGTCCTTAACCTTATCAAAGCGTGAACTTCTGCCTTTGGCCACCTAGAAGAGCTCATTGGAGAACCACTCTGACCATGACCACTACCATTATTCATTTTCTGGATCTCAAAATTGTTGTTACAAGACAACAATGGCGGTTGCTGTAACTGCTGCTGAGGTTGCTGTTGTTGAGGTTGTACTTGTGGTGGGGGCTGTGACGGCTGCGGGGCCAGAGGTGGTGGTGGTGGTGGTGGTGGTGGAGTTTGACCAGACAACTTCTGCAAGAATGCAATAACAGCAGCATCCTTAGCAGCTGCAGTGGATCTTTCTTGTACGAGGATGTCATGTTCCCTATTGATCCTGGCCATTTCTTGGATCCTCCAAGCTTCTTGCTGAGCCACCCTTTCTCTCTCCCTTTTGTCTATGGCTTCCAAGAACCTCTTCTGCATTTCCTCTTGCTCAGCCAGAACCTGCCTCGTCAGCCTCCTGAAGTAGTCCTTCCACTTCCTCTTCTTCCTATACCTTGCCTCCATGTCTTCGTCGGATGCCGTAGAAGACGAGGTCGAGGTGGTCGAGACAAAGTTCATGTTCGGCAAAGAATATGGGACATTACTGCCTTGTTGTAACACATTCCTAGGATTGGTTGGTGGTGGTGGTGGTGGTGAAATGAGGGTCGGGTTTGTGGATGGAATAGCGGCGGCGGGGGGGACATAAGAGATGGTTGTCTCAGAAACATCAATACTAGGTCTTGTTGATTGCATTAAGGTTATTGTGTTTGTAGGCAAAGAAGAAGAAGGTTGTGGTGTTTTTGAAGTCGGAGTGGGAGTGTGAGATGAGAGTGTGAATTGGTGGTTTTCAAGGGCTTGTAATTGATCAAAAAACTTGTAGGTTTTTCCTTCTGGTTTCCCACTTCTGCTCTCTTTGGTTCTCTTGTGGTACTTGTACACGTTCTCGAATTTCTCCTTGCACTTCTTTGCGCTTCTGTGATAACCAAGTTCTCCTAGTTTCCTATATTTATATAAATAAATAAAGAAAAATATCCATTAAAAAATTATAAAAAAAGAACTACCGTGCTTTCGTAATTAAGGGTAAAATTAATCCCAGACAAGCAAATGTACTAGTGTCTCTCATAGACATTGAGGGTGGTTGATACATAAAAGAGTGAAAATAGTGAATAAGAAAGGATAAAATCCAAGAAAAAAGAGACAGAACTTCAAAAAATTTAAACAAATTCATACAGAATGATTCATTAATTTCTACTATGAGTTCATTAATTATTACATATAGTGCCATATATTCAAATAAATGCATCTTAGATTAAGACCCAGATAGTGATAAAATAATCTGAGTCTGTATGATTCCTAATTCCCACTAATCTCAAGTTGGAAATGATTTGTTTAAGAAAAGTTTGACAAAGTGTATATAAAATATAACCTGGTTAATGGTTGAAAGCTGAAAACTAGATCCACTGGAAGGAAATGAATTCCCAAAACAGATTGGATTTGAAAATCCATAGATAATTCATAGATCTCCATGCATGAACTTGAACGACTTGAGTTCAGTTTAGTTTCTTTCTTCACAAAAATGGAGGTGATGAGAGGTGGAGCTGAAAGAATTTAAAATATTTCCAGAAGAATAGAATTATATGTACCTTGAAACTTCTTCCCATAAGGGACCTTTAAGACTAGAATCTCGAAACGCAGCGTCCATATCTGACCTTATCTTCAAGAGAGCAAAAGTTTCTTGGCGGGGCCACCGGTTTCCTCCACAGTTCATCTTGTCACCCTCTTCTCCTCCTCCATTATTTCTCTTCTCATCATCACCTGAATTTGTATCCATCATCTCACCACCACCGCCGCCACCGTTGATGCCTTCATGGGCCGCCGTCACATCCATCATAGCCTCGCCGACGGCTGAGGAGGAGGTGGTCTCCAATCCACTTGGGTCTCCCAGATGCAGATAGCTTGGAACTAGAACGAAACTTCAAAGTCCCTATAAGCAATTACAGCTGAGCAGAGAAAAGAATAATAATCAGAAAAGGTGAATATTGAAAGGGTTTTTATGCGCATGGATGCTGGAGGTGAATATATTAGTTTATTTTAGGTGGGATCTCTCTGTCAATTTCATCATGGAAAAATAGGAAATTATGCTTAAATTTAGCTGAAGCATACTTTTTTGTTTTTGGTGATCGAAAACTGCATGCCACAAATTTTAACAAAAATTTACAATAATACTTTCATATCATTTATTAAACAAGATTGTTGGTAGTATGAATTAAACTCATATTTTATAAATAAAATATTTCAATTTTTATAAGGAATATTTTTTATGTGTATTTGTTTCTTTACTTATTTATTTTTAAAATTAATTTATTAGGCTGTGGAATCTTCAGTGTCATTATTTTTCTTTCTTTCTTTGTGTTGGAATATTGAAAAAGAAAGACAAGGAGAAGTCGCTTTGGTTTCTATTATGTGTGTCATACGTAAGTGCTGGAAAAAGGGAAAAAAAGAAAAAGAAAGGGATAAATTATAATATAATACATTTAAAGAAAATAATGAAAATAGAAAGATAATAATTTTTATTTTTATATTTAAATATTATATATATTTTTTGAAATTTTAACAGTCTTAGTGGGAACAGCCTGCAGATAGCGACGATGGAGATAACAAGTTGTGGGTGGCCCATTTGTAGGTCAGCTTTGCCAATTGTTAAGTAAGAGAGAGAGAGAGAGAGAGAGAGAGAGAGAGAGAGAGAGAGAGAGAGAGAGAGAGAGAGAGAGAGAGAGAGAGAGAGAGAGAGAGAGAGAGAGAGAGAGAGAAATGAATTTGAAATTACCAAATTACCCTTGAGATAATTATATCATCAACCTACAATTGATCATGGATTTTAATTAATTTCAAGGTTCTTTAATATGATGAGCTTAAGGGTACTTTCATGGGGTTCTTTCAATAGTTCAAGTAGTTATCATTAAGGACTTTTCCCATATGCTCCATATAATCTTTAATGAAATTAAAATTGAATTGAACTAATGAACCAATCCACTCAATGATATTAGAGAAATCTCTATAATTGAGAATTAGAGTTTGACTTTCAACAAAAAGAAAAAAACGAGAAATTGAAATTGAACATCAGTAACCCTACAATTGATAAGAAAACAAACACAAAAATATCCCATAATTTTTTAATAATTTGAGCAAACTTTGGATGCCAAAGGAGCCACGTGGGTAGGCTTAAATGTGGATCATCCATGGGGTTTGACAAACTTCGAGTTTGAAGTTTGGTTAAGAAAAGTTTAAGTTTTTTATTTATTTTAAGTCCAATATTTGTGTTGATAATGATGAATTATATAAAGATATTTAGTTAGATGTAAGTCACTTTGGGAAGGCAAAGACCATTTATGAATGGAAGTAACTTGGTGACAAATTCAGTTAGGTTCAACCTAACATAATAAATAGAATGAATTTTTTTATGGCTTAAAATCTTCTAAGGCTCCATGATTTGCCAATTATTTGAAGGGTTTTAGGGACCATTTGCAGCTGTATGTATGTTGAGGTGACTGTTGCCAATGAATTACTAGTTTGAGTTATTGAGTTAATTAATTCTTCCCATTTTTTTTTCTTCTCAATTTAATTAATGTTCAATTATATGTGAAAGAGATAAAGTGGGAATTTTTTATTTTATTTTGTATATTTGCTCATTGAATAGTTCCATTAACTCGTAATGACCCCACAACGTGCTTCAACGTGGTGAACTTTATGAGCCAATTATTTTTTATGACTTTATTTACCAAAAATATAATATTCATATGGCTTTGGGAGTTTTCAACTAAAAACACCCTTATAGTTATCTATTTTGAGGATATAATAACAAGATAATTATATATAAAATTTAGTAACAATTATTATTAAAAAAAAACACCCCTATGTTTTAGTTCTCCTATAAAGCATATGTTTAATTTTTACTACCACTAGTCCTTTTTGATAGACCATCTGTAAGTACTATTGTAAACCTTTGTGAAAACTTGTGATATGTCGTGGATTTAGAATAGCATAGTATTTCCTCATCCTGAACTTTTTATCATCGAAAAAATAAAAATAATACATATGTATATATAATTAAATTTCAGCTCAATTAAAACATAAAAAATGAATTTTTTTTACCAATAATTTCTGTCTAATTGGATGAAATCAACGTTACAAGTATGAACATGATGACATTTTATGTTTTGATTGAAAGGTATAAAATGATTTATGATTACAAGAACTCAATTATTGAAGTGGGATGACAAATGGAACAAGCAAGATATAATGCAAGAGAGTGGGAAGGTGGGACCCAAATAATTATTCATGAGATAAGTGCATATTTATCAGCATTGGTATGTTTTGGTTATCATTTCTTTAGTTTGAATACCTCTTTTTAAAGTAGTTGATTCCACCATATAGTTGAATATGTATATAATAACGTGAGATAATTAACTATTAATTAAAAAATAGTAAAAGAATAAGCTAGAAAAAGGGTATATTAGTAATTCAAAAAAGGAAGAGAGGAAGGTCTAAGGGGAGAAGTAAGGTAGGTAAACATCTATCAAAAATGATGCAAAGGTGACACAATATTGTTAAAATTATTGCTGTGTATAATAATCGTATGCTTATATGTATATATTTGATGAAGAGAGAGAGAGAGAGATCACATTGTCTTTGTGTATATGCATTTTACTTGTCTTACGGACATCATTTTGCTGTTTGTTTCATACTGTCCTCCCTCTGATCATGTTCTTTGTTGGCCTAAATCTTATGAGTTTTTAGTATTGTAGTTAAATGAAGTTTGGGTTAATTTATTTTTTCAATCCGTTTACGGATATCGATCGAGACCAAAAAATTTATGGCCCAATCACTTTCATCATGAAACTAATCCTTAGGTGGTATTTGGAATAAAGAGATTTTAGTTTCTCAAATGTTTGAAAATCTATTTTTAAGATATTTGAGTATCATAAATATAAAATTTTTAAAATTTAAGTTATATATATTCTAAATAATATAAAAAATAATTTTTTTTACTTATCTCAATCTAAAAATTTTTATGTATAGATTTTCAAATATATGAAAAATTAATATATTCATGTATCAAACAACAAATGCCACCTTAGAGTAAATCTTAGAGTTTTTTTTTCTTCTTGGTTCATGATAGAGTTTGGGATTGCAATTTGAGACTATTGGTTCTCAAGATTACTCTAGTACTGCTGAATCATTTGGTTCAATACTTAATCTTAGATGCAAAAAGAATGGATGTCTTGGCCTTCTTTCTCTCTCTTAGATAAGATGTAAATGATTTGCTTTTGAGCCAAAAAGCTTTTCATTTCTTTTTCTTGTTTCGTGATCAAAGTTTGTTTAATTGCCATTGCCATGATGATAGAATGTGCATGCATATGCACGGAAAGGAAAGTTCCAGAATGCTGATGGTAAGGAATCTACTAAAGTTTTGTCGCAGCCAAAAACAAGAAACTAATCATAAGAATGAAGAATTGAGGCAGGTTATTGGAGCTGGGTGGACTAAAATTTAGAATGAAAGTTATATTTTTAGGTCGACCTTGATAACTACTCTCATGATATATTGGAAAAAAAATGAAATTGTATTACTTTCCATATTGTACTTGCTCACAGTTTTTTTTAATGGTTTTATTTTATCAATGAAAAATTGAAAATTATTGTGATAAATCTTAAAAGTTAAGTTTAATGGTAAAAATGAGCATGTCATACTTTTTTTTTAGTATTATCATGCACATATTATCATTAATTTTACATCTATTTTGTCATTTTTTTAGATTCATGTTAGAATTTTTTTTTTTTGGATTTTTCAGTCTAATATATATATAAATAGGTTGTCTTTCATCAAAATAGAAAGGTGAATTAATTGACCGACGTAAACACAAGTTGACTCTAAAATCACTTAAACTGTTAATTTTAACGTTTAAGAATTATTTTTAGAAGTTCTTTTGGCTTCGAAAATTCGAAGTTAAAAGAGCATTAAAATCTTGACCAATGATCATTTGGGGAGAAGTTTTGATTATTTAGGTATTAGTAGGAGGAAGGCCTGGATTAAAATTTGCATAAGTTACTAAGTCATCATTTAACATACCCAAAAGAATTTCAGATAAACTCACAATGGTATGAATCGACAGTGTTAAGCAAGTTAGATCTCAGTAAAACGAACTATATTATAAAGAGAAACAACCTCGGTACTTCGCAAGGGAGATTATTCTCCCACCCATAGAATGTGATAAATACTTCCACAAAAACCCAAAAAAAAAAAAAAATTAGTTACCAATTCATATATGCACTATTGTTGATTGTATCAATTTCACTAGTTATTATTACCCATTCATATTATAGTATAATTATTTAAGAAATCTTTTTTTCATAATTAATTTCAATGATAATTTTTAAAATATGAAATATATTAAAGAGATTCTGAAAAATTGACTTAGATCTTAGCAATGAATGTCCTTTCTTTTTTCAATATTAATACCTTCCATTTTTCATAGAGAAGTACCAGATTTTGGAACAAAAATAGCCATCTATGATAAGTATAATTTTGTTATTAATATATATCTTTTTATATGTATTTTAACCAACTAACATCGTATATTAATATAATGAAAATTACACTTATCGACCTTGATCTATACCTGTATTATAGTCTTTCCTAATCTAAAATATATTGCAATGTCCTCTTAATTAATACGTGGCATTGCAATAAGTAATACCCCTCTACCTGATTACACAGTTACACCTCTTTTCCAAATTATTTTTTCTAGTTATTGTCAAGACAGTTGAAAGCGTAAGCAATAAGAGGCATAGTAGATTTTGAGTTAGATTGATGATACAAAAGTTATGTGTGCTACACATAACTTTGAAAATATCAGACTCAATGGTAGGTTTGGACGAAACAATTCGTTGTAATTCTTTTTTAAATTAAAAAAAAATACAATTAAGTACATAAATAAGAGTGAATAAGTACAATTTACGCTTGATATAAAATAATGAAAGCTCTCTAGCTTATAATTTATTGGTATATGCATGAATTTTAACAAATGAATGTGTAAAGAAAATATTAGTTACTAATTAAACAGTGCTATTATTATCATATAGAAATACTTAGAAAGAACTATTACAAAAATACTATCATGGCCCATTAATTTGACATATACAGCTCATACTTGAATCTCAATAATGTCAGTCTGTGTCTGTCTCCATTTGTCAAGCTTGAAAAAATTATATTCCTCTTTCCACTCTTCCTCTCTCTTATTTGATAATAATTCTCAAGATAGTGGAAAGAAAATCAATTTATAGCTATTAACAATTAATTTCTACCCTCATTAATCCCTCTCTCTCTCATTCTTTCTCTCTCCACATATTCTAAAATATGTGTGTGTGTGTGTGTGTGTGTGTGTGTGTGTGTGTGTGTGTGTGTGTATACAGCAGGATATAGAGATGCCAGAAATGATCCTTGCTGGTCCTCTTACAATTACAGATGGATTACATAGAGACAAGAAGGTTGCCTAACATGGAGGGCATGTGAATAAAGTACCCTGCAAATCTTAGGTCATCCATGTGGGTTGACCCTAATGTTTATCTGGCTCTTACTCAACAAACCCAGATGATTTTCTTTTTTAACTTCTTAATTATTCTTCTTTTATATTTCCCTAAATAATTAACATATTATTGTGGGGAAGTTAATTAATAACTTTGGTTCAACCCTAACATTTACGTGGCTTTTTAATTGCTGATCCAATCTCATTCACTGGCTTTATATATTTAATTATTTAGTTAAATGTCCAAATTCAATTATCTTTCATTGTGAAGACCGGGAAATTATTCTTTAAAAATCACTACATGTATGTTTATAATATTTTTTTAATAACAAAATTATATGAAAGTACATAGAATTTTGGGGAATTAAATTGCACTTTTTCATTGATTTATATTTTCAATTACAATTTTTTTAAATTTTAAAAATATTGTAATGTTCTCACTAATTTGTATGTACAAACTTCTTTTCTTTATGCAAATCCGACATTCCAACACATAATTTGTATACCATTCAGCCAATCCAAAATCCTATTATAACCCTCCTACTTGCTTATACCCCCTTTTCAGATTATTTTTTTCAATTAATATCGAGGTGATTAAGGGTATAAGCAAATACAAAGAGATTTATAGTGAACTTTTGGATTGATTGGATGGTATTGCACATGACTTTAGAAATGTCAGACTTGACATATGATTTAAATAGATGAGGGCTTATTGTAATGGGACATATAAATTAAGGAGAAATATTGCAATGTTTTTTAAATTAGTATAGAAACTACAATTAAAGATAAAAATCAAGATGGATAAATGTTATTTCTTCTAAAATTTATTATAATAGACCTTATATATACCAACGAGATTAAAGCTATGAGTATTATCTCTTTTTTTAATAATATTTATAACTATAATTCTTCTATTATGGTTTGTTTTCACTTCATCAAGAATTTTTTTTAAGATTTGAAAAATACAATATAAATCAAAGCTTAGTATTATTATCATTATATTTTATGGAAAAGGGTTAAATATTGATTGTTTCAAAAAAAATTTGCATATATATTCTTGTGTCATTTGCATAACTAATATTATTTTCTTACAATTCACAAACTTATGATTCAAGTTATAAGCAAACTTGAGTTTATTGGTTGAGGAATTTTTACAAGAGAGAGGGACAACTCATCACTATCCCAAGTGAGCAAATTAACAGGACATAGAGATACTCATACCATCAAAAAAAAATTTACCTTATAAGATTTTCTAGAATTAATGTTTAATTATTGGGCATTAAGTGTTCATAATTTTAATTTAAAGAACATTTAGTATTATCATACCAAAAATCTCTCTACTATTTATGTATCATGAATGTGTAATAAATAGAAAGCTTGACAATTAAGATCTACATTTCTCTATCACATAACTTCAATGATAGAGAATATAACTTAAAAGTGCATTTCCACTTATGGTTGAGATTAATATATATTGTGCGTGTAGATGTTTATTTTTACCTTAAATCATATATAGTTTTACTAAAACTATAAACGAATCTCTCTTAAATTTTCTTTATTTTTTACAAAATCTTTCTATTGAAGGAAAAGCTAGTGTATTTTGAAAATAGAATTAAAGAATGTTCGGGTAAAATCAGAAAAACCAAAAGAGAAGTTTGAAGTATTATACAGGGAAATTTACACTTATTGACCTTAGTCTATATTTTCAATTATAATTTTTTCTATTAATTTAATATATATATATATATATATATATCGCAATGTCCCCCCCCCCCAATTTTCATGTCTATTTTAATGAGCACCTCACGTTAAGTTTGGCATTATTTTTTTGGACAACAAGTTTGACATTCTCAAAGTCACATTCGTTGCACGTGACTTTTATATTAACCAAGGAACTCAAAAACTCTACTGGAAGTGGAGGAAGGGAATGTGCTTGACACTATAATTAAAAAAAAAAAAAACTAAAAATGGGGTATAAGTAAGTAGGGAGAGGTATAATAGACTTTTTGAGTTGATTAGATGGTACAAGAATCATGTGTAATACACGTGACTTTAACAACGTCACACTTAATATTTGATTTGAATGGAACAAAACTCGTTGCAATGGATATACAAACTGAGGGAAACATTGCAATATTTTTTAAACTTGAAAAAAAACTTCAATTAAGAGTATATAGATATAAATGCAATTTTCTACTTTTTAGTTTTGAAATCCATGAGAGAACATACTTCGTATATTTTTCAAAAAAAGAAATATGTGGTTGAAATTTATATCAAAGACCCTAATATCTTTTTTTTTCTCACAAATTATATCACTAATATTATGGTGTGCTTATAATATTTTATATTAAATTCAAAAAATACACCTTCTCCTCTAACTTTTTCCTTCTAATTCTACCAAACACACACTCTTGATCCAAGTCCCATCTTTTTCAGCGTTTATAAACAAGTACTTTAAGTAATCAATATTTTGCAATATCAAAATCTAGATAATATATTTAATCATCCATGCCCAACAATAAAGTGATAAACGTATGAGTATTAACTAATGGTTTTCAGTTTAAATTCCTTTTTAATAGTTTTATGGTTAGCTAAATTTAAATTTGTGATCCTAGTTCAAGTGGTAAGTAATTAAGTTTGAACTCACTAGGTAAGGGGTCTCTGTAATGTCAAAAGTTTGAATTCTCAAAAAAACACTTATATGGAGAGATAACTCCATTACTTTAAACAATATTAGTCCTATATCAAAAAAGTGTAAAAATACTACCGTAAAAAAAAGTCAAATTTGTGATAATAGTATTGTAAGAAAAACGTAAAGGGACAGAAGCGTTGAAAATTTTGGTTGGCAGATTAAAGTCGTATTATATTAATTGGTTACTTAGTGTCTGTCTTTATTCAATATTTAGAGTGATTACAATGTATCGACCTTGAGTCAACTGCTATATTATCTATTATGTATGACTAGAAAGTGACACACTCCAAATTTGTATGCAACTTTAAAAAAAATTCAGAGAAAAATGTGATGTTTTAATTATGTGATAGTAAGAGAGAAGAAAATGGAAAGTAGATGCTAATATTTAATTAAAATAAATTTTAAATTTTAATTAATTATTTATATATTACCTTTTTTTAAAAAAAAACTACATGCAAATAAAATAAAAAATTTCTTTTAATTTGAAACTTTGGGAACAAATAAAAAGCAGTTGAACATTATCACACAGAGAAATTGCACCTATTTACTATGGTTTATACTCTAATTGTGGTTTTCTCCCTAATATAAAAAAAATTACAATTTCTCTCACAATTTAATGTCCTATTGTATTACACACCTATCTATTCAAATCAGACATCAAATTTTCAACCAACTAAGACAGTTTATCATACCCCTCTCTAGATTATTTTTTTCAATTAGTGCCAAGATGGTTAGGGTGCATAAGCAGGTGATGGGTGCTCATTCTAATGGCATATAAATTAGAAGGGACATTGTAATATTTTTTTAAATTAAAGAAGAAACTATAATTGGGCATATAAATCAGGAGGGACAAGTACTTACTTTGATTTGTGCCCTTAATTAACCTAATAAAATTTTACTAATAGCAATGTATTAGGGTTCACATGGTTTGGTATTAGCTCTTGTAATCAAGCACAGAAAGTTTACTAGGTAATGATTAATAGCTTCAGTTATGCGAATGCTATCACTTTAGCTGTAATTGAAGCTACTAATATCCTTGATTTAATTAGCATGTGTGAAAAATAAAAAGGATAACTTTTAATGTTCATTATAATTTTAATTAAAATGGTGAGTATGCTATAAACGTCAAATCAAATAAAGAGATAAATAGGGGAATATTGAAGCCTGCGCCTTTGTCTTACTTCTGCAGCAACCAAATAGCATACAAGCACAAATTGTTAAACCTTGAGATTCTCTTATCCAACAAGTTAATTTTTGTGGCGTGGTCTCTCTTCTAATCTCAAATCATAACAATTGTTGTTTTTATTAAGATCATGCCGACGTGGGAGGTACAACTTAGAAATAAGCGATATGAGAATGGGCTACTTGGTATTCAAAGAGTCCAAAACTACTACAATGAAAGTTATCCAAGTAGGCTGCCTTAAAAGCTCCAAAAAGGTATGCATGAATATTGTTGTATCCCGTAGATAACCATTTGACCTCAAAGGGCATTTAGGTGGTGTATGGTACATAGAAATTGTAGTGTCCCAAACACTAGGAATCTATTTTTAAGATATTTGAATATAATAAATATAAAAATTCTAAAATTTATTAATTGTATATAACTTAAATAATATTAAAAAAACAATTTTTTTATATATATCATGTTCAATTTTGTATATATTAGGTTCTCAAATACATAAAAAAAATTAGGATACCCATGTATCAAATATACCTTAAGCTTAAGGCTTTTCAACTAAACAGGCTAGAATGACATGAGAAATGGCTACTTAGTGTCCAAAGCATTCAAAACTACCATAGTGAAAGCCACTCAGTATATAGGCTGCGTGCCTGGCCCTTTTGAACTCTACGCATTATGTCCCATATTGGCTAACTATTGAAATTCAAGATTGTACTTAAGCCTTGAGATTGAGACTCTCCCACCCAACAAACTTTTCTTTTGGAATAGACTCTCCTTTTAGCTCAAGTCTTAATAGTGCACATGCCTCTCTTGCATCTAAAAGAGTTTTTAATGGGAAGTTTACCTCAATCTTAAATATGGGCATGGTACCGTATGAGTTGTTGACTCATTGCCCTAAATCATTTATTTATTACATATTCACTTGCTTGCTTAATAAGATGCATATTAATTATACACACAAATGGTTATAGGGCTTAGGATATTTGATTTGATTTTTTTTCGTGAGTTTTTGTTGGTATACATCCATTATATGAGGTGCGTTTTGCTTTAGAGATGAAATAACCTATATATCTCTTAGAATTAAATTTTGTATGCACAAAAATATGGTTAGGAGATGCATTTGAGGATGTAGTTGAGTCAACATTGTCTTTTGTAACTAGTGTTTACATGATTTGTAGTTAAGGACCTCATGCTTGTTGCTATATTTCTTCCATTCATATAATTAAGTAATGTAAGAGTCATTAATAAGTTGATTGACTCAGTGGTACTGAAATTATCTTTAGAGCTAAAAATTCAAATTCAAATACTAGCCAGAGTTAAATGAACTTAAAAAAAAAATCATGTGAGAGTCACATTCCCATATGATCAGCTAATGGAATAGGGTTGTTGATGATGGTAGATCAAGGGCAGTGTCAAACAATTAAAATTATGAAGGGACCATATTAGAACATGAAGAGGTAGGACCCGTTCACATGATGAGAGTGTGGGGATGATTGTGGCTCTTGAGCAGTCACTCTTAGTATACCAAAATTGCAAGACTGAGCAGTGTTCAGCTACCTCCATGTGTTTTATGTCATAGTTAGCACGATTGTGTAAAAGCCTAAAACCCCACATAAATTCCCTCACAGAGATACGCAAATTAATGCTTTAATTTTACTGCAAAGTTTGTCACGTCATATTACTTTGTGAGAAATTAACACTTTTCTATATATCTTGCTATTTAATTTGGATACTTACTCACACAATTACATAAGTGTTCATGTAAGTTTAAAATGTATGTTTTTTTTTTTCATTCTAAATATCTTGTTCTATACTTGTAGCTCTTTTATCTTATTTTTTTGGACACAGTTGTAGCTCTTGTCGATGAATAGGATTTGGGTTGGGCCAAATGACGGAACTCACCTTTCATGGGCCGACCGCGTGTATCATAAACTACATGCAACTAATCGTAACATTCGGAGGGACCACGAACGACAACTGCCTCCTAGAAATGGAGCACTGCAAAGACATTGTACCATTTGCAGAACCTTTTGAACTTGGCGACATTGTACCATTTCAATGTATACTATGTGCCACAAAATTAATATACATACATCTTATGCATGTCTTTGGACCTAATGTTCCCATAAGACCAATCAAAATTATCAACATTAGAAAAAATAAGAGCATTAGTGGCGACAAAAGTTGATATTGAAACATTTTGGTGACAACAAATTTTTGTCAAACTTTTTTTTAACTAAAAAATTTCACTTTAGTTTTACTAGTTATCTACGAATCACTTTTAGTGGCAATTTTTATTGTCACCGAAGTTACTAATTTGGATGTTGTCATTGGAAGGCTCCAAGTGATCAAGATTTTGGTTATTTTTACAAAAATACTCTTCAAAGATTATTTACCTCACAAGAAAGACTTCGCCCTATCTCGTGTGAAGAGCTCACCTATCACTTCTAATTAAAAAAAAACTTAATTTGGGTTTTATATTTAAAGGTGTGAATTTTTTTTCCTATTTCCAATAAGCATATGCCTAATAGCATCAAATATATTTTTGAAATAAAATTAAACATATATGCCTACTCAAGTAGAAATTCATTTCTTTTTTGCTATTGAAGATATTTTTTTAAATAATAATATCTATACAAGAATTAAGTAGAGCTTATTATGGATAAACCTTAGGTCCAATTTTTGTCAATTGTTAAAAATTTTAAGGTAAAAATTCAATAAATTATTTTATAAAATAATTTTTGAAAGCCACCGGATTTAAGTTTACAAATAATTATAATGGTATGTGCCTTAATTATCATAGTTTTGATAGGAAGAGGTTGAAGTGAAAACTATTAATTACACTCATCAACACATGGTTGTTACTAATTTTAAAATTAGATTTTGTTTATGTAATATTACTCTATTTTTTAGACGTATATAGGAATTAAGGAATTAGGAACACAAATAATATTTATAATATTTTGGACCACATGTGGTGTGTCAGAGTATTAATCTTACAAAAAAGTTATTATATTATATAAATCAGTGTGTCAATTTGTAAGAATATATTTTTCTTTTGTGAAACAAAAAAAAAATTCATTAGATCAAACATTAAGTTAGGAGATATAAAAGAGATAGCAAAATTGAGTATAACAAATCAAACTAAACATGTCCGCACTTTTGAGATAATAACGTAAAAGAAGTTGAGACAACATATCTTAAAAAAATTATAATCATTTACAAAGTTATAGTTTGAGTGATAACTAAATTTAAACTCAGTAATTAAAGGACATTTATATCGTCATGATTTCAAACAAATTTTAGAGAGGAAAGTGATAGTAGCTAATAGCGTTAGAGGAAAATAAAAATTTAAAAAAAAAAGTAAAAGAAAATAGACAAAATCTGTAGCACTAAGTTTCTTAGGAGAGACATTGCACAAAAAAAAAAACTGTTTTTAGGAGAGACAAGAAAAGATGGACAGAAGCCTTAAGACCTGTACCCGTTTGGTTTGATAAAATGAAAAAAAATTTGAGATAGAAAGTAGGATTCCAGTATTTAGTTTGATAAAATAGAACATTTAATGGAATGCTTTATTTCATTATCTGATGAAAAAATGATTCCTTCCCATAATACATGGAATTCAGGATTCCATCATAAATTAATGTTAATTTCATATTTTTTTTATTAAAAAAATTAAATTTAATTATTAGAAAAATTAATTTAATTATATTTTGTAAAAATTAATTTTTTAATTTTTTTTTTTAAAATCTATTTTTTTATTTTAAAAATTTAATTTAATTATTTTATATTAAAATTAATTTAATCATTTTATTTATCTTATCTTTATATTCTTTCAATTTATCTATTAATCAAATAATAAGATATCACATTACCTAATTCTTTTCATTGCATACCAAATAAAATAATGACATTTCATTCTTTTTTGTATTTTTTTTTTCATTCTACTAAAATTTATTTTATTTAACTAAACGGGCCCTTGGAATAAATAATTTTTTTTTCTTTTTTGGAGTGGCATAAGCCTAAGACTAGACTAAATCCAGCCCTCTTTCTTTTAAAATAAATGGTTTCATTTCAAAAGAAGGAGGGCTGAATTTAGTCTAGTCTTGGGCTTTTTGAGTTGGCTAGCCCAATGCTGAGGCCCGTTAAATAAATAGTATTGGGCTTAGATGATAGACTCGGGCTGCTTTAAAAAAAATGGACCATTTCTATGCTTCTTTATCTCATTTAACTGTTAAAAAAAAAACCTGTCCAAAAAAAGCTGTTAAAAATATTATTATCTCATTATTAACAAATGGACAATAAATAGAAACGCTATATCAATTTATTTTAAAAATTAATTTGAATTATATATTCCTTATATTTATTTATTTATTTTTATTCCTAGCTAGGTTTGCACTTTTGCACGCAGTATGATAAATCTAAAAAAATTTATCCAAGTTTTCACCTGTCCTATTTACAGAGCTAAATTTGAGGTTTGAGAGATGGTTCAATTTTAAACTTAATTAACTAATTTTTTCAAATTAAGTGAAATTTTATTTATATATCTTGCATTTAATGATAGGCCTACATTAAGCTGCACTCACACTCATCCTTTAGAAAACCAATTAGATTTTAGCATAATCTCAGTTCGGTTCTGCTCACAAACAACTATATATTTACTTCGTTAGTTTCTTTTGTTGTCTTCTTTTTCTTTGTGGGAGCTATATCCCTCTTTTAAAGATTTTCCCTTTTTCGTACGTAGTTAGAAAATTTTTATTTTTCAAAATTTGTAGTCCACTTTATCAAATTTACTATAATGCTCTTAAAATATTGATAAAAGAATGTGTAGGAAGTTTAAGTGCATTTAATTTATTCAAACGTTTCAATTTTTATCCTTTACTTTTATTTCTGAAAATATGTTTTTGTTACTTAAAAAATATGAATGTTTTGTGAAGTTAAAAATTAGTTTATATTTATTTTCAAATTTAATTGACATAGATAATTATAAATATGAGTTTAATTTTTTATAATTATGATATTATTTTTATTTTGTTTAATAATTATGAGAGACTCATTTTTAAAATAACAAAATACTACATATTATTTTTTTGAAAATACTAAAAATATCTTTTAGATGTTTTCTATTTTCACTATGTTTTAGAAGATATTTTCAGAAAAATTTTTCACCTAAACTCTATTATACACATTTTTAATCATATTTTTTATTTTCAATGAAAATAAAAACGAAAACCAGACAAATCAAACACACCATTAATCTTAGAAAAAGGCATTTATTAGTTATTATCGTACACGCGTGTGCATATTAATATTATATGGTCAATTTCATGTTTTATGTGGTAGGGTTGTGGACACATAAACTAGATAGCAACCTCCTATTAGACAGCAGTATTGCACCAAGAGCATATTTCTAAGAAAAATGATGTTTTCTTTGGTGTTCAATTTATATGGCTCATTGCTTCTTCTTTTTTACACGTACAAATATTTCGTATCTTTTAAATATAGAATTAATTTCATTTAAAAAAACTGAAGTTATCTTTTTACATAAATATTTTTTTGTGAGTTTAAATTCTTAATATTACAAAGATTCTTCAACTGTTAAATTCAATTTTATTTACTATTTGAATCATAAAATAATGGATGGTCCATTGTTTTAATTTAAAACAGCTTTATGGCACTAAACACTACCACAAAATGTAAGGATGGCAATTCCTATATATTTAATGGATATTCATAAATTTTATTTATTTGAATTTGACTATAAGGCTCAATAAATGAGTTCGGATTTAATTTCTTCAATTTTTAATGATTCTCCCTCTAACTTCCATTTATATTGATGTTCAATAAATTTCTTAAATTTACTACTTGCTAAAGTATAGATACTAGAATAGACCTACTTTATATCTTTTCACAAATCCGAACCCAGATACTATAATACCCTATACATAGCCATCTCCGTAGAGTACCACGTAGTTGTATTAAGCATTGTCATGTTTAGATAATGGATTGAAGTATATATTCCAATTTATATATATTATGGATATTTGAAATGCTTCATTTTGCTTGTTTTGTTTAGATAAATGATTATACAAGTCATTGGTTGCAGTGTTTGGAATATACTGAGCACAGTGTGAAGCACATTATCTTAGTGGGATCAATATATTCTTTGCTTTTCTCATGACCTAATGGAAAGTTACAACAAAATCAACATCACTTACCTAGAAAAATCAATCTCTAATTTATATGTCATGCTAACTAACTCGAGTGCCAGTTTGTCAATTTAGAGTTTATCATGGGATTGGGTAACAAATTTGACTTATTAGTTTTTGAAATGATTTAGCATGAAATTTGAGAAATTTTTTAGTGAAGTAAAAATTGATTGGCTTTTGATTAGTGTACTAGTCTTTTATAGCACTGTCAACTATTTTTAAGAGTATGTATAACCTGACAATCTATATCAAATCTGACCTAACCCGTTGAAAATAAATTACATCAATCGGGTCGATATGAATTAATGAATTTAAATAAATTGTATTTTTTTTAAAAAATTAGATTTGTATAGATAAGTCAAATGTAATTTTTAAAAATTACTCAAAGCCGAACTAATTTGACATATAAATTTTTTTTTCTCTGCTGTTGCACAATCTAATTTTTACTTAAATATCTATCCGACTCGACATAACTCAAATTGATTAGATAATTCAAAGTTTCTATCAATAATACATGTTAATTTTTTAATTCAAATATTATTTAGTTGAGTTGAGTTTATGATTCAATCTCACCAAAGTCAACCCTAACTGATATAATCTTTTTCTAGCAATGAAGAGGCCGAAGCATCTTTTTTTTTACCAGGTCTCAAACTTTTCCCAGATGAACTAACTAACAATTTGATTTGTTTGAACTCCTTCTAATTTTTTTACCATTAATTTCATACAAATTTAAACTTTTGGACAAAATAATGAAAAAAAGTTTCACAAAAAAACTTAATGCAATAGTTTATATACATATATTTAATAATAATAATTTAAAATAACTTATTTTTAGTGCTATATGAATCAACTTATGAGTCAGTTTATTTAACCTCTTTTATAAATCGTTTTAATTGGTAAATTCATCTCTGGCCTATTTAGTCGAGCAATTAAAGGGATTTGACTAAAAAAATTATATATTTTTAATATAATATTAAAAGTATCTCTCTGTCCAACAAACAAAAAACTACTATTTTTAAAGTCGTTGAGCACACAAAAGTGGAGTACTGTTCCAATATTCTCTTTTCATACACATCACTCCAAGACCCAAGTCCTGGACAAAGTGCTTAAAATGAGTAAACTTCTTATTACCTGGACCAATGATTGTTGATAAATAAAAAAATAACATTTAAACAAGTCATATTACGTCTATATAGTCCAAGTCCGCTTTAATTACCAGTTCCCCTCTCATGTTCCTAACAGTAGTGCTACTCAAAGGTATGAGAGTGGATAATTAAGTCTTCCAGAAAATGGGGTCAAAAGTAGATGAAGTTCAAGGGAGAAATGTTAAGTTCAGAAATTATGCAGCAGCTTCAAAGGATAAAATATGCTAATTTGCTAGGCCAAAATATACAAATAAAAGATCAAAAGAGCATAATCTTTGATAACTTGGCAGCAGATAATGAACTAGAAAGGACAATATATATTCTTTTATTGGCATAAATCAAAATTTAAGAGTTCAATAAATTCTTCTAACTCTAGAGTAAAGCGTATTATAATTAGTGAATATATACTAACAAAATATCGCCAATAGAAATTAAACTGAAGACTCTTATTAAATCAACGCAATTTGATTCAACTAGTTACGTCAATATTTTTTGGTGCACAATATATATTCTTATGTAACTAGAACGTCAGAATCACATATATCAGTGTTTGTTGGGCAACAAATTTTCTACTTCTTGGTAAGTTACTACTTCATGATTTCAACATGAAAATAATAGCACACAAACCCATAACTCATTATTCAAGCACATGAACAAAAGAAAAGTTCCTCTTTTTCCTGAGAGGGCTTCTTTTATATGTGAACCTCCTTCAGTGAGGGAAGGATGTCCACAGAGGGATGGGCAAAAGTCTTGGTGGTGGACCCCGCAGCTTTGAAAAAGAAAGATAGGAATACCCAGTTGTTCTCACTTTTGTAAAATAGATATTTTGCAGATAAATTATCACCTATAGGAAACTAAGCACAAGAGATAAACAAATAAAAAAAGACAATACAATCCTTAACCATTAATCAATTTACAACATACTCAAAGAAAAACAACTATTACATAGAAAGATATAGAGAAAACTTCTAAGGAGAAGTAATACATCTCTCACCCTCAATGAGGATTCAATTTTTTACAGATATATATCTCCTATAAGATTTGAGGAGCAAAATTGTAAATCTGATAAAATACTATGCAAATTTCGAAGATCCAAACCTTCTCTTATCCTAAAATAAAATTTCAAAAAGAAAGAAAAAAGCTTCCATAAAAAGAAGAGAAAAACTTATAGAATGGAGAAATCTCCCACAAAAATAAGAGAATATATAAAAAAAACTACCATAAAAAAAAGGAGATGAAAGTCACTAACGCAAAAGAAGAAAAAGGGGGGGGGGGGAGGGAGTTACCATGCATTGGAGACAACCCTCCAATCTTTGGCTCTAGGGTTTGGAGACATTGGAGATGAGGGAGAAGAGAGAAGACTGCTAAATTTTGATTATTTGAAATTGATTTTAATTAAGCAAATGGAGGGCAATAAAAATGGACTATTTGATTGTCAAAGTTCTTTAAAAAAATCATTTTACCTCAAAATTTTAAGTGATCAAGTTAATATCCATAAATAATTTTATTATATTTTTTAACAAATTAGTTGTATATATGGTATATCAAGCTTAAGTTTTGAGCCATCAAGTGTAAACACTATACTTAAATTTAAACAATTTGCATCATCTTTGCCTCTGAACAAGCATGAGTGTTGCATTTAGTTTATTTATTTTCTTGCTCTTAATTTTCATGAATATATATTTAACTCTATTAGAACTTACAAATCCTAACGTTATATCGGTGGCGCGGTAAAAATAAACCACGTGTTTTTTATGAGTGACAGTACATAGCGCTGAGTCCTCAGTGGTACAGGAGGACTTGAATTTTTGTCCACATGATCGATAAGTTCAGATTTAAATGTATTTAATTTATAGACCAATTTCACATATCTTAAACTTATTTTTTTGGGTCTAAAAGGTTTGGTTTAAGCGATATTTGTTTGATATTTAAGTGATCAGACTTAATATATGTGGGATCAATTTTTTACTCCTCTCTCTCTGTACAATATTTTTTATTTAAAAAACTCATTGTTTGGGTGACGCAAAGTTTAAAATAAAAGAAATTTATTTTATTATATAATAAAGCATGTCACAAATTTCAATTATTCTATTATAAAATGGATCATGTCACGAATTTCAGCATAATTTAAAATGATACTCGGCGAAGATCTTTTATCAAATAGCAAATATCAACCTGCCTATGTGAGAAATGCAGTTTTCCAGGCAAACTTGCAACGTTCACATCATGACATGAAAACAAAACAGCTTTATAAGAGATCACAGAAGAACTTAGGTAAGACCCACCCAATTTTAGTGCACGACTGTGGAGAATTCTATTGGGAGCTGACTTTGATATTTCTAGAAGCTTCCCATGGTAGCAAACAAATGGCATTAATAAAATGAGCATACATTTGTTGAATCAATGATAACCCTTATCTTCGGTCCAGAAATGGTATTTTTACACCTTTTTTATATCTTTTTTACATAATTAATTTAATATAAATAATAAAATAATTTTCACAAGAATAAATAATATAATTTTGTTTCAATCAAATAATATGAATTTAATAATGTAAAAATAATACAACTCTATCTTTTTGTTAGTAAACCTTCATCATTACTACTCGTGATTTCCTTATTGACTAAATATATAGATGCAATGGTCACACGTTATATAACGGAGAATTATTCTAATAAAATGGATTAAGCTTAAGAAATTTTATTTCTGAAATGGTTTCTCGGAATTATTTTGTCAACATTTATGAGAGATGGATAATCTACCAAACTTCTGAGTTCTAATGCAAAATGGGGCAGATAATGAAAGATGTTTTTTTAGAGTATGGTGGAACTTGTTTGTCTCTTTTTGTCTTATACATATATACACATGAAATTATTATCATGATTTTATATAGAATTTTTTTAGACAATTTTGAAGATCAAATGTATGATAAAGAAATTGGAGATAAGAAAACCAACAAAAGTTAGTTTAACGGATAAGAATCGAGACCTTTCCACTTGTAAGACTTAGGTTTAATTTTTATTGTTAATAATTATTTTGATAAGTAATCTATAAATATCACAATAACCAATCTTTAAGACTTGTAGCATATTTTAATTTGGAAATAGGGTAATCTCCCTTCACTTTATACTTTTATATATGTACAAAAGCTAATGGAAATAAGAAAATTTCAGGAAATTAAACAATTATTTTTATAGACAACTCTAGAATCACTAACCCGATTCACTTAGTTAAAATTATGAAATTTAACATCTTGAATATAACATCTAAAGCTTTCAATTATAATAAATACGTTAACATTAATCTTTAAAATTGAGATTACACTTTTTTTTCTTCAAATCAAGTTTGGAAATATCATTAAATAGTGCAAATCATAAACCGTAGGTAGAATATATTTTTATCTCTCGGAACTCTTTTGTGATTTCTTGGTATTCTTATATAAATAAAACATCATTTTTTTCCTCCTCTTTCTGGTGACTTTATCTAATAAAAAGGGTCAGCTAGGTGCTGGCAAAAGAAAGAACAGACGCTGTACCATAAATCCATGAAATAAAACTCAGAATGATTTCAAGAATCAGATCCAGTGATCACTGGCTCGTGAAACCTTGTCCTCATCTGTCTAACTTTTTCTCTTTGATGGAATTTATCGCACAGTGGTTTATTGAAAACAAGAACCGAATATTTAGTGCGTGTCAACTCAACTATCTTAGTGCTTTCTATGGTGCCAGAAAATTTGATGGGATATATCACTCATATCGTCCTTGCCATTCGTCGTGCAACTCGTTCTTGTATGCGTAAGGGGTATCGTGATCTTTGTTTTCACATTTACAATTGGTGAACTTACAAGTTAGCTTAAATGATAAGTAAGTTTGAAAACAATTGAGAGGCCTTTATAATATCAATAGTTTAAGTTCGTAAAAAGTCACTTGAGGGAGGGACAACTTCAATACCCCGAATGAGAATAATTTAATATCCAAAAAGTGAGAAAATACTCGTATAAACTTACAAAAAAAATTGTGAGTACATTAAACAACATTTATAAGATTTCACTTTCTTCTTTGGTGCCATTATGAAACACCATTGTGGAAATTTGAATTTTCTAAAGCTCTTAAAAAACATTAAAGGATAAATTTTAAAGAGAGAATTAGACCTACTTATTCATACGTAGGTTCTACAAATTATGTATTTTTCTCTATAAATTTATTCTATAAAGATCATTAACAACTTGAGAGAGTTCCAATCCCGTTATGAAATTATTTAGGGCACTAACAAAATGAATCTTATTATAAGCCTTCGCTCTTAAAAATAGTATATTTAGAGGCACCGGAACAGAATTAACTCTACTTTATACCATCTATATCCAAAATAACTAAGAAGGAAAGATACCTGTATTTTTATAGCAAGCACTGAAACTAAGATCTTGGGAAGATATGTTTGCTACCCAAAAACCATGAAATGTGAAACAAGATTTCTAGGTCAGAGGTAGACAACTAATTACAATCCTATTAGTTATCTTTCTTAATTCGTTTTGGTGCCTATCAATCCTCTTGTTGTGGTAAGTCAACATCACATTTTGTCCTCTTATACAGTACTGGGTTTGCAGGGCTTGTGCCTTACAAAGGTACAATCAAGCATGCATCAATTAGCTTTATTGTGTCCTTCTACTGACAATGACACTATAGTGCCTCGTCATTTATTTAATAAAATTTGATACGTGCAGAAATGTCGCTTAAAGAGTTAGCAACAGTGTTGAATGGTAAAAAATATATCTATATCTTATATTTTTATTTGATAACTTAATAGCAAACGCTTAAAAAACTTGATGTGTTTTGTCCTTTTTTTTTTTTGTGTGTGGGATGGGCCTATATTTGTGCCACTTTGATGTCAGAGTAATGAAATGAATCAGCACCAAGCTAGGAAAAGGTAAGCATTAGAGCCAACATATAATGATGAGTTCAAAACTCTATAAATCTAACGAGTTTTCCATGCTTAGAGGCCAGCAAGAGAGATCGTTGGCAAAGGTAGCGGAAAAAATGAAGAGTTTACTTTGCTCCATGGTGATTTCCCGGAGAAATAAGCCTTATGTTGTAATGATCTTCACTCAGTTTTATTGGATTGATCATGCCCACGTGATCTCTCTACTCTTATTCACTGTAACAAACACCGCAAATAACTGGATATATTATAGTGTTCTTGATCCTTGTATATTTGTTATTTGAATTTCAAACTTCTCCGGATATAGTGTAACAAATTCCTTTGTTTACGCTTACACTTGTTGTATAAATACTTCTTCATGAATACAAGAATGTATGCATCTTTCCTTCAATATTCATTACTTCTATATGGTATCAGAGCCAAACTAGGCTTTCACCAGCTTCACTTCGATCCATGGCCTCTGACTCATCCACAGCTACTGCAACCAATGCAGCTTCTTCGTTTGATCCCAAAGACCTTGTACAGATCAACACAGTCACTCAGCTTCCTATCAAACTCAACGGAACCAACTATCCTGCTTGGCATAAACAGTTTAGATCTCTTCTTATTGGTAATGACTTAGTAGGTTATGTTACAGGCACCTACCCTTGTCCTCCCCCTACCATCACTCATGGTGATACAGAATCTGTCAACCCTGCACATCTCTACTGGATTCGTCAAGATCAACTTCTTTATCTTGCTCTTCTTAGCTCCTGTGATAGTGATGCTCGCAGCATTATGAGTTCTGCAGACACTTCAGCTGAAGCATGGGCTAAACTTCAGCATGCTTACGCCAACCGGTCTCGTTCTCGTATCATGTCTCTCAGGGAACGTCTAGCATCCATAACTAAAGGAACCTCCTCTGTCACCACCTATCTCAATACTATCAAAGGCCTGGCAAACGAGCTCTCTCTCATTGGTCACCCACTGGATGATCTTGATCTCGTCATTTATACCCTTAGTGGTCTCGGTCCCTCCTTCAAAGAGCTCACAGCTTCTCTTCGCACCAGGGAATCTCCCATAACATTTGATGGCTTATTTGACATTCTTGTTGACTATGAATTATTTTTGCAGCGTGAAGAAAAGCTTCAAAGTCCCCCTCCTCTCACTGCCAATTATATCAGACGTAGCTCTCCTTCTCCATCCTCTTTTCGGCATCCCGGCTCCTTCAAACGACCTCAGTCTGGTCTCCTTGGGACAGCTCCTTCTCCACATCATCGTTCTTCTGGTCACTTGCCTTTCTCCTCCCTCATTTGCCAATACTGTGACAAAAAGGGTCACAGTGCTAAAGACTGCTTTCAGATAAAAGGATATCCTCCTAAGCGTTCTTCACCGGCTGCTCATTTGGTCAATGCCTCTTCTCCTCCCACTAATGACTACTGGCTTTTGGACTCGGGCGCCTCTCATCATGTCACCAATGACTTCGCCAATCTATCTCTTCCCACCCCTTTTCATGGTTCTGATCAGCTTCATATTGCTGATGGCCAAGGTTTGCCCATTTCACATACTGGCTCTACTACTCTTTCCACTTACTCTCGTCCTTTAACCTTATCTAATATCTTATGTGTTCCTTCCATCAACAAAAACTTGCTATCTGTCTCTCAACTCTGTAAGACTAACAATGTTTCCATTACTTTCTTTCCTTCTCATTTTGAGGTCAACCAGCTGAGCACCGGAGCCTTACTTCTCAAAGGACCGAATGAAGATAACCTTTACAAGCTCTCCGTTTCTTCATCTCCTCAAGCTCATCATACTGCACTCCAATTTTCCTCCCAACAATGGCACTCACGTCTCGGGCACCCAGCTTCCAAGACTCTCACTCATGTGCTTCGTGCTCATAATTTATCTGTTTCAGCTTTAGATATTAATCCTTGTACTTTGTTTTCCAAGGCTGCAATTGCCAAGGGAATGAACCCTTATGTATTTGTTGTTTATCGGCAAGCCTTCGCATTGCTTGCGTTGTCTCCCTTCGCTTTCTTCGACAGGTTATTCACAGTTCTATTATCTTCAGCACCCGCTCCATTAATAAATCCTTTTACTTACACTTAAAAAAAACATAACAGTTTCTTAAATCTGCAGTAAACAGGGTGCTTCATTGTCATCCAAGTTACTGTGCAAAATCTTTCTGGTTTCCCTATTTGGGTATGTGAGTAGCTTTATCTTGACCCAATGATTTCGTTTCATCTATGTTTGGACAAAAATTGAAGTCACTAACATATTGGTATTAAATTTGTAAACTTACTTAATTTTAGTTTTTAAATTTTCTAGTGCATGTTAATAATTTTTAAATTTTTAAAAGTTACGAATTATTTCTTAAGACACTTGATAAAAAAATAAATGTGCGATGAATTTGATACTTTTAAAGACAAATTTATATATTTAAGGAAATTCGAGAACTAAAGTAATGTGTTTATAAATTCAAAGATCAAAATGTTAATTGTACTCCTAGAAAGTGACATTAATACTAACAGTCCTGTTGTGCACGTGCTTAAATGTGCAGGTTAACACTGAGTTCAAACCTTTACTATGTTGCAATCAACAATACCTCTGCAACATTTGCTGCAGCCACCACAAACACCATCCCTGCCATTACTTTTTTCATGGCTGTTATAATTAGGTAAATGAGAAATAGCCATTTTTATCTGGAAACAGAAGTAAAAGACTTTAAATTTTTTCTAGTTTTCTTATATTAGTGTAAAAGGGTTTTTGAAATTTTAGGGTGGAAAGCATTTCCTTGAAGCATATGCATGGGATGGCCAAAATTTTGGGTTCTATTCTGAGCCTTTCAGGGGCAATAATATTTGCTTTAGTCAAAGGACCTCCTGTAGGTTTCATGAAGTGGTATCCCGCAAACCAGAAGCATATCTCTCATTCATTAACAACAGTTCATTCCAAAGGGGATTTTGTCAAAGGATCTCTTACGATGCTCTCAGCAAACACTGCTTGGTGTTTGTGGCTTATTTTGCAGGTATGTTAATCTCATTAATTCTTTCCCTCATATTCTCACAAGCACCTGATGGATGACATATTTCTTTCTTCATCTCTAGAAAGCATGGACATACAGAATAGACATAGATACTACGACACAATAAATTATGAAATGTCCATTTATGCTTTAGAGTATTACGTCATATTAATACATGTATGTTTAACACATTTTGGACATAGGCATAATTTCTTTTTTTTAAGTGTCAGTGCTTCTTAGAAGACGTTTAGTATACTGTTATCTTAAACTCTAGTGTTTTGAATGACAGGTGAAATTCAAGATACTTGTATACAGTACATTAGTATTTAAGATATTTTGTGTCACTCAAGATATTTGGATATTATTCTGAGTCATATTTCATGCCACTTGAAAATTATGAGAATCTCACATGTCATCACTTTTATTGTACATTTTATGAAATACCAATTTATATATTTTCTATGACATTTTTTGATTGTCATATATACCAAATAGAATAACTTTAAATATAATAATATGGTTTCACTTACCACAGTACCTAACATTTCGAGAAAGTTGAAAATTAACATTGTATCAAACGGCTCATTAGTTCATTCTAAAAATTTGGCCTTTTTTTTATGGGGGGGTCATGAACTGGTGCACAAATATACTTGTTTCAGGGCTTCGTTGTAAAGCAATACCCAGCAAAATTTCGCCTCACTACTCTACAATGCTTCTTTAGCTGCATACAATCAGCCGTTTTGGCTGTCACAGTGGAAAGAGATCCTTCAGCATGGAAGCTTGGATGGGACATTCACCTTCTTTCGGTGGCATACTGTGTATGTTTTATCATATTGTGCTTAAATCATTATTTTGTGCTGCAATTACGATTAATTAGATATAATAATGTTAATTGTTAACAAACCAACAAACCCGTAATTTCTTTTATGCTTAGAGTATATATATATATATATATATTGAAATTTGGATCCCTTGGTGAAAAAGATTTTGATAACAATTTAAAAGGCTTTTGTTTTTTTATATGGAAATTTGTATTTCTGCAGTCCTAGTGTCTCAAAGGACCTTGAACTCATAAATAAGAACTATGAATTATTAATACATCAAATTTGAAGCATTGTTGTGTCTAATACATATTTGACATTAATATTAGGCAACACGCAAAACTTAAAATTATATTTAGACACTATACAGTATAATACTTAAAATTATATTTAAGCATTTCATATTTTATAGTATTATAATATTTATGAACATTGTTAAACTGACAAAGCCGTTTATCAAATTGACTTAGATTTTTTAAGATTATACCTATTCATGCAACCTGGTGGGCTAAACAGGCTAGTTACGTTCCAGAGCTTTTTTTTTTTAATTTTAAAATGAGTTAAATAAATATAAAATTTTCATTAAAAAATTATAAATATAATATGCATATATATATATATATATATATATATATATATATATATATATATATATATATATATATATATATATATATATATATATATATATATATATATATATATATATACAAAATAATAAATCAAATTAAATAAATCAATTTGTTTAGATCCATTTTTTTATTACTTTTTTGTGAATTAGTCTGCACTAGTCTATTTTGACAATACAAATTAAATAAATCAATTTGTTTAGATCCATTTTTTAATGAAATTAATTTTTAATATTCAAACCTATTCAATAAACAGATTAATCCATAGACCACGGCTCATTTTGACGGTATTACGTATCTCGATGTTGGTGCTTGCTTGCTCTACCCACTGAGTTTATCTCTTGCAATCAGTAACCAAGTGCTCCTCTATCTTGCTAAACTGGGCAAAAAGGAAAATTCCTTTTTATACCAAAGTGGTTGCATTTCTCTTCAAGGTGATAGGGGAATGTCATATTCATATCCCACTGTTTTTTCATCATGGAATAGTCATTATTATAACAGGACCAATACTGCTCCCAATCCCACCATAAGAAAACTCCCTTGACGTATGAGATCTTAATGGACCACACCTCTAACTATTATCTTTTTCATTATTTTATTACAAAAGAGGCTTATGACTTAAAAAGATAAAAGATAGAGATGGACCTCATCGAAATTTTAAATAATTAAAATTGGTGCAGATTGATGCCATGTAAACTATTAGCTTATGAACAACTATTAATTATTAATTCTTGTTTAGCATTAAACTCACAACCAATTCTTTATGACTTGATTTGCGTGCACTCTGTAGTTAACTCAAAAGATGAGATGATTAGATGAGAAAATTTTAGAGTGAACTAAATAATTTAGTTCTTATATTTATGGATAACTTAGTTTTGGTCTTTGAATTTTTTTTGAGTATATGTGTAAAAATATCAAACTTGTTACATATTACATTTTTAGAGACTAATATGCAATAAATTTAATATTTTCAGATACCAATAAAATAATATAACGAGTTGATAATTTTATAGCCTAATTTATTCACTTAAAAAAATTAAACTAAAGTTAAATAAGTCTATAAATTTAAATACCAAATTGTTATTTTACTTTAAAAATTTAAATATAGTTATTTAAGTGTTTGAAGATGTTAATGAATTGCAAAAAATGTTGACTTGTTATATTTTTATTGGAAAACCTAGCAAGATGAATTGAAAAATATGCTGAGGCTTCTCCTAACACTAGTCTCGTTTTAACTTTCCTAAATGATCAACATCTTTGATCTTTCTACCTCATTTTCATCATCTAACAGGCCAATGTTGTTGGCAGGGTGTAATTGTAACAGGGGTTGGTTATTGGCTGCAAGTGTGCACTATAGAGGAGAAAGGCCCAGTTTTCACTGCAATGTTCACCCCTCTTGCTCTTGTAATCACTGCAATATTCTCAGCACTTTTGTGGAAAGAAACACTTCACTGGGGAAGGTCATCTCCATATTCATCCCTTCAATTTCAAAAACTACAAAAATTTAAGTGCAGTTTTATAAATATATAAGTTTAAACTACAATTAGGTCTCTTTATTTTAATAAATGATTTAATGTGGTCCCTCTTTTTTAAACTACACTCAAATTTTCTAGGACCTAATTACAATCAAGTCCCACTGTAAAAAAATCGTTTATTCATAAATGGCTTTTGATGATATAGCCATTAAAAATGTAACATTGACTACCTAATTATCATATGTTATGATTATTGCAAATAGATAATAACATTAGAAACAGTCCATTTAAGATTTTTAATGGCCATATCACTAAAAATTATTTATACATAGATGAATTTTTTTATAAAAATATTTGATTGTAACCTTCTAACATAAGAAATTAAAATGGTTTACTTTAGAACAGAGAAACTAAACTTAATCATTTGTTAAAATAAATAAAAAATACAAGTATAGTTAAACCAAGTATTTATTATGAGATTCTTCCTTAAAATTATAATGTACTAAGAATTTTTTTTTTGAAAGAATCAAGAATATAATCTTTAAAAAATAATATTCACGTATTATATTTTATTGAAAAATCCGATGACTAAGAAATTTTTAAGAGATCTTATGATTGATTTTCCTTCAAAGAATAATAACCATACCTTTTCCCTAAAATCTGATATATTTTTTAAGCATCTGATAAGAAGAATAATGAGGTCCATTGCTTTTGTTTTTCCCCTCTATTATGGCAGTATTGGTGGCACTATTTTGTTGGTGATTGGGCTCTACAGCGTCTTGTGGGGGAAGAACAAAGAGAGTGATGAAAGGGGCCCAATCCATCAAGACACAGAGGAAACCAGATTGGAGTGCATTACACAGAAGTGATTGATTAGACGAAATTAAGGAACATGATCGTCTTTCTTGATGAGGCCTTTGTCTGTATTATGTGTACATCTTGTCAAATTTGATTTTCTTTATTCCTTTTCTCCCTTTAAGATGTTTGTCACTAAAATGAAAGATCTTGTACTAAGAATGATCATATCAAGATTTTTCCCCCTTCTCCATTTTGTCCAAAGTATAAACTTCTGTATGGTCATGAATCATTGTGTAGAACAAGGACCACAAGCAGCTAATCTTCAGATTTTATGGATATATATTATCGGATGATTTCAGACATATTTCAGATCTTCTTGGATATTCATGCCCTCTTGTCCATCATGATTTTGTCAAAATGTTTCACATTAAAATAACATGTTTATTTTAAGAAGGCCGTGATTAATTGCGCTTAAGTGGTGTATGAGTCGATTGTCGCACTTCAACTAATTCATCTTCTTGATCCAAAGACAGACCATCTACACTAGGACTAGAGGTGGTGATACAGGTCCTAGTCCCCAGGTCCACGAGATCCTTCACTTGCTGCTAGTCTGCAAAAGAGGTTTAGCACTCGGTGGAGCCAAAGCTCCAAGACGGGACTCCAAAGATTAAGTCAACACCAAGCAAGAAGAGAAGAAAATGGATGCTTAATTAGTGAAGAATTCCTAGTCTTTCAGATAGACTCCTAACATTCAGGCCAGCTGATCAATAGGCTTGATATTTGAGGCCCTCTTAGCTTCCTGATAAATCATCAAGAGAATCTTAAAAAAAAAATTACAAAAAATTGTTGTAACCTAATCCCAAGAAATTGACAATAATTATGAGAAATTGACAAAGCTAATATTTGAACTCATGACTATGTCTTAATCATACATCACATATTTGCCTCAACTACCGGATCAACTTCTGAGGTTTTGTAAGAAGAGAATATTTATTGTAAGAGCATACCTATAAGAAATTAATATTGCCTTTTGTCTTTAAAACAATACATTAAAACGGGGAATATTGTAGTAAATCAATAGTTAATTCCTTAACTATTGTGTGAAGATTAGCACATTATGTAATAAAAAAAATAAAAAAATCATTCATTTAAAAAAAAGTACAATAGAAGTACGGATATATAGATCCATGGTGTTCTCATCAATTGCAGGAATTTTTAAAACCCTCAATTAAATGACTTTTCATTCATTATGTTTTAAGAAAATGACTTAAAAGTTCTTGTATTTATTGTAAATTCTATAAAATTTTAAAGAATGAGGAGGTTATTATTCTTCTATTAAAATTTAATAAAAGCAGATAAGAATAAAGCAAACTTCACATTTGGTTTGAGAAAAACTGGTCTACTTTATTTGAGTTTTACATTAAGGTGTATTTTACAAGAAAAATAGCAAAATCACAAGGTGAAAAAAAAAGACTTGGAAGTGCAAAGAGATAGAGGTTTCAGTTAGAGTAAACTAACAATTTAATTTTAAAATTTATAGATTTATTTAATTTTAATTTCTAGATTATATTAAGTATGTAAATTAATCTTTAAAATTATTAATTCATTTTAGATTAGTTATTTGGCTAAAGATTGAAAATATCAAACTCGCTGTATATTAATAATATGCAATGAGTTTGATATTTTTTTAAAAATAAATTGTGTACTTATAAAAAATTTAAAAATTAAAACTAAGTGAATATATAAATTTAAGAATCAAATTATTAATTTATTCATTTTATTTATAATGAGTTGGTGTGTATTTCGTGAGATATCCACCCTGCAGATGGAGGGAATTCTCCTGAGAAGTGAACATAGTTGGAGACATTAGTACATAAAATTAGATGTGTTTAAATTTAAGATATTTATTAGACAGATATTTAACTTCAAAAATTCTATTCTTTTCTTTCTTATGCGTTTTGGATCCTTTTTTTTTTTAAATGAAAGTTGTCATACCTTCTTAAAATCTTCTTATTAAATTAGTTGTGTGAGAACATTGAGAAATTCTGAATCTTTGTTCTTTATTTAAGCATTAATTATATCTATAAAGTTTCTATGAAGCCATGATATAGAGAAAAATTATTATTTTAAAGATAAATTCTTGAAAACGCCTTGCTTTAACATTCTTTGAATTTTTTTATTAGTAAAATGACAATAAAAATAATTTTCTTCATCATTACTAATCATGAAATTAGTGGCATGCATGTGTTGTATGTAGATTATAGTTTTCAACTTTTTTTAAGTGCATAGATTTATTTATAAAATTATCAAGTTGTTATACGTTAGTTATTTTTTTAATAACTAAAAATATTAAATCTGTTGTATATTAATCTCTTTAATAAATAATATACAATGAATTTAAATAATTTTATAAATTAATATATATATATATATTCAAAAATATTTTTTAAAAATTAACGTTAAGTAAGTTTATAAATTTAGGAATTGATTTATTCATTTACTCCAATAAATATTTAAGCTTTTATCAACATTAATTCAATTTTTTTAGAAAATTTTTGAGAGTATAAATTTAAATCCGCTAAATTAATGTTGAGGAGTCCATTGGTAAAATTGTTTGACTAAAATATTTATTCTTAGACAGAACTCCCTAATTACAATTTTTTATAATAAAAAAATGATATTTTCTAAACTCCAATCATCCAATGCGATTATAAAATAATTGGATAGTGAAATTAATCTGACCTTATCATCTCTCTGTTTGTTAATCTTAGAGTTGATGGCTTACTATTCCTCCTTGATTAGGATTGATCTAAATGGGAGGGTTAGTGGGCAAATGGGTTCATTGTTCATTGGTCATCATATGAAAAGTTGGCACTTATCACTCCATTTGGAGTTGGATTTTGTAACATCCCGTAATTTTTAGATATTTTTCTTAAAAAAATTTCACCTTACATATATGCATAGAAAATATTTCTACCATTAAGAGAACAAATAAAGAGGGAAAACCTAATAGGAAAAACATAAATTAGAAATAACATACTAAAGAGATGCAAAATTCTTGGATAAGAAAGATAAATTTTTAGAAACAAGTAAAGGTCTTAAAATTTCAAGAACATTGGATTAGGGTAATTTTTCTTAATTTAAAAACTAGAGTTACTAAGTTTAAAACATTTACCCATACATTGGGCTTTTACCTATGGACACATCATGTAGAATTTTTCCACTTCATATAAGTTTCTAACAAGCTCATTGGATAACCAAAGAAAGAAATAAAATATAGACTTGGACTATGATATAGTAATTGGACCAATAGCCCAAAAATTATGAAAATGTGACCAGACCCTCCAAGAAAGGTAGAATTTTATCCAAAGCAAATAAAATGGGTAGGAATAAACCCATAATGGGTAGGAATAAGCCCAAATCCAAGAGAAAAAATAAAATAAAATAAATTAGGTGATGATATAATAATGTAATAATAATAAAGATTAGGTTACATGGCATTAAGACAAAAATTTAGCAAGTGGTGTGATTCTACATTCATCATTTTGGCAAGTGGCATAATAATACAAGGCTTTAGGACAAAAACATCTATATCCTACACTCATAATTTTAGCAAGTGGTATGATAATACATGGTAATAGGACAAAACATTCTTATCTCACACAAATAATATCAACCAAATAATGGAGATTCAAGGACTAGAAATTTGCCACCTAAAAAGGCAAACATATCATACTTGTTTAAGACAAAAGAAAATGGAAATGAATTCCTAAATCAAAGGGACCTTGTCCCTTATCTTAAGAACATATCATCATAATTTTCAAAATACAAATCTCCTTTTCTTATGCATATCTTGACTAAGGAAGAGGAAGACAAGAACATAAGTTATTTGTTTTCCAAAAATTCAACAAAGTGTATCCTAATTGTGATAAGGTAAACCCATGATCATGAAAGGTGAATTATTTGGTGGCCTATATAAGAAAACCCACCTTTACAACATTAGAATTTCGTCCAAGTGAGGGAGAGGAAAAAATAGAAGCAAGGTAGAGTAAGGAAAGGAGAGGAAGAAAGGAAGAAAGAGGAAGGAGAAGTCTATGAGACTAAGTGCTCCAGGTAAGTTTAACAATATTTCTTTTTGAAGAAAACTTTTGAAATTTATAATATTTATATGAGATTTTGATCTTAGAACTTTTATGATTGGTCATGATATTGCTATATCATGTTACATATTGATCTTGCATGTGATGTATGTTTGAATACTTAGATTGGTGTAGATAGTTCTGCATGGTTATGGCTATGGGTGGCAGAATTTTTAGCTTCGGTGTTTTAATTTCTGAGAACAACCTATAAGGAATTAAAATAAATGGTTAACATATGAATTATAGATATATGTCTCACGAATTTTTAGCCACTGGAATCATTCCATTTAGAGTCCATATGAGGTAGATATGGTCCAATTAGTAGGAAAATATCAGAAAATGGTTCATCAGAGAACAATATGTTAGGATAGCTTCTGTATTTTAATTTCTGGGAATTATCTGTATAGAATGAAAATAAATAGTTAACATAATAATTATAGGTATGTGTGTCATGGATTTTTAGCCACTCGAATCATTCAATTTGGAGTCCATATGTGGTAGATATGGTCTGATTAGTAAGCAAAGGTCAGAAAATGGTTCATCAAGGAAGAATATGTTAGGATACCTTCTGTGTTTTAATTTCTGAGAATTATCTGTTTATAATTAAAATAAAAGGTTAACATAGGAATTATAGCTATGTATGTCATGGATTTTAAGCCACTGGAATAATTTAATTTGGAGTTCATATGAGGAAGATATGAGCTGATTAGTAGTCAAAGGTCAGAAAATGGTTCATCAGGGAAGATTATGTTTGGACAGCTTCTATATTTTAATTTCTAGAAATTATCTGTATGGAATTAAAATAAATGGTTAACATAAGAATTATAGCTATGTGTGTCATGGATTTTTAGCCACTGGAATCATTCAATTTGGAGTCCATATGAGGAAGATATGAGCTTATTAGTAGTAAAAGGTCAGAAAATGGTTCATCAGGGAAGAATATGTTAGGACAGCTTCTGTATTTTAATTTCTGGAAATTATCTGTATGGAATTAAAATAAATGGTTAACATAAGAATTATATATAAGTGTGTCACGAATTTTTAACCACTGGAATCACTCAAGTTGGAGTCCATATGAGGTAGATATGATTCGATTAGTAGGTAGAGGTCAGAACCTATCCGAGAAGAAATAACCTATACATTTAGGGAGTAATATCACCTTGATGTCTTAATATTTTGCTACAATGTTCAACATAATTGTTTTAGATAATTGTTTTATCTTGAAATTGACACCAAGATCACCTACATCGGAGTTATGCTCTGATTAGTAAGAGAAGGTTAGATAGAATGAAAACCTGCATCAAGAAAATAAAGAAATAAAATTAATATTTAAAAAAGAAGATGAATCTTAATAAATGACTAGTATAGCCATAGTCATTGCCATTGTATGAACTTCTTACCATCTTAAGTGTGAAATTTTGACATGGAAATATTTTATAAAGTGATATTTGAAATGGTTATGTTCATGGCATGATTACCAATGATTTTTGGTAATAATTATATTTTGATGAACATACTTGTTATTGAAAGCATATTTTTAGCTATCATTGTGAAAAGAAAAGAAATGAGCACGGTCACATGGCAATCCGTGTGGTGCACCAGTAGGGGACGCCCTACCAACGGTTATGATCATGATAATGAGAAAAGAAAGAGAAAGTGGGCCATGTCAGACGGAGCGAGAAAAGTCCGTACCGGAGAGTAAAGGATATTCACTCTGACCAGGGTAGTTTGAAATGAGAATAAGTTGATGGCCATCATATGATATTTTGAAAATAATTAATCCTGTCATACATATCATTACAGTATGATTCTTATGTGCGTAGATATAATGCATTCATGTGACCAAAGATATTTTCTGTAGTTTATACAGCTGAACATGACGTGATGAGCTTTATTGATGATGATTTATTGTTGAACTTACTGGGATTTAATTTTCACTATATTTCCATATCGTGTTCAGAAAATTAGTTATGCAGATTTTCTATAACTCTGGCTTTTAGTGCACGTTGGATCGAGTTATTCTATGATGGGCAGATCCTAAATAAAATGTTTTGTGAGCGAGTTAGCACAAATCCCGGTGAAGGTGCAACCACCCACACCTGTATCTCCGGAATTGGTCAACCAAAATAAACAAGATGTAAATATCTATGTCTTTGATATGTTGCATGTACGTTTTGATTAATGACGTGTATGTGAGTTCAATATTGTATAATAAAAAAAAAGATGTTACAGATTTCACCTAGAATCCTTTTTTTTTTTTATTATTCTGAAGTTAAATATGATAGAATTATTGAATTTAATTAATTGGAGTATTTTATTTAATAAAATTAGTTGAATGTTAGTTTAATACTATAAATTAAATATCTATTAATAAATGATTAATTGGATAGATTCTATTTTTTTGAATTTTAAACCAGTCAGATGTAATAAATGAGTGTAAGGTTAAAGGGGTGACTATATATAATAGATAAATAACTACCAATTTAAAGATAAATAAAATAATTAAATTTTGCTCCAATCTAATAACTTACGTTCAAACATG
This sequence comes from Gleditsia sinensis, assembly GCA_037074535.1. Lineage (NCBI taxonomy): Eukaryota > Viridiplantae > Streptophyta > Magnoliopsida > Fabales > Fabaceae > Gleditsia > Gleditsia sinensis. The sequence goes on along the minus strand of CM073463.1, from coordinate 67,903,652 downwards.
AAGAGTTACGGTTTATAAGACAAGAAGAGAAAAATTGAACAAGTTAAAGGTTCTTAAATTAATGAAAATTAGAAATAAGTTACTATTTTTTATAATCTAAAATTAATTATATTATTTTAAATTCAGTATCGAATATATAATAATTTCTATCAAAATCTCCAAGTGAGATATTCATATCTAAAATTAATACTTGAATTAATATTAATGAATAAATAATTTTTTAAGTAATTTTTATGAGTATATATAAAATTTTCTGTTATAAAAAAGAGAAAACAATCCCAGGCACATAATCTTATACATTAAAAAAAAAAATCAATTATTTGAAGTCAATAGATGTAGTTTATATATAAAGATTAAAGAGTTTGGATAATTTGTAGGAGATTTTAAGTTTAAATTAGACCTGGGTTTAATTAAATTAGCAGTTTTTTTTGTAAAATAATAAAAAATAAAAAATTGAGTCCAGACCCATATTTATTTTTCTAAGTTGGGTTTAGACTCATTTTAACATTAAAGCCCAATCCTCAGCTGAAATTCAATTTGAAGCCAAAATTCTTTTGTTTTTTTTTTTTTTTTTTTAAGCTAGATTTGGGTGCGATATATTAAGCGATGTCCTTGTAAGTATTTTTTTTTTTTTACCTTTTTTTATTATAAAAAAGTATATAATTTTTTTAAAAAATAAAAGTAAAATAGATTTTTTATTTTTTAAATTAATATTCTTATTATATGATTTTTATTATAAAATCCTATACAAATTTTTAAAAAAGTATGAATAAAATATTCTTTCTATATTTTATTAATATTTTTATTACATAGTACTCTTGAATACATTTTTAAAATAAGAGTAAAATAACTTATTTTTCTCTTATTAGTATCTTTATGACACAACTATCTTTTTTATTATAAAATTATATAAATTTAAAAAAAAAACTAAAAAAAATATATTATAACTTAATTTACATTTCTCAAATAACTTCTGTAAAAGAAAAACAAGTAAAATAAAAAAGTACTCCCTTAAATTTTGTTGTCTTTCCGAATATTATCTATACGGATTATTTATTCTCCAACTATTTTATCTTCGTCATTCAATTTTGTTTGGTCTTAATCTCCTAATTTTTTCTTTGTAATAGGTTATTATATTAGTAAAATATACAACAATCAAACTTTTTTTTAGTAGTCAAATTTGACTATACGAATCCAACGTCGTCACAATAATATATTATAAATGAGATCAATAAATAGATTATTAATTATTAAATATTTTTTTAATAATTTTACTAATAATTTTTTTTTTATTTTTTTATCTCTAATTATCGAACTGTTTTTCATTTGATTTACTTTTTTCAATAGTGCTTCTGCAGATTTTCTCTATACATGGCCAAACTACTTTAAACGAAATTCTATTATCTTTTTCACAATATATGCTACTCTAACTTTTTTTCTAATACACTCATTTCTAATCATATCTTTTCTAGAGTGTTCACACATTCAGCGCAACATTCTTATTTTTACAACATTAAGTTTATCTTCATATGATCTTTTAACCATCTAACATTCAATACTATACAATATAACAGATCTTATAACTATATAATATAATTTTTCTTTAACTTTGAGCAGTACTTTTTTTATCATAAATGATACTCAAAACTTTTTTTTATTTCATCCATTTTATTTAAATCATATAATTTACGTCCTCATTTATTTCACTGTTATTCTATATAATGGACTCAAAATATTTAAAGTTTGTGACTTTGTTTTAGTAGATGTTCTTCCAATTTTATTTCTAAATTCATATTTGTTTATTTTTTACTAAAATTACATTCTATATATTATATTTTATTTCTATTTATACGAAATTTATGTGTTTTAAAGTTTGTCTCCATAACTTTAACTTTCTATTTATTTCCTCTTTTGATTCACCAATTAAAAATATATCATTTGCAAAAGTTATACATCGAGACTTCAAATCTTGTATATGTTCAGTAATTGTGTCTAAAAATTAAGTTAAAAAAATATAAGTTCAGAAATTACCCTTTTGATGTAGCCCGATAGTTGTAGAAAAATCTATTGTGTCTCCATTTTGTATTCTCGTGCAAGTCATAATCCTATCATACATATCTTTGATTGTTCAAATATACGTAATATGTACTCATTTCTTCTCTAAAATCTTCTATAACATTTATCTCAACACTTTATCATATGCCTTTTTTAAATTAATAAAAATCATACATAGATCTTTTTGCTTCTTTTAATATTTTTTCATTAATCTCCGCAATAAATAAATTGCTTCCATGATTGACCTTTTTAGTATGAAACTAAATTAATTCTTTGTAACTTAAATCTTTTGTCTTAATTTCTATTCAATGACTTTCTCACATAGCTTCATAGTATGGGCATTAATTTAATCCCCTTATAGTTGACACAGTTCTATATGTCTCTTTTTTTAATATATATAAGAATTAAAGTACTTCTCTTTTATTCATTTGGCATTTTTTAAAGTCTCATTATCACATTAAACAATTTAATGAGTCAACTTATGTCTTTCTTACCTAGACCTTTCCACACTTCAATAAATATATTATCAGGTCTTACTATTTTGCTATTTTTCATTCTCTTCAAAACCTTATCTATTTCAAACTCCTAAGTTTTACAATAAAATATATAATTGTAATACTCCTCTACAATATTTAATATATAAGAATAATAAGCCAACTCGTATCCTTCATTAAAATTAAAAAGCCCTTAAAAGTAATTATTCTATCTTTTTTAAATATTTTACTCTCTTATCAAGACATTATTTTCTTCATCTTTAATACATTTCACTTGATTTAGATTTTTTATTTTTCTTTCTCTACCCTTTGCCAGTTTAAAAATTTATTTTTCTTTATCTTTAGTTCTTAAAGATTGATATAACCCTTCAAAAATTTTAGATTTTATTTCACTTACAATTTTTTTAATATCTTTTTTAACAACTTTATATTTTCTTAATTTTCATTATCGTTACGTAAGTGATACATTTTATAACACTTATTTTTAATTTTAATCCTATTTTAAATCTCTGCATCCCACCATCAAAATTCTGTACCCTTTAGTTCAACGATTTTTGATTCTCCAATAATCTCTTTTTGCTATTTTTTTTTAATTCTTTTAACAACTTCATTTCACATATCATTAATATTTTTTTGAACCTCCTAAAACTCTTCTTCTTCCACCTGATTTAGTTTATAATCCAACAAAATTGATATTTTCGTAACCAAACTCTTTCAGGAACCTTGTAACCGTCTCTATTTGGCTCTTGTACGTATTACAGGATTGTTTGTCAAATATAAATTTCTCTATTCTTTTGTGTCTTCTTTTAATTTATCTCTATAATTAAGAAATAAATTTTGTCACACTTAATATTAGATTGATTTCTTACATAAATATCTATTAGGCTAATTAAATAGATGAAAAATATTATTATTATTATTATTACTACTACATAGTTTTTTACTGTATGTTAAATTAATTTTTTACCATGCATGAAGGAAACAAAAGGATAAAATAGTTAAAAATAAATATTTGGTATTTGGTATTACGGAACATCAAAGAAGAAAAAAAATTGAAGAAGTGCTTTTTTATTTTTTATATATTTTTATAGCAATATATTTAGCATATTTAGATTAAATTACCATGTATTTTATTTTAAAAAAAATTGTATATATTTTTATAATAAAAAAATATTAATCAAAAAAATATTTTAATCAAAGAAAAACTTTTTTGCAAACTTCTTTTACATTTGGAATAAGTCATGTTAATCTCCTTTATTTTTTCTTCTACATTTTTTAAATATCAATTATATTATATATATTTGATTAAAAATATTTCTATAATAATTATAATATTACTCAATATTAAATATCATATTTATAATAAAATAATGATATTTTAAATTGTTCATTTATTAATTTTAGATATTATATTATATAATATCTAAAATTAAAATATGCATACTGTTCAACAATCTCACGCTACCTAAATCGTCGCATCCTTATCTTAAATTTCCACACGCCTCTCCGCACGATATCCGTCCTCCGCGCAGGCATGAAGCACGAACTCAACCGAGAAAAAAATCTAGGATGGACGCCGTTGATCTTGGTCACAAGGAAACAGGACACGGAGGTTGTAACAGAGTAAGGTCAACCGTCAAGGGCAAAACCGTAGTTTAACCCGTTCGAGTGGGACTTCATTAAATTAAACAAAAATCAACAAAAAGAAATAATTTTGTTGAATTTATTATTAGGTGATTAGAAATTAAGCAGCTTTTCCTGTTCGCTCCAGTTCAGGGTTGGATGGATTCAATAAAGGCATCGACTCCGTGTTTTCAGAGTCAGAGGCTGTGACAGCGAGAGAAAAAGAAAGGAAGAGAGTCGGAAAGTGCAGCATCTGGGCGTACCTGATCACATATGGGATGATTTATTTCTTCTGATCTTCATTCAAGGTACGCCTCCTCCTCTATCTGAATGCAGATTGAAGTAATTTTCTAGTCCTTTGCCTCTGTATTTTCTATTTTCCATTTCTGTCTAGTTTTCTCTGCACTTTTGTTTTTCTTCTTCACTGAGATTGGGCTGCCTATCGGAAACTTCCAGACCCTGATTTTTCTTGATCCGTTTAGTAGAATCGATGCTTGTTCTTCTGGGTTCCCTTGGCGGCTTTCGGAAGTTTCTATTTTTCTAGTCTAGGACTCTGGGTTTGGTGAAATTTCCACTTGGGTTTTCTTTGGTTTCTTGCACTTATTGGTGTCTATTAGTTTGGGGTTTCGTTTTCGGTTTCTAAGAGTTTGTATTTTTATTTTTAGGTTGCAGTTATTATAATTTCAGGGTTCTATTGGAGAGTTCTGGTCTTCGTGTACTCATTATAGATCTCAGAGGGGAATCTAGTTTGGCACTGAAGTTCGATATTTCAGGTTAATGTCTTTTTTTCCGCTTGCGTGCTTGTGTGTATCTATGTGTGAGAGAGACTTTAATTTGATTCTTGGCCTAGTAGCCCCCAAACAAAAGTAAAAGAAAGAGAAAAGGCTGAGAAATCAGGCAATTAGATTCCCCTTATACAAAATTAGGGTGATGATGATTCACATGTAGTAAAGGGACATGTAATTTTCTTTATTTATTTCTATAAAAAAATAGTTGAATACAGATATAGTTTGCACCTTTGCCCTTGTCTCTTTGTGGTGAAGATTGGTAGAAACATAATTCTTTTGCTAAGCTTAAGATTATATCATTTGGGTTTGACTGCTCCTTTTAAGAAGTCAGATTTAAGATTCAATATATCAGTTTTAAAACCTGTTAAAAAATGTTTCTGACAAAAGTCTGGAATTTTACGCTGCTTTAGTCTTTAGAGGTCCATGTGATAGGCTTTCTTTTATGAGAATCTCCTCTTTTTTTAATCACTTTGTGCTTTTCCCTTAATGTCTTCTTTCTCTTTTTTTCCTTGATGACTAAGAATTGAAGCTCGAATTTTAATTAAAGTATGGATGATTTGCAGTTCTTCACCCTCCTAAGACTAGTGAGTTGTGACATCATCAAATAACTAAAGTGGAGCATTCATTTTTGAATTGAAGTTAGTTGATGACATATTAATTTCTGGGCCTGTCAGTGTATTGGAGCAAATGTCTTTCCGCAGTATAGTTCGTGATGTCAGGGATGGTTTTGGAAGCTTATCAAGGCGGAGTTTTGAGGTAAGGCTTCCTGGCCATCACAGGAAGTCACATAGTTCAGTCCATGAGTTGCAGGAACAGCCTCCAGTGATACAGAATAGCCGCTGGGGTAGTCTTCCCCCTGAACTTCTCCGTGATGTTATCAGAAGATTGGAAGCAAGTGAGAGCGCGTGGCCTGCTCGTAAGCATGTGGTTGCATGTGCCGCTGTGTGCAAGTCCTGGAGAGAAGTGTGCAAAGAAATTGTCAGCAATCCGGAGTTCTGTGGGAAAATTACTTTTCCTGTTTCCTTGAAGCAGGTGAGATAATTGTGATCTTCTATACTCCGTCCAAGATATATTTCAAAAGAATTACTTTGCTCATTATAGATAACTAATTTGGAACACTATGATATTCTGCAGGTTTATATTAAGCTTTCATTCTTGTTTTGATTTTGTCTTGCAGCCTGGACCTAGGGATGGAATGATGCAGTGTTTCATCAAGAGAAACAAATCTAATCTAACATATCACCTCTTCCTTTGCCTTAGTCCTGGTAAGATTATGTTTTACTTTGTTGCCAGTTGCCACAAATATATATGCACCTTGTTTTGTGATTGATTTAAAGTTTATAAGTGATGTAATTAACCGATTTAGGGCATTGGTTGTGTGATGTCATTTACTTTTTTCCTCATCAACCCCAGCTGGCTTTATCTTTCAATATTGAACTTTTTTATTTCATTTTGATTGTTGCTAATCTTTAAATTTTGGTGGCATCATTCTAGAAACAGAAATGCTGGATTATTTGGTTGAATTGTATGCATGCCAATAGAAGAAAATATACTTAAAATGAGTAATTTTGATGCCATCAGGAGATAGATTTTATTAAGAGCATCCATATGATAGAGGTAACGTTTTACCCTAATTTGGTTTTTATCAATATTAATTTATTGAGCCACCTGGCCATATTTATTTACCTTGGCCAGGTTATTTGCTCTTTCATATGGCCTGCTTATGGATTTCCTGTGTTCTTTGTATGAGTTAGTGAATATAACTTTTGTTTGCCAAGCTTTGAGAGTTTCACGCCACATCTTGTCTATTGTTTACGAGTTTCTGTATTATTAATTTCATATTCTTTATAGCATAGTGTCTGATTGGGTGCATGTTTGCATTTGGAAAGGGTTTAGTTGTGTGATGTGCAGGTTGACCCTTTCCTGAAGTTGGTTGGAATTATGAGTAAATAGTCCATAGTTCTATGCTTACTTTGATGACAAATTAACTTTCCATATACCAATTTTAGTGTATTGGTTTTATTGTTTACTATGTTGGCTCCCTACGAGATACAAATACTTCAAAAATGGAATTTATTATGTCCTATACATGTTCAACATTCATATCAAACACAATCTGATACTTCAAATTATACTTGGTCAATACATATTTTGTCCTATCGCAATATTTGTACTGCGTCCCGTATCTGTTTCAGTATCCCTGCATCTTACTTGGCAGCTCAAATGGCATAATAAGTTCCTTATTTTGATCTGACAATTATGTTGCTGTAACTGTAGCATATAAATATGCATTTAACAATATGGTCCCTAGTTATCTTTTTCTGTGGAACATGTTCTGAATTCAATACTGGTCCCGCAGCCTTGGTTGTTGAAAATGGGAAGTTTCTTCTCTCTGCAAAACGGACTAGAAGAACAACTTGCACAGAGTACATTATATCAATGGATGCGGATAACATATCAAGATCTAGTAGTACGTATATTGGAAAACTAAGGTATAGCTTTTTAGGTTTCTTTAGTCTCTGACTGCAAGACATATATTTTGTGCAATTAGTATTGGTTTTTGACAAATTTCTGTTTTGATTGAGTTAGCTAAGAACTAAATTTATGCATATGTCTTAGAATTTCAAAGTAATTTTTGTGGAAAGAATATTAACTGCGGTCTTGAATATGCTTGAATTTAGATGGAAATCAAGGAAAAAGTCAAGATCTTTCAACTGTCTGACCTTAAATATTCATCTACTAATATCTTTGCAACCCCCTTTCTATCGCTCCAATGCTTATACATTATTGATGTGGGACGACTATTTGGTTAATATGTTCATTTATATATAGCATGTTTCATTAACTGTTACATATTGAGCACCGGAAGTTACTTGTCAATTTGCCAAAACTTACATTTGAGGAACCGAGACCTGAACGTACATTTTATAACAATTCTACACGGAAAAGAAATACTAGTATAGTCTTTTTAAGAACTCTTAATTGCATGAAATAATATATAGAGTAATTTATGAGCTCGCGGAAAAACACTTGTGAAAGGAGGCAATTTTGTACTTCAAGGAAGATTAGTTCTATATCCAAAAGTGTAGAGATACTTGTGCAAACAAAAACAAATAGAATAAATTAAATTCGCCTTTTCCGACGTTTTTGAAATTTATACTTGCACTCTAGTTTTAATTTAAGAGGGTGAGCCTTGGCGCAACGGTAAGGTTGCTGTCTTGTGACCTGGAGGTCACGGGTTCAAGTCCTGAAAACAGCCTCTCCACTTGTGGGGGTAAGGCTGCGTACATCTTCCCCTCCTCAGACCCCATCAGGTGGGAGCCTCGTGCACTGAGCCACCTTTTTTTACTCTAGTTTTAATTTATATGAAAATATTCCCTTCATTGACAAAAGTGTTAATGAAGCTTATACTTTATGCATTTTTCCTTTTAAAAACTCAAAAATGACTTAATTCAATGCTTTAAAAATTATCAAAAGAACAAATTAATGCTTATGAAAACTTAGAATAGGGAAGGTTAGTGTAATTTTTTGGAAACTTGAAGGGTGAGTGTAGATTTCATAAACATTAACGGAGTTTCTTTTCTCAACTTGAAACTAGAGAGGGTGAGAGTAGAATTTTTACAAATGTTAAAGGAGAAGAATGTAATTTATTCTAATAAATAAAATAACTAATAACTATAGTTGAACTTTTTCCTTCTTATGAGTTATACTTGAGGGATACCCAATGTGCATGTGTATTAATCTTCCCCTTTCTGTCTTTGCTAAAATAATTCTACACATTTCTGCTTAGAAAATGTCTATATTGGAAATATTCTTGTTGAATGCATGATTCTCTAATTATTTTAGATTTGCTTGATGTAATTTTAATGTCCTACTCTTGCAAGACGTTCACTTAATTTAGTATTCATGCCTTGTCAAATTTCTCAGATTAATCTAATACATGTTCCAGAAGCGTTTTGGTTGTTTGAATTTTATATACAATCAGCAAATAGATAATGTACTAGAGATTACTTTGTTTCTGTATTCTCCTGGAATTATAAGCTTAAACTGTGTTATTTTATTTTGTTTCAGGTCTAATTTTCTTGGCACTAAATTTATAATATATGATACACAGCCCCCCTATAATAACGCTCAACCGTCTCCACCAGGCCGAAGCCGTAGGATCTATCCTAAAAAGGTTTCTCCAAAGGTCCCTAGTGGCAGCTACAATATTGCCCAGGTCACCTATGAGCTGAATGTGCTTGGTACTAGGGGCCCCCGGAGGATGCACTGCACCATGTGCTCAATCCCTGCATCAGCTCTTGAGCCTGGTGGAGCTGTCCCAGGCCAACCTGAACTTCTTCCCCGCTCACTTGAGGACTCATTCCGGAGTATATCATCATTCTCAAAATCAATTGACAACTCAGCTGATTTCAGCAGCTCTAGGTTCTCGGACATTAATTGGGCCGGCAACGAAGAGGATGAGGGAAAGGAGAGACCACTAATTCTTAAGAACAAGGCACCAAGGTGGCATGAGCAGCTGCAATGTTGGTGCCTCAACTTTAGAGGTAGGGTGACAGTGGCCTCTGTCAAGAATTTTCAGCTTATTGCTGCAACACAGCCTGCAGCTGGTGCTCCAACATCATCTCAGCCTACGCACCCGGATAATGATAAGGTTATTCTTCAGTTTGGCAAGGTAAGCAAGGATATGTTCACAATGGACTACCGATATCCCCTCTCAGCATTCCAGGCTTTTGCCATCTGCTTGACTAGTTTTGACACTAAACTAGCGTGTGAATAGTGACTAGAAATTTGGTGAGAAAATTAGAATTCAATCTCCACTATAGGTATTTTTAGGATGGTAAAGTTGCACGCAGTCATTGTATACTTCATAGTATAACTGTAAATTAAAATTACAGAACAACATGTGCTCTTTGGGGAGTCCAGTTCTATTTGCTTCCTTATTTTCTCCTTTTCATGGGTTATTATGCCTTAAAACAGTCTCTCAGACTTTGTTCTTGTATGCTTCGTGGAAAAAAGAAAAAAAAAGTTTAGGATTTAGTAATTTTGTTTGGATTTGAAGAAAATGTAGTTGCTCTTAATATCTATATTCTGGTCCAACGTTAAGAATGTTATTTGCTTTTGGGATACTTGGATTGGTACCCAGGGGAATGCTTGAATACAATATTCCGAAGTTGGATATTTTTTCAAAATATACCTCTTCTGAAAATACTTATTCCAAATAACCCACTCTTAAAATTATGTGAAAAACACTTATACCTATCAAACTATGGATAGAGTGAAAAATTGGGGCATATTGGAGCCTTGGCTTAAGAAGATAGCCATGTGCTCGTCCCGTGTACTCTTGGTGTTAAATTAAATTGAGGTCTTTGAAATTAGACAATAATTGGAGGGGTAAAATGTATTATTCCTCAAAATTGATTTTCTAATTGGCCAATTTTGTGTCAATTTCCTCAAAGACCCTTACATATTTGATATATTAAAAGTAAGTTATTTAAATAAATTATGTATAGATATATAAATATATCCAGTAAATTATATTACAAAGTGTATTTATTTAAATATTTATTCATAAACAGCTTTATTATTATTATTATTTTGACAATAAAAAGCTTAATTTACATGAGAACAAATATACTAAATGGAATTGAGGTTTGACTTTTTGATCCATATGAAAATAATGGGCCTTGCCTAGCCCGTTTCAAGTGAGTGCCATGGACTAGTTTAGGCCGAACCAAGTTGACTGGCCCAAGTCTCGTATTCAAACAACAAAGCCATTTCAAATTGTGTGCCATCAAAACCTTCAACTCTACTTTGTACAACTCGTATAATATTCAGTAGTTTGTAATATTCAGTAGTTTATAGTCTGGTTAAATGTAATATTCAGTAGTTTGTAGTCTGGTTAAATGTATTGTAATTTTATAATTTTGATTAGTACTAATTAAGAGGTGTGTTGCCTTTTGATATGAAATTTCTGTCCTCTTCAGAAGTGCAGGCTTATTTTATATGTTGTATATTTGTTGTGTCTTGCTAAAGCTTCTGTAAGTTTCAGGCTTATCTGTTTATTGAATATTATGATCTGTTGATCCGTCCAAAAGAAAAAAAAAACTCGTGTTGCCATTCAACCCTAAGCTTTTTGTTTTGCAACACGCTTTGGTTGAGACCCCTCCACTTTCTTTGGCTTTTTTTTTTCTCTCCTAGTTTATTAATGTTGTGAGTTTCCTTCTTCCTCTTTGAAAATTTTCTTCTCTTCTTAGTAAAATTTTTTTGGCTGATCAAGATTATAGTTTTTTTCATTAAGATATACAATTTTCCTCCTCTTTTTGATATAGAAGAAAATGGTTGAAAATTGACATTGGAGAAAGAATTGATAAGCGTACTAACTATTCTTAAAAAAATTTCTGAATTCTTTTTATATATTTTGACAATTACATTTTGTAATGAAAATATATAAGTCTTGTTTAAATAATTTTAAATTAATATTTAAGAAGTGTGTCGTATCTATTTTGTTGTAACATTTATCTTATTTATACGGTTACTTCGAAACGTAAGTTTATATTTTAACTTTTATTATTAATATAGTTGTTCTTCCGCCTTAATTTTCTAATATTTATTGACCTATGTATCTAATATAATAATTTTTTATTATGTTTACATGAATGAATGTTAAAAAGAAAATGTGTTTCAAATATTGTCTAACAAAAAAATTGTGTGCCAAATAAATAGTAAAATAAATTTATCATAATCTTAATATAAATTTTTTAAAATTAAAACACCTAATTAGAGTTACAATTTTATTAAAGAAAAAAAAAATATTGATCAAAGTGTGTGTCATCTAAACTTTATTAGATATATCTCTGTAAATAGTTGAAAAATATGATTATCTTCACTTTTATTTAAAAAGTATGAAAGACTTACTTTTATCATCACTTTCTTATATTATATTTAAAATTAATCATTCTATACAAAATTAAAAATGTGATTCAAATGAAAAAAAAATTAATTTAATAAATATATATCACTCATAATATAAATCATTACTCAATTAACTTAAAGATAGGATGTTATTAATAAAAAATTATTCTCATAAAATCAGCTAAGCTGAGGTAAAAATATAATAAAATTAATAGTAATACTATATACTCACAAATTATTAGAATTAATAATAAAAATTCACTTAAAATTAATTTTTTTTATTTAAAGTGCATAATATATTGGAATTTATAAAATTAAATGAATATAAATACATTATAATAAAGATTTATTAACATGGGATAAAAAGCTATTAGTTAAGAAACTGTGTTGAGAATTCTGAGTTCTAGAACTATTTTAATTTTTTTAAAAAATAAATCCTTAATTTTTTATTATTAAATTTTATTAATTAAGTTTTATAAATGTTTACCCACAAGGCCATAAATAATTTATTTTAAAAAAATCACCTGGTATATATAATGGTTAGATTCTCCTCATGGCAGCACCCAGGTTCAATTTCCATCGATCGCCATTTTTGACAAAATAAAACAACAAACGAACTAAGGTGGGTCCAGGATCGCAAAAAAAGATCACATGTTTGGAAATGGAGACATGATGGAAAAATCTGGAAAAATGGAGCAGAATCAGCACCTTTTTTTTTTTAATTAGTATTTAATCTATTTTTTATAAATAAATTTTTATTTATTAATAATATTTAAATTATAATATATAATAAATATAATTTTAAAAAATATTAATTTTTTTATATATTATAATTTATTTACTATTATTTAATTACGTATCATACTGAACATTATTTATAAATAAAAAATTAATTAATAATAATGAATCAAATTATTATTTTTGTATATTTATAACTATTAAATTTATATTAATTTTTATTTATGAAATTTAATAAATTATTATTATTTTTGTAAATTAAATTAAAAATAAAAAAAGAAAAAAAAAGAAAAAAAATATACCTATGCAAAATTGTAAAGGTGCAGTTTGATAAGAATCAATTGTAGGTCTGTGGCCAAGCTATAAAAGCCAAACGGTCCATGATTATTTTCAAGAATAATAATAGTACAGTTTTTATGGCTGTCAATTTTTCGAGTCATGCGACCTAAAGTTGTCGACTTTTCTCCAACATTTTGCCAATCTGTACAAAACAGCAAATAGTGCCACATACATTCCCACCAGAATGAAGACAAAGGCAAATACTCAGAAAAGAATCTCTCGTGAACCCTCTTTCTCTTTTCCTCCCAAAAATAGAAACCCTCTTCTCTCCAACAAGTTGTAAATCTCTTCGCTTTTGACCTTTTAATTTTTAATAAATAATTTAATTTAGTTATTTTATTTTAAAATGCATCATCTTTTAATTTTAAGATGCTACAATCAAATATTTTTATTAATTTTTTTTTGTATAATCAATTTTTGATTGTGTACCTGTTAAAAGTTTTATATAAATTTTCCTTAATATTTTTTTTTTGAAAATAATTATAATACGTAATAATTAGACAATTTATATTAAATAGATAGAGCGAAAGTGTAATTAGGGTGAAAATTTATATTAAAGTTTTAATGGTACATATTATAAAAAATTATTCATAAATAAATGGATTTTTTTAATTGAAAAAAGTGACTTTAATATTTTAAAAAAACATGAAAAATTAATTAAATTAATAAATTTTAAAATAGAGTACTGAATAAATTGAATAATTTGTTAAAATAGATAGACGGAAAAGTGTGTTTAGGGTGAAACTTTTTTCTTTGGTTGCAGATGGGAATAATTAACTAACCCCAACTAATTACCCAATCTGAGTTATATTTTTCAATATCTAACAATCATCAATTTCTATGCTTCAATCATGGAGAAGAATCTTCTTATATATGCTTCCTTTTATACTTAGTAAAAGAGAGTTTCTAATTTAATGACCCATTTTAAAATATTTTTAATTTTTTGTGGGATAAATACCAAATATTTATTTATAGAAAATTTAGATAAAATCCACATTCATTCAACCAGTAAACATCCAAGTACTTTAAGGCCCGTTTGATTGGGTGAAATAAATTTTAGTAGAATGAAAAAAAAAAAAAAAGAGGAAATGGAAAAGAGAATAAAATATCATTATGTTGTTTAGTATGCGATGGAAAGAATTAAGTAATGTAATTTTTCATTCTTTGATTAATAGATAAATTGAAAGAATAAAAAAATAAGATAAGTAAAATAATTAAATTAATTTTAATATAAATTAATTAAATTAATTTTTTAAATAAAAAATTAAAAAAATAGATTTTTTTAAAAATTCCTACAAATTAATTTTTACAAAATATAATCAAATTAATTTTTTTAATAATTAAATTAAATTAAATTATTTTTATAAAAAAAATATGAAGGTAGTATTATTTTATGATAGAATTTTGGATTCCATCCATTATGAAAAGGAGTTTATTTTTCATCACATGATGGAATAGAGCATTTTATAGAATGTTCAATTCCGTCAAATCAAATAGTAAAATTCTACTTTTCATTTCAGATTCTTTTCTATTCTTGTCAACCAAACACGCCTTTAATGTTATCAACCAAACGCGCCCTTAATGCTAACACCCTTCCTCCATCTATAGGTACTAAAATTTGTCGTATAATAGAGTTAGAGTTAATGTTTAGTCTTCTGTAGGTGAATAATTTTTTATTTATTAACGTTATTTAAATTATAATACATAACAAAATTAATTTTATAAAATATTATTTTTATTATGTGTCTATCTTAATAATACCAATAAAAATAAAACTTTATACAAAAACAGTAAATTAAATTATTCTTTTATATAATAACCAAGCCATAAGAATAAAACGTCTCTCTCTCTCTCTAAACTTTTTTTCTCCCAAAAGAAGGAGCCAACCAGAATTGCAAGCAAACATTCATTTGATAGCAGAATTTGGCAATAAAACAGAAATGGTCTAATGATATAAAGAACCAAGTTCTGCCCAGAATCTCATGAAGTTCCAATATACAGCATCAAACACAAAATTATATACCTTTATACACAGTAGTACGACTACTCTCTAATACTGAAACCCTAATTACAGTCTGATACAATTCATCTTAGAGAGAGAGAGGTTGATCTAACAGACATGACAGACTTACGAGAAGTGAGCACAGCACAGGGAGCCATGATTTCGGTACTGTCTTATCTCAAGGAGGCTTGTAAGAAGAACCCTGAAGAATCATTCTGGAGTTTTAGGAAGGCCCTCTACGAATATAAACAGTTGGGGGAGTCTGAACATGACGAAGAGTGTGTCAGAAATGGGTGTGGTGGACGGCAAGGTAGAGAGGGAGAGTGTTGGGGAAGGGAGAGGAGAGAAAAGGATAAGCTTCATCGATCAGTTTCTTCTCCCTTTCTCTCTCCGTCTAGATATGGATGCATAGTACAATTATATATAAATGTGGTGCCATTGGACACACATGCTCCGGGCGAAACTACTTGACGTGTAGCACTAGGACGTGTTCATTCATTAACTACTCTCTCTTTTTTTTTTTTTTTTTTTATATATATATATATATATTTTATTTTATACTTTATCCTTCTTTGTAGCCCCCTATTACCTGGCACTAAATTAGTCAACCCATAGAATCTAACCCCAGTATTAGTCTAGTGGTTGCCAATAGAGTTTGATAAGGTTAAAATATTTCATTTATAATACGTGAGTTTATTGTGACTTTTTCATAATAAATAATTCATAAATTTTATTAAAATTTATTATATATCTTAATTAAAAATAATTTAACTTTCGTCTTTAAGTTTTTCTTATTAAAATAAATAAATAACATTGATCTTAGCAGCAAACATTGATCGGGTTTAGTTGAATTATGCAACTCAATTCAATCGAAATTTTATATTACTCAAAAAATTTAAATTATTTCAAGTTGGATTTAACAAAATAAAAAAAAACACATTTAATCTATTTGAATTAATATAAAATTATCAACCCAATTCGATTTATTAAAAATATTTTTTTATTAAATTTGAATAAATTTAATTTAATTAATTATATTACGTTCAATTTTAATTGGTCTACTAATTTAGGAGATATATTTTTTAATTTAATTATTTAATTTAAACATTTATATTACTAATTTTTTTTAAAATTTTAATTTTTTTTAAAAAATTACATTTGATCTATTTAAATTTCTAAAATTATCAATCTGATTTGATTAATTTAAAATAATTTTTTATTAATCTAAAATTATCAATTTAATTTAATTTAATTATACTACATTCAATTTTAATTGGTCTACTAGTTTAGGAGATATATTTTTTAATTTAATTATTTAATTTAAATTTTGATATTAATATTTATATTACTAATTTTTCTTCTAAATTTTAAATTTTTTTAAAAAAATTACATTTGATCTATTTAAATTAATTTAAAATTATCAATCTATTAATTTAAAATAATTTTTTATTAAGTTTGTGTAAATTTAGACAGATTAATTATGTTTTTTTTTTACATGTTACCCTCAACCTTAATTGATCTACTAGTTTAGGAGATATATTTTTTTATTTTAATTATTTGATATTAATATTTAAAATAATTTATGTTTTTGAATATTCTAGATTGATTGATGTGAAATGTGCTTTTGACAAAAAATAATCTTGATACAAAAATAATTTTACCGGATACAAAAATAACTCTACCGTAGAAAAGAAGAAGCCTCGGAATTTTGTCCACAAATGAAGTATTGACAACTTGCTCGCTCTCTCTAAGTAGCTTGTGGGGTAGGCTTCATCTATCTAAATATTATAGCATCTATTTATGTCGTGGGAAAATAATGTACATTAAATGGACCGCGGCAGATAATTGTCGGTTTTGATAATAATATATATTGAGAGTTACCTTTTGGTCAAGTGAAGGAGAAAGACAGTGTTGAAGTATGTGCGGTGGTTGTTTGATTGCGATCGTTCAATTAAAACTGAAAGTGACAATTAGTTAGCATCGTGGCAGGGCGATAGACCTTTCATCAGCTTCGACAAAAAATTTAGTAAAATTATCATCTTTATGGTTAAGGACATTTAGGAGAGAGAAAGTGAAGTGAGAGAAGCAATTTCTCTTTTTTTTTAAAAAAAAATATTTTCATTTTTTGTTTTGAAAATAAATTATTTTTAAAACAAAAAAGAGAGAGTTATTTTTTTTTATTAAAACACTAAAAATATAAAATAACATATTTTCAAAATAATTTATTAAAAAAATTTTGTTTACTTTTATTTAAATATTTTTAAACATAATTTTTAAAAATAATTTTTAAAAACAATAAATTAAAAATAGAATCAAACAAACTCTTAATTTTTGCATTTACTTGCTATTTTTTTAATTTATTATTATTTTAATGAATTCTTTAATTTTGTTTCAATATATTGCAATTTCCTTCTATTTAGTGATAATTATCAAAATATTTTTTTTTATCGAAAAGAATACAATATGAATTATTAAGCAAACAAAATAGCATTTTAGTAATTTTACATGACTATCGATAAAATTTATATCTAATTTAAATAGTAAAAAATCACATACAATAAAATAGATAAATTATAAAAATAAAAAAAATAAAAAAAATAAATTATAATTGAAAGTAAAAATGACATTGAAAAAATATACTTTTGCCTAATGGATTCTATGATTAAGGACATTTAGGAGAGAGAAAGTTTAGTGAGAGAGTGAAATTAGGTTAATGAAAATCAAATACTTATAATTAAATTCCAACCATAATATATGGTCTTGCTAGTTTAAGAACTGTTATGATTGGTACGTATCTTAACTTATTATTGTTTGTATTTGATGCAGAACAGAGAAATGTATGAATCCTGATCAAAATAAAAAGGGTTCCAAAGGCAAAGGGCAGGTTTGAGTAGCAGGTACCACAAAAGGTTGAATCTTGTAGAGAAGATGGTTGAAGTGAGTTGTGGCCCCTTATGAAAGCCATGCGCATGGAAGAGACATTTATACTTATTTATGGTTTATGGTCATGGTTGGTGGCTTTAATTATTTTTAGTTTCAGCACTTAAAAAAATTTATTTTTTAAATACATTATATTAAAAGTATGTATAATTTGACAATTTGTTTAAACACAATCGAATCTATTATAATAAAAAATTACATAAGTCAAATTATTCAAATTAACAATTTTAAATAGATTAAACTTAATTAAATAATCGGATTTGAATAGACGAGTTGAGTGTAATTATTAGATATGATTAAATTGGATTTGATAGACTCAACATATAAATTTTTTTTTTCTTTATTTGAACACAGTTCATTGATTTCTTTAAACTTAAATCAACTTGACTGATTTGACATAATTTAATTTTTTAAGTAATATGAAATTTTGATAGACGAAAAGTGTTAATTTTTCAACTCAAATATTGTTTGGTCGAGTTGAGTTTATAATTCAACTTAATTGAATCCGATTGATACTTACCTAAACATCAAGCAAATATAGGAGGTGCACCCTTAGAATTAATTTTGGTTGATATATATATTTTTTTTGGTACAGACACTAGGTAAATGTTCACTAGTCCACATTTAGAAACTAATTCTCTCCGAGACGTCAAGATCACCGAAGTAAACTTTACTTCTACCAACAAAGTCTTTTTCATAGATACGGAATCGAACTCATGATAGTATAGTTAAGAAATTCAACTATTTACCAACTGTTTTGGACTTTGTTAGTGTTTTGATTGATATATGAACTAACCCAAAAATATCTTTTTTTGTACAAAAAAAAAGTAATACAAAAATGGAAATGAATTAATAATGAATCCCTTGAATCATGTATGACACTTATTTATTATTGTGTATTTAAATCTCAGTTTTAATTTATACACAACAATTTTTTGAGTCGCAAATTGGAATTCTCTAAAATTTTAATAAAAATTATACTTTCCGTCTAGTTTAATTATAGGTAGCTCTATTATATATGTTTTTGTATTAAATATTAATTTTCCATTAATAAAATAAAATTTAAAAACATATAACAGAGATATGATTCTAGCATATATCGCAGCAACTTAATGAAGTTTTCTGACATCACATATGAATTTGAAACCGGGAGTACAGGCAAACGGTGATAAAATAAGAAGAAGCCAATATAGAGATGAAGTGGTTGCACTATCAATCACCCTTTCATCTAGAATTGCATTAGGATAGAAACTAAGAATCATAAATGATGATATAGATAGAATAGGACATGATGAAATGACAAAAATTATAATATTTTCATATAATTTAAAGTATAAATGATTTGGTCTATTGTTGGTGAATAATTTTTTATTCATCAGCGATGTTAAAATCATAATACGTGGTAAAAATAATATTTTTTAAAATTATCTTTGTCACGTGTTATAATTTAAATATCATTAGTAGATAAAAAATTATCCACCGATAATATACTAAATATCAACTCTATCGTAAATAGAAATAATTATAGTAAGAGAAAATGGCTTTTCTAGTATTGGCTAAGTGATGGACCCTTTAAAAGGTTTAAGCAAAGAATCATGGAAGACATGATGCACTTTAATCACAAGAGGAATAGCTTACCCATAAACACTAGAGCCCACCTTATAAATCACTTTGTAAGGCAGAAAAAATGGCTCACTGAGCTTAAAGTTTAATCTTGTAGTTAGGGACTGCTATTTATAGCAATGGACCTTGATCCAAACCCAGTCACCCACTGAAAGATTAAATTCTCTTATTACTTGCCAATTTCCTCATTCTCTTTTGGGCATCTTGCAAATTCTGCTGTAAAATATCTTTTAACAAATGTCTGTCCTGCAACACCCTATCCGGAGCCTCTACTGCAGAACTTCCTACTTCATGTCCTGGCAACATTGTAGGCTCCTTCCATACGAAGCTTGGTAAGGAGACATTTTAAGAGAGGAATGATAGGTAGTTTTGTAAAGATACTCTGCCCACAATAGCTATTGACTCCACAAATTAAGCTTGAAGTGCACAAAGCCCTTAAGTATTGCTCAGGCCCTCTATTCACCACATTTGATTGACCATCAGATTAAGGGTGGTAAACACTTCTATACTTTAATGAAGTACCACTAAAGTTGACGTGTTTCAAAAAAGCAATGAGAAAAATGGTGTCTCTATCAGAGACTTGCTTTTGGAAAGTCAAGCACCCTTACAATAAGATATGTAAAATGCTTAGCTACTGATAATGCAGAAGGTAAGGCTCCAAAATGAGCTAACTTAGACAAACAATCCACCACTACCATAATAGCTAGACAGTCTCTTAAAAATGGAAGATTGGTAACAAAATCAGTAGAAACTTTATCCCATACTTTGTGATGTATTAGGTAGAGTTGCAGCAACCCTCCAGGTTTCTCAGCGAAATATTTGACTTCCTAACAGGAGAGACAATTGGCAATTTACTTCTTGACATCATTCCTCGTGTTAGGCCGGGAAAAAATTGTAAGGAGATCTTTAAAAGTCTTTTGGTAACCGCCATGTCCACCCACTAGAGTATCATGAAATTCACAGTAATGCAGCAATGTCAGATGAATTAGAAGGCAAATTAATAAATTCTACTCTTAAAATATAAAATACCATGTATATCTAACAACTCAGGATGTACCAAATTCTCTTGCTGCAATTCTGACCAAAAAGCACTTTTGTAATGATGAAAAAGCAGATAATTCATCCTCTAAACTGTCATCAGGTTCCTTCTCAATTCTTGATAAAGCATTAGCCATTGTTTGTTATTTCCCAGATCCATAGACAACAGTGTAGTTGAATCCCATTAACTAGCCAATGTAATGCAGCTGCTCAGGAGTCTGTACCACTTGTCCCATTAACTCTTTCAAGCTTTATGATTAGTCACAATCAGAAATTTTCTACCCACTAGGTAATTTCTCCATTTACCTACAGCTTGGGTAATTTCATAGAGTTCGTTGACATAAGCTGAAGCAACTCTTAACCAGGGATTAAGTTGTTTAGTGAAAAAGTTAGATGTTTCTCTTGTACCAGAACAGCTTCAATGCCTCTATTGGATGCATATGTTTCTACCTTAAATAATTTGTTAAAATAAGGTAAGGCCAGTATTAGAGCTTGAGTCATGTGAGCCTTGACAGTTTCAAAAGCATGTTGAGCAATAGACAACCATATAAAAGCATCTTTTTTGAGTAAATCAGTCAAAGGTGCAGCCAATAATGCATAGTTTCTAATAAATTTTCTATAGTAACTAGTGAACGACAAAATAACCCTTAAGTGCTTAATATTCTTTGGAATAGACCAATCAGCCATTGCCTCTATTTTCTTTGAGGCCGCCATCACAACTTAACCATTGACCACATGGTCCAAAAATTCTATAATAGGTTAGTAGAAAAAAGAATTTAGATAATGTAGCCACCAGAGAATGAGTACAGGAGGCTTCCAGCACCATTTCCAAGTCTGAAACGTGATGAATCACTATAAACCAGAATACCACAGAAAGAATAGGAAACTTTTCTTTCCTAGTTATTTGATTCAAAGCTCTGTAATCAATACAAAATCACCTAGTTCCATTTTTTCTTTGAACTAACAAGACAGAGAAGAAAAGGGCCTATGACTATACCTTATCACACCACTTTTCAACATATCAACCACTTGTTTTTTAGTCTGAGACTTTTGGTAAAGTGATGCCTATATGACCTAAAATGAATAGGTGGAGACCCTTTCTCCAAGTGAATTTGATGATCTCTCTCTCTGGCAGGTGGTAATGTAGTGGGTTCCTTTGAAATATATTGAAAATGAGCCAACAAGTATCTAATTGCATCTGGAACTTCTGTGACTGCAACAGTAGCAGAATAGAAGAAAAAGTAGTCTTCAGATACTAACTGAAACAAGCAAGAAACTATTGAATCAGTTGCCATCTTCTTAAGCTGTCTTGGAGTCATAGACTGCATATTACATGGTAATTCGCCCTGCAACAGTACCTTTTGTCCATCCACAGAAAATTCAATAGTCAGCTTATCATAATCTGTAATAATAGGCCTCAATTTCTTCATCCACTCAACCCCCAAAACTACATCTATGCCATTCATATCCAAGACATAAAAAAAAAATCAAGGGGTGTAACTTCTTGACTATTGAATTTTAATAAAATTGTGTGCTTCCTTCGTCAACTAATCTAGTCAAATTCATGTCACCACACTTACCAAGAAGTTTAATAGCATTAGGACTTGCCTGACCTGATAAAGCATTCAGACTTATTTCTCTAGCTTGTTTATCTCCTTTGTTGGAATTGGAGGACCCAATAATGGGGCAAAATAAAATACAGAGATAAAATAATAGATATATAAATTAATGTGATTTGACTTTTAACAAAATAAAAAATAAATTTTTATTATAGAAAATAAACGAAGAGAACAAAAATGACTTGACTATACTCACAACAAACCTACACTTCGTGTACACTAAAAAACATCTATCAATATTTTTCTCACGGGCACATCACTCTACATCCCAATGGCATTAATTGCGATGAATAGGTCATGCAATAGGATGGGTAAAGGGTGTTTCACTGTCTCCTGCGTTCAAAAGGAAAATGAGTCTTGTATATTCAATACCTTTGCATGCTTAGCAATAAATGAATAAGCATGCATAATGAATAGTTAAAGTTGAAAGGTCAAAAAGTGTGGCTCATTAAATTCAAGCCATTTTCAACATCCTTCTTCGTTGAAACATAACTCCTCTTAAACCTCATTTAACAGGTTGATATTATGCATTACTTCCACCGTCTCTTATTGGCCAACTAACAGATAGCATTGAGCACAGCATTAATGAGTAAGAGTTAACTTTTCTTCGCTATAGAGACATAAACCTTTTTCTCTCTTGGCCCTAATTTCAGCATGTATTAACTTTCTAATAGTAAAAGGTAAGGCCTGAAGTGGTTTTGGTGCAAAAACAGAGAAAGGTGAAGGGAAAATGGTTTTGAGATAAACATGGATGCAAAAGGTTTTGGAGAAAGTTGTTGCTTCAAAAATTCCTGCTTATAGAGCTTAGCAGAGAAACAACCTGGAAATAGCTTTGAAGCTGAGCCACTAATACTTCATGCTTAATATGATCTTGAGCATATCATTTCCCTGGTGACAAAGTTCCTTGCTCTTGACTTGCCTTTTGCATTGCTTCATCTCTTCCTTGGCCTTACTTTGATCTCGTTGATCTGTAATATTATCACATCACTAATTTTTAGAGCCGGTCCAATACTTCTCAAAATTTTTAGAGACCTAAAACAAAATTAAAAATTGAAGTATTTTTAAAATAAAATTATTAAAATAAATAATAAAAATTTTTTTTTGAAGCTTAAAACTCAATAGGTAATACAAAATTTTTTTTTAGGCCTAAAATCTTAACTTTATCAGCTTTATCCTTGGGCCAAGCCTGCTAATTTTTAACGATTGCGAAGTTCATGAACTAAAGACAAATAAAACTATGCTAAGCATGCAAACTTGTGGGTGACACATGTATGAAACTTTAAAGTTAATTAAGAAACGGGTTTTAACCATATTTAGTTTTGCTTAATCAAAGAATGGAATTGCTATTAGGCTACCAGGTACAGTTTAGTGAATACAAGTTCAGTCCAATGGTTAATTAGGCATGACAGAGCATAGTGGTATTGAGCAATTGTTCGGTGAATCTACAAGAGAAAGGTCCGTTCACACTATGTCAAATTAGGAGCTTCGCCGTAAATCTCAAATCAATGTAAGTCATAAAGATGTAAAGAAAATGCACAAAGGGTTAGGCTACTTGTTCAAGCTTCACTAGGGGAGGCTGAGGCCAATTGTGCCAATATGGCTCAACCAAGCTTTTTTTGTTTTTGTTTTTTTGGACTGTGGCTCAACCGAGCTTGAGGGTTCCTTAATTGAGAGGTCCATAGAACTGGGCCTATGTGCGGTAGCTTAAGTTTATTGAACTCATTCAGCTCAATATAAATGTTATAAATTTAGTGATAAAAGAAAGTGAATAATTAATAAGTTTTAAATTGAAATCTCCAATTCAATCATTAAAAAAAATTATATTAATGTCAGAAGCTAGTTCATGTACCATCAGCTGACTTTGACTCACATAATTATTTACAGTAAAAAAATTTGGATAAATGTTATTAAAATTTTACATAATATAAAAGGTTGTTAATATTATTTTAAAAAAATTTAGTCTATCGTCTGTAGATAATTTATTATCTATTTATAATATTTAAATTGTAAAAAAAATATTTTTTTAATTTATTTTTATCATGTGTTATGATCTGAATAATATTGGTAAATAAAAAATTATTCACTGATGATAAATTAAATATTAATTTTTATTAAAAGATATTTTAATTTTTTTTTTCGTAATAAATGAAAAGTTTGAATTTTTTTAATAGAATAATCTCAATACAAATTAAATTATTATGACATAATAGATCTAATGAAAAGTTTTAATATGAATGAGAACTATATGCTACCAGAAAATGGGGGGCATATGGCATCTAACGAAGGTGCACATGTGTGGATAGAAAATAGAGGAAATATTTTATTGACAATAAAAATAAATCGCGTTTATATAAGAGTAGCATGAAATAGTTGAGTGTTTAAAGCAAAAAAAAAGGATAGAGAGATGAATAATTATAAAAAATGTAAAATTTGAAAAAAAAAATCATAATTTTACATTTTTTTATTTTATTTAATTTTTTATTTTTGAACTTACCAATTTTTTTTTTTTGAGGTCAATGTTCATTTGGATTTTGGAAAAACCAAACCCATAAGCCCAAACTATTGAAAAGCTCAATCTGTTCCCCACGCCCAAAAAAAGAAAAGAAGGGGAGGGGTAGTTTGGTAATTGTGTTATTTTTCCACTATATATAGCTGCTCTTCCGTCAAACCCTTTACTTTCTTCTCCTTCGCCGCCGCTGAATCGGATCTGTGTTCTCTTCATTTTCTGCCACCATTCTTGTTTGCGCCTCTCAGTGTTCTCCATTCGCTTCATTTTCTGTTGCTATTTTTAATTTCTCTAATTACGTTTTTGTTTTGTTTCTTTTTTTCCTCTCAGTAAAACGATGCCCAATGATGCACAACTTAAACTGTATTGAGCAGTTTCCAGTGGTTTCTATTCGCCATTTGCCTTTACTTGCCACCGCCACTTCATTTTTTTTTACATTTATATACATACATACATACACACATATACCCAAAAGTTTTTATGTGGTGGTTTGTGAAGGCTTTTGATGAATGCCTCTGGCTTTAAACTGTGTGTGATCATTCAAAGCTATGAGATCTGAGGGCATTTTATTGGTATTACCCATATTTGTGGTTTTTTTACCTGTTTATTTGCTGTTTTTGAGATTTCTTTTTCCTGTTTGTTTTTGGAAGTTAGAATCCTGGTGAATGATGGTACACGCACTGTGCTCTGAGCAGTTTTTCCTGCATTATTGATAGAAACGAAGCCTAGAAAGTTATGTCTGACCTCCCCATAGTGTTTTTATGAGCTTCAAGAATACTTGAATAGGAGGTGAATTGAAGCCTCGTAGATGCATTTAGTCAAAATGGGATTTTGATACTTATTGCCGATTGATATCAAGTTAGACCACAATGACGTTGGCACTCTTCCTCCAATTTCCTCCCTTTGATAAGTAATCATTGCCCTTTTGATGATATATTGCATTTGTTCCCCTCTAAGAAGCACAATACTAATACAAGCACATGACGCGACACAAACATTAAAAAATTTGCAGTGTTCATATATTTGTTGGAGCTTATAATGAAATAACATTGTGTAAGGCTGTTTCCTGGATTTTCAGACGAACCTTTAGCATCATAGTCTTTTCCCTCATATCATCTTTATTATTTGGTGATTCTTATATCTCTTTCTCTTGGCAATCGTTAACTATTGAACTATATGTGCTAACTCCATGATAATCTGACGGGTAAATTGCTGATAACCTAAGAAACCAGTGAGATATAAATCTGATAGCTTTTGTGTGGTGTGGTGTGGTGTGACACATTGTGAGAGTCGCATTGTCCATTTTTTTCCTTAATATATCAATAAAATAAAATATCCTCATTATGTGCAGAGTGTCATAACCCCCTTCCCCTCCAATATGCTGCTGTTTGGTCAAACTGTTGCTTCTTGTTAAATGTATTTTTTCAATATTAAAATGTCCATATGCATCAGCATTGCTTATGATTTGATTGTAGCTCCTGAGTTACCCACATATTCTTGGCTTTTCTTTTGCTAACGGGTTTCTTGGGTTTTGCGCCCATCTAATTCTTGAGTTTTGTACCCATCTAATGCTAGGGACATTTTATGAGCTGCTCTTATGGTATTTCATGGAGACTTTTACTCTTTTTTATGTCACTTTTAATAAAATACTTGTTTTTATCTTATATTTAAAAGTATAGACAAAAGTATTTCATTTCATAGAATACATTTTTAATGGGATACTTTTGTCCATACTTTTTAAAGCTAGTGACAAAATTCATCCAAGGTTTGGACGACTTGTCTGCAATAAAAATGGGATACTTTTTTTGATAGATTTTTGGACATTTTTGTATCCATTTTAAATGCAATATCCAAATTATTCTTTCAACTTAGAATATATTTTTATATATAAAAAAAATATTGGCCCAGCATTTTGATGCTTTGTTGTTTATTGAGCCCACTTTTAGTCATTCAAATTTTGGCCAACTCAGGTACAATATTTCAACCTGAGTTGCTTAAAATTTGGATGACTCGTGTATTGTAGAATGTGAGTGGTTCAAATTTTGAGCATTTTATGTTGCTTTTTTTTTAAAAAAAAAAATTCACAATAAAAAATTATCAAATTATCTCAATGGTTGGGTGAATAATTCGCAAATGTAGATTTCCTGCCAAAGATGGTAGCCAAAGTTGTTTTAGAAATGGAATAGAACCGACACGACCCTCCTTCCTTCTGCGCGCGCGCGCGCACACACATATATATATATATATATATATATATATATATATATATATATATATATATATATATATATTATGTTGAAGGGATGGGTTTTTTGGCATCGTTTAAAAAAAATTTTTTGCCACCCTAACTTATGTTGGACCAAGAAACACAAGTCCAAGAAAATGTCACATTTGAATTTGCTTTGTTCAAACAAGTCTTTAAATGTGAATTTGTTTTTGCTTAACGAGGTGTTCAAGTTTAAATTTGTTTTGTCAAAGCTGTGCGGTTACAATTTAACCTGACAAATCTGTGGTTATAATTTGTTCTTAAATTTGTTTCTATAGTTTACTCACAATTACAATAAAGTAGGATTTGAAATGAGTTCAAGTATTTCATATCTTTTGTGTCACTTCTGTAGTTTTTTTAGTTTTTAGAGAGAAATTGTGAGGAGTTTACTCTTATTAGAGATAGTAATACTTGTTCTCACCGTACAAGTAGAGAATAAGTGTAATTTCTTTCATCTTACTTTTGTGATCCTTTTACTGGATGTAGATTATATATCTGTTTATTTTATCTTCAATTTTTCCTCATTTCGAGCTTTAGTTGACAGCCAATTGTGTCCTTGCTATGTCCTAACGAAGAAAGGTTAGTGGACATACTGACGACAGAAGATAGAAGAAAATAAATGCCAATGCTATTGTCAATATTCACCTAATTTTCAGCCAAATAAAAGTGTTGTTAAACGTAGAGGTGAGGAAGACTGCTAGTAGATGGTAGGGTCAAAATTGGCATTTAGCTAAGGTTTGAATTTTAAAAAGAAAAATTGAAGATAAAATGAACATGTAAATTTACGAGATACACCTGTTATAGGTTATTTTCGTGGAAGAAGAATAACACGAGAGTAGAAAAATTACAACTGCTCTCTAATTGTAAAGAAAAAACTAGTATCACTATCTAACAATAAGAGTAAATTTTTCATAATTTCTCTCTAGAATCTAAGAAGGAAGTTATAAAAGAGAAGTGAAGGAATGGGATAAGATAATTAAACTTGTATCAAATGTTTCTATTTATACTAATTGTGAGTAAGTTAGTCTCAAATTCAAGAGCAAGTTATGGTAACAAAATTGTAGCCACACAATTTCTTGAACAAAATAAATTCAAACTTCAACATTCAAATTTGAATTGAGAATGTTCTTGGAAAATACAAATTCGAACTTGACATTTTCTTGGACTTGCGTTTCTTAGTCCAACACCTCTCCCACAGATCTCCCCTCCCTTTAGATGAACATTTCTTTTTCAATTGGGCATTGTGCCATCGGGCAAAACCTTCCCCCCATAAGCTTTATAGTGGCTCATTTGTATTGGGCATTAGGCATTTGTATTGATAAGTTATATGTCTAAAATGAATTTAAAACGATAAAGTTATGATTATTCAAAATTAATTATCTTACAATAGAAGATAATAGACGACTGATTATACTAAAAGTTGATTATTAACTATTGGAATTGCAAAAGTTGACTGTTGGGATGCAACAGTCAACTGATGAGTTTTAGAAATTTAAAAAATAGCAGTTAAACACCTAATAGTCAATTGCTATGCGCCAAATAGTTGATTATTGCAATTGTGGACAAGGTTCATTGAGGTGTTAAGAAAGAGACAACAAGTCTAAAATTTTTAAAAATGATTCTTGAGCACAATTGGTTTTGGATTACTCTTCATCTTGTATATTAACTCTTTTGATTAAGTTTATTTTGTTTCAAAATTCCTCCTCTTTCTCCTTGACTGAGAAGTTCAAGGAAAGGGTTTCTCGAAATTTGGGATTGGTAAGGGAGAGAAATACTTTGCTGTCAGTTTTTGAAGTTGTGAATGCTGTAGTGGTTAACAAGTGTTCATTGTAAATTTAAGTTTGGAGATTAAACATAGGTTTTGGAGGTTGAAGCAGATTTAGGATAAATCTTAGAATTTGTTTATCTAATATTTTGTTTTATAATTATTTATATAGATTAACATATAAATTGATTATTTGCTTAAGCTTTAATATTATGCTGAAGGGCTATTTCTTTCTTGATAAAATTAAAAATGATGCACTTGTGTATTGTATAATGCTTGCAATTGTTGTGTTTCACATCCTTCTATCAAAATAAAGATTTTGAGATTGAATTTTGAAAATGATCTATATTTGGTTGAAACACTTAATTCATCTCTGTTGAGTGTTAGTTGCCTTGTTTAACAATTATCTATATGCTAATAGGGTAGATTGTTGGCTTTATGGGAAGCTAACAATCACCTTTGGTGACTCGTTGTACACATAAGTGTGCATTGGTGCTTGACAACCCATCTTGATTGTGTGCCTAATGTGCACTGCAAAGCTTTTCATGCCCACTCAGCACGTATAGATCAAGGCTTTGTGTTGCCACTGTATGCAAATAAGACTACTAGATATAGTTGTTACCTCATTACTGAGCGCTTGTATCGAACAACTAAGAGACCTTTCTCTTGAATTTTACTCAATAAGATGGAGTATGTAGGTTTTGAAATAAAATAAACATTTTCAATAGAGTAAATAT
Source organism: Gleditsia sinensis (assembly GCA_037074535.1). Lineage (NCBI taxonomy): Eukaryota > Viridiplantae > Streptophyta > Magnoliopsida > Fabales > Fabaceae > Gleditsia > Gleditsia sinensis. Next base: position 67,874,204 of record CM073463.1, on the reverse strand, counting down.
ACAATATGAAGAGTAACTTGGAAGATATTAGAATCAATTGAGTTCAAGAATTATTCTTAAAAGTTTTGTATAATTTATCTCTTTTTAAACATCACAATGAACTTTTGTATTTATAGATTTTTAGATAATATAGTAGTTGATAATCATTTGGCAGTGATTGAATATGAAATTAGAACAATTTTATTTTTTTGTCAGTAATTGTGTCTGTCGATTGTTGCATGTTTAACCATTATTTTTGGAAATTTCAAAAACTGAACAGTTAACTGTTGCATTGTTGGTATAATCAATTTACTATTGGCTTTTGATACAAGACAATTAACTTTGAAGGATCAAATCGTTCTCATTTTAATTTTTTTTTGGGCATATGACTTATCAATACATCTTGTTGAGTCTAGATTGTAATGAAATAAGTTTAATCCCAAAGGCTTTATCATTTATAAAATAGAGATAAAATAGTAACTTAAAGTAAAAAAATAGAGTTTAGTTAAAATCTATTCTTACTATCTTGTGCTTACTTATTGTATTTTCTCTTTAACTCTATTTTGAGTGAATGCCTTAAAAAGCTCTTGGAGTAATGCGGCAAGTGTTGGTCTAAAATTCTTTGTAGTGCATGAGATATGTATAAAAGAATAACCAAAGGTAAAAAATAAATTATAGTAAAAATCTATTTTTCACTATCTTTAAACTATGTTTGAAGATAAATTATTGAACTCAAAAGTTTTAAAATTGTTTTACACATAATTCTAAGTCTAGAATACTTAAGAATTGATGTACTTTGAAATGTAAAGATTTCTTGACTTGAAAAGTTACCTTCATGTGTTTTGTTGATTCAACTAAGCTTCCTTTTCTCTCTTTCATTCTTGAGACATCTTTTTTATATGATATTTTTTTAAATTAAACATGATATTGATATTTTTTTTTATTTTAATGCTAACTCTTGCTTTAAACCATCACAAAAAAATATTTAACTTGCAAATCAAATAAGTAGTTTAAAAAATAATATATATTATTTGATGATATTTTATAATGTATATAATTTTATTATGTATATGAAATTCTTAGAAGTATACATCCTATTTATAAAATATATAACATTTTATAAGATTTATTGGATGTATATTACAAACAAATATATTTCAGTTAGTGCATAAAATATAATTAAATATAAAATATTATATTAATAATTATAGTATTGCATAACACATAGTAATCAAATAAACTTATTTATTAATATATTTATTACACATTTTTCTTCACATTTGTTGATCAAAACTTAAGACATATAATTATAGCGCTAATAAAACCCTATCCTATAAATCCCCTTCCATTTAGATGAAAATTTTCATCTCCATTTGGGCATTGTGCCATCCAGCAACTCCTTCCCCTATGTAAGCTTTATAGTGGCTCATAAAATGTCCTATACGGGTGCAAAACCCTTAGTTTTCCTCTCTGGAATTTCTTTTTCTACCTTGGCCAATTGTGTAGTGCCTTTTACTTTTCTAATTCACATGGAGATAGTCAAACAATTTAATTGGTTCATATGAGAATTGAGTTACAAGTTAAATGGTTGTTTTCTAATAATATAAATAATTTTTAAGTATAAAATTATTTTTATAATAAAGTAAAAGCACTTTAATTTTATTTCTTTAATTTTATACATACTAATTGCACTCTTAACTTACCCTTTTCACTGATGAGAGACTTAAGAAAGATACATTGCCACCATTTTTGTTAACCTTAAAAGTATTCATATTAATATTAATCTTAAAAGTATTGGAGTTAAGTAAAAAAGAAAAAAAGAAAAAGGGAACCTTTGAATTGGGCATCTAGGTTTAACTTAGTAAGGATGCTAAAACATGTCAAAGTGTCCCAAGTTCCGGGTCTCCTCACAATTCCTTCTGGTTAAAAGATATGATTTGATCCTCTCTTTTTTTCATTGTCTTATTTTGTCTTTAGATGAACTTGTTCTTGTGAAGAAGCATATCCTTTTAGCAAGTTAAGTCACTTCTCGAAGTTTTCTGGATTATTTGACGCAGGATATTCCACTCCCACTACAAGACATGCATTCATCTTACTTTTAATGGTTTGTTTTGAAACAAAACGCCAAGGAAAAAAAATTCGTTTTGTACAAATACATGTATTGTGTCTATATTCATTGCCCAATATGCCTAGCATTTTCTTTTCTTTCTGACTTTGACTTGGGTATTGCGCCCGAGTGAGCGTTTTACAGTGAGTACGAAGAAAAGACATGAAAGTAACGTATGCTTATTTGAAGAAAAGACATGAATGCTAATAGAATTGATTCATTCAATAAAAAATTAAAAAATATTTTTTAAAAAAAAAATATTTAGTCTACTAATAGTAAATAATTTTTTATCTATCAACAGTGTTTAGATCGTGACACGTGGCAAGAATAGTAATTTTTAAAATTATTTTTGTCATGTGTTATGATCTGGACACTATTGATGGACAAAAAATTGTCCACCGCCAGTATATCAAATACTAATTCTTCTTTCTAAGAGTTAAGTTGGATTCTCTGTATTAGCAATCTCTTTTATTAAACTATTTATAAATTTTAATTAAAACTTGTTACATACTTTACTTTTAAAATTATGTAACTTTCTTTAATTTTCGTCCCATGTTAAAAGGGTTATTACGCAAACCAAAAATACATAAATAAGAATGTTATACATAGTTTTTAAGTATAAATTACTCTCTTTTTCCTTTAATTAATATATTTGTTGCATAATTTTTATTCTTATTTATAAAAATATATACAAATTTTTTAAAAAAGAAAAAATAAAAAAAATATTCTCACCCTAGTTAATAAGATTATAACATTATTTTTTTCTTCTATTATGAAAAATATATACATAAGTCTCTTTTAAAAATAAAAAATATATTATTAAAAGATAAGATAATAGACACCAGAGTTGAGAGGTCTCTCTCTGATGAAAATGGACCACCAACATAAATTCATGGTATATAAAAATTGAAAACTCATTATGAAAACGCTGAGGGGATTCAATTTTACAAGTTAACCAACTTGTGTTAGCAAATGTATATAGAAATTGAATATTGCAAATTTGATCCCAGCTCAAAGTGTTATTGTATATTCGGTTCCATGTTTAAAAGGGTCATTATTTCTTGTTAATTTAGTATTAGAGTTAATAATATTAAAATTTTAAAATATAATTTCCACGTAGTTAATTTTTATCATTATATTATGTGTATATTTGTTTCAATAATAAATTTAATGTTTTTTTTTAAAGAATGGTGTGAGTTCGAGTAATTCTCACTCTTAAATTTTAAAAAAAAATCTAACATCCAATTATTTTTTATTAAAAAAATATTTCTTTTTCAAACATACAAAGAGGTTTAAGAATTTGGAGAAAGAAAATGAACGGAGGATAAACTCTTTGAATAAGGAAAAAGGAATGGAAGATAAACCTCGGCGGGATTATGAATTTGTTTGTATTCTATTTTTAAAAATAATTGTTTATTTTTAATTGTTTTTAGAATAAATAAAATTTATTTAAAAATTATTTTTTGTTTTTATTTTAAAAATAATTTAATTTTAAAATAAAAAATTAAAATAAAAGAGAATTATTTTTATTTATTGTTATTATTTTCAGAACATTCAAAAATAAAAAACAACATACAAACGGACTAGGATATAGAGAAAGAGAATGGATGGAAGATAAATCTCTTGAGGGATTATAGATTTGTTTGTTTAGTTTTCTATTTTTAATTGTTTTCAAAATTAAAAAACTTCTTTAAAAATTATTTTTTATTTTTGTTTTGAAAATAAATTATTTTTAAAATAAAAAAAATATGATTTTTTTATTTTTTAAAATTAATTTATTAAATAATTTTTTTTATTTTACAAAACAATTTTTAATATAATTTTTAAAAATAAATTTTAAAAAAAATAAAAATCAAATCAAATTTTAAATCTTTTATCAAACAGATTATATAATTTTTATGAATAAAAAATCTTACAGCATATCAAAGACTCTTCAAGGTAAAAGAAGATGCCACTCTACCACTAAAGGTGTTGGCAAAAAACAAAATAACATAAAACCTTTATCTCTAAAACATCAAGTTTCAGTGTTCATGGGGTCAAAAATGTAGAATTTCTCAAGTTGAGAGCTTGAATTCCCGGAATCTTTCAAAGGTCAAAGGGATGGAAGAATCAGGTCCTGCACTCTTGTTGGGGTACCCTAAATATAAGAGGGATAGCTAAATAAGCATTAGGAGAGAGAGAGAAGGGCCCCTTTATTTAAATGCAGTTCACCAAATAATCAAGCACCTCCTTATCCTGACATTTCCCATTTTTCTGACAGAAAAGCCCTGTACAGTGAATACATTTTTGTGGGAATTTCCTACCCAACTCACATCTGTCAAACATATAATGCCTATTTTTGATATTTTCATAGAGAGATCAATGCAGAATAAGATAATGGACGCCATAGAGCGACACAAATTCATGGTATTAGGAGAATTCAAACTCATTTCGGCATGGATTCCATTTTACAAGTGAACCAACTTGTGTTAGCAAATGTATATAGGAATTGAATATTGCAAATTTGATCCCAGCCGAAAGTGTTATTGTGTGGTGCACAAATGGACATGATACTGAGGGAACAGACAACTGCAAATTCGGTCCCATGTTTAAAAGTGTCATTATTTCTTGTTAATTTAGTGTCAGAGTTAATAATATTAAATTTTTTAAAATATAATTTCAGGATAGCTAATCTTTATCATTATATTGTCCGTATATTTTGCTTAGTTTTAAATTTAGTGTTTCTTCAAAAGAAATAATGTAAATTTGAGTCTTTCTTGCTCTTAAATTAGAAAAAGCATTCTAACATTCAACTATTTTTTCATACAAGGATGTTCAAGGATCTGAGAAAGGAAAAGAAATGGAGGATAAACCCTCTAAATAGGGGGAAAGGGATAGGGAATAAACTCTCTGAATAAGAGGAAAGGCTATGGGAGATAAACAAACCCTCTACTGAGGGATTGAACCCTCTATCAAGCAGACTCTGTGAGACTTAAGAGTAGTGGAGGTGTCGCTTCTCCACTAAGAGTGCTGGCCATAAAAGATAAAAAAAAAAACCTTTATAACATGATTAAGATTCAGTGTTCGTGAGGTCAAGATTGTAGAATTTCTCAAGTTGAGAGTCTGAATTCTCGGAATTTTTCAAGGGTCAAAGGGATGGAGGAGTTAGGTCTTGCACTCTTGTTGGGGGACCCTAAAGATGAGATAGATAGGTAAATAAGCGTTAGGAGAGAGACAAGGGTCCCTCAATTTAAATGCAGCTCACCAAATACTCAAGCACCTCCTTATCCTGACATTTCCCTTTTTTCTGACAGAAAACTCAGTCACACCCACGAGGAATAAATTTTTGTGGGGATTTCCTACGTGAGCCAAGGGTAGATAGAATTTCTCTTTGTGTGAAAAGATCTTAGCTAGGGTAATAATTTTTCCTTTTACTGAATATACATTTTTGTCTCCAAAATATCATCATCTGTGGTTTTAGTCCCGAATTTATCTCAATGCACAATTCAGTTTTTGAACTAGAGGTTTGCACAATTTAACAACTTATTTAAATTTGATCAAATTCATTAAAAAAATTACATCGATTAAATTAGTTCAGATTAACAGATTAAAATGAATTATATTTTAATTTTTTTATGAAGCTTCTTTGGCATTTTATTCTAAAACAGTATTTTTTTTTTCAAACTCAAATTAAAGTGACTGATCTGATATGATTCAAAATTTTTAAATAATTTAAAATTTTGATCGCTGTGTTAATTTTTCAATTTGAATATTATTCATTCAAATTGAATTTATGATTCAACTAAACAAACGTTTACATTTATTTTTCCTACAAAAAAAAAGATTTAAGGACAATTTTTAAATAATTTTAAAAATAATTTTAATCTTCGTTAAAATTATCGTTAAACGATTTAATGACAATTACGTAAACTGTCATAAAATCTATAATCATGAATATTTTAATGATAATTTTAAAAAAAGTAATGATTTGGTACACCGTCGGTGAACATTTTTTTTGTCCATCAACGATGTTCAGATCATACCACGTGTTTAAGACAATACTTTTTAAAATTGTCTTGAATACATGGCATCATCTAAACACCGTTGGTGGACAAAAAAATGTCCACCGACGATGTAACACAACATTTCTCTTTTAAAAAATTATTGTAATATTATAATTTAATGACAGTTAATAAACTATTATTAAACTAATGCAAATTGTAATTACACCATTTTTTTTGTTTTATATTTTCTCTCCCTTTTTTCTTCCCTCTTTATTCACAAATCATTCATACCCAAATTTTCTCTTCTCTTCTCTTCAATCTCTTCTCTCTTCTTTTCATATAAAAAATCTTCTTCTTATAAGATTTCATTTGTTGAGGTTTCAGGTTGACTTAAATGCAAAAATTTAAAATTTTATTGTTATTGTAAAAGTAAGAAGAACCTTGATACGAGAAAAAATCACAAAAAAAATGAATAAAAATAAAATGTAAAAATATATTAAGACTACCAAAATTGAAAGTCACCGGTTCGAAGAGAAGAGATCAGTAGAAGTGAACTACTTCAATGGAGAAAAAGCAAAGGAAGAAGTAGCTCATTGGAAAAGCTAAAAGGCCGAGAGAGGAAATTTAGGGAGAAGCAATGAAAAACAATGAGAGAAGAAAGAAAAAGGAAGGGCTCGTGTGGGAGAATTGTAGAAAAACAACATTGAGCAACAAATTTTAGAAAAACTGTTGTTAAATAGTGATTGTTAAAAAATTGTTGTTATTTTATGTTTTAATAACAATTTTGATAATTATCTTTAAACCACCATTTTTAATAGTGTTTAAATTATAGGAACTCATTGCAAATTCATCTTTCCGTTACTTGACTCGGACATAGTATCGATGTAAGTCGTTAATTTCAAAGCTATTTGGCACATTGGTATATCCACATGGCACATCAATAATTTTCTAAATAACCATTCTTAAATACTAAAATAAATTCATAATCCTGTCCTCAAGTACTCTCTTCTCTCTCTGTTGTTGTGTAAATGAGAGGTAGACTAAATACTAATTGATCATCCTTGTTTCCATCTAACTTTTATATTTTTTTTTTCATATTCTTTCCCATACTTTTTGCACTGAAGTTAAGAAATAAGTGTTTTATTTAAAAAAAAAATTGATATTTAATCTATGAATAATTTAAATTATAATACATAATAAAAATAATTTTAAAAAATATTATTTTTATCGTGTGTTACGATTTAAACAAAATATGAATATATACCTTTCAAAACACGATTTTTTAGTTGCATTTTGGTTTTTTATTTTATTTTTTTAAAAAAATTATTTTAATAACAGTATATTTATTTTAATTAAATTAAATTATCAAAATTTTTCAAAATTTAAAATTAAAAGGGTCAATTTTTATTTTGATATTTGAAAAATATGTGTTTTAATTTAATTATTTTAAATTTCAATTTTTTAAATATTTTACTTAAAATAACAATGAATTTTTTTATTTTTGTTTTAAAATAAATATTTCTTTTGATTTCTTAAAGACATACATTTTTAATTTAATTTTTAAAATTTTATTTTATCTATTTCATTTTTTTACTATTAATTTATTTTAAAAAAATATTTTTAAATTTATTTTATTAATAAATATTTAACATATTTTTTTATCTGTTATAACTACATAAATTTATGTAAAGATATAGTTTAGTTAAATAATTATTTTAATTAATTTAAATGTAATTTAATTTAATTTTAATTATTTATTTAAATTAAATTAAATTTATTGTTATTAAAATAAATTAAAAATAATAACAGACAACTGTGTTTAACACATTTATTCATCTATTATAATTAAGAATTTATATAAGTAAAATAAAAATATAATTTTAGTAAGTTCTCTTAAACAAATTTATTAAATTTTTATTGATAAAATTAAGATAAATTTTTTTTTTTTAAATAATTCTTTAAATAAGATTTAAAAAAATAATTTATTAAAATAAATTTAAAAAATAATTTTAGTAATTTAATTTAATTTTAATAATATATTATTATTAAAATAAATAAATAAATAACTAAAACACTATAAATTAAAAAAAAAAAGATTAAAAACCAAAATGCGACTAAAAAGCTTCGTTTTGACGATGCAGCAGAAGATTTATATTTATTTAAATATTATTAATAGATAAAAAATTATTTATTTATAATAAATTAAATTATTTTTTTTAATAAAAATTTCATAAAATATTTTAAAATCCATTTATGATAAATTTATCGTCATCAAAGTGCTAGACTCAGGCACCGATTCTTTACACATTCCTGTTTCATCACCCAGCGAAACGTACGGAGGCAATTAATTCCAACCTAGCTATGAAGCATTATGGGCATTTTTAGATTTAAATTGTACTCATATTAAATACATACAATTGGTATAATTTTTATCGGTATTTAATTTGTTGAGTTCTCCTGGATACTCCAAAATATATATCATATAATTTCTTTTCTTTTCTTTTTTGAAATGTTTGATTTGGACATATATTGAATAAATTGTATGGACAACTACAAAACTTTAACTATAAATTTTAGATATATGAAATTAAATCTTACAAATTCAAAATAATTAAAAAAAAATTAGTATACTCAACTTTAATGTTGTATATTACTTTAATTGATATACTTTTAATAAAGTTGATATTATATTAAAATTTTTATATTACTATTTTGGTTTGATTATATATATATATTAGAGAAAGTTTATTGACATAAAGATTTTTAATTTTTATAATATATATTGTCTTACCCTTATCCTATGTTTTGAAAGAATTAATGTATCTTCAGTTTGAGTATCAACAATAGAAACGCTTACTCTCGTAGTTTGATCTCAAAAGCTCACAACCTTTCCCATCTTGCCATGGCCAAAACAAGTGGGTTTTGAATTGGGTTACTTTGTTGTAGTTTTCGATCTTTATCAGCTTGTTTGATTTTTTTTTTTATTTTTAAAAATTATATTGAAAAATTATTTTATAAAACAAAAATAAAAAAATCTATTTGATAAACTATTTTAAAAATATATTATTTTTTTATTTTTTGTGTTCTAAAAATAAAAATAAATTTTTTCTATTTTAATTTTTCTGTTTTAAAAATAATTTATTTTTAAAATTTTTTATTTTTTTATTTTAAAAAATTATTTTTAAAAATTATATTGAAAAATTATTCTACAGAACAAAAATTAAAAAAAAAATTATTTGATAAATTATTTTAAAAATATATTATTTTTTATTTTTTATTTTTTAAAAATAAAAATAATTTTTTTTTATTTTAGTTTTTTTGTTTTAAAAATAATTTATTTTTAAAATTTTTTTTGAAATAATAATAAAAAAAAGTTATCAAATGAATTTTTTTAGTTTAAAATTAAAAAATAATTTTTTAAAATAAAAAATAAATAAACCCTATATATTTTTCTTATTATTTTTTCACTCTGAAATTTGGCAACGTAATTCAATCCAAATGGTTGCAGTCTGTCATTTTATTTGGAAACCTCGGTATATACAAAGGCGAAGGTTAGACAAGAACAATATCAAGAGGATTCCCAGAATATACCCAAACAACTCGTAGTGACAAGTTTGTTTGTCGTTTTGAGATCAAACTGAAAGCGAAACCGATAAAAGCAAGAATGGGAGTGCGAGGGAGGATCCATGGCTTCCATGGATTACCGAATGATATTTGGTGCAGAGATTTTTAATTTATTATATGGATAATTATTCGGACAATGTAAATTCAATTATTAATTATCCACAATTGAGAAATGTGTTTGGTATGAGTCCAAAAGTTTAATTAGCTTTCTTTAATTTTTTAATTGAATTATATTTTTATTAAAAAATGTGTATTAACGAGAATAACAAATATGATTGATATCAATAATTTTTAGAAGTATTTGATAAAATAAGAACATTTAAAAAAATTAAAATTCTACAAGTATACTTGGACTTCTGTTGCCGCATTTTGTGAATAATTGAATAAAGATGAAAAATTTTGAATTTCTTTGACTTTGTTTTTATTTTATTTTTAAAAAACTATATTTAAAAAATATTTTGTAAAACAAAAATAAAATAAAATATTTTGAAAAGATGTTATTTTCTTATTTTTTAAATATTCTGAAAAAAATAAAAAAAAAATAACTTTCTCCTATTTTTTTTATTTTAAAAATAATTTATTTTTAAAAAAATAATAAAAAATAATTTTCAAACGAATTTTTTTATTTTAAAAATATAATTTAAAAAAAACAAAAAATAAATAGACCCTTCGTTTCTTAAAAAAATTTCAAGAAAATTTATATCAATCATGTTAATTATATTTTTAAAAAAATCTTGAAAAAAAAAACTCCTGCTCCAAACAACTCCAATTTGTTTTGTGAGGGCTATGATATATTTGGAGAAAAACGAGACAAAAGGCGGCGTTTTGCCTTTAATTGGGAAGTGTTGAGGTTGTAATTAATTACATGGGAAAGAAGCATGCCAAATGGGCAATCTAAGTAGCCACGTATGCATCATAATGGCACACGTAAGCATCATAAATTACTAAAATTTCGCCATACTAAAATTAATAAAATATTGCAATAAAGTGATATCTAAATTACTTAGGAGCTGTTTGGTTAGACGCAGGGGAAAGAGAAAAAATTTTAAAAAATGATTTTGTTTAGTTTAAAATTTTGAAAGAGAAGAGAGAGAATATTGAATTTTAAAATTTATTTTTCTTTTAAAATTTTTTCTCTTCAAAAATAGGAGGATTTTGAGGATAAGAAAAAATTATGACAAAAATATTATTGACTTTCCTATATATATGATGTTGTCATTTTGACACTAAAAAGTGATAGATAAAAATTTAAATATGTTTTAATAGTTTAATTATTCTTTTTTTTTTACTTTTTTTTAATTGAAGATATAAGAGAAAAAAAATAATCACTTATTTTATATTAATATATTTTAAAATTTTGTATCATATTGATTAAACAGTTCATTCATTTATTTTATTTTATATTTTTTATATTTATATTAATTTTAAAAATTATATCTGTCATTTTATTTAATTTTAGTGAAAATAAAAATAAAAAATAAAATAATTATTTTATTTTATTTTTCTTCTCTCTTTTTTTACAAATCAAACAAAAAAAAATTAATTTTTCTTTTCTCTCCTCCCCTCAAATTAAATTAAACAAAGAAATTTTTTTTCTCTCTCTTCTTTCCATTAATTTTTTTTTTCTTTGGATCAAACAACTTTTTAAATACACTTTAATTAATTTATCTTTTCGTTTTTAAATAAAAACACACTATTTACACTGAAATAGAAGATTTTTAATAAATAAAAAATCCTTGTAATCTGATACTAAAAGAATATTGACAGTTAATAATAATTTTTTTTTGGTAAGTTTTATATATTAAGAGTCCAAATCCATTCTAAAATTAATATACATGTCTACTCATGATTTTTTTTAAAAGAGAAATATGCACTTGAGGTTTTTGTGTTTATCTTCATGTGTTTTTTTCTGCTTCAGAAAAATTAAATTAAAATGATTTTTTTCCACACAAAAAAAAAAAAAGAAATGCCCTACCTCTCAATATAATAATTGTAGGGTTTACATTCTCTGCATTTGCGCATCCTATCATTTTCTTTATACAGAGATAAGGTGCCAATTGTCACCAATTAATTGCTTCTGGGAATATGTCCCTTTCTCAATGAAAATTAGTTTGAATATTGGAACCCCATCTTCTCACAAATAATCTTGAACATTTAGTTTATTTAAGCTTGGAATGCGCATTGGTAGGGTAAGAAATGTCATTATCGCCAATAAATTCTAGCTCAATTTGCATGATTGAATTGTTTCTATCAATTTTTTTTTAATTTATGTCAGTAATATATACAACGCTAAAATTCTTTTATTTTACAAGTATTATACTAATTTTTTTATTTTATAGATTTTTCACTGAAAATGAAAATTTTAATTATCAATTTATATATTAATTACTGTAAGTGTTATTTTGGGTTTGAATTTTTTTATTTTTAAGAAAACATTATAACTAAATTTTTGTGCTTTTAATTTGATAAAATGTCTCATTAATTGCATTTTTTTTTAAAAAAATATTACAAGAATGCCCATTGGAGAGGACAGAAGCCATTAATTTATTGATAGTTAAAGATATACATGAAACGCCAAAACATCTTTTAGATTCTAATCTCTATGGATGTCATCCATTTTAGTGGACTTTACTTCTTTTGTTACAATATTATATTGGACATACCAAATTTTAGAATAAAAAAATGTTTAATATTTAATTAATTTAAGGTTTGTTTTTTTTCTCTTTTCTTTGTGGTGAAGCTAAAAATTTTGCAAAAAAGTAATAGAAGCAACTTTTTTTAAATAGTGAGATCTTTTACACACTTTTTGAACATAAAATTAATTTTGTTTATAATTTTTTTTAAGTTTAATTTTTTTAATATTATAAATATTTATAAAACTTAAATTTATTTACTATTTAAACTTCAAATCTTGATAATAAAAGATGCACTATAATAATGTTATAATAATATCAAATATAAACGCTATAAATAAATGAAAAAGATTCCTGATCTAGATGGGATCATTAGGGCTGCTCTACTTAAATTTGGCATAATAATGGCATGAGATATCTAGTTGATAATTAAATATGATTATTTATATTAATTCAAAGATAATATTATTATATTTTTTTATTAATTCTTAATTGAAAGACTTAATTGTACTCACTAAATGTTAGAGACTAAATTAGTATATATTAAAATAAAAGATTAAATTGAAATTTAAGTGTAATTAAATAAAAAATTAATATCCATATAATGTGAATTTTAATTTATTCAAACAAAAATTTAAAATTTTAATTAACTTTAAACATCATGTGCTTTAAATATTTTATTTTATTTTATTTTATATTCAAAAGAGAACAAAAGGTTCTTATCTAATATTATCTTTTTTTTCACATTTGAAAAAAGTAAGATAAGGACATGAAAAAAAAATTATTTATTGATTTTACATCACATCATATTATTAAAGTAGTCTTAGATTCATTGAATATTTTAATTCATCTTTTCACACTATAGAAGGGTTAAGTGTCACATCAAACAATAAATAATTATCTCAACATTTTAAAAATAAAATAATTTATCCTTTTTGAAGCGGTCCACGCTTTCAATGAGCAATACAAAAGATACATTATTGCATTTTAAAACCGCATATTTTTTCCAGGGCATTTTCGTCAATTTAATCAAAGAGCACAACACGTCACCATTTCTTTATCTAGAAACCGCGGTATTTTATGAACAGACCAAGTCCCCACGTCTTACGCGCCAACGTAGACTAGGGTCACCCCACACGTTGGCAACCCTGACCCCACCCGAAAATCAAAGACTTGGTCTCAACCAGTCAAATCCGTCCACGTGCTCCTCTTTGCCACGTGTCAAACATTACTATTATTTCACCACATGGCGTGCCAGGTATAACAATAAAAAAAAAAAAGCATGTTATTATATTATAAATACTGTCTTTTAATAAATTTATTTAGGAAAAAAATACTTTTCTTTTTTTATACTATTTTTTTATACAATTATTTTTTATAATTTTAAAATCTATACAATTTTTTTAAAATTAAAAGATACGGAAACTCATTTTGAATATTTTATTAATTGATTGTTGTCTCACTCTTTTATTATTTTTTATTAAAATATTATTATATAATATTATATTATTATTTTTATTACAAAATGATATTAGTGATATTAGATAGCGATTTTATTTTTTTCTCTATTGCTACTGAAAACAATGTTACCCACTTACTCTTGCTTTTAGATATATTTTAATTATTTTTAATAAATATTAAGAAATGTATTTATTTAAAAAAAATTATAAACATTAAAAATACTCAAATTAATATTTATTTGTATTGACAATAATTTGAATATATTTAAAAAATAAATAAATTATTTGACACATTTATTAAATTAGTTTATAAAAATCAATATTTTCAAATGTTGCGATTAATAATATTTTTATATGTTTACACTTCTTAAAAATCTAATGATTAATAGTATCTTACATTACTGTACCCTTTAAAATATAAAGTTTTTTTTATATTTTAAAAATAAAAAAATTTGTGTAATAAAAATAATAGTCAAAGAGGAGAGATTATATTTTTCTTTATTTATTAAATGAATTAATTTTATTTAAAAAATTTCTTTTTAGCAATACATTTTTATATATTCTTATAGTATTAGTTTTAAATTATATATAATGATTAGCAACTTAATTTTGGATGCTAATTGTTATTATGCAAATAATTAAATTTCTATGGACTAGAAATTCAAAAATTATATTAATATGGCTTTTATATTTTTTTAATACAGGACTGAATTTACCGAAGACATGAAACTAAGTTAATAATAAGAAATAGACAAATATAGCAAGACTTTATTTTCTTATATTATGAGTATTTTAAACTTTTGCTCGGACTAAGTCTTCTTTGACAAATTTAACGTACACTCTCTTACATCAACATAGTATATTTAAAAATTTTACTTTCAATTTTTTTTAAAAAAAATAAATTAGTAAAAAATATTATCAAGCAAAAATTTTTTTTCAAAAAAAAAAATTATTTTATTTGTCAAAAGTGGTATTACATATACTTATCATAAAAAAATGTTAATAATTTAAATTATATAAATAAAATAATTTAATTTTTATCCGATAAATCAATTTTTATAGCCTAAAATAATAAACTTAAATCCGCTTTCATAACTTTATTTCTTTATTTATTTTTAATATTTTCTATAGATGAAAATATGAAATTTAGTTAAGAATCTATCAATGATACTTCTTACCCATCAGGGGCACTGCGGAGGGGACAACTTCAAATGAACGGCCAAGATTATATCGTACGGGTTCATAGAGATCTACGCTGTTAACTCAGAATCTAGATACCTGCCATTGGGTCCGAATCGCGTAAGGTGCGTGTTCAAGTTACTCGCACAGCAGCCTTAATTTTTTCACGAATTGTTAAAAGTAAAAGGATAAAATATTCATTAATTCTAATTGTGGAAAAAAAAAGCTTTTAAGATTATTATTATTATTGTTGTTTTACTCTTTTAGCCCTACACTTTTCCAACAACCAGACAATTACGCGGTCCAATTATCCCCAATATAATCCCTCAGCCCTCGCCTTTCCATTTAGTGCTCCATTTAGGGTTCCATTCATCCCTTCCCCGCATTTTCTTCTTGTTCTCGCTTCTCTCACACTCTCTTGTCTGATAATTCTCTCTAGCATCCGAAAGATTCTGACTAGTGTTGAAAAATCCAGCTTTGATTTTCATTTTACTGCGTAATTTTTCTTTTTTTGTTTTTGGGGTTAAAATTCAATTTGAGTTTCATTTGCTGGGTTTTCAAGTCGGAGTGATCAAAAGTTTTGAAATTGGAGAGAATTTCTGGTTTTAGGCATCTGGGTGTGGGAAATTTGGGGGCAGAGTGTGATAAATAGAGCTACGTAATCTGGGTGTCTATGTGAGAATGCCTGCTACGGAATTTCAAGGTTCGTCTCCTTCGTCGTTTATCCATTTGGGCCGTTCGCTTCTGAGTCTCCGTCGCGATCAGGTTCACTCCATGGAACCTTCCACGCCTCCCCACTATCAAAACACCAGCTTGGAGCTAGAGCTCGAGTCGTTTCAGAAACAGGTCACTGAGCTATTCCTCGACCTCGCCTCTGTTGGTCAAGATGATTTGCTTTCCCTCTCATGGGTTGGGAAGCTTCTGGATTCCTTCCTCTGCTGTCATGCAAATTTCAGGGTCATTCTTCATAATCACGGAGCTCAAGTGTTCAAATCCCCGGTTGATCGAATGGTAGCTGATTTCTTCGAACGGAGTGTGAAAGCTTTGGATGTGTGTAACGCGATTCGGGATGGGATTGAACAGATTGGGCAATGGCAGAAACTTCTGGAGATTGTGCTTTGTGCGTTGGACCATCAGAGAACTATCGGGGAGGGCCAATTTCGTCGCGCCAAGAAGGCCCTCGTTGATTTGGCAATTGGGATGCTTGATGATAAGGATTCCAATTCTTCTCTGTCACATCGAAACCGATCATTTGGTCGCAGCAACGTTAGCAGAGACCATCATCACAATCATCACAATCGATCTTTAGGCCATTTTCGATCACTTTCATGGAGTGTTTCTCGTACCTGGTCTGCTGCCCGACAGCTCCAAGCAATTGGGAACAACCTGAATCCCCCCAAAGCGAATGATCTTGTGGCCTCTTCTGGGCTTGCACAGCCTATTTATACTATGAATTCGGTTCTTTTGTTTGTAATGTGGGCTCTTGTGGCGGCAATTCCATGCCAGGATCGCGGACTTCATGTTCATTTTGCTATTCCTAGGCATTTTCCTTGGGCAGCTCCGATGTTGTCACTTCATGAACGGATCATGGAGGAGTCGAAGAAGCGGGAGCGGAAGAATTCTTGTGGTCTGCTTAAAGAGATTCAGCAGATTGAGAAATGTGCTAGATTGACCAATGAACTGGCTGATTCTGTGCAATTCCCGTTGACGGAGAACAAAGAAATGGAGGTTAGGCAGAGAGTCCAAGAGCTTTCACAGGTTTGTGAGGCTATGAAAGATGGATTAGACCCCTTGGAGCGCCAAGTGAGGGAGGTTTTCCATAGAATTGTGCGTAGCAGAACAGAGGGGCTTGACTCTCTTGGTAGGTCAAACTTTACTGAGTAATTTGAAGCACCAATAGTTAAAACAAGAGGTGGAGCTGTATTATCTTAATACATGTCCCACATTCGTATCCCTCGTATCAAACACGTCACACCTCAAATTATATTTAAACATTGCATATTTTGTGTGGTCGAGGAATTTGTGTTATGTTGTGTATGATTTTAAGGTGGGTGTTGAAAATAGAAGTTGAGAGAATAGCCTAATTTTGCTTCCACGGATTGGAAAAATTGTGAAGAAGCAATAGATGAAAAAGAGGATTTTGCCAACAAGATGGTGTGGGAAAACTCTTGTATTTGCATAACCAAACAGTGTATAGAATTTAGGATATTTGAAGTAGACCTTCGTGGTCCATGTTTTTTGTTTTTCTCCCCTGTTTTTTGTCTTGTGATGGCTTCTATTGTATAATCAAATTCCTGAGCAATTTGTAGCTTTTGGTTCAAATACTCACAATTTTGTTTGGAATAGCAGATTTGTTGTAAAATGTTGTCATCTTCTTCCTTTGGGTTCTTGGATTGTTCAATTTTCTGAGCAAGTTCTGCCTGTAATCCATAGCTTTCGTTATGCTTTACATTATCGTCTCTGGACTAATTCTGACCGTCAATGTGGGTAGCCAAGTAAATTCCTATGGGGATCCCCTACAATTGTTTTTGGTATAATATGGTCTTAAATTCCAAGGTATTGGTCAAGTGGTGGAGGCCAATATGTAATATCTTTATGTGAAAGCATGATCACTTGTGCTGATACAAGATACAACGTACTATAAATATTGTGACATACTAAAATATTTAATATTTTTATTCAATTTTAAATATCATGTCATATCTGTTACCATTGACCAGTGACGGACACAATATATTCCATAATTTATAGGTTAGGCCAATTTTCACGAGTTAAAATTGGAGTTTGGCCAATTTTTTGGTATGGGGATGAGAATTTTTCTATTGAATTTTCTAATTCTAACATAAATGACTTATTTATAACTAAATTTGGATAGTAAATTTGTTGTGGTGCATGCGCGGACACGCTGAAAAGAGGTCTTATGAGAATTTGGGTATTTTGCTTTAACAATTGATCTTTTTTTAAAATATAGAACTATTCTTGTTAATATTAAAATTATCTTTATTTACAAATATTTTTCAAAAAATTCAAATTGACATTATAAAATTCTCTCAATTGGTATTAAAATTTAAATGCTTTGAATATAATCCAAAATGATGATATTCCACCGTCCTTACCTTCAACCTCTCTTTCTCATATACCCTGCCGAAGAAGGGAAATAACAATTGGCAATATCCCAAATTATCCAGCGATTCTCGTCTTTTTGGGACCTTTATTCCCTCATAAAGTTTCTGATTTTATCCCATTTTAGCCACAAAATTTTACCACGAGTATACAGAATTATTGATGAAGAAGCTTTTGCGAGTTGGAGTTTTTGGTCAAGTCATCAAAGCGGTTTGACCTTGACTTCTTCTAATTCGTGAGGTGCCAGTTTCGGGTCAAGATTAATCATCTTGACCACAATTCAATGTCTTCTTGATGTAGTTTTTTATAACGGTATCCGGACCAGAGTTATTTAATGAAGTATTTGGGATGCTCTTACCTTAAAATATTATGATATTTTGAATTCTATGTCCTGTTAAGCATAAGATATACAAATCATTATAAATTATTCTAGTCTTTTAATTTTTTTAGGGGGTGTTTAGTATAAAATTTTTTATTTTTTATTTTTTGGAAATCTCAATATAAGAAATTAAAATTTCTATATTTGATACAAATTTTTAAAAATTTATTTTTAAAAAATTAAGATTTTCAATAATTGTTTTTTAATAACATTTTTATAAAAATATTTTTACGAAAAAGAGTAAAAATCTTAATTTTTCATAAAAATAAAAATTCTTTTATGATATTAAAATATAATTATATCTTCATTAATGATATAATTGTAATAATAATAAAAAATTTATTCTCTTTCTCTACTCTCACTCTCTCTCATCGCTTTCTCTCTTCATTCTCTTACTTTCTTTCTCATTCTTTCTCTTTACTCTTATTTTTTTTCTCATAAAAATAAAAAATTTTAAAAAAATTTATAAAAATTTAAATATAATCAAATAAAAAAATAAAAAATTTTCAGTAATTTTAAAAATTAACCAAACACATTTTATATATTTTTAAAAATTATAATTTTCATCAATTATATTTTTTAAAAAATATAATTTCTGAAATTTTTTTTTTTACTATTTATTAAGTGTCCCTTACAGTTTTTAATATCTTTTAGAGAAAATTCAGTGTTTTAAAAGTTATAACATAAAATTCTTAAAATTTTGACAACACGTATTTCAAAATTTTCATGACTTTCTTTTACTTTGCGAATTCAAACACTACAACCAAATTGTAGAACCACCAAATCCAATCACGAGTTGCTTTTTGGAGATTAACTTGTTTAAAGTGATATTTACGGATACTAAAGTTTCAGATGGCATATTTTACGGAAACTAGTTTGTATATTTAGTCTATAAGATATTATATTATGTAATATTATTGAATTTGGTATGATAATTAAAAGTTGGCACACAAAAAATATAACTAATATTTTATATAAACTAATAAAGTTAAAAGTAATATAATGAGAAATTTTCGTAATTTTAAATAGTATGAAATATCACCAAAAATGGTATGCACTTGGAATTTTGGATACTAGTATACTAGACACAAGTGTCTCGGAAAATACCTGTCATTTAAGATGCCATAGTCAAAATGACGATATACCAAATGTCTACTTAGTTAATTTTATAATTAGATTAAATTAATTATAAATATATATATGTAAATATGTAATTAAATAACATTATACTAAATGTTTATTTTACCGTTGATTTAATCTATATATTTTCATAGATAACATATGCGACATGTGTAAATTAAATCAATCATAAATAGATATGAAGCATATTTAGCATATTTTTTAATAAAACAAGTAACAATATTAAATTATTTAAATATTCATACATATATAAATAAATATAATATAATTTATTAACAAAATAATATAATTTCAACATAAAATTTATTATAACTTTTGAATGATTTATTAAATCAATACTCATAATTTATTTTTTAAAATTTTATAACTGTTATATATAAATTTTTTTATCATATATATTAAGAAGCCATTTGGCTTAATGGCAGGTGCATTTTATAAAAATCCATGTATGAGATCAGAAAACCAACCAAATATTTTTTAGTTGAATTGACCAGTCTAATCTAGTTTTAATAATATTGGTTATTAGCCGGTGTAAGATTAGAACAATATAATAGACAATTTTTAATGAATTATTTCATAATTTTAAGTAACTCAATCATGTAATTATTTTGTCAAATTTAAAGTATTTCAATTCTTTTACTTTTTTGTGAAATTTTCAAATTTTTTTTTCGATTCTCTCTTATTAACTAGACTCAAACCATAACAATTGAAACATGCCTCGACTTTAGCTTTGAGCGAGACTTGGCACCAGACCCAAATCAAACATTGACCATAGTTTCAGGATCTAAAACTCTGAGCTAGCTAAAAGTTTAGGGTGTGTTTGGTTTTGCGTTTGGACAACGTGATTTTGCTCAAACGTGATTTTTGCAGAAGCTACAAAGTGTTGCTTCTGCAAAAATCACGATTACATCAGCAGCAAACGGACTTTTTTCTTGTTCCACCGCCAAACCAAACACGCACTTAATCCTCAGCTCTAGACGACTATATGAAAAAAAACTACTAAAAATACAAATTCCTTTTTCATGTTAATTATCCAAACAATAAAGATTTCAAATTAAGGGAATTAAATTACATCAATTTAACTTTCTTGTTTATCAAATTTAATGAATTCTAAAATTTATTATCCAAACACAACCATCTTTCTTTTCTAGAAGCGATTATAGTAGCTTTTGAAAGTAATTAGTGCCTGCCTTAGAATTAGTTATGCTAGTGGCAGGTCCATTTTATCTGGCCGTTGAGTGATGAAACACTATGAATTAACACTAGGTTTTTCATAACCAATTGTTTTGGACTGGAATCCTCTGAAGCATAGTTTCAGGGTTAAGGTTTATTAAATCATTGATTCAACCGTTAAGTCGTTAATTAACTTAGTTGAATAGGTTCATATATATATATATATATATATATATATATAATATACACTATTTTGATGAATAATATGTAAATATAATTTATAAAAAAAAATTACTATCAAATTTATATAAAATTAATTTCACAAATTTTTTTTTTGATTTAGTTCAATTGTCTCAGCTCACCAATTCAACCACCAAGTCAATCCGGTTCAATTGCAAAAATAGTTCAATTGTTAAAATTAACTTAGTTTAGTGGTTGACTTATCGAGTCATTGGTTGAATTAATTAAATTAATTCGAATATTAAAACTGTAATAGCTTAAATAAATAAATTTTTTAAATAAAAGTGAGAATTATGAAAATAGAGATAAAAATTTTAAATAAAAATGAAGATTATGAAAATAGAGATAAGTACTATTAAAAAATATGTTTATTTATCACATGGGTTGAAGAATTATAAAGATATAATGAGAATTTACGTTTTGGAATCAAAATGAAATTTCCTAAAAGTTTAGGGGTCAAAATGTAAATAAGAAAAATTTGCAAAGACCTCACTCAAAAGTTGAAAATTGCATAATGGTCCATTTGATATTTTTAGAGCCTCTACCACATAAGAAACTGAGAAAAATTCGAATTTCTCTCTTTTCCTAATTTTTTTCTCTCGAAATCTCAAAACTTCTCTCTAGAATTCTAGCACTTCCGGATCTCAGACTTTGACACCACCACTGTCAATAGATTCAGAACAACGAGAACTATTAATCTGTTCGATTGATTTATAGAGTTTTTACCGAAGATTTGCCGAAAAGTAGAAAAGAAACTCTAAGAAGGTAAGTTCTAAAATTTATATTTTGAGTTCTCAAATTAAAAATCTGACACTATAAATAGATTTATGAGGTAAAAAAAACCTTAAGATATAAATTTTTTTAGCCATCTGACAACTTTTTGTGCGTCATGAACAGTGAATTCGGTAGGCATGAATAATGATTCCAACTGTGAATAGTACCCCCCACAGTTGAAGATATCCAACTTGAAACCTTGGTTCTGTGAGTAGATAATTTTTTTTATGACTTACCCTATACTCTTTTTGAACTTTAAATGTATAGTTGATTATATTTACAAGTTATTTATACTTTTATATATCTTTGAAATGGATTAAGTTATCTGAATTGTTTACAATTTGGTATATAATTTAAGAAGAGTATGATTTTGAAAATAGATTTATGAACTCATTGAATATGTGATTTTAAATGTATTTCTCATCATATAATAAATGAAATATACTGTGCACGTGATATTGATATGTAAAACTATATGATTACTTTTAAAAATGACATATATATATGATTACCCTGATTGGAGAATTTCTGACAGAGGAATTGTACTGAAATTGAAATTTTTGAATTATACTGAAACATCGATTTTGACAATATGACATATGTGCAAATATAATTTTTGTGAATAAATTATTTTGGAAACATTGTTTACTAACTATGCACCTTTATACCTCAGTTAGGAGGGGTGGTACTAACCTCGTGTGACAGCCAATACACGGGATATGATTTGTGAAAGAGAGCGGAATGCCTTCTATCTAAGCGAGATATCGATTATATGATATGTGATTTGCCCTCCTTGCTATGTGCTTGAAAAGTTACCCATATTAAAGTCCATTCGCATGTCCTTTTAAAAGGTGGTAGGAAAAATCTTAACTGAGATGTTAAGTATAGACAAATCTTACACCACAAAAGTACGGAAAGACATAAATTCTGATATAGTAGTTCTGATACGGGATCCACCTAATGTTTTTATGAGAAATATTTTGATGTATAACAATATTTAAATAATGATCATACCGTATTACATATAATTTTAAATACTTGAATGTGGTTTGAACTGAAAATATTTGAAATGCGGGTCCTATATAGATATACTTCTGAAATGTAATTTTCTATATGATAAACTTTAATATATAAGTATATCCATATGTTGATCTAAGAGGTCATATGAGGTATTATTTACTTGCTGAGTTGTCAAACTCACTATATGATATTTATATTTTTTTTTTCTGATAAAGATACAGAGTTTGGTCCTGGAGCTACGTGATTAGCTGGGTATCATATTCTCTAAATGAACTTACGTTGCTTCCAAGGCTCACAATGTTTAAAACAATATGTAATTGTAATTTAGAGTATACTCTGAACGCCACAGGCAGGATCCCTACTTCTGCTATAATATTGATAAGTGTAGACTTGGCATGTATATTTGGCCATATTGAAAACTTGTGAACGTATGTTTTACTCATAATATATGATATACTTGAAGCATGTATGCAATAAAATAAGGGTAAAGTTATATGTTATTCGTGTCACTCGCGTTCCATTAAATTGGGGCGCGACAAGTTGGTATCAAAAAATTAGGTTTTCTTGTGACTATCAGAATAAATAATTCTTTAGTAGGACTTTTAGTATAGATATGAGCTGAATAAATTTATAGTTCAAGTGCTATTGAGAAATTCTATAGGATTTCAATTTCTTTTCTATTTCAAAATTGCTAAAGTTCCTAGTATAAGGTTGATTAAATATTATGGTATCTTAAAAGGTGTTTGGTTCTGTATAGTCTATGATGTCGCCAAGAAGTAGAGCGGTTGCTAGAAAAACTGTAGATCGTATACCCTCTACAAAAGAGTCTGTACAATCTACAATTTAAGTATAAAGAGGCAGTGGTACAGGCCAACCTAGAGGAAGAGGCAGAGGTAGAGAGCATGCACGGGGTACGAGAACCCCAAAACATGATGAACAAGTCTATGTATCTGATAGAATCCTTGAGGAGAGAATAAAAACTCCTGAAGAGTCACATGATAGAATAGCTAATATGATTGCTAGCATACATAGGAGTTTAGAGACATTAGTTGGATTTATAGAATAACAAAGTAGAAAGGATGGCCAGCCACTAGGAAATGCTCCTGAAGTGCAAGAACTGGAAAGACCAGTTGAACAAGAGGATAAGTATATATGGATTAAGGTGACATTACCGCAATTTCTAAAGTTGAAGCCCCCAACTTTTTCCAGGTCAGATATTCAAGAAGACTCACAAATATTTATTGATGCTATAGAACGAATTTTCAGAGCTATGAGGTGTTCCACTAGAAGATTTGTTGATCTAATATCCTTTCAACTATTAGATGTGACTCAAGTTTGGTTTGAAACTCTGAAATAAGGAATACCAGTTACTTTACCACCAATGGAGTGTGATGAATTTAAGAAAGTATTTATGAATCGTTTCCTGCCAATGAGTAAAAGGGACAAAAGGGTCAGAGAATTTAAAAAATTAAGACAGACACCGAACATGACAGTTTCTGAATATGACATCTGATTTACTCGGTTGTCTAGATATGAACCATATCTGGTTCCTAATGAAAAATATAGAATTAAGAGATTTGTTTTAGGCTAATATATCCATTGTTTAAATTGGTGGGTCCTCAGATGAACTATTTTTCAACTTATTCAGCAGCTGTGGATTGTGCAAGAATAATGAAAACACGAGAGTTAGCAGACATAGAAAGTCTAAAGAGAAGAAAAAGAGATCAGAATAGTAATATTCAAACTAGTTATAATCCTAATGTAAGAAGACCAAGATTTCAAAATCCACAGCATTTAACTTAAGCAGGATCTAGTAGCTCTAGTCAAACATCAGTCAATTTTAATAAACAAAGAATAATTCAAAGAGATATGAGACCCACTAGTCAATAGGATTCAAGATAAATTCTACTGTCCCATTTGCGGCAGGCTTCATACTGGACAGTGTCGCAGAGAAACTGATGCATGTTTTAAGTATGGACAAGTAGGTCATTTGATGAGGAATTGTCCACAATTATGAAATTTAAGTCAAGTATCAGTACAATCAGCTTCACTCCTTATATATGTACCAGCACGATTAAATAGAGCAGCGTCAGTTCAAGTAAGTAGTAGTGGTATTGGTAGAGGATCAGGAAGTCGAGGCTGAGAAAAAGTCCGAGTATTTGCCTTGACATGATAGGATGCTCAAACCTTAAATGCAGTTATGACAAGTACATTATCAGTATGTTCCCATATAACGTATGTACTGTTCAATCTTGACTCTACTCATTCTTATATATCACCCTGCTTTGCTAAGAAATTGGATAGAGATCTTACTAATTTACATTATTCTTTTATGATTGTTACTCCATTGGGGGAATTCTTACTAGTAAATGATGTGTATAAATCGTGTGAGATTTCAATAGAAGATAAGGAGACTTTTGTAGATTTGATAGTTTTAAATACAGTAAACTTTGATGTGATACTGGGAATGGATTGGTTATCATCATACCATGTCATTTTGGACTATCACCTTAAGGTGATTAAGTTTAATATTTCGAGAGAATCTCCCTTCTTGATACAAGAAAATCGTAGTGAGATACCTAATAATTTAATCTTTGCTCTAACAGTTCATAAACTATTACAAAAAAGATGTTAGGGGTATTTAACAGTAGTCAAAGATGTTGATATGAAGTACACCAAAATAGAGCAGGTTCCAGTGGTTAGAGAATTTTCTTATATGTTTTTTGAGGAATTTTCAGGGTTATCCCTAGAACGAAAAATTGAGTTCGGTATCGATCTATTTCTTGGAATTTAACCAGTGTCTATACCCACATATAGAATGACACTGACTGAGCTCAAGGAATTGAAAAATTAGTTACAAGACTTGTTAGATAAGGGATTTATACGCTTTAGTATTTCTCTTTGGAGTGCTCCAGTCCTATTTGTGAAAAAAAAGATGCATTGTTATGGTTGTGTATTGATTATAAACAGTTGAATAAGGTAACAGTATGTAATAAGTATATATTATCTCGTATAAATGATTTATTTGACCAATTACAGGGTGCCCAATGTTTTTCAAAAATTGATTTGAGATTTGGGTATCATTAATTGAGAATAAAGAAGGAGGATATTCCAAAAACTGCTTTCAGGATTCGGTATGGGCACTATGAGTTCTTAGTAATGTCATTTGGTTTAACAAATGCTCCAGCTGTATTCCTAGATTTGATTAATAGAGTATTTAAACATTTTTTAGATCAATTTGTTATTGTATTCATAGATGATATCCTGGTATATTCAAAAAGTTCAGAGAAGTATGAGTAACATCTAAGGATAGCTTTGCAAACCCTAAGAGAACATCAGTTGTATGTCAAGTTTTCAAAATGTGAATTTTGACGTAGTAGTGTCACTTTGTTAGGACATCTAGTTACTAAAGAAGGTATTTAAGTTAATCCTAAAAAGATAGAAGCGGTGCAGCAATGGCCATACCCTACAACAATTACAGAGATATGTAGTTTTCTTAATTTAGCAGGCTATTACTATAAATTCGTTAAATATTTTTCAAAAATAGCTGTTCCTTTGATGAGGTTGACAAGGAAGAAAATAAAATTTGACTGGTCAGATGAATGTAAAAGAAGTTTCTAGAAATTTAAGAAATATTTAATTACGACGCCAGTACTGTCTATTCCTTCAGGTACCAAAAGATACACTGTATATTGTTATACATCGAGAATTGGATTAAGGTGTGTGTTGATACAATATGGTCGAGTCATTGCATATGTATCTAGACAGCTTAAGTCACATGAGCAAAATTATCCGACTCTTGATTTGGATATGACACAGTAGTTTTTGCTCTCAAAATTTTGAGGCATTATTTATTTAGTGAGATATGCGAAATCTATACAAATCATAAAAGTTTCAAATATATTTTTTAACAAAAAAATCTTAACTTGAGACAAAGATGATGGATGAAATTACTTAAAGATTATGACTGCACAATACTATATCATTCAGGTAAGGCCAATGTAGTGGCTGATGCCTTAAGTAGGAAGTCTATGAGTAGTTTAGCTCATATCACAGTGGTAAGGGGCCGTTAGTTAAAGACATGCATAAGTTGGAAAGTCATGGGGTAGTATTAGAAGTAAAGGAACCTGCGATATTATTGGCCCATATGCAATTTCAATCATCTTAGGTTGAGCAGGTGAAAAAGGCACAAAAAGGGGATGCCTATTTATGCAAGAAAATTGAAGAGGTGAAGAATGGCGGTGAAGTTGAATTTACTGTAGACTCTGAAGGAATTCTAAGATGGGAAAG
This sequence comes from Gleditsia sinensis, assembly GCA_037074535.1. Lineage (NCBI taxonomy): Eukaryota > Viridiplantae > Streptophyta > Magnoliopsida > Fabales > Fabaceae > Gleditsia > Gleditsia sinensis. Next base: position 67,847,100 of record CM073463.1, on the reverse strand, counting down.
CGGTTGTGTGTATTTGACAAAGAAGAATTTAAGAAAGAGATTTTAGAAGAAGCCCATAGATTCATATATACCATTCATCCTGGGGTTACTAAAATGTATAAAGATTTAAAAGAAATTTATTGGTGGGATGGTATGAAGAAAGATATAGTTGATTATGTCTCTCGATGTTTAACTTGTCAGCAGGTAAAAATAGAATATCAAAGGCCTGCTGGATTGTATCAACAGATAGATATATCTAAATAGAAATAGGAGAGAATAACTATGGATTTTGTTATAGAGCTACTGCGGACACCAAAAGGGTTTGATTCAATATGGGTGATAATTGATAAGTTGACTAAATCAACATATTTTCTACCAGTGAAAACCACATACAACGTAGCTTAATATACAGATCTGTATTTGAATGAGATAGTGAGACTTCATAGAGTACCAATATCGATTATTTCTGATCAAGGACCACAGTTCACAGCTCGTTTTTGGATAGCTTTCCAAGAAGCTTTACGTACGAAGTTAAATCTCAGTACTGCTTTCCATCCTCAAACAGATGGACAGTCTGAGCGAACCATCCAAATATTGGATGACATGCTTCGAGCATGCGTACTAGATTTTCAAAATAATTGAAAAAGATTTTTGTCCTTAGTTGAATTTGCTTATAACAATAACTACCAATCCAGTATACAAATGGCCCCTTTTGAGACATTATATGGTAGACGATGTCGTTCTTCGATTGGATGGTTTGAGATGGACAAAACTAAGATTTTAAGGCCTAATTTGGTACAAGATGCACTTGACAAGGTAAAATTGATTAAGGAAATGTTATTAGCAGCTCAGAGTAGACAAAAATCTTATATTGATAATAGACATCGACCATTGAATCATGAGGTTAGTTTTATTGTAAATATGGAGATAAAATTTGGGGACCGAATTTCTTTAAAATGGAAAGAATATAATAGCCTAAATAAATGAAAACCCTGAATTTAAAAAAATTCAGAATAAAAGTTAGAATTATGAAAATAGAGATAAGTATCATTGAAAAATATGTTTATTTATCACATGGGTTGAAGAATTATAAAGATAATATAATGATTTATGTTTTGTGGTCAAAATGCAATTTTCTAAAATTTAGGGGTCAAAATGTAAATAAGAAAATTTTTTAAGGACTTCACTCAAAAGTTAAAAATTGCAAAATGGCCCCTTTGATATTTTTAGAGCCTCTTCGACACAAGAAGATGGGAAAAATCTAGATTTCTCTCCCTCCCTAATTTTTCTCTTCAGAAACCCTAAAACTTCTCTATAGAATTTTAGCACTTCTGGACCTCGAATTTCGACACCACCACCGTCAATAGATTCAGAACTACAAGAACTATTAATCTGTCCGATTGATTTATAGAGTTTTGACTGGAGATTTGCAGCAAAGTGGAAAAAAAACTCTAAGAAAGTAACATCTAAAATTTATATTTAGAATTCTCAAATTGAAAATCTGACACTATAGATGGATTCATGTAGTGGAAAAAAACCTTAGTATATGAAAATTTTCAGCCATATGACAACTGTTTATGCATTGTGAACAGTAAATCTGACTTGCATGAATAGTAATTTCGATCGTGAATAGTACCCCCACAGTTGAAGATATCCGACTTAGAACCTTGATTCTGTGAGTAGATAATTTTTTCTATGACTTACCTTATGCTTTATAGTTGATTATATTTACAAGTTGTTTATACTTTTATATGCCTTTGAAATGGGTTAAGTTATCTGAATTGTTTATAATATAGTATATAGTTCAAGAAGAGTATAATTTTAAAAATAGATTTCTGAACTCATTAAACATGTGATTTTAAATGTATATATCATCATATAATAAATAAAATATATTGTGCATGTAGCATTGATATGTAAAGCTATATGATTACCTTTGAAAATGACATGTATATGTGATTACCTTGATTGGAGAATTTCTGATAGAGGAATTGTACTGAAATTAAAAATTTTAAATTATACTGAAACATCTGTTTTGACGATATGACATATGTGCAAATATAATTTTTTCAGAGAAATTCTTTTGAAAACATTGTTTGCTAATAGCAAGCGATGTTAACCCTTGTGTACCTTAATACCTCAGCTACAGGGGTGGTGCTAGTCTCATGTGACGGCCAACACATGGGATATGATATGTGAAAGAGAGCGAAATGCCTCATATCTAGACAAGATGTCGACTATATGATATGTGATTTGCCCTCCCTTTTTGTGTGCTTGGGAAGTTACCCATATTAGAGTCCTTTCGCGTGTCCTCTTAAATGGTAGTAGGATAAATCTTAACTAGGATGTTAAGTATAGGCAAATTCTATACCACAAAAGTACGAAAAGATGTAAACTCTGATATAGTGGTTCTGATACGGGATCATCCTAATGTTTTTATGATAAATATTTTGATGCATAACAATATTTGAATAATGATCATATTATATTGCACATAATTTTATATACTTGAATGTGATTTGAACTGATAATATTTGAAATGCGGGTCCCATATAGATATACTTATGAACTGTAATTTTCTATATGATAAAATTTAATATATGAGTATATCCATATGTTGACCTAAGAGGTCATATGAGATATTATCTACTATCTGAGTTGTCAAACTCACTACATTATATCTATATTTTTTTAGATAAAGATACATAATTTGGTCATACAGCTACGTGATCAGCTGAGTGTCATATTCTCTTAGTGAACCTACGTTGCTTTTAAGGTTCAAAATGTTTAAAACAATATGTAATTGTAATTTAAAGTATGTTCTAAACGCCACATGCAGAATTTCTGCTTCTGCAGTAATATTGATAAGTGTAGACTTGACATATATATTTGGCTATACTGAAAATTTGTGAACGTATGTTTTACTTATAATATGTGATATACTTAAAGTATGTATACAATAAAATAAGGATAAAGTTATATGTTATTCGTGTCAATCACGTTCCATTAAATTGGGACGTGACAAAAACTATACTCTAAAATATTTTACAAGATAAACTGAAGAGAAAAAAAATTCAATTTATAATATTTATATCTGAAGAGAAAAAAATTTAATTTGTAAAATATATATCTAAATAAGTGAATTTTATTTATTTATTAAATATCAATTTTATCAATTTATATATTTTTTTCTCCAACTTAACATTATAAAATACTTTAGAAGATCCAAATCCTAATGTTCCATTCAATCAATTCTCAAATTTGGAGATATGATTTTTTTATATTATTATTTTTGGACAAAAGCATATTTTTTTGTCCCTTAACTTTACAATGAGTTTTACTTTGGTCTTTAATCTTTTTTTTTTTTTAGTATGACACCAAAAGTATCCTCCCATAGACAGAGGCCTAATCTCTCAGAAATTAAAAAATTAGTAAGGGTATTTTTTAAAAATATACAAAAAAATTTAAAAAATTTAAGTATAACAAAATACAAGAATGAAGATTCTCTCAAAAAATATTATTTAAAAAATTAATCAAATATATTTTATATATTCTTATTAATTATTATTTTCATCAATCATATTTTTTTTAAAATAAAAAATTTTATTGTATGCCAGACGTTTGCATATTTCTCTTTTTCATAAATTAAACTAATAAATAAAATGATGTGTACACATGTATATTAATTTTAGAATGAATTTTGACCCTTAATATATAAAACTTACAAAAGAAAATTAATAAATATTATCTGTCAATATTCTTTTAGCATCAAATTACAAGGATCTTTTTTTTTTTGGGGGAAAATCTTCTATTTCAGTGTAGATAGTGTGCTTTTATCTAGACTGAAAAAATAAATTACTGAAGTTATACTTAAAGTAATTTGGATGCCACTTTATCGCAAGATTAAAATACATTTCATATTTTTTTTAATTATATAAATCTCAGAATCAATTGCCCATTTCTTTTCTTTTTTCTAAGGCTTATATAAAACATTATCCACTTGTTGGGACTTTGAAAAAAAATAAAGAATTAATAAATTAATTAGTTTAATAAAATTAAAGTTACTCTTAAAATTAAAGATTTGAATCTAATTCATAGCCGAAGTCAAATAAAAAAAGTTATTAACTTTTTCTATTTATTTTATTGTCTAAGTTAAATAATTCTAGCTATTCTTGGCACAGGGAGTTTCTTTATATACATATGCATAGTTTTTCATTGTATACTAGTTTATTTCATGCAAGAGAGATATTGAAGATCCACTATCAAACAATTAATATAAATTAAATTAGTCATAGGCAAATAAATGTGATGTATACAGGAATAATTGTGACCTACTTCTTTGGGGATAAGCATTATCAACATGTGGTCCTTAAATCAAAAAATAAGGATTAAGGAACACTTCACGGGACAATGGGAATGATTAATTTGGCGTGATTTGATAAATTATAAAATATAAATAAATAAATAAAAAGTGAAATTCAATATAAAATTAAAGGACCAAATTTACGCTTTTGCTTTAGTTTTTCTATATATAGCTACTATATTTGTGGCTGTCACCCACCGAGAACCTTGTGGTTGTGGAAGAGTGAGTATCATCTTATCCTCAGTTGGTGGCATGTAACCTCGTTTGTAGTTCAGGCTAAGCTTTTTGCTTACCAAACCCTAGACATCAACTGGGGAAGCTTTCAACTCCAATTTGTCCCATCGATGTGCTCATGTTAGCTGTCATAATAATAACCAAAGCTTCAATGCAAAAAAGAGGTTCAGTGTCGGTTCTTTTGGTAGTTAAATATATTTCTGAAAATTCTCATATTATAGAAGTCAAGAAAACATTTATTTTTTTTAGTACTATAATTAAAATGTTCTCGAATTTTATACAAAATTAATTTTTTTTAATAAAATATTAAGAACATCCTTTCTGACATCCACATGATATATTTAAAATTATATTCCTTTAATAATAATCTTTCAAGAATCAGATTGACAATAAAACTTTAAATTGAGTGTATGAAATTTGAGATTAGGGTTATGATGTTGTCATTTCTCTCTACTACTATTGATATATAATAATTTTCTTTTTCTTTTTAAACAATATTAAGGTAATGATTAATAATGGTTTAAGCTGGAAATGAAATGATAGTTGAGGCATGATACTGAATTAATTTTCATATAATAAGAATGAAGCTAATATGGTTATTCTATTCCATTATTTACTTTTTCATAATGTACAGGAATTATGATTTTATTGGATTCATGATATATAAATGATGTATTTTCTTTTTAATTTTTTGCTTATTTATAAGAATTACTTGAAGGGTAAATATAATTTACCCCATGAGATTTGGTTCGAAATCAAATCAATGGCTGTGTGATTCAAAGAGTGCTATCTAATAATTCTCCTATTATTTGTTTAAGTAATTATTTAATTATCTTATGATATTTTTAATCTTAATTTTAAGATAAATAATTATATAAATGATAAATGATAAATAGTTTCAATGTTAAGCGTTGAATAGTTTCATACCTATTAGAGATTATTATTGGGATTAAAATGACTTTTGAAAATTGAAAATGCCAACTTAAGATTATTCTAACAGTAATATCAAAATACTATAAAGCTACTCAAGATATAAATAAAATATACTTTCAACAATGAAATGAATCTTCATTTTAACATTCACATCATTATTTTTATACAAATTTGGATAATAAAAAAAATACTACAAGGTGTCTAGTTATATAAAAAAATCACAAGTGAATTGAATAACAAGCTTTAAACCATATGAACAAACTTGTTTGACCAAACTATTAGAGAACAAACTATAATTTGCCTTTAAATAAATAATAATAATGTTAACAATATATTTATATTTGTGTGGCATTATATGTGTTTGGATGATCCTAACTTAGGTGAATGTGAATATATATATATATATATATATATATATATATATATATATATATATATATATATATATATATATATATGTATATGTATTAGGTAACATAAAGTACAAGGTAAAGAGAAATTATCTTATTTCAAAGTCAAAATATATTATAAGTTTTAATAAAAATTTACAATAATATTTATAAATCGCTTATTAAAAGAGTATGTTGACAACAAAAATTAAATTTCAATCTTACAAATAAAGTACTTTGATCTTTATTGTGCTGAATTAACACTCCTTAGCAATGTAAAACTATATATATTATGCAAGAGTTAAATAAATAGTAATATTAAAATTGCATTATATTTTTATGACAAGGGTGGCCATCCAGTGGCGGATCTACATTGAGAGTTGGGGGGGCACCTGCCCCTACAAGAAACTGTTTTGTTAATTAATATATGTGGTAATTTTTTTTTGTCTTCACAAAAATTTAGATATTATTCTCACAAAAATTATTTTTTGAATAAAAAAATTTATAAATTATTTTTTGATCCCATCCAACCCCATGAAGGGCCTCCAACAGCAAACCTTTCGATAAACACCACCAAAATAGGCTGCAATCGTGGTGTGGGATGGGGGGGGGGGGATAGCAATGGCCCTCCAAATAAAGCTATGAAAGGGAGGTGACTACCACAATGACTTGCTAACAAAACCATCAATGGCACACCAACCATGCCAAGCAGTGGCTTAATTTGTCAAGGCCAATATATTATTGCCTCTCCACCATCCCCATTTAATGTTGAATGACAGTTAATTGCACCTCTAGTAAGAGGGTCAAAGTTCATCCTAGTCTTTAGCTCATGGACTTGACTTGAATCTAAATCTCAACAAATATTTATATAAATAAAATCTGAAACCTAAATCACAATTAGGTTTAATATTGACAGCCAATATTCATATCAAAATCGAATCAAACGAGTGGGTTTATACAAAGAATTGGTTGATCCATCAGTTTGATCAATCCCTACAAAACAGACCTAGGTGACATTGAATCAGTCGGTTCAATAGAAAATTGGTCAAATAATTGAAAAATTGGAGTAAAATAACATATCTATTGAGTGACTAATTGAATATATACAATATAAATTTTTTTTGAGTCAATTGATACAGTGATATTAAAGTCATTTCTAAAATTAAAAATTTAAATTTAAATATCAATTGAAACTAAATAAAATTCATGTTGAATATTTTAAGGCTTTTAAGGGAGGATAAACTGGCAATAGGGTTAGGTGGGTTTAATATGGGAACTATTATTTAGCTGTTAAAAAATAATGAGGTTCAACACATCCCAATTCACTCTTTCTCCAATTTTCATTTCTCTCTAAATTGGGATTGGGATCTTCTGCGGCGCAAAAATCACAGCACCGCGTGCTGTGATTTTTTGTCAGTCATACCAGTCGACTGGTGTGACTGATGAGACGGGCACAACACCGCACCAGTCGACTGGTGTGACTGGTGAGACGGGTACAGCACGCGGTGCTATGTCCGTACACATCGCAGAGGATCCTGTCTCCTCTAAATTGGGGTTCTTCTAACGATTTGATTTGTATTTTTTATTTAATCCTTCTAAAGTCTCTTTTTCTTTTATTAAAAAAATATATACATAAAAATTTTAAATTTCAAACCTACTCAACCGTATAAATGACAATAACTTTTAAATAATAGAGAGAATGAATTATCATATCCTTTTACTTTCAATTTCACTTTCATTTTTATTAACGGTAATTAGTTTAACTAGTAAAGATTAAAATAATTTATTTATAAAATTTAATTTATGATGCCAGCAGTTTTTTTATAAATATTATTATAAATCCTTATTAAAATTTATAATATGTTATGATTATAAAATAGAATACCTTCTCCTCGATCACCTTAAACTTATATATAAAAAAAATTAATTATTCAGATTTTCACTTTTCCCCTTCCATTTCATCTTTTCAGAAACAATCCCCTCAATCATCAAGGACGAGGGATATGCCGATACGGTACAGAGAAAAGAATTCATTCCAAAACTTGTTTTTAAAGGTAATGTTTAGGACAATAGAATTCTAGTTTTTTAAATACTTAAAAATTTATTTTTTAAAATGTTTAAGTACAATACTTTTTTTTTATAAAAAAAGTAATGTATTATATATGAGTTAAATAATATTGAAATTTTTTTTTTAGTTTTTCAAATACTTAAAAATTTATTTTTTAAAATATTTAAATACAGTAAATATAATTTTTTTAAAATTTATGTATTATATATGAGCTAAATACTATTAAAAAATTAATTTTTATTTATTTATTTTATATCAAATTATATATATATATATATATATATATATATAAATTAAAATACTCATCTAACTTTAATATTTTAAAGTCTTTATACTTTTAATGAGTCCCATTAAATGTCTTTGGCGGGGCCTAGGAACTAGATTTTCTTAGAGTTGAACTTGGCAAGTGGAGAAAGTTGGGTGCAATAGGTTGAGATTTGGTTTGAATAAATAAAATATCAAGTGGGGGGGGGGGGGATTATGAATCATGATGCCTGATTAAATAAACACTTTTTAAGAGTTGTTGGGTGTTGATTTTCACTTGGTAAAAGTCACTAAGTGGTCTAACTTGACAGACTGATATAACTTAATTATTGAAAATCATATATATTTGCAATTTTTTGTATCTTTATGAACAAAAAGAAATTAAATATTAGTTTATTTCATTTTAATTCTCTAAAAATTATACCATAATTTAAAAACATCGTTAGGTTTATCTCATTAAGAAATATTTAAAATGTTTATTTTGCTAGTTAAATCAATAATTAACTTAATTCATTTTTTCACCTAAACTATGTAAGTTTTTTTAATTAGGTTAGATAAATAAATTTGTTAAATATTTATTAATGGAGTTAATATAAAGAGATTTTAAAAAACAAACAATTCTTAGAATACCAAAATATGAAGAATCAAATTAAGTAAATTGTATATTTTAAAGACCAAAACAATAATTTGTTCAAAAATAAATTATGAACATATAATTTAATTTCATGTTTGGTTGAAGTAATGCTTCTCTCTCTCTCTCTCTCTCTTTCCAAGTTTTTCCTTTATTGTGTTTTTTCTCTAACTGTAGGAAAAATGTTCATATAATAATAATTAAAAAAAATATAAAATTTGCTTCTTCTTTTTTTGAGTTTTTTATGGGGGGAGCCAAAAGCAGAGATATTGGGTTGTTGAGACTTAAAATGATGAAGATTGTGGGACAAATCCCAAGAGATCCGTTTATGAACATGGAATCTATAGAGCTATACATGAAAGTTGATTCAGTGCTTGATTGATTGAAATCTTGGGATCAATTTCAAGGATTTGATGCGTTTTTATGCAAGATTTGAACCTGAGCACTCCAACCTCATGGGGATTTTATCAACTTTATGTTATAATTAGTATGGTTCTTCAAAAGTTTATACGAGAGATTTTCATTAATTCTTCGAGTTGTAAGCAAGTAACATAGCTGGTGATGTTGGTATTGCAGACTTGCAGTGTTCATCCCAGACTAGGTGAAGCTAGCAAAAAGTCAACTAATCGAATGTGGTGGAACTTTGGATTCTCTAGTTTTATAGACTAACTTTTAAGGTTTGACTCTCTGCAAAATCACAGAAGATGAAAAGATTGAGAAAACAAAAAAATACTAAGAAATCAATATTTTGTTTCCCTCTGCTATAAAGTAATGTTATTTTACGATAACTTATCAATTTAAGAACTTTTCCTATGCAACCTCACTTGTGTTTGAGACTAAATTTCTTTCTAAGACAATTTTACCTATTTAAGATTTTACTCATAAAATAGTTTTTTTTTTAAAAAAGTTAAATTGATAAAAAAATATATGGTATTCATTCTTACTAGCCGAACTTACCCTTGTTAATTGTAGCTCTTAAAAGAGTATGAAAGTGTATTTAAGATTTTACCCAAAGAATGCTCTTTAAAAGAATTGAATCTAAATTAATAAAAAAGATAATGTTTCCTTTTACTATCTAAACTTATTTCTTGTTAATCGTAACTTTTGAAAGACTATAAAAGTGTATTAAATATTTTACTTGAGAATACTCTTAAAAGCAAACCTAATTGATAATAAAAGATTATGTTCATTTTTACCTACTAAAACCCTGTCATATTGTATAAGTAAACGAATTCCTACATAAATCAGGTGCAAATTGTGTGCTAAAAAAAACTATGAAAATAACTTCTTCTTCTTCTTTTCCCTTTCTTGTCATGAGTATTTGGGTTGGAGTAGCATGTGAGGCTTTGTTGGGCCTGCTTTCCTGTAGTACAGGCAACCCAGGATTTATGGGATGAACGAGGACCAACACTCACACCATTCGAATTCCTAATATCAAGGTAATTTGACGTCAGGTTTCTAATTAAGATTAACACCATATGCTATATAACATATACTAACTAATCAAGATTAACACCATATGTTATATAACATATACTAATTAACACTATTGTAACAATCGGATTAGAATGAGCAGTCAAATTAGAACATTGAGGAAGGATTGATTTGGTTACCCCTTAAATCATTTAACAAAAAAATCCATCAAAATTAACTAAAAATCAATGAATAGAAGTGATTTGAACATTTTATTTTATTTTATTTTATTTTTTAATGAATAGAAGTAATTTGAACAGTTTAATTTTTTATTTATTAAAATAACACCATTTTGTGAAATTTTTTAAAAAATTGTTGGCTAATTTCTATTATTAAAATAATTTTATTCTGACTAATTTCTTATATTAATTATAATTATACATGCACTTTAATTTTTTCTATGATTAATAATAGTATTGTAATAACTATTATTTCCAATTAATTATTGTATAATGTAAAAGTATAAACTTCTTTAATATGTAATAGAGTTATTAATAAAATTTTAAATATATTAGTTTGCATTATTTGATTATTTTTCTATCTTAAATGACTCATTTAATTAATTTTATATATTTAAGTTTTAATATATCATATCTTTTAAAATATCTTATATATTTTATTATTGGTTTGATTATAGTTAAACTATTACCGTAAATCACTCCTTTTCAATGGTTTGGCTTTTAAAACATTGTTAATTAACCATATTAATGTTTTTATATACTGTATATACTGATTAACCATTAATATATACTATATACTAATTAACCATTAATGTTGCCTTTTGTTTTTGTCTTAAAGAAGTAAAGGTGGCTAACACAACAAAATAAAGGATTTGGCATCAAAGAGTTACTACACAAGAAACTGGAGTTATATAAGGCAATTGAAAGACAAAGCATGATAAATCAAGATTTTGTTCACTATCGTGGCGTATCATCTCCTGACAATGTTTTGTGCTATTTTAGCATTAAAAAAAAACCATTTTGTCAAATAAGATGCACATATAAGATGCCTATTGCAATATAAAAGTGTGGATTCAAAAAAAAATAAGCTGAAGGAATAAAAGAATTTGCTCCTACATCATAGTTCCAAATTTCTCCTCCTTTCAGTTACATTGTTTATATAAAAATAAGCTTAAGGAGCCTTTGCACATTTAAATCTTGAATTTTCCAGCTTTATTCTCTAAAGAATGCATTTAATATAGAAATCAATAAAGTTACAAATACTTTGAAATAAATGCCTCTAAATCATTTTTGGAATAGTCACATATGATTTATCACTAAGTATCAAAACATCCACTTAATATAGTTTGTTATGATCAAAATCTCTTGAAATGAAAGTTGAAACCTTGGAGCTAACACACTGTAACTATTACTAATTCAAAATTGCTACCTTTTGGCTCCTTTCTACCTCCTTCTTCTCTCTACCTACATTGCTAGATAAGTTGTACCTGTAATAAAAAAGAACTATTATTCTTAATTTGACCTCAGAATCAGCATAGAAAATAAGCAATTTTTGGCAATATTTGCTGGAGTACAAAATTGATATTTAATATGAACTTCAACACACTTTAGTTATTGCTAGAAAAACAAAGAATATCTCTTTAAGTACACTACATGAGAATTTTCTCCATACTAACAATAGAAAACTATATTTTAGTGAACATACTTTACCTTTTTCCAGCTTTTCTATGATGAACGAAGAAAACTATGAGAGACACGAGAAAGGCTGATCCTGAAATGACCAAAGGAGCACATAGTCTCTTTGACCTTTTTGCGTTATCCTTTTTCTCTTCACTTGCTTCCACTTCGATATCTTCTAGAATCTCTAATTCTTGGTAGCTATCCTCGTGGGTTTCACCTCCTTCATCAAAATTTTCTTCTTCAATTCCATGTCTTCCATGACTTTCTTTCTGTTCAATAATCTCCTGGCTATTTCTTATAATTTGTGGATACATTGGGAACTCTGGTTTTGAAGTTTTAGTTTGCTCAACTTCTTGATCTAATTTTCTTTTGGCTGATTCTTGAAAATCTAGAGCAGCTTCTTGATATTCTTTATGTCCACCTTCATAACATTCATCTGTTTTGCCTTTCTCTTTAATGTCACATTGTTGAATTGAAGGCTGGCTTGAAAAATTTGATGGTTTGTCCACTTCATTTGCCATATCTTCTGATGTTTTAGTTCCTTCAAAGGAATAAATTGACTCTTCATCCTCCTGCAATTGTGGACCAATCTCTACCTTTGGAGCAGCTTGTTTTACTCTTGGCTCTGCTAATTCATTTTTGCAAGGCAATATTTTTGCACCATGTTTTCGATTCAGCTTCTCTTCTTCTGGTACCTTCTTCATTTCAAATCCTTTCTCATCCAAATTTTGTAGCATATATTGTTGACCTCTTTCCTCAGTTAAAATCTTGAAGTCTTTAGTCCCCTCTTGAATTGCTTCTTGAAGCTTCCCATCAACTTTTTCCTTTTCTTCAAAGCTTTGACCTGTAAGGATATGAGGTTGCAAAGTTGCCACTTCTTTCTGTATTATCCTCTCTTTTGACTCTTGGAAGTCTATTTTAGACTTTTGCTTATCATTAGCTCTATCTGATTTTTCTTTCTCTTCAACTATCAATTTTTGAGTTGGTGTTAGTCTTTGCACTTCTGATTGTTTGGTTGCTTGATATGCAATGACTGTTGGTGCTTGAATTCCCTCCTCTCTTGCTTCTGGTACACAATTTTTTGTCTTTGAAATTTTCTTTTTCATACTCTTTTTTTCTAATTCAAAAGGCTCTTTACTTTGCATTTCTATCGATGGAGTTGGCAACTCTTTCATCTGTGGCTCTTCAATATCATTCTTTGGTTTAACCTCTTTAAATTTCATACTTGCTGCTTCTGGATATGCAACTTCTGCATCTGGAGGTTCCACTTCTCTTTTAACTTCTTCTTTTGATTTTTTAGGAAGCTCTTTCTCTGGTGTCTCTTGCATTGATTCTACAACCTGTTCAACTTTATCCTCTTTTTCAATATCAAATTTCTGAACTCCTTTCTTTATTCTAGACTTCTCATCTTCAATATTTCGAACTGTTCTACGTTTCTCTCTTTCGAGCGTTGACTGTGAAACATTTTTTATTTCCATCCTTCCAACTTTTGCACCTACGTTTGCTTCATATTTATCTTTGGGCATTTTCTTTGTTGATCCAACTCCTTTCTCAACCTCTGTTTGCACATTTTTTTTATCTCTATCATCAATTTCATTCTTAGGCTCCTCTGTGTTGTCTTGAATTGACTCCTCAACCTTTTGTCCTCTATGAATTGCATCTTTTGTAGTAACCTGATCTTCTTTCTTAGGGTGTTCTTCAAGTGAGAATTGTGGCTGCAAAGTTTCTCTATGCTTCGATTCTTGATTCTCCTTCATTTTGATGCAGTCTTGAAAATTTGTTTGGAGATCTCGCTCTGTTGATTCTTGAGATTCTTTACCTTTTTCTTTAGCTTCCAATTGATGAGTTGATGGTATACTTGGTTTTTGAAATGGTTCAGCAACAAATGGTTTAGTACTTTCTTTTCGATCAGCACTTTTCTCTTTTTCTCCTATTTCTTTTGCTTCCTTCCGCTTTACAATATCTTGGTTCACACTTCCCTTTTCCGATTCAAGAGTCTCCTTGCTTTGAATTTTAGGGCATAACAACTCTTCCTTTTGTAGCTTATCATTTGCACCCCCTTGTTCAACCTCTTTAAACCTCATTATTTTTGGATAGATGGCCATGTCTTTTGTTGGTTGCACTTCTCTTTTAGGCCTATCTTTTTCCAATGCTTTTACATCTTTTTCTTCCTTTGACACTTCTCGTGAAGTCTTTGTGATTTGTTTGATCTTGCTCATTCTTTCAATCTCTGTCTCTTGCATCTTCTCCTTAATTATAGGCTCATCGTCTGCCATAACTCCTATTTCCTCATTCTTTCTTTTGGCAACTTCTATTTTTTTGTCTTTTGGTCCTTCTTTTTTATTCTCTATTGATTCTACTATTTGCATAGAGAACTCTTCTTTTGCAGTTTTGCTTGCCTCAAACATTCCTTCACTTATCTCTTCTTGAACACATTGTTGATCTCTATCCTTAGTTCCAACCTTAGACTCTTCTTTTTCCTCCTGAGTGTTCTCCCCAACCATATCTTTCTTGAAACCACCATATGCTTCAACTTGTACCTTTTCCTTATTATCTCCTTTTACTTTCTCCACAAAATGTTTAGTTTCTGTAGACTTTTCTTTGGCAACTTTAGTTTCTTCCCTCCTTGCAACCTGCATTTGTATATTGAACAAAAGGTCTAAAAGAAAACAAAAACAAAAACAAAAACTAAGAACAGGACCAACAATTTGATTCTAAAGTTGTATACTTACTACTTTTGGATATATGGCCATATCTTTTGTTGGTTGCATTTTTCTTTCAGGATTGTCTTTTTCCAATGCCTTTAGATCTTTTTTTTCCTCTGGTACTTCTTCGAAAATCTTTGTGATTTGCTTGATCTTCCTCATTCTTTCGATCTCTGTCTCTTGAATCTTCTCTTTAAGTGTAGGCTTATCATCTGCCACTACTTCTGTTTCCACACTTTTTCTTTTGGCCATTTCTTCTATTTTTTCGTCTTTTGGTCCTTCCCTTTTATTCTCTATTGATTCTGCTATTTGCATAGAAAACTCTTCTTTTTTAGTCTTGCTTGCTTCTTCTTGAACACATTGTTGATCTCTTTTCTTAGTTTCAATGTTAGGCTCTTGTTTTTCCTTCTGAGTTCTTTCACTGGTCATATCTTTCTTAGAACCACTATATGCTCCAACTGGTACCTTTTCCTTATTCTCTCCTTTTACTTTCTCCACAGAATGTTCAGCTTCTGCAATCTCTTCTTTGATAACTTTAGATTCTTCCCTCTTTGAAACATCAAATCCTCCTTTATCAACATTCCCTAGTCCCCTTAGTTGATCACTATCCTTAAGACCAAAACTAGATTCTCCAGTTTCCTTTTGAATTTTGTCCCCAATAATGTCTTTCTCAAAACCCTCATTTGCTTCATCATGCATCTTTATAAAAACCTCTCCTTTCACCTTCACTCTAGCCATTTCCTCTTTTTCTCTTTTGGCCTTTGTTTCTACTTTCTGCTTGGGAAACTCTGATATAATGGTCCCCAATACTTCAAATACTCTTTTGACAATATTTTTTGGCACATTTTGTTCATCTCCAGAGGTTTTAACGCTAAACTCTTCAATTCCCTTTTGTTCTTTCTCAATAACCTTGCCTGCTTTCTCATTCATCTTCTTGGATTTTTCTCCTTCCTCTTCCTTAAAACCCTCAATTTCTTGGTTCTCGCTTTTGGCCATTACTGCTTTCACCCTTTCAATTTCTTCTATATTCAAAACCTTCGATGTTGCACTTTCTTCAATTGGTGATTTTGGTACCTTCTTAGGAAACTCTCTCACTGCAGTTTCTATTGCTTGAGATCCCTCCTTGATAATATCTTTTTGCATACTTTCTTTATCTTTATCCACTATGTCAAACTTGGGCTCTTCAAATTTTTCTTGTTTTGTCCCTCCAATTATGTCTTCCTTAGTAGCTCCATTGGCCTCTTGGTTCTCTCTTTTGATCATTGCTTCTTTCAGCTCTTTAGATTCTTCCATCATTGCCACCTTCAATCCTTCCCTTTTTTCAACTGATATTTTTGGTACGTTAGGACATTCTCTCACTCTATTTTCATCTGCTTCAAACCCTTCCTCACTAATTTCTTCTTTCGCCATTTCTTTATCTTTATCCTCAGTTTCAAACTTAGGCTCTTCAATTTCTTTCTGTTTGGCCCTAGCAAGCACTTTTTCAGACCCTCCTTCTATCCTCTCAACCATACTTTCACTTTCCTCCACGTCTATTGATGCTTTACTATCAAAATCTTTCCCTATATTTTTCTTTGCTTCAAATCCTTCATTACTAATTTCTTCGTTAACCCTTTCTTTATCTTTATCTTCATTTTCAAACTCAGGCTCTTCCATTTCTTTCTGCATTGTCCTTCCATTGCTGTCTTCCCTACTAACCTTATCAAATTTTCCTTCTTCCATCCTTTCAATTCCTACCTTACTAATTTTTTCTTCAACCCTTTGTTTATCTTCATCTTCAATTTCAAACTTAGCCCCTTCAATTTCTTTTTGCATTGCTCCTCCATTGTTGTCTTCCCTACTAACCTTCTCAAATTTTCCTTCTTCAATCTTTTCAATTCCTCTGTTACTAATTCCTTCTTCGACCCTTTCTTCATCTCTTTCTTTATTTTCAAACTTAGGCTCTTCCATTTCTTCTTTCTTTGTCCCTCCATTGTTGTCTTCCCTACCAACCCTGTTGACCTTAGCAAGCACCTCTTTAGATTTCCCTTCTTCCATCCTATCAATCTCTTCCTTACTGACTTCTTCTTCAACCCTTTCTTCATCCTTCTCTTTAGTTTCAAACTTAGGCTCTTCCACTTTTTCTTTCTTTCTCCTTCCATTGTTGTCTTCCCCACTAAATCCATTAACCTTAGTTAGCGCCTTTTCAGATTTTCCTTCGTTCATCGTCTCAATTTCTTCCTGACTTATTTGTTCTTCCACCCTTTCTTTATATCTATCTTCACATTCTCCTTCCAAATTTTGAATTACAGCATTTTCAGACACGTGTGCGCTTGTCTCTTCAATGTTCTTTGGAATATGCTCTTCTAGATTTTTCTCTATTTCTGAATTTTTCGTTGCTTCATACCCATCTTCAATTTCAAACTTTTGTTTTCCAATTTCTTCCTTCTCCATAACTCTTTCATTTTCCACCATTTGCTGAACCCTAGAATCTTCAAAAGCTTCTTGGCTAGACTCTCCAATATCAGCTTCACTTTGCTCTAGTTTTGATCTTTCTTTATCAATTTCTTCTTTCTTTACATCTTCAATTTCAAACTTTTGTTTTTCAATTTCTTCCTTCTCCATAACTCTTTCATTTTCCACCATTTGTTGAACCCTAGAATCTTCAAACTCTTCTTGGCTTGACTTTCCAATATCAGCTTCACTTTGCTCTAGTTTTGATCTTCCTCCATCAATTTCTTCTTCCTTTACATTTTCAATTTCAAACTTCTGTTTTCCAAATTCTTCCTTCTCCACAACTCTTTCATTTTCCACCATTTGTTGAACCCTAGAATCTTCAAAAGCTTCTTGGCTTGACTCTCCAATATCAGCTTCACTTTGCTCTAGTTTTAATCTTCCTCTATCAATTTCTTCTTCCTTTACATCTTCAATTTCAAACTTTTGTTTTCCAATTTCTTCCTTCTCCATAACTCTTTCATTTTCCACCATTTGTTGAACCCTAGAATCTTCATAAGCTTCTTGGCTTGACTCTCCAATGTCATCTTCACTTTGCTCTAGTTTTGATCTTCCTCTATCAATTTCTTCTTCCTTTACATCTTCAATTTCAAAATTTTGTTTTCCAATTTCTTCCTTCTCCTTAACTCTTTCATTTTCCACCATTTGTTGAACCCTAGAATCTTCAGAAGCTTCTTGGCTTGACTCTCCAATATTAGCTTCACTTTGCTCTAGTTTTGATCTTCCTCTATCAATTTCTTCTTCCTTTACCTCTTCAATTTGCACCCCAGAAATTCCTTTCACCAATTTTGGCATCACAATTTTCAATACTGATTCATCTTCATTATACTTTGCCTTGATCCGATCCAAAAGCACCCCATCTGGAATCTTAAAAACCTTGCTGAACCCTGTAATTTCCTCATGGTTCTTCAACATTACCCATCTCATCATTAGCACTTCCTGAATTGGCTTCTCTCCACTAATTGAAATATCTCTACCATCTTCACTAATCTTTATGTTAATGTTATTTTTCTTGTAACCTGCATTTTTCATGAACACCTACTGTGGTATATTGAATAAAGGTCTAGAAAAAAAGACAAAGAAAATTAGAACGAGGGCAACAATTGAATTCTAAATTTGTAGACCCACTTAATTGTAATCTCTAAATTCTCTTAAATATACAAGATAATTTCTAAATTATCAAATATGTTCCTAAATTCTCCAAACACTTGGTTGAAAGATTAACATGCAACAAGTTTGATATTTTTTAGAATTAACTGTGCACTTAAAAAAATTTAGAAACTAAAGTTAAAAAAGTTTAAAAGTTTAAAGACTAAATTAGTTTAGTTGAACACAATATGAAAACAACAATATGACAAAATATATAATATTTAAATATAATTTTAAGGATGCTTTTATATCTAATATAAGTGTCAAATTCATATTAGATACGATATAACTCAGTTTAAGCTATATAAAATTGAGATGAAGGTAGATTGACCTTTAAGATGGGCAGTGAGGATGAACATGGCGTTAGTTTCTCTAGACAAGAAGACTGGGCCAGCTCTGTCTTTTGCTATCCGTAGCTCAGAAACTGAACTGATATCATCTCTGGTTCTGGTGAGTTTGAGTCCCACTTCTAGCTCCATAAGATAAAAAAAATGGTGTTAAAGAGAAAAAGTAGAAAAATTTAATAGGTAATGAAATAGTCACATAATGAGAGGCTCGTAATATTGTGTCCAATATGGTTGTGGTTTAAGCAAATGAGCAAAGTATATATTCATTTCTTCCTCATAGTGCCTTGTGGGTGTCGGCAACAAAGTGGAGGCTGCAAGAACCTTTTGTATCCGTTTTCTTCACGGTGGGAAGTTAGCAGTTCCTTTCATAATCAGAGGCTTGTAATTTTGTGTCCAAATATGGTTGTGGTTTAAGCAAATGAGAAAAGTATATATTCATTTCTTCATCATAGTGCCTTGTGGGTGTCGGCAACAAAGTGGAGGCTGCTAGAACCTTTTGTATTCGTTTTCTTCACGATGGGAAGTTAGCAGTTCCTTTCATAATCAGAGGCTTGTAATTTTGTGTCCAAATATGGTTGTGGTTTAAGCAAATGAAAAAAGTATACATTCGTTTCTTCCTCATAGTGCTTTGTGAGTGTCGGCAACAAAGTGGAGACTGCTAGAACTGTTTGCGTTTGTTTTCTTCATGCATGGTGGGAAGTTAGAAGTTCCTTTTATAATGTCAAATTCAAGATATTTTTAGAGACGGTCTGTGATAAGTAGATTAAAAAATAAATATGTAGACATATTGATTGTGATTCTTATTGAAAAATATACATGGTATGTGTATATATTTATTAATAATTGACTTAGTATAAATATTTATTTTTTATTAATCGAATTTACTTACAAATATCATAGCCAAAACTTTATATGCTTCTAAGACCTAGTGCCAACCAGATTATAGGTTAGACTTAATTTCAAACGAGCTGAATTATGTGAAGAAATAACAAAAAGAAAAATAAAAGATCGAGCACAGACTTGACTCAAATTTATTTTTTATATTGCAATATAAAGTCAACCCAAGTTTTATATAGACGTGAAAAAAATCAAATTTAATTTGAGCTTTATTTTTTGGTATTAGACTAACTATTTGGCACGTTATAAGCAAGGTACTAAATTTCGTTTTGAAGTGTCATTTCGGTAATTTCAGAAACGAAAATATTTCGAAACGTTTCGAAAATTTCGTGAAAACGAAAGAATTTTTAATTACAAACGTTTCAAATAATTTCAAATAATAATTTTTATCAATTTTAAAAGATTTTAATATAATATTAATGATATAAATATATAAAATTATGTTAAAATTAATTCGAATTAATGTCTATAGTTGAACGGTAAGTAAACATGCTACTATAATAAGAACTTTGACTCAAATTCCAATAACATTTAACAACATCCTCTCTCTTGCATCCATTTCTTTATTTTCTTAACTCTTTCGTGACCTCTGTCTTTAAATCTCTCTTTATCAACTATGATTCTGTCTCTATCTTCAAATATCTCTCTCAGGTCCCTTCCTCTCTTTTTGTCTCTCAATCTCTCTATTCATTATTTTTGTACTTCTCTCTTTGAAATGAAGACAATGAAGAAAAATAATGTCATGATCATGAGAGAGGAGAGTAAGAAGTTGACAAAGATGTTGGGACTTATGGGAGAAAATAACTTGATGTTGGATGTAATGTGATTCTACTTTCATCTACTTTCAGATTATTAATTTTTTTATTTTTCAAATTAGTTTGGTATTTTTTCATCGAAACAACTCGAAACAAGAATATTTTTATCGAAACAAGAGTATTATCATTGAAACAACTCGAAACAAAAGTATTTCCACTAAAACATTCCGCAATATCATAATTTCAATCGAAATGGCATAATTTCTTAACAAACACTTTGTTTCGTTTCGATAACTCTGTTTCGTGTCAGTGATTCCGAAAACGAAAACGTTTTGATCGTTTCGATAAAAAGAAAAAAAGAAATTTAGTACCCTGGTTATAAGGTCTAGGGTTTGAATGTCTTCACATTACATGATTTGTAAGCTTCTTCTATTAATTAAGCAAAACAATTTCCATTTTGCTCAATAAAGACAAAACATATTGGATTATTCTTGTGTAAATTCAACCTATTATGTGATTTATTAACTCTCTATTCATAAATGAATGATAGTCAACAATAAAAGATTTATAATTTTACTATGATAAAATTTCGTAAATCATATGTGATAAATATAGTGAGTAGACTAAATCAACATTTTAGGTTAGCTTCATGATTACACTCAAACATCTCAGCAGCTCTTTTTTATTAGGTTCTCTCTTTCTGAATTTGATTGCTTTGAACGGAAACCGCTTTTGTTAGTGGCCAACTAAATGAAGACTGAAGAGCTTTAGCTTTGAAAAGAACCATAAGAAATGAAGAGTGGAGGCCAATTATTCTCTCAGCCAGACACTCAGTTGCTGTCACTTTGTGTCAGTCAAATACTTGAAGTTGATCTTTGTTACTTTAATCGTACGTGATGCTTTTGGAATATGATTTCTTTTGTTTCTCTCTTTTTCTGCTCATCCTAATGACAAGATCTGTTTTTAACATCCATCATATTATCACTAAAAATTTTGGTAAAGTATATGCTGACAAACTAGTTTAGTTTAACTAATTCAATTGTTCAATAAAAAAACTAGTTAAAAATTGACCAATCAATAAAAAATTGTAAAAATCAGTCAAAATTATATGAATGAGCGCAATTTAAACGGTTTGATTTTTTATTTATTAAAATTACACTATTTTGAATCTTTTAAAAAAAATTCACTCAAAATAATGTCATTATAGTTAATTTCTTAAGATTAAAGATAATTATATATGTATGTCAATTTTTTTTGTTATTAAAAATAGTATTGTGATAACTATTATTGACTATTTTAAATATTATATTATAGAGAAGTATAAATATTTCATATGTAATAGAGTTAATAATAAAATTTCAAGTATATTAATATGTAATATTTGATTCTATTTTATAATATAATTTTTTTAAAAAATATATTATATATTTTATTATTCATTCAATCACAATTCAATTATAGTTGAACCAATAAACCATAAATCACTCTACTCACTAATTTAATCACTAATTCAATTTTTAAAATATTGGAACAAGGAGATAATAGGTTTAGTTTAGTTTCACCTCAATATTAGAATGTGTTTTGACGGAGAGTTTTAAAAATTTATGAAATTTTAAATATAATAATTCAATTTTCATCACTTAAAAATTATTTAAATAATTAATTATTATAAAACATTTTTAATTTTTATATTTTTTTTTCATAACAGTTTTTATAGTCATCTGGTTAGGTTTGAGGTGAAGATTTGGGTTTCGAAGGTACTAGTGCGGGCGGGACTGGAGTCCAAGTAACGTGACTAGGTTCAAGGTAAGTGTTTGTTTTAGTGGCCGAATCTTGGATTATGGGAACGAGGTAGAAGCCGAGTCAAGAAATGGTTCATGAGGCTGGGCTTTGGGTCCAAGGTCTGAGTCTGTTCCATGTCTAAATTTGAACTGAGGATCAAGTTTAGTTTGATCTGTTAGGAGAATCGAAAAGGTAATATAAAATTCTACTTAAAAATAAAATATTTTAAAAAATTTATTTTTGACAAAATAATTTCATGATTAAATGATTTAAAATTTCTAAAATTACATAATTAGTTATCAAACAAAATATTTTATGTCAAGATTTTAAATACTTTTTCAAAATTACTTTTTTCCCTTATATTATTTCATTCAAATACAATCTCAAACAATTAAGGGTATACGTAGAATTCCAGCAAATACCAGTAGAATATGCCTTAATTTTCTTTTTTCTTTTTTCTTTTAAGTCAGATATTTTCAGTTTAACTTGACCATTTTAAACTTAATACGCCATTGCCAAAGTGGATTTTTCCATGGCTTCAGGCTTACATTCGAACTCATTTGATCTTTTTTTTAAAACAAATGTTTATTTTTTAATATTCTTTAACTTTTTTAACATCCTAGTGGTACAAACTGGTTTTACAACCTTCAACGTGTCAAAATGATGAACGTTCTAAAATAAGAAAAAAAAATAACACATTTATTTTCACCAATCTTCCTTCCTTTCTCCTACATAAAGATTGCGGTACACGTGAATCTTGATTTAATTTCTTTTTATTTCCCTTGTAATATGGATTTTGAAGCAAAATGAAATTTAAGGCTCCATTTGTTTCGATGGAAAATAAAATTTTTTTCTTAAATAACTAGTTTTGAAAAAATAAATTTTTTTATTACAAAAAATGTCTTTTGTTTGTATTATATGAAAAAAAAATAGGAAAAAATGGATAATAATGGTAAAGTGGGAGTTAAGGTAAGTTTAATTCATTCTTAAAGTTCTAGTTTGGAACCAAATATAAATGTTTAAGCCTAATCTTAAACTAAATAAGTGTTTGAGTTTGGTTCCACTTTTTAAGGTTTTTATTTTAACCCAAATAGATTTGCTATACTTGTCCAAAAAAAAAATAGATTTGCTATACTGTGCAATTTGACTTATTTTTAAAAAAATTTATTTGCGCTCAAACTTAGCTTAATTGGAAATGTTTATTTCCATGTGTATTTTCAAAATTTTTATTTTGCTTGAATCAAGTTGTTCCTCAAGAAGGAGATTAATTTTTCATTCAATTAGATATGAGATATCTTTAATACTCACACAAAAAAAGGTTTGACTTTGTGTCTAAGTTGAAAATCCAATTCATTTATTAAAAAAATCACGTTTTTGTCCCTGTAAAAATCTTTGAATCCAAACCCAAGGCAATAAGGTCCCGTTTGATATTCAGACTTAAAGTGATGAAATGAGAATACTCATTCCATTCCATAAAAAAAAAGCGTTTAGTTGTCAAAAAAGACAATTCATGGAATATGGATTTTTTTAGGGGTGGGAGAACACATTCTCACTTAAAAAGGAAGGAATCAGGTAAAATAGAATGGAATCTAAGGTAAAATATCATTTTTCTCCATTTTTTTAATTAAATAAATAATAAAAATATTTTTTAAAAAAATTAATTAATTAAGAAATGTTCACAAAAAAAATTTGAAAAAATTTGACTTATTGTCTGCAAAATAATAAATAAATATTTTTTTCAAAAAAAATAAATAAATATTTTTAAAATAAATAAATAATTTAGAAAATATTATTTATTATTAATAAAATAAAATAAAATAAATAATATTTAAATTATTTTTTAAAATTATTAATATTTTTAATAAAAATTTTATATTACTAATTATTTTATTTATTTATATTATTTATAAATAAATTTTTAAGTTAAAATAATATTATTTTATTAATTTTATGTTTCAAGGGTATTTTGGTCTTTTTAACTGTTTTTATTCCATTCCATTCCATTTTTTTACCGAACGTAATTTTAATTACAATATTCTATTATATTCCATTTAAATTCATTCCTTTTCATTCCATTTTCAATTTTCATTTCTATTTCCTTCGTTGCTACCAATCAAACGATGCCTAATAGTAGAACTGGTTCACGACAGGTGATGATAGTTTGTAACATGGTAGCTAGTGGCAAGTTGAAGAAAAAATTATAAATTATTTCTTTATTTTTTTATTTTAGAAAATTTTTCCTCCAAATATTGAAGAAATTTTTTCCTTTTCCGCAAAGAAAACACAAGAAAATATTTTATGTCAGAAAAACTTTTCTTTGAAAAAATTATCTACCAAGACAAACGGAGCCTTAGGAAAATAGTTCGTCCCTTTCTTCTTGTCATGAAAATCTATCCTTGTATCCATTATTTAGTGCAGTTTCCTTGGGATGAATTCCCATGAAATGTTTATAAGTAATTCCTCCTTCTACAGCTTAATTGGCTTCAATTTCCATCACAGATACCCCTTTCTGGATAGAAACTTGTCTAGTTCTTTCTGCTATTCAATGATTAATGTGTTTGTAGAAAGCTAAATGTGATTTTAGTGAAAGAGATTAAGAAAATGTGATTCTCTTATTAGCTATATGGATATCAAGAGTTATATTTGAACGAAAGATAATGGAGAGAAAAAAAAGAGAATTGAATCAGAGATAATGGAGAGAAAGAAAAGAGAATTGAAAACTTTTAATTAAACTTTTCTCTTCTTTAGAAGTTTGTGAAGGAGAATGAAGGATTTTAGTTAACCTTCTAAAATTTTCTAAATTATTCATTTTTATAATTTTAAATTCTCCGAATTGGTTGATTTTGGAGGAGAAAAGAATAATTAAGTATTATATAATTTATTATTACTTACAAATTAATTTATTAAGAGTTTTTTCTCACTCAAATACTGAAAAATTACTTCTTTCGAGTTTGATAATTTTTAAAAGATTAATCCTTCACCTACCGAGTAGAGAATACTCTTAATATTAGACAAAAAAATTACATATCAATAATTTAAATTATTTTAATTAAAGATAAATTTAAGAACCATACTACGATTAACTATATATTTTCTTATTTTATTGGAAATCATCGTTATCATTTAAAGAGTCAAGGGTTGCTCCCCACCCTAGTCCTACACACATGTGAACACTAGTTTTCTTTTTTACGCAATTGCACTACTACACTTATGTCGCTTTGTGCTTTTCAATGTGGGACTTTATGACTTTTTTGTAACTCAAAAGTCTCTTTAAAGTTAATTAAAATATACAACAAGAAATATTGTAATTATTCAACTTGTGCCAAGTCGTTGATGATCTAAGAATGCTAATCTTTTTTTATGGTTTGGAGCTACCCAAAAGACATTGTAACTTGGGAATACACACTTAAAATTAATTTGTCTTCTGATAAATTTGATTCATGATTGCTTGTAGAGATAACAATTTTTTTTATTCGATTAAATTTTTGTGGAATAGACAAACACAAAAGTTGGGGGAGACAAAAAAATTTTCAAGCCACAAGAATCTAAGATCTAACTTGACAACAAACTTGTCGGAAATAGAAATCAAAGAACAAGCGACAAAGTGCTTTGCGAGTGTCGGCAACAAAGTGGAGGCCGCTAGAACCGTTTGCGTTTGTTTTCTTCGTGGTAGGAAGTTAGCAGTTCCTTTTATAATGTCAAATTCAAGAGATTCTTAGAAATGTTCGGTTTGTAAAAGATAAGTAAATTAAAGAATAAATATATAGACATATTAATTGTGATTCTTATTAAAAATATATACAGTATGCATATATGTTTATTGATAATTGTCTTAATCTAAATATTTATCTTTTATAAATCGAATTTACTTACAAATATCATACCCAAAACCTCATATGCTTATAAGACCAAACGAATTGAATTTTGTGAAGAAATAACAACAACAAAAATATAAATTCGGGCACAGGCCTGACTCATTAATTTTTCATATTGAAGTCTAAGCTCAACCTAAAATTAATTTTTACATTCAAACTCAAGTATGGTCCAAATTTAGTTTTTATATTTAGGCTAAGTTGAGCTTATACCTATTTTGAAATAAAAGCCTAAGTTCAACCCAAATTTTATATAGGCATGAAAAAAAAAATCCAAATTTAATTTGAGCTTCAATCTCTATTTTTTTTTTAATTAGACTAAGACTCTGTTTGGATAGCAGAATTTATAATTTATTAAAATTTATCTATCAGTATAAGTACTTTTACATTAAAAAAATAATGTTAGAATAAGTTTAAATAAGTAACTTATCAATATTTAATAAACTAATTTTAACTTATTTTATAAAGCAGTTTTTTAAATTTATTAAAAAAAACTTCTATGGAAACTCTAATTCATATGATCAAAAAATTATTTTATATTTTTATAAGTTAAAATTTTATCAAAATTATACTATTCATCTCTCTCTTTTTATTAAAATTATATTCAAATATTTTTAAAAAAATTTATAAATTTAAAAAATATTTTTTTAAATATGTATTCAAACGTTAAATAACTTAATTTAAAAAAAAAATTTTATACATATTTTTTATATAAAATTTTATTTTATAAACTCTTAAATAAATTATATATTTAAACTGGACCAAACTATTTGACACGCAATAAGGTACGAGCGTCTTCCCGTGACATGATTTTCAAGCTTTCTCTATCAATTAGGCAAAACATATTAGATTATTCTTGTGTGTAAATTCAACCTATTACGTGATTTATAAACTCTCTATTCATAAATAAATGATAGTCAACAATAAAAAAAGTTATAATTTAATATGATAAAATTTTGTAAATTATTTGTGATAAATACAGTGAGTAGATTAAATCAACATTTTATGTCAGCTTCATGATTACACTCAAACACATCAGCAGCTCTTTTTTATTAGGTTCTCTCTTTCTGGATTTGACTGCTTTGAATGAAAACTGCTTTGAATGGAAACCGCTTTTGTTGTAGCGTAAGGAATTGGCCAAATAATGAAGACCTTTGGCTTTGAAAAGAACCAGAAGAAATGGAGAGCGGAGTCCAATAAATCTCTCAGCCGGACACTCAGTTGCTGTCACTTTGTCTCAGTCAAATACTTGAAGTTGATCTTTGTTTCTCTAATGTCCTAAGTGATGCTTTTGGAATAATTATTTCTTTTGTTTCTCTTTTGGTAAAGTATATCCTGATAAACTAGTTTGGTTTAACTAATTCAACCGTTCAATAAAATAATTAGTTAAAAATTGATGAAACAGTAAAAAATTGTAAAAAACAGTCAAACTTAGATGAATTGGAGCAATTTAAACGGTTTAATTTTTTAAAAAAAAAAAATCACTAAAGATAATGTCATTATAGCTAATTTTTTAAGATTAAAGATATATATATATATATATATATATATATATATATATATATATATATATATATATATATATTCCAATTTTTTTATTATTAAAAATAGTATTGTGATGACTTTTTTAAGTATTATATTATAAAGAAGTAGAAATATTTTATATGTAACAAAATTAATAATAAAATTTAAAATATATTAATATGTAATATTTTATTTTATTTTATAATATAATTTTTTTAAATATATTATATTTTTTA
The DNA here is from genome assembly GCA_037074535.1 of Gleditsia sinensis. Classification (NCBI taxonomy): domain Eukaryota; kingdom Viridiplantae; phylum Streptophyta; class Magnoliopsida; order Fabales; family Fabaceae; genus Gleditsia; species Gleditsia sinensis. Next base: position 67,819,366 of record CM073463.1, on the reverse strand, counting down.
CAATACATTCGATCACAAATTGATTATGGTTGGACTAATAAATCATAAATCACTCTACTCACTTATTTAATTATTAATTCAATTTTTAAAATATTAATCAATTTAGTTCAATTTTTTTTTAAGTTAAATCAATCATTCGATTATCAATTAAATTAATATGTAATATTTTATTTTATTTTATTTTATTTTATAATTTTTTTAAATATATTATATTTTTTACAATACATTCGATCACAAATTGATTATGGTTGGACTAATAAATCATAAATCACTCTACTCACTTATTTAATTATTAATTCAATTTTTAAAATATTAATCAATTTAGTTCAATTTTTTTTAAGTTAAATTAATCATTCGATTATCAATTAAAATAAATTTCAATTAAATTGAACTAAAATAATTATCATTTTTTTAATATATTAAATTAATTATTTTTAATATTAAATTTATCACATTTTTACTTTTTATCCGATTTTCTCTGGCCCGGCCTGATGAGTCATTCTGATTCGTGAGCCTAGTTTGCACTCCACCTAGTGCTGGCCCCCTTCTTCGTGCCTTAGCCCTTCATTTTCATGAGCACATGCTTCTCCACTGCAACAGTGGCCCTAGTTCTTTGTGCCTACCCCCTCTCAGTCTCAATCACTTCCTTCGCACGTTTCGATGACTGCTTACCTTTGCGCTCTCTTTCTTCCGTCAAACCGAAAGAGACCTAAAGTCTCATTTAGTTAATGAATTTAAGGAAATAAAATAAAAATAAAATAAAATAAAAATTTTATTTTTTAATTTAATTATTAAATAAATAAATCTCACGGAATGTTCATTATTTTTTATAAGTTAATTTAAATTATTTCTCAAACTAAGTAAAAAATAAATAGTGCGAGAAAAAAATTATTTTTTATTATTTTATTTATTTATAAAAATTTTTATAATTAAAAAATATATATTTAAATTAAAATTTTTAATATTTTTTAATAAAATTTAATTTAAATTTTATATTAATAATAATTTATTTTATTTTTTATTTATAATATTTAAAATAATTTTTAAAGTTAAAATAATATTACTATAATGATTTTATTTTATAATGGTATTTTTATATTTTTAAAAGTTTGCATTTCATTCTATTCTATTGTCCTACCAAATGCAATTTTAATCACAACATTCTATCTCATTTCATTTAAATCTATTTCTTTTCATTCCATTCTCAATTCTCATTTCTATTCCTTCCGTAGTCACCAACCAAACGAGGCCTAAGGAGATTTCGGCCTGACTACACTGGTTCACCTAAAGAACTTCTCACGCAAAGCCATGTCACCATTCGTTCCTATTTATAAGTGTCGATCACGCTACAGGACCTTCTGTTGGGATTTCGGAGGACCCAAACAGGCAATTAATGGGACAAAATAATAAAGAGAAAAATAATAGACAAAAGAATTAACGTGGTTCGGCTTATAGCCTACTTCCACAAACAAAATGACCAACAAACTTCACTAACAAATCAAATGGAGAATACAAAAATGATTTTGGCTACACTCACAAATTAGCCTACATCCCAAATACACCCAAATATATCTCAATGATGTATTTTTCACCAGTGTATCACTCTACACAAATTGGTACCCAAAATACACCCAATAATACCAATGGTGTATTACTACGAAATCATACCACAAAAGATCACCCAAGCTTTAAGAGCTAAATGCCTCAAAGCTCATACTTCTTGCCTCTCCTTGGCTTGCTTCTCCACCTTGAGTGATGTTATTATGCTTCGTTTCCTCTCTGCCTATTTATAGGCAAAGGGTGATGCAGTAGTCGATGACAAATTTTCTTTTGCCTGCAGCATGGAGCTTCTACGAATTTCTCCTTCTTTCTGCCAATTTCATTAGCTGCAATTGTTGACTAAGTTTGTAGAAATTTCGTTATGTTTCCTGCTTCTTCTACTTCCTTCTTGCTTCTTACAATTTGATAAGTAATGGTGGTGGGGTTCCTCACCCTTCTTGCACAATTGTCAAAGTGTGTGGGCCCCTCCTATGTAGGAGGGACCCGCCACTAACAAATCTCCCCCTCCCGACTACATAGAGGGTTCCACCATTCCTGCAGCTAATCAACAAAGCAACACACTTTTGCAATTTCGATTGCCATGACACAACTTCCCTTGCAAATATAATCAGATAACTTGAAGTAGATTTTCTTAAATCTACATTGCCAGCAATATCTGCCTCTGTGTAAGCAACTAACACAGGCTTGGTATCTCCAAAACATAAGCATATTTTGGAAGTACCACGAAGATATTTGAAAATTCATTTCACTGCAGATTTCAAAGATAACGACATGTGCAAACAAAAGCATACATAATGCTTCAAAGAAATTATCTGACACCACTTTTTGACAAAACAGGTGCAGGGCCCCATAGTTCAGAATGGATGAAATCCATTATGCCCTTAGTCCTGTGAGTGGCTATACTGAACTTGACACAATATTCACAAAGGTCAAGTTTCTAATCTCCCTTTTATCATAAGGGAGCCACGTGAAGCTTTTAAAGCTCCACCTTCAGCAAAATACTTAGAGAAAATCACTTTCATCCATAGCCACATTGGCTATGTTGTTAGTATTCTCTTTTTTCTCTTTGAGCTTTGAACATTCTACTTTCCAATGTCCTTCCTTCTTGTAGTAGTTACATCTGTCTTTTCTAGATTTAGACTTTGACTCGTCTCCATTTCTACTCAAACCCTTTTCTTTATATCTCCCTCAAGCAATCAGAGCTGCATCCTGATTCTCGTTCCAATTTTCAAAAACTATTTTCTTCAATTCACGTGAATTCAATGATGCCTTAACATCTTCTAAAGCAAGAGTGTCTCTTCCATAGAGCATGTTGTCAGCAAAATGTTCCATTGAAGAAGGTAGGGAACACAATAAGATTAAGGCTTGATCTTTGTCATCAATTTTGGCATCAATATTTTTCAAATCCAAAATAACTCTATTGAGCTCATCTAGATGGTCTTTAATAGGTATGCCTTCTTTCATCCGAAGTGTGTAGAGTCGCTGCTTCAAATAAAGCCGATTAGTGAGGGACTTTGTCATATATAGACTTTCTACTTTAAGCCACAATTTTGTCACTATTGTCTCGTCTACAACCTCCTGTAAAAATTCATCTGCAAGAGATAACTGAACTGTACTGAGTGCACGTGCTAAGAGGTTATCTTTTACCTCATCAGATAGTGTTGCTAGCAAAGCCTCATTTCCTTCTACTACCTTTAGCAACCCTTGTTGTACCAACAAGGCACGCATTTTCACATGCCAAAGGCTAAAATTATTGTTGCCGTTGAATTTTTCTATCTCAAATTTTGCCGCCATTTCAAAAAGGGATTCAAAGCTATTTTTAGTCAAATAATTCCAATAAAATATTTTATGATGTGGAAGATCAGTCAATACTGCAACCATAGAACATACTAAGGATTTTAAAGGAATAACCACCAATGGCTCTGATACCACTTGTTGGGATTTCGGAGGACCCAAACAGGAAATTAATGGGGCAAAATAATAAGGAAAAAAATAATAGACAAAAGAATTAATGTGATTCAACTTATAGCCTACATCCACGAACAAAACGACCAACAAACGTCACTAACAAATCAAATGGAGAATACAAAAGTGATTTTGGCTACACTCACAAATTAGCCCACATCCCAAATACACCCAAATATATCTTAATGATGTATTTCTCACCAGTGTATCACTCTACACAAATTGGTACCCAAAATACACCCAATAATACCAATAGTGTATTACTACTAAATGATACCACAAAAGATCACCTAAACTTTAAGAGTCAAAAACCTCAAAGCTCATACTTCTTGCCTCTCCTTGGCTTGCTTCTCCACCTTGAGTGATGTTATTATGCTTCGTTTCCTCTCTGCCTATTTATAGGCAAAGGGTGATGCAGTAGTCGGTGACAAATTTTCTTCTGCCTGCAGCATGGAGCTTCTACGAATTTCCCCTTCCTTCTGTCAATTTCATTAGCCGCAATTGTTGACCAAGTTTGTAGAAATTTTGTTGCGTTTCCTGTTTCTTCTACTTCCTTCTTGCTTCTTACAATTTGATAAGTAATGGTGATGGGGTTCCTCACCCTTCTTGCACAATTGTCAAAGTGTGTGGGCCCCTCCTATGTAGGAGGGACCCGCCACTAACACCTTCGACCACCCTCCTTGAGCTCTCGTCCATTCTGGAGTCTACCTCCGCAATTATGACATTTCTTTTCAAGTAACTAGTGGATCTAAATCCTCAATCCTAGTAATGAAGGCTTCAGGCGTTAGTCTAATTTTTTTTACTTTACTTTGCCAGGCCTTAATTCTTTCTGGTTCAGCACTTATGCCACTCCATTAACACTGGTTTTAGCCCCCCGAGCCCTCCAATAGCTATTCTTCTTCGAGTAAGTGAAAATTGATTTTTTTTACTTCTATTATTTGTGTCCACTTAGTAAAAAAAAAACTACAGATTTAGAAGAATGTGTTTTTCTTGAATAAAGCCTTTACAAAAACTAAAATACTACACCATGAATAACGATAACTCATAATTTTCACTTCAGCTCTTTGCCCTAAATTTGTTTTTGCTAGCCCTATAAAAATATACCATTAATTTTTATTTTATTTTTCAGTAAATGGAGAGTTTGATTGTCAATATTTGGTTTAACTTTTCTTGTTCTACGCTTGTTAAGTTTTGTTCGATTATGAGATTGAGTTTGTCTACTCTTAGTGTTTGGTTTTCTTTTTGTTCTTAGAATAGGTATTGGTGCTGAATGGTGAGAATTTAATGTGGCTTGTAAGAGATAACTATTTCTGGATCAGTTTGGATTTCTACTTTCTTGCTGCATTAGTTCCCTGTTTTCTAATATTTTTCAAAAGTTAGCTGAGGGTTGACTTGAACAATTGTTTGGTGATATTCAAAATCATCTTGAATATGTTGTTCTTGGCTCAAAATGTTTGAAATTTGTGGCAAAAAAGAAAAATTGTTATGATTTGCTATCTTGTGTGTTTAAGTTTGAATACTTGGGGGTATAATCTAATGCCGATTTTTTTTCTTTTTTTATATACCATAATTAGGGGTGTACATCAGTTCGGTTCGGTCGGTTTTCAAACCTCAACCAAACCGAACCGATTACAAAAAAATTAAAAAAAATAGACCTGTCGGTTTGGTTTGGATTGGTTCAAATTTATAAAACTAAACTGAACCAAACCAAATAGAAATCGATTTGGTTTGGTTTGACTTATCGATTTTTTTTTTTTTTTGCATTTGTCCAACAACATTCCCCTGATTTAGTTATATCCTATTATGAGAGATCCATTATCTATTAGCATCACATGATTTTCATTTTTTTAATGTCATGTGTAAACTTCAACTAGAGTTTGAACATTACATATATATAAGTATAACAAAATTTTAAAATTATTCCACCGTTCAAAATAAGATCCCATATATTATATTATGGCATCACCAAACATGAAAAAAAATTTTATTTTCAAAATTTACTTATATTCTAAATTTATAAGATATGAAAGAAATTTACTCTTTATTTTTATGATAGAAATAAAATATATTGATTTTTACAATGTGTATCACACAACTTATTTAAATACAAGATTGCAAGACTAATAGATACTTATATTTAAAATAAAATAATTATGTTAAAAATATTATTTTAGTATCAATTATTTTCTGTTGTTATTACCAATCATACTAGTATTAATAAATATTTATAAATTTTTTGGTGAATAAAATATTTATTAAATTTATTACTAACATATTATAAATGCAATTAGTATAAACTATCACGCTCCATTATAAGATATTAAATAGAAATTTAACATTAATTAATTAATTAATGAAATCCAATTGCTTAATAAATTTTTAAAAAAAAAGTTGCGTTGTGTTTAAAATTTTAGATACATTATGTTATTATTTAGAAGTTACATGAATCTTATAAGATGAAAAATTTGGATCACTTTCTTAATAAAAAAATTATTATCTTAAATAAATAAATAAATATTAAATATAATCGGTTGGTTCGGTTGGAATTTTTTCCCAACCAACCAACCGACCAAACCAATCGGTTTTCAAATTTGAAAAATCAATCTAAAATGATTCAAATTGATTTTATTCAATTTTGAGTCGATTTGGATCGATTTTGTACACTCCTAACCATAATTTCTCTTTGGAGTGTTTTCAGTTTGAATACTTGGGGGTATAATATCATGGTCTTTTTTTAAAGGCAAAGATAACTCAGTCAAAAGAAATACAATAAAAAATTCTTGAGGATGCATATGCTATTGAAGAATTAAGATCTCCAATTCCAAATGTGTATGAAACAGCTTTAGTGCCTTCCCAAAGGAATAAGGAGATTAATGCGTCAACTTCAAAGAAGAAAAAAATACAAGACGAGAAAAACAATAAAGAAGACATTCAAGAATGTAAGAGAAAATCTGTTAGACCTGAATTTTGAGTATGGAAACATTTTATTAATATTAAGGGTCATGATCTAAATTGGCCTAGGGCTTTATGTAATTGGTGTAGGGCTTATTATGCCTCCCATAAAAAAAGGATTGGAACTTCTAACAGACCCATCACTTAGAAAACTAATGTAAAAATTTTTTCAAAGAATTATTAGGCCCCAAACAAGCATTTATTTCTTTCCAACAAAAACAAGAGCAAGGAGAAGGGACTAGGAGCAATGTATCAACTGTTAGTGTTGGTATTCATGCATGTAAGCAAGCTTTAATTAGGATAACTATTGTTGATGAATTACCTTTTAAATTTGCTAAGGGTGAAGGGTTTTAGTATTTTATGAGTATTGTTCAGCCATTATTTCCTATTACATCTCGTGTTACAATGGCTAGGGATTGCTACAGGCTTTTCTTATATAAGAAAAGAAAATTGAAAACTGTGTTATCCTGAAAATTTTAGTATTTGTTTAACTACTGATTTCTGAACTTATGTGCAAAACTTGAATTATCTTTGTTTTGAACTTTTGTCCAATTGCTAGTCATAAAAGAGAAGTAATTAGTCATAAATAGAAAAATGTCTTACTGAATGGGGAATTAAACAATTTTTTACCATAACAATTGATAATGCTAGTTCAAATGATATTGCCATAGTATACTTGCAGAGACAAATAAATGAGTGGAATGCAAGTGTGATGAATGGAAAATACATGCATATTAAATATTGTGCTCACATTTTGAATCTTGTTGTTACCAATAGCTTGAAAGAAATGCATAATTCAATAAGCATAATTAGGTATGCTTGCAAATATGTGAGTGCTTCTCCTGTACGTATGAAAAAATTTTAAAAATGTATAAAGTTTGCTAAGATACAAGATAAAAGCATGGCTTAATTGGATGTTCCAACAAGGTGGAACTCTACAAACCTTATGTTCGAAACTGTCTTGAAGTTTCAAAAGGCATTTTTTAAGTTGAAAAAGTGGAATGCTCAATTTTTTTATATTCTTTACTTGGTCTTTCAAACACAGAGGATTGACTTAATGCAAGACATTTTGTGAAGTTTTTTAATATTTTTTTATACAACTAAAAATGCCTCAAACTCTTTACATGTGAATTCATATCTTCATGAGTACTGTCTTATTGTGAAGACTTTGAAAGGTTGATGTGAGAATGATGATGATGCACTATTAAAGAATATGGTTATTAGAATGAAAGATAAACATGACAAATATTGGAGAAGTTTGAAAAATACGAACATGTTTATTTTTGTTGCCGTAATTCTTGATCCAAAATATAAGTTGAAATTTGTTGAGTAGAGCCTTTCAAAACTCTTTGATCAAGAATTGGCTAGTTTTATGATTGAAAAGGTAAAGGAAGTATTCAATATTATGCATAATAAATATAGATCTTTTTATAGTATTACAAAACCACAAGATGTTGGTCAATCTTCTCATTCAAGTAGAGAAGTGAAAATTTTAATGGATGCAAAAAAAAAATTTGTTATGGAATTTGATATGGATATGAGTAAAGATAATGCTATAGATCACAAATATGAGTTAGAAACATATTTAAAGGATGCCCGAGAAAAGATGTCACCAAAGTTTGATATTTAGTCAGTAGAAGATAAATTCTACTAAATTTCTCATTCTTGTTTAAATTGTTAAAGATATATTGACTATACCAATTTCAACAGTTACTTTTGAATCAACTTTTAATACAGAAGGTCGAGTTATTGATCAATATAGAAATTCTTTATCTTCAAAAATAGTAGAGGCTCTTATTTCGTATACAAAATTGATTTTGGTCTACCACTTTATCTTTTATCTTTTGATATAGAAGAGCAAACAAATGACATTGATAAAGTTAAGATAGGTAATATTATTTTTGTTTCAAATAAAGTTTTCTTAATAATAAATTGTTTGTGCTAAAAGGGATCTGTAGTAATTTTTTTTCTTGACTTAATATGTATATTTAATTATTAAATGAAATTGGTCTGTTGACTAAATCATGATTAGATTTAGATTTATAAACGAATATACTCTAAATAGTATGAGTATTATATTTAATAAAATAAATTATTTATGTATGTTTACTCAATAAATTTTAAATTATACTAATTATGCTTTAATTATTATTATATTTTAACATATTGTGCACTTGGCTATAGGGAATCTCAACGAAACTCCTCCTCTCATGCAAGGGATGATAGAAGTTATCTCCAAGGTTGAGAATGTAGGATCCTAGGCTGTCTCTAGAATGGAATTATTACTATATGGAATAATACTCTGAAATGTAATTTGGTAGCATTATGGAAATTTATTACTATATGGATTAGGAATTATTATCTCCTCGCATGCTAGCATTAGATTTGATATTTGCATGCTTTTATAATTATGGAGTCTTCTGTTGAAGTTTTATGCAAAGTTCTGATGATTATCAAAGTCAAATTCTTGACCATTTTGCACTATGTAATGCTAGTTAAATGAAGAACAATTGAGTTAATAAGGATAATTTTGCCTCCATTGGAGTTTTTCTAATGTCATAATTTTTGAATTATGAAGCTATTTTAAAAATCAACAAAATTTTAATAAAATATTAGTTATTTGTAAGATCTAAACATGATAAATTATTATAGATAAATTATATTATAATAATTTATTTTAGTTATTCAATTTAAGAATTTACATCCTAGGTTTTTAATTATTAAAAAGTAAGAAATTGAAAAAGGTCCCCTTTTGATTCTCACGAAACTAGCAGCATTTTAGTAAATCGTGACAAAGCTAATAGGTTTGGGGCTTTTGAATTTATAAATAATTTTCACAAGAACTTCAATTTTAAAAGCGCAAAAGAACATTATCTAAGATTAAAGGAAGCAAAGAAGCCAACACGTTGAATTAGTCTAGGCAGTCATAAGTCCTTATTAATGGAAAAAAAATCAAAAAATCGAACCAAACTAAACCGTTTTTGCCTAGTTCAGTTTCATAGACCTCAACCAAACCGAATAGGTTTATTTTTGCCTAAATTTATATAGTCGGTTCAGTTTAGTTGAATCTCCAAAATTAAACCATGAAGACCCTTAAGAATTTTTGTAGTCCTCTGGTTAGGTTTGAGGCGACGATTTAGGGTTCAAAGGTATAAGTGCAGGCTTGAAGTCCAAGTATCGTAGTTAGGTTCAAGTGTGAGTTTGTTTTAGGGGCCAAGTAATCCGAGTCAAGAAATGGTTCATGGACTGGGCTTTGGTGTTCCATGTCCAAATTTGAACTGAGGATCAAGTTTAGATTAATCAATTAGAAAAATCGAAAAAATAATATGAAATTCTACTTAAATACTTTTTCAAAATTAATTTTTTTCCTTATATTATTCATTCAAATACATACTCAACTAATTAAGGGTATACATAGAATTCCACCAAATACCAGTAGCATATGCCTTGATTTTCTTTTTTTTCTTCTTTTAATTGAGATGTTTTCAATTTGACTTGACCATTTTAAATTTAATATGCCATTACCAAAGTGGATTTTTCCATGGCTTCAGGCTTATATTCGAACTCATTTGTTTTTTTTTAAAATAAAACTGTTTATTTTTTAATATTCTTTGACTTTTTTAACATGCTTATGGTACAAACTAGTTTTACAACCTTCAACGTGTCAAAATGATGATCGTTGTAAAATAAGAAAAGAAAAATAACACATTTATTTTCACCAATCTTCCTTCCTTTCTCATAGATAAAGATTGCAGTACACGTGAACATTGGTTTAATTTCTTTTTATTTTCCTTTACATGGTAATATGGATTTTGAAGCAAATTGAAATTTTAGGCTCCACTTGTTTCAATGAAAAAAAAATTAGAATTTTTTTTTTAAATAACTAGTTTTGAAAAGAAAAAATTTGTTTATTAGAAATTTTTTCTTTTGTTTGAATTATATGAAAAAAATAGTAAACAATCGATAATAATGGTAAAGTGGTAGTTAATGATACAACGGGGATAGATATAGGTGCTCAGCCTAAGTTTAATTCATTCTTAAGGTTCTAGTTTGGAACCAAATATAAATGCTTAGGTCAAATCACATGTTTAAGCACAGCTCTTGTTTTCAAAAATTTTCTTTAAGCCTAATCTTTTGTTGAAAATTTTTCTTTTTCTCCAAAGAAAACACAAGAAAAATTTTTATGTCAGAAAAAATTTTATTTGAAAAAAAAATTCTACCAAATCAAATGGAGCCTTAGGAAAATAGTTCATCCCTTTCTTCTTGCCATGAAGATCTATCCTTGTATCTATTATTTCTTAGTGTAGTTGCCTTGGGAGGGATTCCCATGAAATGCATATAAGTAATTCCTCCTTCTAAAGCTTAATAGGCTTTAATTTCCATGATAGATTCCCCTTTCTGGACAGAAACTTGCCTAGCGCTTTCTACTTGTCATGCCACAATTTAATGGAACACGAATAACACAACTAACAAATAACTTTATTTTTATTTATTTGCATACGGCTTCACAATATCACATATCAGGAAAAATAACATACGTTTACAAATTTTCAGTATAGCCAATTATACATGCCAAGTCTACACTTATCAATATTACAGCAGAAGTAGAAATCATGTCTGTGGCGTTCAGAGTATACTCTAGATTACAATGACATAATATTTTAAACATTGCAAACCTTGGAAGAAACGTAGACTCACCCATAGAATATGACACATAGCTAATCACGTAGCTACATGGTCAAACTTTGTATCTTTTCTGAAAAAATAATGTAAGCATCTTGTAGAGAGTTTGACAACTCAGTGAGCAGATAATACCTCCTATGACCTCTCAGATCAACATATGGATGTATTCATATATTAAAATTTATCACATCAAAAATTACAGTTCAGAAGTACATCTATATAGGACCCGCATTTTCAAATATTCTCAGTTCAAATCACATTCAGATATTTGTAACCATATCTAATACAATATGATCGTTAATCAAACATTAATATGCATCAAAAATATTTTTTATCAAAATATTAAGAGGATCCCATATCAAAATCACCATATCAGAGTTCAACCCCTTCTGTACTTTGGTAGTGTAGGATTTGCCTATATTTAGCATCCCAGTTAAAGTTTGCCCTATCACCATTCAAGACGACAGGCGAAAGGACTCTAATATGGGCAATTTCCCAAGTACAAAGTAAGGGAAGGCAAATCACATATCATATAACTAGCATTTTGCCCAAATAGGAGGTATCCCACTTTCTATCATATATCATATCCCGTGTGTTGGCTCTCACGCGGGACTAGCACCACCCTTGCTAGCTGAGGTATCAAAGTGCACTAAGGTTAACATCACCTACTGTTAGAAAATAGTGTTTCTAATAAGATTTCTCCACAGAAAATATCATATACACATATGTCATATCATCCAATATAGAGTTTTCAGTATAATACACACTTTCAGTCTCAATACAGCTCATCTGTCATAAATTTTTCAATCATGGTTTATCACATATACATGTCCTTTTTTAAGGCAATCATATAGCTTTATAAATCAATGCCATTTGCATAAATATTCACTTTACCATACGATGAGAAATACATTTAGTATCAGATATACAATGAGTTTAAATTTTTTTTTCAAAACCATACTCTTCTTGTACTATATTCTAGATTGTAAACAATTCAGATAATTTAATCCATTTCAGAAATATATAAAAGTATAAATAAATTATAAACATAATCAATTACAGAGTTAAAGTTCAAAAAGAGTATAGGGCAAGTCATAGAAAGAATTATCTACTCACAAAATTAGGGTTCCAAGTTGGACAACTCCAAAATCCACATTTTCAATCCAAATCTAGCCAAATAGACCCCAAAAATGAGTCCGTAGGGTCTAAAAACCTTAAAAATGACTTCAGATTCGCAAAATTTAAACTCTGGGAGCTCGGTCAACTCAACAGAGTGTTGGGACACGCGCTGCATGCACCTCTGTAGGGGCTATGTGTGGGCATCATTCGTTGAGGAAGAAGCGGCGCGTGGGGCTGCGTGCAAGGGAAGATCAACCTGAAATTTAAAATCTTAAAGTTTCGATACCTTCTGGATCCATCTATGGTGTTAGTTTTTACGTTTGAGAATCACATATAGAAATTTCGAAAATTACCTCTTTAGGTGATTTTTTCTTCCATTTTTCGGCCAATCTCCAGCTAATTTTCCATAAACCAATTGGATGAATTTGTAGAACTCTTTATTCTGAGTCCATTGGTAGTGGTGGTGTCGAAATTTGAGGTCCAAAAGTGGTAGAATTCTAGAGAGAAGTTTTGGGGTTTCGAGAGAAAAAAATTTGAAAAAGAGAAAGAGAAATCCGAATTTTGTAGCTCCTTGTGTGACTGAGACTCTTAAAATATCATGGGGGACCTTTCTGCAAAAATTTAATTTTTGAGAGAGGTCCTTGCAAATTTTTCTTATTTACATTTTGACTCATAAATTTTTAAAAAATTGCATTTTAGCCCCAAAATGTAAATTCTCTTATTTTCTTTATAATTCTTCAACACATGTAATAAATAAACATATTTTCAATGGTTCTTATCTCCATTTTCAAAATTCTCACTTTTATTCAAATTTTCTTTAATTTAGGATTTCATTTAAATTTTAAGACTATTACATTCTTCCCCCTTTAAGAAATTCAATCCCCAAATTTTATTACCATAATTACAAATAATCACTAACCTTATTGTTCAAACAAATGTGGATATCTGGCGTGTATGTCATCCTCTCTTTTTCAAGTAGCCTCCTCAGAAGAGTGATTTTGCCATATCACTTTCACTGTAGGTATTTCTTTTAAATGCAATTTATTTATTTGTCTGTCAACTATTACTACTAGTTATTCCTTATAAGTTAAATCTTCTCGTAACTAAATCTGTGGACACTGTATAACATGTGTAGGATCCAGTAAATACTTCTATAACATAAACACATGAAAAACTGGATGGACATTACCCAATTCATGGGGTAAAGCCAAATGATAAGCTACTGGACCGATTATATCTAGAATTTCAAATTGTCCTATGCACCGTGGACTTAACTTCCCTTTCTTCCCAAATCTTACTACTCTTTTCATAGGAGATATTTTCAAAAAGACATGTTCAACTATGTCAAATTCCAATGGTCGACGTCAATTATCAGCATAGACTTTCTGTCTACTCTGAGCTGCTACTAACTTTTCCATAATTAATGTTACCTTGACTAATGCATCTTGTACCATATTAGGCCCTAAAATTTTAATTTTGCCTATCTCAAACCATCCGATCGGAGAACGACAACATCTACCATATAATGCCTCAAAAGGGGCTAGTTGTATACTGATTTGATAGTTATTGTTATAAGTAAACTTAACTAAGGGCAAAAATAATTTTCAACTACCTTGAAAGTCTAGCACATATACCCGTATCATGTCTTTCAATATTTGGATGGTTCGCTTAGACTATCCATATGTTTGAGGATAGAAAGTAGTACTGAGATTTAACTTCGTACCCAAAGTTTCTTGAAAAGCTCTCCAAAAACAAGCTATGAACTGTGGTCCTCGATCAGAAATAATCAATATATGGCACTCCATGAATTCTCACTATTTCATTTAAATATAAATTTGCATACTGAGCTACGTTGTATATGGTTTTCACTGGCAAAAAATGTGCTGAGTTAGTTAACCTATCAATGATCACCCATATTGAATCAAACCCTTTCGGTGTCCGCAGTAGCCGCTTAACAAAATTCATAGTTATTCATTCTCATTTCCATTCAGGTATCTCGATCTGCTGATGTAATCCTGCAGGCCTTTGATGTTCTACTTTTACTTGCTGGCAAGTTAAATATCGAGAAACATAATCAACTATATCTTTCTTCATACCTTCCAACCAATAAATTTCTTTTAGGTTCTTATACATTTTAGTTATTCTATGATGAATGGTATATATGGATCTATGGACTTCCTCTAAAATTTCTTTCTTAATTTTTTCTTTATCAAGTATACACAATCGCTTACCTAATCTCATAATTTTTTCAGGATCTACAGTAAATTCAACTTCGCCGCCATTTTTCACCTTTTCAATTTTCTTGCATAAATATGCATCCTCTTTCTGTGCTTTTTTCACCTGCTCAATTAAAGACTATTGAAATTGTATATGGGCCAATAATATCTCAAGCTCCTCTACTCCCATTACTACCCCATTACTTTCCAAATTATGCATTTATTTAACCAATGGCTTCCTTACCACTGTGATATGAGTCAAATTACTCATAGACTTCTTACTTAATGTATCAACCACTACATTGGCCTTACCTGAATGATATAGTATTGTAAGGTCATAATCTTTAAATAATTTCATCCATCGTCTTTGTCTCAAATTAAGATCTTTTTGTTGAACAATATATGTATGACTTTTATGATCTGTATAAATTTTGCATGTCTTACCATATAGATAATGCCTCTAAATTTTGAGAGCAAAAATTACTGCTGCCATTTTCAAGTCATGAGTCGGATAATTTTTCTCATGTGGTTTAAGCTGTCTAGATGCATATGCAATGACTCGACCATGTTACATTAACACACATCTTAATCTAATTCTCGATGCATCACAATATACCATGTATCCTCCGATACCGAAGAAATAGACAATACTAGCGCCGTAGTTAAACATTCCTTGAGTTTTTAGAAAATTCTTTCACATTTATCTGACCAGTCAAACTTTATTCCCTTTTTTATCAACTTTATCAAAGGAGCAGCTATTTTTTAAAATTCTTTAATAAATCTGCGGTAATAGCCTGCTAACTAAAGAAAACTATGAATCTTTGTAATTGTCGTAGGGCGTGGCCATTGTTGTACTGCTTCTACTTTTTTAGGATCAATTTGAATACCATCTTTTGTAACCACATGCCTTAGAAAAGTAATATTACTAAGTCAAAATTCACATTTTGAAAATTTGTCATACAACTGGTGTTCTCTTGGGGTTTACAAATTTATTCTTAAATGTCACTCATGCTTCTCTGAACTCTTTGAATATACTAGAATATCATCTATAAATACTGTTGGATTGTAGGACCAAATAGGGTCAGTAGGGTCAGTTCATTATTATTCTTCTTTCTTTCTCCCACTATTGTTTGTCTGCCACACAATATTCTCCATGATTAAAGGATGTGTAGGAGCTGTCCACACAATATTCTCCATGATTAAAGGAGGTGTAGGAGCTGTATCACTATTGTTTGTCTGCCACACACAATATGCTCCATGATTAAAGGAGCTGCAGCAACTTGTATAAATTCCCTATGGATGTTGAATAATACATAACAAATATTTCTAACATTTCTAGTTGACATGGTATCAGAGCAAGGTTATGCTCTTTGAGTGTTCTTCCATCCTTCCTTCCAGCCTTCATTGCTGGAGTTTTTCCTGCTTTTGCACCTAGTGTTTTCCTCCTCTGCCTTCATTACAGTTTCCTTCATTGCTGGAGTTTTTCCCTGCTTTGCACCTAGTGTTTTACTCCTTTGCCTTCATTGCAGTTTCTGTGCATCACAACCCATTTTGTTTGCTGTTTCTAGCCTTGTTGCTGCTGGTGCTTTCATTGCTGCTCCTTCGCTGGAGGTAGTGCATCATTGCTGCTCCTTCGCTGGTGGAAGCTGTGAAGTAGTTGGATCACCCTGCAAGCTAGTTTTGGCCTTAATTGCCCTTCACCCAGCCTTTATTACTGGTTAACTCTGCTGCCTAGACCAGCCTTCATTGCTGAAGTTCTCAACTCCCAACCCAGACTTCATTGTTGGAGTATTTGTTTTACCTTGCACCTATTATTTTCTTTCTCTATTTTTCATCTCTAAACCTATCCTTTGTTTCTGCTGTTCCTGGTGTTTTGCTGCCTTTGTTTCTTTGTTTCCTTTATAGAAGACATACTCTCTATATATATCTATTATGTCTGAGGTTGTTGAATCAAGGGGGAGTGGCCAAACCCAACAATATGGGGGACTACAACATATTCAAGCTACCTACAGACTAGATGGCAAGAATTATCTTAAATGGTCTCAACTTATTCGCACCATACTCAAAGGAAAAGGTAAGCTAAGTCATCTTACTGGAACAGGACCGAAGCCAGGAGATCCTACATTTAAAGCAGGGGATGAAGAAGACTCCATGATTATGGCATGGTTATGGAATTCAATGATTCCTCAAATAAGTGATACTTGTATGTTCTTGACCACTGCCAAAGATATTTGGGATGCTGTTCAACAAACATATTCTAAAGTTAAGGATGCTACCCAAGTATATGAGGTAAAGGTAAAGACAACAGCTGCTAAACAAGGGTGTAAGTCAGTTACTGAATATGCCAATCAATTAAAATCTCTCTGGCAGGAACTTGATCATTATAGGACAATAAAAACAAAGTGTCCAGAGGATGTTGCTATTCTAAAAGATTTCATTGAACAAGATCGAGTCTATGATTTTTTGGTTAGACTCAATCCAGAATTTAACCAAGTACGAATTCAAAAACTTGGGAAACAAGAAGTTCCTTATTTTAATGAAATAGTGGCAATAGTGCGTGGTGAAGAAAGTAGAAGAGAGTTGATGCTTGAGCCATCAAGTACTAATAATTCTGCTATAGTGGCAAAAATTGGAACTAACTCAGAGCAAGCACTAATGGCTGAAAAATCAGATCAATAGAAAATCTATAAAACTGACGGTAAGGACAACTTATGGTGCACTTATTGTAAGAAAGCACGTCATACTCGAGAACGATGTTGGAAACTTTATGGAAAACCACCAAGTCGAGAATGGGGACAGAAGGGAGGACAGGCAAGAAGTAATTCTCAGGCTCACATAGCAACAACACCACAAGAATCAGTCTGTCTCAATCAAGATGAAGTAGAAAGGTTTAGAACCCTTATTTGCAACCTTGATAAACCCTCAGGTACTTGCTCATTAGCATATACAAGTCAGTTTCCTATTTCTGTTGGATTACATGTCTCGGATAAGTTCTTTGCTGCTTCTTGGGTCATGGACTCAGGTGCCACTGACCATATGACCCACTCACTAAATGTTTTTTACACATATTCTCCTTGCTCAAGTAATAGAAAAATAGCCACAGCTAATGGATCTTTGACTACTGTAGTAGGTATAGGAGATGTCAGAATAAACCCATCTCTGCTATTAAAAAATGTTCTTCATGTTCCTAAATTATCCACTAATCTTGTCTCTATTCAAAAACTCACTCGAGATTTATGTTACAATGTCATGTTTTACCATGATTGTTGTACTTTTCAGGACAAAGATTCGGGGAGGAGGATTGGACATGCTAAAGAACGAGATGGCCTCTACTACCTTGAAACACTGAATAATTCAAACATCACTCAAAGCAAGTTACCTCAATCCCTTATTTCTGAATCTCATTTATCTAATAAAGAAAAAATTTGGCTTTATCATCGAAGTCTTGGACATCCATCTTTTGGGACCCTTATTATCTTATTTCCTTCTTTGTTTAAAGGATTGAATATTGAAAATTTTCAGTGTGAAGTGTGTGAGCTAACTAAACATAAACGTGTACCTTTTTCAGTAAGTAATAAAAGATGTTCAACTCCTTTTTATCTCATTCACAGTGATATTTGGGGGTCTTCTACTATTTCTAATATCTCTGGGGCATGATGGTTTGTTTCATTCATTGATGATTGTACCCGTGTTACTTGGATATTTTTGCTTAAAAACAAATCTGATGTTAGTAGTGTTCTCCCAAACTTTCATTCTATGATCAAAAATCAATTTGGAGTTAGCATCAAACGTTTTCAATCAGATAATGCTAAAGACTATTTCAATCAAGTCTTAACTCCATATTTCCAACAGGAAGGGATCATACACGAGTCATCTTGTGTATACACTCCTCAACAAAATGGAGTTGCAGAAAGAAAAAATGGTCATCTTCTTGAGGCAACCCGTGCCTTACTTTTTCAAAAAAATGTGCCAAAATTCTTTTTGGGAGAGGCTATTCTTACTGCGGCACATTTTATCAATCGATTGCCCTCTAGAGTCTTAGGATATAGAAGTCCAATAGAAATTCTCTCTACCTTTTATCCTAACTTCCAACACTCAAATAATCTTACTCCTAGAATATTGGGGTGTGTATCATTTGTTCATATTCATAGTCCAAATAGAGGAAAATTAGATCCAAGGGCTCTAAAATGTATCTTTGTGGGTTACTCTCCAACTCAAAAGGGATATAAGTGTTATCATTCCCAATCTAAAAAATTTTATGTCTCAGCAGATGTTACCTTTAATGAAAACGAGCCCTATTTTGTCCCTTCTTATTGTCAGGGGGAGAATTATGCTATGGAAAGAAAAATGGATCTTGACTTTGCTATTCCTCTTGACCTACCATCATCATCTTCCCCATCAAATTCACACTCCAACTTAAATTTCCCTGAAAACCTATGTTCCTCTATGTCAGAAAAGCCAAGCTCTGCTCTTGAGGATGTAAGATATGACAAAGTTTTTTCAAGGAGAAAAGATGCTGTTCCGGAATCTGTGCAAGTTCAAGAATCCATTCCAAATCCTGAAAATGAGGTAACAACTTCTGAACCTATATTGCAAAATGAGACCAAAACCCATATGGATAATGGTGACCAAAATCTTCCTATTGCCATTAGGAAAGGAACTAGAGTATGCACAAAACAACCTTTATACCCTCTCTCAAATTTCATGTCATTCAAGAATTTCTCACTATCTCATAAGGCTTTTCTTGTTAGCCTAAACACTATCTCCATTCCTACCACCTTATCTGAGGCTTTATCTGATGAGAAATGGAAATAAGCCATGAATGAGGAGATGAATGCATTAGAGAAAAGCAATACTTGGGAATTGGTCAAATTACCTGAAGGAAAAAAACCAGTAGGGTGTAAATGGGTTTATACAGTAAAGTATAGAGCAGATGGGTCTATAGAAAGATATAAGGCGAGATTGGTGGCAAAGGGTTATACACAAACTCATGGAACTGATTACTTGGAGACATGTGCTCCAGTAGCAAAAATGAACACTGTTAGGATTTTGTTGTCATTAGCAGCTAATTTTAATTGGGATTTGCAACAATTCGATGTCAAAAATGCATTCTTACATGGAGAATTAGAAGAGGAGATCTATATGCAGATTCCACCAGGTTATGAGAATAGCTCATCTGATTAATCAGTGTGTAAATTAAGAAAGACTCTATACGGACTCAAACAATCCCCTCGAGCATGGTTTGGAAGATTTACTAGGGTTATGAAAGCCATGGGATATAGACAAAGTCAAGGAGATCATACTTTATTCATCAAACATTCATCTAGGGGAGTTACAGCTCTATTGGTATATGTTGATGATATAATAGTGACAGGAAATGATGACAAAGAAAAACTAGTCCTAAGCCAACACTTGTCTGAAGAATTTGAGATCAAGGCACTAGGAAGACTAAAATACTTCCTTGGGATTGAAGTGGCTCACTCTAAGAAAAGCATTTTTATCTCTCAACAAAAATATGTCACAGATCTCCTCAAAGAAATAGGCAAGACAGCATGCAAGCCTGCAAATACCCCGATTGATCCTAATCATAAATTGGGAGAAGCAAAAGGAGACATCACAGTGAATAAAGAAATGTATCAGCGATTAGTGGGAAGACTCATTTATCTATCACACACACAACCAGATATAGCTTATGCAGTAAGTGTGATTAGCCAGTTTATGCACAATCCAAAAGAGGTTCATCTACAAGCAGCTCATCGGGTATTACAATATCTCAAAGGGACACCAGGAAGAGGTATATTATTTAAAAGAAGTGGAGGTCTTTTACTTGAAGCATACACAGATGCAGACTATGCTGGATCCATTATTGATAGAAGATCAACTACCGGATACTGTACATTTCTTGGTGGGAACCTTGTGACATGGCGAAGTAAGAAGCAAGGTGTAGTAGCACGATCTAGTGCAGAAGCAGAATTTCGAGCTATGGCTTAAGGGGTGTGTGAGTTACTTTGGTTGAAGATCATCCTAGAAGATTTGAAGATTAATTGGGATGGACCTATGAGACTATATTGTGACAACAAGTCTGCAATTAGCATAGCACATAATCCAGTCCAACATGATAGGACCAAACATATTGAAATTGACAGACATTTTATTAAGGAAAAACTGGAGGCTGGAATCATTTGTATGCCCTTTGTACCCTCAAATCAACAAACAGCTGACATCCTTACCAAGGGACTCTCAAGATCACATTTTGAATATTTAATTACCAAGTTGGGCATGTTTGATATCTATGCACCAACTTGAGGGGGAGTGTTGGATTGTAGGACCAAATAGGGTCAGTTCACTATTATTCTTCTTTCTTTCTCCCACTATTGTTTGTCTGCCACACAATATTCTCCATGATTAAAGGAGGTGTAGGAGCTGTCCACACAATATTCTCCATGATTAAAGGAGGTGTAGAGCTGTATCACAATTGTTTGTCTGCCACACACAATATGCTTCATGATTAAAGGAGCTACAATATGTATAAATTCCCTATGAATGTTGAATAATACATAACAAATATTTCTAACATTTCTAGTTGACAAATACAATAACAAATTGATCCAAAAAAATTTAAATACTCTATTCATCAAATCCATGAATGTATCTGGAGCATTTTTTAAACCAAATTGCATTACTAAAAACTCATAGTACCCATACCGATCCTTAAAAATAGTTTTTGAAATATCCTCCTTCTTTATTATCAATTAATGACACCCAGATCTCAAATCAATTTTTAAAAAATATTGGGCATGTTGTAACTGGTCAAATAGATCATCTATACGAGGTAATAGATATTTATTACGTATTGTTACTTTATTCAACTGTCTGTAATCAATACATAACCGTAGCGATCTATCTTTCTTTTTCACAAATAGGATTGGAGCACCCCAAGGAGAAGTAATAGGGCGTATAAATCTCTTGTCTAACAAGTCTTGCTTTTTCAATTCCTTGAACTCAATCGGTGCCATTCTATACGATGGGAATAAACACCAGTTGAGTTTCAAGAAGTAAATCAATACTGAACTCAATTTCTCATTCTGGGGGTAACCTTGGCAACTCATCAAGAAACACGTCCAAAAATTCCCTAACCACTGGAACCTGCTCTACTTTGGTGTACTTTATATCAACATCTTTGACTACTACTAAATACCATTTGCATCTTTTTTGTAATACCTTATAAGCTGTTAGAGTAGAGATTAAGTTACTAGGTACCTCACTACGATCTTCTTATATCAAGAAGGAAGATTCTCTAGAAATATTAAACTTAAACACCTTAAGGTGACAGTTTAAAATGGCATGGCATGATGACAACTAATCCATTTCTAATATCACATTAAAGTCTACCATACTTAGAACTATCAAATCTATAAGAGTCTTCTTATCTTCTATCAAAATCTCGCATGATTTATACACATCATTTACTAGTAAGAATTCTCCTATTGGAGTAGCAACCATAAAAGAATAATGTAAATTAGTAGGATCTCTATCCAATTTTTGAGCAAAGTAGGATGATATATAAAAATGAATAGAACCAGGATCGAATAGTACATATACTATATGAGAACATAGTGATAATGTACCTATCATAACTGTATTTGAGGCTTGAGCATTCTGTCGCATCAAGAAAAAAACTCATGCTTGTTCTTAGCCTCGACTTCCTGATCCTCTACTAGTACCACCACTACTTGTTTGAATTGAAGCTGCTTTATTTGGTCGTACTAGTACAAATGCAGAGGGTGAAGCTGATTGTACTGATCTTTGACTAAAATTTTGTTATTGTGGACAATTCCTCATCAAATAACCCACTTGTCCACACTTAAAACATGCACCAATTTCTCTGTGACACTATCCAGTATGAGGCTTACCACAAATAAGACAGTGGAATTGATCTTGAACCTTGTTGGCTAGTAGGTCTCATATCTCTTTGATTCATTCTTTACTTATTGATATTAAATGATGTCTGGTTAGAGCTACCAGATCCTGTTTGAGTTAAACGATGTGAATTTTGAAATCTTTGTCCTTTGACATTAGGATTATAACTAGTATGGACATTACTATCTCGATCTCTTTTTCTTCTCCTTAAACCTTTTATGTTTGCTTACTCTCGTGTTTCTATCATTTTAGCACTATCCACAACTGTTGAATAAGTTGAAAAATGATTCATTTGAAAAGCCACTGATTTAAATAATGAACGTATTAATCCCGAAACAAACCTCTTAATTCTATCTTTTTCAGTAAGAACCAAATACAGTGCATATTTGGACAACCGAGTAAAATAGATGTCATATTCAGAAACTGTCATGTTCAGTGTTTGTTTTAATTCTTCAAATTCTCTCACCCTTATGTCTATTTCACTCATTGGTAGGAAACAATTCATAAATACTTCTTTAAATTCTTCACACTCCATTGGTGGTAAAGTAACTGCTCTTCCTTGTACCAGTGTCTCAAACCAAACTTGAACCACATCTTATAGTTGAAAGGACACTAGTTCAACAGTTTTTCTAGTAAAACACCTCAAAGCTCTGAGAACTCGTTCTACAGCATCAATGAATATCTGTGGATCTTCCTGAATATCTGATCCAATAAAAGTCAGAAATTTCAACATAAGGAATTGCGGTAATATCACCTCAATCCTTGTAAACTTGTCCTCTTGCTTAGCTATTCTTTCCTATTCTTGTTCTTCTGAAGCATTTTCTGGTAGCTGGTCATCTCTTCTACCCTGTTCTATAAATTCAGCCAATGTCTCTAAACTCCTATGTATGCTAGCATTCATATAAGTTATTCTATCATATGGCTCCTAAGGGCTTCTACTCTCTCCTTAGGAATTCTATCAGATACATGGGTCTATTCGTCATGTCTCGGGATTCTCATATCCCGTGCACGCCCTCGGCCTCTGCCTCTTCCTCTGAGTCGGCCTCTACCACGACCTATTTCTACTAAAATTGTAAATTGTGCATACTTTTCTATAGAGGATGCACAATCTACAGCTTCTCTAATAACCGCTCTAGTTCTTGACGGTATCATAAACTATACAAAACAAAACACCTTTTTAAGATACCATAATATTCAGTCAAACCATATGCTAAAAACTTTAGCAAACTTAGAATAGAAAGAAAATTAATATCCTATAGAATCTCTCAGCAGCACTTGAAGTATAAATATTTTTGGCTCATATCCATACTAAGGGTCCTACTAAAAAATCCTTTACTCCGATAGCCACAGAAAAATCTAATACTCTGATATCAACTTGTCACGCCCGAATTTAATAGAACGCGAATAACACAATTAACAGATAATTTTACCCATATTTATTTGCATGCGGCTTCACAATATCACATATTAGGAAAAATAACATACGTTTACAAATTTTTAGTATAGCCAATTATACATGCCAAGTCTACACTTATAAATATTACAACAGAAGTAAGGATCTTACCTGTGGCGTTTAAAGCATACTCTCAATTACAATGACATAATATTTTAAACATTGCGAGCCTTGGAAGTAAAGTAGGCTCGCCCAGAAAATATGACACCTAACTGATCACATAGCTGCAGGGTCCAACTTTGTATCTTTATCTGAAAAAAAAATGTAAGCATTGTGTAGTGAGTTTAACAACTCAGTAAGCATATCACACTTCCTATGACCTCTCAAATCAACATATGGATATACTCATATATTAAAATTTATCACATTAAAAATTACAGTTCAGAAGTATATCCATATGGGACCCGCATTTTCAAATATTCTCAGTTCTAATCACATTCAGATATCTATAACCATATATGATACAATATGATCGTTAATCAAACATTGATATTCATCAAACATATTTCTTATAAAAATATTAGGAGGATCCCATATCAGAACCGCCATATCAGAATTCAACCCCTTCCGTACTTTGGTAGTGTAGGATTTGCCTATACTTAGTATTCCAACTAAGGTTTGCCCTACCACCATTCAAGAAGACACACGAAAGAACTCTAATATGGGTAATTTATCAAGCATAAAGTAAGGGAAGGCAAATCACATATCATATAACCGGCATCCTGCTCTCCATCTCATATCATATTCTGTGTGTTGACTCTCACACAGAGCTAGCACCACCCCTACTAGTTGAGGTATCAAGGTGCACCAGGACTAACATCACCTGCTGTTAGTATACAGTATTTTTAATATGATTCTTCCACAGAAAATATTATATACACATATGCCATATCATCCAATATAGAGTTTTCAGTATAATCTAGACTTTCAGTCTCAATACAGCTCATCTGTCATAAATTTTTCAATTAGGGTTTAACACATATACATGCCCTTTTTCAAGGCAATCATATAGCTCTATAAATCAATGTCATGTGCATAAATATTCACTTTACCATATGATGAGAAATACATTTAGTATCAGATATACAATAAGTTCAAAAATTCATTTTCAAAACCATACTATTCTTGTATTATATTCCATATTGTAAACAATTCAGATAATTTAATCCATTTTCAAAAATATATAAAAGTATAAATAACTTATAAATATAATCAATTACACAATTAAAGTTCAAGAAGAATATAGGGCAAATCATAGAAAGAATTATCTACTCATAAAGTTAGGGTTCCAAGTTGAAAACCCCAAAAATCTATGTTTCTAGTCCAAATCTAGCCACATAGATCTCAAAAATGAGTTCGGAGGGTCCAAAAACCTTAAAAATGACTTTGAATTCGCGAAATTTGGCCTCCGGGAGCCCAGTCAATGCAATAAGGTGCTGGGACACACACTGCACGTGCCACCGCAGAGGCTACGCGTAGGCATCACTCGCTGAGTAAGAAACGGCGCGTGGGGGCACGTGTAAGGGAGGATCAACCTGAAATTTGAGATCCTAAGGTTTTTGTACCTTCTGAATCCATCTAGGATGTTAGTTTTTGCGTTTGAGAACCACAGATAGGAATTTCAGAAATTACTTCTTTAGGTATTTTTTCTTTCATTTTTTGGCCAATATTCGGCTAATTTTTCAAAAACCAATCAGATGGATTTGTAGAACTCTTCATTTTAAGTCCGTTGGCAGTGGTGGTGTCAAAATCCGAAATCTGAAAGCAGTAGAATTCTAGGGAAAAGTTTTGAATTTTCGGAAGAGAAAAATTTAGGAGAGAGAGAGAAATCTGAATTTTACAGCTCCTTGTGTGGCTGAGGCTCTTAAAATATCCTAGTGGACCTTTATGCAAAAATTTAATTTTTGAGGGAAGTCCTTGCAAATTTTTTTTATTTATATTTTGATCCCTAAATTTTTAAGAAATTGTATTTTGGCCCCAAAACGTAAATTCTCTTTTTTTTTATAATTCTTCAACCCATGTAATAAATTAACATATTTTCAACGGTTCTTATCTCTATTTTCAAAATCCTTACTTTTATTCAAATTTTCTTTAATTTAAATTTTTTTTAAAATTTTAAGACTATTAAACTACTATTCAATGATTAATGTGTTTGTAGAAAGCTAAATGTGATTTTAGTGAAAGAGATTAAGAAAATGTGATTCTCTTATTAGCTACATGGATTTCAAGAGTTATGTTTGAATGAAAAATAATGGAGTGAAAGGAAAGAGAATTAAAAGCTTTTCATGAAACTTTTCTCTTATTCAGAAGTTTGTGAAGGAGAATGAATTATTTTTAGTTAACCTTCCAAAATCCTGTAAATTTCTCCCTCTCTTATAATTTTAAATTCCCCCACTTGGTTGATTTTGGAGGAGAAAAGAATACTTAAGTATTATGTAATTTATTATTACTTAAAATTACATATCAGTTTATTAAGAGTTTTTTCTCACTCAAATGGTAGAAAATTAATCTTCTCGAGTCTTTGTAAGTTTAATAATTTTTAAAAGATTAATTCTTCACCTACTGAGCAGGGAATACTTTTGGCATTATACAAAAAATTATTACATATCAATAATCTGAGTTAGACTAGTTTTCTTTTTTACGCAATTGCACTACTACACTTATGTCGCTTTATGCTTTTCAATGTGGGACTTTATGACTTTTTGGTAAATCAAGAGCCTCTCTAAAGTTTATTAAAATATACAACATGAAATATTGTAATTATTGAACTTTTGCCAAGTTGTTGATGATCTAAGAATACTAATTTTTTTTTTTTATCTTTTATGGTTTTGGGCTACCCAAAAGAGATGGTGACTTGGGAATACACACTTGTAACTAATTTGTCACGTGTTTTTGTGTTCTGATAAATTTGATTCACGATTGTTTGTAGGAAATAGAAACACAAAATCTTTGATAAAAGTACAAGAATCTAAAATCCAACTTGACAACAAACTTGTCGGATATAGAAATAAAAAAAAGAAAGTGGCCACACACTTCCTAAACATAATCATTAAAAACATTACAAAAAAGCAAATAATCAACGCAACCAGTGTTGCGGGAAAAAAAAAAAGAAACACTTGAAGGCATTAATATGGAAGTAAAACACCTTCAAGCCTTCACTAAAAATTGTCTTCTTGATAGTCTTATTCTTCTTTATTGTGAAGAGCACTAAACTGATTATAAATTTTTCTCAAAAAAAATAGACTTAATTCGGTTTAGTTGAAATCTGTTGTGAAATCAAATTACACTAAATTTATAAAAAATTGATTCGATTTAATTTAGTTCATCAATTTATTTTTTTTTAATTTTGAGGGCCTTATCCTAACTCTACCCTGACAGAAGCTACTTTCAATCGACAGGCAAGCATAAACCAAAGAAAATGTAAACCAACCCTCTCACGGCAGAATAACTACAGGATAGAAGAAAATTGAAGCCTAGGATTGGGAAAGATAGTAGCTTTGTGCAGCTGAGGAGGCTTGAGCTTGCGTTACTGTTTCACTTATCCTAGCCTCCCAATGCTCAAACGTTCATACCATTCGGTACGCCGCTGCCGGCGACTATGTGAACTTTGCCTACTTAGCCCATTCTCGAACTACTAGCCGTTCTTCTCCCAGGTTAATCGGCAAGTCTGCTCAACTCGTCTAATTTACAACTACCTTTTTTTTAATACCTATGAAGGCCTTAGTAATTGTCAGGAGCCAGAGAAATAAAGTCCATCGCAAACATGCGATTTTCTCGTGCTGAGTCAAGTTAACTCCATTTTTTTAATAAAAAAATTATAAGTAGCCTTGTCACATAGTGATTGAGATTCACTAGATTCAAGCATTTATTGTATAGCCAATGATTTTTCTTTTTCTTTTTTTAGCAAATATATTATGCGCAATGTTTGAATACCCTTTTTTCATGAGCTCACAGCAAATTTTGCTATGGTGTCAAGTTAGGCAGTGTACTGCTCGAGGAAAGCTAGTAGATGCCATTTTCACTGAAGTAGACCTTGTGTTCTATGCATTATCAAGGATTTGGAGTAGTAAAACTCAAGAAATATTAAATATACAATAATATTATATATATATATATATATATATATATATATATATATATATATATATATATATATATATATATATATATATATATATATAGAGAGAGAGAGAGAGAGAGAGAGTTCGATTTAAATTTTTTAAAAATAAAAAATTAAATCAAATCAATTAGATTTTTTAATTTAAAAAATGATATAAATCATTTCTTATCATTTTTTTGTTTTAATTCAGATTGGTTCGATTAATTTTGTTTGGTTTGAATTTATTTTGTATATCTTTATGAAAATTTTTAAATTTTATTTTATTTTTTAAAATTTCTCTCAATATTATTCAAAATTCCTCATTCTTCTTGAGCTAGGCCCCACACTTCCAAATTCTTGCTCATCCTTAAATCCTATATGATCTTTTAATTATTATTTTTTTTGAATTTGTCTTTCTTTCATCTCAAATTTCATAACTCCTCTCTTCCCTACCAAACCTTACTATCTAAATTCTTGTCCCATCCTTAAATTCTTCTCTAATTGCTCAATCTCACATTCTTAATTTCTTTTTAAATTTCTTTCAATTTCATCTTAAAATCCCTAACATTTCTCAAACCTCCACACTCTCCAAATTCTTGTCTTGTAAACCCAATATCTTGCCTAATATGTTCACTATAGGATCTCCAACTTCTTCAAATTTCTTCCAATTCCATCTCAAAATCCTAAACCCTTCTTTACCAAATAAGTCCCATACTCCTCAAAAACCTACATTGTCCCTGAATTCTTGCCTAATTGTTCAATCCAACATCCTCAAATTCTTGCCTTATCTTTAAAGTATTTGTTAAAAGTGTTCTTTGAAATGAAAGTGAGATAAATTTGAAGAAAGATAAATTTGTTTCCTCATCTCCAAGTTCAAAGTTCAAAGTCATAAAGAACTTCAATGAGATTAATTACAACTAGACGTAGATCTAGACATTCTGTACGTATTTAAGCTTTTTGCTTGTGCTTCACTTAAACTTCTTTTTATCAAACTTAAATTTAACTCAGCCAAGATGTTATACTATTTATAATAAATTTAAAGTTGTTGTAAATGAAATTTTACACAAAGAGAATATAGAATGTAAAGGCAATTAGAGAGAAATAGCACATAGAGAACAAATGTCTTTATTCAGAAATTTCTTTTCCGCATAATTTTAATTAAGAGTTAATACGAAATATTTTCTATGTATTATTTTTCTTTAAGTGCCTTTACATTCTATATTTTCTTTGTGTAAAATTTCATTTACAACACGTTATCAGCACGAATTTGCTCTTGACTGTTAGTTTTCAAATCACAAGGAAGAAATTGTATTGGTAAGATTTTCATAACTTGCTTGAAAATTTTTCACTGATTTTATTTTATTTGATTTTAAAATCATGTCAAATTTTACAAAATTTGAGTTTGTGGCTCTTGATATTTCGGGCAAGAACTATTTATTTTGAATACTAGATTCTGAAATTCATCTTGATGCAATGAGTCTTGGAGACACCATTAAAGAAGGAAATGGCGAATCAATGCAAAATCGCGCTAAGGTGATGATCTTTCTTCGTCACCACCTTCACAAAGGACTAAAATCTGAATACCTTACTGTGAAAGATCCATTTGTTCTTTGAAAACATTTAAAAAAAAGATACGACCACCAAAAAATTATTCTTCCAAAAGTTCGTTATGACTGGATGCATAAAACAGTCAGTGAGTATAATTTCGCAATGTTTTGTATTAACTCTCAATTAAAATTATGTGGAGAAGAAATTTCTAAACAAGGACATTTGTTTTTTGTGTGTTATTTTTCTCTAAATACCTTTACATTCTATATTTTCCTTGTGTAAAATTTCATTTACAACAAAAGTTATAATTTAATTAAAAAAGAAGTATTATTTCTATGTACACTTAATATCTCATCAAAGAGCAAAATGTACACAATTTGGCCATGGAGTAAACATTAATTTCACCAACAAAACTAAAGTAATACTCCCTTACTGAATCTTGAAAAAAAAAAAAAAGCCTCTGAATTTTATTAGACAAAACTATATATATTATCACTAAAAAAAATCAACAACCCACGCCCGACTAGTCCATCAGAGTGGTAAATGATTTATCACTAAAACAAAACAAAACCACCGAGGCCTATGCACCACCAAGCTAACCAAGGTGATGGAGATACTTGCGAGGATTAGCTTTACGAGACACTTTTGATTTTTACCAAATAAATAAACAAAACAAAACAAAATCACTGAGGCCTAGCACCACCAAGCTAACCAAGGTGATCAAGATGCTCGCGGGATTAGCCTCATATTATTGGTTTTCACAAAAAAAGAAATAAATTCAACAAAACAAAATCACCGAAGGTTATGCACCACCAAGCTAACCATGGTGATCGAGATGCTTGCGGTGCTTTTCCTTCTTGTTATCAATCATAAGTTGATCAGTTGTCATCACGATAGCCAGAGCCTCCGTGGTTGCTGCCGTAGCGACCAGTTTTCTCACTTTTAGTGTTCCGACCCCCATGAGCATCCTCAGAGTATGTGCCATCGCCATAGCCAGAGTCTCTGCCACCGCTACCGTAGCTACCAGTTTTCTCACTTTTAGTATACCGACCACCATGAGCACCCTCAGAGTATGGGTCATCACCATACCCAGAGCCACCGAGGCCCCCGCTACCGCTGCTGTAGCTACCAATTTTCTCACTTTCAGAGTAGCGACCACCATGAGCATCCTCAGAGTACGTGTCATCGCCATAGCTGCGACTGCTAGTTTTCTTAGTCTGAGTGTACCCACCATCACCGCCACCACTAGCGTAGCTACCAGTTCTCTCAGTTTCATAATCACCACGGTCACGAGAAGTCATGTTATCAGAGTAAGATGATTTCTTGTAACCAGTTTCAGAATAACCCCTAGAACGCTCATCATCACCGTAAGATGATTTCTGGTAACCACTTCCGGAATAGTCACGAGAAGAATCATCGTCACCATAAGACGATTTATTGTAACCAGATACAGAATGGCCACGAGAAGTTTCATCATCACCGTAAGATGATTTCTTGTAACTAGTTCCGTACTTGTCACGAGAAGAATCATCGTCGCCATAAGACGACTTATTGTAACCAGTTCCAGAATGGCCACGAGAAGTTTCATCATCACCGTAAGATGATTTCTTGTAATTAGTTCCGTAATTGTCACGAGAAGTTTCATCATCAGCGTAAGATGATTTTTGGTTATTGCCCCCAGAAGGCTCATCACCATTGTAAGATGATTTCTTATTAGCAGTTTCCGAATAATCATCAGAATTGTAATCATCATTGTACGATGATTTCTTATATTGAGTATGAGCCATGATTGTTGTAGCAACTTTTAAGGAAGGGATTTGGATAAACAGAAAACTCAAATATGAATTTAGTGGGAGAGTTGGGGAGGAATGGTTGCCTATTTATATATGATCATGTTGTCTATGTGCCATTGGTTAAGTCCCCACTTTTGTGGTTGGCCACAAACTTTGTTAATGGAAGATAAAATTCAATGAGAAGTTTTCATTTAGACTTGGTCTACTATATTAAGTATATACAACAAAATTGGAGATTGAAAATTTTCAGTCCCTCTAGCGAAGCTTCTTAGCCCAAATTCTTAGGAGAAAAAAACTATTTCCTTTTAAAATGTAAGATATTTTTTCGGAGTTTTTTTTACATGAATATATTGTATTTTTAGGTCAAATACTTAGATTAATAATTGACCTTATAAGATGAGGAAAGGATATAAATAGTATATGAGTAGTGAATCAAAATTTATACAAATTAAAATTTAAAAATTTGTCATTTATTTATTTTTTAAAAAAATTAACTAAATCAAATATTAATAGTAATATTTTAGTTATATATTTGTATAAATTTTGATTTATCGTCGATAGATAAATATTTATACATATAGATAGTATATACTACAAACTTAGAGCAAGCATATATAAATAGTATATACTTTAAGAGTTCAAAAAGTTAAAAATTAAGTGATGCATGAGTGGTATTTTTACTTTGTTTTAGTAGCATATAATAAAAAAATTTCACTAACAAAAAAACTAGACACGATAATTCATATTTGACGTACTCCTTGGTCTCGTGACCATAGTCTCTATATGAAAGAGAAAAATAATCTTGTCTTTCTTCATTTTAGGGGTGGAAGGTTGATCGACTCAGAATTATATACTTCCTTTAGAATTTAAGCTCGAGGTTTGTTCATAGGAATATAAGTCAAAAATCGCATTGCTAGTGGTGGTGAGCTAGACCTCCTTTCTTGCTTTCCCCCCTTCATTTCATCCTCTCCTTATTTCCTTCTTGCCGACGGATCTCTAATTTTGTCTTCAATCTTCCTTTCTTCACGTTCAATATCTCGTACCTAGCTGATTGAGCCAGGAGTTCATTGAGCATCTTAGGTGACTTTTTTTTTATCAAATTAATCGAGAAAGGACCATTCCTTATGTGATTTACTATAGCATGGGTAGCCACAAAATCTTCTAAGTCACGTATACCCAAAGCAATCTTCGTGAATATGACTAGGAAGTCTTTAAGAAATTTTATCTCTTCCTTGGAGAAAGTTCACCAAGGAATAAGTGATTCGTCTATAGGCTCTGCTTGTTGCAAAATGGATGAGAAACAACTCTTACGAATCTAACCAACAAAAAATGATGTCCTAAGGAGTCTAATGCCAATGTCGAAGAGAGCCATTTCAACAAGTACGCAAGAGAACGAGCTATGCAGCTAGCGTGTGCTTAACCTATACTAGGAATGTTTTATCTATAAAAAGATTATTATTTGGTATTATTACCAATAGAGTTAAAATTTTGATTAACATTATATTAAATATTAATATGCGACAAAATTATTAAAAATATTAATACAGTTTACCAAGTTTGTTACTTATCAATATTTTTTATAATATTGGTGAAAATTTAAATTTGACTGATAGTGCATAAAATAATAATTGTTTATAAAATCAAATTTGTTGTTAGTCGAAGGGGCATTTTAGTAAGTTTGTTGTGAATAAAAAAGCTATTACTAGAGTTAGTTATTTTATTTTATTTTTGGACGGATCAACAATTTATAATATTCAATAAACAGGTAGAGCCTGAAACTTACAGAAGCCTTAGCAAGGCACAACCAAATAAACAACATATAAAACAAGCCTGCACTTCTGAAGAGGCCAAAAATTTCAAATCAAAAGGCAACACACCTCCTAATTAGTACTAATCAAAAATAATAAAAACTACGAT
Organism: Gleditsia sinensis; assembly: GCA_037074535.1. Lineage (NCBI taxonomy): Eukaryota > Viridiplantae > Streptophyta > Magnoliopsida > Fabales > Fabaceae > Gleditsia > Gleditsia sinensis. Next base: position 67,786,141 of record CM073463.1, on the reverse strand, counting down.
ACACTTAATCAGACTACAAACTACTGAATATATCATGAGAAGATAAAGAAGCCATTCAAGGAGAGGCAACACATATCTCAATCTTCTCTGAAAATTAAGCCTCTTTTTTCATTCATATCTTCTTCCAATTTTGAAATACTGCAAATCTGGAGTGTAAGTTGTAAATCTTTCTTTTGACTAACACTGAATTTCTTTTGAAAAACCTTTCCTAATGAAAGGAAAATACTTTTCTAATAGAAGGAGAAAACATCCCTAGTGAAAAAAGAAAACTTCCCTAATGGAAGAAGAAAACTTCTCTAAAGGAAGAGAAGAAGCTTCCATAAAAAAAGAAATTATCCAAAGCTTGAGTAGGAAATAGCAAGAAAAGAGAGAGGGGAGGGGGTGGCCAGCTTGCTGCGGTTGGGGTCTGGGAAGAAGGTCTACTAGGGTTTGCTGCGGCGCAGCGCAACTTCTATTACTAGAGTTAGTTAGAATGATGCAGCTAGGTAGTTGATTGTGGAACTTGAGCTATTATTGGTATGGGCCGAGCCTTGAGATTGGACTGGACCTCTAGGTTGGGCCAGCTCAGGTGTAGTATTATCAATATGTGCATGTCAAATTTAAAGAAACTTGCTTCTTTAGTTTAGTCTATTTAAATAAATAAATAAATTCAACTTTTGATACAAAAATAAAAGGTTAATATTATAATATCAATATGTGCATGTCAAATGAGTATTATAGTTAAATAATTTTTTTTTTTTTTACCAAGACCAATTGATTCCACCCATTAAGCCCGTTACGCACACATGAAATCAGAGAGAATTTTGGATTTATTCATAATTTTTCAGCTTCTGAGGCTTTTAGGGTGACTAGTTGCTGCATATGTATTATAAGTTAGAATTTAAAAATGTATTTCAAAAAAACATTATATCACATAAGTTTTTATTTTTTTTCAATTAATTTATATTTTAATATTTATAAATAAAATTTTAAAATATTAAAAAAAATTAAATCCCCACCATATTTTAAACACCGCCTTACAATTTGAAGGTAGAAACTGTTTATACGTGGGATGCGAGTATTCCAATCACTTTCACTCACATCAATTTCTCAAGGACGAAACTGGTTTAAGAAATTATATTTATTAAATAACATATTTATTCTTTTCTGTTTTTTTTTTAAATGTTGCCACCAAACAACATCGTTTTGATTTAATATATAAAAATAAATTGATTTTGAAAAAAATGGAAATATTGAAAATTGAACGTTAACATTCCTATTTCATTGAGTCTCCTTCACGAATATGCCACATAATTGTTTGATTTTTACTCTTTCATTATAAAATGAATACTTTTGACATAAAAAATGTTAATTCTAAATAATAATACAGTATCATCTAAATCTTTTTTAAAATTTATTTTTATACTGCATTATTTTATTAATAAAAAATATTATCTTTACGTATATATGTACAAAATTATAAATTTTTAGATAATCTAATATTAGCCAAAGGTATTTATAGTTTTTATTTTTATTTTTATTATTTATCAATTAATTATTTTTAAAATTATTATATTTTTTTAATAAATTATATATATATAACATTAAATATTAGTTCAACCTGATCAAACCACCTCATGACTATTTTGATTTTTAAAACATTAATATTTTGAAAAAATTATTATTTTATTCTAGAATTATATATATTAAAATAAAAAAAAATTTACTTATCAATTTAATCTTTCAAAGATATTTGTTATTATTTTTGTCACAACTTCAAAAAATATATCATTTTAATCTCCGTTATTATAAAAGAGTTGTTCACGTGAACTACGTAAAATGATAACTGTTAATAAAAAGTGTTAAAACTTCTTTTTTTGATACATTCATCTGAGGCCGAACACGCGACCTGACTCAAACCCACACCCCACCTGAACCACCTGAGCTAGCCTCAGGTGACGAAGTGTTGAAACTTAAGTATAAACAAAAATAAAAATAAAAAGATTTTGCTAAAAAGTTATCATGCGAGACCGAGAGAACTTGCGCTTCTGAGAAAATCCTAGTGCACCGCGAGAGATATATTTGGAAAGGTTGCTGTTAATGGCAGCTTCTTACCCCCTTCATCCCCTCTCTTCTCCTATTTTTTTTGTTTCTTGAAATTTTTTTTTTATAAAAAAATGTTTATTTTTTTTGTTGAGAGAAATTTTTTTCTTTCTCATAAAAATTATTTAATGTTCACTAATTTTTTAAGATTTATATTTTTTTACTTCAGATCTACAATATCTTAATATTAGAAGAATCTTCAATGTCATAAATTATTATTTTTAGAAAAAATTGAAGAGCGTGTTATCTTTCTTTAAAAGACTCTAATCTCTTCGCTCTGATTTTAAAATTAGTTGTATTTTAATAAATTTATTTTTTATGATGTTGGTAGTAAAAATTAAGAGGTGTATTATCTTGTAATCTGACTTTTTTTTTATCTTTCAGAAGTACAGACTGATCTGTAATATTTATCTTATTTTACCTTGCTAAAAGTTTTTGTAAATTTAGATTTTATATTTATTTTATGAATGTTATGATCTTTAATTTGTAAAAAAAAAATATAAGAAAAATACATCATTTAATAAAATTTGAGCCAAATTTTGAAAAATTTAGATAAATTTTGTCTTTAATTTTATTAAAAATAGTGTATTTTATTTCTATATAAGTTTTAGTCAGTCTCATTCTCTATATATATATTAGATAAAATTAGTTTATGGAGACAATTCTATTTGTATTTTTATACATCAGAGATTAAAATAATATATTTTTTAAAAAATTGAAACTAAAATAATTATAAATATTAAAAAAACTGATAATACTGAGTTTTTCACAAGCTAAAATGATAGTTTACCCTATAAATTAAGTCATTCTCTGTGGTTCTTGATGAGCACATTAATCACAAGGGTTGCCACGTCTACAAGGAAACTGCATTATTGCTAAAAGCATACCCACAATTTCGGGTACAAATGGAACTTTAACGTGCAAGTCCCCATCAGTAGATGAGCTGTTTCATTTACTCCCCAACCAATGCAAAAGCACTTGTAGTCAAAATTGAACCTACTTAAAGGTTGATAATGCACCAGCGAGCTTTGGTTGATGGGAAATGACATTTTGTCTCGGACTCCATTTAAGACAGTATGTATGAAGAAAATATTTGTTAGAAAAAAAATTTGTATTTATTAAAAGAATTAATATTAAATAAATTTTTATTTATTAATAATGTTTAAATTTTAATACATAGTAATAATAATTTTAAAAAATATTATTTTATTATATATTATGATTTAAATATTTTTAATAGATAAAAAATTTTAAAAAAAAATTTAAAGATTGATAAGGCACCAACAAGCTTTGATTGACGTGAAATAACATTTTATATTTCATTTAAAAGAGCGAATATAAAAAAAAATATTTATTAAGAGAAGTTTTTGTATTTAGGGTATAAAATATATTGAAGAGATTAATATCAGTGAGATATATTCTTGATACTGTAAAAATAGTTTTTGTCAATAATAAATATAAATATTTGATATATATAATTAAATATATATGGTCAAATTTTAATTTTATTAATTTTTTAGAATTAAATAAATGAAAAAATTTAAAATAAAGAGAGATTATTCTATTCTAAAGATAAGACATACTATAAATTTTAATGATATTTTATAATAATACTTATAAATTATTTATAGTAGAAATCAAATTCACACTTTATAAATAGCTCTGGTTTTATTTGGTGTACGTGATGGAGTCCCTTTTTTAATATAATTTTAACTTAAAAAAAAAAGAAAGTAACGGGTAGTTGTTTGTATTAATGAGCAGCGTTTCACTATTCTTTTAATGCTTAAATAATAATAATAATAATAATAATAACAACAAATTTGAATTTTGAGTGGATAAAAAAAAAAAGAATTGACTCAGAAAATTGCTGACACAATAGTGTCGTGAATGAACATTGGTTATACTGCTTAAGATTGGCTTTTGGAAAAGTAAAAGTCAAAAGCACTTAAAAATGAGATAAACAGTCACAAAAGCGTAGCTCGGAAAGCAGAGTCGCAAAATTAAAAACATGGGTTTTGTAGGGTTTAAAAGAAAATATTTTTTGGAAATTTATTTAAAATGTGTTAAGAATAAGCTAAAACAAGTTTTTAATGATTTCATAAAATAACCAGTGAGAATTTCGTAATTTTATAGAAGAGACTAAACTAAATGTTAGAAAAATTCAAAATAATTTCACAGTTATTGATAACTAAATTCAAAAATCAAATAACATTTATATCAATTTAATTTAAAATTATTACAAAATAAATATATATTTTAAATAATAAAAAATTATAAATATATATTTTTTAAAAAATAAAAATATTTTAAAGACAAAAGTACAATTTTTGTCGGAAAAGTTTTTGTTTTTCAATTTTACTCTTAATGTTTTAAAAAAAGTTCAATGTTGTCTTTTTTCCTAACTTTGACAAAAATTACTTAGTAGATCTTACGTGGCCTTCATCTAATGAAATGTATGTTGATATGGACATTAAACTATAATGTTCCATAACCCTTTTTCTCTATTTTCTTCTGCGTCTTTTTCTCTTTACAGTTTCTCTTTTAAAAATATTAAAGACAAAATTAAACAAAAAAAATATTTTAAAGATAAAATTAAATATCAAATTAAAATTTAAAGATAAAAATTATATTTTGGTCTATTTTCAAAAATCAAACCCACTTTAGTTTCAACCCCAACTTTTCATAACCAAGTCCTTAATTTTTGAGTTATGCGGATATGGGACCACATAGTTATAAATTTAAATTTTAATATTTTAAATTTATCAAATATTTTTTATTTTATTATGAATGATTTATATTTTTTCATAAGGAATTAAATTAGTTAAGATTCATTGCAAGTTGAATTAATTACAACTTGATAAAAAAAGGTTTTTCATTTTAACAGAATTACAAATTTTTAATTTTAATGTTGATATACTTGGTAGTGCTAAACACTTTATTCTTCATTTTAAGGAGCATCATTAAAATAAAGTGTGTTGATGGAATTAGTAATATTCTTAATTACCCCTAGCATAAGATTTCAAATTTAAATCTCGCCTTCACAAGGCAAACTTAAGAGGAAGAAGAATGTCACTTCTAGATGTTTCAAGGCCAGGTTGAACTGAGGTTGAGCCAAAAGCTCAATAAGTTTTTAGATTGTTAAACGTACACTTAAGTTTAAGAGTTAATATTTTATTTATTATTGATAGATAATTTTTTATTTATTAATGATATTTAAATCATAATACGTAATAAAAATAATATTTTTTAAAATTATTTTTATCACGTGTCACGATTTAAACCTCGTCTGTAAATAAAAAATTATCTATCAACAATAGATTAAATTATTTTTTAAGTTTACAATTATTTTTATTTAAACCAATAATTAAAAGTTAGATGTGGTTGAAGTTGATGGATTAAAACTCGAAGCTATGCTTATTTGTAAATAAATATAATTCTATTAAATTTTAAAATGAATTTCTTTAAGTTAATTTAATAATTCTTACAAATAAATAATTTTTGTATCAAAAAATCTATTTATAATCAAGTTTGTATAACTTTCATGATCCAAATAATCACATTTTTATCATATTTATTATTTGTTAAAAAGAAAAGTGAATTATATATAGAATAAAAAATAACGATATGAGATATAATTAAAATATGTATATATATAAAGAAATGAAAAAAAAACGTGTACATAATATAAACTTAATTTAAACAATGAATAAATTCGTAAATTATATTATTAGACCAGCGCAATTAGACTAAACCAGTTAAAATTAATTTATCCTTAAATTTTGATAAATCTAATACTCAAGCTTAAATTAATTTAAATGATATCAAACTAATAGATAAAAAAAAAAACATCTCAACATAAAGTGATCTCATTATATTTCAACATATATAACACAGAAGGAAATAATACAGATGAAGCAACACCAAGAGAAACACTCTACAAACCCACACAAAGGTTATTCAATCACAAGGTGGAGCGAAGTGAACTGGGAAAACTGAAAACATACAAAGATAGACATAGAAATTAAAGCCAGAAGACAGGTAAGAACATCGAAAGAAGAAGCCAGGGCAAATGCATGGTGATCGATGCTTCCGTAGCTGAATTATGCATATCAGCCAAACAGATGGTGATGCTTCTTTCCATGAGCTTCCTCGTCTTGCTCCTTTGCCTCCTTCTTCTCATGATGCTCGTGGAAGGCGAACCCGCCGGATCCCACGGCCGCCACAGCTGCAACCTCTTCTTCTATCTTGTGCCTGTGAGCATTCTCTGGGTCTTTCTCGGCCTTGTGCTTCTCATACTGTCACAAAAAAGGAATTAAAAATTGCAGCAAAAGGGGTAAGAAAACCCCAAATTAAAATGATAAAATATGAGATTCGAAAATCGGACATAATATTCGCTACATTTAGAGTGAATTTGGGCTATTGGTTCTTGTATAATATAGTTTTTATATAATATCTTTTTTGTACCAATTTTTTTAGAGAATATTTTAGAGTAAAATTTTGAATATATAATTATACCATTAAGGGGAATAGTTTCTTAAAATTGTTTGAGGAATAGATTTAGTATGAACAAATTCTAAGAATACCTCTAGTTGTAATACCCAAAAAAAGAAAAACTTTTTATTTGAAAGAAGTGGACATAGATATTAAAGTGAATTGTTTTTTTTTCCCTAAAAAGATACCATTTTATTCAATTTGGTCCCTTGAAACTTAACATTCTTATTTCCATCCCTTAAAATCTGATTTGTTTAAAAAATAATATATAACTCAGTTAACAAATTTGATTACTCTATCTACCGTGATAGCACAATCTTCCATTAAAGAAAAAATATATTAACTCTCTGTTAATTATTTCATGTTAAAATATATTAACTCTCTGTTAATTGGGTCAACATGAAAATGTATTTAAAGAAAAAAAATCTTTAGAATATAAGAAATTAAGTTCAATTTTAAAAGAAAAAATAAAAATAAAAATAAAATTGTAGAATAAATTAACAATTTATTTTCTGAATTTATAAATTTACTTTAACTTTAGTTTTCAATTTTTTTTTGAAGTTAATCTATGAAATTATCAAATTCTGAGTTTGAAAATATTAGAAATTATTAACATGTAAGGAATTAGATAATTTTTTAAACTAATTTATGTATTAAAAATTTTTAAAAATTATATTTAAATAAATTTAGAAAATAAATTCTCATATTCGAAGACAAAAAAACAGTAATTAACTCGACATATGAGTAGAGAAAATTACCAAGGCATAAGCACCAGCAGCTGCAGTACCAAGCTCACCGAGGTGCTCAAGATTCTTGTGGTGCTTCTCCTCCTTCTTGTAATCTTCCTCAGGTTTATCACTGTCACCACCGTAGCCGCCGCCACTGGCACCATACCCACCAGTTTTCTCACTCTCACCGTACCCACCACCGCCAGCACCATAACCCCCAGTTTTCTCACTCTCACCATACCCGCCAGCACCGTAGCCACCAGTTTTCTCACTGTCACCATACCCATCAGCACCGTAGCCACCAGTTTTCTCAGTACCATACCCACCACCTGCAGGGGTATCAGAATATCCTCCGGAGTCGCCGTAGCCACCACCAGAAGGATTATCATAAGAAGAAGTCTTGTCGCCACCGTAAGCAGAGTCAGAGTAGCCACCGGAAGGGGTATCCTCGTCGTCCTTCTTGTGGTGGAAGAGGCCACGATGGTGGTGCTTCTCCTCAGCCATGGATGCTAAAGGTAATTCGAGTAATTAAGGGATGAAGAAGAAAATGTGTTTGGAAGAAGAAGATTTAGTGGTAGCTAGGGAACGAATGGGATGCGATAGAAGGGCAGGGATGGTCACGTATTTATAATTGATCATGCCTGTCGACGAGCCATTGGTTAAGTCCCCGATTTCTTAGTTGGCCTGGCCATCAATGATCTTAATGGAAAATTGTAAAATCTGGGTCCCCCTCTATCCTTTACGGGAAGCTGTTCACATGAACCAAAATTCATGGCAAAAAAGAAAATGTTTGAGATATTTTTTTAAAAGTCCTTGCTTACGCGGATTTTGTGTGTGTACAATTTATTAAGAAATTATTTCATTTGAAGGTGAAACACACTTTTAAGCGTATGAATTATATTACACGGATATTACACGAAGTGGTGGTCGTGTTAGGCATTAGACATAATATTTTAAATTTAATTTTTAACCATTTTTATGTGATAAAATAATAATAAAAAATTAATATTGTTAGACAGTCTACCGCACTAATAGTTTACTCTACGAGTATAACTAAGTTAAATTACTTAATTTATAATTTATTTGATTAATTTATAAATTTATTTGATTAAATTAAAAATATTTAATAAATAAAATTATTTAAATAATTTAATTTAATTAAAAATTTATAAATTATAAGTTACTTTAAATAAGATATAATTTATCAATTTTTAATTAATTTTTAAATTATTTTTATAGAATAAAATTAAAATTTTTTTTTTCAATTTTATACTTACATTTGTCAAATTTATAAAATATAAAAAGAAGACACTAAACATTAACATTAGTAAAATATTTTCAAAAGATTATAATTAATAATTACAGGTATCTTAGATGCATGAATAAATGCTAAATTAATATATTGTATAAGTAATTTAATAGATTATAACATAGAATTTTTTTTTATTTTGTAAATTTTAAGAAAATCACTTATATAATTATATATTTTTGAAAAAGTAATACTAATCACGCAATGTTTTAGATATAATAACAGAAATTGAGTCCAAATTTAAAAAGGGTGCAAAAAAACAGGCTCTAATTAAATTCGTTCGATTATTAGATTTATTATAAAAAAAAAGTGTAAAATTTTCTTTTGCTTTTGCTTTTTTCTCTTTTTCTTTGGTTGGATTGGATTGGTGACCGTGCTCCATGGCGTGAATGTACAAATGATGAGACGCACCGCCTCTAGGAGTCTTCCTAATTAGCCTACTATGTAAGTCAAAGTGAAATACCCTCTCCAGTATATTCTTTTTTATATATATCATTTCAGAACTTGAACAAAAAATTAAAAAATTCAATTTTTTTATCATTTGAACCAGTATTTATTGATAAAACTTATTTTATTGTGTTCGAAAAGATACGTAGTAACACATGAATTAATCCAAATATATTTTCATTTTATAAATTTTTTTTTAAAATATATCATCTTTTTATGTTTTCTAATAATTCAATTTTTTGGTATTTTATAGTGAAATTAATTGTGTAATTTTTCAAAAAAATATCAAGTGATTTAATTCTTAATTAGTAGAAGTATTTATCTTTTTCTTTTATAAATTGATATTTTTAATTTCTATAAATAAAACGAAAAATTCATACCTTTTCTTTTTAAAATACATGCATTTTTTTGGAGATTTTTTTATTTTTTTATTTACATTTAGAGGTGAAAATGAATAACCCTATTCATGTTTATTTTTTATTAGATAAATTTTAATAAGAATATTTTTTTATTAGTAGAGAAAACAAAATAAATTATTTAAATAAGCGTTCCACGCAACATGTGGGGCAGTGACGATGAGTAAGGAAGAAGTTCCTAAAGTTACTCGGTCTAAAGTGGAAAAAAAAAAAAAAAAAAAAGAGAATTGTCTCAAAAATCACGTAACTGGCGCGACAATATTTGGACAAGAAAAAAAGAATTTCTTAAAAGAAAATTGTATAAAAATTCTTAAATAAAAAATAAATTAATTATGAAAAAAATATAAAAGCTTCATGCACATTTCTCTTTATCTCATATTTCATGCTATTAAAATGTCATAAAAAAATATTAGATAGACAATTATCACTAAATTAAAAATTATAGATAGTAATAAAAACGTTAACTATTTAAATATTTTTAGTTGAAATATTTTAAATATATTTATATTTATTTATTTATTTATTATTAATTAACTCTAAAACTTTCTCCTCCTAAATTCTCCTTTGTTACTTATATAGTTGATAATTTGTATTCCTCATTTTACATAAATATTATTATAAAAAATATATTTAAAAAAAGAAGAAGGAAGAAGCCGACAAGTGGGTCCTTTTAAATAATTCAAACTCGAAACTTTTCAATAAATTTATATAAAATACTGCCAAAATTCGCTTCTCTGTCAAATCAATTTGTAATCCACTAATCTTATATAACCATGATACACGTGGAATTTTTCAGAAAAAGAAAAAAAAATACATAAATAAAAGGTACAAGAAGAAGACAAGTGGATTGCGGATAAGATAAAGTGGGCCTATTCTATGAATATTTCCGAGAGCGGGATCTATCTCGGATCTATCTCAAAAATAATTTGAATCTTCTAAAATATTTTATTGTTTAAAATTTAATAAAATTAATATTTAATAAAAATAAAATTTAATAATTTAAATATAAATATCCCAAATTATTTTTTTTAAAACTTTAAAAAAATCTCAATATCTGAAATATTCAGTGTCATTTTCCTGCGTTTTTTTATTTCTTTTCTTTCATCATTTTTTTTTCTTCCTATTTTCCTCAAACAAGAACCACATGCCAATTTCTGTCTAAACATTTTGACAAAAATTATATTTTAGTTTAATGTCATAATTAATTTAATATTTCAGAAATTATTTGTAACACTATAAGGAACATGTGAATGTATACTTTTATTTAAACTCAATAAATTTTTAAGTGAATAAATATTTAAATTTAAAATATATATATTCTTAAATTAATTTCTCAATTTTTTTTTTCATTTTAATTCTCTAAATAGTGTATCTTTTTAAAAAATATCTTCATGTTCATTCTATTAAAATATATCAAACAAATTTTTTACATGTCTTAATCAAAAGCTTATTCAGTCTAAGCAAGAACGTGATTTAAATAAATTTTAATTTATTTAGAAAAATAAATATATATTATGGAGAGGTGGTTTAACCTAAAGATGTTTTGAAAAAGAGATAATCTCTAAAAAATTGAAATGAAAATAAAAATAAAAATTTTATAAATCACATTAAAAAAATAATATATTTTTCAATAATAAATAGTAATTCACTTTTTTTACTCTTAACAGATATTGTTGCTATTATTTTAATATCAAATAAGAATAAAATTAAACAAAATTATACTCTCAATTATTAAAATGATACACTAAATTTATATAGTATTATTCTTTGAAGATTAAAATAATTTTTGTGTAATATTCAAGGAATATATTAAAATTAAAATTTATTATTATTAATTGTTTACTTAGACTTCTCACTTTTAAACTAAACTTACATTTTGAAATTTTGCGAAGACATAAAACTATTAAATTATTTAGCCACCTGATTTTGGGTGAATAGAGGTACGAGAAAGGTAGAGAGTTCGACCTCATCCAATGTACAAAAAAATAAATTATTAAATTATTTTTAGTTTTTCAATATTAAAGTAAGTTTCTAGAACTTTATAAATAAAAAAATATTTTTTTTTAAAAAAAGTTTGGGTGATTATGAGCATAACAGATTTTTTTTTTTTTTTTTAAAAAAAAAAGAGGCTGGGAAGGGATGAGTGGGCCCGAGAAGGAGATAATAATATGGGCGGTGAGACTGGGGCCCATTTGATTGGCAGTTGAAGGGTACATTTGTGTCGGCAGCAACGGATATTCCGTTACGGTAGTTAAAGCTAAAAATTTGATTATTCGAATATAAATTTTAATATCAGTATTTAAAATGATTTATTTTTTCAAATATATAAAAATTGATATAGAAATTTATCCTTAATATCATTCAATAATTTTTTTTTTCAATTAATACATAAATTAATTCGAAATTATCTGTTCCGTATAAAACAAAAAAAATAGTTAAACTTTCTCTTTCGGAGAAAAATTGAAAAACACGAGAGAAAGCTCAGTGCAAACCTTGAGATTCACCTTACCGACATGTGTAAATGGACAAATTTTATGCATTTAGATATATATTTTTAAAATATTTGAATATGATAAATATAAAAATTTTAAATTTATATACGATTAAATAATATAAAAATTTTTTTAAAAAATATTTTTTATATACTTTAAATTTTTATATATAAATTTTTAAATACATGCAAAACTAAGATACTTATAAATTAAATTAAATGTCATCTTATACAATTACAACAAAGACATTCTTAAATCAGTTTATGTATGAATTAAGATTATATTTTTTTGAATATTTTAAGACTGTACTTTTTGTGTCAATTTGATATCATTTAAGAAAATATTATTTTTTTTATATGGATGATGACATGTAATTATATTTTGTAATATTTTAAAAAGTGTTTTTCATGAAGTATTAATTATAAAAAAATATTTAGTTTATAATAGTAAATCAAATTTTATATAAATATAATATTAAAAGACTGTTTAATTCAGTTAAAATATTTTTAAAATTTAATAAATATATAATAACTATTTAATTTTCAATTTATGTAAAATTTTGATAGAAGATTTTTTTTTTTTTTTAAATTATGAGTTAATGAGAATGAGGTATGATTAAAAAGGGTGGATGGACGTTAAAAGTGAAAAGAAATTGTGACAGTTGAATTAATTGCTTAGATAAGGGTATGGCCAAACAAGTGCCACGTGGTGCCTCCATTTTCGTACCTTGACCACCTCACACGGCATCGTGCTTCCCCAGTTCCCGCCTTGTTGCCAGTGCCAGAAGAGAAAGGGACTGATCCCTTGTGAGGTAGAAATTAATACACCTTTTTTCTTTAAATATATATTTTTTAAATTTTGATTAAGACATATTATTAAACAAAAAATAATTAATCATAAAAATAAGAATTTGAATCGTTTTATGTAATAAGAATCCTATGTAAAGAAAAAAAAATTAATTATAAAAAGTAAAATTATCTTCTATATTTTTTATACGACGACCATAAATAGATAGTTAATTTAAAAGATTGGGTTTTTAAAGGGTGTTTGATTCAATAAGTAAATAATTTTTTTTGTTTAATTTAATTTAATAAAAAAGAAAAAAACAAAAATAATTTTTTAAATTTATAAAAAATATAAAATAAAATAACTATTATACTTTTTTAATTTTAAATAAATATACAATAAAAAAAGTAATTTAAATATTAAAATTATCTTTTATATTTTTCAATACGACGACCATAAATAGATAATTAATTTAAAAGATTATCTTAAAGAAAAATAAATAAATATTTTTGTTTAATTTAATTAAATAAGAGAGAAGAAAAAAATATTTTTTTAATTTATAAAAAAAATTACTATTATATTTTTTAAATTTTAGACATATATAATAAAAAGAGAAAAAAAATAATTTAAATATTAAAAATATTTAGGGAAAATATTTTTATTTTTTAATTGTCTCATAATTTTTCTTCTCTTCGAATTATTAAAATAAATAAGATAAATTTTAAAAAATTTCTCTCTTTTATTTTTATCAAATCAAAAACTATTTTTTAAAGTTATTCTATTAAAATTTTGGGGATAAAGATTTAAAAAAAAAAGTTGAACACTAAACAGAATTAATAGTTAATTTGATATTCAAAAAAGATTTTGTATTATTTTAATATTCGAATCCCAAAGTATGATTCTTGTAAAAATTGATATTATACAATCTTTTGAACATAAATGACTGGAAGAAATCTAGCAATGGTCAAATTCATAGCTAAATTTCAAAAGTCCAATGCAAAATGATATTTAAAAACAAATTTTGTTCCATTTGCCAATATTGAAAAAGGTAAATTTTGGCATCAAATGAACAATTGATGATAATTTACAAATGACAAGGCTGTTACTAAATCCATTTTTAAATTTAGAAAAGGATAATTCTTTGCTAATTTTATTATTGAATCTCTTACTTTATGCATTTTCAAATTTAGAAACGGATGTGATTTGTTCTTAGTGTCCGTTTGGTACGTTAGAATAAATTTTAGTGAAATGGAAAGAAAAAAAAAAAGAGGGAATAAAAAAGAGAATAGAATGCTATTACCTTATTTGGTATGCAATAAAAAGAATTAGGTAATATAATATTTTATTATTTAATTAATAGAAATTAAAAGAATAAAAAGATAAGATAAACAAAATGATTAAATTAATTTTAATATAAAATAATTAAATTAATTTTTTTAAATAAAATAATTTAAAAATAATAATTTTTAAAAAAAAAAATTTTACAAATTAATTTTTACAAAATATAATCAAATTAATTTTTTTAATAATTAAATTAAATTATTTTAATATAAAAAATTTGAAGTTAGCATTTATTTTATGATGGAATCATGGATTCCATCCATTATTGGAAGGAGTCCATATTCCATCGTACCAAACAGTGGAATTCTGCTTTCCATCTCAAATTGCTTTCCATTCCAGCGTACTAAACGGGCAATGCATTGCAAAAATAATATTTTAGAAATAGATTTAGTATCCACCGTTAATTTTGAATTTTTCTTTTAATAAATATTCTATAGGATGGAAACAAAATCATACTTTCATATAATAAAGTGATATAAAAAATATTGAAAATAATAAATTAATAACCACGCAATTTTTCAATAATTAAAATTTAAATAAAAAATTTTATGTATGAGGTATTACATATTATATATATATATATATATATAAGAATGTATTTAACTTATTAAAAAATAATGCATTCTATTACAAATAAAACTTATTAAGGACATTGATGAGTAAGAACGAAATAAAACGTAAATTTGGGCCTTTTAATAATTCATAATTTCATTTTGTATAAAAAATGTCAAAAATATTCTAAAAATTGAATGAATAGCACATTATATATGCAAAAGTAAGGCAAATGTCATTTTATGCTTTGATACTAAATATAAGATATTTAAAATAATTTATAAATATTTTTAAACTTAAAACAACATATTAAAATCAATCAAATACGAAATAAAGAATGATCACACCAACCTTTCGCTATTATTTTTTTTTTAATTTTTAATAATTTTGACTCTTCTTAATCTGGTCTTTTTCACTTAAGACGGTATAGAATAAGTAAAAATTTTAAAGAAATAAATTTAGAGATAAAAATTCTCCTATTTAAATATTATATCATGAAAAACACAGAGGGTCATTACTTAACGTCAAATAATGATTATTTACTTAAAAAATGTTAGGACTCCTTAATGAAAAAACGTTTGAACCATTTATACATGTTTAAGAATGAAAAATTGTTACACTTTTATCATGTAAAAGATATGGATTAGTCTTTCATATTATATATATTTATTGTTATATTTTCCTGACTAATTTTGTCTAAGATTCCAAGATGTGTTTGAGTTGAATAAATAAATTTTTTATAAGAATAATTTTTTTTAAATTTTGAGGTGTATTGTGAGAATAAGTTAACGATGGTGGTTGCCGTCGCTAAAAAAAATATATACTATAATTTTGTAAGATTAATATTTAATAGAATCTTGAGATCCATCTAAATAGAGAATTCTAATATTCATAAATAAAATTTTCAAAAATAACAACTATAGAAAAATAAAAAAATGAGACAGTCTATTTATATTTGTAAAGTAAAATCATTTAAGGCAATCATAAAATAATGTATGGATCAAATGTTCAAAGAGGATCCTTACTTTTTTGTTCAACCTTCAAAATCATACATGAATTAATATTGAGTTTAAAAAGTGTAATAGAGAGTTATAATAATAACCTTAGTTGTAAGCTATCTTTTTGTTGGTCTATAAACTTCTACAATTAGTATATATCCTAACTTAACACGGTTTGAAATAAAAGTAAAAGTAAAAGAAAAAGCCTATTTAACATAATTTTTCATTTCTAGTTTCGAAAACTCAAACCAACTTATTTGATATACAATAAATAAATAAATTGCTTGTATTTCATGAATTTGTATATTCATGAGTTTAATCGGATTTATGAGTTCATCGAATTTATAAAAACCGAGTTTAAGTTCAAGTCGACGTGTTTTCTTAGTCTAAATTCGAAAATTGGCTGAGTTTACGAGTTAAACTCAAGAGTTTAATAACCATGCTACTTAGCATTTATCCATGTTATCCTGCCACAATGTTCTTTGGCTTCTTCCCCAGTGTCCCCGGCATTTTTCCGGAGTTTCCTAAATTGGAGGAAACATCTATTGACCTTGATTTTGTAACAAGTTGTCAACTAGATTCTGGGTTCAGAATTAAAGGCTGCAACTAAACATACATAATTTTTTTTTTGTTTATTTAATTTCGATTGAGATTTGAATATGCATTCTCAACCGTGAAACATTTGTAACTGCCATGTAAGAACCGCCGAGAATGCAATCAAGAATGCAATAGAGTTGTTTATATTTGTGTAAAATGTGACCCGGTGGTTGATTGTTTTATCTCTAATTTTATTTAATAATTTCACTTATAATTTTTTACTCTTTTTTTTCACAGTTTTGACAATAAATTTTAGGAAAAATTGCACATTAACTTTAAGCCACTAGGTGTGATCTAGTGGTGAAAAAAATGAGTAATTTAACAAAGAGTCTTAGGTTCGACTCTTTACTCATCTCGTACCAAAAAAAAAATTCATTAGATAAATAGTATAAAAATTACATTGCACATAATTCTTAAAACGTCAGACTTAGCATTTGATTTAAACAAAAGAGTGTTCATTACAATAAAACATAAATTGAAAAAACACTACAATCTTTTTTAAATTTAAAAAAATTATAATTAAAAATATAAATTAGAATGAATAAGTACAATTTCTCTAAAATTGTATCATGAGTTACTAGATTTCTCATTTTTACTTGGTGGTCAACATCTTTTGAAGAAACCCTCTATCATTTAAATATATTATAGATGTCGTCATTTAGTAAGCTTTATCCTTATAATGATTTCTAGTTGGAAGTGTTAGATATAAGATTATATGAGTTTAGTATATATAAATGTAGGAATGAAAAAGAACCTTTCACATACCATTGATGCACTCACCGGTAACATTAGAGAGTCCTTATTGTGGTTTATCTTACTAAAAGCTTCCAAGTTGCCAAAGAAATAAGCAAGACGGCAATAAATATGATAGTTTCAAGATTGATGACGGTGAGACATCCAAAGTATGCCCTGCATCACGTCTATCTGAAGGCTAATGAAAGGTTGAACATATATCCAATTATCCATTGTCATTCAATTATCTATCTGAAGGCTAATGAAAGGTCCACTGTCATTCAATTAAACAATGCCAAGTTGCCAACGTTGATAAAGTCACCAAATTTTTATGGGCACAAGGCTATAAAATTAAGACTAATCCTCAAGTTCAAAATTTGTAGAGCTATTACAAGATACAACCATTACTGCTCTGTATCCAAGAATTAAAAACCTGAATGATTGGTGAAACAACAATACTGCAATCCTTCAATTCCACAAGCTTCTTTTCTATGGCTTCATTAAGGTTAAAAGATTACGGAACTTGGATGGGAGTGATTGTGGAGGATAAAAAAGTCCATAAGCAGGTATTTTTGTTACAGTGGTGCATAAATGTTGGGTTAACTAGGATTATTGCTTAACTTTGAGACCCGCTTCTATGCGTTCAATGAGCTGATCTACAGCCAATGCTCCCTCCTGAAAAACATCAAAAACCAAGGTCCTTTCATATTTTTCAAATCACTGTATGAAGTATGCAAATAAGCTAATGGCCATAGAATGAGAAAGACAGATAAGACAGTTGTTACTAGATATTGCAGTCTGCAGTCATCTAGTAAAAGCATAGTGTAGCATCACCGTTAACACTTTTTAAGTAAATAACATTTGACGCAAGAAAAAAGCATTGACAGTTACTAGGATAATGCAGATGAATTTTGACAAAACATCTAAACTAAATATGGTGTGTGAAGACTTAGCATTCACGATGATCTAAAGGAACATCAATGAAAAGGGTGCAAACACCAGATCCATGCCAACCTTCAACTGATGCACCAACTAGGTTCTTAGCATTCTAATTGAAGTAACTATATTTTCAACATTAATTTTTAGTCAAGAGAGCCTCAATAATTATGAACACAAAACCATCTAAGCGTAAAGGCAAACAGGCCAACATCAAGTTTTTAATCAAAATGTAAGAATTAGGTCATCCATACATAGTACAAGAAGATGACCAGAATTTACAGGGAAATTCTAGAAGAGTAAATCCCAAAATACAATCCCGAAATATTTGGGATAATAAATAAATAACAATCAGCAATTAAAATAGAATAATATCCTTTCCTAAAAAGGTGGATCGGTCAGCCCAATCTATATTTAAAATTTATCTTAATAAAGCTTCCCTAATCTTGGTAACAAGGAATCTCGAGATGAATGAGTCTTTGACACTCCCCTTCAAACTGGATTGTGAATGTCATACAAGCCTAGCTTGCAGAACATTTTCTTAAACCCAAGCCTAGACAGCCCTTTGATTAGAATGAGCTGAAGTAACATGAGGAATGTAAATAGTTACTTCTAATTTTTTTTTTATAAAATGACAATCCACCTCTACATGTTTATTGCGATCATGATGTACAAGGTTGTTAACTATACTAATGGTGGCTTTGTTGTCACAATATAACCTTATAGGTCCTTCATCAGTAACCCTAAGTTCTTCTAATAGAAGTTTTAGTTACATTAACTCACTCTATTGGCTAAAGATCTGAACTCAGCTTCTACACTGCTTCTAACTACCCCATTCTGTTTTTTTACTTTTCTTCCATATCACTAGATTTTCCCATACAAAATAACAATAGTCAAATGTAGATCTTCTGTCTACTATAGATCTAGCCCAATCCGCATCTAATAATGTTTCAATTCCTCTTGATTCTTCTTTCTTAAAAAATAGTCATTTTCCTAGACTACTTTTGAAATACTTCAAAATGTGAATAACACCTTTAGGTGTTCCTCATTTGGATCATGCATGAATTTACTTACCATCTGAACAACGTATGAAATATTTGGTCAAGTATGGGCTAAATAAATTAATTTTTCAACTAGTCTTTGGTATCTTCCTTTGTCAACTGGTGAGTTTGTCAACTGGTGAGTTTGTATTCTGCTCTTCAAGTTTAATGTCAGGATCAATTGGAGTGTCAATTAGTTTGCACCCAAAGAGACCGGTTTCTTTTAACAGATTCAGGGTATACTTCCTTTGAGAGATTGAAATTCTAGATTGATTTCTAGCATCCATGCCTAAAAAGTATCTCAATATACCAAGGTCTTTAACCTCAAATTCATTAGCAAGTTTATCTTTCAAGAGATTTATTTTAGAAATATCATCCCTGGTTACTATTATATCATCTACATATACAATGAGAATAGTTGACTTACCTTCTTTATGTTTGTAGAATAAAGTGTGGTCACTGTGAACTTGTTTATATTTCAAGTGAAGTACAGCTTTTGTGAACCTCTCAAACCATGCTCTTGAAGATTGCTTCAAACCATAAAGAGACTTTTTTAGTTTACAAACTTGCCTTGTATGTGTTGCACTTTTGAAACCTGGTGGAAGTTCCATGTAAACTTCTTCATTCAAATCTCTATTTAAGAGAACATTCTTGATATCCAATTGATGCAATGGTCAATCAAGATTAGCTACTATGAACCCTAATAGTATTAAGTTTAGCCACTGATATAAAAATTTCTTGGTAATCTATCCTGTAGGTCTGAGTGAATCCTTTTGCTATCAACTGTGCTTTGTATCTCTCAATGGTTCCATCTTATTTATATTTGACAGTAAATACCCATTTATATCCCACTGGTACAACTCCTTTAGGTTTTTCAACTGGATCCCATGTTTCATTTTTCTCCCGAGCCTACATTTCTTCCTCTACAACTTTCCTCCATTCTTTCCTTTGAAGAGCTTCCTTAATACTTTTGAGAATTTCTATTTTTTTCAAATTAGTAGCAAGAGCCTTCATAGAGGTTGATAAATGCTCATAATGAGCAAACTGTGCTATGGGATGCTGTGTGCATGACCGGATTCCCTTTCTTAAGCCAATAGGTAAATCATCAGCACTGTTTATAAGAAAGGAAGTAGTTGAATTGCCCGAGTCCAAATTAGATTATTGGCATGATTCGGGAGCAAGAAAAGGGACTATATTATTCTATTGCTTTCTCCTGGTATAGACACGGATTTCTAGAATTTGTTAGGGCTGATCATTCTGCTAGTCATCCAATTTTTCTTCTTCTGTGTTCTGCTTGTCATCCAGAATATTTTCTTGGTTGTTATCAGTTTTATTGTCCTTTAGAGTGGGAATATTGGAGTTTGTCAAATCAAGATGTGGCATATTGATGCAAACAGGATTCTCGAGAATGGGCAGGTTTCCAGGGAGAAAAAAATTTATTTCACCATCATTCTCCCCCTAAGGGAAATTTTGGGATATAAGGGAGTGTTTTCAAAAAAGATAATATCTACGGTCACAATTAATTTTTTCTTTATATGGAAATAACATTTATATATTTTTTGGTTTGCAGCATAACGAATAAAAATACACTTAAGTGCTCTTGGATCTAGCTTGTTTCTATTGATGTCATGATTATAGACAAACACAGTACATCCAAACACTTTTAGAAGGAGGTTGTTGATAGTTCTATGACTAGAGAAATATTTGGAGATGGTATTTATAAGTGTTTGAAATTGGAGAATTTGAGTTGGCATTCTGTTGATAAGGTAACAAGCGGTAAAAACAACATCTCCAAAACAAATTTGGTGTGTTAGTGGTGAGCATGATGGACCTAACCAATTCTAAGAGATGTTTATTTTTTCTTTCAACATACCATTTTGCTATGGTGTTTTAGGGCACAAGTTTTTGTGAACAATGTTGTGAGTATTGTGATAGTTGCCCAAGATTTCGTTAAAATATTCCCTACCATTATCAGTATAAAAGACTTATATATTTATGGCATATTGTGTCTTAACCATGTTGTGAAAGTTAATGATCACTTGTTCAACATTGGATTTATCTTTAAGAAGATATAACCAACACACTCAGGATAAATGTTATAAACCATCTCTTAGAGTAGAGATTGAGATATATTGAGGGCTCCCAAATATCACTGTGTATTATTACCAAAGGTTGAGTGGCTTTATAGGGTTTTGGTTTAAAAACAATTCTTTGATGTTTGGCTAATTGACATGTCTCATATTGAAAATTATTATTATTTCTAAAAGGAGAGAGATACAAGTGTTTTAAATAACTGAAACTTAGATGGCCTAACCTATAGTGCCATAACATAACTTGACTTTGAGTTGTAGAAGTTTCCAACTAACATTGTGAACTTGACTTATCCTGCAAGAGTCATCTTCAAAGTAATATAGCATTTCATGCTCCTTAGTATTGTCAATCTTCTTCTCCGAACTCAGGTCCTGGAATTCACAAAAATTCTGAGAACACCACTTGACACTCACAATCTTTTGCAATTTTGCTTATTGATATTAAGTTGCAAGATAGATTTAGCACATGCAAAACTGAATTTAGACTAAGAGTAGAATTAATTTTGATAGTTCCAACTCTAGCAATATGGGATGAAGTCCCATGTGCAATTCTAACTCTAGCTTTACTATAGATAGGAGTATAAGAAGAGAATAATTGGCACAACCTATCATGTGGTCTGAAGCACTAGAGTCAATGATCCAGGAGTTTTTCCTTTTTTTATGTAGTTCAAAGAAAAAAAAATTACCTTATTGAGCTATAAGAGATGAACCAACTGGTTTTTTTAGACTAAGCAACCTATATAGGCGTGCAAGTTATTCTTTGTTGAGGCTAAGGTCCCTAAGTTTTCTCCAATTTCCTATTTAGTAGTTTTGGTATTGACATGATGGGCGCATGGGTCTCTTTCCCAGTATGTCCAGGCTGTTTTGATTCACGATTGGATTAGGTTGCTAGTTTTCCATTAAGTTTTCAGCATGCTTATCTAGCATGGTTAATTTTTTTGACAATAATTACACCAAAGATTGTTCTTTTTCGAGCGCTTGGGTTCACTAATAGGGTCAAACCTTCAGTTTTGTTCATGATTTCTAAAACTTGACAAAGTTGCAGGTTTTGTGTGAGTAGAATTTTTTGAGTCTCCCAACATAATTCTTCTCCTACTTTCTTTTCTTCTTACTTCAGCAAATACTTCTTCAATATGAGGCAAAAGACGAGTACCAATCATTCTTCCTCTAACTTCATCCAACTCTTTGTTTAAACCTGCAAGAAAGTCATAGGTGCGATTTTTCTCTATGACAGGATCCTCGAAACTCTATTACTTTAGAGTAAGGACTGAAAGAAAGTTATAGAGTAAAGAATAGGAATTACCTCTATCAAGGCTCTTTTCCAGAATGCTGGCCTAGTAAGTACTCTTCAATCCAAGAAAACTGATGCTACTTGTATGGAAGTTATTGAATGCATAAAAGTAAAAGATAGCTTCTGGCACAGTATAGGCTGCCAGATACCTTCCTTGCCTCACCCTCAGTTTTTTCTTGCTCCTCCTCCCCTTCCTTCCCCTCTTATTCTCCAACTGATCTTCTATCTCAATAATTGAATTCCCTTCCTTCTCACCACTCTCCCCCTAACACATGTCCCCTTCCCCTTTATCACATGCTTCAGTTTTTCTCTCCTTCGGTGCCCTCTTCCATTTCTTCCTTTGATATACTTTAACTATTGAGGGTCTAACATTATTTTATCTGAGGAGACTCATCTTGTCCTCGAGGTGGGATTGGGGAAAGTTATTGTTGATGGTCTCATAATCTTCCCAAGTCTTTTCACAAAGGAGTAAGTCCTCCCATTGGATGAGTACTTTTATTGTGCCATCTGTTTGTCTTCGAAAGTCCACGACCCTTTCTGGTTGCATCAATAATTCCAAATCTTTAGTTAAGCTCAGGGGCAATGGTTGGCTAGGAATATTGTTCCCATGGCACTTCTTAAGTTCGGAAACCTGAAAAACTAGATGAATACAAGTTGCTTGGGGTAACTCTAATAGAAAGGCAACTTCCCCTATTCGGCTTTTGACTTGGTAAAGGCCATAATATCATGGGGATAGTTTTTCATTAGGATGCTTGGCTAGGGAGTGAAAACAATAAGGTTGTAGCTTAAGAAACACCCAATCTCCCACAGCAACTTGCACATCCCTTTGTTTTTTGTTGGCTGTACTTGTCATCTGTTGTTGAGCCTTATTCAAGTGTTCTTTTAATTCATCTAGAATGGAATTCATATTTCTCAAATGTTGGTTAACCTCCTCCACTTTAGAAGGTTCTTCCAAGTACCTCAATAGCAGAGGGGGTTCCTTTCCATAGAGGGCCTTAAATGGAGTCGTCCCAAGTGCCTTATAATAGGTAGTGTTGTATCAAAACTCAGCCTCCTAAGATAGTCAGTTAGGCCATTTTTGAGGTTATTGACCAGCAAAGCACCTGAGATAAGTCTCCAAGCATCAATTTACTACTTCAGTTTGGTCGTTTGTCTGTAGGTGGTACGCTAAACTAAGTTTCAGTGTAGTCCTAGATAATTTGAAAAACTAAAACCAAAAACTGCTAATGAATATTCGATCCTAGTCTAAGACAATAGTTCTTGGATAACCGTGTGCAAATCTTTCCGTCTGCTTTGATGGAAATGTATCAAAGCAGACGAAAAGATTTGCACATGATTTTTATTGATTTGTAAAAGGCATATGACAAAGTGTTAAGAGAGATCCTATGAAAGGCTTTAGAAAAGAAAGGAGTACGTATTGCGTACATTCGAGCAATCAAAAACATGTACGACGGGATAACGACTTGCGTGAGAACACAAAATGGAGATACAAAAGATTTTCCCACAACTATTAGACTACATCAAGGGTCTTCTCTAAGTCCGTATCTTTTTAACTTGATTTTGGACGCAGTTACTGAATATATACAAGAGTTGGGGCCTCAATGCATGATTTTTGCAGATGATATAGTCTTAGTTGGTGAATCGAAAGAGGAAATAAATATGAAGTTAGAGTCATGGAGACAAGTTTTAGAAACACACGGTTTCCGAATAAGTAGAAATAAAACAGAATATATGGAATGTAATTTTAGTAAGAGAGGAACAAATACGAATGTCGACGTGAAACTTGGAGACTATATATTAAAACAAGTTACAAGTTTTAAATATCTTGAGTTCATTATACAAAATGACGGTGAAGTAAAGGAGGACGTAAACCACAGGATTCAAGCTGGATGGATGAAATAGAGGAAAGTTTCGAGTGTCATTTGTGATAAAAAAGTGCCGCTCAAAGTTAAAGGAAAATTCTACCGTACGGCTATAAAACCTGCTATATTGTATGGTACGGAATGTTGGGCGGTTAAAAGACAACATGAAGATAAACTCAACGTTGCAGATATGAGAATGTTGCGTTGGATGTGTGGACACACCAGAAGAGATATGATTAGAAATGAGTGCATTAGTGAGAAAGTTGGGATAGCACCTATTGTGGAGAAGATGGTTGAAACTCGCTTAAGGTGGTTTGGCCATGTATGAAGAAGACCTGCAGAAGCCCTAGTGAGAAGAGTTGATCGGATGGAGAATAGTCCAATAATTAGAGGTAGAGGGAGGCCAAAGAAAACAATAAGTGAAACTATTAAAAATGATTTAATAGTTAATAACTTATCTATTGATCTCATCCATGATAGGCCACTATGGCACCGTTTGATCCATGTAGCCGACCCCACCTAGTGGGAAAAGGCTTAGTTGTTGTTGTTGTTGTTCTCAAACAGTGAAGGGGTGTTTAAAGGGCACAAAATGGCGAGTCAATCCATCACCACAAGAATGGAGTCGAATCCCTGCATTTTCAGTAATCCCATCAAGAAATCCATAGAAATGTCCTCCTATACTTGTGTGGGAATGGGCAACAACTGGAGTGGGCCAGCAGGGTTCATAGCTTGATATTTGTTCCTTTGGCATACATCACAAGAAGCTACCCAACTCTTGATGTCAGTTTTCATCCCTTCGCAAAAAAATATATTTGCAATTCTTTTGTAGGTTTTGAAAAAGCCCGAATGTCCTCCTAGAGGAGAAGAATGAAACTCTTCTAGCAGCCTAAGAATGAACCAAGAGAAGCGGCTTAGAACTAACCACTTTTTATATAGCAATCTATCTTGAACCAAGCTGTAATAAGGGTGAGAAGTGGTTCCTTCTAGGGGTTGTTGCACAATGCGTGTTAGTCTCTCATCTTGGCTGTTTTCCTCTTCCACAATATCAAATTCTATTGTCTTAGGCCATGATAGAGCTGTTACATTGAGCTGTATCTCTGTCTTGCGCGAAAGAGCATCTGCAACCTTATTTTGATAGACGGATCTAAATTGTATTTCAAAGTTGAACCCTAACAGCTTCATAACCCACTTTTGTTGATCTTCTCCCAAAATTCTTTGCTCCATACAAAATTTTAGGCTCCGTTGATCCATCTTGATAACAAAATACCTCCCCATTAAAAATGTCGCTACTTTTTCACAGTTGACACAATAGCCATCAATTCTCATTCATACATTGATTTGGCTTGCTCTTTTTTTTTTTACAGAGCCTTGCTGAAGAATGCTAGCGGCCTCCCCTCTTGCATGAGTACTTCCTCTAACCTAGAACTATAAGCATCCGATTCCACCACAAATAATTTCTAAAAGTTTGGAAGAGCTAGAATCAGTAGAGTTGTCATGGCCAGTTTTAATTTTTCAAATGCAATAGTGGCTTCACTTCTCCATTCAAAAGCATTCTTCTTAAATATTCTTAAATAAACGAGTAAGGGGTTCAGCTATATTCCCATAGCCCTTTACAAAGCGACGGTAATATCCTGTGAGGTCGAGAAATCTTCGAAGTTCCTTTAAAGTCTTGGGAATTGACAAATCAATCATGTGGGTTATTTTTTCAATATCTGCTGCAACCCTTTCGGCTAAAATTATATGCCTCAGATAGCTAATCTCCCTTTCCCAAAAGCACATTTATTTTCATTAACAAAGAGTTGGTTGTTGTGTAAAATACTCATGGCTGTATTCAAGCGAGATAAGTGTGATTCCCAGTCCAAACTATAGAACAATATGTCGTCAAAGAAAACTAAGAACAAATTTCTTCAAGTAGGGTCATAATAGATCATTCATCAGTGACTGGAAGGTTAAAGGAGTGTTGGAGAAATCAAAGGACATAACTAAGAACTCATAATGACGTTCGTAAGTCTTGAAAACTGTTTTCTCAGTATCTTTTGCCTTGACTCTAATTTGGTGATATCCAGATTTGAGGTCAAGTTTAGAAAATCGAGTGGCCCCTCCCAATTCATCCAGAAACTTGTCTATTGCTGGTATTAAAAATTTATCCAAAATTGTAATGTTCTGGTAGTCTATGCAGAAGTGTCATCCCTGTTTTTTTTCTCACCAAAAGAATGGGACTCGAGAAGGGACTGGTACTGAACTTGACAATTCCCACTGTTATCATTTCCATGACAATTCTTTCAATCTCTGTTTTTTGATAATAGGAGTATTTGCAAGATCTGATGTTTGGCAGTTTAGTCCCAGGTTGCAATCTAATGGCATGATCTTGCCTTGGTTGGGGAGGAAGGTGTTAGGGTAATTCGAAGACTTTAGAGAAATTGGCCAAAAAGTCCTATAAGTCCTGTCAGTGGTTTCTCCTTCCTGTGGTTGCAGTGTTATGGCTCCAAACTCCACCCAGAACCCTTCTTCACTTCCCTAAAGAGACTTTAGCATGGTTTTGAGAGACACCATTAGTTTGGTTAATGATGGGTCTTCTCGTAGAATCACTTTCTTGCCCTCCCAAAGGAATGACATGGTCAGCGAATTCCAATTACTGCAGACGTTCCCCAATGTCTCTAGCCAACCAATACCAATTACCAAATCGGCACTACCTAATTCGAAGGGAAGAAAGTCTTGCACTAAAACAAACCCTTGCAGTTCTACCCGTAGACCTCTGCAAATACTTGATTCTTTCACTTTGTATCCGTTGCCAATAGTTACCCCAAAGGCTAGAGTGGGTTGCACCGAAAGTTGCAACTCCCTTACGAGTGACTGGGAGATGAAATTATGCGTGATACCGCTATCAATTAGCATGATGATTTCTTGGGATTCAATCATTCTTCTGAGTTTCATGGTTCGGGGAGCATGGATTCCCACAATAAAGTCAACTGAGAACTCGATTGGGTTAGCTTCGACCGTAACTTCTGGAGCTATAGCTTCTTCCTCTTCCTCCTCGTTGCCCTCTTCATTATCCACCAACAATATCTGTAGCTGTCGGTTCTTGCATATATGGTTGGGAGAATACCTTTTGTCACACCTAAAGCAGAGCCCATTTTCACACTTAGCATGATACTTAGCATCCGTCAGTCTTTGATATCCCCAATCACGTCGTCCTCGCAAATTGTCTACGCCTAGAGTTTGTCTCAATGGCACTCAGTTTTTCTCTGGGTTATTCGAACCCTAATGTGTTAAGGAGCTGTGGGTTTTAGAACTTTTCCACTGGCCCAAAGCCTTAGACCTGATGCTGGAAGGTGGACTGTATTTTCTGGGTAGGTGGCCCAGTTGATCCGAGGTCCTCTACTTCTCACCAACACCAAATTTTGTTCCTCTACCCGTTGTGCCATCGCCATCGCCTGTGAAAGAGAGTTTGATCCCATCATCCTTAATTCAGCCTTGACCTCCTCATTCAACCCATTAATGAAGGCACCTTTTAGGAGCTCATCTAATAAGTCCTGCAATGGAGCCAAGAGCAATTCGAAGCGGTCTCTGCATTCTTCCATCATGGACCATTGCTGTAATGACAAAAGTTCCTCATGTGTAGAACCTCCCTAAGTAGAACGAAAATGGTCTAGTAGCTCCATCTTGAAGATGGCACAGCTCGTAATTGAAAATCTAGTTTTCGTCCATTGAATCCAACTCAGGGCTTTTCCCTCCATGCACACTGTCATAGACGCCACCTTCTCTCGTTCTGGTACTCTATTGACTGCAAAGTAACGTTCGACTCTAAATATCCATCCATTGAGATCGTCCCCAGAGAAGATGGGAAGCTCTAATTTCCTAAGTAATGATTCCCCAACCGTTTCCGTGTGATTTTTTGCCTTGGTTTTGAATACCACTTCCTCCTTCACCCCTTGGTTCCCTCCGCCCACCATCGCGTTCATTCTCCGATATCATAGGAAATTTTCCTTGAGAATTTCGTATATTCACAAACTAGAATTTTCCTCAAGAAATTTTCCTCTGCCCACCATCATATTTCGGCTAGAATTTACATGATGTTTCTCATATTTGCTTCCAAGCCATTCATTCTCCTTAAATCCTCCAACTTCTAGTTCGAATTGCTCTATTCTAGATTTCTTCCTAGTTCTCACCATTCACTGGACCGAAACTGCTCTGATACCAGGTTGATAGAATCCTCGAGACTATTACTTTAGAGTAAGGACTGAAAGAAAGTTACAGAGTAAGGAATAGGAATTACCTTTATCAAGGCTCCTTTCTAGAATGCTATCCTAGTACTTTTCAATCCAAGAAAACAGGCTGATGCTACTCCTACAAAAGTTATTGAATGCATAAAAGTAAAAGACAACTTCTAGCACAGTATAGGCTGCCAGATACCTCCCTCGCCTCACCCTCAGTTTTCCTTTGCCTCCTCCTCCCCTTCCTTCTCCCCTTATTCTCCAACTGATCTTCTCTCTCTATAACCGAACTCTCTTCCTTCTCACCACTCTCCTCTTGACACTTATCTGCCTCCCCTTTATCACATGCTTCAATTCTATTTTTCTCCTCCTTCGGTGCCCCTCTTCCATTTCTTCCTTTGATATACTTCAACTATTGAGGGTCTAACACTACAAGTTTTATGTATTTTTCCTTACATCTATTACATCAATCATTCGGTTCAAAAACATCCATTTCTTGTCAGATTTTTGTAAGGGTTGTATAATATTCAGTCCCATTCAAGCCTCCTTGTTTCAGATCTCTTGCTTTGTTTCTCAATTCACATAGCTGGACAAAAGTTTTCAGGTTAGAGTAGGCAACTTTTACCTTTTCCTAAATATCTTTGGCAGTGATATGAACAAGATACAAGAACCCAATATGTTCTTCCAAGGAATTAATGAGCCAGGACATCACCAGAGCATTTTGAATATCCCATGTTGCAAATGCAGGGTCTGTAGGTTTGGGTTCACAGCAATGTCATCTAAAAAACCAATTTTTTCTCTTCTTCGGATCACCATTTGGACTGACTGGGACCATTGCAGGAAATTACGCCGATTAATTTTTTAGGGTGCGATGTATAGTGGAGAGTTATCGAAAGAATTGGTTGAAGAGTGATTGGGTGATCAATTGTAAGGCTTGATGCAGGGGAAAATTCTGTTGTTACCTCCTCCTACCCATCCTTACTTAATCCAATGATGACATGCTTGGAGCTGGCCATAAGTATTTTTGCTCTGATACTATGTGAGAAATTATACTGGAGAAGAGAGAAAGAAACACTACAGCAGAAGAGTCTTATTCATCCATACATAATACAAGAAGAAGACCAGAATTTATAGGGGAATTCTAGAAGAGTAAATCCCGAAATACAATCCCGAAATATTTGGGATAATAAATAAATAACAATCAGCAATTAAAACAGAATAATATCCTTTCCTAAAAAGGTGGATCGGTCAGCCCAATCTATATTTAAAACTTATCCTAATAAAGCTTCCCTGAATCTCAGTAACAAGGAATCCCGAGATGAATGGGTCTTTGACAATTGAAGTTTAAGATGCTGCTGTTCTTTTAGCTAACACAACTCTGAAAAATGAGGAAAGCACTACCTGCTACTCAGAAACCAAAATGACTTGTACTTCCTTTTTAAGATGCCTTAGCAGTCAAACATAACGTCAGGCAAGCATACAAATCATCTACAATTAAATAATCATAAAACCTGAAATGAATTTAGGTCCCGTTTGATAGATGGCAACGGAGAGAATGGGAATGAGAATTGAGAATGGAATGAAAAGGAATAGATTCAAATGGAATAGAATGGAATGTTGTAATTAAAATTGCGTTTGGCAGGTCAATGGAATGGAATGGAATAAAAATTGTCAAAAAAAAAAAATATCCTTGAAAAATAAAATTATTATAGTAATATTATTTTAACTTAAAAAATTATTTTAAATATTATAAATAAAAAATAAAATAAAATATTATTAATATAAAATTTTGAATTAAATTTTGTTAAACAATATTGAAAATTTTAATTTAAATATATATATTTTTAATTATCGAAAATTTTATAAATAAATAAAATAATGAAGGGTATTTTAGTCTTTTTGCTTTCAATTCCATCGCACTGTTTACTTTTCACCTGTTTTCGGAGGTAATGCTGATTACCTTGGAGCATGTAATCAGCATTCCGTGGGACCCACAATTTCTACTATTTCCAGCTACCAAACCAAAGAATAGAATGCCCATTCCATTCCATTCCATTCCCATGTCCTTATTTCTATCTACCAAAGGGGACCTTAATGTGTCAAGCCTTCCATGAATTAAAAATTAAAAGAGGTCCAGAAGCATGGCTAATCCTAAGAATAGCATATCACAGAACCTTACAACACTGCCACTGGTACCAATAATTGACGCATACAAAACATCTAATTCAATTTCATGGTTCTAAATTAAATGGCATCTCATGTACTTTTCGCCATATGTGAATGGCAGGAGTCCTGAAATGATGACACAGCTAACCATGCAAGCCAGGTAAAGTTCAGATAAAAGAAGATTGAATTTAACTTACAAAGCGGTCATGAGGTTTTCCATCCTTAAAGATGATGAAAGTGGGCAATGCCTCAATTCTGTATTTATTGGCAATGCTCGGATACTTTTCAGTATCAATCTTCACAACCTGTATCTTATCTATAAGCCGAGTGCTTACTTCATTCAGTATGGGAACCATGAATTGACAAGGACCACACCTGCAAACCAGGCCAGGGTAACTCATTTCAATGTCATGGCATACAAAGTTATAACAGTTCACATCAATTATCAGTTAACATACTGGCAAACTAACCTATATGCAGAAACAGAGAAAACAGTAAACATAAAGAGAGGATGAAGTTACCAGGTTGCATAAAAGTCGACCAAGACAGGTTTTTCAGACTTAGCAAGTAAATCATCAAAGGAGGAAAAGGTTTGTTTCTTTGCTTCAACCTACCCAGAATTTTTCAAAATTTTTAGTCAGTTCTTAATTGACAATAAAATTTGAAATTTCTGCCAATCCTTTGCAGATGCACAAAAATACACAGAGCAGCTACAAGCATAAGCATGGATACACATGACATCATTATCCTTAACATTACACTTCTTACACAATTCATATCAGGGCGTCAAGTTGACATAGTCGATGTATATACAGAAATAGGGGAACTAACAAGTCAAAGCATTAGAAAGAGGGGAACAAAAGAATGGCAAGCTCCGTGGTTAATAAAGACCATCCTGCTGGGAGTTTACATGAATAGATCCCATTTCTTTAAGATAATTTAATGGACATATGAGAATTAATAGTTCAATCCTTTGAATAAGTTTCATATGTAACACACCATATCCCCTCCCATAGTAATCAAATCGAGATTAAAATTGGATAGTTTATTTTTGAATCATTAATCGTAAATCGTAAATTGTATCGAATTGTAAGATTCACAGATATATTATAAAATAATTTAAAATATATATTATAAAATATAAATAACATAATCAAAATATTTAAAATAATATATTAATCTTGATATATTAGATTGGGATTGTATAGATTTAAAATTTTAGATTATATTATATAATATAATATATCATATATATTATATTATATAATATAATATAATATAATATATTTTACAAAATACTATACCCAAATAAAACACAGCTGGAACGCTGTGTTTTCTTTGGGTGTAGTTTAAAAAAAAAGTAGAACACATAATGAAGACAAAGAGGAGGAAGATGAAGGCGATCTAGATGCAGGCAAATAGAGACACAAGCATAGGCGTAGGAGCAGGTGTAGACACAGACACAGACGCAAACATGGGTAGACGAAGACGAAAGGCCCAATGCTAGAAGTTGCAAACCCATCGCGAGATGGACATTCGAAATTGTAGAATCGAACGATTCAGTGATTCTTGTCGGAATCGCACCGATCTGTGTGATTCTAGCTACGATTCTGGTCTTTTGGCGATTTGGCCACCGGTTTGTATCGGTGGCCATACGAATCGAAGCAACACGGTTGATTCATAACGTGAATCGTGCATCTTCGATTACTATGTCCCCTTCTATAATTTCCTTACTTTCACCCTATGAAGCACCGGTACTTCAAAAGTGAAGTTTTATGGTGTCTGACACCTATATCAAATACGATACGATATTTCAAATTACATTTAAACATAATTTATCTCGTTGTGTACCAATATCTATATTTATATCAATATCCATATTTCTTAACTTTCACTTCTTGTTATACTACTCCTTAAAAATTACTTTTACTTCATATATTCTGTTATTTCTCCTTTGCTTTTGTTTTTTTTTTTCATTTCCATATTGCATTATTACTTATATTTGTAAGCTCAACTGGCAACACATACAGAAGCCAAGGGATTGATCTGAGTTGACCATTACTACACCCTGATAAGTTGTAATAGTGATAGAATTCTTTGTTCAGAAGGATGAAAGAAAATAATACAATAGAAAAAGAAATAACACAGAGAATACTTCTATATACTAGCACTAACTTAAACATTACAATCTGAAATTTATAGGATATATTCATAATTTAGTTAATAGGCAAATAACTGTCTAACAAGGGAGAGAAAAATATATATATTAGCTCAATACTTTTTTGGAAGATGCTAAACAGACAATGCCGTCCTGATGCAATTATGTTAGCATAATAATGTAAAGAACCCACTACCAAGAGGCAGTTTAATAAAAGGAAAGAGCCTCCACTATAAATGAGACTTTTGTGACTAACATCCATCCAATGTGGTAATCATGCTCATGCATCAACCTCATCGAGTTGGAAAAAGTATATCCAGAACACTGGGAGGTGGACAATCTAGGTTTTGATACCACTTGATGTAGAGGGGAGCCCACTCATAAAATCTAAAAGAGTGGAAAGCCTCCGCTATAAATCAGAGTTTCATGCCTCACACCCAGCCAATTTGGGATTCATACTCATCCATCACATAAATTTTACCTTGACAGTTTAATCCTACAAGATTCCACTTCTAAGTTCAACAACTCCTTTTGCAGCAAATCACCGATTGTGCATAGTTCAAGACCAACCAACCCAAATATTATTGCTGCTGAAAAGACTGATATGTACTTCTCTGTAACAGTACATCACATGGCTCTTGTATTCTCGAGTTATCTTATATTTGAGATGTAATTGATCTAACAAAAGAAATCAATTCAAACTGAGCTGAATTAGTAAATTATCGTCTCCACTGCAACTATTTCCAGTTGCATTGTGTTTCAATAAGGTATTAACAGTGAAAGGTCACTAATTGAAATAGTAAAAACAAAATAAATGCTTCGATCTGCTACTGAGTACTGACATTTTCCAATCGCCAGAAGAATCTCAGTTGGTACTAATAAGTGCAAAACTCCGACTTGCATTCCACTTAATTAACACGCAAAAAAAACAAGAGTTCATGGCCCTATGAAACGAAAATTTTGTTACCAGAGGAAGGATTCGACGTCGGGAGGAAGTGGAGACCCCCGAGCTCCCAATTCGAAGAAGCCGAGTCTGCACAGGGAATTGCAGTGACGAAAGGGAAGATAGTTTTGTCAAATGGGAAGAAGAAGCTGCTGAACAAGCGGAACAGTCCGAGTTCAAAGAAGGAATCGTGGACGCTGAAATCGAGACCGCCATGGAAGCTCTGCTGAGGGAAGAAGAACTTCAAAACTCGAAATCTCCGTCAACGAAGATAGAAAAAGAAAACATATGTTTGGCTGACGAGAAAGAATACCTGAAATCGGATACGAAAGCCAAGAAGAGAGGTCCGTCCGGTTGTCGCTGGGAAGGCACATTGAAGTAAAAATTGAAATAAAATAGAATGGAACGAATTATTATAATATTATTTTAATTTAAAATATTATAAATAAAAAATAAAATAATTAATTAATTAATTAATAATATAAAATTTTGAACTAAATTTTATTAATAATATTAATAAAATATTAAAAAATTTAATTTAAATATGAGAGTGTTAGTCTTTTATATTTTTATTATATTATATCATTTTTCGAAAGTAATCATATATTTTATATAAGAAAAAATTTGTATTCCTTAAAATATTTTTTTTTTATAAATTGAATATAAATAAATTGATAGAATAAAATTTAAAATTTTATTTTATTAAATTATTTTTGTAAATCATACGAACCATAATAAAACGAATAATTACTCCTTTGTACCTCATTTTTAAAAAATTAATAAAAATTGTCCAAAATGTTTGGCTTGTTGAATTATAATTTTTTTTTAATTCACAAATATTATTTTAGCATATATATATATATATATATTCATCTTCTTTTTTTTGGGTAGAAATTCCATATAGGAAATGAGCCCACAATTGGTGGGATGAGTGGTGAATAATTAAATATGCTAGCTCGTTCGAATTACTTTTTTCTTTTTAAAACAAAAAAAAAACAAAAAACAAAATATTGATAAACAAACATAGACTTGGAGAATACAAAAGGTTACAGCGGCATGATAGATATTTAGACGGGAAGTTTGTACTCCAAAAATACATATAACAGAAAAATTAATAGACGAGGTCCAAACATAGTCTCTAATTAAAATAATATGAAGATTAACCATATTTATCATAATATAACTAAAAAAAATAGAAGAAACCTCTTGTGAGGAAGATAGAAGAACTTTAATTAAAAAGATAAGGTAAAA
The DNA here is from genome assembly GCA_037074535.1 of Gleditsia sinensis. Classification (NCBI taxonomy): domain Eukaryota; kingdom Viridiplantae; phylum Streptophyta; class Magnoliopsida; order Fabales; family Fabaceae; genus Gleditsia; species Gleditsia sinensis. The sequence continues at coordinate 67,751,219 of CM073463.1, read as the reverse complement.
TTTTATTTAAATATTTTAAATTTGTAGCAAAATTCAATTTAATTTGTTATTTAAATACAACATATAATAAATTTATGCTTTGTCTACATTTCAAATTTAAAAAAATTTTATATGAGAAATTGTGTTAAATATTATAATAAAAGTATTCATGAATCTTTATTCAACAATATAAAATTTTAGATTAAAATGATTTTTGATAGTATATTTGCATTTTTGCTTTTGCTTATAAAAATTTGAGTTTAGGAGTTGTTTAGTATAGTGTTAATTATTATATATTTTTTTTTTATAATTTAGATATAGTAAGATACTAAAATATAAAAAATTAGGGGCGTATAAAATTAAACAATATCGAATTAAACTGATCAAATCAATCTAAAATCGAAAAAGAAACTGAAAAATGAGCATTTTAAATTTTTGCAATAAGTGTTTATTTTATAAATTTTATACATTAAAATTAAAAGTAATTGATATGTAATATCATTATTTAAAGACTGAAAAGCAATTAATTCATGTTTCTTTGTTACATTATTTTTTGGTATTTATTGATTTGGCACAGAATATAAATTTTATTTGTATATGCTCTTAAATTTTTAATAAGATCTAAAGGTGCTAATATAGATGAATCTGTAGATTACGTTAGATTAATTTCTTTATCTAATATACTATGAGTAAATTTTAACATGTAGAATTAGAATGTGCATGTAGAATGAATTTATTAGTATGACAAAATCTAAAAACATTCAAGAAGTTTCAAGTGAAGGATCAAAGACCAGGTGACTTGTACTTCAAATTTGCGGTCTATGCTGCTCCTGCTAATTTAAGCTACCACATGGAATCAAGGTGGCGAGACATCAAAATTTTTAAAAAGTGATAACTATTATTGCTATTTGTAGTACACAAAAAAACTTGATTTCTATGTAATTTTACTTTTTCAAGAGATAGATAATTTTATTAAACAATGAATAGAGGAGTTCAACTCTAATACAAACAAGAACGTGATATGATTAATCCAACATACACAAACAGCTACGTTAAGAATAGTAAAAGAATGAGCTGAAAGGTGCATCTCCATAGAAGGAACAAGGATAAAACTCACTCAGAACCACTAAGGAAATGAACCCGAGGGACAAACACTAACTAAGAAAGCCTAGTGGACAAAACCATTGATTTCAATTTTCTTTTTAGCTCTACGTCTTCTACCAATCTTCTTAGGATCTCTAAGACTCAGTCTGGAGATGATGAGAATATATTACCAATCTTTGTTCACCATCCAATAACCACCAGAAAGTTAATCTTCTATCAATCTTCTTTCTAGCTCTACGTCTTCTGCCGATCTTCTTCTTCTTAGACCTACCAGCATTGTTGAGAATATAAGAGGATAAGTTGCAAAACTTCATAGATTATATCAAAGATTTAAAAACACTTACTCAAAAGAGAAAAAAGGCTTCCAACAAGAAGAAAATTGATTCCATGAGGAAAGACGAGAAAAATAGATTAAAAAAAGGAAGAGGGAGGCTCCCCCAACCAAGAAAACTTGCCGCAGCGATATAATTTTAGACTTTTCCATTAGTTATTTAGAAGAGTTCAATATGTCATCATTTTAGTTTAAATATTCAAAACAATTTTTTTTTAGCTCCAATTAGAATTCGAACTCGAATTCTCATAATTTTCAGTACCACTGAACTAATTGACTCGTTAATTTTAATTTGACATTGAAATTTGAACTAATTAACTCATTGATTTCAATTTGACTCTGAATGAGATTTGAAGTCCTCACTAAGTCTTAGAAATGATTTTAGTACTTCTGAACATAGTAGAATTATTTAGTATTATTCACTCTTAAAATAAAAAAAATTTAATTTCAAGGAAATTTTCAAAATACCCCAATGAAAAAAAATCACATATTTATATTATTAATATCCAAAATATCTAGATGCATTTAAGATACTTGAAAACATATGATGTCTTATATATTGATTTTCCAAATGACCCAGTTTGTAATAATTAAGTAAAAGTCTATAAATAATTTTATTAGCATCTTTTTAACACATTCTCTTATACAAAATTTTTTGGACAAAGAGTGAAAAAGTACAAGTCCACCATACATTTGCTAAAACTTAATTAAGTGATTTGGATGTGACAAGAATCAAACTCTATCTACTTGGTTATAGAAATTCTAACTTATGACACTGTTTCAAGAATTATTTCAACTAAAAGACTTAAGCTACTAAGTAAACATCAATAAATGATTTTATTATTAATCTCTAATAAATGGTATAGCAAATCACCGAGCCATAGTCCAAAGACCTTTTTTTGGGTCTTAGTCATTTCCAAACACACATATGGGAATAATTCTCAGGTAGTTTTGGTTTACAAAAAATGAATAGATCAAACCAATCACGAATAGACATATAACCATGTCAAACACAATTTTAGAGAGACCCACCTCTAATGTACTTGCATGTTTATTCACTATTAGCTTGTACTACCTATATTTTTTAGACCAAAGCTACCTAAAAATCTCTCTACATATAGAACACAAGCCTCCCTATTATAACCCCAAGATAAATTAATAGAAGAGATGAAACAAAAGAAAGCAATTTGAACATTCAGCTACACAAAATTCTTTGATATTATTATTAACTATCAATCAAATTCATACTGAATACAAGCAAATTATAAGGAATAGAGCAGCTGTAACATGATTGATGAAACCAAGCTCCTTCAATGGGGAGAAGCCTTAATTCTGTTTTGGTTGTGAAATTCATCAATCAACTCGTTCCTAATTGTTGCCAAGGAAGTGGGAATCTCCCAGTTCTTTTATTGGCTCGGCTGACACTCTAACACTCTGTTATCTAATGCAGATAACAGAACTTCTTAAAGGCAAGGTGGGAAACAAATCTAATCTACATGTTGAAAATGTGTTGTTAGTCAAACCCTCCCAAAGGGGACTAGACTGAAATGAATGGAATACCAAAGAAATACACCATACTAATGTTCTGAAAAAATGGAGGGTTTCTATAAAATAGACCTATACAATGAATAAATTAAAAAAAAAAAAGTTAATGCAAAAAAAAGAAAGATCTACACACCACGACAAGGCAGGCAGCACCATTTTTCAAGTTGAACAAAAAACCACTGCAAAGGATTTGCATCGCCCTCCTCTACTGGAGGATTTGGCAGTGGTAGCTCGGGAGGTAGATGGCGGTGGAATGCATCAACTGCAGCAGCAACACCATCTTCATTCTCAATCAACTTTGCAACTTCCATTACTCGAGATTTCACCTGAAGATGATTCAAAATCCCATTGAACAGTTACTATCATTTTGACTCTTAAAATTTCATTTTAGTTATGAGTGTCAGAAGCTACAGGAGAAAAGAAGAAATAGGCCTGAATTGAATCAGGGAAGTGGTCCATACTTCCCCAACTAACCAAATTTTTTGATATCTACATTTACATCAAATAAATAAAGAGAAACACACAATTTTTTAGCAAAGAGGAAAAAATTCTTTAAGTAGACCTAATCTATTAAAGATAAGCAGATCAAGTCAATTATAAATAGACATTTAAGTATGTCAGGCACATTTTTCAGTGGAGATCATCTTTGACATGCTTAGATGTTTATTGTCTATCTCTATCTATCTTTTGCAGACTGAATCTACCTAAGAATCTGTCAAACAGGAGAAGGTAGATCCATATTATATCAAGTTCCATATGCACATGGTCTTAATAAAGGGAAAGAGAAAGCTCTGGGAGAGAACATAAGTTGAAACCCGGGGGGGGGGGGGGATATGTGTGTCTGTGTGTGTATCTACACACACACACTCTCCCCTTTTCATTCCAAACAATGCTTTACCAACAAAATGCATCAATCTTACTGTGTATAAAGCAGACATATCCATCTTTTGGTGCATGGGTCTAGTTAAATGACCTTCAGAAGTAATCACTAGGAGTACATATAGACACCCCCAAATCTGTACAATGCTTTTGGTTTGTTGCATAAAGTATACATGCACCCCAAGTAAAAAGAAATAAAGCCATAAGTAGATATTCTGATGCAGACTTCCATTAAGTTTTATGATAAAAAGTCAATTATATAATGGCCGTTGAAGAGAGGACTTCAAAGGTTTTCAAAAATTCAAATAAATCAGATATAACTGCAAATAGTTAAATGAAAACTTCATAATCCCTTTTGGATACTAGCACAAAATGGATTTAAAAGTGTGTATGACAGATACTTCTACATAATATGACTAACTTTTAAGGGGGGAAATATATTTTACCCTTGAACTATAGCCTGATTACAACTTTAGTACATAAACTTTAAAATGTAAAAAGACACTCCCTCAATTTTTCACAAAATGTGAAAATGTTAAATCCTTATGACCTATAATGTCTCAATTACACGTGAAAAAACAGGTATTTCATACCTCAGCACCTTCATGTGAGTTTTGCCCTTTCCGCTTAAAAGTTGGCACCAACAGTGCTCACCCACGCTCAATTTTCAAGAAAATTGAATTTGGTGGGGGTCCTTCAAATTTGGTTTCTGGTAAGTGGAAAGGGCAAAAATGAGGGCAAAACCAACATGTAGGTGTTAAAATAAGAGACCATGTACTCTTCACGAGTAATTGGGATGTTAAAGGTCACTAGGATCTAATGTTTTCATTTCTTGTGAAAGATTGGAGAGTCCTTTCGTTATGTTTTAAATTTGATGTACTAAAGTTTTAATTTGGTCATGGGTAATTTTATTTTCTCCAACTTTTATTTTAAGAAGTTCCTTAGATGTACAGGAGAGGATGGTGGGAATAAGAAATTTAAAATGAGAGATGCATCCAAAAAAAAAAGTTACCTCTGGCTGGAGCATGAAGGTTATGGCATCCGATAAGTTCTCAACATTGAGATGAGATATTGGAATTGGAGCTGGTCCCAACCCTTTCTGATGTATTCTATCTCCCCAGAAGAACTGATCTCCAAAGAATGGAACTATGGTTGTTGGACACTGTAAGTTTAAACACTGACATTAGGAAAATAATAATCAATGTTTTTCATTTTAATACACGCCTCAATTGTGTCATTAGTATCAGTGATCAGGAATCAATATGACCTTAAATGTCAGTTTTCATTATTTTAGTAATCTTTTGGACATGCTGAAAAATTTCATGGATCCTCAGATTATGAAAAAGGATAAAAAGTGCAAATTCTTATCAAACATTTGAACATTACCCCAGCTTTTAATCCTGTAGCTGTGGTTCCAGCACCACCATGATGAACCTGCAATTTTGCGCCACGAATAGTGTTTACCACTTAATGGATCTTGGTACCAGGAAAGATTTACAGCAAAAGTTTCAAACTAGCATAAAAACATATGAAACTTTGGCACATTATAAAGCATTTTATTTCTTTTCAGAAGAACCCATAAGCTAAGAAGCACGGATACTAACATAGATATAGGATACCACACAACAAAATATAGCGTTCAACTATAATTTGGAGTGTCGTATCATGTCTTATACAAAGTGTCAAACACAATACAACTCTATTTGTAAATTATCAATGCTTCATACCAAAAGAAAACATAGAGTGAATCTCACCACAGCAGAACATTGAGGAAACAACCAATCATGAGGGCATTCCTCTAGAAGGAAAATATTGTCAGGAAATTCTGTCGCTGCATTGGAAAACATGACACAGCTGAAACTATGTTAGTTATTTAAGATGCATCACGCATGTAACAAATTGTCTCCTTTTTTTAATGCAGACATTTTATAGAAATGTATGTCAATTCTTACAATCAAGTCAGAATGCAGATAATTCACCATATAGTTGTCACTGAATCAAGTTATGAATGGCAAAGAAAAAGATGATACCAAAGAAGATATTTCATTTGCTACTGATGAAAAGGTAGATTCATCAGGCACGTTTTAGAAGTACAAGCTGACATGAGATGTGAAAAGCATATTTGAGTGGGTTGACATTGAGTTTTTGAATATAAGCTGAAATATTCAATCTCTAGGTTACTTGTGATTGGTTGTATGTTACTTTTAAGTGTTAGTTTCTTTCCTTCTTCCTTATAATTAAGGAAAAAGACAGTTCAGTTTAACTTGGTGGAGAAGCATTTCGCTTTGTCCACTGACCACATTTTGAAAATTAGAGAAAAAAAAAAAGAAAAAAAAAAGAGAATTGTTATTTTGGTCACTGAAAGATATACATTTTCTCAGCTTGGTCACTTAAAGTTTTACTTTCTTATCTCAGTCCTTCAAAGACTATCATGTCTTAAAAATGGTCCTTACATTAACTTGTTAATAGATATTTAACAAATTTGCTTATCAAGCCTAACCAATAGCTTACGTGGTTTAGATAAGCTATTTTTTTGCCAGTGAAGCAAATCCATTATATATCTGTTAATCAATTAATGTGAGAAATTTTTGAAGATAGGCTAGACTTTGGAGGACTAAAATGAGAATAGAAAATTTTGAAAGACCAAATTGAGAAAATGTGTATCTTTCAAGGACCAAAATTGCTATTCATTTAAAAAAGAAGAAGAAAGGATTAAAAAAGGGGACTATTATGCACTTAAGAAATCCTTTCTGCATCAATCATTGGAGCCAGAGCTTATAAAAGGAGATTGCAGAAAAATTTTGGCAGCACAAATGAGAATTATTTTTCAATTTATTCCCATAATTGTCTTCTCTTCTAAAGCAAAACGCGCTTCTCATAAATTAATGGAATCACTTTATAGTATGTCAAAAGTCATCCTCAAAAGGCAACTTTCAAACTTCAAAAAAGAGTATGACATAACAGTTATACATCTAAAATTATCAAGGCAATACAAAACTGAATTCACATTGACATACTAACAAATGACAGAACAAGAAACTGGAATTTGAAATTAATTATAAGAGCTCAACAGAAACGACAATTTGGAAGATAGGAATCAAACAGGTACAGAATAAAATTGAAGTAATACACTTACAATTCCCCAGATTCCCCCAGCCTCGGTCAATAATTCCCCGTTGTCCTGTATCCCTTAGTGCCTCCATTATAACATCAGTAGTTTTTTTGGGATCTTCAAGAGGCTGAAAAAGTAAAATATTCCATTTTCATTTGAAGCACTCCAAAATTTTGTTTTGAAAAAAAATTGGTAACAGTGTCCACGCATAGAATATTAAGTTCACTAGCTTAGAGTAAATCGTCAAAACAAAATTGTTGCTCATGACAAGATATATCATTCCACTTAATTATAAATGTAAATACCCTTTACAGACAGCTAAACCCATAATGCACCAGTCAGATAATTACAAAGCAAATTCTATGGTCATGACAATATTTGAAGGAAATAATCTTTATCATGGCTATGCATGAGTTAGTCTAAAAAGATTATGATAATCGCAAATACTGGCAACAAATCAACTAAGTCTCCATTGGGGAAATTATTAAAAAAGAAGAAGAAAGAAGGATCCAAGGTAAACCTAAACCTCAACTGATGAATATCTAGGCTACCAGAGACATCACTATTTCACCATAAACTTAAAGAGTTCAAATGGTCTCAACTTATTTGATCTAAAATTTTTTTTTCTGCCCCTTATATAAGTTCCTTCTCACATTTTAGAACTAAATAAAATACTCTTCCAACCCAGTAGAGCCTATCAGAACCCAGTTTAAGTCTGTAAGCAAATTATGACTATATAGAGAAAAAGAAACAGAGAAATTGTATTTTGAAAAGAAATTTCCCATTTCCTAAACCACTACAGTGACTTTGTTATGGCAACCTGACATAGAATTACATTGTTGAAAATAGTGTTGCATATACTGTTCACAAGATAGAAAATGAAGTCCTGTTGCTCTAAGATTTAAGGTAAATATACGAAGCAGCTTCAACAATTGTAAGATTAGGAAAATTAACAAGCACAAGCAACAGGAAAGAGGAAGTCTGAGTTGAGAGAGTGCAAAGGAAGAGAAAAGGACACAGAAATGCAGAAGTTGACAAATGGAGAAAAAACAACCAAAAGTGGAGTTGAGAAGAAAATGGCTAGACGGGTATCCACAAGGACCAAATGGGAAGAATTCATGCAAATATAGAATTTGACTTTCTGGAGGCAAATATCACTCACTGCTTGTAGCTCCCATATGTCACATTTGTTACAGATGCCGACTTCCACTGATATTAATGCCAGTTGTAGAGTATGTAATTGATTAAAGACTATCTAATTAATCACTATAATAGCTATTCAAATAAAAGAGAAATTAAAGTTGAGCTACAGTCCTCCAAACATGTAATCGACAATGACACCACTGACATTCTCAGGCATCGAATGTGACAGGTCTTTGAAGAAGAGTAACCTATAAATCCATGCAAGTTGCATGCAAAGAATAGAATGCAAATTTTTATCCATGCTTTTGTAAATATTACAAGCCCATAAGTGGCTGTAATATCCTTAAAATCCAAAAGAAAAAGAGTAAATAATTACTAATTAGCAATCAAATCATCATAAAATGACTCATAATTAAGTGATATCAACATACCATGCTGCCAAATCCAAAATATAAAGGTTTTGGTCCTTTCCGAATCCATTGGATAAAATCTTCCCGTGGTTGATAATTTGATCCAAGGTTTAAGAAACAATAACCAACAACATCAACTAAAGGGCCCCAGTCTGCAAATTTGTTAAATCTCATTAGTCCTTTGAGACAGATTAAGCAAAACATGTCTACCAAGCATTCTAAGGCAGCTATTATTTAAAAATAGTGATATCATCAACAGCAATAAGCTTCACTTCAGAGTGATAATAAATGTTGAATTGAAGTAGATTCTAATTTGAACGAAAGCATTGTCATATGTCCTCCTTCATAAAACCTTATAAGTTACAACATAATATGATAAAATCCATCCAACAAATTAATTATGGCAGCAAATGAACTTTATATATTCACAGTTTAAATGATCCAGGTCAAAGCAATTCCAACTCAACAGTTTCTACAATTGCATTTGAGCCTACTCTAAAATGTCCTAATGAATTTATCTCATACTTATGAAATGATAAAATGATTATTTAATTAAAAAAAAGTACATAAGAAGCCAACACCAAACTATTAATTATTGTGTATTGATTACATCTTTGTCCATACCACTTGGCTTTGGAACAACATGAGGACTCCACATGTAGCCAGTTGGTAAATGAGATATTGATCCACGGTACATACTGAAGTATGCTATAGTAGGAAGCTTCAATTTCTTTTTTCTAAAGTCATTGATAATTCCTCTTATCCCCCACCATATCATTAGGTCCACAATTATGTAGGAGAACTGGATGAAGCAAGGTAATATTGAAACAGATTTATTAGTAAAAGTTATCTTGTAGTTCATTCACAAAAATATTAAATTTAGACTACAGTAGATTGTTTTAAAAAGGACATACCCAATAACCACTTTGAGGAACTCGTGCCAAAGGGTGAGGAAACTCAGATGTTGGCCTGCCTAATAAAAAAATATGTAAGAAGTGACCCCAAAAAGGATTTAAAAAGAACAAGAAAAATGGTATAGCAGATTATGCATGAAAAACAACGATGCAGTATAAGGGGATAATAACTGTGTTATTTGGATTAATTTATGACATATTTCGAATTTGGGATTTAGGGTTTGTGATTTGGGAATTAGGGATCTTTTATTTATAAATTTGGGAATGTAGGGTTTAGTTCTACTTGTTTGGGTCAGATTTCTTATCCCATAGTAGGATTAGAATTGTATTTCCTATTCTAAATTACGATTTGTTGAGTCCAAGCTGAGGTTGCGTGTCCTAAATTAATTAGGGTTGTTTGAGTTGCTGATATAAGGCCCATTTTTATCTTAGGGAATTAAACTTTTATCCTATTCAATTATTGAGTGTTTCCAGAATTGTTCCTTGGTTCTTGATTTCCAAACTTCATCAAACACAGCACTAAAATTTCTAGGCCAAGCTTGGAATGTTAAAATTGAATACTAGGGATTTGATAGGTGTGTATTTATAAACTTCGCACTAAACAACAGTTTTCTTCTAAATTAGAGGAAACAAAAGTTATAAATGAAAATTTCATGCCTTCACGGCAATACCAGCATTAAAATAGTTATTGGTTGTTAATATCTTATAGGACCAAGCTAAAGAAGGCATCTGTTGTAGTAAATTGATATATGAGTAAGCAGCCCACCAAATTGGGGAGAGTTTAAGAAAGAGCAGGATGAGAGCAGAGAGGTGCAGTCTCAACATTCCACCAAAAAAATGATACGATGGCTATGATTTGATAATTTAAACTCACGTCCAAGGCATTGTGAAGAAGATGTGAAGGGGAACCCTAAGGGCTTCGGCAACATGCACATGTCCTGCAAGCCATAAAAGAAGATATAATATATCTATTTTCTTTGTAAAAAAAGTGTGCCAGACAAATTTACAAAATTTATGAAATTAACTAACAGTTTAAGTACCTGATCGTAGAAGATATAAGACCAGGCCCAAATTGATGTTTATGAGCATTGAGAATTACAAGTTTGTATGTGTGCAAGATGGCAATGCACTTCTATGATTCAATGATTCTATGTCAAGTAGCCAGGGGATGGACTCAAACTTCAAGGTGAATCATTTGATAAGGTTTACTAAAAGTAATGGCTCTAACAAAACTAAACATATCTATCAGAGGAGTAGTCTCAAGGCTAAAGATAGAACAACCAAACAACATACTTGCAGAGCACATAATATGATATGATTAGCATGTTAAAGTAGAAGAAATTAAGAAAATTAATAGTAAAACCTGAAAATATAAATTAATCATAAACAAGGTATAAAATGAAGGAAAACACTACGCTGAACTCAAAACCACTCACCATATGCAGGAGGATTGGCAATAATAGCCTGAGCTCTGAAAGGAATACCAGTTTCTGAATCAGGTGCTGTGCAAGCTGGAAGAAGGGAATCAATAATGGCCTTCAGCTGCTTTCTTTGGATAGATATTTCCCCCGGACCCGATGGAATTAAACCTTTATTTCTGGCCATATCTATAATTGAAATAACCCATTTAGTATATACTGGTAAATATAAACAGTGAGGAGGAAGAAAAGCAGGTTAGGATTAAAATAGAGATACGCAATTAACCATGCTTCAGAGAGAGAGAATCAAGAGCAGAAGTGAGTTGAAGCATGAAAAAATAGTCATTGCACGCATTAGCTTGATATTCATAAAAGGGCATGTTATGTAAATCTTCAACAACTGGAAAACTTAAAGAATGTAATGATAATGTTTATGACATAATCTGTAATTATCTTATGTCTTGACATTAAGGATTGCATCTAACTACAAGGGTTATTATATGGGAATGTATTCTAATAAAATTTTAATTAAAAAAAGTGAGATATTAAGGCTTAAATAATTATGTATTTAGTTGAGTAAGATTTTATTTTTGAATTATGATATATTTGGATTGAAGTTATAAATACTAAGAGCAAGAATTTTTATGTTGCGTATGGAAAATTATTTAATAAAATCTTTGAGTTGGCCTTTATCGAAATCACTTGCTAGAAGAAACTTCATTGTATCTGTAAACCAAGAAGATATAGCTGCATAATGCCATGGTTTCTGATCACCAAATTGGATATATATATATATATATATCAAAGTAAAGGGCTTAAAAGGGTCAACAGAAAAGTTAAGACCAAAATTCAGGTAAATTGCATTGAGAATTATTAATTATTTATGAAAGTATTAATTAGGGACATCTTACATCCTGCCAGAACTCGAGGATCCCCACCCAAAGGATAGAACTCTACACCAGCTGACTTTACAAATGTGTCGAAATTAGCATGAGTTGCCAACCTTACATGATGACCAAATTCCTGCTAGTAAACATTAGATCATCTTCAACAGTAAGGAAGAATGAATTCAACCAAGCAAACATTGAGACGAAGAATTCATAAGCAGTAGCTGGAAAATCACGGTTTGGCATCCTCTCAAATAGACCAGTAGCACAATTTTCATATATATATATATATATGCCCTTAAAATGGAGTTGCACAAGATGACAAAATTCGGCTAAGAATTAAGATAGGCATATTATTTGCCAGAAAACCTCACAAATACACTTGTCAAAGAACAAAAGCACAGAGGAAGAGCTTCATATGAATACTGGCATAATGATGAATAAAGTAATGCACTTGGAATGAAGCATCGCAATGTTAGAGTCATCTATACTACTAGCATGCAAGAATGCAATTAGCCAAAATCACTATGATTTGATAATGCAATCCTCATTTAAACCAAGATTAATCAAATGAAAATATTCAAACATGCCTGAAGCCTCTTTGCGATGGCCAGAAAAGTTTGCACGTCTCCTCTGGTTCCAACCACAAGCATGACAATTTGTAACATTGGAACTGAATTTTTGGATTCAGAAATAAAACTTTCACTCGCTGTTGACTCAAAAGATTGGAGCTCTAAAAAGTCAGAAGCAACAGGTTTACTTCTATCTAGATCAACTTCAACAGTCCCATCATTTTGTATCTTCACTAGGTTCACCATCAATTTTTTCTGAGAATCAAAACAAGAAAATGTTGTGACCAACCTAAAAATATTGAAAGCCTAAAGCATAAATCACAAGTTCAAACCTCAATATCAATAAGAAAAATTATATATATATATAACAACAACACATTTTACAAGCAAACTAGAAAACAAGTGGAGGACTAAAAGAAATAAAGGCTCTTCAAAAGGTGAGTCAATAAACTATTAATGACCAGTATTTACAAATTTACAGTTATGAAATATTAATATGGAGAAACAATTTTAACTATATCATTTTATCTGGGCACTAGGTCAATGGAGAGGCAACAGCACTCTTAATAGAAAGAACAAAAGCATAATCAAATGAAGGGAGAGCCTTGACATGAACTTTTTGAAACATATAAACGCACAAGTAGCCCTATATCAGAAATGCATCATTCAAACATTATTTAACAAAACATATTAAATAAATATTAATATATAGTTATAACCTACTGAAATTAGAATAAAAATGCACAAGCAAAAGTATGATAATCAACGTCATGTACATGTGATGACATTAGTGACTACCTTCTCACGCTCTGACAACCTGTCCAATTTTAGACCCTGCCTTAGAGACCCTCTCTTTTCTGTCATAGATCTAGAAAGCGTAATCTCCTGCTCAGTGAGCACCTTCCTTTCAGTTCCAACAGGTGCCGTGATGGAATGGTCCAAAACTTCAAGAAAAAACTTTAACGCCATTAAACAAATCAAATAAATCTTATAAGAGGTTATAAGAAATTGCCACAGAATTCATGAATGATAACAAGGGACAAGACCAACAGCATTTACCCAAGGTGGACAGTGGAAGGAGGGCATTGCATTCAATTCTTTTGATTAACAGGAAATAAAGCTATTGAGTTCTAAAAAGGGGAACAAAAATAATGTAAATGAAATTTGACTTTCTAGATATGAATTTGTGAGTCTCAAAGAAAATCAAAACTAAATACTCTATATAGAAATGAAAGTGCTTATTTAGGTAAGGCATTTTAGTGAAGGCAAGTTGGATTGCCTCATAACCAACAAAGGATGATAAATGAATGAACAATTTTGAAGAAGAGGTTTAGGAAGCAACATATTTTATTCCCTAAATCTCGACGTCAGTCCTAGACACCTAGACCATATTTATTAAGGACATTTGCTTCTTCCTATTTTACTAGGGAGACCAAGGTCACCATGTCAACAAGGTTCAATGGACTTGTACAAGAAGTTATACTGCGCCAATTGTAACCAGCTGTCTATGAATTTGCACGTTAAGCAGCCTGATATGGGAAATGCAAGTACTTTGCCTTCAGTAATTAAAATTACTCCTTTTGTCTTCTTCATAGCTTATTTCCCCATTGATTGGAAGCAAAAGTTCAGCAAAATAAAGTTCCAGAAAGAAAATTAAAAAAAAATTAGACTATGGCCATTATGTACAAAAATGTTTGGTGCTTAAACCACTTACCAAAAAGCAGACTCCCTTTAACGGATTCTAGGCTACTTCTCTGCTTCTTTTTATCCACTACTTTTAAAAGTTAATGTTGTTTTAGACAGTAAAGCATTTGTCCAACAACTAGAGAGACCACTACGGCATCATTCATACCATTAAGCCAGCAATCTTCTTTTTTGCTGTATCATTGGAATCAACCTTGATTATATAGTTACATAAAAAGTTTTCCAGCCATACGTTAAGGGAAAAAAATTAGGTCCTCTCAAAACAATATCATAGGCCTCACTTAGACAGAAAAGACCTTCATTTACCTACAATATAACAGTAGAAAGGCTATTTCACAGTTATCAACTACCTAACGTGTGGCAAAAGAAACATTATTAGAGCTTCTGAGAAACTATTATTAAAGCTTCTGAGTACTATCCAAAGGATATGGCATCTTTCCTTATCAATCTAGGTTTAACTTTGTAAAGAACACTCTAGCAGTAAAATTCTAAATTCACCGTCCCAAAGTCTCCCTGACTAGAGTAAAATTCTAAAAACACCTTAAGATTACCTCGTGAGAGTTTAGTTTGGCATCTTAATTACCAAAAAGATAAGAGCTGCTGAGTACTAACCTCGAGATGAAGAACCAACTTCCGATGACTTCTGAGCCGAAATTGTCTTCCAATCCTCTGCCTCCCTATAAGAAGCTGAAGCTGAATCAAATTTTTCAACTTCAGACCTACCCTCCGCTCTCAGCGACTCATCATCACTCATTTGCCTGAAATGTTCTTTCTTTTGTTCGCTTTCAAGACCTTCTTCTTCTACTAATTCTTTGGGCAAATGTTTACCCCCATTACTACTCATCTCCAGAATCTCCAATTTCAGTTCTCAATAATTCTTTAAGTCGGATAAATTCGTTAAAATAACTAAACAAACTCTGATAATGACCGCAACTATAATAAACTCTAACCACACTCAAATTGACAATATAACCAGCAATAAAAACCAGCTAATGAATTCAGCATTGGCTTGTGAGTAGGCTTTTCTCACATGCTCAAGTGCCCACAAACACGGGCAAGCCTCAAAGACCAAAACAGAGGTTTGATTATTGAAAGCCTTAGCTATGAATATAACTGACCAACTAGCCCGCCCACCAGTCATTCAAACACGAAGAACGTTTGGTAAGCTTAATGATAATAACTTTTTCCGGCTAAACCTCGACTCAGTTCAAGGATCAAGTTCTACTTCAAGTTGGGCACGAGAACCAGTATGAAGTTTCAACTAAAATCAGAGAAACCCCAGAAAAACAGGGGTGGAAGGTACCAGAATACTATATGCTGATATAGTACCCCAGAAATTCAGCAGAGGAACTAGAAATACCTTAAGATCACCTTAATGAAAGTTTCATACAATCATGCTAGTGCTTCGACTCACATAGAAGAAGAAAATAAAAGATTGAACATTTTTTATGAGAATTGGAGTTGGTGGTTGCTTTGGACAAGTAAGTTCCTCACTGTCTGAAGGAACTGAAGCTTAACAAACATGGATTACGATACGAAACCCTATAAAATCGAGTAAGGATTTGCAAGTAGTCAATTTCTTAACTGCAATCTTTCTTTCAGAGAACAGAAGAATCCAGCAAAGTTTGCAACTTCTCGAAGTTAGAATCTTAGCTTCAGAAAAACTCGGAAAGTTTCCGTTGGGAACGAAATCAGAAAAACCAAACATATATAAAGCTTTTTCTTATGAGAAAAAAAACGTTTCTTTTTTAACAAAAGAATAAAAACGTTTCTGTTATAACTAACTAGTTGTAAATTATGAGAATATTAAAGATTTTATAAATAATAATAAATTAATTTTTTTACTTAATGAGTAAGCAACACATTAAATTTTATATTACATTTTATCATTCCTATGAAGCGAGTGGACACGGTCAATTTTAAATATGTTAACATATCATACATTAATTTTGTCATAACATACTGATTAAATATCTTATTTATGATTAAAAAAATTATGTTTTTGATTCAAACATGGGTCGAATATGATTGTAATATAAGAAAATAAAATTGAAGAATGAGACTTGAAATCTCTCTTAATGTGATCATAAGAGGTTATTTCAAATTTAATTATTTGCTTGACAATGTGAAAATAAATTAGCTCCAATTTTAGCAATTATGCACATAATACAAATATTAGTAAACAAAGTTGTATTAGTTTTTTGAATTTATAGGTTATTTGTGTTAATTCTATTAATTAGTGTACCCCAAATAAAAGACTTAATTTTGAAGATGTTTTAAATTTTCAAATGAGTTTTCGCAAAAGAAAATTTAACAACCTTTATATATGTGTGTGTGTGTGTGTGTCTTTGAAAATTTTTAAACAAATAAGAAAATCAAAATATAAAATGTAATATAAAATTTAATGTTTTGCTAACAAAATGAGAGTTCAATTAAATAAAAATTATAAATACTCTAATGTCTAAGTCAATATATAAAATATGCAGGGAGGTAAAAAAATGTCAAAAATCTTTACCTAGAGTGATGAAGCCTTTGTTTGTAGGTGGCCTTCAGGGTATTAGGATAATTTTTCAATTAACACGTGGCGTATGGAGATTGGCTTCATACAAGAGGTATGGCTTGTATGAAGTATCAAACTGTTATTCTACACATTAAACATGACAAATTTGTTAGAGTGATATTTATATTATGTGAACTGTGATTATTTATATTTTAATTCAATATTAAATTATCGATATTTCAAATATTGGTGGATTCTTCTGGTCACCCAAAGAAAAATTGCAACTAAGAAATTGAAATCTTGCAAAAGCAACCCTCCAACTCTAAATATATTGTTATCTATTTATTATATATATATATATACATATATATATATATATATATATATATATATTGTTATTTTAGTGTATCTTTTTTATAATTATTTTCTTGTTTAAATAAATTAGTAATTAAACATTTTATATATCGATATGGTTGTTGACATAATTTAAATTTATAATAATTGAACATATATTCAATCATTTTTTATTAAAAATAATATCAAATTTTCAAACATTATATAATTTGGATAAATTTTAATTCCATTGTGTGCATATTAACGTGGTCTTTCAAACATTATCAAGATGCTGCGTTAGATCCCCCCTTCACTCCGGGGAGACCAAATGCCCCTATATATAGAAACAAACAAAAAGAGATAAATTAATATACTAATAAATTATTTTGAGAATAATGAATAAAAGTATAATTATTAAATACTTGAACTTTAATTGAGGAGTTGGGACTTGCTTCTTGTAGAAATGGCCATAAATAAAGTAAAGATAGGGTATTATAATGCATAATTTTGACCTCGAAAAAAAATATTAAGGCCAATTTAAGATTTATTTTTGTTTCTGTTAAATCTTCAAATTTTCAAACTCAAACATAGATTTGGACTCATTTATTTAGAAATAAAAAAGTAACAATTTTTTTTGGGTATCAATACTTATTTACATAAAATTTATGCATATAATAACAACATAAAATATAAAATATTTACATTTAAATTTAGAATTATTAAAACTAAAAAAATCATTTGATATTAACACTAACGACTTTATATATATATACACGAACACAATACGACATGATAAGTATAAAACGAAGCAGGTAAAAAATTATTTAGACCTAAATACATATGCTTCAAATTTATTAAAAAATTATTGAAATTCAAATATATATATCTAAATTTTTATTTGACAAAAATAATTTATAAAATAATTTAAAATTTATAAGTTAGTTAAAAATTTATAAATTATATGTTATTTGAAATAGTGTATAATTTATAAATTTTTAATTAATTTAAATTATTTAAATAAATTTATTTATTAAATATTTTTAATTTAATCAAATAAATATATAAATTAATTAAATATATTATAAATTTATTTATTTATCTTATTAAATATACTCAAAAAATAAAAAGTTATCCAGACTCAAATATATACTCTTGAAATTTATTAAAAAAATATTAAATTTTAAAGTTATACTTCTGACAATTCTACAAAATTGTCCAAACCTAGGCACATATATTTAAAATTTTTTGACGTGATAGGTTTAAAACAAAATAAGTAAAAAGTTATTTAGACCTAAACGCGTACGCTACAAATTTTATTAAAAAAATATTCAAATTCAAACTATGATGCTACAAGTTTAAAGTAAAATAGGTATAAAATTATCCAGACTCAAACATAAAACTATAATATTTATTAAAAAAATATTTACATTTAAACTTAGACTTGATAAATCTATAAAATTATCCAAACTTAGACACATATGTTCCAAATTTATTAAAAAATATTCAAATTCAAACTAAGATGCTACAAGTCTAAAGTAAAATAAGTATAAAATTATCGGAACCCAAACACTAACCTTTAAAATTTATTTAAAAATATTTAAATTTAAACTTAGACTCAGACAAATCTACAAAAATGTCCAAACCTAAACACATACTTTAGAATTTATTTTAAAAAATATATTTAAATTCAAACTCAGCACCATTTATTTGAGCCACACTTGGAGTAAGTGAGTAAAAGTCGTCGGCAGTGCAACTTTATTACACATTATATGATTATAATAGCCATCCCTTGCTTCTAGCGAGTTACTCGTGGGGGTGAGCGGCAGGTACCTCGCTTGAGAATTCTGTAGCACACGATTTTGAACGAAAACTCACTTCTTCTTTTCTTTTTCTTTTTTTAATTTATAATAAAAAAATAAAAATTTCCATCTATTTTCTTTAAATTTGAGAGTTTTCTGTGGGGTGTTTTTGTGTTTCCACGTAATTGGATTTTTAATCGTTTTTAATATTTTGATTTAAATATATTATAATATTCTAAAAAAATTTAAATTTGATTTAACAAGTAAATAGAAATAGTTATGTCACTGTAATATTAATAACAGTAAAAAAAAAATATAGTAAGCGCTTGCTAAGTTTATTTTGAATGAAATATTGATATTTTATAAAAAAAATTATAAACTTCCTAGAGTTGGTAATTTAACAGCCGTAACGTTACAAATTATTTTTTCACAACCAAAATTAAAATTTTCAATTATATAAAGTTTCTTATTTTATATATTTACAAAAAAATTTAAAAATTATCAAACACCCTATCAATCGGTTTTACACAGATTGATCTTGCTTTTACTAAGAAAGTAAATCTTAATAGAAGAGAATAAGTGAAGGGAAAACTGAAACTATGGAATCCTAATTTTATATTATTGTTAGTAAATAAGGAAAAAAAATTCCAGAAATATATGGAAAACATAGCCTATGAAATTTTTTTCGCCGCTGAAGTGTGAAAAATAGTATTTATAAAAATGTTTATATATTTCATATAAATCAATTAGCTTTTGATCCGAATATAAAAAAAAAAAATTATAGCTCATTGCTTGCTTGCTAGAAAATTTGTAAAACACCCGTAAATTTATAAGTTAAATAGTAAATAAATTTAAATTTAATAATTAAAATTTTTTGTAAAAATAGTTATTTAAATTTATGAAAAATTACTTATAACTTAAATATAAATAAATTTAAATTTAATAATTGAAATTTTTTTATAAAATTAATTATTTAAATCTATAAAAAAAGTACTTGTAAAAAAAAACAAAATTAACTCAAAGTGTCATTATTAGTTGTACCTCAGTATCTCCTGTCTCTTTCACAACTATATGATTGCTAATATGAAGAAAACAATTATAGTTGTTTTGTTTGAATTGAATCCTTAACGGGTAAGCTATTTCTTATTAAGGACCTGAAAAGGACATCGAAAAATATGTGTCCAAAAATAGTGTAAATATGTTGGGTTTCTCACCATCATTATGATTTATTTCATGCAGTTTCCTTCATGTATTATCTTTTTTAAAACAATAATATAATTAAATAATTTTAAATTATTATTTATTAATTTAAATTTTATTTTTAAAAGAAATAAATGGTTAAAGTACTATTCATTTTTTACTTACCAAATATTTGTTTGGTGGTATTTATAATTTTTTTTAATTGTTGTTTTAAATGAAATTTTAAAACAAATTGTAAAAAAAAAAAGTAAATAATATTTGACTAAATTATCTTATAATTGATTTTATCAATATTATTAGTGCTTATCCAATCTTTTAAAAAAAAATTATTGTCAAATTACTAAAAGTAATTTGTTTTGAAATAATTTTTGCACTCAATATCACTTGAATAGAAAATTAATTTTAAATAATTTCTTCACTGAAAATAAATTTATAAAATTATATTAAAGTATATAATCAAAATTTTGATTATAAAATTTTTTAATTAATAAAAAGATAATTTTATAATAAATTGTTTTAATTTTAAAAACCCTAAAATAATTTCCGTTGTATTCTAGGCTCATTTAATTAAATCTAGAGTAAATTAGTCTCTCAGAAAATTACATTAACACTTTTCTTAGTTTTGAAGTGAGACAAATTTTTTTTTCAAAATTCATAAAATATATACTTTCACCTCTCTCAAATTTTAAAAAAACTATACTAATCTATTACATGTTAAATTTTTATAAGTATTAATATGACTTTTTAATTATTTATATTGTATTCTTTGAGTTTTTTAAGAGAAAAAGTGCTAATAGTATAAATTTTACTGACAGTTTTATAAAAAAAATTATATAAATTAAAATTGAAAAAATAAATAAATGTTCAAAAATGCTAAGAAAATAAATATAATTTACTATATTTTTTAAATTTTATATCATTAAAGAAGACTAGCTCAATTAATAAAAAAGTAACATTTTTTTTATTAATTTGACTTTTTTTGTCGTGATTATTTTTTAATATAATATAAAAAATATCATATCATCTAAAATATTAATTTCTCTAAAATACTTCAAATCCTAAATATAAAAATCTCTTTCAATAAAGAATTGAAGCTCTTTTCACATTCCCTCACGGCCCACGCTTGATGCGAGTGATTATAATTAACTTATATATAGAAAGAGATTTTTGGTAAGTGATTGATATTCTATTTTTATGTCCTTCGAAGTGCCACGAATGTGGGTCCGGTCCACACATAGTCTCTACAACTATAAGCAGACAAAAAGCATCCTTGACTGCAATGTGTACTGTTTATCACTTTAATACATCCTGACAAAGTTGCAACGAAACTGACGATTTGACATTGCCGTTGTCACTTATTAGAGCAACTCTGGAGGTTGCTTAATCCTGCTTAAACTTGCCACACGGTGAATTATGATTACGGTGGCACAAAATTCATCAAAAAAAGTTAAGTACTGTTATTTATTTATAGAAGTAACAGTATTTAAATAAATATAATAATTTTTTATTATATATTATTATTATTAATAATTAATATTATTAAAAATGAATTTATATTATTTTAAAAATTTTATTTATATATTTATTATTTTAAAATTTATATTAAAAATTTTATATTAAAATATTATTAAATTTTTTTATATATTTATTATTTTAAAATTTAAATATAAATGAATTAATATTTTAAGTTAAAATAAAAATAAAAATGAATAAAATATTAGGATAATTAGTAAGACTATTTTTAAGAGTTACACTATTAGAATGCAGAGTTACTTAAAATATTATAGAGTTGTTTAAAAAAAATGATGATATGACATTCATAGAATTCATTTAAGCAATTTAAATGTGTATCACCGTTGTGGCCTTAGAAAGGTAAATACAACGACAGAAAATGATTAAATTTGTCATTTAAAATAATTCAAATTTAAAGTTAAGATTAATAGATTTCACTCTTACGCTAAGTAATTCTGTGAATTAATTTGATAAATGTAAATATAAGATTGAATTTTTTTTTGCTCATACCATTATTGTTTGATCGATAATATTAAAATTATTTTATTTCATTTAAATATATTATTGATTAAATTCCTTTATTTTATAACTAAAGTCTCATTTGGTGTATCTTATAAAATAAGATTTTATAATATAATTAATATTTAATAGTATTAATATAAGCTATTTATCATATAAATTTTTGTACTATTATGTATTTGTTAGATTAATGTATAAAATATAAGTTAATATAACATAATATTATTATGTATTTATTGATATGATAAAATTAAAGTATTACATATATATATGTATGTATAAAATTATATTTATGTTTTAATAAGATAATAGTAGTAGTGACAGTAAAATAATAACGACCACAATAATAATAATAATAATAATAATAATAATAATATAATTATAATTATATTGATGACAAAGATAATAGTGACAACAACAAGATAATAATAGTGATTATGATGATAACAATGACATTAGTGATGGTGGTGATGATCGGTTGGCATTATGATGATTATAGCAACAATGAAAATAGTCATAACAAAGTAACGATGGTGATTGTAATTGTTACAATATTATATGTGATATTGAAAAATAAATATAAAAAAAATTTATTAAGAAATTTATATAAAATTTGTTAATCAAGGCTTATACTTAAGTATATAGTATTACATGGTGATAATCGTATGAAAAATTATATATGTATAAGTTTATACCATCATCTGTGTGTATTAAACATCATATAAAGCTAATTGTATTATTTTATATTATATTCTTTAATTGTATACTGTGCACTAATTAAGACCTAATTTAAATGAAATTTTAATTCAATTCATTTACCTCTTTATATTTTACAGTCAAAACTAGTGATCATCTTATGAAGTCACAAGAGCTAAAGGTATTCACAATCTTTTAGTTCAAATCTTGCTTCACTTTAGCTTAATTGCATGTTAATTTAGAATATTTTCAAGGAAGATCGTCGTGCTCTCTAAGTTATATCTCTATATCTTAATCCAATTCGTTATGCTTTGTAACTAGCTAATGTATGGATTAAATAAGCACTTCTAATAATAATGAATTAAAAAAGTCGATTTCCATTCAAACTTGGCTTCTCTTGCCCAAGCTGTTTCCTTTACTTGAGAAGCTCATTTTTCTCCCCTCCGACGAGACTCCTCCTCATTTTTACAAACTGAAGGTACATTTTGCTTTCTTCTACTTACTTTTTCGCAGACTTTCTCAATAATGTTCAAACTATTTTAGTGGTTTTAAGATTGAGTATGTCCGCTAATGAGTTGATAATCCATATTATATTAGTTTCAGACTTTATATTTGAAATTAAGATGAATATGATGTTATGAGTTGGCCTTGTGCTTACTCTTTTCTTATTCTCTTACGTACTTAATCTCATAGTATAGGAATAGAATCAGACATTGAATTTGTGAAAAGATCAAATCACCGTGCTACTGTTTTAATTATTGGATCACTAATTAAAACAATTGAATAAATTAATTAAGATGAATGTCTGCTAATGAGTTGATAATCCACATGATATTAGTTTCGGTCTTTATATTTAAAATTAAGATGAATATGATGTTATGAGTTGACCTTGTGCTTACTCTTTTCTTATTCTCTTACTCAATCTCATAGCTAGTATAGGAATAGAATCAGACATTGAACTTGTGATGAGATCAAGTCATTGAACTACTGATTCAATTGTTGGGTCATTAATTAAAATAATTGAATAGATTATTTATGATTAAAAATTAATGTATATTTTAAATGAAATTAAATATAATCTATTTTAAAAAATGATATTAATAGATATAATATACTTGATTTTGATAAATAATATGTAACTAAAAATTTATAAAAAAATTATGACATGAAATTAATTTTGTAAAAAAGAATAAGTTTACTTCGGTTCAATTATCTTGGGCCACCGGTTCAGCAGTTTAATTGTTAAAATCGTATTAGTTTAATGGCCAATTCATTGAGTTATTAGTTAAACCGTATCTTTAAATCAAGAGATAAAATAAATCAAGTAAGAATTTCATGTCTGAAAAAAGAAATATTTATAGTTTTAAATTGAGCTCTCACTATTCAGGCTTACTTCCTTTGAGTATGTTAAGAAATATGAACATAAACATACAACGTGATGTTAATATAGACACTGTGATATAATATAATTTAAAATATTTTTATATAATTTTAAGAGTTGTGTCATGTATAGTACTAATATTTGATATAAATTCAACTCATTTTATAACATGTCTTGTATTTTATAGTTAACTTGTCTGCTATGATCTAACTACTCACAATAATCACAATTTGTTTTTACATGCATTTTACTACTTCTTAAAATAAGTCTGTTGCTTAATTTGGGGCAAATTAATGTTTCTTCTTGCCGATTAAATATGATACTTGACTACACTAAGTTGATTCTGGTATGATATTTACAATCTTGGAAAATATAATGGAATATGAATATGCTTTGGGTTCTAAAAATATGCTTGCTAGAAGCCTAGAATGCTTGTTTTTGCTTGACAAATTGTTGCTAAAAATAATTCCACAATATGTGAATTTGCCTATTTTTTTTTTCTTCTCGGAATTGAAGCACTTTTCTTCCCCAGTTTTTCCATAATTAACTACATAACACCTAAAGGGTTGAAGACCATTCAAATCGTTTTTCCATTTAGGAGTCTAACTAAGTGTTTGGTTTGTTTTGAGGGGGAGGGAGGGGAGGAAAGATTTTTTTTTAAATTATTCTTTTTAGTTCATTAATTTGGAGGGAAGGAGAGGAAAAATAGAGGGACAAACTCTTCCCGTAATTTTTTTCCCTTCAAAAAATAGAGAAATTTAAAAAGGAGAGAAAATATGAACAGATCAAAAGATGAAAATACCTTCAAGTAATTTTTTTAATATTTAAATTACCCTTCATTTTTTTTCTTGACAAAAGGCCAATACGTTAAAAATGATTTCAAAATTTTTTTAATAAAAAAATAAAAGAGACAAGTTAGAAATCGATTAAAAACACTAGTTTTAATAATAAAAAAAAATCTCAAAAAAATCTTATTTTTAATAAAAATAAAATTAAAAGAATATAATAATTATTTTATCTCTTTTTTTTATATATAAATTAAATAAAAAAATATATTTTTTTCTTTCATTCTCTTTCATTGAACCAAACGCCCTTAAAAAAAACTGAATTTATCTCTGTTTAACAGATTGCTATAGTACATGGTTCTTTCTATGTGACGTGATTGAAGTTAGACGACTATCTGTTCATCTTGCTTTCACCTGTGCCCATTGAGATATGACCGACGCTGATGACCGAGGCTCTTTAACGTGTCAATCTCTACTCTTCCAATTTTATTGTTGGTAAAGTTAAGCTTTCCTTATTTTAAAATAAAATATATGAAATGTGCTATAGGCTGAATTTAGATTTATTTGTGAGTAAAATTAATTTTATACTAGAAGAGTGTAAAAATATTGGTACCAATTAAAAAAAATGCCGAACTTGGTGTTGCTTTTAGGAAAAAGCTTTCATTTGACATAAGCTTGCGTCACACTGGAAGTGATCAAAATTCGTATGAACCAGGAAAATCAATTATTGAAAAACCTTTGGCTGCATTCGATGATGAGGATAACTTATTCCTTGTTTTGGATTTGGAGAATGTATCTCTGTTAAGGTACGTACAGTTTATTTTTTAAAAAGATTTTATCTGTTTGAAGTTGTGAGATAGTCAAAGGCTTTACTGAGACGTCATGGCAGCGTCAACACATGATAAAGATATCTTCAGTTTTTATCTACAGGAAAGGTTTTGCAATGGATTTTGAAAAGTGTTGAGTTGATGTAATTGTTCTTCACTTTCTAGTCACTCATTATATTTCTGGTCGCTCACTTTCTAGTCACTTTCTATGTTCTGGCTACTACTATAGGATGTTATAATAATTAAAAGCATTCTGTTTTTAAAATACTCAGCCGTTTATTTTATTTTTATAATATACATATATTTTTTTTAAATTAAAAAATATGTCATCTAATATTTTTAAATGTTTGTAATTTTAAAATAAAAAATATGTTACACCCATTAATGTTTATTGAAAATAATGTTTATATTGTTAAATAATTGAAAATAATTAGAATATTTTTAAAAACAACCAAGCAATAATATTATTTTTAGTAGAAATAAAAAAATGCAAAATTACTATTTAATATCATTTGTATTTTTTTGAAATTAAAAGAAATAAAAATATAATAATATAACTTTACATAAAGATATTTGAGTAAAAAATAAAAAAATGACATAACAAAATAATTAATAGAATATTTTAAATAAATTTAATTGTAACATATATTTTAATTTTTAACAAGATCTATATATTTTTAAAAAATAAAAAAATAATGTAATAAAAATAATATACAATATTTTTCTCTAATTATTCTTGTACAATTTCTGATTTGCACGTTGATGCCTTGTTTACGTTACAAATCTTTCGCAATGGCTCTTTTGGCGGTTATTTTTTTTCTGAAAAATGGAATTTGTAACGTCGGTTTTTACCATCGCTGTAATTATTTTTAAAATTTAGTTGACATATAGCGGCGGATTTAAGCGCTGCTATATGTTTTTGAGAAAAGGTCAATCAAAGACAAAATTTTCTGTCTCTACTTTCGTGTTTGAACAGAGATCCAATAAAAAAAAAAAACCATATCTAATATTTAACAAAGCATGAATCGATGAATCAAAGACAGTATTTTTTTTTTTTTTGCCTTAAATGCTTAAATTTTCTTAAACATATATATTATTTATATATATGTTTTAAGAAGGGGATAATGCAACTTGTTGAATGTATACAACTATCATGTGTCACACAGTAAATGAAAAGTTAATATAATAACCCGACGCTGAAATCTTGTTTCGTGCCAACCAACTAATTGAATTGGCCGTAACAAAATGATTATGAAGCTTTTTTTTTTTTTTCTTACTCCCGTATTCCGATATAATCCCATAATATTCCCATTCTATAGAATAGTTAAATCGTGGCCTGTATTGTAATACTGAAAATCCAACAAAGTAAAACTGTGGAATTTTCTTCGAGGTCCTCATTAATTATACAATTTTTTATAAATAATATTGTTAATAGCAAATAAAGCACTGATAAATGTCAGACTTGAAATGAATGTGCCATTTATTGAAGTACGTGCACGTGCGAATTTCTTTGATATGTTAAATTTATGGTAAATCACTTTTTAATATTCTTATGATATTATTTTTTTTATAAAAAAAATATATAATTTTTTTAGAAAATTAAAATATAAAATAAAATATTTTTACCTCTCTTTCTAATGAGACTGTCCCTCCCTACAGAGAACAAAACCTGCTGCAAAAGTGCCAATGAAACTATATCTGCCGTTGCATACACTTACCAACTGCTTACATAGCTGCCTATTTTTGCCCTTGATATGTAAAAGCTTGGCCGTCATTTGAATATCAAAGAGGCAGGAAAGGGCACCTATTTGAAGTGGAGATCAATTTACTTTACAAATCTTTCGTAATGATTTCTCAATGTTGTACAGTGGTTTAAAACCACTGTAATTTATTTTTAAAAAGAATTTATAGAGACAATTTTCACCAATCACCGTAAATTTATTTTTAAAATTTAGTTGACATATAGGGGCGAATTTAACAGCTGCTATATGTCTTTTTATTTTTTTTTTAAAATAAATTATTCTCTCTTCTCTTAATTAATGTTCTTATTATATAACTCTCTTTTCTATTATAAAAATATACATAAATATCTTTTAAAAATAAAAATAAAATAATATTTCTTTCTCTTATTAATAGTTTTATTACGCTGCCTTTTCATTTATTAATAAAATATATACAAACTTTTTTAAAAAATAAAAGTAAAAAAAAATACTCTCACATCTCTTTATTAATACACTTTTTACACACCACTTTATTATAGAAATGTACATGAAACTCTTGAAAGTAAAAAAAAATTACAAATTAATCTAAATATTTTAAATATTTTTTATGAAAGTGAAACATATAATAAATAAATAAATAAAATATCACTCTCTCATTTTTTTTCTTTTTGATTTTCAACCAATTTTTTAAGTCAACAAAATTTGTATGTTGATAGGTCAAATCACTTTATAATTATTTTGAGAAAGAATAATTGGTATTAAAGCACAATAAATTAGAAAAAGAATGTTATTTTATTTTATTATTTATATATTTCTTTTATAAAAAGTTTTAAAAATATTTAAATTAATTTGTAGCATATTTGTTTTATTTTTAAAAGAGACTTGTGTATATATTTTTCATAATATAAAAGATAGTGGTGTAATAAACACATTAATTAAGTAAGATAGAAATTTTTTATTCTATATTTTTTATTTTAAAGAAATTTTATGCATATTTTTAAAATAGAGAAGAAGATCGTATAATAAATATATTAATAAAAGAATAAAAGTAACTTTCTTTTTGAAAAAGCCAAAATTAAGGACAAAATTTGATAAAGCGCAATTTTTTGTTTCTAACATGTTGGCTTATTCGAGCCTCAATTCAAGAAGAGGAAATGGCGAGCTCGAGAGAAATAATTTTGGTGGATTCTATTGAGTTTGATGAGGCCCCCACTCCATTCCCATAGTAAGGCTCATTCTTTCAATTCTAAGAACGTGATGAGACGAAATAAAAAATGTCTCTAATATTCAGTAACGTGCAAATCAAGTATGAGATTTTTTTTCATCTCAAATGTGATTGTGTTAGAATGTAGTTGATACGACTGTCATTGTGGTTATTCTGTTATAGCTACTAGGCCAAGTTGAGTAGATCAGTTACTGAATATAGATTGTCTATATATACCAATCACTATATTAGATAAAGAGAATTATGCATGAATGAATTAACGTAAACTTCATGAGCACTATTCACACTAGTTCTTCTTCTTCTTTCTCTGTGTAAAGTTTTCATGGTATCAAAGTGTTAGCCTTATAGCCAAAATCACCATGGATGAACTTTAAGATTCACATTCACTGCCTATAAACCAAAAAGGTAAAATCACCACTTTTTTGTCATCACTCTATCAAATTGGATGATACGAACTATTTGCTATGGAAGAGACAAGTACTTGCTTCTGTCAGAAGATTAAGACTCGCCAAATTCCTCGATCCAGATGAAGTACCTTAAAAACACAAATCTCAAGCAGATGCATCAGCACACAAGGTGTCTGAAGAATTTTTGGAATGGGAATTGCAGGATCAACTTTTGCTCTCATGGCTTCTTTTATCTATGAATGTCAATATGCTCACACGTATTGTAGATTGCGAACACTCGTTCTAGGTATGGATCAGGCTCTCCGAATATTTTGAATCACATACTAGAGAAAAGGTATGTCAACTAAGGACTTAACTAAGATCAGTAAAAAAAGACCTCTTTATGTCAGAATATCTTCTTAGGATTAAAGCTTCTGCTGATGCTCTTGCTGTTGTAGGTTTTCCTCTAATAGATCATGATTATCTAGAAATTATCCTAAATGGTTTACCTATGGAATATGAAGCCTTCATAACCTCAATACTCACCAAAAAAGACATTTACACTATACACGAAATAGAATCCTTACTTCTAGCACATGAAGCCAGACTAGAGGAAATTCATAAAGCTCTACATCTAGTTAACATGAATATAAACACTGTTGATAATACATCACCTGCAAGTGCTGAAAGTACTTCAAGTGTAAACATGATCTAGAAGAATCAACCTCAATTCCAAAATAGAGGATTCAGTTCAGGAAGATGTTTCATTAACTTTAGAGGGAATTATTGAAGAGGTTTTCGTGGATTCAAAACTAGGGGCAAAGGAGGAAGATTTAATCCTCAATATGCAGTTGTTTGCCAAATATGTGGCAAATATGGTCATACTGCGCTTCAGTGCTATTACAAATACGATTCTAGCTACCAAACAAACACCACCTTCAATTATTTTCATCCTAACAAATATCAGAGTACTTTTTTTGCCATGACCACATCTTCCAACTATAGAGTAACAGATAATGCTCGGTATGTAGACTCTGAAGTCACAAACCATGTCACTCCAAAAGTCTCAAATTTGATGCAGCATCATCCATACAATGGTGGTGAGAGAGTACATATTGGAGATAGATCTGGATTGCATATCTCAAATATCGGTTAGCCATCAATAACTTCACCTTTTAATTCAGCTTCTTTAAATTTGAAAGACTTATTACATGTGCCATCCATATCCAAATACTTAATAAGTGTATCGTGCTTTGCTCGAGACAACCATGTATATTTTGAATTTCATCCATTTACTTGTTATGTAAAGAATCAAAAAACACACCAAATTATGTTGGAAGGGACACTTGACCAATGGCTCTATGTCTTCAAAAAAATTTCTCTCACACATCTGAAGAAACCTGCTTCAGTAGAGGAAGCACTCCAAATTCCGTATTGGAAGCAAGCAATGCTAGAAGAATATCAAGCTCTGCACAATAATCAAACCTGGACACTTCGTGAGCTACCAACAGACAGACAACTAATTGGGTGCAAGTGGGTGTTTCGTGTCAAAGAAAATCCTGATGGAACCATGGCCAAGTACAAAGCAAGGTTAGGGACCAAAGGATTTCACCAAAGAGAGGGCATATATTTCAATGAAACCTTCGGCCTTGTTGTAAAACCTATAATTATCCGTGTAGTTCTTACCTTAGCTCTTGCTTAACGATGGCATCTTCATCAAATTGATGTAAACAATGCTTTTTCCAATGGTTTTCTACATGAAGAAGTCTACATGAGACAACCTCAGAAATTTGAATGTTCAGATACAAACTTAGTATGAAAACTACAAAGGTCTCTCTGTATGGACTCAAACAAGCTTCTAGATAATATAGTAATTACTGGGAGCTCAACCTCTACTATTTTTGAACTTATTACCCATCTTAATCTAAAGTTTGCCTTGAAAGATCTCGGTCCTCTAAGTTACTTCTTAGGAGTGGAAGTGAAACTTCTTCCTAATGGATCACTTCATCTCTCCCAAGCTAAATACATCAGTGATCTTCTTACAAAAGTTCAGATGCATAATACTAATTATTTACCCTCGTCTATGGCTGCAACCACAAAGCTATACTCAACTGATAGTAATGCACTCAATGATCCATCTACCTATTGTAACAACCTTTTTTTTTATTATTTATTATATAATATAGAGTTCACATACATGTCATTAATCAAAACGTACGTACAACAAAATCAAACACATAAATAACTACATCTTATTTATTATGGTTGTCCAATTATGGAGATATAGGTGCGGGTGGTTGCACTTTCACCGGGATCTGAACCAACTCGACCACAAACATATTATTTGATTCTGGGATCTGCCCAACATAAAGTAACTCGATCCAACGTACACTAATAGTCAAAGCCATAGAAAAATCTGCATAACTAATTTTTTAAACATGATATGGAAATATAGTGAGAATTAAATCCTAATAAGTTTAACAATAAATCATCATCAATATAGCTCATCACGTCATGTTCAACTGTATAAACTACAGTAAATATCATTGGTCACATGAATGCACTATATCTATGTACATGAGAATCGTATAGTAATGACATGTACGACAAGATTAATTATTTTCAAAACATCATATGATGACTATCAATTTATTCCTATATCAAGCTACCCCTGTCAGGGTGAGTATTTTCTATTCTCCAGTACGAGCTTTTCTCGCTCCGTCCGACATGGTCCACTTTCTCTTTTACGGGATGTTACACCTATCACTCAGTTGTATGAGCATTACAGTACGCAACCATTACTAGGCTTGAGATCTCCTTTGCTGTAAATAAAGTTTAGCAATATATGCATTGTCCGAATGAACTACATTGGAAGGCAGTTAAGAGAATCCTTAAGTATCTTATAGGCACCTTAACCATGGGCTTACATTTAAAATCGTCATCATAATTTGATTTACGTGGATGGTGTGATGCTGACTTCGCATCAGATGTTGATTATCGAAGGTCAACATCTAGCTTCACTGTATTTTTTGGAGACAATCTAGTAGCGTGGTCCTTAAAGAAATAGACTGTGGTGTCTCGATCAAGCACTGAAGCAGAGTTTTGCAGCATGGAAAGTATGGTAGCTGAGGTTACTTGGATTAAGTCACTTATATCTTAATTAAAGGTTCAGTTAATTGACCTTTCAGTTATTTTATACGACAACTTAAGCACTGCTTTGATGACAAGCAACTCTATTCTTCATGCAAGAACTAAACACATTAAACTTGATCTTTATTTTGTTTGGGAAAAAGTTCAAAACAAGGGAATCCTAGTGCAACACATAGCCTCATCAGAACAAATTGTTGACTGCTTAACCAAACCTCTTTCTGTGACACGTTTACTGAGGGATATGCTCACTATCAAACCACTTGAAGATATTCAACTACGTAGAAAGAACGACCAACAAAACCCTTATGAAGTCCCCAACATGTACAAAGAATAAGGAAACATTAAAAAATGTTAGAATGCAATTAATACAACTGTCATTGTTGTTATTTTATTATAGCTATTAGGCAAAGTTGAGTAGATCAGTTACTGAATATAGATTGTCTATATATACCAATCACTATATAGATATAGAGAATTATGTACGAATGAATCAACGTAAACTTCATGAATACTATTCACACTAGTTCTTCTTTTTCTTTCTCTATGTAAAATTTTCAGATTGAAACAAAATTTGACAAGATCAGTCTTTCTTGTAGCGAAGGAAGCACCGAAACCAATCATATGGCATGCATTTACGTAGAAGCTACTACATATAAATATGCAGCGAAGCCAATACTGCAACTTCTTGATAGTGTCACAATCTTAGAAGAAAAATGAAAAGTTAAGGTAATATCCCAACGGTGAAAACTTGTTTCGTACCAACCAATATATTGAATTGGTCATTACAAAATGATCGTCGTGCCAAAAAAAAAAGATTGTTAAGATTGTTTTTTTTTTGGAACAATTTATTAAAAGTTTTTTTTAGTAAAAGACTAATCTATTGTGCCGTTTATTGAAGTATGTACGTGCGAATTTCTTTGATATATGATTTTTTATTATAAAAATATATATACTTTTTTTTTAAAAAAATATGAAGTAAAATATTTTCATTATTAATTTTTTTACATGAATCTCTTTTTTATTATAAAATTATACAAAATTATTTTTTAAGAATTTAAAAAGTATTTAACAGCTAAATTTAAATATCTTCGATATATTTTATAAAATAAAAATAATTAAATAATAAAAATAAATAAATAAATAATTTTAAAATTTTTCTTCTTTATTATTCTTTAATACTAATTATTTATTTCTAATTATTTTGTCTTCCTATTCATTCATGGTAATTTTTATTTTAATATAAAAAATTATATAATGGTAATAAAAGATAAGACATCCATTTATTTAATATAATAAATATTTATGTAATCAAACTCAATCTAATATTAAGTGTCACAAAATTTCATTTTACCATCATATGAACAGATTGAAAGAAGACACTGAAGAAGGGAGATTTATATTTGGTAAATAATATCTAAAGTGTGTAAGAGGGCAAAGTAAAAATGGAAGATATATGCTATTATTGAAATTGGTTTGGATTATCATAATATCAAATTTATTAGTTTAGAAAATTGGTTTTAAAATTTATCTTTAATCATATTTTAACAATATAATAATTTATTTACAAAGAAAAAAATTAAGAATTTATTTGGTATAGTCATTTTCAACTTTTATTTTCAGTGAAAATAAAAAATAGTCATCAAAATTTATTTGACTAACCTATTTTGTTTTCATTTTTTAAAAAATATTTTTAAAAATTTTAGTATTATAACATGATATTTTTACAATTATTTTAAACTCATTATAATATATAATAACATTATATAATTTAAAAATAATAAAAATAAAAATACAATTATATAATTAAATAATAATAATAATATAATAAATTAAAAATATAAATTAAACGTATATTTAAAAATATAAAAATAAAAATTATTTTTAAAAATTAAAACAAAAAATAAAAATAAAAATTATTTCTATAGACAAAAAAAAAAACCATTACTGAAAAACCGTTATTGAGCGGTGGTTACTTAAAATGGGCATTGTCTCTTGAACTTAATGACGTGTCGTAGACCGCCGTTTAGTTTGGCAAAACTGACAACTACTTTCTAAAAGCCGTTGCAAAATTGTGACCACAACTCTTCCCCCAGCCTCTCGCTGGTGTCGTGGTCCCCCAGCCACCCGTTGTCGTCCCAAAATAAAATAAATAGTTACTCTTCTTTCGTCTATCGTTCTGACAAATAAGTTTAGAGGTACTATGCTTTAATTTTACTCCGGTAATGAACTTGACTATGGTTAGGTTATTTCATCCTAGGCATAAATATTGTTTTTTAGAGTTTATGCCGTTAAAATTATTATGTTTAATTAATTAAAGTACTTTGATTTAATAAATCAAATTGAATATAAATTAAATACATGTAATTAATTGAATAAATTTTGTTTCATTGGACTTGAGCCGATATATATGTAATTGATCAGTATAAAATTAAAAAGTAACTATTAATTATAGATGAATAATCGTAAATTACAAGATAAATATAAGCACTTGTTATATGCAATAATTTTTTTTTTTTTTGGCCCGTACTTGTTCTGCGCAATTTATTCAGACTTTTGCTACAACCCTAACACGATTTATGCCCCTTAAAATTTTTTTGTTTATGAATAAGATGATGGGCATTTATTTAGAATAAAAATTTTGGGTTATTATTATTTTTTTAATTTACTAGCCTGAATTAAATTCTGTCTAAATTAATTAGATAATTTTGGACTTCTATATTTTTTGGTCTACATTATTGGCTCAAAATAACCATATTATGAAATTATCTTAGCTAGTATGTAGGGATGGCAATGGAACCTTGTTCGTAGAGATCTTCGTAGGAAATGCCTTATCTATAATTTATTAAAATACTTCTATAACATTAATTAATTAATTATAATATGTCTATTTTAATAATTTTCTATATATATTTTATTTTAAAAACTAAAAAAACTCTCGTCTCTCATTTGCTCATAGTAAGATAATTTAAGATGTGTTTCTTTAATTAGTATTTGATCTTAACTTTTTTAATTTTAAAATATTTTATTTTATTTTTATTTAAGGTATCCTTTTCTCTGCAAGGAATGAAAACAGAGAAATTTTTTTTCACTATGAGCCCATTTGGTACGCTGGAATAAAAAAGAATTTGAGATGGAAAATAGGATTTCATCGTTTGATTTGATGGAATGAAATATTCTATGAAATGCTCTATTCTATCGTATGATAGAAAAGTGACTCCTTCTTATATGGATGGAATCTAAAATTTCACCGTGAATTAATACTAGTTTTATATTTTTTTTATTAAAATAATTTAATTTAATTATTAAAAAATTAATTTCATTATATTTTGTAAAAATTAATTTGTAAAAATTTTTTCTTAAAAATTTTTTTTTAAAATTTTTTAATTTAAAAAAATTAATTTAATTATTTTATATTAAAATTAATTTAATTATTTTGTTTATCTTATCTTTCTATTCTTTCAATTTCTATTAATCAAATAATAAAATATTACATTACTTAATTTTTTTTATCAATACTAAATAAAATAATAATATTTTATTCTTTCTTTTATTTTTTTTTTTCTTTCTCTTTTCTATTTCACTGAAACAAGGAGTGGGACTGGCGGAGTAAGGAGGGTATCCCTGTGTCCACCCCCACTCGCCCCCGCCCCGCCCTGTCCCATTGCCATCCCTACTAGTATTATGTTGACGTGGCAAGTGTGGCTAAAGAGTTTTTGAGTCACTTTCGTTATCAAAACTCCAAACAACCCACAACTTTTAATTTTGGCGGAGTTGCAATTTTACGTAAGTCATTTCGATTAGTTTCTTAATTTCAATTTTTGTCATTTAACGTTTTTTGTATAATTAATAGTTCCGCCACTATAAGTATCTTATTTTTATCGTCAGTTGCAGACTTTTACTTAATCAATCAAATAGAAGAAAGTTTGTTCACTTTTCTATTTTACACTATTTTCATGTTGTATATTTAGTTGTTATGTTATTTAATGTTGCTATATATTGTGATTTGAAAATTACGAGTTTAAATTTTAAAAATAATTTTTTTATTTACAAAAATAAAATTACATACATCTATCTTACTTCACCAAGTAAAAGCCTTATGCATTGAACTGCCTTTTTTATATTGTTAAGCTTAATTAGATTATTTTGGGCTAATATTTTGGTTGATTATCTTTCCTTTGTGGTATCTAATTTTTCTTGACTATTTTGTTGCATTATGCTATTGCTTTTAACTAATTTAAACTTGCTGGCCCGAAATGTTCTTTTACAACCCGTTAATGCTAATGGACTGTTGTTAAATTGGGCTAAGTTAGGAATTATATGAAGGGCTGCTTTGTTGGGATGCTTTATTCATTATAATGAATTTCGTTTGGCTGGCCCGCAATGTTTATAGCCCAAATTGTATGCGTCACTTGCTTGACAAGCATTATTACTCCTCTTTGCTTATCTATTTCTACTGCGTCTGTTTCATGTTGGCCCGCAATGTTTATAGCCCATATTTTTATTTTTTTTATTTTTTTTACTATTTTTTAATTATATAATCATATTTTTATTTTTTTTTATTTTTTTTTATTTTTAATTATATAAATAAAAAATATTATTTATATAATTTAAAATAATTATAAAAATGTCACAATTACAATATACTACAATATTAAAAATTCTTAAAATATTTTTTTGACATTTTTAAAATTTCTAAAAATATTTTTTTAAAATAAAAATAAAATATAATAAACAAACACATTTTTATAATTATTTGAATTTTTTAATGAAAATAAAAAACTAAAAATTAAAAAAATCAAACATACCCTAAAACTTTGTTTTGGATTATTATGGTTGTTTTTTTTTCTATGTTAGGCCTAAGTTGGTGTTGATACTATGAATAAGTAGTAATTGGATTATTTGACCCAATCAAATAACATTTAGATTAAAAAAATTAATATTTAAATTTAACCGAAATTTTAGATTATTTAAAAATTTAAATTATATCAAGTCAAAGTTAAAAAATACATCTAACCCTTTAATTTAAATTTGAAATTTTTGGAAAAAAAATTAACTCTATAAACCAATCAATCTGATTGTATCTTCTTGGAATAATTTTTTTTTATTGGGTTTAATTGAATTTTCAGATTGTGTATATCCTCAATTGATATATCACAATCTACCTGTAATTTTAATATCTGGCATCCTGTCCAGGCTAAAGTTTGTTGTTTAGCGGTTCGTACATCTCATTTCTATATTTTTTGTGTGGTGCCTTTCCTGTATTTGTATATGTAACACTAGCATTTTAAAACTTTGTTTTGGGTAATTACGGTCGTTTTCTATGTGAAGCATAACTTGGTGTTGATACTAAGAGTGAGTATTGGTTGAATTATTCAATCTAATTAAATAATATTTGAGTTAAAAAATTATCATTCGAATTCAATCAAATTTTAGATTATTTAAAAAATTTAAATTATGTGAATCAAATTTAAAAAATTTCTAAAAAAAAAAATACATTTAATCCAACTATTCAAACTCAAAATTTTCTATTGTCAATCTGACCCTATCTGGATGAAATAATATTTTTTACCAAGTTTGGTTAGATGTTTAGATTATACACGCTCCTAATTGATAAGTCACAATCTGCCTATAATTTTAATATGTCACATTGTCTGTCTAGGCTAAATCTTTGTTGTTTGGTCTCATGATCTTTTAGATTCGGCCTAATATTTTTTAAAATTTATAAAAGTTTAAAACAAAATTTAAAAGTGAGACATTTTAAAAATAAAATTATTAAAATAGGTAGTAAAAAAATTTTTTTGAGACCTAAAGCCTAATAAATAGTAAAAAAAAAATTGAGGCCTAAAGCCTTAGTTTCACCTGTAACACTCCCAATTTACATTACGTAAAATAAATATTTTTTTTAATTCTCGCAATCAGATAATCTCTATAAAGATGCACAATTCAATTATCTGTCATTTTTCTCATGTATACACAATATATATACCAAGTTTATAAAAATTAAAGTACAGTAAAAACAGGGATCTTACCTGTAGCATTCAGAGTATATTCTAGAATACAAAAATGGTATAATTCAAAAACTGTGAGCGTTGGAAGTAACATAGACTCACCCAGAAAATATGTTACCTATCTGCCAAATCAGACTCTGATATTCTTATATGAAAAATGTGAAAATATCGTGTAGTGAGTTTGACAATTCAGTGAGCAAATAATTCTTCCTATAACCTCTTAGGTCAGCATATGGATGTACTTATATTTTAAAATTTGTCACATAAAAAATATAGTTTAGAAGTATATTCATATGAGACTCGTATTTTAAATATTCTCAAATCAAAGGATATTCATATATCCAAAACCATATGCACCATAGTATGATCATTAAACAAATGTTGTTATGCTCAACTGTATAAGTTATAGTGAAATTTTATGATTTAGAGATAAAATCATCACTTTTAATGCACCTGCCTCACTTGCCATGCACTTGCATTACTTGGCGATCTGGCACACTTAATTTAAAAATGACCTGCCTCACTCGGTGATCTGGTCAACCCATGCACCTGCCTCACTCGGCGGTCTGGCACACTTAATTTAAAATTGACCTGTTTCACTTGGCGATCTGATCAATCCATACACTTAATGTAAAATGACCTGCCTCATTCGACGTCTGGTCAATGCAATTTGCTATATGCATAGTGACCGATCGACTACAATTATAATAAGTGATCAGGGAATATGAGTTTATCACCCTTTTGCCTCCCCACATTATCACTGTTATCCGGTTGGAGCGGCTTTCCTTTGATTCACTTAGGCTGATAGGGCGTCACCTATTCAGTACCATCACAGGCCATACAACTAGTCGATATTCATCCATACATATAAATACATGTAAAATTATCAAGCAACTCGCCATGAATTTTACACTTGTCATATTTATTAAGCAACTCGCCATGAGCTTTACGCTTGTCATATTTATCAAGCAATTCGCCATGAGCTTTACGCTTGCCATTCAATCTCATTATAATATGACATGCATCATTTTCACAAGTATATAGCTTTTAAATCAATGCATCGTGCATATAATATTCACTTTATCAAATAACGATAAATACATTTAAAATCACCTATTCAATGAGTTCCAAAATCCATTTCAAAAGTCATACTCTTCTTGAACTAAATATCATATTGCAATCGTTTTAGATATTCTAAACCATTTCAAGAATATATAAAAGTATAAATAACTTGTAAACATATTCATTTATCAATTTCAAGTTCACGAAAAGTAAAGACAAGTCATAGAAGAATCATCTACTCACAGGTAAGAACCCCAGATTGGATAGTCCTAAAATGTACATTTTCAATCTCAATTTTGATCAAATAGACCTCAAAAACGTATTCGAAGGGTCCAAAAATAAGAAAACAACTTTGGGAACTTAGTCACTATTCACTGCTGAAAATACTATTCACTGGCCAGAAAATACCATTATTCACGACGAATAAAAAGTTGTCAGATGGTAAAAAATATTCATATTCTTAGGTTTATCTAACTTTTGAATCCATCTACGGTGTCAGAATTTCAATTGGAGGTCTCTAAATAAGAGTTTCAGAATTTACCTTTTTTTGAGATTTTCTACTTCAGATCTACAGTAATTCAACGGCTGATTTGAAAAATTAATTGGTCAAAACTATAGTATTTTTCGTCCTGAATCCAATAGAACTTTTAATTTTGAGATCGGAAGCCAATAGACACTCCAGATTTAGAGAAAAAAATTGAAGGTTACTATTCACTCACTATTCTTTCTATCAGTTTTTTCAAAATTTTTGAATAGCCTTCGTGTTGTCTCCCCTTTCCCTTTTATTTTTTATTTTTATAATAATAATAATTATTTAATAATTGAATAATAGGATTTTATTTGATCTATATTCATATAAATTCCGTTTTTCATCTTAGAATATCCCAAAAATTTCTAAAAATTTATATTATTGCAAAACTTTAATTGCAATATCAAATCATGACTTTTTTCAATAAAATTTTAATAAAACAAATCAAAAAATAAATATCTTTATGTATAATAAAAGAAAGAATATTTATAAAAATCAAACAAAAATTTATTAGAGGCAGATATAATTATTTTAAGTAAAATAAAAATAACTTTAATTAAAAATATATTTGTTTATAGCAAAACATTATTATTTTAAAATTATGGGATATTACATCACCAACTTTACTCTTGGGTCAAGCCTGTGATATTTGTTGTTTGGTCTCATGATATACCACGTTTGATTATGCACATTCCAGATGACTTTAGGTTGCGTCCCTTTAAACCCTAGCTGCACCCTAGCTGCAGCAAGCTAGCAGCCACCCCCTTCCTCCTTCTCTTTTTCTATTATTATCTATTTAAGATGTTATCTTTGAATAATTTCTTTTTTTATGAAAAAATTTATCTTCATTTAAAGAAGTTTTCTCCTTCTATTAGAAAAGTATTTTCTTTTTTTTTGAAAAATCTTGTTCTTAGAAATTTTTTCCCTTTATTTAGAAGAGATATAGTGCTAATCAAATTTTTTAAAAAAGATCTATAATTTATTCTTCAGATTTACAACATTTCAATATTAGAAGAACTAAATGAAGGAAGAATATTAATTTTTAGAGAAGATTGAGAGATGTATTGTGTCTCCTTGAATGACTTCTTTGTCTTTCTATGAAATGTTTAGTAGGTTGTAGTCTAATTAAGTGTATTGTAATTTTTTTATAATATTTGGTTAGTACTAATTATGAAGTGTATTGCTTCTTGATTTAAAATTTTTGTCTTTTTTAGATGTGTATACTTAATTTTTATTTTATTTACTAGTTGTGTCTTGTTAAAATTTCTGTAAATTTTAAGTTTTTGTAACTGTCTATTGAATATAATAATCTATTGATTTGTCTATAAAAACAATTATACACATTCCCTAATATGTCAGTGGTATTAAATTTTGTGTTTGAGATATATTATAAATTTTCTTCTCTTCTCTATATAGGATTAATTTAAGTCCAGAGAAAAAAAGGAAGAATTTACGTATGAAGTAAGGTAGATTTAAAGTTTATCCCTTTCTATCCTTTGACAACTTTTGTCAAATTAACTAAGAATAATAGATGTATTAAGCTTTTTAATCCTTTAGGCTGGATTCGTAATGTGCCTTTTAAAAATATACAAAATCGTATAAAAACCTTCCTTTCAAAAAATTGAACTAGGCGCTTTTATCATGTGTTATAAATCATTTTTTTTTTTGCTTAATCATTAAAAAATTGTTATTTCAACTAAAATATTTATTTTTCAACAATAAATAAATCTTGGATCATTAAGTTTCGAAATACCCTTAAATATTTAGAAGGATTTATAGATTTTTAAATTTTGTATTTATAAATCGACCCGTCGAATGGAGAATAATATACTCATGTTTTGATTGCAAATTCAAAAAATGTTGTAGTAGAGAACTTATATATGATCACTTGATTTTTAAATCATTTTCATAAGGGTATAATTATTGGGTTTGTCATGAAGGGCATGGTCAATAGAAACTCCTATTACAATAGATGTAGTAGAAGATAAGTTTTGTAGTAATAAACCAATACAAGGCATGATTCACAATATATTTTTAGAGCATATCAAGTTTTAGGCGACAAGATAGAATGGTAATTTCAATCTTTTAGCTTGATCCAATAACTAGAGGACCTAAAATATACATTCTCAATTTCGATTTTAGTTTAAGTTGTTAATAATTTTTTCTTTTGGCCAAAATTAAGTTGCTGGTAATTGACTCATTAAATGCTGATTCTTTTTTGGCATAAATAATTGATATTGGTTGTATCAAATATTAGTGGCATAGAACCAAATGAAATATTATATGAAGAATCGTCACATTAAATTAGAGAATTCAATCTGAACTCAACTCAAATATCAATAATAATGAGGTAATGGTAACAACAACCTCGAACCATATTTATAAGCATAATACTAGCTTTTCTATTCTTAGTAAAAAATTATAAGTCTCTTAATCTTAATTAGACACTATGGGCTTATAAAACCCTAGGCCTAATAGCCTTTATTTAAAGCCATAGTTAAATCTGAAGTTATTCTAATAAACCAACAACAACATATCATAAATTTCAAAGATAATTATGGCACTATCTTGTCCAAAAAAAAAGTTACGTCACTGTTAAATAATAAAATAAACCATGACTCTATTTTCTAATCCCACGTGATTTGGTTTGTAGGTAAGCTTTTTTTTGTTGAAAAAAAAATAAGTCGGAATAGATTCCTCTTGTGATCTTATGTTAGGTTACCTGCACGTAATTTGGACTTTGGACATTGTATCAATAGTCCTTGGAAGTTCTTTAGTACTCCTTTTATCTATTTGTCTTGTACTAAAATTTTGTTGTCTTTGTTTAATTATTGTTTATAGGCCCTGATTAAATTTCATTGCTATTTTTACAGTATTTGCACTAAATTTTTATCTAAAATTTTTATGTCTAATGTGTGTGATAAACCATGTTTGAATGTTCAGTAAATTTTTAAAAAATTAGATTACTGAGTGCTATAAACAGGTGCATAAGACTTATATTTTTTAACTATTAGTTTGATCTTCTCTATTGAAATTTTCTTTCAAGGCTAATAAAATAATGGCTTAAGTGAGATTTAATTTATGTTTTATATGCTTTTAAGGCCTATATTTAATTGATGTTTTATATTCTTTATTTGTCACTTTTGATTTTTGTATGCTCTAAATTGTGATTTTTTTTATGGGTTAAGAGTTTGATTAGAACAATATTTCATGTTCTATTTTAGACTTTTGATCAAGAAAGTATTATTCCTTTTGCTCGGAGTACTCAATATTTAGTACTTTTTGTTAAGATTAGTAGTGTTAATGATATTATGGTTGACGAGTTTTAAAATATTTCTAGTAAGTATTATATATTATTTGACTTTAGATGTCTTGTATTTATTAAGAACGTATAAGGCATTGATTTGGAATTGTTATAAGTTAAATCAAAACTAAAAAAGTAATATTATTAAATAAATTCTGGAAATTTAGCAGCGGTTCTCAAACCGCGGCTAAATGACTCTCGACAATATTTTGGTGCCAAAAAAATTTTCGCGCCGCTAAATCAGCGTAAAACGTACTTTGCAATTTTTTTCACAGAGGTTTAACACCGCTGCTAGTTTTCTAATTTCCAATTTCAGCGGTCAACTAAAACGGCACTATTATTTTGCTTACGGTAGAGAATTTTGAAGCAGTTCAGAACCGCTGCCAAAAATTGCCTAAATGGCTTAAAAACTGTCGCCA
Source organism: Gleditsia sinensis (assembly GCA_037074535.1). Taxonomy (NCBI): domain Eukaryota; kingdom Viridiplantae; phylum Streptophyta; class Magnoliopsida; order Fabales; family Fabaceae; genus Gleditsia; species Gleditsia sinensis. Next base: position 67,707,865 of record CM073463.1, on the reverse strand, counting down.
AATCTCAGTTTTAATATAGTGACAACATAATTTATATTAAAAATAGAAAAAGCAAGTTTAATATATTTGAATTCAATTCTTACCCTTATTTTTCTGACTCAGATTCCTATGTCTAAATTTTTTAATATAAATAGATTTAAGTAATTATAAATTTTAAAAAATTCTTATAATTCTTGAGTGAAAAGCCTAATGTAAGATTGGGTTTGCGTTGATCAATGTCTTAATGGTTAGAGATTTAGGATATATTTGACCAGAGAAAAAAAGAAGAGAAGTTACATAAAATTTTTTTTATTTAAAAGATTAATTATAACTTATCAATTTATAAATTTATTTGATTAAAATAAAAGTATTTAATAAATAAGTTTATTTAAATAATTTAAATTAATTAAAAATTTATAAATTATACACTATTTCAAATAATATATAATTTATAAGTTTTCAACTAATTTTTAAATTTTAAGTTAATTTATAAATTATTTTTATTAAATATAACCTTAATTATTATAACTAGAATGATTCTTAATTAAAAAATTATAATGAACTTGAAAATAGAATCTAACTAAAATTTACAGATTAAAACTTAAATTCTTAAATTTTTAATTTTTAATTAATTTATATGTTTTTAAGGCCTATATTTAAATTCTTAAAATTTAAATCTTTAAATTCTTAATCTTTTAAATTTTTAAACTCTAAAATTAAATTTTAAAATAAATAATAAATAATAAGTTATTTGAAAATACTTTTATCATAATAAATAAAAAATTGAACAATATAAAAATTATTTCAGAAGTTGGACTCGTGACTATTTCTTAAAAAGCAATTTTGTCTTTTAAAATTATAGATGAATATATTTATCATTCTCATTAATTAGCATAATTAATTTTATTAAAATCATATTTTATAACTATTAATTCAGTTAGTATTCTCTTTCTTAACGAGACTTCACTACACAACTAAATACCTTTCGACCATTACAATCAATGGTTAGAAATTTGTTTAACAGTTTTTTTTTTTAAGTTTAGAATAAAGAAACTATCTCATTCCAAAATTAAAATATATTACAAATTTTGACAAAAATTTACAGTATTATTTGTAAATTATCTATCAAAGAAAATTATTAACATCGGAAATTGAACCCAAATTTTATAATTGAAGTGCTTAGATATTTATCAAGTAAACCGGTCCTAGTTGGCTTGTTTAAGAGTGTTTTAGGGCATATTTGTTTTCTTATTTCAAAAACAGTTTTTTTAATTATTTTTAAAATAAAATAAAAAATTATTTGATAATTATTTTGTATTATTGTTTAGAAAATAAGTTTCAAAAATAAGTTATTTTTAAAATAAAAATAAAAACAAAAAGAGAAATTATTTTTATTTTTATTTTTAAAACACAATATATATATATATATATATATATATATATATATATATATATATATATATATATATATATATATATTAAAATAATTTATTAAACTAATTTTTTTATTTTTATTCTACAAAAAAAATTAAAAAAAAAATTAAACGAACACTTGATCTCTAATTTTTTTTGTTACAAAGGAGGCCTCAAACTCTATCAGCTCATTAACTCTCTCTCTCTCTCTCTCTTTTATAAGTACTGTGAAAAGATAGTATTACAATAAGCCTGAGTTACTTTAATTAGTTTTTTTTAATCTGATTAAAGGCAAAGCAGACATAAAGAATAAATAATATTTACAAAAAAAAAAAATTCTTTACAACCTGACCCAGAAAATTAACATAATTAATGTACTAAAAAGAAATTTCATTTAGCTGTTAGATCCTTAACACTGCTATGAATACTATTCACTGTCCTCACCTCAATTCTTCTCTCTCGTGGGATTCAAGTAGAATTTTTTTTTTTTTTTTTATAAAAAAAGCTAAATTATTCACAAAATATTTTGCTGATATTGAAATGATCTCTTGGACGCAAAAGTAGACAAAAATAAATTATCATTTTTTTAATAAAAAAAATTAAATTGAAAGTAAAGTGTACTAATTCAAGATCAAGTTAGGTCTTTAAACCTAATAATTATTTATAAGAGACTTACAAATATAAATAATAGAATTAAGACTCAAATTTTCAATTATCCAATTATGAATCTATTCACTTACAAAATCTTTTATACAATCAATGTGATAAGAACTAAATTTAAAGCTCATGTTAGCTATTTTCATTTGAATCAACATAAGACACACACTACAAATATAAAAGTTGTTCCAAATTTGTTATGATGCTTTTTTTTTTAGTTTAATCTATATTAATAATAGGAAAATTAAATTTATATAACATTTTTTTTGACACAGTTAATAAAAAAATAAATAGATTAATACATTACAATCTCTTCCATATTTAACTTCTAATAAATTTTATTTTGAAAAATTAAGTAAAATTTTTAAATATTTATTATTAAATTTTTCAATAGAATTATGATATAAATAATTTTTTTAAAGAATTAATAATGTCATATTGAGTTGCTAAAATATTCATATTAATAGAGAACTTAAAAGTAAATAGTTAAAGAAAATCATTTAAGACTTGAACGTTTTATTTTGAGGCATATGCATATTTAGTATCTATTAACTTAATCTGTGTAGTATTTATAAGAATAGAGTTTATTCACTTTTATTAAAATTTTTAATAATTACACTCACACTTTATTTAATTTTAATTTTATACTAATTTTTTTAAAAGTACATTAATATTTTAATTTTTTATAAATATTAAATTAATTTTTTGATGTCTTTTACTGCAGTGTATTATATTATTTTAAATTTTAAAAAATATTTATAAATTTTTTATATAAATTTTAAAAATTTCAAAAATAACATTCATTTATTTATTATGCTTTCGAATCAATATCCTTGCAAGTTGCAAGTGATGTTCAAAGAATGTGGGACCCAAATTTTCCATCTTGGAGCCCGAGGGAACCAGTTGGCTGTGGCTTTCTTACCCAATGCCAACTTCTAAACAAACTCTCGAAAATCGTGTCCGCACTACGTCATCACTTTTAACCGGCAACCTGCGTAGCCTTTCTCTTGCCTACTTGTCTTGATCATAATTAAAGAATTTATATAAACTATATTAGTTGTTTTATGCATGTGTAATATTTTAAATTGATAATTAATTATATTTAATTTTAAAAATTTTAAATTTATATTCACATATTTTTAAATTTTAATTTATACAACAAATAAAAGTATTAATAAAATTAATATTTCATATACTTTTTAAAAATTTTTATAAATAATTTAATTTAATGTAATACTAAATATTAAAACATTAAAATTTTAAATTAGAGAAAATATAAATATAAGTTTTATCAACTTCAAAAAAAAAAAATTAAATTAGAGCGATTAAAAATCTCACAAAACATGAATGTAAATTATTCTTAAATTAAATGTATATATTATTTATAATTATTTATTTTAATTTAATTATAAAATTATAAAATAATACATTAAAATATTATATATATAAGAATTTTAAAAAATTAAACATACAATAAAAAATAGCAATATTTTTATGTTATTTTTTTTATTAATTTCATCATTTTGTAACAAAAATTAGTTACTCATTTTTAATTAAGTAAATAGTTTTAAGGCCAACAAAAGTTGGATAAGTTAGTTAACAATAAATATAAAACATGAATTCAATTCTTACTATCATTAAATTTTTTATAAATAATTTATAAATTCTATTGTATATAGTTGTTGGTATTTATGCTATGTTATAATCTTGAAAAGAAATTGCCTCCACCGGTCTTTTGCCACCTAAAAATTATTTTAAAAATATATTTTAGTATAAAACAATTATTATAAATATTAGAATTTATTTGATAATATCTTCAACGAAAACTTTTGAGTTCATCAATGGTGACCGAGGTTTCCCGGTTCCTTCCACTCTAGCAGCTCGCACTCCCCCTCCGACACAACTGACGACGAACTCCAAAAACCCCCAAATTCTCAAACCCTAAGAGAGAGAAACTAGAGGGAGTTGGAGAGTGAGAGAGAAGCCCTAGAGAGAGAATCCTGGAAGCCAAGGAATTCGCGGGAGGGGAGGTAAAATTTGATGGCGTCGTTGAAGGTGATGGCGTCGTCGAATTCAAGAAAATCGGATCTATCGCGACGATCTTCTTCTGCGAGTAGCCAATCCTTACTTACAGATCAGACAACTCAGGCGAAGAAAATTAGTCGCAGCGGCAGCGCCAATTTTGTCTCAATGACCGTCGATGGCATTCTTCGCGACGTTTATGACTCCGCACCCACGACGGAGTCCACCCTCCTCGACGCCCAGATAACCTTAATTGATACTCCAGCCAACGGCGCAACTACCTCCGCCGACGGTGGCAACTCCATTGGTGGGTCCTCGAATGTTCCGAAAACCATGGATGATGCTTGGAGGGAGATGATTTCAGGTGATAGAAGGGAGTGCAAGGAGGAGGTGCCCGATGATATGATGACTCTAGAGGATTTTCTGACCAAGGCTGGGGCCATGGAGGAAGATGATGTGAAAATGCCAGTGCCGCTCACCGAGCGGTTGAGTGGGGGAATGTTTACGTTTGATCCTATTCAGCCAAGCCCGTATCAGGCGTTGGATAAAGTTGAAGGATCGGTTATTGGGTTCGGGAATGGAGTGGAGGTGATTGGAGCAGGAGGAGGAAGAAGAAAGAGAGGGCGCCCTGTTTTGGAGCCGTTGGATAAAGCTGCACAGCAGAGGCAAAGGAGAATGATCAAAAATAGAGAATCTGCAGCAAGGTCTAGGGAACGGAAGCACGTATGCCCTTGAATTGTGTTTTGTGTCGGATAGCTTTTTTCCTTTCTGCACTGAACTGCATTATTTGGATTTTGGATGTTGTTTTAATAGTTGCCTTTTTTTTTGTTCTTCTGGATTCTGCATTTCAGGCTTACCAAGTTGAATTGGAGTCCATAGCGGTGAGACTAGAGGAGGAAAATGAGCAGCTGTTGAAGGAAAAGGTGCAATATTTGCATCCGCTCATATGGCTTGATAACAATAATCTGCTATTTTGGTCATCTTTTTCTAAAAAAGCACAATTTTTTGGTGAAGGCCTTGTTGTTCAGTGTTGGTTTATAACTGAACGCTAAGCTCTGCTCTGCTCATTTTCAGTCCTCAGGTGCTTTGTACTTGATTATATGAGTCCTTTGTTTCAGTCAGTGGGATATGGGTTCTTGTTAACATAGAGATAAGTGACTACTTCTCAGATAATCTTTACTGTGCCATATTAAGTTATTTATGGATTAATTTATGCCCAACCCTCCAACCTTGACCAATTTCCTTTATTTCTGAGTTATGGTAGTTTTGGTGACAAGGCATGATTCTCGGAAATATTTTTGTCAATCTGTCAGTGGGGCCACATTCATTTACATATGGGATTGCACTGCTGGGCTTTCCTTCAATGAACAAGTTTACAAGTCTTCTTCTGAATACTCTCACCATAAATTAGTTTAAAATATAATGCCCATATAATCCTAGCTACGCTTGCAGCGTTGCACTTAATTGAGTAAGATTTTGTTGGCTCATGGGCTCTTAAGCTTGATGCATGATAGCTTGTCGCTGGAGGTCTGCTTAGGGGCTGTTGTTTTCATCTTTATGGAATTGATACCCAGAAAAATGGGGAAGTACCATATTGTTATTTATTGGTTCAAGTTTTTTTTTTCCGCATTTTATTAACTATTCTTAGCCTGATTATAGAATTTCCAAACACTCCCATTTTCATTTGCAAGCAGTTTCTGTTCCTTCTTCCTCTTTTAGATTTTGATGTTTCTTGGATGAGTTTAGAAAAATGAGGTATTCCAATGCGATATTTCATCAGCTTACCAAATCATCTTTCTTCATCAGTTTTTTTATGGTTTCAATTCATAGAACTTCTGCCACCTGCTTGTTATTTTAAGACTAAGGAAGTCTTTTTATGTGGAATGTCAGCTGATTCAGTTTATCACATTCACCCAAGTGATTGTAGTAATTTCAAAGTATGAGAAACCATATAATTTGCAAGGAAAATCACATATTCCAACCACTTAGATATTTCTCTGGTGATATTATCACTATTTATCTGTATATTTGGTTAATATGTGTGGTACTTTTTCTATTTATATGTTGTTTTCAACACTAGTTCTCTGCAATAGTAATTAAATTGCTCACTGATGTTGTTAATTAGTAATTACTAATGAGGACCAATGTCCATTATTGACTACGTTTGTACTTCTTTTTTTTCTTTTGGAAGCATTAGTGCTTCCTTCATCGATGGTTCAAATATTGTATGGCTTATGCTCTTTGTAAAACATTTTGCTTTTCCAGCTTGAATGTGACTGTATCATACATCTTTTTCTTTAAAAAAAAAAAATCTCTGACAGATAATATTGTTGTGCAGGCGGAGAGGAGCAAGGAAAGGTACAAGCAGGTACTACATTGCCCTAATGTTAATTTGTTTTCAAAATTATTCATGACCAGTAATTTGCATATTGCTTTGGAAGAAATTATCTTACAGTTAATAATTAAACTGAATAACTCTTTTTAATTGATTTTATACCGTGAGTCCCTAAGGTACTTGCTACTAACACACTATGTTGTCAATTATCTACTAGAGATTCATTGCTATCACAACATAATTGTTCAATTATGAATCACGGCTTTAATGTTCTATTGATTCATGAAGATTTCTTTTGTGCTACCACTGAGCTAGCTGAGCATGGGCTGAGCTGCATAGTTTTGTTAATTTTTAAAGTGTACTAGCCCGCAGCCCTATAAAATCCTTATAAATTAAAGCCCTGCCTGCGATATGAGATATCAAGAGTTGGGACCAATCCTTTTTGATTTATTATCCCCAGGTTTGTTTTTAGATGGCATTCAAATATGTATTTATTGATAATGAAGCTTAATAAATTCATGTTTTGACTGTGCATCATTGAATTTAAGTAGCTGCCAGCCTATCAGTAATAACATATGTGAATTTTATATAACAGATTTTAGGTATTAATAACCTCATAACTGACCTGGTTGATTTTTATGCAGCTTATGGAAAAGGTCATCCCCCTTGGGGAGCAGCGAAAGCCGCCACGTGTGCTCCGAAGGGTTAACTCATCCCAGTGGTAGATCAAATTTGGTTGAGGTGTAGCTTGGAATCTGGAGATCTACCAATGAAGTGGTGGGGGAAATGAAGAATTAAATATGCGCAAATTGATCATTTCTTAATTGAAAGATCTCAATCTACTGGTTGTCTCAAGGGCAATTGTGATTGAAGATTAGAAGAATATAGGATGGAATTGCAACCTAGTTATGAAGGAAAATTCCTTGTTACTAAAGAAACAACTTTTCTTTTGAAGATAAAACTAGAAGTATGGAGTTGGCCATAGTAGGCATCCTGGTCTCTCCCCTGTGCAGATGTAGTAAAGAGGGATTCTAGACGAGTATATAACGGAGTCATGCTTTAGAACGAGTTATTTATATAAAAAAATAGAAATTTGGGTATTTGACCAGTTTATGAATGGTAGTCTTGAAATCTTGTGTGAGTTGGTAATTTATAGGGATGGCAAGGGGCAAGGGGCAAGGAGGAGATGCTCATTCTACCCTTGGTCTTTTTCACTCTTTTTGCCTTTTGTGTTCGTCTTCATTTTTCACTGCAGGAGTAAATTTTTCCCACTCAAATTTTTCGCCGAAGTACATAGGCTTGTGGACATTTCTGTTTTTAAAATTTTATAAAAATTAAGAAATTTTTTTAAAAGTAAAAATAGTATATAGTATAAATTTTAAATACATTTTTAAAAATAAACATGTATTAAACTCTACTAATCGAATTAAATGTGCAAGTATCGATATAAATATATTTATATTAAACTAATTAGATAAATTAAAAATATTAAAGTTTCTGTATCTAATTAAAAAGAATTAGTTGTTTATGAAGTGTTCACAGTTTTTGATGATGTGACAAATAATGTGGACAATAGGCACATTATAAAATTGTCATGCCGTTAAAAAAATGGGTTAAAGCATTATCACGAAGTATTCAAAGCAGTTTACACATCATCAAAGCAGTCAACACATCATCACTATGTAATCAAAGCTGTTGACATGTCATCATCATGTCATTAAATGAATTAATACATTACAAATATTTGAACTCTGTTTTAAATAACTTTTATATTTTTGTAAAAATTCAAAGGTGTAACTGACCCTTGGTTAATTAAAATGGGAAACGATTTTTAATATAAAAAATGATTAATAGTTTGAATTCTAAGAAATTTTAGCATGAGAAGAGTTAAAAATTATAATCGCTCTAAAATTTAGATAAAATTAATTTATAATAATATTTGTGAAAATATTAATTATTATCACTTAAAAGAAAATAAAACCTTGAAGGTGTAAAGATCTCTCTTAAAATTAGGAACACTAAATTACACCTTGATTTCTTTTAGCCCATTCAGTCCTTTAGATTTGAGTCAATGCGGTAAATACACGGGGAATTCAAAGATTTTGTTCAAATCGAGTGGAATTCAAATATTGAATCTCCCGAATTGCTGAAAAAGTTACAAAGGATGTTTCTTAAAAGAATTGGTAGGATTTAGAGAGCAAAAAATTATTGAAGAAATTCGTTTCTTGAGAACCTTGAAAGCAGCCTTAAAACAGAACTAGATGAAGTTTTGAAACAAGAAAAAATATTTTGATATAAAAAATCAAGAGGAGAATGGATTAAATGTGGCGAACCTAATACTACATATTATCACACCAAAACTATCATAAGAAAAAAAAAAGAATATAATTACTATGATTAGAGATACAAATGGTAGCTGGGTGAAAAATAATGAATATATTGTTAAGATGGTCTTCTCATTCTTCAAAATTTTTTTACTAAAGAGACCAGTCAAAAAGAATAACATATTACAAGATGTAACTAGAGGCAGATTGATAAAAGACACCTTGAAAATCTAAGTAGATTTTTCGGAGAAAGAGATAAGAAAAGCAATGTTCAATATAGGAGGACTAAAGGCACCTGGCAAAGATGGCTTTCCTGCAAGTTTTTATCAAAAGAATTGGAGCATTGTGGGTCAAGGCGTTGGTAGATTTATGCAAAATATTTAGCTCAACCCCAATCTAATTAAAGAGATCAACAAGACTTTATTAGTTTTAATACCCAAAATAGAGAAGTCAGAGTTTATCAATCAGATGAAGCCTATTTCACTTTGCAATGTAATATACAAATGTGTCACTAAAATTCTTGTTAATCGTCTAAAGCCCATTTTAAAAGAAATAATATCTCCATTTTAAGCAAGTTTTGTGCTGGGAAAGAATATTCAAGATAATATAATTATTGCAAGAGAATTGGCTCACTCTATGAATATAATTCGAAGAAAAAAAAGATTTATGGCTATAAAAATTAATTTAGAAAAAATGTACGATTGCCTTAATTGGAGATTTGTGGAAAAAGTCCTCCAAGAAACTGGATTTGGGGAGGTGTTCGTAAGACTCATCATGGAATGTATTTCCACCACTGCTACAACAATCTTATGGAATGGAGAAAAGACTGAAGCCTTTCGGCCATCTAGAGGACTTTGTCAAGGTAACCCTATATCCCTTTAACTATTTGTTTTTTGTATGGATAAATTGTCTCATATCATAGCTGATGCTGTTAATAGTAAGAACTGGAACCCAATAAAAATAGGGAGGCATGACCCTATTATTCCACACTTGATGTTCGCAGACAATCTCATTCTTTTTGTTGAAGCAAGTACATATCAGATAAATTGTGTGTTATAAATTTTAGTTACCTTTGAAGCAGTCTCTAGGCAAAAAGTTAGTATTGAAAAGACTTGTATCTATTTTTCCAGAAATGTGAGCATGCCAAGAAAGAGAAAATCATCAGTATAAGTGGTTTTAAGAAAGTTAATATTCTAGGGAGATACTTGGAATCCTATATTCCAAATGGCAGACGGTCAAATCAAACCTTTAGACACATTGTAGATAGAATACTGAATAAATTAAATGGGTGGAAAAAACAATGTTTATCCCTTGCAGGAAGAACGTTAGCGGAATTTGTAATTTCAACCATGTCTATCTTTCATATGCAACACAGTAAAATTTTTAAAGAGATTTGTTGTGAGATTGAAAAACTCCAACGCAACTTCATATGGGATTCGAATGAGAAAAGAATCGGCGGCATTCAATGGCTTGGAGAGATATTTGTCTTCCAAAAAAGTTAGAGGGACTTGGGATAAAGAAACTGGAGGTGATGAATGATGCATTACTGTGCAAGATTGGTTGGGGAGTGTTAACTCAAAAGGAAGATCTCTGGGTTCAAGTGCTTATAAGCAAATATGGGAGGAAAAAAGAACTAATGCAGGAGTGCTGTGCAAAACCATCTGACTCACTTTTATGGAAAAATGTTGCGCATCTTTGGCCGTTATTGCTTCAAGAATGCTACTGGAGCATAGGGGATGGAAGATCAATTTATTTTTGGAAAGATAGATTGCTGGAAGGGAAGGAAATTCTGTTGCAAAAGTGCATTATAACATTAACTGACTTTGAGATGAACAAACTGATTTGTGAATATGTTAATGAAAGGGGAGAGTGGGACTGTGATGCTCTAAAATTACTATTATACCATAGCATACTGACTTCCTTGCATGCAGTTCCCCCTCCAAATGAGCAAGACGAAGGTGACATAATCACTTAGAGCATGGAACCGAAAGGAGATTTCACTGTTAAAAACATGTATAACTCCATTTGTAACTTCGATATGGGTTTGAAGGAGTATGTTTGGAAGCTTATATGGAGATGGCAGGGTCCAAGAAGAATCCAAATGTTTATATGGCAGGTTACTAGAGACCGAATACTCAGGAAAAGCACAGTCGATGAACGAATGCAGATAATGCTTACCACCTTTGCCCTCTAGCGATAGAAGACACAATGCGTATACTTAGAGACTACCAATGGGCTTCGAGAATTTGTTAAGCATTCCTAAACCCCACAAAAACCCTGGCTTTCTACTCCTTTGGAAGGAAAGAATGGATTAGGCAAAACTTGAAGGAGGACTTCGGTTGGAATAGACAAATGAAATGGAGCATAATCTTTGGGGTGATTTGTTGGTGGCTTTAGAAATGGAGAAACACTGAACTTTTTTGACGTGGACTCACAAAAACCTTCTACACCAGTTCTGGTAATCAAGAAAAAAGTTGAGCAAGTAATCTCAGTATACAAAGAGGAGATACCTATAAATGTGCAGAAACATTCTAAGAATATATGTTGGAAGTTTCCATTGGAGGGGGGGTTAAGTTGAACACTGACGGGGCTACAAAAGGTAGGATGGGAGCTGTAGGACGTGGAGGACTTCTTCGGCGGTGTGATGGAAGCTAGATTAGAGGGTTCACACGAAATTTTGGTAGTTACAACTCGATGAATGCTGACTTTTGGATAGTTCCCAGAGGGTTGGAGATGGCATGGGAGGAAGGTTGCAAGCAAGTGTTAATTGAGAGGGACTCCCAAGCTGTGGTTTGAATGGTGAACAATTTCTCAATAGAACAGAGTCTTAAATCAAAACTCCTACAATGTACTGTTAAAAGAATCAAGTAAGAATGGTCTATAAAATTCATGCACACTTACAGGGAAGGAAATAAGTGTGTTGATTGGTTAGCCAACCATAGTTTTCAACAAGATTATGGCGTTCATTTCTTGATTGAGCCTCCCAGTAACCTTAAAGTCCTAGTAATCGGCAACATGGTGGATGCAGCAACCCCAAGAATAGTTTCTTAGTTTTGTTTTTTTTTTGGACTCTTGCCCTTTTATTGTACCAAAAAAAAAAGTTGCACCTAAACATAATCACTCAGCAATTTTTCTTCAAGTTTGTTGAGCAACCGCAAATAATAATTAATTGGAACTCTATCAGGCATTAACTCATGGGCAAGGAAAATCATGCCAGAAGGTTGTAGACTGAGCTAAAAAAATGTATGAATTTTATTCTAGTCTTAAAAAGTTAATATTCGTTTTTTTTTTTTTTGAGCTATGCCGTAATCACATGACACATATGCAAGGCAAAGCCTTACACACAAACACTCCGGTTGGTGAAATTAAGGTGAGAAAATGAGAATTTTTATTTTATTCTCTTATTTAATTGATAAAATTAATAAAAAAAATGGGTTATACAGATTGTTGATTATCAAAAAATTTGAAATTAACTTTAAAAATAAATAAAAAATAAAAAAACTAAAATGTATTTTATAATTTTATTTATTTATAAATTTTTTTATAATTAAAATATATATATTTAAATGAAAAATTTTAATACTGTTTAACAAAATTTAATTCAAATTTTTATATTATTAATATTTTATTTATAATATTTATAATATTTTTTTAGTTAAATTATTATTATTTTAATAATTTATTTTTTGATAACATTTTTATCTTTTTGTTACTTTTTTTTATATTGTATTAAAAATAATTTTAATAACAATATTTTATTTTATTTTTAACCCACCAACCAAACACAACGTTAAGTACAACAAAATTATAGCAGTTAAAATCTCAAGAAAAACATCATTTTATATCTTTTAAGTGCTACTAAAATTAATACATAAAATAAAATATCTTAAATATGTATACAGGATATCTAATCCTTCAACCTAAATTCTAATATGGTACTGAATGCATGTACCCAAAAAAAAAAATGGTACTGAATGGAATAAGTTTTTGCACAATCTTTCATAAAAAAATCGTTAATTCATAAACAAAATAATCATAGTATTATACATTGGTTAAAATTCTTAAGTTTTCACTTAACTCTCATAATTTTATTTGTCATGAAGTTTAAAATGAAATGCCATAATTTTCTTACATGGATAGAGATAGGAGATTTTCGCACAAGAGATTTTTTCATATACATAAATTTGGACATTCTCTTCAATAAAAAAATTCAATGTTCAAAATAAATTAACTCTTTGAAGTCATTATTTTTTTATTTATATGATTAACTTTATATTTTTTAAAATATAAGACTAATTTTATTTGAAATATTATATTATTTTTTTATTAATATTTTTAACATATTTAAATTTTTACTATTATAGAGACTCTTCAACTGATAAATTTAAGATTATTTATTATTTAAATTATAAATTTATATCTTATTATTTTTTTAATGGGAGTCAAAAAAGAAAAATAGAATTTTATATTTTTTTCACAAAATATCATATATAAGTGTGTGTTTAGTTTGTGTAAACATTTTTACTTTTCATTTTATATTTTTATCTCTTAAAATTTATTTTTTATTTGTAATTTTTTATTATTTTAAAAAATATATTTATTTTGTGAAGTTAAAAATTTATTCATATTTATTTTCAAATTAAATTAACTTAAAAGACTAAAAATGTTACTTGATCTTTGAGTTTAATCTTATATAATTATGAGTTTTTTTTTTATTTTATTTTAAAATTAGCACTAATTATTTTTTAAAAATATTAAAAACTTTTTTTAGACTTTCTTATTTTCTATTTTAAAAATATTTTCAAAATATACTTTTTAAAATTTTACCAAATATATTTTTAATCGTATTTTTTAATGAAAATAAAAAATAAACAAACTAAATAAACATTAAATTTAACATATAAAAAAATTACTTTAATTAAAATTGATGTACTGGATAAAATAAGACAAACAAGCTGGACGAAGATTTTGGGTTGGGCGTAATTAATAGCTTCCCTTCTACGATGGGTTTCATATCAAATCACCCTTTATTTTTCTTATTTTTTAGGTTCTTTGATCTCTTTTATTACTTTAATCAAAGCAATGAGCTTGATATCAGCTGTTATAAATTCGCTTTTAGTGCACGAAAGAGATTAAAAAAAGTAATTAATGTATTAGTGATATATACATAATAAATTAATGATAAATTTAATAACAAATAATTTTAATTTATTTATAAAAATTAATTAAATTAAATTAATATTATAAATTATAAAGAGATTAAATTAATGCATTTATAAAAATAAAAAAGATTAACAAGACAATTAAGCCTAGAAACAATTAACGGAAACAACATTTACACTTTCACAGCGTATTAAAAACATATGAAATACAGTGAAAGCAAATTCAAAAAATGATTATAATTTATTCGAGAAAAAAAGTACCTCTATAGTGTTCATAGTAACATAAAGCAGGGCAGAAATTGCTCTGCTTCCAACATGCATATCTCCCTCCATAAATAAATTATCGTACTGCATTTCTAGTTGCAGAGTTTCAATCCCAACCCTTGTGACAATTAAAAATAAAGGTAGTTAAACTTTAGCAATATTTTTGAATTAATAAAAATAACAAAAAGAACAAATAGGAATATTAGTGAAAAATCGACAAGTTATTATTTTCATTTGAACATCTAGGTCACTGGCGAACGTTATTAATATTATAAATTCATATAATTAATAATATATGTCTTAGGAGAGAATTTAATTACATAGGAATTAAAGAGGGTAACAACGAACTATACCATTCAGTTGTCGGTGTTTTTTTATGTGAGAAGCTAGAATGATCAATGAAATTGGGAGGGGAAGGAGGGAATAAATTGCAACAAAACCATTATGGCTTTTGCATCAAAAAAAAAAAAATTGCAACAAAATCTTAAACATTTAGCAACAAAAATATATTATTGTTATAATAAATATATTTAATATATTTTGCAACAAATTTTATTTTTTCACATTTTGAGTTGCAAAAACATGTTATGCTTGAAGTGATCTAAACATGCAATTAAAACAATATATCCACTAAAAAATAATTTTTAAAATGGGTGATGCAATAATTTCTCTCACGGTGAATTCAATTATAAATTGTTTAGTGAAAGAAAAAACTAATGTATAGAAAGAATGAAAAGCTAATACCTTATGAGATTACTTATTTTTTGTATTTGAAATTGAATATTATTATTTAATTCTTCAAATTACTAAGCCATATAATTATTTTAGAATAAAATATTTTTTATAATTTAAATATTTTTATAGTGTTCTGTATAGTATCCAAATTAAAATATTTATTATAAAATAATAAATATATAGCTAATATAGGTCACATAAAGAATATTTAAAAACTATAAATTAATTATGAATTGGTTCATTTTGTACGTAAAGGGGACAACTAATATATCACATGAAAAGGTCCTCTGGGCATGGTACGGTCTAGAATCGAGTAGGGAGGTTTGGCCACAAAAAGAAGAAGTATTGGAGAGATAATTTTGTTTCTCTGAATAGCTTGAACGGCCAAAGGTTATATTTAACCGTAGATTTAGATTGAAGGGAGAAAATTACGATGACATATATAAATTGAAAAAAATTGTTGTAATAATTTTTAGATTAAAAAAATATAATTAAAGATATAAATCAAGTAAACAAGTATAATTTTTTTTAGTTTTGAAATATATTGACATCATCAATTTAATCTTTCAAAAATATTTATGATCATTTTAGTTTTGACTTGTTAAAGAATACAACATCTTGGTCAATAACATTAAATCTGTTGAAAATATGCTAAGAGAGTATTTCACATAAACTAACTTTGTTCAATATAAAATGTTAGAATTTATATAAAAATGACACATTATTTTTTTAAGAGTGATGATTTGGTATACCGGCGGTGAACAAATTTTTGTCCATCAGCGGTATCTAGATTGTGCCACGTGGCAACACAAACATTGTGTTTGTCACGTGACACAATCTGGACACCGTTGGTGGATAAAAACTTGTTTACCGGCGGTGTACCATATATTTTCTCTTTTTGTAATAAAATTAAAGAAAAAATCAATCTTAATTTATAGAAAGTTAACTCTAATTTAAAAGTAATTTATTTTACTTCTACTTAGATTTTAACTGTCTGTCAATGGTTAATATTTTATATTAAACAAAATTAGTCCTTTTTTTTTAATATACATGACATGGAGAATTAAAATGATATATTTTAATGAAAAATTAGACTAAAAAAATAATAAATATATTTAAACGATTAAACACTACTAATTTTTTCCTTTGAAAAAAGTAAGAGATTTTACCCCCTAATGCATCAAAGTATGAACATGATTACATTGTACAAGGGAAGGAGCAAAACAAAAGCTTTATTTAAAATAAATGGGGTAATGGATAAAGGTATTTTGGAATTCCCACCATCCTACGAGAAAGGTATTCGAATTGTAAAATACTGCAGGCTGATAATCACAGGGCTAATCATTTTAGAATAATAATCCCCATCATCATCCTCACCCTGCATTTTTTATAATTTTTTTTCATAAATTTAAGGAAATTTTTTATATTAATTCAATTTTAAAAAATAAATTAAACAACTATAAATAAATTATAAATATATCAATATATTTTTGTGTAAAATTAGTTTTTATTTATGTTTAATTTGACTTAGTTATTTTTTATAAAATAATTTTACTTTAAAAATCTCTAATTTAAGAATAACTTTTATACAAATAAAATTAGATAACATTTTTTTTACTATCAAGCGATATTAATGACTATAATATATTTAATTTTAAGAAAAAATATATAACTATAAATTTATTAAAAAGCTATAATTAAATTTATAATAAATAATAATATAAAATTAATTTTATAAAAAATATTAAGTTCAATTGAGTTCAATTTTGTCTGATAATTAATTCAATGATTCAACTATCAAATTAATTCAAACCAAACTAATTCAATTATAAAGTTGGTTGAATTGTTAGACCCAAATCAGTTTAATAATCAAGTTGATAAGATCATCGATTAAGTCGATCAAATCCATGGGGGTTCTAAAATTATGATTTTATTTTAAAACAATTACTAACTTTTTTTTTAATTTTTTTATTAAAAAAAGATAATCATATCACCTTTTACCGTGTAAAATAATAGTAGTAACACCATCCCAATATGCATGTCTGGCAGCCATTCAAAACTCTTTCTTGTCACAAAGCCGACACTTCTGACAAATTTAACAGTCTCCTTCCCCACTCTTTCTCTTTCTCTTCCCCCACCCAAAGCCACCAACACAGATTTCAAAGCCCTTTCTCTTTAGCTATGCCATTATTACGCAGAGACGGAGGAAGAAATATTGTACACTGTACAACATAAAAGCCTCCAAATCCTCTTCTAAATCAGCCTTCTCTGTGTTTCTTTCGTCCAAAACCAAAGGTGGTTCATGACAATGTCTTTCTCTCCCATTTTCTTCTTCTCTCTTCTTACCTTACTCTTTCAATCTTCTCACTCCATCACAATTCTTGTGGATGGAGCTTCAGAGTGGAAAAACCCCGCTGTTCATGTTGGAGATTCCATTAGTGAGTATTAAAAACCCAGAATAGAAATGCTATTTGAATCTTCATAAGCTTTGCTTGATACTACAAACTAACAGTATCTGCATTTTTCTGCTCTGTTTTGCTCAGTTTTCAAGCACAAGCAGCACTACAATCTCTACATTTTCCAGAACCAGAGAGCCTTCGATCTCTGCAATTTCTCTCAAGCCACTCTTCTCACTAAGCCCGACACTACCTCCTACACGGTAAGGCATATCAATTTTCATCTGGGCGCTTTCGGAAATAGCTTCAAAGTCTCTGTCTTTTCCAGCAATCTTCATCTGCATTTCAAATTTCGTCTGGGTGTTTTTGAAATCGCTTCAAGGTCTGTGTCTTTGCCTGCTATCTCCATCTGCATTTCGAATTTCATCTGGGTGTTTCTGAAATTGCTTCAAAGTCTGTGCCTTTGCCAGCAATCTCCATCTGCATTTCAAATTTCATCTGGGTGTTTTCGAAAGGGCATCAAAGTCGCTTGTCTTTGCCTTTAATCTTTATGTGCATGCTGCATTTCAATTTTATTCTGAGTGTTTAGGAAATCGCTTCAAAGTCTCTATATTTGCCAGCAATATTCATCTGCATATCAAATTTTCATCTGGATGTTTTGGAAATCCCTTGAAAGTCTCTTTAAGTCTGTCTTTGTCAGAAACCTATATCTGCATTTCCAATTTCGTCTGCGTATTTTCGAAATCGAATCAAAGTCTCTGTCTTTGCCACCCCTTCATCTGGGGTTTGCAGAAACAGATGGAAAAAAAAAACATCAAATTTTTTTTATTTATGAGTTATAACCAATTCTTGCTTTATTTTTCTCAGTGGCACCCATCACGCACCGGATTATTCTACTTCACCTTCAACGATGGCTCCCACAAATCATGTCAAGCTTCTCAAAAGCTACCTATAAAGGTCTCTTCAGTACCAACACCACCACCACAAGCTTCAACAATGGCAGCACCAGCTCTAGCTCCAGCTCCAGCGCCAGCTCCGTCCTCTGGTGGGGAATTGTCATCGTCCCCTTCATTTCCATGGCCTTTCCATCCTCGCCAAGCGGCTACACCTGGCCCCTCACCTTCTGCTTCAAGCTCGCCTGTTCCATTCGTACCAGAAAGTAGCGGTAATGGCATGCCCTTTATTAACAGCAACCCCGCAGTTCCTCTGCCTACTGGTGAAGTTGACTCTGCTACCATACGCCCTCTTCCCACTTCTGGCAATGAAAGACAGGTGCCGACGCCTCCTCTCTCTCTAATCACCAATACATAAAAAATGGAGCAGCATCTTTGATCTATACTATGAATCTTGATCGGTTCGTTTCAGTTAGTTTTTCCACTTAAATTCAAATGGAACCAAGCAATTTATTAAAATATAAAACTCATGCGTTTTTTTATTTTTAAATTATTCAATTAAACTAAACTTAATTATTATAAATCTTGGTTCGATTTTAGTCCCTTTTGATTAGTTTTTAGTCAATTTAGTTTGGTTTAATCAATTTAATTTGATTTTGAACACTCTTAGTTTACACATAAATGACACTCTTATTAAATACAAATATATAACCTCAAATTGTATTTAAATAAATATTTTTATTAGATATAATATGATATTTAAATACTATATATTTTATTATATATTTATTATCTGTTTTAAACTCTTATCAGATATAATATAAAATTTTAACTTACAATTAAAAATTATATTATATATCAAATTAATATTTATAAAAATTTGAAATAAAATAAAATAATATATATATTTTTAAATTTGATTGTAGGTTTTATAAAGTTAGAGATAGATCTCAATATAAAACTAAAAATCATGAGTGTAATTTTTAAAACTCCAAATGGAATGAAAGTACTTACTCTATTTTATATTATATTGGATTTCTATTTGTTTTCCCACTTTCTTCATAGTTTGATAGGCTACTGATTGGAGGTTGTATTCCATTATGGGTACATGCAGGTGATGATTGGGTTGTTTGGATTTCAAATTGCTTTGCACTCCATGGTTTCCCTGCTGCTGTAAAAGGAAAGAGAGAGAATGAGAGATGAATGCTGTATGTATGTGCTAAAGAAAATTTTCTTAGGTAATATCAATATATAAATTATTGGTAGATCAAATTAATATAAATATATTAGACATGGACATCACCTAAAAGTATAATTGTTATATTCATATCTTTATTTATTAGTTTGATCTACGTATTTTTTAGTAAAAATATAATTTCTTTCACTTTTATCATTACCTTTAATTACAGTTTTTCTCCAAATCTATTAATTTTGCTATTGATCTTTAAATTTATTTTTCTGTTGCACTTTATTCTTTACAGTTTAAATAAAATATTAATTTTAACATGTAAAATTATTAAAATATCTTTTAATTTGTTTAATATCCTATTTTGTATTTTTTTATGAAAAAAATACTTTAATAATTTTGTATAGCTGCCGTTAATTTTAATATCTAATTTAGATGGTAGAGACAAGGTACAATTGAGTAAATAAATTGAGAATCAATTGTAAAAATTAATATATTAGAAAGAAAATTACAATTGAATACAAAAATCAGAATGAAAAAATATAATTTTTCTTATTTTTTATAAACTAAATTTATTTAGAGAGATTATTAAATAAATTCAATCCATAAAAAATTTGTAAATCAAATTAATTATAAAAAGTTAATAAATATATTAAAAATAAATGTCTAATTTACTGTTTATGATTGATTTAATTTTCTTGTTGCAGATTGAATTTAGCATAGAATTTTCCAAAATTTTAAGAATGAAGAGATGGGTAGGGAGGGTAACCCAATGAGCAAGCAGCAAGGACAATGGTCAGTGGAAATGGGGTCTAAAGCGGCTTTAGGAGTGATAATTATACCATGTATTAAGATGCTCTTACATCCTACTTTGGAATGGTTAGAACTTTTTGTTCTTTGAATTTGGAATGCAATTGATTGCAGCAGCAGCAGCTGCTGCTTTTGCTTTTTCTTACCTCTAATTTCCCACTCTTAATCCACTTTTTCAATAAATTAGTGCATTTTCTGGGGTCCCAAACACCATTTGTGGCCAGCCGAGCTGACCCAAAATGATCGGTGGATTCCGCAAACACAGGCATGTGGTGGGGGAAGTCTTGGGTCAGGCCGAGTCTCTATAAAGCACAGACAGATATAATTTTATGCTCTATTACCTCACTCATCGGTCCCTTCCTCCATCCATCTTGTTCTTACTTTATTTAATATATTATTATTTAATACTTAATATTATAAATATTTAAATTTGATCTCTTTTTTTCTATCCCTGTCACTGTGTAAGACCGTCCCCATAGAAATTCTCACGAACAAAAAAAATTGTTATCCCTTGTACTCACTAGAATGATGCAAAAATTCATAAAATATTAATTTAATAATGATGTTGTATTTAAAAATTAAAATAATTTTTTTTATAATTTGCTTCTCATATATTGGTACAAGGATAAAAACTTATTAAATACATATTTGTTATGTAATGTTACTTTTAAAATACTAAGCTCATAATTTACTAAATGTATATTGGTGTCAATATCTTAGAGTTTGTATGATAATTATTTTTAAAAATAATTTTTTATTTTTAACTATTTTCAAAATAAAAAAAATTTGTTTGAAAATTGTTTTTTTTTTTTGAAAACAAATTTTAAAAATAAGTTATTTTAAAAGAACAAAAACAAAAAAAAATTATTTTTATTTTTTATTTTTATTCTCACAACATTCAAAAGTAAAAAAACAATAAATCTATTTGTTTTCTTATTTTAAAAATAATTTTATATTTTTAATTATTTTTAAAATAAAAGAACTCGTTTAAAATTGTTTTATATTATTATTTTAAAAATAAATTTTAAAATCAAGTTATTTTTAAAATAAAAAAACATAATCAAATGATTTTTTTTAATATTTTTTTAGAATACAAAAAAATAAAAATAAAAATATTTTTAAAACAATTTATCAAACAAATTTTTTTTATTTTTATTTTATAAATAATTTTTAAAAATAATTTAAAACAAAATCAAAAAAACCCTTAATTTTTTTAATTGATTTTAGAGTTTTGCAAATGATAAAAGCAGAGTTAACTTCTAATACCTTAATTAATAGCAACATCTACGAACCAAGAAGAGGTGCTATACTAAGTTGAATGATCATTCTTCTATTTTTTTAAGTTTTATACATCTAAAATAATTTTTTTTAAACAATTTTAAAAGCACTATTCTGTCCATTTGAGTTAAAAGGACCATATTTAAATCAATATTATTTAGATTATAATAATTTTGATTTTAATATTTTAGATGTTGAGTATCATTCAAATATTTGTATTAGTACATTAATATCTAAGTACTATATTGTTATAAGATGTCATTATTTTAAGTTATATCTTACACTATCTTAAAATCATAAGGATCTCACATCATACAATTTTTTATTTTATTAATTTTTATAAAATATTAATTATATTATTTATATAATTACCTTTTATTATCATACCATAACAATTTAAATTATGATAATATATAAAATCATAGTATCTCATATCATATTATTTAAAATACTATAAGATTTAATATTACTATATACCAAATAGATTCCTAAAATGTAGAGTGAATTGGTCTTTTATTTTTGAAAAATATATATTTTCTCAATTTAATTTATAAAAAATGTAAATTTTCATTCAGTCTTTTAAAAACTACTTTTTTTTCAAAAAAAAAAATCTCATATTAATTCTATTAATAGCTTTACTCATTTGTCGTAACTAAAAATTTAACTGATTATTGAATGTTTATCTAACTTAACTTGATATATTGTATTTTATTTAAAATTGAAGATTTTTCATTCAAAAGATAAAATGATGAAGAAATTTCTTTAGTAAATCCTAAATATTAAGTCAGATTATGATAGGTAAGTAAATTATATTTTTGAAAATAGGACAATTTTTTAAAAATAAAAAAATTAAAAGATTAATTTTTTGCCAATTATTTTCATATTTTAACGGGACATGCAGTTTATTACCTATGGTTATGCATGAATTTTGCATTAGTTTACATTGACCTTTTTTTCTTTTCCTCCGGTTACTAGATGATCATTCTGGCTAATCACTATCTTCTATACATTTTAATGTAATATTGTTCGAGACAACAACATCGTAGTGGCTGTAGTTTAGTGGTAAGAATTCCACGTTGTGGCCGTGGAGACCTGGGCTCGAATCCCAGCAGCCACAGATAATCCGACCTTAGCTCAGTTGGTAGAGCGGAGGACTGTAGTGGGTTTCCCCAGAGTAATCCTTAGGTCGCTGGTTCGAATCCGGCAGGTCGGACTCCTCCTTTTTTACGCCCACTTTTTTTTCCCCCCTTTCTGTTTTTAATTCTAAATCCCCATTTTAAATTCAGATTACAAAAGAAAAAAAAAGTATCAATTGTTTTCAATTTTGTTATTAAATACAATATCAATAATAATTAATTTTTTTTATTAAATAAAATTGTTATATAAATCAAACAACCTCATAATAATCTATTAAACAATATCATAAATTTTTTTATATTAATATTATTAATATTCAGCAAAATAATTTTATATGTAATATAAATTTTGCCAATTTTGATTCCAAATTAACATCCAACTGCTTCATGGCGCTCCTCTTCTAGGCTGCATGTACATTGGATTCATTCTCTTCTCTTTCCCTTCCAACCCTCAAATATGCTTAAAATAAACAAACTTATTAACAAATTATTGAAATTTGGAGGCTTGTACCACTCGTCTATTAATGATGCCCAGCTCTAAGCCTCTACCTTTCCAAGTGAAGAAATTTTTGGAAACCATATTAATATACATAAACTGAATAACCGGTTACTTTGGTTAAATTTATTCTCAAACTAAATTGGATAATCGATTAAATCAGTTTAATTTATTTTCAAACTAAAAAGATAAACTAAATCAATTTAAACAAGTTCTTTCACAATTTAAATAAACTAAATTATTCTTATGAGCTAAGGACGGTGGGGAAGAAACTTGAACAAACACATTATAAAGAAAGGCCTATCCATTGTCATAAAATGCCTCTTCGTACTCCACCCAAGCAAAATTTTCTACCTTTTAGGGCAATACAGAAGTTTTTAACACCAGAAATGTTAATCCTGGACAACAGCTTATGAATATTCAAGCAAAGTGCAAATTTTGAAAATTGAACCTGTTAAGATTTTGAAAAGTGAAAAGTGAAATTTGAAAACCCAATATATCAAATTTCAAACACTTGCTTTCTTTTACCAAATTAACACCAACCTTGACAAACTCAAGTTATAAAAATTCTTAAAGAAAACTGCAAAACAATTCTAAGATTCATTTCTTTCTTTTCCTTTTTTTTCTCCCCTTTCCTGCATTTTCTCGACAACCAAACAGCCCAGAAAAACATAATAAAGGGGGGCAAATAAGATAGAGTCAGAAATCTCGTGTGGAAAGTGCTGCTCATTCATAGCACCGCCTTGTGTAAACGGCGCTGCATTTGCACAAGAATTTCATCACACCCATACCAGAAAGAAAGATGAAAAGAAAGGCATAATGATCACAAAAATGCTAATCCAATGAAAAAGTAAATCAATGGAAGAAACGGGAAATCTGTAAAATTAGGTTTTGAATGCTGAGATTGGGATGGAAGAGGAGGAGGGGGAAGACCTTTTATATATCCAACTTCCCAAATGCCTGCTGCCGCTTTTTTCTGCAGCCGTTGCCCTAATTAGGGCAGACCCGTCATAGCAATTTAGTAAAGTAGTAGACCCACAAAAGAATTACTATAAAGTAGCATACCAAAAACTGCAGTTTTTTGTTGCCATAAATGTGATTGACAATATACTAGTTTGTGTTTAAGAGCCCGTTGGATCTTATTTGTTAAAAAAAAAAATTGCCTATTTTTTTAAAAAACATGTTTTTCATAAACATATTGTTTAACAACAAAAAGTGTTTTAAAAGTGAGTAAAATTAATTTTTTTGGTGAAACGAATAAGTAATAATTTAAAAGTAAAAGCTGAAGTAAAAAATTAATTTTATTATGAATAAAAATACTCTCTTTTAAAATAAAATATTACAAAATTATTCAATTCTATCTCTCTCTTCTCATAACCATCATTACAATTTGAGTTTATTTTTGAAACTCATTTTTTAAGTAAAAAAAGAAACAATTTTGTACAAAAAATAAGAATAATTTTTTATGTTTAAAATTATAATATATTTTTTAATATATATGTATTATGAAAAATGGAAAAATTAATATTATTTACACAATCATTTCTAATTATGTAATTTTTAGTGCATATTTGGCTATACTTTTAATTTTTGCTTCTTTGCCAATTTTTTTTAGAATAAAATTTTGGAAAAATATCTTGTGACGAAGAAGCAAGTTGTGTTTAATCAAATAATCTCATAACACCTTTATGGCCAATTTTTTGAAAAAGCATTGTCAAATTACTTAAGACTTGTTTATATATAATTTTATAATTAATATTATTTGAATAAAAATAATATTAAATTTAATTAGTTTTGAATTTTTTTGTAATTAAAATATAAAATAAAATATAATCACAATATACACTAAAAAAATAAATTTATAAAATTATATTTAAATATATATAAAAATTATCGATCAAAATAATAAGTTTATATAATAAAATATTTCAATTTAAAAATTTAAGGAGTTTATTTAGTAATGTTTTATCAATATACATTTGGAAAAGCGCTTAGGGTAATTTTAATTAAATTTATTGTACAAGCAATTTAGGCATAAATTGCTTTGTGCTTCAATCTTCTATTATTTTGATCAGCTTCAAGTTTGGAGAGCAGACGGAAATCACAAAGAGGCCTGGCTTCGATCTTCAGTAAATGGAAATAAAAAACGAAGAGGCAGCATGAGAGGATGAAGATTAAAGTTGAAGAGGCAGAGCAGAAGACGAACGATGATGAAAAAACAGGAAAAAATCAAAATGGAAATTCAGATCGACTTGAAGACGAGCAAGAGTTTCGATTTCTAGATCCCAACTCTCAAATGCTCTAACCGACTAATCCAACGGTCAGAATGTAGAGATGATTCAGATCGTATTCAAAGCAGGAGCAACGGTTAGTTTTGTCAACGGTTAGTTTATTTATTTGAAATAAAAAGTGAAAACTGTTGGAACTTGGAAACAACGGCTACTTTTCCTTCACCCTTTCTTCCATTTCGTTAGAAGCTGCAAGGAGCTATCTTTTCCGATCAATGCCTCTGCCATTCTCAGTTTGCACTACAAATTCTGTCCAAAAAAGGAAGAAATAGACGAAAAGTTACAGTGATTAATCGAGATCATTTGCTTTATAGTCATTATCTCAATGGTGTTTTGGCAAGCACAGAGAAAGCGAGGTCAGTTCCCTAACATTTCGTCTAGTTCTCCCTCCCTTCTGCTTGTCTATTTTATATCCTCTGTTTCTTATTCAGATACACTAATATTCATTTTGCCTTGTCAACATGTCTCTTTTTTATTTTAAAAAGTTGCATTCCACCTTATCCTACCTAGAAAACTCTTTGAATATTGGCAGGTGATCTGTGATGATATAATTTTTTTTTTAACAGTAATCAGTTATTAGTTTATGCATGAAATGAAACTTAATTAGTATAATATATACAGCCTGGGCTTTTATTTAGCAAAATGAGTCAATAACGATCCTCAAACTCAACTATAATATAATATTAATTCAAACTCAACAAACTTTTGGCGTAAGAAAATAGCAATTTGCTTGTAATATTTAATCAAAGGTGTTCATTTTTTCTTTTCTTTTTTCATCATTTTAATGCAGTGCTTCAGGTGTATAACAGTATCTCTGTACTTATAAAGAAATGACTTGTAAATTATTATTTCTGATGAGAATGAAGATTTGATTATAAAGTATGTCAAATATGTTTGTCTTCTTTGTAGTGTTTAAAACTCTATCTTGTCAAGATCATGATTATACTTCATGTCTGTTACCTCTGTTCTAAGCTTTTTGCAGCAACTGTGATTACACTTACACCATAATGTTCTGTAACTTGTAGCTTGTAGCTTGATTTGTTTTTGTTCTCCTTTTTTTCTGATCATTCTCTATGGTTTGAAAAACACTTCCAATTCTATATGTGAGTCTCACTACACATTTTAGTTGTCCAGATAGTTGGTACTTTTTTTTTTCTATTCCTTTTATTTTTTATTTTTTTTTGTTGTAGCTTGTTGCTTGATATTACAAAGAAAATAAAAAGAAACCTAAAAGGATTAGGTGTATATTTGGCAATGAAGCATATTAAAACGAGAAGCTTCTTTAGCCAGCAGCTTTACGTTATGCAAAATCAGCAGGGATGTACGTTTGTATTTTTTCTGTCTTAAAAGTCAAACTGTATGTCCTCCATGATAGATTAGCACTCTAATTAGGATTTCAGTTTTTAATTACTCATTTTTCAAGTCTTAGGTTAATTAAACCTTAATTCCATAATAAATTAATTTAATATTAATGATTAAGGTTTTTATATATAATTACTTATCTTAACTAGCATGAATCTGGTGATATATATCAAGTAGACTCCTGGAAGCCAAAACAGAGTATGGTAATGCAGGATTAAGGAAAACAAGTCCAACCAGCTGGTATACTGCTCCCAATCACCAGAAAATAAGAAAACCAGTACAGAAGAATAGCTTCTAAGCTCTACCAAGTAGGAAAACCAACAGAGAAGAAAATGCAGCAAAGGGGATAGGTTCTGGCACAATTTGTCCACTCAGATTCTGCCTACCTCTCCCCCTTCTTATCGCTTCCCATAACTACCTTCCCCCAGTGCTCTCTCTAACAGTTTGCCGTTCTCCTTTTGACACCTGTCCCCTTCATCAGTAATTTTCACATCAATCCTCAAAGAGCTGCCTACCTCATGCTTATTATGCTTGTTATTCTTTGTGTTCCTTCTCTGTATTGCCTGTATAGGGGGTTTAACATTAACCCCCCATGAAACTCGCCTTGTCCTCATTTTTTCAATGGGTTTGCTAGCCAAAGACTACAATCTATATTATGGTTGCAACTTAAGAAACACCTAGTCTCTTAGATCATATTGAACATCCCTCTTCTTTTGATCAGCATGCTCAATCATGCATTGTTGAGCTTCGGATAAATGTTCTTTGGTGGTTGTTCAACATATTTTAGAAGCACCAGTGGGTCTTTACCATAAAGGCTTGAAATGGAGTCATGCCGATTGCACTATGGTAAATAGTGTTAAACTAAATTTTGGCCATTTTAGGGTTGAATTATTGTGAAACACTAGAGGCAAGTGTCTAAGTAGTGGTTTACTACCTTTGTTTGGCCATTTGTCTAGGAGTGATGAGCTGCCCTAAGTTGAAGAGTTGTCCTTAATAGTTTAAATAATCCACACCAAAAAGTATTGTTGAAAATACGGTCTTTGTATGAAACAATAGAGTTAGGGAAGCCATGCAAATAGACAACCTTTGGTGAAAACTTCAGCAACCTCTCTAGTAGTAAAAGGATGCTTTAGGGGAATAAAATGACCATATTTTGTCAATCTATCTACTATCACTAGAATGTAGTCAACCTTAAACAGACAACTTTTGGTGAAAACTTCAGCAACCTCTCTAGTAGTAAAAGGATGCTTTAGGGGAATAAAATGGCCATATTTTGTCAATCTATCTACTATCACTAGAATGTAGTCAACCTCAAACAGACAACCTTTGGTGAAAACTTCAGCAACCTCTCTAGTAGTAAAAGGATGTTTTAGAGGAATAAAATGGCCATATTTTGTCAATCTATCTACTATCACTAGAATGTAGTCAACCCCTTAAGTTTTAGGTAATTCCAAGACGAAATTCGTAAATATATTTTCCTTAACTTTTATGGATATAGGCAATGGTTGTAGGAGTTAGCTGGACTCATAGTTTGATACTTGTTTCATTGGCATACCTCACATGAAACTATAAACTTTTTACCATCATTTTTTAGCCTCTCCAAAAGAACATGTTGGAGACCCTTTTGTAAGGTCAAAAGAAATTATAATGGCTTCCTAAGGGTGAGGAATGAAATTTCCACAAGAATTGTAAGTTAACCTGGACATTGCATCTCAAAACCAATTGTCCCTTATAGAGAGTAACCTTTCTTGAACCAAGTTATAATGAGGATGGCTAGTGAAATACAGTAGCAAGTCTTGAATGATTTTTGCTAATTTTTCATCTCTATTGACTTCATAATCTATAACATTTAGCTCCACAACCTATGCTTGAGAAATAGCTAAAAATTTTGTGTTTCCCTTTTTTAGGATAACACATCAGCAACTTTATTTTCATAGCCTAGCTAATATTGGATCTCAAAATCAAACCCCAGGAGTTTCATAATCAATTTCTGTTGGTCCTCTCCCAAAACACACTCCTCCATGAGGAACTTTAAACTTTTTTTATCAGTTTAGATATAAAATGTCTGCTTGTTAAGTAATGGCTTCACCTCTTAACTGCCAATGCTATAGCCATAAGCTTCCTTTATAGGTTGACTTAATTTGCCCCTCTTGGATAACACTTTGCTAAAATACACTATAGGTCTCTTGTTAAAATACACACTCCTCCATGAGGAACTTTAAACTTTTTTTATTAGTTTGGATATAAAATGTATGCTTGTTAAGTAATGGCTCCACCTCTTAACTGCTAATGCTATAGCCATAATTTCTTTATAGGTTGACTTAATTTGCCCCTCCTGGATAACACTTTGCTAAAATATACTGTAGGTCTCTCCTCTTGCATCAAAACAACCCTTAATCCTGATCTAGAGGCATCCATCTCCATAATGATGGTTATTTGAAATCCAAGCAATGCTAAGATTGGAAGAGTCATAACAATCTTAAGTGTGTCAAAAGAGGCTTAACTTCCTCATTCCATATAAAAGCATCTTTCTTACAAATCCTAGTGAGAAGTGTGACCATCTTACCATAATTTTGCACAAAGCATCAGTAATATCCTATCAAACTTAGGAATCCCTTTAGTGCCCTTATATTGTTAGGCAGTGGCCTGTCAATACAACAACAACAATTAAATGTTTTTCTTGCTGGGTCGGCTAAATAGATTAATCAATGCCAAAGAGTCGTAACAATCTTAAGTGTGTCAAAAGAGGCTTAGCTTCCTCATTCCATATAAAAGCATCTTTCTTACAAAGCCTAGTGAGAAGTGTGACCATCTTACCATAATTTTACACAAAGTATCAGTAATATCCTATCAAACTTAGGAATCCCTTTAGTGCCCTTATATTGTTAGGCAGTGGCCTGTCAATACAACAACAACAATTAAATGTTTTTCTCGCTGGGTCGGCTAAATAGATTAATCAATGCCAAAGTGACCTATTATAAATGAGATTAATAGAGAGATTATTAATTGCTAAATCTTTAATGGATTCACCTATTGGCTTTTTGGCCTCTCTCTATCTCTAACTATTGAGTTGCTTTCCAACTGATATACTTTTCTTATAGGAGTTTCTATAGGTCTTTTTTACACATGGTCAAACCACCTTAGGAAAGGTTCTACCATCTTCTCTACAATAAGTACTATCCTAACTTTCTTTCTAATACACTTATTCTGCATAACAACCTTAGGCAAAGTTTTGCCATTTTCTCCACAATAGATGTTATCCTAACTTTCTCTTTAATACACACATTCTTAATCATATCTTTCCTGGTTTGTCCACACATCCAATGCAACATTTTCATCTCTGTGACATTGGGTTTATCCTTATATTGTCTTTTAATAGCCTAACATTTAGTATAATATAATATTGTAAGTTTTATAGCTATACGGTAGAATTTTTTATTTAACTCTAAGCAGCACTTTTTTTTATCACAAATGACACCCAAAACTTTCTTCTATTTCATCCATCTCACTTGAATCCTATGGTTTATGTCTTCCTTTACTTCTCCATCATTTTGTATAATAAATCTAATATATTTAAAACTTGGTGACTTGTTTTATAAGATAATTTTCAAGTTTTACTTCTAAATTTGTATTTGCGCCTTTAACTAAAATTATATTCCATATATTTTGTTTTATTTTTACTTATACGAAGTCATGTGTTTTTAAAACTTGTTTCCATGACTTTAACTTCATGTTTATTTCCTCTTTCAATTTATCAACTAAGACTATATTATCTACAAAAATCATACATCGACACCCCAATTCTTGGATATCATTTTGTGTTTTCGTGCAAGTCATGATCCTACTATCCTATTATACATATCTTTGTCTGCTCGAATATAATATATATCTTTGACTGCTCGAATATAAACAATATGTACTCCTTTCTTCTCTAAGACCTTCCATAAATCATACATTGACACCCCAATTCATGGATATGTTCATTTTGTGTTCTCGTGCAAGTCATGATCCTACTATCCTATTATACATATCTTTGTCTGTTCGAATATAATATATATCTTTGACTGCTCGAATATAAACTATATGTACTCCTTTCTTCTCTAAGATCTTCCATAAATCATACATCGACACCCCAATTCTTGGATATGTTCATTTTGTGTTCTCGTACAAGTCATGATCCTACTATCTTATTATACATATCTTTGTCTGCTCGAATATAATATATATCTTTGACTGCTCGAATATAAACAATATGTACTCCTTTCTTCTCTAAGACCTTCAATAAAATCTCTCTCAGCACTCTATCATGCATCTTTTCTAAATCGATGAAAACCATATGTAAATCTTTTTTATTCCTTTGATATCTCTATTAATCACTGTAGTAATTAAATTGCTTCTATAGTTATCTTCCTAGCATGAAATCAAATTTATTCTTTGTGACTTGAGTCTCTTGTCTTAATATCTGCTTAATGACCTTCTCCCATAATTTCATAGTATGGCTCATGCGATTAACCCCCTTATAGTTGGCACATTTCTTTATATCCTCCTTATTTTATAGACAGAGATTAAAGTATTCTTCCTTAATTCATCAGGCATTTTCTTATATCTCATTATCTCATTAAATAACTCAATGAGCTAATTTATGTCTTTCTTGCATAGACTTTTTTACACCACAATAGGTTTACCATCAAGTCTTATTGCTTTGTTATTATTCATTCTCTTTAAAATTTGTCATTATTCATTATCTTCAAAAATTTTTCTACTTTGAACTCCTAAATTCTACAATAAAAAGTATGATTCCGGTTATCCTCTGCAATATTTAATCTATTAAAGTGACCAAAAAACTCATATTCTTCGTTAAAAAGCACTTGAAAGTAACTCTTCTATCGTACTTAGATATTTTGCTCCCTTACTAAGACATTATCATCCTCTTCATCTTTAATAAATTTTGCTTGGTCCAGGTCTTTTGTCTTTCTTTTCCTACCCTTCGCAAGTTTGAAAATTCTCTTTTCATCGTCTTTAGTTCCTAAGGATTGGTATAGTCTTTCAAAAGCTCTAGTTCTCGCTTCACTCATAGCCTTCTTAGCAACTTTATATTTTTTCTAATTTTTATTATCTTTATATAAGTGCCTTGTATAACACTTCCTTTTATCCTTAATCATATTTTGCACCTCTACATTTCATCACTAAGATTCTTTATCTTTAGGTCCACCTCTTGATTCTCTAAGTGTCTTTTTTGCTATTTTTCTAATTCTTTCGGCCACCTTGTCCCACATATTATTAGCACTTCCTTGTACTTTCTAAACTCCTTTGTTGTTCATCTTTTAAATTCCATCACCTAATTCTCTAAACTCTTTCTTGACTTTTTACTCTTCTCTTAATTTGTACATCCATAACTAAAACTCTGTGTTGTGTAGCTAAACTTTCTCTAGGTATGACTTTGTAATTTATGCAATACTTTCTATCTAATTTTCTTATCAAGAAGAAATCTATTTGAGAGTTTTCTCCCCCACTCTTTTATGTAATAAGATGTTCTACCCGTTTTCTAAAACAAATGTTTGCTATTGTAAAATTAAAGGCTAAAAAAAAATCCAAACTATTTTCATTTGTTTCTCCTAACCCATATCCTCTATGTATGCCCTTGCATCCTCTAGATTCACTTTCTACATGCCCATTTAGATTTTCTCTTAGGAAATTTTTTTCTCCTAAAAGTATTTCTTGAACCAAACATTCTACATTAAAAAGTGTCTTATTCCACTACAAACTTTTTCTAACCCATAGAATTTTTCTCCTAAAGGTATTTCTTGAACCAAACCTTTTAGATTCTCCCAAAAATCTAGCTTGTGATGCTCTTTTAATCCTACTTGTAGAGCATATATGCTAATCACATTAAAAGTGTCTTGTTCTACTATAAACTTTAGAGCTATGATCCCATCTCTTAATCTTTTTACATCTACCATGTTGTTTCTTTACTCCTTATCAACTATTAATGAGTGAGTTTTATACTCATAAATTAAATAGTTTTATCTTATCTATATGTCACATTCAAGCACTTATTTTCCTTATTTGTCTTTAACTTTATGCATCTCTTGAGACGTATTCTAATGGATATATACATCAAGCTATTCTTGATTTATGATGATATTTCTAAAAGAACTGAAACATAAAGATTCAAGGTAGAACACCAAATGTTGAAGGATTAAGGATAAAAACTTTAGCCAGATAAATGTGCATAAAGTTTAGATTAACGTGATTTTTAGGCTTGGGAAAGGAAGAATTAATTAGCTCTAAACTGGTATTTTACGGTAATTTTGAAATTTTGACGTTAAAGGGACCAAAATTGGGTTAGAAGAAAATATGTTTGCTGTTGTAGTCCAGCTCAACCTTACTCTAGTATTTTGACTATAACTCACAAAATACGTATATAATACGTACAAAATTTGTGGAAAAGATAATGAAATGTCCTAATGTCCTACAACTTTTATGTTCACATAGTTAGCAAATTTGGTAGATATCAAGGAGTAATTCAAATATTATTGTCAGTATATGAGATGAGATTTAAAATTGTCACTATTAGTGCAACTTTCTACCTATTATTATTGATAATTAACTCCTAATTGTATCTATAAATAAAAGGAATCTTGAAAGCTTGGAGGGAAAAGGCTAAAAGGAAGTGTTTAGTTTTTAAGTGCTTGTACTATTCTTCTTTCATTAGACATTTTGTTATTCTTAATTTCTTTTATAATATTATTATGTTTGTTCATCTTTAATTTTACCTTCTTACTTTGATTATAGAGAACTACTATCTTTATGCTAAAGTTAAAGGGTAAAACTTTTAATAAAAAAAATGATTTATCTAACTCTTAATTTTAATATTTATATTTGATGTTGTATTTACCTTCTCATTTTTTTTCTTATGCTATTTCTTAAGAGTTGGCTTTGCTGGTTTATGGTTGGCTTTGCCACATATCTTTTGTTATTTTTTTCCTTTTACAACCTTTTATTTTTAAATCTTGTAAAGTGTACATCTCGAGACATTGTAGACAATTATCGTAAGATCGACTTTACATACCATTAAATCTATACTCCAAAAGATTCGTGCGCTTACAAGTTTTTGGTGTCGTTGCCCGAGATTGCAACGTAAAAGCTATTTGGATTCAGGTAAGTATAATTATTCTACTAGTTATAATTTAGAGTATTTGTTTATTCTTTGTATAAATTTTTTTATGTAATTTTTTTTTTTAAATTGCTGTGGTAATTTGGGTATGTAAAATTTGTTAATTTTGTTAATAGGGTTAAAAGTGCCTAATGTAACATCCCTAATTTCGTTTCATGTATTAATAAAAGTACAAAAGTATTCAAAATAGCATCCCTAATTTCGTTTCTTTTATTGATAAAAGTACATAAATATTTAATTAAGGAAATAAAATTTATTAGACAATATTTTAGATATCTAAGGAAATATAATCCTTAAAAATTCTTCACCTTATGTATATGCATAGAAAATGTTTCTAACATTAAGAGAACAAATAAAGAGAAAAAACCTAATAGGAAAAAAAATTAGAAATAACATATTAAAGAGATGCAAAATTCTTGGATAAGGAAGATAAATTTTTAGAAACAAGTAAATGTCTTAAAATTTCAAGAACATTGGATTAGGGTAATTTTTCTAGTTCAAGAACTAGAGTTACTAAGTTTAAAATCTTTACTCATACATTGGACTTTTACCTATGGACACTTCATATAGAGTTTTTCTACTTCACATAAGTTTCTAACAAGCCCATTGGATAACCTAAGCAAAAAATAAAACATAGATTTAGACTAGAATATAGTAATTGGATCGATAGCCCAAAAATTATGAAAATGTGACCAAACCCTCCAAGAAAGGTAGAATTTTATTCAAAGCAAAGAAAATGGGTAGGAATAAGCCCAAATCCAAGAAGAAAAATAAAATAAAATAAAATAAATTAGGTGATGATATAATAATGTAATAATAATAAAGATTAGGTTACATGACATAAAGACAAAAAATTAGCAAGTGGTGTGATTCTACATTCATAATTTTGGCAAGTGGCATGATAATACAAGGCTTTAGGACAAAAACATCTATATCCTACATTCATAATTTTAGCAAGTGGTATGATAATACATGGCATTAGGACAAAACATTCCTATCCCACACAAATAATATCAACCAAATAATGGAAATTCAAGGGCTAGAAATTTGTCACCTAAAAAGGCAAACCTCTATCATACTTGTTTAAGACAAAAGAAAATGGAAATGAATCCCTAAATCAAAGGGACCTTGTCCTTTATCTTAAGAACATATCATCATAATTTTCAAAATACAAATCTCCTTTTCCTATGCATATCTTGACTAAGGAAGAGGAAGACAAGAACATAAGTTGTTTGTTTTCTAAAAATTCAATAAAGTGTATCCTAATTGTGATAAGGTAGACCTATGATCATGAAAGGTGTATTATTTAGTGGTCTATTTAAGCAAAACCCACCCCTACAACATTTTAATTTCGTCCAAGTGAGGAAGAGAGAGAAATAGAAGCAAGGTAGATTGAGGAAAGGAGAGAAAGAGAGGAGAAGAAAGGAAGGAAGAAGAAGGAGAAGTTTAGAAGGCTAAGTACTCAAGGTAAGTTACCTTAATCTCCACTTGAATTCATTTTACTTCTTCATCTTTGAGGTTCAAAAACTCACCCTCCTTCTCTTACCTAAGCTGTTAGAAAAGTTAAGGGAAGGGAGGAATCTTGCTACTTCTTCCAAGAGGAAACAAGAAAACCAATTCACTAAGTGAGTTAGGGAGATTCTTATGTAAGTTTAACAATATTTCTTTTCGAAGAAAAGTTTTGAAATTTGTAACATCTATATGGGAATTTGATCTTAGAACTTTGATGATTGATCATGGATGTTGCTTTATCATGTTACATATTGATCTTGCATGTGATGTATGTTTGAATACTTAGGCTGGTTTAGATAGTTCTGCATAGGTATGGCTATGGGAGGTAAAATTTTAAGCTTCTATTTTTAAAATTCTGGAAAGAATCGGTAAGGAATTAAAATAAATAGTTAACATGAAAAATGTAGATATATGTCTCACGGATATTTAACAATTGAAATCACTCAATTTGGATTTCAAATGTGGGAGATATAATCAGATTAGTAAGTAAATGTTAGAACCTACCCGAGAAGAAATAATATTGAATTTAATGGAGTAATAACACCAATATTTATTACTATTTTGCTAATATGATTAACATAATAATAGTTTTAAATAATTGTCTTAACTTTCCATAGACACCAAGATCACCTCAATCGGAGTTAAAATGAGGGAGTTATGCTCTGATTAGTGAGCAAAGATCATAGAACACGGCTAGGTCGTGTTCTGGGTGCTTCAAGCACAGGTTAGCCATGTTCAGGGCTATTTTTGAGTACATTTGAAGTATTTTTAAAGTATGGCCGTGTCCTGATACATGGCCAGACCGTGTTGGAAGCTGGTGAAGCGTATTTTCAACATTTTTCTACCCTAGATGAAACTCTTTAATTATAGGGTAATAGTAGAAATCAAATTGGAGAAAAATACTCTATAAATTTGTAAGAACATGTGTTGGAAATGATATAAATAAGAAGAAAATGACTAAAGGCCAAGCATAAAGAAAATGAAGAGATGAAAATAATATTTAATAATGAATAAGAATTTTATAAATGAAAATAATAAATAACTAGTGTGTGCCTTAGCCATTGTCATTGCATGAACTTACTACCACCTTAAGTGTGTAATTTTGACATGGAAATATTTTATAAAGTGAAATTCGAAAATGATTATGTTCATGGCATAATTGTATTTTTACCAATGAGTTTTGGGAATGATTATGGTTTGATAAATTATGGCATGAGAATATAATGAACATATTTGTTATTGAAATCATATTTTCGGCTATTAATGTGAAAAGTAAAGAGACAAACACGGTCACATGGCGGTCCGTGTGGTACACCAGTAGGGGACGCCCTACCAACTGTTGTGAATATGATCATGTTAATAAGAAAAGAAAGAGAAAATAAGCCTTGTCGGACGGAGCGAGAAAAGCCCGTACCGGAGAGTAGAAAATACTCACCCTGACCGGGGTAGCTTGATATGAGAATAAATTGATAATCATCATATGATATCCTGAAAAATAGTATTTATGCCATACATGTCATAATTGTAAAATTTTCATGTGCATGGATAAAGTGCATTCATGTGACCTAGAGATATTTTTTATAGTTTATACAGATGGATATGACATGATGAACTATATTGATGGTAAATGATGAGTTATTGTTGAATTTACTAGAATTTAATTTTCACTATATTTCTATATCATGTTCTGAAGAATAATTATGCAGATTTTCTCTATGACCCTTATTGTTTCCGTATGTTGGATCAAGGTGCCCTACCTTGGGCAACTACCAGTTATATCATATATATCTGTAGTAGATGTGTCTGAGATTCCGGTGGAGGTGCTGTCACCCGCACTAGTGTCCCCGAAAGTAGTCGACGTAGATGATTAAAGCTAATATGTATCTTTGTACAAATGTTTGTAAAATAATGGTGTGTAGTTTGCAAAATAATGGTATGTATGGAAACTCAGTATTGTATCACTGTTAATAACAATTATGCTTGGTTAAAGTAATTATTATTACGAGTTAAGTGGTTAGAATTAAAGCAGTAATAATTTTATGGAATTTTACAAATATAAATTTTTTTTTTTACATTTACATAAATGGAGTTGTTACACGTAAGGAGTATGCGTTTTAAGTAAGACCATCGTGATTCGTCTATACTTTTTTTTGGGAATCTACCAATTAAAATACTACCCATTATTCTTGTCTTTTTTTGGTTTTTGCATTTTGTTACTAGTAGATATTGTGTAGTTAAAGTCTCTCTTGTAATTAAGAAATATTTGTTTTATAATTTTTCTTAGTTTATGTATATTTGGGAACATGTTAAAGATAATTGTTTAGTCCAAAAAAGTTTAGAGTTATCTATTAGTGCAAAAATTGAAACATTAGATTTTGTTGGAACACGATAACACGAGAAAACTTTAATGAAATATTTCTCGCCTGTTACAGTTAGTACTCCATCTTGTATAGTGTAACAACTCCATTTATGTAAATGTAACAATTTTTTTTTTATATTTGTAAAATTCTATGAAGTTATTACTGCTTTAATTCTAACCACTTAACTCGTAATAATAATCACTTTAACCAAGCATAATTGTTATTAACAGTGATACAATACTGAGTTTCCATACACACTATTATTTTACAAACTACACACCATTATTTTACAAACATTTGTACAAAGATATATATTAGCTCTAATCATCTACGTCGACTACTTCCGGAGACACTGGTGTGGGTGGCGGCACCTCCATCGAAATCTCAGTCACATCTACTACAGATACATTTGATATAACTGGTAGTTGCCCAAGGTAGGGCACCTCGATCCAACGTACGGAAATAATAAGTGTCATTGAGAAAATCTGCATAATTATTCTTCTGAACATGATATGGAAATATAGTGAGAATTAAATTCCAGTAGGTTTAACAATAAATCATAATTTACCATCAATATAGTTCATCATGTCATATCCATCTTTATAAACTACAGAAAATATGTTTAGGTCACATGAATGCACTTTATCCATGCACATGAAAATTGTACAATTATGACATGTATAGCATAAATGCTAATTTTTAGGATATCATATGATGACTATCAATTTATTCTCATATCAAGCTACCCCGGTCAGGGTGAGTATTTTCTACTCTCTGGTACGGGCTTTTCTCGCTCCATTCGACATGGCTTACTTTCTCTTTCTTTTCTTATTAACATGATCATAACCGTTGGTAGGGCGTCCCCTACTGGTGCACCACACGGATTGCCATGTGACCGTGCTCATTTATTTTCTTTTCACAATGATAGCCAAAAATATGCTTTCAATAACAAGTATGTTCATCAAAATATAACTATTACCAAAAATCATTGGTAATCATGCCATGAACATAACCATTTCAAATATCACTTTATAAAATATTTCCATATCAAAATTTCACACTTAAGATGGTAAGAAGTTCATACAATGGCAATGGCTATGGCTATACTAGTCATTTATTATTTTCATTTATAAGATTCATCTTTTTTTTTAAATATTAATTTTATTTCTTTATTTTCTTGATGCAGGTTTTCATCCTATCTAATTTTTTCTTACTAATCAGAGCATAACTCCCTCAATTTAACTTCGATGTAGGTGATCTTGGTGTCATTTTCAAGATAAAATAATTATCTAAAACTATTATGTTGAACAGTGTAGCGAAATATTAAGTAATCAAGGTGATATTACTCCCTCAATGTACAGGTTATTTCTTCTAGGGTAGTTTCTGACCTCTACCTATTAATCTGTCCATATTTCTCTCATAAATCCATGACACATATATCTATAATTCTTATGTTAACAAGTTATTTTAATTCCCTAGAGAATGTTTCCATAAATTCAAAAATAGAAGCTATCCTAACATTTTCTTTCCTGATTAACCATTTTTTGAACACTGCTTACTCATTAGACCATATCTACCTCATATGGACTCCAAATTGAGTGATTCCAGCGGTTAAAAATCCGTGAGATATATATCTATAATTGTTATGTTAATAAGATATTTTAATTCCCTACAGAATGGTCCCAAAAATTTAAAAATAAAAAATAGAAGCTTTCCTAACAGATTCTTCCATGATTAACCATTTTTTGAACACTACTTACTAATCAGACCATATCTACCTCATATGGACTCCAAATTGAGTGATTCCAGCTGCCAAAAATCCGTGAGACGTATATCTTTAATTCTTATGTTAAATCATTTATTTTAATTCTCTATAGATAATTCCCAGAAATTAAAACACAGAAGTTTAAAATTTTTCCACCCATAGTCATACATCACATCACATGTAAGATCAATATGTAACATGATATAACAACATCCATGACCAATCATCAAAGTTTTAAGATTAAAATCTCATATAAATATTATAAGTTTCAAAAGTTTTCTTCAAAAAGAAATATTGTTAAACTTACCTAAGAATCTCCCTAGCTCACTTAGTGAATTGGTTTTCTTGTTTCCTCTTGAAAGAAGTAGTAAGATTTCTCCCTTCCCTTAACTTTTCTAGCAGCTTAGGTAAGAGAAGGAGGGTGAATTTTTGAACCTCAATGACAATGATGAAGAAGAAAAATGGATTCAAGTGGAGATTAAGGTAACTTACCTTGAGTACTTAGCCTTCTAAACTTCTCCTTTTTGTCCTCTCTTTCTCTCCTTTCCTCACTCTACCTTGCTTCTATTTCTCTCTCTTCCTCACTTGGACAAAATTAAAATGTTGTAGGGGTTGGTTTTGCTTAAATAGACCACCAAATAATACACCTTTCATGATCATGGGTCTACTTTATCACAATTAGGATACACTTTGTTGAATTTTTGAAAAACAAACAACTTATGTTCTTGTCTGCCTCTTCCTTAGTCAAGATATGCATAGGAAAAAGAGATTTGTATTTTAAAAATTATGATGATATGTTCTTAAGATTTCTCCCTTTGATTTAGGGATTCATTTCCATTTTCTTTTATCTTAAACAAGTATGATAGGTTTGCCTTTTTAGGTGGCAAATTTCTAGCCCTTGAATCTCCATTATTTGGTTGATATTATTTGTGTGGGATAGGAATGTTTTGTCCTAATTCCATGTATTATCATACCACTTGCTAAAATTATGAGTGTAGGATATATATGTTTTTGTCCTAAAACCTTGTATTATCATGCCACTTGCCAAAATTATGAATGCAGAATCACACCACTTGCTAAATTTTTGTCTTAATGCAATGTAACTTAATCTTTATTATTATTACATTATTATATCATCACCTAATTTATTTTATTTTATTTTATTTTTTCTCTTGGATTTGGGCTTATTCCTACTCATTTTCTTTACTTTGGATAAAATTCTACCTTTCTTGGAGGGCTTGGTCACATTTTCATAATTTTTGGGCTATCGGTCGAATTACTATATCCTAGTCCAAATCTATGTTTTATTTCTTGTTTAGGTTATCCAATGGGCTTGCTAGAAACTTATGTGAAGTGGAAAAACTCTATATGAAGTGTCCATAGGTAAAAGCCCAATGTATGGGTAAAAATTTTAAACTTAGTAACTCTAGTTCTTGAATTAGGAAAAATTACTCTAATCCAATGTTCTTGAAATTTTAAGACCTTTACTTGTTTCTAAAAATTTATGTTTGTTATCCAAGAATTTTGTATCTCTTTAGTATGTTATTTCTAATTTTTTTCCTATTAGGTTTTCCCTCTTTATTTGTTATCTTAATGTTAGAAACATTTTCTATGCATATACATAAGGTGAAGAATTTGATATTTAAAATATTGTCTAATAAATTTTATTTCCTTAATTAAATATTTATGTACTTTTATCAATAAAAGAAATGAAATTAGGGATGTTACAGATAGTGTTATTACAAACTAATGCCATTCACTATATCCTAGTCATATTTTCATAATTTTTGGGCTATCGGTCCAATTACTATATCCTAGTCCAAATCTATGTTTTATTTCTTGCTTAGATTATCCAATGGGCTTTGCTAGAAACTTATGTGAAGTGGAAAAACTCTATATGAAGTGTCCATAGGTAAAAACCCAATGTATGGGTAAAGATTTTAAACTTAGTAACTCTAGTTCTTGAATTAGGAAAAATTACCCTAATCCAATGTTCTTGAAATTTTAAGACCTTTACTTGTTTCTAAAATTTTATCTTTGTTATCCAAGAATTTTGCATCTCTTTAGTATGTTATTTCTAATTTTTTTCCTATTAGGTTTTTCCTCTTTATTTGTTATCTTAATGTTAGAAACATTTTCTATGCATATACATAAGGTGAAGAATTTGATATTTAAAATATTGTCTAATAAATTTTATTTCGTTAATTAAATATTTATGTACTTTTGTCAATAAAAGAAATGAAATTAGGGATGTTACATATAGTGTTATTACAAACTAATGCCATTCACTTTAAGCTTAAACCAACCATACTCCAACTGTTGCCACCATTTTATGGATTAGAAAGAGAAGACCTATACATGCATATTAAAGAATTTTTTGAAATATGCTCAACATTTCGTTTCCAAAATTTTAATGATGGGTTTGCAAAGGTTAGAATGTTTCTATACATGCATATTAAAGAATTTCTTGAAATATGCTCAATTTCCAAAATGTAGGGGTGTACAAAACCGAACTAAACCGAATTAAACCGACTAAACCGAACCAAACCGCTCAAAACCGAACAAAACCGATTTTTTACAATTAAAATCGGTTTTTTTTTTATATGACAACCGATTAAATCGGTTCGGTTTTCGGTTGTAAATTTTTTTCAACCGAAATAAACCGAACCGACCGTTATATTTATTTAAATTAATTTATTATTTTTATATTTTATATTTTTTACTTTGTTCTCACATGGAATGATAGTTTTTTTGAAATTTAAAAACTGTCATCGTGATACTTCATATCAGCTTGAGCTGTCACGGGAGTTTTGATAGGCAGAATTAATGGTGACCTTTAGATTTCTGATCATTTATCACATCATACTGTCTCTTTAGCTCTCTCTCTCTCCTCCTCTCTATCGAGGCACCCCGCTCGAGAATAGGCTATTTTACAGCTTGCTGGCTCAGCCTTTTCGTGTGGCAGACCATTCTTGAGACACACACCAATACAGAAGCACAAGATTTTCAGCGTCTCTCCTCCTTGACAGACCAAGCAAACAACAAATCAGGAGAAATCAAAATCTGTTGGTGAAGAAAATTGGAAAACACTCATTAATGACCATCTACCATGTGTGACCCTCTGCTAGTACTCATCTTCTGGAGATTTTGCCCAACGCTGCTCTGTGACCATCGGAACCTTGTCATGTTGAAGTAGAGTTTCTCCTTCAACAAGGCTCGTTTTTTGCTTCTCTTCTTGTTGCGTTTTATTTTTTCATTTCCTGCAAGTTGATCTCAAAAGCACCCCACAGTCACCAAAAAACAAATATATTAGTCTTCTCCTGCAACTTGCTAGCCTCGTGTGCACAAGCTTCTTCATCTTTGGTATTTCTTTTGCTTTTTCATTTCCTAAATGATTTTTTTTTTCATTTTTTAAAAGTTTAACAAGAAGCACCCAGTTAGCCAAAAAAAAAAACTTTCTGCAACTTGCTAGACTTGTGAGCTACTGTTGCTTCTTGCATTTTTCTTCTTTGTTTTTTCATTTCCTGTCAAAGTTTGAAGCGGCATGGTAACAAAAAAAAAACCGATGAACCGAACCAAACCAAACTGCTATCGTGCAAGTTCGGTTTGGTTCGGATTTAAAGATTTAAACTAAACCGAATAGGTTTATTGTTTAACAAAATATCTGTCATCGGTTCGGTTTAGTCCAGTCCTAGTAACCGACCGAATCGAACCTGTGAACACCCCTACCAAAATGTTAATGATGGGTTTGCAAAGGTTAGAATGTTTCAATTTTTTTTTTAAAATAAACCTAAAGGTTGGATAAATTTTTTTTTCTACATGAACTATTACTAGTTGGAATTAATTGGTAAATATGCTTCTAGCAAAAAATTTCTCCATGTCTAAAATTGATGTCCTTAGGAGAGAAAATTTTGACTTTTTTCAAAAAAAGGGTGAACAATTTTTCGAGTGTTGGAAAAGATTTGATAACATTTTTTTGAAGTGTTCTCATCATGGTTTTAAATTTAGGAGACTTGTAAAATATTTCTATGACAATTTGACGGTTTTAAAACTAAGAGACTTATAAAATATTTCTATGATGTCAAATGATCCAAAGTATGCAAGGTAAAAGGTTTTTATAGTTAAATGAGGTTGAAACTCAGGGATTCTTAAAATCTCTATATGAAAACTCTCAACATTATAACTGCATAGATCCAAAGGATAGTAAGTCTTTAACCCCAAAAAGAGGAAAAATTTATGATTAGCACTCGCATATAATCCAAATTGGAGGAATTATCCAAATTTTTCATAGAGGCAAAATAAGCCTTCAACGCATCAAAGAGGACAACATTTTGTCTCTTCCAATTCATATCCTTCAGTTCCTCAATATTCTCTTCCTTTCGAGATATCATAACAAAAAAAATCTTCTTTGGAGGATACCTTGCAACAGTTTATGCAGTCGACTCAACAAGTTTTACAATTGTACATTCAATCTATTTCAAAGTTTGAAATATAATTGAGTTAATTAGTCAATGCTGTAGGAGAAAGAGAGAAGGAGAA
The DNA here is from genome assembly GCA_037074535.1 of Gleditsia sinensis. NCBI lineage: Eukaryota > Viridiplantae > Streptophyta > Magnoliopsida > Fabales > Fabaceae > Gleditsia > Gleditsia sinensis. The sequence goes on along the minus strand of CM073463.1, from coordinate 67,663,776 downwards.
ATTCCCTAGTCAACCTATTTTTAATCCTAAAGGTCAATTTGAAGTAAGATCATCAAATTTGAATAAAAAAACTAAATAAATAACGACCCTTAGATAAGGAAAGGTCATTGATAATCATGGTCATATGCCGAAACTAAAGAATAGAGTCAGCATGAACCACAACTTAATGACTCAAATGAGAATAAAAGTGAACATATTTCTTGTCTCTCTAAAGCTCAAATTCCACAAAGACTTGCAACAATTAAGAAAGTTACTTGGTATAACGATATTTTAGAGGTGTTTAAGTCAATTAGCATTAACATCCCTTTCCTTACACTATCAAACAAATACCTGCTTACTCAAAATTTTGGAAGGATTTTTGCACAGTGAAAAGGAAACCTAATGTTCCAAAAAAAATATTTTTAACTAAACAAATGAGTTCCATAATTCAACAAAAAAACTCTTGTCAAGTTTAAAGATCCTGATTGTCTTACAATTTCTTGTGTTATAGGTGATCATGTGATTAATTGAAATTTACTTGATTTAAGAGCAAGTGTGAATCTGTCGTCATACTCTGTGTATGTGAAATTTGGGTTAGGAAAGTTGAAAACTACACCGGTGACTCTTCAGTTAACTGAAAGGTTTATCAAAGTTCCTAGAGGTATCATAAAAGACGTTCTCATTAAGGTTGATAAATTCTACTTTCCTATGGACTTCATTGTGTTTGACATTGAACCTGTTGAGAATGTAAATACATAAATTCTTGTTAATTTGGGTAGACCATTTATGGCAACATCTAATGCAATCATTAAATATCGCAATAGTGTCTTAAATTTATCTTTTGAAAATATGACAGTTGAATTGTTCAGTCTTTAATATCTCCCGTCAACCTATGTATACTAATGATTTATGTGATGTCAACATGATTGAGAGTATAGTTTATATGTGATGTGTTTCCTTATGCCAAGAAACAGAGTATTTGGCAGAAGTAAGGATCGTCTTGAAAATTCAATGGATGTTTTGATCGCCACGAGTTGCCTCAATAAAATCAAATTCAATTCTTTACCCAAGAACTCATGGAAGTTCTCACTTTAGGAGAAAAATCAATTATCATTCATCATAATCTCTCAATTACATTAACATAAAAAACCTTTATATAGTCAAACAATCCTAAAACTAGTAGAAAACCCTAAAACTCCTAATTAGTCTTTTAATAGAATATGGTCCAAACAACACTAATTATTTGACCCAATTAAACTAACAAAAATAAACTCATAAATTAAACTAATATTTGACCATAAAGAATGGGCCCAAAAATACTAATAATATCCCTAAAGAAAGTATATAATGTAATGCCCAGGTTTTTTTTCGATACGCATGTTAAATACGCTATATGTATAAACACAATATATATATATATATATATATATATATATATATATATATATATATATATATATATATATATATACACACACACACACACATACATATTTATTACAAATCTCATACATGTTATAATTATACAATACAACATTTCAAAACACAATATACATGTTTACATATATATTACAAACCTCACACATATTATATTTATACAATACAACATTTCAGTACATAATTAAGAGTCTTTATACAACACTTCGCCTTTAGAATACAAAGGGTGAAGAGGTGGTGCTGACATCTAGATCTCCATCAATAACGTCATTTTGTGTTGCATCTCATTTCTTTTTATCTGAACATAACACCACAATAATAGTGAGAACAAAGGTTCCCAGTAGATTTAACATAAATAAAATATGATGAGAAAACAGGAGTTATGTTTAGTTGTATAAGCTACAGAAAAATATCAAAATTTTGAGATAAAATCATAATTTTTGTTTATGCATAATTATCATACTACACATGCACTAGAAGTCCATTTTTTTTTCTAATGCTCAGCCTTATCATGGCTTTTAATTTACTCATTTGCTATATGCATAATGACCGATCGACTATAATCACAATAAGTGATCAGGGAATGTGAGTACATCACCCTTCTGCCTCCTCACATTACCACTGACACCCGGTTGGAGCGGCCCTCCCTTGGCTCACTTAGGCTAATAGGGCGTCCTCTACTCGGTATCGTCTCAAGCCATACAACTCGTCGATATTCATCCATACATATAAATGTATATATAAAAATTCATATTCATCAAATACAATATATATCTATCAAGCAACTCGTCATGAGTTTTACGCTTGCCATTTAATTACTTTCATAATATGATGCATTATTTTTATACCAAATGATTAATAATCATTCATCACATACCAATATTCAATATAATTCATTTTAAATCAAATAAAGAAAAAGAGTAAAGTTTAGATACCAAAATCATCATTTTAAAAGCATTTTTCTTGAATATGTGTTTTTTAAAATTATTACAACAAACAAGATTATTTTTAGACATAAAACAGTAAAAATTATGATAATCCAGCACCCAACATGGCCTAGCCATGTTCAAGACGCGGCCATGCTTGAAAAATACTTCAAACATGCTTAAAAATAGTCCCGAACACGGCCTACCCGTGTTGAAGCAACCCAGAACGCGGCCAGGCCGTGTTTTGTGACCTTTCTTCACTTATTCAATTATATCTCACTCATACGAACTCTGATTGAGGTGATTTCAAATCTTATAGAGACAATTATCTACAACTTTTGTGTTTATCATTTCTTCAGATTCTTTACAGATGATTCCCTGAAAATTAAAACAAAAATACTTATTTTTACTATCCTGAATTTTGACCTCTGCTAAATTAACCAGCCATATATTCCTCATATGAACTCCAAATTAAGTAATTCTAAAGTCTATAAATTCGTGAAACATATATCTACAATTCATATGTTGACCATTTCTTTAAGATCCTTACCAAATTTTCCCAGAATTCCAAAAACCGAAGCTTCCCCAATTATTTCGAAATTCAGCTTAATTTATCTTCTCCTTTAATTTTCTTTTATATAATCCCATGCACCCATATGCATGTCCAACATCCAAAATAGAATTTCATATAAATATCCAAACCACATGTTATCCAAAATCACATATAAACAAATCTAAAAATGTATATATAATTTTGTACAAAAATTTATTAGAAGATGTTAAACCTACCTCAAATTTCTTTAAACTCGGTGCTTGATTCCTTAATTTTTCTTTTCTCTTCCTTCTCCTTCTTCTTCCTCTTTCTCTTCTTCTTCTTTCTCTTCTTCTTCTTCCCCTTTTCTCTTCTTCCCCTTTCTTTTTCTCCTTTTCTTTTCTTCTCTTTTCTTTTTCTCCTTTTCTTTTTCTTCTTTTTCCCTCCTTCACTCCCTCCCCTTCTCCTTCTTATCTTCCTATTATTTTATTTTTTCCCTACTTACCCCTTACCTACCACCTCTTTATCTCCAAAATGCCTTTGCCATCATCCATAATTATACTAATGCCATCCCTATTAATTACATAAATTAAATGTCATTTTAACCATTTCTACTATCTTATTTGACTTAAGTAAAAATATTTTAATCATCCCATGAGATCCAAAATCCGTTCTCTTCTCTGAAAGAAATAAATTAAAATTAGTAACATAAGAAAAAAAAATCGGGGATGTTACGTATAACATAAAGGCTATAATACATCTTTAGTCCATGCAAATTTAAGCTAATTGTCTTCACTATCTAATAATCTTTATTTAATGTCATCCTCAAGGCTGCAAAATGTGTACTCTTTAACCTGCACATTCAAGATCAAGCCCAATAAAGCTTCTTTGGTCCGCTTCGCCCTACTCCTAGTCATTGGACAGCCTATCCCATACAAAAGATCTTGAGAACAGTTTGGATTAGGTTTGACAACACCTTGATCTCCATCAATATGACTAATTTTTAAGTTCTTTTAGTGATGACCCTTTATAAAAATGTTTGACTCACTTTAACATGGACATAGATGAGTCTTAATCAATGAAGTAAATTCCTTGTTATAATTAAAACCTATCACTTGCACTTTCTGAGTCATTCATACTGCTATCCATAGAGAAACTATCCCTGTTAGAATTAAAACCTTTGCCAGATTCTTTAAAATATGTGTTTTTAAGACCCTCTAAGATGTTTCCTATTATCATAGGATTTAACTTAGATAGAGAATATGAAGTTGAACTCATAAAAGTCTTCAGTGAGTATAGTGAAGCTATATAGGGTGGACAATAACAGATATTAAAGGTATTAATCCATTAATTTGCATGCACATCATATATTTGAAGGAAAATGCCAAAACCTCAAGGGAGCCACAAAGATGTTTGAATCCAAATATGAAAGAGGTTGTGAAGGTTGAAGTGATTAAACTTTTTGATGTAGGTATCATTTACCTAAGTTCTAATAGTGCATGTGTTATCTTGTTCAGGTTGTACTTAAAAAATCTAGCATAACTGTAGTCAAGAATGAAGATAATGAGCTTGTTTTCACTAGAATATAAGCTAGGTGGCATATTTGTATTAATTATCGCAAGTTATGTTGTCACAAGGAAATACCATTTTTCACTCCCTTTTATAGACCAAATGCTAGAAAGATTTGTTGGACATGCATATTATTACTTTCTTGATGGATATTATGGTTACAACTAAATTCCCATTGCATCTGAGGACCAAGAGAAAACTATTCACTTGTCCTTTTAGAACATTTTTCAATCGTCGAATGTCATTTGAAATCTCTAGACACTGACCCAAAACAACTCCAATTGCATAATCATAGGCATCACATATTATTTCAAATGGAAGATTCTAATTGAGTGGTTTAATGATGTGTGTAAAGATAAGTAACAATTTAAGTTTCTTAAAGGTTTTAAGACAATCTTCATCAAAGACAAAATGTGCATCTATGACAAACAAATTGTACAAAGGTCTAGAGATTTTGTTGAAATCTTTGATGAATCTTCGATAAAACCCTACATGGCTTAAAAAAACGTATTTTTTTCACTATGTGAGGGGGTGGAAGACTATATATTAGATCAAATTTTTCTTTGACTACTTAATTCTTTGATGTGACACAACATGCCCCAAAACAATTCCTTTTTCACCTTAAAATGACATTTTTCCTAATTCAAAACAAGACTATTTTCTTTGCATCTGACTAAGACTAATTTTAAATGGTGGAGACACTCCTCAAAATTGGACCCATGCACAGAAAAATAATCCATAAACCCTATAGGAATTGTTCTATCATGTAAGAAAATATACTTATCATGCACTACTGAAAGGTTGTAGGTGCATTACATAATCCAAATGGCATTTGACCATAGATAAAGGTTCCAAAAGGACAAGTGAAGATAGTTTTCTCTTGGTCTTTAGGTGTAATGGGAATTTAGTTGTAACTAGAATATCCATAAAGAAAACAATAATATATATGTCCAGCCAATTGTGACAATATTTAACTTGTGGTAGTCAACAAACATGCCACCTAATTTGTATTTTAATGGGAATAAACTCATTATCTTCATTCTTAACTACAATTATGTAAGATTTTTTAGGTACAACTTGAATATGACTAACCCATGCACTATTAAAAATTGGGTAAATGATACCTACATCAAGAAGTTTAATCACTTCAGCCCTCACAACCTTTTTTATGTTTGGATTCAAACACTTTGGCATTTTTCTCTAGATGTATTATCTGCAAGCAAATTGATGGACTAAATTTGCTATTGTCCATCCTATGACTTCACTATACTCACTAAGAAATTTTATGAGTTCAACTTTTTATTCTCTATCTAAGTCAGATGCTATGATAACAGATAAGGTCTTAGAGGGTTCTAAAACCAAATATTTAGAGAATTTGGGAAATTTTTTAATTCTAACTGGATGATAGTATGACAGACTTAGAAGGTGTAAGCATCTCTATTTTGATTTTTCATTCACTGACTTTTCATTCATTGGTATCCATTAATGGAGTGGTCTCTAACAAGAAATTTACTTTATTGATTAAGCAATCCTCATATATGTCTATGTTGAAGTGAGCCAAATATTTTTCTAAAGGGTCATTACCAAAAGAGCTTAAAAATGAGTCATAAACTATGCTCTTAATCATGTTGACCTCACATAAATCACCAATGTCCACAGGTTGACGAGAGATTGAAGATATTTAGTTCAACTGTCATATTTCCAAAGGACAAATTTAAGACACTTTTGCGACAATTAATGATTGCATTGGATGTTGCAAAAAATGGTCTACCCAAAATGATAGGAATTTGTGTATCTGCATTCTCAATAGGTTTAGTGTCAAGAACAATGAAATCTACTGGAAAGTAGAATTTATAAACCTTAATAAGAATGTCTTCTATGATACCTCTAGAAACTTTGGTAGATTTCTCAGCTAACTAAAGAGTCACTAGTATAGATTTCAACTTTTTTTAATCAAGTTTCACATACATTGAGTATGACAACATATTCACATTTGCTCCTAAATCAAGTAAAGCTTGATTAATCACATGATCACCTATAACGTAAGAAATTGTAGGACAACTAAGATCTTTATACTTGACAAGAGTTTTTTGTTGAATAATGGAACTTAGTTGTTAAGTCAAAAATGCTTTTTTTGGAACATTAGTTTTCCTTTTCACCATTTAAAGATCCTTCAAAATTTTTGAGTAAGCAGGTACTTTTTTATAGAGTAAAGGAAATAGATGTTAATACTAACTTGCTTAAACTCCTCTAAATTGTTGTTATACTGGGTACCTTTCTCGATTGTTGCAGGTCTTTGTGGGAATGAAGCTTTAGGGACACAAGGAATATGTTTACTTTTATTCTCATTTGAGTCATTATGTTATGGTTTATGTTGACTCTATTCTTTAGTTTTGGCATATGAACATGATTATCAATGACCTTTCCTGATCTAAGGGTCGTTATTTATTTAGCATTTTTAGTCAAATTTGATGATCCTACTTCAAATTGACTTTATGATTAAGAATAAATTGATTAGGGAAATTCACTTTCTCTCTTTCTCCTACGGCATTAGCTAATTGAACCAATTATATTTCAAGTTTTGAAATAGATTGAGTGTAAGATTATAAAACTTATTGAGTTGACTGCATGAACTGTTGCAAGGTATCCTCCAAAGAAGATTTTGTTTGTTGTGATATCTTGAAAGGAAGAACATGTTAAGGAACGGAAGGATATGAATTAGGAGAGACAAATTGTTGTCCTCCTTGATGCGTTGAAGGCTTATTTTGCCTCTATAAAAAGTTTGGATGATTCCTCCAATTTGAATTATATATGGGTACAAATGGACTGTCTGATGATTTTTCATAAAATTGAAGAGTTTTCATATAGAGATTTTAAGGATCCCCAAACTTTAACCTCATTTAACTGTAAAAACCTTTCATCCTTCATACTTTGTATCATTTGACGATTTGATGGAGTCAAACCGTCATAGAAATATTTTACAAGTCTCAAAGTTTCAAAACTATGATGAGGACACTTAAAAAGAAGGTCATTAAATCTTTCTCAATACTCAAAAAAATTGGTCACCCTTTTTTGGCAAAAATAAGAGATTTCTCTCCTAAGGGTCTAAACCTTAAGGGCATATGTTTTAGACATGGAAAATTTTGTTGCTAGAAACTTATTTATCAATTGATTTCAACTAGCAATAGTTCATGTAAGAAGGGAATTCAACTAGGCTTTAACATTATCTTTGAAAGAAAAAAAACATTTTAAACTTGACTTACTTATCATTGAAATTTTGGAAGCATAATGTAGAGTAAATTTCAAGAAATTCTTTAATATGCATGTATTGGTCTTCTCTTTCTAATCCATACTTGTTCTTCCATAAGATGGAGTACTAGCTATGACAAGTGAGAAATATTTCATAAAAGTTTTCTCATGTATAACTTGTTCTTCCATTTTTTTTGGTGTCCCAACAAAGTATAATGCTTCAATTTTGCACAAATAGATGACTCTAAACTTTTCTTGACCAAACGATTATCTATATTTCCTAAACATACATAAACTAAAAGAGAAATTATAGTCAGAAACAAATATTTCTTAATTACAAGAGAGGCTCTAACTACACAATGTCTACTAGTAACAAAATGCAAACACAACAAGAAGACAACAATAATGGATGGTATTTTAATTAAGAAAATATGGAAGAATCATGATAGTCTCACTTAAAATCCATATTCATTAGGCACTTTTAGCTTTTTTTGATAGAATCAACCAATTTTATATACCCAAATTACCATAACAATTTTTTTAAAAAAAGTTTACATAAAAAAATTTATACAAAGAATAAACAAATACTCTAAATTATAATTAGCGGAAGAATTATACTTACTTGGATCCAAATATCTTTTTCGTCACAATTTTCAACAACAATGCTAAAAACCAGTTGTTTTAGTTAAAACTCGCAAGCGCACAAATATATTAGAGTATAGATTTAGTGGTATGCGAGGTCGATCCCACAAAGATTGCCAATTGAAAATAAATTTTAATTTAGAATTAAAATAAATAATTCTAATATAGTTGCCATGCCTTTTATTTTGTGAGAAGAACATTATATTAAGTGTACAAGAAATTAATGTACTTGATTAAAAACCAGTTGTTTTAATTAAAACTCGTAAGCGCACAAATATATTAGAGTATAGATTTAGTAATATGCGAAGTCGATCCCACAAGAATTGCCAATTGAAAAGAAACTTTAATTGAGACTCAAAATAAATAATTCTCATCTAGTTGCCATGACTTTTATTTTGTGAGAAGAACATTATATTAAGTGTACAAGAAATTAATGTACTCGATTAAATTAAGATGCATTCAAAGTAAAAATATATGCTAAGGTTCGGAGATCCACTCTTGGTATATAGTTAAAGATAAATTTACCTCTTTTGTAACTCAATTGGAATCCTTACATGAATGATGTTCCAATTGAAAGATATGTTAATTTAAACTCACTTTTATTCAAACATCAAGTATATTTACATCCTTTTTATAGTATTACTAATAATTAAAATATTCTTGTAAAATAGATTCAAGCATATATTGTGACAATTGTCATCTTGTCTACAATATATTAAAATTTATATTTTACAAGATTAAAAATACAAAGATGTGAAAAGTAACTTGTAAATGGATTCAAGTGTACATTGTGCCAATCGTTATATTGTCTATAATAAATCAAGATTGGTTCAATGATTTAATATGCTAAAAATTGTCTACAATGTATCAAGATTTACACTTTACAAGATTTGAAAATAAAAGGATGTAAAGGAAAAAATAACAAGAGATAAGTGGAAAAACCAACCATAAATAAGAACAACATGAAGTAGATGGCAAAGCCTATTAAGAAATAACATAAGAAAAAAAATGAGAAGGTAAATACAACATCAAATATAAACATTAAAATTAAGAGTTAGATAAATCATTATTTTTTTACCAAGAGTTTTTTTTACTCTTTCACTTTAGCATATGGAGATTAATTTTCCATAATCAAAATAAGAAGGCAAGATTGAAGATGAACAAATATAATAATATTATCAAACAAAGTAAAGATAACAAAGTGTCTAATGAAGGAAGAACAGTACAAGCCCTTGGGAGTAAATGCTTCCATCTTCTCCCCTTCAAGCTTTCAAGATATCTCTATTTGTAGATACAATTAGGGGGTAATTGTCAATAATGGTGGATAGAAGTTTGCACTAATAGTGATAATTTTGAATCTCATCTCATGTATTGATAGTAATCTTTGAATTACTCCTTGATATCCTTTGAATTTTCTGACCATGTGAACATGAAAGTTGTAGGACATTTCATTATCTTCTCAGAAAAAAAATTTTGTACATATTATATATGTATTTTGTGAATTATGATCAAAATATTGGATCAAAGTCAGGCTAAACTACAACAACAAATATGTTAATATTAATTTTGAATAAAAATTTATGCCTATTTGTCTGACTGAAGGTTTTATTCCCGATCCTTCAACATTGGGTATTCAGCTTTGAATCTTTATGTTTTAGTTATTTTGGAAATGTTGTCATAAATCAAGACTAACTTGATGCATATGTCCATTATGATGTGTCTCAAGAGTCAATAAGATATAATCTAATGACACTTTATTCAGCCAACCTCAATGAATTTATTTTATCGACTTGATTTATAAGAGATGCACAAAACTAAAGACAAATATGAAAAATAGCCAATTGTCCTTTTTCCAAAAGAGCACTTCTTTGCATAGGCAAACTGATGGTTCTCTTGCAGAATAGTTAGAGCCTGTTGTAGATGTAGGTGGTGGGAATTCCAATATGAACAATAGTCAAGTGTGTCATAAAAGAAAATCAAAATAAAATTTTGTAAATAGGGTCGAATCATCAAAGAAGATCATAATAAACTTTCGTAAATAGGGCTGAAAGATAGCACTCATCTGGGATTGAAAGTAGAGGTGGCATTTGAAAGCCCAAAAGGCATAACCGTGAATTCACAGTGGGCCTTCATGTGTTTGGAAAGCTATTTTCTTTGCATCTTCATCTCTGTTATGTATCTGATGATAACTCAGCATGAAATCAAGCTTTGAGAATATTGTTGCTTTCTCAAGTTTACCTAATAATTTATTAGTTTCTAGTATGAGAAATTTATCAAGATCAGTAATGTCATTGAGAGCTCGATTGTAAATGCAAAGCACTAGTCTTTTGCACTAACAACAGCTTGCTGAAAAATGGCTTTTACTAGGTTTGATTACACTCACATTCATTATTTCTCTCACAATCTTTTCTATTGTAGTTTTTTGGTAATGGGAAAAGGTAGGCCTGATACTTAGAGGTTGAGCTACTTGTCTTAAATTAATTGTATGATCATAGCTATATTTTGGCCCTTGGGGTAGATCAAACACAACAGTGAATTTTGCCAATAATTCCTACAACTTAAGTTCGTGCTTTGCATTTGATTTTTGATGAATTCCTGCAGCTTAAAACTCTATTAGATAAATTTCATCTCCTTCTTAAATAGATTTAAGCATGGACTTACCATTAGCTTGGTAAGATTGGGATCCCCTTACAACTTCACCTTTATGTCCTCCAACTAAAATGGCATAGTCAGAGTGCTTTAATTGGTACAAACATCCTTTAGTGTACCCCAATTGTTCAAATCCTAACTAGGGGGAGCATAACACGATTAACTTGATAAAAATAATCATTTTTGGAGGATTAAATCAGTTTGACGAGTTTAATCAGATAAGATTTTAAAAAAAATTGAGTTCATCGATTTGAGTTGGGTGTAGGGCATTTGAACTCAATATAACCTAATTTGATTGATGAAATAGCTTAAATTAAAATTTTTAAAATCAAAACAATGTGATGGTCGGGGTTTAGTGGTGGGAGCTTTATGCTATGGTCGTGGAGTACTAGGTTCCAATCCTAGCAGTCACATCAAATTCTCTTTTTATTTTTATATACTAAAAAAAAATTAAAACTAAAGCAAGTTGTTTTGCCTGCCTATATATTGTCACATTTTACTCCACCATGAATGACTCCTCACAAACTCTTGGTCACCATTGCAAAGAAGTCGAGCCAGCAAACTTCTAAATCCAAAGACTTCTAAATTTAGAGACATGTTTTTGCCCTTTAGCCTCCATCATAACGTGATTTTTCACCATTTTCCTTAGCCTTCACTGCAAATGACTCCTCACAAACTCTTGACCTCCCTTACAAAGAAGAAGCCTTAAACCCTAAACTCTACAAAGAAGAAGCCAAGCTAGAAAAATGTTGTTTTTGCCCTCCGACCTCCACTATAATTGATTTTCGTCCATCAAATGGTGGATTATGCTAGATCTAAACCTACATTTATGCTTGTTGGCACCGTCCAAAGAAATTGTCTTCATCTTCATGCTAGACAGAGCTAGCATCTAGAAGTTCTGGTAAGCCGTGGTCACGATTGTGATTGTGAAGTTTTGGCTGCGAATGATGAATCTAGTATGCCACCGTTGTCTTACAATGCCCTTTTCTCTTTAAACCTAATTGAAACCCGATTGACCTGTCTATAACCCGATATAACCCAATTTTTTTGGTTGACACGAACTATCGATTGGTTTTGAATTCCTTTTTTCTAACCCGACTTTTGTTCAATCAAGTTTAATTTATAGTTTAACCTGACTTGTACTTACCTCTACTCCTAACACCATATCTAGACTGCCAGTTTAAAAGGGAAGAATTTTTTAAATATAAAAAATACCATATACCTCAATTTTAATCCTTCGACAAATCTCAACTCCTTTTACTTGGTGACCGTTTGTAACTGTCACCCTAAACGGATGAGTTTTTGCTATAGGCAATTGCAAGTTGATTACTAAATTCTTAGAGATGCAATTATAAGAAGCACCATTGTCAATTAAAATGACTATATCTCGCGAAACGAACACCCTTTGAATCATCGTTCATCTCTCTAACCTCTTTGTCAATTTGCTCACCTTGATTATCCACTAATAATATCTAAAGTTTCTTATTCTTGCATTTATAATTCATACTATATTTTTTGTCACACTTGAAACACAAGCACTTTTCACTTTTTACTTGATATTTTGCATCCATAAGCTTTCTAAATCCCTTATCCAGCTAATCGTGCTTGCTTCCTTAACTGTTTTCCATTCCTTTGATTTCCTACTTGACGTTAGTTGAACCATGCTCTATTTCCATCATTATCCTAGAGCCTTTAGTGTTTTTAGGATGATTTTGAATAAAAAAATAGTGGATTAGGCTTTGAGGATGCTAGTAAAACCACCATACTTGTACACATAAGAGTTGAGGGTACATGAATTGAAGGTATTTGGCTTGGTTTGACTTCCATATCAGGGCCCTATGCTTATTATGCTCCTTTTTAAGGCTTGGTTTCTATCTTCCACACGTTGGACCATGGACATCGCTGAGGCTAAATTGTTAAGGCCCATCATTGTAAGCTTAGCCTTAATCTCTGCATTAAGCACATTAATGAAAGCTCCTTTTAGAAACTCTTTTGATAAGTCTCTTTGTATTACAAGCAAAGCCTCAAAGTGCTCATAGTATTTAGCCCCCAATCTTCTACCTTAATGACAGTAGCACCTCATGATCAAAACCTATCTGGGTGGAGCAAAATCTCTCTAGTATCTTTAGTTTGAAGACCTCCCAGTTGGTTAGTGGAAAGTGCATCTCCATCCATTGCACCCACCCTATTACTTGACCCTTCATGCATACTGTGGTTTTTGTGACCTTATTCCCATCAACAATCCCATTCAGTAAAAAGTAGCGCTTAGCCTTGAAGATCCATTTTCCTGGGCCTTCTTCGAAAAACACCAATAATTTTAGTTTCTGTTGTAGAAAATCCCTTTGAATTACTTGATGTACTACTCCCATATGGCTCATGCCTGCCTTCGATCTTATCATTTCTTGGATAAAATTGATTTCCCTACGTGCCATCAAAGGTACAAACAGTGACTTACCCTGATCATCTCTGAGAACACATACCGCTTTAATTTTTGCCAACACTTCCATCGTCAATTTAAACCCTAAACCTTAAACTCCAGTATTCCCCACTCCCAAATTTTTCCCATCGTTTTTGGTTTTCTTATTGTTAGGTAACTAATCCTTGTTTTACCAAAACATGAGTATGGAAATGCAGAATTAAGGAAAGAAAGTCACCTTTAGGGTCCAAGCATCTAGTGTTCCACTCCTAATCACTAGAAAATAAAAGAAGAATAGCTTCTAAGGTCCAACAAATAGGAATATCAGTGGAGACAAAAATGCAGAAAAGAGCATAGGTTCTGGCATAGTTTGAGATTGCTAGATGCCTCCAAAGTCCACTTAGATTCTACTTGCCTTTCTCTCTCCTTATTCCTTCCCATAACTGCCTTCCCTTGGTGCTCGCTCTCTTTAACTGTTTTACCTTAGTGGGCATTCCTCTTTTGACACCTACCCCTTCCATATTAGTCCTCAAAGAGCTGCCTACCTCATGCTTATTATGCTTGTTATTTTTATTCCTTCTCTGGTATACTTCCCTTAATAAGGGGTTTAACAAACTCCTTCCTACATCTCAACATTCTTTAATATAGATTACAAATATAATAAAATGTTTGATTGATGAAAGATAGAATTTAAGTTTATAACCGAATAAATGTGTAATTATCTGAGAATTGGATTTTTCTCATATTTCTTGCATGATATGGTACAATTATATAGACACACACACACACACACACACAGATTATCAGCGAGAATCCTAACAATTCGGTAAATAATCTCTATCCTATCTTTCAAGATATAAGTATATATTTTGAATTTGAATTTAAACTATACAGGATAACAACCCAATCTGAAGATAAAACAATTTTTATAGTATATCATAAAATAAACTCCCTTATTATTCAGCACTCCCCTTCAAGTTGGGCCATAGATGTTGTACATACACAGCTTGCTAGTTAGATCTTTAAAATTGGTTCTAGGAAGAGCTTAGTGAGTATATAAATAATTTGTCATTTTGTAAGGGTATAATTTAGCTGAATGATTGACTTATAAATCTTTTTAGTCATGAAATGACGGCCTATTTCAATATGTTTTGTCCTATCATGATGTACTAGATTCTTTGCAATGCTAATGGCAGCTTGATTATCACAAAGCATCTTAATAGGTTCTTTGTCATGATTCTTAATTCACTTAGCAGTCTTTGTATCCATATTTCTTCACAAATATCGAGAGCTAAATATTTAAATTCTACCTTTGTACTACTTCTATAAACCACATATTGTTTCCTACTTCTTCATGTTACAAGATTTCTCTATACATAGGAATAATATCCTAAAGTAGATTTCTTGTTAGTTACACTTCCAGCCCAATCAACATCAGAGAAAACGTTAATATCTTTAATGTTATTCTTCTAATAAAGTATTCCTCTTCCAAGGTTCATCTTCAAGTATCTTAGAATTCTATTTACTACTTTCATGCATTCTTCTGTTGGATTGTTCATAAATTGTCTGACAACTCTAATAGAGAATCTAATGTCAGGTCGTGTATGGGAGAGGTATATAAGATGCCTTACAAGTCTCTGATATCTTCCCATATTCACTATTGTATTGTCCTATTTATTTCCCAATTTCTTTGTTGAATCCATTGGAGTATTAGTTGGTTTACATCTAAGCATACTTGTTTCCTTTGGCAAGTCTAGGACACATTTGGGTTGGGAAACAAATATTCCTTTCTCAGAACGAGCCACCTCTAGCCTCGAAAGTATTTTAAGTAGCCAAAGTCTTTAATTTCAAATTTCTTAGTTAAATGCTTTTTCATCTTTATTGATTCTTCTTCATCATCACCTCTCAAGATGATATCATTCACATGCACTATTAAGATTGATATCTTCTTTTATAAAGAAAACTTGACAAATAAGGTTTGGTCGGCCTGACATTGAATATATCCTTGTTTGGTAACTAACTATGCAAATATGTCAAACCATGCAAGGGGTTTTTTTTGAGACAATACAAGGATTTTTTAAGTTTACATACCTTATCGTGATTAGTGATAGCTTTAAAACCTAGAGGTATCTCCATATATGCTTCTTCTAGGTCACTATTTAATAATACATTTTTGACTTCTAGTTGATGTAATGGTCAATCTAGGTTTGCTACAAGTGAAAAAATGACTCGAACAATGTTGAGTTTGGCCACTAGAGCAAATGTTTATTGACAGTCTATCCCATAGGATTGAGTAAAGCCTATGGTAACTAATCGTTCTTTTAATTTATCAACACTCCCATCACTCTTATGTTTGACAGTGAAAATCCACTTACATCCCATTAGTTTCTTTCGTGGAAGAAGTTATTACATATGTGCCATTCTTTTCCAAGGCATTGATTTCTTCATTAACAGCTTATTTTCATTTAGGTCAATAAAGAACTCTTGAATAGAATTAGGAACCTGTATCCTATCAAATTCTATAATAAAGGTTTGGTAGAGTGTTGATAAACCATTATATGAAATAAATTTATTGATAGGATGTTCTGTACAAGATCTGATACCTTTTCTTGAAGCAATACAAATCATCTACTAATGGTACTTGATCACTAATTTCCTTACTTGAGTGACTTTAAGTAGGAATTGGACTCAATTGGAACTCTTAGTTTTTTGTGAGAAATTGATTGCTCTATTGTCCTCTCAAGCTTTCTTTTCTTAGTATAGACACAAAGCTAATCATTTGCAATGTGTGATGGGGTTTTGGTTTAGGTTGCTGAATATTTTCTATTTGTGATATAACAGCTGGTGTTAGTACAATATCTGTAGGTACAATAACAATGTTAGTTTGTGGTGTAGGATGGTAAAAGATATTTTCTAAGGTTGATATGAGTTCATATTTTCCCTGTGCATATCAGTTTTGATAAAATATGCTTGATGTTCAAATAAGGTTACATCTATAGAGGTGTATGTCCTTTTTGTGATTAGAGAGTTGCATTTATAACCTTTTTGGTGTGGAGAGTATCCTATAAAAATACATTTTATTGCTTAAGGATCTAGTTTGCTACAGTGTTGTTGGTGTATATGGATAAATATTGAGCATCCAAAGATTTTAGGGTTAAAGGATGATATGAATTTTGTATGTGGGTAGGTCTAGAGTAGGGTTTGGAAAGGAATTTTAAATTTAAGACTTATAGATGGCATTCTATTGATGAGGCATATGGCTGTAAGGATAGCTTTCCACTCAAAGTGTTTTGGTACATTTGTAGAGAACATAAGGGATTTTGATACTTCTAACAAATATCTATTTTTTATTTCAACAATGCCATTTTGTTGGGGTTAATGCCTTAAGACTCTTACTTCTTTGTTTCTCAATCTTGAGTGATCTTTTGTGGTGTCATTTAGTAGTAATATACCATTAGTATTATTGGGTGTATTTTGGGTACTAATTTGAGTAGAGTGATACACCGGTGAGAAATACATCATTGAGATATATTTGGGTGTATTTGAGATATGGGTTAATTTGTGAGGGTAGTCAAACCAATTTTGTATTGTCCATTTGATTTGCTAGTGAAGAATTCTTGGTTGTTTTGTTCGTGGATGTAGGCTATAAGTCGACCACAGTAATTATTTTTATCTATTATTTCTCTCCTTGTTATTTTGCGTCATTTCTTGTCTGTTTAGACCCTCTAAAATCCCAACAAGTGGCCTAATAATACCAATGGTGTATTACTACTAAATGACACCACAAAAGATCACCTAGCTTTAAGAGCCAAATACCTTAAGACTCCTACTTCTTTGTTTCTCAATTTTGAGTGATATGTTTTGATCTCTTTCCATTGCCTATTTATAGACAAAGATGCCATGGGAAAATAAGCAAATGGGAATGATGTTAAATATATGCACATGGATGGGTGAAAGAGGTGTTTAACTTGTCTCCCAAAAATTCTCTTGCATATCTTCTAACCAATAAATGATAGATTCTTCCACATGAGTAGGTGAGAAGAGTCAACAATAGTAGGTTGAATTTGTCTTTTACTTCCTCCTTTTCATGCCTTGCAAAATCAACAAATGTGACTAGCCATTTTCAACAAATATGGCCAAATTAAATTAAAGTCACAATTTCAACAAATCTCCACCTTGACTTGAATTTTATCAAGCTCTAAATTAGTGAATTTCTAAATTTTCTTCTCCAATGCACACTTGAACAATCCACATATTGCAGATTTCAAATAAGCTCAAGAAAAAACTTAAACTTAGAAACCATAATTGGCTTGGTCATCATATATGCTGTATTTTCAGAAGTGCCAACCTTTTCAATCACAATGACTCCTTAAGATATAATATCTCTAACAAAATAAAAATCACAAGCATAGTCAAAGTCAACATATCCAATAACACTACCACCAGTGTTTAAACTCTTTTCAAATACCAAACCCCAATATCTGCAGTATCTTAAAGATAACGACATGTGCAAACAAAAGCATACATAATGCTTCAAAAAATTATCTGACACCACCTTTTGACAAAACAGTTGCAGGGTCCCATAGTTCAAAATGGATGAAATCCATTGTGCCCTTAGTCCTGTGAGTGGCTGTACAGAACTTGGCACAATGTTCACAAAATTTAAGTTTCTAATCTCCCTTTTATCACAAGGGAGCCACATGAAGCTTTTAAAGCTCTACCTTCAGCAAAATACTTAGAGAAAATCACTTTCATCTATAGCCACATTGGCTATGTTGCTGGTATTCTCTCTTTTCTCTTTGAGCTTTGGACATTCCACTTTCCAATGTCCTTCCTTCTTGCACAAGTTATATCTGTCTTTTTTAGATTTAGACTTTGACTTGTCTCCATTTCTACTCAAGCCCTTTTCTTTATATCTCTCTCGAGTAATCAGAGCTGCATCTTGGTTCTCATTCCAATTTCTAGAAATTTTTTTCTTCAATTCACGTGAATTCAATGATGCCTTAACATCTTCTAAAGTAAAGGTGTCTCTTCCATAGAGCATGGTGTTGGAAAAATATTGCATTGAAGAAGGTAGGGAACACAATAAGATTAAAGCTTGATCTTCGTCATCAATTTTGGCATCAATATTTTTCAAATCCAAAATAACTCTGTTGAACTCATCTAGATGGTCTTTAATAGGTATTCCTTCTTTCATTCGAAGTGTATAGAGTCGCTGCTTTAAATAAAGCCGATTAGTGAGAGACTTTGTCATATATAGACTTTCCAATTTAAACCATAATTTTGCCACTGTTGTCTCGTCTACAACCTCCTGTAAAAATTCATCTATAAGAGATAACTAAACTGCACTAAGTGCACGTGCTAAGAGGTCATCTTTTACTTCATCAGACAATGTTGCTGGCAAAGCCTCCCTTTCTTTTAATGCCTTTAGCAACCCTTGTTGTATGAACAAGGTACACATTTTCACACGCTAAAGGCTAAAGTTATTGTTGCCATTGAATTTTTCAATCTCAAATTTTTTTGCCATTTCAAAAGGATTCAAAGATATTTTTAGTGAAGTAATTCCAATAAAAAAAATTTTGATGTGGAAGATCAGTCAATACTGCAACCATAGAACATACTAAGAATTTTGAAAGAATAACTACCAATGGCTCTGATAGCACTTGTTGGGATTTCGGAGGGTCCAAACAGACAAATTATGGGGCAAATAACAAGGAGAGAAAAATAGATAAAAATAATTAACGTGGTTCAGCTTATAGCCTACATCCACGAACAAAACGACCAAAAATTCTTCATTAACAAATCAAATGAAGAATACAAAAGTGGTTTGACTACACTCACAAATTAACCCACATCTCAAATACACCCAAATATATCTTAATGATGTATTTCTCACCGGTATATCACTCTACACAAATTGGTACCCAAAATACACCCAATAATATATATCTCAAAACAGTATATCAATCTTACACAAATTGGTACCCAAAATGATCAATTAAACTCAAGAACAAAGCTCTTACATCTTGCCTCTCTTTGGCTTGCTTCTCCACCTTGAGTGATATGTTTTGATCACTTTCCATTGCCTATTTATAGGCAAAGATGCCATTGGTGGTTATTCTTTTAAAATTCTTAGTATGCTTTGTGGTTGCAGCATTGATTGATCTTTTACATCAGAAAAGATTTTATTAGAATTATTTGACTAAAAATAGCTTTGAATCCTTTTGAAATGGCGGCAAAATTTAAGATCAAAAAATTCAACGGCAATAATAACTTTAGCCTTTTGTGTGTGAAAATGCGTGCCTTGTTGGTCCAATAAGGGTTGCTAAAGGCATTAGAAGGAAGGGAAGCTTTGCCAGCAACATTGTTTGATGAAGTAAAAGATGACCTCTTAGCACATGCACTTAGTGTAGTTTAGTTATCTCTTGCAGATGAAGTCTTACAAGAGGTTGCAGACGAGACAACAGTGGCAAAATTATGGCTTAAATTGGAAAGTCTATATATGACGAAGTCACTCACTAATCGGCTTTATTTAAAGCAGCGACTCTACACACTTCGGATGAAAGAAGGCATACTTATTAAAGACCATCTAGATGAGTTCAACATAGTTATTTTGGATTTGAAAAATATTGATGCCAAAATTAATGACGAAGATCAAGCTTTAATCTTATTGTGTTCCCTACCTTCTTCAATGGAATATTTTTCCGACACCATGCTCTATGGAAGACACCCTTGCTTTAGAAGATGTTAAGGCATCATTGAATTCATGTGAATTGAAGAAAAGAGTTTCTAGAAATTAGAACAAGAATCAAGATGCAGCTCTAATTGCTTGAGGGAGATTTAAAGAAAAGGGCTTGACTAGAAATGGAGACGAGTTAAAGTCTAAATATAGAAAAGGTAGATGTAACTACTGCAAGAAGAAAGGACATCGGAAAGTGGAATGTTCAAAGCTCAAAGAGAATACCAGCAACATAGCCAATGTAGCTATAGATGAAAGTGATTTTCTCTAAGTATTTTGCTGAAGGTGGAGCTTTAAAAGCTTCATGTGGTTCCCTTGTGATAAAAGGGAGATTAGAAACTTAAATTTTGTGAACATTGTGCCAAGTTTTGTACAGCCACTCACAGGACTAAGGGCACAATGGATTTCATCCATTTTGAACTATGGGACCCTGCAACTGTTTTGTCAAAAGGTGGTGTCAGATAATTTTTTGAAGCATTATGTATGCTTTTGTTTGCACATGTCGTTATCTTTAAGATACTGTAGATATTGGGGTTTGGTATTTGAACAGAGTTTAAACACTGGTGGTAGTGTTATTGGATATGTTGACTTTGACTATGCTTGTGATTTTTATTTTGTTAGAGATATTATATCTTAAGGTGTCATTGTGATTGAAAAGGTTGGAACTTCTGAAAATACAGCATATATGATGACCAAGCCAATTATGGTTTCTAAGTTCAAGTTTTTTCTTGAGCTTATTTGAAATATGCAATATGTGGATTGTTCAAGTGTACATTGGAGAAGACAATTTAGAAATTCACTAATTTAGAGCTTGATAAAATTCAAGTCAAGGTGGAGATTTGTTGAAATTGTGGCTTGAATTTAATTTAGCCATATTTGTTGAAAATGGCTAGCCACATTTATTGAAAATGGCTAGCCATATTTGTTGATTTTGCAAGCATGCAAAGGCGGAAGTGAGAGACAAATTCAACATACTATTGTTGACTTTTCTCACCTACTCATGTTGAAGAATCTATCATTTAATGGCTAGAAGATTTGTAAGAGATTTGAATGTGATATTTAGAAGACAAATTAGGCAGCTCTTTCACCCACCCATGTGCATGTATTTAATATTATTCCCATTTGCTTATTTTTCCATGGCATTTTTTGCCCATAAATTGGCAATGGAAAGAGATCAAAACATATCACTTAAGGTGGAGAAGCAAGCCAAGGAAAGGCAAGATGTAAGAGCTTTGTTCTTGAGTTTGAGTGATCATTTTGGGTTCTAATTTGTGTAAGAGTGATACACCATTTTGAGATATATATTATTGGGTGTATTTTGGGCACCAATTTGTGTAGAGTGATACACTAATGAGAAATACATCATTGAATTTGCAAGGCATGCAAAAGAGGAAGTGAGAGACAAATTCAATCTACTATTGTTGACTCTTCTCACCTACTCATGTGGAAGGATCTATCATTTAATGGTTAGAAGATATGCAAGAGATTTGAATATGATATTTAAGAGACAAGTTAGGCACCTCTTTCACCCACTTATGTGCATGTATTTAATATTATTCTCATTTGCTTATTTTTCCATGGCATCTTTGCCTATAAATAGGCAATGGAAAGAGATCAAAACATATCACTCAAGATTGAGAAACAAAGAAGTAGGAGTCTTAAGGCAATTGGCTCTTAAAGCTTGGGTGATCTTTTGTGTTGTCATTTAGTAGTAATACACCAGTGGTATTATTAAGTGTATTTTGGGTACCAATTTGTGTAGAGTGATACACTAGTGAGAAATACATCATTGAGATATATTTGGGATGTGGGTTAATTTGTGAGTGTAGTCAAACCACTTTTGTGTTCTCTATTTGAATTGTTAGTGAAGAATTGTTGGTCGTTTTATTCGTGGATGTAGACTATAAGCCGAACCACGTTAATTCTTTTTATTTATTATTTCTCTCCTTATTATTTTGCCACATTATTTGTCTATTTAGACCCTCCGAAATCCCAACAATTGGTATCAGAGCCCGGTCTAGCTATGTGCAGGAGATTCGCCGAACAAAAGTTGGTGGGCCCTTAGTTTTTCAGATGATGAGAGTTGGTGTAGTGCTTCTATTGACAAAATTCTCCCAGTTATGAATGAGGAAGGAGAGTACCATTCGAGGGAAAGGATAATTGTGTTGCCATCTAATGGAATCCTATGGTTTTGAACTAGGAATGAGGGTACTGTTCGAGGAGAGGGATTATTGTGGAGGCCCGAATGTG
Organism: Gleditsia sinensis; assembly: GCA_037074535.1. Classification (NCBI taxonomy): domain Eukaryota; kingdom Viridiplantae; phylum Streptophyta; class Magnoliopsida; order Fabales; family Fabaceae; genus Gleditsia; species Gleditsia sinensis. Next base: position 67,641,388 of record CM073463.1, on the reverse strand, counting down.
GTCCTTTATTCGAGAGGAGGATTGTTAGGAATGCAAACAAAGTCCCACATTGACTAAATATTGAGAATAAAATGGGTATATAAGTAAGGATACAATTTCCATTAATATGGGGGCTTTTGGAGGAAGTCCAAAAATAAAACCATAAGGGCTTTGACCCAAAGTGGACAATATCATACTATTGTGGAGATATGTGTCATATCTACTGTGCCCAAAAATTGATACCATTTGTTGGGATTTTGGAGGATCCAAACAGGCAATTAATGGGGCAAAATAATAAAGAGAAAAATAAGAGACAAAATAATTAATGTGGTTCGGCTTATAGCCTACATCCATGAACAAAACAACCAACAATTATTCACTAACAAATCAAATGGAGAATACAAAAGTTGTTTGACTACACTCACAAATTAGCCCACATCCCAAATACACCTGAATATATCTCAATGATGTATTTCTCACTAGTGTATTACTCAAGATTGAGAAACAAAGAAGTAAGAGTCTTAAGGCATTTGGCTCTTAAAACTTTGGTGATTTTTTGTGGTGTCATTCAATAGTAATACACCATTGGTATTGAACTTAGGTGGATAATCCTTTGTTTAGAAATAAAATTTCCCAATGTATGACTAAAGTATTCTTTGGCATTGTCGGTCTTAAGGGTTTGAATTTTAGTATTAAATTGAGTTTGAATCATGTGGCTGAAGTTTTGAAAGATTTGTGCAATTTTTGATTTTTCTTTTATAAGAAAGACCCTTAGAACTCCTTCCCACGCCTATAATTAGAAAGTTAATCATTTTAACACTTGTAATTGACATTCTTGAGGGAAAAACGAAAATATCTTTCTATAAAGATTTGAAAAAGATATTAGAACATTTAACCATCAAAATGCATATATCAACATTCCTTAATATATATTATAAATATTTGAATGATGAAAGGTAGAATTTAAGTTTATAAATGAATATATGCATATAAGCGAAAAGAAAAATGCCTCTATTGAATCTGTATTCGCCCTTAAATTAAATTAAGATAAAGATTAGCTTTCCATATACATAAGGATATGACTATATGTTAGCATGACCGTCGGTGGGGAATAAGGCTCAAGGGATAAGGGGTGCCTAAAAGATATAGGGTCCTTAGGGCTTGGGGTGTGGTAAGGGTTCAAGACTTAGGATGCATGAGTCTCAAGGGTTGTAGGGTCCTGTTGAGTCAAGGACCTTGAACTGGTGCCCTTAGGGGTAAGGGTGCTTGGATAAAGGATTAGTGCCCAATTAGGAAAGCTAAGAACTCGAGGCTGGGGGTCCTTAGATTGAGCCACCTAAGGGTTGATTGGGGAAAATGAGACCTCAATGGGGTTAATTTTAGGAGTCGAGAACCTAAGTGAATATAGGCATTCAGCTATAGAGACCAAGGCCCTTTAAGATTGAGCACCCTAGGGGGGACAGGTGGACCAAGACACTTAGGTGGTTGACGGTAAGTGATGCTTGGTTAGGACCTCAAGAAAGTGTGAGGGGTGCCTTTTAGTTGAACTGAGGCCTATCTACGCCTAGTTGGTTAGACCACAACTTTGGGTTTTGGGTGCCTCAACCGAATCCTCTAAGGGGATAGGTGATTGGGGTAACTAAGACTCTAGATAGGTGAGGTGGGGTATATTAGGCAAGTGAGGGTGCCTAGTTGGGTGAATAAGGGTGCCCTATATTCAGTCGATTAAGCTATAGCCTAGAGATGTAGGGTTCCTAATCTGAGGCCCCTAAGAGGGATGGGTGGTTGAGGCAACTAAGACTAGTTAGGTAAGAGTGGGGATAAAAGGCACCTAATCATACTGACTAGGTCTCTGTAGGGGTAAGGGTACTTGATCAGCAATATCAAGTCCCCGAAGTAGGATAGGCAATTGGGGTAATTTGATCCTTAGTGAGTAGGGGTAAAGGGCAGCCTAGTCAGGTAGGTTGGTAAAGGTAGGGGTAAGATGAACTTGGTTGGGTGGATTACAGCCTTTGCAAGGTTGGGGTGGGAGTCCTTGGATCCAGCCTTCCTAAGGGGGTAGTAGGGGAATTGAGACCTCAAGCTAGTGAAAGTTTGAGTGAAGGGCTTTAGTCAAGTGGATTAGGGCCTTTTTATGGGTGAAGGCACTTAGTTGATAGGATTGGAATTGCGGGGTGGAGGTCTTTATACTGAGCCCCTTACATAAGGGGTGGTAATAGGGACCCCAGCTTGAGCGTTGGGGCACCTAGTTAGGTGAAACAAGGCTGGGCCTCCAAGGGGTAGGTTTGGGGTTGGTTGCACTTGGTTAGTAAGACCTAAAGGAGGGTAGGGTACTCAATTAATAGGATTAAACTTGTGGAGGTAGAGGTTCTTAAACTGAGGCCACCTAGTAGGAATGGCAATTGGGACCTTAAAAGTAGTAGTGGAGGTAGTAGGACTAAGGCCTTTACATAGGTAAAGGCACCCAATCAATAGGATTGGGACTTGGAGGTTAAGGTATCCAGATCAAACCCCTTATGGGGCAAAGGCAATCAAGGGGATTATGGATGGACCTTGTGTGTACCAAGTCTTTCATAGGGGTGAGGGGACCTATTCTATAGGACTAGGGTTTAGGGGGTTAAGTGTCCCTAGACTGAGCCACCAAGGAGGGAGAGTGATGGACCTCGTGTCTGTATAGCATCTAGTTGGGTGGATGGGGTCTTTAGGGGTGTGCGTTGCCTAATTAACAGGGAGTAAAGTCCCTGAAGCAAACTAATCCATTTATTGAAAATCGAAGCTTATTCAATTTATGTTAATAGTGATTCATTTGAACAAAATCAAATAATTTACAATGGGTTTAGTTTAATTCAGATTAATTGATTTTTGTTCTTTTAATTTTTTAATTATTCTAATATTATTTAATTTTATAATTATAATTAAATAAAGATCGGCTCAAATAACGCTATTAAATTTTAATTTTAATCATAATTATTCTAATCTTAATTAAATAATTAAAACTTGTTATGAATTCATCCATTATTTTGGATGTTCATTTAGTTTCTCAACTCTTGAAACAATGAATCTTATAAATTCATTCATTATTATGAATATCTATTTATTTTTCTAACTCTTAAAACTATTGAATCTCCTTCAAGACCATTGAATTTCATTTATTCCTCTTGACTTTTAGGTTATCTATCTTCATGATTGTATGCCTTAAATAAATGCTTCTATAAAGCAATAGAATAAGAAAGTTCTTTCTTCTTTATATGCTATTCCTCTCTAATTTCTTTACATTCTACTTTTTTCTTGCATAAAATTTCATTTACAATACGTTATTAGCATGAGTTTGCTCTTGGCTATTCGTTTTCAAATCACAAAGAAGATTTTTCTACTTACTTGAGAAGTTTTCACAAGTTTTGTTTTATTTAATTTTAGAATCATGTAAAATCTTACAAAACTTGAGTTTATGGCTCTTGATATTTTGGGCAAGAACTATTTATCTTAGATACTATATGCTGCTGAAATTCATCTTCATGCAATGAGTCTTGGAGACACCATTAAAGAAGGAAATGATGAATCAATGCAAAATCACATTAAGGCGATGATTTTTCTTTGTCACCACCTTCACAAAAAAATATGTTATTCTCCATTCCCCAAAGTGAATGCAACTATAATTAATAATGCACGTGGCCATGTAAGTGCCCGAGGAAGAAATAATGCCTCCTCTGATAAATATGTTCTTTACCACCAAAAGAGGAATAAGAAAGAAGAAAAATAAAAAAGCACAAGTGAAAAAAGAAAGCATGTAGAAAGTTCATTTTATCGTTGCAGTATGAATGGACATTGGTCACGTACTTATTGTATGGCTAAAAATCTTGTTAATATTTATCAAGCATCAATAAAAGAAAAGGAGAAAGTCAATGAGACAAAATTTGTTAATCTATCTAATGACTTTGCCAATGATCTTATAAATACTACACACTTGGATGTGTCAGATTTTTTTATTAACCCGCAAGAAAATATTTGTATTGTTGGTGATGAGGAATATCTAAAATAAGTTTACTTATTTTGAATTACTTATATGATGGCAAATTTAGCTAATGTAAGATTTTAATTTTATATGAAATTTTTAAGTGTGATTTCTATTTATATCTAGTGTTTTTTTAGTTACTTTGTAATATTTCTTACATTTCTTTATTTATTTAATTGAAGAAAATACGGATGAAGATATATGTCTTGTAGACAATGCAACAACTCACACTATCCTTAAAGATAGAAAATATTTTTCTGAAATAAAAATAGGTATAGCTTATGTTACTACATTTTTCGGCAGTACAAAGATAATTAAAAGTTTTGGATGAGATATAACTATACTACCAAGAGGAACAAAATTTATTATAAACAATGCATTATTCTCTTCTAAATCTCAAAGAAATCTATTGAGTTTTAAATATATTTGTTGTAACGAATATTACATAGAGATTGTATACGAGGACAATAATAAAAATATTAATATTACAATCATTTTTTTAGGTAAGAAAAGTGTATTAGAAATATTACATATTTTCTCTTTTAGAGTATACTATACAAAAATTAGTACAATTGAGATACATGCTATAATAAACTAGAAGTTTATTGATTTAAAAATCTTTACTATTTGGCATGACCGGTTGGGATATCTTGGATCAATAATAATGCAAAAAATTATTAAAAATTCACATGGATGCCCATTGAAAAACCTAAAGATTTTTCAACCTAAGAAAATCTCATGTGCTGCTTGTTCTTAAGGTAAATTGATTATTAAGTCATCACTAATTAAAGTTGGAACTGAATCTCCAACATTATTGGAATGTATACAAAGTGATATATGTGGACCTATTCATCCTCTATGTGAGCCACTTAGATATTTTATGGTATTAATGTATGCATCCAGTAGATGGTCTCATCAACCCACAATCTAGCATTTGCAAGATTACTTGCTCAAATAATTCGATTAAGAGCACAATTTCTAGATTATAGAATTAAACTAATGAATTTTCTTCACAAGTTTTCAATGATTATTGTATGTTGATTGACATAAATGTTGAACATCATATAACTTATGTTCATACACAAAATGGGTTAGTTGAATCATTTATTAAGCAACTTTAATTAATAACTAAACCCTTGTTTATGCGAACAAGGCTCTCAATCTCTATTTAGGGACATGCAATTTTACATGTAGTTGCACTAGTAAGCATCAGGTCAATAAGTTATCATAAATATTCTTCTTTACAATTGGCATATGGTCATGAGCCAAATATTTTCCATCTCAGAATTTTTGTGTGTGCGATATATGTTCTAATAGCTCCACCACAACACACTAAGAAGAGTTCTCAAAAGAGATTGAAAATATATGTTGGATATGATTTTCCTTCTATTATAAAATATTTTGAACTAATGACAGAAGATGTATTTATGGTACGTTTTGTTGATTGTCATTTTGATTAATTAGTCTTTCTAAAATTAGGGGGAGACAATGAAAAACAGCTAGTCAAAGAAATTACATGAAATACTTCGTCATATCTTGATTCTCGAACGAACAATGTGAACTTGAAGTTTAAAAGATAATTAACTTATAAAATATATCAAATCAACTGCAAGATGTATTTACTGACCTAAAGAAAATGATCAAGTCACACATACCAGCTGCAAATACTTTTGTACAGATTAATATTCTTGAAGGACAATCCGTCAATAAAATCACTAACGACTCTAAAGCATGTCAAAAGTGTGGTAGATCAATCGGTTCAAAAGAAAAAAAAATCCCCAAAAAGAAAGAAACACTTATTCAAGATCAGCCCATTAAAGAAATAGATGCTCTTGAAGAGTCTAGAAATATAGCAAACAAAATACTTACAGAAGAAGTTCAAGTAACTAAAATTGATTAAAATGAAGATATCTCAATAAATTATATCTCTACGGGGAAATGAATAAATTGAGAAGAAACAATTGTCAACAACACTTTTGTGTATATAGTAGTGCTTAATATTTTGAATGATAATGAGGATTATGAACCTACATCTATCGATGAGTGTTGACGTAGATGTGATTGGCCAAAATAGAAAGACGTAATTCAAGCAAAATTAAATTTATTGAAAAAACGTGAGGTTTTTGGACCTATAGTTCAAACACCTAAATGTGTAATACATGTGGTACAAATGGGTATTTGTACGTAAAAGAAATGAGAAAAATAAAATTGTGAGGTATAAGCACGACTTGTTGCACAAAGTTTTGCACAAAGATTTGGAATTAATTATAATTTCACATGTTCTCTTGTTATAGATGCAATTACATTTTGGTATCTCATTAGGTTGGCATTACATGAAAAACTTGGTATGCATCTTATGGATGTTGTTATAGCCTATTTATATGGCTCACTTGATAGTGACATATATATGGAAATTTCAGAAGGATTTAAGATGCTTGAAACATATAATTCGAAATCCCAAGAATTTTATTTAATTAAATTACAAAGATTTTTATATAGATTAAAACAGTTTAGATGAATATGGTATAACCATCTTAGTGAACATTTGTTAAATGATGGTTATAAGAATGACCATATATGTCCATGTATTTTTATAAAGAAAGTAAATTCAGGATTTGCTTTTGTTATAGTGTATGTTGATTATTTATATATTATTATAACTCCTGAAAAAATTATAAAGGTAGTAAAGTGTTTGAAGAAATAATTTGAAATAATTTTTTTTAAAAAAAAACAAAAGTTTGTCTTGACTTACAATTTGAGCATTTGAGAAATGAAATTTTTATTCATCAATCAACTTATACAGAAAAAGTTTTTTAAAAATTTTACATGGACAAAGTACATTCATAAAGTACCATATGGTTGTTTGCTCACTTGATGTGAAACAAGATGTTTTTTGACATCGAGATGATAATGAAAAAGCTCTTGGTCCTGAAGTATCATATCTTAGTGCAATTGGTGCACTAATATATCTTGACAATAATACAAGGTATGATGTAGCTTTTGCTATCAGATAAATTTAGCTATTGTCCAATGCAAAGACATTGAAATGGAATTAAACATATATTTCGATATCTTTGAGGTATTATTGATATGAGATTACTATATACAAATGGATCTAGACCATAACTCATTGGTTATGCAGATGATGAATATTTATCTAATACAAACAACAGCCGATCTCAAACAAGATATTTATTTACATGTGGTTATACAACTATATCATGACGTTCTATAAAACAAACACTTGCTGTTGCTACTTCAAATCATGCGAAAAGTATAGCAGTTCATGAAGCGAGTCAGGGATATATTTGGTTGAGATTCATAACTCAACAAATTTGAGAGACATGTGGAATATCTTTTGAAAATGGGACTCCAACTATATACTATATAAAAATAATGCTGCATGTATAGTTCAGTTGAAGGATGGTTATATTAAAGGAGATAAAACAAAACATATCTCACCAAAGTTTTTTTTTTCACTCATGAACTTCAAAAAAATGCTAATATTGACATATAACAAATTCGTTTATGTGATAATTTAGCAAATTTATTCACCAAGGCCTTATCTACTTCAAAATTTGAAATATTAATGTATAAAATTGGAATGCATCAACTTAAAGATCTTCAATGATATTGTGAACAAAGGAAGTATACAAAGAATGATATACTCTTTTTCTTTCATTATGGTTTTTTTCCCACTAGGTTTTTCTCTAGTAAGGTTTCCTTGTAAAATAGTTTTTTTCCCACTATGTTTTTCTCTAGTACGGTTTTAATGGGGCATATTTATTGTAAAATGAACATCCAAGGGTGAGTGTATGAATTCATCCATTATTGTGGATATCTATTTAGTTTCTCAACTCCAAAAAAAATGAATGTTATAAATTCTTCCATTGTTATAAATATCTATTTATTTTTTCAACTCTTAAATTATTGAATCTCTTTTAAGACCATTAAATCTCATTTATTCTTCTTGATTTTTAAATTATCTATCTCCATGATTGTATGCCTATAAATAGAAGCTTTCATAAAGTAATAGAATAAGAAAGATCTTTCTTCTCTTACATCATTTCTCTCTAATTTCTTTACATACTACTTCTTCCTTACATAAAATTTCATCTACAATAAAACTTCAATTTTTGCAAGTTCAAATAAAGGTGCACTCAAATAGGACTATTAAATTTAAAATGAGTCACTGAATCTGACGTGAGATGGCAACAACAACAACAACAACAAAAAGAGCTAAGTTGATGTGACTTGTTTTTATCATTGTCAAAAAATTCGGATCAGACTAGTTTGTTGGATAAAAAAATGGGTCAACTGATGGTGGGTTTGTTCGGTTTAAAAATATCTATCAAAGAACTTGTGAATTGGCCAAAAAGTTGAAAAATCGATCAAAATAAATTAAAATAAAAATGTTTTGGTTTTTTTAAAAGAAATTTTAGTTCAAAACAATATCATTTTAGCTAAATTTATAAATCCTCATGATAATTATACATGTATTTTAATTTTGTTTCTAATTAAATGTGGTATTGTAATAACTACTATTGTGTGTTTGTATATCATATAAGATTATAAACTTCTTTCATGTATAATAGAGTTATTAGTATGACTATTTGATTATTTTTATTTTAAATTATTTATTTATTTAATTACATATATTTTATTTCTAATATTATATTTTATAATATAAAAGTTATATATTATATTTATTATCAGTTTAAACACAGATGAATCCTCACCACTTTAATCACCGATTCAAGTTTTAAAATATTGATTTTTATACAAATCAAAACATACCAATCAAACTCACTTTTTGGAGAGTTGGTAAATTAATTGGGTTAGTTCATATAACTAAAAAAACATAAAAAATTCATAAATACCCAATATTGCAACTACTTATTAATCAAAATAAATTTATATATCAACTATAGATCATAATAAACTTACAATTATAAATTTTATGACTTCTAAATTATAATAGTTATATAGTAAAAATATTAAAATAAATTTAAAATATAAAAATAGGTTAATCCATATAAACTCACAAATTATGCATGTTGACCCATGTTGAATTAGTTAGGCTCGAAATATTTACTTCTAAATATATTATAAAAATAATGCGAATGGATTAGATGGGTTAACTGATCAAGTTAAAACTACTTTGGAAGGTTTTAGGTTTAAATTTATGACACATAGGGGACAATAAAAGACTTTAAAGATATGAACTAAAAAAGACACTCTTCATGTCTTAAATTCGTAGTTTACTACTAGGTCAAATTCATTATATTGAAGAGGAAAACACATTGTTTCAAGAAGGGATGACAAACTTCTTTATTAGCAAATTGCAATGGTGTTAAATAGAGGGATAAAAAGTTTTGATTAGGGAAAGAGACATAAAGGTTAGGTAAGCAATTCTACTTAAGAAGAAGAAGACACGAATGTTAAAGACGACAAGAAAGTATAAAGATGAAGAGGCTCACAACATTAATGTAACAAAAAATATAACAATGATATGGATGGAGAATGCTTCAAAGCAAAAGAAGTGAAAAATTACAATAAAAACCCAATGTCAAATAATGATAAAAAAACAAGATATAAAAAACGGTATTTAAAGCTTTGTTGTGAGGACTTTAATCAAGTGTTAGCTGTACAAGAGAAATTAACTTTTTCACAATCTATTCTAGGTGCTCATCGTTTTAATGTTGTTGCACAATTGGTGTTTGTGGAATTTCCAAGTTTTGGCAACTAGTTCACTTGAATTAATGATTGTCACGTTAATAAAATGGTATGAGATAAATTAGATCGATCAAGTACTTTGTAACTTGCAGTGTCTTGTTTTATTTTGACAAAGTCACGTTCAGGTGTTGCCAATAGCTGCTTCTAATCATTCACCCATAATTTGAGATGATGTGATTGAAAGACCAATCTTGTAAGGCTATTGTGCAAAACACATAAGATGCATAAGTAACAGGATCATTTTTTTTGGTATAAGAAAAGAGTCAACGACTACATATAACACCATCAAGGTTTGGTACCCCCTTTCATATCATTAACTAACAAAAGTCCAAGACATGCAGTCTAATGTTCAGGTGATGAGCTTGCCTTACCATCCAGTCTGCCACTCTATTGCCTTCCTTATAATTAAATTGTACCTTAGCCGTCCATTCTTTGTCCAGCATATTTTTGATTTGAGAAACTAGATCATGGTAAGGATGGTAGATGTTGCAGCCCTTTATACAATGCTCTACTACGGTATTCGAATATGATTCCATGATGATATCCTTGATATTCATTTCCCAAGCAATTGTGAGGGCTGTAGCTATCCCCCACAACTCTACCTTGGTGATTGAGCAGAGATCCAGATTCCTTATGAAGCCTCTTATCCATCCACCTATTGCATTTCTAAGCACCCCGCCAAAGGAAGCCTCATTGGAGTTAAACGCTAAACCGTCCATGTTGAATTTAAGTTTTTGATTTAGAGGTGGTGTCCATCCTATGTGTTGTAGCTTCACGTTGCTTCCTTTGTATTTTGCCTTTTTCAGATATCCAGTGGGCACACTGTAATAGCCTTAAATTTAAAAAAAATTCTAAATTAAAGAAAATTATGTATAAAAGAGAAGATTCTGAAAATGGAGATAAGAACAGTTGAAAATATGTTTATTTACTTCATGGGTTAAAGAATTACAAAGAAAATATGAGAATTTACGTTTCGTGGCCAAAATACAATATCTTAAAAGTTTTGGGGTCAAAATGTAAATAAGAAAAAATTTGCAAGGACCTCCCTTTAAAATTGAATTTTTGCATAAAGGTCCTCCGGGATATTTTAAGGGCCTCAGCCACTCAAGAAGCAGAAGAATCCAGAATTCTCTCTCTCCTCCAAATTTTCTCTCCCGAAACCTTAAAATTTCTCTCTAAGATTCCACCGCTTCCGGACCTTAGACTTTGAAACTACCACAGTCAATAGATTTAGAACGACGAGAACTATTAATCTATCTGATTGATTTTTAGAGTTTTGACCGGAGGTTTGTCAGAAAGTAGACAAGAAACCCTAAGAAGGTAAGTTCTAAAGTTTATACTTAGAGTTCTTAAATTGAAAATCTAACACCATAGATGGATTTATGAGGTAGAAAAACCTTAGGATAAGAAAATTTTCAGTCATCTGACAATCTTTTGTGCATCATGAACAGTGAATCTGGCAAGCAAAAATAGTGATTCTGACCATGAATAGTACCTCCACAGTTGAGGATATCTGACGTGAAAACCTTGATTTTGTGAGTGAATAATTCTTTTTATGACTTGCCTATACTCTTCTTGATGTTTAATTTTGTATTTGATTATGTTTATAAGATATTTATGCTTTTATATGTTTCTGAAATGCTTTAAAATTATCTGAATTGTTTACAATTTGGAATATAATTCAAAAAGAGTATAGTTTTAAAAATAGATTTCTGAACTTGTGGTATATCTGATTTCACATGTATTTCTCATTAAATGGTGAAATGAATATTTATGCACGTGATATTGATTTATAATGCTATATGATTGCCTCGAGAAAAGGAATGTATATGTGAATAACTCCGATTGAGAAATTTATGACAAATGAGCTATATTGAGATTGAAATTTTCTATTATACTGAAAGCTCTCTGTTTTGAAAGATATGGAATATGTGCATATGATAATTTTGTAGCGGAATCCTATTAGAAACACTATCTGCTAACAGCAAATGATGTTAGCCCTGGTGCACCTTGATACCTCAGCTAGCAAGGGTGGTGCTAGCCTCGTGTGAGGGCCAACACACGGGATATAATATGTGATGGAGAGCGGGATATCTCCTATCTGGGCAAGATGCCATGTGAGATGTGATCTTCCTTTCCTTGCTTTATGCTTGGGGAATTGCTCATATTAGAGTTTCTTCATGTGTCCTCTTGAATGGTGGTAGGGCAAACCTTGGCTGAAATGCTAAGAATAGGCAAATGCTACACCAACAAAGTACAGATGAGATTGAACTCTAATATGGTGGTTCTGATAAGGGATTCTCCTAATATTTTTATAAGAAATGTTTAAAATGCATATCACTATTTGATTATTGATCATATTGTATCATATATAGATACAGGTATCTGAGTTGATTTGAACTAAGAATATTTGTAAATGCGAGTCCTATATGGATGTACTTTTGAACTGTAATTTCTTATATGATAAATTTTAATAAATGAGTACATCCATATGTTGATCTAAGAGGTCATAGGAGATATTATCTGCTCATTGAGTCGTCAAAGTCACTCCACTTTTTACATTTTTCAGATAAAGATACAGAGGTTGGCCCTGTAGCAACGTGATTCGCTAGGTGTTATATTCTCTGGGTGAGCTTACATTGCTTCCAAGGCTAGAAATATTTTAAAATATTATGTCATTGTAATCTAGAGTATGCTCTGAACGCCATAGGCAGTATCCCTGCTTTTGCTGTAATATTGTTAAGTGTAGCTTTGATATGTATAATTAGCTATACTAGAAACTTGTAAACGTATGATTTTTGTCTAATATGAGATGTTGTGAGCCGTATGTAAATAAATAAGTGGTGAAGTTTTCTGATAGATGTGTTATTCGCGCTCCATTAAGTTGGAGCGTGACAAGTTGATATTAGAGAATTAGGTTTTCCTATGGCTATTAGAGCAATGGATTCTTTAGTAGGACCTTTAGTATGAATATGAGCTGGACATATTTATACTTCAAGTGTTGCTGAAGGATTTTATAGAATATTAACTTCCTTTCCATTCAAAGTTTGTTAAAGTTCCTAGTATAAGGATTGATTAAATATTATGGTATCTTAAAAAGTTATTTTGTTCTGTATAGTCAATGATGCCACCAAGAACTAGAGCGGTTACTAGAGAAGTTGTAGATTGTGCACCCTCTACAGAAGATTCTGCATAATCTACACCAGTACAAAGAGGTCGTGGTAGAGGCCGACCTAGAGGAAGCGACAGAGGTCGAGAGCGTGCACGGGGTATGAAAACCCCTAGACAATATGAACAGACCCATGTGTCTGATAAAGTTCCTGAGGATAGAGTAGAACCCCCTCAAGAGCCACATGATAGAACAACTGATATGATTGCTGATATACATAGGAGTTTAGAGACATTGATTGGATTTATAGTAGAACAGGGCAGAAGGAAAGGCCAGCCACCAGAAAATGTTCCTTAAGTGAAAGAACTGGGAAGAACAGCTGAGTAAGAGGATAAGCTTACAAGGATTGAGGTGTCATTACCGTAATTTCTTAAGTTGAAACCCTCGACTTTCTCTGGGTCAGATGTCCAGGAAGACCCACAGATATTCATTGGTTTTATGGAATGAGTTCTCAGAGTTTTGGGGTGTTCTAGTAGAAGATCTGTTGAACTTGTGTCTTTTCAACTATCAGATGTGGCTCAAGTTTGGTTTAAGACACTTGTACAAAGACAGACAGTTATTTTACCACCAATGGAGTGGGAAAAATTTAAAGAAGCATTTATGAATCGTTTTCTGCCAATGAGTGAAAGGGATAAGAGGGCCAGAGAATTCGAAGAACTAAGACAAAAACCGAACATGACAGTTTCTGAATATGACATTCGTTTTACTCGGTTGTCCAGATATGCACCATATCTGGTTCTTACTGAAAAGATAGAATTAAGAGGTTTGTTTTGGAATTGATACGCCCATTGTTTAAATTGTTAGGTCCTCAGATGAATCACTTTCAACTTATTCAACAGCTATGGACTGTACTAGAATGATGGAAACACGAGAATAAGCAGATATAGAAGGTCTAAGGAGAAGAAAAATAGAGCGAGATGGTAATGTTCAGACAAGTTATAATCCTAATTTCAAAGAATCAAGATTCTAAAACCCACAACGTTTTACTCAAACAGGATCTGGTAGCTCTAATCAGATATCAATTAATATCAATAAGCAAAGAATGAATCAAAAGGATATGAGACCTGTTATTTAGAAGGATTCAAGATCAATTCCGTTATGTCCTATTTGTGGCAAGCCTTATACTGGACAGTGTCGCAGAGAAACTGGTGCATGTTTTAAGTGTGAACAAATAGGTCATTTGATGAGGAATTATCGACAATTATGAAGTTTTAGTCAAGCACCAGTACAACCAGCTTCACCCCCTGTATCTGTACCAGCACGACTAAATAGAGCAACTTTAGTTCAAGTGTGTAGTGGTGGAACTAGTAGAGGATCGGGAAGTCGAGACTAAAAACAAGCTCAAATTTTTTCCTTGACACGACAAGATGCTTATGACTCAAATGTAGTTATGATAGGTACATTATCAGTATGTTCCCATAAAGCATATGTCCTGTTCGATCTTGGTTCTACTCATTCTTATATATCACATTGCTTTGCTAAGAAATTGGATAGAGATCCTACTAGTTTGCATTGTTCGTTCATGGTTGCTACTCTAATGGGAGAATTCTTACTAGTAAATGATGTGTATAAATCATGCGAGATTTCGATAGAAGATAAGGAAACTTTTGTAGATTTGATAGTTCTAGATATGGTAAACTTTGATGTGATATTGAGAATGGATTGGTTGTCATCATACCATGTCATTTTGGAATATCATTTTAAGGTGATTAAATACAATATTCCTGAAGAATTTTCTTTCTTCATACAAGGAGACCATAGTGAGGTATCCAGTAATCTAATCTTTACTTTAGCATACTATAAGTTATTACAAAAAGGTGCCTAGGATATTTGGTAGTGGTGGAAAATGTTGATATAAAATATACCAATGTAAATTAAGTTCTAGTGGTTAGAGATTTTTCTGATGTAATTCCTGAGAAATTTTTGGGATTACCCCGAAACGATAAATATAATTTGGTATTGATTTATTTTCTGGAACCTAACCAGTGTTTATATTTCCATATAGAATAGCACCCACTGAACTTAAGGAACTGAAAAAGAAATAGTTACAAAACATGTTAGACAAGGGATTTAAATGCCCTAGTATTTTTTATTGGAGTGCTCTAGTTCTATCTGTGAGATCGTTATGATTATGCATAAATTATAAACAGTTAAATAAGATGACAATGTGGAATAAATACGCATTACCTCATATAGATGATTTGTTTGACTAGCTACATGGTGCTCAACGTTTTTCAAAATCTGAATTGATTTAAGATATGGATATCATCAATTAAGGATAAGGGCAGAGGATAATTGAAAATTTTCTTTTAGGACTCATTATGGGCATTATGAGTTTTTGGTGATGTTATTTAGTTTGACAAATGTCCTAACTGCATTTATGGACTTAATGATTAGAGTATTTAAACTATTCTTGGATAAATTTATTATTGCCTTTATTAAAGAAATATTAATATGTTTCGAGAGTACAGAGGATCATAACCAACATTTAAAGATAGTTTTACCAACTTTAAGGGAGTATGGTTGGTAAGGTTGATATCCAAGTTGACTCTAAGAAAGTAGAAGTGGTACAACAATGGCTATGTTTTACTACATTTAAAGATGAAGATCCAAATCTAATTTGCGCTTCCTGTGGTTGTCTGTCATCCATTCTATTTGAACCATAGTTGGATCAGGTACATGAACATATGCTTGTAAAGCATCAATCAACTCCTCAGCATTTGAAGCCGATACGAGAATTCATCGTGCTGAGTGTGAGATGAACCTTTGTTCCACAGTTTGATTAAGAAAAGATAACAGACCATCAAAGAAATGATTAACATTTAACAAACCTATAGGTTTGTGATGCATATTTAGTTGTGCCCAAGAGACTATTTGAAAAATCTCTTTTAAAGTACCAAAACTCCTTGGTAAGGTAATGAAGGCATCAGTATTGCTCATCATTCTAGCCATGCGCTCATGCATGGACCTACCTTAAATTCTTCTTCAATTGTCTTCCCTATGACGTTGGATGCACCTAGAGCTGTAGGAATAATACCTAGAACTTGACATCCTCCTGTATATGTAGTTGTAGACACGCACTCCATTAACCCACGGTTACCTCTACCATATTCTAAATGAATCTTTCTCCTAGCCAGCACCATACCTAGATTTTATGTTAATTTCACATACTCTTTATCTTTTCCAGGACTAGAACCACAAAAGACACAAATATTTTGAAACTTATGGAATGCGGTTCCCTCCATAGTTGCACACACCCTAACTTTGAGTATGAAAGTAAAAATACTAACATGTGCATTTATAGAACTCAGAGAAGGGCATACTTACAATAGTTATGCGAATAGGCCAGACATAATTAAAATAGCTATGTGAATAGTTGGTGGATATCAGTTAAATTGAAGGTGAAAATTTCAAAAAAATGGCGGAAAACATATATATGTATAGTAGTTGTGATCGTGGTTCATATTCAGCACATAAAGAGAATAAGGTTAAGATATCACCAGAAATTTATCTGTTCCTTGTTGTCCTTGATAAAACATTGATGTCTTGATTCTTGTAGGAAAGTTGTAGGCGATAGGCGTAATTATAAAAAAAAGGAGAGTGAAAATGCGAACCAGTTAATTGTTGGAGAGGGACAGTCAAATGATTTATTTTATTTTTCCAATGTTCTTGCCAGTCAACTATTGGTATTATTAAGTCGGCTAGCTATTTTGAAATTTTTTAATTTGGACTGGTTATTTTACAGTTGATTGATTACATCTATTTTGAAATAATCAACTGCATCCTACTAGTTAACTACGTATTCTTTGTTTTTTACAAACTTTTATAAGCTCAAAAATGTTTTTTTTCCATCGAATACCAATAGCTTTAAAGTAGATTTTGGTACATATATTCAAAACTTGTGGCCATCGATTTTTTCCAAAATAATAGTTAGATTTTGTTTACAGATTTTCAAGAATTATGACCACCGATTTTAATTTTCTTTCAATACTTTGTTCAAACTTTTGACTTCCTATTTTGGCACCATGCTCTATTATGTATTCCGCATTTTTTGTTGTATCGTCTTACATTAATATTTGGCATTAAATGCAAAGTTCTTTTCCCTCATTAAAAGAAAAGTTAATTTATTTTCTTTGAAACTCAGTTATTATGATGTCCAAGTGGTTAGTAGGTTAAAGTAATGAAAAGTTTGAAAGGAATAGACGGATGATGGCTTTATGGTGTTTTAACGAATGTAATCAAGTGAATTAGTGGTGTTGAAGTACTTGAGAAATAAAATACAGGAAGTAGGATTTAAATTAATCTTTGAACTCTTAATTTAGAAATATGGAGAATATTTTGAGGATCATGTCCGAAAATAATGTGAGTGATCAAGATATTTGTGTTAAGAGTTTATACCATGCTAAATTGAGTCTAGTGTCTAGGAATTTTGAGATTGGGCAAGCGGGTATGTGTACCTGATAAACAAGAACTTCAGAAAGAAATTTTAGAGGAAGCCCATAAATCCATATATACCATTCATCCCGGAGTAACTAAAATGTGTAAGGATTTAAAAGAAATTTATTGATGGGAAGGTATGAAGAAAGACATAGTGGATTATGTGTCTTGATACTTAACATGGTCGTAGGTAAAAGCAGAACATCAAATGCCTACAGGACCACATCAGCAGATAGAGATACCTGAATGAAAATGGGAAAAAATAACTATGGATTTTGTTACAGGGGTACCAAGAACACCAAATGGGTTTGATTCAATATGGGTGATCATTGATAGGTTGACCAAGTCAGCACATTTCTTACCAGTGAAAGCCACATACAATGTAGCTTAGTATGCAAGTTTATATTTGAATGAAATAGTGACACTTCATGGAGTGCCAATATCAATTATTTCTAATCGATGACCACAATTCATAGCTCATTTTTGGAGAGCTTTTCAAGAAGCTTTGGGCACGAAGTTAAATCTCAGTACTGCATTCCATCCTCAAACAGATGGACAGTCTAAGCGAACCATTTAAATATTGGAAAACATGCTTCATGTAACGCCCCCAATTTACGTTACGTAAAATAAACATTATTTTTAAATTATTATTTCCGCAATAAGGTATTTTTCATAAAGATACATAATTAAATTCTTTATCATGGGAACAGATATATATATATAGGATCTCTCATGTATGCACAATATACAGACAAAGTCTATAAACATCAAAGTACAGCAGAAACGGGGATCCTGCCGTTTAGAGCAATCGAAAATACAAACACAGTATAATTCAAAGACCGTAAATCTTGGAAGCAACGTTGACTCACCTAGAGAATATATCACCTATCTGCCGAATCAGACTCTGATATTCTTATATGAAAAATGTGGAAATATCATGTAGTGAGTTTGACAACTCAGTGAACAAATAATTTCTCCTATGACCTCTTAGGTCAGCATATGGATGTACTTATATTTTAAAATGAGTCACATAGAAAACCATATGCACCATGGTATGATCATTAAACAAATGTTGTTATGCTCAGTTGTATAAGCTATAGTAAAATATTATGATTTGGAGATAAAATCATCAATTTTAATGCACCTGCCTCACTAGGTGGTCTGGCTCACTTAATTTAAAAATGACTTGTCTCACTCAGCGATCTGGTCAACCCACACACTCAATTTAAAAATGACCTGCCTGACTAGGCGATCTGATCAATCCACACACTCAATGTAAAATGACCAGCCTTACTCAACGTCTAATCAATGCAATTTGTTATATGCATAGTGACCTCGACCACAGTCACAATAAGTGATCAGGGAATGTGAGTACATCACCCTCCTGCCTCCCCTCCACATTACCACTGTCACCCGGTTGGAGCGGCCCTCCCCCGACTCACTCAGGCTAATAGGGTGTCCCCTATTCGGTACCATCACAAGCCATACAACCAGCCGATATTCATCAATACATATAAATACATGTAAAATTATCAAGCAACTCGCCATGAGCTTTACACTTGCCATTCAATCTCATTTATAATATGACATGCATCATTTGCACAAGTATATAGCTTTACAAATCAATGCATCGTGTACATAATATTCACTTTATCAAATAATGATAAATATATTTAGAACCACATATTCAATGAGTTCCAAAATCCATTTCTAAAATCATACTCTTCTTGAACTATGTGCCAGTTTGTAAGTATAACAGATATTTTAGCACATTTAATAAACATATAATAGCATAAATAATTTATAAACAGAAACAATAATACATTTATAGTTCAAAAAAAGCATGGGGCAAGTCACAAAAAGAATTATCTACTCACAGGGTAGGGCTCTTGGTTGGACAGCCCTAAAATGTACTTTTCCAAGTAAAATTTGACCAATTAGACCTTTAAAACGTGTCCGGAGGATCCAAAGATTTATAAAATGACTCTGGGAGCTTAATCACTATTTATCGGGAAAAATACTCTTCACTCACCGAAAAACACTATTTACCCACCGAAAATTACTATTCACGATGAACAAAAAAATGTCAGATGGTCGAAAATATTTATATCTTAAAATTTATCTAACTCCTGAATCCATTTACGGTGTTAGAATTTCAATTAGAGGTCTTTAAGTAAAAGTTTCAGAATTTACTTTTTTCTGATATTTTTTCCTTCAGATTTACGACGATTCAACTGCTGATTTGAAAAATTAATCGGTCAAAACCGTAGTATTCTTCATCCTGAATCCAATAGCACCCTCAGTTTTGAGATCGAAAGCCAATAGGCACTCCAAATTTAGAGAGAAAGTTGAAGGTTACTATTTAATCACTATTCATCCGTTTTAATTTTTTTTCTCAAAATTCTGGCCTCCGTCTCCTTGATTCTTGATTCTCCTTTCCTTTTTCATTGTTTTGTTTTGTTTTTTTTTATAATAATTATTATTATTTAATAATTTAATAATTGAATAATAGAATTTTCTTTTAAATAAATTTATATAAATTCTGTTTTTCATCCTAAAATATCTCAAAAATTTCTAAAAATTTCCATTCCCATAAACCTTTAGTTAAACTTTCAAATCATGATTTTTCTTAATAATAATCATAATAAAACAAATCTCAAAATAAATATCTTTATACATAATAAAAGAAAGAATATTTCTAAAAATAAAACAAAATTTATTAAAGGCCAATATAATTATTTTAAGCAAAACATTAATTATTTTAATTAAAAATTTACTTTCTTTTAGCAGAACATAATCATTTTTAAACAAATAAAAATTTTTTTTTTTATAACAAAACATTATTATTGAAAAACAAAAATTACGGGATGTTACATTCTTCCCCCTTAAGAAATTTGGTCCCCGAATTTCAGCCTATCCTACTACATGTAGGGAATGAAATCAAGGCATAATTTGGAGTTACCAACCTTATTACTCAAATAATTGGGGATATTTTTTCTGTATAACATCTTTACTTTTTAAAATGTCTCTTCACTTGAGTGATTTTACCATATAACTTAACCATAGGAATTTCTTTCATCCATAAGTTCTTCACTTATCAATCAACAATAAACATCAATTGTACCCATAGTTAAGCCAAATTTTTGTCCAATTGAATTTTTTGAAATTAGGTAACATAAGAAGAATCTAATATGTACTTATTTTGAAACCTCATTACCTCTTTCATTGGTGATTTCTTCAAAAATATGTGGTCACCAACTGATAATTTCTAGTGCTCAAAATTCATGATTCCTTTAGACTTTTGGCATGTATTGAATTATTTGTATTCCTTTTCTAATCAATTTCACTTTATATCCTCAAGCTCACATGGATATATCTATGGATCGATATTAGAAAACACACTCATAAAAGAAAATACTCACATCCATATTGGGGTAACTATATTTTCTTATTTCATACTTCTATCAAGTCATCTTTGATTCTCACATGTCAACATCATCCCATGAATATCATCATCTTAATCTATTATCTATTTTTATCCTAAAATCCATTAATCAATATGTTAAACATACGTAGCAATAACTCCATCAATCCTTTTATAACATTTATGTACTATTGGCACATGTCTAATAATTCTACTTACCTCATCACAGTAACTCTATACCTTCTTATTAACACCAATAAATTCATTATCAAAAATTTCAAGCCTTTCTCTATCATATCCAAAAGCACATCATTCTAACTTATGTCAATCCCATTTAATTCAGCCAATCATTTCAAGAAAATTTTTCTCAACAATTACTCATACATGAATTCTCAATTTTAACATAATTCGCATCCTAGATACTAGATTCTATTTAGTATAATATAAATTTTTAACACAAATATCTTAATCACTTACATTATTTTCGGACATGATTCTCTTAGTATTCTCCATATTTCCAAATTAAGAGTTCAAAGATTAATTTAAATCCTACTTCCCATATTTTATTCCTCAAGAACTTCAACACCACTAAGTCTCTTGATTACATTCATCAAAACACCATAAGATCATCATCCGTCCACTCCATTCAAAATATCTATTACTTTAACCTACTAACCAATTTGACACCATAATAATTGAGTTTCAAAGAAAAGAAATTAGCCTTCCTTATAATATGGAAAAAAGAGTCTTACATTTAATACCAAATATTAATGTAGGACAATGCAACAGAAAATGTGGAATACTTAATAGAGCGTGGTGCCAAAATAGGAAGTTAGAAATTTGGACAAAGCATTGAAATATAATTAAAATTGGTGGCCATAATTCTTGAAAATCTGTAAACAAAAATCTAGCTGTTATATCGGCAAAAATTGGTGGCCGCAAGGTTTGAATATACGTGCCAAAATCTACTTTAAATCTGTTGGTATTCGGTGGAAAGATAGCACATGAAAAAAATATATTTCTGAGCTTATAAAAGCCTGTGAAAATCGAAGAATATGTAGTTAACTGGTAGGATGCAGTTGATTGCTTCAAAATAGATGTAATCAATCAACTGTAAAATAATCAGTCTAAATTAAAAATTTTCAAAATAGCTAGTTGACTTAATAACACCAATATTCGATTGGCAAGAACATTGGGAAAATAAAATAAATCATTTGATTGTCCCTTTTCAACAACTAACTTGTTTGCATTTTCAGTCTTTTTTTTTTACAATTACACCTATTACTTACAACTTTCCTACAAAAATCAAGACATCAATGCTTCATCAAGAACAACAAGGAAAAGACTAATTTCTGGTGATATCTTAACCTTATTCTCTTTATATGCCTAATATACGCGACTATCACAACTATTGTACATATACATGCTTGCCGTCATTTTTGAAAATTTCACCTTTAATTTAGCTAATATCCACCAATCACTCACATATTGTTCTAATTATTCCCAGCTTATTCACATAGCTATCAGAAGTATGCCATTCTCTGAGTTCTATAAATGCACACGTTAATTTCTTTACTTTCATATTCCAAGTTAAGGTGTGTGCAGCTATGGAGGGAATCGCATTTCGTCAAGTTTGAAATATTTGTGTCTTTTGTGGTTGCAGTCCTAGAAAAGATGGAGAGTATGTGAAAGCTGTACAAAACCTGGGTATGATACTGGCCAGGAGAAAAATTTATTTAGTCTATGGTGGTGGTAACCGTAGATTAATGGGGTGTGTGTCCACAGCTGCCCATATAGGAAGATGCAAAGTTCTAGGTATTATTTCTACAGCTCTAACTGCATCTAACATCTTAGGAAAGATAATTGGGGAAGAGTTTAGGGTAGCTTCCATGCATGAGCGCATGGCTAGAATGATGAGCAATGTTGATGCCTTCATTGCCTTACCACGGGGTTTTGGTACTTTAGAAGAAATTTTTCAAATAGTCTCTTGGGCACAACTAAATATGCATCACAAACTGATAGGTTTGTTAAATGTTAACCACTTCTTTGATGGTTTGTTGTCTTTCCTTGATCATGCTGTAGAATAAAGATTCATCTCACACTCAGCACGACGAATTCTCATCTCGGCTTCAAATGCTAAGGAGTTGATTGATGCTTTACAAGCATATGTTCATGTACCAGATCCAACTATGACTCAAATAGAATGAACGGCAGACAACCGCAGGAAGCGCAAATTGGATTTGGATCTTCATCTTTAGATGTAGTAAAATGTAGTTATTATTGTACCATTTTTACTTTCTTAGAGTCTACTTGGATACCATCTTTACCAACCATACTCCCTTAGAGTTGGTAAAACTATCTTTGAATGTTGCTTATGATCCTTTAAACTTTTAAATATTTTTGTATATCATCAATAAATATCATAACAAGTTGATTCAGGGATGACCTAATTACTACTCATTAAATCTATAAATGCAGTTAGGATATTTGTCAAACTACATAACATAACCAAGGACTCATAATGCCCATAATAAGTCCTAAAAGAAAATTTGTGTACATCCTCTTCTCTTATCCTCAATTACCGTTACTTATATCTCAAATCAATTTTTGAAAAACATTGAGCACCTTGTAACTGATCAAACATATCATCTATACGAGGTAATGGGTATTTATTCCACACTGTCATCTTATTCAACTGTCTATAATTTATACATAGTCATAGTGATCCATCTTTCTTTTTTACAGATAGAACTAGAGCACTCCAAATAAAAGTACTAGGGCATTTAAATCCCTTATCTAACAAGTCTTATAACTATTTTTTTTTAAATTCAATCGATATCATTCTATATAGGGATATAGATACTAGTTGGGTTCTAAGAAGTAAATCAATATCAAATTCTAGTCAGGGGTACTCTAGGTAATTCTTTTGAAAATACATCAGGAAATTTTTTAACTACTGGAACCTGATCTACATTAATATACTTTATATCAATATCTCTCACCACTGCCAAATATCCTTAGCACCCTTTTTTTTGTAATAACTTATGGTCGCTAAAGGTGAAATTAAATTACTGGGTACTTGCTTTGATGATTGCTCACTATTTGCAACTCCTTTACTAACATTTTCTGCTATTGATGACATCTTCATACTGTATCAGTTAGATCGCACTTCAAAACACTTAAACAAATTCAACCTATTGTGACTTTATTCTTTAACATGCTTATGCACTATCTTAACAATCAATCATGGAAAACTTATGTCTATTCAAGAGCCCTTCACATTAATTACCCATTTTGCATACCTTAAATTTTAAATTTCCATGAGTAAACCTTCCTTTATCATAATGCTTATACATAGTATTATTGAAAACCAAACTGTCTTCGAATTCCTTATATCAACAAAATATATCATTGAAAATATTATCTTCATAGATTCTCTGCTCTCAAAGTCAATCCAACCCACAACTTACCAAATCCATTTATATATATAGATTCCAACTCATCCATCCAAAAATAGATTTAAATCTATTTTCAAAACACTCACTTTATTTCAAATCATTATCTTAGAGTTAACAATTCTGATCACATCATAACCCACGATCAATATTATATTAGCCATTCGTCATATTGTTTCACATAAGCAAATCAAACAATCAATTCAAACCTTCTTGACATCCAAACAAGCCATTACCTTTGTAATCAGATGGAATCTTCTTGTGTTCAGCTAATTTATTTGTATTTTTTTATCCTTATACCCAAGAGGGTTCTCTTTATCACTTTTCATCAAAATAAGTTCAAAAGCTGAACTGGTAGTCCACACTCAGAAGGCACCATCTAGGACATACGCATCGATGCTTAAACATCACATACCTAAAAATAAGAGTCAGAAAAGAGAAGAGGATGACACCCTATAGAATTCCACAACAGCACCGTGAATATAAATATGTCTGCAGTTACATACCCATACTCAAAGTCCTATTACAGAATTCTTTGCTCTGTTAGCCACAGAGAAACTTAATGCTCTGATACCAACTTGTAACGCCTGCAATTTACGTTACGTAAAATAAACTTTTTTTTTAAATTATTATTTCCACAATCAGATATTTTTCATAAAGATACATAATTAGATTCTTTATCATGGGAACAGATATATATAGGATCTCTCATGTATACACAATATACAGACCAAGTCTATAAACATCTATATAATGCTCTGATACCTGTAGCGTTCAGAGCACTCTAAAATACAAACACAATATAATTTAAAGAATGTGAGTCTTGGAAGCAACGTTGACTCACCTAGAGAATATATCACCTATCTGTCGAATCAGACTCTGATATTCTTATTCGAAAAATGTGGAAATATTGTGTAGTGAGTTTGACAATTCAGTGAGCAAATAATTCCTCCTATGACCTCTTAGGTCAGCATATAGATGTACTTATATTTTAAAATGTGTCACATAGAAAATACAGTTCAGAAGTACATTCATATAAGACCCGTATTTCAAATATTCTCAAATCAAAGGATATTCAGATATCCAAAACCATATGCACCATGGTATGATCATTAAACAAATGTTGTTATGCTCAACTACATAAACTATAGTAAAATATTATGATTTGGAGATAAAATTATCAATTTTAATGCACCTGCCTCACTTGATGGTCTAGGTCACTTAATTTAAAAATGACCTGCCTCACTCGGCGATCTGGTCAACCCACACACTCAATTTAAAAATGACCTACTTCACTCGGCGATCTGGTCAACCCACGCACTCAATGTAAAATGACCTGCCTCATTCGGTGTCTGGTCAATGCAATTTGCTATACGCACAGTGACCTCGACCACAGTCACAATAAGTGATCAGGGAATGTGAGTACATCACCCTCCTACCCCCCCTCCACATTACCATTGTCACTTGGTTGGAGTGGCCCTCCCCTGGCTCACTCAGGATAATAGGGCGTCCCCTATTTGGTACCGTCACAAGCCATACAACCAGCCGATATTCATCAATACATATAAATACATGTAAAATTATCAAGAAACTCGCCATGAGCTTTACGCTTACCATTCAATCTCATTTATAATATGACATGCATCATTTTCACAAGTATATAGCTTTACAAATCAATGCATCGTGCACATAATATTCACTTTATCAAATAATGATAAATACATTTAGAACCACATATTCAATGAGTTCCAAAATCCATTTCTAAAACCATACTCTTTTTGAACTATGTGCCAGTTTGTAAGTATAACAGATATTTTAACACATTTAATAAACTTATAATAGCATAAATAATTTATAAACAGAAACAATAATACATTTATAGTTCAAGAAGAGCATGGGGCAAGTCATAGAAAAAATTATCTACTCACAGGGTAGGGCTCTTGGTTGGACAGCTGTAAATGTACTTTTTCAAGCCGAATTTGACAAATTAAACCTCAAAAACATGTCTGGAGGGTCCAAAAATTTTAAAAATGACTCCGAGAGCTTAGTCACTATTCACCGCCGGAAATCACTACTCATGACGAACCAAAAACTGTCAGATGGTTGAAAATATTCATATCCTAAGATTTATCTAGCTCATGAATCCATTTACGGTGTCAGAATTTCAATTAGAGGTCTCTAAGTAAAAGTTTCAAAATTTACCTTTTTATGAATTTTTCTACTTCAGATCTATGGCGATTCAACGGCTGATTTGAAAAATTAATCGGTCAAAACCGTAGTATTCTTCGTCCTGAATCCAATAGCACCCTCAGTTTTGAGATTGGAAGCCAATAGGCACTCCAAATCTAGAGAGAAAGTTGAAAGTTATTATTTAATCACTATTTATCCGTTTCAATTTTTTTCCCCAAAATTCTGGCCTCCGTTTCCTTGATTCTTGATTCTCCTTTCCCTTTTCATTATTTTGTTTTGTTTTTTTATAATAATAATTATTATTTAATAATTTAATAATTGAATAATAGAATTTTCTTTTAAATAAATTTATATAAATTCTATTTTTCATCCTAAAATATCCCAAAAATTTCTATTCCCATAAACCTTTAGTTAAACTCTTAAATCATGATTTTTCTTGATAAAAATCGTAATAAAACAAATTTCAAAATAAATATTTTTATACATAATAAAAGAAAGAATATTTCTAAAAATACAACAAAATTTATTAAAGGCCAATATAATTATTTTAAGCAAAAAAATAATTATTTTAATTAAAAATTTACTTTCTTTTAGCATAACATAATCATTTTTAAATAAATAAAAATATATTTGTTTATAAAAAAACATTATTATTGAAAAACAAAAATTACGGGATGTTACACTTCGGGCTTGTGTTTTAGATTTTGAAGGTAGTTGGGAAGAATTTCTGCCTTTAGTTGAATTTGCTTATAACAATAGTTATCAAGCTAGTATACAAATGGCTCCTTTTGAGGCATTATATGGTAGATGTTGCCGTTCTCCGATTGGATGGTTTGAGATGGGCGAAGCTAAGATTTTAGGGCCTGATTTGGTACAAAATGAACTTGACAAGGTAAAATTGATTAAGAAAAGGTTATTAGCAGCCCAAAGTAGATAAAAAACCTGTGTTGATAATAGACGTCGACCATTGGAATTTACCATAGGTGAACATGTTTTTCTGAAAATATCTCCCATGAAAGGAGTTGTAAGATTTGGGAAGAAAGGGACGTTAAGTCCATGGTACATAGGACCATTTGAAATTTTTAATAGGATCAGCCTAGTAGCTTACGTTTGGCTTTGCCACCTGAATTGGGTAATGTTCATTCAGTCTTTTATGTGTCTATGCTACGAAAGTACTTACCGGATCCTACACATGTTATACAATGTCCACATATTCAATTACAGGAAGATTTAACTTATGAGGAACAATCAATAACGATAGTGGACATATGAGTAAAGAAGTTGCGTTCGAAAGAAATACCTACAGTCAAAGTGATATGGAAAAATCACTCCTTTGAGGAGGCTACTTGAGAAAGAGAGGATGACATGCGCGCCAGATACCCACTTCTTTTTGAATCATGAGGTTAGTTTTATTGTAAATATAGAGATGAAATTTGGGGACCGAATTTCTTGAAGGGAGGAAGAATGTAATAGCCTTAAATTTAAAGAAAATTCTAAATTAAAAAAATTTCTGTATAAAAGAGAAAATTTTGAAAATGGAGATAAGAACAGTTGAAAATATGTTTATTTACTACATGGGTTAAAAAATTACAAAGAAAATACGAGAATTTACGTTTCGGGGCCAAAATATAATTTCTTAAAAGTTTCGGGGTCAAAATGTAAATAATAAAAAAATTTGCAAGGACCTCCCTCTAAAATTGAATTTTTCCAGAAAGGTCCACCAAGATATTTTAAAAGCCTTAGCCACTCAAGAAGTAGAAGAATCTGGAATTCTCTTTCTCCTCCAAATTTTCTATCCCGAAACTTTAAAACTTCTCTATAAGATTCCACCGCTTCCGGACCTCGGACTTCGACTCCACCACTGTCAATAGATTTAGAACGACGAGAACTATTAATCTGTTCGATTGATTTTTAGTGTTTTGACCGGAGGTTTGTCAGAAAGTAGACAAGAAACCCTAAGAAGGTAAGTTCTAAAGTTTATACTTAGAGTTATTAAATTGAAAATCTGACACAATAGATAGATTTATGAGGTAGAAAAACCTTAGGATAAGAAAATTTTCAGTCATTTAACAATCTTTTGTGCGTCATGAACAGTGAATCTGGTGGGTATAAATAGTGATTTCGACCGTGAATAGTACCTCTACAGTTGAGGATATCCGACTTGGAAACCTTGATTTTGTGAGTGAATAATTCTTTCTATGACTTGCCTATACTCTTCTTGATGTTTAATTGTGTATTTGATTATGTTTATAAGATATTTACACTTTTATATGTTTCTAAAATGCATTAAAATTATCTGAATTGTTTACAATTTGAAATATAATTCAAGAAGAGTATAGTTTTAAAAATGGATTTCTAAACTTGTGGTATATCTGATTTCACATGTATTTCTCATTAAATGGTGAAATAAATATTTATACACGTGATATTGATTTATAATGCTATATGATTGCCTAGAGAAAATGCATGTATATGTGAATAACTCCGATTGGGAAATTTATGACAAATGAGCTATATTGAGATTGAAATTCTATATTATACTGAAAGCTCTGTTTTGAAAGATATGGAATATGTGCATATGATAATTTTGTAGAGGAATCATATTAGAAACACTGTCTGCTAATAGTAAGTGATGTTAGCCCTGGTGCATCTTAATACCTCAGCTAACAAGTGTAACATCCCTAATTTCATTTCTTTTATTGATAAAAATACATAAATATTTAATTAAGGAAATAAAATTTATTAGACAATATTTTAGATATCTAAGGAAATATAATCCTTAGAAATTTTTTACCTTATGTATATGCATAGAAAATGTTTCTAACATTAAGAGAACAAATAAAGAGGGAAAACCTAATAGGAAAAAAAATTAGGAATAACATACTAAAGAGATGCAAAATTCTTGGATAAAGAAGATAAATTTTTATAAATAAGTAAATGTCTTAAAATTTCAAGAACATTGGATTATGGTAATTTTTCCTAATTCAAGAACTAGAGTTACTAAGTTTAAAATCTTTACCCATACATTGGGCTTTTACCTATGGACACTTCATATAGAGTTTTTCCACTTCACATAAGTTTCTAGCAAGCCCATTGGATAACTTAAGCAAGAAATAAAACATAGACTTGGACTAGGATATAGTAATTGGACCAATAGCTCAAAAATTATGAAAATGTGACCAAACCCTCCAAGAAAGGTAGAATTTTATCCAAAGCAAAGAAAATGGGTAGGAATAAGCCCATAATGGGTAGGAATTACCCCAAATCCAAGAGGAAAAATAAAATAAAATAAATTAGGTGATGATATAATAATGTAATAATAATAAAGATTAGGTTACATGGCATTAAGACAAAAATTTAGCAAGTGGTGTGATTCTACATTCATAATTTTGGCAAGTGGCATGATAATACAAGGCTTTAGGACAAAAACATCTATATCCTACACTCATAATTTTAGCAAGTGGTATGATAATACATGGCATTAGGACAAAATATTCCTATCCCACACAAATAATATCAACCAAATAATAGAGATTCAAGGGCTAGAAATTTGCCACCTAAAAAGGCAAACCTATCATACTTGTTTAAGACAAAAGAAAATGGAAATGAATCCCTAAATCAAAGGGACCTTGTCCCTTATCTTAAGAACATATCATCATAATTTTCAAAATACAAATCTCCTTTTCTTATGCATATCTTGACTAAGGAAGAGGAAGACAAGAACATAAGTTGTTTGTTTTCCAAAAATTCAACAAAGTGTATCCTAATTGTGATAAGGTAGACCCATGATAATAAAATGTGTATTATTTGGTGGTCTATTTAAGCAAAACCCACCCCTACAACATTTTAATTTTGTCCAAGTAAGGAAGAGAGAGAAATAGAAGCAAGGTAGATTGAGGAAAAAAGAGAAAGAGAGGAGAAGAAAGGAAGGAAGAAGAAGAAGTTTAGAAGGCTAAGTACTCAAGGTAAGTTACCTTAATCTCTACTTGAATCCATTTTTCTTCTTCATCCTTGAGGTTCAAAAACTCACCCTCCTTCTCTTACCTAAGCTGCTAGAAAAGCTAAGGGAAGGGAGGAATCTTGCTACTTCTTTCAAGCGGAAACAAGAAAACCAATTCACTAAGTGAGCTAGGGAGATTCTTAGGTAAGTTTAACAATATTTCTTTTCGAAGAAATTTTTTTGAAATTTGTAACATCTATATGGGAATTTGATCTTAGAACTTTGATGATTAGTCATGGATGTTGCTTTATCATGTTACATATTGATCTTGCATGTGATGTATGTTTGAATACTTAGGCTGGCTTAGATAGTTCTGCATAGGTATGACTATGGGTGGTAAAACTTTAAGCTTCTATTTTTTAATTTCTGGGACCATTCTGTAAGGAATTAAAATAACTTGTTAACATAACAATTATAGATATATATCTCACGGATTTTTAGCAACTGGAATCACTCAATTTGGAGTCCATATGAGGTAGATATGGTCCGATTTGTTAGCAAAGGTCAAAAAATGGTTAATCAGGGAAGAATATGTTAGAAAAGCTTCTACTTTTGAATTTCTGGGACCATTCTGTAAGGAATTAAAATAACTTGTTAACATAAAAATTATAGATATATCTCTCACGGATTTTTAACAACTAGAATCACTCAATTTGGAGTCCATATGAGGTAGATATGGTCTGATTAGTAAGTAGTGTACAGAAAATGATTAATCAGGGAAGAATCTGTTAGGAAAGCTTCTGTTTTTGAATTTCTGGGACCATTCTGTAAGGAATTAAAATAACTTGTTAACATAACAATTATAGATATATGTCTCACGGATTTATAGCAACTAGAATCACTCAATTTGGAGTCCATATGAGGTAGATATGGTCCGATTAGTTAGCAAATGTCAGAAAATGGTTAATCAAGGAAGAATCTGTTAGAAAAGCTTCTATTTTTGAATTTATGGGACCATTCTGTAAGGAATTAAAATAACTTGTTAACATAACAATTATAGATATATGTCTCACGGATTTTAGACAACTAGAATCACTCAATGTGGAGCCCATATGAGGTAGATATGGTCTGATTAGTAAGTAGTGTACAGAAAATGATTAATCAGGGAAGAATATGTTAGGATAGCTTTTGTGTTTGAATTTTTGGGAACATTCTGTAAGGAATTAAAATAAATGATTAACATAAAACTTATTGCTATATGTGTCATGGAGTTTTAGCCACTGGAATAACTTAATTTGGAATTCATATAAGGGAGATATGGACAGATTAATAGGTAAATGTCAGAACCTATCCGAGAAGAAATAATATGTACATTGAGGGAGTAATATCACCTTGATTTCTTAATATTTCGCTAAACTGTTCAACATAATAGTTTTACATAATTGTTTTATCTTGAAATTGACACCAAGATCACCTACATCAGAGTTTAATTGAGGGAGTTATGCTCTAATTAGTAAGAGAAGGTTAGATATGATGAAAACTGCATCAAGAAAATAAAGAAATAAAATTAATATTTAAGAAAGAAGACGAATCTTATAAATGAAAATAATAAATGACTAGTATATTCCATAGCCATTGCCATTGTATGAACTTCTTACCATCTTAAGTGTGAAATTTTGACATGAAAATATTTTATAAAGTGATATTTGAAATGATTATGTTCATGGCATGATTACCAATGATTTTTGGTAATAGTTATATTTTGATTAACATACTTGTTATTGAAAGCATATTTTTGGCTATCATTATGAAAAGAAAAGAAATGAGCATGGTCACATGGCAATCCGTGTAGTGCACCAGTAGAGGACGTCCTACTAACGGTTATGATTATGATTATGAGAAAAGAAAGAGAAAGTGTGCCATGTCGGACGGAGCGAGAAAAGTCTGTACCGGAGAGTAGAGGATACTCACCTTGACCAGGGTAGCTTGAAATGAGAATAAGTTGATGGCCATCATATGATATTCTAAAAATAGTTAATCCTGTAATACATATCATTACTGTATGATTCTTATGTGCATAAATATAATGCATTCATGTGACCAAACTTATTTACTGTAATTTATACAGCTGAACATGACATGATGACTATATTGATAATGATTTATTGTTGAACCTACTGGGATTTAATTCTCACTATATTTCCATATCATGTTCAGAAAAATAATTATGCAAATTTTCTCAATGACACTTATTATTTCTGTACGTTGGATCGATGTGCTCTACCATGGGCAACTACCAATTATATCAGATGTATCTGTAGTAGATGTGACTGAGATTCCGGTGGAGGTGCCATATGCACCAGTGTCCCCGGAAGTAGTCGACATAGATGATTAGAGCTAATATGTATCTTTGTACAAATGTTTATAAAATAATGGTGTGTAGTTTGTAAAATAATGGTGTGTATGGAAACTCAGTATTGTATCACTGTTAATAACAATTATGCTTGGTTAAAGTGATTATTATTACGTATTAAGTGGTTAGAATTAAAGTATTAATAACTTCATGGAATTTTACAAATATAAAAAAAAATTTGTTACATTTACATAAATGGAGTTGTTACAGCAGGGGCAGTGCTAGCCTCGTGTGAGGGCCAACACACGAGATATGATATGTGATAGAGAGCAGGATGCCTCCTATCTGATCAAGATGCTAATGAGATGTGATTTGCCTTCCCTTGCTTTGTGCTTGGAGAATTGATCATATTAGAGTCTCTTCGCGTGTCTTCTTGAATGATGGTAAGGCAAACCTTGGCTGAGATGCTAAGTATAGGCAAATCCTACACCAACAAAGTACGGATGGGATTGAACTCTGATGTGGTGGTTTTGATAAGGGATCCTCCTAATATTTTTATAAGAAATGTTTAAAATGCATACCACTATTTGATTATTGATCATATTGTATCATATATAGATACAAATATCTGAGTTGATTTGAACTGAGAATATTTGTAAATACGGGTCTCATATGAATGTACTTATGAACTGTAATTTCTGATATGATAAATTTTAATAAATGAGTACATCCATATGTTGATCTAAGAGGTCATAGGAGGTATTATCTGCTCACTGAGTTGTCAAACTCACTACATGATATTTTCACGTTTTTCAGATAAAGATAAAGAGGTTAGCCCTACAACTACGTGATCTGCTAGGTGTTATATTCTCTGAGTGAGCCTACATTGCTTCTAAATATTGAAATTTTTTAAAATATTATGTCATTGTAATCTAGAGTATGCTCTGAACGACACAGGCAGAATCCCTGCTTCTGCTGTAATATTGTTAAGTGTAGCTTTGGTATGTATAATTAGCTATACTAGAAACTTGTAAACGTATGATATTTTCCTGATATGAGATGTTATGAGCTGTATGCAAATAAATAAGTCGTGAAGTTTTCTGATAGATGTGTTATTCGCGTTCCATTAAGTTGGGGCGTGACACACACTCCCTGGCTTTTGTTAGGCATGGAATTAAGAGATCTGATGTTGGACACATGTCGGGTTGGAAGATTCTCTCACATCTCCTTATCCATATGTTCCATGTTGTTACTCCGAAGGTCGTCTACCAATCAATGCTTCCTTCTCCTCATTTTTTAAGGTTATGTGTAAGATTCATAAATAACTACTCTTGCGCATTCCTTAAGAAGAAGCTTTCCCACTTACTAATATGGACTAATCTCAGCCATAAATTCTTGGCCCATTCGCAGTCTCTTATGCAGTGAAGCACGGTTTCTTGGTTTTCATTGCAAATTTGGTAGAGCCTTGAGTCTTCAATATGTCTATCGAACCTGAGCTTGTTGGTGAGAAGATTGTTGTGACCGATTAACCACAAAAAGTTCCTTATCTTTTGGGGTCCCGACCACTTCCATATCCTCTTCCATAAGGCATTTGGTTGTTAATTTCTCCGAGGTCTTATACCATAGGCTGAGCTAACTAAGAACTCGTCATACGGGCTGTGTTTCCACATGATGGTGTCTTGACCCCTTTCTTCGTTTAAGGGTGCCATCGCTGCTAGGTGTTTCTTTGCATCCTTTGGAATGAGATGTTCAAATTTTATCCAATCCCATCCGCTAGTGGTAGAGACTATGTCTTTGAATTTGTTGAAACTCTGACTTTCCTAGATGGCTCCGGTGGCTAGATCTTCCAATTTGCCAACTCCTAGAATCCAGTTATCTGACCAGAAGAACGTACTACTCCTATTACCAAGATTCCATCTTATCCCTTTTAACACTTCTGGCCATATACGTGAAACTCCTCTCCATAAATTTGATACAAATGTGTATTTGTCCTTCAAGATTGCCATTGTATCTTTGCTGCATTTATATTTTGACCTCAGTACTTTGGCCCAAAGAGATTTAGGATTTTGTATTATGCCCCACACAATTTTCATCAAGAAAGCATCATTCATTTCCCTTAACTTCCTTACCCCTAGTCCTCCGATCTCTTTTGAGATGCATATGTTCTCCCATTTGATTAGGTGAATTCTCTTTGTTTCTTCACTGGAACCCCAAATGAAATTTTGGCTTGCCTTTTCTAACTCCTCACACAGCCCCCTAAAGAGGTAGGCAGTTTCCATGGAATAATATGAAAGGTTGTTGAGAATGCTGGTTGTGAGTATTGTTATTCTTGCCATATTCAGGACTCTTGCCTTCCAGCTACTCAACCTCTTCTTTACTTTCTTAGCAATGTGTCTAAATGTTTTGTGGGTTTCTCTCTGATGAAGTAACAACATTCCTAAATATGTTCCTAGGTCACTGGTGAGTTAGAAGTTAAACTCTTGGCTAAGTTATGCTACCTTTGCATAGTTGATGTTACTTGAAAAGAACCATCTGGATTTCCTGTCATTGACTAGTTGGCTGGAGCTTCTACAAAAGACATCTAAGCAATCTTTGATGATTTTACTTTGCTGCACTTCTGCTTCTGCAAATAGAAAAAGATCATCAGTAAAAACAAGGTGGGAGAGATGAGGTCTATTCTTGCAGAGCCTGATTGGTTTCCAAAACTTATTTCTAACCACCCACTCAATGCATTGTAAGAGTCTTTTAATGCATAAAACAAAGAGGTAAAGGGAGAATGGATCCCCTTGTTTGACTCCTTTTGTTTGGCCGAAGGGTGATGTGAGTTTGCCATTATAGAGGGTGTTTAATGAGCCAATGGAAACACATCATATAATGAGTTTGATGAAATGGTCCTTTAAGCTGATGTCTGTCATGGTATCTTCCAAAAAATCCCACCAAATTCTATCATATGCCTTCTTTAAGTCTATTTTTATTGCCATGGCCCCTCTTCAGCCTTTCTTCCTTCTCATCGTATGGATGACTTCTTGGGAAACTATAACATTATCATTGATGTGTCTACCTGGTATGAAGCTATTTTGGCATGGTCCAATCCACTTGTTCATAAGAGGTTTCAACCTATTAGCTATAGTCTTTGTCAATATCTTGAATATAACATTGCATAGTGCAATAGGTCTGAATTCCCTTAAGCTTTTCGGCTTCTTCACTTTAGGGATGAGCACTAGAAGGGCTTCATTAATGTCCCTGACCGCTTATGGCTTAGAGTATATTTCCCTGATTTTTTTGCAAATACAGATTCCCATTATATCATATTGACTCTGGAAGAAGATAGTGTGAAGGCCATTTGGTCCAGGTGCTTTAAAGGCTCTCATGCTGAAGGCAGCTTGTTTAATTTCTTCATCCGTAAAGGGTCTTTGTAGCATTGTCATCTCCTCTTCTGTGATCTGGGGAAAATAGTTCTGGAGTGGTAAGGGATGAAAAAGGTTGTCTTCCTGTTTACAAAATTCCATGAAAAAGTCCTTAGTCATCTCTTTTAGTTGCTCATTCTCATGCATCTAGGTTCCTTCTTTATTCTTAAGAGCCATTATCCTATTTCTTTTTCTTCTGATGATGGTGGTGGTGGTGAAATACTTCATGTTCCTATCCCCTGTTTTCATCCAATTGCATCTTGACTTTTGATGCCATATAGCTTCCTCTTTTAGTAGCATATCTTCATAATCCTTCCAAAGAAGTTTTTTAAGCCGGGCTAGATAGTGATTGCATTGATGTAGCATTGCCTTATCAATCCCAGTTAGTCTCTTGATTAATTCTTGTTTTTTCCTAAAGACATTGGCAAAAGTATTGTGGTTCCATTCCTGAGCTTTTGTTCTAAATTTTTCTGCTGCACTCTTCCAATTGTCATTGTTTTCCTAGGAACTTTTGACTATCCCTTTGAATGAGTTATCTAGTAGCCATGCTGATTGGAAACGGAAAGCTTTTGGTCTTCTATCTTGATTGGTTGACTGGCTGAATCTTAGGAAAAATGGTCTGTGATCAGACTTCAATTGGGGTAGGTAGAAGACACAGGTATCTGAAAAAGCCATAATCCATTCCAGATCACATAGGGTGTGGTCAATTTTCTCCTTGACCTTGCCTCTTTCCCACGTGAATTTAGGTCCTTTGGACTTCAGGTCCATCAATTCTTTTTCAGATATGAGCATATTAAAGTCTTTCATAGAGCTTGTGTTAAGGAAATTACTACCCACTTTCTCAGAGGAGTCCTTGTAAGCATTAAAATCTCTCATTAGAATCCATGGATCACATTGACCTTTCTAGATGTTTTTTAGTTCTGCCCATAACTCTCTCCTATTGTTGTGTTGCGGACTTCCATAGACAAATATAGCTAGGTGCGATTTTCCTTCATTCTTAAAGATCACCTCCGTGTGAATGAATTGTTTGTGTTTTTTCTTTCTAATCACATCTACACAGTCTGCATCCCACAGCAGCCATATACCTCCCACGAAGCCTTCTGCTTCCATCTATAGCAACCATTCCAACCAATCTTCTTCATTACCAAATCAGCCTTGTTGCCACTAATCTTCGTTTCAAAGAGAGCCACAATTTCAAGATGGTGCATTCTTATTATATCTTTAACTATTAAGGGGAAGCTTTTCGAGCCAGCCTCTCTACAGTTCCAACTGAGAAAATTTATAAAGAAAGGAAGGTTTGGGGGAAGGGCTTTGATTATAGCATGTTACTATATCCTTTTGACACTCTTATTTCCTTTAGAGACAAACATTCATTCTCTTTTGGCATCAGATATTCCTGGGATATTTTAATTAATTGTAAGCTAGGATCAGGAGGTTTTTTCTTTTGTTCCCTTGGGCTGGTGTTATCGCTTAGTTCCTGTCCTCTCCCCTCATTTGTTTCCCTATGCTGGCAGGGGCTGAGAGCTAATTCCATCACTGGTTGGGCTGTTCTCTGGACCTTTCTAGTAGTGGGCTCGTTATTGTTTTTATTCTACAATTGGCTTCTTGAGAGGTCCATTAGTGCTGGTCTGCTGGGGGTTAGTGCCAAGGTCTTCACTGACTTTTGGTCCTAATGTCTGGGCTGCTTGTTTGGGTTCTTGGGTGAGTTAGTTATCCCTTTGTCTTAGAATGGGCCTATTGGTGTAGTTGTGGCTTTTTTCCTTCCTTTCTGTGAGCCCAAGTCCGTGCTGCCCTTCCCTTTGGCTACTTTGACTTTTCCTGGGGAAGTACACTCTTTCCCGTTGTTGCTAGTGGAACCTTCGAGAAATGTCTCGTTGGCTTTGTCAGTCATGGCATTTAATGTTGCTTGTTGTAGGTTTGATTTTTCCCCTTTTTTTGCTTCCCCTAGCACCTCAAATCGATTATTTTTGCTACTTGTCAGCACCTCACCCACTGACATTCCTATTGTCTCTGTCTTGCTTTTAGAGTGTACAGTCTGCAACTTTTTCGACACACTGGTTTTGGTTGGTTTCCTTCTCTCTGGCCGTTTAACTATCATCCACAAGCCAAATCCGTCCTCTTTGACTTGATTGGTTTCTCTGTGTTTCCTTGATTTCTCATTCCCAAGACTGGTGCTTGATGAGAAGGCTTCCTATTGTATCGAATTTTGAGCATGGTTATTGTTCAGTTGACATTCTTCCTTACAGTGGCCATATTTCCCACAATCGAAGCAAATAAAGTGGAGCCCTTCATATTCAATGTTGAATGTGTGTTTCCTTAGTCTAAACTTACGCTCCAATTTCTTTCTTAGATCGATCTCTATACATAGCCTGGAAAACTTGCCCCTTCCCACTCCAAGTTCCTCTCCGATGTCATTGTTCATCTTCCATAGAGTATGTGAGTCTATTTTTATGGTCTTGCCCACTCTGTCTCCCAGTCTCCATAGTAAGTGGCTATTGTAGTATTCCACTGGTAGCCATAGAATTCTTACCTAGACTGCGACTTTCTTGAATTGATCGTCTCTAGGATTGATGTTAGGCCTCCACCTCTGTATTACTAAGTAGTGGTCCACAATCATCCAGGGACCCTCGTGTAAGGCGTAGTGGTAATATGCTAAATTGGAGAAGTTTTCCACATAGTATTCGTTTCCAATGTCTATCAGGTTTATATTCCCTGAAGGATGCCGCATTTTGCTTAATCTGTCTTTTAGGTACCTGTACCCAATCCCCCTCCCCATTAATTTGATTATGAGAGATCTTCTCCACGGTTTATAGTAACTTATCCTCTTTTTCGATGATATTTCAATGTTTGGGTATGCAAAATCTTCCTGTTCTATTTCTTCTTTCATCTCTTCATCTTCAGAGTCATCCTTAGAGAAATCGCTATCTTTTTCTATTTCAAACTCAGTATTATTGGCAATGCCGTTGAACCCCATAAGCATGTCTTTGTAGGATGGGTGGACCCCAGCCTTTTTTTTGTGCATTTCCTTATCTGTTGCTTTTCCCCCATGTGTAGCCTTTCTCTCTATCACGGGTCTCTCTTGTTCTACAACAATGTTATTTGTCTTCAGCCCTCCATCAATGTTAATTTTGGAGATACTTTCATGGTAGTTGGCTCCTTCTTTTTCTTCCATTTCATCATCCATTGGTTCCATGATTACTTCATTGGTTTTGATTTTCTTGCTATTTCTGTTCAAGATGTCTTCCTCTTCTTTGGATATTTCAGTGGCTGTTTTGTTACCTTCGATAGTATCTCTGGTGCCGGCCATCTTTTCCAAATCAACAGAAAATGTAAGAGTGCGAGATGATGAATGAGAAAACAAAGGACAATGTAGGTAGATCAAAACAGAGACCTGTGAGAGAGTGATCGTCACAGCAAAGCCGTAAAACAGGATAAATATAAGGTAAGTAATAGGATCATGTGCTTTCCAATTTGTAAATAAAATAGAGATGGCTAAAAGTTTGCATATTTGGAAGAAACGTTATTTTGGCTCGGTGCAAACTCACATTCTAAGCTTGGAAACTTAGCTAGAATCCATTCAATCTAGACTTTTGGATCTTGCAAATGTACAACTCGAATGTCAAACCCATAAAAAACTTGAATATTGTTTAGAATAAGAACAATTCATGTAGGTATAAGGGGCCAAGCCTACTCAATGGATATTCTAGTACAAATTTTTTTCACCCTATGATAAAATTCGATGGGGTTGAAACATAATTTGGCGCATTAAGAATGAACATCATGAATGGTTCTCTAGTTAAGAGGAGATAGAAAAGGCTAGGGTAAATTGTTTCACTGTGCTTTGTGACTCTAGTAACAAGGTCACACGAGGATCTCCATCTCCATGAATTTGTTTGATAGTTAGATATGTCGAGACTATTTGATGACCATCTCAAGTTGTTAAATGAACCTTTTACTTCTGAAAAAAAATTGAGACAGCTCTTTTTCAAATAGACGGTTCAAAGGCTTGTAGGTATCCCAATGATTTTCTACCAATAATTTTGGCCTACTATGGGTAAAGATCTCATTGCTATGGTGGCCTTTTTTTTTAAATTGGAGTCATATGCTTGAGGAATTAAATTGCACAAGCATAGTCCTTGTCCCAAAAAGTAATTGCCCTCAATCGTTCAAAGACTTTGGACTCATTAGTCTGTACAACGTTGCTTACAAAGTCATTTCCTAAGTGAGTTATTACATTTTATTTGCTAATGTCGGAAAAGATTTTGGGCTGCACTCAAAGTGGATATACATAAAACCTACGATAAAGTATCTTGGCAAATCTTATCAATTGTGTTAACTCATATGAACTTCTCCCAATATTGGCATTCGCAAAATTTGATTATGGAATGTGTTACCATAGCTTCATATAGTGTAAATATCAATGGTAATATATCAAAAATCTTTTATCCAAAGGTTGGACATCAGTAGGGGGACTCTTCGTCACCATACCTATTTATACTTTCTACCAATGTCCTTGTTTGTCGACTTGTCAAAGCTCAACAAGATAGAAGTATTTAAGGCATCAAAGTAGGTTAGCAATCACCAACCATTAACCATTTGTTGTATGCAAATGACCCACAAAAAAGGGAGGTTGAACCAAACGTATGAATTTTAAACCTTTTTTCAAAAAATATGAAGCAAACTAAAATATAATGAAGTATAAGTACTTCCAAAGATTTTGAAAATAATGAAGCAAAGCCTTTTAAGGAGAAGTTACTTGATTTCAACTTATTAAAATAGATCTTAAACTAGAAGATTAATCAATTCAAGTATGGCCCAACAAAACAAGGTTAACGAGGAATAAGCCTATCAAGACAATCAAGAATTTTCAAGAATGTAAATGGAAAACCAAATTTGTTTTAAAGGCTTTGAATAAAATCGAAGTTTAAGAAAATTGTCTTTCAAACAATTTCTTGAAAAAAATTGTTCTAAAAACGATCTTAGCAAAGCGTTGTTTTTCAAAGTGATTTAAAATTTTGATACAATGAGGAAGTAAAGAAGTAGAAGAGGAAAGCTCAACACCATGATTCGTATAGTAGTTTAGATCCTTGTGTAAAGATCCTATATCTACTCCCTAAACATACAATAAAAGAACTTATATTAACAAAGAATAATGACCATATAGGTTCAACTACTTTACAACCTAATTGAGGTAACATATCTACACTAATAACTCA
Source organism: Gleditsia sinensis (assembly GCA_037074535.1). Classification (NCBI taxonomy): domain Eukaryota; kingdom Viridiplantae; phylum Streptophyta; class Magnoliopsida; order Fabales; family Fabaceae; genus Gleditsia; species Gleditsia sinensis. The sequence goes on along the minus strand of CM073463.1, from coordinate 67,600,070 downwards.
CTAGATTTTTCACTTAAAGAACTCACCCTAACTTGAACAAATAGGAAAGCAAATATGTTTTTACAACCTCACTAGGCAACCTAACAAACATAAAGGCTTAATAGCCTTTATACCACACTGAGTAACCTAATAGACAAGGAGACAAAGTTGCTTTTCCTTAAACTTGGGTAACCCTCAGCTTCTTAGATTTTGCTAAGCTCTTAGAACTCAAAGATGATTTCCGATCAAAACACGCTTCTTAAAAAGCATATGAAACAATGTGTAAACTCAATGCTTCTGTATAAGAAGATGAAACTTTATATTTTAAGGTAAAGCACTAAGCTTTTATTTTTGGCAAATTATCAAGTGCAAGCTGGCTGGCTATTCTGGAATTGAAAAAATGAGATAATAATAATTAGAGTAAGTCATAAAGACTTAGCGTGTAGATATGAAAATATATACATGTATATTATTTATAAAAATCGTGAGAGCAACTTAAAATATAATCACATGATAATGAATATTTAAAATAACTAATGCATATGATGCATTTTCAAATCATGCTTCAATATTAGTTGGTCATTAAAATGATGCTTTATAAACGTTTCGTTGTTCCAATATTTTAAAATATGTACATTGGAATCCATAGACGTGTATCAAGTTGAACTTTATACTAGTTCTTATAATAAGAGTCAAATAATTTTTTCACCTAACTATGTAAGAGTTAAAGGGTTTCCCCAGTTGGTTAAACAAGAATTAGGGCATTACTCCACCTGATTAAACAAGAGTCAAGGAATCAGTCTTTTTAATTAATCAAGAGTTAGAGTATCAATTATCCTAATTGTACAAGAATTAAGGCATCAATCATTCTGACTAAACTAGAGTCGAGGGATTTACACTCGACTAAACAAGCATGTGACATATATGTCCAGCATTTTATGAGTTCTGTAACACCCCTAAAATTTAGTAATTTTTATTTACGTATAGATTAATAAAAAAATAAAAAGAGTAAGGATGTAATTGAAAGATTTTAAGGATAAAAATGAAAACTTTTTAATATTTTTTAGGTCAAAGTGTAATTTTCTAAAAGTTTAGGGGTCAAAATGTAAATAATGATTTTCAAATACTTCCTCTAACAATTAGCAAATTTTCAAATGGTCCCTCCATCATTTATTAAAAAAAAAGAGACAAATTTTTTTTTTTCTGTAAAATGGTGATGAATAGTGTTTCTCTCTCCTCCTTTTTTTCTCTAAATCTAGAGTACTTTCAAGCATCCAATCTTAAAACAAGGGTACCACTGGATTCAGGACGAAGAGTACTATGATATTGGCCAAATAATTTTTTAAATCATCTGAAGAATCGTCGCAGATTGGAAGTAGAAAATCTTAGAAAAAGGTAAACTCTGAAACTCCTATTTAGATACCTTAAATTGAAAATTTGACATCGTAGATGGATTCAGGAGATAGATAAACTATAGGATATGAAGTTTCATAATCATTTGACAACTTTTGATGTCATAAACAATACCTCCGACCGGCATAAATGGTGATTCTGGCCGATGTGAACAATTTTTTTGGTCGTGAACAATCTTCATCAGTTGACCAGCGTTGACCAAACTCTCAGAGTTATGTCTTAGGTTTTTGGACCCTCCAGATTCGTTTTTGAGGTCTATTTGGTCAAATTTGTATTAAAAAAGTGCATTTTGAGGCTGTCCACCTAAAGCCTTACCCTATGAGTAGATAATTCTTTCTATGACTTACCCTATACTCTTTTTGAACTTTAAATGTATAATTGATTCTGTTTACAAGTTATTTATTAAAATTTTATATGTCTCTGAAATGAATTAAATTATCTTATTTGTTTACAGTCTGGCATATAGTTCAAGAAGAGTATGATTTTAAAAATGGATTTTTGAACTCATTAAATGTCACGTCCCTAATTTTAGAGCACGTGAAATACATACTTTGTGAATATATATTTTCCATAACAATTATAGTACACTCCTTTACAAATAGGTATTCCTATGTATACACAATATACAGATCAAGTCTATAAATATCAGAGTTACAACAGAAGTAAGGATCCTATCTCTGGCGTTCAGAGCATACTCTAGAGTACAAGAACAATATAAATTAAAATCTACGAACCCTGAAAACAAAATAGGCTCACCAGAGAATATGTCGCCTAGGTGATCACTTATCTAAAGGGAAATGACCAAACTCTGTATTCTTATTTGAAAAAATGTGGAAATATCGTGTAATGAGTTTGACAACTCAATGAGCAGATAATACCTCCTATGACCTCTTAGGTCAACATATGAATGTACTCATATATTAAAATTTATCACATTAAAAATTATAGTTCAAAAGTACATCCATATGGGACGACCCGAATTTCAAATATTTTCAGTTCAAATCACATTCAGATATCCAAAATCATATGCAATACAGTATGATCATTATTCAAATATTGTTATGCAACAAAATATTTCTCATGAAAACATTAGGAGGATCCCATATCAAAACTATCATATCATATAGTTCAAGCCCTTCCGTACTTTGATGGTGTAGGATTTTTCTAAACTTGGCATCCCAACTAAAATTTGCCCTACCACCATTCAAGACGACATGCGAAGGGACTCTAATATGGGCATTTCTCAAGCACATAACAAGAGAGGGCAAATCACATATCATAAATTCGGCATCTCGTCCAGATAGGAGGTATCCCGCTCTCCTTCACAAATCATATTCCGTGTGTTGGCCGTCACACCAGGGTAGCACTACCCCTACTAGCTGAGGTGTCAAAGTGCACCAGGGCTAACATCACCTACTGTTAGCAAACAATATTTCCAATAGGATTACTCCACAAAAATCATATTTGCACATATGTCATATCATTCAAAACAGAGGTTTCAGTATAAATTCATAATTTTCAATCTCAGTACAATTCTTCTGTCAGAAACTTTCCAATCAAGGTAATCACATATATATACCCTTTTTCAAGACAATCTTATAGCTTTACATATCAATAAAACGTGCATAATATATTTCCTTTGCCATATGATGAGAAATACATTTAAAATCACATATTCAATGAATTTAAAAATTCATTTTCAAAACCATATTGTTCTTGAACTATATACCATATTGTAAGCAATTCATGTAATTTAATCCATTTCAGATATATATAAAAGTATGGATAACTTGTAAATAGAATCAATTACACATTTAAAGTTCAAGAAGAGCATAAGATAAGTCATAGAAAGAATTATCTGCTCACAGAGTAAGGCTCCAAATTGGGCAGCCCCAAAATATATTTTTTTCAATTTAAATTTGATCAAATATACCTCAAAATCGAGTACGAATGGTCTAAAAACCTAGAAAATGACTCAAATATCGCGAAATTTGGCCTCCGGGAGTTTGGTTAACACTGGTTAATTGATAGATACTATTCACAGTCGAAAATATTATCCATCGCCAGAATCACTATTTATACCGGTTGGATTTACTTTCGCGACACACAAAAAGTTGTCAGATGATTGAAAAATTTTATATCCTAAAGTTTATCTATCTCTTGAATCCATCTACGGTGTCAGATTTTCAATTTGAAGTCTCTATATAGGAGTTTCAGAGTTTACCTTTTTCTAAGATTTTCTACTTCCGATCTACGATGATTTTGCAACTGATTTGAAAAATCATTCGGCCAATATCGTAGTACTCTTCGTTCTGAGTCGAGTAGTACCCTTAATTTTGAGATCAGAGGCTCGAAGGTACTCCATATCTAAAGAGAGAAAGTGAAGAGAAAGAAAGTTACTATTTACTATTCATTTATCTCGAAAAATCTTTCCACCCCTTTTTTTTAATAAATGATGGAGGATCAATTAGCAATTTTCTAATTGTTAGAGGAAGTCCTTGTAAATTTTATAATTTACATTTTGACTCCTAAACTTTTAGGAAATTATAATTTGACCCCAAAAATATTAAGAAGTTTTCATTTTCATCCTTAAAATCTTTCAATTACATCCCTATTTCTTTATTTATTTTAATAATCCATACAGAAATGAAAATTACTAAATTTTAGGGTTGTTACATTCTTCCCCCTTAAGAAATTCGGTCCTCGAATTTCAAACCATTCTGTTGTAAGTAGGGAATGAAGTCAATGCTTAAATTATAGTTATTAACTTTACTACTCAAGCTATTGGGGATATCTCTTTTGTATATTATCTTCACTAATATATGAACTATCCTCAAATTCACATATTTATATCCATAAGTCGATATAATTAGGAACCGTACACATAAAAGAATATATACACATCTATATTGGGTAACCAACTTTTCTTATTACAAACTTCTATCAAGTCATTTTTTATTCTCACGTATCAACATCCTCCCATGAATCTCAAGCATTTCTTACTTTCATTTCTAAAAGCATATCATTCTAGTTCCTATCAATTTCGTTTAACTAGTCCGTTTGTTCTAAGAAGACTTTTCTCAACAATTATTCAAACATGAATTTTCAATCTCAACATAATTCACATCCTAGATATTAGACTCAATTTAACATGGTATAAACACTTAATACAAATATCTTGATCACTTTGCATTATTTTCGGACATGGTTCTCAAAATATTAACCATATTTCCAAATTAAGAGTTCAAAGATTAATTTGAATCTTACTTCTCATATTTTATTCCTCAAGAACTTCAATACCACTAATTCACTTTAGTACATTCCTCAAAGCACCATAAGGCCATCATCCGTCTATTCTTTTCACCTAAAAATCTATATAAAGTTCAGTGTCTAAACTTACTATTTTAAATTATGACTAGTGTCACAGCCCAAAATGATAGAACACATGACCGGCACGGCATAAGGGTTTCCCCCTAGCCGTAAGCCGAACACATAGCATGCACAAACATTCAGCACACAATCCAGAGTACATAATAAATATAACTGGCCACATATGTCACATCCAATATCAGAAAATACTGTATATATATATATATATATATATATATATATATATATATATATATATATATATATATATATATATATATATATATATATATATCTCATGAATCCAACATCTGTGATTCAACTTGGCCCATGGCCTCATAATACAAACATAGTTGTAAAACATAAAACTGTTTTCCAAACAACACATCAAGGTACACAAGAAGCGAGGATCCTGCCTGTAAGTTCATGGAGATACACTAGACATAAACTTAAACTATACAACCAGTACAACAGAGACTTGCCCAAACTGGGGCTCACCAATGCTATATTTCGCCTCCTATGGAGCTGTAGCTGGATCAATGTTTTTTTGACTATCTGTGGGGAGAAAACAGAAGAGGGGTGAGATTACCACATCTCAATGAATGGGTAAATCATACTATAACAGAAACAGGGCAAACTAAGCACGAGTGTTTCGCAATGAATTAAATAATTGAAATCAAGGTATAGAAAACATTAAACATTTAACCATAATTTATTGAAAGAATGCTAAACAGTTTAAATGTATGTTCAAAAGATAAAACATGATTAAATAAGTAACCGTAAAGAAAATCAATTATGCATGGTAAGTAAGAAATGAAGTTCTTTATGCAATAACAATGATGAATGAGAATGTTTAGAAATATTTAATCTTTAAGAAAAATGCACTAGTTTATTGGAGGTATTTCCTAACAGATCTATCATCTCCCCCAAGCACACAGCAAGGGTAGGGTAATCACTGTAGGCGTAGACATAAGTCCACCCTAAATCCCTGTGTCTTAGGCAGTCATATGCCCGTCACAGTATCCTAGGCCGAAGCTTTGACATGATCATGGTGCACCAGGGCTAGCACTTCCTGCGGCTAGCTAACAGTGATCTAAAATGTCCCTCCAATAGAAAACATTTAAAATATGCTATTCAAAGAGTTTAAAGTAAAACATTTCAATAACATTACAATAAAGTTATAATTCTCCATTTAGCTCTTTTCATGCATAAAATTCCGTTCTAAAATATGTTTCATCCATGTATTCCCATGGAGACCTTTATCATCATAAACTTTCCCTTTAAACATATCGTCCGTAGACGTTCATGGCTAACTTAGTTCATTTCTATGACTAAATTCGCATTTCTATACATCTAGCTCAAATGGAGAATTATCAGTCTAGATACTTGCCCTGTATATCTAGGGTTCAACTAGGATTGAAATTTACAATTTCTAACATGGTTGGAACATATTGGTTTTCAAAGCGGTAAAACAATTTAACATATATTCCAACTAGTTAAAATCATATGAAAAAATTATAAACTGAATTCGTAAAAAAAATGCGCTATAGTATGAAAAACCCACTCACCGTACTAGGAGTCCAACAACGAGAATTTCACCTCGTGGTGGCTCAACAACCTAGAAAACATAGACATAATATGAAAATTAGATAAATTCTAAACATCACTATTCATGCCGGAAAACACTATTCACTCGCCGAAAAATACTATTCACGCCGAAACCTAAAAACCCTATATTCGAGCGTATAAACTAATTCTGAGACTATCTACGGAAAGAATTTCGGTAAAACGAAGCCTAAAACGCGATTGAATGGAGTTTTACCTTTGGAGGTACTATTCACGCGATTTTCCAGCGACCTTCCAACGAATTTCCAGCGAAATTGATCGGTGGGTTTTGAAGTACTCGTTGCCACGAGTCCAACGGTATAGACGGTTCGTCAATCGGAGGTCCGTAGCTCCAGATTTGAGGAATTGAAAATCGAAGAGGAAAGAAAAAATGGTGGAAGGGGAGGCTAGAGTTTTTTTCCCTTCTCTGGTATCCGTATGCACATATATGTACTGGTGCTACAGTAAAAAAATATTTTTTTTTAATAATAATTATTAAATAATTAATAATAAGATTTTATTTTATAAAAATTCATATAAATTCCGTTTTTATCATAAAATATCTCAAAAATTTCTAAAAATTTCATTTCTCATAAACCTTTAGTTAAACTCTTAAATCATAATTTTTCTTGATAAAAATCGTAATAAAACAAATTTCTAAACAAATATCTTTATTCATATTAAAAGAAAGAGTATTTCTAAAAATACCATAAAAATTCAATAGAAGCCGGTATAATTATTTTAAGCAACACAATACTTCTTTTACTTAAAAGTCCACTTACTTTTAACAAATCATAATCATTTCTACATAAATAAAAATATATTTGCTTGTAGCGCTCCAAAACATAACTTCTAATATTTCTTTTTTTTGTAATTCTTTAATCTATGTAATAAATATACATATTTTCTACATTTTTTATCTCTATTGTCAAAATTTTCTCTTTTATTTTAAATTTCCTTTTTGTTAAATTTTACGGTTATTACATTCTTCCCCCTTAAAGAAATTTGGTCCCCAAATTTTACAAAAACCAATAACATGAAAACATAAGATTACTCTTGTAACAGCTGTGGATACTTCTCTCTCATGACGTCCTTTACTTCCCACGTAGCTTCCTCTTTGGAATGATTCTGCCAGATCACCTTCACTGTAAGGATATCCTTAGATCTCAACTTTTTCACTTCTCTATCAATAATGGCCACGGGTTTCTCTTCGTAGGCCAACTTGTCATCTAAAAGGACTTCTTGCGGTTGAATCACATGAGATGGGTTGGGTAGATACTTCCTCAACATCGAGACATGGAAGACTGGATGCACTTCACTCAATCCAGGTGGTAGGGCTAGGCGGTATGCCACTGCTCCTACCCTATCCAGAACTTCAAAGGGTCCAATATACCTAGGGCTTAACTTCTCTTTCTTACCAAACTGCATGATTCCCTTTAAGGGTGAAACTCTGAGGAACACGTGATCGCCTAGAGAAAACTCCAACTCCCGACGCCTATGGTCCACATAAGCCTTCTAACGACTTTGTGCAGTTAAAAGCCGTTCCCTTATCAGATTGACCTTCTCTATGGCATCTTGCACCAAGTCTGGCCCTAGCAGCTTGGCTTCTCCAACTTCAAACCATCCAACGGGAGATCGGCATCTTCTCCCATAAAGAGCTTCAAAAGGTGCCATCTGAATACTGGCTTGATAACTATTATTGTATGCAAACTCAGCTAAGGGCAGGTATCCTTCCCAACTACCACCAAAGTCTAAAATATATGCTCTAAGCATATCCTCCAGAATTTGAATCATGCGTTCTGACTGGCCATCTGTTTAGGGATGAAAAGAGGTGCTTAGATCCAACCTCGTCCCCAAAGCTTCTTGAAAAGCTTTCCAAAACCTTGTCGTAAACTGTGGACATCGATCAGATATGATGGATACAGGGACTCCATGCAATCTGACAATCTCACTCAGATACAGGCTTGCATACTGAGCCGCATTAAAAGTAGTCTTCACTGGTAATAAGTGGGATGACTTGGTCATTCGATCCACTATCACCCATACTGAGTCATAACCCTTAAGGGTCCTTGGTAACCCTGTAACAAAGTCCATAGTAATCCTTTCCCACTTCCACTACGGTATCTCAATCTGTTGGTGCAAACCGGCAGGCTTCTGGTGTTCAGCTTTCACCTGCTGACAAACCAAGCACTGAGCCACAAAGTCTGCTACATCCTTCTTCATCACATTCCACCAATACAAGTCCTTGAGGTCACTGTACATCTTATTTGTTCCTGGGTGGATAGTATAGGCTGATTGATGTGCCTCTTCCAAAATCTGCTTCTTCAAGTTATCCACATCGGGTACACACAAGCGCTTCCCACATCTTAACACTCCTTCAGCATCCACGCTAAATTCAGAAGTCTGATTATTCCTAGCTTCTTCCTTGAGATTACACAACTTAGCATCCTTGTCCTGGTCTGCCTTAATCTACTCAACCAGCGGAGAGTGTATTTGCATGTGGGCTAACAACACCCTTGGCTCCTTCACTTCAAAACGCATCCCTTCACCTTCTAGCCAATGAATATCCCTTATCAACGGCCTCTGGAGTAAGGTGATATGGGCTAGACTCCCCATTGACTTTCTGCTCAAAGCATCTGCTACCACATTGGCCTTGCCTGGGTGGTATAAAATGGTGTAGTCATAGTCCTTCACCAACTCTATCCATCTCCTCTGTCTTAAATTAAGATCCCTTTGTTGAAAGATGTACTTGAGGCTCTTGTGGTCCGTGTAAATCTCACAGGGTTCACCATAGAGATAGTGCCTCCAAATCTTCAAGGCAAAGACCACTGCCACCATCTCCAAATCATGTGTAGGATAGTTCTGTTCGTGCTTCCTAAGCTGCTTAGATGCATAGGCTACAACATGACCATTCTGCATTAACACACAACCCAAGCCCACCCTTGAGGCATCACAGTACACTACTTATCCTCCAATGGCCGTTGGGATAGTTAGAACTGGGGTTGTGGTTAGACACTTCTTCAAGGTCTGGAAACTTTCTTCGCATGCATTCGACCACTCAAACTTAACTCCCTTCCTGGTTAATCTGGTCAAAGGAGCAGCAATCCTGGAAAAATCCTTGATGAACCTCCGATAATATCTTGCTAGACCCAAGAAACTTCGGATCTCCATCACACTAGCTGGGCGAGGCCACTGCTGTACTACCTCTACCTTCTCGGGGTCTACTTGAATGCCGTCCTTCGTGACTACATGCCCCAAAAACATAACGATGTCCAACCAGAACTCACACTTAGAGAGTTTGGCATACAACTGCTGATCCCTCAAGATCTGCAGAATGACCCGTAGGTGCTGTTCAAGCTCCTCATGGTCTTTAGAATAAACCAAGATGTCATCAATGAACACAATGACAAACTGATCCAAGAATAGCTTGAACACCCTGTTCATCAAGTCCATAAAAGCAGCTAGTGTGTTAGTTAGTCCAAAAGACATAACTAAAAACTCATAATGACCATAACGGGTCCTAAAATCTGTCTTGGGAATATCCTCCTTCTTGATCTTCAACTGATGGTACCTTGACCTCAGATCAATCTTGGAGAAACATTTTGCTCCTTGAAGTTGATCGAACAGATCATCAATCCTGGGTAAAGGGTAGTTGTTGCGCACCGTTAGCTTATTCAGTTGCCGATAGTCTATGCAAAGACGCAAAGACCCGTCTTTCTTCTTCACAAAAAGGACCGGAGCACTCCATGGAAAAGTGCTCGGCCTGATGAAGCCCTTATCCAACAAATCCTGCAACTGACTCTTTAGCTCCTTAAGCTCTGTGGGTGCCATCCCGTAAGGCGGTATAGAAATTGGTCGAGCTTCTGGAATAAGGTCGATACCAAACTCTATCTCCCGTTCAGGAGGTAATCCTGGCAACTCTTTTGGAAAGACATCCAGGAATTCTCTTACCACTGCCATCTTGTCTACTTCGGGTATCTTCCCATCCACATCTCTAACATACGCCATGTATCCCTGGCATCATTTCTTCAACATCCTCTGAGCACCCAAGACTGAAATCAAGTTACTTGGAGCTTTACTTCGGTCACACTGGAACCGGAAAGGAACTTCACTTGGAATGTTTAACTTGATTGCCTTCCCATAGCAATCCAAGGTAGCATAGCATGAGGCCAACCAATCCATTCCTAGGATTATGTCAAAGTCGATCATATCCAGGATGATCAAATTAGCAGATGTCTCCCTATCACCCACTAACACTTTACATGATTTGCATACATGCTCTACTGGCAAACAATCACCGACTGGGGTGGTTACAAAGAATGAGGCATCCATCCTAATCGGATCTTTACCCAAACTCTTAGCAAAACTAGGGAAAACATAGGAATATATAGACCCGGGGTCAAACAAAACATATGCTTCATGTAGGCAAACTGAAAGAGTACCTGTCATGACCGCATTTGAAGCTTGTGCATCCTGCCTGGTAAGAGCAAAAATTCTCGGTTGACCTCGGCCCATCATCCCTCTACCAGTACCTCTGCTACTTTCTTGGCCCAATATAGTCCTTATAGGCTGAGCTGCCACTGGGGTTGGTAACAAAGCCGGTCGAGTTGGCCCTTGGCTTGAGCCATACAACTGGGGACACTCCCTCTTCATATGTCCAGGTTGGTTGCAATGATAGCAAACAACCATCTCCCTACGGCACTGACCAAAGTGATGGTTGCTACAAATAGAGCATTGTGGCCTGTTCTGCTGAATGGCTCTTGGTCCTAGTTGACCTGGATACCTGGTGTTTCCCTGGCTAAGACCTAGCCTACCACTCGCATCTGGTCTCTGGTTGGGGTTCCCAACATTTTGTGGTGCTGGGCGCTGCTAGCCCTGAAATGGTGGTCCTTAGAAATGAGAACTTTGCCCTCCTTTGGAGCTCCCGTCCCTATCTCTCTTTCTCAGCTTGGCACTTTCGACATCGGCCAAATGTCTAGTTTCCATCATTTTTGCACAATCCACAGCCTCTGCATAGTTGGGGAATTGCTTCATCTGGGGCGCCACTGATCTAAACAATGATGATATCAACCCCTGGACAAACTTCTTGACCATGGCCCTTTCAGTAAGGACCATGTGCGGTACATAAGGCAACAGCTGTGTAAAGCGGTAGTCATACTCCGTGACTGACATACTGGGAGACTGCTTCAACTCTACAAATTCCTGCCACTTGGCATCTCATATACTCTCAGGCACAAACCTCTCCATGAAAACTTCCTTGAACTCTGGCCATCCCAAAGGTGGCGTTGTAGCTCCCCTTCCGCGCATCATGGTCTTAAACCATACCTGCGCTACACCAGACAACTGGAAGGATGCCAACTCTACTGATCGGATCTCTGAACACTTAAGCACCTCACAGATCTTCTCAGTGTCTTCTATAAACTCCTGGGGATCTTTACTAGCCAACAACCCCTTGAAAATTGGCGGTTTCAGTTTCAGGAACTCAGATAGTTCCACTTCCCTCTCGGCGGGTCTCACATGCTGCTCCACGGACCTAACTGGTTCTGGAACAGAGGTAGCTGTTTCGGGCTGTTGTGGGTCTCTTCCACCTTGCCCATCCCTTCTTTCGGCTAGATTTTCTATCGCTCGCTGCATACCCTGCATGGTTACCAGCATCTGGGCTATCACATCATCCTGGCGGTGAGAAGACATTTCCCCCGCCCTGTGAGTCTCAGCTTGCTCACTGCTTAACTCAGCTTGTTCGGCTGTTTCAGCAGCCCTTATTCCCCTTCCACTGCCTCTTGCACTGGCTTTAGGTCGGCCTCTGCCACGACGTCTACCTCGGCCTCTGCCATGACCTCTACCTCAGCCTCTAGGCACGGGTACTGCGGACTGAGCAGACTCTTCAGCCATCTGCTCTTGAGCCGCGGGTTGCCTAACCTTTGATCTCGTTCTTGGTGGCATCTCGCTACAAAACAGAGATAGCCCAACCATCACTTAACCATGCCAACATAGCATACTATAAACTGACTTACTTAAACAAAAAGACAACATCCTATCGAACCCCTTTAGCGGCACCGTGAGTATAAGCATGTCCGGATTCATACCCATACTCAAAGTCCTACCTAAGGTCCGTTACTCCATGAACACAGGAAAACCTAAAGCTCTGATACCAATCTGTCACAGGCCCAAATGATGGAACACATGACTGGCACGGCATAAGGGTTTCCCCCTAGCCGTAAGCCTAACACATAGCATGCACAAACATTCAGCACACAATCCAGAGTACATAATAAATATAACTGACCACATATGCCACATCCAATATCATAAAATACTGTATATATATAATATATCTCATGAATTCAACATCCGTGATTCAATTTGGCCCATGGCCTCATAATACAAACATAGTTGTAAAACATAAAACTGATTTCCAAACAACACATTAAGGTACACAAGAAGCGAGGATCCTGCTTGTAAGTTCATGGAGATACACTAGACATAAACTTAAAAATACAACCAGTACAACAGAGCCTTGCCCAAACTGGGGCTCACCAATGCTATATTTAGCCTCCTATGGAGCTGTAGCTGGATCAATGTTTTTTTGACTATCTGCGGGGAGAAAACAGAAGAGGGGTGAGATTACCACATCTCAGTGAATGGGTAAATCATATTATAACAGAAACAGGGCAAACTAAGCACGAGTGTTTCGCAATGAATTAAATAATTGAAATCAAGGTATAGAAAACATTAAACATTTAACCATAATTTATTGAAAGAATGCTAAACAGTTCAAATATATGTTCAAAAGATAAAACATGATTAAATAAGTAACCGTAAAGCAAATCAATTATGCATGGTAAGTAAGAAATGAAGTTATTTATGCAATAACAATGATGAATGAGAATGTTTAGAAATATTTAATCTTTAAGAAAAATGCACTAGTTTATTGGAGGTCTTTCCTAACAGATCTATCATCTCCCCCAAGCACACAGCAAGGGTAGGGTAATCACTGTAGGCGTAGACATAAGTCCACCCTAAATCCCTGTGTCTTAGGCAGTCATATGCCCATCACAGTATCCTAGGCCGAAGCCTTAACATGATCATGGTGCACCAGGGCTAGGACTTCCTGCGGCTAGCTAACAGTGATCTAAAAGGTCCCTCCAATAGAAAACATTTTAAATATTCTATTCAAAGAGTTTAAAGTAAAACATTTCAATAACATTACAATAAAGTTATAATTCTCCATTTAGCTCTTTTCATGCATAAAATTCCGTTCTAAAATATGTTTCATCCATGTATTCCCATGGAGACCTTTATCATCATAAACTTTCCCTTTAAACATATCGTCTGTAGACGTTCATGGCTAACTTAGTTCATTTCTATGACTAAATTCGCATTTCTATACATCTAGCTCAAATGAAGAATTATCAGTCTAGATGCTTGCCCTGTATACCTAGGGTTCAACTAGGATTGAAATTTACAATTTCTAACATGGTTGGAACATATTGGTTTTCAAAGCGGTAAAACAATTTAACATATATTCCAACTAGTTAAAATCATATGAAAAAATTATAAACTGAATTCGTAAAAAAAAAATGCGCTATAGTATGAAAAACCCACTCATCGTACTAGGAGTCCAACAATGAGAATTTCACCTCGTGGTGGCTCAACAACCTAGAAAACATAGACATAATATGAAAATTAGATAAATTCTAAAAATACTATTCATACCGAAAAATACTATTCACGCTGAAACCTAAAAACCCTATATTCGAGTATAGAAACTAATTCTAAGACTATTTACGGAAAGAATTTCGGTAAAACGAAGCCTAAAACGCGATTGGACGGAGTTTTACCTTTGGAGGTACTATTCACGCGATTTTCTGGCGACCTTCCGGCGACTTTCCGGCGAAATTTATTGGTGGGTTTTGAAGTACTCATTGCCATTAGTCCAACGGTCCAGACGGTTCGGCAATCAGAGGTCCGTAGCTCCAAATATGAGGAATTGAAAATCGAAAAGGAAAGAAAAAATGGTGGAAGGGGGAGGCTACAGTTTTTTTCCCTTCTCTGGTATCCGTATGCACATATATGTGCTGGTGCTACAGTAAAAAATATTTTTTTTAAATAATTAATAATAAGATTTTATTTTATAAAAATTCATATAAATTCCGTTTTTCATCATAAAATATCCCAAAAATTTCTAAAAATTTCCTTTCTCATAAACCTTTAGTTAAACTCTTAAATCATAATTTTTCTTGATAAAAATCGTAATAAAACAAATTTCTAAACAAATATCTTTATTCATATTAAAAGAAAGAGTATTTCTAAAAATACCATAAAAATTCAATAGAATCCGGTATAATTATTTTAAGCAACACAATACTTCTTTTACTTAAAAGTCTACTTACTTTTAACAAATCATAATCATTTCTACATAAATAAAAATATATTTGCTAATAGCGCGCCAAAACATAACTTCTAATATTTCTTTTTTTTGTAATTCTTTAATCTATGTAATAAATATACATATTTTCTACGGTTCTTATCTCTATTGTCAAAATTCTCTCTTTTATTTTAAATTTCCTTTTCGTTAAATTTTACGGTTATTACAACTAGTTTAATATCCAACTTTCTCCAAGATTTCCTCCATTAATCACTTCCAACAAATTAAAATCACAAATTTCCTAAGTTTGTCTTACCTATCCTCAAGTAAACTCAATTTGCTCAAATCTCCCTCTTATGACACTTTTCCATCAATAGCCAATTCTTAAGCAATCATAACATATTTTACTTTCACTATTCATAACATGTCTTCTACTTATCCATTTCAATTCACTTCTCACACATTCATACATTTTAGTGACATACTATCCAAATCTCAAACATCTTCCAAGTCACAATCTCAATATACAAAAATAATCATAAATTTACATTACATAACCACATTATATAGCTTATAAATTTAGAGACAAATATATAATTTTTCTCCATGCTATAATTTATGTTATTTACTCACTCACCTATTAGGAAATCTATGATGTTTCATGTAAAACCTCAAATGATGTCATTTGTATACTGGCTTGGTAGCTATTGTTATAAGCAAATTTAGTTAGGGGAAAGAATCTTTCTCAACTACCTTGAAAATCAAGCACACATGCATGAGGCATGTCTTCTAATATTTGGATATTTCGCTCAAACTGTCTATCTGTTTTAGGATGGAAAGTAGTACTAAAATTTAACTTCGTGGCCAAAGCTTCTTGGAAGACTCTCCAAAAATAAGCTGTAAACTATGGTTCTTGATAAGAAATAATCGATATCAGTACCCCATGAAGTTTCACTATCTTATTCAACTATGGTTCTTGGAAGACTCTCCAATTTTTTTTATTATGTTGGGTTGCCTCCCAATAAGTGCCTTTGTTTAATGTCGTTGGCTCGACTCAAGGCTCTTTATGTCATTCAAGGAGGATCCTTGATGTCAACTTTGAATTGGCTTGCCTTTGAATGTGCAAAATTATGAGGTTCTGCTGCATTATGAAGAGGGAAGTTAGCATTAGTCAAAGATTTAATTAAATGAGAACTCAACTTACTTGGAAATAACCGATGTCTTGAGTAGCTTTTGGCATCCAATTTAGTTTCATCCTTTTGAGATTCTACCAAAGCATGCGATAACTTTCCGCTATCTTTGAGTAGGGCATATTTATTTGAGGTTATAACTACAGGTGGTTCTCCACTGTATAGGCCCTTTAATTGGCTAGGGAGGCTCTTTAAGCCTAGGTCAGAATACTGCAAAATATAAGGTACAGGCATCTTATTAGAAATTGATAATAACATAGAAAAATCCTTACCTGTTTACTGCAGTTCTGGTGCTTCCTCTCCTACTATAATATTCTCTTCAAATTTGACGTTTAGGGTACATTCCATAACCTCTTTCTTAGTAGGCTTACTAGTGTCAACTTCCAAGTCATCTTTTTCATTTAGTGCAGAATTTTCTTCCTTTTACATTAACGATGCTGGGGCTAGACTTTCAATTTCTGAATTTTGAAACTCTAGCCTGCTGACTGTTGTTGCTAATTGCCCAATTTGATTTGTTAAGCTTTGAATGCTGGCCCTTACCTCTTGTTGAAATTGATGAGTACTTTGTATAAGAGGTTTAACAATATCTTCTAAAGGAGTACTTACTTGAAAATCCTGAGATGTATTCTGTCTAGGATAATAGGCCTGTTGAGTATGCTGAAAATTTGTAAAATTTTGTTCTGCAAGACTATTTTTTGCATTCTCATACCTGAAGTTGAGATGATCCTTCCATCCAGTATTGTACATGTTTGAATAGGAATCATACCTCACTTGTTGTGGTTCATGGAAACCATTAACCATATTTACCTGCTCAAATGACTCATCATAGAAAGTTGGGTACCCAAAAGAAGGATGCCCTATGGCTGAATAATTTCCATAGCACTTCTCTCTTTGCATATTTTCTACACGTTGACGAACAAGAGAAGTTAAATTTGCAAGTTGCTCTTGAAGGGAAGAACTACATACCTCACCAGCATATCTTAATGGAGAGCCCAGCCTAGTGCCAAATTGTTGAAAATTGGCTACCATATTCAAAGTTATGAACAAAAAGAAAAGAAAAGAAATCACAAAAGGTAAATAGACACAGTCCCCAGCAACGGTGCCAAAATTTGGTGCGCACTGTCGCAGGTGTACCCAAATTAATACCTTACCTCAAAACTAACCTGTAGTAGTAAGAGTAAGGGTCGATCCCACAGAGACTGAAATTACCTTATGTGATTAAAAAGGGGGATTGATAATCGCAAATTAAGTAAAGTAAACAATAATGAAAATAATTAAGAGAAAAAGATTAATGATAAAGACGTTGGTTTTGGTTAGTATCCACCATCAAGGGATTACATTGATCATCGACAACATAATCAATCTGTAAATGAATATCTATCGTTGGAGTTTTAACCCCTTTTCTCCTTAAGCCTAGCAAATTAATGACAATCGCACTAATTAAACACTAATTAACAAGCCATCCTTTAACACATCGGTAAAACATAACTTGTTAACCGCATGAAGAACGAGAGAAACTGACAGAGCTAAACAAATATAAACACATCGGCTATATCTAATTTAGTCAATCATTCATTATAAGTTCAATGATTTATAATCCAAAACCCTCAAACCTATTTGCCTCACGAATCGCAAAATTAAAGACTTTGTTCAAAACACAATTCAGCGGTAGATTAAAATAGACAAAATACTAGTAGGCCTCCTAGCAATCATATGAATAATCATTAAAAATAAGAACAGATGAACAATCAATATTCAAAAAAAATTGAAATAATAACATCAGATCCACATCTCACAATGTATAAAAATCCCTTGAGGTTTCAACTCACCTCAACCAACTAAAAGAACTAGCCACGCAGGGCCATAAGAAACTCTAAAGAAGAATTGAAGAATGTAGATGAAGAATTGGATTCAAAATTGGATCAAGAATTGGATCCCCCTTCTCTGCTTGTTTTTCTCCCTTTTTATAGATTAACTCCTCCTAATTAATGTAGGAGTGTTTCTAGGTCAAATTTTGACCTATCGGGCTTCAATTGGAGTCAAAAAACCCTTAAAATCGCGAATTCAGTGACTTAGTGCGGCGGCAGGCGCCGTGGCGCTCACATGCTACGAAACTTGGCTGGGTTGTTTAGTGCCGCGGCGCTCACTTGCAAGCGCTGCGGTGCCCAAAAATTTTCAGAATTTGCCAAAGTGTCAAACACGAAAGTTGTAGGTCTATGTCTCTTATTTCCATAGCCGCTAGAATCACCTCAATCGGATCTAAATTAAAGGAGATATGATAAAATTAGTGACCAAAGGTCAGAATTCATCTTGCTGCACTGTGATTTTGATTGGCGAGCTCTGTAAGGCTATAAAATCTCCAGAAATTGACCAAGTGTTCAACATAAAAGTTGTAGCTTATTGTGTTATCTTATCACAGCCACTTGAATCACTTTGATTGGATTTCATAAGAGGGCGATATACTTAAAATAGTACTGAAAGGTCTGGAATCGCTGCAATGTAGCATTTTTTCATGAATTTCTTATCTTTTTCTTCCATTTTCTTCTTCATTTGTTCCTACAACACAAAGCACAAAACTAAGCTAATTTCTAATTATATTTTACTTAAATCAAACAAAAGGTAAGCATAAAGGTATTAAAATCATGCTTAATTATGATCATATCAACTACGTTATATGTGGTTTTCACTAATAGAAAATGTGTTGATTTAGTCAACCTATCAACGATCAGCCATATTGAGTCAAAACATTTTTGGTGTCTGCGGTGGCTCCGTAACAAAATCCATAATTATTCTCTCCTATTTCTATTTAGGTATTTCTACTTTTTGATGTAACCCCATAGACCTTTGATGTTTTGCCTTTAGTTATTAACATGTTAAACATTGAGAAACATAATCAGCTATATCTTTTTTTCATACCATCCGACCAATAAATTTCTTTTAAATCTTGATACATTTTAGTTGATCCAGGATGAATGGTATACATAGATTGATGGGCTTCTCTTAGAACCTCTTTATTGAGTTCTTCTTTATTAGTTACACACAACAGCTTGCCCAATTTCAGAATTCCTTCAGAATCTACAATAAATTCAACATCACTGTCATTCTTCACCTCTTCAATTTTCTTGCATAAATAGACATCATCTTCCTGTGCCTTTTTCACCTATTTAACCAAAGGTAATTGTAATGGCCCTTAGTATAAAAAAAAAAAGGTAGCATACGGGTACTGTAGCTTACTGCGCATATAACCCGTCCAGAAACCCTAAAATATGCAAAAATGCAGCAGCCTTCCTTCCTCTCCCATTTTCAAACCCTTGTAACTGGAGCTATAGACCTCCGATTAACAAACCGTTTAGACCATTGGACTCGTTGCGAGGAGAGCTTCAAAACCTATCGATTGGTTTCACCAGAGCATTGCCAAAATCACACCGGAGGGTTATGAATAGTACCTTCGTGGTGAGTTTTTCATAGGTGTGATGGGTAGCTCTATTTTCAAAATTTTTGCTAGATAGTCTTAGATATGGATAGTATGATGAATTTTGGAGTTTAAGACCATAGCATAATTTTTTTAGCCACCATGGATAGTGTTTCCGACCAGCATGAATAGTAATTTCATGATGTTTCTTTAGAAATTGATATTCCAAAGTTGTTTTTCTAGGTTTTGAGATAGCGGAAGACAACTTTCAGCATCAATTCGGCTATTGGGTTTTGGAAGTGATCAAGAGAGTTCAACTACCTTGAATCTCTAGTGTTGTGAGTAGATAATACTTACTATAACATCATTTTTAGCTATTCATTTGATATATGAACATGAGACATTACTACTAATGTGAAACTCATTTTTTTTAAGTTATGAACATGTATTTCAAAACATGGCTCCTAGTATAAACCTTAGGAATGCAGGACAAGCATCATAAATATTTTACTTTTCTATACATATTAAATTATACTGATTGAGAATACCCAGAAATTGTGTTAGGTCATGGTGATGTTTATATTTTACATGAATTGATAAATAATTTTATGAGGCACGTATGTGGGCCTATGGATATAAATGTGCAAGTTAAGCTGATATTATTGTGGTTATTGTTGATCAGTGAGTACATGATTTTCTGGAAGGGACATGATCTTTTGTTATCTCTTGCATTTCTTGTTATTTATTTATTATATCTATACAGAGGAACCTAAATTGGTAACATTGTAAACTAGCAGCTATGATTGCTAACCCTAGTGCATTTTAAGTTCTATGTAACGGGCTTTTGCTTGATGGATTTTGCGGGCTTTTACCTGATGGATTTTGCAGGCTTTTACCTGATGGATTGTGCGAGCTTTTGCCTGATGGACTATACGGGTTTTTGCCCGATGGACTACAAGCTTTTGGCCTGATTGATGGTGAACACTCCCTTTATTGCATGCTTGAGAAATGGCTGTGGTTCTGATATAGAGAAAGTTCTTCAATCTATGAAAAGCTCTAACCTTATTTGTATTTATTTATATAATATCGTAACATTGATATTATGTCTTTTAATACTGAAACTTTCTTGTTATTGATCTTTCAAACATATGATACATATGGCATTCATCTTTTCCTTGCATTAAATTTTTATTTGTGAAGGAAAAACTCGTGCCCTGCTTGTCCTATTTCTGTTATAGTAAGGATTACCTATTCACTGAGTTTTATACTCACCCCATCATATGTTTCCTTTTTTAGATAGTCAAAAAGACTTAGATTCAGCTCCAACTATGTAGTGAGCTAAGAGAGTTGTGGTGAACCCAAGTTGTTTTCAAGGTTCCCAGTTTGTTTATATATTTTCTATTTGTATTGTAAGGGTAGCTCCATGAACTACAGGCAGGATCCCTGTATCCTTGCGTATTTGAATGTTTGTAGGAGTTTTGTTGTATGAGAAATAGATGATTTCTGTATTGTTTGGCTAGATGCCAATTGTATATGGATTTATGAATTCTGAACCATTTTTATGGTATGCATGTTGTTGTCTTTACTTATATGTTGTATACCATTGTGGCATCTTGATGTCAGTTAGTTTGAGGCTCACAGGATGGGATCTACCCTATTCTTGTGCCGATCACATGCTTACTTCTATAAGGGCCATGACAGTAATTAAAATTGTATATAGGCCAATAGTATCCCAAGTTCCTTTACTTCCAATACTACCTCATGACTTTTCAACTTATGCATTTCTTTAATCAACGACCTCCTTACCACTGTGATATGAACCAAACTACTCATTAACTTCCTGCTTAATGCATTAATCACTACATTAGCCTTACCTAGATGAAATAATATTGTACAATCATAATTTTTAAGTAATTTTACCCATCGTCTTTGTATTAAGTTAAGATCTTTTTGTTGGAAAATGTATTTAAGACTTTTATGATCTGTATAGATTTCACATATCTCACCATACATATATTGTCTCCAAATTTTGAGAGTAAAAACCACTGCTTCCATTTTTAAATCATGAATTGGATAATTTTGCTCATGTGGTTTAAGCTGTCTAGATGCATATGCAATGACTCGACCATGTTGCATCAACACACACCCTAATCCAATTCTTGATTCATCACAGTATACTGTGTATCCTTTGGTACTTGAGGAAATAGACAATACTTGCGCCGTAGTTACTTTTTTTTTAAGTTTCTGAAAAAATTTCTCACATTCATCTGACCAGTCAAACTTTATTTCTTTCCTTGTCAATTTCGTCAAAGGTGCAGCAATTTTTTTTGAAATTTTTTTTAACGAATCTATGATAATAACCTGCTAAATAAAAAAATAATGATCTCTGTAATTGTAGTAGGGTGTAGCTATTGTTGTACCGCTTCTATTTTTTTTAGGTTCTACTTGAATATCATTATTGGTAACCACATGCCCTAGGAAAGTAATACCACTAAGCCAAAATTTACATTTTGAAAACTTAAAATACAACTGGTGTTCTCTTAAAGTTTACAAAACTATCCTTAAATGTTGCTCATGATCCTTTAAACTTTTTGAATATACTAGGATATCATCTATGAACACAATAACAAATTGATCAAAGAAATGTTTAAATACTCTATTCATCAAATCCATAAATGTAGATGAGACATTTGTTAAACCAAATGGTATTACTAAGAACTCATAATGCCCATACTGAATCCTGAAAGCAATTTTTGAAATATCCTCTTCATTTATCCTCAATTAATGATACCTATATCTCAAATCAAATTTTTTTTAAAAAAAATTAAGCACATTATAGTTGGTCAAACAAATCATCTATACGAGATAATAGATATTTATTATTCACAGTCACTTTATTCAATTATCTATAATCTATGCATAACCCCAGTAATCCATCTTTCTTTTTCACAAATAGGACTATAGTACCTCAAGAAGAGTACTAAAGCGTATAAATCCTTTGTCTAACAAGTCTTGTAACAACTTTTTTATTTTTTTTAAATTTAGTTGATATTATTCTATATAAAGATATAAATACTAGTTAAATTTTAAGAAATAAATCAATATCAAATTTTTTTCTCGTTTCGGGATAATCCAGGCAATTCTTCTGAAAACACATCAGGAAATTCCCTAATCATTAGAACCTGATTTACATTGGTATACTTTATATCAACATCTCTCACCACTACCAAATATCCTTGACACCCTTTTTGTAATAACTTATGGACTGCTAAAATTGAAATTAAATTACTAGATACATGCTTCCACTAATTGTTCACTACTTGCAACTCATTTACTAACATTTTATGTTGTTGATGACATCTTCATACTGTATCAATTAGAACGCACTTCAAAACACTTAAATAAGGTCAACCCATTTTGACTTTATTCTTTAACATTTTTATGAAATGTCTTAACAATCAATCATGTAAAGCTTATGTCTATCAAAGAGTCCTTCACATGAATTACCCATTTTGCATACCTCAAATTTTAAATTTCCATGAACAACCCTTCTTTTCTCATAATGCTTATACATAATGTTATTGAAAACCAAACTGTCTTCGAATTTTTTTATATCAACAAAATCTATTATTGAAAGTATTATCTTCATAGATTCTTTGCTCTCAAATTCAATCTAACCCATAGCTTGTCAAATCTGTTTATATACATAAGTTCCAACTCATCCATCTAAAAAGAGATTTACATCTATTTTCAAAACACTCAATTTATTACAAATTATTATCTTGGAGTTAACAACCTCGATCACATCATAACCCACTATTAATATTGTATTAGTCATTTATCATATTATTTCATATAAGCAAATCAAACGACCAATTCAAACCTTCTTGACATCCAAACAAGCCATTACCTTTGTGTTCGGATGAAATCTTCTTATATTCAACTAATTCTTTTTCTTTGTACCTAAGAGGGTTCTCTTTATCATTGTTCATCAAAACAAGTTCAAATGTTGAACTGGTAATCCACACTCAAGAGGCACCATCTAGGACATACACATCGATACTTATACATCGCATACCTAAAGATGAGATTCAGAAAGAAAAAAAAAGATGACACCCTATAGAATTCCACAGCAGTACCGTGAGTATAAATATGTTCGCAGTTACATACCCATACTCAAAATCCTACTACAAAATCCTTTGCTCCGATAGCCACAGGGAAACCTAATGTTCTGATACCAACTTGTCATACCCCTAATTTTAGGGCACATGAAACACATACTTTACGAATATATATTTTTTATAACATATATAGTACACTCTTTTATATATAGGTATTTTCATGTATACACAATATACAGACCAAGACTATAAATATAAGAGTTACAATAAAAGCAAGGACAATATAAATTAAAATCTACGAAACCTAGAAACAAAATAGGCTCACTAGAGAATATGTCACCTAACTGATCACTTATCTAAAGAGAAATGACCAAACTCTATATTCTTATATGAAAAAATGTGAAAATATCATGTAATGAATTTGACAACTCACTGAGTAGATAATACTTCCTATGACCTCTGAGATCAACATATAGATGTACTTATATATTAAAATTTATCACATTGAAAATTATAGTTCAGAAGTACATCCATATGGGACAACCCGCATTTCAAATATTTTCAGTTCAAATCACATTCAGATATCTAAAATCATATGCAATACAGTATGATTATTATTCAAATATTATTATGCAACAAAATATTTCTCATAAAAATATTATGAGGATCCCATATCAGAACCATCATATCAGAGTTCAAGCCCTTCCATACTTAGTGGTATAGGATTTGTCTAAACTCAGCATCCCAGTTAAGGTTTTTCCTATCACTATTCAAGAGGACATGTGAAAAGACTCTAATATGGGCATTTCCCAAGCACACAGCAAAGGAGGCCAAATCACATATCATATAGTCGACATCTCGCCCAGATAGAAGGTATCCCATTCTGCTTCACATATCATATCCCATGTGTTGGTCGTCACATGAGGCTAGCGCCACTCCTACTAACTGAAGTGTCAAAGTGCACCAAGGCTAACATCACCTACTGTTAGCAAACAATATTTCCAATAAGATTCCTCCATAGAAATCATATTTGCATATATGCCATATCATTCAAAATAGAGGCTTCAATATAAATTTCGAATTTCCAATCTCAGTACAATTCCTCTGTCAGAAACTTTTCAATCAGGGTAATCACATATATATACCCTTTTTCAAGGCAATCTTATAGCTTTACATATCAATGCCACATGCATAATATATTTTCTTTACCATATAATGAGAAATACATTTAAAATCACATATTCAATTAGTTCAAAAATTCATTTGAACTATATACCAGATTGTAAACAATTCATGTAATTTAATCCATTTTAAAGACATATAAAAATATAAATAACTTGTAAATAAAATCAATTAAACATTAAAAGTTCAACAAGAGTATAGGTAAGTCATAGAAAGAATTATCTAATCACAGGATAATGCTCTAGATTGGATAGCCTCAAAATATATTTTTCTAATCCAAATTTGATCAAATAAACCTCAAAATCGAGTTCGAAGGGTATAAAAACCTAATAAATGACTCTGGAATCGTGAAATTTGACCTTCAAGAGCTTGGTCAACACTGGTCAACTGATGGGTACTATTCATAATCGAAAATACTATTCACCGTCTGAATCACTATTCATACCAGTCAGATTTACTATTCACGATGCACAAAAAGTTGTCAGAAGGTTGAAAAATTTTATATCTTAAAATTTATCTATCTCCTGAATCCATCAATGGTGTTAGATTTTTAATTTGAAGTCTCTAAATAGGAGTTTCAGAGTTTAACTTTTTAAAATTTTTTACTTTCGATTTACGATGATTCTGTAGCTTATTTGAAAAATCATTCGGCCAATATCGTAGCACTCTTCGTCCTAAATCCAATGGTACCCTTAATTTTGAGATTAGAGGCTTGAAGATACTCCAGATCTAGAGAGGGAAAGTTACTATTTTCTATTTATTCATCTCGAAAATCTTTCCGTCCTTTTTTTTAATAAATGATGGATGACCAATTAGCAATTTGCTAATTGTTAAAGAAAGTCCTAGCAAATTTTATTATTTATATGTTGACCCCTAAACTTTTAGGAAATTATAATTTGACACCTAAACTTTTAGGAAATTATAATTTGACACCCAAAATATTAAGAAGTTTTCATTTTCATCCTTAAAATCTTTCAATTACATCCTTATTCCTTTATTTCTTTTAATAATCCATACATAAATGAAAATTACTAAATTTTAGGGTTGTTACATTGAATATATGATTTTAAATGTATTTCTCATCATATAGTAAAGAAAATATATTGCACGTGGCATTGATATATAAAGCTATAAGATTACCTTGAAAAATGGCATGTATATGTGATTACCCTGATTGCGAAGTTTTTAACAGAGGAATTGTAATGAGACTGAAAATTCTGAATTTATATTGAAACCTCTGTTTTGAACGATATGGCATATGTGTAAATAATGATTTCTATGGAAGAATCCTATTAGAAACACTGTTTGCTAACAACATGTGATGTTAGCCCTAGTGTACCTAGACACCTCAACTAGCAGGGGTGGTGCTAACCTCGTGCGATGGCCAACACACGGGATATATGTAAATAAGAGCGGGATGCCTCTTATTTGGGTGATATGCCAACTATATGATATGTGATTTGTCCTCCCTTGCTATGTGTTTGTAAAATTGCCCATCTTAGAGTCTCTTCGCGTGTCCTCTTGAATGGTGGTAGGACAAACTTTGGCTGAGATGCTAAGTATAGGCAAATCTTACACTACTAAAGTACGGAAGAGCTTGAACTCTGATATGGTAGTTCTGATATGATATCCTCCTAATGTTTTCATGAGAAATGTTTTGATGCATATCAATATTTGATTAACGATCATATTGAATTACATATGGTTTCAAATATCTGAATGTGGTTTGAACTGAGATATTTGAAATGCAGATATCATATGGATGTACCTCTAAACTGAAATTTTCTATGTGATAAATAAATATATAAATATATATATATATATATATATATATATATATATATGAGTACATCCATATATTGACCTAAGAGGTCATAGGAGGTTTTATCTACTCACTGAGTTGTCAAACTCACTATACGATATCTACATTTTTTTCATATAAGAATATAGAGTTTTCCTTCCTCTTCAGATAGTTGATCAGTTTGACAACATAATTTCCAAGTGAGCCTACCTTGTTTTCAGGGCTCGTAGATTTTGGTTTTATTTGTACTTGTACTTTAAAGTATGCTCTAAATGCTACAGACAAGATTTCTGCTTTTACTGTTACTTTGATATTTATAGACTTGATCTATATATTGTACATATATAAAAATACCTTTATGTAACTGTATTGTATGATAAAAGAGTGTATTATACATGTTATGGCAAATCTATATTTATAAAGTATATGTTTCACATGCCCTTAAATTGAGAGCCATGACAAGTTCAACTAAACATTTTTATTTTTTCAAAGTATACCAAGGTGTTCATCTTTATAAAGCATTTAGGATCCCAAGAAAATCTCATTTCAAATAATGACAAGCAATTTCACTTTAACATTTATATTGCTTTCATGGTAGAAATCACGTATAGTTTTAAATAATTCAATACTTAACATGTCATGCAATTCTCAATGCAACAAGGAAATTTCTTAAATATGAGAAATAATGGCTATAGTATAATGCAATTTGAAACATGAAATAAACTAGTACATTCACTCATGAATTTGATGAATAGACACCTGTGGCGCTAATGAAGACTCTTGATAGATATTATAGTCTCGATCTTACCAGAGACATAACCAAAGAGTTATCTAAGGTCCTATTATCTTAGATGATTTACTCTTAAACCTGAATGTAGTTTCCAACAATGAATATTAGATATGCATCTAGATTAAGGAACCTCGACACTTGATAAATTAAGGAGTATATATATTTCTGACAACTAAGATTGAACCAAACAAAGTAGAAAATTTCGATCAAATTAAGTTAACTGGAGAAGGATAACATTTCGAGCATAAACTTGATTTCATTATGGATTTAAACTTGACTTACCTAGAATGAAGATGCAACCAAATCTTAGGCTGAAATGAAAATAAAAAATAAAAAAAAATTGTAAACGAACACATTTTGTGATTTTTTTTTTATTTTTTGTAAAAGTAAAAATTGAAAATATTGAAACCAGACAAGTCTTTAATGACAAATTATCTATATTTTTTTATTTTTTATTTTTACAGCTCCATTTTGAAGTCAAATTATGATGGAGGATTCATATTTTACTTCAAAAATAATTAAGGCTAACAATTTAGCTTATTAAAAAAGACATTACGTCTTACATATTTTCAACGGACATGATATATTATAATATTAAACATCATACATATTGTAAAAATATAAAAAATTTTAAATTTACTCTTCCATGTACATCACAATGTAGAATATATTTCTACACTAAATATTAAGTACATAAAATATCTAATACTATCGCATTATAACATACAATTATTTAAAATAAAAAAATTACATTATATACCTTCAAAATGATTCCAAATAAATAACAGACAAAAATCGAAATCAAAATTAAAGTATCGTCACACAATCTAACAAAAAAACATAAAAAATAATATAAGAAATTATTTTAAACATACAACATAAAAAAACAAATTAAATTAAAAAATTAAATGATATACCTTCAAAAAAAATGAAGAGAAGCAGTCAACAACAACACCAATACTCGCAAATCACAACAAACACTCTTAGCAAATATATCATACGAAAAGCTTGAAACTAAATTTGTTCGTAAAACAAACAAGGAGGACCAGCGAATATAAAGGTGCACGCTGGATTTAACGACGGTTTAAAACCGTTTCTATACCTGTTTTAAACCGTCGTAAAACCCATTTAATGACGATTTTTCATTAAACTGTCGTTAAATTTTAAGATTCCCACCAACGGTTCGAATTCTGAACGTTATAACTTCACGATGATTTTCGGAAAAATCGTCGTTATTTAACGATGGTTTTTAAGAAACCGTCGTGGATTGCCGTATCCTTTGTACGGTTTCGATAGCGTTAGACAGATTACCACGGTTTGATCTGAACCGTCCGTATATAACGACAGTTTTTATGAAACCGTCGTTAGTTTCTGGAATTTAACGACGGTTTCATAAATCGTCTCTAAAGACAGGTTTGGAGACGGTTATTTCCGACCGTCGTAAAACCTCCGTCGCGATTCTCCGCCTTTCTTGTAGTGAAAATTGCAATTAGAAGCACATATAAGGATGAAAAAGTGTAATTTTTCCATAAAAAAAAATGAAACATCCTTGCGAATTTAAAATTAAAGAGATAAAAAAATGTATTAAATTGGGATCAAAGATCTCATAATTAGTAAAGAGATAGAAAACACTTAGATGTGTTGATTAAATTTTAACTAAATTATTTTTTTTGCAAGAGAAAATAAGTAAAATAAAAATCTAAGGTGTGTGAGTTGATGTTATTATGATGTTTCACCTTACCCATTTGTTTTTACTCTCATTTTCATTTTTTTTTAATTAAAAAAATTCTTTAGATATTTCTTTGAAAAAAATGGGCCGTTTTGGAACCCAAAATAAAAAGCACACATCAAGAATCAATTGAACATCCAATCCAAGCAAAAAGTGAAAGAATAAACTGGAAATAAATGTAAATGTCCCTGAGCGCTTTCCTATAATTCCTTTTTCACCATTGTTGTTGAGTAGCCATCAAGTGAAATTTTAACTTATGTCTAAAGACAAAAGATTGGGCCACCTATTAAATATAGTATGACATTTTTGTCCTATCATTAATATAAGAGCGTGTGAATTTTTATCGGACAAATATTTTTATTTATACATGAATTTATATTCTAATTTAATTTTATAGCAAAAATAAAGTTAAGACCCCAGTCTAATAATAGGCTCCAAAAATAAATAAATAAAAATAAGAAATTTCGTAGTGAATTGGAAATTCGACTCTCAGTGTTCCTAGACAACTACGCTCTCTAGGGTTCCTCATTGCTCCTAGAAGCTATGATTCTAGCACAATCAGCGTAAATTCAACAAGGTTATCAAATCCGTTGTACATATTTCATAAAAATGGATCTGAATATATGTCTCATGATTTGTGATAAATTCATTGTAATGGGCAAAAGCGCTTGTCATGTAATAATTAGGCTTATACATGCACATTGAATTGGAGACTAACATGGCATTTAAATCAAATTGGGCTATTCTAAGCCCCTGCATGTCATTACCAACAAGTGGGCTTAGGAATCAAAACCTATCAAATCGTAGCCGAAAAGTCAACCTCTGTGACAAAATGAAATATAGCAGTCCCAATTTAAGCAAACCCAAATCAATGCTACCAAAACAAGATAAGGGAGAGTCTTTTTCTGGTTTTTCCAGACTGAGATAAGGAGTGGCTGTCTCGATCGAAGAGGATGTAGGCTACGGGTTTAATGTAGGTTTGAGAATGTTCAAGGAGGTTTGTTGGAACAGTGATAAGTACCGTGTGGTTTAGTGGGTCTTCTGTGAGTTTCCGTTGTTCCGCTAAGAAGGAGAGCAGGAAGCTCAGAGATATAGGTTAGGCCGAGGTACTCGTTGTCAAGTTTGAAGATAGCAGTGGAGGTTTGTTTTGAAGGATGTGATGGAGAGCTTGTGGTTCTTTCTTTTTCATGGTGGTCACTGTGTTTTTGCGGAGTGAGATAGTGAGGTTGTGTGGTTGCTCGTCTTTGTTAGCGTGCTTCCCCATTTTACCAAGAGATATGAGTTTGTGTATGGGGTTTATGTTAGCATAAATCTTTGATCAGTGATCAAAATGTACTTCATAATAAGGATCTTGAAATCAGAATTAATTATCACACAAAAAATAGTGAGTTGGAAATTTGTACCTAAGGGGAAGCCATAATCTTTAAAGAAACAAAATCGATTTCTCTTTCTTGACCTTCTTCAGTAATTACCACTCAGATTTGATGGATATGTTGTGATAGCCTTGTGGGTGGAAGGAGGACTGATTTTATGTAAAGAAGGAAAGTTAATTTGGTATGTTCATCATCCAGAATTCAGATAATTAATGGTTATGATTCATTTGCAAATTAAACTTAAATGCTTATCACTTACTAGCACACTTTACTGTGAGAGATAGAAATGCCTCTTTATAATACACACCCCTTTATTCACTTCAACATGTAAGTTGTTGGAAAATGCAACACTGGTTAACTGATCCATCACATAGGTCACCAATTCCCCCTTCTCCCACTTGGCCCATGCATGAAGTGAAAATATATAATGTTAAATTCCAAAAGCATTAGTTGCAGAGAAAATAAATCCACCATTATATGTGTAATAGCCGTAAATTTAATAAAGTATAAAGTAAAGAAAATTTTGAATAATAGAGAGAATTTATGTTTTGACGCGTAATTCTATTTTTTTAAAATGATAGTATTTTGCTATAAGTAAATATATTTTTATTTGTCTAAAAATGATTATGTTATGCAAAAAGTAAGTGGACTTTTAATTAAAAGAAGTATTGTATTGCTTAAAATAATTATACCGGCCTCTAATGAATTTTTATGGTATTTTTAGAAATATTCTTTCTTTTAATATGAATAAAGATATTTGTTTTGAAATTTGTTTTATTACGATTTTTATCAAGAAAAATCATGATTCAAGAGTTTAACTAAAGATTTATGAGAATGAAAAATTTTAAAAAAATTTGAGATATTTTATGATGAAAAACGGATTTTATATGAATTTTTATAAAATAAAATTCTATTATTAATTATTTAATAATTATTATTATATTAAAAAAAAAGAACGCAGAATTGATAAACGAAACCGGGGGCGGAGAGTGAAGAGTATCAGAGAGAAACCGAGAATTTTGCATAGTAAGTGAATAGTAACTTCAAATTTTATCTTTTGATCTGGAGTGCTTATTGGCTTCCGATTTCAAAACTGAAAGTGTTATTGGATTCAGGACGAAGAGTACTTCAGTTTTGACCGATCAATTTTTCAAATCAACCGTTGAATCGCCGTAGATCTGAAGTAGAAAATCTCGGTAAAAGGTAAGTTCTGAAAAACTTTACTTAGAAACTTCTAATTAGAAATCTGACTCCGTAGATGGATTCAGAAACTAGATAAACCTTAGGATATGAATTTTTTTCATTGATTCGGTAAAAATTTTGTGACGGTGAATAGTATTTTTCGACAATGAATAGTGGCGGTGAATAGTGATATCCGGCTTGAATAGTATTTTTCGGCGGTGAACAGTACCAAGCTCCCCCGGAGTCATCTTTAAAGTTTTTGGAGCCACCGGACACGTTTTTAAAGCTTATTTGGTCAAATTCATATTGGAAAAAGTACATTTTAGGGCTGTCCAACTCGGAACCCTTACCCTATGACTAGATTTTTCTTTCTATAGCTTATTACATGCTCTTCTTGAATTTAAGATGAATTATTGATTATGATTACAAGTGATTTATACTTTTATATGTATTTGAAATGGATTAAAGTATCTGGAAATGATTTCTATCGGAAATATAGTTCAAGAAGAGTATGGTTCTGAAAATGAGATTTTTGAACTCATTGAATATGTGATTTTAAATGCATTTCTTACCGCATGGTAAATTAAATATATTGTCTACGACGCATTGGTTTATAAAGTTATATGATTGCCTTGGAAAGAGGGCATACATATATGATAAACCCTGAATGGGTAATTTTTAATAGATGAATTTTGAAATGCATTGAACATGTGATTTTTACATGTATTTTTCATCATATGGAAAATAAAATGTGTTATGCACATGATATTGATCTTTACAGTGATATGTTTGCCTCGAATATGGGTACATATATATATATGATTCCCTGATTGGGAAGTTTTGACAGAGGAATATACAGAGACTGAAAGTCTATATTATATTGAGAAATTTATACTGAATTCTATGGTATATGTGCATATAGTATTTGTGGAGGAATCCTATTGGAATCACTGTCTGCTAATAGCAGGGAATGTTAGCCCTGGTGCACCTTGATACCTCAGCTAGCAGGGGTGGTGCTAGCCTCGTGTGTCGGCCAACACACGGGAGTTATTATTATCGGGGAGAGCGGGATGCCTCCTATTATTGTTATAGAGGAGAGCATGATGCCTCCTATTATTGATATGTGATTTACCCTCCCTTGCTGTGTGTTTGGGATTATTTATTGTATTGGTTCTAATAGGGAAACCTCCTAAAGCATGTGAAATCTTTTATTGCATCAAAGTATTTGTTTATAACTGTATTGTACGGTATTTGGTTTTGAATATTGGGTTATATTGTGAAATGAGGATATTTGAAATACGGGTTCCATATGGATGTACTTCTGAATTGTACTTTCTATATGATAAATTTTAAAGTATAAGTCATCCATATGCTAACCTAAGAGGTTATAGAAGGTATTGTCTACTCATTGAGTTATAAAACTCACTACATGTTGTGGATATATTTTTCAGATAAGGAGATAGAGTCTGGTCCTGTGGATAGGTGATCAGCTAGATTGTCTACTCTCTGGATGAGCCTATGTTGCTTCCAAGGCTCACGTTATTTGTATTGTATTTGTACTTGTATTCTAGAGTATGCTCTATATGCCACAGGCAGGATCCTTACTTCTACTGTTACTCTGGTGTTTATAGACTTAAACTGTTTATTATATATGTGTATGGGAACCTATATGTATTGGTTTATATGATAAAGAATGGCATTATGTACATTTATGGAAAATATATGTGTATGGTATATGGATTTCACGTGCCCTAAAATTAGGGTCGTGACAAGTTGGTATCAGAGCCTTAGGTTTCCCTGTGGCTATCAGAGCAAAAGATTCTTTAGTAGGACCTTTAGTATCGATATGAGCCGGACATATTTATACTTCAGGTGCTCCTGAGGGATTCTATAGGATATTATCTTCCGTTCTATTCTGAGCCTGTTATAGTTCACAGTATAAGGTTGATCAAATGTGATAGTATCTTAAAAAGTGTTTTATTCTGTATAGTAAATGATGCCGCCAAGAACTAGAGCGGTTGCTAGAGAAGAAGCTGTAGATCGTGCACTCTCTACTGAAGAGTCTGCACAATCTACGATTCCAATGCAAAGAGGTCGCAGTAGAGGCCGACCTAGAGGAAGAGGTAGAGGTAGAGGTAGAGGACGTGCACAGGGTATGAGAACCCCAAGATAAGACGAACAAGTTCCTGTGCTTGACAGAGTTTCTGAGAAAAGAGTAGAACCTCCTCAGGAGCCACATGATAGGACAGCTGATATGATAGCAGGTATACATAGGAGTTTAGAGACGTTGGCTGGATTTATAGTATATTAAGGCAAAAAAGATAGCCAGCCACCAGTAAATGCTCCTGAAGTACAAGAATTAGGAAGAAGAGCTGAGCAAGAGGACAAGGCTACATGGATTGAGGCGTCATTATCATAATTCCTTAAGCTAAAACCCCCGACTTTCTCTGGGTCAGATGTCCTAGAAGACCCACAGATATTCATTGATGCTGTAGAACGAGTTCTCAGAGCTTTAGGGTGTGCCTCTAGAAGATCTGTTGAACTAGTGGCCTTTCAATTATCAGATGTGGCCCAAGTTTGGTTTGAAACTCTGGTACTAGGAAGATTTGATACTTTACCACCAATGGAGTGTGATGAATTTAAGGAAGCATTTATGAATCGCTTCCTGCCAATGAGTGAAAGAGACAAGAGGGCCAGAGAATTTGAAGAATTAAGACAAACACCGAATATGACAGTTTCTGAATATAACATCCGTTTTACTCGGTTGTCCAGATATGCACCATATCTGGTCCCTACTGAAAAAGATAGAATTAAGAGGTTTGTTTTGGGATTGATACGCCCATTGTTTAAGTCAGTGGGTCCTCAGATTGATCATTTTTCAACTTATGCAGCAGCTGTGAACTGTGTTAGAATGATGGAAATACGAGAGCAAGCAGACATAAAAGGTCTTAAGAGAAGGAAAAGAGATCGAGATATTAATGCTCAGACTAGATATAATCCTACTATCAGTGGGTCAAGATTTCAAAATCCACAGCGTTTTACTCAAATAGGAGCTGGTAGTTCTAACCAGCCATCAGTTAACATTAATAAGCAGAGAATGTTCCAAAGAGATATGAGACCCTCGAGTCAACAAGGCTCAAAATCAATTCCACTATGTCCAAATTGTGGCAGGCCCCATACTGGACAGTGTCGCAAAAAAACTGGTGCATGTTATAAGTGTGGACAAGTAGGTCATCTGATGAAAAATTGTCCACAACTGCGAAGTTTTAGTCAAGCATCAGTACAACCAGCTTCATCTCCTACATCTGCACCAGCACGACCTAGTAGAGCAGCCTCAATCCAAGCAAGTAGTGGTGGTACTAGTAGAGGATCAGAAAATTGAGGGCGGGAACCTGCTCGAGTTTTTGCCTTGACACGACAGGATGCTCAGGCTTCAAATGCAGTTATGACAGGTACATTATCAATATGTTCTCATAAAGCATATGTCCTGTTTGATCCTGGTTCTACACATTCTTATATATCACCATGTTTTGCTAAGAAATTGGGTAGAGACCCCACTAGTTTGCATTGTTCTTTTATGATTGCTACTCCAATGGGAGAATTCTTGCTGGTAAATGACGTGTATAGATCATGTGAAATTTCGATAGAGGATAAAGAAACTCTTGTAGATTTATAGTTCTAGATATGGTAGACTTTGATGTGATTCTAGGAATGGATTAGTTGTCATCATGTCATGCCATTCTAGACTGTCATCATAAGGTGATTAAGTTTAATGTCCTTGGAGAACCTTCTTTCTCAATACAAGGAGACCGTAATGAGATGCCTAGTAATTTAATATCTGCACTGACAGCTCATAAACTGTTACAAAAGGGATGCCAAGAGTATTTAGCAGTAGTCAAAGATGTTGATATGAAGTATACAAGTGTAGAGCAGGTTCCAGTAGTTAAAGAATTTCCTGATGTGTTTCCTGAAGAGTTGCCAGAATTACCACCAGACCGAGAGATTAATTTTAGTATTGACCTTCTCCCTAAAACACGACCAATATCCATACCTCCTTATAGGATGGCACCTGCAGAACTTAAGGAATTAAAGGAACAATTACAAGATTTATTAGATAAAGGTTTTATTCGACCCAGTACATCTCCCTGGGGTGCTCCTGTTCTTTTTGTGAAGAAAAAGAATGGATCTTTACGTTTATGTATTGACTATAGGCACTTGAACAAAGTAACTATACGAAATAAATATCCTCTACCCAGAATTGATGATCTGTTTGATCAGTTACAAGGTGCTCAATGTTTTTCAAAAATTGATCTGAGATCTGGGTATCATCAATTGAAAATCAAGAAGGAAGATATTTCGAAAACTGCTTTTAGGACTCGGTATGGACACTACGAGTTCTTAGTAATGCCATTTGGTTTAACGAATGCTCCAGCTGCATTTATAGATTTAATGAATAGGGTATTTAAACATTTCCTGGATCAGTTTATTATTGTATTTATCGATGATATTCTGGTGTATTCAAAGAGTTCAGAGGAGCATGAGCGACATCTAAGGATAGCTTTGCAAACCCTAAGAGAACACCAGTTATACGCGAAGTTTTCAAAGTATGAATTTTGGCTCAGTAGTGTTACGTTCCTAGGGCATGTGGTTACCAAAGATGGTATTCATGTTGATCCCAAAAAGATAGAAGCAGTACAGCAATGGCCACGCCCTACGACAGTAACTGAAATTCGTAGTTTTCTCGGGTTAGCAGGCTATTACCGTAGATTTGTTAAAAAAATTTCAAAAATAACTGCTCCTTTGACCAGGTTGACTAGGAAAGGAATAAAATTTGAGTGGTCTGATGCTTGTGAAGGGAGTTTTCAAAAACTAAAAGAGTGTTTGACCATAGCCCCTGTCCTTACCGTTCCTACGGATACTGGAGATTATGTAGTATACTGTGATGCATCTAGAGTGGGTTTATGCTGTGTGTTAATGCAAAATGGAAGAATAGTTGCTTATGCATCCAGACAGTTGAAGAAACATGAACAGAATTATCCCACCCATGATTTAGAGATGGCAGCTGTAGTATTTGCTTTAAAGATTTGGAGACATTATCTGTATGAAAGAACTTGTGAGATTTATACATATCACAAGAGCCTCAAGTATATTTTTCAACAGAAGGATCTTAATTTGAGGTAAAGAATATGAATGGAACTACTGAAAGATTATGACTGTACGATTTTGTATCATCCAGGCAAAGCAAATGTAGTAGCTGATGCCCTAAGAAGAAAGTCCATGGGAAGTTTGGCTCATATAGCAGAGGTGCGACGACCATTGTTAGAAGAAATCCATAAGTTAGAAAATAAAGGGATAAAGTTTGAAGTAAAAGAACCGGGAATATTATTGGCTCATGTGCAGCTCCAATCTTCCTTAGTTGAGCAAATCAAAGCCAATCAAGGCAAGGATGTTAGTTTGCTCAAGATTAAGAGTGAATTGAAGGATAGCAAGTGTCACATCCCTAATTTTAGGGCACGTGAAATCCATATACCATACACATATATTTTCCCTAAATGTACATAATGCCATTCTTTATCATATAAACCAATACATATAAGTTCCCATACACATATACAATATACAGTTTACGTCTATAAACACCAGAGTAACAGTAGAAGCAAGGATCCTGCCTGTGACGATCCGAGCAACTCTAAAGTACAAATATTTTACAAATATAAAATATTAAGAACCTAGAAACAATGTAGGCTCACCACTGGAGTACGACCCCTAGTCGATCACGTGGCTGTTGAATCAAACTCTATGTCTTTATCTGAAAAATAATTTCACATCGTGTAGTGAGTTTTACAATTCAGTGATCAGATAATACCTCCTATGACCTCTTAGGTCAACATATGGATGTACTCATATAATAAAATTTATGTTATCAAAAATTACATTTCAGAAGTACATCCACATGGGACCCGCATTTTCAAATATTCTCTGTTCAAAAATCATAATCAGGTCTTTCAAACCGTATGCGGTATTGTATACACAATGCTCATGTCCAGTTCAAAATCATATTCAATACTGTAAAATCATTAATCAAATTATACTATGCATCAAAACATTTCTCATAAAATATTTGGAGGATCCCATATCAGAACCACCACATCAGAGTCTAATCATATTCCGTACCTTGGTAGTATAGGATTTGCCTAAACTCAGCCTCTTGCTGAGGTTTGCCCTACTACCATTCAAGAGGACACGCAAAGGGACTCTATGTGGGTCTTTTCCCAAGCACACAGCAAGGAAAGGCAAATAACATCTCATATAACTGGCATCTCGCCCATATATAGGAGGCATTCCGCTCTCCTTCACATATAATCTCCCGTGTGTTGGCCCTCACACGAGGCTAGCACCACCTCCCCTGTTAGCTGAGGAAATCAAGGTGCGCACCGGGCTAACATCACCTGCTGTTAGCAAACAGTGTTTCCAATAGGATTCCTTCATGAAACCATAATTTCATATGCACATATGCCATATAATCCAGTATAAAATTCTCAATATGATACAGACTTTTAGTCTCAGAATATTCATCTATAAAAACTTTCCATTCAGGGGAATCATGTATACATGCCCATATCTGAGGCAAACATATCGCTGTATAAATCAATGTCACATGCATAACATATTTACTTTGCCATGTAATGCGAAATACATTTAAAAATCATATGTTCAATGTGTTTCAACATTCATTTTAATAGCCATACTCTTCTTGAACTAAATATCATATCTCAACCATTTCAGATATTTCAAACCATTTCATAAACATATGAAAATATAAATAACATGTAATCATGATCATTTATCAATGTAAAGTTCAAGAAGAGTAAAAACAAGCCATAAGAAGAATTATTTACTCACAAGTAAGGGCTCCAGATTGGACAGCCCTAAAATCCTCGTTTCTGGTCTAAATTTGGTAAAACAAACTCCAAAATCGAGTCTGGAAGGTCCAAAAACTTGAAAAAGTACTTCGGGAGTTTAGTCACTATTCACCACCGGAAAATACTATTCACGCCGGAAAATACTATTCACCGTCACAAATTTTTTTACCGAATCAACAAAACGAATTCATATCTTAATGTTTATCTAGTTTCTAAATCCATCTACGGAGTCAGATTTCTAATTAGAAGTCTCTAAGTAAGGTTTTTCAGAACTTACCTTTTACCGAGATTTTCTACTTCAGATCTACGGCGATTCAACGGTTGATTTGAAAAACTGATCGGTCAAAACTGAAGTACTCTTCGTCCTGAATCCAATAACACTTTCAGTTTTGATATTGGAAGCCCATAAGCACTTCAAATCGAAAGATAAAATTGGATATCACTATTCACTCACTATTCACTATTATGCATCTTTCCGTTTTTTTCTTTCTGATACTTCGTCGCCCCCAGTTTCATTTTATCATTCTGTTTTTTTTAAATATAATAATAATTATTAAATAATTAATAATAGGATTTTCTTTTATAAAAATTTATATAAATTCTGTTTTCTTACCATAAAATATCCCAAAAATTTCTAAAAATTTCCATTCTCATAAATCTTTAGTTAAACTCTTAAATCATGATTTTTCTTGATAAAAATCATAATAAAACAAATTTCAAAACAAATATCTTTATTCATATTAAAAGAAAGAATATTTCTAAAAATACCATAAAAATTCAATAGAGGCCGGTATAATTATTTTAAGCAACACAATACTTCTTTTACTTAAAAGTCCACTTTCTTTTACCAAATCATAATCATTTCTACATAAATAAAAATATATTTGCTTATAGCGCGCCAAAACATAAATTCTCATATTTCTTTTGTAATTATTAATCCATGTAATAAATATACATATTTTCACCGGTTCTTATCTCTATTGTCAAAATTCTCTCTTTTATTCTAAATTTCCTTTAATTGGAATTTTCGTTAAATTTTACGGTTATTACAGCAAGGATTCTGAATTCTCAGTGGATACTGAAGGGATATTAAGATACGGTAGACGATTATGTGTCCCAAATGTTAATGATTTGAGGAAACAAGTTTTGGAGGAAGCACATCGATCTACATATACTATACACCCAGGAGTGACAAAGATGTACCAAGACATGAAGCAATTGTATTGGTGGGATGGTATGAAGAGGGATATTGCGGAATATGTTTCCCATTGCCTGACATGTCAGCAGGTAAAAGCTGAACATCAACGACCTGCTGGGTTACATCAGCGAATAGAAATACCAGAATAGAAGTGGGAGAGAATTACTATGGATTTCATCACGGGATTACCAAGGACTCTCAAGGGATACGATTCTATCTGGGTCATTATAGACCGCATGACGAAGTCAGCACACTTTCTGCCTGTGAAAACTACTTACAATGTAGCTCAATATGCAAGGCTTTACTTAAATGAAATAGTTAGGTTGCATGGAGTTCCTATATCGATTATATCTGATCGAGGGCCGAAGTTCATGGCACGATTTTGGAAAGTTTTTCAGGAAGCATTAGGAACGAAATTGGATTTGAGCACAGCTTTTCATCCCCAAACTGATGGTCAGTCTGAGCATACGATTCAGATTTTAGAAGACATGCTCCGAGCCTGCATTTTTTATTTTGGTGGAAGTTGGGATATGTACTTGTCTTTGGCTGAATTTGCATATAATAATAGCCAGACTAGTATACAGATGGCCCCATTTGAAGCTTTGTATGGTAGACAGTGCAGATCCCCCATTGGATGGTTCAAAGTGGGTGAGGCTAAACTTATAGGGCCAGATCTTGTACAAGATGCTTTGAACAAGGTAAAACTGATTAAAGAAAGGCTGCAGGCAGCTCAGAGTAGACAAAAGGCGTATGTTGACAATAGACAAAGGGAGTTAGAATTTTCAAAGGGTGAACAAGTGTTCCTGAAAGTCTTACCTATGAAAGGAGTAATGAGATTTGGGAAGAAAGGAAAGTTAAATCCTTGGTATATCAGTCCTTTTGAAATATTAGATAGAATAGGAGCAGTGGCATATCGCATAGCTCTGCCACCAGAATTGAGTGATGTTCATCTATTATTTCATGTGTCTATGCCATGGAAATACTTACCGGATCCTACTCATGTTATTCAACCCTAAGAGATTCAATTAGATAAGAATTTAACCTATGAGAAAAGGCCGATGTGCATTGCTGATCGGCAAGTGAAAAAGTTGCGGTTAAGAGAAATTCCCATGGTTAAAGTGATATGGCAAAATCACCCTTCTGAGGAGGCTACCTGGCAAAGAGAAGATGATATGCGCACCAGATACCCATTTTTGTTTAATTAATGAGGTTAGTGTTTTATCTGCCATTACGGTGATGAAATTCGGGGGCGGAATTTCTTTAAGGGGGGAAGAATGTAATAGCCGTAAATTTAATAAAGTCTAAAGTAAAGAAAATTTTGAATAATAGAGAGAATTTTCGTTTTGGCGTGTAATTCTATTTTTTTTAAAATGATAGTATTTTGCTATAAGCAAAGATATTTTTATTTGTTTAAAAATGATTATGTTTTGCAAAAAGCAAGTGGACTTTTAATTAAAAGAAGTATTGTGTTGCTTAAAATAATTATACCGGCCTCTAATGAATTTTTATAGTATTTTTAGAAATAGTCTTTCTTTTAATATGAATAAAGATATTTGTTTTGAAATTTATTTTATTACGATTTTTATCAAGAAAAATCATGATTTAAGAGTTTAACTAAAGAATTATGAGAATGGAAATTTTTAAAAAAATTTGGGATATTTTATGATAAAAAACGAAATTTATATGAATTTTTATAAAAAAAAATTCTATTATTAATTATTTAATAATTATTATTATATTAAAAAAAAAAGAACGCAGAATTGATAAACGAAACCGGGGCGGAGAGTGACGAGTATCAGAGAGAAATCGAGAATTTTGCATAATAAGTGAATAGTAACTTCAAATTTTATCTTTTGATTTAGAGTGCTTAATGGCTTCCGATCTCAAAACTGAAAGTGTTATTAGATTCAGAACGAAGAGTACTTCAGTTTTGACCGATCAGTTTTTCAAATCAACCGTTGAATCGTCGTAGATCTGAAGTAGAAAATTTTAGTAAAAGGTAAGTTCTGAAAAACCTTACTTAGAAACTTCTAATTAGAAATCTGACTCCGTAGATGGATTCAAAAACTAGATAAACTTTAGGATATGAATTTGTTTCGTTGATTCGGTAAAATTTTTGTGACGGTGAATAGAGTTTTCCGGCGGTGAATAGTGATTTTCGGCGTGAATAGTATTTTTCAGCGGTGAACAGTACCAAGCTCCCCCGGAGTCATCTTTAAGGTTTTTGGACCATCCGGACACGTTTTTAAAGCTTATTTGGTCAAATTCATATTGGAAAAAGTACATTTTAGGGCTGTCCAACTCGGAGACCTTACCCTATGACTAGATTTTTCTTTCTATAGCTTATTACATGCTCTTCTTGAATTTAAGATGAATTATTGATTATGATTACAAGTGATTTATACTTTTATATGTATCTGAAATGGATTAAAGTATATGGAAATGATTTCTATCGGAAATATAGTTCAAGAAGAGTATGGTTCTGAAAGTGAGATTTTTGAACTCATTGAATACGTGATTTTAAATGCATTTCTTACCGCATGGTAAATGAAATATATTTTCTACGACGTATTGGTTTATAAAGTTATATGATTGCCTTGGAAAGAGGGCATAAATATATGATAAACCCTGAATGGGTAATTTTTAATAGATGAATTTTGAAATGCAATGAACATGTGATTTTTACATGTATTTTTCATTATATGGCAAATAAAATGTGTTATGCACATGATATTGATTTTGTCACAGCCCCAAATGATGGAACACATGACCGGCACGGCATAAGGGTTTCCCCCTAGCCACAAGCCTAACACATAGCGTGCACAAACATCCAGCACACAATCCAGAGTACATAATAAATATAACTAGCCACATATGCCACTCCAATATCAGAAAATACTTTATATATATATATATATATATATATATATATATATATATATATATATATATATATATATCTCATGAATCCAACATCCGTGATTCAACTTGGCCCATGGCTTCATAATATTCATGTGATTCAACTTGGCCCAAGGCCTCATAATACCAACATCGTTGTAAAACATAAAACCGTTTTCCAAACAACACATCAAAATACACAAGAATCGAGGATCCTGCTTGTAAGTTCATGGAGGTACACTAGACATAAATTAAACTAGACAATCAGTACAAAAGAGCCTTGCCCAAACTGGAGTTCACCAACGCTATATTCAGCCTCCTAGGAAGATGTAGCTGGATCAAAGTCTCTTTAACTATCTATGGGGATGAAACAGAAGAGGGGTGAGACAACATCTCAGTGAATGGGTAAATCACACTATAACAGAAATAGGGCAAACCAAGCACGAGTGTTTCGCAATGAGTTTAATAATTGAAACATTAAGCATTTAACCATAATTTATTGAAAGAAAAGCTAAACAATTCAAATGTATGTTCAAAAGATAAAACATGATTAAATCAGTAACCATAAAGCAAATCAATTATGCATGGTAAGTAATAAATGAAATTATTTATGCAATAACAATGATGAATGAGATATTTTAGAAATATTTAATCTTTAAGAAAAATACACTAGTTTATTGGAGGTCTTTCCTAACAGATCAATCATCTTCCCCAAGCACATAGTAAGGGTAGGGTAATTACTGTAGGCGTAGACATAAATCCACCCTAAATTCCCCAAGCACATAGCAAGGGTATGGAAATCACCGTAGGCGTAGACATAAGTCCACCCTAAATCCCTCAAGTACATAGCAAGGGTGTGGAAATCACTGTAGGCGTAGACATAAGTCCACCCTAAATTCTGTAACTCAGGCGATCATAAGACCGTCACAATATCCTAAGCTGAAGCCTTAACATGACCATGGTACACCAGGGCTAGCACTACCTACGGCTAGCTAACAGCGATCTAAAAGGATTCCTCCAATAGCAAACATTTGAAAATATGTTATTCAAAGAGTGTAAAGTAAAACATTTCAATAACATTATAATAAAGCTATAATTCTCCATCTAGCTCTTTTCATGCTTAAAACTCCGTTCTAAAATATGTCTCATCCATGGATTCCCATGGAGACCTTTATCATCATAAACTTTCCCTTTAAACTTAGATCGTCCGTAGACGTCGTATAGATACTCATCATGCATCAAATCATTTCATGGCTAACTTAGTTCATTTCTATGACTAAGTTCGCATTTCTATAAATCTAGCTCAATGGAGAATTATCAGCCAAGATGTTTGCCCTGCATAATTAAAATCATACGAGAGAGTTATAAACCGAATCGTAAAACATGCATTATAGTATGAAAAATCCACTCACAAGTAAGGACTCCAGATTAGACAGCCCTAAAATCATCGTTTCTGGTCTGAATTCGGTAAAACAAACCTCAAACTCGAGTCCTGAAGGTCCAAAAATGTTCACCACGCGGAAAAATTATTCACCGCCGAAAATCACTATTCACTGCCACTATTCATGCCAAAAATTACTATTCACCGCCATATA
The DNA here is from genome assembly GCA_037074535.1 of Gleditsia sinensis. Classification (NCBI taxonomy): domain Eukaryota; kingdom Viridiplantae; phylum Streptophyta; class Magnoliopsida; order Fabales; family Fabaceae; genus Gleditsia; species Gleditsia sinensis. The sequence goes on along the minus strand of CM073463.1, from coordinate 67,555,942 downwards.
AAAAGTTACCAAATGAACTAAGAAATTTCATATCCTAATGTTTATCTATGTTCTGAATCCATCTACGGAGTCAGATTTCTAATTAGAAATTTCTAAGTAAGGTTTTTCAGACTTACCTTTTACCGAGATTTTCTACTTCAGATCTTCGGCGATTCAACGGTTGATTTCAAAAACTGATCGGTCAAAACTGAAGTACTCTTCGTCCTTAATCCAGTAACACCTTCAGTTTTGATATCGGAAGCCAATCGATACTCCAGATCGAAAGATAAAATTTGATGTCACTATTCACTACTATGCAGCATTATTCCTCTCCGTTTTTTTTCTTCTTTCTGAAATTTCGCCCCCGGTTTCATTTTATGGTTTCTGAAACCTTTTTTTTAAATTATTAAATAATTAATAATTAGATTTTCTTTTATATAAATTCATATAAATTTAGTTTTTCATCATAAAATATTCCAAAAATTCCTAAAAATTTCCATTCTCATAAATCTTTAGTTAAACTCTTAAATCATGATTTTTCTTGATAAAAATCATAATAAAACAAATTTCAAAACAAATATCTTTATTCATATTAAAAGAAAGAATATTTATAAAAATACCATAAAAATTCAATAGAGGCCGGTATAATTATTTTAAGCAATACAATACTTCTTTTACTTAAAAGTCTACTTACTTTTAGCAAAACATAATCATTTTTAAGCAAATAAAAATATATTTGCTTATAGCGCGCCAAAACATAAATTTTCATATTTCTTTTGTAATTCTTTAATCCATGTAATAAATATACATATTTTCTATGGTTCTTATCTCCATTTTCAAAATTCTCTCTTTTATTCTAAATTTCCTTTAATTGGAATTTTCGTTAAATTTTACTGTTATTACATTCTTCCCCCCTTAAAGAAATTCGGTCCCCGAATTTCATCACCATAGTTGCAAATAAATAATTTCCTCATTGTTCAAATAAATGCGGATATCTGGCGCTATATCCTTCTTTCTTTCCCAAGTAGCTTCCTCAAAAGAGTGATTTTTTCATATCACCTTTACTGTAAATATTTCTTTTGACCGTAACTTCTTTACTTGTCTGTCCGTACTGGTTGTTCCTCTTAGGTTAAATCTTTCTGTAACTGAATCTATGGACACTGTATAACATGTGTAGAATCCGGTAAATATTTCCGTAGTATAGACACATGAAAAACTGGATAAACATTATCCAATGCAGGTGGTAAAACCAAACAATAATCCTTTGAACCGATCCTATCAAGAATTCAAATAATTCTATATACCAAGAGGATAACTTCCATTTCTTTCAAAACCCCATTACCTCTTCTATGGGTGAGTCCTTCAAGAATATATATATAGTCACCAACTAATACTTTCTCATGCTCAACATTCATAGTCCTTATAAACTTTTGACTTGTATTGAGTTTCCAATATTTTTTTTTAATCAAGTTCACTTAATCAATAACATCTTATAATAAATCTAACTACATTGAGTCATTTAACAGAACATTTGTAACACCTCTTACATAAGGCTTACATCTTCTAATATCATTTTATTATAGACAAATTTTGCTAAGAAATCTCCTACCAATCTCAAAAAAATATGCTTGTAGCATGCTCTCCAAACTAGCATCATCAATTTAGATAATTCATATTCTATCTATTGCATGTTATTCCAAATTAGATTTCCAAAGTTTAACTTTTCTCAATTCACTCACATATTAAGAAACTATGATGTTCATGTAAAACTTCAAATGATACCATTGTATATTGGCATGATAATTACTGATATGAGCAAGTTCAACTAAGCACAATTAATTTCTCCCAACTTTTACCGCAATAATATAAAGATACTTAAAACATAATTTCTAATGTATAAACACATCATTTAAATTTAGTATCAGTCATACTATAATCTAATAAAGATCCTTAGACTTCTTGAATAACTCTCTTGAGATAATATATTCAATTCGTATTTACCAACATACTCGCTAATGAAAAATTTCACCTGTATCTTATTTTTACCATTATACTAGTACAATTTTTTTTTATCTCAGTATATCCTTATTACCTCGGGTAATCCATATTCACAATCTATGGCTTCTTCTGAAATCTCCTTTCTCAACAATTATCCATACGTGAATTTCCAATCTCAACATAATTTACATTCCAAATACTAGACTCAGTTTAGCATGGTATAAATCCTTAACATAAATATCTTAATCACTTACATTATTCTCAGAGATGATTCTCAAAATATTCTTCATATGTCCAAATTAAAAATTTCGAGATTAACTTAAATCTTACGTTCCATACTTTACTCTTCAAAAACTTCAACACCGTTAATTCCTTTGATTACATTCGTCAAAGCACCATTACATCATCATCCATCTATTCTTTTCAAAATCTCTATTACTTTAATCTACTAATCAGTTGAACACCATAATAACTGAGTTCCAAATATTAGAAATTATCTTTCCTTGCAATGAGGGAAAACAACCTTGCATTTAATGCCCACCGTTAATGAAGGAGAATGCAGTGAAACAGACGAAAAAGCACAATAGAAAATGGTGCCAAAATAGAAAGTCAAAAATTTGGACAAACATTGAAAAGCATTAAAATCGGTGGCCGTAATTCTTGAAAATCTATAAACAAAATCTATCTACGATTTCAGCAAAAATCGGTGGCCGCAAATTTTGAATATATGTGCCAGAATCTACTTTAAAGCAATATTCGGTGAAAAAGAAACATTTCCGAACTTATAAAAGTCTGTGAAAAAAAAAGAGTAACTGGTAGGATGCAGTTCATTGTTTCAGAATAGATGTAATCAATCAACTGTAAAATAACCAGTCCAAATTAAAATTTCTCAAAATAGTTAGTCGACTTATAATACCGATAGTCGACTGGCAAAAACATTGAGAAAACAAAATAAACCATTTGATTGTTCCTCTTCAACAATTAATTGGTTTGCATTTTCACTCCTTTGTTTACAATGACGGCTATCACCTACAACTTTTCTACAAGAATCAAGACATCAATGCTTCATTAAAGACAATAAGAAAAAGACAGATTTATGGTGATATCTTATCTTATGCTCTTTATGTGCTTAATATGGGTCACAGTCAAAACTATTGTACATATACATGCTTGCCGTTTTTTTAACCTTTAATTTAGCTGATATCCACCAATCACTCACATAGTTGTTCTAATAATACCCGGCCTATTCGCATAGCTATTATAAATATGCCCTTCTCTGAGTTCAATAAATACTTACATTAGCATCTTTGTCTATACTCAAAGTTAAGGTAAGAACAATTATGGAGGGAACAGCATTCCGTCAATTTTGAAATATCTGTGTCTTTTGTGGTTTCAGTCCTGGAAAAGATAGGGAGTATGTTAAAGCAGCACAAAATCTGGGTATGGTGCTGGCTAGGAGAAGAATTCATTTAGTGTATGGTGGAGGTAACTGTGGGTTAATGGGGTGTGTGGCTACAGTTGCACATGTAGGAGGATGCCAAGTTCTAGGTATTATTCCTACAGCTCTAGCTGCATCCAGCAACATAGGAAAGACAATTGGGGAAGAATATAGAGTAGCTTCCATGCATGAACGCATGGCTAGAATGATGAGCAATGCTGACACCTTCATTGCCTTACCAGGTGGTTTTGGTACTTTAGAAGAGATTTTCCAAATAGTCTCTTGGGCACAACTGAATATGCATCACAAACCGATAGGTTTGTTAAATGTTAATCACTTCTTTGATGGTTTGTTGTCTTTTCTAGATCAAGCTGTGGAACAGAAGTTTATCCCACACTCAGCACGACGAATTCTCATCTCGGCTTCAAATACTGAGGAGTTGATTGATGCCTTACAAGCATATGTTCATGTACCTGATCTAACTATTGCTCAAATAGAATGGACGGCAGACAACCGCAGGAAGCGTAAATTGGATTTGAATCTACATCTGTAACTGTAGTAGAACGTAGCCATTGTTGTTCCACTTTTATTTTCTTAGGGTCTATTTGAATACCATCCTTGCTAAACATACTCCTTTAAAGTTTGTAAAACTATCTTTAAATGTTGCTTATGATCCTTTGAACTCTTGTAATATTTAGTGTACCGTCAATAATTATAATAACAAATTGATCCAAAAATGGTTTAAGTACTCTATTTATTAAGTCCATGAATAAAGCTTGGATATTTTTCAAATTAAATGACATCACCAAGAACTCATAATGCCATAACGAGTCCTAAAAGAAAATTTTCGAATATTCTCTTCCCTTATCCTCAATTGATGAGATTCAGATATCAAATCAATTCAATTTTTTTTAAAAAAATGTTAAGCACCTTGTAGCTGGTCAAACATATCATCTATATGAGGTAATGAGTATTTATTCCACATTGTCACTTTATTCAATTGTCTATAATCTATGCAGTCATAGTGATTCATCTTTCTTTTTCATAGATAGAACTAGAGCACTCCAAGTAAAAGTACTAGGGCTTTTAAATCTCTTGTCTAACATGTCTTATAACTATTTCTTTTTCAATTCTTTAAGTTCAATGGGTGCCATTCTATATGGAAATATAGACGCTGGCCAGAAAATAAATCAATACCAAATTCTATTTATTATTTCGGGGTAATCCTGGCAATTCCTCAGGAATTATATCAGAAAATTCTCTAATCACTGGAACTTGATTTACAGTGGTATACTTTATATCAGCATCTCTCACCACTGCCAACTATCCTTGGCACCTTTTTTGTACTCACTTATGGACTGCTAAAGCAGAGATTAGGTTACTGGGTATCTCACTAAGATTTCTTTGTATCAAGAGAGAAAATTCTCCAAGAATATTGAATTTAATCACCTTCAAGTGACATTTCAAAATGACATGACATAATGCCAACAAATCATTCTCAATATCACATCACAATCTACCATATCTAGAAAACCGGGTACAACGGATGTCACATTCAGAAACCATCATATTTGGTATCTGTCTCAATTTCTTAAATTCTTGAAGACGCATCTCGCTATAAAACAGAGATAGTCCAACCGTCACTTAACCTTGCCAACATATAAACTGACTTACTTGAACAAAAAGACAACATCCTATTGAACCCCTTTAGCAGCACCGTGAGTATAAGCATGTCCAGATTCATACCCATACTCAAAGTTCTACCTAAAGGTTCGTTACTCCATGAACACAGGAAAACCTAAACCTCTGATACCACTCTGTCACAGCCCCAAATGATGGAACACATGACCGGCACGGCATAAGGGTTTCCCCCTAGCCGCAAGCCTAACACATAGCGTGCACAAACAGCCAGCACACAATCCAGAGTACATAATAAATATAACTGCCCACATATGCCACATCCAATATCAGAAAATACTGTATATATATATATATATATATATATATATATATATATATATATATATATATATATATATATATATATATATATCTCATGAATCCAACATCCGTGATTCAACTTGGCCCATGGCCTCATAATATTCATGTGATTCAACTTGGCCCAAGGCCTCATAATATCAACATCGTTGTAAAATATAAAACCGTTTTCCAAACAACACATCAAAATACGCAAGAAGCGAGGATCCTGCCTATAAGTTCATGGAGGTACACTAGACATAAACTAAACTAGACAATCAGTACAAAAAAGCCTTGCCCAAACTGGGGCTCACCAACGCTATATTCAGCCTCCTACAAAGCTGTAGCTGGATCAAAGTCTCTTTGACTATCTGTGGGGAGGAAACAGAAGAGGGGTGAGACCACATCTCAGTGAATGGGAAAATCACACTATAACAAAAATAGGGCAAATCAAGCACGAGTGTTTTGCAATGAGTTTAATAATTGAAACATTAAGCATTTAACCATAATTTATTGAAAGAAAATCTAAACAATTCAAATGTATGTTCAAAAGATAAAACAGGATTAAATCAGTAACTGTAAAGCAAATCAATTATGCATGGTAAGTAATAAATGAAGTTATTTATGCAATAACAATGATGAATGAGATATTTTAGAAATATTTAATCTTTAAGAAAAATGCACTAGTTTATTGGAGGTCTTTCCTAATAGATCAATCATCTTCCCCAAGCACACAGTAAGGGTAGGGTAATCACTGTAGGTGTAGACATAAATCCACCTTAAATTCCCCAAGCACATAGCAAGGGTATGGCAATCATTGTAAGCGTAGATATAAGTCCACCTTAAATCCCCCAAGTACATAGCAAGGGTGTGGAAATCACTATAGGCGTAGACATAAGTCCATCCTAAATTCTGTAACTCAGGTGGTCATAAGCCCGTCACAATATCCTAGGCCGAAGCCTTAACATGACCATGGTGCACCAGGGCTAGCACTACTTACGGCTAGCTAACAGCAATCTAAAAGGATTCCTCCAATAGCAAACATTTGAAAATATGTTATTCAAAGAGTTTAAAGTAAAACATTTCAATAACATTATAATAAAGCTATAATTCTCCATCTAACTCTTTTCATGCTTAAAACTCCGTTCTAAAATATGTCTCATCCATGGATTCCCATGTAGACCTTTATCATCATAAACTTTCCTTTTAAACATAGATCGTCCGTAGACGTCGCATAGATGCTCATCATGCATCAAATCATTTCATGGCTAACTTAGTTCATTTCTATGACTAAGTTCGCATTTCTATAAATCTAGCTCAATGGAGAATTATCAGCCTAGATGTTTGCCCTGCATAATTAAAATCATACGAGAGAGTTATAAACCGAATCGTAAAACATGCGCTATAGTATGAAAAACCCACTCACAGGTAAGGACTCCAGATTGGACAGCCCTAAAATCATCGTTTCTAGTCTGAATTCGGTAAAACAAACCCCAAAATCGAGTCCTGAAGGTCCAAAAATGTTCACCACCGAAATCACTATTCACTGCCACTATTCATCACCGGAAATCACTATTCACCGCATATAAAAAGTTACCAAATGAACTAAAAAATTTCCTATCCTAATGTTTATCTAGGTTCTGAATCCATCTACGGAGTCAAATTTCTAATTAAAAATTTCTAAGTAAGGTTTTTCAGACTTACTTTTTACCGAGATTTTCTACTTCAGATCTTCGGCGATTCAACGGTTGATTTCAAAAACTGATCGGTCAAAACTGAAGTACTCTTCGTCCTTAATCCAGTAACACCTTCAGTTTTGATATCGGAAGCCAATCGATACTCCAGATCGAAAGATAAAATTTGAGGTCACTATTTACTCACTATGCAGCACTATTCCTCTCCATTTTTTTTTCTTTCTTCTTTCTGAAATTTCGCCCCCGGTTTCGTTTTATGGTTTCTGAAACCTTTTTTTTAAAATTATTAAATAATTAATAATTAGATTTTCTTTCATATAAATTCATATAAATTTTGTTTTTCATCATAAAATATCCCAAAAATTCCTAAAAATTTCCATTCTCATAAATCTTTAGTTAAACTCTTAAATCATGATTTTTCTTGATAAAAATCATAATAAAATAAATTTCAAAACAAATATCTTTATTCATATTAAAAGAAAGAATATTTCTAAAAATACCATAAAAATTCAATAGAGGCCGGTATAATTATTTTAAGCAATACAATACTTCTTTTACTTAAAAGTCTACTTACTTTTAGCAAAACATAATCATTTTTAAGAAAATAAAAATATATTTGCTTATAGCGCGCCAAAACATAAATTCTTATATTTCTTTTGTAATTCTTTAATTCAATGTAATAAATATACATATTTTCTATGGTTCTTATCTCTATTTTTAAAATTCTCTCTTTTATTCTAAATTTCCTTTAATTGAAATTTTCGTTAAATTTTACGGTTATTACAGATCTTTATAGTGATATGTTTGCCTCGGATATGGGCATATATATATATATATATATGGTTCCCTGATTGGGAAGTTTTGACAGAGGAATATACTGAGACTGAAAGTATGTATTATATTGAGAAATTTATACTGAATTCTATGGTATATGTGCATATAGTATTTGTGGAGGAATCCTATTGGAATCACTGTCTGCTAATAGCAAGGAATATTAGCCCTAGTGCACCTTGATACCTCAGCTAGCAGGGGTGGTGCTAGCTTCGTGTGTCGGCCAATTCACGGGAGTTATTGTTATCGGGGAGAGCGGAATGCCTCTTATTATTGTTATCGGGGAGAGCATGATGCCTCCTATTATTGATATGTGATTTACCCTCCCTTGCTGTGTGCTTGGGATTATTTATTGTATTGGTTCTAATAGAGAAACCTCCTAAAGCATGTGAAATCTTTTATTGCATCAAAGTATTTGTTTATAACTGTATTGTACGGTATTTGGTTTTGAATATTAGGTTATATTGTGAAATGAGGATATTTGAAATACGGGTTCCATATGGATGTACTTCTGAATTGTACTTTCTATATGATAAATTTTAAAGTATAAGTCATCCATATGTTAACCTAAGAGGTTATAGAAGGTCTTGTCTACTCACTGAGTTATAAAACTCACTACACGTTGTGGATATATTTTTCAGATAAGGAGATAGAGTCTGGTCCTGTAGATAGGTGATCAGCTAGACTGTCTACTCTCTAGGTGAGCCTATGTTGCTTCCAAGGCTCACGTTATTTGTATTGTATTTGTACTTGTATTCTAGAGTATGCTCTATATGCCACAGGCAGGATCCTTACTTCTACTGTTACTCTGGTGTTTATAGACTTAAACTGTTTATTATATATGTGTATGGGAACCTATATGTATTGATTTATATGATAAAGAATGGCATTATGTACAATTATGGAAAATATATGTGTATGGTATATGGATTTCACGTGCCCTAAAATTAGGGTCGTTGTCACGGCCCCAAATGATGGAACACATGACCTGCACGACATAAGGGTTTCCCCCTAGCCGCAAGCCTAACACATAGCATGCACAAACATCCAGCACACAATCCAGAGTACATAATAAATATAACTAGCCACATATGCCACATCCAATATCAGAAAATACTGTATATATGTATATATATATACCTCATGATATCTCATGAATCTAACATTCTGATTCAACTTGGCCCATGGCCTCATAATATTCATGTGATTCAACTTGGCCCAAGGCCTCATAATACCAACATTATTGTAAAATATAAAACCATTTTTCAAACAACACATCAAAATACGCAAGAAGCGAGGATCCTGCCTGTATGTTCATGGAGATACTCTAGACATAACTAAACTAAATAAACAATACAAAAGAGTTTTGCCCAAACTGGGGCTCACCAACACTATCTTCAGCCTCCTACGAAGCTGTAGCTGGATCAAAGTCTCTTTCACTATCTATGGGGATGAAACAAAAGAGGGGTGAGATTACCACATCTCAGTGAATGAGTAAATCATACTATAACTGAAACAGGGCAAACCAAGCACGAGTGTTTCGCAATGGGTTTAATAATTGAAATCCAAATGTAAAGATAACAATAGAAACATTAAGCATTTAACCATAATTTATTGAAAGAATGCTAAACAGTTCAAATGTGTGTTCAAAAGATAAAACATGATTAAATCAATAACCGTAAGCAAATCAATTATGCATGGTAAGTAATACATGAAGATATTTATGCAATAACAATGATGAATGAGCTTGTTTAGAAATATTTAATCTTTAAGAAAAATGCATCAGTTTATTGGAGGTCTTTCCAAACAGATCTATCATCTCCCCCAAGCACACAGCAAGGGTAGGGTAATCACTGTAGGCGTAGACATAAGTCCACCCTAAATTTCTCCAAGCACATAGCAATGGGTATGGCAATCACTGTAGGCGAAGACATAAGTCAACCCTAAATCCTTGTGTCTTAGGCAGTCATATGCCCGTCACAGTATCCTAGGCCGAAGCCTTAACATGATCATGGTGCACCAGGGCTAGCACTACCTGCGGCTAGCTAACAGAGATCTAAAATGGTCCCTCCAATAGAAAACATTTGAAATATGCTATTCAAAGAGTTTAAAGTAAAACATTTCAATAACTTTACAATAAAGCTATAATTCTCCATCTAGCTCTTTTCATGCATAAAATTCTGTTATAAAATATATCTCATCCATGAATTCCCATGGAGACCTTTATAATCATAAACTTTCCCTTTTAAACATAGATTGTCCGTAGACGTCACATAGATGCTCATAATGCATCAAATCATTTTAAACATAGATCGTCCGTAGACGTCGTATATATGATCATCATGCATCAAATCATTTCATGGCTAACTTAGTTCATTTCTATGACTAAGTTCGCATTTCTATAAATCTAGATCAAATGGAGAATTATCAGTCTAGATGTTTGCCCTGCATACCTAGGGTTCAACTAGGATTGAAATTTACAATTTCTAACATGGTTGAAACATATTGGTTTTCAAAGCAGTAAAACAATTTAGCATACATTCCAACTAGTTAAAATCATACGAGAGATAAAATAAAACATGCGCTATAGTATGAAAAACCCACTCACAGGTAAATGCTCCAGATTGGACAGCCCTAAAATCCTAGTTCCTGATCTGAATTCGGTAAAACAGACCCCAAAATCGAGTCCGGAAGGTCCAAAAGCCTTAAATGAGCTTGGTACTGTTCACCGCCAGAAAATACTATTCACCGACACTATTCACCGTCGGAAAAACACTATTCACTGTCACAAAAATTTTACCGAATCAACAAAACAATTTCATATCCTAATATTTATCTAATTTCTGAATCCATCTACGGAGTCAGATTTTTAATTAGAAGTCCCTAAGTAAGGTTTTTCAGAACTTACCTTTTACCGAGATTTTTTACTTCAGATCTACGGCGATTCAACGGTTGATTTGAAAAACTGATCGGTCAAAACTGAAGTACTCTTCGTCCTGAATCCAATAATACGTTCAGTTTTGATATCGGAAGCCAATTGATACGCCAAATCGAAAGATAAAATTGGATGTCACTATTCACTCACTATTCACTACTATGCATCTTTTTTTTTCCGTTTTTTCTCGAATCCGATCGTTGCCCCCGGTTTTCATTTTATGGTTTCTGTTTTCGTTTTTTTTTTTAAATATAATAATAATTATTAAATAATTAATAATAGGATTTTCTTTTATATAAATTCATATAAATTCCATTTTTCATCATAAAATATCCCAAAAATTCTTAAAAATTTCCATTCTCATAAATCTTTAGTTAAACTCTTAAATCATGATTTTTCTTAATAAAAATAATAATAAAATAAATTTTAAAACAAATATCTTAATTCATATTAAAAGAAAGAATATTTCTAAAAATACCATACAAATTCATTAGAGGCCGATATAATTATTTTAAGCAACACCATACTTCTTTTACTTAAAAGTCCACTTACTTTTAACAAATCATAATCATTTCTACATAAATAAAAATATATTTGCTTACAGCGCGCCAAAAACATAAATTCTCATATTTCTTTTGTAATTCTTTAATCCATGTAATACATATTCATATTTTCTACGTTTCTTATCTCTATTGTCAAAATTCTTTCCTTTATTCTAAATTTCCTTTAATTGGAATTTTCGTTAAATTTTACGGTTATTACATTCTTCCCCCCTTAAAGAAATTCGGTCCCCGAATTTCATCACCACAGTTGCAGATAAACACTAATCTCATTGTTCAAATAAATGTAAATATCTAACGCGTATATCCTCCTCTCTTTCCCCAAGTAGTTTCCTCAAAAGAGTGATTTTTCTATATCACCTTTACTATAGGTATTTCTTTTAATCGTTTCTTTACTTGTCTGTCCACTATTGCTACTGGTTGTTCCTCTTAGGTTAAATTTTTCTGTAACTGAAGTTGTGGACACTGTATAACATGTGTAGGATCCGGTAAATGTTTTCATATCATAAACACATGAAAGGCTAAATGGACATTACCCAATTCAGGAGGTAAAGGCAAATAATAAGCCACTGAACCGATCCTATCAAAAATTTCAAATGGTTCTATATACCGAAGGTGTAACTTTCCTTTCTTCCCAAATCTCATTACCTCTTTCATTGGTGAGTCATTAAAGAATATGTGATCACCAACTGATAATTCCTAGTGCTCAACATTCATAGTCCTTGTAAACTTTTGACTAGTATTGAGTTACTTGTATTTCTTTTTCTAATCAATTTTCACTTTTTCAATAACATCTTATAATAAATCTAACTCCATTGAGTCATTTAACAAAACATTTGTAACACCTCTTACATAAGGATTAAATCTTCTAATATCATTTTATTATAGACAGATTCTGCTAAGGAATCTCTCACCAATCTAAAATATATATATATATGCTTAAAGCATGCTCTCCAAGCTAGCATCATCAATTTAGATAAGTCATATTCTATCTATTGCATGTTATTCCAAACTAAATTTTCAAAGTTTAACTTTTCTCAATTCACTCACATATTAAGAAACCTATGATGTTCATGTAAAACTTTAAATGATGCCATTGTATATTGGCATGATAATTACTGCTATGATTAAGTTCAACTAAGGACAATTAATTTCTCCCAACTTCCACCACAATAATATAAAGATACTTAAAGCATAACTTCTAATGTATAAACACATCATTTAATTTTAGTATTAGTCATACTATAATCTAATAAAGATCCTTAGACTTCCTGAATAACTTGCCAACATACTTGCCAATGAAAAATTTCACTTGTATCTTCTTTTTACCATTATACTAGTACTATTTTTTATATCTCAGTATATCCTTATTACCTCGGTTTATCCATATTTACAATCTATGGCTTCTTCTGAAATCTCTTTTCTCAACAATTAGTCGTACGTGAATTTCCAATCTCAACATAATTCACATCTTAAATGCTAAATTCGATTTAGCATAGTCTAAACCTTTAACATAAATATCTTGATTACTTACATTATTTTCAGACATGATTCTCAGAATATTCTCCATATTTCCAAATTAATAATTCAAAGATCAATTTAAATCCTACTTTCTATATTTTATCCCTCAAGAACTTCAGTACCACTAATTCACTTTATTACATTCCTCAAAGCACCATAAGGCCATCATTTTTTTTATTCCTTCCATCTAAAAATCATTATATAGTTCAGTGTCCAAACTCACTATTTTAAGTTATATTCCTCCAAGGTTTCATTCATTAGTCACTTCTAACCAATTGAAATCACAAATTTCCTACTTTTGTCTTATCTATCTTCCAGTAAACTCAATATGTTCACATCCTTCTCTTATAACATTTTTCTATCACTATCCAATCATTAAGCAATCCTAACATATCTTACTTTCACTATTCATATCATGTCTGCCACTTATCCATTTCAATTCACTTTTCACACATTCATATATTTTCATGACATACTATCCAAATATCAAACATCACCCAACTCACAATCTTGACAAACGAAATAGTCATTTACTCACTCACCTATTAGAAAACTTACAGTATTTTATGTAAAACTTCTGCCCAAAACTTCTTAAAATGCTCTCTAAAAATAATCTGTGAACTATAATTCTCGATCAGATATAATCGATATCAATACTTTATGAAGTCTTACTATCTTATTCAAAGACAAGTTTGAACCTATCAATAATCACCCATTTTTATTCAGGTATCTCTATCTGATATTGTAATCTTGCAAGTCTTTGATGTTCTACTTTTACCTGTTGACAAGTTAATCATCGAGATACAAAATCAACTATAGCTTTCTTCATACTGTCCCACCAATAAATTTCTTTTAGATCTTTATACATTTTAGTTACTTCAGGATGAATTGTATATATGGATCTATGGGCTTCCTCTAAAATTTCTTCCTTAAGTTCTTCTTTATTAAATACACACAATCGCTTGCCCAATCTTAGAATTCCTTCAGAGTCTACAATAAATTCAATATCACTGCCATTCTTGACCTTATTCTCTTTACGTGCTTAATATGGGTCACAGTCATAACTACTGTACATATACATGCTTGCCGTCATTTTTGAAAATTTTCACCTTCAATTTAGCTTATCTCCGCCAATCACTCACATAGTTGTTCTCATTATGTCTAGCCTATTCGCATAGCTATTATATGTCTTTCTCTGAGTGCATTAGTATCTTTATTTTCATACTCAAAATTAGGGTGTGTGCAGCTATGGAGGGAATTGCATTTCGTCAATTTCTAAATGTTTGCGTCTTTTGTGGTTCCAATCCTGGAAAGGACGGAGAATATGTGAAAGCAGCACAAAACCTGGGTATGGTGCTGGCCAGGAGAAAAATTCATCTAGTCTATGGTGAAGGTAACCGTGGATTAATGGGGTGCGTGTCTACAGCTGTTCATGTAGGAGGATGCCAAGTTCTAGGTATTATTCCTACAGCTTTAGCTGCTTCTAACATTGTAGGCAAAACAATTGAGGAAGAGTTTAGGGTTGCATCAATGCATGAGCGCATGGCTAGAATGATGAGCAATGCTGATGCTTTCATTGCCTTACCAGGTGGTTTTGGTACTTTAGAAGAGATTTTCTAAATAGTCTCTTGGGCACAACTGAATATGCATCACAAACCGATAGGTTTGTTAAATGTTAATCACTTCTTTGATGGTTTATTGTCTTTTCTAGATCAAACTGTGGAACAGAAGTTTATCCTACACTCAGCACGACGAATTCTCATCTTAGCTTCAGATGCTGAGGAGTTGATTGATGCTTTACAAGCATATGTTCATGTACCTGATCCAATCACAGCTCAAATAGAATGGACAACAGACCATAGCAGAAAGCGCAAATTGGACTTGGATCTTCATCTGTAACTGTAGCAAGATGTGGACCCACTTTTACTTTCTTAGGGTTATCTTGGATACCATCTTGCTTGCCACATACCTTAAGAAAGTACTATTACTAAGTCAAAATTCATATTTTGAAAACTTAGCATATAGCTGATACTCCCTTGGAGTTTGTAATACTATCTTTAAATATTGCTTATGAACTTCTGCACTCTTGAAATATTCTAGATTAACAATAATTATAATAACAAATTAATCCAAGGATGACTTCAATATTTATTTTATTTTTTATCAAGTCCAAGAATGCAACTGGGCATTTGTCAATCCAAATGACATAACTATAAATTCATAGTATCCATGCCGAATCCTGAAAGCAAAAATTTTTTTTTCCTCTTCTCTTATCCTTAATTGATGATATCTAAATATCAAATCAAGTTAAATTTTTTTTTTTTTAAAAAAAATGTTGAGCACTTTCTAACTGATCAAATAGATCATCTATACGAGGTAATGAGTATTTATTCCACATTGTCACTTTATTCAACTGTCTATAATCTATGCATAGTCATAGTGATCCATCTTTCTTTTTCACAGATAGAACTGGAGCACTTCAAGTAAAAGTACTAGGGCTTTTAAATCCCTTGTCTAACATGTCGTGTAACTATTTATTTTTCAGTTCTTTAAGTTCAGTGGGTGCCATTCTATATGGAAATATAGACGCTGGCCAGGAAATAACTCAATACCAAATTCTATTTATTATTTCGAGGTAATCCTGGCAATTCCTCAGGAATTATATCAGAAAATTCTCTAATCACTGGAACTTGATTTACAAAGGTATACCTTATATCAGCATCTCTCACCACTGCCAACTATCCTTGGCACCTTTTTGTAATCACTTATGGATTGCTAAAGTAGAGATTAGGTTACTGGGTATCTCACTAAGATTTTCTTTGTATCAAGAAAAAAAAAATATTCTCCAAGAATATTGAATTTAATCACCTTCTAGTGACATTTCAAAATGACATGACATAATGCCAACTAATTCATTCTCAATATCACATCACACTCTACCTTATCTAGACAACTGAGTACAACAAATGTCACATTCAGAAACCATCATACCAGAGTTTGACCTCTTCCGTACCTTGGTGGTATAGGATTTGCCTAAACTCAGCATTCCGCTGAGGTTTGCCCTACTACCATTCAAGAGGACACGCGGAGAGACTCTGTATGGATCTTTTCCCAAACACATAGCAAGGGAAAACAAATAACATCTCATATAACTGGCATCTCGCTATAAAACAGAGATAGCCCAACCGTCACTTAATCATGCCAACATAGCATACTATAAACTGACTTACTTGAACAAAAAGACAACATCCTATCCAACCCCTTTAGCAGCACCGTGAGTATAAGCATGTCCGGATTCATACCCATACTCAAAGTCCTACCTAAAGGTCTGTTACTCCATGAACACAGGGAAACCTAATGCTCTGATACCAAACTGTCACGGCCCCAAATGATGGAACACATGACCGGCACAACATAAGGGTTTCCCCCTAGCCGCAAGCCTAACACATAGCATGCACAAACATCCAGCACACAATCCAGAGTACATAATAAATATAACTGGCCACATATGCCACATCCAATATCAGAAAATACTGTATATATGTATATATATATACCTCATGATATCTCATGAATCTAACATTCTGATTCAACTTGGCCCATGGCCTCATAATATTCATGTGATTCAACTTGGCCCAAGGCCTCATAATACCAACATTATTGTAAAATATAAAACCATTTTTCAAACAACACATCAAAATACGCAAGAAGCGAGGATCCTGCCTGTATGTTCATGGAGATACTCTAGACATAACTAAACTAAATAAACAATACAAAAGAGCTTTGCCCAAACTGGGGCTCACCAACACTATCTTCAGCCTCCTACGAAGCTGTAGCTGGATCAAAGTCTCTTTGACTATCTGTGGGGAGGAAACAAAAGAGGGGTGAGATTACCACATCTCAGTGAATGAGTAAATCATACTATAACTAAAACAGGGCAAACCAAGCACGAGTGTTTCGCAATGGGTTTAATAATTGAAATCCAAATGTAAAGATAACAATAGAAACATTAAGCATTTAACCATAATTTATTGAAAGAATGCTAAACAGTTCAAATGTGTGTTCAAAAGATAAAACATGATTAAATCAATAACCGTAAGCAAATCAATTATGCATGGTAAGTAATACATGAAGATATTTATGCAATAACAATGATGAATGAGCTTGTTTAGAAATATTTAATCTTTAATAAAAATGCATCAGTTTATTGGAGGTCTTTCCAAACAGATCTATCATCTCCCCCAAGCACACAGCAAGGGTAGGGTAATCACTGTAGGCGTAGACATAAGTCCACCCTAAATTTCCCCAAGCACATAGCAATGGGTATGGCAATCACTGTAGGCGAAGACATAAGTCAACCCTAAATCCCTGTGTCTTAGGCAGTCATATGCCCGTCACAGTATCCTAGGCCGAAGCCTTAACATGATCATGGTGCACCAGGGCTAGCACTACCTGCGGCTAGCTAACAGAGATCTAAAAGGGTCCCTCCAATAGAAAACATTTGAAATATGCTATTCAAAGAGTTTAAAGTAAAACATTTCAATAACTTTACAATAAAGCTATAATTCTCCATCTAGATCTTTTCATGCATAAAATTCTGTTATAAAATATATCTCATCCATGAATTCCCATGGAGACCTTTATAATCATAAACTTTCCCTTTTAAACATAGATTGTCCGTAGACGTCACATAGATGCTCATAATGCATCAAATCATTTTAAACATAGATCGTCCGTAGACGTCGTATATATGCTCATCATGCATCAAATCATTTCATGGCTAACTTAGTTCATTTCTATGACTAAGTTCGCATTTCTATAAATCTAGCTCAAATGGAGAATTATCAGTCTAGATGTTTGCCCTGCATACCTAGGGTTCAACTAGGATTGAAATTTACAATTTCTAACATGGTTGGAATATATTGGTTTTCAAAGCAGTAAAACAATTTAGCATACATTCCAACTAGTTAAAATCATACGAGAGAGAAAATAAAACATGCGCTATAGTATGAAAAACCCACTCACAGGTAAGGGCTCCAGATTGGACAGCCCTAAAATCCTAGTTTCTGGTCTGAATTCGGTAAAACAGACCCCAAAATCGAGTCCGGAAGGTCCAAAAGCCTTAAATGAGCTTGGTACTATTCACTGCCGGAAAATACTATTCACCGACACTATTCACCGCCGGAAAACACTATTCACTGTCACAAAAATTTTACCGAATCAACAAAATAATTTCATATCCTATTATTTATCTAATTTCTGAATCCATCTACGGAGTCAGATTTCTAATTAGAAGTCCCTAAGTAAGGTTTTTCAGAACTTACCTTTTACCGAGATTTTCTACTTCAGATCTACGGCGATTCAACGGTTGATTTGAAAAACTGATCGGTCAAAACTGAAGTACTCTTCGTCTTGAATCCAATAATACGTTCAGTTTTGATATCGGAAGCCAATTGATACGCCAAATCGAAAGATAAAATTGGATGTCACTATTCACTCACTATTCACTACTATGCATCTTTTGTTTTTCCGTTTTTTCTCGAATCCGATCGTTGCCCCCGGTTTTCATTTTATGGTTTCTGTTTTCGTTTTTTTTTAAATATAATAATAATTATTAAATAATTAATAATAGGATTTTCTTTTATATAAATTCATATAAATTCCATTTTTCATCATAAAATATCCCAAAAATTCTTAAAAATTTCCATTCTCATAAATTTTTAGTTAAACTCTTAAATCATGATTTTTCTTAATAAAAATAATAATAAAATAAATTTTAAAACAAATATCTTAATTCATATTAAAAGAAAGAATATTTCTAAAAATACCATACAAATTCATTAGAGGCCGATATAATTATTTTAAGCAACACCATACTTCTTTTACTTAAAAGTCCACTTACTTTTAACAAATCATAATCATTTCTACATAAATAAAAATATATTTGCTTACAGCGCGCCAAAAACATAAATTCTCATATTTCTTTTGTAATTCTTTAGTCTATGTAATACATATTCATATTTTCTACGTTTCTTATCTCTATTGTCAAAATTCTTTCTTTTATTCTAAATTTCCTTTAATTGGAATTTTCGTTAAATTTTACGGTTATTACAGTCGTGACAATATGTATCATAATTGCCTTAATAGGATAAACTACTAAGCGCGAGTTATGATGGTTATATGTTATTTTGCAACATACTTCCTTCCATATACCACAACATTAGTAGCCAACCACACTAGGTCTATAAGCAATATATAAATTCATATTGATTTACAATGATGTTTTATAAAGACTTTTCTTGTAATTTCTCAACAGTCAATTATGTGTACACCATAATAAGAAACAAGAATTATATTTTTCAGAAGCACACAGAGTGTCATCATACATAAATTATTCATAATTACAACCAAGACCCATTACATGTACATGTTCCTTAAAAAATCTTGGTTGTAAACCTTTATTTAAAGGATCAGCAATCATTAGATCTCCAAATGTTTTTATTAAACACTCTTTGTTTCTAAACCTCGTCTTTAACTACCAAATACTTGAATTCCATATGTTTGGTACCTCTTGCATATTTGTATTTTTTAGAGAAGAAAACTACTGCAACATTATATCACAATAAGTTTTTAGCGGCTTGGTAATGCTTTCTACAACCCTAAGTCCTAGAATAAAGTTCTGCAGCCACAATGCATGAGTTGCAACTTCATAACATACTATTCTTTTTTCATAGTGGATGAAGTGATAATAAACTCTTTTCCACTTTTTCACGGGACTGCTCCTTCCCTCTATAGAAACAGGTAACCAAAAGTGGACTTTATACTATCAAGAAATATAGCAAAATCTGAATCTAAATATCCAATCTTCTATGGGAACATGTTATTCTTTTAGGTGCCTTAAGACTTTCTTTGCAACTTTCCAATTATCCATTCTAAGATTACTTTGACACCTGCCTAATATCCCAAATGAAAAGCTAATGTTGGGTCTTGTACAGGTCTATGCATATATTAAACTACCCACAACAGAGGCATATTATAATTTTTTAGACATTGCATAAGGCTAAGCTTATCCTCTTTCTATATTGGAACAAGTCTAGTTAAACAATTTTTCAAATTGAATCTCTCTAAAAATCTTTCAATATAAACTTTCTAAGACAATTCTATCATGGAATGTTTCAATTCCTATCACATGAGATCCTTTTCCAATATCTTTCATTTCAAAATTTTTAGAGAGACATACTTTAGTTGTCATGCTTCCATTTAAGAGAACGTGATTGTTATGAGTAGCAGATAACTTTAATGTTATTGTATTGCATACTTGCTTCAAGTATATTATATATTAGGATTAATATCATACATTTACAAGTTCTCCAATATAATCAAATATACAAGCTAAGTTTTTATACACATATTACAACAAAAATAAGGATCATGTCTGTGTCGTTCAGAGTATACTCTAGAATACAAGTACAAAATAATTTAAACACTGTGAGCCTTGAAAGCAACGTAGACTCACCTAGAAAGTATGATACTTATTTGATCACGTAGCTGCAGGACCAAACTCTGTAGCCTTATTTGAAAAAAATGTAAATATCGTGTAGTGAGTTTGACAACTTAGTAAGCAGATAATACTTTCTATAACCTCTTAGGTTAACATATGGATATACTCATATTTTAAAATTTATCACGTAGAAATTTACAGTTCGAAAATACATCTATATGGGAGCCATATTTCAAATATTCTCAAATCAAATGATATTCAGACATCCAAAACCATATACTATACTGTATGATCATTAAACAAATGTTACTATGCATCAAAATATTTCACATGAAAATATAAGGAAGATCCCATATCAGAACCACCATATTAGAGTTCAAGCATTTCCATACTTTAGTGGTATAAGATTTGCCTATATTTAGCATCTCAGTTAAAGTTTACCCTACCATCATTCAAGAGAACAAATGAAGGGACTCTAATATGGGCAATTTTTCAAGCATACAACAAGAGAGGCAAGTCACATATCATATAGTTAGCATCTCGCCCAAATAAGAGGCATCCCGCTCTCTTTCACATATCATATCCCGTGAATTGGACGTCACACGAGGTTAGCACCACCCCTACTAGCTGAAGTATCAAGGTGCATCAAGACTAACATCGTCTGCTGTTAGCAAACAATATTTCTAAAAAGATTCTTCCACAAAAATCATATTTGCATATATAGCATATCGTTCAAAACAAAGGTTCTAGTATAATACAGAATTTTCAATTTCAATACAATTTCTCTGTCAGAAACTTTCCAATCAGGGTAATCACATATACATGCCTATTTTCAAGACAATTTTATGGCTTTACATATCAATACCACATGCACAATATATTTCCTTTACCATATAATGAGAAATACAATTTAAAATCACAAATTCAATGAGTTCAAAACTCCATTTTCAAAACCATACTCTTCTTGAACTATATATCAGATTGTAACAATTCAGATAATTTAATTTAGTTCAGAGACATATAAAAGTATAAATAACTTGTAAACATAATCAATTATCCATTTAAAGTTCAAGAAGAGCATAAGATAAGTCATAGAAAGAATTATCTACTCACAAAGTTAGGGTTCCAAGTTGAGCTACCCCAAAATTGATGTTTCTAGTCCACATCTGGTCAAATAGACCTAAAACACAGTGAGCAAGGTCCAAAAACCTAGGAAATGACTCCGAATTCACAAAATTTGGCCTCTGGGAGCTCGATCAACGCATCAGGGTTGCTGGGCCACGCTCTGCATGCCCCACTGCAGGGGCTACGCATGGGCTTCACGCGCCAAAGAAGAATCGGCGCGTGGGGGCACATGAGAGATAGTCTTGGCCTAAAATTTGAGATCTTAAGATTTCGATACCTGCTGGATCTATCTACTTTGTTAGTTTTTGGGTTTGAAAACCATAGATAGGAGTTTCAGAACTTACCTCTTTAGGTGATTTTTCCCTCCATTTTTCGGTCAATCTCCGACCAATTTTTCACAAACCAATCAAATGGATTTGTAGAACTCTTTTTTCTGAGTCTGTTGGCAGTGGTGGTGTCAAAATCCGAGGTCTAGAAGTGCTAGAATTCTAGAGAGAAGTTTTGGGGTTTCTAGAGAGAGAAATTAGGGAGAGAGAGAAATCCATATTTTTTCATCTCCTTGTGCCACAGAGGCTCTAAAATATCATGGGGGACCATTCTACAAAAATTCAATTTTTGAAAGAGGTCCTTGCAAATTTTTCTTATTTACATTTTGACCCCTAAACTTTTAGAAAATTGCATTTTGGCCCCAAAACGTAAATCCTCATATTATCTTTATAATTCTTTAACATTGTAATAAATAAATATATTTTCAACAATACTTATCTTCATTTATCATAATCCTTATTTACATTCATAATATTTTTAAGGCTATTACATTAGTGTCCTGTAAAATGTCCAAATCATTAGCAACAAGCAAAATGTCATCAACATGCATAATAAAAAATATAAACTTACTCCCACTGGCCTTTGGTATATATGATGGTCAACAATATTTTTAGTAAAACCATTGTTTGAGAAGTTTTTTTGAGTTCATATATTGACTTTTTGGGTTTGCACAACATGTGATCTTTTCCTTCTATTGAGAAACCTTCATATTGGTCCATATAAACATCTTCCTCAAGATATCCATGGATGATTGTTGGTTTCACATCCATTTAGTATAATTGTAAATCATAATAAGCCACCAATATCATAATAATTCTTAATGAGTCATTTTTAGAGATAGGAGAAAATGTCTCCTTATAATCAATACAATCTTTCTAGTGTAATATTTGGTAACAAATCTAACTTTATATTGTTCTATATTGCACCACTAGAGTCACATTTAGTCTTGAAGGCCCATTTACACCAAACTCTTTTAAAACCTTTAGACAATTCAACAAGATCCCAAACTTTTTTTGTTTCACTGATTTCAACTCATCCCTCATGGCGTCAATCTATTTATTAGATTCTTCACATTTTATGGCTTGTGAAAATTAGAATGTGTCTTTATTGATTTCAATATTAATTAACTCTTGTAAATAAGCCACATAATCATTTGGAATAGTAGAATTATTTTCTCTTTGAGATTGTCTTAATGTTATTTCTTGTGATCTTTGTATGTTAGATTTGTGTGAGTTAGTTTCATTAATAGGTGAATCTTTAATTATTTGCTCTTCATTATTGTCAAAACATTCTTCAATATTTGGAGCAATTTGGGATACAGTAATAGTATTGGGTAAACCATTCATTAGAACTTCCTATATATACACCTTTTGTGTTTCATCACTACCACTATCCTCACCATTTTCAATGAATATAACATTACCAGTTTCAACAATTATCAAACTATGATTAAGAAAATAAAACCTCTATCCTTTAGATTTCTTGGGGTAACTAATAAAGTAACCACTTATCGTAAAGAGAATCTAACTTATTTTATAAACTCTTGCTTTCATTGGGTAACCCTAAATATGTAGGTGCCTTAAGCTAAGTTTCCTTCTTGCCCACAGTTCGAAAGGAGTTTTTGAAATTGCTTTACTAAGAATCATATTTAATATGTATATAGTGGTTCTAAGCACATACGTCCACAATGATTTGGGTAACTGGGAATTACTTATAATACAACTAACCATATTCATTAATGTCTAGTTACATCTCTCAGCTACACATTTTGTTGAGTTGTGCTTGGTATAATGTATTGGAGACATATACCATGTTTTTGAGAAACTTAGTAAATGGGCTCAGATATTCTCTTGAAGCACATATACCATGTCTTTTGAGAAAGACAGTAAATGGACTTGTATATTGTCTTGTAGACTTTAGCCTATTTTGACAGTACTACCTAAGATAAAGTTAAGGGATGGAAAGATTGTTGACAGATGTCTATAAATACCTTTTATGTTGTAATTAATCATAGCAATTAGTGTATAATTTACAATATATTATAAAAAGGAAGTTGTATCATGACTATAAGCTATAACTTTTGTTTTAATGATAAGTCTCTTGGTGACAAAATCAATGGTTAATAGAAATTTGTCAAGATTTATTTTTTGTGTGGTTCAATGCCTTTTTGTTGGTTTAGCAAATAACTAAACCAAATACTTGAAGGTCAAAGCTTAGTGCTTAATTAAATTAAATAGTGTTAAAACATAAATGGAGTCTAACAAAGATCATTGTTTGAAAATTACCTCCCGTGTGTGATCACATTGGAGCAAGTATTCTTAATCAATAGATTGTCTTTATCCTCTTTAGCATAGCATTTTATTGAATTTATGGTGCATCATTTCATTAGCCTTTGAAAAGCTAGGCTATGACTTTCGGTTCATCAAAGCATAAACCAATTTTGGAAGCCAGTCTTGTCTCAACAATGTTTACAAAATTAATTAGTTGATTCAATAATCCTGTCAACAAACTCAATAATATCTAAGGACAAGGTTTAATGCTTAGATTTTAGGTAATCTTCATTTAGCAATTTCTTCCGTATACCAAAGCTTTATTTATAAACAATTGAAATAAGAAATTCTAATAAAATATGATGATTGTGATAGAATCTCCTTGAGGGTGATAATACACAAACTTGTGCCTTTTAAGTTGTAAATAAACTTGAGTTCAATAGTTAAAAGACCTTTTCAATGTGAGGAGTTCGATCCCACAAAAAAATATTTTTGAGAAAGAAGAACTTCATTACTTCGAACAACATTAGTTGTATACCCATAAAATTCTTGTATGAACCCAAAAAACAGCTTTAGTTATATCTCCTAACTAATCCCACATTACCCAAATTATAAATTTTTAAATCTTCAATAATAATGAAATCATAAAGTAAAAAATAATAATAATTCTTCATTCTTATTCAGCATCGTTCTACAAAATAGGTCGAATAATCAAAATAAAATTTGAGTCACCTAACATTTTATGACAAGATATAGACATTAGACATAATCACAAACATAGACACATGACAGGAGATATATATGATTTAACACAATAAAATATAGAATAAATTACTCTTTTTTTCTTTTTTTTTCTTAGTAATACTTTTATTGCATAGCTCTTTTATCTATTTTAAAAATATATACAGATCTTTCTTAAAACTAAAAATATAGAAAAAAAAGGATCTCATCTTTTATGATTAATGCGCTTATTATACTATTTTTCTTTTATTATGAAATATATATACACAAATATCTCTTAAAAATTTAAAAAAAGCTACAAATTAATCTAAATGTCTCAAAAATATTTTATGAATGAGAAAATAATAATAAAATAGCACTTTCACAAATTTTCTTTCTAATTCATTGTTTTATAATACTAATTATTCCTTCTCAAAATAATAGTGAAGTGATTTGAGTTATCAAAATAGCAATTTCGTTAACTTAGACACGTGGTTGAAAATTGAGAAGAAGAAAAAATTGAGACAGTGATCTTTTATTTCTTTTTGTTTTTTGTTTTTTTTTCTTTCATAAAAAGTATTAAAAATATTTAAGTTAAATTGTAGTATTTTTTTTTAAAGAGAGATTCATGTATATTTTTATAATAGAGGGGATGGCTATGTAATAAGAATATTAATAATGGGATGGAAGAATATTTTACTCTTATATTTAAGGAAAGTTTGTGTATATTTTTTTAATAGAACTTTCACAAATTTTCTTTCTAATTCATTGTTTTCTAATACTAATTATTCCTTCTCAAAACAATAGTGAAGTGATTTGAGTCATCAAAATAGCAATTTGGTTAACTTAGAAACTTGGTTGAAAATTGAGAAGAATTTTTTTGAGAGAGTGATCTTTTAGTTATTTATTTTTTGTTTGTTTTTATTTCATAAAAAGTATTTAAGATATTTAAGTTAAGTTGTTGTATTTTTTTTTATTTCAAAGAGATATTCACGTATATTTTCATAATAGAAAGGATGGTTGTGTGATAAAAATATTAATAAATGGATGCAAGAATATTTTACTCTTACATTTAAAAAAAGTTTGTATATATTTTTAATAGATATGAGCGTAGTATATTAAAAGTATTAATTAAATAAATAGAGAGTATTTTACTCTTATTTTTAAATAAAATTTGAGTATATTTTCATAATATAAAAAATGTGATATTAATAAAAAAGAATAAAGAGTAATTTACTCTATAAAAAAATATGTAGAGCTTGAATAAAATTTACAGTGTTTCATCCTCTGATACCTGTATATAGACGTTACTCCTATAAATTTGAAGTGTTTCT
Organism: Gleditsia sinensis; assembly: GCA_037074535.1. Taxonomy (NCBI): domain Eukaryota; kingdom Viridiplantae; phylum Streptophyta; class Magnoliopsida; order Fabales; family Fabaceae; genus Gleditsia; species Gleditsia sinensis. The sequence goes on along the minus strand of CM073463.1, from coordinate 67,529,732 downwards.
ATGTCATAAATGAGGTCATGTAATTTATTGAAAACAATCTTACTTTTCCGTGGATAGCATGAGTCATAAAATGGTAGCAATTCTCTGGTTTATATGTTAAGCGGATCTTGTTGTCCTTGGACACAGACACAGGTTAAAGTTAAACTAGGCAAACCAAAAATGGCAGTGAATGCTCTATACGCTGACATAAGCTGTATTGCTTAAAGAATGTCTCGTTACTTTCTTCCACAAAAAGTTTCCCTCCAATATAGGCTAACTTGACTTCTATGTTATCCTGATAAATAAGTAATAATGAGACAGCACTATATTAAATGACGAAAAACTAACGCATTTCAAATCTATCAGCTAACTCTTCTTATTCTGGTTTTCTGGTATAAAACCCTTCCCCCAAGTGATGCTTTCCGTATATCAGAAACACATAATTAGTAGTAACACTACCAGCATGCAGCAGAACTCTCTCAAGAAAATGAGATTTGTTAAGACAATTATCTTCCTCCAGATTCTGGGGTTCCTTACCTACGTTGGTGTTCATTCTGAAACTCTGAATCATTACAATTTTGTTGTAAGTCCCACAACATCATACTAATTAATATACCCTTTCTTTAATACATCCATAAGAAGTTCATAAACATTCCAGATGCCACACGGTTAGCGATGTTTCAATTTCTTCTTGGATGCATGTTAGTTAATTTAATGGTAGATGATAGAAGTGATGGCTAACGAGATGAACCTTGCAGGTCAAAGAAGCCCAATACACAAGACTTTGCTGCACGAAGAGCATATTGACTGTGAATGGAAAATTTCCAGGGCCAATTCTTAGTGCTCACAAGGGTGAAACAGTCTATGTCAATGTCTATAACAAGGGCAGATACAACATCACTTTACACTGGTATTGATTTATTATAATATTAGGAGTTTTGAAGTCAACAGGAAAAAGGATTTCAAAAAAGTTCTAGTGCTTAACTGTAACTAATTTTTTGGAAGGCATGGAGTGAAGCAGCCGAGGAATCCATGGCCAGATGGCCCCGAATACATCACTCAGTGCCCTATCAAACCTGGAGGAAAATTCAAGCAGAAGGTGGTTTTCTCTATGGAGGAAGGAACCTTATGGTGGCATGCTCACAGTGACTGGTCAAGAGCCACAGTTTATGGGGTTATCATTGTCTATCCTCATAAGGATAGTACCTACCCTTTTCCCAAACCTGATGCCGAGGTGCCTATCATATTTGGTATGGAAGTCCTTACAGTTTTACGGGGATGGTCAAATGGCAACGTGAGATTTGAAGGATAAGAAAAAAAAATGTAAAACTTCATTCTTTGATTTCTTTTGTATGTAGGAGAATGGTGGAAGAGTGATGTTAAGAAGGTCTACACTGAGTTTATTAAAACTGGAGGACCCCCAAATAATTCTGATGCTATCACTATAAATGGTCAACCAGGAGATCTTTATCCTTGCTCAAAATCAGGTGGGAATCAAAATTTCATGGTAATGATTGTACTAAAGCCAGCTATTCTCTTTTCCCCAAATGTGTGTATATATGGTGAGGCTAGGTACCTAACACTAGAGTTTTCTTTAATTTTCAGAAACATTCAAGTTAAATGTAGATGAAGGCAAGACTTACCTTCTCCGCTTTGTTAATGCTGCAATGAACCTCATTCTCTTTTTCTCCATTTCGAATCACAAGCTCACGATTGTCGGTGCAGATGGCAGCTACACGAAGCCACTGAAAAGAGATTACATCTCTATATCACCAGGACAAACAATTGATGCATTGTTGTATGCCAATCAAAAGCCTAATCACTACTATATGGCTGCAAGGGCATATTCAAGTGCAGCTCCTATTGCCTTTGATAACACCACAGCCACAGCCATTGTGCAGTACAGTGGGGATTATGTCCCAAGTTCATTTCCTGCATTACCTTATCTTCCTTACTATAATGACACTGAGGCAGCTTTTCGCTTCTTCCGTAGAATAAGGGGCTTACCTGAGAAATTCCCCCACAAAATCCCATTAGATATCACCACTCACATGTTGATCACCCTTTCTGTTAACACCTTTCCATGCCTGAAAGGCCAACCATGCGAGGGACCAAATGGAACCCGTTTAGCTTCTGGCATGAACAACATAAGTTTTGAAACACCAAGCACTGACATATTAGAAGCCTATTACTACCACATCAAGGGGGTGTTTCGCAAGGGATTTCCCAATTTTCCACCATTGATATTTAACTTCACTGCAGAGTATTTGCCACTAAATCTGGAGATACCGAAGCGTGGAACTAAGGTTAAGGTTCTGAACTATGGTTCAACTGTGGAACTTGTTTTCCAAGGGACAAACTTGGTTGCCGGGATAGACCATCCTATACATCTTCATGGATACAGTTTCCATGTTGTTGGATATGGATTTGGGAATTTCAACAAACACATAGACAGAAAGAATTTCAATCTCATTGATGCTCCTCTTTTGAATACTGTGACTGTGCCCAGGAATGGCTGGGCTGCCATTAGGTTCAAGGCTAACAACCCAGGTACAATTTTAACTATTGTTTGACATTATCAATTTTTTCTGAAGTCCAGTACTATTTGTGGCCTGAAATTTACAAATGATAGGAGTATGGTTGGTGCACTGCCATCTAGACCGCCACCTGTCATGGGGGATGGAGACGGTATTCATAGTGAAGAATGGGAAAAGCTCAGATGAAATATTGACGCCTCCACCACCAGACATGCCCCCATGTTAAAGCATATTTCGGACTTGCCCTGTGAGGAAAATATGATCAACTCAGACGGTATTCATTCTTAAACGCACAATGAATCTGAGGGCTTGTTTGAGAGATATGAAGAGAGGGGGGGTGAGGTGGAGTGGGAAGAGAAATAGTTTCCACTCCATTATTTGAAAGTTTAATGAAAAGATAGATAGTTTTCCATTGGAATTCATAATTTTGTAATTATGCTAATGTATATATTATTTTAATAAAAGAAAAAAAGTAAAAAATAAAATAGTAAATAAAAGAAATATTACTCCCTCAATTTAAGAGTACGTAAAAAACATACTTTATGAATAAATATTTACCATAACCTGTATCATTCAATCCTTCATTATGGAAATAGATACATATAGGTTTTCTCATGTGTACACAATAAATAGATCAAATCTATAAATATCAAAGTAACAGCAGAAGCAGTGATCTTACATGTGGCGTTCAGAGCATCTCTAGAATACAAGTATAATAAAAATCAAAATCTACTAGCTCTGAAAACAATGTAGACTCACTTAGAGATTATGTCGTCTAACTAATCAACTATTTGAAGGAAAATGACCAAATTCTATATTCTTATATGAAAAATGTAGAAATATTGTGTAGTGAGTTTGACAATTCAATGAGCAGATAATACCTTCTATAACCTCTTAGATCAGCATATGGATGCACTCATATTTTAAAATTTGTCACGTAAAAAGTACAGTTCAGAGATACATCCATTTGGGACCAGCATTTTTAAAAGTTCTCATTTCAATAGATAACCAGATATTCAAAATATATACAATATAGTATAATCATTAAATAAATAATGATATACATCAAAATATTTTAAATGAAAATATTAGGAGGATCTCATATCAGAACTATCAAATAATTTCAAACACACAATAAGGGAAGGTATTATGTTCAGCTGTATAAGTTACAGAAAAATATCAAATTTTTGAGATAAAATCATAACTTTTGTTTATGCATAATTAACATACTATATATGCACTAAAAATCTATTGTTTTTACATAATGTTCAAGCATGTCACAGCTCTTAATATATTCAATTCACTCATTTGTTATATGCATAATAACTTATCAACTACAATCACAATAGGTAATAAAAGAATGTGAGTTAATCACCCTTCTGCCTCCTCACATTACTACAGTCACAGTCACAATAAATAATCAGGAAATGTGAGTTCATCACCCTTCTGCCTTCTCACATTACCACAGTCACAGACACAGTCACAATAGGTAATCAAAGAATGTGATTTCATCACCCTTCTGCCCCTTCACATTATCACGGGTATCTTCTATTTGATATCATCTCAAGCCATACCACCGGTCAATATTCACACACACGTGTGTGTGTGTGTGTGTGTGTGTGTGTGTGTGTATATATATATATATATATATGTATGTATGTATGTATGTATATATGTACATACATACATATCTATATATCTATATATATATATATATATATATATATATATATATATATATATATATATATATATATGTATATATGTATATATCTATCTATGTATGTATACATAGATATATACATATGTACATGTATATATGTACATATGTATATATCTATGTATACATACATACATAGATATATACATATATACATATATGTATATATAATTATCAAGCAATTTGCCATGAATTTTATGCTTGTTATTCAATTATATCCGGCAACTTTATAGCTTTACATATTAATGTCTCATGCATATAATATTCACTTTACCAAATGATGACAAATAGATTTAGAACCACATATTCAATGAGTTTCAAAATCTATTTACAAAATCATACTTTTTTGAACTATATGCTAGTTAGTAAGTAAAGTAGATATTTTAATACATTTTATAAACTTATGATAGCATAAATAACTTATAAACATAACCATTTACATATTTAAAGTTCAAGAAAAGTATAGGGTAAATTATAGAAAGAATTATCTATTCACAGGGTAAGGCTCCAGGTTAGACAGCCTCAAAATACACTTTTTCAATCCAAATTTGACCAAATAGACATCTCAAACGAGTTCAGAAAGTCCAAAAACCTAAAAACTGACTCCAGGAGCTTGGTCAACCGGTAGGTATTGTTTATAGCCAGAATCACTATTTATTCCAGGCCGAATTACTGTTCACACATACAAGAATTATTATTCATTTTAGTTGGAGTTACTATTCATGACACAAAAAGTTGTTAGATGACTGTGAAACTTCATATTTTATAATTTATCTATCTCCTGAATCCATCTACGGTGTCAGATTTTTAATTTGAAAATTCTAAAGAAGAGTTTTTAGCTTTTTCTTAAAATTTTTACTTCCGATCTGCGACGATTCTGAGGCCGATTTGAAAAAGTTTTTGTTTAATATCATAGTATTCTTCATCTTGAATCCAGTGATATCATTAGTTTTGATATCAGAGGCTCGAAGGTACTTCAAATCTAAAGAGAAAAAATTATTATTTATACTATTCATTCGTCTCGTTTACGAAAAAAAATTTCTTTCTTTTTTATAATAAATGATGGAGGGACCATTTGACAATTTGATAATTGTTAGAATAAGTTTTTACAAATTTTATTATTTACATTTTGACCTCTAAACTTTTAGGAAATAACAATTTAACCCCAAAAATATTAAAAAGTTTTTATTTTTATCTTTAAAATCTTTTAATTACATCCCTATTCCTTTATTTTTTTTAATAATCTATATATAAATGAAAATTACTAAATTTTAGGGGTGTTACAAGAAAAAGCATGAACTTAACCTATCTCAAATCCTCCAGATTAAGGGGTTTGAAAATTAGAGCGTGGGGCGAGTTGGATAGATTTCTATCCCATCTAATTTTACTCCATCCTATTAATTTTATTAAACCCACCCCACCCCATCCTCCCAAACAAAATAAGTGCAATAAATATATATAAAATCATATCAAACTTCATCATAAATTATTATTTAGTCTTAATTAAACTTTTGCTTCCTATAATTTATTTTAGAAAAAAATTTATTAACTCTAATTTAAATTACAATTTCATCCCTTAAATTTATTTATTTGAATACTATTTTAATCCCTAATTTTAATTAGAGGAATTAAGTTTTAAACTCTAATTATTTTAAAAAAAATTGACGTTGAATTCAACTTCTATTTTTGTTACTTTATTTAATAATTATAATAATATTAATTTAATTAATAATAAAAGAACTAAATTCTTCTAATAAATAAATTATAGGACAGTTATAATTGAAATAATTATAGATGAAGTAATTTGAATTTTCGAATAGTTTAAAACAACTAAAAATACAATTAATTCTATCAGTTTTCCACTTTTATATATATATTGTATTTATACTTTACTTTTTCATCATTGATTTATGAAGTAAATGATTAGTTGATAAAGGGAGATTAATCTTATACTCAGGAAAAGAGTGTGGGGATACTTACACCACCTAAAACATTATTAGATATAAAAAGAAGAGTATGAAGATGTGAAATAAATAGTAAACAAATAACATTGTAGCTTAAATAAACTTCGATTATGAGTGTTTTTAAACTTGGTTTTTTTTTTTTATAAAAAAAATTAGATTGAGAGGAAGGTTCCCTACTCTAAAGTCAAAGTAGGCCCTATACTCACCGAGCATTTATGGGAGACTTAGATATAAGCCACCATCAGAGGACAATTGATGAGATCTAGACCTGAATTTTTTTACTATCAAATTATAAATCTACCTATATTTTATTTTCACTTTTTACTTCTTGTGTAAAATAAGATAATATAAGTAGCATTAAATAGTAATATATAAACTATTCAATGTATAAATTTTTATACTCTCATATATTTGTTATATCAAAATATAACATATATAATGATATAACATAATATTATTATGTATTTGCTAATAGAATAAAAATAATATTATATATATCTAAATATTATATTCATATCAAAACAAAAGAATACTCATAATTGTGGATTTGATAAGGTGACCATGAAAATGGTGAAAATGGTGGCAACTATGATAATAGTCGGTGCTAGATCAACTATAGACTAAATGGGGTACCCCATTTGATCAAATATATTAATATCTTTCAACTAATTTTTTTAAATTGTATTATATATAATAATGATGACCCTACGTATTTTTTTTATTTCATTAAAAAAACTGAAACTTAAAGAGTTTTACTTTCAATATCTGGTTTTTCAAGCATCGTTGCTGAAATTTATTAGCATATATAATAGCATGAATTATGTAGTTGGTATAATTTATAATGAGGCTGTAATGCTTAGATTTCAAAATATGAAGGCTCATAGAAGAAAATTTGGAAATAATTATGTAAATTTTTTTACTTTATATAATGATATACATATAATAATATTTTAATTTTATCATTTATTTTTAAAATTTTATTAGTGTTATTGTTATTATATCATAAATGAAGTTCTCTTCTTGATAAAATTTCTCAATCTGTCACAAATATAATAATAGTTAAATGTTATTATTTATTTTATTTTTGTTATTGTTATTATGTTGTAGAGGAAGTGACCCCGTTGACAAAATTCTTAAACTTGCCACTAACAGTAGTAGTGAAGAAAATGTAGGCAACATCAGTGATAATGACGGTGGTAATGGCAACTGTAAAAATAATATAGGTAGCGTGAATCTTTTAGGATTCCTAGGAAAATAAGGTAGAAAACTTTTTTTTCCCCCTATTGGCGTTGGAGATAAAATTTCATTCCTAAATCTTTTATTTCAAGGAATAAAAAACTAAGAAGAAAGATTCACTTTTATTATCACATATGAGGGTGGAAATAAAAGTTTTTCATGAAAATGAGAAACTTTTCTTATGTAAAATTATCAAATTATCCTCCTTTTTTATTAATATATAAAATTAATTAAGAAAAAAAAGTTTTATGCCCTTAAACTAAACTCTCAATACTAAATCCTAAAATCCAAACCCCTAAAACTTTAATCCATAAATCTTAAAACTTAAAACCCTAACCCTTAAACTTCAAAACTCTCAGTATGAAAAAGAATGATTTTCATGGCGACTAAAGTCGTTAATAAAAGCTTAAAAGTCGCCGCTGAAGGTTTTTAGTGATAACTTCTAGTCACCACCAAGTTGTCACCTATACAAGTGACACTAAAGGGTTTTAGTAGCGACCAACACAATAGCCACTGAAGCTAATTATCCATAGTGATAAATGTCACCACCAAAAGAAGAAAAAAAGTGCTACTAGAAGACAAATACTCGTTACCAAAAAACATGTATTTAGTGGCGACTAAGTGAAGTCGCCACTGAAAATGACCTATAGTGGTAACTTAGGTCACCACCAAATCATGTTTTTAGTGGCGACATCACCTTGTCGCCACCAATTCCTTACGTGGAGTATCAATTTTTTTCGTGGGCTTGAAATTATTTATGTCACATATAGTGGCGACTTAAAGTCGCCACTGAAGCCCTTATGTAATTTTTTTTTGTTTCAAATTTTATTTGCATTGTTTTAAGTAATAAAAACCTGACAATGAGAGTCATATCATGCAAAGGGCATCCAATTCCAAAGAATCCTAAAGAATCAAGGATATAATATAACATAAGTTATATCTAATTTTAAATTCAAGAATTCAAATAACTAAGATAGCAACATTTTCAAATGATACAATATAACAACTGTTTGTGACAAATATTGTCTATTAATAAAAAAAAAATAACACACATAACAATATAGTGACAAAATACAATCAAGTCGGCGGTTCTCTTGAAGATGTTTGTGTTGTATTTGTTGTAGAGCCTGGTGCAGTATTGCCATTAAGATTTATTGGAATTTGTCCCTATTCACATGCAACAAAATTAAATAAACTAATTAGAAGAAAAAATTATTTATAACATTATGAAAGTATACATGAAGGTGGATTCAGTTGGACCAATAAGTCTATGACTATATATAGTTATGCAGACATAGGATATAATACTAATAGGAGATATATGCCATTTCAAATCAAGACAAAATTTGATCCAATCTTTAACTCCTATGCTATAAACCATAAACTCTAACCCCTAAACTCTAAACTCTAAGTTCTAAACCATAAACTCTAACCTCTAAATATCAAACCCTAACTCCTAACTCCTAAATTTTAAACCTTAACTCTTAAACTCCTAAACTCTAATCTCTATATCCTAAAACTTTAATCCCTAAACCCTAATATTTTTTTTCTTTATTTTATCCTCCTATTTATCATTCCTTTTATTTTGAAAGTTTTTCTCTTTGAATGTATTTTTTGAAAGGTAAATTATATTTTCAAGAATATTTCATGTGAACCAAATATAAAAATAAAAATTTAGTGGCAATAGAACAAATTATTTTCAGAAAAGTGAAGTGACAACTAAATATTTTTTTTAAAACTTTCTCAACTCTTATTTCTGAGGATGGGATTAATTTTCAGAAATATAACTTTTTTAAAAATAAAATAATTTAGGAACCAAATATCACCATAGTGGCATCAATAACAACAATGATAATAATGATAGTGCTAAAGTGACAACAATGGTAGGGATAAATAATAAAGGTATATAACGATTTTATGACAAACATAAAAATATTTTTTATTATAAAAAATTTATTAAAAAATCATAAATCAAGACTTATTTTAAATTTTTTCACCTAAAATTATTTTAAAAATCTTTACCTAAATTTATGTTGAAAAAGAATAATTGAAGTCAGTTTCAAATTTTAATTTCGTGAATTAATTAATAAAATTTTCCTATTATTTTATTTTATTTTGTCAAACGGAATTATTTTATTTAAATATTATTACAGATGAACTAATTGTAATTTTTGAATAAGTTTAAAAAATAAACAATAAAATTGCATCTATTATTTGTCCACTTATATTTCTCCATTTTCAATTCTTGGTTGGTGTGTTGATAATATAAACATCATTTAATAGTAATATATAAGTTATTTATGGCATAAATTTTTATACAACAATATATATATATATATATATATATATATATATATATATATATATATATATATATATATATATATATATATATATATATATATATATATATATTGTTATGAATTCATCTATTTTGGATGCCCATTTGATTTCTCAACTCTCAAAACAATGAATATTATAAATACATTCATTATTATGAGTGTCTTTTTATTTTTCTAACTCCTAAAACTATTGAATCTTATTTATCTTTCTTGACTTTTGAGTTATCTTCCTTTATGACTATATGCCTATAAATAGAGGCTTGTATGAAAAAAATGGAATAATTATAAGAATATTTTTTCTCTATGTGTTATTTCTCTCTAAGTGCCTTTACATTCTATATTCTCCTTGTGTAAAATTTCATTTACAATATATTATCAGCAACTTTACTCTTGGTTATTCGTTTTCAAATCACAAGGAAGAAATCTTATTGTGTTCCCAACGCCATTAGAGTATTTGAGGTTGCTGGAACTACAATTTTAAGGTGATTCAAATATTTTTTCCATGTCTACATTTAGAAGAAAAATAGTTGGTAATATGTATTTGAGTTTGTGGAGTAAATTTGTTTGAGAGAAATTTTTATTATCATGCATTTTCGAAAGGTATATGATTTTATTCTTACTTGACATTGCATTTGCTTATGTGAAAAATGATTTTAGTACTGTAGATTTTTATTATGATTTACATATAATTAAGTATAGCTGTTTCATGAAAAGTTTTATTCACAAAAGAAATTTAAAAAGAAAAATAGTATTTCACAGGAACATCCATATGTGCTAAAATAAATTTTCCTGTGGTTAGTCCTTTTAATTAATTTAGCATAATTGTGTTGCTCATGTTAGGATAGTTTTTCGGATATATTATAGTTCTTAGATGTGTAATCAATACTAAGACATTTGTGGATACTAGTAAATTATTCATGCTTGATGGTGCTACATAAAAAAATGAGAATTATCACTTTTGGATCAGCTCATGTTAATAAAGATTGTTAATTACGTTTTTATTTAATCCTATATATGCATGAATGCCTCAAAAGTTGTTTTAGTGTAATTATTCTTGAAAATACCAAAGATAGATTTTTATTTTTCATGGTTTATCATATTTTTATCTCGCCCAAGATAGTAAGAAATTTTGTAGAAATATCATAAAAGGTTCTTAGAAGACCAATAATTCTCTTGTGGATTAATTTGAATGAGAACTATAATCACTAGAAATTTAATTTTGTGAATTATATATTTATGAGTACTCTATTTTTAAAATTTATATCCTGTTGAAAATTGAACTACAATTTTATACAATAAAGTTGAAAAATCTTCTGTAATATGGACTATAAATTGAGCATGACATCTAGTTGATATCTATCTATATGTTTTATTTAATTGAATCCTCTATATGGGTATACAATTATACCGTATGCGGTTGTAGGTATTCTTGAACTTGGTATGTGAGATATCGTATAGAAGGCCAATTAATTGCCTACTTTACTAAATAATTTGTGAAATGTGAAACTCTTCTTGACATTCACTTTATCTTTTCTAAATTAGTTAGATCATATGTTATGGTTATTTATCGCTGGCATCTATATAGTGCCATTTTATACCACCCAATTTATATTGTATCTAGCTACTTGAAAAATGATTCTTTTAATGTACTATTCACAATTTACAAATTACTTGTGTTAAGTATCGTATACATAAAAAAAGTATTTGCGAACATGCTACAATAAACCAGAAGTTTATTGATTCAAAAACTTTCACTATTTGACATGATCGGTTGGGATATCCTGAATCAATAATGATGCAAAAAATTATTGAAAATTCACATGGGCACCTATTGAAAAACCTGAAAATTTTTCAATCTAAAGAATTGTCATGTGTTGTTTGTTCTCAAGACAAATTAGTTATTAAGCTATCACTAGTTAAAGTTAGAACTGAATCTCCAACATTTTTGGAACGTATATATGGTGATATATATGGACCTATTCATCCTAAATGTAGGCTATTTAGATATTTTATGGTAGACACATTCAGTCGATGGTCTCATGTGTACTTACTATCAACCTGTAATCTAGCGTTTGCAAGATTATTTGCTCAAATAATTCGATTAAGAACACAATTTACAAATTATACAATTAAATCCATTCTCCTTGATAATACTGGTGAATTTTCTTCACAAGTTTTCAATGACTATTGTATGTCGATTGGTATAAATGTAGAACATCCTGTAGCTCATGTTCATACACAAAATGGGTTAGCTAAATTATTTATTAAACAACTTTAATTAATGGCCAGGCCTTTGCTTATGTGAACAAAGTTCCCTATCTCTATTTGGGGACATGCAATTTTATATGCAACAGAGCTAGTATGCATCAAAACAACAAGTTATCATAAATATTTTCCTTTACAATTGGCTCATAGTCATAAGTTAAATATTTTCCATATCAGAACTTTTCGGGTGTGTGGTATATGTTTTAATAGTCCCACCACAATGCATTAAGATGGGTCTTCAAAGGAAATTAGGAATATATGTTAGATATGATTCTCCTTCTATTATAAGATATCTTGAGCCAATGATATGAAATATATTTACGGCACATTTTGCCAATTATCATTTTGATGAACTAGTTTTCCCAACATTAGGGGGCGAAAATAAAAAACAGCTGGTCAAAGAAATTATATAGAATGTTTTGTTATATCTTGAACCTCACACAAAATAATATGAACTTGAAGTTCAAAAGATAATTCACTTACATAGAATAGAAAATCAACTGCCAGATGTATTTACTGACCTAAAGAGAGCGACCAAGTCACATATACCAGCTGTAAATACTCATGTACGGATTGATGTCCCTGAAGAACAATCCGTTAATGAAATCACTAATGAGTCTAAAGCATGTCAGAAGCATGATAGACCACTCGGTTTAAAAAAATAAAAAATCTCCTTAAAAAGAAAGAAATAATTATTCAATATCAGAAATAAATGTTCTTGAAGAGATTAAAGACATAACAAACAAAGTACTTCCAGAAGAAGTTTAGGTACCTGAAATTGATAAAATTGATGAAAATGAAGAGATCTCAATAAATTATGTATCTGCGGAGAAACGATTGAATCGAAAAGAAACAGTTGTCGAAAATATTTTTGTGTATACAGTAACGCTTAATATTTTGAATGATAATAATGATTATGAACCTATATCTGTCGATGAGTGTCGACATAGATGTGATTGGTCAAAATGGAAAGACGCAATTCAAGCGGAATTGAATTCACTTAAAAATTGTGAGGTATTTGGATATATACAAACACTGAATGTGTAATACCAGTTGAGTACAAATGGGTATTTGTACGCAAAAGAAATGAAAAAAATGAAATTGTGAGGTACATAGCATGACTTGTTGCACAAGGTTTTTCACAAAAACCTAAAATTGATTATAATTTCACATATTCTCATATGATAGATGCAATTATATTTTGTTATCTCATTAGTCTGACAGTACATGAAAAACTTGATATACGTCTTATGGATGTTGTTATAACCTATTTATATAGTTCACTTGATAGTGACATATATAAGAAAATTTCAGAAGGATTTAAGATGCCTGAAGCATATAATTCAAAAATCCCAAAAAATTTATTCAATTAAATTATAAAGATATTTATATAGATTAAAGCAGTCTAGACGAATGTGATATAACCATCTCAGTGAATATTTGTTAATTATAGTTATAAGAATGACCATATATGTCTATGTGTTTTTATAAAGAAAGCAAATTTAGGATTTGCTATTATTATGGTGTATGTTGATAATTTAAATATTATTGGAACTCCTGAATAGATTATAAAGGCAGTAAATTGTTTAAATAAAGAGTTTGAAATGAAATATCTTAGAAAAACAAAATTTTGTCCTATATTACAATTTGATCATTTGAGAAATGAAATTTTTATTTATCAATCAACTTATACAGGAAAAATCCTAAAAGAATTTTACATAGACAAAGCACATCCATCAAGTATCACAATGGTTGTTCGCTCACTTGATGTGAAACAATATGTTTTTTACCTCAATATGATAATAAAGAAGTTATTGGTCCTGAAGTATCATATTTTAGTGTAATTGGTGCACTGATGTATCTTACCAATAATACAATGTCTGATATAAATTTTGCTATCAGCCTGTTAGTTAAATTTAGTTAAAATATTGGAATAAAATTAAACATGTTTTTCGATATCTCAGAGGTACTATTGATATGAGATTGCTATATACAAATGGATCTAAACCATAACTCATTGGTTATGCAGATGCTGGATGTTTATTTGATCCACACAAGGCTTGATATCAAACATGATATTTATTTACATGTAGCGATACAGCTATATTATGGTGTTTCATAAAACAAACACTTGTTGCTACTTCTTCAACTCATACAGAAATTATAGCAGTTCATGAAGCAAATTATAATGTATTTGATTGAGATCCATGACTCAACGAATCCGAAAGACATATGAACTATCGTTTAGAAAGAGGACTCTAACTATACTATACGAAGATAATACTGCATGTATAGCTCATTTGAAATAAGGATATATTAAAGGAGATAAAATAAAACATATCTCACCGAAATTCTTTCTCATTCATAAACTTCAAAAGAAAGGTGATATTGACGTACAAATTCGTTCAAGTGGTAATTTGACAGATTTATTTATCAAAACCTTACCTACTTCAATATTTGAAATACTAGTATATAAAATTGGAATGCGTTGACTAAGAGATATTCAATGATACTGAGAACATGGGGAGTATACAAAGAATGATATACTTTTTTTCTTTCACTAGGGTTTTTTTCCACTGGATTTTTCTCTAGTAAGATTTTAATGAGGCATATTCCTTGTAAAATGGACATCCACAGGAGAGTGTTATGAATTCATCTATTGTGGATGTCCATTTCATTTCTCAACTCCCAAAACAATGAATATTATAAATACATTTATTATTATGAGTGTCCTTTTATTTTCCCAACTCCTAAAACCATTGAATCTTATTTATACTCCTTGACTTTTGGGTTATCTTTCTTTATGATTGTATGCCTATAAATAGAGGTTTGTATGAAACAATGGAATAATAAGAAAATTTTTCCTCTATGTGTTATTTCTCTCTAAGTGTTTTTACATTCTATATTCTCCTTGTGTAAAATTTCATTTACAACATATATATATATATATATATATATATATATATATATATATATATATTGCATTGATAAATATTATTATATTTGTATTGTATATTTATTTTTTAGACATGTTTTTAAAGGGAGGTTCTTTAGAACTTATGACTAGATGTAAAGTCTCAATTATTAAACTTTTTAATCATTGACACTATATTAAATATATAAAACAACAATAAATTTCTCTTGTTCATTTTGCTTATGAGTGTGCTGAAGAGAAATTAGAGGATTGACAATGAAGATAATATATTTTGATCACATTTTGATATGATTCTTCTTACTATATTACAACACCATTGCTCATGCCGATAGTATTGATGTTTGTGACCATGGATGGGTTTTGTATCATATAACCGATACAATGATTGTCACGATTTAACATTGTTGGTATTTTTGAACTCATTTGAAGGTGTCGTCCATGGATTATGTTTGTTTTTAAATTGTGATCATGTATTGTTTTTATTCAGTCCAAGAATCATTTTATGTAAAAAAAATTTCAAAATTGAAAACCGCAATTAATGTTGTCAAAGTAGGAGAATGTAAGAGTTTTCCTAATTGTGAGCTTCTATTAATTGTATATTTTGTATTTTGTAAAAAATCAGAATATACATGCATAAGGTCCAATTATTTCTGTAATTATTATTGTATGGTCTATGAGCACCTTATGTTGGATTGGTCAGTAAAGTATAGAAATTTTCCTTTATTGACCCATGATGAAAGAGTTTTAGGGTTCATTATATATTTTGTTAGGTCCCTTTTTACTTTCACTTTCGAGAAAACTAGTTCTCTGTCTTACTCCATTTTATAGTTTCCTATTATAAGAAAGTTAGAAAGAAAGACTTAAAATATTTGATATCAATTCCAATACAGAATGCATGTAATTAAGCTTCCAAATGATGGATCGATTTTATCGTACAAAATAATCGTAATCACCATTTATATATTATTTGCAATTTGCAGCCCCATGTCTGTATTGCCGACCCATTTTTCATTTCCCATTTACAATAGTTAAGGTTTCGATGGGTCATATGACTACGTTACTGTGATTTTGATTATACATCGCATTCCATTTGAGGTTGGAGTGGTTGCGCAAGTGCTCTTCCGGAAGAAAAGCAAGAAGGGAAAATTCAACGTACGTCCCCACGAGGAAGGGAAACAAAAATGTTTCCCAATCTCGATGCTGGTTCATAATCAATGTTTGATAGGTTTTGCGAGACGTGGTCGACAGTGAGAGCTCGTGTAATTTGATGGTGCGATTTGGAAAAATTTGGCCAACAGTGAGCTTGTGCAATTTAGGACTCTTTGGATTTGTGAAATTTTGCTTTTAAACACGACTTTGTGTTTAAGATGATGTGTTAAAAAGTCGTGGAGTGTGCAGTGAGGTTTGTGTTATTAGTCTATTTGGTGTCTCATAAACAAGATTCGTAGTAGTGTTAAGAAAATTAGAGAAAATAAAAGATTTGACAGGTTTTTTTAAATCAAGAGATTGAAGTGGAATATAATGAAGTTAAGAGACGAAAATAAAACTCAATATAAAGTTAAGAGGTAGAGTAAAAGTTTTGCCTTATTTAATTTGTCTTCTCCCAATGGCAAATCATTTTCGCTTTCACACTTCAATTTCAAGTGTCACACTGGCTATCAATGTAAAGTTAAGAGATTGAAGGTTTTTTCCTTATTCAGTTTATTTTCTCCTAATGGCGCACCATTTTGGCATCCACACTTCATCTTCAAATTTCACACTAGCCATAGTTAACACTCAATGTGAAGTTATAGTTAACACTCAATGCGATGTTATAGTTATTCAATTTATCTACTCCCAATGGCCAATTATTTTCGCTTTCACACTTCATCTTTAAATGTCACACTAGTCATAGTTAACACTCAGTTTTTTTTTTTTTTGGGGTGAATATTATCGTTTTGAGTACTTTTGAAAAAAATTCGGTGATGGAAATCAAGCTCTAACATTTGTATTTCATTAAGTCTTTGCCATTATGCCACATAATAATTTATGTCATCAATGTCGACAACTGATATACATTATAATGTTTTATTATAAATTGAATACTTTTGCATAAAATATTTTAATTCTAAATAATAATTTAGTATATCATTTGAATCTCTTTAAAAATTCATTTTTATTCCACATTATTTTATTAATTAAAAATATTATCTTTATGTATATATGTATAAAACTATGGACTTTTAGATAATATAATGTCATTTAAAAGTATTTATAGTTGTTAATTGTAATTTTTTTTATTAATTTATTTAATAAATTATATATTTTTAATAAATTATACATATAATATTAAATACCGATGTAACCCCAAGTTTACTGCCGTCAAACAAAACATTGATAATTTTAAATATTATTCTAATATCCCATAATTTAAATCTTATTAATAAACTAGCTTCTCTTTCATTATTTATCTTGAATATGTTGGAGTATTTGCTTGAATTTTTTATGATCGTACGTCATTGAATTAAAAAATTAAGAATTTGTGAGAAGAAAAGTATGAACAGACCTAATTTGAGGAGGATGTAATTTCTTTTAATAATTATGTTCATAGAGCATAGATAATATAAATATAAATTTTTAAGAATCTCGAAATTAAATGTTTTCTTATTCAAAATTTTAAATTTAAATTTTGTCCTATGAAAAATATTTGTTGAGCATTACATTAGTGATTAGATCCATCCTCTCTTATCAATCTTAAAAAGAATATTTAAAATTATCAAGATAATGTAAAAGGTGCATCTTCAATATTTCTCAAAAACTTATTTTTAAACAAAAAAAAAAATCTGAAAAGACCTTTCACCAAAAAATAAGATAGATCCAGCTAACCAACATCACAGGTGGCCTCATTCAAAGTCCAAGATTTACCTAATGTTTTAAAACCCTCAAGGCCTCAATGCTCCACCTATAGGCTATAGCTGTCAAATTTCTTCAATTTGAAAATGCTATGTACGTAGGGAGGTAGAGTGGGCTTGAAATGATTAAATGAAACAGTTTCTAACTTTGACTATGTCAATCTTGATGTGACGCATTGTTCTTCCAAGCTTACTAATTAAATAAGGTTAACCAAAATAGGAAGAAATAGATGCTCTAATTTAAATTTGATTAAAAATTATAAATTTATTTGATTTTGTTTTTATTTTTTTATTTTTAAAAATTATTTTATAAAAAAAAATTTTTTTTTAATAAATTATTTTAAAAATATGTTATTTTTAAATTTTTTATGTTTTAAAAAAACAACTTTTTTATTATTTTATTTTTCTATTTTAAAAATAATTTATTTTTAAAATAATAATAAAAAATAATTATTAAACAAATTTTTTTATTTTAAAAATAAGTAAAAACAAAACACAATTTTTTTAAATAAAAAACAAAGAGCCTATAATTTTTTACTTTGCTTTTCTCAATCCCAATCATCTCCACTGCCTTCCCCGTCTCCATTTATTAGAAGTGTCCAAACAGGTTTGATTTATTAAATTAGTTCAGAAATTTTGCAAATAAAATTCATTGGACCAATATATTGACACTCTATATTTGTAAAAGACTTTTAACCCGACTCATTTTCAGTCCTAAGATTGAGTGGGGTCAGCCATTGTGAAAGCTCTTTTTTTATTATTATTTAAAAAAAAAGATGTCTATGTTAAAATTAATCAAATTATAAATAATCGTATACCAACTAATGTTCGGTCCAATCATTTTTTAATATAGCATAGACAATTATATATAATGAACTGGTCTATTGTCACCAACAAAACATGTCATGACAAAAGCCATCTCTCTATGAAAAAGACTCCGTGATTTTCTTTATCTAACCAGCAAAACTAGAATTGCATGCTATCTTAATTTCAACTTGGATAGTATGTGTGGTCCAACTTGGAGACTTGTACCATACGACACACAGACTATGCTATTATATAATACAATGTCGTAATAGGAAGATGGTTAATCAACTAAAGCATCCACGAAAACAAGTTTCCAAAAAATAAAAATAAATCATGAGCTTGTCTAAGCCTGCAATTATCTTAGTCCTTTCTGATGGACAATAATGAGGCAAAGGGCTAAGCAAATGGGCCTTTTTAGTGCATCTTTATGGGGCCATGATTTGAATAAAGTCAAAGACAAAAAAAAGAAATAAATGACATATTTATGGGCCAAATTAGGCTAATTTTGTCCTTCCGACCTTGTTTAAGCTCGTTCTGATATCAAAATGAATCGCTACAATGCTGCCCAAATTCAACTCTTTAAAAGCCATGAATTAGATCAGCCATACCCACTTTTTTAAAACAATAAAAAAATAAAAGAAAGTATTTTTTTTTATAAAAAAAAATCGGTCTCTTAGTACTTCACTATCTGCATTAAGAAGATGAAGGGTACACAAGTTCACACATCTGCTTAAATTCCGTGCATATCGGAAGAGAGAGGGGGCATGTTCTCCTCTCCCCCTCCCCAACCAATACTTGGTATCTTAACCAAAGTTTATTTTTTATTTAAAATGGAAACCAAAAGAAGCATTTAAATGAAAAATAATAATACGATGCCATCAACCTGGACAAAAAGAAAAGAACGCAACTTTGTAACGCTGGAGTAACTAGAATAGTTCATATGATGCATGCACATCATATCTGTCAAGGATTTCAGTTTTTAACAATTCCAGAAAGTACCTAAAACAACTTAATGGCACCAAACACCTTTAGACTGTCTTAAGTATTATAAATACCACATGCAAATTATCCATGCGTTTATTTTTTTTGATATTAGACATAAATACTTCAAACACCTAAAATACTTGATTAATTTTAATATAGAAATGCTCAAAAAAAGAAAACAAAACAAAAACCCATCTGGGCTGGCCCAACTCAAAGGTCAAATGGACCAGGGCTAAAAGTCCTTGGTTAAAATAAACTGGTCATAAGGTGGCTCACTTCGCTCCATTTATAGGGCTAGGCCAGATCGGCTCTCTAACCTAAGTCTAATTTAACATCTCTAGGATAAATAATCATTGAAATAAGAAACAAAAAAACAAAAAAAAAACAAAAAAAGAGCTACTCTCATTAGACGGTTAAAACCAGGATTGGAAACAGGAGGAGGAATGGAAAATTTAAAGTGCAGAATTAATAAAAAAAATGTAGGTAATTGCCAATTAGGTAAGTTAACGAAATAATTAAGTTTGTTAAAGCATCCAAAAAATTTCATCAAAGGTAAAGAGGTAAGTTTTAGGCCTAGGGCATTGGTATATTCTCAGATTAACAGAATCCTTATTTGATGGAATGACAAAAAAAAAAAAGAATCATTATTCATGGGCTCTGCTTTTCGTTATGTTATGGACTTGAAATTAAGAAAACATCCAAAATCTTGCCAGGTGGGAAGGCGATGCTACCAACTAAGAATGTGTGTTACTTGTCCCCAAAAAAAAAAAATCTAAGAATGTGTGTTGCCAGTCCAAAAAACAAAAAATCAGAACGTGTGTTTTATCCTTTCATAAGTTGTTTTTTGTTTGGGTTTATTTGTAAAGGTTTTTAATAATATTTTTTTTGTGTAGTTCAAGTTCATTAGGGTGGTGAGAAATTCAATTCCACAATCTGGATTCAGATGAGGAATCTCAAATGCGTATGTGAGTGTGCATCTTTTTTGTTGCCATTGTAAGAAAATTTTATATTTTGGATCTTTGGCTATGACTAAATTTATATAAAGTTAGAATGATTAAACAAAATAAATAGGTAGAAACATATGAGAATACTTTCTAAGAACATATTATAAATTATGTACGGTGAGTTGCTGTGCCAGTAAACATGATAGGTGAGATTTTAACTTGCTATGTAGATACGTTTGTTAAAATTTCCAACAAGTAATTAATAGGATGATTAAGATGGAACAATTTTACTATTTTATGAAGTCATTAAGACCACACAAAAAAAAAAAAACTAAGGAAGCAAATTGATACTAGGGCGATCTTCTAGGGACCAAAATGAAGTTTTACTCAAAATTATATTATACTCAAAAATAAATTTGATTACGTATTCGTACAGGACTTTTAAAAAGAAAGGTAAAAAAACTGGGCCTAAGTTTACGTTGAACTCAAATTTACTTTTTATTTAGATTTGAGCTTGCAATCAGAATATAGAAATTCTCAAACCTGAAATTCAAGTAAATATTATTTATTTATTATAAATTAATTCTGAAAATTTAGAGAGAATTTTTTTTACATTTTTTTAATAAAAGGCTTTTATATAATAATAAACACTTTTAAACCAAAAAAATTCTTAAAAATTATTAGATATTATACAATGTTATATTAAAAATGATCAAATTTATATGTCTATAATAATTTTTTTTTAAAAAAAAGTATATCTTTTGCGTTGAGTTTTGCTTAGATATTAAAAACTTTGCTCGACCTGAATTTTATTCAGAACCCAATAAAAAATCCAAATTTAACTCAGGCCTGAACTTTTTTTTTTTTTTCTATCTCTCTCTTTTTTCTGGATTTGATCGAGCTGCGCAAACAACCAAACCTATAATCAGGTACACTTAGAACCAGCTTCATTATAGTAGTTTTGTAATGAATTCATTCCCCAGAACAGAATGATCATATTTATTATCGTGGGTTTTCTTATTTAAAGGGAAAATATTTTTTTTTCTTAGTAAGAAATGTGCCAGTTTCACCAAATTGGAATACGTTGGTTAAAATGATACTCAACAATAATTTTCCCTCAAGTTTAATTTTACATCTTAAACCATAATAAAATAAATTTAATTACTTCTTCTAACAATATTTCTAAGATAAATTAAAACTTGTAGGTTGAACTTTTGCTTAAACTGCCTCTCTAAATATTCTTGAAGTTTAAATCAATTACTGATTTTAAGTTTAATTGGCTTCGGTAAAGAGTCGTGATGGAAGAATATGTTTAAAAAAGTTCCTATTTCTTCTTTTAGGTTTATTTATGTTTACTAACATAAAGTAAAAATGCTATGACCAAACTTACAGGCATATAATAAACTTTGGATTAGGGTTTGAACCTAATCTTAGCTTAGTCCTAAGCTAGTTGTTTTCAACCGAAGTTTTAATGTGTTTACATAAGCAGGTTAATTACTACATGTAAGAACGTAAGAAACTTTACTTTTTCATGATTTTTCAAATTGTAGTGACACAAACACTACTTTTTTCTTTCCTCATTTTTCTAATGAGTTATACTCGTAACTTTGATGATGCGGGTAACCAAAGAAAAATATACCATATATGTCTATGCAATTTAGAGGAAGGAAAAAGAAAAGAATAAATTCAACGAAAAATAAATGGGAGAGAAGGGAGGTGAAAGGGCTTATTAAACAATTCTTGTCGCGCCCTCATTTAAGAGAACGCGATTGTCACGAGCAGCAAATACCTTTAACGTTATTGTATTGTATGCTTGCTTCAAGTATATTACATATCAGGATTAATATCATACGTTTACAAGTTTTTCAATATAACCAAATATACAAGCCAAGTTTTTATACACATATTATTGTAGAAATAGGGATCCTACCTTTGGCATTTAGAGTATACTCTATAATACAAGTAAAAAATAATTTAAACATTGTGAGATTTGGAAGCAACGTAGGCTCATTTAAAGAGTATGACACTTAGTTGATCACGTAGCTGCAGGACTAAACTCTGTATCCTTATTTGAAAAAAAAAATGTAAATATCGTCTAGTGAGTTTGACAATTCAGTGAGCAGATAATATCTCCTATAACATCTTAAGTCAACATATGGATATACTCATATTTTAAAATTTATCACGTAGAAAATTATAGTTCAAAAGTACATCTATATGGGACCCGTATTTTAAATATTCTCAAATCAAAGGATATTCAAATATCTAAAACTATATACTGTACTGTATGATCATTATACAAATGTTATTATGCATCAAAATATTTCACATGAAAACATTAGAAGGATCTCATATCAGAACCACTATATTAGAGTTCAAACCTTTTCGTATTTTAGTATTATAAGATTTCTCTATACTTAGCATCGTAGCTAAAGTTTACCTTACTACTATTTAAGAGGACATGAAAAGAGACTCTAATATGGGCAATTTTCCAAGCACACGACAAGGGAGGCAAATTACATATCATATAGTCGGCTTCTCGCCCAGATAGAGGCATCTTGCTCTTCTTCACGTATCATATTCCATGTGTTGGTCGTTACACGAGATTAGCACCACTCCTGTTAGCTGAGGTATCAAGGTGCACCAGGGCTAACATCGCCTGATGTTAATTAGCAAACAATGTTTTTAAAATGATTTTTCCACAAAAATCATATTTGCATATATGTCATATCGTTTAAAACAGAAGTTTTAGTATAATACATAATTTTTAATCTCAGTACAATTCCTTTGTCAGAAACTTCCTAATCATGGTAATCACATATACATGCCCATTTCTAAGGCAATCTTATAGTTTAACATATCAATGACACATGTACAATATATTCCTTTTACATTATAATGAGAAATACAATTTAAAATTATATATTCAATGAGTTCAAAACTCTATTTTTAAAATTATACTCTTCTTGAACTATATACCAGATTGTAACAATTCAAATAATTTAATCCAGTTCAGAAACATATAAAAGTATAAATAACTTGTAAACATAATCAATTATCCATTTAAAGTTCAAGAAGAGTATAGGATAAATCATAGAAAGAATTATCGACTCACAAAGTTAGGGTTCTAAGTTGGGGAATCCCAAAATCCATGTTTTTAGTCTGAATATAGCCAAATAGACCTAAAAAACGAGTCCGAAAGGTTCAAAAACCTAAGAAATGACTTTAGATTCGCAAAATTTGACCTTTAGGAACTCGGTCAACACATCAGGGTTGCTAAGCCACGCGTTGCACATGACGCTGCTGGGGATGCGCGTGGGTTTCATGTGTAACGCCCCCAATTTACGAGCAGGTGAAACAAATATTTTTTTTTCCGCAATCAGATATTTTCCATAAAGATGCACAAATTAATTCTTTGTCATTTCTCTCATGTATACACAATATATAGACCAAGTCTATAACCATCAAAGTACAGCAGAAACGGGGATCCTGTGTAGTAGCCGTAAATTTAATAAAGTTCAAAGTAAAGAAAATTTTGAATAATAGAGAGAATTTATGTTTTGGCGCGTAATTCTATTTTTTTTAAATGATAGTATTTTGCTATAAGAAAATATATTTTTATTTGTTTAAAAATGATTATGTTTTGCAAAAAGTAAGTGGACTTTTAATTAAAAGAAGTATTGTGTTGCTTAAAATAATTATACTAACCTCTAATGAATTTTTATGGTATTTTTAGAAATATTCTTTCTTTTAATATGAATAAAGATATTTGTTTTGAAATTTTTTTTATTACGATTTTTATCAAGAAAAATCATGATTTAAGAGTTTAACTAAAAATTTATGAGAATGGAAATTTTTAGAAATTTTTGGGATATTTTATGATGAAAAACGGAATTTATATGAATTTTTATAAAAGAAAATTTTATTATTAATTATTTAATAATTATTATTATATTAAAAAAAAGAATGCAGAATTGATAAACGAAACAGGGGGCGGAGAGTGACGAGTATCAGAGAGAAATCGAGAATTTTGCATAGTAAATGAATAGTAATTTCAAATTTTATCTTTTGATCTGAAGTGCTTATTGGCTTCCGATCTCAAAATTGAAAGCGTTATAGGATTCAGGACGAAGATTACTTCAGTTTTGACCGATCAGTTTTTCAAACCAACCGTTGAATCGCCGTAGATCTGAAGTAGAAAATCTCGGTAAAAGGTAAGTTATGAAAAACCTTACTTAGAAACTTCTAATTAAAAATCTGACTCTGTAGATGGATTCAAAAATTAGATAAACCTTAGGATATGAATTTATTTCGTTGATTCGGTAAAATTTTTGTGACGGTAAATAGTATTTTTCGGCGATGAATATGTTGCTTCCAAGGCTCACGTTATTTGTATTGTATTTGTACTTATATTCTAGAGTATGCTCTATATGCCACAATCAGGATCCTTGCTTCTACTGTTAATAGAATGTTTATAGACTTAAACTGTTTATTGTATATGTGTATGGGAACCTATATGTATTGGTTTATATGATAAAGAATGGCATTATGTACATTTATGGAAAATATATGTGTATGGTATATGGATTTCATGTGACCTAAAATTAGGGTCGTGACAAGTTGGTATCAGAGCATTAAGTTTTCCTGTGGCTATCAGAGCAAAGGATTCTTTAGTAGGACCTTTAGTATCGATATGAGCCGGACATATTTATACTTCAGGTGCTACTGAGGGATTCTATAGGATATTATCTTCCGTTCTATTTTGAGTCTGTTACAGTTCATAGTATAAGGTTGATCAAATGTGATAGTATCTTAAAAAGTGTTTTATTCTGTATAGTAAATGTTGCCGCCAAGAACTAGAGCGGTTGCTAGAGAAGAAGCTATAGATCATGCACCCTCTACTGAAGAGTCTGCACAATCTACGATTCCAATGCAAAGAGGTCGCGGTAGAGGCCGACCTAGAGGTAGAGGTAGATGACGTGCACGGGGTATGAGAACCCCAAGACAAGACGAACAAGTTCCTGTGCTTGACAGAGTTTCTGAGGAAAGAGTAGAACCTCCTCAGGAGCCACATGATAGGACAGCTGATATGATAGCGGGTATACATAGGAGTTTAGAGACGTTGGCTGGATTTATAGTAGATCAAGGCAGAAAAGATGGCCAGCCACCAGAAAATGCTCATGAAGTACAAGAATTAGGAAGAAGAGCTGAGCAAAAGGACAAGGCTACAGGGATTGAGGTGTCATTATCGCAATTCCTTAAGCTAAAACCCCTGACTTTCTCTGGGTCAGATGTCCTGGAAGACCCACAGATATTCATTGATGCTGTAGAACGAGTTCTCAGAGCTTTAGGGTGTGCCTCTAGAAAATCTGTTGAACTAGTGGCCTTTCAATTATCAGATGTGGCCCAAGTTTGGTTTGAAACTCTGGTACTAGGAAGATCTGATACTTTACCCCCAATGGAGTGGGATGAATTTAAGGAAGCATTTATGAATCGCTTCCTGCCAATGAGTGAAAGAGATAAGATGGCCAGAGAATTTGAAGAATTAAGACAAACACCGAATATGACAGTTTCTGAATATAACATCCGTTTTACCCGGTTGTCCAGATATGCACCATATCTGGTCCCTACTGAAAAGGATAGAATTAAGAGGTTTGTTTTGGTATTGATACGTCCATTTTTTAAGTCAGTGGGTCCTCAGATTGATCATTTTTCAACTTATTCAGCAACTATGAACTGTGCTAGAATGATGGAAACACGAGAGCAAGCAGACATAGAAGGTCTTAAGAGAAGGAAAAGAGATTGAGATAGTAATGCCCAGACTAGATATAATCCTACTGTCAGTGGGTCAAGATTTCAAAATCCACAGCGTTTTACTCAAACAAGAGCTGGTAGTTCTAACCAGCCATCAGTTAACATTAATAAGCAGAGAATGTTCTAAAGAGATATGAGACCCCCGAGTCAACAAGGCTCAAGATCAATTCCACCATGTCCAAATTGTGGCAAGCCCCATACTAGACAGTGTCGCAAAGAAATTGTCCACAACTGCAAAGTTTTAGTCAAGCATCAGTACAACCAGCTTCACCTCATGCATCTGCACCAGCACGACCTAGTAGAGCAGCCTCAGTCCAAGCAAGTAGTGGTGGTACTGGTAGAGGATCAGGAAATCGAGGGCGGGAACCAGCTCGAGTTTTTGCCTTGACACGACAGGATGCTCAGGCTTCAAATGCAGTTATGACAGGTACATTATCAGTATGTTCTCATAAGGCATATGTCCTGTTCGATCCTGATTCTACACATTCTTATATATCACCATGTTTTGCTAAGAAATTGGGTAGAGACCTCACTAGTTTGCATTGTTCTTTTATGGTTGCTATTCCAATGGGAGAATTCTTGCAGGTAAATGACGTGTATAGATCATGTGAAATTTCGAAAGAGGATAAAGAAACTCTTGTAGATTTGATAGTTCTAGATATGGTAGATTTTGATGTGATTCTAGGAATGGATTGGTTGTCATCATGTCATGCCATTCTAGACTGTCATCATAAGGTGATTAAATTTAATGTCCCTAAAGAACCTTCTTTCTCAATACAAGGAGACCGTAATGAGATGCCTAATAATTTAATATCTGTACTGACAGCTCATAAACTATTACAAAAGGGATGCCAAGGGTATTTAGCAGTAGTCAAAGATATTGATATGAAGTATACAAGTGTAGAACAAGTTCCAGTAGTTAAAGAATTTCCTGATGTGTTTCCTGAAGAATTGCCAGGATTACCACCAGACTGAGAGATTGAGTTTTGTATTGACCTTCTCCTTGGAACACAACCAATATCCATACCTCCTTATAGGATGGCACCTGCAAAACTTAAGGAATTAAAGGAACAATTACAAGATTTACTAGATGAAGGTTTTATTCGACCCAGTACATCTCCCTGGGGTGCTCCTGTTCTTTTTGTGAAGAAAAAGGATGGATCTTTATGTTTATGTATTGACTATAGGCAGTTGAACAAAGTAACTATACAAAATAAATATCCTCTACCCAGAATAGATGATATGTTTGATCAGTTACAAGGTGCTCAATGTTTTTCAAAAATTGATCTGAGATCTGGGTATCATCAATTGAAAATCAAGAAGGAAGATTTTTCAAAAATTGCTTTTAGGACTCGGTATGGGCACTACGAGTTCTTTGTAATGCCATTTGGTTTAACGAATGCTCCAGCTGCATTTATGGATTTAATGAATAGGGTATTTAAACCTTTCCTGGACCAGTTTATTATTGTATTTATTGATGATATTCTGGTGTATTCAAAGAGTTCAGAGGAACATGAGCGACATCTAAAGATAGCTTTGCAAACCCTAAGAGAACACCAGCTATATGCTAAGTTTTCAAAGTGTGAATTTTGGCTTAGTAGTGTTACGTTCCTAGGGCATATGGTTACCAAAGATGGTATTCATGTTGATACCAAAAAGATAGAAGCAGTACAGCAATGGCCACGCCCTACGATAGTAACTGAAATTCGTAATTTTCTCGGGTTAGCAAGCTATTACCGTAGATTTGTTAAAGATTTTTCAAAAATAGCTGCTCCTTTGACCAGGTTGACTAGGAAAGGAATAAAATTTGAGTGGTCTGATGCTTGTGAAGGGAGTTTTCAGAAACTAAATGAGTGCTTGACCGCAGCCCCAGTCCTTACCATTCCTACGGATATTGGAGATTATGTAGTATACTGTGATGCATCTAGAGTGGGTTTAGGCTGTGTGTTAATGCAAAATATAAGAGTAGTTGCTTATGCATCCAGACAGTTGAAGAAACATAAACAGAATTATCCCACCCATGATCTAGAGATGGCAGCTGTAGTATTTGCTTTAAAGATTTGGAGACATTATCTGTATGGAAGAACTTGTGAGATTTATACAGATCACAAGAGCCTCAAGTATATTTTTCAACAGAAGGATCTTAATTTGAGGCAAAGAAGATGGATGGAACTACTGAAAGATTATGACTGTACGATTTTGTATCCTCTAAGCAAAGCAAATGTAGTAGTTGATGGCCTAAGCAGAAAGTCCATGGGAAGTTTGGTTCATATAGCAGAGGTGCGACGACCATTGTTAGAAGAAATCCATAAGTTAGAAAATAAGGGGATAAAGTTTGAAGTAAAAGAATCGGGAATATTATTGGCTCATGTGCAGCTCCAATCTTCCTTAGATGAGCAAATCAAAGCCGATCAAGATAAGGATGTTAGTTTACTCAAGATTAAGAGTGAATTGAAGGATAGCAAGGATTCTGAATTCTTAATGGATACTGAAGGGATATTAAGATACGGTAGACGATTATGTGTCCCAAATGTTAATGATTTGAGAAAACAAGTTTTAGAAGAAGCACATCGATTTACATATACTATACACCCAGGAGCGATAAAGATGTACCAAGACATGAAGGAATTGTATTGGTGGGATGGTATGAAGAGGGATATTGCGGAATATGTTTCCCATTGCCTGACATGTCAGCAGGTGAAAGCTGAACATCAACGACCTGCTGGGTTACATCAGCGAATAGAAATACCAGAATGGAAGTGGGAGAGAATTACTATGGATTTCATCACAGGATTACCAAGGACTCTCAAGGGATACGATTCTATCTGGGTCATTATAGACCGCATGACGAAGTCAGCACACTTTCTGCCTGTGAAAACTACTTACAACGTAGCTCAATATGCAAGGCTCTACTTAAATGAAATAGTTAGGCTGCATAGAGTTCCTATATCGATTATATCTGATCGAGGGCCGCAGTTCACGACTTAGGATATGAATTTTTTTCATTGATTCGGTAAAATTTTTGTGACGATGAATAGTATTTTTCTAGCAATGAATAGAGACGGTGAATAGTGATTCTAGCGTGAATAGTATTTTCTGAGGGTGAACAGTAACTAAGCTCCCCGGAGTCATCTTTAAGGTTTTTGGACCCTCCGGACACGTTTTTGAAGCTTATTTGATCAAATTCATATTGAAAAAAGTACATTTTAGGGTTGTCCAACTCGGAGCCCTTACCCTGTGAGTAGATATTTCTTTCTATAGCTTATTACATGCTCTTCTTGAATTTAAGATGAATTATTGATTATGATTACAAGTGATTTATACTTTTATATGTATCTGAAATGGATTAAAGTATCTGGAAAGGATTTCTATCGGAAATATAGTTCAAGAAGAGTATGGTTCTGCAAATGAGATTTTTGAACTCATTGAATACGTGATTTTAAATGCATTTCTTACCGCATGGTAAATGAAATATATTGTCTACGACACATTGATTTATAAAGTTATATGATTGCCTTGGAAAGAGGGCATATATATATGATAAACCCTGAATGGGTAATTTTTAATAGATGAATTTTGAAATGCATTGAACATGTGATTTTTACATGTATTTTTCATTATATGGCAAATAAAATGTGTTATGCACTTGATATTGATTTTTACAGTGATATGTTTGCCTCGGATATGGGCATATATATATGTGATTCTCTGATGGAAAGTTTTGACAGAGGAATATACTGAGACTAAAAGTCTGTATTATATTAAGAAATTTATACTGAATTTTATGGTATATGTGCATATAGTATTTGTGGAGGTATCCTATTGGAATCACTGTCTGCTAATAGCAGGGAATGTTAGCCCTGGTGCACCTTGATAGCTCAGCTAGCAGGGGTGGTGCTAGTCTCGTGTATCGGCCAACACACAGGAGTTATTGTTATCGGGGAGAGCGGGATACCTCTTATTATTGTTATCGGGGAGAGCATGATGCTTCCTATTATTGATATGTGATTTACCCTCCATTGCTGTGTGCTTGGGATTATTTATTGTACTGGTTCTAATAGGGAAACCTCCTAAAGCATGTGAAATCTTTTATTGCATCAAAGTATTTGTTTATAACTGTATTGTACGGTATTTGGTTTTGAATATTGGGTTATATTGTGAAATGAGGATATTTGAAATACGGGTTCCATATGGATGTACTTCTGAATTGTACTTTCTATATGATAAATTTTAAAGTATAAGTCATCCATATGCTAACCTAAGAGGTTATAGAAGGTCTTGTCTACTCACTGAGTTATAAAACTCACTACACGTTGTGGATATATTTTTCAGATAAGGAGACAGAGTCTGGTCTTGTGGATAGGTGATCAGCTAGATTGTCTACTCTCTGGGTGAGCCTATGTTGCTTCCAAGATTCACGTTATTTGTATTGTATTTGTACTTGTATTCTAGAGTATGCTCTATATGCCACAGGCAGGATCCTTGCTTCTACTGTTACTCTGGTGTTTATAGACTTAAACTGTTTATTGTATATGTGTATGAGAACCTATATGTATTGGTTTATATGATAAAGAATGACATTATGTACATTTGTGGAAAATATATGTGTATGGTATATGGATTTAACGTGACCTAAAATTAGGGTCGTGACATCCTGCCTGTAGCGTTCAGAGCAATCTAGAATACAAACACATTATAATTCAAAAACCGTAAACCTTGGAAGCAACGTAGACTCACCTACAGAATATGTTACCTAACTAATCACCTATCTGTAGGATCAGACTCTGTATTCTCATTTGAAAAATGTGAAAATATCGTGTAGTGAGTTTGACAACTCAGTGAGTAAATAATTCCTCCTATGACCTCTTAGATTAGCATATGGATGTACTTATATTTTAAAATGTGTCACATAGATAATATAGTTCAGAAGTACATTCATATTGGACCTGTATTTCAAATATTCTCAATTCAAAGGATATTCAGATATCCAAAACCATATGCAGCACTATATGATCATTAAACAAATGTTGTTATGCTCAGCTGTATAAGCTATAGTAAAATATTAAGATTTGGAGATAAAATCATCACTTTTAATACACTTGCTTCACTCGGCAATCTGGTCAATGCAATGAAAAAATAACTCATTTGCTATACGCATATTGACTGATCGACTACATTCATAATAAGTGATAAGGGAATCTGAGTACGTCACCCTCCTGCCCCTCACATTACCACTGTCACTCGGTTGGAGCGGCCCTCCCTCGGCTCACTCAGGCTAATAGGGCGTCTCCTATTCGGTACCATCACAAACCATACAACCTGTTGATATTCATCCATATATATAAATACATGTAAAATTATCAAGCAACTCGCCATGAGTTTTACGCTTACCATTCAATCTTATTTATAATATGACATGCATCATTTTCACAAATATATAACTTTACAAATCAATGCATCGTGCACATAATATTCACTTTATCAAATAATGATAAATACATTTAGAACCACATATTCAATGAGTTCCAAAATCTATTTTTAAAATCATACTCTTCTTGAACTATGTGCCAGTTCGTAAGCAAAATAAATATTTTAATACATTTTAGAAATTTATGATAGCATAAATAATTGTAAACAAAAATAATTATACATTTATAATTCAAGAAGAGCGTGAGGTAAGTCATAGAAAGAATTATTTACTCATAGGGTAAGGGCTCCAGATTAGACAGCCCCAAAATGCACTTTTCTAATCCATATTTGACTAAATAGACTTCAAAAACGTGTTCGGAAGGTCTAAAAAAAATGACTTCGGGAACCTGATCACTATTCATGGCCGAAAAACACTATTCATCGCTGAAAAATACTATTTATAGTCGAAAAATACTATTCACCAAGAACAAAAAGTTGTCAGATAGTTGAAAATTTTCATATCCTAAGGTTTTTCTAACTCCTGAATCCATCTATAGTGTCAGATTTCTAATTTGAGGTCTCTAAGTAAGAGTTTTAGAGTTTACCTTTTTCTGATATTTTCTACTTCTGATCTACGGTGATTCTACGACTGATTTGAGAAATTGTTCAGTCAAAATCGTAGTATTCTCCGTCCTGAATCCAGTAGTACCCTTAATTTAGAGGTCGGAGGCTTGTAGACACTCCAGATCTCGAGAAGAAAATGAAAATTACTATTCACACTATGCATCAAAATTTTGCAACTCTCGGTTTCGTTTCCATTCTATCTCCCCCTTCCCCTTTTCTCTTATATTTTTTTTATAATAATAATTATTATTATTTAATAATTGAATAATAGGATTTTTTCCATTTTTCATCCTAAAACATCCCAAAAATTTCTAAAATTTTACATTCTCATAAACCTTTAGTTAAACTCTTAAATCATGAATTTTCTTGATAAAAATCTTAATAAAAAAAATCACAAAATAAATATTTTTATATATAATAAAAGAAAGAATATTTCTAAAAATACAAAAAAAATTATTAAAGGCCAATATAATTATTTTAAGTAAAACAATAATTACTTTAATTAAAAGTATACTAGCTTTTAACAGAACATAATCATTATTAAACAAATAAAAATATATTTGTTTATAGCAAAACATTATTGGTTAGAAATAAAAATTACGGGATGTTACATCATGCGCCGAAGAAGAATCGGCGCGTGGGGGCACGTGTGAGATAGCCTCAATATGAAATTTGAGATCTTAAGATTTTCGTACCTGTTGGATCTATCTACGGTATTAGTTTTTGAGTTTGAGAACCATAAATAGGAGTTTCGGGACTAACCTCTTTAGATAATTTTTCTCTCCATTTTCTGGTCAATCTCAGACTAATTTTTCAAAAATCAATCAGATGGATTCGTAGAATTTTTCGTTTTGAATCCGTTGGCAGTGGTGGTGTCGAAATCCAAGGTCCAGAAGTATTAGAATTTTAAAGAGAAATTTTGGAGTTTCTAGAGAGAGAAATTAGGGAGAAAGAGAGAGAAATTTGAATTTTTCTAATTCCTTGTGCGGTAGAGGCTCTAAAATATTATGGGAGACCATTCTGCAAAAATTTAATTTTTGAGGGAGGTTTTTGCAAAATTTTCTTATTTACATTTTGACCATTAAACTTTTAGAAAATTGCATTTTAGCCCCAAAACTTAAATCCTTGTATTCTTTTTATAATTCTTCAACCTATATAATAAATAAACATATTTTTAACGGTACTTATATTCATTTATCATAATCCTCGCTTACATTCATAATATTTTTCTTTAATTCAAGATTTTCATTTATTTAGGGTTTTTTATTTTAAAACTATTACAATTCTGATATATTTTGTTTACAAATTTATATTAAATTCATTAAAATAATTAATTATAATAAGTTGGTATATCCATATACAATTTCAAAAGAAGATGTGAATAATATAATACTTAATAGTTTGTTTCTCCTTCAAAATCTCCCAAATTGAAATAATTTAGAAATATGAAATAATTCGAGGTACAGAAGTATTAGAATTCTAAAGAGAAATTTTGGAGTTTTTAGAGAGAGAAATTAGGGAGAAAGAGAGAGAAATTCGAATTTTTCCAGCTCCTTGTGCGACAGAGGCTCTAAAATATCTTGGGAGACCATTCTGCAAAAATTTAATTTTTGAGGGAGATTTTTACAAAATTTTCTTATTTACATTTTGACCACTAAACTTTTAGAAAATTACATTTTAGCCCCAAAACTTAAATCCTCATATTATTTTTATAATTCTTCAACCCATATAATAAATAAATATATTTTTAACGGTATTTATATTCATTTATCATAATCCTCGCTTACATTCATAATTTTTTTCTTTAATTCAAGATTTTCATTTATTTAGGGTTTTTTATTTATTTTAAAACTATTACAATTCTGATACATTTCGTTTACAAATTTATATTAAATTCATTAAAATAATTAATTATAATAAGTTGGTATATCCATATACAATTTCAAAAGAAGATGTGAATAATATAATACTTAATAGTTTGTTTCTCCTTCAAAATCTCCCAAATTGAAATAATTTAAAAATATGAAGTGCCGAGGATTTTGAAGGCTTAGTGGCCAGCCCAGCTAGAAAATAAAACGAAACTAAGATCATTGTTTAAAATTACCCTGTCCGTGTGATCACATTGGAGCAAGTATTCATGCACTGTCTTTATCCTCCTCAGCATAGCATTTTCTTGAATTTATGGTGCGTCATTTCATTAGCCTCTAAAAAGAAAGGCCATGAATTTCGATTCAGCAAAGCATAAGCCAATTTTGGAAGTCTATCTTATCTCAACTATGTATACAAAATTAATTAGTAGTTCCAATATTTCTGTCAACAAACTCAATAAAATCTAAGGACAAGGTTTAATGCTTGGATTTTAGGTAATCTTCATTTATCAATTTCTTCTGTCTAAAACGTTTTTGGGGATTTCTTTTCCTACAATCAGGTTGACTTAGGATGGGATGGAAAATAAAAGAAGATAATGAAATTTATCAAAATATTTTCAAATTAGCTTATCAGGGGTAACTATACCATTTGACTGAAGCTTTATTTATAAACAATTCAAATAAGAAATTCTAATAAAATATGATGATTGTTGTAGAACAAGGAATAAAAGAGATTCTTCTCCCATGATTATTCTTGGAATGACTGAGGCATTATATAGAAAAACTTGACAACAAGTATATCAATAAATTTTATAAAAAAATAGGAGCCGTCAATTCCTAAAAATAAGGAATAATAAAATCCTTAAATCAAGGAGCATGATCATAAATAAAAACAGAGATATTAGGAAGATAACCCTCCCTAATCCTGATCCATTATCAAAGGATAACTGAATAGGAAATAAATCCCTACAGATAGGAACTAATCCCATCAATTTAAACTACTCATCAACACCCCCCTCAAGTTGGGTTTTCAAGATTAAACATGTCCATCTTGTCAATTTGTTTTTCGAGCATGTTACTTGCCACAAATTTTGTTAAAACATCTGCAATTTGATCTCATGTAGATAAATACATTATGCATAGGATTCCATTCTCAAATTTTTTCTTAACAAAATGTTTGTCCATTTCAACATATTTTGTTCGATCATGATGAATTGGATTGTGCAAAATACTTAAGTATCAATTTCAGCCATAACATTTCACATGCACTGTAAGCCACAACCTATAACTTGACTACAACACTACTTTCAAGCCATGAACAATTGCTTCTTGGTTCTCCAAATAACCAAAATTTCCTAAATAAAAGTACAAAACCCTAAAGTATACCTTCTGTCTTCAGTAGAAGTACCCAATATGCATCCTTAAATCCCTCTAGCTATATTTTTGGACTCATTTCTACTAAAGAACAACCCTTTTTCTTAGGGATCCTTTGAGATGGTTTAAGATTCAGAGAACAACCTCCATGTGTTTTTTGTGGGGATAGTGCATATACTGACTAACAATATTTACTACGAAAGCAATATCTAGCCTAATGGGGAAAGATAGATGAATTTTTCAACTAAATACTGGTATCTCCCAATATCAACTGAGACTTCTTTCTCCTTGTTCTCCATCTTTGTTATGGGGTCCATAGGTGTATCAATGGATTTACAACCAAGCATCCTTATTTCTTTTAACAAATCCATGACATATTTCTTTTGAGTGATTGATATTCTCTTCTTGTTTCTAGCAACATCCATACCAAGAAAATAGTGCAAGAAGCCTAGATCTTTTGTTGCAAATTTAGCAACAAGTCTAGTTCTTAATTTGGATGATACCATAGTATTATTTCCTCTCAAGATTATATCATCCACATAGACAATAAGAATTGTACTCCTACCATTCTTGTGTCAACAAAAAATAGTATGATCTGTATGAGCTTACCTATATCCTTCCTATAACACAACCTTTGTAAACTTGCCAAATCAAGCTTTCATAGTCTGTTTTAATCTATAGAGGGTCTTTTTAATAATGATTTGTAGATTATACCATTCGTCCTATCTTGTTCAAAGCTTGGTGAAAGATTCATGTAGACTTCCTCTTTCAAGTCACCATTAATGAAAGCATTTTTCACTTCCAGTTATTGTAAATCCTAGCCTAAGTTTACTACAATGAAAGAACCCATATTATATTGAGTTTAGCAATTAGAGAAAATGTCATGTTATAATCAATGCTGTGAGTTTGAGTATAACCTTTTGCAACCAGCCTCGCTTTGTATCTCTCAATTATCCCATCTAATCAATACTTCACAATAAACACCCATTTGCATCCAATTGAGGTTTTGTCTTTAAGTTTCTTGACAAGGTTCTAGTTTTGGTTTTTTTCAAGAGCCTGGATTTTGTCACGCCCTTAATTTTAGAGCATGTGAAACACATACTTTACAAACATATATTTACCATAACATGTATAATACACTCCTTTATCATTGAAAACATTTACATATAGATATTTCCATGTATACACATTATACAGTTCTAGTCTATAAACATCAGAGTAACAATAGAAGTAGAGATCCTGTCTGTGGCATTCTGAACATACTTTACAATACAAGTACAATATAAATCAAAATCTATGAGCCTTAGAAATAAAGTATGCTCACCCAAAGATTATGTTGCTTAGCTGGTCACTTATCTAAAGGAAAACGACCAAACTCTGTATTCTTATATGAAAAATGTGTAAATATCGTGTAGTGAGTTTGACAACTCAATGAGCAGATAATATCTCTTATTACCTCTTAGGTCAATATATAGATGTACTCAAATATTAAAATTTTATCACATTAAAAATTACAGTTCAAAAGTACATCCATATGGGACTCGCATTTCAAATATTCTTAATTCAAATCACATTTAGATATCCAAAATCATATGCAATAAAGTATTATCATTATTCAAATATTGTTATGCATCAAAATATTTCTCATGAAAACATTAGGAGTATCCTATATCAAAACCACTATATCAGACTTTAAGCCCTTTCATACTTTAGTAGTGTAGGATTTGTCTATACTTAGCATCTCAGCCAAGGTTTGCCCTACCACCATTCAAGAGGACATACGAATGGACTCTAATATGGGTAATTTTTCAAGCACACAGTAAGGGAGGGTAAATCACATATCATATAGTCGGCATCTCCCTCAGATAGGAGGCATCTCGCTCTCCTTCAAATATCATATCTCGTGTGTTGGCTATCACACGAAGCTAGCACCACCCCTGCTAGCTGAGGTATCAAGGTGCATTAGGGCTAACATCATATGTTATTAGCAAACAATGTTTCCAACAGAATTCTTCCATATAAATCATATTTGCACATATATCATATCATTCAAAACAAAAATTTCAGTATAATACAGAATCTTTAGTCTCAATAAAATTTTTCTGTCAGAAATTTCTTAATCAGGGTTATCACATATACATGCCTTTTTTTCAAGGAAATCTTATAGTTTTACATATCAATGCCACGTGCACAATATATTACCTTTACTAATGAGAAATACATTTAGAATCACATATTCAATGAATTCAAAATTATATTTTCAGAACCATATTCTTCTTGAACTATATGCCAGATAATAAACAAATTAGGTATTTTAATATATTTCAGAGACATATAAAAGTATAAA
This sequence comes from Gleditsia sinensis, assembly GCA_037074535.1. Lineage (NCBI taxonomy): Eukaryota > Viridiplantae > Streptophyta > Magnoliopsida > Fabales > Fabaceae > Gleditsia > Gleditsia sinensis. Next base: position 67,491,692 of record CM073463.1, on the reverse strand, counting down.
TAACTTATAAACAGAACTAATTATACATTTAAAGTTCAAGAAGAACATAGGGTAAGTCATAGAAAGAATTATCTACTCACTGGGTAGGACTTTAGATTGGATAGCTCTAAAATGTATATTTCCAATTCATATTTGTTCAAATATATTTAAAAAACGAGTTTGGAGAGTCCAAAAACTTAGGAAATGACTCCTGAATCGTGAAATTTGACCTCCGAGAGCTTGGTCAACACTAGTCAACTGATGAATACTATTCACCACCGGAATCACTATTTATACTGACCATATTTACTGTTCATGACGTACAAAAAGTTGTTAGGTGGCAAAAAAATTTCATATTTTAAAGTTTATCTATCTCTTGAATCTATTTACGGTGTTAGATTTTCAATTTAAGGTCTTTAAATAGGGGTTTCAGAATTTACCTTTTTCTAAAATTTTCTAATCTGCGGCGATTCTACTACTGATTTGAAAAATTGTTCGTCCAAAATCGTAGTACTCTCCGTCCTCAATCTAGTGCTACCCTTAGTTTTGAGATCAAAAACTAGTAGGCACTCCAAATCTAGAGAGAGAACATAAAGGAGAAAAAACACTATTTATATACGAAAGTTTTGGCAGGTTTCTCTTCACGCTTGCATCTCCCCCTCCCCATTTTTTTTACTTATAATTATTTAAAAATTATATTTAAAATTTATTTATTTTTATTATATCTATAATAATATTATTTTTCATCCTAAAGTATCCCAAAAATTTCTAGAAATTTATATTCTTACAAAATTTTAGTTGAACTCTTAAATCATGATTTTCTTAATGAAAATTTTAATAAAAAAAATCATAATATAAAATAACTTCATGCATATTAAAAGAAAGAAATTTATAAAAATAGAATAAAAATTTATTTAAAGTCAAATATAATTATTTTAAGCAAAACAAAAAAATCATTTTAATTAAAAGTATATTTGCTTTCAACAAAACATGCATAATCATTTAAAAATAATAATACTTGTTTATAGTAAAATATTATTATTTAAAAATTACGGGATATTACATTCTTTCTCTCTTAAGAAATTTAGTCACCGAATTTCAAACCATCTTGTCATAAATAGGGAATGAAGTCAATGTATAAATTATAGTTATTAACTTTACTACTCGAGCTATTAGGGATATCTCTTTTATATATCATCTTTACTTTCTAAGAAGTCTCTTCACTTTAGTGATTTTGCCATATAATCATAACCATAGAGATTTTTTTAACTATAAATTCTTCACTTGTCAATTAACAATAATCATCGATTTTTCTTCATAATTAAGCCAAGTTTTTATCCAATTGAATTTCTTGGAATTAGATAACATGAGAAGAATCTGACAAGTACTTCTTTAACATTTATCAACATTATTTAATCCTGATGGCAAGATTAGGCGATATACTACTATATCCACTTTGTTCAATATTTCAAAAGAGTCTATATATTACAACTTAACTTTTTCCTTCTTTCAAAACCTCATTACCTCTTTCATGGGTGAGTCCTTTAAAAATATTTGGTTACCAACTGATAATTTCTAATGCTCAACATCATAGTCCTTATAGTCTTTTAACCTGTATTGAGTTGTTTGTATTTTTTTCCTAATCAATTTCACTTTATCAACGACATCTTACAATAAGTTTGACTCCACTGGGTCATTTAACAGAAAGTTTGTAACACTTCTTATATAAGGCTTTAAGTTATCCAATATCATTTTATTATAGGTGAATTCTGCTAAAGTCTATCCCACCAAAATCGAAGACATATGTTTGTATATTGGTCTGATAATTACTGATATGAACAAGTTTAACTAAAGACAAATAATTTCGCCTAACTTTCACCAAAATTATATAAAGATACCTTAAGCATAACTTCTAATGCGTAAACACATCATTTAGATTTACTATTAGCTATAATATAATCTAACAAAGATCTTTAAACTTCCTGAATGGCTCTCCTAAAACAAAATATTCAATTTTTGCTTGCTGACACACCGAACAATGAAAAAAAATATCACTTGTATATTCTTTTTATCATTATACTAGTACAATTTTTTCATATATTAGTATATCCTTATTTCCTTGAGGTTATCCATATTCACAATCTATAGCTTCTTCTGAAATCTTCTTTCTCAATAATTATTCACACGTGAATTTTCAATCTCAACATAATTCACATCCTAGATACTAGACTTAACTTAACATGGTATAAACTTTTAACACAAATACTTTGATCGCTTTACATTATTTTTGCACATAGTTCTCAAAATATTCTCTATTACTTTAACCTACTAACCACTTGAACACCATAATAATTGAGTTTTAAAGAAAAAAAATTAACTTTTCTTATAATGAGGGAAAAGAATCTTGCATTTAATGCTAAACATTAATGATGGACGGTGCAGCAGAAAAAGCGAAATGCATAATAGAGTATAGTGCCAAAATAGGAAGTCAAAAGTTTGGACAAAATATGAAAAGAAAATGAAAATCGGTGGCCGTAATTCTTGAAAAGTTGTAAATATAACTTAGTTGTTATTTCAGCAAAAAAAATCGGTGGCCGCAAGTTTTGAATACATGTGTCAAAATTTAATTCAAAGCTACTATTATTTAGTGGAAAATAGCATATGGAAAAGAAGCATTTTTTAACTTATAAAAGTCTGTGAAAAACAAAGAACACGTAGTTAATTAGTAAGATGCAATTGGTTGCTTCAAAACAGATGTAATCAATTAACTGTAAAATAATCAATCAAAATTAAAAATTCACAAAAAAGTTAGTCGATTTAATAATACCGATAGTTGACCAGAAGAACATTGAAAAAATAAAATAAAGCATTTGATTGTCCTTTTTCAACATTTAATTGGTTTGCATTTTTACTCTTTTTTTTTATGTCTATCACTTACAACTTTTCCTACAAGAATCAAGACATCAATGCTTCATCAAGGACAACAAGGAAAAGAAAATTTCTGGTGATACCTTAATCTTATTCTTTTTATATGCATAATATGGGCCATAGTCACAACTATTGTACATATGCATGCGTGCTGTCATTTTTTGAAATTGTCACCTTCAATTAAGCTGATATCCACTAATAACTCACATAGCTATTCTAATTATACCTGGCCTATTCACATAGCTATCATAAGTATGCTCTTCTTTGAGTTCTATAAATGCGCACGTTAGTATCTTTTCCTTCATACTCAAAGTTAGGGTGAGTGCAGTTATGAAGGGAACCGCATTCCGTTAGTTTCGAAATATTTGTGTCTTTTGTGGTTTTAGTTTTGAAAAAGATGTTGAGTATGTGAAGGTAGCACAAAATCTGGGTGTGGTGCTAGCTAAGAGAAAAATTTATTTAGTCTATAGTGGAGGTAACTGTGGGTTAATTAGGTGTGTATCTACAGCTGCACATATAGGAGGATGTCAAGTTCTAGGTATTATTCCTACAGCTCTAACTACATCAAACATCATAGGAAAAATAGTTGGGAAAAAATTTAGGATAGCCTCCATACATGAGCGCATGGCTAGAATGATGAGTAATGCTGATGTCTTCACTACCTTAGCAGGGAATTTTAGTACTTTAGAAAAAAATTTAAAGTAATCTCTTGGGCACAACTAAATATCCATCACAAACTGATAGATTTGTTAAATGTTAACAATTTATTTGATGGTATGTTGTCTTTTCTTGATCAAACTGTGGAACAAATTTTTTTCTCACACTTAGGACGAAAAATTCTCATATCAGCTTCAAATGCTGAGGAGTTGATTGATATTTTACAAACATTTGTTCATGTACCTAATCTAACTATGATTCAAATAGATGGGAAGACAGAAAACTGCAGAAAGCGCAAGTTAGACTTAGATCTTCATTTGTAGTTGTAGTAAGACGTGAACATTGCTATACTGCTTCTACTTTTTTAAGGTCTACTTGAATACCATCTTGCTAGTCATATACCCTAAGAAAGTAACACTACTAAGTTAGAATTCACATTTTGAGAACTTAGCATATAGCTGATACTCTCTTAGAGTTTGTAAAACTATCCTCAAATATTGTTTATGATCCTCTGAACTCTCGGAACATATTAGTATATCTTCAATAAATAAAAAAATAAATTGATTCAGGAATGACTTAATTACTATTCATCAAGTCTATAAATGCAGCTAGGACATTTGTCAAATCAAATGACATCACTAAAAACTCATAGTATCTATGCTGAATCCTGAAAGCAGTTTTCAGATTATTCTCTTCCCTTGTCCTCAATTAATGATACTCAAATCTCAATCAATTTTTGAAAAACGTTGAGCACCCTATAACTGGTCAAACATATCATCTATATGAGGTAATGAGTATTTATTTCATACTGTCATCTTATTCAACTGTCTATAATCTATGCACAATCTTAGCGATCCATCTTTTTTATATAAATATAACTGGAGCACTCCAAGAAAAAAGTACTAAGGCGAATAAATCCCTTATCTACAAACATTACAATTAATTCTTCAATTCTTTGAGTTCAATCGGTACCATTCTATATGGGGTATAGACACTAGTTGGTTTTTGAAAAAAATTAATACCAAATTATATTTTATCATTCTAGGGGTAATCTTGGCAATTCCTCTAGGAATACATCAAGGAATTCCCTAACCACTAGAACTTGATCTATACTGGTATACTTTATATTAACATCTTTTACCATTACTAGATATCTTTGGCACTCTTTTATAATAACTTATAGACTGCTAAAGTAGATATTAGATTATTGAATACCTCACTACGGTTTCCTTATATCAAGAAGGAAGATTTTTCAGAAATATTGTATTTAATCACCTTAGGATGACATTCTAAAATGGCATGACATGTTACCAACCAATCCATTTCTAATATTATATCAAAGTCTACTATATCTAGAAAATTGGGTACAACAGATATCACATTTAGAAACGATCATATTTGGTATTTGTCTTAATTCTTTAAATTCTTTAGCATACCTATCCTTTTTAATTTCTGGCAGAAATTGACCCATAAATATTTTTTTTAAATGCTACAATATTCGATCAATCTTATACTAGAAAATTTAGCAAACTTGGAATGGAAAAGAAATTGAAACCCTATAGAATCCCTCAGCAGCACCTAAAGTATAAATATGTCCGGATCATACCCATACTAAAGGTCCTTGTAACATCCCTAATTTCGTTTCTTTTATTGATAAAAATACATAAATATTTAATTAAGGAAATAAAATTTATTAGACAATATTTTAGATATCTAAGGAAATATAATCCTTAGAAATTCTTCACCTTATGTATATGTATAGAAAATGTTTCTAACATTAAGAGAACAAATAAAGAGGGAAAACCTAATAGGAAAGAAATTAGAAATAACATACTAAAGAGATGCAAAATTCTTGGATAAGGAAGATAAATTTTTAGAAACAAGTAAAGGTCTTAAAATTTCAAGAACATTGGATTAGGGTAATTTTTCCAAATTCAAGAACTAGAGTTACTAAGTTTAAAATCTTTACCCATACATTGGGCTTTTACCTATGGATATTTCATATAATGTTTTTCCACTTCACATAATTTTCTAGCAAGCCCATTTGGATAACCTAAGCAAGAAATAAAACATAGACTTGGACTAGAATATAGTAATTGGACCATTAGCCCAAAAATTATGAAAATGTGACCAAACCCTCCAAGAAAGGTAGAATTTTATCCAAAGCAAAGAAAATGGGTAGGAATAAGCCCATAATGGGTAGGAATAAGCCCAAATCCAAGAGAAAAAATAAAATAAAATAAATTAGGTGATGATATAATAATGTAATAATAATAAAGAATAGGCAAGTGGTGTGATTCTACATTCATCATTTTGGCAAGTGGCATGATAATACAAGACTTTAGGACAAAAACATATATATCCTACATTTATAATTTTAGCAAGTGGTATGATAATACATGGCATTAGGAAAAAACATTCCTATCCCACACAAATAATATCAACCAAATAATGGAGATTCAAGGGCTAGAAATTTGCCACCTAAAAAGGCAAACCTATCATACTTGTTTAAGACAAAAGAAAATGAAAATGAATCCCTAAATTAAAGGGACCTTGTCCCTTATCTTAAGAACATATCATCATAATTTTCAAAATACAAATCTCCTTTTCCTATGCATATCTTGACTAAGGAAGAGGAAGACAAGAACATAAGTTGTTTGTTTTCCAAAAATTCAACCAAGTGTAATCTAATTGTGATAAGGTAGACCCATGATCATGAAAGGTGAATTATTTGGTGGTCTATATAAGAAAACCCACCCCTACAACATTATAATTTCGTCCAAGTGAGGGAGAGGAAAAAATAGAAGCAAGGTAGAGTGAGGAAAGAAGAGGAAGAAAGGAAGAAAGAGGAAGGAGAAGTCTAGGGGACTAAGTGCTCCAGGTAAGTTTAACAATATTTCTTTTTGAAGAAAACTTTTGAAACTTATAATATTTATGAGATTTTGATCTTAGAACTTTGATGATTGCTCATGGATGTTGCTATATCATGTTACATATTGATCTTGCATGTGATGTATGTTTGAATACTTAGGTTAGTGTAAATAGTTCTACATGGGTATGGCTATGGTTGGTAGAATTTTAAGCTTTGGTGTTTTAATTTTTGGGAACAATCTATAAGGAATTAAAATAAATGGTTAACATAAGAATTAAAGATGTTTGTGTCGCGGATGTTTAGCCACTGGAATCATTCAATTTGGAGTCCATATGAGGTAGATATGGTATGATTAGTAGTCAAAGGTCAGAAAATGGTTCATCAGGGAAGAATATGTTAGGATAGTTTCTGTATTTTAATTTCTGCGAATTATCTGTATGGAAATAAAATAAATGGTTAATATAAGAATTATCTCTATGTGTGTCACGGATTTGTAGCCACTGGAATCATTCAATTTAGAGTTCATATGAGGTAGATATGTTCCGATTAGTAAACAAAGGTAAGAAAATGGTTAATCAGGGGAGAATATGTTAGGATAGCTTCGGTGTTTTAATTTCTGAAAAAATTCTATAAGGAATTAAAATAAATGGTTAACATATGAATTATATATTTATGTGTCACGAATGTTTAGCCACTGGAATCACTTAATTTAGAATTCGTATGTGGGAGATATAGTCAGATTAGTAAGTAAAGGTTAGAACCTACCCGAGAAGAAATAATATTGAATTTAAGGGAGTAATAACACCATGATTTATTACTATTTTTCTAATATGATTAACATAATAGTTTTAGATAATTGTCTTAGCTTTCCATAGACACCAAGATCACCTCAATCAGAGTTAAAATGAGGGAGTTATACTCTGATTAGTGAGCAAAGGTCACAGAGCATGGCCAGGCCGTGTTCTAGGTGCTTCAAGCACGGGCTAGCCGTGTTCAGGGCTGTTTTTGAGTACATTTGAAGTATTTTTAAAGCATGGCCGTGTCCTGGAACATGGACAGACCGTGTTGGAAGCTGGTTAAGTCTATTTTCAACATTTTTCTACCCTAAATGAACCTATTTAACTATAGGGTAATAGTAGAAATCAAATTGGAGAACAATGCTCTATAAATTTGTAAGAACATGTGTTGGAAATGATATAAATAAGAAGAAAATTACTAAAGGCCAAGCATAAAGAGAAGGTTAGATATGATAAAAATCTGCATCAAGAAAATAAAGAAATAAAATTAATATTTAAAAAAGAAGACGAATCTTATAAATGAAAATAATAAATGACTAGTATATGCCATAGCCATTACCATTGTATGAACTTCTTACCATCTTAAGTGTAAAATTCTGACATGGAAATATTTTATAAAGTGATATTTGAAATGGTTATGTTCATGGCATGATTACTAATGATTTATCGTAATAGTTATATTTTGATGAACATACTTGTTATTGAAAGCATATTTTTGGCTATCATTGTGAAAAGAAAAGAAATAAGCACGGTCACATGGCAATCTGTGTGGTGCACCAGTAGGGGACGCCCTACCAACGGTTATGATCATGTTAATGAGAAAAGAAAGAGAAAGTGGGCCATGTCGGACGGAGCGAGAAAAGCCCGTACCGGAGAGTAGAGGATACTCACTCTGACTGGGGTAGTTTGAAATGAGAATAAGTTGATGGCCATCATATGATATTCTGAAAATAGTTAATCATGTCATACATATCATTACTGTATGATTCTTATGTGCATAGATGTAATGCATTCATGTGACCAAAGATATTTTCTGTAGTTTATACAGCTGAATATGACGTGATGAGCTATATTGATGATGATTTATTGTTGAACTTACTGGGATTTAATTCTCACTATATTTTCATATCATGTTCAGAAAATTAGTTATGCAGATTTTCTATAGTTCTGGCTTTTAGTGCACGTTGGATCGAGTTATTCTATGATGGGCGAATCCTAAATAAAATGTTTGTGGGCGAGTTGGCACAGATCTCGGTGAAGGTGTAACCACCCGCACCCGAATCTCCAGAATTGGTCAACCAGAATAAATAAGATGTAGATATTTATGTGTTTGAAATGTTGTATGTACATTTTGATTAATGATGTGTATGTGAACTTTATATTGTATAATAATAAATAAAAGAAAAAAAAAGTTGTTATAGTCCTACTAAAGAATCTTTTGCTCCGATAGCCATAGAGAAACCTAATCTGATACCAACTTGTCACGCCCTTAATTTTAGGGCACGTGAAACACATATTTTACAAACATATATTTGCCATAACATGTATAATACACTCCTTTATCATTGAAAACATTTACATATAGGTATCTCTATGTATACATATTATATAGATCTAGTCTATAAATATCAGAGTAACAACAGAAGTAAGGATCTTACCTGTGGCGTTTATAGTATACTTTAGAATACAAGTATAATATAAATCAAAATCTACGAGCCTTAGAAACAAAGTAGGTTCACCCAGAGATTATGTCACTTAGCTGATCACCTATATGAAGGAAAATGACCAAACTCTGTATTCTTATAAGAAAAATGTGAAAATCTCGTGTAATGAGTTTGAGAACTTAGTGAGCAGATAATACCTCCTATAACATCTTAGGTCAACATATGGATGTACTCATATATTAAAATTTATCACATTGAAAATTACAGTTCAGAAGTACATCTATATGGGACTTGCATTTCAAATATTCTCAATTCAAATTACATTCAGATATTCAAAATCATATGCAATACAGTATGATCATTATTCAAATATAGTTATGCATCAAAATATTTTTCATAAAAACATTAGGAAGATCCCATATCAAAACTACCATATCAGACTTCAAACCCTTCCATACTTTGATGGTGTAGGATTTGCCTATACTTACTATCTCAACCAAAGTTTGCCCTACAACCATTCAAGAGGACACATGAAGGGACTCTAATATGGACAATTTTTCAAGCACACAGCAAGGGAGGGAAAATCACATATCATATAGTCGGCATCTTATCCAGATAGAAGGTATCCCGCTCTCCTTTCGCATATCATATCCTGTGCGTTGGCCGTCATATGAGGCTAGCACCACCCTGCTAGCTGAGATAACAAGATACACCAAGGCTAACATCATCTGCTGTTAGCAAATAATGTTTATAATAGGATTGCTCCACAGAAATCATATTTGCGTATATGCCATAAAATTCAAAACAGAGGTTTGAGTATAATACAAAATTTTCAATCTCAATAAAATTCCTCTGTCAGAAATTTTTCAATCAGGATTATCACATATACATGCCCCTTTTCCAAGACAATCTTATAGCTTTATATATCAATGCCACGTGCACAATATATTACCTTTAACATATAATGAGAAATACATTTAGAATCACATATTCAATGAATTTAAAAAAAAATATTTTCAAAACCATACTCTTCTTGAACTATATGCTAGATAATAAACAAATTAGGTATTTTAATATACTTTAGAGACATATAAAACTATAAATAACTTATAAATAGAACCAATTATATATTTAAAGTTCAATAAAAGTATAGGGTAAGTCATAGAAAGAATTATCTACTCACAGAGTAAGATTTCAGATTGGACAGCCCTAAAATGCACATTTTCAATTCAAATTTGATCAAATAAATCTAAAAAACGAGTTCGGAGGGTCTATAAATCTAGAAATTGACTCTGGAATTGCGAAATTTGACCTCTGAGAGCATGGTCAACAATGATTAATTGATGGGTACTATTTATGTCAAAAAATACTATTCACCGCTAGAATCACTATTCATACAAGGCAAATTTACTGTTTACGACGCATAAAAAGTTGTAAGATGGTCAAAAAATTTCATATCCTATGGTTTATCTATCTTTTAAGTTTATCTACGGTGTCAATTTTTTAATTTGAGATCTTTAAATAATAGTTTTAGAGTTTACATTTTTCTAAGATTTTCTACTTTCGATCTACGGTGATTTTGCGGCTGATTTGAAAAATTGTTCAACCAAAATTGTAGTACTCTCCGTCCTAAATCCAGTGGTCCTTTAGTTTTGAGATCAGATGCCAATAGGTATTCCAAATCTAGAGAGAGAACATGAAAGAGAGAAAAACATTATTTACACTATTCATATATGAAAGTTTTCGCAGGCTTCTCTTTACGCTTGCATCTCCCCCTCCTCATTTTTCTTTCTTTTTGTTTTACTTATTATTATTTAATAATTATATTTAAAATTTATTTATTTTTATTATATCTATAATAATATTATTTTTCATCCTAATGTATCCCAAATTTTTTTTATTTTTGCAAAACTTTAGTTGAACTCTTAAATCATGATTTTCTTAATAAAAATTTTAATAAAACAAATCATAATATAAAATAACTTCATGCATATTAAAAGAAAGAAATTTATAAAAATAAAATAAATATTTATTTAAAGCCAAATATAATTATTTTAAGCAAAAAAGAAATTATTTTAATTAAAAGTATATTTGCTTTCAATAAAACATGCATAATCATTTGAAAATAATAATACTTGTTTATAGTAAAATATTATTATTTGAAAATTACGGGATATTACAGATTTCCTCTATTACTACTTTTATTTATTAAGGTATACTCAAAGTCTCTTGTATATCTCTAAGGATCTTTTCTTCTAACAAGTTAGTTATGAAAGCTTGGAAAGGGAGAAGAAAAGTGATTGTAAGAGACATAATTTGATGTAGGATGCTGAGTACAAGAACAAAGTTTTTTCCTCAATGCAATAGGCCAATCAAGATTACTAATCTAGGAGAAGAATCAAATTAAGAGGTATGATAATATTTTGAATATGTAATGTTCTCTACTATTTGTGAAGTATATATTCTGAGAATAAATAAAAAGTTCATATTGTTGTTTTGAATAACCTATTTCCTAAGAGTTGGAAGCTTTTATGGCAAGCTCTAAGTGATCATTTTTAGGTATAGAGTTTTGTGTTTGCTCAGAATGAGTGGAATTGTCGGTTGAGGAAATTTTGAATGCTGAGATAGTTTTGAATGTAGGGTCAAGGTTAGCTGAGGTAGTTTTAGTTATAGCTAGGGTAGGATTAGGTGTGGATGGATTAGTTTCCTTAAAAGAAGCTTCACTCCCAATCTCCCATTGAAGTAAATTTTTGGGGTAATAAGGTAAATTTTTGGGGTAATAAGGTTGATTTTCGAAAAAGGTAACATCCATAGTGACAAAATATTTTTGTTTGTCTAGGGAATAACACCTATATCCTTTATAAGTGGCAAAATACTCAAGGATAATGCACAGAAGAGCATGGAAATCAAGTTTGACTCAGTTATGGCCATGGATATGAACAAATGCCTTACAACCAAACACTTTGAGGGGTAAAGAATCAATCAATTGTGTTTGAGGATAATATTGGAGGAAGAACTAGGAAAGAGTTTTGTAGTTGAGTAGGAAGGTGATTTATGAGGTAGCAAACTGTAAGAATAGAATGTCTCAAGAAAAAATTAGGGACATTATTAGAAATCATAAAAAGCCAAACAACTTCAAGGAGGGATTTTTTTTTCTTTTGGCCAACCCATTTTGTTGAGGACTATCAATATAGGAACTTTGGTGAATAATTCCATTGTTCAAAATATACTCCTCAAAATAGAATTAAAGTACTTTCTCCCATTATCAATACATAGAATTTAAATTTTATCACTATACTAACTATTGACCATTAAGTGGACAGTTTGAAGGTTTGTTTGGCCTCTTTTTTGTTTTCTTTTAGAAGGTAAATCTAAGTGATCCATGTGTGATTATCTATAAAGGTGATGAACCATTTTTTACCAATAGCATTTGGAACCCATGAAGGATCCCATATATCAATATGAATTAGAATAAAAGGCTTAGATTATTTATAATGCTAAATAGGAAAATTTGACCTTTGGTGTTTAGCAATTCAGCAAATATCACATTAAAAAATATCTTTATTATGAAAAAGTGAAGGAAACAAATGTTTCGAATATTGAAAACTATGATGACCTAACCTAAAGTGCCATAGCATTATTTGTTTTTCTCTACATAAATAGGTAGTTTTGCAATTAGCTGTCAAGGCTTGTTTATTGTTGGAGATCCCTTCCTTAAATTGATAGAGTCTGTTGTGTTCTCTAGCATTGCCAATACTCATGCCCAAAATCATATCGTGAAAATTACGACCATAATGTGAGAATTGGGCATTACAATTCAAGTCTCTAGTGATTTCACTAATAGATAATAAATTGTAAGATAATTTTGGAACATGGAGAGCATCTTTGAGAGATATTTGAGGACTAACATTAATAGTCCTAGTCCTAGTACTAGCACTAGCAATAGCTACAAAAGAGCAATTAGAAATTTTAGTTTTCAAATTTCCTAGACTTGATTTATAAGAGCAAAAGAAACTAGCACAACTTGTCATATGATTCGTAGCCCTAGAGTCTATTACCTAAGGTTCAATGATCTCAAAAGTACCACTTAAAGTAGCCATGAAAGTATTTTTTTGAGCCAAGAAAGAAGTACCCAAGTTTGAGGGAGGTGACAAACTTTAGGTAGTAGATAGATTGAGGTTTGATAGTTAGTAATTTAGGATTTGCTGTAGTTGCTCCATTTGCTCCCGATTTAGAATCAAGTTGGACTTATTGTAACTAGTCCTTGATTTTGTGTCCATAGTAGATTGGAAACTACTAGCATCTCTTCTATTGTTCTTCCAATTATTAGTCTCACCATGTAATTTTTCAACACTTATCTCGAGTGTAGTTTGGCTTTTGGTAGTGGTCACACCAGATATTAGTTTCCTTCTTTTGGCTCCGGAGTTCCCTATGGAAATTTTTAGCTCCATGGGCTGTGAAAGCAAAATTCTTGGTGACTAATTTTGCAATATTAAGCATAACCCACTTGCAGGTTTCTTTCCTATGAACTTCTGCAAAAATATTCTCAATGCTTGGTAGTGGCTTAGAATAAAGAAGATATCCATTTACTTTATCTAGTTCTTTGTTGAGACCTAAAAGAAAATCATAAATCATTTCTTTGTTAACCAGTTTATGATAATTTTTAGTATAGTGAGAACACAGCCAATGACCATTATTAAATAGGTCAACTTCCTACCATAATTTTGAGAGGATATTAAAGTAGTTTGTAATATCCATCTCGGCTTGGGTTAGATACCAATCCCTAATCCTTAATTCAAATAATTGAGATGAATTTTTCGGGTCTAATCATTGACATTTTATTGCCTCCTATATATATATATATGGTCCTTTTTATAATAGTCTTAAAATTTAAAGGAAATCCTAAATTAAAGAAAATTTGAATAAAAGTGAGGATTTTGAAAATAGAGATAAGAATTGTTGAAAATATGTTTATTTATTACATAGGTTGAAGAATTATAAAAAATATATGAGAATTTATGTTTTGGGGTCAAAATGAAATTTCTTAAAAGTTTAGGGGTCAAAATGTAAATAAGAAAAATTTGTAAGGATCTCCTTCTAAAATTGAATTTTTACAGAAAGGTCTCCTGGGATATTTTAGAGCCTCAGCAACACAAGGAGTAGCAAAATTTGCATTTCTCTCTCTCTCTCTCTTTCAAATTTTTTTCTCCTGAAATCCCAACACTTTTCTCTAGAATTCTACTGCTTTCGGATATCGGATTTTGACACCACCACCGCCAACAGACTCAAAACAAAGAGTTCTACAAATTCATTTGATTGGTTTATGAAAAAATGGCTGGAGATTGACTGAAAAATGGAGGGAAAAATCACCTAGAGGTAATTTCCAAAACTCCTATATGTGGTTCTCAAACGCAAAAACTAACACTATAGATGGATTCAGAAGATATCAAAACTTTAAAATCTCAAATTTCAGATTGATTCTCCCTTGTACACGCCCCTACGCGCCGCTTCTTTCTCGGCGAGTGACACCTACGCACAGCTTTTGCGGTGGGGGCGTGCAGCGCGTGTCTTAGCACCCTGTTGTGTTGACCGAGCTTGCGGAGGCCAAATTTTGCGAATCCGGAGTCATTTTTAAGATTTTTCGACCCTCAAGACTCATTTTTGGGGTCTATTTAGCTAGATTTGGACCACAAACGTAGATTTTGGGGTTATCCAACTTAGAACCCTAACTTGGTGAGTGGATAATTCTTTATATGATTTGCCCTATACTCTTCTGGAATTTTAATTGTATAATTGATAATGTTTATAAATTATTTATAATTTTTATGCTTCTGAAATGGATAAAATTATCTGAATTGATTACAACTTGGTATATAGTTCAAGAAGAGTATGGTTTTGAAAATGGATTTTTGAACTCATTGAATATGTGATTTTAAATGTATTTCTCATCATATAGTAAATGAAAGATATTATGCATGTGGTATTGATTTATAAAGTTATATAATTGCCTTAGAAAAGGACATGTATATGTGATAAACTCTGATTGAAAAATTTATAACAGACGAGCTGTATTGAGACTAAAATTCTGTATTATACTGAAAACTCAGTTTTGAATGATATGAAATATGTGCTTATAATAATTTTTGTAGAGGAAACCTATTAAAAACAATGTTTACTAACAGCAGGTGATGTTAACCCTGGTGCACTTTGATACCTCAACTAGTAGGGGTGGTGCTAGCCTCATGTAAGGGCCAACACACGGAATTGATATGTGATGGAGAGCGGGATATCTCCTATCTAAGCGAGATGCCAGTTATATGATATTTGATTTGCCTTCCCTTACTTTGTGCTTGGAAAAATTTTCATATTAGAGTCCTTTCATGTGTCCTCTTGAATAGTGGTAGGGCAAACATTGACTGAGATGCTATGTATAGGCAAATCCTACACCAACAAAGTACGGAAGAGATTGAACTTTGATATGGTGGTTCTGATATAGGATCCTCTTAATATTTTTATAAGAAATGTTTTTAATGCATATCAATGTTTGATTAATGATCATATTGTATCATATATGGTTACAGATATCTAAATGTGATTTGAACTGAAAATATTTGAAAATGCGGGTTTCATATGGATATACTTCTGAATTGTAATTTTTGATGTGATAAATTTTAATATATGAGTACATCCATATGTTGATCTGAGAGGTCATATGAGGTATTATCTGCTCACTGAGTTGTCAAACTCAATACACAATGCTTATATTTTTTTTCTTCAGATAAAGATATAGAGTTTGGCACTACAGCTACATGATCAGTTAAGTGTCATGTTCTTTAGGTGAGCCTACGTTGCTTCCAAGACTCATAATATTTAAAATATTATGTCATTGTAATCTAGAGTATGCTCTGAATATTACAGGTAGGATCCTTATTTATGCTGTAATATTAATAAGTGTAGACTTAGCATGTATAATTAGCTATACTGAAAACTTGTAAACGTATGTTATTTTTCTGATATGTGATATTTTGAAGTCGTATGCAAATAAATAAGGGTAAAATTATTTGTTATTTGTGTTATTCGCATTCCATTAAATTGGGACGTGACACTTTTGTAGCACATAAAGCTCTAACTCATCATTTTTGTCCATAGAGTTAATCAACTAGGTTATGACTATTGGCTTTTGGGCATCCTAAGTTTGAAACAAGGGGTTTACTTCTATTGGCTTCTTAGCCAATCCATCAAGGTGATCGTATTTTCCCTTTCCAAGAATAACCATCTCTATAGATCTTGACCATGGTAGATAAATTTTTCTAGTTGGTTTGTGGGAGATAATTTGCATAAAAGAGTTATCAGAGGTATGAAGAGTGGTAGCCATTATTGGGATTGACTCCAAGGAAACAAAATTTTTCGAGTCGCTATTCCCTTTAGTGTCAATCTTGGCTGTTCCTTAGGGATGTATCACCTAAGATCTACGTGTCATTGATGATGCTACAGAGAGTCAGTGCTACAGTGCTGAATCTCAAGCGCCAATACCATGTAGAAAAAGGAATACAAGAAATTATTCTCTGATGATTATTCTTGGAATGACAGAGGCATTATATAGGAAAACTAGACATCAAATTTGTCAATGAATTCCCTAAAAGATAGGAGCTGTCTAAAAATAAGGAACAGTATAAAAACAGAGATATTAGGAAGATAATCCTCCCTAATCTCATTATTAAAAGATAATCAAATAGCAAATAAATCTTTAGAGATAGGGACTGATCCAATTAGTTTAAACTAATCGTCAACAATTGTGATAACATTTTTCTTAGTTTAAACTACTTTAGTTGTAACCCACAAGCTTGTGCTCAAATGGTAAGTAAATTTGAGTTCAGCTGTTAAACAGCCTCTTCAATGTCATGGGTTTGCACCTATAGAAAAAATACTTGAGAAAAAAGAATACCTCAAATGAGATTAGTTCTATGCCCATAAAATTCTGGTATGAACCCAAAAAATAGCTTGACTGATATCTCCTAACAAAGTCTGCATTACCCAAATTCTAAATTTATAAATCTTCAACAATAATTAAATCATAAAATAAAATAAATAATAGTTCTTCATTCTTATCCAGAATCACATGTGTTCTACTAAATAACTTGAATAATCAGAATAAAATTTGAGTCACGTAACATTTCACCACAAGATATAGACATCAGACATAATCACAAACACAGTAAGATATATAGAGCTTGACTAAATTTAGAGTGTTTCATCGCCCGACACCTGTCAAACATACATATATAGACGCTGCTCTTACAAATTTGAAGTGTGTCTACGTAATAAATGAGGTCATGTTACTTATTGAAAACAATCTCAAATTTCAAGGGATAGTAGCATAAGTAAAAACCGGCAGCAATTCCCTGGTTTATATGTAAAGTGGATCTTGTAGTCCTTGGACACAGACACAGGTTAAAGTTAAACTAGGCAAACCAAAAATGGCAATCTATGCTCTGTACGCTGTCATAAGCAGTATTACTTAAAGAATCTCTCGTCACTTTCTTCTGCAAAATTTCCCCTCCAGTATAGGCTAATATGACTTGTATGTTATCCTGACAAATCAATGATAATGAGGCAGTACTATATTAAATCACAAAAAACTAATGCATTTCAAATCTACTAACTAATTCTGTTCTTGTTGATCTGGATTTCTGGTATAAAATCCTTCCCCAAAGTGATGCTTTCCATATATGATCAGAAACACTTAATTAGTACTAGCACCACCAGCATGCAGCAGAACTCTCTCTCATGAAAATGTGGTTTGTTAAGAAAATTATCTTCCTCCAGATTCTAGGGTTCTTTACCTTTTTTGGTATTCATTCTGAAACTCTGGATCATTACAATTTTGTTGTAAGTCCCACAACATCATACTAATATACTCTTTCTTTAATACATCCATAAGAAGTTCATTAACATTACAGATGGCACACGGTTAGCGATGTTTCAATTTTATTATTATCTTATTTTCTTAGATGGTAGCTAATTAATTTAATGGTAAATGATACAAGTGATGGCTGATGAGATGAATCTTGCAGGTGAAAGAAGCCCAATATACAAGACTCTGCTGCACGACAAGCATATTGACTGTGAATGGAAAATTTCCAGGGCCAATTCTTAGTGCTCACAAGGGTGAAACAGTCTATGTCAATGTCTATAACAAGGGAAGATATAACATCACTTTACATTGGTATTGATTTGTTATAATATCAGGAGTTTTGGAGTCAATAGGAAAAAAGATTTAAAAAAAGTTTTAGTGCTTAATTGTAATTAACTTTTTGGCAGGCATGGAGTGAAGCAGCCAAGGAATCCATGGTCAGATGGCCCCGAATACATCACTCAGTGACCCATCAAACCTGGAGGAAAATACAAGCAGAAGGTGATTTTCTCTACAGAGGAAGGAACCTGGTGGCATGCTCACGGTGACTGGTTAAGAGCCACAGTCCATGGGGCTATCATTGTCTATCCTCATAAGAATAGTACCTACCCTTTTCCCAAACCTAATGCAGAGATCCATGGGGCTATTTGGTATGGATGTCTTTACAGTTTTACAGTCTTTACAGATGTTAGCTAATTAATTTAATGGTAAATGATAAGAAAAAAGAAAAAGAGTAAAACTTCATTCATTGATTTCTTTTGTATGAAGGAGAATGGTGGAAGAATGATGTCAAGAAGGTCTACACTGAGTTTATTAAAACTGGAGGACCCCCAAATAATTCTGATGCTATAACTATAAATGGTCAACCAGGAGATCTTTATCCTTGCTCAAAATCAGGTGGGAATCAAAATTTCATAGTAATGATTGTACTAAAGCCAGCTATTCTTTTTTCCCCAAATGTGTGCATATATGGTGAGGCTAGGTACCTATCACTAGAGTTTTCTTTAATTTTCAGAAACATTCAAGTTGAATGTAGATGAAGGCAAGGCTTACCTTCTCCGCTTTGTTAATGCTGCAATGAACCTTATTCTCTTTTTCTCCATTTCAAATCACAAGCTCACGATTGTCGGTGCAGATGGCAGCTACACGAAGCCACTGAAAAGAGATTACATCTCTATATCACCAGGACAAACAATTGATGCATTGTTGTATGCCAATCAAAAGCCTAATCACTACTATATGGCTGCAAGGGCATATCCAAGTGCAGCTGCTATTGCCTTTGATAACACCACAGCCACAGCCATTGTGCAGTACAGTGGGAATTATGCCCCAAGTTCATTTCCTTCATTACCTTATCTTCCTTGCTATGATGACACAGAGGCAGCTTTTCGCTTCTTCCGTAGCATAAGGGGCTTACCTGAGAAATTCCCCCACAAAATCCCATTAGATATCACCACTCACATGTTGATCACCCTTTCTGTTAAAACCTTTCCATGCCTGAAAGGCCATCCATGCGAGGGACCAAACGGAACCCGTTTAGCTTCTGGCATGAACAACATAAGTTTTGAAACACCAAGCACTGACATATTGGAAGCCCATTACTATCACATCAATGGGCTGTTTGGCAAGGGACTTTTAACTTCACTGGAGTGTATTTGCCGCTAAATCTGGACATATCAAAGCAAGGAACTGAGGTTAAGGTTCTGAACTATGGTTCAACTGTGGAACTTGTTTTCCAAGGACAAACAATTGGCAGCAGTGATAGACCATCCTATGCATCTCCATGGATACAATTTCCAAGTAGTTGGATATGGGTTTGGGAATTTCAACGAACATAAGTACCACATGAATTTCAATCTCATTGATCCTCCTCCTTCGAATACAGTGACTCTTCCAAGGAATGGCTGGGCTGCCATTAAGTTCAAGGCTAACAACCCAGGTACAATTTTAACTGAAGTTCAGAACTATTTGTTGCCTAAAATTTACAAATGATAGGAGTATGGTTCCTGTACTGCCATCTAGACCGCCACCTCTCATGGCGGATGAAGACGTGTTCATTGTGAAGAATGGGAAAGGCTCAGATGAAATATTGCCGCCTCCACCACCAGACATGCCCCCGTGTTCAAGCATATTTCAGACTTACCCTTTGTGGAAAATATGATCAGAACAGATAGAGTTGTTTTCCTTTGTGCTTGAGGAAGATGGCATGTTTTTGGAATTGGAATAAAATGAAGTTCTACCTACTGCTCTCTTTAACTCAGTATATGCTCAAAGAAAAAAAAAATCGTTACTCATTTTCTTTTGTAAGTTAATATATGTGGGTTAATCATTAACTGGGTGGGTGGCTTTGATGGGTTTTTCATAATTTCATTATTATCCTCATGCATATTTTCTTTTAATAAAAAAGTGAAAGATAAAATAGTAAATAAAAGAAAAAGAACTTGATCCATCCCAAACCCTTCAGTTTAAGGGGTTTGAAAATTAGAGTGTAGTGCAATCCATCCAATATATCCCACTCCACCCGATTACTTTTTAAAATCCAAATAATAATTAATTTGGATACCAAACCCATCTCACCCCATCCTTTCCAAACTAAAGAAGTGCAACAAAATTATATAAAAACATGTCAAGCATAATCCAAAACTATTATTTAGGCTTAAATATTAAACGTTTACTTCCTATAATTTATTTTATAGAGAAATATATTCATCTAATTTCAATTACAACAAATTTGTCCCTTTAATTAATTAATTTAAATAATATTTTAATCCCTTTTAATTAATCAGAGGGATTAATTTTTAGACGAAAATTATTTCAAAAAATAATAATTCACGTTGGATTCAAATCCATTTGTGTGACTTAATTTATTAAATTTAGCTATTTTAATTACTTTACTTTAATAATTATAATAATATTATTTTAATCAATAATAAAAGAACTAAATTCTTCTATTAAAGAAATTATAGGACAGTTATAATGAAAATAATTATAGATGAACTCATTTGAATTTGAATAATTTAAAAGAACTAAAAATACAATTAATTCTGTTATTTTTCCACTTATATATTTTATACTTTACGTTTTCATCATTGATTTACAAAATAAATGATTAGTTAATAATAAATTATTAGATATAAAAAAAAACCAACGTATGAATATCTGAAAGAAATAGAAATATAAAAATAACATCAAGGCTTAGATAAATATCAATTATGAATGTTTTCAAAACTTTCCATTTTCACTTTTTTCATACTTCAAAACCGTGGAGGATACGATAAGATAGTACAATTAAGTAGTACTAAAAAGGAATATATATATATATATATATATATATATATATATATATATATAACTAAATATCATTATGTGTCTGTTGAAGAGAACATTCTATATATATGTCAAAAGAAAAGAGTACTGATGAATGTAGAGGGGACGACGACTATGTTAACAAAATCATATCAGACCGACCAATTCAATCAAAAAATTGATGAATTGATTGACTCCCCAATTTAATTGAACCTCACAAACTGGAGAGTCTAAGAATTGGCCGGTTGACGAGCCAATTCAAAGCTAAATCGGCCCCCAAATAAATTTGGAGGAAAAAGTACCTGCTGGGATTTGAACCCCACCAGGCTTGGTGGTCTTATTATACAATGTGCAAGAATGTGTATATATATATATATATAATACTCTTAAAATTTAGTAATTTTTATTTATGTATAGATTATTAAAAAAAATAAATGAGTAGAGATGTAATTAAAAAATTAAAAAATTTTAAGGATAAAAATAAAAACTTATTAATATTTTTGGGGTCAAATTGTAATTTATAAAATTTAGGGGTCAAAAAATAAATAATAAAATTTATAACTACTTCTTCCAACAATTAGTAAATTGTTAATTGGTCCCTCCATTATTATTTTTTTAAAAAAAAGAGGAGACAGAAAAAGTTTCGAAAAAATAAATAGTGAGAGTGAATAATATTTTTTCCTCATTTTTTTTTTAGATTTGGTGATCAAAACCATCATAATGATCAAGTTAACTCTAAATGTTCAAGTAATCTATTTCAAATTCCAAGTTGACCAATTACTAGAGCTCGTGCTAAAAGGATTAAAGAGGCTTTCAATGGACTTATTCAAGACACATTATCCAAGCAAATGACTCAAAAACCAGAGCTGAAAACTTGTGAGGGCGTATTGAACATTATCCAGGCTAAATATAGGATTATACAGAGATTTTGGGGCCAAAGTACAATAAATGAAGAGCTAAGTCCTTAGAGCACACAATAGTTGACTTATTGGACCTTAATTATGCTGATTGGAGAAAAATATGTTGATTTAGTGTCTTATAATGTACATGAGCAAAATTTTAGACTTTATAGGCTCCTTAGTCAAATCTGCCCATGTGCATTAATTGCATTTGTTTCAAACTTTGAATTTTTAGGGTTAGGAGGCTCCTTAGTCAATTCACTACATGTGCATTAGGTGTTGTCATAATTGCTGATTTCCTTGACTAGAAATTAGCATTTTCTATTTATATTGTAACCTTTTATTGTTGTAAAAACTTTGGTCATTGAATTTAAATCATATTTTTCTAAAAAACACCAGATTGGAGAGAGTTCTTCTCTAGGGTTCTTCATAGAACTAACAGGCTTATCAAGGCTTGATCAACCTTGTGGTGTCTTTGATACTGGGGGTCCTTGTTCTCTCTTATTCAAGGGTTCTTAGTAGATCAACCAGACCTATTTGGACTTTCTTGGGGTGTATATATCATTGCATTGGCTGTGGGTTCTAAGATATAGATCCTCTTGGGTTTGCATTGCCGTGTTTGGCTGCGGGTTCTACGATATTCCCTTTTGGGTTCGCACCATCTTGATATCAGAGCTCGGCTCCCTATCAGGTCATATCTTTTGTTCTTGTATTTCTCATCTTCTGATTGTATTTTCTGTTCTTTCTTGTGTTTGTTCATCTTTGTGTGTCTCTGTTCGTTCCCTACATTGTTCATCTCTGTTCGACACGTTTCCCTTTGAGTTCTTCGGCGATTCATATGTCATTTTCATAGTTTAGAATCTCATCTTTTTGCTCGTTTTGGAATCACTGTAATACGAAATTTCTGCCGTGAGTTATAGTCGTTCTTATCCAGATATGATGTTCCTAGATTTTCCAGAGCGAACTACTTATTTGTGTTTCTTAGTGTGATTATTATTCTCTTATTCAAATATCTGCAAAAAAAAAGAGGAGGCAAAAAAAATCAATTAAAAAAAAGAATTAAAAAAATGAAAAAAAGGGAACAAAAGAAAGTATGATTCTACTGAAATCTTGTTGGGATTTGTTTTATTTTGATTTTTGCTTCAAAATTCTTAATATCGCATTCTAGAAATTTATTTTTTCTTTGATCCAGATTTGTTTTCTTATCCCCAAGTGTCTAACTGACTCTACAAGTTTTGGTATAACCTTGTGTTGGTTAGTTACTTTAAAGAACCTATTGAAAGAACTAATAGAGGAAAAAGGGAAGAGTGACACATATTGTGAAAAAGCCTATAAGGAGTGAAACACAAGTGTAGAGTGACATTCTTGAGTGCAAAAACGTAAGGAAATCTGTGAGGATCTTTTATTTTCACTAACCAATTTTTCTTGCAGCTTAAAAAAAGTCTAACAAGGAGGAGTCAACCAGCGGTGGAAACTCACCAAACATGGAGCTTGTCATAAAAGCCATGCAACAACAGTTTGAGCGCTTTAATGTGGTGTTTGGAGATATAAGAGATAGGTTGGATAGGCAAGACACTAGGATCACCAATTTACAAAGGAGACAACCTAATAGGAGTCCTAATCCTAGAAGAGTTGTTCATCCTGAAGCTGAGTTTAAAGTTGAAGTACGGAGTGAGGATGATGATGGTTATGAATCTGAAGTTGGTGTAAGAAGAAATAGGCATACTAGAATTAGACCATAAATGTATCATGGGAGAAATATTCCTAGAGAAGGAAGGCAGGTAGATGGAGACCTAGGAAGTATTAAAATAAAAATACTATCTTTCCAAGATAGAAATTATCCTAAAGCCTACTTGGAGTAGGAAAAAAAGGTTGAACTGATTTTTGAATGTCATAATTATTCTAAAATGAAGAAGGTGAAGTTGGTTGTGATAGAGCTCACTGATTAAGCAATTATTTGGTAGGATAAGCTCGGTTTAAATAGGAGGAGAAATGGTGAGCATCCAATAGAAACTTGGGCAGAAATGAAGGATGTAATGAGGATGAGATTTGTACCTAGCCATTACTACCTCTACCAGAAGTTGCAGACTCTTACACAAGGACCCAAGAGTGTAGAGGAGTATTACAAAGAAATGGAGGTTGCTATGATAAGGGCTAATGTCAAGGAGGATAGGGAGGCTACAATGGCTCGTTTCTTGAATGGGTTGAATAAAGACATTGCCAACATAGTAGAACTGCAGCATTATGTGGAGTTGGAGGATATGTTACATGTGGCAATTAAGGTGGAAAAACAACTCAAGCGCAAATGTGCCTTAAGATTTAATTCTAGCTCTAATTCTCCAATGAAATAGAGTTAGAAGAAGGAAGAAAAAGATGTTCGAAAAGAGATTTTTTCAACTAAGG
The DNA here is from genome assembly GCA_037074535.1 of Gleditsia sinensis. Lineage (NCBI taxonomy): Eukaryota > Viridiplantae > Streptophyta > Magnoliopsida > Fabales > Fabaceae > Gleditsia > Gleditsia sinensis. Next base: position 67,467,273 of record CM073463.1, on the reverse strand, counting down.
ACAAAGGTAAATCTGAACCTCAAACTTCTAGATATAAAGATACAAAATGTTTCAAGTGTTTGGGTACAGGTCATATAGCTTCAAAATGCCTCAACAAAAGAGTCATGATTATGAGGGATAATGAAGTGGTGACTAAAAGTGAGAGTGAAGATTCCATACCTTCACTTGAAGATGCTAGTGATGATGGGCTTGAGTATGTAGTGGAAGGAGAAGCACTTGTCACTAGGCGTACCTTGAATGCTCAAGCTAAGGAAGATGATGTGGAACAACAAAGGAAAAATATTTTTCACACTCGCTGTCTTATCAACAATAAGGTATGCAACATGATTATTGATGGGGGGAGTTGCACTAATGTTGCTAGCATTACACTGGTTGAGAAATTAGATTTTCCAATCATTCCACACCAGAAGCCATACAAACTTTAATGGTTAAATGATTATGGAGAAATCAAGGTTAATAAGGAAGTTCTAGTTTCATTCTCAATTAAAAAGTATAGTGATAAGGTGCTATGTGATGTTGTTCCTATGCATGCTGGTCATATACTTCTTGAGAGGCCATGGGAGTTTGATCGTAAGGCTGTCAAGGATGGATTTACAAATAGATACTCATTTGTTAAGAATGATCAAACAATTACTCTTGCTCCATTAACACCTAAGCAAGTGTATGAAGATCAACTTAAGATGAAAAATGAGAATGATTCGAAAAATGAGAAAAAAGAAAGTTTAAAAAAAGAAAAGAGAATGGAGAGAAAAGAAAATGCAAGAGTGAGCTTTTATGCTAAGGATAGCGAAGTGAGGAGTGCTTTTCTAGTTAAACAACATTTGCTCGTACTTATATATAAGGAGGGTTATTTTAACACTAATGAACTTAACTCTTCGTTTCCCAGTGTTGTTGGGTCTTTGTTGCAGGAATTCCAAGATGTGCTGCCGGAAGAAATTCCTCCAGGGCTACCACCTATTAGAGGAATTGAGCATCAAATTGACTTTATTCCAGGAGCAACAATTCTTAATCGCCTAGCCTATAGGACAAATCCAGAGGAAACGAAGGAGCTTCAAAGGCAAGTTGAAGAGCTTATGGCCAAGGGCTATGTGAGAGAAAGTTTGAGTCCTTGTGTAGTTCCAGTACTTCTCGTGCCAAAGAAAGATGGATCATGGAGGATGTGCATTGATTGCAGGGCCGTAAACAACATAATGGTAAAATATCGCCATCCTATCCCTAGATTGGATGATATGCTTGATGAATTGCATAGGTATAGTATCTTTTCTAAAATTGATTTAAAATCTGGATACCATCAAATTCGGATGAGGGAAGGTGATGAGTGGAAAACTGCTTTCAAAACAAAGCATGGATTGTATGAATGGTTAGTCATGTCATTTGGACTAACTAATGCAGCTAGCACTTTCATGAGATTAATGAATCTTGTTTTTCATGCATACATTGGAAAATTTGTTTTGGTTTATTTTGATGATATTCTAATTTATAGCAAGGATTTAAATGAACATTTGAATCATCTGCGTTGTGTGCTTGATGTGTTGAGAAAGGAAAGATTGTATGCTAATCTACAGAAGTGTAGTTTTTGCATGGACAAAGTTGTGTTTCTTGGCTTTGTCATAAGTGCTCAGGGAATAGAAGTTGATGAAGAAAAGGTCAAGGCTATCAAAGAGCGGCCAACACCTAGATTAGTCACTGAGGTAAGAAGTTTTCACGGTTTAACTAGTTTTTACCGTCGTTTTGTGAAAGATTTTAGCACACTTGCTGCACCACTCACTGAAGTGGTAAAGAAATCTGTGGGATTTAAGTGGAAAAAAGCACAAGATGATGCATTCAATGTTTTAAAGGAAAGGTTATGTTCTGCACCTGTTTTGACATTACCTAAATTTTCTATAGCCTTTGAAATTGAGTGTGATCCATCCAGAGTTGGTATAGGGGATGTTTAAAGGCAGGAAAGGAGGCCAATTGCTTATTTTAGTGAAAAACTAAATGGTGCTGCCTTGAATTATCCAACTTATGACAAGGAGCTTTATGCACTTGTGAGAGCACTAGAGACATGGCAACACTACCTCTGGCCTAAAGAGTTTGTCATCCATACAGATCATTTATCTCTGAAACATCTCAAAAGTCAAGGTAAGTTGAATAAGCGTCATGCAAGGTGGCTGGAATTCATTGAGACATTTCCATATGTCATCAAATACAAACAAGGTAAAGAGAATGTGGTTGCAGATGCATTATCTAGGAGGTATGTTCTTCTTACTTCTCTGAATGCAAGATTGCTTGGGTTTGAGTATATCAAGGATTTGTACGCAAATGATGATGAATTTGCTGAAGTATTTCTTGCATGTGAAAAAGTGGATTCGATAAGTTTTATAGAGTTGATGGTTATCTATTTAAGGAGAATAAGTTATGTGTGCCTCAATGCTATTTGCATGAATTACTTGTGAGGGAAGCTCATGGGGGAGGCTTAATGGGACATTTTGGTGTGAGAAAGACTTTAGATGTATTGCATGAATATTTCTTTTGGCCTAGAATGAAACGTGATGTTAAATGAATTTTTGAAAGATGCATTACATGTAAGAAAGCTAAATTTCGAGTCTTACCACACGGTTTGTACACACCTTGACCAGTGCCTAGCAAACCTTGGGTGGATATCTCCATGGACTTTGTTTTGGGATTACCTAGGTCAAAGAGGGGTTTGGATTCAATATTTTTGGTCGTTAACCAATTTTCCAAAATTGATGATGCTACTCACATCGTTGATTTATTCTTTAAGGAAATTGTGAGACTTCATGGTGTTCCTAAAAGCATTGTTTCGGATAGGGATACAAAATTTCTTAGTCTCTTTTGGAGAGTTTTGTGGGGCAGGCTTGGTACTAAATTGTTGTTCTCTACAGCTTATCATCCACAAATAGATGGTCAAACTGAAGTTTTTAATAGAGTTTTAACTCAATTGCTTCGAACTGTGATTCAAAGGAATTTGAAAAATTGGGAAAATTGTTTGTCATTCATTGAATTTGCATATAATAGAAGTGTACATTCAACTACTGAATATTCTCCTTTTGAAATTGTTTATAGTTTTAATCCATTAACTCCTTTAGATTTAATCCCATTGTCGATTGATGAAAGAGTTAACCTCGATGGCCACAAGAAAGCTGAGCTGGTGAAGCAAATTCATGAACGTGTCAAGTAGCAAATCGAGAAGAAAAATGAACAATATGAAAACAAGGCCAACAAAGGAAGAAGGCGTGTTACTTTTGAGCTTGGAGATTGGGTATGGGTGCATATAAGGAAGGAAAGGTTTCCTACTCAAAGGAAATCAAGCTGGCTCCAAGAGGAGATGGTCCATTCCAAGTTCTCGAGTGAATCAATGATAATGCATACAAAATTGATCTACCAGGTGAGTATAGTATTAGTGCCACTTTTAATGTTGCTGATCTTTCTCCTTTTGATGTAGGTGAAGATTCGAGGACGAATTTTTTTGAGGAAGGAGGAGATTATGAGAACCATCATAATGATCAAGTTAGCTCTAAATGTTCAAGTGATACATTCCAAATTCCAAGTGGACCAATTACTAGAGCTCGTGCTAAAAGGATTAAAGAGGCTTTCAATGGACTTGTTCAAGACACCTTATCTAAGCAAATGAATCAAGAACTGGAGTTGAAAACTTGTGACGGCGTACTGAACATTATCCAGGCTGAATATGAGATTATACAGAGCTTTTGGGGCCAAAGTACAATAAATGAAAAGCTAAGTCCTTAAAGCACACAATAGTTGACTTATTAGACCTTAATTATGCTTATTGGAGAAAAATATGTTGATTTAGTGTCTCATAATGTACATGAGCGAAATTTTAGACTTTATAGACTCCTTAGTCAAATATGCCCAAGTGCATTAATTGCATTTGTTTCAAACTTTGAATTTTTAGGGTTAGGAGGCTCCTTAGTCAATCCACTACATGTGCATTAGGTGTTGTCATAATTGCTGATTTCCTTGACTAGAAATCAGCCTTTTCAATTTATATTGTAACCTTTTATTGTTGTAAAAACTTTGGTCATTGAATTCAAATCACATTTTTCTGGAAACACCAGATTGGAGAGAGTTCTTCTTTAAGGTTCTTCATAGAACTAACAGACTTATCAAGGCTTGATCAACCTTGTGTTGTTTTTGATACTGGGGGTCCTTGTTCTCTCTTGTTCAAGGGTTCTTAGTTGATCAACCAGACCTATTTGGGCTTTCTTGGGGTGTATATATCATTGCATTGGCTGTGGGTTCTAAGGTATAGATCCTCTTGGGTTCGCATTGCCGTGTTTAGTTGCGGGTTCTACGATCTTCCCTTGTGGGTTCGCACCATTTGGTGTATCTCTGAGCCTCCAATCTTAAAACTAAGGGTACCACTGGATCGAGGATGAAAAGTACTACGATATTGGCCAAATAATTTTTTAAATCAGCCACTGAATTGCCGCAGATCGGAAGTAGAAAATCTTAAAAAAAGATAAATTCTGAAACTCCTACTTAAAGTCTTCAAATTGAAAATCTGACGCCGTAGATGGATTCAAGAGATAGATAAACATCAGGATATGAAATTTTTCAGCCATCTAACAACTTTTTGTGTGTCGTGAATAGTAAATCCCGCTGGTATGAATAGTAATTTCTAACAGTGAATAGTATTTTTCGATCGTGAATAGTATCCAACAGTTGACCAGTATTGACCAAGCTCCCATAGGCCAAATTTTGTGATTTTGAAGTTCTTTTTTAGGTTTTTGAATATTTTGAACATATTTTTTAGGTCTATTTAGTCAAATGTGGATTGAAAATATGCATTTTAGGGCTGTCCAACCTGGGGCCTTACCCTGTGAGTAGATGATTCTTTCTATAACTTTCCCTATACTATTCTTGATCTTTAAACGTGTATTTGTTTATATTTATAAGATACTTACACTTTTAAATGTTTCTGAAATGTATCAAAATTATCTGAATTGCTTACAATTTGAAATATAGTTCGAAAAGAGTATAGTTTTGAAAATGGATTTCTGAACTCATGGTATATTTGATTTCACATGTATATCTTATTAAATGATAAAGTGAATATTTATGCATATGGCATTAATTTATAAAATTATATGATTGTGTCGAGAAATAGCATGTATATGTGATAAATCCTGATTGAAAAATTTATGACAGATGAGCTATATTGAGACTGAAATTATGTATTATACTGAAAACTTAGTTTTGAATGATATGAAATATGTGCTTAAGATAATTTTTGTGGAGGAAACCTATTAGAAACACTGTTTACTAACAGCAGGTGATGTTAACCCTGGTGCACTTTAATACCTCAGCTAGCAAGGGTGGCAACCTTCGTGTGAGGGCCAAAACACGGGATATGATATGTGATGGAGAGCGGGATGTCTCCTATATGGGAGAGATGCCAGTTATATGAGATGTGATTTGTCTTCCCTTGCTTTATGCTTGGAAAATTTCCTATATTAGAATCCCTTCGCGTGTCCTCTTGAATGGTGGTAGGACAAACCTTAGCTGAGATGCTAAGTATAGGCAAATCCTATGTAATAACCCAAACCTTTGAAGGTTAAATACAAATCATTTGAAACAAAGAAAGTTGAGAACAATGTAAAATTTTAGAGTGTTTTTGACTCTTTTTCTGACCTATCTTCACTTATATAAGCATAAATCTCTCATATGAAATCCAAATTAATTGATTCCAATTTCTGTTGAACGATAAGACATATATCTAAAACTTTTATGTTGGGCACTTTTGCTAATTCCATGTATATTATAGTGCTAAGAGGCAAAAACCGAAGCACAGTGTGGTCTGGACCTTTGCTCACTATTTTATATATAACCCCTTTATATGAACTCCAACTTAGGTGATTCAAGTGGCTAAAGAACGCTAAGAGAAAGGGCTACAACTTTCTTGTTGGATGTTTTGTCCAATTCGGCCAAAATCATGATGCACTGTAGCCACGAAGCATGGCCGTGCTCCAGGACACGGCCAGGCCGTGCTTCTGGCTGGTTTTTTCATATGTCCGCGGCATTCCCTCCCTTCTCCCTCATTCTGCCATTCTGCCTCCCCCTCTCTCTCTCTAAAATATTTTTTCTGCCTTCTCTCTAAGATATCTCATCATCCGGACGTCCGATTTGAGCAAGCAAGGTACCGTTGGACTCGTGGGAAGGAGAGCTAGAAACCCCACCGATCAGTTTCGCCGAAAAACTGTCGGTGTGAATAGTGTTTCTGGCGAGTGAATAGTGTTTTCCGGCATGAATAGTGACGTTTAGGATTTATCTAATTTTTATGTTATGTCTATGTTTTCTAGGTTGTTGAACCATCACGTGGTGAAATTCTCGTTGTTGGACTCCTAGTAAGGTGAGTGGGTTTTTCATACTATAGCGCGTATTTTAAGAATTTGATTTATAACTCTCTCGTTTGATTTTAACTAGTTGGAATGTATGTTAAATTGTTTTACCGCTTTGAAAACCAATATGTTCCAACCATGTTAGAAATTATAAATTTCAATCCTAGTTGAACCCTAGGTATGCAGGGCAAGCATCTAGACTGATAATTCTCCATTTGAACTAGATTTATAGAAATGCGAACTTAGTCATAGAAATGAACTAAGTTAGCTATGAAATGATTTGATGCATGATGAGCATTTATGTGACATCTACGGACGATCTATGTTTAAAAGGGGAAGTTTATGATTATAAAGGTCTCCATGGGAATTCATGGATGAGATATATTTTAGAACGGAATTTTATGCATGAAAAGAGCTAGATGGAGAATTATAGCTTTATTGTAAAGTTATTGAAATGTTTTACTTTAAACTCTTTAAATAGCATATTTCAAATGTTTTCTATTGGAGGGACCCTTTTAGATCACTGTTAGCTAGCCGCAGGTAGTGCTAGCCCTGGTGCACCATGATCATGTTAAGGCTTCGGCCTAGGATACTATGACAGGCATATGACTGCCTAAGACACAGGGATTTAGGGTGGACTTATGTCTACGCCTACAGTGATTGCCATACCCATTGCTATGTGCTTGGGGAATTTTAGGGTGGACTTATGTCTACGCCTACAGTGATTGCCATACCCATTGCTATGTGCTTGGGGAAATTTAGGGTGGACTTATGTCTACGCCTACAGTGATTACCCTACCCTTGCTGTGTGCTTGGGGGAGATGATAGATCTGTTAGGAACGACCTCCAATAAACTAGTGCATTTTTCTTAAAGATTAAATATTTCTAAAATACCTCATTCATCATTGTTATTGCATAAATATCTTCATTTATTACTTATCATGCATAATTGATTTGCTTACGGTTATTGATTTAATCCTGTTTTATCTTTTGAACATACATTTGAACTGTTTAGCATTCTTTCAATAAATTATGGTTAAATGTTTAATGTTTTCTATACCTTGATTTTACTTATTTAATTCATTACGAAACACTCGTGCTTAGTTTGCCCTGTTTCTGTTATAGTATGATTTACCCATTCCCTGAGATGTGGTAATCTCACCCCTCTTCTGTTTCCTCCCCACAGATAGTCAAAGAGACTTTGATCCAGCTACAGCTTCGTAGAAGGCTGAATATAGCGTTGGTGAGCCCCAGTTTAGGCAAGGATCTTTTGTAATGATTGTCTAGTTTAGTTTATGTCTAGAGTATCTCCATGAACTTACAGGCAGGATCCTCGCTTCTTACATATTTTGATGTGTTGTTTGGAAAACGGTTTTATATTTTACAACAATGTTGGTATTATGAGGCCTTGGGCCAAGTTGAATCACATGAATATTATGAGACCATGGGCCAAGTTGAATCACAGATGTTGGATTCATGAGATATATATATATATATATATATATATATATATATATATATAAATATATATATATATATATATACAGTATTTTTCTGATATTGGATGTGGCATATGTGGCCAGTTATATTTATTATGTACTCTGGATTGTGTGCTGGATGTTTGTGCATGCTATGTGTTAGGCTTGCGGCTAGGGGGAAACCCTTATGCCGTGCCGGTCATGTGTTCCATCATTTGGGGCCGTGACAGTGTGGTATCTGAGCTTTAGGTTTTCCCTGTGTTCATGGAGTAACGGACCTTTAGGTAGGACTTTGAGTATGGGTATGAATCTGGACATGCTTATACTCACGGTACTGCTAAAGAGGTTCGATAGGATGTTGTCTTTTTTTTCAAGTAAGTCAGTTTATATGTTGGCATGGTTAAGTGACGGTTGGGCTATCTCTGTTTTATAGCGAGATGCGTCTGAAAGAATTTTAGAAATTGAGACAGATACCAAATATGATGGTTTCTGAATGAGACATCATGATGGTTTCTGAATGTGACATCCGTTGTACCCGGTTGTCTAGATATGGTAGCTTGTGATGTGATATTGAGAATGAATTTGTTGGCATTATGTCATGTCATTTTGAAATGTCACTAGAAGGTGATTAAATTCAATATTCTTGGAGAATTTTCTCTCTTGATACAAAGAAATCTTAGTGAGATACCTAGTAACCTAGTCTCTGGTTTAGCAGTTCATAAGTGATTACAAAAAGTTGCCAAGGATAGTTGGCAGTGGTGAGAGATGCTGATATAAAGTATACCACTGTAAATCAAGTTCCAGTGATCAGAGAATTTTCTGATATAATTCCTGAGGAATTGCCAGAATTACCCCGAAATAATAAATAGAATTTAGTATTGATTTATGTCCTAGCTGGCATCTATATTTCCATATAGAATGGCACCCACTGAACTTAAAGAACTGAAAAAGAAGTAGTTACAAGACATGTTAGACAAGGGATTTAAAAGCCCTAGAACTTTTACTTGAAGTGCTCTAGTTCTATTTGTGAAAAAGAAAGATGGATCACTATGACTTTACATAGATTATAGACAATTGAATAAAGTGACAATGTGGAATAAATACTCATTACCTCATATAGATGATATGTTTGACTAGCTACAAGGTGCTCAACATTTTAAAAAAAAAATTGTTTCTCCTTTGACGAGGTTGACAAAGGAAGCAATAAAATTTGACTAGTAAAATGAATGTGAAAAAAATTGCTAGAAACTAAGAAATGTTAGATTACGGCGCCAGTACTATCTACTTCTTTAGGCACTGAAGGATATACGGTATGTTGTGATACATAGAGAATGGGATTAAGGTATATGTTGATGCAATATGGTCGAGTCATTGCATATGTATCTAGACAGCTTAAGCCACATGAGCAAAAAAATTGTCAAACTTATGATTTGGAAATAACAGCAGTAGTTTTACTCTCAAAGTTTGGAGGCATTATCTGTATGGTGATACATGTAAAATTCATACAGTTTCAATCATCTTTAGTTGAGTAGGTGAAAAAGGCACAGGACGATGATGCCTATTTATGTAAGAAAATTTAAGAGGTCAAGAATGGCAGTGATATTGAATTTAATGTAGACTCTAAAGGAATTCTGAGTTTGGGCAAGCGATTGTGTGTATTTAATAAAGAAGAACTTAAGGAAGAAATTTTAGAGAAAGCCCATAGATCCATATATACAATTCATCCTGAGGTAACTAAAATGTATAAAGATCTAAAAAAAATTCATTGGTGGGACAGTATGAAGAAAGATATAGTTGATTTTGTATCTCAATGATTAACTTGTCAACAGGTAAAAGTAGAACATCAAAGACTTGTAAGATTACAATATCAGATAGAGATACCTGAATAAAAATGGGTGATTATTGATAGGTTTAAATTTGTCTTTGAATAAGATAGTAAGACTTCATAAGGTATTGATATCGATTATATCTGATCGAGAACTATAGTTCACAGATTGTTTTTAGAGAGTATTTTAAGAAGTTTTGTGCAGAAGTTTTACATAAAATACTGTAAGTTTTCTAATAGGTGAGTGAGTAAATGACTATTTCGTTTGTCAAGATTGTGACTTGGGTGATGTTTGATATTTGGATAGTATGTCATGAAAATATATGAATGTGTGAAAAGTGAATTGAAATGGATAAGTGGCAGACATGATATGAATAGTGAAAGTAATATATGTTAGGATTGCTTAAGGATTGGATAGTGGTGGAAAAATGTTATAAGAGGAGGATGTGAACATATTGGGTTTACTAGAAGATAGATAAGACAAAAGTAGGAAATTTGTGATTTCAATTGGTTAAAAGTGACTAATGAATGAAATCTTAGAAGAATATAACTTAAAATAGTGAGTTTAGACACCGAACTATATAACGATTTTTAGATGCAAGGAATAGAAAAAAAAATGATGGCCTTATGGTTCTTTGAGGAATGTAATAAAGTGAATTAGTGGTACTAAAGTTCTTGAGGGATAAAATATAGAAAGTAGGATTTAAATTGATCTTTGAATTATTAATTTGGAAATATGGAGAATATTCTGAGAATCATGTCCGAAAATAATGTAAGAAAGCAAGATATTTGTGTTAAAGGTTTATACTATGCTAAATCGAATTTAGTATTTAAGATGTGAATTATGTTGAGATTGAAAATTCACGTATGAATAATTGTTGAGAAAAGAGATTTCAGAAGAAGCCATAGATTGTGAATATGGATTACCCGAGGTAATAAGGATATACTGAGATAAAAAAAATTGTACTAGTATAATGGTAAAAAGAAGATACAAGTGAAATTTTTTTATTAGCGGGTATGTTGGTAAGTACGAATTGAATATATTATCTCAAGAGAGTTATTCAGGAAGTTTAAAGATCTTTATTAGATAATAGTATGACTGATACTAAATTTAAATAATGTGTTTATACATTAGAAGTTATGCTTTAAATATCTTTATATTATTGTGGTGAAAGTTTGAAGAAATTAATTGTCCTTAGTTGAACTTGCCCATAATGGCATCATTTGAAGTTTTACATGAACATCATAGGTTTCTTAATATGTGAGTGAATTGAGAAAAGTTAAACTTTGGAAATCTAATTTGGAATAACATGCAATAGATAGCATATGAATTATCTAAATTGATGATGCTAGTTTGGAGAGCATGTTTCAAGCATATGTTTTTGAGATAGGTAGGAGATTTCTTTACAGAATTTGTCTATAATAAAATGATATTAGAAGATGTAAGCCTTATGTAAGAGGTGTTAAAAATGTTATATTAAATGACTCAGTGGAGTTAGATTTATTATAAGATGTTATTGATTAAGTGAATTTGATTAAAAAAAATACTGGAAATTCAATACAAGTCAAAAGTTTATAAGGACTATGAATGTTGAGCACGAGAAAGTATTAGTTGGCGACTATATATATATTCTTAAAGGACTCACCCATAGAAGAGGTAATGAGGTTTTGAAAGAAAGAGAAGTTACCCTCTCGGTATATAGAATTATTTGAATTCCTGATAGGATCGGTTCAGTGGCTTATTGTTTGGTTTTACCACCTGTATTGGATAATGTTTATCCAGTTTTTTCATGTGTCTATACTACGAAAATATTTAGCGGATTCTACACATGTTATACAGTGTCCATAGATTCAGTTACAGAAAGATTTAACCTAAGAGGAATAACCAGTATAGACAGACAAGTAAAGAAGTTACGGTCAAAAGAAATATTTACAGTAAAGGTGATATGAAAAAAAAATTACTCTTTTGAGGAAGCAGATTTTGGAGGAGGCACATCAATCAGCCTATACTATCCACCCAGGAACAAATAAGATGTACAATGATCACAAGGAATTGTATTGGTGGATTGGGATGAAGAAGGATGTAGCAGATTTTGTGGCTCAGTACTTGGTTTGTCAGCAAGAGAAAGCTGAACACCAGAAGCCTGCCAGTTTGCACCAACAGATTGAGATACCGGAGTGAAAGTGGGAAAGGATCACTATGGACTTCGTTATAGGGTTACCAAGGACCCCTAAGGGTTATGACTCAGTATGGGTAATAGTGGATCGAATGACCAAGTCATCCCACTTCTTACCAATGAAGACTACCTTTAGTGCGGCTCGATATACAAGCCTGTCTCTGCGTGAGATCGTCAGATTGCATGGAGTCCCTATATCCATCATATCTGACCGAGGTCCACAATTTATGGCAAGATTTTGGAAAGTTTTTCAAGAAGCTTTGGGGACGAGGTTGGATCTAAGCACCGCTTTTCATCCCCAAACAGATGGCCAGTCAGAACGCACGATTCAAATTCTGGAGGATATGCTTAAAGCATGTATTTTGGACTTTGGTGGCAGTTGGGAAGGATACTTGCCATTAGCTGAGTTTGCATACAACAACAGTTATCAAGCCAGTATTCAGATGACACCCTTTGAAGCTCTTTATGGGAGAAGATGCCGATCTCCCATTGGATGGTTTAAAGTTGGATAAGCCAAGCTGCTAGGGCCAGACTTGGTGCAAGATGCCATAGAGAAGGTCAAGCTGATAAGGGAACAACTTTTAACTGTACAAAGTCGTTAGAAGGTTTATGTGGACTATAGGCGTCGGGAGTTGGAGTTTTCTCTAGGCGATCACGTGTTCCTTAGAGTTTCACCCATGAAGGGAATCATGCGATTTGGTAAGAAAGGGAAGTTAAGCCCGAGGTATATTGGACCCTTTGAAGTTCTGGATAGGGTAGAAACAGTGGCATACAGCCTAGCCCTACCACCTGTCATGAGTGAAGTGCATCCAGTCTTCCATGTCTCGATGTTGAGGAAGTATCTACCCGACCCATCTCATGTGATTCAACCGCAAGAAATCCTTTTGGATGACAAGTTGGCCTACAAAGAGAAACTCGTGGCCATTGTTGATAGACAAGTGAAAAAGTTGAGGTCTAAGGATATCCCTACAGTGAAGGTGATCTGGCAGAATCATTCCAAAGAGGAAGCTACGTGGGAAGTAGAGGACGTCATGAGAGAGAAGTATCCACAGATATTCCAAGAGTAGACTTATGTTTTCATGTTGTTGGTTTTTGTAAAATTCAAGGACCGAATTTTTATAAGGAGGGGAGAATGTAATAACCCAAACCTTTGAAGGTTAAATACAAATCATTTGAAACAAAGAAAGTTGAGAACAATGTAAAATTTTAGAGTGTTTTTGACTCTTTTTCTGACCTATCTTCACTTATATAAGCATAAATCTCTCATATGAAATCCAAATTAATTGATTCTAACTGCTGTTGAACGATAATACATATATCGAAAACTTTTATGTTGGGCACTTTTGCTAATTCTGTGTATATTATAGTGATAAGAGGCAAAAACCGAAGCACAGTGTGGTCTGAACCTTTGCTCACTAGTTTATACATAACTCCTTCATATGAACTCCAATTTAGGTGATTCAAGTGGCTAAAGAAAGCTAAGAGAAAGGGCTACATCTTTCATGTTGGACGTTTTGTCCAATTCGGCCAAAATCATGGTGCACTGTAGCCACGAAGCACGGCCATGCTCCAGGACACGGCCAGGCCGTGCTTCTGGCTGGTTTTTTCATATGTCCGCAGCATTCCCTCCCTTCTCCCTCATTCTGCCATTCTGCCTCCCCCTCTCTCTCTCTAAAATATTTTCTCTCCCTTCTTTCTAAGATATCTCATCATCCGAACGTCCGATTTGAGCAAGCAAGGTACCGTTGGACTCGTGGGAAGGAGAGCTAGAAACCCCACCGATCAGTTTCGCCGGAAAACCCCCGGATTGTCGCCGAAAAATTGCATGAATAGTAACCTCCAAGGTAAATTCCATCCAATCGCGTTTTAGGCTTCGTTTTTACCGAAATTCTTTCCATAGATAGTCTTAGAATTAGTTTCTATGCTAGAATATAGGGTTTTTAGGTTTCGGCGTGAATAGTGTTTCTGGCGAGTGAATAGTGTTTTCTGGCATGAATAGTGACGTTTAGGATTTATCTAATTTTTATGTTATGTCTATGTTTTTTAGGTTGTTGAACCATCACGAGGTGAAATTCTCGTTGTTGGACTCCTAGTAAGGTGAGTGGGTTTTTCATACTATAGCGCGTATTTTAAGAATTTGATTTATAATTCTCTCGTTTGATTTTAACTAGTTGGAATGTATGTTAAATTGTTTTACCGCTTTGAAAACCAATATGTTCCAACCATGTTAGAAATTATAAATTTCAATCCTAGTTGAACCCTAGGTATGCAGGGCAAGCATCTAGACTGATAATTCTCCATTTGAGCTAGATTTATAGAAATGCGAACTTAGTCATAGAAATGAACTAAGTTAGCTATGAAATGATTTGATGCATGATGAGCATTTATGTGACGTCTACGGACGATCTATGTTTAAAAGGGGAAGTTTATGATTATAAAGGTCTCCATGGGAATTCATGGATGAGATATATTTTAGAACGAAATTTTATGCATGAAAAGAGCTAGATGGAGAATTATAGCTTTATTGTAAAGTTATTGAAATGTTTTACTTTAAACTCTTTAAATAGCATATTTCAAATGTTTTCTATTGGAGGGACCCTTTTAGATCACTGTTAGCTAGCCGCAGGTAGTGCTAGCCTTGGTGCACCATGATCATGTTAAGGCTTCGGCCTAGGATACTGTGACAGGCATATGACTGCCTAAGACACAGGGATTTAGGGTGGACTTATGTCTACGCCTACAGTGATTGCCATACCCATTGCTATGTGCTTGAGGAATTTTAGGGTGGACTTATGTCTACGCCTACAGTGATTACCATACCCATTGCTATGTGCTTGGGGAAATTTAGGGTGGACTTATGTCTACGCCTACAGTGATTACCCTACCCTTGCTGTGTGCTTGGGGGAGATGATAGATCTGTTAGGAACGACCTCCAATAAACTAGTGCATTTTTCTTAAAGATTAAATATTTCTAAAATACCTCATTCATCATTGTTATTGCATAAATATCTTCATTTATTACTTATCATGCATAATTGATTTGCTTACGGTTATTGATTTAATCCTGTTTTATCTTTTGAACATACATTTGAACTGTTTAGCATTCTTTCAATAAATTATGGTTAAATGTTTAATGTTTTCTATACCTTGATTTTACTTATTTAATTCATTGCGAAACACTCATGCTTAGTTTGCCCTGTTTCTGTTATAGTATGATTTACCCATTCACTGAGATGTGGTAATCTCACCCCTCTTCTGTTTCCTCCCCACAGATAGTCAAAGAGACTTTGATCCAGCTACAGCTTCGTAGAAGGCTGAATATAGCGTTGGTGAGCCCCAGTTTGGGCAAGGATCTTTTGTAATGATTGTCTAGTTTAGTTTATGTCTAGAATCTCCATGAACTTACAGGCAGGATCCTCGCTTCTTGCATATTTTGATGTGTTGTTTGGAAAACGGTTTTATATTTTACAACAATGTTGGTATTATGAGGCCTTGGGCCAAGTTGAATCACATGAATATTATGAGGCCATAGGCCAAGTTGAATCACAGATGTTGGATTCATGAGATATATATATATATATATATATATATAGATACAGTATTTTTTTGATATTAGATGTGGCATATGTGGCCAGTTATATTTATTATGTACTCTGGATTGTGTGCTGGATGTTTGTGCATGCTATGTGTTAGGCTTGCGGCTAGGGGGAAACCCTTATGCCGTGCCGATCATGTGTTCCATCATTTGGGGCCGTGACATCCTACACCAACAAAGTACGGAAGGGATTGAACTCTGATATGGTAGTTTTGATATGGGATCCTCCTAATATTTTTATAAGAAATGTTCCTAATGCATATCAATGTTTGAATAATGATCATAATATATCATATATAGTTACAGATATCTGAATGTAATTTGAACTGAGAATATTTAAAAATATGGGTCCCTTATGGATGTACTTCTGAACCGTAATTTCTGATGTGATAAATTTTAATAAATGAGTACATTCATATATTGATCTGAGAGGTTATAGGAGGTGTTATCTACTCACTGTGTTGTCAAACTCACTACACGATATTTCCACATTTTTTAAATAAATATACAGAGGTTGGCACTACAGTTACGTGATCAACTAGGTATCATATTCTCTGGGTGAGCCTACGTTGCTTTCAAAGCTTGAAATGTTTAAAATGTTATGTCATTGTAATATAGAGTATGCTCTGAACGCCACAGGCAGGATTCCTGCTTTTGTTGTAATATTGATTAGTGAAGATTCGGCATGTATAATTGGCTATACTGAAAACTTGTAAACATATGATATTTTTCATGATATGTGATATTGTGAAGCCGTATGCAAATAAATAAGTGGTAAAGTTTTCTATTAGTTGGGTTATTCGCGTTCCATTAAATTGGGGCGTGACAAGTTGGTATTAGAGCAATAAGTTTCCTTATGGCTATTAGAGTAAAGGATTCTATAGTAAGACTTTGAGTATGGGTATGTTATCGCAGAAATATTTATACTGACAGTGCTACTGTAGAATTCTATAGGGTGTCATTCTCTTCTTTCTTCTGACTCTTATCTTAGGTATGCGATGTTTAAGCATTGATAAGTATGTCCTAGACAATGCCTCTTAAGTGTGGACTACCGGTTCACCTTTTGAACTCATTTTGATGAATAATGATAAAGAGAACCCTTTTGAGTCTTGGGTACAAAGAAAAAGAATTAGCTGAAATAAGAAGATTTTATCCGCACCTAAAGGCAATGGCTTGTTTGGATGATAAAAAGGTTTGAATTGGTTGTTTGATTTGCTTATGTGAAACAATATGACAAATGGTTAATACAATATTGATAGTGAGTTATGATGTGATCGAGGTTGTTAATTCCAAGGTAACGGTTTGTAATAAAGTGAGTATTTTAAAAATAGATATAAATATCTTTTTAGATGGATGAGTTGGAATCTATGTATATAAATAGATTTGGCAAGCTGTGGGATTAATTGAATTTAAGAGCAGGGAATCTATAAAGATAATGTTTTCAATGATAGATTTTGTTGATATAAAGGATTCATAGACAGTTTGGTTTTCAATAATATTATGTATAAGTATTATGAGAAAGGAAGGTTTGCCAATGTAAATTTAAATTTAAGGCATGGAAAATAGGCAATTCATGTTAAGGGCTCTTGGATAGACATAAGCTTTTCATGATTGATTGTTAAGACATTGCAAAAGCATGTTAAATAATAAATTCAAAATGGGTTGACCTTGTTTAAGTATTTTGAAGTGCATTTTAACTGATACAGTATGAAGATATCATCAATAGCATAAAAGGTTAGTAAAAGAGTTGCAAGTAGTGAACAATTAATGGAAGCATGTACCCAGTAATTTAATTTTAGCTTTAGCAACCCATAAGTTATTAAAAAAAAGGGTGCCAAGAATATTTGGTAGTAGTGAGAGATGTTGATATAAAGTATACCAATGTAAATTAGGTTGCAAAAAAATTGCTAGAATTACCCCCGAAACGAGAAATAGAATTTGATATTGATTTACTTCTTGGAACCCAACTAGTATATGTACTCCTATATAGAATAATATTGACTGAACTTAAAGAACTAAAAAAAATTGTTACAAGACTTGTTAGACAAAGGATTTATACGCCCAAATACTCTTCGTGAGGTGCTCTAGTCCTATTTGTGAAAAAAAGGATAAATCATTGTGGTTATGCATAGATTACAAATAATTGAATAAAGTAATAGAGTAATAAATACCCATTACCTCATATAAATGATTTGTTTGACCAACTATAGTGTGCTCAATATTTTTTTCAAAAATTAATTTGAGATCTAGGTATCATCAATTGAAGATAAGGGAAGAGGACATTTAAAAAAAAAAATTGTTTTTAGGACTCGATATAGGTATTATGAGTTCTTAGTAATGTCATTTAGTGTAACAAATGCCCAACTACATTCATGGATTTTATGAATAGAGTATTTAAACCTTTCTTGGATCAATTTGTTATTGTATTCATAAATGATATCTGGGTATATTCAAAGAGTTCTGACAAGCATGAGCAATATTTAAGGATGGTTTTGCAAATCCTAAGAGAACACCAGCTGTATGTTAAGTTTTTAAAATGAAAATTTTGCCTTAGTAGTGTTACTTTCCTACGACATGTGGTTATCAAGGATGATATTCAAGTTGATTCTAAAAAAGGTAAAAATAGTAATGCAATGGCCATGCCCTACTGTAATTACATATATCTATATTTTTCTTGGTTTTACAAGTTATTACCGTAGATTCGTTAAGGATTTTCAAAAAAAAAATAGCTACTTCTTTGATGAGATTGACAAAGGAAATAAAGTTTGACTGGTCAGATGAACGTGAGAAATGTTTTCAAAAAACTTAAAGAATGTTTAACTACGGTGCAAGTATTGTCTATTCCTTCAGGTATTGGAGGATACACAGTATACTGTGATGCATTGAGAATTGTATTAGGATATGTGTTGATGCAACATGGTTGAGTTATTGCATATACATCTAGATAGTTTAAACCACATAAGCAAAATTATCCGACTTATGATTTGAAAATAACAACAATAGTTTTTGTTCTTAAAATTTAAAGGCATTATCTATATAGTGATACATGTGAAATCTATACATATCATAAAAGTCTCAAATATATTTTCTAACAAAAGATCTTAACTTGAGACAAAGACAATGGATGAAATTGTTTAAAAATTATGACTATACAATATTATATCATCTAGATAAGCTAATGTAGTGGCTAATGAATTAAGTAGAAAGTCAATGAATAGTTTGACTCATATTACAATAGTAAAGAGGCCGTTGATTAAAGAAATACATAAGTTGGAAAGTCATGGGTTAGTATTGGAAGTAAAGGAGTTTGGGATACTATTGGCCATATACAGTTTCAATCATCTTTAGTTGAGCAAGTGAAAAAGGCACAGGAAGTTGATGCCTATTTATGTAAAAAAATTTAAGAGGTGAAGAATAGTAATGATGTTAAGTTTATTGTAAACTCTAAAGGAATTATGAGATTGGGTAAGCGGTTATGTGTAGCTAATAAAGAACAACTCAAGAAAGAGATTCTAGTAGAAACTTATCAATCTACATATACCATTCATCTTGGATCAACTAAAATGTATCAAGATTTAAAAGAAATTTATTGGTGGAATGGTATGAAAAAAAGATATAGTTGATTATGTCTCTTGATACTTAACTTACCAGTAGGTAAAAGAAAAACATCAAAGGCCTGCAGGAATACATCAAAAGATAGAGATATCTAAATAGAAATGGGAAAGAATAACTATAGATTTTGTTACAGTGTTACTACGGACACCAAAATGGTTTGATTCAATATGAGTGATCGTTGATAAATTAACTAAATCAGCACATTATCTACCAGTGAAAACCATATACAACATAGCTCAATATGAAAATATGTATATGAATGAGATAGTGAGACTTCATGAGGTACCGATATCAAGTATATCTAATCGAGGACCACAGTTCACAGCTCGTTTTGGATAGTCTTCCAAGAAACTTTAGGCATGAAGCTAAATCTCAGTATTTTTTTCCATCTCCAAACAGATGGATAGTCTGAGTGAACCATCCAAATATTGGAAGACATGCTTTGGGCATGTATACAATATGAAAATATGTATATGAATGAGATAGTGAGACTTCATGAGGTACCGATATCGAGTATATCTAATCGAGGACCACAGTTCACAGCTCGTTTTTGGATAGTCTTCCAAGAAACTTTAGGCACGAAACTAAATCTCAGTACTGTTTTTCATCTCTAAACAGATGGATAGTCTAAGCAAACCATCCAAATATTGGAAGACATGCTTTGGGCATGTATGCTTAATTTTCAAGATAGTTGAGAAATATTTTTGCCCCTAACTAATTTTACTTATAACAATAGCTATCAAGCCAATATACAAATGACACTATTTAAGGTTTTATATGAAACATCGTAGATTTCCTAATAAGTGAGTAAATGACATAAATTATGGCATGAAAAAAAAAGAATTATAATTTGTCTCTAAATTTATAAATTTTATAATATGGTTATATAATGTAAAGTTATGACTATTTTCGTATGTCAAGATTGTGACTTGGGTGATACTTGAGATTTAGATAGTATGTCACTAAAATATATGAATGTGTGAGAAGTGAATTGAGATGAGTAGGTAGTAGACATGTTAGGAATGATGAAAGTAAGATATGTTAGAATTGCTTAAGGATTAACTAGTGATGGAAAAATGTCATAAGAGGAAGATTTGAGAATATTGAATTTACTTAAGGATGGGTAAGACAAAACTAAGAAATTTGTAATTTCAATTTGTTGGAAGTAATTAATGGAGGAAATCTTGGAGAAAATTGAACATTTAAATTTTCATGATATAAGGTAATGAATTTGGGTATCGTAATACATAAAAAGGTTCACGTGAGAATAACTAATTGATGAATGCCTTATGGTGTTTTAAGAAGTGTAATGAAGTGAGTTAGTGGCATAAAAGTTTCTTGAGGAATAAAAATATGAGAAGTATAATTTAAATTAATCTTTGGCCTATTAACTTGGAAATTTATATGTGAGTAATTGTTGGAAAAAAAAAATCTTCTTGAAATGAATGGGGGAATTAAACGGGATTGATATGAGTTAGGATGAGGTGCTTTTAGATATGATAGAAGAAAACTTTGAAATTTTTTATAATGAATTTATTGGTGTTAATAAGAGGGTATAGAGTTACTGTGATGAGGTAAGTTGAAATTTTTAGACATGTGTCAATGGTGCCTTAACGTTATAAAAGGTTTAGTGGATTTATTGCTATGTATATTTAACATATTGCTTAATGAAATTTAGGATAAAAATATATGATAGATTAAGACAATGAGATTTATGGGAGGATGTTGACATGTGAGAATCAAAGATGACTTTATAGAAGTTTGGAATAAGAAAAGTTGGTTACCCAATATGGATATGTATATGTTCTTTTATGTGTATGATTCCTAATTATATCGACTTATAGATATAAATATGTAAATTTAAGAATAGTTCAGATATTAGTGAAGATGATATACAAAGAGATATCCCCAATAGTTTGAGTAGTAAGGTTAATAAGTATAATTTATGCTTTGACTTCATTCACTACTTGTGATAGGATGGTTTGAAATTCAAGGACCAAATTTCTTAAGGGGGAAGAATGTAACACCCTTAAAATTTAGTAATTTTCCTTTACGCATGGATTATTAAAAGAAATAAATGAGTAGAGATGTAATTAAAAAATTTTAAGGATGAAAATGAAAACTTATTAATATTTTTGAGGTCAAATTGTAATTTATAAAAGTTTAAGGGTCAAAATATAAATACTGAAATTTGCAAGGACTTCCTCCAACAATTAGCAAATTGCTAATTGGTCCCTCCATTATTATTAAAAAAAATAGAGGAGACGGAGAAAGTTTCGGAAGAATGAATAGTGAGCGTGAATAATACTTTTTCCTCATTTTTTTTTAGATCTGGTGTATCTTTGAGCCTCTAATCTTAAAACTAATGGTACCACTAGATTCAGGACAAAAAATACTACGATATTAGCCAAATAATTTTTCAAATCAACTGCTGAATTACCGCAGATCGGAAATAGAAAATTTTAGAAAAAGGTAAATTCTGAAACTCCTACTTAAAGTCTTCAAATTAAAAATCTGATGCCGTAGATAGATTCAAGAAATAGATAAACCTCAGGATATGGAATTTTTCAGCCATCTGACAACTTTTTGTGCGTCGTGAATAGTAAATTCTGCCTGTATAAATAGTAATTTTCGGCGGTGAATAGTATTTTTTTTTTCGTGAATAGTACCCAATAGTTGACTAGTGTTGACTAAGCTCCCATAGGTCAAATTTCGTGATTCTGGAGTCATTTCCAAGATTTTTGAACTCTCTGAACATGTTTTTGAGGTCTATTTAGTCAAATGTGGATTGGAAAAGTATATTTTAGGACTGTCCAACCTAGAGCCTTACCTTGTGAGTAAATTCTTTCTATGATTTGTCCTATATTTTTTTTGATCTTAAATGTGTATTTGATTATGTTTATAAAATACTTACACTTTTAAATATTTCTGAAATGTATCAAAATTATCTGAATTGTTTACAATTTGGAATATAGTTCGAGAAGAGTATAGTTTTGAAAATAGATTTCTAAACTCATGGTATATCTGATTTCACATGTATATCTTATTAAAATAAAGTGAATATTTATGCACGTGGTATTGATTTATAAAGCTATATGATTGTCTCGAGAAAGAACATGTATATGTGATAAATTCTGATTGGGAAATTTATGACAAATGAGCTATATTAAGGCTGAAATTCTGTATTATACTGAAAGCTCTGTTTTGAATGATATAGAATGTGTGCATATGATATTTTTGTGGAGGAATCCTATTAGAAACATTGTTTGCTAACTGCAGGTAATGTTAGCCCTGGTGCACCTTGATACCTCATCTAGCAGGGCTGGTGCTAGTCTTGTGTGAGGGCCAACACACGGGATATGATATGTGATGAAGAGCGGGATGTCTCCTATATGGGTGAGATGCTAGTTATATGAGATGTGATTTGTCTTCCCTTGCTTTGTGTTTGAAAAATTGCCTATATTAGAGTCCCTTTGCGTATCTTCTTGAATGGTGGTAGGGCAAACTTTGACTGAGATACTAAGTATAAGCAAATCCTATACCAACAAAGTACAGAAGGGATTGAACTATGATATAGTAATTCTGATATGGGATCCTCTTAATATTTTTATAAGAAATATTCTTAATGCATATCAATGTTTGAATAATAATCATAATATATCATATATGGTTACAAATATCTGAATGTGATTTGAACTGAGAATATTTGAAAATTCGGGTCCCATATGGATGTACTTCTGAATCGTAATTTCTGATGTGATAAATTTTAATAAATGAGTACATCTATATGTTGATCTGAGAGGTCATAGGGGGTGTTATCTGTTCACTGAATTGTCAAACTCACTACACGATATTTTTACATTTTTCAGATAAAGATACAAAGGTTGGCCCTACAGTTACGTGATCAACTAGGTGTCATATTCACTGGGTGAGCCTACGCTGCTTCCAAGGCTCGAAATGTTTAAAATGTTATGTCATTGTAATCTAGAGTATGCTCTGAACGCTACAGGCAGAATCACTACTTCTGCTGTAATATTGATAAGTGTAGATTTGAGATGTATAATTGGCTATACTGAAAATCTGTAAACATATGATATTTTTCATGATATGTGATATTGTGAAAATAAGTGGTAAAGTTTTCTGTGAGTTGGATTATTTTTATTCCGTTAAATTGGGGCGTGATAATATATTACATCTTTCTTTTCTTAATTTTATTCAAATTGAATTAAACATTAATAAAAAAATATTAACTATATTTATATTAATTTAATTTTTTATTTAAAAAGTATAATAAATTTTTACATCAAAATTAAATTATTTTATTGATAAAATATGTTATGTTTATTTATATATGCATATAAATCTTTTGAGAATTTAATATTATGTATGGTACGTAAAGCTATTATCTTATTTATTTATTGGTATTTTTAATAGATAATTATTATATTTTTAATAAATTATATATATAATATTAAATATTAGTCTGACTACAGTTCAATTGGAATTGAACCACTAAACTATGAACTGTTTATCTCTTTAATTTAATGATTAATTCAACTTTTAAAACATTGAATAAATTTTATGATAATAATAACAATAACAATAGTCAGAGACAGATTCTCCATACACACCGGTCAAGCGACCCCCCTTGGTCAAATATGTTAATGCATTTTAACTAGTCTTTTTATTTAATTTTATTATATATATATATAGTAATAATGACCCTATTTACTTTTATTTTTTTGGTCCCATGTACAGAACACATAGAACTATTTTATTTCACTAAACAAAAAAAATGTGGAGACATTGGTAGCATTGTTCGAATTCATTAGAGTCTCCTAACTGAAACTCAAGGAGTCTCACTCTGATCAGTCTCAATCTCTGATTTTTGAAGCATCGTTAATGAAATTTATTAGCAGAATGTCATGAATTTTGTAGTTGGTATAATTTCTAATGAGGTTGTATTGCATAGATTTCAAAAATATAAAGGCTCATAAAAGACAATTTGCAAAAAATATGTAAATTTTTTCACTTTACTTAGTAATAAACATAATAATATTTTAATTTTATAATTTTATAATTTTTATTGTTCACTGTTGTCGAAAGAGGGTTGGATCACCTAAATCAATAAAAAAAAAATGGTGAATCGACCTATTCATCAGTCCGATCATATACCACAAACTAGTGGGTTATTAAGCTGATCAAGAACCGTTTATAATCGGGTTGAACCGAACATCATTTTGGCGGTTGAACTGGTACAGGTGATAAATTTGCAAAATTGTTTGTAGGGAGAATCAAACAAGTGCTGAAGGTGATGAATAGGTGATGTGCTTTCCATTTTACCAAGCCTCTTTCTTCAGCTATATAATGTAAATTATATCATATGTAATATAAATGGTAAATATATCATTATATATTTAAAGTGTTATTTATCAATAACTAGCCTTTAAAATATAATTAATAAAAGTAATAAAATTTATATAATTAAAAAAATATTATAAATTTATTCTAAAAAATTATAAAGATTATTATTTATTTTTTAATTTAAATAACTTGTTAAATTTATTATATATATATATATATATATATATATATCATATTTATTGTATATTTTATTACATAATATATAAAATTAAAATTTATTTATTTATTTTAATTACCCGTTCAATCACAGTTTGACTACAGTTAAATTTATGAACTGTGGATCACTCTGTTCAGTAGTTCAATGACTGATCCGATTTTTAAAATATTGTTATTGTTATTATATCACAGAGAAAGTGCCTCCCCTCGACAAATTCCTGAATCCGTTATTAATATAATAATTTTTTATTTTATCATTTATTTTTTATTTTTTTATTGTTATTGTTATAATGTCGAAGATTATATGTGAATTTTTTAGAAGATTTTTTCTTCTTCTAGCAAGAGTGACTAGCTATCAAAATTCGTAACCTTTCACTTTGAATTAAAGCTATTTCTTTTTAAAAAAATATTGGTAGAAGATGAGCAAAAGATGCTATACCCACGTAGCATTCTGAAGTGATTATTAGTCTTTGATCACTTTCTTAGTGATTTGACTATTGTCGGCCTTGTGGAAAGAGGTGCTATGTTATTGGTAATATCTAGCAGTTATTTTGGTGTTAAAAATTCAAATTTACGATTCTTTTCCTATTTTTTTCTTGTGGAATGGTGGAGAGACTTTGTGGCTATATATAAAAAAAAAAATGAATGATGATGAAGAATGGTTAGAAGTTACTCACTTTCTTTGGTACCTTTGGATAAAAAAAATTTGTGTGTCGTTTACTATTCAATTATATTTAATTTTTTCATTTTTTGTTTCAAATAAATATGTACTTAGAGTGGTTAAATTAGCTCTCTACCTATGTATTTTGTGAAAATATATCCTTTTTATTTTTATGAATTAAATAAAATTATCTTTGCTAAAAAATATTATGTTTAATTTGTTTATATGGTTTGTATATTCAATGGAAATCCCTAATCATATCAGGCTACATTTGTTTATGTGAGATGAGATATGATAAGATAACAAGGTATGATTATGATAAAGCTAAATAGCATGTCTAGACAAAAATGCCTTTCTGGCTCAAAATCTCAATTTCTTTTTCATTCTTTATTTCGTTTTGACAATTGGAGGTGTCTAACAATTTTCATATGAAAAACTATCAACGTAAAAATTAAGTCAAAATTGAATTTGTCACGCCCCTAATTTTAAGGCACGTGAAACACATACTTTATGAATATATATTTTCTATAATATGTATAATACACTCTTTTACATATATATATTCCCATGCATACACAATATATAAACTAAGTCTATAAACATTAAAATACAGTAAAAGTAAAGATTCTGCCTGTAGCGTTCAGAATATACTCTATAGTACAAATACAATATAATCAAAATTTACGAGCTCTAAAAACAAAATAGACTCACTCATAGATCATGTCGACTATCTGGTCAACTATCTGAACGGAGATGACTTAACTCTATATTTGCATCTGAAAAAAAATGTAGAAATATTGTGTAGTGAGTTTAACACCTCAGTTAGCACATAATACCTCATATGATCTCTTAGGTCAACATATGGATGTACTTATATTTTAAAATTTGTCGCATAGGACATACAGTTCAAAAGTACATCCATATGCAATTCGTATTTCAAATATTCTCAAAACAAAGGATATTCAGATATCCAAAATCATATACTGTACTGTATGATTATTAAACAAATGTTATGCATCAAAATATTTCACATGAAAATATTAGGAGGATCCCATATCAGAACCACCATATTAGAGTTTAAGCTCTTCCATACTTTAATAGTGTAGGATTTGCCTAAACTCAGCATCCCGCTGAGATTTGCCCTACCACTATACAAGAGGACACACGAAGGAATTCTAATATAAGTATTTTTCAAGTACATAGCAAGGGAGGCAAGTCACATATCATATAGTCGGCACCTCGCCCAGATAGGAGGCATCTTGCTCTCCATCACATATCATATCTTGTGTGTTGGCCATCACACGAGGCTAACACCACCCATACTAGTTGAGGTATTAAGGTGCACCAAAGCTAACATCATCTGTTGTTTGCAAATAATATTTTTAATAGGATTCCTTCACAGAAATTATCATTTACACATATACCATATCATCCAATACATAGTTTTCAGTATAATATAGACTTTCAGTCTCAGTATAATTTATTTGTCATAATTTTTTCAATCAGGGTTTATCACATATAGATGTCCTTTTTTAACGCAATCATATAGTTTTATAAATCAATGCAATGTGCACAATATATTTCTTTTACCATATGATGAGAAATACATTTAAAATCACATATTCAATGAACTCAAAAATCTATTTTCAAAACCATGCTCTTCTTGAATTATATACTAAATTGTAAACAATTCAGATAATTTAATCTATTTCGATGACATATAAAAATATAAATAACTTGTAAACATAATCAATTATACATTTAAAGTTCAAGAAGAGCATAGAGTAAATCATAGAAAGAATTATCTACTCACTGGGTATGACTCCAGGTTGGACAGTCCTAAAATATACTTTTTCAATCCACATTTGACTAAATAGAACTCAAAAACGAGTTTGGAGGATCTAAAAACCTAGAAGATGACTTAAGAATCGTGAAATTTAGCCTTCGAAGGTTTGGTCAACTGTTGGGGTACTATTTATAGTCGAAAAATACTATTCACCGCTGAAAATAACTATTCATATCGGTCGGATTTACTGTTCACAATGTACAAAAAGTTGTCAGATGGCCAAAAAATTTCCTATCCTAAGGTTTATTTAACTTCTGAATCCATCTACAGTATCAGATTTTCAATTTGAGATCTCTAAATAGGAGTTTCAGAGTTTACCTTTTTTAAAAAATTTCTATTTTCGATCTGCAGCGATTCAGCGATTGATTTGAAAAATTATTCTGCCAATATCATAGTACTTTTTGTTTTGAATCCAGTTGTACCCTTAGTTTTAAGATCAGAGGCCTATAGACACTCTAAATCTAGAGAGAAAACATAGAAATTACTATTTATACTATTCACACTATTCATCGGTTACGAGATTTCGTATACTCCTCACGCTTCATCTCCCTTTTTTTATAAATATTATTTAATTATTGAATAGTTAAAATTTATTATTTTTTTATATACATAATAATATTATTTTTCATCCTAAAGAATCCCCAAAATTTCTAAATATTTATATTTTTGCAAAACTTTAGTTGAACTCTTAAATCATGACTTTTCTTGATAAAAATTTAATAAAACAAATCACAAAATAAAATATCTTTATGCATACTAAAAGAAAGAATATTTCTAAAAATAAAACAAAAATTTATTAGAGGAAAATATAATTATTTTAAGCAAAAAAAATTTATTTTAATTAAAAATATATTTGCTTTTAGAAAAACATAATCATTTAAAATAAAAATATATTTTTTATCGTAAAACATTATTATTTAAAAATTATGAGATATTACAGAATCAAAATACATAATCAAAATAAAACAATGAACGTTTGCTATATTTTTGTTTTATATGTAATTAAAAATCTATAGTTTATTTAATATCTTTGAACTTAAGATAAACTTTAAATTCTAAATTTTGATATTCTCTCTTTGGATCCATTTTAAAATTTTAGCGACAATAGGAAATAAAGTGCCGCATTAAAATCTAAATAAATTTCTATTTTTGTCGCATTGGCCTAATAAAACGTGAGAAAAATATGGATGCAATGTGCTATCTCAATGACCCAATCAAATTAAAGCTCAATAACAACAATAAAACCTTTTCCTACTAGGTGGGGTTGGCTACATAAATCAAACGATAACACAGTTGTCTATTATAAATGAGATCAATAGTTAAATTATTAAATGTTAAATCTTTCTTAATGGTTTTAACTATTATTTTTTTTTACCTCTAACTATCGGGTTGCTCTCCATCTGATATACTCTTCTTAGAAGTCAAGACATCACATTCTTCATCTTTAATACATTCTTCATCTTTAAACTCTTCCATCGTATTTGAATATCTTCCTCTCATACCAAAACATTACATTCTTCATCTTTAATACATTTCACTTGGTCTAGGTCTCTTGTCTTTCTTTTCCTATCCTTCGCAAACCTGAAATTTTTTTCCCCATCCTTAGTTCCTAAAGATTGATATAGCCCTTCAAAAGTTTTAGATATCGCTTCACTCATAGCTTTCTTAGAAACTTTATATTTTTCCCAATTTTCATTAACTTTACATAAGTGCCACGTTTTATAATAGTCTCATTTAACCTTAATCCTATCTTGCACCCCTGCATTCTACCACCAAAATTCTTTACCCTTTGGTCCAATGCCTCTTGATTATCTAAGTATCTCTCTTGCTATTTTCTTGATCCCTTTAGCCACCTCCTCCCACATATCGTTAGCATTTCCTTGTACCTCCTAAAACCTCTCTTCCTCCACCCTTCTTTGAAAGCTCCTTTGTTCATTCTTTAAAAGCCACCACTTAATTATCGAAACTGTTTTCTTATTCTTTTTTTCAACTCTTCTCTTAACTAATATGTCTATAACTAAAACTCTATGTTACATAGTCAAGTTTTCTCTGGGTATGACTTTGCAATCTGTGCAAGACTTTTTATCTGATTTCTTTACCAAGAAAAAATCTATTTGAGAGTTTGCTCCTCCACTCTTGTATATGATAATATATTCTACCTACTTTCTAAAGCAAGTGTTTGCTATTGTAAAATTAAAGGCTAAAGAATTGATTCTCCTAACCCAAAAATTCTATGTATACTTTCGTATCCTTTATATTCACTCCCTACATGTCCATTTAGACCCCTTACAAGAATTTTTTTTTCTCTTAGAAGTATTTCCTGAACCAAACCTTCTGGACCCTCTCAAAATTTTTTCTTATGATACTCCTCTAATCCAACTTGTGGTGCATATACACTAATCACATTAAAAGTGTCTCACTCCACTACAAGCTTTAAAGCTATGATCCTATCTCCTAATTTTTTTACATCTACCACATTTTTTTCCACTCCTTATCAACTATTATGCCTACCCCATTGTTAATTCTTGTTTTACCAATGTACCAAAATTTAAAACCCGAAGTATCTAATTCTTTTGCCTTTTCTCCTACCCAGTTAGTTTCTTGTAGGCACATGATGTTGATCCTTCTCCTAATTATGGTATCAACTATTTTCATTGATTGTAAGCGTGCCTACATTTCAAGTTCCAAAATGAATCCTACCCTAATGAACTAATTTCTTTACCCACAGCCATGCACTAAAGTGTGAGAACTCTTGCATATTTTTCACTGCATTCGAGTGTCGATGCAATGAATCTTACTCTTTTGACACTGTACTCAAGCTATACAACACATTGCTTCTAGGCAATGATCTAGTTATAACACTATCGCTTTGTTAATCCATGTTCTTATAGATACGACAAAGTTTTATGTTGGCTATCGCAAGCCTAACACAATCCTCCTCAATCAAATTAAATTTAGTTATCAGTCTCTCTATACTACTATATCTCACATGCTCAACATAAAAAAAAAATTAAAGCTCAATTAAATTAGCCAGTTAGCAGCCTCTATACTACTATATCTCACATGCTAGAGGAAGTTTCATTTTTCTCATCCAAAAAGAAAGTAACTAAGTATGATTTCATTTGCTAGTTAATATTTTCCTATTTACTAAAAGAAGGGAGGAAATTGACTTATAGAGCCAACTTTAGGCAGCTAGCTACGTACAGAATATTATCATAAAAATAATTTTATGAGTGCATGACATGAAAGCATTGGCTTCAGTGTCTCATATTTAAAATTTATATGTAATTTACATTATAAAATATAGTAATGATTAAACACTTAGGACTTGAAAGTAACAAATGGTCACAAACTTACTATATATAGCCCTATGTGAGGAACTGAAAGCCACAACGAGAAAGAAATGGACCTAGGGAAGTACGGTGTGATATTATTAGTCCTTTTGGGATTTCATCTTCTTTGCAAGGTTCAAGGCAACGTCCATCACCGTGACTTCGTTGTAAGTTCTCCAGTCTCTATTCTAGCAATCTTTAAGACTATATGGCTTTTCTATTGAATTTAAGTAACACAATGCCAGTAGAATGTTCACTTTTCTAATACTTTACCTTCTCTTTTAGGATGTCTTCCATATACCATTATTTTTATCTTAATACTTTGGATGTCAAAAAAATTCAAATTGTGTGTGTTGGATATACCAATGTCATTTTAGATACTAGGAGGCATATAATGACACCATTTTGAATGTTATAAGATATTAACCAACTATGTAGATCTTACGTACTTAAAGTTTTAAATTTTTATTATGTTTTATAAAGTACCCATCAACACTATTTTTTTTATAACTTTCCATTGGAATTTGAACTACCAATTAAATGTTCACTTTCTAATACTTTATCAGCTATTTTGGAGGTATTTAGTACACCATTATTTTCATCCTGATATCTTATGTAATAAACTTAAATTTAAAGAAAACTATAAATTAAAAAAAAATTGAATAAAAAGGAGGATTTTGAAAATGGAGATAAAAACCATTGAAAATATGTTTATTTATTACATGGGTTAAAGAATTATAAAGAAAATATGAGAATTTACGTTTTGGGACAAAAATGCAATTTTTAAAAGTTTAGGGGTCAAAATGTAAATAAAGAAAATTTACAAGGACCTCCCTTTAAAATTGAATTTTGTTAGAAAGGTCCCCCATGATATTTTAAGGGCCTCAACCACCCAAGAAGCAGAAAATTTCGGATTTCCTCTCTCTCTCCTCCAAATTTTCACTTCCGAAACCCTAAAACTTATCTCTAAAATTCTACCGCTTCTGGATCTCAGATTTCAACACTACCACCACCAACAGCAAGACGAAGAGTTCTACAAATTCATCTTATTAGTTTTTGAAAAAATTGGCCGGAGATTGGCCAAAAAATGGAGGAAACAATCACCTAAAGAGGTAATAATATCTGAAACTCCTATATGTGGTTCTCAAACGCAAAAACTAACACCGTAGATTGATCCAGAAAGTGTCAAAACTTTAAGATCTCAAATTTTAGGATCATCCTCCCTTACACACGCCCCCATGTGCCGCATCTCTCTCAGTGAGTGATGCCCACGCACAGCTTCCTTGGTGGCACGTGCAGCGAATGAATCCAGCCCCTGTTGCATTAACTTATGTTGACTAAGCTCCAGAAGACCAAATTTTGCAAATCCGTTGTCATTTTTAAGGTTTTTGGACCCTCTGAACTCATTTTTAGGGTCTATTTTGTCATATTTGAACTGAAAACATGGATTTTGGGGTTGTCCAACTTGGTACCCTAACTTTGTGAGTGGATAATTCTTTCTATGACTTACCCTATACTCTTCATGATCTTTAAATGTGAAATTGATTATGTTGATAAGTTATTTACACTTTTATATGTTTATGAAATAGATTAAATTATCTGAATTGTTTACAATCTGGAATATAGTTCAAGAAGAGTATAGATTTAAAAATAGATTATTAACTTATGATATATTTGATACTACATGTGTTCTCATTAAATGAATATTTGCATGTGGCATTGATTTATAAAGTTATATGATTGCCTCGAGAAAGGGCATGTATATGTGATAAACCCTGATTGGGTAATTTATGATAGATGAACTATATTGAGAATGAGGTTCTGTAATATACTAGAAGCTCTATTTTGAATGATATAGAATATGTGCATATGATAATTTTGTGGAGGAATGCTATTAGAAACACTGTTTGTTAACAGCAGGTGATATTAGCCCTGGTGCACCTTGATACCTCAACTAGTAGGGGTAGTGCTAGTCTCGTGTAAAGGCCAACAGACGGGATATGTATGTGATGGAGAGCGGGATGCCTCCTATGTAGGCGAGATGCCAGATATATGATATGTGAATTTCCTTCCCTTACTTTGTGCTTAGAGAATTGCTCATATTAGAGTCCCTTCACATGTTTTGTTGAATGGTGATAGGGAAAACATTAGCTGAGATGTTAAGTATAGGCAAATCCTACACCAACAAAGTATGGAAGCGATTAAACTCTGATATGGTAGTTCTGATATGGGATTCTCCTAATATTTTTATAAGACATGTTTTTAATGCATATCAATGTTTGACTAATGATCATATTGTATCAGATATGGTTACAGATATTTGATATGATTTGAACTGAAAATATTTGAAAATGCGGGTCTCATATGGATATACTTCTGAACTGTAATTTTCGATGTGATAAATTTTAATATATGAGTACATCCATATGTTGATTTGAGAGGTCATAGGAAGTACTATCTTTTCACTGAGTTGTTAAACTCACTACACGATATTTCTACATTTTTTAGATAAAGATACAAAGGTTGGCTCTGCAGCTACGTGATCAACTAGGTATCGTATTCTCTGAGTGAGCCTACGTTGCTTCTAAGACTCGAAATGTTTAAAATATTATGTCATTGTAATCTAAGTACACTCTGAACGCCACAAGTAGGATCTCTGTTGCTGCTGTAATATTGTTAAGTGTTGTTTTGGCATGTATAATTAGCTATACTTGAAATTTGTAAATGTATGATATTTTCCTGATATGTGATATTGTGAAGCCGTATGCAAATAAATAAGAATAAAGTTATCTATTAGTTGTGTTATTCGCATTCTATTAAATTAGGGCATGACAAGTTAGCATCAGAGGAATAGGTTTCCTTGTGGCTATCAAAGCAAATGATTCTTTAGTAGGACCTTTAGTATGGATATGAGCCGGATATATTTATACTTCAGTTGCTGCTGAGGGATTCTATAATATATTAACTTCCTTTCCATTCCAAGTTTGTTAAAGTTCATAGTATAAGATTTGATTAAATATTATGGTATCTTAAAAATGTATTTTTCTCTGTATAGTCGATGATGCCGCCAAGAACTAGAGTGGTTGCTAGAGAAGCTATAGATCGTGCCCCATTTACAAAAGAGTCTTCACAATCTATAATTCTAGTTCAAAGAGGCCATGGTAGAGGTCAACCTAGAGGAAGAGGCAGAGGCAGAGGCCGAAGGTGTGTGCGGGGTATGAGAACCCTGAGACAAGATGAATAGGCCCATGTGTCTGATAGAGTTCCTGAGTAGAGAGTAGAAACCCCTCAGGGGCTACATGATAGAACAATTGATATGATTGCAAGCATACATAGGAGTTTAGAGACATTGGCTGGATTTATAGTAGAACAGGGCAAAAGGGATGGCCAGCCACCAGAAAATGTTCCTGAAGCGCAAGAACTGAAAAGAATAGATGAGCTAGAGGATAAGTTTACATGGATTGAGGTGTCATTATCGTAATTCCTTAAGTTAAAACCCCTAACTTTTTTTGGGTCAGATGTTCAGGAAGACCTTTAGATATTTATTGATGCTGTGGAACGAGTTCTTAGAGCTTTAGGGTGTTTTAGTAGAAGATATGTTAAACTAGTGTCCTTTCAACAATCAGATAAGTTTGGTTTGAGACACTTGTACAAGAAAGAATAGTTACTTTACCACTAATGGAGTGGGAGGAATTTAAGAAAGAATTTATGAATTATTTTCTGCCAATGAGTGAAAGGGACAAGAGGGCCAGAGAATTTAAGGAATTAAGACAAACACCAAACATGACGGTTTCTGAATATGACATCCGTTTTACTCGGTTGTCCAGATATGCACCATATCTGGTTCCTACTGAAAAAGCTAGAATTAAGAGATTTGTTTTGGGATTGATACATATATTATTTAAATCGGTGGGTCCTCAGATGAATCATTTTCTAACTTATTCAGCAGTTGTGGATTGTGCTAAAATGATGGAAACACGAAAGTAAGCAGATATAGAAGGTCTAAAGAGAAGAAAAAGAGAGCAAGTTAGTAATGTTCAGACAAGTTATAATCCTAATGTCAGAGGATCAAGATTCTAAAATTCATAGCGTTTTACTCAAACAGGATCTGGTAGCTTTAACCAGACATCAATAAATATCAATAAGCAAAGAATGAATCAAAGAGATATAAGAGCTGTTAGCCAACATGATTCAAGATCAATTCCACCATGTCCCATTTGTGACAAGCCTCATACTGGATAGTGTCGCAGAGAAACTGGTGCATGTTTTAAGTGTAGACAAATGGGTCATTTGATGAGGAATTGTCCTTAATTACGAAATTTTAGTCAAGTATCAATACAACTAGCTTTACCCCCTGCATCTGTACTAGCACGACCAAATAGAGTAGTTTCAGCTCAAGTAAGTAGTGGTGGTACTAGTAGAGGATAAGGAAGTCGAGGCCGAGAACAAGCTCAAGTTTTTGCCTTGACACGACAAGATGCTCAGGCCTCAAATGCAGTTATGACAGGTACATTATTAGTGTGTTCTTATAAAACATATGTCATGTTCGATCCTGGTTCTACCCATTCTTATATATCACCTTGTTTTGCTAAAAAAATGGATAAGGATCCTACTAGTTTACATTCTTTTATGGTTGCTACTCCAATGGGAGAATTCTTATTAGTAAATGATGTGTATAAATCATGCGAGATTTAGATAGAAGATAAGGAGACTCTTGTAGATTTGATAGTTCTAGATATGGTAGATTTTGATGTGATATTGGGAATGGATTGGTTGTCATCATGCCATGCCATTCTAGATTGTCACCTAAAGGTGATTAAATTTAACATTCTTGGAGATTCTTCCTTCTTGATACAAGGAGATTGTAGTGAGGTGCCTAGTAACTTTATCTCTGCTCTAACAGCTCATAAGCTGTTACAAAAAGGATACCAAGGGTATTTGGCAGTAGTCAAAGATGTTGATATGAAGTACACCAAGGTAGAGCAGGTTCCAGAGGTCAGAGAACTTTTTAATGTGTTTCCTGATGAGTTGCCAGGGTTACCCCCAGAACGAGAAATTGAGTTTAGTATTGATTTACTTCTTGAAACTCAATCAGTGTCTATACCCCCGTATAGAATGGCATCGACTGAGCTCAAAGAATTGAAAAACCAGTTACAAGACTTGTTAGACAAGGGATTTATACACCCTAGTACTTCTCCTTGGGGTGCTCCGGTCCTATTTGTGAAAAAAAAGATGGATCGCTATGACTATGTATTGATTATAGACAATTGAATAAGTTGACAGTACGTAATAAGTTTGCATTACCTCGTATAGATGATTTATTTGACTAGTTATAGGGTGCCTAATGTTTTTGAAAATCGATTTGAGATCTGGGTATCATTAATTAAGGATTAAGAAGGAGGATATTTCAAAAACTGCTTTTAGGACTCAGCATGGGCACTATATTTTTTAGTAATGCCATTTGGTTTATCAAATGTTACAGTTGCATTTATGGATCTAATGAATAGAGTATTTAAACCTTTTTTGAATCAATTTATTATTGTATTTATAGATGATATCCTGGTATATTCAAAGAATTTAGAAGAGTATGAGTGACATTTAAGAATAGCTTTGTAAACCCTAAGGGAACACCAACTGTATGCCAAGTTTTCAAAATGTGAATTTTGACTTAGTAGTGTTACCTTCTTAAGGCATGTGGTTACTAAGGATGGTATTCAAGTTGATCCTAAAAAGGTAAAAGCAGTGTAGCAATGGCTACGCCTTACGACAATTACAAAGATTCATAGTTTTTTTGGTTTAGCAAGTTATTACCGCAGATTCGTTAAATTTTTTTCAAAAGTAGCTGCTCCTTTGACAAGGTTGACTAGGAAGGGAATAAAGTTTGACTGGTCAGATAAATGTAAAAGAAGTTTCTAAAAACTCAAAGAATATTTGACTACGACGCCAGTATTGGCTATTACTTTAGATATCGAAGGATACACGGTATACTGTGATGCATCGAGAATTAGATTTTGATGTGTATTGATGAAACATGGTCGAGTTATTGCATACAAATCTAGGCAGCTTAAACCACTTGAGCAAAATTATCCGACTCATGACTTGGAAATGGCAGCAGTAGTTTTTGTTCTCAAAATTTGGAGGCATTATCTGTGTGATGAGACATGCGACATTTATATAGATCATAAAAGCCTCAAATACATTTTTCAACAAAAAGATCTTAACTTGAGACAAAGATGATGGATGGAATTACTTAAGGATTATGATTGTACAATATTGTATTATCTAGGTAAGGCCAATGTAGTGGTTGATGCATTAAGCAAGAAGTCTATGCGTAGTTTGGTTCATATTACAATGGTAAGGAGGCCGTTGGTCAAAGAAATGCATAAGCTGGAAAGTCATGAGGTAGTATTTGAAGTAAAAGAGCCTGGGATACTATTGACCCATATACAGTTTCAATCATCTTTGATTGAGCAAGTGAAAAAGGCACAGAAACATGATGCCTATTTATGCAAGAAAATTGAAGAGGTGAAAAATGAAGGTAAAGTTGAATTTACTGTAAACCCTAAAGGAATTCTGAGATTGGGTAAGCGACTGTGTGCACCTGATAAAGAAGAACTTAAGAAAGAAATTTTAGAGGAAGCCCATAGATCCATGTATATCATTCATCCTAGAATAACTAAAATGTATAAAGATCTAAAAGAAATTTATTGGTGGGAAGTTATGAAGAAAGACATAGTTGATTATGTTTCTCAATGCTTAACTTGCTAGTAGGTAAAAGCAGAACATCAAAGCCCTGCAGAACTACATCAGCAGATAGAGACACCTGAATAGAAATGGGAAAGAATAACTATGGATTTTGTTACAGGACTACCGTGAACACTAAAAAGGTTTGATTCAATATGGATGATCATTGATAGGTTGACTAAATCAGCACATTTTCTACCAGTGAAAACCACATATAATGTAACTCAGTATGCAAATTTATATTTGAATGAAATATTAAAGCTTCATGGAGTGCCAGTATCAATTATTTCTGATCGGGGACCATAGTTCACAGCTCGTTTTTGGAGAGCTTTCCAAGAAGCTTTGGGCATGAAGTTAAATCTCAATACTGCATTCCATCTTCAAACAGATGGACAATCTCAGCAAACCATCCAAATATTGAAAGACATGCTTCAAGCTTATGTTCTAGATTTTCAAGGTAGTTAGGAAATATTTTTGCCCCTAGCTGAATTTGCTTGTAACAATATCTACCAAACCAGTATACAAATGGCCCTTTTTGAGGAATTATGTGGTAGACGTTGCCGTTCTCCAATTGGATGGTTTGAGATAGGCGAAGCTAAGATTTTAGGGCCTGATATGGTATAGGATGCACTGGTCAAGGTAAAATTAATTAAGGAAAGGTTATTAGCAGCTTAGAGTAGACAAAAAGCCTATGTTGATCATAAACGTCGACCATTGGAATTTTCTATAGGTGAACATGTCTTCTTGAAAATATCTCCTATGAAAGGAGTAGTAAGATTTGAGAAGAAGGGAAGTTAAGCCCATGGTATATAGGACCATTTGAAATTCTTGATAGGATTGGCCCAGTAGCTTATCGTTTGACTTTACCTCCCAAATTCGGTAATATCTATTCAGTTTTTCATGTGTCTATGCTACAGAAGTATTTACCATATCCTACATATGTTATACAGTGTCCACAGATTCAATTATGGGAAGATTTAACTTATGAGGAACAACCAGTAGCGATAGTAGACAGACAAGTAAAGAATTTGCGGTCACAAGAAATACCTACAGTAAAAGTGATCAGGAAAAATCACTCTTCTGATAAGGCTATTTGGGAAAGAGAGGATGACATATGCGCCAGATATCTGTATTTGTTTGAATAATGAGTTTAGTGTTTATCCGCAACTATAGTGATCAAATTCGGAAACCAAATTTCTTTAAGGGGGAAGAATGTAATAGTCTTAAATTTAAAGAAAACTCTAAAGTAAAAAAAAAATTGAATAAAAGGTAGGATTTTGAAAATGGAGATAAGAACCGTTGAAAATATGTTTATTTATTACATGGGTTAAATAATTATAAAGAAAATATGAGAATTTACGTTTTGGGGCTAAAATGCAATTTTTTAAAAGTTTATGGGTTAAAATATAAATAAGAACAATTTGCAAGGACCTCCCTCTAAAATTAAATTTTTGCAGAAAGGTCCATCGGGATATTTTAAGGGCCTCAGCCACCTAAGAAGCAGAAAATTTCATATTTCCTCTCTCTCTCCACCAAAATTTTCTCTTTCGAAACTCTAAAATTTTTTACTAAAATTCTACCGCTTTTGGACCTCGGATTTCGATACCACCACCACCAACGGACTAAGGACGAAGATTTCTACAAATCCATCCGATTGATTTCTAGAAAATTGGCTGAAAAATGGAGGAAAAAATCACCTAAAGAGGTAATATTCAAAACTATTATCTGTGGTTCTCAAATTCAAAGACTAACATCGTAGATCAATCCAGAAAGTGCCAAAACTTTAGGATCTCAAATTTTAGGATCATCTTCCCTTGCACGCTCCCCCATGCACTGCATCTCTCTCGATGAGTGATGCCCATGCACAAGTTCCCTGGTGGCACGTGCAGCCCATGAATACAGCCCCTGTTACATTGACCGAGTTCTCGGAGGCCAAATTTCATAAATTTGGAGTCATTTTCAAGATTTTTGGACCCTCCAGCCTCATTTTTTAGGTATATTTTGCTAAATTTGGACTGAAAATATAGATTTTAAGGTTGTCCAACTTGGTACTCTAACTTTGTGAGTGGATAATTCTTTCTATGAATTGCCCTATACTCTTCCTGATTTTTAAATGTGAAATTGATTATGTTTATAAGTTATTTACACTTTTATATATTTATGAAATAGATTAAATTATCTAAATTGTTTACAATTTGAAATATAGTTCAAAAAGAGTATAGATTTGAAAATGAATTTATGAACTTATGATATATTTGATACTACACGTATTCTTATTAAATGAATATTTATGCACGTTGCATTGATTTATAAAGTTATATGATTGTCTTAAGAAAGGACATGTATATGTGATGAACCCTGATTGAGTAATTTATGACAGATGAGCTATATTGAGAATCAGATTCTGTAATATACTAGAAGCTCTATTTTGAATGATATGGAATATGTGCATATGATACTTTTGTGGAGGAATGCTATTAGAAACACTGTTTGCAAACAGCACGTGATGTTAGCCCTGGTGCACCTTGATACCTCAGCTAGCAGGGGTGGTGCTAGCTTCGTATGAGGGCCAACACATGGGATATGATATGTGATGGAGAGCGAGATGTCTCCTATTTGAGCGAGATGCCAGCTATATGATATGTAAATTGCCTTCCCTTACTTTGTGTTTGGAGAATTACCCATATTAGAGTCCATTCGCATGTCCTATTGAATGGTGGTAGGGTAAACATTGGCTAAGAGGCTAAGTATAGGTAAATCCTACACCAACAAAGTACGAAAGGGATTAAACTCTAATATGGCCGTTCTGATATGGGATCCTCCTAATATTTTTATAGGAAATTTTTTAATGCATATCAATGTTTGATTAATGATCATATTGTATTATATATGATTACAGATATCTGATATGATTTAAACTGAGAATATTTAAAAATGCGGGTCCCATATGGATGAACTTCTGAACTATAATTTCAGATGTGATCAATTTTAATATATGAGTACATCCATATGTTGATTTGAGAAGACATAGGAGGTACTATCTGCTCACTGAGTTGTCAAACTTACTACATGATATTTTCACATTTTTCAGATAAAGATATATAGATTGGCTCTACAGCTACGTGATCAACTAGGTGTCGTATTTTCTGGGTGATCCTAAGTTGCTTTTAAAGCTCGAAAATGTTAAAATATTATGTCATTGTAATTTAGAATATGCTATGAACGCCACAGACATGATCCATGTTTCTGTTGTAATATTGTTAAGTATAGTTTTGACATATATAATTAGCTATACTAGAAACTTGTAAATATATGATATTTTCTTGATATGTGATATTGTGAAGCCATATGTAAATAAATAAGAGTAAAGTTATTTGTTAGTTGTGTTATTCACATTCCATTAAATTAGGGCATGACATCTTAAACGTCAAAAGATATCTAAGATGCCTATATGATACACTGATTTTCAGAATGTCTATTGTTATCTTTATGGTGAGGTATAAGATGACACAATTTTAAGCAGACATTAAGTACCTAACTATGGGGATCTTACATATCTCAACTTTTATAAAATACTAATTATATCTTTGCTATCAATTATGATAATAAACATGAAAATTTAAAATATAATGATATTTTATACCATGGTATCCAAGATACTAAAAAGTGCAAGATAATAATATATTAAATGCACCTAATAATTCTATTGGTACAAAATCGAAAGTCAAAAGTAAATGTGAAAATTTATAGGAGTTATAAAACATATATTTTGGTTTTAAAACTTGGTA
Organism: Gleditsia sinensis; assembly: GCA_037074535.1. Lineage (NCBI taxonomy): Eukaryota > Viridiplantae > Streptophyta > Magnoliopsida > Fabales > Fabaceae > Gleditsia > Gleditsia sinensis. The sequence goes on along the minus strand of CM073463.1, from coordinate 67,426,267 downwards.
TCATTAGCCTTTCGTTTTTGTAACACTGATCCCAATGTATTATACAAACTATACCATAGAAATTTGCCATCTTACACTTTCATATAGCAAAAATCGTATTTCTTTGGAGGCATCTCAGAGTAAAAACCTTGTACATTTCTTTATTTGTTTTGCTGTCCTATGAAATTTTGTCTGGTAGCGAGCTTTGTCACAAACGCATATATTTTTTTAAAAAAAATGGGAAGCTATAATAAAGGACAATCAGTGACTCAATATTGGTAATTAGCTTTCAAGTATTTTTTTTTTCTCTATATTAAAAGGTGAACATTTCAAAATTATAAGTTTAAAATGTTAAATATAATGTGGCAAGTTAAAATGATGTTTAATGGTTTATCTATTTATCAGGTTAAGAAATTATTATGAATATATATTTAAATGACTTGGACTTGGATATTTATTAATAGTTATTTTTGTAGATATGCCTCTCCATGAGAGTAGTTATCTGGTTTAATAATTGACATAACTGTTGAATAGAATTTAATAGTTAAATGGTGGCCTTCCACCGTAAACCCTATATAACATATTTTACTGTTCTTGATCATTTTATCAAGAGTAAAAGAGTTCGAAGAGACCTTATTGTATCCCGAAAAGAATTTTTCTGTTTGTTCTAAGGTTATATAGGCAATATGTCTTGAAAAAAAATTCATGCATGCACTAGCTAGCCAGCTAATTGTCCATGCATTCTGATTCTGTCTGTTTCTGTTTTGAACCAATAATTTTAAAAAAAATTGGAATTTGAAATGTAAGAGAATCAAATTGTTATAATTCAATTTCTGTTATTTAGAAATTTTTCTGTTTGGATAATTAATATTTATAAAGAAATTTGCACTTTTTATTTTTTAATAATATTTTGTATTGTCATCGAATGCCAGAGTCCTGGTATAGTCCAGAGCTGGGTCTAGGTTACGATCTAGGGTGTGAGACTCGAGTCAAGTTTTGAGATCGGATCTAGCATGTCGGTGGGATTTGTAATTTGGGGTCCAAATGGATTTAGTCTTGGTGGCTGAGTTTAGTACTGTCCGGTTCATTCTGATCTATTTTAAGTCTGGCTAGTATGAGTAAATTAAAAATAATTTAAAATTTTTATTTGAAAGCGAAATATAATTTGAATTTTCCTATTTTTGAGAAAACAATTCCATGATTACATTCCAGCAAAATTTTAAAATTTCTTAAATAGTTATTCAATAAAAGTGTTTTGTTTCTTAATTAGTTATTCAATAAAAGTGTTTTGTATGAAAAAAATTCTAATTCTTTATAAAAATACCTTTTTCTCAATTTATTTCATCGAAATAAATACTTATGCTTTTGGGTGCGTGCTTGGATAAATGCAGTTACAGGAAAAGAACTTCACAAAATTAGGCATCACAAAGAGCATATTGACAGTGAATGGTAGCTTTCCATGGGCCAACCATTAGGGTTCGCAAAGGAGATATAGCTTTTGTCACTATCCACAGCAATGGAACTTCTGATGTGACTATTCACTAGTAATAATACCTCAACTTCTTTCAAAGCACACAAGTACTTTGTGTGTGGGCGTGTGTTTATGTATATATACATCGATACTAGGTCTTGCCATTTTTTAATCTATCTTATGTTCTTCACATAGCATTTAAACTAAATTATTCTATCAAAGCATGTCAATATCTTCATATATTACACGTAACGTGGGAAACATTTCTGTTGTTTCCCTAGAAAATCTTTAGAACTCTCACTACTTACCTATCAATTTGCCTTTTACCACCAAATGAAATGTAAATAACCTATCCTCCTCTTTCTATGATATTTTTTGGTTAATTATAAATAGATTAAAGAGAAAGTATAGCAATGTTCATCTATCCACTTGGTTAGTAAATAGCACAGACACTAATATTTGGAGATAAGTAACTACTCTTCATATCACTACTTAGGAATTAAATTATTTAAAGTACCTTATAAAATAAAGATAGAGAGAAAAAGACACATATTAATATAATTAATATTTAATGACTAATTCAGTTGTAGTTATTTTTTTTTTCTCTCCAAATTTATCTTTTTGCGTTGTTTGAGCCCAATTTTGGCTGTAGGCATGGAGTGAGGCAACCAAAGGACCCGTGGTCTGATGGACCTGTGAACATAACGCAGTGCCCTATCCCATTGAGAAAAAGTTTCGCTCAGAAGGTGAGTTTCACATCAGAAGAATGAACCCTTTGCTGGCATGCTCTTAGTGATTGGTCTCGTGCCACTATCCATGGTGCCATCCCCATAAAACCTCCCAGTGGAACTTCATATCCTTTCTCAGATCCAGATGGTGAACAAACACTCATTGCTGGTGTGTCCTGAACTTTTCTTTTATAACAATATAAATCTAGTCTACTTTATATATATGTAAACTAGAGCAAATCAGGAAATTATTATTTTTTCACTCTGATCTTTGCATTCAATTATAATTCTCTCTCTAATCTATTAATGCTTACAATTGATTCCATAATTTACTTATTTTTTTGCATTTAGCACTGTACCATCTAAATTAGATGTCAATTTTGACTATGACTGTGTAAATTATCAAAATATCTTTCTCTTTGTTTAATGCCTCATTTGCTCTATACTTTATAAGAAGGATAATTTGGTAATTTCACGTAATTTTTGTTAAATTAGACGTAAGGGAATAAATGCAATGTGATAGATAAATTAGAAAATAAATTGCAAAAATTTAATAGATAAGGAGATAACTCGCAATTGGAGATAGAGATCATGGTAGAAAAAAAAATGCTATTTTGCATTTTATTTTTGATGATGAACTAATTCAACTTCTAAAAGCGGTTGCTTGCTATAGTGTTTCTTAAATGTTTCTATGTATTTTGAATATCATGAGTTCATTGACCTTATAAGATATTATAATATCTAAGATTTCTCTATTTGGTATCAAAAGTTATATTGCAATAAAAGATACAAGAGATATTTAATAGTATTGACAAAATAAAACTTTAAATATTTGAGATCTGTATATTTCGCAGAAGTATGCATCAAATAATAACAAAATGGAAGTATCATACGCCTTCAAGTGTTCTAGGTGTCGAGTCTAAGATATCTTAGATTCTCATGTACCAATCTAAGTATCTTAATGTCTCGAAGCATTTTAGAGATCTTGATTTAGAAGAAAGTTTATCAAATGCTGCTTCTTAACAGGGTGCTTATAGGAATTTCGAGAATGTTACATGAAAATGACATATTCCCCATGTTTAGTTCAAGTTTTTTTAAAATTTTGTCAGAATACAGTACTTCCAAGAGTATAACGCAAGAAGATATTCCTATGAGGAGGTGGAATGTTACATTTCCATAGGTGAGAATACTTTTTATAAAGTTAAAAGATTTTTTGCCCTCTTATCCTAAATTTCAAATTCCAAACTCCTAACCCTAAAACCTAAACCCCAAACCCCAAACCCCAAACCCAAGCCCTAAGTCATAAACCATAAATCCTAAACCTTAAATTCTAAAACATTAAATCCTAAACCCTAATGTGTATTTTACTTTTTAATTTTTTAATATTTTATTTAATTACACGTGTATTGTATTTATATGTTAAAAACTAAAAGGGATAATTTTGAAAATTTGTGATACATTCTTAAGAATATTGATGTGAACCAAACATGAAAATGCTAGATTCCCATAAATGTAGTAAAGTATTTTCAAGAATATTTGCGATGAACAAAATATAGTAATGTGATTCCTAGGAATGTGCTCATTCTCAGGAATTTTTAATTCTTCCAAATAAATACCCCCTAAGAGATAATTAATTATTTTAGCACAAACTATATCTAGCTGTTAATTTTTGTTTTGTTAAGTATTATACTACCTACATATAGGTCACAGTCCAATTTTTCAATTCTAAACTTAGATACCTTCACAAGAATGGTTGTGAAGGATTTTTCTGTTATAGATTGCATAAATACTATTTCTCACTAAATAATCAATGTAAGATACAATTAATTGTTAATTAGAGAGAAAACTTTTTTGTGTGAAATTTCTCCAATAAGATCTATTGGTTTGCATAATATGATAGTAAAGTTCATCTATGCGTTTTCATAGCCCTTTATCCTTCACAATTTAAGCATCAATAGATTTAATATTATAAGTTTCATGAAGATAAAATCATTACCTCATCTATAATGTGCTAATCCTAGTGGTACAGATTTTGAGAGGTGGCAGATTCTGCGGTACCTTCTTTAAAGATTGTACTGCCTTTGTCTGTTCATGTCCCCAAAGGGGAGGATTCTTTTTTAGAAGTTTGGACAGTTGGCTTGTATCTCTTGAGGCATGTGGAATAAAATCTTGAGATAATTTACAATGCCTAAAATTTGTTGAACTTCCTTCCTAGTTAAGTTTCCATTAGGAAAGGTGAGTAACTCCTGCGCAATATGAGAGTCTAGCTGATAATTTTCTTTAGAAAATTGCATTCCCAAAAAATAAATTTGGGTTTGGGCTAGTTGACTTTTCTTTTTAGAAACCATAATACCATATTTTTTTGTGAGCTCAAAACATTAAGTTAAAAGAACCCAATGGGCTTGTTCATCTTTTGAGAATAAGAGAATATTATCAATGTAAACCAATGTACTGTGGAGTGTGGGCTCAAATATTCTAATAATGAACTTTTGGAATAATGATGGGGCTACTTTGAGACCATATGGAAAGATTATCCCTTGGTATTGGGTATTTGGAATGTAAAAGACTATTTTGTATCGATCTTTAGGATAAAGACTAATTTACCAAAATGTTGTTTTGAGGTCAAACTTTGAATAAATTTGGGCATCTTTAAGATAGGTGAATAGAGAACTGATTTTTTGAAGAGGAAATTTATCATATTTTAAAAAATGATTTAAAGGATTTTAATCAATAACTAACCTCTTTTTCCTACGAATCTTTTCAAATCTCTTTTCGACATAGAATTCTTAACATGCATATTTTTATTTTGTGGGTTTAATAAGACATTGTTGTCAAAGTTTGGAGCATTCTTCTCTGGCCAATTGCAAATCTATAGGTGTTATTTCTGGATGAGTAGCATTTGTAGGATTGATATCTTTATTGAGTTTCAATGAGAGCTGAACAATAAATTGTTCATTCTTCTATAAAGGACAAGGCTGGTTGAATTCTACATGGCTATCTGCACAGACTTCTAACAAATTTGCCTTGATGTCACCATATGGTTCTAGGGCATCTTTTAATGTAAAAATTTTATAAACCAAAGTATATGGATTAAATTATGTTTGTGTTTAAGGCCATTAGGTAGAATCTGTAAATTATTTGCTTGACAATAAACATCCATCTTGAGCATAATATCTCTATCAGGAAGATTAATTCCTCATATTCTTATCTATATGATGCAATCTAGGAAGATTTTTATACCAACCTTATTTTTGGTAATGAGGTTAGTGTTGAAGATCTTTTCATCAACAGCTTTGAAGAATTCAATATGAGGCTTCCATTCTTCAATTAGGAGGATTACTGGATCCATCATGGTTTTTTGTGCTCCAATATCTATATATGCAATGGCCTTTATTGGCTTAACAAATTTGGATAATAAAATCTGGACCTCTGCATGAGGTAGAGGAGTGGGTTTTGAAATTGAGACAAACTTTAAGCATTCTTATGTTGAAAAGACTAAAGATGATTTGGAAGGTAATCCATAACTTCTTTAGATTCTGAACATTTTGAATTGTATTCATGTGAATCTATTTCAAAAGAGTTAGAGAGGATGAATGCAGTCTCATCATTTAACTCACTTTGTTATGAAAAAAAGTGATTATATATCTACATCTTTATATGGGAGTATGGCATAAACATGTTGAAACATTTTTACTGCCTTGGTGGACTTGTTAAGGTGGTTCTTTGCAAAATGTCCTTCCTTTTTGTAAATACAACACCTGTTGGATTTTTGTCTTCCTCTTTTGGATTTCTTTCTAAAGAATTTAAAGAATTTTTTGTTTCTTCTTCTTTTTGGAAAATTCTTCTAGAAAGGAGAATTGCGACCTATTCTTTTACTTGAGCAGCTACAATGTGTATCTTTGAATTTGATATGCAAATATGGCTTTTTGTACATCTTTTTGAACTTGTTACGATCATCAAGCATATTGACAAAAAGCTTTTGTTGTTTACAAAGATTATCAGGAGTTGCAAGAGTAATCTGGTGAATTTCTTCAACAGTAATTGCTATCATATCTTTAGAGCAAGAAGTGAACATTGTAATTCATGTTGTAATTCTTGAGGTAGGGAGGCTATATAAGTGTGTCTGAGATTAGGATCATTGAATCCATTGAGCATATAGTATCTTCTTGACATGCATTGATAGTGGAATTCAATATCTTTTTTCTTTAATGAATAACACTTCATCTCAAAATATTCTTGTTTAGTTTGCTTATCAATGAGATTATAGTCTCCAATAAATTCTTGATTGATAACGCCAAGAACTTTACTTGCTGTCGGAGCTTTAGTGAATTGAATTTGCATGTATGGACTAAGACTCTGGAACCATTCTCTTAGAGTGCCAATCATTCTTAAAGAAAATTTAGTGAGAATAAGTCTGAGATTTATACCAAGTCTTGTCATTTACAAATCTATCCATACACTGAATTCTTGGATTCTATTCTGCTAATCAATTGAAGAAACATCTTCAATATTAAACTAAGGACCAGAAGCTGGTATGTTGAATTGATTTGCATTGGTGGCTTGTAGAGGAGGATCCTTTATAATAGGAGGATCAATTTTATGATCATCCTCATTGATGTTTGGAGATTCCTGTGGATGAGTAGAGTTGGCAATTAACATAGCTGCTATGTCTGCGACTCCTTCATCTTCATTTGAATTTTGAACTTCAGAGCTAGATTCATATTATGATTCATTAGATTGCTCATCTTTAAGATTTTGGATGGGATCATCCATAGAAATCATATGTTGCAAAGGATAAGTAGGTTGTTTGTCTTTATTTTTCTTAGTGTCCCTTTTAGAGGATGAAGCAATACTTTTATGTAGATATTGGGTATTGTCTCTGAGTTAAGGTTGACGAGGTGTTCTAAAAGATAGTTGAGGAAAAAGTTCCGAGTCATTTTAAAGCATTCAGAATAATCAGGCTAAGAATAAATATAGGCTTATAGATATGATGGAACATATGCTGGAAAAGGATAAGGAACTTCAAACAATGGTTGTGTCTGGACTTTTTTAGTCATGTCATCCTCAATTTTTTTGATTTGAGCTTTGAAAGCATTTATTTCTACTTTTTTTTTATTGAAAAGATAGGGCTAAAATTTCTTTGTTAAAGAAGATATCTCAACTTAGCATGTATCTGTTGTACTTGGATTTGTAGATTTTGATATTAAGTCTAAACTTGATATGTCAAAGAGTCAATTTTTGAGTCTGATTAAGTAGTGTAATTCATGACTTTGTTAATTTTTGAATCTATCTTCTATAAATAGTGATTCTAAGCTTTCGCATTATGAGTGTACCAGTTAAGAACTTTTTCTGCAAGTGAGACTAATTTTAAGGTACCTCTTGGTAATACCTTTGAAGGTTAAGCATATGGCCTAGATGAGATCTTAAGAGTAGGATTCATCTATTTTCCAAGGATGGAAAATGTTGATCATAAGAAGGGGATGCTGTTATGAACATCATGCATGGAGACAGCTTGTGATGTGTCCCACATTGATTAGCGAGGGAGGTCTTGGCCCATATTTAAGTGAATTTTAATGACATAAACCAGTCTTAACTCTTCTTTAGTAGTAATACAGGTATATCCTTGATGGGCCTCTAGAATTAAGCAATTAAGTATTTCTTTGAATATTTTAGCCCGAGCTCTTGTGAGAGGTCCAGTTAGGACTTGAAGTGGGTCCGCATTCTATTTCTATTTGTCAGCCCTAGTTGTGATCTCATAATTTCCCTTTTCTTGAAAAGGATTTATCCTTAAATCATCACCTACATCAAAAGGAGACAAATTAGAAATATTAAAAGTTGCATTAATATTATACTCACCTAAAAAATCTAGCTTGTAGGCATTATCATTAATCCTTTCAATAAATTGAAACAGACCATTGGTGCATACTGTTGCAGGTACACCTAAATTGATACCTTATCTCAAAACTAACCTGTAGTAGTGGGAGTAAGGGTCTATCCCACAGAGACTGGTATTACCTTATGTGATTGAAAAAAGGGGGAATTAATAATTGTAAATAAAATCAAGTAGACAATAATGAAAGTAATTAAAAGAAAGTAATTAATGATAAAGACGTTGGTTTCGGTTGATATCCACCGTCAAGGGATTACATTGATCATTGACAACATAATCAATCTGTAATTGAATATCTATCATTGGGGTTCTAACCCTGTTTCTCCTTAAGTCTAGTAAATTAATGACAATCGCACTAATTAAACCCTAATTAACTAAGAAAATTTAAAGAAGAATTGAAGAATGTAACTAAGAATTTGGATGAAGAATTGGATGAATTATCTGCTTGCTTTCCTCCCTTTTTATAGATTAACTCCTCCTAATCGAAGTAGGATTGTATTTAGGTCAAATCCCAGCCCATCGGGCTTCAATTGGAGTTTAATAAAGAATTAAATTTTTTTATTTATATTTAGTTTAGTTAAATTTTTTTAATTTAAATAAATAAGTAATAATTTTTTAATTTTTTAATTTTGTAAATTTTAATCTGAACTAAATACTTAGTCTAAATATATTAACGTGTATGTTTGTTGAATCAGGTGAGTACACAATAAAGAAGGTTACTAATTGATCTTCTGCCTACTGTGTCAATATTCCAATATCCACGTATTAATGGTCGAAGGTATGGAAATAAAAGCTACCTCCTAAATTTGATAATTTCATTTGGAAAATCTTCTATCATTCACTACCTCTAGCTTTAGCCTAAACTTTGAAAAGACGTGGATTTTATATTGGTGGATTATGATCTTTTGGATTTTTTAAGTTGCCGTTTCTCATGGGCAGTTTAGTTTAGTACTAGTGCCTGTTTGGTACAACCGACTGGAGAAAGGAATGATAGATGGAATGATACATTCCATCGTTTGGATGGATAGAATAGGTGGAAAGGAACATTCCGTGGAATGCTTTATTCTATCAGACAAAGGAAAGATGACTCCAACGCATAACCTGTAGAATCCGCTATTCCTTCCAAAAAAAAGGGCATATTTACCCTTGAGAAGCCATTTTCTCCCAAATTCGTGTTCCTTCCTTTCCTAGAAGCTTCACACAGCTACTGCGCGGATTTCTCTACTTCGCATCCTCTCCACGGTGTTCCACGGCTTCTGCATTCTTCTGCATCACGTCCTCTCCACGGGTTCAAGCCGTTCTGGGTTTCTCTACTTTGCGTCCTGTTGAAAGAGTTCAACGGCTTCGTATCTTCCTGTCGTGGTGCCCAAAACCCGTCCACCCTCCTGCGACAGACAGATTAGAAACCCAACCAGTGTGAGATACCATTGTCACCCTCAGCCACGCCTACCCCATCTCTAGTGACACTTCTTGCTCCCGCAACAAGTGTGAGTTTTCTCTGTGGTTAGACTTTAAACTCAAGATGTAGTTGCCATTTTCTCTGTGATCTACCATTTTATCTGTTTTCGTATCTGTCACTCAAATTCAAAGTTGGTTGAAGCTCTTTTTTTTCTTCTTTTTGTTTTATTTGTAGTTTAAAATGGAGATAACCATTGTTCTGCTGTGGGTGCTCCATTTTCTCTTGGTAATGCATATGAACGAGCTTTTTCATTTTGATGTTATAATATTGAAGTGATAAGAGATAGGAATAAGAAAAAGAAGGCCATATGTTGATAAGAAGAACATGAAAGTTGGAGAGGAAGAACTTATCAATTATTAAAGAAGAGTTAATAAGCAGGATTGTTCTAGGTTAGGAGTTTATGTGTAGGAGTCTTCTAGTTATTATTGTGTTCTCTACGAATTTATGTTGCAAGTTAATGTTTGTTGTGAGAGTAGTATAAATTAAGGAAAGGTTTAGAGGGCTGTAGTGTATTTTTTTTCCAGCTCCCTAGTTGTTTTGAACCATAGACTTCATTCAACGATATCTCTTTACCCTTTCACATATGGCGTAGGGTTGTGTTTATTTATTATCTGCAAAAAAATTTCAAAGGAGTCTCTATGTTTGATATGTAAAAAGATTGAAACGAATTGCTATAATATTTAGCATATTTTCCATTGGTGCATTTTGTTATGAACACTTGGATGTTGAATTGGCACCTAACCATGTTAGCCACGTTAATCCTAGTTGGATTGAAAAGAACAAGTGGTATTTTGGATTAGGTGTTCCACCGAAAAGAAACTTGAATTAAAAAATTTGGATGTCAAACATTTGATAGAAATTAGAAAGTGACAAGTAACATAGTAAATGATGGAGAGCATATTGATATTAATTCGTTATTCTTTTTCTGACCAATTTAATTTGGTTTGCTTTGTCATCACCTCATCAACTATGACAAAAGGAAGCTATACTGGGCATTGAATAATATAACCAGACTCACCATGGAAGATGCATAATTTGTATATGAAAGAGTGTCTGTTGGCAAAAGAGGAAAATTGAATTTTGGGAAGTCTTCAATCAAGTTTATTGCTGAATATTTTTTGTTTGTCTTACAATCAAAGGTTTTATTTTGTATCATGTTGCTACATGTATATTGTGCAGCATGGGTTCATGTATAGCTCTTTTTTACCTACTCAAATTTATTTCCTAGTTTGTTGTACTGAAATTAATTTTTTCCTCTATGGAAAAAAAACTCATCTCTTTGAACATATTTTTAAAGGTATATTTTTTTTTTCTCCTTTTAAGTGGATGTTATTTTTTCTTCCTTTATTTTTCTCGCCATCTCACACTGTGATTATATCTCCTATATTTTGAAAGGTATATTTTCTCTCTTCTGCAATGATGCAAAGAACAGTGCAAGTCTTGGCTACTGTATTATGCTGGTGGTTGGATATGGCCAACATATTGTGTGAAATACACATTCTATCCTGTGTGGTTGTTACCCTTCATCATCGTAGGTTATTGAATATGAATAGATCCATTAGATATAATATAGACTTCCATCAAAAGAGGATCCACCTTAGAAACATGGTTTACTATAGTGACAATACGTGCTATAATCAGCTTAGGATGTATAGGTCAACATTTGATCATCTTTGGTCCATGCTTGACACTATTGAGGGATTAAAACCTTCAAAAAAACATGTTAGTTGATGAGCAAGTAGCCATGTTTCTTCACATTCTCGCTCATCACGTTAAAAATAAAGTAATTCAATATGAGTTTGGGAGGTCTAGTGAAATCGTTAGTAGGTATTTCAACTTGGTTTTGAAAGTTATGATGCGATTGCATGGAGAGCTTTTTAAAAACCCACAATTGCTAAGAATTCAACAGACAATATATGGAAATGGTTTAAGGTAAGTATAAAATCTATGGTTAATCCATTTTATTTATTAAATAGTTCTTTTTCGATGTTAAAATTGTTGTTTCTGACTTGCATAGTTTTTTTGTGAGTCAGAATTGTCTCGGTGCCCTTGATTGAACTCATATACCGATAAAAGTGTCGGTGCAAGACAAAGCAAAATATGTAATAGAAAAGGGGTGATATCCACGAACGTATTGAGAGTTTGTTCACCGGATGGAGAGTTTATTTACATCTTTCCTGGATGGGAAAGATCTACAGCGGATGGCAGAGTTTTACGTGATGCAATTGGCAGGGTTAATGATGGTCTAAAAGTTCCATGTGGTGTGTATGTTGACATTTTGTATTTTTTAAATGAAGCATTACCCTTCAACTATATTCACTAACTACCTGAATTTGTATACTTTTTTCATGTAAGGTTTTACTACTTGGTTATCACTTGAATGAGTGGAGAGAAGTCAGCAACCGAACGATGCACATGAGTATTTTAATATGAAATACTCATCAGCAAGAAACATCATTGAATGGTGTTTCAGGATGCTGAAAAATCGTTGGGAAATACTTAGAAACCCCTCGTTCTATCCTGTGATAACACATAATCGTGTCATCATGGCATGTTGTATGCTACATAATTTGTGTAAGAGATACAATGGTCATGATCCAATAAATGATATGGAGGATGAGTGTGAGAATGATTATTAATTCGAGGACGATAACCAAATATTAACTATGGAAACATCTGACGCTTGGAGCAATTAGCATGATATTTTAGCTAATGAAATGTTTAATGATTTTAGGAGGCTCCGTGGAAGAGTGTAGGATGCTTGTAGACTATATTACTATTGTCTTCATTTATTATTTGCGAGGCTGTATGAATATATATTTTTAATTGAATGTAGTATGACATTATATTGTTATTGCAATTGATAAATTTATGTTAGTGAAGCAATGTTTGTGACTGATGATTCCAATGGTTGTCTTTTATGTTATTATATTTATAAGTTTTTTTCTGTAGTGTTTGATTGGTGTAGTGTTGTCATGGAGGATGTGAGTAGAAGTCAAGGAAACAAGCATGTTTGGACAAATGAGCAGGATAACCTACTTGTTCAATGTCTTGTGGAAATGAAGATCGATGGAAAATATATGGTAGATAATGGATTTCGGCCAGGCTATTTGAACTATATTGAAGGGTACATAAATGAAAGAGTTCCTGGGTGTGGAATTAAAGGAATACATCATATACAATAGAGACTAAAAACACTGAAGACAACTTGACAAATTATGTATGACATGGTCCATGGGACAAACACCAATGGATTCGGTTGGAATGCATACACAAAGACCGTAACAGCTCCAACTGCAGTGTGGGATGAGTACCTTAAGGTTGGTGTGATATTGTTTCACTGAAGAATTACTTTTTTTTCTTAATATAATTTATATTCTCATTATTCTTCATTTATTTAATGCAGTCGCATAGGAAAGCAGCTACTTTTAAATTAAAATCATTTCCTCATTTTGAAAATCTGTGCATCGTTTGGGCAAAAGACAAGGCTTCTGAAAGGGATGTTGAGATCATAGCTGATATATTGAATACTAATCAGAACCCATCTGTTGGTGAAGGCAATCATGGTATAGAGGATATGGATACAAATCAAGAGGATGAGCTGAATTTTGTATTTTCTGAGCAACCATCCACTCCAAGTACTGAAGCAACTTTAGGTTCATGCAAAAGACGTCGAAATGACAATGACGCCCTTGTAGAAGCCTTATCAAATGGTTTTGAATTGATGGAGAAGGGATTCAAGGAAGTCTCAAAAGAGATTACAACACAAGTTCGTCATGTTGCACACAAGGCAAATTTAGCTGAGAAGGCAAAAAAGTTATAGGAAGAGTTGACGAAGATTCCAGGTTTCACTGAAGAGGAGAGGGTGAAGGTAGTGAAAATGATAGGAAAGGATGAGACGATGTTGGTCATATTTCCTTCCCTCCCACCAAATGTCAAGTCAATGGTCATACATGATTATATAAAGTAGTTTTGGTCCCTTCTATTAGCCCCTATGTGCAGTGGATGGTATGGAAGTCTATGTATTACTTCTGAATTATCTCTTGTATTAACCTCTGAGTTCAGTGGATGGTATAGATATGTATTAACTTTTAAATTTAGTCCATTGTATTAACCTCTGAGTTCAGTGGATGGTATGTATATGTATTAACTTTTAAATTTAGTCCATTGTATTAACCTCTGTGTGCAATGGATGGTATGGAAGTCTACGTATTAATTTTGAAATTTAGTCTATTGTATTTATTTATGTTAATTAGATGGTATGCAAGTCTATGTATTAACTTCGGAATTTAGTCCATTGTATTAGCCGCCTCTGTGTTCAGTGGATGGTATGCAAGTTCATGTGTTAAATTTTAATTTAGTCCATTATATTGTTGGTATGATTAATCTGTAACAATGAAACTTAACAATAATGCAATATAACAGCAAGTAACATTCATTAAGAAAATTGTTTTTTTTACAATGCCTAAGGTTAACATAAATTTAAACTACAGATGTAATAGACTATCTATGTGTATGTTCATCCTCTGCTTGCTGAGGATCATCCTCATGCTGCTCTTCCTCAAGAGGTTCATAAGTAGCCGGCTCTTCATTTGAACTAGCCCCCAACTGTGCTATCTCAAGTCTGCGCAGCATAACAGAAAATTCAGTCATATTATATTCAAAACTCTGTACTCTAGTGCTCATACCAGCCAAAGATTATTCAATAGTTGTCAGTCTACTGTTGGTAGTTTCAAGCATTCCTGTGATGTTCTACAGCATAAGTATACTTGACAAAGAACGATGTTCTGTTGAATGCTCAAAAGACTTAGGAGCTTCTATCTCAGGAATTTCTTCATCCTCATCCTTGTTCCACCACTGATTATTTCTCTTCACATATCCCATTCGATTGGGGTTATATTTATTAAAAGGCTTAGGTACAATTATCTGGCCATCAAGAGGTTCAATGCCAGAGAATTTAAGCAGCCTACTGATTGCAGAGGCATATGGCAGACCTTTGTTAGCTTGTTTATGAGCAATAATAATAAACTTTAAAATCATATAAGGGTAATCAATTTGTCTCCCTTGGAGCCAACAGAACACCAAAACCTGTTCAATCTCACTCAAGTAAGAGTAATTTCCAGCTTTGGGCAACAACATATGACTAACCATATAATAAATTATGTTAGTATTTATATTCAAACTTTTGGTGTAAATTTTTCTACTAGAACATGGACATCCTAGAATCTTTTCCACCACAACTTCTCTGTTATACCAAGGAAGACTACACAAAGATTCATCAAGTTGACATGCCTCATCACTTGGTTTTGGAAGACGAGCTACTCTACCAAACAAATCTTTATTAAAACTAAACTTCACTCCTCTCACCATAGAACTAAATTCTAATGACTCTTCATCATACTTTAAATTCGTGAAAAAAGCTCTTATGGTAGTTGGAGAATATGGAGTGTTGGAGATAAGAAATTGCTCCATTTTTTTATTTTTGATTAAATGACTCAATTCAAACTTTTCTCTTGACAAAAATTCTAGATTCAAACACATACCCTGCACCACAGTTTTGTCCATGAACGTTTTCTCGTATTTGCATTGCTGCTCTACTGTGGTGAACAATGGCTAAGTAGTTTGAGCAGAAGAAGAGCTTCTTACCCAAGGAGTGGAGCCTCTTGCTACTTTGGACCTCTTAAATGAAGTCGTAGGAGGTGCCATTACACTAAAAATGGGATGGGATATGAACTTTTGAATTTTAGGGGTTGAATGAACCCTAGGCACCAAAGTCGTTGGATTTCTCTAACCAAATGAGGATGAAAATTGGTTTTGGCCAGAAGGTTTTGCTTTATTTGATGTCTAAACACAAGTAATCGGTGTAATTTTGGTGAGATTTGCAAAAGATGGCAAAGAGTCAAGAGAAGTTTTAGAAATTCTACGTCTTGGGATTATAGAAAATTGACCTAAGAAATTAGAGATTTTGGATTTTAATAGGAAGAAGAAGCGAGCATCAGGCGATTGATGAAAGCATCAGTCACCTGATACGTTTTCATAGGCGCCTGGTCCAGTGCCTGGCCTCGAGATTTTGTGTAACAACTTTTTTATTTATTTATTATTATACAATATAAAGTTCACATACACATCATTAATCAAAACGTACGTATAACATTTCAAACACATAAATATCTACATCTTATTTATTCTGGTTGACCAATTCCGGAGATTCGAGTGCGGGTGGTTGCACCTTCACCAGGATCTGTGCCAACTCGCCCACAAACATTTTATTTAGGATCTGCCCATCATAGAATAACTCGATCCAACGTGCACTAAAAGCCAGAGCTATAGAAAAATATGCATAACTAATTTTCTGAACATGACATGGAAATATAATAAGAATTTAATCCCAGTAAGTTCAACAATAAATCATTATCAATATAGTCATCACGTCATGTTTAGCTGTATAAACTACAGTAAATAACTTTGGTCAAATGAATGCACTATATTTATGCACATGAGAATCGTACAGCTATGACATGTATGACAAGATTGATTATTTTCAGAATATCATATAATGACTATCAATTTATTCTCATATCAAGCTACCCTGGTCAGGGTGAGTATTTTTCTACTCTCCGGTACGGGCTTATCTCGCTTAGTCTGACATGGCACACTTTCTCTTTCTTTTCTCATTGACATATTCATAACCGTTGGTAGGGCGTCCCCTATTGGTGCACCTCACGGATTACCATGTAACCGTGCTCATTTCTTTTCTTTTCACAATGATAGCCAAAAATATGCTTTCAATAACAAGTATGTTCATCAAAATATAACTATTACCAAAAATCATTGGTAATCATGCCATGAACATAACCATTTCAAATATCACTTTATAAAATATTTTCATGTAAAAATTTCACACTTAAGATGGTAAGAAGTTCATACAATGGCATTGGCTATGACTATACTAGTCATTTATTATTTTTATTTATAAGATTCATCTTTTTTCTTAAATATTAATTTTATTTCATAATTTTCTTTATTCAGGTTTTCATCCTGTCTAACATTCTCTTACTAATCAGAGCATAACTCCCTCAATTTAACTCTAATGTAGGTGATCTTGGTGTTAATTTCAAGATAAAACAATTATCTAAAACTATTATGTTGAACAGTTTAGCAAAATATTAAGAAATCAATGTGATATTACTCCCTCAAAGTACATGTTATTTCTTCTCAGGTAGGTTCTGACCTCTACCTACTAATCTATCTATATCCCCTCATATGAATTCCAAATTAAGTGATTCCAGTGGCTACAAATCCATGACACATATATCTATAATTCATATGTTAACCAATTATTTTAATTCCTTATAGAATGTTCCCAGAAATTAAAACACCGAAACTATCCTAACATATTCTTCCTTGATTAACCATTTTCTGACCATTGTTTACTAATCGGACCATATCTACCTCCTATGAACTCTAAATTGAATTATTCCAGTGGCTAAAAATTCATGACACATATATCTATAATTCATATGTTAGCTATTTATTTTAATTCCTTATAAAATGTTCCCAGAAATTAAAACATCGAAGTTATCCTAACATATTCTTCCCTGATTAACCATTTTCTGACCATTGTTTACTAATCGGACCATATCTACCTCATATGAACTCTAAATTGAATGATTCCAGTGGCTAAAAATCCGTTACACATATATCTATAATTTATATGTTAGCCATTTATTTTAATTCCTTATAGAACGTTCCCAAAAATTAAAACACCGAAACTATCCTAACATATTCTTCCCTGATTAACCATTTTCTGACCTTTGTTTACTAATCGGACCATATCTATAATAACCGTAAAATTTAACGAAAATTCTAATTAAAGGAAATTTAGAATAAAAGAGAGAACTTTGACAATAGAGATAAGAACCGTAGAAAATATGTATATTTATTACATGGATTAAAGAATTACAAAAGAAATATGAGAATTTATGTTTTGGCGCGCTATAAGCAAATATATTTTTATTTATGTAGAAATGATTATGATTTGTTAAAAGTAAGTTGACTTTTAAGTAACAGAAGTATTGTGTTCCTTAAAATAATTATACCGGCCACCATTGAATTTTTATGGTATTTTTAGAAATATTCTTTCTTTTAATATGAATAAAGAGGTTTGTTTTGAAATTTGTTTTTTTATGATGTTTATCAAGAAAAATCATGATTTAAGAGTTTAACTAAAAATTTACGAGAATGCAAAAATTTTAGGAATTTTTGGGATATTTTAAGATGAAAAACGGAATTTATATGAATTTTTATAAAAGAAAATCTAATTATTAATTATTTAATAATTATAAAAAAAATTCAGAAACCATAAAATGAGAAACCGGGGGCAACGAATTCGAAGAAGAAAAAAACAGAAAAAATGTATAGTGATGCATAGTGAGTGAATAGTGACCTCAAATTTTATCTTTCAATCTGGAGTATCAATTGACTTCCAATATCAAAACTGAAGGTGTTACTGGATTCAGGATGTAGAGTACTTCAGTTTTGACCGATCAGTTTTTGAAATCAACCGTTGAATCGCCGAAGATCTGAAGTAGAAAATCTCAGTAAAAGGTATGTCTGAAAAACCTTACTTAGAAATTTCTAATTAGAAATCTGACACCGTAGATGAGTTCATAAGTTTGATAAACATTAGGATATGTAATTTTTTGGTCATTTGGTAACTTTTTATATGGTGGGTGAATAGTGATTTCCGGCATGAATAGTGACGGTGAATAGTATTTTTCGGCGATGAATAGTGGTGGTGAAGTGTTTTCCGACGGTGAACAGTACCCAAGCTCATTTAAGGTTTTTGGACCTTCCGGACTCAATTTTGGGGTTTGTTTTACCGAATTCAAATCAGAAACGAGGATTTTAGGGCTGTCCAATCTGGAGCCCTTACCTGTGAGTGGGTTTTTCATACTATAGCGCATGTTTTACGAATTCGGTTTATAACTCTCTCTCTCGTATGATTTTAACTAGTTGGAATGTATACTAAATTGTTTTACCGCTTTGAAAACCAATATGTTCCAACCATGTTAGAAATTATAAATTTAAATCCTAGTTGAACTCTAGGTATGTAGGGCAAGCATCTAGGCTGATAATTCTCCATTTGAGCTAGATTTATAGAAATGCGAACATAGTCATAGAAATGAACTAAGTTAGCCAAGAAATGATTTGATGCATGATGAGCATCTATGTGACGTCTACGGACGATCTATGTTTAAAAGGGAAAGTTTATGATTATAAAGGTCTCCATAGGAATTCATAGATGAGATATATTTTAGAACGGAATTTTATGCATGAAAAGAGTTAGATGGAGAATTACAGCTTTATTGTAATGTTATTGAAATGTTTTACTTTAAACTCTTTGAATAGCATATTTTTAAATGTTTTCCGTTGAACGAACCCTTTTATATCACTGTTAGTTAGCCGCAGGGAGTGCTAGCCCTGGTGCACCATGATCATGCGAAGGCTTCGGCCTAGGATACTGTGACGGGCCTATGATTGCCTAAGACACAGGGATTTAGGGTGAACTTATGTCTACGCCTACAATGATTGCCATACCCTTGCTATGTGCTTGGGGAATTTAGGGTGGACTTATGTCTATGCCTACAGTGATTACCCTACCCTTGCTGTGTGCTTGGGGAAATTTAGGGTGGACTTATGTCTACGCCTACAGTGATTACCCTACCCTTACTGTGTGCTTGGGGAAGATGATTAATCTGTTAGGAAAGACCTCCAATAAACTAGTGCATTTTTCTTAAAGATTAAATATTTCTAAAGAATCTCATTCATCATTGTTATTGCATAAATAACTTCATTTATTACTTACCTTGCATAATTGATTTTCTCTACTGTTACTGATTTAATCATGTTTTATCTTTTGAACATACATTTGAACTGTTTAGCTTTTCTTTCAATAAATTATGGTTAAATGCTTAATGTTTCTATTATTATCTTTACACTTTGATTTCAATTATTAAACTCATTGCGAAATATTCGTGTTTAGTTTGCCCTATTTCTGTTGTAGTGTGATTTATTCATTCACTGAGATGTGGTGATCTCACCCCTCTTCTATTTCCTCTCCACAGATAGTCAAAGAGACTTTGATCCAGCTACAGCTTCGTAGGAGGCTGAAGATAGCGTTGGTGAGCCATAGTTTGGGTAAGGCTCTTTTGTACTGTTTGTTTAGTTTAGTTTATGTCTAGTGTACCTCCATGAACATACAGGCAGGATCCTCGCTTCTTGCGTATTTTAATGTGTTGTTTGGAAAAATGGTTTTATATTTTACAACGATGTTTGTATTATGAGGCCATGGGCCAAGTTGAATCACAGATGTTGAATTCATGAGATATATATATATATATATATATATCTATATATATATATATATATATATATATATATATATATATATATATATATATATATATATATACAATATTTTCTTATATTGGATGTGGCATATGTGGCCAGTTATATTTATTATGTACCCTGAATTGTATGCTGGATGTTTGTGCATGCTATGTGTTAGGCTTGCGGCTAGGGGGAAACCCTTATGCCGTGCCGGTCATGTGTTCCATCATTTGGGGCCGTGACAGAGTGGTATCAGAGCCTGGTTGAAAAGCCAAGTCCTGGGAACTCTCACGCGTGAACGATGTGGCGAAGCGTGGCTCTCTGCCCAGGAGCTGCAGTATGGGCTGCAGTGTTTTGATAGGTACCCCTGTTGCCACCAGAAGAAAGTGACAGAGTGGTATCAGAGCTTTAGGTTTTCCTGTGTTCATGGAGTAACGGACCTTTAGGTAGGACTTTGAGTATGGGTATGAATCCGGACATGCTTATACTCACGGTGCTGCTAAAGGGGTTCGATAGGATGTTGTCCTTTTGTTCAAGTAAGTCAGTTTATAGTATGCTATGTTGGCATGGTTAAGTGACGGTTGGGTTATCTCTGTTTTATAGTGAGATGCCAGTTATGTGAGATGTTATATGCCTTCCCTTGCTGTGTGCTTGGGAAAAGACCCATACAGAGTCTCTTCGCGTGTCCTCTTGAATGGTAGTAGGGCAAACCTCAGGAGAATGCTGAGTTTAGGTAAATCCTATACCACCAAGGTACGGAAAAGGTCAAACTCTGGTATGATGGTTTCTGAATGTGACATCTGTTATACCCGGTTGTCTAGATATGGTAGATTATGATGTGATATTGAGAATGAATTTGTTGGCATTATGTCATGTCATTTTGAAATGTCACTAGAAGGTGATTAAATTCAATATTCTTGGAGAATTTTCTCTCTTGATACAAAGAAATCTTAGTGAGATACCCAGTAACCTAATCTCTGCTTTAGCTGTCTATAAGTGATTACAAAAAAGTGCCAAGAATAGTTGACAGTGGTGAGAGATGCTGATATAAAGTATATCAGTGTAAATCAAGTACCAGTGATTAGAGAATTTTCTGATATAATTCCTGGAGAATTGCCAGGATTACCCCGAAATAATAAATAGAATTTGGTATTGATTTATTTCCTGGCCAGCGTCTATATTTCCATATAGAATGACACCCACTGAACTTAAAGAACTGAAAAAGAAATAGTTACAAGACATGTTAGACAAGAGATTTAAAAGCCCTAGTACTTTTACTTGGAGTGCTCCAGCATATGGATCACTATGATTATACATAGATTATAGATAGTTGAATAAAGTGATAATGTGGAATAAATACTCATTACCTCGTATAGATTATCTATTTGATCAGTTAGAAAGTGCTCAACATTTTTTTAAAAAAAAATTAACTTGATTTGATATTTAGATATCATCAATTAAGGATAAGAGAAGAAGATATTAAAAAAAATTTGCTTTCAGGATTCGGCATGGACACTATGAGTTTATAGTTATGTCATCTGGATTGACAAATGCCCCAACTACATTCATAGATTTAATGAATAAGTAATTAAAACATCCCTAAATCAAGTTGTTATTATATTTATTGATAATATACTAGAATATTTCAAGAGTTCAGAGGATCATAAGCAATATTTAAAGATAGTATTACAAACTCCAAGGGAGTATCAGCTATATGCTAAGTTCTCAAAATATGAATTTTGACTTAGTAATAGTACTTTCTTAAGGTATATGGCTAGCAAGATGGTGTCCAAGATAACCCTAAGAAAGTAAAAGTGGTACAGCAATGTCCACATCTTGCTATAGTTACAGATGAAGATCCAAGTCCAATTTGCGCTTTCTGCTGTGATCTGTTGTCCATTCTATTTGAGCTATGATTGGATCAGGTACATGAACATATGCTTGTAAAACATCAATCAACTCCTTAGCATTTGAAGCTAAGATGAGAATTTGTCGTGCTAAGTGTGGGATAAACATTTGTTCCACAGCATGATCAAGGAAAGATAACAAACCATCAAAGAAGTGATTAACATTTAACAAACCTATCGATTTGTGATGCATATTTAGTTGTGCCCAAGAGACTATTTGAAAAATCTCCTCTAAAGTACCAAAACCACCTGGTAAGGCAATGAAGGCGTCAGCATTACTCATCATTCTAGCCATGCGTTTATGCATGGAAGCTACTCTATATTCTTCTCCAATTGTTTTCCCTATGTTGTTGGATGCAGCTAGAGCTGTAGGAATAATACCTAGAACTTGGCATCCTCCTACATGTGCAGCTGTAGCCACACACCCCATTAACCCACGGTTACCTCCACCATAGACTAGATGAATTTTTCTCCTGGCCAGCACCATACCCAGGTTTTGTGCTGCTTTCACATATTCTCCGTCCTTTCCAGGACTGGAACCACAAAAAAAATGCAAACATTTCGAAATTGACGAAATGTAATTCCCTCCATAGCTGTACACACCCTAATTTTGAGTAAGAAAATAAAGATACTAATGTGTGCATTTACAGAACTCAGAGAAAAACATACTTATAATAGCTATGCGAATAGGCTAGACATAATGAGAACAACTATGTGAGTGATTGGCGGAGATCAGCTAAATTGAAGGTGAAAATTTCAAAAAAAAAATGACGGCAAGTATGCATATATACATTAGTTATGACTGTGACCCATATTAAGCACGTAAAGAGAATAAGGTTAAGATATCACCAGAAATTAGCCTTTTCCTTATTATTTTTATGAAGCATTGATGTCTTGATTCTTACAGAGAAGTTGTAAGTGGTAGGCGTAAAAGAGAGAAAAGATTGAAAAATTCAAACCAGTTAATTGTTGAAGAGGGACAATTAAAAGATTTATCTTGTTTTTTCCAATGTTCTTACCAGTCGACTATTGGTTTATAAGTCGACTAGCTATTTTGAGAAATTTTAATTTGGACTGGTTATTTTACAGTTGATTGATTACATCTGTTTTGAAGCAATCAACTGCATCCTACCAGTTAACTATGTGCTCTTGTTATTCACAGACTTTATAGGCTCAGAAATATTTCTTTTCCATATGATATGCTTCCGCCGAATAACAATATCTTTGAATTAAATTTTGGCACATATATTCAAAATTTGCGGCCACCGATTGCAGCCACCGATTTTCGTCGAAATAGTAGCTAGATTTTGTTTACAGATTTTCAAGAAATACGGCCACCGATTTTAATTTCCTGTCGATATTTTTGTCCAAATTTCTGACTTCCTATTTTGGCACCATGCTCTATTACGTGTTTCGTATTTTCTGCTACATTGTCCTACATTAATGTTTGGTATTAAATGCAAGATTCTTTTTCCTTATTATAAGGAGGGTTAATTTCTAATCTTTGGAACTCAATTATTATGGTGTTCAACTGATTAGTAGATTAAAGTAATAGAGATTTTTGAAAAGAATAGAGGGATGATGATTTAATGGTGCTTTGACGAATATAATAAAAAGAATTAACGGTGTTAAAGTTTTTGAGGAGTAAAGTATGGAAAATAAGATTTAAGTTAATCTTGAAATTTTTAATTTGGAAACATGAAAAATATTTTGAGAATCATCTCTGAGAATAATGTAAGTAATTAAGATATTTGTGTTAAAACTTTATACTTTGCTAAATTGAGACTAGTATCTAGAATGTAAATCATGTTGAGATTTGAAAATTTACGTATAAATAATTGTTAAGAAAAGAGATTTCAGAAGAAGCCATAAATTGTAAATATGTATAAACCGAGGTAATAAGGATATACTGAGATAAAAATGGTACTAGTATAATGGTAAAAAGAAGATACAAGTTAAATTTTTCATTGGCCGATATGTTGGCAAATACAAATTGAATATATTATCTCAAGAGAGTTATTCAGGAAGTCTAAGGATCTTTATTAGATTATAATATGACTAATACTAAATTTAAATGATGTGTTTATACATTAGAAGTTATGCTTTAAGTATCTTTATATTATTGTGGTAAAAGTTGGAAGAAATTAATTGTCCTTAGTTGAACTTACTCATAGCAGTAATTATCATGCCAATATACAATGGCATCATTTGAAGTTTTACATAAACATCATAGGTTTCTTAATATGTGAGTGAATTGAGAAAAGTTAAACTTTAAAAATCTAGTTTGGAATAACATGCAATAGATAAAATATGACTTATTTAAATTGATGATGCTAGCTTGGAGAGCATGCTTCAAGCATTTTTTTTTTAGATTGGTGAGAGATTCCTTAGCATAATCTGTCTATAATAAAATGATATTAGAAGATTTAAGCCTTATGTAAGAGGTGTTACAAATGTTCTGTTAAATGACTCAGTGGAGTTATATTTATTATAAAATTTCATTGATAAAGTGAAATTGATTAGAAAAAGAATACTGAAAACTCAATACAAGTCAAAAGCTAACAAGGACTATAAATGTTGAGCACTAGGAATTTTCAGTTGGTGACCATATATTCTTTAATGACTCACCAATGAAAGAGTTAATGAGATTTGGAAAGAAAGGGAAGTTACACCCTCGGTATAAAGAACCATTTGAAATTCTTGATAGGATCGGTTCAGTGGCTTATTGTTTGGCTTTACCTCTTAAAATTGGTAATGTCCATTCAATTTTTTTCATATGTCTATGCTAAGGAAATATTTACCGTATTCTACACATGTTATACAGTGTCCATAGATTCAGTTACAGAAAGATTTAACCCATCAGGAATAACCAGTAGCAATAGTGGTCAGACAAATAAAGAAGTTACGGTCAAAAGAAATACCTACAGTAAAAGTGATATGGAAAAATCATTCTTCTGAGAAAACTACTTGGGAAAGAGAGGAGGATATACGCGCTAGATATTTGCATTTATTTGAACAATGAGATTAGTATTTATCTGCAACTATGGTGATGAAATTCGGGGACCGAATTTCTTTAAGGGGGAAAGAATGTAATAACCGTAAAATTTAACGAAAATTCTAATTAAAGGAAATTTAGAATAAAAGAGAGAATTTTGACAATAGAGATAAGAACCGTAGAAAATATGTATATTTATTACATGGATTAAAGAATTACAAAAGAAATATGAGAATTTATGTTTTGGCGCGCTATAAGCAAATATATTTTTATTTATGTAGAAATGATTATGATTTGTTAAAAGTAAGTGGACTTTTAAGTAAAAGAAGTATTGTGTTGCTTAAAATAATTATACCGGCCTCCATTGAATTTTTATGGTATTTTTAGAAATATTCTTTCTTTTAATATGAATAAAGATATTTATTTTGAAATTTGTTTTTTTATGATGTTTATCAAGAAAAATCATGATTTAAGAGTTTAACTAAAGATTTACGAGAATGCAAAATTTTTAGGAATTTTTGGGATATTTTAAGATGAAAAACGGAATTTATATGAATTTTTATAAAAGAAAATCTAATTATTAATTATTTAATAATTATAAAAAAAAATTTCAGAAACCATAAAATGAGAAATCGGGGACGACGAATTCGAAGAAGAAGAAAACAGAAAAAATGCATAGTGCTGCATAGTGAGTGAATAGTGACCTCAAATTTTATCTTTCAATCTAGAGCATCGATTGGCTTCCGATATCAAAACTGAAGGTATTACTGGATTCAGGACGAAGAGTACTTCAGTTTTGATCGATCAATTTTTGAAATCAACCGTTGAATTGCCGAAGATCTGAAATAGAAAATCTCGGTAAAAGGTAAGTCTGAAAAACCTTACTTAGAAATTTCTAATTAGAAATCTGACACCGTAAATGAGTTCATAAGTTTGATAAACATTAGGATATGTAATTTTTTCGGTCATTTAGTAACTTTTTATATGGTGGTGAATAGTGATTTACGGCATGAATAATAACGGTTAATAGTATTTTTCGACGATAAATAGTGGCGGTGAATAGTGTTTTCCGGCGGTGAATAGTACCCAAACTCATTTAAGGTTTTTGGACCTTCCGGACTTAATTTTGGGGTTTGTTTTACCGAATTCAGACCAGAAATGAGAATTTTAGGGCTGTCCAATCTGGAACCCTTACCTGTGAGTGGGTTTTTCATACTATAGCGCATGTTTTACGAATTCGGTTCATAACTCTCTCTCTCGTATGATTTTAACTAGTTGGAATGTATGCTAAATTGTTTTACCGCTTTGAAAACCAATATGTTTCAACCATGTTAGAAATTATAAATTTAAATCCTAGTTGAACTCTAGGTATGTAGGGCAAGCATCTAGGCTGATAATTCTCCATTTGAGCTAGATTTATAGAAATGCGAACATAGTCATAGAAATGAACTAAGTTAGCCATGAAATGATTTGATGCATGATGAGCATCTATGTGACGTCTACGGACGATCTATGTTTAAAAGGGAAAGTTTATGATTATAAAGGTCTCCATGGGAATTCATAGATGAGATATATTTTAGAACGGAATTTTATGCATGAAAAGAGCTAGATGGAGAATTACAGCTTTATTGTAATGTTATTGAAATGTTTTACTTTAAACTCTTTGAATAGCATATTTTTAAATGTTTTCCGTTCAAGGAACCCTTTTAGATCACTGTTAGCTAGCCGCAGGGAGTGCTAGCCCTGGTGCACCATGTAACAGCTCCATTTATGTAACAAATTTTTTTTTTATTTAACATCATGAAGTTATTACCTCAACTTAACTCACAATAACATTTATTTAATTATACAATACTAAGTTTACACTCACATCATTAATACAAACATTTGTACAAGACATACATGTACATATAAGCCCTAATCTTCCACATAGACTATTTCAGGGTGAGTATTCTCTACTTTTCGGTACGGGCTTATCTCGCTCCGTCCGACATGGCACACTTTCTCTTTCTTTTCTCATGAACATAATCATAACCGTTGGTAGGGCGTCCCCTACTGGTGCACCACACGGATTGCCATGTGACCGTGCTCATTTCTTTTCTTTTCATATTAATAGCCGAAAATATGATTCCAATAACAAGTATGTTCATTTTATTCTCATGTCATAATGTATCAAAACATAATCATTCTCAAAATTCATTCTAATTTTCACTTTATAAAATATTTTCATGTCAAAATTCCACACTAATACCTCGGTAATTGGATAGTAATTGTAGTCTGTAAACAGCGCACCAGGAAAGTTCCCAGAAAAGAGAGGTGGGTCACTAATGGACACGCTTAAGTACCAAGTCTTTCCTTGCCAGAGCTTTCCTTAGACATGCACTTTTCACAAATCACAATTTTTTTTTCCAGTAACTAGAATAATTCTTTTCTGATGTGGAAATACTGCAACCACGGAGCATACTAAGATTTTTCAAATAAAACCGGCACTTTCAAAACTTCTTGGAAATTTATATGAGTACTAGGGTAAATTCTATGTTAAAAAGTACACACTTAAAATGGTAGTAAGTTCATGCAACGGCAATAGCTAGGGCATACACTAGGCATTTATTATTTTCATTTATAAAATTCCTCTTCTTTCTTGAATATTATTTTCATCTTTTCATTTTCTTTATGTCTAGGCATTTAGTCATTTTATTTCTACTTATATCATTTCCAACACATGTTCTTACAAATTTTATAGAGCATTTTTCCTCAAATTGATTTCTACTATTACCTTAAAAATTCATCTAGGGTAAAAAAAATATATTGAAAATAGGTTTTACTAACTTTTAACACAGCATTTGCTTACAAATCAGAGTATAACTCTCTCATTTTAACTCCGATTAAGATGATCTTAGTGTCTATGAAAAGCTAAGACAATTATCTAAAACTATTATGTTAATCATATCAACAAAATAATATGATATCATGGTGTTATTACTCCTTTAAATTTAGTATTTTTTTTTCTTCTCGTGTAGGTTCTGACCTTTACTGACTAATTAGACCATATCTCTCAAATTTGAACTCCAAATTGAGTTATTCCAGTTGGTAAAATTCCATGAGCCATATATCTACAATTGTTATGTTGGCGTGCTATTTTAATTCCCTACAAAATATTCTCAGAAATTCAAAAACTAAAGCTTTAATAACATACTCTTCCGTGAATAAACATTTTCTGACCTCTGCTTACTAATCGGATCATATATACCTCATATGAACTCCAAATTGAGTTATTCCAGTTGGTAAAATTCCATGAGCCATATATCTATAATTGTTATGTTGGCACACTATTTTAATTCCTTAGAGATACTTCCCAGAAATTAAAATACCGAAGCTATCCTAACATATTTTTCCCTGATGACCCATTTTCTGACCTTTGTCTACTAATCGGCTCATATCTCCCTTATATGGACTCCAAATTGTATGATTCCGGTGCCTAAATATCCATGACACATATTTCTTTAATTCTTATGTTAACCATTTATTTTATTTCCTTATAGATTGTTCCCAGAAATTAAAATACCAAAGCTTAAAATTCTGACACCCATAGCCATAACCATGCAGAACTATCTACACCAACCTAAGTATTCAAACATACATCACATGCAAGATCAATATGTAATATGATATAGCAACATCATGACCAATCATAAAAGTTCTAAGATTAAAATCTCATATAAATATTATAAGTTTCAAAAGTTTCCTTCAAAAAGAAATATTGTTAAACTTACCTGGAGCACTTAGTCCCCTAGACTTCTCCTTCCTCTTTCTTCCTTTCTTCCTCTCCTTTCATCACTCTACCTTGCTTCTATTTTTCCTCTCCCTCACTTGGACGAAATTCTAATGTTGTAAGGGTGGGTTTTCTTATATAGACCATCAAATAATTCACCTTTCATGATCATGGGTTTACCTTATCACAATTAAGATACACTTTGTTGAATTTTTGGAAAACAAACAACTTATGTTCTTGTCTTCCTCTTCCTTAGTCAAGATATGCATAGGAAAAGGAGATTTGTATTTTGAAAATTATGATGATATGTTCTTAAGATAAGGGACAAGGTCCCTTTGATTTAGGGATTCATTTCCATTTTCTTTTGTCTTAAACAAGTATGATAGGTTTACCTTTTTAGGTGGCAAATTTCTAGCCCTTGAATCTCCATTATTTAGTTGATATTATTTGTGTGGGCTATGAATGTTTTGTCCTAATACCATGTATTATCATACCACTTGCTAAAATTATGAGTGTAGGATATAGATGTTTTTGTCCTAAAGCCTTATATTATCATGCCACTTGCCTAAATGATGAATGTAGAATCACACCACTTGCTAAATTTTTGTCTTAATGCCATGTAACCTAATCTTTATTCTTATTATTATATCATCATCTAATTTATTTTATTTTATTTTTCCTCTTGGATTTGGGCTTATTCCTACCCATTATGGACTTGTCCTATCCATTTTCTTTGCTTTGGATAAAATTCTTCCTTTCTTGGTGGGCTTGGTCACATTTTCATAATTTTTGGGCTATTGGTGCAATTACTATATCCTAGTCCAAGTCTATCTTTTATTTCTTGTTTAGGTTATCCAATGGGCTTGTTAGAAACTTATGTGAAGTGGAAAAACTCTATATGAAGTGTCCATAGGTAAAAGCCCAATGTATGGGTAAATATTTTAAATTTAGTAACTATAGTTCTTGAATTAGAAAAAATTACCCTAATTCAATGTTCTTGAAATTTTAAGACCTTTACTTGTTTCTAAAAATTTATCTTCCTTATCCAAGAATTTTTCATCTCTTTAGTATGTTATTTCTAATTTCTTTCCTATTAGATTTTCCTTCTTTATTTGTTCTCTTAATGTTAGAAACATTTTCTATGCATATACATAAGTTGAAGAATTTCTAAGGACTATATTTCCTTAGATATCTAAAATATTATCTAATAAATTTTATTTCCTTAATTAAATTTTTTATGTACCTTTATCAATAAAAGAAACGAAATTAAGGATGTTACATTTCTCTCCCCCTAAAAGAAATTTTGTCCTCAAAATTTCAGAAATTACCTTATAAGAACAATTGCGGATATTTCTTCCTCATGACTTTTTCCAGCTCCCAAGTTGCTTCTTCCGAAGTCAAACCTTCCCATAACACCTTAACTAGGGGAATGGTTTTATTTCTCAGTTGCTTCACGTCAATGTCCAATATGGATGCAGGTACTAGCTGGTATGTCATGTTCTCCTTTATTTGGATTGGTTCATCCAGTAATACATGTGATGAATCTGAAAGATACTTCCGCAGCTGTGATACGTGGAAAACATTATGCAGGTTGGACAAATTAGGTGGGAGAGCAACTTGATATGCTGATGTCCCTACTTTCTTCAAAATTTGTTAGGGTCCTAAAAATCGCAGACTTAGCTTTCTTGTTTTGAGAGACCTACCAACTCCAGTAGTCGGAGAAAGTTTTAGAAATACATGGTCTCCTTCCTCAAACTCTAGAGGTCTATGTTTCTTATCGTAGTAACTCTTTTGCCGACTCTGCGCTGTAAGTATTTTGTTTCGTATCATCCTGATTTGTTCAGTGGTTTGTTGAACTAGATCAGGACCCAACAAATTCTTTTCTCCTACCTCAAACCAACATAGTGGAGATCGGCACTTTCTACCGTATAAAGCTTCATAGGGGGCCATCTTAATGCTAGAGTGATAGCTATTATTATAAGCAAACTCTACTAAAGGTAGGTACTTATCCCATCCTTTACCTTGCTCTATCACACAGGCCCTCAACATATCTTTTAGGGTTTTAATGGTTCGTTCTATCTGCCCGTCAGTCTGAGGATGGTAGGCAGTACTGAACCGCAACTGAGTACCAAAAGCTTCTTGCAACGCCTTCCAAAACCTCAACGTGAACCTCATATCTCTATCAGAAACAATATTTAAGGGAATCCCATGGAGTCTAACTATTTCCTGAACGTACAATTGGGCCAATTTATCTAGTGAAAAGTTAATTTTTATGGGCAAAAAGTGAGCAGATTTGGTTAATCTGTCAACTATTACCCAGATAGAGTCATGTCCCACTGAAGTCTTAGGTAAACCTACAACAAAGTCCATCGAGATACTATCCCATTTCCATTTAGGGATCTCAAGAGGTTGTAGAAATCCCGCTGGCTTTTGATGCTCCACCTTCACCTTTTGAAAAATGAGACATTTCACCACAAACTCAGCAATGTCCTTTTTCATCCTTGGCCACCAATACATCCTTTTTAAATCCTAGTACATTTTAGTGCATCCAGGATGGACTGTGTATTTACTTTGATGTGCTTCCTGCAGTATCTTAGTCCTCAACTCTTGTTCTTAAGGGACACAAATCCTTCCCTGATACATGATTGCTCCATCTTCCATGACAGAAAAATTACCTTAGTCTTTATGATCCTGTAAGTATTGGTCGTGAGCTTGAGCTTCTTTGATCTGGGCTCTAAGGTCACACCCTATACTTAACCCATTGATGATTAACTTCTTTGGAGTAAGAGTAGTGGCTAGCTTTAAATTTCGAAACTCCTCTAACATCTGCATCTCAAACACCATCATCTGACCCATGTGTAGAGATTTTCGACTCAAGGCATCAGCTACAACATTCGCCTTTCCTGGATGATACTTTATCTCAAACTTGTAGTCATTGAGGAATTCTACCCATCTTCGTTGCCTCATGTTTAACTCCTTCTGATCAAAGAGGTATTTAAGACTCTTATGATCACAATATACTTCAAAGGTTGCCCCGTACAAATAGTGTTGCCAAATCTTTATGGCAAACACTACTGCTGCCAATTCAAGATCATGGGCTGGGTAGTTTTCTTCGTGGGGTCTCAGTTGCCTAGGGGCATAAGCAACTACTCTCTTATCTTGCATCAGCACACATCCTAGCCCTTTCTTTGAAGCGTCACTATATACTTCAAAATATCCTGTGGGGTCTGGAATAATTAAAACAGGAGGAGTGGTCAGTCTTGTCTTCAGCTCCTGAAAACTAGCATCACATTGATCAGTCCATTTGAAAAGACTTCCCTTCCTGGTCAATTTAGTCAATGGCAAGGCTATACGAGAGACGTTTTGTATAAATCTCCTGTAGTATCCTGCCAAACCCAGGAAACTTCTGATTTCCGTAATCGTCTTTGGTCTCTCCCACTTAATCACTGCTTCCGTCTTGCTAGGATCTACAGCTACCCCTCTATTAGAGATGACATGTCCGAGAAACTTCACCTCTGACAGCTAAAATTCAAACTTCTCCAATTTAGCATATAACTTTTTCTCTTTCAGCACTTGCAGCACAATTCGAAGATGTTGTTCATGTTCTTTCTCACTCTTAGAATATATCAAGATGTCATCAATGAACACTACAACAAATTGATCTAGGTAGGGTCGAAAAATGCGATTCATGTCATCCATGAAAATTGCAGGTGCATTCGTCAACCCAAAGGGCATTACGAGAAACTCATAGTGCCCATACCTAGTCCTGAAGGCAGTTTTTGGTACGTCCTCCTCCTTAATCCTAATCTGATGATATCCTGACCGCAAGTCAATTTTAGAAAAGATGGAGGCACCCTTCAATTGATCCAATAAGTCATCTATCCTAGGGAGAGGGTACTTATTTTTTATAGTCACCTTATTCAGCTGTCTGTAATCTATGCATAGTCTCAAACTCCCGTCTTTCTTCTTAACAAACAATACAGGAGCTCCCCAAGGTGATACACTCGGTCTAATGAATTGTTTGTCTAATAGTTCCTCCAACTTCTTCTTTAGTTCTTGTAGTTCCTTCGAGGCCATTCGATATGGTGCAATAGAGATAGGCCCTGTCCCAGGTAGGAGATCAATAGAGAACTCTATCTCTCTCTTGGGAGGTAAGCCTGGAATATCTAATGGAAACACTTCCGGAAACTCGTTGGCTATTGGAATTTCATCAAGCTTCGATTCGACTTCTAGGTTTGATAAATACAAGAGAATGTATCCAAGTACTCCATTCTTCAACTCCCTATTAACTTGATTGACATTTAGCATCAATAACTGGACCTCCTCTTTTGGAGTAGAAGGTAGAAATTCAACGGTCTTGTTACAACAATTCAACAAGACTCGATTTCTAGACATCCAGTCTAACCTTAGAATGACCTCAATACCTCTTAAAGGTAAACAGACGAGGTCTACATAAAAAGTTTTCTCCTGGATGGTGACTTGACAGTCTTTACATACAGAGGAAGTTAATACCCGTTCCCCTGTAGGGGTTACTACGGATAGCTCATAGGGAGTTTCAGAAATAGAAAACTGAAATTTCCTAATACATTCTTCCGATATAAATGAATGACTAGCACCAAAGTCAAATAACACCATAAGAGCAAATCCATAGATATAACATGTACCTTGAATCATTTCAGAAGATTGGGCTGCCTCTTGGCCGCTCAGCGTGAAAACCCTTCCTTTCACTTGAGGCCTTTGTTCTGGCTGCTTCCCCACATTCTGTGGGCAGTTTTTCGCAAAATGTCCCTTCTGTCCGCAATTGAAGCAGACATCTTGTCCCATGTAGCATGGCCGGTTACCATGCATGCGTCCGCACTTAGCGCACTTGACTGAGGCGAGGTCTTGTTGAAAAGGCCTAGGACCCGCAGTCAATGGCCTCTTACCAGCTCCATATCCACTTCTTCTCACATTCTTTCTAGGGTTAGGAAAATTTTTCTTCCTCTTCCATAGGTTTCGCCTTTACTTCTCGTCCTCCACTGCCCTTAAACTTTTTTCTAGGAGTCTGCATTTATTTATCAGAGGTACAAACTCCCTGATCTCCATAGCTATAACAGCATTCTTTAATTCCGGGTTTAGTCCTGCTTCAAACTTAACCGCCTTCCATGCTTCATCTGGGTTATATCGCAGATAAGAAGAGAACTTAGAAAGCTCCTCGAACCTTGCAATATACTGGTCCACAGTCATACTGCCTTGCCTGAGTTGGAGAAATTCGATCTCTTTCTCTGCCCGTACAATACTTGGAAAGTAATTTTCAAAAAAAATGTCCTTGAACACTTGCTAGGTGATCTGTCTTCCCTGATGAGCTAAAAGTTCTCTAGCTCCACGCCACCAGTATTCTGCTTCATCCTTTAACATATATGCAGCAAAAATAATTTGCTGCTCTTCAGTACAGCCCATCACTTCAAAGATTTTCTCTAATTCCCTAATCCACCTTTCGGCTACCGTTGGGTCATAGCCACCTTGGAAACAAGGTGGTCTAGTCCTCAGGAACTCGGATATGCCATTATCTTTTCCAGCCATTCGGTTGTTAGCACCATTCTCAACATTTGTGTTATTAGCATTCTGGAGATGTTGTAAAATTTGATTGGTGGTCATGACTTGGTCTCGAATTACCGTGGCCAGGTTGTGCAGGGTTTCCTCTGCATTGGTTGCTGGATTCCTCCTTGGTGGTGCCATTTCCTACTATGGCAAAAACAAAGTTATGCTGCTATTGAGGTGATCAAGCCCAATAGTTAGTTCAAAAATATTTAATAGCAGTCATAACACCACCTCGGCATATAGATAGGAAACACTAGTAATTTCTTACCTATATGAATCACTGATCCCCTACACAGCACAACCACAACATACTCAAGACACTATAAGATCGATTCAGATAACCATCCACCCACTGGCCATCTAGGATCGACCTGCTCTGATACCAATTCTGTAACAGCTCCATTTATGTAACAAATTTTTTATTTATTTAACATCATGAAGTTATTACCTCAACTTAACTCACAATAACATTTATTTAATTATACAATACTAAGTTTACACTCACATCATTAATACAAACATTTGTACAAGACATACATGTACATATAAGCCCTAATCTTCCACATAGACTATTTCCGGGGCCACTGGTTCGGGTGGTGGCACCTCCGCCGGAATCTCAGTCACTTCAACAACTGATATATCCGCAATAATAGGTATTTGCCCAAGATAGGGCACCTCGATCATACGTACGGCAATAATAAGTCTCATTGAAAACAACTGCATAGCTAATTTTCTGAACATGATATGGAATATAGTGAGAATTAAATCTCAGTATGTTCAACAATAATTCATTATCAATATAGTTCATCACGTCATGTTCAGCTGTATAAACCATAGAAAATATCTTTATGTCACATGAATGCACTTTATCATGCACATAAAAATTATACAGTTATGACATGTATGACATGAATAACTATTTTTTCGAATTTCATATGATGGCTATCAACTTATTCTTACTTCAAGCTACCCCGGTCAGGGTGAGTATTCTCTACTTTTCGGTACGGGCTTATCTCGCTCCGACCGACATGACATACTTTCTCTTTCTTTTCTCATGAACATAATCATAACCGTTGGTAGGGCGTCCCCTACTGGTGCACCACACGGATTGCCATGTGACCGTGCTCATTTCTTTTCTTTTCATATTAATAGCCGAAAATATGATTCCAATAACAAGTATGTTCATTATATTCTCATGTCATAATGTATCAAAACATAATCATTCTCAAAATTCATTCTAATTTTCACTTTATAAAATATTTTCATGTCAAAATTCCACACTAATACCTCGGTAACTGGATAGTAATTGTAGTCTGTAAACAGCGCACCAGGAAAGTTCCCAGAAAAGAGAGGTGGGTCACTAATGGACACGCTTAAGTACCAAGTCTTTCCTTGCCAGAGCTTTCCTTAGACATGCACTTTTCACAAATCACAATTTTTTTCCAGTAACTAGAATAATTCTTTTCTGATGTGGAAATACTGCAACCACGGAGCATACTAAGATTTTTCAAATAAAATCGGCACTTTCAAAACTTCTTGGAAATTTATATGAGTACTAGGGTAAATTCTATGTTAAAAAGTACACACTTAAAATGGTAGTAAGTTCATGCAATGGCAATAGCTAGGGCATACACTAGGCATTTATTATTTTCCTTTATAAAATTCCTCTTCTTTCTTGAATATTATTTTCATCTTTTCATTTTCTTTATGTCTAGGAATTTAGTCATTTTATTTCTACTTATATCATTTCCAACACATGTTCTTACAAATTTTATAGAGCATTTTTCCTCAAATTGATTTCTACTATTACCTTAAAAATTCATCTAGGGTAAAAAAAAAATATTGAAAATAGGTTTTACTAACTTTTAACATAGCCTTTGCTTACAAATCAGAGCATAACTCTCTCATTTTAACTCCGATTAAGATGATCTTAGTGTCTATGAAAAGTTAAGACAATTATCTAAAACTATTATGTTAATCATATCAACAAAATAATATGATATCGTGGTGTTATTACTCCTTTAAATTTAGTATTTTTTTTCTTCTCGTATAGGTTCTGACCTTTACTGACTAATTAGACCATATCTCTCAAATTTGAACTCCAAATTGAGTTATTCCAGTTGGTAAAATTCCATGAGCCATATATCTACAATTGTTATGTTGGCGCGCTATTTTAATTCCCTATAGAATATTCCCAGAAATTCAAAAACTAAAGCTTTAATAACATACTCTTCCGTGAATAAACATTTTCTGACCTCTGCTTACTAATCGGATCATATATACCTCATATGAACTCCAAATTGAGTTATTCCAGTTGGTAAAATTCCATGAGCCATATATCTATAATTGTTATGTTGGCGTGCTATTTTAATTCCTTACAGATACTTCCCAGAAATTAAAATACCGAAGCTATCCTAACATATTTTTCCCTGATGACCCATTTTCTGACCTTTGTCTACTAATCGACTCATATCTCCCTTATATGGACTCCAAATTGTATGATTCCAGTGCCTAAATATCCATGATACATATTTCTTTAATTCTTATGTTAACCATTTATTTTATTTCCTTATAGATTGTTCCCAGAAATTAAAATACCGAAACTTAAAATTCTGCCACCCATAGCCATAACCATGCAGAACTATCTACACCAACCTAAGTATTCAAACATACATCACATGCAAGATCAATATGTAACATGATATAGCAACATCATGACCAATCATAAAAGTTCTAAGATCAAAATCTCATATAAATATTATAAGTTTCAAAAGTTTCCTTCAAAAAGAAATATTGTTAAACTTACCTAGAGCACTTAGTCCCCTAGACTTCTCCTTCCTCTTTCTTCCTTTCTTCCTCTCCTTTCCTCACTCTACCTTGCTTCTATTTTTCCTCTCCCTCACTTGGACGAAATTCTAATGTTGTAAGGGTGGATTTTCTTATATAGACCATCAAATAATTCACCTTTCATGATCATGGGTCTACCTTATCACAATTAAGATACACTTTGTTGAATTTTTGGAAAACAAACAACTTATGTTCTTGTCTTCCTCTTCCTTAGTCAAGATATGCATAGGAAAAGGAGATTTGTATTTTGAAAATTATGATGATATGTTCTTAAGATAAGGGACAAGGTCCCTTTGATTTAGGGATTCATTTTCATTTTCTTTTGCCTTAAACAAGTATGATAGGTTTGCCTTTTTAGGTGGCAAATTTCTAGCCCTTGAATCTCCATTATTTGGTTGATATTATTTGTGTGGGCTATGAATGTTTTGTCCTAATACCATGTATTATCATACCACTTGCTAAAATTATGAGTGTAGGATATAGATGTTTTTGTCCTAAAGCCTTGTATTATCATGCCACTTGCCTAAATGATGAATGTAGAATCACACCACTTGCTAAATTTTTGTCTTAATGCCATGTAACCTAATCTTTATTCTTATTATTATATCATCATCTAATTTATTTTATTTTATTTTTCCTCTTGGATTTGGGCTTATTCCTACCCATTATGAGCTTGTCCTACCCATTTTCTTTGCTTTGGATAAAATTCTTCCTTTCTTGGTGAGCTTGGTCACATTTTCATAATTTTTGGGCTATTGGTGCAATTACTATATCCTAATCCAAGTCTATCTTTTATTTCTTGTTTAGGTTATCCAATGGGCTTGTTAGAAACTTATGTGAAGTGGAAAAACTCTATATGAAGTGTCCATAGGTAAAAGCCCAATGTATGGGTAAATATTTTAAACTTAGTAACTATAGTTCTTGAATTAGGAAAAATTACCCTAATTCAATGTTCTTGAAATTTTAAGACCTTTACTTGTTTCTAAAAATTTATCTTCCTTATCCAAGAATTTTGCATCTCTTTAGTATGTTATTTCTAATTTCTTTCCTATTAGATTTTCCTTCTTTATTTGTTCTCTTAATGTTAGAAACATTTTCTATGCATATACATAAGTTGAAGAATTTCTAAGGACTATATTTCCTTAGATATCTAAAATATTGTCTAATAAATTTTATTTCCTTAATTAAATTTTTTATGTACCTTTATCAATAAAAGAAACGAAATTAAGGATGTTACACACCATGGTCATGCGAAGGCTTCGGCCTAGGATACTGTGACGGGCCTATGATTGCCTAAGACATAGGGATTTAGGGTGAACTTATGTCTACGCCTACAATGATTGTCATACCCTTGCTATGTGCTTGGGGAATTTAGGGTGAACTTATGTCTATGCCTACAATGATTACCCTACCCTTGCTGTGTGCTTGGGGAAATTTATGGTGGACTTATGTCTACGCCTACAGTGATTACCCTACCCTTACTGTGTGCTTGGGGAAGATGATTGATCTGTTAGGAAAGACCTCCAATAAACTAGTGCATTTTTCTTAAAGATTAAATATTTCTAAAGAATCTCATTCATCATTGTTATTGCATAAATAACTTCATTTATTACTTACCTTGCATAATTGATTTGCTCTACTGTTACTGATTTAATCCTGTTTTATCTTTTGAACATACATTTGAACTGTTTAGCTTTTCTTTCAATAAATTATAGTTAAATGCTTAATGTTTCTATTATTATCTTTACACTTTGATTTCAATTATTAAACTCATTACGAAATATTCGTGCTTGGTTTGCCCTGTTTCTATTATAGTGTGATTTATCCATTCACTGAGATGTGGCGATCTCACCCCTCTTCTATTTCCTCCCCACAGATAGTCAAAGAGACTTTGATCCAGCTACAGCTTCATAAGAGGCTGAAGATAGCGTTGGTGAGCCCCAGTTTGGGCAAGGCTCTTTTGTACTGTTTGTTTAGTTTAGTTTATGTCTAGTGTACCTCCATGAACATACAGGCAGGATCCTCGCTTCTTGCGTATTTTAATGTGTTGTTTGGAAAAATGGTTTTATGTTTTACAACGATGTTTGTATTATGAGGCCATGGGCCAAGTTGAATCACAGATGTTGGATTCATGATATATATATATATATATATATATATATATATATATATATATATATATATATATATATATACAATATTTTCTTATATTAGATGTGGCATATGTGGCCAATTATATTTATTATGTACCCTGGATTGTATGCTGGATGTTTGTGCATGCTATGTGTTAGACTTGCGGCTAGGGGGAAACCCTTATGCCGTGCCGGTCATGTGTTCCATCATTTGGGGCCGTGACAATATCTACCTCATATGAACTCTAAATTGAATGATTCCAGTAGCTAAAAATTTGTGACACATATATCTATAATTCATATGTTAGCCATTTATTTTAATTCCTTATAGAATGTTCCCAGAAATTAAAACACCAAAGCTTAAAATTCTGCCACCCATAGCCATACCGATGCAGAACTTATCTACACCAACCTAAGTATTCAAACATGCATAATATGTAACATGATATAGCAACATCCATGACCAATCATCAAAGTTCTAAGATCAAAATTCCATATAAATATTACAAGTTTCAAAACTTTTCTTTAAAAAGAAATATTGTTAAACTTACCTGAAGCACTTAGTCCCCTAGACTTCTCCTTCCTCTTTCTTCCTTCCTTCCTCTCTTTTCCTCACTCTACCTTACTTCTATTTTTCCTCTCCCTCACTTGGACGAAATTTTAATGTTGTAAGAGTGGGTTTTCTTATATAGACCACCAAATAATTCACCTTTCATGATCATGGATCTACCTTATCACAATTAGGTTACACTTGGTTGAATTTTTGGAAAACAAACAACTTATGTTCTTATCTTCCTCTTCCTTAGTCAAGATATGCATAGGAAAAGGAGATTTGTATTTTGAAAATTATGATAATATGTTCTTAAGATATGGGATAAGGTCCCTTTGATTTAGGGATTCATTTACTTTTTCTTTTGTCTTAATCAATTATGATAGGTTTGTCTTTTTAAGTGGCAAATTTATAACCCTTCAATCTCCATTATTTGGTTGAAATTATTTGTGTGGAATAGAATTGTTTTGTCCTAATGCTATGTATTATCATACCACTTGTTAAAATTATAAGTGTAGGATATAGATGTTTTGTCCTAAAACCTTGTATTATCATACCACTTGCTAAAATTTTGTCTTAATGTCATTTCACCTAATCTTGATTACACCATTATTTTATCACTTTGTTTTTATTTTTATTTTTATTTTTCCTATTAGATTTGAGCTCACTCTTGTCCATTTTCTTTACTTTGGTTAAAATTCTACATTTCATAATGGGTTTGGTCACATTTTCATGATTTTTGGGCTACCAGTCCAATTTCTATATCTTAGTCAAAGTCTATGTTTTATTTCTTGCTTAGGTTATCCAATGGGCTTGCTAAAAAAAATTATGTTAAGTGAAAAACCTCTATATGAATTGTCCATAAGTGAAAGCCCAATTTATGGGTGGAGATACTAAACTTAGTAACTTTAACTCTTAAATTAGGAAAAAAAAAATACCATAATCCAATCTTCTTGAAATTTTAAGACCTTTACTTACTTCATAAAAATTTATCTTCCTTATCCAAGAATTTCAACTTTCTTTGACATGTTTATTTCTAATATTTCCTCATAGGTTTTCTCTCTTTACCTATTCCATTAATGTTAGAACATTTCTATGCATACACGTAAGTTGAAGAATTTCTAAGGATTATATTTCCTTAGGTATCTAAAAATTGTCTAATAAATTTTATTTCCTTAAATATTTATGTATGTTTATCCATAAAGGAAACGAAATTAGGGATGTTACTTTAAATACTTTTGTACTTTTATTAATACATGAAACGAAATTAGGGATGTTACATTTTGCATCCTGAACCTTGCATCAGGTGACTGATGAAAGCATCAGTCACCTGATGCTTTTTATAGGCATCCAAGCATTGGACTAGGTGCCCAAGCGCTAGACTAAGCGCCTGGTCCAGTGCCAGGCCTCAGGTACAAAATCCTGAGGCCCGTAGGCGCTAGATCAGGTGCCTGGTCTCGGGTGAAGAAACCCGAGGCTTGCATCAGGCGACTGATAAAAGCATTAGTCGCCTGATGTGTTTTTAGAAAGGGCCAGGCATCTAGTCCAGTGCTTGCGCGCATTTGGCAAATATTAGACAGACGATTGATTAAAGAATCAGTCGCCTGACCCATACTATGTGCTGGACCAGGCATTTGGTCCAATGCCTGGTTGTCCCTAGAATGCCCAAGGACTTTCAGTGACAAACAGGCACTTGGTCCAGTGCCTGTCTTCGCATGCAATGCCTCGTGTCACAACAAAGAATCAGTTCTCTGTGTTTAGTGTGAATGGTATGCAGATTAATATGTTAATTTTTAAATTTAATCCATTGTATTAATTTGTGTTTAATAGATGGTATGCAAGTTCATGTATTAAATTTAATATATATGTAATTGTATTAGACTCTAATGGTATATAATTCAATTGCTTTAGGTGTTGTATGTAATCAAAGGTATTTCATTTACAACTTTATTATATGCATAATAAATACATTCATACAAATTAAGAAGACTAACACTTTTTATATATTTCTTCGACAAATATTTACAAAATACATTAATACATAACAACTATAGTTGACAACTCAAAATTTGAATTTTCCTTTCATCCAAAACCCAATTACAACACCCAACAAAATACACCATGACGCAAGACAAATAAATTTCCATGAGTTCTCTACATTCCCATTGTTTTGATTCACTATTTCTCGGCTAAATTCAGGTAATTCTCGTAGATTCACCCTTTCCCGGCTAAATTCAGATAATTCTCGTAGTTGTCTAAGTTTAAATAATACACGTCTTCCATGCTCACACATAGGTGGATCTACCCATTTAAAGAAATCACATTGTCCAATTAATCGATACTTTGTACACGTTAAAAATCTCCTTCTAAAATTATCGTTTGTGAAAGACGTCAGTTGATAAGTTTGCTGTCCACAATTACACATGACATTGCTTCTTTGAAAATTGCTAGAACTTTGACGACATGAATGTTGCGACATAATTGAACTCGTCAAATCTTGCAAGAAAAGAAAATGAAACAAATAATATTTTAACATAAAATTGTAAAATCAGTGATATGTATTGAATCAAATGTTAATTTGGGACTCAGAATCCTTTGCAGAGCTCAAAGTAGAGGAAAAAGTGAAATCTGAAAAGAAAAATTAGTATAGAAATGGAGTTATATACCAATCAGAGTAGTAGGAAATACAAACAGACCACGTTCCAAATCTAGTAACAACATTCAATGGTTAGGTTTGACATTAAGATTAAAAACTTCAAAAATACTAATGGCCATTGAGCTGTTGACGAACTTGTCTTATGGAGATTTTAAAATTAAAAACTTAGTGCCTAATATGCGAAATAGATTAATTCTTATTATAGTTCTAGACAGAATCCTTGCATCATCCTCAATATCAAAAGCAACCATATGAGACAATGGTGGATGTAAATTCAAGTTC
Source organism: Gleditsia sinensis (assembly GCA_037074535.1). Classification (NCBI taxonomy): domain Eukaryota; kingdom Viridiplantae; phylum Streptophyta; class Magnoliopsida; order Fabales; family Fabaceae; genus Gleditsia; species Gleditsia sinensis. The sequence continues at coordinate 67,383,627 of CM073463.1, read as the reverse complement.
AATAGCCAAAAAGTAAACTTGACAAAGAGAACCTGTTAAACAAACTAGTGGTAGTTGTGCGGCCTTAACTATAGACGGAATGCCTTTTCTTCTGCAACAATGAGAAGTGTCATGCTTCTGTAATTGACATACATTTCATAATGACACAAGATTGAATCAAATTACCAGCTTAAAACATGAGAGGAACACCCAGAGGGAAAGAGTTATGGAATAGGGTTCGGTGGATTGTTTGAGAAATTTGCAAGTCCGATAATAGAGTAACAGATTTTTAGTCAGAAGAATGAATACCTGGGTTGCTCGATGACTCCTTTAGTGGCTTACAAAATCGATGCTAGTGGGTTCAAGAAGGCCTCCTAGAATAGACGAGAACAGTGGGGAAAACAGTGGCCGAACAATGCTTCTGGATCCTAGTAGGGACAGTGGCCGAACGATGCTTCTGGGCTCCTAGCGGGGACGGTGGCCAACGCACGTCTCTGCTCACAGTGGTCTCCCTTGGCACTGGGAGGTGTCACTAGTCGAGTTTCGAAGAGAAATCCAAAAGGGTTCTCAGAAGCAGAGAGAAGACACGGCCCTGAGAATAATATCCTTCATTTTAAAAAAAATGGTTTAACGGATAATTTTATATTTTTAATATTAACGGTATTTTGGTCTTTTTATTTACTTTGTCTTTCTATTCCATCATTTTATTCTTATACCAAACAATGTAATATAACATTATCTTAATTTTTTCTATAGCATACCAAACAAGGTAATAAGTTTTCATTCCTTTTTCCATTCCAACTCATATTCATTCCACTCAACCAAACAGACACTTAATATACTATTATAGTGTATTTTTATATTTTAAAATTTTTTATTTTTTTATTTTTTACATTTTTTAAAATACATTTATGTTATGATTTTACTTTATTTTTATATTCATTATTTTTTTAGTTATATAAATATGATTTTCATTTATTATTTTTATTATTTTTTAATTATATAAATAATAAAATACTGTCTATACATATTGTAATAAGCTTAGAATAATAATAAAAAATATTATCTTACAATGTATTACAGTACTAAAATTTTTTAAAAAAAATTTTGACGTTTTCAAAAATTTTAAAAATATTTCTTGAAATAAAAACAAAAAATGTTAAGTTTGAAAATAAAAACTAAAATTGGTCATCCCAAACAAAACCTATTTGTCATAAATACAGAGCGGGTTGCAAAGGTTCTTCTTACGGAGAAGAATGATGATTGGACTAAACGATTTTACCAGTTCGAAGAACTAACCCTCCTATGTTGGTGTATTTATGGCCATCGTAAACAATTCATGTTTGGCAAAGTGACCTTATCGCCAAATTTGGTCCTTCACAAATTCAATTGGGTGCACTCACCCCATAGTCTGACGCATGCTGCCATCCAAGCCTCTGGTAAATCGTCATGAATTTTCATCACATTCTCCTAACGCCATGCATGGTTTTCCAAGGGCGCACATGTATTTGGCATAGAGTAAATGTCTAAGAAAGCGGTGTAAATTATTTGGAGCATTCCACAAGGCACAAAATCACCCTCGCCATTATCACTTTCTAAGATTGGTTGGGACAGGGCCGTTACACAAGTCATTCTCGAGGGATTCCGACAAATTTTGATCATCCTAATAGAAGTTATCATCAAGGTTTGGAGTTTTTTGGCGAGCCAAGATGCCCCCTTAAGATCCTCAGAGGTGGTAATGCTCATCCTAACTTTGTATTTCGTAATTTAGACTCTTGATGAATGTTAGCTAATCTAGTATCCTATCATTTGGGTTGGTATATGTCTTTTATTCCTTTTGAATAATAAGGGCCTGCTTGATTTTAGTGTTTTCAATTTTAATTTTAATTTTAAATTAAAAATGGTCATAAAAATGTATTTATTTATTATTTTTTTATTTTTATTTTTAAGAAATATTTATTAAATTTTTAAAAATTATAAAAATGTTAAAAAAACGTTTTTAAAATTTTTAGCATTGTAGCAAACTACAATAATAATATTTTTACAATTATTTCAAATTATATATATATAATATTTTATTATTTATATAATTATAAAGTGGTAAAAATAAAAATAAAGTAAAAATATAATTATATAATTAAAAAATAATACAAATTAAACACATTTTAAAAAATATAAAATATATAAAATATAAATATAAAATATTTTTACAAACCAAACATAATATAATTTTTTATTTTAATAAAAAATAAAACAAAAAGATTTTGAATCACCGAGGGTACCCTAAACCTAATCACATCGACGGTGTGGATTACATATACAACCACATTTCTCGTGTCATGGGCATTATAATAATGACACAACTTCAAGATAATTTGTACTCAAGAATATTAAGACCAATGGCTGACTAGAATGTAGCAATCACTGATATATGTCAATTGACTAAACGTACCATCTTGTTAATTGGGTCTTGTCTATAAATGGTTCGGCCCCTCAAGAGTTAACTTAATTATCAGAATTAATCTTTGTGATTTTCATCTTGTTTTGCTACTCTTTTAGAAGTTTAGTGCCCTCTTGTAGTTGGGACTCCTAAAGTGTTGAAGGAGACCCTAGCTTGGAAACAAATCTCAATAATCTTTGGGTATTATTTTTGTTAAATTTTTATTAATTTCTGGAAATTTTTTTTTTTAATTTCGTAAAATAAGTATGTACAAAAAAAGATTTCAGATTTTTAAGAGACTATAAGCACGTGAGCTGGGCTTGATATTATTAGTTCGGAGGCCCGTTTCCAAAAATAGAACTTTTAAAAGTGATCAATTTGGCCAGTCCAAAAAAACAAAGTGATCAATTTTACGAATTCATAGAAGTTCAGTGGGTGAAATTGATAATTTAATTATTATATAAGCACCAGTTAGGGTTTAGTCTTACTGCTTCTCTCAGAGCTGGGTTACCACTAGCCGCAGGAGCAACCTCAGGTACTTTCTCGCTCTTCTCTTCTTCTTCTTCTTCTTCTTCGTAGTTTGCGTCTGTTTTCTTTTGCTTAGAAATTATCAGAAAACAAAATGGTAATAAGAATCAGAAATCATTAGGATCTACTTTTTTCCTGTTTCACTCTTGTTCATTTCTCCGCTATCAATGGGAAGTTAGATATTTTACGTTGTTAGACTCTGTTCTTTATGAGTGGCATCTTGCAGATTCGAACCTAACGGAGAATAATGTTTATGCTGTGTGATATTAACATATATAGGATGTTTCAAGTTTCATAGGAGTTTGTTTTTTGGGTTTAATGGATGCGTCCATTATTTATATGGTCATTTCTATTGAAACTGCAAGAAACAAAGTTATGAATGGTAAAATCTACAATGGGATGGATTTTTTTTTCTTCTTCTTCGTAATAATTTGTTTTGTTTTCAAGGAGGGGAAGGATGTCGCATAGGAAATTCGAACACCCCAGGCACGGGTCACTGGGATTTCTCCCCAGGAAGCGGGCTTCTCGTCACAGGGGAAAAGGTATCATCAATTTATTGCTTATCATTCATCTCAGCCAGCTGTTTCCTGTTAGATACACTATGTTTAAGAGGTTTGGACTTGTAAAATTTTGCGTTGTTCCTATTTGAACCTGTTATTGTCTTAATCAATTATGCAGTGAAGGCATTCCCCAAGGATGACCCATCCAAGTCACCCAAGCTTACTGCCTTCTTGGGTTACAAGGCAGGCATGACTCACATTGTTAGAGAGGTTGAGAAACCAGGATCAAGTGGGTTCCTTTCTCATCATCCTTTATTTGTTAATTTTTATAATTTTTTAATCATAGTTTTGGAGGTTGTCAGAGTATCTAGTAATTTACTCAGCTGTTTACTTCATCATCTGCACCAGGACCATAATGGATGTCGTTTATTTCCTTTTTTTTTTTAGTTACACTTCTAAATTTCCTACTATAAAACTACTCTTTCTTTTGAAATCCTTGTTGCTGAAAATGTTTATCCACTGTATGGTGGCCAGCTTACATACTTCTAGAAGATTACTAATTGTTGAGATAACTGGTGCTTGAGAAATTTCTGGTTCGAGTACAAAATTTTTATTTTTGTGCTGTGAATTTACCCTTATTATGTGTGTCAACTTTCTTCTGTTTTCTTTGATTTCTTTTAATTATTACTTAATTTGAATATTTTCACCTATTTTTTTATTGCTGGAGATATTTATCTTGGTGGAGTTCCCTGGTTATTTGATTTGATTTTTTTGCATCAGAGCTTCACAAGAAGGAGACCTGCGAACCTGTTACAATTATAGAGACTCCACCAATGGTAATTGTTGGGGTTGTGGGTTATGTGAAAACTCCACGTGGTCTTAGATCATTGAACACTGTGTGGGCTCAGCATTTGAGTGAGGAGGTGAAGCGTAGGTTCTATAAGAATTGGGCCAAGTCTAAGAAGAAGGCTTTCACAAAGTACTCAAAACAGTTTGATTCAGAAGAAGGGAAGAAGAACGTTCAGGCCCAGCTTGAGAAAATTAAGAAGTATGCAACTGTTGTCCGGGTTTTGGCTCACACTCAGGTACTAATATATATTTCAAATTGCTTGCATTATTTTCTTAATTTTCCTGGCTTCCATTATATATAAAGCAGCTGTATATTTCGTGAGAATTTGAATGTAAACTTTTCTGTTTCAGTGGTAGTTGGTGTTCTTTCCTATTTTTTTGGACATGAGCTCAACCTTTTTCTCTCCGCTAAATGTAACTTTAGAGTATCATGTGATGCCTATACAAAATTTCTATACTTAATACTGTGCATGTTGGAATATTTTTCAGCCAAAATTTAAATTTAAAAATATTTTCAAGTCTTCTGTTATCTATGTCTAATATATTACTCTGCCTGCTTGCTGTTTCAGATTAGAAAAATGAAGGGGTTGAAGCAGAAGAAAGCACACCTCATGGAGATTCAAGTCAATGGTGGAACTGTTGCCCAGAAGGTGGACTTTGCTTACAGCTTCTTTGAGAAGCAGGTTCCTGTTGATGCTGTGTTCCAGAAGGATGAGATGATTGACCTCATTGGTGTGACAAAGGGTAAAGGTTATGAAGGTGTTGTGACTCGTTGGGGTGTTACCCGCCTTCCCCGAAAGACTCACAGGGGTCTGAGGAAGGTGGCATGTATTGGTGCCTGGCATCCTGCAAGAGTTTCTTTCACTGTTGCCAGGGCAGGTCAGAATGGATACCACCACCGAACTGAGTTGAACAAGAAGATTTACAGGCTTGGCAAAGCTGGACAAGAATCACACGCTGCTGTCACTGAGTTTGACAGGTGAGTGACCTGCTGATTAACTATACAGGCTCATGCAATGAATTTCTGATTAACTTCCATCAAGACTAGAAGTAGACACGAGCAATTTACAACTACCTTGCTTGTTTTGTCACTTTAAGTTTAAAGTAGAACTGATCTGATTTTTATTGTGAACCAGGACTGAGAAAGACATAACCCCAATGGGTGGCTTCCCTCACTATGGTATTGTGAAGGATGACTTTCTGATGATCAAGGGGTGCTGTGTTGGTCCCAAGAAAAGGGTTGTTACATTGCGTCAATCCCTGCTTAAGCAAACTTCTCGTGTTGCTCTTGAGGAGATCAAACTCAAGTTTATTGATACCTCCTCAAAGTTTGGGCATGGTCGCTTCCAGACAACACAGGAGAAGCAGAAGTTCTATGGACGCCTCAAGGCATAATTATGCAAATTGGATGAAAATGCTGGAACACCATCATTTGAAATTATGTTTGGTTACCATCTTTTTAAAATTTTGTAGCGTTTTGTTTTGAAATTTGACTGTTGGTTTATTGTTTAGTTAAGTATTACTACTATATTTGGCTTAACCTTTGTTCGAATGGAAGATTTGTGCTTTTAGTATTCAAAAAATTTCTATGGTTTTCCTCTTCTCTGGTTTTTCATTTATATTTTTGGTTCACAGTACTGTGTCAAGGATAATGCCAGTGATTCGATTCCTGGTCCAAGCATTTTTGGGGTCTCTCATATAGGGTTTGAATTCAAACCCTTATTTTGACGGGAAAAAAATGTTTATGTGGCGTCTGGTTAGTTGGTACGAGTATTTTATTATTTCAAGATTAAATATATGATTTTGTGCATGAAATATATATTCTTTAGTTGGTTAGATTTAAAAAGTTTGTGACTCGACAGATCGGCTGCATGTGTTTTTCTTTTTCATATTACGAAGTCCACAAGCTGGCTGCAATGGATTTTGGTATTAATATTGGATTTTTGGGAATTCAGGCTCAAACTGCAAGATCAACTTGAAAGCTATCTCATCATCTTTACAAGCAATCACTGACTTAATTGGTCCTTCAGCACATCTTTGACATAACTTAGCATGCTGTCTTTTATTCAAAATTAGAGATTTTATGTTTGAAAGCGTAGACAAGAAAATTTTGGGTAAATAGTTAACATCGGATAAATCATAAAGTTAAGTAATATTTTGTCTAAGTTAGGTCAGAAAACCTGTTACAAGAGACTTCTTACTAAAATAAAAAAGTTAGAATTTAAAAAAAAAATTAAATTAAAAAATTGGGTATCTTTTTATGCAGGAAGTCAACATTTCACTCAATTAATTACAACTTTTGAAGTCAAATCAAACATACTTTGTTAATTTACAAAATTTGAAATTTACAAAGCTTTTATCAAATGGTATCGTTGCTCCGTTTTTTAGTTTTCTTTTTCAAAACAATGTAACGTGTTTTCAATTTCATCATGTCCAGAATCACTCTAATTGATATCCAAGTTTCATATTTTGTATCCTATGGGGCCCTCAAATCAAAATTTTTTTTTTATATAATTAATCTCTTAAATATATAAGACAACACTAATGAGAGAAATATTGGTATGCACTCATTTGTTATATTTTCTTTCGACTAAAAAATATAAATAACTTGCATCATCTAATATTCTGATTATAAAATATAAATTTATAATATAAGATGTTATGTTATTTAAAATAATTATGTTTGAGATATAATATATATTTTTCAAAATATGAACAATGTTAAAATTTTAAGGATTTGAAATTGTTATATTTTTTGAGTTTACATGAGCACCTTTTGGATATAGAGTTAATTTGGTTAAAAAGTAATAAAATTGTGTCTGCATAAATACTTTTTTTTTGTGAGTAAAAGTTTATGAAATCAAATTTATTTATTATTTGAATCATAAATTAATAAATAAATTGTTATGTTTTCTTAAAGACATTTAATACCACTTTAGATGTCTCTACTTTGTAAATATCAATATACTATTTTTTAAAAAATATAAATATACTGAATACAAATATCTTAAATATATTTAAGCTTTTTAAATACTTAAACAGAGATAATTGGTTCTATTGGTTTAGTGCATGCTAATTTATTTTTATTCTATATTTATTAAAAAATAAAATAATAAAGTAAACTAAGCAGTGGAATATTTGAGTAAATACATGTATTTTTAATATCTGAATAATAAATTATTATTTTTTAACTAATTATAATTATAGATGTATATAGTATAGATAATCAAGTCACAATAATTATAATTTATAAAAAAAATTAATGCAATTTAAAAGAAAAAATATTTAAATACTGGAAACTTTAAAATAGAGCGAAAAAGCTTCGGAATTTTCAAGTGGACGATAAGTAGCAGCAAGAAGGAGCAAATCGTCAAAACGTCAATGGGTATATAGGCCGTTGAGGCGATGTAGATTTTAGAAACATAGGGCAAGAGATTCACGACCTCATGAGAAGCAGCCCTGTTTAGTTCTTATTGTTCTCTCTTTCTCTATCTTCTCCCAAATCTCTCCCTCTCTCCTTCTCTCTTTCTCGCTCAGTCTCTTCTTTTCAGGCAAGTTAACTTTGCCTCTAGTTTTACTTTGTCATTTTGAACGAATGTGCTGTGTTTTTGCTTGCTAAGATAGCGCGATGTACGAAAACTTTAGGGCTGTGGATTGGAAATTGGAGATAGCCCTTTTCCTTTGCGGACTTTCTGCCGCTTGCTTACTTTGTTCTGGGTAGTCTTAGATTTGGGTTTTCAATGGACATCTGAGTTTCACTTGGGTTTGATTCAGTGGGAGATGCGAAGTTCGTTTTTTTTTTCTTGAACTTTTGAAAGCCCCACAATTTATCTATTCCTGTAATTGAGTTTTTGAAAGAATTTGAAACGGATAATTACTTAGCTTTTATGGGGTTGGTCTTAGAGTTTCAGATTGAGCATTTGCATTTATTCTGAAGATGAAACTTTAACTCCACTTTTCTTGCATTCAGATTAATTCAAAGTAAATAACTGTTGGTTTCAACGTTAAACATGACTTGGGGAAAAAAATGAGGCGATTGAGTATATTTCTTTCCCTCCTTCTCTTTTTACAGGTTGTTTTGCAATGGCAGAACCTTCCAAGGTCATTCACGTTCGAAACGTGGGGCATGAAATATCCGAAGTACATTCTCTCTCTTTTTCTCGATGTTGCTCTCTGTATATGCGGGTTTGCGCTTGTCATTTGTTTTCTTGATACCATCGTGTTATTTTTACTATGGATCAATTAAGGCCAGAATTAGACGTTGACAAAGAATGTGAAAAGGTTTATGAACTCTACTTTTATCCAAGGAAGTAACTTGTTTAGAATTTCTTTAATAAAAAAAACTACTTACTAAAAAATGTGTGTTCCCATTATTTGATTCTGAATCCCTAACTGATATATAGTAATTATAGACTATTTCTTCTCCACGAAAACTGTCATCTTAACAACGGGGTATATGGAAGGAACATTAATCATATTAACCTTAAAGTTGTTGTTCCCATCAACTTTAATGGCTATGCAGATGTCACTCTTTCAGTTACGAAATACTGAAATAGTATTTTGATGGACAGAATATACTCTTAGGTAGTTATAAGAATCTAAAACTTTAATTTGGTTTCTTCTGAACGTCAATTATGCTGTTGCCTGATTTGAGCTTGGGCATTATATCAAATGCTCTGTCTTATTTCCAATGGTGCTCGGCAGGTGAATTGTACTGCTTTAGTGTAATGATAACCCTACTGGATATTGTAAAGGAATCTTGCCCTTTCACTGATTTTTTAAACGATATAGTGATTTAAACTATATACTGAACATAAGTGATGAAACAATTTCAATTTAAAGCATCAGAAATAAATTATGATTGAATATGAAAGAGCTTAGGATCCTGAGCTCTGGGCTTTGAAGTAGATGTAGATATTATTGGCACACTGTTCTGCACTCTACATGTGGTGTAGCTCAGCTGTAGTGTAACGCAACAGTTGTTGTTTGGTACCTTCAATAAGGTGCATTGCTGTGAGCACAACATGCACTAAGTCGTGTTGCACGTGGCACAAAATTTTTGCAAAACTAATGGCCTAAAATTGATGAGGGAGTCCATGTGGTTGGGGAGTTAAGTATTTGATTTTTTTTTCCATGGAACAAGCAATTGGGAAATTCTCTGCTATGGGTTTTACTTGCATGTTGGTGCCTTCTAACTGATCAGAAGTTTCTGTTCTTCTGTTTGGATTACTGTGGAGTTGAAATCAGTATTTGAATTTATAATTTTAGATATTTGTTTTTTCTTTTGTCTTATCAGAGTGTCAATCATGTTTCCCTTTAAAACTATAGGTTAATTTTTCATTATAATGTTATTTGATCTATATTAACCACACTGGGATCTTTACAACATGCTTTGCCGTTGTAAATTATAATAAAAGGAACAGCACTAGATTAGGTGATAAAGCTAAATTTTTTACTGAGGATAATTATCTTCCTCGTTAGATTGACAAAGAAAGATTTACTTGTCTAGCAAGTAAACCCCTGAAGATACCTATGGACAGAACACCAAACACTAGCAAAGTAAAGAATCTTATACCAGAGCATTGGAAAAGACGTGAATGTCTACTTAAAGATATGAGCATTATGCTCGAACCAAATGTACCAAGCAGCTTCATAAGTAGCATCTCTCTACTAGACCTTGTCCATTTCATTCCTACCAAAACCTCTCAAACAAATAAACAGAAATTGCTCTAAATATTGAGGAGCATAGACCTAGGATAATCTACAAATTCCAAAACTCCTATTCTGGATATAACTAACCACAGAGTAATGTAAATACAAACAAACAATAGCTTCAGAATTCGTGCAAACATAATCCACATTCATGAAGGAAGTTCTTTTTTGTAATCTTGGAATCTACAACATGTCATCAGTACTGATCCTGTTGAGTACTGCAGTTTAAATGAATTGTTTAACCTTTTGAGGGGGTTTTGGATGTTCAAATGGGGTGAGCAAGATCAAATCTATCTTTACTAGGTAAATGGTAAGAAAATAAAGAAGAATTTACAAGAATACATACCAAAAGAATCCTAAGTCCAAAACTCCAGTCAGCAGTGGATGATGGGTGTTTTTTAGGGCTTTAAGTGTATACAGCAATATCCAGTAATGAGCTAGCTTTCATGTTTTATGGTACAATAATCATGTTCCTCAAACAATTAAGTAGTTAAAGAATGGCAAGCATTGTGGTTTTTTTGGGCGGGGGGTAGCAGTAGGAGTGCATGTTGTGCATTGATTCATAACTCTTTCGCTCATATGCATAGTTATGAATGTATATATAATTCTATTTTATGTGTATGTGTCTTTATGTATGCATTTATAGTGCATGCTGATGGTTCCAGAATGTGGATGGGATAAGAAAATTAAGATATAGAGTGAATTGTGCAATTCGTGTTATTTAAGCTGTTTTTAATTATTTGATGAACTATAAATTATATGTGGTAGATATCCATTTTACCACATCTGACATAATTGATTTCTCTAATATTGGAAAGAAGATTTGAGCTAAACTTATCAAGAACAAGAATAGAAAAGGGAAAAAAAATGAAAACCACCTTGCTTTAAACAGTTGGCGAGCTGAAGGGAAAATCATACCATTTTTCTTTAAGAGGAATAAAATTTGCAATTAGTGATGTCTCAAATATTTTTACTGTCAATTTAATACTTCTATCTACTCTCTCTCTCTTATATGAAAGAAGAATTCATTAAGGAAGTATGGAACAAGAAATAGGGTGGGAAAGTTTCTTGAATATAGAGAAAAACCATAAAAGAAAATCATGGACAATCAATAGCACTAGAAATCAAAATAGCAATGTCCTCCTTTCCCTTTGAAATTTGAATATCCACAAGGGGAATCTGCCTAAAGATGAATTGGGCCGAACACTAAAGTCAAGCAAGGTGGGCAATCCCATACCACTTTAAGCTCTGACTTGAAAAGTTCTTCAGGGATTTATAAAGTTTACCTTATTTGGTTGCAGAATGATTTGCTTCAGCTATTTCAGCCTTTTGGAGTCATAACTAAACTTGTCATGCTCCGTGCAAAAAACCAGGTTTTCTTCTTTGTGCCTTCAAGGAAGATTTGCTGTTTGCAGTAGATTTTAAATTTGCTACAGTTTAATTTTAATTTCCACTATAAATACTTGCCGTTATTGCAGGCTCTTCTCCAAATGCAAGATATTCCTTCTGCAGTTAATGCTTTACAATTTTATGCAAATGTTCAGCCAAGTATAAGGTAGAAATAGATTGTTCATGTGGGTCTTTCAAAACTTTACTGAGTTCTTTTAATATTTTATCCGATAACTTAATTATTAGTGTCATCTTTGGAGATTTGAAAAGCGCTATATATTCCCATTGATATCAAGGTTACCTTAATAATATAGTTCACTTTTTGTTTCTTTCTAGGGGGAGGAATGTTTATGTCCAGTTTTCCTCACATCAAGAACTAACCACAATGGATCAAAGTCAAGGACGAGGAGATGAGGTTGGCATCTTATGTTTTAATGTATCTGAAGTGAAATCATTTATGCCTCTTTTTATTGTTTGCACAAGAAAGCAGAGAATAAAGCAGCCTTTTTGTGGCATTTGTCTTTTTTTTTTCGACCTATTATTCTTTCATCTTATGCTGTTCGATTTCTGTGGGTCTAGTTTGTTAATTGTTATGCTCTGTAGTTCTCTTTTCTCTTTATCTTGTACTTTTCTATTTATTCTCCTTTCTCTCTATCTCTTCTCTCTCTGTGCTGTTCTGCTGTCGGGAACTCTCTGGATGTGCAGCCAAATCGAATTCTCTTAGTTACAATTCATCACATGCTGTATCCTATAACAGTGGATGTGCTGCATCAAGTGTTTTCTCCCCATGGATTTGTGGAAAAGATTGTCACATTTCAGAAGTCAGCTGGTCAGATTTTCTCAGATTTCTCCCTTTCTCTTTCTTTCTGTTCGTATTAAGTTTTTGGTGCTTGTGGGCTTTCAAGCCTTCAACTGGGTGGACTCGGGGTATAATTTTGTCATGCAATAATTTCTTTTGAAGTATGCAAAGATAAAATTTCATCTTTGTAGTGGGAAAAGTAAGGTTAGGGTTCTTTAATGATATTGAAATTGTTGTGGTTTTGATTGCTAAATGTTTGTTGGGGAAATGCTTAAAATTTTCTTAACACGTCTGATTTGATATTAGGATTCTTGTTGGCTCTATGGATTACGATTATTTTTGAATTGAGTTATGCATGTAGAGTTAGCTTGTATTTGGCAATTGTTTCATTCTTTATTCGCAAAACTCTGTAGGCTTTCAGGCTCTCATTCAGTATCAAACACGCCAGAGTGCTGTTATAGCTAGAAGTACACTTCAGGTTGTTTCTCATTCATTTTGATCTTTGGTGTGCTCTAATCAACTTGTTTATCTTGATATTGTTTCTGAAATGATGACTGTATTTTTTAAAACTTCTAGGGACGCAATATTTATGATGGTTGCTGTCAGCTGGACATTCAGTTCTCGAAGTAGGTTCAATTTATCTTAACAATGTCATTGTATTTTGGTTTGTGGGTTTAAAGGTTTATGTAAACTCTTGTGCCAGTCCATTTTTATTTTTCCCCTTTCTCTTCATTTTTGTTTACCTTGTTATCTTCTGCTTTGGCATGGACATTTAACTCATTTTAATTGCAGCCTTGATGAATTACAAGTGAACTACAATAATGAGCGTTCAAGGTAATTGAGTCAGTTCCTGGATTTGTTTCTGTTCACTTACTATTTTTTTTATCATGTTATAATATTGTTGCTGAGTTTATTAACCTTTGACAGGGACTTCACAAATCCAAATCTTCCTACAGAGCAGAAAGGCAGACCTTCTCAAGTATGTTGTGTGTAATTTTCTTTTTATCTTATAAGTCAAATCTTCTCAAGTCATTTCTAATATTTTTCTAATCCTTCTCTGGATCCTTGGTTGAACAGCCTGGATATGATGCGGGAAGCATGTATGGTGTTCAAGGTTCTGGAGCCAGAGCAGGTGCTAATCTTTGAAATTGCATTGGTGGGTTTGGTTTGTTTGTCAAATTGCACTATTTTTTATCATTTACTAATGTGTATCTTTTTTTCATTTTTTTCCCCAGTTGGATTTCCACAGGTGGGTGTTATTCAGGCGAAGTTGAAGTCTTGTTTCAGATTATTCATGCTCAGTTGATATTTGTGGCAGTTACTATCGTGTTACATCTATGAAGAGTAGTATTAACAATGTCTAATGGATTATGTGCCTGCTTTCTCTCTCTCTCTCTCTGTCAAGCCAACCAAAATGTTGATCTTTAGCAAATCACTTCATGATAGGGCTTTCTTTTCAAGATAACTTTTATAAGCTGGGGTTGATTGGGGGAGGAACAAGAGTTTGTTGGACCTGCTTTTTGAATTGCACGAGATTTTCTTCCATTTTGTGATGGATGACATGATCTTATTAACGTATTTACTATAAAATTTCAGTTAAGCCTAACACTATTTTGTTTATTTACTAATTTAATTATTTTCTTTTTGAAGTCTAGATGGCTAATGCTGCAGCCATTTCAGCTGCCTTTGGGGGAGGTTTGCCTCCTGGAATAACCGGGACAAATGATAGGTGTACAGTTCTCGTCTCAAATCTTAATCCTGATGTAAGTTCTTCCTTTTAATGTTTTTTATTTGTGATAGAACGTTTTATTTTCTTATTTGGCTTGAAAATTCTTTATTTCAGAGAATAGATGAGGATAAACTCTTCAATTTGTTCTCCATATATGGAAACATTGTGAGAATCAAACTTCTCCGAAATAAGCCAGATCATGCACTTATACAGATGGGGGATGGTTTCCAAGCTGAATTGGCAGTACACTTTCTGAAGGTTTGTACATGTATAAGTTTTGGACTATGTATCTTTATACTAGATATTTGTGGTATCTTTACTAAAGTGAGAAGTTATGGTTGTGTTATATTTGTCATAGTTGTTCGGGAGGTAAACACTGCATTTATTATTTTATAATTTTTAATCTACAAGATTATTAACCATAGTTAGGGAATTCATTATAATGTTGCTTGATGGTTTTGCAGAATCTTAAACAAAATTAGGACATTTGCTTTGTTTTAACCTGTGTTTTTAAATTGATATTTTGACGATGACAGAGAGTTAAATCACATTTGGTTTTAGTAGTCGTTTTTAAATTCAGTTTAGAATCCTTGTGAACTGTAGAAAATTTATCATATTCTAGATACGTTAAATTACAAGGCATGCCTCGCTCCACAAACACAAAATACAGACATAACAAAATGGAGTTTGCTAACACAGGTGGTATATTTATTGTTCATTTGTACTGTTTTACTTATATTGTTCAGCATGTAATGATGATATTGTTGAATGATTAGTATCAGTCCATGTTTGAGATGGTATTAAACATTTTCTCCATTATAAAATTTATATTTCAATATCCTACCATTATTTGATGCTATCAAATTCAAATCAATAAACTGTAATTGTTAGCTGTTGGTTTGTGTTCCTCCCTTGAGATTCTTGAAGATGGAGAACTGCATTTCTCATTATACCGGATTGGTATTAAATTCATGTCGAGATGTTGTGAGGGTGCACATTACACCAGATTTTTTTTTTCCTTCAGTCATCTAGAAAGCACCTGTGGTTCATTGATATATCTATTCGGCTTTGTGTGTCAACATGAACTGCAAATTAATCTGTTTTTTCTGCAAAAGATGCTCTAGTTCTGAGTTGTTAACTATAACCTTTTCAACTATTTGACATATAGGGAGCCATGCTATTTGGTAAGCGATTAGAGGTCAACTTCTCGAAGCATCCAAACATAACCCAAGGTGCTGACACACATGAGTATGTGAATTCAAATCTCAATCGTTTCAATCGTAATGCTGCTAAGAACTACCGTTATTGCTGCTCCCCTACAAAGATGATCCATCTGTCTACTCTCCCACAAGATGTCACTGAAGAGGAGATCATGAGCCTTCTAGAGGAGCACGGAGCCATTGTCAACAGCAAGGTCTTCGAAATGAATGGAAAAAAGCAGGCTCTGATTCAGTTTGAGACTGAGGAACAGGCTACAGAAGCCCTTGTGTGCAAGCATGCAAGCTCACTTTCTGGCTCAATAATTCGGATCTCCTTTTCCCAGTTACAGAACATATGAGACTTAAGGGCAACTGGGGTAAGGGTTGTTAAGCCTAGTAGGGTTAAAACTTCTAAACTTGGCAAGAGTAAATTTTATGCAGACGATGGTCATTTTTCGATGTCTTGTAATGGTCGTTTTGCTTGCTACATAACTTAAAAGACACGCTCTTTGACTTCTTTTTTCCGTTCTAATATTTTTTCTTCTCATCTCCATTGCCTCTACTAGTTCTTTAGGTTGCTAAATTTAATGGAGTTGGGGTAGATTTGTTATTGCAGATATAGTCCTGAAGAATAGAAAGGGGAATTGCTACCTTTAAATTGAGGGGTTGCTTTTTGGTTTTGAAATCTTTGTTGTATATGTTTTGTAATTCAGGTCAATCAGGGCCATTTTATTGTATTCTCAATCCATATCAAAACTTTATTGCACAACTGATTAAGGAGCTACATTTTTGTTTTGGGTACATCTCTTTTGCTGCTGCTTCATATTTCTCTTAACTTCCTCCTCTGCTCTCTCTTTCTCTCCCTCTTGTACACTCTCTTGCTTCTTTCTTCCTTGCATGCACATGGATTGAGAACATGTTCATTGCTTTCTTCTCATCCTCCATTGTACTTTCTTCTCTCTTCTCTCTTCTCTCTCCATCTACCCCTCCTCTAACAGGCCACTACCCTTAAAATAAAATAGCTTGGTTGTACTTTCTAGTTTATTAAGAAATTCAGTTTAGTCTAATTTTAATTAGAGTAATACTGCCCTTTTAGTTTGTTTATTAGAGCAATTTAATCCCTAATTTTAATTAGAAAATCTTGTACTTCTAATTATTTGAATAAAAATGTAATTGAAAGTATAAATTATGTTTTTTGTGACTTAAACGAACTTTAGTTATTAATCTATTAAATTGTTATTTTTAATTGTTTTAATTTAATAATTAGAGAGATAATATTACTCTAATTAATATTATAATGATTTTATTGCTCTCATCGAAGTTTAACTACTTAATTTTTTTAAAAATAAAATAGAGAAAAATGTAGTTACGTATAGATACAAGTAAAAAGAAAAATTCATTTGTTTGTATTTACTTATTCTTTCACGCCTTTCAAAGGTGGTTATTGGTGCATTTATTGGACGGTGCTTCTTTCTACTCATCTCTTAAAAAATAGTTATAGCTGATAATATATTTTTTGAATTGTGTTTCCAGCTATTAGGGTTTGTAAGGCTTAAGTATGTTATTTCTGATTCTTTTAATGATTGTGAGTGGAACTTATACCTCTATAAAGATGATTATAGGTGACCATAGCAGATTGAGAGAGGACAGGGTAGTAGCTACCAGGAGAATGATGAAGTGTTGGAATTTGATGCCTTGACGGTTCAGGAAGGGCTAAGGATTGTGAAGAACAACAACCTTATCGGGAAAGTCTATGATAAGTCCTGCGTTGTTGTCATTGTCCATTATGGCACATACGGACAAAAAGGGCTCCTCAAATTGTTCAAGACACTATGATATATATGTATGTATGTAGAAAGCACTCGATTCTAAATTCATCAAGCACTTAACTATTTTGCCTTCAGCTGTTTAGTTTATTTTTCTTGATATATTTGTTTATACAACTTGAGTTAATGATGTCATGTTCTTGCTTATATTATTTAATAAAATTATTTATCTCGTCAGTTGAGGCAACGCATCACAATTGTCGCTCTTCCTTCAAAAAGTCTCGCTATTTTGCTCTCTTTTTCTTAACAGAGAGAAAATTTTGACATTAGAGAAAGAGAGGAGAACAAGGTAATGAACCTCGCTATTTTGCTCTACTATTCTGCAATTCTTAGCTTGGATGATAATTTCTGGAAAAGCAAGCATCTGGGCATTTTTGAAGTGCATGTGATTTCATCTTCAATCCTCTGTTATTATCTTTAGCCTGAATCTGAATGTGAATATTCATTTGAATTTCTCCCTACAAAATTTGTAATTTTGATTTATCATTGACATTAGAGATGGGTAATCAATGCATAATCCAAATCCTAGGTATAACATGGAAAAGCATATAATCATCAAAATATCTTTAATTTGTTATGATAACCAGAACGAATTTTGAGAAAGAAAATAAAAATTTAAATTAGATCTATTTGTTTACTTATTTTTTGTTTCCACCTTCATTAAAAGCAGAATATATAATCACAAATGTGTTTGGTAAAGTTTTAAAAAAATATTTTTAAAACAAAGTGAAAACAAAAACTGTCTAAATGACATTTTTATGTAGAAAAAAAGTTTATACAACCAAGAGTGATGATTAATCCCTATATAACCATTCAAAATATCATATCAAATTATTCAAATATATAATATAAAAAGTGTATATGAATATATCGTTATCTATAGGATGAGTATTAGTCTTTTAATGTAACAGATACAAAGTACTTTTTTTTCTCTAAAATTAAACAAAAGAAAAATTGTATATAAAATATTTTATCGTATCTATATGTTAGACACCATAACTCTATTTATATTTATATATGTTATATCATTCTTTGACGCATTACAAAAGATTTTATAACATCTTGAATTTATATACATAAGATGGCCCATATTTAAATATTTTGATATTTAAAAATTTAATAGATTACTTTATGTGAATTCTTTATTATATAGCAGTTTTTAGACAATAGATTAACATATATAAATTCATAAAATATTTTAATATTTAAATGTTAAGAGTATATTATAAAAATTAAAATAATATTATAATTATTAAAAATAAAACTTAAAAATTAAGCACCATTTACAGCTATGTGTGCCAATTTAATTTAAAAATGACAATGAAGAAATTTTATTAGGGCTTAAGTTTAAAATGTCCAAATTTCATTCAAACTTTAATGCCCAAATACGTTTTCTTTTCAACTTTCCCCAAAAGAATTTTTCTTAAGCTGAGATTGTTTGGGTCGGGATACTGAGTATGATGAGGACTAGTTGGTAGCACTTGTGGCATTTGAAGGCTCGAAAAAAAAAACAAAGGCTCAAAGCACCGAAGTCCAAAGAGACTTGGTCCAATAATCCAGTTCTAAGGATGTTTTCAAACCAGAATTCCTCGTCAATTGGATTCATAAGCGGTTCGATTGAACTACCCATTTAAGATCAAGAATTGTAATTCCCTTTGGAACAGAATTTCTCAACTTGAATTTCTCTCTAAAACCTTTGCTTCAAGAAATTCTCGCAGGTTGTTCAAGCTGAAAAACATCACAAGTAGCAAAACCTACGCAACAAAGGTAACGCTTTTGACTAGGTTGACTTGAGAGGCTCAGCCTTGATGCCGAGGCTCGGGAAGCCATGGCTGAGACTTCCAGGAGGGAGACGAAGGGCAATAACGAAGAGGACCCAAAAGCTTGGAAATGGATGTAGAATAAAAAGAGATTTTGTTAACAATTAACCATAAAGATTAGCACTATTTGCTTGCCACTTGATGCTAGAGAATTCTATAGATTAGCACGTGCTGACTCTCAATTTCCACCTCAGCACATGCTTTCTTCTTCTATTTCTTGGCTACTGCAAAGTTGACATATTTGAGAGGATTATTATTTGATATGAAATTAAATTTTTTATCAAAAAGACACTAAATATTAACACATAACAAAATTGTTAAAAATAATATTAAAAATATTGACACCATTCATCAAATTTATCATGTGTTAATATTTGGTGTAAAGCTGATAAAAATTTTAATTCTATTGAGTACACTAAATATTAATGTTATTTGAGATTTAATTTTTTATTATAGTCGATGTTTTCAATTGTGATTGTAACTATAATCATTCTTTTTTTTAATTTGGTGTGTATTCGCATTTTCTCTAATATGTTTTGATTTTATTTTGCTTTGCTAGTTACTTCTTTTAAATCATCTTCTTTGCTATCATTTTCACCACATCATTTCTTAAATCTTAAATTCAAACTCTCTGAGTATGGAAATATGGTGACCACCAAAAGGAAGCTTACTCAAATACTAATGTGTAAAATCTTCTTGTTCATACCCCACAAAGATACGTCCTCTCACCTCTACTGCTTTCTTTTTACAACCCAATTTAGTTGAGGAGTGTTTGAATACATTAATTATCTCCGTATTTTACACTTCTTTAGAAGTTGCAAAATTCTTGAGGTATGTATTCTCCCTTGTCCATGCATAGGCATCAAATTTGTTTTTTTCAACTTCGCTTTCTACCTTTTTTCAAGGAGACCATTCAAGTGAACCAAAGGAGGTAGTGGGTTTGTGTTTTTAGGTACGCAACTAAGATAATGGTACAAGGAAATTCTATTGAAGTACACTCAGGCATCATGGAAAATTCTTGATCTAGGATCAAATTGTTAACTTAGTGAAGCGTTAGCCATTACCAAGATCCTCATGGCAAAAATTGCATCATTAGCTAGCTCAATCGAGAAATTTAACAACAATAATTATAGCACGTGGAGCATATGCATCCAATCTTATTTAACTAGACAAAATTTGTGGGGAAACTGTCAATAGTGATAAGGCTACACCACCAACAGATGCTGAGAATGAAAGAATTGGAAAATAAAAGTAGGTAAGGCAATGTACATTCTTATCACAGTAGAACATAAATTTTTAAATCACATAAAAAAAATGCAAAGACGTCGAAGGAAGTTTGAGACACACTTGAGAGGATTATTATTTGGCATGGAGTTAAATTTTTTACCAAAAATACACTAAATATTAACACGGGACAAAATTGTTAAAAATAATATTAAAAATATTGACACAATCCACTAAATTTACCATATATCAATATTTAGTGTAGAGCTAATAAAATTTTTAACTCTTGAATGCACCAAATAATAATACTATTTGAGATTTAATTTCTTATCCGATGTCGATCTTTTCAATTATGGTTGTAACTATGATTATTCTTCTTTAATTTGGTGTGTCTTCGTATTCTCTCTAATATGTTTTAACTTTATTTTGGTTTCCTAGTTACTTATTTTGGATAATCTTCTTTTCTTTTATTTTCACCTCATCATTTCTTAAATCTTAAATTCAAACTCTTTGAGTATGGCAATATCATCTACTGTGGTGACCACCAAGAGGAAGCTTAGTCAAATACTAATGTATAAAATCTTGTTATTCATACCCCACAAAGATACGTCATCTTACCTCTATTGCTTTCTTTTTATAACCCCATTTAGTTGAGGAGTGTTTAAATATCTTCGTAATTTACACTTATTTAAAAGTTGCAAAATTCTTGAGGTATGTATTCTCCCTGTCCATGCATAGGCATCGAATTTTCTTTCCAACTTCACTTTCTACCTTTTTTTCAAGGAGAACGTTCAAGTGAACCAAAGAAGATAACGTGTTTGTGTTTTTAAGTATGCAACTAAGATAGTGGTACAAGGAAATTCTATCGAAGCACACTCAAGGACCATGGAAGATTCTTGATCTAGGATCAAATAGTTAACTTGGTCAAGTGTTAGGCATTACCAAGATCATCATGGCATAAATTGCATCATTAATTTACCTTAACACGAATTTTAACAACAATAATTATAGCACGTAGAGCATATGCACCCAATCTTATTTAACTAGACAAAATTTGTGGGGAAATTATCAATAGTGATGAGGCTACACTACCAACAGATGCTGGGAATTAAAGAATTGGAAAGTAAAAGTAGATAAGGCAATGTATGTGCTTTCTGTCACAATAGAAGATAAATTTTTAAATTGCCGAAGGAAGCTTGAGACACACTTGACACACTCTTTACAAGGAAGAATGATGCTAAGTTGCAGCCATTAGAGAGCTAGTTGATAACAATGTGCCAATAAAATATGCTTGTAAATCAATTTTTTTTAAAGTTAAATCTATATGTGTTGAGATTTCAAAATTAAATCCCTAGATGAAATTAGTGAAATATGGATGAGGAGAATTTTTATTTGCAAATTAATTTTAAAATATAATGGTCTCATTATTGCTACAAGAGGATGGGCTAAGGAACCAACTCTATTTGAGTTGGAAAGAATTCTAACTAACCAAGAAGCTCTAGACTCACAAATGTCAGAAATTTCATTAAAAGAAAATGAAATTGCTCTCTATAGAAAAAAAAAGAGATAGTAAAGAGCATAGTTAGTAGGGGGAGTGCAATAAAGAAGATGTTGGTAGATATTACGATAATTGATGATGAGTGAATTTTATATTCATAAATTAAATATTTTCATCTTATCTTTTTGTCTTAATTAAGCATTTATCTCCCTTATTTGTCTTTAATTTTATATATTTTTTATAAATAGAGAGAAAAATAGAAAATGGACTCAATTGGAGAAATTAAAACTAAATTTTGGTTCTTTAAAAATGATATCTATAAATCAAGCAGATAAAATAAATTCATTAAAAATAGTTAAATAAGGAGCATTATTTTTTTGACTCTTGAGACGCATCCTAATAGATATATACATCAATTCAATTTTAATTTATGACCACATTTCTAAAATGATTAAAACATAAAGATTCGAGACAGAACACTCAGTGTTAAAAATATGTTTACTGCTTGCTTTTTAACTTGATCTTACTGTAATATTTTAGCTGTATCTCAGAGAATATATATATATATATATATATCCAAAAAGTCAAAATTGAATTAGAAAAGAACATATTTACTGTTGTAATTCAACCTAATTTTACTGTAGTATTTGGGCTCTATTTTAAAAAATACATATTCAATGTATACAAAATTTGGTAGGTAAATATACAATTTGCTACAAATTTTATGTTCAAATAGTTAGCAAATTCAGATATTAAAATGGCCAAAAATAGGTTAGAAGATATCACATTTACTGTTACAGTCTAACCTGACTTTACTCCAGTGTTTTAGCCACAAATCACAAAATACGTGACCAATTTTTCTCCACCTTATATGGCTAAAAAGATAATGAAAATAGTTACAACTTTTATGTTGATGGAATCAGCAGATTCGATAGATATTAAAGAGATATCTCACGATGACTTTCGAGACACATAATACAACACAACTTGTCAACTTTAGTACAATTTGCTACCCACCATCTTTGTCACCTACTCCCCTTATTTTGTCTATAAATAGAGACATCTTGTGAGTTAAAAAAATAAGAGAAAGGATGAAGAGTGAGTTTGAAAATTTTTTATTGAAATTCTAAGTGTTTGTAATATTTTTCTCTCTTTAGACATTTTGTATCTTTATTTTTTTTCATAAATTTTATCATGCTTCTTCATCTTTTATTTTGTTTTTTTATCTTGATTATGGAGAAATAATCTCCTAATGCTAAGGTGAAAGGATAAAATTATTGATATAAAAATAATAATTTATCTAACTCTTAATTTCAATATTTATATTTGATGTTGTATTTATCTTCTTATTTATTTTTTTGTTATTTTCTTTCTTAGAGGATGGTTTTGTCGCCTCTCTATTATTTATTTTCTGTCTCTCTGTTATTTATTTTTTTATTATTTACTTTCTTAAATGATAGTTATGTCGCCTCTCTGTTATTTATTTTCTTAGAGAATGATTTTGTTGCCTCTCTGTTATTTATTTTCTTATTATTTACTCTTTTAAATAATGATTTTGTTGCCCCTCTATTGTTTATTTTCTGCATCTCTGTTATTTTTTTTTTAAAGAATGACTTTGTTATCCCTCTGTTATTTACTTTTTGAAAAGATGGTTTTGTTACTCTTCTGTTATTTATTTTCTTGTTATTTTATTTTCTTAGAAGATGGTTTTGTTTCCCCTCAGTTATTTATTTTTTTGTTATTTTATTTCTTAATGGCTAGTTTTACCTCCTACTTTATATTATTATTATTGATTATATCACATTTCTGTTGTTATATTTTTCTTCCTTTTACATCTTTCATATTTAATTTTATAAAGTACGAATCTTGATACATTGTAGACAATTTTTAACACAACAAATGCTTGAATAATTCTTGATTTATTGTAGATAATATAGTGATTGGCACGGTGTATACTTGAATTTATTTTGTAACATCCCCAATTTTTCCTTGTGTTACTAATTGAAATTTTTTTTTTAAAAGAGAAGAAAGCCTTTTAGATATCAAGGAAGGATTAAATTATTTTATAATTTTACTCAAGTCGAACAAAATCTTAGAATAGTTAAAATAATATTTATGTAATTTCATTGAAATATCATTTATGTAAATCTCTTGATATGACAATTTTGTAAATACTCTAGGATGGTATTTTTGTAAATAATGGAAGATGGTAGAATTATAAATATGGGGTGATAGGTAAGAAAAATATTGATAATTATGAGGGAGAGGAGGGAGTGTTGGTAAGGAAGAGAAAGAAAAGAAAAAAAAAGAGGAAAAGAAAGAGGAAGAAGAAAGGAAAATCAAGGTAAGTTCTTGCTTATCTCTCTAATTTTACCATCTTTATTTTAGGAATATCCTAATTTACGGTATGGATGTAAGATTTTTGTGTGGTAGGAATAAAGCACCAAGTTTAAGAATTTATTTGAGGTAGGTTTAACATCTACTTATGAATTTTGTACAAAATTATATATATACTTTTAGATTTGTTTAAATGTAATTTTAGATAACATATTGTATGGATATTTATACGAAATTTTGTTTTGGTTGTATGGACATGCATTTGGTTGCATGAGATTATATAAAAAAAACAAAGGAGAAGTTAGACTAAGTTAAATTTCAGAATAATTTAGAAAGCTTCTATTTTTTGAATTCTAGAAAAATTTGGTAAGGATTTTAAAGAAATAGTCTACATATTAATTGTAGATATATGTCTCACAGATCTATAGGCTCTAAAATTACTTAATTTAGAGTTCATATGAGGGAGATATGGCTGATTAGTTGAGCAGAGGTTAGAATCCAGGATAGTAAAAATAATTATTTAAATTTTAAATTTTCTGAAAATAATTCGTAAGGAATCTAAAGAAATGATAAATATAAAGATTGTAGATAATTGTCTTAAATTTTATAAGGCTTTGACATCACTTCAATTGGAATCCATATGAGGGAGATATAGCTGATTAATTGAGCAAAGATCAGAATTAGTCTAGAATCCATATTGGTAAAATAAGCATTTTTGTTTTTAATTTTTGAAAAATAAGCCGTAAGGAATATGAAGAAATAATAATATGAAAGTTGTAGATAATTGTCTTAAATTTTTATAAGATTTGAAATCACCTCAAGCGGAGTTTATATGAGAAATATATGGTTGAATAAGTGAGAAAATGTCATAAAACACGGCCAGACCGTGTTTTGGGTTGCTTCAGCATAGGTAGGCCGTGTTATGAGCTATTTTTGAATATGTTTGAAGTATTTTTCAAGTATAGCCATGTCTTGAACATGGCCAGACCGTGTTGGGTGTTGAATTATTATATTTTTTACTATTTTCTATCTAAAAATAATCTTGTTTGTTAAAATATTTTTAAGAAACATATATCCAAGAAAAATACTTTTAAAATGATGATTTTGGTATGACAAATTATTCTTTTTATTTATTTGATTTAAAATGAATCATATTGGATATTGGTATGTGATGAATGATTATTAATCATTTGGTATAAAAATGAAGCATAATATTATGAAAGTGATTAAATGGCAAGTGTAAAACTCATGGCGAGTTGCTTGATAATTATATATTGTATTTGATAAATATGTATATATATATATATATATATATATATATATATATATATATATATATATATATATACACATATTTATATGTATATGTATTAATGAATATCGACGGGTTGTATGACTTGATATGGTACCGAATAGAGGACGCCCTATTAGTTTGAGTGAATTAAAGGAGGGCTACTCTAACCGGGTGACAGAGATAATGTGAGGAGGCAGATAGGTGATAAATTCACATTTTCTGATCACTTATTGTGACTGTAGCAGTGTATTAAATGTCATGTCGTTTCTGTGGAAATGACCGAAACTTTTCGATTTCGGTGTCCACCGAAATGAAACATGATAGTGGAAACAAAATTCCACTCAAAATTTCTACAGTTCTACGTTCTACCATGTATGATGTACCATCTATTATTAGCGCTATAGCCTATAGGTGTTAATGCGTTGAATCAAAAGTCTCAAAACCTATTTATGTGGGTCCCGTAGAATAAGTTAAATTAAAATAATAAATGTCTCATGATAAAAGACTTAAAGAGTCTTTCTACTTCTTATGTTTATTATTTATATTTTTAAAAAAAAAAATTATTTGTTACCAAAGTTAACCCACACACAGGGAACTAAATTTTTTTCTATTAAAACAATCGAAATATTTTCGTTTACGGAGTTACCAAAATAAAATAGAGTTATTGAAACGAAACATAGTGTTTATTAAAAAATTATGTAATTTTAATTAAAATTACTATGTTGCAAAATGTTTCAGTGGAAATACTATTATTTCGATGAAAATATTTTTATTTCGAAGTATTTCGATAGAAATACTTTTGTTTCGAGTTATTTCGATGGAAATATTTTTATTTCGAGTTGTTCTAATGAAAATACTTTTGTTTCGAGTTGTTTCTATGGAAATACTCTTGTTTCGATAGAAAAGTAGATAAAAGTATCATCACATTACATCTAACCCCAAGTTATTTAGATTTGTCTTATTAATCACTCAGATTTTCTTCTACAAGTTACAATATCTTTGTTAATTTTCTATTTTTCTCCCTCATATGTATAATATTACGTTCTTTCATTGTCTTTCTTTTAAGGAGAAAACTATAAAAAAATTAAAAAGAGAGATCGAGAGACAAAAATGGAGGAATCTACCTGATAGAGATATTTGCAAGTAGAGATATAGTCATGGTCACATAGAGACAGAAAGAAAAACTTAAAAATAAAGGTCTCGAAATAGTTAAGAAAATAGAGATATAGATGTAAGAGAGAGATTGTAGTTTAATGTTATTGAGATTTGAGTCAAAATCTCTAATGTAGTAGTGTATTTTATTTACTCTTTAATTATAGACATTAGTTTGAATTATTTTTAATATAATTTTATATATCTATATCATTAATATTATGTCAAAATCTTTAAAAATTGAAAAAAAATTGTTTGAAATCATTTGAAACATTTTTTAAAAAAATCATTTGTTTCCACGAAATTTTCGAAACGTTTCCGTTTCTTGAGTCACCGAAACGGTGCCTCGAAACGAGATTTAGTACCTTGGACTGTAGTAGATCGGTCACTATGTGTATAGTAAATAAGTAGATTTTCAATGTATATATAGTATGTTAATTATGCATCCATTAAAGTGATGATTTTATCTCCAAATCTTAATATTTTCTGTAGCTTATACAGCTGAACACAATTTATATTTTTTCATTATATTTTATTTATGTGAAGTCTATTGGGAACCTCTGTTCTCACTATTATTGTGGTGTGATATTCAGATAAAAAAAATAAAATACAACAGAGAATGGCGTTACTGATAGAGATATCAATGTCAGCACCACCTCCTCACCCTTTGTGTTTCAAGGGTGGAGTGATGTATAAGGACTTTTATTTGTGTACTAAAATATTGTATTGTATAATTATTACATGCGTGAGGTTTGTAATATATATATATACATATATATTGTGTTTACATATTTAATATGCGAAATGTGGAAATAATTAAATAAATAAATAATAATAACAATGAGATAAAAAAACTGGACGTTACACATTTTACAAGGGTTATTTATTATTAGTAATACAATAAAAAGAAGGCAAATACGTTTTATCTGTAAAAAGCGCATTTAGTGTAATATATCTTTTGAATAGAACCTCATTTATATGAAAATTCTATTTGAGTAATAAAAGAATTAAAATTTATTTTTATTTGATATACCAAAAATGAATCTCATAACCTTAACATGTTTTTTATTTTGAATACATTCTTATTTAATTTTAGTATTTTAATTCTTTACATACTATGTTCAGTACTTTTATCACAAAACAAATATTTTGACAATTAAATTAGAAATATTTATTTTAAATTTGAAATAAATTTTTTCTCAATTGGCAATCCTCGTGAGATCGACTTTGTATATCACTAAATCTATACTCTAATAAATTTGTATGCTTGTAAGTTTTAATTAAAATAATAACAGTTGATAAAGTATTTGACAAAGAAGTACTCATCAATGAGAAGCTTGTTAAAGCCCGAGGTACAAAGAAGACCAAAAGAAGCTAGATGGAGCATGTTAAGAAAGGCCACTTCGCACGAGACTGCTAATTTAAGAAAAAAATATAGGGCAATGCTACAACTTTAAGGGGACAAGAAGAAAACAATAATAGCAAAAAAGAATGGGATACATGTTCATCATTTACAGATAAAAAAGAGGTTCGTCCTAAAGAGGAGACTAAGAAGCAAGAGACGCCAATTGAGGAAAATGTGGCATTAAAGGTGACGTGCCAATCAGTCATTGAATAGGTCAGTTATAGCTAATTGACGCATCAACAGTAATGCTATATTTGTCTCAAATGACAGTTCTTACTTCTTGGTCTCCTCTTTAGGACTAACCTCTTCATATACAAATGATAGATATACATATAATTCCCCTTTGCTATTATTGTTTCCTTCTTGTCTCTTTGATGTTGTAGAATTTTCCTCTATTGTCTTCTTAAACCGGCAGCCTTGTGCAAAGTGGAATTTCTTATCACAGTTGTAACATGCTCCATCTCGCTTCTTTTGGTGTTCTTGGTTCATCAAACTTTGACTAACTCCCTTTTGATATGGACTTGCTCCTTGTTGCCTCTTTTTTTTTTAAAGATAGTAGTTACCTCTTCTTTTAATGAAGGATTATTATTTGATGTATGGTCGGTAAATTTAAAATTTTTACCAATACCATACCAAATATTAACACTTGACAAAGTTAGTAAACTGTGTCAATATTTTTAATTATTTTTAACAATTTTTTAACATATCAATATTTAGTGTAATACTAATGAAAATTTTAACTTCATCTACAGCATACCAAATAATAATTCTTTAATGAAACCCCAAACACTTGTGAATGTAAAACTTCTTAGTTGGACATAATGCTTTTCAATTGAACTAAAATTGTTACCTTAATCTTGCCTCTTGGAGCATTGTCATCAACTCGTTCTCTAATTGTTGCAACTTCACATAATTCTTCCTTATAAAGAGTGTGGCAAGTGTGTCTCAAGCCTTCTTTGGTGTCTTTTCATTTTTTATGTGATTTACAAATTGATCTTTCATCATGATGGAAAGAAAATATATTGCCTTACGAACCTTGAGTTAATATTTGGTACACCGATAATAAAAAAAAATTTATCTATCAGCGATATTCAAATTGTGATACGTAACAAAATTAATTTTAAAATATACTGTTTTTATCACATGTCATAATTTAAATATCGTTAATAAACAAAAAAAAATTATTTTCTTACGAAATTTACTTCAACTTCTTTAATTCCCTAACATCCATTGGTGGCATAGCCTCCTCGTTGCCAACAACCTCCTATAAATTTTGTCCTGTTAAATAAAATTGGATGCGAACACTTTATGTGCTGCAGTTATTATTGTTGAACTTCTCAATTGAGCTAGTTGATGATGCAAATTCTACCATGACGGTCTTGGTAATGCCCGATAATTCACTGAGTGAACTATTTGATCCCAAATCAAGAATTTTCCACAATCTTTGATTATTTTCCAGCAAAATCTTCTTTTACCACGATCCCAATTGCATACTTGAAAACACGAATCTGCTAGCTCCTTTGGTCCTAGACCAATAGCTCACCAAAGATCATGTTTTGCTACCACTTCTTCAGACAGCCCCAAATTGTCTCTCTGGAATAAAACTAGCTTATACTAAATTGCAAAATAAAAGAGCTTTTATTAATAAGTTACACATTATACTATGACTTTTTTTACAAACAAAATGCACCCACTCAAAGTGTGACACCTCACACACTTGTTCTCACTCTTTTACACTCTTAACGACATGCTTGCTTTCTGCCACTTCACTCTATACACACTGTAACATCCCGTAATTTTTAGATATTTTTCTTAGAAATTCTTCACCTTACATATATGCATAGAAATTGTCTAATATTAATGGAATAGGTAAAGAAAGAAAACCTAAGAGAAAATATTATAAATAAACATGTTAAAGAAAGGTGAAATTCTTAGATAAAGAAAGATAAATTTTTGTGAAGTAAGTAAATGTCTTAAAATTTCAAGAAGATTGGATTAGAGTAATTTTTCTTAATTTAAGAGTAAAAGTTACTAAATTTAGTATCTCCACCCATAAATTGGGCTTTTACCTATGGACACTTCATATAGAGTTTTTCCACTTCACATAAGTTTTTAGGAAGTCCATTGGATAACCTAAGCAAGAAATAAAACATAGACTTGGATTAGGATATAGTAATTGGACCAATAGCCCAAAAATTATGAAATGTGATCAAGCCCTCCAAGAAAGGTAGAATTTCATCTAAAACAAAGAAAATAGGTAGGAATAAGCCCATAATGGGTAGGAATAAGCCCAAATCCAAAAGAAAAAATAAAATAAAATAAATTAGGTGATGATATAATAATGTAATAATAAAGATTAGGTTACATGGCATTAAGACAAAAATTTAGCAAGTGGTGTGATTCTACATTCATCATTTTGGCAAGTGGCATGATAATACAAGGCTTTAGGACAAAAACATCTATATCCTACACTCATAATTTTAGTAAGTGGTATGATAATACATGGTATTAGGACAAAACATTCCTATCCCACACAAATAATATCAACCAAATAATGGAGATTCAAGGGCTAGAAATTTGCCACCTAAAAAGGCAAACATATCATACTTGTTTAAGACAAAAGAAAATGAAAATGAATCCTTAAATCAAAGGGACATTGTTCCTTATCTTAAGAACATATCATCATAATTTTCAAAATACAAATCTCATTTTCCTATACATATCTTGACTAAGAAAGAGGAAGACAAGAACATAAGTTGTTTGTTTTCCAAAAATTCAACAAAGTGTATCCTAATTGTGATAAGGTAGACCCATGATCATGAAAGGTGAATTATTTGGTGGTCTATATAAGAAAATCCACCCTTACAACATTAGAATTTTGTCCAAGTGAGGGAGAGGAAAAATAGAAGCAAGGTAGAGTGAGGAAAGGAGAGAAAGAAAGGAAGAAAGAGGAAGGAGAAGTCTAAGGGACTAAGCGCTCCAGGTAAGTTTAACAATATTTCTTTTTGAAGAAAATTTTTGAAACTTATAATATTTATATGAGATTTTGATCTTAGAACTTTTATGATTGGTCATGGATGTTGCTATATCATGTTACATATTGATCTTGCATGTGATGTATGTTTGAATACTTAGGTTGGTGTAAATAGTTCTGCATGGTTATGGCTATGGGTGGCAGAATTTTTAACTTCGGTGTTTTAATTTCTGGGAATAATCTATAAGGAATTAAAATAAATGGTTAACATATGAATTATAGATATGTGTGTGATGAATTTTTAGCCACTGGAATCATTCAATTTAGAGTTCCTATGAGGTAGATATGGTCCGATTAGTAGTCAAAGGTCAGAAAATGGTTCATCAGGGAAGAATATGTTAGGACAGCTTCTGTATTTTAATTTTTGAAAATTATCTGTATGGAATTAAAATAAATGGTTAACATAAGAATTATAGCTATGTGTGTCAGGATTTTAAGCCACTGGAATCATTCAATTTGGAGTCCATATGAGGAAGATATGAGCTGATTAGTAGTCAAAGGTCAGAAAATGGTTCATCAGGGAAGATTATGTTAGGACAGCTTCTGTATTTTAATTTCTGTGAATTATCTGTATGGAATTAAAATAAATGGTTAACATAATAATTATAGCTATGTGTGTCATGGATTTTTTAGCCACTGTAATCATTCAATTTAGAGTTCATATGAGGTAGATATGGTCCGATTAGTAAACAAAGGTCAGAAAATGGTTAATCAGGGAAGAATATGTTAGGATAGTTTCGGTGTTTTAATTTCTAAGAAACTTCTATAAAGAACTAAAATAAATTGTTAACATATGAATTATAGATATATGTGTCACGGATTTATAGCCACTGGAATCACTTAATTTGAAATTCTTATGAGAGAGATATGGACAGATTAGTAGGTAGAGGTCAGAACCTACCCGAGAAGAAATAACCTGTACTTTGAGGGAGTAATATCACCAATATTTATTACTATTTTGCTGATATGATTAACATAATAGTTTTAGATAATTGTCTTAGCTTTCCATAGACACCAAAAGAAACTCAATCAGAGTTAAAATGAGAGAGTTATGCTCTGATTAGTGAGCAAATGTCACAGAGCACAGCCAGGCCGTGTTCTGGGTGCTTTAAGCACGGGTTAGCCGTGTTCGGGGCTGTTTTTGAGTACATTTGAAGTATTTTTAAAGCATGGCCATGTCCTGGAATGTGGTCAAACCGTGTTGAAAGCTGGTTAAGCCTATTTTCAACATTTTTCTACCCTAGATGAACCTCTTTAACTATAGGGTAATAGTAGAAATCAAATTGGAGAACAATGCTCTATAAATTTGTAAGAACATGTGTTGAAAATGATATAAATAAGAAGAAAATTACTAAAGGCCAAGCATAAAAAGAAGGTTAGATATGATGAAAACCTATATCAAGAAAATAAAGAAATAAATTAATATTTAAAAAAGAAGACGAATCTTATAAATGAAAATAATAAATGACTAGTATATGTCATAGTCAGTGCCATTGTATGAACTTCTTACCATCTTAAGTGTGAAATTCTGACATGAAAATATTTTATAAAGTGATATTTGAAATGGTTATGTTCATGGCATGATTACCAATTATTTTTGGTAATAGTTATATTTTGATGAACATACTTGTTATTGAAAGCATATTTTTGGCTATCATTGTGAAAAGAAAAGAAATAAGTATGGTCACATGGCAATCCGTGTGGTGCACCAGTAGGGGACGCCCTACCAACGGTTATGATCATGTTAATGAGAAAAGAAAGAGAAAGTGGGTCATGTCGAACGGAGCGAGAAAAGCCCGTACCGGAGAGTAGAGGATACTCACCCTGACCGGGGTAGTTTGAAATAAGAATAAGTTGATGGCTATCATATGATATTCTGAAAATAGTTAATCCTGTCATACATATCATTACTGTATGATTCTTATGTGCATAGATGTAATGTATTCATGTGACCAAAGATATTTTCTGTAATTTATACAGCTGAACATGACGTGATGAGCTATATTGATGATGATTTATTGTTGAACTTACTGGGATTTAATTCTCACTATATTTCCATATCATGTTCAGAAAATTAGTTATGCAGATTTTCTATAGCTCTGACTTTTAGTGCACATTGGATCGAGTTACTTTATGTTGGGCAGATCTCAGAATCAAATAAGATGTTTGTGATCGAGTTGGCTCAGATCCCGGTGAAAGTGTAACCACCCGCACCTGTATCTCCAGAATTGGTCAACCAAAATAAATAAGAAGTAAATATCTATGTGTTTGATATGTTGCATATACGTTTTGATTAATGACGTGTATGTGAACTCAATATTGTATAATAATAAAGAAAAAAAAGGTTGTTACACACACAACACTTGATCACAGGCTGCTTAGTTATAAGAGAGGAAGTAGGTTAAATTCCACTTTCTCAAATCTTCTCACAGCCTACAAGCATTAATTTCCAGAATTCTCCTTTTTTTCCCACTTGAATGTTCCCTTTAAAGAAAAGACAAGGAGTGAAGTTAGGAAGAAAAATCGATGCCTATGCACTCACAATGGGAAAAGGTGCATATTTGAAGAATTTTGCAACTTCCTAAAGAGAGTGTAAAATAGGAAGATAATTAACGTGTCCGAACACTCTTTAACAAAATGGCATGGCAGAGTTAGCCATCTAGGGGAGATTTATCTGTTGCATGTCAAGGACTTGCCAAGTAGATTCTGTACCGAATGCATGAAGACAACAATCAATAGGCTCCCACAAACAAAGTAAGGGAGAAATTATGGAAGCTAAAGCTCAAGGTTAGTTATTTTCAAGTATTTGGTTGTGTATGCTACTTATTTGTTTCAAGCCACTTGAGAAGAAAATTTGACAAAGCTTCCTCTTTGTGGTCGCTGCTAGACTCAGAAGAGTTTGAAGATGTGATTTTAAAAACGATGGGGGAGTAGAAAAGTGAAGAAGATGATAATTATTAGACAAAGTACTTGGTAAACAAGCATATACAAGAGAGAACATGAAAAGACACCAACTGATCAAGAAGAAGAGCCACAGTCACAACCACAATTGAGATTACAAGAATACAGAGGATACCAAATCTTGAATATGCCAATTTCGTGGAAGTTAAGAAATGGAAGAAGAAAGCAAGTACTGGACTCTAGCATTAAGTGGCAAGCAACAAGAAAGATCTACCTAGATGAGCACAAGGCGGCAAATATTAAGAAATAGAAATTCAAGAAAGCAGTGGAAATTTTAGGAAGTCCAAACGCAGTGGACTTGGCGCGGTCTAAAAAATTACACATATGTGAGCTTATACTGCTATGAGTTGTGTGTGGAATAAGAGTGAAACAAGTGAGCTTGTGTAGTGTGTGAGACGATAAGGTTGCGGCGTAGTGTGAGCAAGTGAAGGAATGAAATAGAGGGAAGTGTCAATTTCTAAGCCACAAATTTTTTCTAATACACAAAATTCTTCAAAGTAACGTTGAACTTGACTTAAAAAATCTTCAAACAAATATTGAGTTATGTCCTAAAATGTCTTACTATTATTCATTCTTACTATCATTCTAATAAATGATATAAAATAAAGTAACTTACTTTTTTTTAATTAATACATCTATTTTAAAAATTATATATAAATTTATCTTAAAATTAAAAATATACATAAAAAAACTCTCCACTCGTTTAAATAATATGCTTATTATACTACTTATTTTTTTATTATAAAGATATATACACAAATCTCCTTTAAAAAATAAAAAAAAGTATGTTACAACTTAATCTAAATATCTTTAAAAAAATTATAAAAGAGAAAAAAATACTAAAATAAAATAACACTCATGTAATTTTTTTTAATTAATTATTCTCTAATACTAATTGTTCATTCTTAAAATAATTATAAAGTAATTTAAACTATCAAAATATTAATTTTATTAACTTAAAATTTAGTTGATAATTGAGAAAAAAAAATTTGAGAGAGTAATTTTTTATTTGTTTAATTTTTTATTTGTTTTTCTTTTATAAAAGACATTTAAAGTATTTATGTTAAGTTATAGTTTTTTTTTATTCTTATGAGATATTCATATATATATATATTTATAGTAAAGTAAAAAAATTGTGTAATAAGACATTAATAAATTAAAAAAAAGAGTATTTTTATCTTATTTCTCAAAAAAAACTTACATATATTATCTTAATAAAAGGAAAGATAATGTAATAAAAATATTAATAAAAAATTTATTTTTAATTTTTAAAAATATTTGTATATATCCTCATAATAAAAGAAAGTATCCTATAATTTACTCTATAAAATATGAAGCTACTGCAATACTCCCTACAAAAGTATCGCGGCTATAAAGGGTTTTAACTTTGTCACTAGTTAAGGTGGTGAAGGTGGCAATAGCAACGAGGCCACTGTGATAATACTGGATAATAGTGAAAAGACTGAAACACCCTTGCTTCGTTCTCTCTCCCTTCATTCTCTTTCCTCCCGACTTGTCTGCTTCGTTCCTCCCTCTCTCAGCCTCGCAATTTATCTGAGCTTCCAAAGGTGCTGATCTGTGTTCCTCCATCTCTCGGCCTCTCTGCAATTTTTCTGAGCTTCCAAAGGTGCTGATCTAAATTTCTCCCTCTCTCAGCCTCTCTGCAATATTGGAAGTGGGTCAGCATCAGGGTCAAAAGGGGGTTAATCGACAACGGAGTTTATGGGCTCAAATCAAAATGTCGACAGTTATTTTCCTCAGGGGAATGTGGATGAGAAAGAGGCAAAGGCGAAAGAAAACATGAATAAGGTGGTGATGGAAGCTGAGGAAGAGGAGAACGAAATACAGTAGCTATCAGAGGAGCTGATGGCGTACGAGAAATACATGAAGTTTTATCAGATTCCATACTATGATGGGCAGTTGACAGCAACGAATAACGTCCAAGAAAGTATGGTGGGTGATTTGTGGAGCTTTGATGATGAGGGCATTTCTGTCTCATCAGTTGTGCGTCCCATTTCTGAGTATTGAATCTCTGCTTGTTCATTCGGGTTGGCTGGGTTGGGTGTAGATGTTGATTGGGAGAATTGGTTATTTAAGTTTTTGTTTTGTTGAATTGCAATTTTCTCTAAAGAATTTTGTGTTTAAAATTCAATTATAATTTCTTTCACATTTTTTTCCTTGTAATTCATTTAATTCGACGTGTTTAAGAAGAAAAATATGATCATCACATAGTAATTTTGTTTATGAACGAAAAAGTTTACTGAGCAGGAACTAGACAAAGGCTGCTGTATTACAAAAGTAATGATCTTTTTACTTGGATGGTAGGTTACAATGGCTTTAACTGAGCAAAGGCAATGAAACAGAATTTTACAAGTAAATAAAAGGGATAGTTAATAGTAATAGGAATATTTGATGAGGAAGGGAAAGGAGGTTGGGATGCATTGAATGGATATAATGGAAGCTTGGCAAAGAAGAAAATCAAACAAATCCAGTGGCGGGCTTTGCTGGTTTTGCCATTGCAATTAGCAATTGTTAGAAGTGTGGAGAGGAGAAAAAAATAAAAAACACAATTCTCAACAAGTATTTAAAATTCAGAAGAAAGTATATAAAAAAAACATTCGTATTATTTTTTTTCTTAAATTATAAGCTGTTTATTATTGATAAAAAATTTTTTTAAAAAATAATATTTAAACTAATTTTTAATTTTATGAATATTTTTAATAAATTTTTTTTATATTACTAATTGTTTTTTTATTTATATTATTTTTAAATAAATTTTTAAGCTTAAATAATATTATTTTAATAATTTTATGTTTTAAGGATATTTTTATCTTTTTATCAATTTTCTATTTTATTTCTATGTTATTTAAAACATATCAAACATAAAAAAGTAATGGAGATTCTATTCCTTTCTATTGTATACCAAACATAATTTTTCTTACAGCATTTTATTCTATTTCATTCAATTCTCAATTCTCATTTTTTTTTTACCACCAACCAAACGATACCTAACTTTTGAGACGCAATAAATATTACCTCACATAATTCCATCGCATTCCGTGGATTTTAGAATTCTGTCTACCAAACGTGATAACTGATAGAATGGGAGTCTAAATTTTCATTCCATCAGTTCTTTTTTTTTTTTGTAGTGACCGAAAATGTTATATTGATAAATGTGTGTAAAAATAATTTTTTGTTGTTAAAAAATTTATACATTTTTTTTTTCAAAGTTTATCCTTCACACATGTGTTATAATTATAAAATGTGCTGATCTTATGAGCAAAAAAGGAAGCTTCAGAGGCTCGTTCACTTTGGCATTTGAAGGCACTGAAGTTGGCACCAAGGACACTTGGTCCAATTATCGAGTTCTAATCCCGATTTCCTCGTCAAATGGATTCATACGCGGTCCGTTTATACTCCCCATTTATGCTCAAGAATTGTAATTCTGTCTGGAACAGAACTTCTGAACTTCAATTCCTCTCTTCAACCTTTGCTTCAAGGAATTCTTGCAGGTTGTTCAACCTGGAGACCAGCACAAGTAGCAAAACCCACAGCTACAAGGGTAACTCTTTTGACGAGACAGCTTTTGAGACGGAAAGGCTCAGCCTTGATGCGGAGGCTCGGGAAGCCATGGCTGAGGCTTCCAGGAGAGAGACTGATGGCAATAACGTAGAGGACCCAAAAGCTTGGAAATGGGTAATCCGAAAGAGAATTTGGGACACAATGGAAGCTCAGAACTTTGCGCAGAACCCACGACCCGTTCACCATCGGATTCCCAATTTCGTGGGTGCTTCAGTTGCTGCTGAAAAGGTTAGCGCATTTTCATATATACAGTATACTTTCAGTTTTGCTGAGAATAACATATGGTGAATATTCCTATTTATGGGTAAAAGTATAAATATTTTGATGGGGTGAGTAAAGGCAAATGGGTGTTCTTAGAATTTAAGTGGAGTTGTTTGACGTGGGTTTTGACAGTTGAGGGAGCTAAATGTGTTTCGGGTTGCACAATGTGTGAAGGTTAACCCAGATTCTCCTCAGAAGCAAGTCAGGTTTCTCACTCTCTCAGGTCAGCGATTTTACGAATGAGGTGTTAATATCTATCAGTTTTGAAAATTTGTATGGCAAGTGTGCGTATGCATGTTATGGCAAACTATATTTGGTATTGCTAGTAAGAGCAAGACATAGAGATATGCAGCATTGTTTAATAAAATAGACTATACGGTAACCTGAGCTGTTAAATTCAAGGATTAGAACTTCTGACCTTGTCTTTTTCTTGGGAAATTAGAACTACACACACATACAGATAATGAATTTTGAAAGCAGTCAACCGAATTTATGACCCCAAAAAATATTGTGCTTCTTTGAATGATATTGATAGGCTTATCTCTGTAGCATTATCAGAGTTGTTAATATTAAACTAAACTTATGGCTTCAGACAAGACTGTTAAGAATAAGCTTCCAATTCCAGGCCTGTTCCTTTCTTTCCTTAATTTATGGAGTTGGGTGTCTCTGTATTTTGGAAATTGTTGGAGGCAAACTATTTGCACTTAATTTTCTTTATTGTGTTAAAAAGTGAGACTACTTTGTTCTAACTGAACTCAGTAAGAAATTTACACGTTATGACTTCTAGTGGGACTAAGACTACCACCATTCCGAAACTTCAACTAACAACAGAACATTGTGTTCAATCGGATAAAATTAGAAACAATGAATGTTTGAGGATTTGATTATACCAAGGCCTTTAGTTCTTTTTCTTATACCTCTTCTTGTCTTCCTTTCAAATCATTGTTTACCATTACCAAAACCCTTCTCCCACCCCCCTTCCCCCAAAAAAAGTGATATACATCTCTTCTCTTTTCCTATAGAAATCTTTAAGGTTCTAGATGATCAAGTATTCTTTGACTGTCTGTTCCAATCTGATTTAGAACCCCTAATTTCTTTCCCGCCTAATCTCAGGATTATCATGTTTGGCGTCCTGAAAACTTAACAAAATGACTTCCCATTGGCAAATGAAAAGCTTTTGTATTTTCATTTTTGAGCCAAATGATTGGATTGCTTCTCCCACAGGACAAGGGATTTTAAGTTAGGGCTCCCTCTTTAGAGGAGAGTTGTGATTAGTAAGTAGGCTACACCTGAAGCCCATACAGTTAAAATTTTGATAAGATTGAATTTTGGACCCTTTTCTTTGTCCTTCAATCTTGAATGATCCGTGAGTTTTTGAAGGCCATGGCTAGGCATGTCTCTTGAATTTCAAGATCTGCGAGGCTGTGACTGCCTTAATGGCTTTAAAATCCTGTCAAAATAATTTTGCAGGTTTGGTCTCCATTGCAAGGAAAACTATTTTTCTGCATGACGATTGTGTCATAATGACATCTTCACTTGAGAATTTTATTAATCTTCTTGGCCGAGGTATATAACCTCCCATTGAAATATCTAACCCTCATAGGTGTTGAAACCACAGTCTGATTTCAAAGATTTATCACCAATTATGCTTTTGATTTTGTGTAAAGCATTGGCAGTAAAAGAGGTAGTTTCTAGTAATGGTTATGCCTTTTTAGTTTGCCTAGTATTTGATGTAGAGTTGGGCTTCAATCTGTGTTCCCCTTTAAATGGAATCATAATCCTTTAATCTTATCATTAATTCCTGTGCAGATGGAAAGAAGTTGTTAACTCCTCAGCCACGGCTGAGGACTGGATTTTTCTCTATTCTTGAATCCCAAATGTTAACAATGGGTACCATCAGGGAAGCCTGCACCTCTGTTGGGGTTGCCAAGCATGGACAGCCAATTGGATTAGATGAAAAGATAAAGGTAGATCTTATTGTCATTGGATCAGTTGCTGTTGACCCAAGGACAGGTGCCCGATTGGGAAAGGGAGAGGTGAAGTTACATGTCTATTGATTTCTTATAGTTTGTTTTGTCACCTGTTCATTAGCTTTAAAATAAGAAGATAAAACTATGATAGATTCCAGACACACCTGTTAAAACAGGAACCATCTTTGGCGTCAACCCAGAAACTCTTGGTTACTATTGGATTGCTTTGACATGTTATTGGCTTATATATCATAAAGTTTTCCTGCATGCTCTTTGAAATGATGTAGCTACAAGGAATGATGTATAATTTATTTGGCAGATGAGTGGCCTTTTAAATGCTATGGTAATGGATCTTGGACTTGTATTTCCCTTTAACTCACTAAGAAGAGTGAAGTGCAGGGATTTGCAGAACTTGAATATGGGATGCTGCGGTATATGGGAGCTATTGATGATTCAACACCAGTTGTCACTTCTGGTAAACCACTTCCCTTAATTGTATTCTTATGGAGTTTTTCTTACTTAAACAGTTTTTGGGACATAATTTATGCGGCTAGAGTATGTCATGTATAGTCATGCTTATTCTATATTTTAGGGAAGCATAAAAATTTATTATAAAATTTAAAATTTTGAAAAATATAAATACTTCACTATTTTTATTTCATAAATGGAATGATTTTTCTGTGGATGACCTCAATAGTCTTGCAGTTGCTTTATTTGTGCTGCTTGCATGATAGAGTGTTGAGAAAGGTTTTATGGAAGGTTTTAGAAAAGAAAGAAGTACGTATTGCGTATATTCGAGCAATCTAAGATATGTATGATAGGGTCACGACTCACGTGAAAATACAAAATGAAAACATAAGATTTTTTCACAACTATAGAGTTACATCAAAGTTCATCTTTAAATCCATATCTTTTTAACTTAATTTTGGATGTAGTTACTAAACGTATACAAGATTTATGGCCTCGATGTATGATTTTTGCAGATGATATAGTCTTAATTGGTGAATCAAAAGAAGAAATAAATAAGAAGTTAAAGTCATGGAAACAAACTTTAAAAATATATAGTTTTCGTATAAGTAGAAATAAAACAGAATATATGGAATATAATTTTAGTAAAAAGCGAATAAATACGAATTTGAAAGTAAAACTTGGAGAATATTTTTTAAAATAAGTCACAAGTTTTAAATATCTTGAATCTATTATGACGGCGAAATAAAGGAGAACGTAAATTATAGGATTCAAACGGAATGGATGAAATAAAAGAAGACTTCTAGTGTCATTTGTGATAGAAAAATACTACTTAAAGTTAAAGAAAAATTTTACCGTACAATTATAAAACTTGTTATATTGTATGGTACTAATTATTGGGCAGTTAAAAGATAATATGAAAATAAACTCAGTGTCATAGAGATGAAGATGTTATGCTGGATGTATAGACACACTAGAAGAGATAGAATTAGAAATGATTGCATCAGAGAGAAAGTTGGGATATAACCTATTGTGGAGAAGATGGTAGAATCTCGCTTAAGGTAATTTGATTATGTGTGGAGAAAACCTATAGAAATTCTATTGAGAAGAGTAGATCAATTGGAAAGCAGTCCAATAGTTAGAGATAGAGGGCGGCCAAAAAAAATAATTGGTGAAACTATTAAAAAGATTTAACAATTAACAATTTATTTGATCTCATTTATAATAGACCACTGTGGTGGTATTTGATCCATGTCGCCCACCCCACCTAATAGGAAAAGATTTGGTTATTGTTGTTGTTGCATGCTTCTCTAACTTCTATAAGGGGATTGTTTTAGTTGAACATTGATCTAGGGTTGCAAAATAGTATCTATTACTTGTACATAAATGTTTACTTGTAGCACTTGAAAGTGAAGTAATATCTTTACTCTATTACTGACAAGCTTAGTGAATTCTAAAGACTTTTTTTGTTAAATTCATTCCACCAATTTATTTCAAAATGTCCAGTCTATATCTTTGTGTAAAATTTAAATTATTTCTTTCTATAGCATATATTGTAATACAAGAACTACACTTTCAGTGCATGATTGCCAATTGGTGGATGATATTCCAGTTGAAAAGCTGTTGATCCATGATGTACCAGTGGATATCATTTGTACTCCGACCCAGGTCATTTTCACGCACACATCAATTCCAAAGCCTCAAGGTTGGTGAAACAATGCTATTTGACTTTTTGCATTTTTTAGTTCAAACTATGCCTTTCTTCTTATCATTGTAATACTATCATTTGTTTCTGTTCCTTTAATTTAATGTGACAGCAAGCATGATCAACATCCAATCTCTAATAATGTAGTTTCTATTTTTTTCCCCACTTGGTTGGGATACTGTTATAGGGGCCAACTAAAATCTTTGACTACAGGAATTTATTGGGACAAACTGTCTCCTGAAAAGCTGGGACAAATCCGGATACTCAGAGAGCTCAAGAAGAGGATTGAACAAGAGACTAAACAGAAACTTCCTACTGGTCCATCAGAGAAGTTACCTCCAACAGCTCAAAGGGGGCGTTAACTCTCTAAATGTGAGTTTTTGGTGGATTTATGTATACATTAGATA
The DNA here is from genome assembly GCA_037074535.1 of Gleditsia sinensis. Lineage (NCBI taxonomy): Eukaryota > Viridiplantae > Streptophyta > Magnoliopsida > Fabales > Fabaceae > Gleditsia > Gleditsia sinensis. The sequence continues at coordinate 67,341,559 of CM073463.1, read as the reverse complement.
TCTTAAGTTATATAGTCACTTTATCATGTACCAAAAAAAAAGAATACATGTATAATTAGTTACATTTAAAATTACTCAAGTGTATGTAGACTATTCATGTTTGAGCTACAAGATTCTGCAATTTCCATAATCCCACCCACAGGACAGAAAATGCAAATTATACAACTTGCGGCAATACAATATTGGCCAAAATTCCTATTCTAACTTGAAATATCATAACATGAAGTAAATGAAATATCCTTGTACTATATAAAACAACATAAGATACACTAAGAAAGCAAGGAGAAGGGGCCTTAGCAGGACATGTTGTGGAAAATGATTCCACTTCTTTCTTCTTTTTTATTTTCTTTTTCTTTTTCTCGTTATGGAGATTGGTTGAGAGACGGTGAAATCAATAGAGTTCCATGAATTTCTGCGTCCATTTATTCTTATTTTTGAGAATATATACTACCATGCATTGAGAGCTTCACGTTGAACTTGCAAAGGAAATCTTTTGAGCAAGGTATATATTGCTGTTTTTGATGTGTTTGACATCCATACTGTCATCATCTTCCCATGGCACCTTAGTGTTTTCTGTTTTCTGGAGGAACAGTCTGGGCTTCTGCTTAATGTTTTCCCGCATAATAGGTTTTCAGTTCAAGGGACCTGTCTTGCATATTGACATATGATAGTTAATAGTGGTTGAGGCAATAGCTAAATGACCAAATGACTGCGCTTCTCTAAAGAGGAGACTCTCATGTCAATAAAATCACGCTGTCCCATTTGTGCATGATTATTACTTGTGATTAGGAAATGTTCTTGGCAATTTCTATTTGGATTTTATCCTTTAAGCTTCGCAAAAGATTTCTTTCAAGTCTTATAATAGCATGGTACTATACTACTTGTAATTTGTTGGAAACTAAGAAAATGGCATTGGTTGACATGGCTATTGATCACGATTGCTACATAGATAAATCAGTTTTAAATGGATGAACCTGATCCTGAGAAGTTAGCTCATCTGCATTTTGATGCTTGGTCTCTGGTGTGGGTTTTTATCTGAGTTTCTAAGTTTGCATATGGTTAGCCTAGTGTTTTAGTATGCATGAATTAATAAATTATTTGCTATATTTTTCCCCATAGGCAAGGACCTGAAAATGAGAATGTATTATCAAAAAACATGTGCTGCTGGCTGCTGCTGATGTCATAAAATTCACCATTTGCACATCTACTCTCCATTGTGTGGTGTGTGTATAATTTTCTACTGCAAGAAAAACTTTTGGATACAGATGCACGAAGTTGATTTTTCTCTTTTTTCTTGTTATTTTATTATGACGATTAAAGATTTTCAAATATCTTAATATACAATAGAATGCAGAAAGTGAAAAATGATTTGAGTTTTCATTATGTTGAATGTCAGGGTGGATCCTAGTCATGATGATAAATGATATAAGAAACCTGCTCATTGCGAAATTAGTCATCCATAATTTCTGGAATTTAATTATTATTTTTTAGACCAAAACGTCAAATAATGCTCTACTTTCTTCAGTCAGAATATCTAAATCTTTTTTATCACCTTTTGGTTGCTCGTAATACTTAGAATATGAGATTGATAACTATTGTTTTCTTGAGAGAAATGAATTTTTAAATTTGTGCTTGAGTGGCTATGACACTAGTTTGGTTGGTGTGGATGATTTTGACATAAGCCAGAGGTGGCCAAAAATGCAAGACTCACTTTTCTTTCTTAACTTCTTCTGGGATAGTTGACTGCTTGGTGGAAAGATATGGCTTTTGTCCGGAAGTGAACTCTGGTGAGTTATACATTGAATTGTAGGCTTCCTAGGTCCTCTAGCTACCTTATGTTCCAATTTTTTGTTGTTCTTGTTAATTTCGTTCTGTTTCCTCCACTAGAAAAGTAGTATCGCTTTTTCTGCAATGAGATATTAAAATAATTGTTGATTTGATAAGGACTAATGATAGGGAGTTCAACATAATGATGTATTTTGCCAACTTAACAACAACTTGGGTTATCTTTTAAATATGATTTTCCAAAGTCAAATGTGATGTGAATGCTAGCATGAGAATCTGATGGATACCCAAGCAACTTAGAGAACCCACCTTTAAAAACTAGCTGTTAAGGAGAAAGAATCAAGCCAATTTAAATACCCCATCAAGTATTCCATATTACTCGATGTAGGACTTAGGCATTTCATACTATCCAAATCCTTGTCATAGCACCACTCCTGAGAGCTGACATCCCGACGACTACAGTCTACGGCACTTCACTCAGCATTGTTTCACTTAGCCTTTTTGTTCAGTCTCTCTGCAAGTAGCCTTTTTTGTGACGCCGCCAATTAGGTCTGATACCAATGATGGATACTCAAGCAACTTGGAGAATCCACCTTTAAAAGTTAGCTGTTAAGAGAGAAGAATCAAACCACTTAAATATCCCATCAAGTATCTCATACTACTCAATGTGGACTTGGACAACCCATACTACCCAAGTCCCTATTAGAATCATTAAAAGATTTTGAGTAAATTTCTGTTTGGTTCTCATACATATTTTCTCAATTTGGTATATCAAAGTTTACTTTCTCATTTTAATCCTTCGAATATTGTTCCATTTTAAAAAATGTCCTCTCGTCAACTTTGTTAATAGATTTACTTGCTGACTTAACCAAGAGTTTACTTAGTCTAACTTGATATGCTATGTTTTACCTAATGTTAAGAATTTACTTAAATTTCTGTCACTTTATTTTCTTGAACAAAAAATCTTCAGTTTTGGGTAAAATGCAACAAATTAGGTTAGGCTAAGTAAGTACTTAATGACCAGTTAAGCTCTTGATTAGGTTAGGTAAGTAAATCTGTTAATAGAGTTAATGTGAAGACATTTGAAAATGAGACTGTAGAGAAAGTTAAGCTTTTAAGGACCAAATTGAGAAAATATGTATCTTTGGATAATCAAAAGAGCAATTCACTCAGATTTTTATATTGCAAGTTCAAGAAATATATTGTTTTTCAAGTCCTTTTCAGATAAAGTTCTGTACTTGTAGACAGTGGAAGAGCCAAATTGCAATAGACAAATACTCTCATGCTTGAAACTTCAGTCTGAACTAACTTAGAAAAAAACTCACATTACTTGAAGGGAGAGTTAGAAAAATGATCAGCCTTCTGTAATTTTCACTTAAAAGGGTTCTCACAATGAGATTAACATTAGCCACCCCATAACTAGATTAACCAATCAAGTGCTTTAGTGGGTCCTTCTCTGTGAAGTGAAGCACAAGTTAATCCTTGCCTTTAATTTTTTTCTTCTTACTTAAATTTGTTCACTGCTGCAGAAATGAATACTCCGCATATTACCTAATGAATTTATTATTCATTCTATATTTTACAGACATCAATTGTTCTTATTGTTATTGAATTAGAAAATATACAGCGGGTTCATATGTCAGTTATTCTACTTGGAGTGAAGCTATTTAAGGAATATTAGAAAAGTCTGCCTTTAGTAGCATTATACTATATTATATGTGGATTTTATTTCTTGAACCTAAGTATATGATTAATGTTTAATCTAGAGGGTCATTCTTATGTAGACTCTGCCATATTTTTTGGTAAGAAAAAAGGATAATAATAAGTTATTTTAATATTATCAGTCAAAATGCCAACGGCATGTCCGGAATCCCTTTTCAAACCCGCACCCACATCTATCAAACTCACAGCACTTACGTCCAACACTTTGGTGCAAGAGTGGGGTCTACTGAGATCCACTTAGAAGACTACACACCAAAGGATTTTTCTGAAGAGGGTTAACTATCAACGCAAGCTACTAGCATTAGGGTATTTGAACCCTCACAGCATGAATAAGTGCCGAGGTTTTGTTATATCTCCTGCCAAGTGAGCCAACTCGTGTTGGCCTACCATATGACAAGAATTTTAGTTGCGGAAGTGATTGTTGAATATGCTGTTGTTATCATGCTATACACTGATTGCAATTTTGAGGTTGTAAGTAAATCCTTAGTGTTTAAATGTGTTATAATCTGTTCTCTTTTTTGTGCAGGTTCTGTAGTGGTTTTAAAAACTGGAGAGTTATTTATTAGCAGCTCAACTGCATTACTTAATCCATATTTTCTGCATTCTGAAGTGATAATTTTTAGTCAAGCAAATAAGAGGCTTTCTGAAGTCATTTTACTGCTTTACATGAAGTTGGAAATGCTTCAGTTTCATAACTGGTGACTGATATTATAGATAGGCACTCTGATAAAATAAAAAGGAGCAATTCCACTGACCTTAATTCTACCATTACTATATGTTAGAAAGCTCCACTTTAGGTGACCCTTCAATTTTTTCTGCAAATGAAGTATTGTTGGTGGATTACAAATATCACTATGGATCAGAAGAGATGACATCATCCTTTCTTATCAACTTAGATTTGATTCTTCTAAGGAACACTCTAAAAGCAAAATTTTAATTGCACCAAGTTGACGTCAGAGAGTAATCTCTTAAGATTGTTTGGAGAGAGAATTTAGTCTCGAGCAAAGTCTAAAAACACCTCTTGGCCGTAATGCCAATTTGGATACACTAAAGATAAGACTTTGTGGTTTGGATAAAGATTATCAAGTAGGCAAGATGGTTTTGTATAACTATATGCAAACATGTGAGAAGCAGAGAAAAAGTGGAAAAACTGAGAAGGACAAGTTGAAAAACTTTCTAACGCATGGCTCTCTGAATTGATGTGAATTCATGATGTTGAGGTCTTCAATTGGAGCTCTGCAGATTCTATTTGATCATTTGATTGCTACTTGATATGTCCTTTTTGTTTTTTTATGTGTTTGGTTTTAAAGTTTGTGGATCCCCACCCTCCATTTCAAAGCCATATATCATGGTTCCAGGTCTTTATCTTTATTGGGGCTTCACGATGGAAGGTCCAAATTGAACTAGTTGCCCTTTTCCTGTTTTCCTTTTGTCAAAAACATTCCCTTGTCTTTGTTTTTCTTCGCTGTCTTTGTGTAGCTATGAAACAAACAATAAACACAGAAAAGAAAGGGACAAATAGAGAACTCAAAATTCTTCTCAATCTAATTCTGTTTTAGAATATATTACATAGTTTGTTTAGTTATTACTTAACTACTTTATGGTATTTTTGGTACTCATTTTAATAGAAATAATTATGTGAATATTAAAACGATGTATTTTTTTATTTTGAATAATTTGTTTATACTTTTTTTATATTATTGTGAGGATTTATATAAAATTCAAAAATTGAATGTGTCAATTTAGGTCAAACCACAAGGAGGCAAATTCTAATTTATCATTAGTTTTATGACAAAAATGCGTCATAATAAATTAAAGTGAGATATATTTATATTTAAACGTCAAGATAATAGTGGGAAGACTGAAAAAGAAAATGCATTGTTTAACTAGTAAATAAGAACTTTTAAACTTATAAGATTAATTTGGTAATTTGGATTATTATAGATTTATATTGTCTATTGTTCTATCAATATAAAAGGAGGTTCCAATCGTTTTTTAAACAAGAAGAGAAATGTGTGTACATCCACCATGCTTAAAGGAAATCTTAGTAAATTGTTCTTAGGATATTTTTCTTTGTTTCAATCCAAAGGAAAAAATAATGAGAGAAAAACCTCTCATCTCTCCTCTCTTTTTTTTTTCATTTCATAAATATTTTCTCCTTTCCCAAAAGCAATAAGAATCTGCTTATACAGGTTGAAATTGTAATTATAATGGACAATTTAATATTTAAAATTATCAATTTGTGGCTAGTTGATTATTTTTTAATCTTTAAAAAAATATTAAAGGTTAGTTCATAAAAAAATTAATATATAATAAATTTGATATTTTTTAAATATTAATTTATGTATTAAAAAATTTATAAACTAAAATTAATTGAGCTTATAAATTCAGTTAAAAAAACCTTTCATCTTTCCTCCGTAAATATTTTCTCCTTTTCTAAAAGTTATAAGAATTTGCTTATGTAGATTAAAATTGTAATTACAAAATGAACAGATTTAATAATTCAGTCTTTATATTTATAAACTTATTTAGTTTTAGTTTTTTAATGCACATTTTAATTTTTAAAATTATTAATTTGTTGTTAATTAATTATTTTTTTATTCTTTAAAAAACATTAAGCCGTTATAAAAAGATTGATAAATAATAAATTTGATATTTTTAAATATTAATTTATGTATTAAAAAATTATAAATTAAAAGTAAGTAAATTTATAAATTTAATTATTAAAAATTGTTAATTTTCTCTTCAAAGAAAAAAAAAATCAATAAACTAATAGCTTATATGGTACAACCTCACAATTTAGGACTTGGGTGAAGATGTAGCAAGCATTCAACAAAAAGACGGTGTAGAATTTGCCTTCCTCAAGTCATTATCTAGAAGCCTTTTTTATCCCACTCCACTCCTTTCCCCATTTGGTCTAAAAGACATTCATCCATCTAATGCCCTAATCTTAATTAAGGTAAGATTACTTCTCTCAAATCTCGTGCTGTAATTATGCTGTCACACCGTATAATCCGCATTTATAATCAACTTAAAAAAGTCTATAAAATCGGCCAACACATGCTACCAAAATTAACTAAAAAAAAGAAACCAACCTCGTACTAAATATAAGTTAATTTAATTAATGTTTCATAGTTTGATGTGAATGCAAATTCTTAATAATTAATGATGAGCAGCTTTCTTTGTCAAAGAGAGGCGTGCTTCTGAGATAATAAAATCTCTTTTTGTCTCCTCTCTTTTTCTACACTAACATTATCTTACTCCTTCTTCTTGTTAAATAAAATTAAAGTAGGAAATTTGTCTCCTTTTTTATTCCATAGTAAGTAAAAAGAATAAAAATATTAATTAATACTAATGTTTGAATAGTCTAAAGTTGCTTATGAATGATGAATAAATTATGTAGTATTGAAAAACTGAGTATATTATCATAAATATATTTTTTAAAAAAAAATTAAAAGAAGAAAAGACTATTTTATATTAGGAAAGTTTTACAAATAAAATATTTGATCTTTACTAATTGAACTAACTGTAAAATATTTTTAATAAATTAATTTATAATTTATTTAATTTATTTATGAATTTATTTAATTAAATTAAAAATATTTAATAAATAAAGTTATTTAAATAATTTAAATTAGTTAAAAATTTATAAATTATATACTATTTTAAATAACGTATAATTTATAAATTTTTAATTAAATTTTAAATTTTAAATTAATTTATAAATTTTAAACTAATTTATAAATTATTTTTGTTAATCAAAATATAAATATTTTAATAAAGATGTAATTCAACTAAAAATTTAGAATATATTTAACGTATCAATTTATTAGTCTTTTATATTTTTTTTGAATGTTACTATCAAACTCTTTTAAAAAATATATATATTTATGTATAAACGATTTTTAATAATGTAATTGTTAAAAATTTCACACAAATTTTTTATGAAAGGACTTAATTATAATATTTTAAAAAATATAAGAGATCAAATTTGTGAATTTTAAATTAACTCATTTGTTAAAATATAGAAACTAAAAATGTATTTAAACATTTTTCTTAATATGAATTTTGAATTTAGGAAAAAGTGTAGTTTTAATATTTCTATAGCAATATAAAAAAAAGCTTTCAAATCAATAATTAGGCGATGATGACCCACTTGAGCTGGAGAGTAGTAGAGCTGCAACTAGATCCACTTTAATTAACATCAAACTTAAATTATTCTCTTTTCAAAATATCAGTTACGTCTGCATTTGGCCCCATCTATTTGGCTCATATCTTTTTGGATTAATTGATTCCGCCGAAGATTGCTGCAATGTTCACTAGGTTCACGCATCTCTTATCGACAATATCAAAAATATAAAATTGAAGGAAATTATATTTTGCTGTTTTTATTTTTATATTTAATTTTTTTAATAAGTATTTAATTCATTGATAATATATCAAAATTTACTTTTAAAAAATTAAAAAGATGTCAGATATATTTAATTCAAATAAAAAAAATTTATCTAAGTGGATATATAATAATTTTTTAATTCTTTATTTTTCTAAAGTTTAATTCACCATCAATAAATTAAATATTTTTTTATTAATTTTTTAATCTATCTACTTTATTATACTTTGTACTCTACTGTTTAAATTATCTGTTAATTTTAATAATAATTATGTAAAATTATCAAAATATCTTTTCTATCAAAAAAGTACAAAGTGGAATATCAAGAAACAATAAAATACTTTCACAATTTTACAAAACTATTGTTGAAATTAACGTTTAATTTAAGTAGTAACAAACAAAGTGTAATAGAGCATATAAATTAGATCAATTTTAAAATTAACAAAATAAAAAAGAAATTATAATTGAAGGATCAATCAAAAGAAGTACTTACAAGTAATGAAACATATAAACATGTTTGACACACTTTAAGAAATTTATGTGTTTCTTCGTAAATTAGTTAAGTATATCTCTTGGCTCACATTTCATTGTTTTTTCAAGAAGGAAGGAATCATCTTTTTGGTTGCCGATAAAGCAACAAAGATTGAAGGAGAATGTTTAGGTTCGTTTGGGACACCAATTTTTTTTTTATTTTTTGAGAATTTTAATTTAAGAAATTAAAATTTTCATATTTAATACAATTTTTTAAAAATTCATTAATAGAAAATTAAGATTTTTAAGAATAATTTTTTAATAAGTTTTCTACAAAAATATTCTCATTAGAAGGAATAAAAATTTTAATTTCTCGTGAGAATAAAAAAAATTTTATAATATTAAAAAATAATTATATCTTTCATTAATAGTATAATTATAATAATAATAAAAAAAATTATTTTTTTTTATTTTTATTCTCTCTCATTTTTTTTTCACTCTCTCACTTTCTCTCTCATTTCTTCTTTTCATTTTTATTTTTTCTCTCATAAAAATAAGATATATTTTAAAAAAATATACAAAATTTTTTAAAAAATTAAATATAATTAAATAAAAAAATTATAAAATGTTATTTAAATATTTTTAATAATTTTAAATATTAATTAAATATATTTTATATATTTTTAAAAATTATAATTTTTAAAAATAAAAAATTGATCGTTTACCAAATGACTCTTTGAGATTTTGGTGGAGAGTCATATCCAACTCCCAGTTTCACTTGAATAATATTTATATTATTTTAAAGATTCTCATTACTTCCAACAGCATGAAGCGTGACCAAAGCACAGGATTTTGCTTAAGCACACTTGAGATTGCCTCTTAAAAAGGTTCTTCCTACTTGATTGCTTCCAAGTACCATGGTTCGAGTTTGCACGCGTGGGTAGTGATATTTCATAGCTTTTCATAAAGAATGAAACGGACAATTTTGACTTGACAGATATTCCACAATTTCTTATTTGTTACTTTATAAAACAAAATTTTGTCGGCGAAAATCAAGGGTATACATGAATCGCTAATAAAACAAAATTTTGTCGGCAAAAAATAAGGATATATATGAATCGCATTTAGAGATTTATTTGGCCCTAAATTCAATCTAGTTATAACCGTGCTTTTAAAAAAGGTCTACCCTTTACCCAAATACATTAAGAGAGTTTGAGAGTTTTTTCTTTTTATCAAGAAAGATCTTTTCTCTTTGTTTTAAAAAATTTAAAAATTTAAATGTTTATGTCTCTTTTATTTAGATCTATAATATTAAATTTATATTTATATATTTAAATTTAAATTTAAATAGAAGAATGTCAAATTTACAATATTATTCTTATAAAGAATTAAAAGAATATTAAAAAGTGTTAATCTAAAAATAAAATTAAAAAATATGTTGTCGCATTTTTTTTAATATGTTGTAATAGTTATATTTTAAAATATAAAGATATAATATTTAGTAGACTAAATTTTAAAAAATTTGTTACTTTTATATTTTTTAGTCATAATATTAATTTATTTATATTTTATCTTTAAAAGTTATAAAATTTGTTTATCTTATTTTTATCCTTTATTTGTTTATTGGCTTCAATATTTTTTTAATATATAAATAGTGATATTTTACTTTATCTAAAAAAACCCCGAAATACATATAAAATCATGTCGACTGATTGAGATCCGAGTTTTATCAAGTTAAAATTGGGTTTATTAAATAAAAAATTATTATAAATATTAAAAAAATAACAATTATAATGTTCCACAATCAAAATCGTACTCCATCTTCCAATAGGAGAAAAATGAGAAGGACTTACATTAAAAAATTCAACGGCCCGGAAATTAAACAAAAGCAAGAGAGAAAGAGAGAAATTTAATAGATACCTATCTACATTTGAGATCGAAGAGACTCGTGGTGTCCAAATCCCAAGTCTTCTATCTGGAAAATCCTGAGGGTCCTAACAAAAGGAAAAAGCCAAGAGTCTGAGAGAAATGAGTGTTTATATATGGACATAGACAGATAGAGCTTGCATTTGTAGGAACCAAAAATCAAATAGGGTTCTGCAAAAAATGGGGGCCACTGGCAATTGTGAAAAAGACAAAGAGAATGCCTTTCCCCCTTCTACCTATCCCAACTTTGCTACATTTCTTACTTCTTTTGCTTGTTGGTGGAGTTGTATGTCGATTGTTTACGGCGCCGTTTTGTGTCAAGCCGGGTAAACACAGTTATTTTCAACTAGACTCATGACCTACCCCATTATTTCTTTTTCTTTTTTTATAATTTTTTAACTCAATTCGACCCGATTGCATGTTTTAGAACCCAAAAAATTCGAATTAATTTGATTGGATTAATTAGGTTTTTTTGTGTCCACTGGACTTGTATACAATCCTAGGCTACATTATGGCAACAACTGTTTCATGATAGTCAAAATATGATACTTGGATTAGTGTGATTAAGTAAAAAAAAGTTGCACAATTACTATCAGTTATAGCTTTTAGTTTAATAGTAACGGTTTAATCCAACAATTAGCATATATAATTAAGTACAATTTTAAGCAAAAATCAGTCTGATAAAGTTAAGTAAAAAAATTACATCCTAACTAATAACTATAAATTTTTTATCTATTTAATATTAAACGCTCAATTTAACGTGAATCATTGTCAATGAACTAATAACTTACATAACATCAATATCAAAATTTAAGATTAAAGTAAATTTAATTGTTAAAGTTTCGATTTCTAGCGTTGCCTTTCTTCATTTTTTGCTCCCTAAGCCTAAAGACATCACATGTTGAAAAGAAATAATCGTTAGATTGACATTACGAGTATACTATTATTGGTAAATTCTCGGTTCATATTAAGGAAGATAAGCTTCTTTTTATTTTAGAGTGGATTAATAAATTGGATAGAAATTAAAGTAATTCATATCCATTTGAAATTCGCAATTTCTTATTTTCTGGAAAAAAGATAATTATGTAAGTTAAATAACTTTTTCAATACATATATCAAAAAAATTAAAGGAATATGATTCAAATGTATAAAAAATAGTTTTTAAGAGCTCAAAAATAAAAATAAACCATGAAATTAAAAATAAGTGAAATTATTCTTTTTTTTTTAAGATCCAATCTATTTGTCAATTAAAAATGTATCAAGTTTTTAAAGATTTTGTGCATGAGTCTCACATATTAATGTTAGGCTGGGATATGTGAATTCTTCTTGTTTTCTCCTATTTGTTTGGTTGCTATGGTGGGCACTTGCTTTGGCCCCTTTTTGTACCCAAATTGCAATTTTGAGCTAAATCTTTTTTTTTCGGCTAGTAATTTTGATCTTAATCTAAAGTTTAAAAAAAATTATCTTTAAAATAATCTAACAATTTAATCCTTAGATTTATAGATCTATTTAATTTTATTTGTTATTTTTTTTAAGTGTACAAATTAATTTTTAAAATTATTAACTGTTGAAAAATGAAATAAAGTAGAAATAAGTAGTTCCAAAATGATTTGAGTCATTTTGAAACAAATAGCTTTTTCTATCCTTATAAGACATGATCTAACTCTCTCTCTCTCATGAAAATGGTTAAAGCCCACATACAAATTTCAACATTAAATTGTTTTATATTTGTTAATCCTTAAAAATTATTAACACATTGCATATTAATTTTTTAAAAAAATTAATATATAATAAATGTAATATTTTTAAGAAATAAATTATATAGTGTGAATTGAAAAAACATTGAGAGATTAAAACTAAATAGGTACATAAATCTACGAAGAAAATATTTAGTTTATTCTTATTTTTATAATTGTATTAATAATATATTTAAATTGTGTAAATTTTAAAATTTTAATTATAGTATATTACTGGATATTTCAATTTCTTTTTTCTCTTTTTTTTTATCTTTTTTTTTTTTGTATTCTTTCTTAGACAATCATATGCTTGAATTTATTCGCTTTTATTTTCTATTTTTTATTTTTTTGTAAATTAATTCCTCCATATTTTTCTTAGTTAATTCAACTTATTTAAAAATACAATTACTAATTTGTTTCAAGAGAGCTTCATATATAGAGTATGTTTGACAAGTCAAATAAGTTAACTTATAGCATATTTGACTAACTTATAAGCTTGTTTGACCAAATTAGAGGTGTTTGGTAAACAAATTTATTTGAGTAGCTTATAGCGTATTATCATACGCTACTTTAAGTAGCGTATAACTCATAGCGTATAGCTTTTATAATTTTATTCTTTTTTTATTCTTATTATTTTATTCAAATTTCAACACTATCCTACTCACAAGATGTCATTGTTTTTACTATGTTCAAACAACATTCAAATTACATACCCTATGGTGAACTTCCATATATTATTGATAGTGATATAAAAAATAAAAATTTAGAGACATCTACTAAGATAAAAGAGATTCGCAACAATATTATTAATTTATTGTGGGACACTATATAATATGTTTATTTTGTATTTTTTGGGATTATATAATGAAGTGTAATTACTAACAAAAAATGATAAATTTTATATAAGTATATCATTTTATGTCATTTTACATTCATCAGTTAATTCAATAGATAATTTTATCAAACACTTGTAATTCAATAAATTAGCTTAACAACTTTCAGCTTTCAGTTAAAAATTAATTTTTCAGCTTTCAGTTAACTTTTAAACTTTCAGCTAACTTATCAGCTATTTTTGCCAAACATAGCCATAATAATTTTATTTATGTTATTGTAATATTTTTGTTTGAACTAAATTCACAATTTGCATGGTATTAAAATTTATCATTGGTCACATTAAAGAAATAGTTATAATTGACTTCTTAAATTTTTTTTTTTTTTGAGGAATTGAAGTCAGTGATCCTTCTGTTCCAGATTTACTGCTTCATAAATAAAAATAAAAATTTTCATAAAATTATAACAATTTCCCAAATTGTAACTGCTTTTCAAAAATTGCTGCAATTTTGTGAAATTTAACCACAGTTACCAATCCGTCGTTAAGTTTATGAGATAGTGATAGCTTTTGTCAACCGCTGCTAAAAAGCAATTTTCTTATAGTGTTAATTGCTTCATAAATAAACATTGTGAAAAGTGATATTTTTAGGAATTTTTTTTTCTTTTTGTGTGTACATAATTAGCAGCGTATGATTATCCAGACAATTTTTTTATTTTTTTATTTTTAGTGCAAACTACAGATAAGAGAAGCGGTAAACTTTGGTAGGCATGAACTCACATTTAATGAAAAATTAGAAGAACTCACATTTACTTCACTTTATTAAAAAAAAATCAATTACTCATTGTAAAATTTAACCATTTTTATTATTCATTTCACTTATTTGTAAGTGAAATCTAAATATACACACAAAAAACAAATTTAGTGAATTATTATTTTAGTTCTTAAAAGATACATCATTTTTTCAATTTGATCTCTTAATATTTAAATCTTTCAATTTAATCTTTCAAACATTATTTTATTATCAAAATAATCCCTACATTAACTTATTAATTAGGGGTGAGCATATCGAACTTGGTTAAAAAAATCACTTCAAATAAATCGAGTTAGGTTTATACAAATTAATTTTTTCAAAAGAAAATGCGAGTTTATACAATTGGATTGGATAACTTTTTTATTTTATTTTCTTATACTTGACTGAACCCATTTTTACATAATCTAAATTTTTTGAATAAATCAAAATTTTAATCAAATTTGAGTGTTGATTTTCTAGCTCAATTTTTGTTAAATTGAGTTCACAACTTGACTCAACTCGTCTATTTAATTATTCTTCTCATTAAATATAATTATTTATTTGATTTAATAAAATGTTGAAATAGCTTTTAAGTGCATATGAAAGTTTAAAAATGTTAATTAAATTAAGTTAAGCAAACAACTTAAATTAACAGAACTAATGTAAATAATATTTTGATAGTAAAATATTTTTTAAATAATTAAATTGAAAAAATTGAATATTGAATGACCAAATTAATTGAAATATATAATATTTTTAAAGAACTATAGATAGTAATTTACACAAAGAGATTATATTCCTTGAAAAAAAAATATTTTTCAAAGACTATGTTTATCAAAAATAATTGATAAGTTAACTGAAAGTTTAAAAATTAACTGAAAGTTGAAAAATTAATTTTTAACTAAAAGCCGAAAATTATTAAATTAATTTATTGAATTAGAAGTGTTTGATAAAATTAACTATTGAATTAACTGATAAATGTAAAATGACATAAAATGATATACTTATATAAAATTTATCATTTTTTGTTAGTAATTACATTTTATTATATAATCTCAAACAATACAAAACAAACATATCATTTAGAGTTCCACAATAAATTAGTAATATTATTGTAAATCTCCTTCATCTCAGTAGATGTCTCTAAATTTTTATTACTCGCATCACTATTAATAATATCTGAAAGTTCATCATGAAATATATATAATTTGAATGTTACTCGAGTATAATAAAAATAATACCATCTTGTGAATAGAATATTGTTAAAATTTGAATAAAATAATAAAACTAAAATTATAAAAATTATCAGTTAAAAATTATATACTATTTAAAGTAACATATTATAAAAAATTATAAATTACTTAAATAAATTTATTTATCAAATATTTTTAATTTAATTAAATAAATTTATAAATTAATTAAATAAATTATAAATTAATTTATTTAATTTGCGAAACATACTCAAAAATTGAATAATATTTTGTTATGACTTGAATAAAGTCAATGCAAAGTTAAAAAAGATATTCAATTTTAGGCGGCAAAACGAGAAGAGAGGGTGCAAAACTTATCCTATTTTCCACAATGCACATGCATCACACTTAATTGTTTAATGTAAAATTAAATAATAATAATAATATCTTTAAATTATAAAATTCCAAGAGAGGTGCACGTGCGAGATTTTGATCTTTTTGACTATGAGGAAAGAAAGCTCGTGCTAAGGATAACGATGTCTCTTTTTGACCTTTTGTAAGGTTGCCAAAGCCTTATCTACCCTAACTAAAATAGGAAAAAATTTAGGTTAGCTAGAGATTTTTTTAATAATATGTTTTTTTAATATTATATTATTAAGTTTTTCATAGTAAGAATTCGAAAAGAAAAATTGGTGCCTTTAATTTAATCTTTAGAATATATTTATCAACATTTTTTTAATATTTTAAAAAATATATCATTATTTTAATCTCTAACATTTGTGAAGAAAATACTAATAAAATTGTCACTAATTTTGTCTAAAGTAAAATATCAATTACTAATAGAGACTATTAAAACTTAAATAGAAGCTCAATTCATACAAATTTGGCCTTAATTTTATTAAAAAATGATGTATTTTATTTTTATTTAAATTTTAGACTTTATTTGATAAAAATAATTTAAAAATTAATTTAAAATTTAAAATTTAACTAAAAATTTATAAACTATACGCTATTTAAATTATGTTTAATAAAAATAATTTATAAGTTAATTTATAAATTTTTTGTTAGTTTAAATTATTTAAATAAATTTATTTATCAAACACTTTTAATTTAATTAAAAAAATTTATAAATTAATCAAATAAATTATAAATTAATTTATTTGACTTGTCAAACATACTCTTAAAGTAGTATATAATTTATAAATTTTTAACTATATTAAATTATTTAAATAAACTTATTTACTAAATAACTCTTATTCTATTAAATAAATTTATAAGTTAGTCAAATAAATTATAATTTATTTGATTAGTCAAACACATTTTTTAAGTTTTATTTAACAAAATTAATTTATAAATTAACCTAAATTTTATAAACTATACATTACTTAAAATAAGGTATAATTTATAAATTTTTATTTAATTTAAATTATTTAAATAAATTTATTTATCAAATATATTTAATTTAGTCAAACAAATTTATAAATTAATAAAATAAAATATAAATTAATTTATTTAATTTATCAAATACACTCTTAATAATCTTTATATAAAACTAATCCACGTGAGTAACTTTTTTAATATTTTCATAACAAATTTGATATCAATGACTAAAATTATTTTTAAATTTTTTACAAGAAAATAATAATAAATAATTTTTAAAAATTAAAATGATAAAATCAATTTATTTGAGTTAAAAATAATGATTTAACCTTTTTTCTTTATAAAACAATCATCGTATCGTAATTCTATTTAAAGATCATAATAACAAACTTTTAAAAATTATATCTAAATTTTGATCTTAAAAAATGGATAAAAGCAGTACAACGAGGTGAGAAGAAGCGCGATGAAAGAAAGAAAAAAAGTCTCCTAATTTTGATGTTTAATCAGAGAATAAAAAATAAAAATATTATAATTTAATTTTTCATAAAAACTTATTATTAATTCATTAAAAGTTAAAATAAAATATTTTAAAGTATTTTCGTTCCCTTCTTCGTGTTCAATTTTTTTAAAAAAAATAAATAAATAAAATTAAGAGTTTGAAAGAGAGAAATAAAAATAGTTTCCTTCAATATATCTGTCTTTCACCTTTTTTGAACTCTGAAATAATAAAATATTCATATTCCATTGCTTTTTCATGTTATCATCCTCATTAATTATCTCCATTAAACATCTTATCAAGATTTTGAAAATAGAAGCACAAATTATATACACTATAATAAATATTCATCCTTTTAAAGTTATAATTTAGTTACAAGGGTTCTAATAATTTTCTTCTTTTTTTTAGTATTTCTCTCTTAATAAAAATTTCAAAACTTTCTTTTATATTTTCAACCCTATCAATTCACAACATCCCTTTTGAAAATTTTAGAGCTTATTGTTTGTTATTTTTTTATTAAAAATATAAAATATAATTAAAAATGTGTTTGATAGAGTTTAAGAAAAAAAGATAAGGGCTTATACGGAAACCATTTTTAAAATAGTTTTTTTTTATTTTATCAAAATAAAAAAAATTATTTGTCATGTTGTTTCTAAAATTTTTGTAAAAGTGTAACTAAAAAAATATTTTTTAGAAAATATTATTTTGTTGTTGTTTTTTTATTTTTGTGCAAAATTATTTTCAAATTATTTCAAAAATATCAATATTTGCAAAGCTATAAATAATTTGTCAAAACTAATTTTAAATTATTACACAGATCACACTATTATATTTTTAAACACTTTTTTTAAAATTTACATTCAAACAAATTTTTTATTTTAAAAAAATAAATTTTAGCATTATTTTTAAATAAATAGTAAAACAAATACACTTCCAAATAAGTTCTAATATTTTTGGTGTTTTCTATAGATAATCGATGAAATATTTGTAATTTTAAAATAATTCAAAATAAATTTATAAGTATTGAAAATTAAACTAAAAAATTAAATATAATTTATAATTATTTATACTAATTTGATTTAAAAATAAAGATGAATAAATTTTTAATTTTAAAAAATAAACGTATTTTTTAAATACTAAAAATTTACAAATAAAACTATATTTTAAAAACTTAGAAGTAAAAGTAAAAAAAAAATATTTTTTAAAAATCAAACGCACTCTTGCTACTCTTAATCTGAACTTATCCATATTTTAGTCCTAATACGCTTTATGTTCACTATACCGTGGATTCATCGTAAATAAAAAAATTTAATGAGAATTAATATTGACACTTATATTTAAAAATGTTATTTTGATCAATATTTTTAGTTACTCAACGATCTTAGTGGACCGACAATAGAAAATTTGGTAAAGTCGAACCACTTTGTACCAATATTTATCATTTTTCCATTGCTTCTGGGTCCCTCGGGATCTGACCATTGAACCTAACCTCATTCTATCCAACTCCAGCCACCAAACCTCTAACCCAAGAGTCCCATTCCCATTTTTATATTTTCGAATTTTTTTTCTTTTTAGTATCTTCAAATTGGAAATTCAGAATACATATTTATTAAAAATTGACAACATGGTCAGTATATAAATTCTAAAATTATCGGTTTTTTTAAAATTTTATCCGATTAATCCGATCAAAGATTAATTTTAATTGAATTGATTTGCTTAGAATTGGAGTTAATTTGGGAGGACCAAAATAAAATATTAGTATAAATAACCTTTTTTGTTAAAGATAAAATTTTATTTCTAAAAAAGAATATTAATATATAATAAAAAAATATCATAATATCTAAAAAATATATTTTCATATAATCAAAGAATTGAGTACATTTACAATAATTCAAATACTTCAATTTAAATTAAAGATTTAGGACTTGTTTAATTTTATTTTTATTTTTATGTTTTTAAAAATTATGTTTAAAAATTGTTTTATAGAACAAAAATAAAAAAATTCATTTAATAAATTATTTTGAAAATATATTATTTTTTATTTTTTATGACTTTTTAAAAAATTATTTTTAAAACAGTTTTTTTATTCTATAAAAATAAAAAAATCTATTTGTCATATTATAATTATAAATTATTTTGAAAAACTGTATTTGTAAAAATGTAACTCAAAAAATAATTTTTTTAAAATATCATTTTATTGTTTTTCTTATTTTTGTGTAAAATTATTTTCAATTTTTTTAAAAAATAAAAAGAATTATATAAAATTATAAATAATTTGTCTAAATTTATTTTCAGTCACAACGTAAATCACAACATAAATCACACCATTATGTTTTCAAATATTATTTTTAAAATTTATGTTTAAATAAATTTTTTATTTTTTTATTTTAAAAAAATAATTTTTAAAAATACTTGAAAATAAATCCAAAATTTTTCTTAATTTTTTTAAACAACTTATTTTAAGAAATTATTTTAATAATAAAAAAAAATAGTTATCAAATGAATTTTTTTATTTTAAAAATAATTGAAAATAAACATTATTTTTAAAATCAGTTATCAGGCCCTTGATATTTTACAATTTTAATTTTTTTTGTATAATTTATATGATATTGAAATATGTATTCTTAAATATTTTGTTATTCTTTGTTTTTTTTTTCACAAATACCATATTATTCAACAACCTCACTATATTTAAGAAAGTAAACATTATAATTCAATTTGGGGCTCAAAGTCAAACGTGAAGAAGAAAAGCTGGCCACCTGTTTTGGGTTTAAAATAAGTGAAGCTATAAAAAAGAAAGCAAGAAAAACAAATAAAATGAAACATTAGTTAATTGTCATATATTGAACATCAGCAAACCGAGGAAAATTAGAACTTTTTAAAAATAATAAATAAATGTTCTACGTAAGCAAACTAAGCAGCCGTGACCATGAGTAAAAGAAAAGTGGTGACGTTCATTTTCTAATTAATAATTAATAAACTAATTCACGTGTAGAGCATAAGAAAATCAAAATTTAATCCAGTCACGAAATGGAACTTGGTCATATAACTTTAATTTAATTATTATTTTAAGCTGCAAAACAAAAAGGAACTCAGTCAAAAATGGTATAAACTACTTTTTGAACGAATTTTAAGAGAGAAATACATTTATATATGAATCAATGAGTTTTTAATTTTATTAATAAACTTTTTTAATTATGAATTAATAAATATATTTTATTTATTAAATATTAATTTTATTAAATCGTGTCTTTTTCTCTCTTAAATTTATCTTATAAATTTTGTTCAAAACTTTAAATTAGATAAACTTTATATATCCTTATTATTTGAAGTTGTTCACTAAGAAAAAAAAGTAACCAATAAAAGTCTTTGATGGCAACAAAGAAAGTGGACCTTGAAAATATTATCGACGACGACGTTTGTTATTACTAAAAATGTCAATTATTGTCGCCACAACTTTTTACATAAGGTGGTCAAAAAACTCGTTCGTTAAATTATTTTTATATATGATGTAGTTGCTGAATGTTAATAGCTAGTTTGGAGCATATGATAAAGTTAATAAAATAAAATAATTTATTTATTTTATATTTGATAAATTAAATGTAATATGATAAAAAAATTTATCTTATCATATATTTGAATATTAATTAAAAATTTTAACCCATTAAGAAGTTGGGTCAAAAAAGAACATAATAAGATAAAAAAATGTATAACTACTTGTTTGAAATTAATTTTAAAAATTAAAAGAATTTTCTTGTCTTGAAATTCATTTAATTCAAGAAATTAGGTTAATACCAATTGAAGAAATTTAAGAGTGCCTAATAATATATCAAATTTATTTTAATTTGAAATAATAAGCTAATTAGATGAGCTCTCAAGAATGATATAGTTAATATATCTCTAACAAGTTTGGTAAATTTTCCTATGCTTTTTTTTAATAAAAAATGGAAATATTTTATTAAAAATTAAAGCTTCCTCGCATTTACAATAATTATAGAGATTTAAAATATCAAATGAATGTATATAATTTGTCAATTAAATTAGAACGTCATTAAAAGCTCTATCAATCTTTTAAACTTTAGGATAAAAAATGTCACTATTATAATCAATATTACAACGAAATAATTATTTTTATTTATTAATGATACGATTAAATAGATGCAAGAACGTTAGCTTAAATTAGAGTAAAATAAATACCATTTAAATTTATCGTTAAAAAAGTATTAAGAGATTAAACAGTTTTAAACTTGTCTCAAAGAAAAAATTCCGGAAATATAAAACAAATACCATTCCATGTCATTGAAAGATCTCACTCTCTCCCGCTATATAAGAAATTTATTAGTACTTAATTAAAGTTATATAATTCAATAATTAATGGTAGGTGTAACAACTTGTTTGATGTTACTCCTCTACTTTAATAAATTTTGACATAAAATCCTAAAAATTAATTAAATTTTAATTTTTTAATTCTCACATCCTACACTACCCTTGATTAGTTTATAGGACATAAAAGATTCCAATTTCCATGTGCAAACACAAGCTTTGATACTCAGTGTTTATTTTAAAAAAGCTCCGCTTTAGCAAGACTAAAGCACGTGCTTCCTCGTAACCTACTTTTTTTTTTTTTAATATTTTACGGAAAGGATTCCTCTTTTCTAACTTTTATTTTTTCTCGTTAATCCTCTTTTTGTAGCTTCTCTTTCGGCTCGCCGCCAAATAATTGTAGGCCGTAGTCTTTCACTGATTTTTTTGTTTTTCAAATAATTTACAATAGATATATCAATTTTATAGTAGATAAGAAGAAAGTCTTTAATTAGTTAGAATTTGTGGTTCAATATGAGATTCGTGAATGTTGTAAAATGTTGATGGGTTTTAATTTGAATGAAAGTTTCTTAAAATAATTAAATAAATAAGAACAATCTATCACATTATTTTTAAAAAATAAATAATAATAAATTAATTTTTATATAGTATAACCTCCTAAATTATATGTAATTATATTTATTTATTTTATAATAAATTGATAATTTATTATTCAAAAGCAAAGTCCAGGCACTTAGAATAATTATATAAATTTCATATTTAATAACAAAAAAATGTTTATAATTTTTTTTACTAAACCAGAAGATAAATAAAAGCATAAATAATTTGTTGAATTTCAGAATAAAAAATATCAGTATTACTATCTAAACAATATTGAAATAATTATTTTTATTTATTTATTAAATCGGGTTCAATAATTTTTAGAATATTATAAAATATCTAAACAAAATCAAAGTAAAAACTATTCACAACTCAACTCAATTAAACAAAAACAAAAACATCAACTTTAATTAGAGGGAGCAGACAATGTTTTGATTTATCTATAAAAATATATCAAAAAAGAATTATTTAAAATTTCAAAGATTTATTTAAAAAGAAAAAAGAGAGAAAAATATTTGCGCAAATTAAGATGCCTCAACCTAAAATTCCTTAAGCCTTTTTATTTCACTTTAAGCATATTGATGATAAAGTGCACCCAAAGAGGTAGCTTTCCTTTCACATGAATGGACCCATCGACGGTTCTTTTCCTTACATCAAAGGATTACTATAGATTTTGTGCAAGATAGCCTGAACTCCAAAGGAAAAAACATAAAAAAACATGTGCTAATATTATTATTATTATTTTTCAAAATTGAAAAAAGGAGATATGGTCTGTGCCTCCCTGGTGGTTGTGAAAATGAAACTTGGGGTACACGTGTCGATGAGTCATGTTTGAATTAACAAATTGATCAGTTAATATATATATATATATATATATATATATATAATTATTATAAATTTTAGGGAAATTTTTTTATTGAGTACTAAGTAATTTTATAAATTTAAAAAGCGAATTATTAATTTATTCTAATTTTTTTTTGAAAGTTAGGGCCAGTGCCATTGCTATGTAAGTGTGGGGTTGACTGGTGCAGTTATGAGTCAATATAACAATGAAAAAGAAGTGAGAAAAGTGGAAAGTGTGCAGACAGTGCTCGGTAGTTATACCCACTATTTTGCATCCTTGAAATTGGAAGGAAACGTTTGGTAAAATGTTTGTGGAGCAATTCATGATTCCACAAATTTGGAAAATTAATTGGCTTAATATTTAAGGGTTTTGAAAATTAAATAGGAAAGCATTTTGTACATGTTGTAAATTCTTGGAAATTTTCATAATAATAATAATAATAATAATAATAATAATAATCTAATTTTATTTCTTGGAAATTAACTCTATTAGGTTTATTCTGAATATATTCTAACTTTTTTCCCTCCTAAATTTTTTTGATGCGATGTCCGTTTTAGTTAGACCCAAATACAATAAATAAAAAAAAGTGACCTTCAAACCTTCATGCATTATTGAAAAGTAGAATTAAGTTTTATTAAAAAGAAAAAAGTAGACTTGCGTGATCATGTGTAGTACGTTGCCATTCAAAAGCATTTTGGTTTTCTGTTATTAAAAGTGTATCATTAAATTATTTATTTATTTCACTATGAAAGTATTGAAATTTTAGGGCAATTTAAAAAAAAAATGATGCTAGTATCCATAGTCACTTTACAAAAATTGTGTTTATATTTACAAAATTATTAATGACATTTATACTTTATATATTTATATCTAAAAAATGCATAAATAATTTAATTTACAATATATTAAAAATTATCTAAAGATCAAATTAATACTTATAAAAATTTAAAATAAAAAGTTTAGTATAATTTTTTTAAAAAAAATTGAGAGAATATTGTGAGTGTGATTTTTACCTGCCTAAAAAAAAATATAATTTACTCAAATAAATTTGATGTCTTAAATTTTATCAAACTTCGTATTTGACCTAAATTCATGTTGACATTTTCATAAAGAAAGAAAGAGTAAAAACCTCTAATCTCACTCATTATTTATTATATTTTTAGTTGTAATGTATTTTCTAATATAAAAATTATTGTAATCCCTTCTATATATTCATTGCAACCAATATTATTGGCCGTTAAAAAAAATTATTGTAAAAATTATATATTCGTTGCAACCAATATTGCGCCGTTAAATTTCTTTTTTTTTTTTTAACTTTAATGTCTGTATCATCACGTGACTAGGACAATGTCATTTGTTTTATTCATTGTCATCACTGTAGAAGCATGGCTACCTTGTACACTAACAAATCGAAAGGACCCTCTTCAAAATCTGGAAATTACAAGGACAAGCCCCACCGAATCACTTTTATACTAATCCATCGAATCCATGCAAAACAACAAAAAACCTTTGCTTTTTTCTTCTTTGTTAAAAGCTCAACAATGAGGTAGTTCACGCCTAACTTATTCGGCTTAGATTTAAACCCTCACCCTCCCTTCGCTTTTCCTCGGCAAGAAGACAAAATATAACTGATTCTTCTCCCCCCCTTCTAGGTCAAATGTCTGCTTCAAAACAATTAAAAAAACATTAAAAGCAAATATCAGCCCCAAAAAAAAAAAGTTCTTTTAAAAAACTTTAGTTAGTTTTAAGTATAGTTTTAATATCCAGATTAATAACTCGATCTGTGAATTGACTACTAAATTAATTTAACTCTATTAATTGAATTGTTTTTACAATTGAATCAGATTGACCTGATGGTTAAATCAGTAAATTAATTACCCAAAACAATTGACTTGGATTAAATCTATTTTTATTTTTTACAAAATTAATTTTATATTATTTTTTAAAAAAATTTGATAATATTTTTTTATAAATTTATATTTACATATTATCTGTCAAAATAAAGTATATTATATTCATTATTTTTTAAAAATATATATTAATTTTTATTAAAAATAACTAATTTAATTAATAATCTAACGATTGAATTAACAGTGACTCATTGATTCGATCTTATCATTAATTCAAAGTTCAATCTGGTTTCAATATATCTATATATCCTAACCCTAGTATATGTATGGCTTGTTTTTAATTAGAGTAAAAATTTAGGTTAGTTAAGGTGTACCTAAATTAGCTTGACTGCCAGGTAATTATAATATAGCAATAATAATAAATTTAAACCTTGTTTTAAATGGTATTTTAATTAAAGAATATAAAACCTAAAAATGGAATTTTGTGAAAATATTCCTTGTAATTTAGTAACCATTAAAAGGGCTTGCATATAAATAATGATTATTTTGGATTTACATAATTGTATTTTCTTATAAAAAAAAAAGTAAAAATGAAGGGTTCTTCAGTCTCCATGGTCATGAATGAAAGCAAATGGACCCAGTAAACGATATGACATTAATAAGTTTAAACCCATTTGAAGTCTTCATATATATTCCATATGAAAATATCCAAGAAATCCAGCAATGGGGGGTCCTGCAATTGATGCTTTATTGATCAAGATGAGCACTGAATACTGCATGGAATTGGCTTCCCTTGTTGCAGAGAGCCGTGTTTTGACCATTTACTTCCACATTCCTTCGTTGGGAAGAGAAACGAATTTTATATTTATATTTAGGAAATTTAATTTCAGAAACATTTGAGAAGAATAAAAATATAATGTTATTTTTGTTACATAAAATGATATTTTATTTTAGAAAAAACTTAAGCATATATATATAGTTGTTTATTGTCATGAAATTTCACAATAAAAACATGTATGTTACTTAGAGAATTTTTTTATAAAAGTCGGTTATGTTATATTGAACTGTAAAAAATAACTATTTGTTATGTTTTTATTGTAAAGCTTAATAATAAATACTTTAAAAATTATATTTAAACTTTGTCCTTTTATTTTCTGTATTAAATTAAGTGATGTCCAATTGAATTACACAAATTTTAATTAATATACTTACTCAATTAAAAAATAATAAAAAATACGAGTTAGCTTAATTAGTAAAAAAATCTTATCAATAACCTGTCCTTATTGATAGTGAACTTTTTGATTCGAATTCCCTTAATTAGTTTTTTAAATTCTTATTGATAGTCAACTTTTTTTATAAAGATTTTTAGGTGATCAATTTTTTAGATAAGTCTCTTTCAATAAGACTCGTTCTAAATTAATATCTAAAATACAAGTTAGCTTAATTGACAAAAAATTCTGACTAATAACTTATCTTTGTTGATAGTCAATTTTTTTTAGTTTGAATTCTCTTATTTAATGTTCTGAATTCTTATTGATAGTCAATTTCTTTTAATGAAGATCTTCAGATATTTAAGATTCGTTTGATTTGTCTATTTTTAATTTTAATTTTTACTGAAAATTAAAAACTAACATAAAAATGTGTTTGTTTATTATTTTTCGTTTTTATTTTCAGAAAATATTTCTTAAATTTTTAAAAATTCTAAAAACGTTAAAAAGAT
The DNA here is from genome assembly GCA_037074535.1 of Gleditsia sinensis. Taxonomy (NCBI): domain Eukaryota; kingdom Viridiplantae; phylum Streptophyta; class Magnoliopsida; order Fabales; family Fabaceae; genus Gleditsia; species Gleditsia sinensis. The sequence goes on along the minus strand of CM073463.1, from coordinate 67,315,504 downwards.
GTTTTTAAAATTTTCAGTTTTATAGTATATTATAATGATAGAATTTTTATAATTATTTTGAATTATATACACAATATTTTATTATTTATATAATTATAAAATAATAAAAATAAAAATACAATAATATAATTAAAAAATAGTGAAAATAAAAACACAAGTCAAACGTATTTTTAAAAATATAAAAATTTAAAAATAAAAACTATTTTTAAGAAATAAAAATAAAAAATATTTTCATAAACTAAAACACACCCTTAATTTTTTAGAGTTTTTAGATGAGTTCTTGACCATTTTTCAGTAAGACTCATTCTAAATTAATTTTTATATTAATATATTAGACATAAAATACAATACATGTCGAAGGCTAAAAAATAATCTCAAATATACTATTAATACCCTGCCCACGTTACCAAATTTGTTTTTTTTTTGAACAGGGTACTATTATTGTGGTATCATATTTGTGGTTCAATTCAATTATATGCACATTGCAAGTATTTGGGGCGAAAAACAATTGTCAATTAATTAACATGTCATCGGTCATCCGTAATTCCAACCTAATCTACACAGTTCCCAATTAATTGCTCATATTATCCTGTAGTTTAATTTGTCACATCGCCATTAATTAAATGCTAAATCATGAGCTAATCATAATTACAAAATAGTTAGTTTCCCCGTCCAAAAAAAAAAAAAAGTAGTTGCTATTTCATGTGTCTCGAGATTCTACGTTAATGACTCATCATTTGAAAAAAAAAAATTAAACTAAAATTCTTGAAATTGTTACCTAATTTTTTGTTAAGCTTTTTAAGATATTTTCATAAATTATTAGTATTATAAAATTAATTTTTTTAATTATATTATGATATAAAAAAAACTCTCTCGATAAATATCTGATCTCAAGTAGGTTGTATCTTCATTAAAGGTGTCGGAGCAAGTTGGACTCTCGCTTCCCTACTTTATAATGTCTAGCTCCTTAAAATTAAATAAAAAATCTAGATTTAATCATTATAATTTGAAATTTTGTAACTAAGTCCTACTTGATGACATTGAAAAACTGCAAATTTGACAAATTCGTGGTAAATAATTAATATTTAATTCAATTATTCAAATTGTATAATATCGGTGAATCGACTTATTTGAATAAAATGTCAGTAAGATTTTCATAATTCTAGTATAGAAATATAATGACATGGACCTCATTATAAATTTTTAAAGTACGAGGATTAAATTAAGAATTAAGTAAAATTTTAAAAACTGACAAAATAATTAAAAAGAATATCTAATTTTTCGTAGAATTACTTTGACTCAAAGTTAACTATTTTTTTATTAATTTTAGTTTTATCCTTCTGAAAATCGTTTTAAAAATAAAATTTCAACTAATATAAAAGAATGGAAGAAAATAGATTTTTGACAAAAGTAAACTGGGAATCTCAGAACTGATCTGATCATAGAAAATAAAAAATTAACCCATTCCGCATTGCCATGTAGATAAATGGACTATAAAAAACAATCATTTTTGACTCCCGGGGCTTATAGAACTCAATTCAAAGATGATCTCTGTTTATTTCTTTGTTTCTCTCCAAAAGGACGCAGACAATTTCAGGAGCTGCAAAGACCGGTACTGGTTAGTTCCATTTTGCATCGCATCCTTCGTTAAATTTCAGTCAAATTCCTTAGGTGTGAACATTCTTACCAGAAAAACCCAGAGGCGGCAACCCCTGCATTATTTATTGTTGGTGCAGTATTTTCTATATTTATATTCCAATTTTCTTTTAATATTTTCGAAAATTAAAAATCAAAAAGGAGAATTTTTTTAGCCAAAAGAATATTAATCAAAATTGTTATCAAAAAGTGGTGTATGTGCATGACTGCATGGTGAAAGAAAGGGGCCGTGTCACCTTGGTCTGTACTCTGTATTCTGTACTATTTTAATGGAAGCCATTCATATTTGAATTCTCTTACCCATCTTATATAACCGGTTGGTTTCTGAGAAAATTCTCAAAAGGGTCATCAAGAATCGGCCAGAGAAATTCTGTGTCGATATAGGTTTTCCTCAAAAAAGGGTTGTTTACATGTGCTTGCTAACGGTGGCGCATCAACGGGAATCCGGCGAGTTCGTCAGGATCACTGGCCAACAAGGCACCGCAAGCGGCGGCGATGATGGAAGGAGCAGCTCGGCGCCGTCGCAGTCGATAGGACTCCACCAGGAAGGGGAGGTGGTGACGACAATGGCGGCGGGCCCTGTGATTTCAGAGTCTAGCAGAGCTCGAGAGTTCACGGCCATGGTTTCGGCGCTTACGCAGGTGGTTTCAGGTTCTAGACAGAGAAGCGCCGAATGGGTACAAGGAAGTGGTTTTCCTATGACGTCAGCTTTTGGACATGTTCCAATTTCATCTCCTCGTTTGTCTCCTTATTCTCCTTCTTCTTCTGGTTCTGTTCTGGCATCTAGTTCTGGTTCATGGGTTGGTCAGAAAAGAGGGCGTGAGGAAATAGAAGAAGAGGAAAGTGGTACTTCTCGGTTCTATAGAGCCATTAGTGACTTCAGAACACCATCACAAGGCAAGTCGTCTTCAGGTGCAATTACTTCACTTCACCTTTTCATCATTCTCTTCAAATCCAATAAAAAAAAGAAAGATAAAAAATGGGTTATCTTTCATTGTATTTTAATCTTATTTAACAAATATTGCATGAATCAAACAGTTTTAAATAATATAAAATTTCTATAAATTGAATATTTTTAATTTAGATATGCTTGGCAATGACGTTTTTTTCTTAATGGTGAAAGTGTATGTGCAAGTAATCTCTTTTTTACTTTCATTTCACAGTGGAGGAGGAAGCTGCAAGTGTTGCAGCCACCGCCACATTGGCGGTGACGGCGGCTGTGACGCCTTCGAGCGAAAGTGGTTCATATGAGGAAACAGGGGAGAGGAGAAGGTACAGAGGAGTGAGGCAGAGGCCATGGGGGAAATGGGCGGCTGAGATTCGTGATCCCCACAAAGCAGCGAGAGTTTGGCTGGGTACGTTTGAAACGGCAGAGGCGGCGGCGAGAGCTTACGACGAAGCGGCATTGAGGTTCAGAGGTAACAGAGCGAAACTGAATTTCCCAGAAAATGTTAGAGCAGTTCCACCACCAGTTCAAACTTTTCCGGCGACTGCCACCACCCATTTTCTGCCTTCTCCGCGGCAATTTCAGCAGCCGTTCATGCAGTCGTCCCCTTCGTTTCAGGGTCCGTCTGATTTGGTCAGAGACTATTGGCAATACTCTCAGTTGCTTCAGAGCTCCGGTGACGTCCATGGACAACAACAGCAGCTGCAGCCACAGCTGCCGTCGAGTTTGCTCCAGCAGTGGTTCTATAATTCACAATTGGGTGTTCTTCAATCTCCTTCTTCCTTGGTATCACCATCGTCTTTGTCTTCTTCATCACCAACTGCATTTTCTCCTTCAAGTCAATTTTCCCCTGCTTCACTTCCCCAGTTTTCAGGTCAGCAAATGGGTTATTTCCGGCCACCAGGTAACCAAACTCAGGGGGGAGACGGGTCAGATTTTCCGGCGTCGACATGGTCAGACACCAGTAGCCATCCTCCTCCATCATCTGGCTGATTCGGAATGCAGAATTTCTTTCATTTTCATTTTCTGTTTTTTCTTCATATGGGTGATTTCATGGACAATTTCACTTTAAAAAAAATATAAATTAGACTTGGTCTATAAAAACAGAAAAACATATAAATATGTTAGACAAATTTTTTTAATCGAAATCCCCTGACATATTTTTGTGTTTTTATATTTTATAAACGGAATGTATGTATCTAGAGATTCTCATCTTAATTTTTTATTTTATAATTTAACTAATAAATTATTAAGATAGAATCTCAAAATATATGTAATTATAAGGAAAAATTCAAACTTGTGAGATTAGATTCTCCATAAAATCACCCTGTTTCATATACCATTTCTTGCAAAGAAAACAATATATATATTTGTTTTGGAAGGATCTAGAGTGCCCTGAATTTGCATGCAGTTTTTGAGTTGGATTCTTGTTTGTTACTATTGTTGTAAAGAAGATTAATTAAGGGAAGAGGGACAATTAAAGGTTGAGGGAGGATAAAGTGGAAAAGAGTTAAAGAGTAAGCAGCATTTAAGTTTTAGGCTGAGTTTATTCTTATTTTTCAATGGATTTGATGTCAACATTCTTCAATTATTCTTAGAAAGATGTAGAAACCCATAGCTTTTACATAAGTTGTCTGCTGCCTGCTTTACAGCCACATTTAAAAAAAAAAAAGATAGTAATTGCGGTGATTATTCTCTTACCACTACATTTTTTTGAATCAAAATCTCGAGGTTTGCTTGTAAAAGGCAAAGGGAATATGATATGAACTTTGCAATCTTTCATGTTACATAACTGAGTTCGAATATTTGTAGCTAAAAATTATTAAATAATTTTTTATTTAATAATAATATTCAAATTATAATATATAATAAAATTAATTTTAAAAATATTATTTTTATTATATATTATAATTTAAATATCGTTAATAAATAAAAAAGTGTATAGATTAAATCATTTTTTTCTAATAATTTTAAAGAATTGTTTTTAACATTAATATTTTGAGTAAATTTTTAATCGTTTATCAATACGTGCTAGACATAAGTGTGGTATGTTTGGAAGATACAGATTTAGAGTTGAAAAGAAAAAATTTCCCTATACCACTAGTATAATAAGTGTTTAGTGGGAACAAAAATTCAATTTTTAAAATAAGATCTTTTATTGCAACAAAATTTAAAGAATATTAGTTTTACGGTACTAATAAACTATGAAAATATTTTTTTTAAAAAAATGTATGATTGAGAACATCGAGATCATACATTTTAAGAAAATATTTTTTTAACTTGTATTACTTAAATTCAAATATTAAGATTAGAGTTTAAAAGAATTTTTCTAAATGCATTAAATTAATATGAGAGTGTGTCCTTAAAATTATTTTTTTTAGAAAAAAAAAATTAGATTCAGTTCACGTGTTTTGTAGTAGTGTTATTGAAGTTTATTAAATTTAGACATAATTGAGAATAAAATCATAAAAAAAAAGTTAAAATAGCATGAAATTTTTTGAAAAAAAATTCAAATCATATCTCCTTTCATATGAACTATTATATTGGCGTTTGAATCTTCTACTATAGAGGGGAGTACAGCACCATATACTGTGCCTCTTTTCACAGTGTTGTACCTTCTTTTACAGTCTGATTAGACGACTGGTCAAATGACCAGTCACTTGGTCAGACTGTGAAGGCTACAACAGAAGATTCAGATTCTTATTATTGATGTTATTTAGCTCACCATTCTTATTTTATTTTTCTTTATTAATAAATGCTATATCTTTTTTCGGTTTGATTATTCTATGGTTTTACCCACATTTCAAAGTATGCCTACCATTATTTGAATTTTGTTTTTTGAAAGAAATTTAGAGAACAAAAAACGTGCTAAATAACTATTTATATTTTGAACCATTATTTCGTTCTTGTCGAGCTGCTAAATAAATACCATATGTACCATGTTTATATATATATATAAATCATCTTGCCTCGTGTGCATTATTGACTAACCATCTTCGGAACAAATCTTATTTAAAACCTTGTTTTCATTTTATACCTAATTAAGTATAACAATACTAAAATTAATAAAAGAAGCACAAGAAAACTTATAAAAGATTATTTAATTAATCATTAAATTGACCATTCCGATAACATCAATTTCTTATTTGAGATTGAGAAATTTAATGTTAATAATTCAAAATTTATCAGTGTCTCTTTTTTCATTTTCTGCTCTCCTTAATATTGAAGTCTATTTTGTGATAAAAAAAATTAATTTTTTGTATTAAATGTTACATCTAAATTCAAATATTTTTTTATCAAAAAAATAGTTAAACGAGACTTTAATACATTTAAATACAATAAAATTTTATTATGATAGTTTTTAAAATAAATTTTTGGTACAATAATTTTGTTTAATTAATTAAATTTTGAATATTTCTATTTGAATAAATGATTTAATTATTTTTTATTTTAAAAAGCACTAATTTAATATTTAATATTTTTTGAGATATTTCAAAATACAATGAATACTTCTCTTAAAAATTCGGGGGACATAATAAAATTCATTTATACATTAATAATTTTTTTTATGAAAAATTAATTGTTACGTTTTATAAAATATAAATAATTAAATTAATGTGTTTTAAAATAAAAGAATATTTATTAAAATAAATAAAAAATTACATGCGTATTTTAACCTAAGTTTTTTCTATAAAAAATTGCAATTGTTTTTATTTCTCAAATAAGAAAGTGCATGGGTTAGGTAGAAGAACATGAACGCTTTTTTATCCATTTACTATTTGCTAGAATCCGATGCACGACGATTATTCTTCACCCTATTTTAATATTCATGATGTAATATAAAACGACAAAAATAGTCTTACACTTTATTATTTAATAATAAATCAATTTGCTTTGTGCTTCTCTTTATCATTATTTTGTGTTAATCACAATTGATTACGTGAGATTAAGGTTCACGCCTCACCATATCAGCCAAACGTCACTTTCTTTATAGTCCTCCCCGCAACGTGACTTTCCTGGAAAATGAGTGAAAAATATATTCTTTTTGTTTTTTGTCTCCATGTTATCTTTTATTTATTTTCTAAATTTTACAATTTTTTTATATTTTGAATAACAATAAACATGGGTTTTATTATATGATTTTAATTAATGTGGTTTATAACTACAATGATTTTCATTTCAATTTTTCAAAGCTTTCATTTTGAATGCAATATTGGATACAAACTCTTGCATTTATTATAAAATATTTTATTAATAATTATTTCACATATTTAATTTTATAATTTTTTTTAATTCAATTCACGTATTTCTCAATTAATTTTTTTCTCTAGTCTTTTCAAAGACACTAATTAATTTATGTTCAGACTCAAAAAATTTGGAATAATTTATTTTATTGTCTAAAATAAGAATAATAATAAATAGCTATTGTAGCTTTTAAAAGATACACACTTTCTCAAGTTTTTTTTAATTTCATTTTTTAATTGAGTCTTTTAAAAATTATCTTATTTTTAAAAAATTTCTCATATTCACTTAATTAATAGATATTTAACAAATTTTATTGTCTGATCTAATAAAGAGCTCCTATAATTCAAGTAAATTCTAAGTCTGATTAATGAAGCAAATATTTTAATATAGTTTTTAAAAGATTAAATTAAAAAAAGTGTATTTTTTAAATATTAAAATAACAATTTATTTCATAAAAAATTTGAAAAAGCTTAAGATTCAAATTATAATATTAAAATTAATTAAAATCCCATTTTTCTCCATTATCAACCCTAAAATTTTTTAAAGAAAATTATATTTTTTAAAAAAAATTGTGAAAATTATAAATTTAAATTTAAATTTCTTTAAAATTCATAAAATTTACACTCGTGCCCTCTAAAATTTTGAAAAATAAAACTATACTACCTTCACTTTTTAAAATTTTTTATAAATATTAATTTAATTTTTAATAATTTTTGCTGCATTGTTATTTATGACTTTTTATATGTGAAAAATAAATATAATTTTTATAAATTTTAAGAGAAATTAATATCATTTACTTATTATTTTATGATATTTTACGCTCAAATTGTGTTATACTTTGATTTTTAAAGCCAAAACTTGTTGAAGACTTCCTTTTTTGTAACATAGAATAAAAAAACAATTAATCTCATTGTATTAAGAATGTAAAAGAATCCTAAGAAAAAAAAAATTAATAAAAAATTGTGAGAAAAGAGAGAAGTACGTGGAAGTACACGCGACGTGGGCCCAGGATCATGTTCGATAGCTAATGTGGGTCCTACGCAACACGCGTCAATTTGCAAAAAAAGTTGTGCCGTAATTATCAAAGTTGCAATATTAAATTGCTTGGGACTCTAAAATACTTAACTAAGGAGTGATAGGTTCTTCGCCAAACTCTTCGGGTAAACAATAGGGTCGGAATGGGATCCACCAGTTGTTGGATCCATGTCAGATAGAAGAAAAGTAAAAGAATAAAAATCTTTAATTAACATTTTTATTTGTTATTGAATCAAAATAATAATTTCATGAACAATAAAAATGTTAATTGAACATAATATTGATGCCCAAAATATGAAGAACAAATCATATAATTTTTCAAGATTTAAATCTTAAAATTAACATTTTAAAAAATTATTTTTTAATTGTTCTAAATTAATATAAGATATACGTCTTTAAGATCGTTCAAAAAAAAAAACTATAAATTGATCTATAAACTATTTAACAATTGCTCCAATTAGATATAAATATTAATATGTCAATGACACGTGCATTAGAATTAGGATAAGCTTTAATTTGATATTTGCATACTTTTAATTCGAAAATGATGTTGGATATCTGTCGCAAAGTTACATAATTTTTCTATAATATTTCTCCATCTCAAAAAAATAAAATTTTACAAAAAATATATATATTTTAAAGGTTATATATATCCGCACTCTTTGCATTGACAATTTTTAAATCATTAAATTTATGTAAACTTGAATTTTTTTATAAATAGTTATATTATAAGTGTTATAAAAAATATTACATAATAAATAATTTTTAATTTAATCTTGCTTATAATATATATCGCCATGAGCATGTGTGAATATTCAAAATTAAAAAATATATATACATAAATCATATTTAAAGAAGTGTTGAAAGTTTTAAATTAATTCATATTTAATTTCGACATCACCTTAAAATACAAAACATCCCTAAATGTGATCCTAATTAATGTTAGGTGATGATTTCATGATAATTTAGACCAACAAAGTATTTAATTATAAAGTGTCACAACGTAGCTAATGATTTTTTTATAGATGCAATGACAAAAGCCATTATGGACATGTGCTAAAAGTTACCAGCTACATATTCTTTGTGATTTTTCCATCATAGATTATGCATATCACTTATATGCTAATAAATATCATCTATATTCTAGAAGATTCTAATAAAAAAAAAATTTTAAGGATAAAATTGACACAATTGAAGTTAAAAATTTAAATAAAACTTGGAGCAATATATGTTGACATATTATATTTTTTCAATTACTAAGATTATTATTAGATTTGAGCATAGTTAAAATATTTTTATATCTACACTTTGATGTTCAAGTCAATATAAATATAAAAAATGAAGGAGAAAATAAGTTAATTTTTTTTTTTACTTGAGGTAAAGAAAGATATATATATATATATATATATATATATATATATATATATATATATATATATATATATATATATATATATATATATATATATATATATATATATAAGTCAAAGATATTTTAGTAATAGTCTTCGACTGGATGAAGGCTGTGATTAACTCTGCATTTTCAAGATTATTTTTCATAAAAAAGGGCATCTTGAAATATTATTAATGTGATTGTCCATACAATGTGCTTGTATGTGCAGGTTTGATTTCCTCAGGTCGAATTTACGGTAAACTTGGTTAGATTATCGGGTTGTGACCAATGACACTAAGTCAGTCCAATAGGCGGTCAACACAGCAGTTGGCCCACTAAGTATGGTCAATCCACTAGAAGAGGTCAATTCAATAAAATTAGGCTAAGTTCAGACACTAAATTATCATATTGTTCACATATTTTCATTCCCATCTTTCTATTTTAAATACTTATGTTAACTTTTGAAAGTAAAACGGTAAACTATATATGCGTAATTGTAATTCATCCCCCTTTGTTTCCTTCTTAATATTCTAATTTGGCTTTGCTGATATCATATATCTTTTAATATAAAGATTTGTGAAGAGTTTTTATCTGAAATCTATAAAGCATGCACAATTGAACATAAAAGAAAAGGTTGACAAGGTATGAATTTCAAATTAAAGATTTGGGTTAATAAAAATTAGATCAAGTTTTTCCTATAAAATTTAAGTAAACCCTCCTGTTTTGTACATCCATAGATATATATTATGATCTTTAAGAACACAATTATAAGTGAAATATTCTTATAAACTATTATGCAAATAATAATAATAATAATAATAATAATAATAATAATAATAATAATAAATTTTATAAATTTATTTAGTAATAGATGTGATAATTCACTTTAAGTATGTGATAATAATGTATTTGGGTCTATCCAACTTAGTAGGTCCAATATATCATTAAAAATAATTTATATTGATCTTAAATTACGAATATTGTAATTTAATCATTCAATGATATATATTATTTAAATTATTTTAAGAATTATTTTGTGATTTTTGGAGACGAATCTTAACCATGTGCCATCTTACAAACAAATTGCACAATACAATTTTTTAGATACCACTTCATGTAGTTTATTCGATCAACTTTATATTTATGATATCTTTGATTTGAAAAATATATTCTTAAGTTTTTTTATTACTTTTGCTACATTTCTTATTTAGTCTTTCCAACGGATTCTCTAACTTTAGCATCAAGATTTGAGCTCCGATACAATGCCAACTCTTTCATTCACTACAAACTTATTCAAAATACATTGATATTTAAGAACACAATTACAAGTGTAATATTCCTATAAACTATTATACAAATAATAATAGTAATAAATTTCATAAATTTATTTAGTAATGAGTGTGATAATTTATGTTAAATATGTGATAATCATGTATTTGGGCCTATTTAACTTAGTAGGCCCAATATATCATTAAACACAATCTATACTGATTTTAAGATATAAGTGTTAAGTTTTTGTGTCTATTGAATGCAATGATTTATTGATCTATTTAAAATAAAAGATATAAGTGCTGTAATTTAACCATTCAGCTATATATATTACTTAACTTATTTTAAAAATCGTTGTGTTTTTTGGACACCGATCTTAGCTATTTGCCATCTTACAACCAAATTGCACGATAAAATGTTTTATATACCCCTTCAAGTAGTTAATAAATCGATTTTATCAATATGATCTCCCCAGTTGAAAAAGTACATTCTTAAGTTTTCTATTACTTTTTACTACATTTCTCATTTAGTCTTGCTAACGCATTCTCTAACTTTAGCATCAAGGTTTGAGCTCCCATACAATGCTAACTCTTTCATTCACTACAAACTTGCTCAAAATAAATTAATTTCATCCTTCAGTCTATAATCCATTCACCAGTATGATATCTATGTTAATATATATTTTTTTCAATTAAAAAAAATAAATTTCTTATTATTCACAGTTTAGATGGACAATTAATGGACTAAAAAAATTTAGCTCAATTGTAAATTTTATAATTTAATAAGAGCTAAATATAGCTCATTTCATAAATGTCATTCCACTCATTTCCATTAAGATTTATACTTTAGATATTTTCCTTGTAAAAACGAAGGTACCTGGACTCTCATATAGTGGTGTGTCCCTTTAGAAACAAAATGTTTCCAAATCAACTTGTCATTTTATCTGTTTTTTTTTTCAGATAACTTCTATTCAAGTGTGGTCACTGTTAAATTGCATCATCAGAAGATAGGTCCAAATATAATCCAAAGCTTCTTTATATCTATCCCATAACAATTTTTTGTTTTGTTTGGATTGCATGAAAACAAATATGAAAAAAAGGTGCGATAAAATGTGTGTGTGTATATATATATATATATATATATAAAAAAAAAAAATTTCCAACCTTCCAAGTTGCTGTTTATTATGCTTTTTAACGACAAAAGCGATAATTTTTGTTGACCAAATTGTTGGTTAATAAATAAATATATAGATATTAACATCAATATTTAATAATATTTTTTGTGTGAAATAAAATTTGTCATATATTCATGTGTTTATTCTATGGAAAACTCAATTGAACTGAGGAATTTTTTTTATTGGATCTTTATTTTTGTTTAGATATGTATGCTATTTTGGTAATAAAAATGTCTCCTTAGCTTAATTTAAAATGTCTGCTTCTCAAGTACAATTTTAAAATTCTTATTTTGGTAATAGAAATGTTTGGGTATAGACATGCGCCAAATTCAATTTATTTACAAATATTTTTTTTTTCAAATAAAATTTTTGGATCCAAGCTTAAGTCAAGGGCAGGCACATTTGTAAAATGTTTACTAGGGAACGATCTCACAGTTCTGTTACTATTTCTTTAAAAGATACGTATATTGAAGTATACAATGAGTCATGTTGTATGTTCCAAATCTTTTCACTGACTACTTCATGATATGAGATTCTATGATAGTTTTCCGACCCATTATGGTGATTCTCTTGTCACTAAATGGAACCCTCACCAGAAAAGGGCCCACATCTTCTCACCATAATTATGAAGCAAGGATTTAGATTAACTCTATTATCATTTGTCACTGACTCATTACCCTCTGTCATGCCTATATTTAAAAAAAAAACGCAATTAACAAATTAATTTTATCCAAAACATATTTTATATAACTGTCCAAAATATAATATAATAAATTTAATGGATTTAAAAGCATATGTTCATAAATTTCTAAATATAATCAAATATACATGTTAAGTTTATACATAAATATTATAGGAGAAGCAAAAAGCATGCTTGTCGCGTTCAGAGCACATTCTAGAGTATAAAATACAATATAAGCAAAAAATTGTGAGTCTTGAAAACAAGTAGACTCACTCCAAAGATGTGTCACCTAGCTGATCACTTAACTAAAGGAAAAGGATCAGACTTTGTATTTTTATATAAAAAATATAAAAATATCGTGTAATAAATTTGAAAACTCAGTGAGTAGATAAAACTTATTATAATCTTCTAGGTCAATATATGAATGCACTTATATGATAAATTTGTCACTTTCCTTTAAAGTAAATTATAGATCAGAAGTATATCTATTAGTGACCTACATTTTTAATATTCTCAATTAAAAAGGTAATATGAAATTTAAAAATAAATATAGTGTAGCATAACACTAAAACAAATACTTGATTATGAAATAATATGTAATAACCATAAAATTTAACGAACAATTAAAAAAAATTGGAATAAAAGAGAAAATTTCAAAAATGGGGATAAGAACCGTAAAAAATATGTGTATTTACTACATGGGTTAAAGAAGTACAAAGAAAATATGAGAATTTACGTTTTGGCGCGTAATTTTTATTTTTAAATGATAGTATTTCGATATAAGCAAATATATTTTTATTTGTTTAGAAATGATTATGATTTGCTAAAAGTAAGTAGACTTTTAATTAAAATAAGTATTGTTTTGCTTAAAATAATTATATTGGCATCCAATGAATTTTTGTTATAGTTTTAAAAATATTCTTTCTTTTAAAAAATTTTGGAATATTTTAGGACGAAAAACAAAATTTATATGAATTTATATAAAAGAAAATCATATTATTCAATTATTAAATAATAATAATAATAATTAAAAATAAAAAAAAAATAAAAGGGGAAGGGGGAGACAACGGACGGAAGTGCGAATGTCTGAAAAACAAAAAATTGATGAATATTGAGTGAAAAGTGAGTGAATAGTAACATTTAACTTTCTCTCTAGATCTGGAGTGTCTATTGACTTTCAATCTCAAAACTGAAGGTGTTACTGGATTCAGGACGAAGAATACTATAGTTTTGACCGATCAATTTTTCAAATTAGTCGTTGAATCGCTGTAGATCTGAAGTAAAAATTTCAGAAAAAAGTAAATTCTGAAACTTTTATTTAGAGACCTCCAATTGAAATTCTGACACCGTAGATGGATTTAGGAGTTAGATAAACCTTAGGATATATATATTTTTGGCCATCTAACAACTTTTTTGTTCATTGTGAATAGTATTTTACGACGGGTGAATAGTATTTTTCGGCGGTGAATAGTGACCAAGTTCCCGAAATTGTTTTCTTAATTTTTGGACCCTCTGAATATGTTTTTGAAATCAATTTGATCAAATAGAGATTGGAAAAGTAAATTTTAGGGTTGTTCAATCTGGAGCTCTTATCTTGTGAGTAGATAATTCTTCCTATGGCTTGTTTTTACTCTTCTTGAACTTTACATTGATAAATGAGTATGTTTACAAGTATTTATATTTTTATATGTTGCTGAAATGGTTTAAAATATCTGAAACGATTGAAATATGATATCTGGTTCAAGAACTTTTGAAATGAATTTTGAAACACATTGAACACGTGATTTTTACATGTATTTTTCATGATATAGCAAATGAAATATGTTATGCACATGATAATGATTTATACAGTGATATGTTTGCCTCGAATATAGGCATGTATACGTGATTCTCCTGAATGGAAAGTTTTGACAAATGAATATACAGAGACTGAAAGTCTGTATTATATTGAGAAATTTATATTGGATTATATGGCATATGTGCATGTGATATTTTATGTGGAGAAATCCTATTAGAAATACTATCTGCTAACAGCAAGTGATGTTAACTCTGGTGCGCACCTTGATTGCCTCAGCTGGCAAGGGGTGGTGCTAGTCTCGTGTGAGGGCCAACACACGAGAGATGATATGTGAAGGAGAGCGGAATGCCTCCTATATATGGGTGAGATGCCAGTTATATGAGTTATGATTTGTCTTCCCTTACTGTGTACTTGGGAAATACCCATATAGAGTCTCTTCGCGTGTCTTCTTGAATGGTAGTAGGGCAAATTTCAGTGAGATGCTAAGTTTAGGCAAATCCTATACCACCAAAGTACAGAAGGGGTCAAATTCTAATATGGTGATTCTGATATGGGATCCTCCAGATGTTTTCATATGAATTATATTGATGTATACCATGATTTTATTAACGTACTTACAGCATTACTTATGAATATGAATTTGAACAGAGATGATTTTGAAATGCGGGTCCTATATGAATAAAATTCTGAATTGTGATTTTCAATGTGATAAGTTTAAAAATAAAGAGTACATCCATATGTTGACCTAAGAGGTCATAGAAGGTATTATTTGCTCATTGAGTTGTAAAACTCACTACACGTAATTTATATGTTTTACAGATAAAGACCTAGAGTTTGGTCCTACAGCATCTTGATCGACTAGGTGTCATACTTCCGTGGTGAGCCTAAATTGTTTATGGGCTCTCAGTGTTTAATTTGTAATATAAATGTACTCTAGAGTTGCTCTGAACGCCACATGCAAGATCCTTACTTCTACTGTGACTCTGATGTTTATAAATTTTGTCTGTATATGGTATATGTATGGGAAAATATATATGTATCTATTTCCATGATAAATGATTAGAATTATCATGTTTATGGAAAATATATGTTTATGGTATACGTGTTTCACGTGCCCTAAAATTAGAGGCGTGACAAGTTGGTATCAGAGCATTAAGTTTTCTTGTAGCTATCAGAGCAAAGGATTCTTTAGTAGGACCTTTAGTATTGATATGAGCCGGACATATTTATACTTCAGGTGCTGCTTAGGGATTCTATAAGGTTTCAAATTTCCTTTCTATTTCAAGTTATTAAAGTTTGTAGTATAAGATAGATTGAATATTGTGACATTTTAAGAAGTATCTATGGATTAATTACAGCTTGAAAGTGAAAAGAATATGCGTTCTAAAGAATTTAAAGAATTGAGACAGATACCAAATATGATAGTTTTTAAATGTGACATTCGTTTTACCTGGTTGTCTAGATATGGTAGACTATGATGTGATACTGAAAATGGATTGGTTGGCATCATGCCATGCCATTTTGAAATGTCACTTTAAAGTGATTAAATTCAATATTCCTAGAGAATTTACTTTCTTGACACAAGAAGATCATAGTGAGATGCCTAGTAATTTAAGCTTTGTTTTAACATTTCATAAGTGATTACAAAAAAGTGTCAAAAATATTTGGCAGTGTTGAGAGATGTTGATAGAAAGTATACCAGTGTAAATCAAGTTTCAGTGGTTAGAGAATTTTCTAATGTATTTCTTGAGGAATTGCTAGGATTACCCCGAAACAATAAATAGAATTTGGTATTGATTTATTTCTTGGAACCTAACTAGTATCTATATTTTCATATAGAATGACACCCACTGAATTTAAAGAACTGAAAGAGAAATAGTTACAAGATATGTTAGACAAGAGATTTAAAAGCCCTAGTACTTTTACTTAGAGTGCTCTAGTTCTATATGTGAAAAAGAAAGATGGATCACTATGACTATACATAGATTATAGACAGTTGAATAAGGTGACAGTGTGGAATAAATACTCATTATCTCGTATAGATGATTTGTTTGACCAACTACAGGGTGCTCAACGTTTTTCAAAAATTGAATTGATTTGAGATCTAAATATCATCAATTAAGGATAAGAGAAGAGGATATTGCAAAAATTACTTTCAGGATTCGGCATAGACACTATGAGTTTTTCGTTATGTCATTTGGATTGACAAATGCCCCAGCTACATTCATAGATTTAACGAATAAGTAATTAAGTCATCCCTGAATCAAGTTGTTATTATATTTATTGATGATATACTAAAATATTCCAAGAGTTCAGAAGATCATAAGCAATATTTAAAGATAGTTTTACAAACTCCAAGGGAGTATCAGCTATATGCTAAGTTCTCAAAATACAAATTTTGACTTCGTAATATTACTTTCTTAAGGTATGTGGCTAGCAAGATGGTATATAAAATAACTCTAAAAAAGTAAAAGTGGTACAGCGATGTCCACATCTTGCTACAGTTACAGATGAAGATCCAAGTCCAATTTATGCTTTCTGCTGTTGTCGGTTGTCCATTCTATTTGAGTTATAATTAGATCAGGTACATGAACATATGCTTGTAAAGCATCAATTAACTCCTCGGCATTTGAAGGCAAGATGAGAATTCGTTGTTCTGAGTGTAGGATAAACCTTTGCTCCACAGCATGATCAAGAAAAGACAACAGACCATCAAAGAAGTGGTTAATATTTAACAAACCTATCGGTTTGTGATGCATATTTAGTTGTGCCCAAGAAATTATTTAGAAAATCTCCTCTAAAGTACCAAAACTCCCTGATAAGGTAATGAAGGCATCAGCATTACTCATCATTCTAGCCATGCGTTCATGCCTGGAAGCAACCCTAAATTCTTCCCCAATTGTCTTTTCTATGATGTTGGATGCAGTTAGAGCTATAGGAATAATACCTAGAACTTGGCATCCTCCTACATGTATAGCTGTAGACACACACCCTATTAACCCACGGTTACTTCCACCATAGACTAAATGAATTTTTCTCCTGGCCAGCACTATACCCAGGTTTTGTGCTGCTTTTATATATTCTCCATCTTTCTCAGGACTGGAACCACAAAAGACACAAATGTTTCGAAACTGACGGAATGTGATTCCCTCCATAGATGTACACACTTTAACTTTGAGTATGAAAATAAAGATACTCACGTGTGTATTTATAGAATTTAGAAAAGGACATATATATGATAGCAATGTGAATAGACCAGGCATAATTAGAACAACTATGTGAGTGATTGATGGATATCAGCTAAATTGAAGGTGAAAATCTTCAAAAATGACGGTAAGCATGTATATGTACAATAGTTGTGATCATGGTTCATATTAAGTACATAAAGAGTATAAGATAAGATATCACCATAAATTTGTCTTTTCCTTGTTGTCTTTGATGAAGTATTGATGTCTTAATTTTTGTAGGAAAGTTGTAGGTTATAGGCATAATTAAAAAAAAAAAATGAGTGAAAATGCAAACAAGTTAAATGTTGAAAAGGGATAATCAGATGGTTTGTTTTGTTTTTCCAATATTCTTGTCAATCGACTATTAGTATTATTAAGTCGACTAACTATTCTGAGAAATTTTAATTTAGACTGATTTATTTTACAGTTGATTGATTACATTTAATTTGAAGTAATCAACTGCATCCTATCAGTTAACTACGTATTTTTTTATTTTCACAAACTTTTATCAAAAATGTTTCTTTTTCCATGTGCTTCTTTCCATCGAATACCAACAGATTTAAAGTAGATTTTGACACATATATTGAAAATTTGCGGCCACAGATTTTTGTTGAAATAGCAGCTAAGTTTTCTTTACAGATTTTTAAGAATTACGGCCACCGATTTTAACTCTCTCCAAGGATTTGTCCAAACTTTTAACTTTCTATTTTGGCACCGTTCTCTATTATACTTTTCGTCTGTTCTACTGTATCCTCCTTGATTAATGATTGACATTAAATGCAAGATTCTTTTTCTTATTACAAGGAGGGTTAATTTATTTTATTTGAAACTCAGTTATTATGGTATTCAAGTGGTTAGTAGGTTAAAGTAATGAAAAGTTTGAAAGGAATAGACGGATGATGGCCTTATGGTGCTTTGGCAAATGTAGTCAAGAGAATTAGTGGTGTTGAAGTTCTTGATAAATAAAATATGAGAACTAGGATTTAAATTAATCTTTGAACTCTTAATTTGAAAATATGAATAATATTTTGAGAATCATGTTCGAAAATAATATAAGTGATCAAGATAATTGTGTTAAAGGTTTATATTATACTAAATCGAATCTAGTATCTAGGATGCGAATTATGTTGAAATTGAGAATTCATATTTGAGTAATTGTTGAGAAAGATCTTCTTAAAATGATTGGATGAAATAAACGGGATTGATATAAGTTAGAATGAGGTGGTTTTGGATATGATAGAAGAAATGATTGAAATTTTCGATAATGAATATATTGGTGTTAATAAGAGGGTATAGAATTACTGTGATGAGGTAAGTTGGAATTATTAGACATGTGTCAATGGTACATAAATTTTAAAAAGGATTGGTAGATTTATTGTTACGTATGTTTAACATGTTGATTAAAGGATTTCAGGATAAAAATAGATGATAGATTAAGGTGATGATATTCATGAGATGATGTTGACAAGTGAGAATTAAAAATGACTTGATAGAAGTTTGAAATAAGAAAAGATAGTTACCCAATATGAAAGTGAATATGTTCCTTTCTGTGTTTCCTAATATCGACTTATAGATATATGCATGCGAACTTGAGGATATAAAGGAATGAGATACTCAATGGTTTAGAGTTCCTTATATGTGTGTGTGTGTGTGTGTGTGTGTGTGTGTGTGTGTGTATATATATATATATATATAATTTGTTGAGTATTTTACATAAAGTGAAATTGATTAGAAAAAGAATACAAGCAACTCAATATCGGTCAAAATTTTATAAGGACCATGAATGTTGAGCACTAGAAATTATCAGTTGGTGACCATATATTCTTGAAGGACTCACCAATGAAGAGGTAATGAGATTTGGAAAGAAAGGAAAGTTACACCCTCGGTATATATGACCATTTGAAATTTTTGATAGGATTGGTTCAGTGGCTTATCGTTTGGCTTTACCACCTGAATTGGTTAATGTTCATCCAGTTTTTCATGTATCTATGCTACGGAAATATTTACTGGATCCAACACATGTTATACAATGTCCACAGATTCAGTTACAAGAAGATTTAACCTATAAGGAACAACCAGTAACAATAATGAACAGACAAGTAAAGAAGTTGCGGTCAAAAGAAATACTTACAGTGAAAATGATATGGAAAAATCACTCTTCTGAGAAAATTACTTGGAAAAGAGAGGAGGATATACGCGTCAGATATTCGCATTTATTTGAACAATGATGTTAGTATTTATCTACAACTATGGTGATGAAATTTGGGGACTGAATTTCTTTAAGGGGGGAAGAATGTAATAACCATAAAATTTAACGAACAATTAAAGAAAATTTGGAATAAAAGAGAGAATTTTAAAAATGGGAATAAGAACTGTAGAAAATATGTGTATTTACTACATGGGTTAAAGAAGTACAAAGAAAATATGAGAATTTACGTTTTGACGCATACTTTTTATTTTTAAATGATAGTCTTTTGCTATAAGAAAATATATTTTTATTTGTTTAGAAATGATTATGATTTACTAAAAGTAAGTAGACTTTTAATTAAAATAAGTATTGTTTTGCTTAAAATAATTATATTGGCATCTAATGAATTTTTTTTGTAATTTTAGAAATATTTTTTCTTTTAATATGTATAAAGATATTTATTTTAAAATTTGTTTTATTACGATTTTTATATAAAAAAATCATGATTTAAGAGTTCAACTAAAATTTTTAGAAATTTTTTGGATATTTTAGGACGAAAAACGGAATTTATATGCATTTATATAAAAGAAAATTATATTGTTCAATTATTAAATAATAATAATTATTATTATTATTAAAAATAAAAAAATAAAAGGGGAAGGGAGAGACAACGGACGGAGGGGCGAATGTCTAAAAAACAAAAAAACGAATGAATAGTAAGTGAATAGTAACTTTTAACTTTCTCTTTAGATCTGAAGTGCCTATTGACTTTCGATCTCAAAACTGAAGGTGTTACTGGGTTTAGGACGAAAAATACTACAGTTTTGACCGATCAATTTTTCAAATCAGTCGTTGAATCGCCATAGATCTAAAGTAGAAAATTTCAAAAAAAGGTAAATTATGAAACTTTTACTTAGAGAACTCCAATTGAAATTCTGACACTTTAGATGGATTCAGGAGTTAGATAAATCTTAGGATATGTATATTTTCGGCCATCTAACAGCCTTTTTGTTCATCGTGAATAATATTTTCTGGTGGATGAATAGTGTTTTCGGCGAGTGAATAGTGTTTCTAGCGGTGAATAGTGACCAAATTCCTAAAATTGCTTTCTTGATTTTTGGACCCTTTGGGTATGTTTTTGAGGTCAATTTGATCAAATAGATATTGGAAAAGTACATTTTAGGGTTGTACAATCTGGAGCCCTTACCCTGTAAGTAGATAATTCTTCTTATGGCTTGTTTTTACTCTTCTTGAACTTTACATTGATAATGAGTATGTTTACAAGTTATTTATACTTTTATAGGTTCCTGAAATGGTTTAGAATATCTGAAACGATTGAAATATGATATCTGGTTCAAGAAGAGTGACTTTTGAAATGAATTTTGAAACACATTGAACATGTGATTTTTACATGTATTTTTCATGATATAGCAAATGAAATATGTTATGCACATGATAATGATTTATACAGTGATATGTTTGCCTCGGATATAGGCATGTATACGTGATTCTCCTGAATGTGAAGTTTTGACAAATGAATATACAGAGACTGAAAGTCTGTATTATATTGAAAAATTTATACTGGATTATATGACATATGTGCATGTGATATTTTATGTGGAGGAATCCTATTGGAAACACTGTCTGTTAACAGCAAGTGATGTTAGCCTTGGTGCACACTTTGATTGCCTCAGCTAGAAAGGGGTGGTGCTAACCTCGTGTGAGGGCCAACACACGAGAGATGATATGTGAAGGAGAGTGAAATACCTCTTATATATGGGCGATATGCCAGTTATATGAGTTATGATTTGTCTTCCCTTGCTGTGTGCTTGGGAAATACCCATATAGAGTCCCTTCGCGTGTCCTCTTGAATGGTAGTAAGGCAAACCTCAGTGGAATGCTGAGTTTAGGCAAATTTTATACCACCAAAGTACAGAATGGGTCAAATTCTGATATGGTGGTTCTGATATAGGATCCTCCAGATGTTTTCACATGAATTATATTGATGCATACCATGATTTTATTAATGTACTTATAGCATTACTTAGGAATATGAATTTGAACAGAGATGATTTTTATATGCGGGTCCCATATAGATGAAATTCTGAATTGTGATTTACAATGTGATAAGTTTAAAAATAAAGAGTACATCCATATGTTGATCTAAAAGGTCATAGGAGGTATTATCTGCACACTGAGTTGTAAAACTCACTACACGTGATTTATATGTTTTACAAATAAAGACTCAGAGTTTGATCCTACAGCATCTTGATCAACTAGGTGTTGTACTTCCGTGCTGAGCCTAAATTGTTTATGGGCTCTCAGTGTTTAATTTGTAATGTAAATGTACTATAGAGTTGCTCTAAATGCCACAGGCAGGATCCTTGCTTCTACTGTGACTCTGATGTTTATGGATTTTGTCTATATATGGTATATGTATGGGAGAATCTATATGTATCTGTTTCCATGATAAATGATTAGAATTATCATGTTTATGGAAAATATATGTTTATGGTATATGTGTTTCACGTGCCCTAAAATTAGGGGCGTGACATAAAAGGTTTCACATGTTCTTTAATATATAAACTTTAAATTTTAGGAGAACTCCCGATTAGATTCATTATTTAATCTTGAGCACACAGCAAATGTGAAAAAATTACAAATCAGATAGTCGGCATTTAACCTAATAACATGAGGCATCTCGCTCTCCTTCACAAAACTGATTCCATATGTTGGCTGTCACACGATACTAACAACACTCCTGCTAACTTAGGTTTCAAGATGCATTAGGGCTAATATCTTCTGTTATTAGCAAATAGTTTTTTTTAAATAAGATTCCTCCACAGAAAGTAATTGCACAAAAAGTGTAACACGTGTTCATTTTCAACCAATAATTTATATATATATCAATGTCACTTGTACGAATGTGTATTCTTCTCAGAGTTGTGTATGCAAACACATATTCAAAAAAATTTAAAATCAATATTCAAACAATACTATACTTGAATCTATACCAACTAGTAATCAATTGTGACAATATAAATCATTCTCAATGTCAAATAATAAAATAAAATCATATACTGGATTAGGTTCACATTCATAGTTTAAGAATAGCATAAGGCAAATCATAATAAACATTATCTACTCACAAAGAAATAATTACAAGTTGGACAACTCAAAAAATGTACGTTTTCAAGTGGAATTTAATAGAATAAACTCAAAATTGAATTTGGAAAGTTTAAAAACTTAAGAAATAACTTCGGATCCACGAAATTTGATATCTAAGACCTCAGTCAACGATGGTTAACGCAATAGGGTCTCAGGTACGTGCACTGCACATGCTGTTGTAAAGATTTCACGTGGATTTCACACGCCAAGAAAGAGAAAATACGTAAGAGCTATGTGGATGTGATATGAACCTAAAATTTGATATCTCAAGATTTTTCCACCTCTTGAATCCATCTACGATGTTAAATTTGTATTTTGAGATTTATAAATAAGAGTTTAGAACTCATCTTTTTAGGAGATTTTCTCCTCTACTTTTAAGCCAATTTTCTAAAAATTAATCGGATAGACTTATAAATTTCATCGTTCTAAATCTATTGGTAGTGGTGGTGTCGAAATCCGAAATATAAAAATGCTATAAATCTATAGAGAGAAAATGAAATTTTGAGGGAGATTTTTAGTTGCTTCATGCCACTTCTATAGCAAATACGCTAGAATTATCCGAGGGACCATTCTATAAAATTTTAATTATAGGGTGATGTCTTTATAATTTTTGTTATTTGTCTTTTGACCCATAAATTTTTAAAAAATTATACTTTGACCCCAAAATTTGAATCCTCATATTTTTCATAATTAGATGATATATAATCAAAATCCTTTAATCGAATAGTATTATTTCCTAATTTTCCCTTTAAGTTATGATTTTCTTTTAATTTAGAGTTTTTATTTATTTATTTAGATTTTTTTAAAATTTAGAGCTATTACACTCTCTCTTTCTAAAAAAACTTGTTCATTGGAGTGTGTACTAGTGAGTTATGTTATACTTCAAAAAACTTTTCAATTGTTGCTCAGTATAAGGCTCCATGACAACAAACTCAGCCACGAAGTATGGATAACAGTAGTGGTAATTAACTTGGAACATGTGATAATAGCAATGGTAAGTTGATAGTAATGGGTTGAAATAAAAATTAGAAATAGTTTCCATACTTTTTGCTGATTTTTGGTCTATTCAATGCCGAACTAACCAATTCATTAATCTTTCAGTTTCAAGGAGTCAACCGGACTAGAGAACTAGCTAATTCACCACTTATTTAGTTGAACAAGCTAATCCAACTTTATTTAAACTACATTGTGAGAGTTAAATCTATTTGGCACGAAAGAAAAATTATTTTATTAATTAATTTAAGTTTGGTAATTTTTATGAGTACTTAAAGAATAAAATTATAAATATACTATATCAATATAAAAGAGTATGTTCTTAAGATTGATAAATTTTTAATAAAGTTCGAAGACATTGTAAAATTAAAAAAAAATTCCACGAGGCCCTATTTCCGGTGCTGTTAGCAAGATAAGAGTAGTGTGTCATTTAGAATTTTTATATTCAAAAAGTTAGTTTATTCCATTAATTAATATATAAGTGTTATGAAATCATCTATTATTGTGGATGCCCATTTAATTTTTCAACTCTCAAAATAATGAATATTATTAAATTTATTATTATTATGAGTGTCCTTTTATTTTTCCAACTCTTAAAGCTATTGAATTTCATTCATTCTCTTTGACTTTTGAGTTATCTACACTTATGATTGTATGCCTATAAATAGAGGTTTCTATGAATCAATGAAATAATAAGGACATTTTCTTCTCTATGTGTTATTTATCTCTAAGTACTTTTACATTCTATTTCCTTCTTGTGTAAAATTTCATTTACAATACGTTATCAGCACGACTTTACTCTTGACTATTCGTTTGATTGCTATCAACTTGTAATCTAGTGTTTGCAAGATTACTTATTCAAATAATTTGATTAAGAGCACAATTTTCAAATCATACAATTAAATCCATTCGCCTTGATAATGCTGATGAATTTTTTTCACAATCTTTCAATGACTATTGTATATCGATTAGCATAAATGTAGAACATCCTGTAACTCATGTTTATACACAAAATGGGTTAGCTGAATCATTCATTAAGCAACTTCAATTAATAGTTAGACCCTTGCTTATGCGAACAAAGCTCTCTGTTTCTATTTGAGAACATACAATTTTTATATGCAGCAGCACTAGTACACATCAAATCAACAAGTTATCATAAATATTTCTTTTTTATAATTGGCTCATGGTCATGAGTTAAATATTTTCCATATAAGAATTTTTGGGTGTGCGGTATATGTTTTAATAGTCCCACCACAACGCATTAAGATGGATCTTCAAAAGAGATTAGGAATATATGTTGGATATGATTCTCTTTCTATTATAAAATATCTTGAACCAATGACAGGAGATGTGTTTATGGCATGTTTTGCTGATTATCATTTTAATGAACCAGTCTTCTCAAGATTAGGGGGAGAAAATAAAAAACAGCTGATCAAAGAAATTACATAGAATGTTTTGAACCTCACACAAAACAATATGAACTTGAAGTTCAAAAGATAATTCACTTATATAGAATATAAAATCAACTGCCAGATGTATTTACTGACTTAAAGAGAGTGACAAAGTCACATATACTAGCTGTAAATATTCATGTACAGATTGATGTCCTCGAAAGACAATTTGTTAGTGAAATCACTAGCAAATCTAAAGCACGTTAGAAGCGTGATAAACCAATCGGTTTAAAAAATAAAAATCTCCATAAAAAGAAAGAAATAATTATTCAATATCAGAAATAGATGCTCTTGAAGAGACTAAAGACATAACAAATAAAGTACTTCCAGAAGAAGTTCAGGTACCTGAAATTGATGAAAATGAAGAGATCTCAATAGATTATGTATCTACGGGAAAACGATTAAATCGAAAAGAAATAGTTGTCGACAACATTTTTGTATAAATAGTAGCGCTTAATATTTTGAATGATAATGATAATTATAAATCTACATTTGTCGATGAGTGTCGACGTAGATGTGATTGGCCAAAATAGAAAGACGCAATTCAAGAAGAATTGAATTCAGTTAAAAATATTGAGGTATTTGAATCTATAGTTCAAACACTTGAAGGTGTAATACCTGTTGGGTACAAATGGGTATTTCTATGTAAAAGAAATGAGAAAAATAAAATTGTGAGGTAATAAGCATGGCTTGTTGCAAAAGGTTTTCACAAAGACCTGTAATTGATTATAATTTCACATATTCTCATGTGGTAGATGCAATTATATTTTGGTATCTCATTAGTCTGGTAGTACATGAAAAACTTGATATGCGTCTTATGGATGTTGTTACAGCCTATTTATATGGCTCACTTGATAGTGACATATATATATATATATATATATATATATATATATATATATATATATATATATATATATATATATATATATATATAAATTCTAGAAGAATTTAAGATGCTTGAAGCATATAATTCAAAATTCTCAGAAAATTTATTCAATTAAATTACAAAGATCTTTATATGAATTAAAACAGTCTGGACGAATGTGGTGTAACCATTTCAGTGAATATTTGTTAAATGGTGATTATAAGAATGACCATATATGTCTATGTGTTTTTATAAAGAAAACAAATTCAGAATTTGTTATTATTATGGTGTATGTTGATAATTTAAATATTATTAGAACTCCAGAAGAGATTATAAAGACAGTAAAGTATTTAAAGGAAGAGTTTGAAATAAAATATCTTGGAAAATAGTTTCCCTATATTACAATTTTATTATTTGATAAATAAAATTTTTATTTATCAATCAACTTATACAGAAAAAGTCCTAAAAGAATTTTATATGGACAAAGAAAATCTATTTAGTATCACAATGGTTGTTCGCTCACTTGATGTGAAATAATATGTTTTCGACCTCAATATGATAATAAAGAAATTCTTGGTCCTAAAGTACCATATCTTAGTGCAATTGGTGCACTGATGTATCTTGCCAATAATACAATGCTTGATATAATTTTTGTTATCATCCTGTTAGCTAGATTTAGCTTTTGTCCAATGCGAAAACATTGGAATAGAATTAAACATGTTTTTTGACATCTTTGAGGTACAATTGATATGGGATTACTATATGCAAATGGATCTAGACCATAACTCATTGATTATGCAAATGCAGGATGTTTATATGATCTACATAAGGCCTGATTTTAAACATGATATTTATTTATATGTGGTCACGTACAACAAATTCATTCAAGTGGTAATTTGACAGATTTATTCACCAAAGTCTTACTTACTTCAGCATTTGAAATACTAGTATATAAAATTGGGATGCATCGACTCAGAGATATTCAATGATACTAAGAACAGGGGGAGAATACAAGAAATGATGTACTCTTTATCTTTCACTAGGGTTTTTTTCCACTGAGTTTTTTTCTAGTAAGGTTTTAACGAGGCATATTCTTTGTAAAATGGGCATCCAAGGGGGAGTGTTATGAAATTATCCATTATTATGGATGTCCATTTGATTTTTTAACTCTCAAAATAATGAATATTATTAAATCCATTATTATTATTGTCACGGCCCCAAATGATGGAACACATGACCGGCACGGCATAAGGGTTTCCCCCTAGCCGCAAGCCTAACACATAGCATGCACAAATATCCAGCACACAATCCAGAGTACATAATAAATATAATTGGCCACATACGCCACATCCAATATAAGAAAATACTGTATATATATATATATATATATATATATATATATATATATATATATATATATATATATATATATATATATATTTCATGAATCCAACATCCTTGATTCAATTTGGCCCATGGCCTCATAGTACAAACATTATTGTAAAACTTAAAACCATTTTTCAAACAACACAAGAAGCGAGGATCCTGCCTGTAAGTTCATAGAGATACACTAGACATAAACTTAAACTATACAACCAATACAACGGAATCTTGCCCAAATTGGGGCTCACCAATGCTATATTTAGCCTCCTATGGAGCTGTAGCTGGATCAGTGTTTCTTTGATTATCTGTGGGGAGAAAACATAAGAGGGGTGAGATTACCACATCTCAGTGAATGGATAAATCATACTATAACAAAAATATAGCAAACTAAGCACGAGTGTTTCGCAATGAATTAAATAATTGAAATCAAGGTATAGAAAACATTAAACATTTAACCGTAATTTATTGAAAGAATGCTAAACAGTTCAAATGAAATCAATAACTGTAAGAAAATCAATTATGCATGGTAAGTAATAAATGAAGATACTTATACAATAACAATGATGAATGAGGTATTTTAGAAATATTTAATCTTTAAGAAAAATGCACTAGTTTATTGGAGGTCTTTCCTAACAGATCTATCATCTTCCCCAAGCACATAGCAATGGGTATGGCAATCACTGTAGGCGTAGACATAAGTCCACCCTAAATTTTGTGTCTTAGGCAGTCATATGCCCATCACAATATCCTAGGCCGAAGCCTTAACATGATCATGGTGCACCAGGGCTAGCACTACCTGCGGCTAGCTAACAGTGATCTAAAAGGGTCTCTCCAATAGAAAACATTTGAAATATGCTATTCAGAGAGTTTAAAGTAAAACATTTCAATAACTTTACGATAAAACTATAATTCTCCATCTAACTCTTTTCATGCATAAAATTCTATTCTAAAATATATCTTATCCATGAATTCCCATGGAGACCTTTAAAATCATAAATTTTCCCTTTTTAAACATAGATCGTCCGTAGACGTTACATAGATACTTATCATGCATCAAATCACTTCATGGCTAACTTAGTTCATTTCTATGACTAAGTTCGCATTTCTATAAATCTAGCTCAAATGGAGAATTAATAGTCTAGATGCTTGCCCTGCATACCTAGGGTTCAACTAGGATTGAAATTTACAATTTTTAACATGGTTGGAACATATTGGTTTTCAAAGCGGTAAAACAATTTAACATACATTCCAACTAGTTAAAATATACGATAGAGTTATAAATCAAATTCCTAAAACATGCGCTATAGTATGAAAAATCCACTCACCTTACTAGGAGTCCAACAACGAGAATTTCACCTCGTGATGGCTCAACAACCTAGAAAACATAGACATAACATGAAAATTAGAAAACTCTAAAAGTCACTATTCACGCCAGAAAACACTATTCACTCACCGGAAAAACTACTCACACCGAAACCTAAAAACCCTATATTCTAGTATAGAAACTAATTCTAAGACTATCTATGGAAAGAAATTCGGTAAAACGAAGTCTAAAACGCGATTAAACGGAGTTTTACCTTTGGAGGTACTAATCACGCGATTTTCCGGCGACCTTCCAGCTACTTTCCGGCGAAATTGATCGGTGGGATTTGTAGCTCTTCTTCCCACGAGTCCAACGGTACCTTACTTGCTCAAATCGGACGTCCGGATGATGAGATATCTTAGAGAGAAGTTTGAGAAAAATTTTAGAGAGAGAGTTAGGGTTCAGATGAAAGAGAAATGAAAAAAAAGGGGGGGTCCGCAAAAAAAAGCTATCAGACGAATCTCGCCGCCGGCGAACTCATTCTCGCCGCGGCGAGCCGCGATTTTCCCCATGGCGAACATATTTTCTCTGCGGCCAGATTCGAAACCAGAAAACTCATGCTCTCGGGAAAATGCAGCATCATTCTCGCCGTGAGGAACTCCATTTCACCTAATTTGACAAAATGTCCAACTTGAAAGTTGTAGCCATTTCTCTTAGATTTCCGTATCCTCTTGAATCATCTAATTTGGAGTTCATATGAAGGAGTTATGCATAAAATAGTGAGCAAAGGTCTAGACCACACTATACTTCTATTTTTGCCTCTTATCACTATTATATTCACGGAATTTGTAAAATTTTCCAACATCAAAGTTGTATATATATATATCTTATCTTTCATTATAAATTGGAATCACTTAATTTAGATTTCATATGAGAGAGTTATGCGTATATGAGTGACGAAAGGTCAGAAGAAAAGGTCGAAAATGCTCTAAAATTTTATATTGTTCTCAACTTTCTTTGTTTCAAATGATTTATACTTAACCTTCAAAGGTTTTATTAGTTGAGGGTTATTACATTCTCCCCTCCTTATAAAAAATTCGGTCCCCGAATTTTACAAAAACTAACAACATGAAAACATAAAACTACTCTTGGAACAGCTGTGGATACTTCTCTCTCATGATGTCCTCTACTTCCCACGTAGCTTCCTCTTTGGAATGATTCTGCCAGATCACCTTCACTGTAGGGATATCCTTAGACCTCAACTTTTTCACTTGTCAATCAACAATGGCCACGGGTTTCTCTTCGTAGGCCAACTTGTCATCCAAAAGGATTTCCTGCGGTTGAATCACATGAGATGGGTCGGGTAGATACTTCCTCAACATCGAGACATGGAAGACTGGATGCACTTCACTCAATCCAGGTGGTAGGGCTAGGCGGTATGCCACTGCTCCTTCCCTATCCATAATTTCAAAGGGTCCAATATACCTCGGGCTTAATTTCCCTTTCTTACCAAACCACTTGATTCCCTTTATAGGTGAAACTCTGAGGAACACGTGATCGCCTAGAGAAAACTCCAACTCCCGACGCCTATGGTCCACATAAGCCTTCTGACAACTTTGTGCAGTTAAAAGCCGTTCCCTTATCAGCTTGACCTTCTCTATGGCATCTTGCACCAAGTCTGGCCCTAGCAGATTGAATTCTCCAACTTCAAACCATCCAACGGGAGATCGGCATCTTCTCCCATAAAGAGCTTCAAAAGGTGCCATCTGAATACTGGCTTGATAACTGTTGTTGTATGCAAACTCAGCTAATGGTAGGTATCCTTCCCAACTGCCACCAAAATCCAATATACATGCTCTAAGCATATCCTCCAGAATCTGAATCGTGCGTTCTGACTGGCCATCTGATTGGGGATGAAAAGCGGTGCTTAGATCCAACCTCGTTCCCAAAGCTTCTTGAAAAGCTTTCCAAAACCTTGCCGTAAACTGTGGACCTAGATCAGATATGATGGATAAAGGAACTCCATGCAATCTGACGATCTCACTCAGATACAGGCTTGCATACTGAGCCACATTAAAGGTAGTCTTCACTGGTAAGAAGTGGGATGACTTGGTCATTCGATCCACTATCACCCATACTGAGTCATAACCCTTAGGGGTCCTTGGTAACCCTGTAACGAAGTCCATAGTAATCCTTTCCCACTTCCACTCCGGTATCTCAATCTGTTGGTGCAAACCGGCAGGCTTCTGGTGTTCAGCTTTCACCTGCTGACAAACCAAGCACTGAGCCACAAAGTTTGCTACATCCTTCTTCATCCCATTCCACCAATACAAGTCCTTGAGGTCACTGTACATCTTATTTGTTCCTGGGTGGATAGTATAGGCTGATTGATGTACCTCCTCCAAAATCTGCTTCCTCAAGCTATCCACATCGGGTAAACACAAGCGCTTCCCACATCTTAACACTCCTTCAGCATCCACGCTGAATTCAGAAGTCTGATTATTCCTAGCTTCATCCTTGAGCTTGGACAGGTTAGCATCCTTGTCCTGATCTGCCTTAATCTGCTCAACCAGTGGAGAGTGTAGCTGCATGTGGGCTAACAACACCCCTGGCTCCTTCACTTCAAAGCGCATTCCCTCACCTTCTAGCCGATGAATATCCCTTACCAACGGCCTCCAGAGTAAGGTGATATGGGCTAGACTCCCCATTGACTTTCTGCTCAAAGCATCTGCTACCACATTGGCCTTGCCTGGATGGTACAAGATAGTGCAGTCATAGTCCTTCACCAACTCCATCCACCTCCTCTGTCTCAAGTTAAGATCCCTTTGTTGAAAGATGTACTTGAGGCTCTTATGGTCCGTGTATATCTCACAGGGTTCACCATAGAGATAGTGCCTCCAAATCTTCAAGGCAAAGACCACTGCCGCCATCTCCAGATCATGTGTAGGATAGTTCTGTTCGTGCTTCCTGAGCTGCCTAGATGCATAGGCTACAACATGCCCATTCTACATTAACACACAACCCAAGCCCACCCTTGAGGCGTCACAGTATACTGAGTATCCTCCAGTGCCCGTTGGGATAGTTAGAACTGGGGTTGTGGTTAGACACTTCTTCAAGGTCTGAAAACTTTCCTCACATGCATTCGACCACTCAAACTTAACTCTCTTCCTGGTTAATCTGGTCAAAGGAGCAGCAATCCTAGAGAAATCCTTGATGAACCTCCGGCAATAACCTGTTAGGCCCAAGAAACTTCGGATCTCCGTCACACTAACTGGGCGAGGCCACTGCTGTACTGCCTCTACCTTCTCGGGGTCTACTTGAATGTCGTCCTTCGTGACTACATGCCCCAGAAACATAACGTTGTCCAACCAGAACTCACACTTAGAGAGCTTGGCATACAACTGCTGATCCCTCAAAATCTGTAGGATGACCCGTAGGTGCTGTTCATGCTCCTCATGGTCTTTAGAATAAACCAAGATGTCATCAATGAACACAATGACAAACTGATCTAAGAATGACTTGAACACCCTGTTCATCAAGTCCATAAAAGCAGCTGGTGCATTAGTTAGTCCCAAAGACATAACCAAAACTCATAATGACCATAACGGGTCCTAAAAGCTGTCTTGGAAATATCCTCCTTCCTAATCTTCAACTGATGATACCCTGACCTCAGATCAATCTTGGAGAAACATTTCGCTCCTTGAAGTTGATCGAACAGATCATCAATCCTGGGCAAAGGGTAATTATTGCGCACCGTTAGTTTATTCAGTTGCCGATAGTTAATGCAAAGTCGCAAAGACCCGTCTTTCTTCTTCACAAAAAGAACTGGAGCACTCCATGGAGAAGTACTCGGCCTGATGAAGCCCTTATCCAACAAATCCTACAACTGACTCTTTAGCTCCTTAAGCTCTGTGGGTGCCATCCTGTAAGGCGGTATAGAAATTGGTCGAGCCTCTGGAATAAGGTCGATACCAAACTCTATCTCCCGTTCAGGAGGTAATTCTGGCAACTCTTCTGGGAAGACATCCAGGAATTCTCTTACCACTTCCATCTTGTCTACATCCGATACCTTCCCATTCACATCTCTAACATATGCCAAGTATCCCTGGCATCCCTTCTTCAACATCTTCTGAGCACCCAAGACTGAAATCAGGTTACTTGGAGCTTTACTTCGATCACACTGGAACCGGAAAGGAACTTCATTTGGAAAGTTGAACTTGATTGCCTTCTCATAGCAATCCAAGGTAGCATAGCATGCTGCCAGCCAATCCATTCCGAGGATTACATCAAAGTCGACCATGTCTAGGATGATCAAATCAGCAGATGTCTCCCTATCACCTACTGACACTTTACATGATTTGCATACATGCTCTACTGGCAAATAATCACCGACCGGGGTGGTTACAAAGAAAGGGGCATCCATCCTAATCGGATCTTTACCCAAACTCTTAACAAAACTAGGGGAAACATAGGAATATGTAGACCCGGGGTCAAACAAAACATATGCTTCATGTAGGCAAACCGAAAGAGTACCTGTCATGACCGCATTTGAAGCTTGTGCATCCTGCCTGGTAAGAGCAAAAATCCTCGGTTCACCTTGGCCTGCTTGGTTTTGACCTCGGCCCATCATCCCTCTACCAGTACCTCTGCTACTTGCTTGGCCCGGTATAGTCCTTATAGGCTGAGCTGCCACTGGGGTTGGTAGCAAAGCCGGTCGAGTTGGCCCTTGGCTTGAGCCATACAACTGAGGACATTCCCTCTTTATGTGTCCAGGTTGGTTGCAATGATAGCAAACAATCATCTCCCTGCGGCACTGATTAAAATGATGGTTGCCACAAATAGGGAATTGTGGCCTATTCTGCTGAATGGCTTTTGGTCCTGGTTGTCCTAGATACCTGGTGTTTCCCTGGTTAAGACCTAGCCTACCACTCGCATCTGGTCTCTGGTTGGGGTTCCCAACATTCTGTGGTGCTGGGCGCTGCTGGCCCTGAAATCGTGGTCCTTGGGAATGAGAACTTTGCCCTCCTTTGGAGCTCCCGTCTCTATCCCTCTTCCTCAGTTTGGCATTCTCGACATCGGCCAAATGCCTAGTCTCCATCATTCTTGCACAGTCCACAGCCTCTGCATAATTAGGAAATTGCTTCATCTGGGGTGCCACTGATTTAAACAATGCTGGTATCAACCCCTGGATAAATTTTTTGATCATGTCCCTTTCATTAGGGACCATATGCGGTGCATACAGCAACAGCTGTGTGAAGCGATAGTCATACTCCGTGACTGTCATACTGGGAGTTTGCTTCAATTCCATAAATTCCTGACACTTGCCATCTCGTATACTCTGAGGCACAAACCTCTCCATGAAAACTTCCTTGAACTCTGGCCATCTCAAAGGTGGCGCTGTAGCTCCCCTTCCGCGCATCATGGTCTTAAACCATACCTGCGCTACACCAGACAACTGGAAGGCTGCCAACTGTACTGAGCGGATCTCTGGACACTTAAGAACCTCGCAGATCTTCTCAGTATCCTCTATAAACTCCTGGGGATCTTCACTAGCCAACAACCCCTTGAAGGTTGGCGGTTTCAGCTTCAGGAACTCAGATAGTTCCACTTCCCTCTCAGCAAGTCTCACATGCCGCTCCACGGACCTAACTGGTTCTGGAACGGAGGTAGCAGTTTCGGGCTGTTGTGGATCCCTTCTATCTTGCCCATCCCTTCTCTCGGCTAGATTCTCTATTGCCCGCTGCATACCCTACATGGTTACCAGCATCTGGGCTATCACATCATCCCGGGGGTGAGAAGACATTTCCCCCGTCCTGGGAGTCTCAGCTTGCTCACTGCTCAACTCAGCTTGTTCGGCTACTTCAGCAGCTCTTACACCCCTGCCACTGCCTCTTGCACTGGCTCTAAGTCGGCCTCTGCCACGACCTCTACCTCGGCCTCTGCCACGACCTCTACCTCGGCCTCTAGGCACGGGTACTGCGGACTGAGCAGACTCTTCAGCCATCTGCTCTTGAGCCGCGGGTTGCCTAACCTTTGATCTCGTTCTTGGTGGCATCTCGCTGCAAAATAGAGATAGCCCAACCATCACTTAACCATGCCAACATAGCATACTATAAACTGACTTACTTAAACAAAAAGACAACATCCTATCGAACCCCTTTAGCAGCACCGTGAGTATAAGCATGTCCGGATTCATACCCATACTCAAAGTCCTACCTAAAGGTCCGTTACTCCATGAACACAGGGAAACCTAATCCTCTGATACCACTCTGTCACGGCCCCAAATGATGGAACACATGACCAGCACGGCATAAGGGTTTCCCCCTAGCCGCAAGCCTAACACATAGCATGCACAAACATCCAGCACACAATTCAGAGTACATAATAAATATAACTGGCCACATACGCCACATCCAATATAAGAAAATACTGTATATATATATATATATATATATTTCATGAATCCAACATTCTTGATTCAACTTGGCCCATGGCCTCATAGTACAAACATTATTGTAAAACTTAAAACCATTTTTCAAACAACACAAGAAACGAGGATCCTGCCTGTAAGTTCATAGAGATACACTAGACATAAACTTAAACTATACAACCAATACAACGGAATCTTGCCCAAATTGGGGCTCACCAATGCTATATTTAGCCTCCTATGGAGCTGTAGCTGGATCAGTGTTTCTTTGATTATCTGTGGGGAGAAAACAGAAGAGGGGTGAGATTACCACATCTCAGTGAATGGATAAATCATACTATAACAGAAACATGGCAAACTAAGCACGAGTGTTTCGCAATGAATTAAATAATTGAAATCAAGGTATAGAAAACATTAAACATTTAACCGTAATTTATTGAAAGAATGCTAAACAGTTCAAATGATAAAACAGGATTAAATCAATAACTGTAAGCAAATCAATTATGCATGGTAAGTAATAAATGAAGATACTTATACAATAACAATGATGAATGAGGTATTTTAGAAATATTTAATCTTTAAGAAAAATGCATTAGTTTATTGGAGGTCTTTCCTAACAGATCTATCATCTTCCCCAAGCACATAGCAATGGGTATGGCAATCACTGTAAGCGTAGACATAAGTCCACCCTAAATTTTGTGTCTTAGGCAGTCATATGCCCGTCACAATATCCTAAGCCGAAACCTTAACATGATCATAGTGCACCAGGGCTAGCACTACCTACGACTAACTAACAGTGATCTAAAAGGGTCCCTTCAATAGAAAACATTTGAAATATGCTATTCAAAGAGTTTAAAGTAAAACATTTCAATAACTTTACGATAAAGCTATAATTCTCCATCTAGCTCTTTTCATGCATAAAATTCTATTCTAAAATATATCTTATCCATGAATTCCCATGGAGACCTTTAAAATCATAAACTTTCCCTTTTTAAACATAGATCGTCCGTAGACGTTACATAGATACTTATCATGCATCAAATCACTTCATGGCTAACTTAGTTCATTTCTATGACTAAGTTCGCATTTCTATAAATCTAGCTCAAATGGAGAATTAATAGTCTAGATGCTTGCCCTGCATACCTAGGGTTTAACTAGGATTGAAATTTACAATTTCTAACATGGTTGGAACATATTGGTTTTCAAAGCGGTAAAACAATTTAACATACATTCCAACTAGTTAAAATCATACGAGAGAGTTATAAATCAAATTCCTAAAACATGCGCTATAGTATGAAAAACCCACTCACCTTACTAGGAATCTAACAACGAGAATTTCACCTCGTGATGGGTCAACAACCTAGAAAACATAGACATAACATGAAAATTAAAATACTCTAAAAGTCACTATTCACGCCGAAAAATACTATTCACTCGCCGGAAATACTATTCACACCGAAACCTAAAAACCCTATATTCTAGTATAGAAACTAATTCTAAGACTATCTATGGAAAGAAATTCGGTAAAACGAAGCCTAAAATGCGATTAAACGGAGCTTTACCTTTGGAGGTACTATTCACGCGATTTTTCGGCGACTTTCCGTCGAAATTGATCGGTGGGATTTGTAGCTCTTCTTCCCACGAGTCCAACGGTACCTTACTTGCTCAAATTGGATGTCCGAATGATGAGATATCTTAGAGAGACGTTTGAGAAAAATTTTAGAGAGAGAGAGTTAGGGTTCAGATGAAAGAGAAATGAAGAAAAAGGGGGGGGTCCGGAAAAAAAAGCTATCAGACGAATCTCGCCGCCGGCGAACTCATTCTCACCGCGATTTTCGCCGCGGCCAGAATCGAAACCAGAAAACTCATGCTCTCGGGAAAATGCCGCATCATTCTCGCCACGGCGAACATATTTTCACTACGGCGAACTCCGTTTCACCGAATTTGACAAACTGTCCAACATGAAAGTTGTATCCCTTTCTCTTAGCTTCCGTAGCCACTTGAATCACCTAATTTGGAGTTCAGATGAAGGAGTTATGCATAAAATAGTGAGCAAAGGTCCAGACCACACTATGCTTCGGTTTTTGCCTCTTATCACTATCATATTAATGGAATTTATAAAATTTCCCAACATCAAAGTTGTAGATATATTTCTTATCTTTCATTAGAAATTGGAATCACTTAATTTAGATTTCATATGAGAGAATTATGCTTATATGAGTGACGAAAGGTCAGAAAAAAAGGGTCGAAAATGTTCTAAAATTTTATATTGTTCTCAACTTTCTTTATTTCAAATGATTTATACTTAACCTTCAAAGGTTTTATTAGTTGAGGGTTATTACAATTATGAGTGTCCTTTTATTTTTCTAACTCTTAAAGCTATTGAATCTCATTCATTCTCTTTGACTTTTGAGTTATCTACATTTATGTTTGTATGCCTATAAATAGAGACTTCTATAAATTAATAGAATAATAAGGATATTTTCTTCTCTATGTGTTATTTATCTCTAAGTACCTTTACATTATATTTTCTCATTGTGTAAAATTTCATTTACAACAATAAATAAATTATTATTTGAGTCTCTTAAAAAATGGTATTATTAGTTTGGTCCTTCAAATATTTGTTATCATTTTAGTCTTAACTTATTAAAAATATTACATTTTAATCTTTGACATCCTATTTTGGAAATGCTAACATAATTGTGCACGTGGATTATTTTTTTCTAACCTACAGCATTAGCTGCTAGTGAGAATAGTTAAAACTTAGATGGAAGCAAAAGGTATCATTTTTTAATAAAATTGGATCTAACTTTCTACAAATTGGGATTAATATTGTTCTCACTTTATTAAAAAATAAAGGTGTGTTTTGATTCTAACTCATCAGCGGTTAACGTTTTACATTGGATAAAATTAATCCATACCAATAATTGTATTAATATTTTTTTAACAAATATGATATTTGTAATAGCCGTTAAATTAATTAAATTTAGATTAAAGGAAATTTAGAATTAAAGAGAGAATTTTGAAAATGGAGATAAGAACTGATAAAAATAAGTTTATTATTTACATGGATTAAAGAATTACAAAAGAAATATGAAAATTTACGTTTCGGGACCAAAATGCAATTTCCTAAAAGTTTCGTGGTTAAAATGTAAATAAAAAAAATTTGTAAGGACCTCCCTCTAAAAGTGAAATTTTGCAAAAAGGTCCACTGGGATATTTTAAGGGCCTTAACCACTCAAGAGGCCGATCAATTTCCATAATTTTTCATCTCTCTTCAGAAATTTCCTCTCGAAACCTTCTAACTTCTCTCCATGATTTCTCTGCCTACGGATCTCGTATTTCGACACCACCACCGCCAACGAACTCAGAACGAAGAGTTCTACAAATCCATCTGATTGGTTTCTGGAGAATTGGTCGGAGATTGACCGAAAAATTGAAGGAAAAATCGTCTAAAAGGGTAATCCCCGAAACTCCTATATGTGGGTCTCAAACGCAAAAATTAACATCGTAGATCGATCCAGAAGGTACCGAAACCTTTGGATCTCAAATTTTAGGTCCAAAATCCCTTACATGCGCCCCCACGCATCAAATCTTCCTCAGAGAGTAAAGCCCACGCGCAGCCTTCTCTGGTGGCGCGTGTAGTGCGTGTACCCGAACTCTGTTACGTTGAGTTGCGTTGATCGAGCTGCCGGATGCCAAATTTCACAAATCCGGAGTCGTTTTTAAGGTTTTTGGACCTTTCGGACTCGATTTTGGGGTTTATTTTACAGAATTCAGACTAGAAATGAGGATTTTAAGAGTGTCCAACTTTGTACTTCAAATTTGTGAGTAGATAATTCTTTCTATGGCGTGTTTTTTCTGAAATGGTTTTGGAATATTTGAAATGGTTGAGAAATGATATCTAGTTCAATAAGAGTATGATTTTTGAAATAGATTTCAAAATGTTTTGAATACGTGATTTCTGAATACATTTCTCATTATATGACAGAGGAAATATGTTATGTATGTAATATTGATTTATACAATGATATTTTGTCTCGGATATAGGCTTGTGTATATGATTCCCCTGATTGTGAAGTTTTGACAGAGGAAATATATTGAGATTGAAAATGTTATATTATGATAGAACCTTTATTTTGATAAATATGAAATATATGAGAGTATGATTTTGTGGAGGAGTCCTATTGAAAACACTGTCTGCTAACAGCAGGTTATGTTAACCCTGGTGCACCTTGATTGCCTCAGCTAGCAGGAGAGGTGGTGCTAGCTTCGTGTGAGGGCCAACACACGAAAGATTATATGTGAAGGAGAGCGGAATGCCTCCTATATATGGGCGAGATGCCAGTTATATGATAGCGAGATCCTAGTTATATGAGATGTTATTTGCCTTCCCTTGTTGTGTGCTTGGGAAAGACCCATACAGAGTCCCTTCGTGTGTCCTCTTGAATGGTAGTAGGACAAACCTCAGCGGGATGCTGAGTTTAAGCAAATCCTATACCACCAAAGTACGGAAGGGGTCAAACTCTAGTATGGTGGTTCTGATATGGGATCCTCCGGATAAGTTATATGAGAAATATTTGATACATAACATTATTTGATAAATTATTTTACAGTTTTGTATATGATTTTGAATATGAATATGAATATGAATTGTTAACGGAGATGTTTTGAAATGCGGGTCCCATATGAATGTACTTCTGAATGTAACTTTTTTTTATGAGAAACTTTAAAATGAAAAGTATATCCATATGTTGACCTTAGAGGTTATAGGAGGTATTATCTGCTCACTGAGTTGTAAAACTCACTACACGATGTGGATCTATTTTTCAGATAAAAACACAGAGTTTGGTCCAGTAGCCACGTGATCGACTAGGGGTCGTACTTCGGTGGTGAGCCTAAATTGTTTCTAGACTCTCAATGTTTTATATTGTAATATATTGTACTCTAGAGTTGTTCTGAACGTCACAGACAGGATCTTTGTTTCCACTGTAAACTTGATATATATATATATATATATATATATATATATATATATATATATATATATATATATATATAGACTTGACATGTATAACTATTAGTATTGTTAACTTGAAAACGTGTGATATTATTCATATATATGGTATTATGAAACGATTTACAATTGCATGATAATAAAGTTTAACGGATAATAGAGGTATTCGCGTTCCTAAAATAGAGGCGTGACAATATTAAAAATTAAAATAATGACAAACATCTTTGAATGACCAAATTAATTACAGCATTTTCTTTTAAGGAACAAAATG
Organism: Gleditsia sinensis; assembly: GCA_037074535.1. NCBI lineage: Eukaryota > Viridiplantae > Streptophyta > Magnoliopsida > Fabales > Fabaceae > Gleditsia > Gleditsia sinensis. Next base: position 67,275,010 of record CM073463.1, on the reverse strand, counting down.
GTGGTTTATTCTTAACATATAGCTGTATTAATCAAGTGAAAGCAAATTTTTTTTTTCCAAATTGTTCAAGTCGGAAAATTCAAAATTCAATACAATGAGAAATATCTTGAAAAGTAAGTGTGCTTACTTATATTGGATTTCAAACAAGCTATTTTGGATTTCAACTAAGATTTTAATCCTCCGAGGCATGTGCACTCTTATAACAGGATGCTTAGTCCGTAGATTAAAAAAATGATTCTCGAGAATAAAATATCAGAATATATTGTCTTATACTTTTAAGTTTTATTCTCGTAGAAAAAGTGAGAATGTAAGATCTGTTAAATTTACAAAATTTTTATTTTTTGAAAAAAAATTATTTTTATTTTTCACATTTATAAAAATACGTTTAAATTTTATTTTATTTTTATTATTTTTTAATTATATAATTATATTTTTATTTTATTTTTAATTTTATAATTTTTTTAATTATATGAACAATAAAATATTGTTTATACAGTTTAAAATAATTATAAAAATATTACTATTATAGTATATAGTACTAAAATTATAAAAAAAATTTAGTGTTTTAAAATTTTTTAAAATAATAAACAGTAAATAAACGTATTTTTATGGCCTTTTTAATTTTTAATAAAAAAAACAAGAAAAATAATAAAATGGTATTTCTTAAAAACTATTTTTTAAATTACACTTTTACAAAATAATTTTTAAAAATAATTTATAAAAACAACATGACAAACATATTTTTTTATTTTCGTAGAACAAAAAAAAATTATTTTGAAAATAGTTTTCAAACAAACCCCAAACATTCCCCTAAATTTCTGAGTGGAAATATTTTTTATGAAATTAAAATATATTTTTCTCCTCTTATCTTAAAAATTTCATATCTAACTTTAAATATTAAAGTCAAAACTTTAAAATTCTATATTTCAAATTTTAAAATTCAAACCTACAAATTTTTCAAATTCTAAATTTCAAACCTTAACTCAAAATTCTAAACTCTAAATAAAAAATATCTAAAATCTAAATTTTAAATTTTAAAATTTAAAATATCAAATTTCAAAATCATAAACACTAAATTTTAACTTTAAAACTTTAAACATTAAATTATTAATTCTAACTCCTAACTTTTAAATCATAAATCTAATATGTATTTTATCTTTTTTTTATTATTTGATTTAATTACACATGTATTTTTTTTTTTTATATGTTCAAAATTGGTATGAATAATTTTAAAAATTTGTCAAACATTTTCATGATTATTAATATGAATCAAACGAAAGAGTACTAAATTCTCAAGAATATAATAAAATATTCTCATGCAAATTATATCAAACTTGTATAATATAAAGCTACCAACTCAATAATTTATTAATATAGTTTAGCATTAGCAACCAACCTATGATTTGTGACAAATTTGTGGTTTTCTTTGGTGTAACTCGAGACACATGTTATTCTAACTGACAAATGAGGAAGCCAAGAACCTAGTATTCCTTAAATAGACAATATTGTTCAAAGTTTGTGGGAAAGCAAAATTCAGTTTCTTGATGTTTGACCGTCTTACTTCTATTTTGAGGTTTGTAAAACACTCCATGAAAATTGGTAGGAGCAATTCTAGGGTGAACTCGATTCTTTAGAATGCATCTCAAGAATTTTATCATTTAAACCTCAACCGTTGAGATTTTAAGAATCAGAATCACATCGTATATCAGACGGTGACTATTAAAATCTTTCGAGACCTTGAACACTCCGTAAAATTACCCTGTAAGTATAAAAACCCAGGACCCTTTGCATTCACATAACCATCTCTTAATGTCGCAATTTTACAGAAAATTATTTTAAAAATAACCACACACACACAAAAAAAAAAAAATGGCTCGTTCGGATTGTTGTCTCTTCTTGATAGCTTCGTGCTTAATGCTCCTCCTCCCTCCAGCTCTTGCCAAGAGGGAAAAGATTGCACCCATTACCTCACTTCCTGCAAATGCGTGCCCACCACCACAATCCCAAAAGGACGCCGCTTCAAAAACCACAATTTCCGTATCTCTTTCTATGATCCTCCGATCCCGGAAGGGAAAATCCTTCACCAAGCATATCTGCGAGTACGCCGCCGATCCTTCCACGTGTTCTAAGGTTATCAAAGGCAGCGATGAGTTCTTGTCGTCGTTGAAACCCGGCGTCTCGGCGATGCTCTCGGTGGAGTTATCGGCCGCCATTGCTGCGAAGGCCGGGGCTTATATGCAGAACAAGCTCAACGATAATCGAATCAAGCCGGCAGCGGTCCCCTTTGTGCAAAGCTGCATTACACATTACCAAAACGCCATTACTGATTTCAACACTGCGTATGCGAATTTCCAAGTTGATCCTGTCATGGCGATTAAGGGCCTCAAGGAAGTTGGGATTAAGCTTGGGCTGTGTGACGAGTGTTTGAAAAAGGGAGGTGAAGATGCTAATCTTCCTCGCATCCATGGAACCAACAACCTGTTGAGGAGTTTGATTCAAGCTGTTTCCAAGGAGGTTTTGCTTCAACCTCCAACTCCGAGCCCGCCTCCGGTTCCCATTCCAACTCCGACTCCGATTCGGAATCCGGTTCCAATTCCCGGCCCGAACCCGGTTTCGACTCTGAGCCCACCTCCGGTTCCCATTCCAACTGCGACTCCGAATCCGATTCGGAATCCGGTTTCGATTCCGACCCCAATTCCGGTATCGCACCGAGTACAAGGCAAAATCGATGTGATCATGGGCTGAGTTGGACATTGCGATTATGATTTTGCATGAAATCCAAAGCTTGTCTCGTGAGCAGGACTCCTGAACATCAAGCCGAACTAAGCCTATTTTAATAAAGTTTTTTTTTTTTGGTACAATTTTTAATATAGTTTTTGAGAGATGGGGAAGGTGTGACTTTATTTTACTATCTTGACCGTGTTATGATGACAATGTGATTCTCATATGTGGTAGAAACATTTTTCAACAGCATTCACTTTTGTTTTTAAATTTTAATTGTAAAAAATTTACAAAATTATTTATGAAATTTATATTTTATATATTTTTTCCTTTGAAAATCATAAATATTCTAATAATTATCAAAAAATTAAATTAATAATCATGAAAATTCAAAACAATATAAATTAATGTAATTTTTTTAATATTTAAAAAATAAAATTGATAATTAAACCGATAAAATAAGTGATTCACAATTTATTAATTCAATTATAGTTGAATTACATTCAAACTAGCTAGTAGTAATATATAAAATATATGTTTAATTGTTTATATTATAAAATGAGATATATATATATATATATATATATATATATATATATATATATATATATATATATATATATATATATATATATATATATATATATATATATATATAATCAATTAAATAGCTCATTCAAGATAAAAACAATCAAATAATATATAGTGATCCAAGAACATGTAACTTTCTCTTATGTCTAATTAATTAGGCAAAAGAATTTAGAGGTTACCGGAATAGATTATGGTTGGTTTGGTTAAACACATTGTTTACTTGAATAAAAATTAGGGGTAGTGACCATGATTTTGTCAATATTTAAATCTTGTCTTAAAACCCATTTTTTGTTCTTTTGTTATTACAAATGTTTCGATTTGATTTTTTGATTCAAAACAGATCAATTTTGTCATTTTAATTTTAAAAAAGTTACAATTAAATCTTTTATTCTAAGTTGTGTTATTTTTGCAACAAAAAATAATAACATGACGTTGAACTATCATTATGATCAATTTTTTATTTTCTATTTGACTATTTAGATTATGCTCAAGTAACTCAAATTATATACATTTAGTTGGAAAAAATGATTTAGAGAAATACCTAATTTCTTTGTTGCAGTGTCATTTATAGATAATTTGCTATAAAAAAAAATTCATATTAATGGTTTAACGTTAATGCCAGCATTTAAAAAAAATTAATTTTCTTGAAGATATTTGATTTTTTCAAAATTTAAAATTTGGCTAAAATATTTTTTTACCTATTTAATTTAATTTAATTAATAATTCAATTAAATTTTTTTATTTTAAAATATATCAATTTAATCTTTTCTGATATATTACAATCAAGTTTCTCTGTAAAAAAAATCCGTCTATGTATATAATTTTAAAAAAAATATGATGGTTAAAAATATTATATAAATTGCATAAGTGTTGCCAATAATAAACTTCATAAAAGACTCTTTATATGAGATTTTTAATGATTATATTATCAAAAGTCACTTATGAATTTTTGTATGAAGAGACTTAATTGTTTAATTGATAAATTTTTAAATAGGGAAATCGAATTGAATTATTTATTATATATATATATATATATATATATATATATATATATATATATATATATATATATATATATATTTATGCCTTAAAATTTTTATGTAAGATAAAGTCTATAATTTGCCCGATGATTAGGTCTAAAACATCAGCGTAAACTTAGCCTATTTAATTAATCTAGTTTTTGAGAGATGGGAAACATAATTTTGTTTTACTATATTGAATATTGTTTCGTGATGACAATGTGATTCGTTTGCCAAAAAATGAAATTTGCTTGAAGATAAATCATTGTTTGAATGGGGCTAATCAAAAAATTAATAAATAACGATTTTAATATTTTAATTAACTAATAAAAAATTACACGTAAAAATTAAATAATTTTATGAATTAATTTGTATATTAAAAAAAAAAAATTAAAATTAAATAAATTTATAAATAAAAAAAATTAAATTATAAATTTACTCTTGTTGTAAATAAAATTTACACAAGGAGAAAATATAATGTAAAGGCAATTAGAGAGGAATAATACATAGAGAAAAAGATGTCCTTCATTCTCATTCCATTGATTCATAGAAGCCTCTATTTATAGGCATACAATCATAAAGGAAGATAACCCAAAAGCCAAGGAGTATAAATAATATTCAATGGCTTTAGGAGTTGGGAAAATAAAAGAACACTCATAATAATAATGGTTTTAATAATATTCATATTTTAGGAGTTGAGAAATCAAATGGACATCCACCATAATAGATAATTTCATAACACTCCCCCTTGGATGTCCATTTTACAAGGAATATGCCTCATTAAAACCTTACTAGAGAAAAACCCAGTGGGAAAAAACCCTAGTGAAGGAAAAAGAGTACATCATTCCTTGTATACTCCCCCTGTTCTTAATATCATTGAATATCTCTGAGTTGATGCATCGCACTTTTATATACTAGTCTTTCAAATGCTGAAGTAGGTAAGGCTTTGATGAATAAATCTGTCAAATTACCACTCGAATGAATTTTTTGTACGTCACCACATATAAATAAATATCATGTTTCAGATCGGGCCTTATGTGGATCAGATAAACATCTAGCATCTGCATAACCAATGAGTTATGGTCTAAATCCATTTGCATATAGCAATTCCATATCAATAGTACCTCAGAAATATCGAAAGACATATTTAATTCTATTCCAATGTCTTCGCATTGGACAAGAGCTAAATCTAGCTAACAGGCTGATAGCAAAAACTATATCAGGCAATGTATTATTGGCAAGATATATCAGTGCACCAATTGTACTAAAATATGGTACTTCAGGACCAAGAACTTCTTTATTATCATATTGAGATCGAAAAACATCATGTTTCACATTAAGTGAGCGAACAACCATTGATGTACTTAATGGATTTTCTTTGTTCATATAAAATTCTTTCAAGACTTTTTCTGTATAAGTTGATTGATAAATAAAAATTTTATTTCTCAAATACTCAAATTATAAGTCAAAAAAAAATTTTGTTTTACCAACATCTTTCATTTCAAACTCCTTTTTCAAACAATCTACCGTCTTTATAATCTCTTCAGGAGTTCCAATAATATTTAAATCATCAACATACACAATAATAATAGCAAATTCTGAATTTGCTTTCTTTATAAAAACACATGGACATATATGGTCATTCTTATAACCATCATTTAACAAATATTCACTGAGACGATTATACCACATTCGTCCAGACTATTTTAATCCATATAAAGATCTTTGTAATTTAATTGAATAAACTTCCCGGGATTTTTGAATTATATGCTTCAGGCATCTTAAATTCTTCTGAAATTTTCATATATATGTCACTATCAAGTAAGCCATATAAATAAGCTATAACAATATCCATAAGACGCATATCAAGTTTTTATATACTGCCAGATTAATGAGATAATGAAATATAATTGCATCTACCACAAGAGAATATGTGAAATTATAATCAATTTCCAAGTCTTTGTGAAAACCTTTTTGCAACAAGCCGTGCTTTGTACCTCACAATTTTATTTTTCTCATACAAATATTCATTTGTACCCAACAGGTATTACACCTTCAGGTGTTTGAACTATAGATTCAAATATCTCACAATTTTTAAGTGAATTCAATTCTACTAGAATTGTGTCTTTCCATTTTGACTAATCACATCTACGTCGACACTCGTCGACAGATATAAATTTATAATCATCATTACCATTCAAAATATTAAGCGATATTGTATACACAAAAATGTTGTCGACAACTGTTTCTTTCCGATTCAATCGTTTCCACGTATATACATAATTTATTGAGATCTCTTCATTTTCATCAACTTCATCAATTTCAACAATTTCAGTCATCAATTTCAACAATTTCAGTCATCAACTTCATCAATTTCAGGTACCTGAACTTCTTCTGGAAGTACTTTATTTGTTATATCTCTAGTCTCTTCAAGAGCATCCATTTCTTTAATGGACTGATATTGAATAATTATTTCTTTCCTTTTACGGGAATTTTTATCTTTTATACCAATTGGTCTATCACGCTTCTGACGTGCTTTAGACTCGCTAGTGATTTCACTAACGGATTGTCCTTCAGGGTCATCAATCCATACATGAGTATTTACAGCTGGTATATGTGACTCTGTCATTCTCTTTAGGTCAGTAAATACATCTGGCAGTTGATTTTCTATTCTATGTAAGTTAATTATCTTTTGAACTTCAAGTTCATATTGTTTTGTGTGAGGTTCAAAGCATTTCATGTAATTTCTTTGACCAGCTGTTTTTCATTTTCTCCCCCTAATGTTGGGAAGACTAAATCATCAAAATGACAATTGGCAAAACATGCCGTAAATACATCTCCTGTCATTGGCTCAAGATATCTTATAATAAAAGGAGAATCATAAACAACATATATTCCTAATATTCTTTGAAGACCCATCTTAATACATTGCGGTGGAGCTATTAAAACATATACCGCACACCCAAAAAATCTAATATGAGAAATATTTAACTTATGATTATGAGCCAATTATAAAGGAAAATATTTATGATAACTTGTTAGTCTGATGTGTACTAGTGCTGCTGCATATAAAATTGCATGTCTCCAAATAGAAACAGTGAACTTTGTTCGCATAAGCTAGGGTCTAGCCATTAATTAAAATTGCTTAATAAATAATTTAGCTAACCCATTTTGTGTATGAACATGAGTTACATGATGTTCTACATTTATGCCAATTGACATACAATAGTCATTGAATGCTTGTGAAGAAAATTCACCAGCATTATCAAGGCGAATGGATTTAACTGTATAATTTGTAAATTGTGCTCTTAACGGAATTATTTGAGTAAGTAATCTTGCAAACACTAGATTACAAATTGATAGCAAGCATACATGAGACCATCTACTGGATGCGTCTATTAATACATATCTAAATGGCCACATTTAGGATAAATAGGTCCACATATATCACCATATATACTTTTCAAAAATGTTGGAGATTCAGTTCCAACTTTAGCTAGTAATAGCTAAATAACCAATTAGCCTTGAGAACAAACAACATATGGCAATTTCTTAGATTGAAAAATCTTCAGGTTTTTCAATAGGTGCCCATGTGAATTTTCAATCATTATTGATCTAGGATATCACAACTGATCATGTCAAATAGTGAATCTTTTTGAATCAATAAACTTTTGGTTTATTGTAGCATATTCGCAAATACTTCTTTTATGTATACGAAGCTTAACACAAATAATTTGTAAATTGTGAACAGTACATTAAAAGAATCATTTTTCAAGTAACTAGGCACATTATAAAATGGGTGGTATAAGATAGCACTATATTGATGCAAGTGATAAATAACCATAACATAAAATTTAGCTAATTTAGAAAGAGATAAAGTGAATGTCAATAAGAGTTTCACATTTCACAAATTATTTAGTAAAGTAGGCAATTGACCATCAAATCTCATGAATAAATATAAAGCCAATTAATAGATCACCCAACCTATTTAAAATGCAAATAAGAGCATAGTTAGAAATATCTTCTTAATACTCTAAGGCCAATGTTAACCCTCAGGTTACCAACTTAAAGGATACATCACTTTTACTTTAACATATAATAAATGGACAATATCATAATAAACTAAAAGATGGCAATGACCTCAAAGTTAATAAATATAAATTCTAACATTATAAGGTTTTTAAGGTCTAAACAATGCCTCAAGAAATGCTTTGAAGAATATCAAGAATTTTACATCATTATATGATCATCTTTAAACTCATCAGTCAAAGTTGTTAATTAAACAATTAACATAAATGTTATAAATATATCCAAATCCATGAATAAGGATTCTAACTATCAAGACACATATTTTAATCACAATTTTTAGATGGCCCTGACTCATACAAAATGCACATGTCTCAATTTAGAATTTAAAAAATTTTTTTCAAGGAACAATTAAAAGATCTGCATGTGAAAATATTCATTATTTCTTCCTCGGCCACGTCCACGACCTTAACCATGTCCTCGTCCATTATTAATTATAGTCACATTCACTTCAGGGAATGGAGCAGAACTAGTTGGACGAACTTCATGGTTTTTCATTAACATCTCATTATTTTGTTCAGCCACAAGAAAGCATGAAATCAATTGTGAGTATTTTTCAAATCATTTTTCTCGATACTGCTGCTGCAGGAGCACATTCGAGGCATGAAAAGTAGAGAAAGTTTTCTCTAACATATCCTTATCAAAAATTTCTTCTTCGCATAATTTTAATTGGGAGCTAATACGAAACATTGCAGAATTATACTCACTAACTGTTTTAAAATCTTGTAAACGTAAATGCATCCAGTCATAACAAGCTTTTGAAAAATAACAGTTTTTTTGGTGCTCATACCTTTCTTTTAAATTTTTCCAAAGAACGAGTAGATCTCTCACAGTAAGGTATTCAGATTTAGTCCTTCGTGAACGTGCTGACGAAGAAAGATCATCGCCTTAGCGTGATTTTGCATTGATTCACCATTTCCTTCTTTAATGGTGTCTCCAAGACCCATTGCATCAAGATGAATTTCAGCATTTAGTATCCAAGATAAATAGTTCTTGCCCGAGATATCAAGAGCCACAAACTCAAGTTTTGTAAGATTTGACATGATTTTAAAATCAAATAAAATAAAACCAGTAAAAAAATTTTCAAGCAAGTTATGAAAATCTTACCAACACAATTTCTTCCTTGTGATTTAAAAATTAATAGTCAAGAGCAAATTCGTGCTGATAACGTGTTGTAAATAAAATTTACACAAGGAGAAAATATAATGTAAAGGCAATTAGAGAGGAATAATACATAGAGAAAAAGATGTCCTTCATTCTCATTCCATTGATTCATAGAAGCCTCTATTTATAGGCATACAATCATAAAGGAAGATAACCCAAAAGCCAAGGAGTATAAATAATATTCAATGGCTTTAGGAGTTGGGAAAATAAAAGAACACTCATAATAATAATGGTTTTAATAATATTCATATTTTAGGAGTTGAGAAATCAAATGGACATCCACCATAATAGATAATTTCATAACAACTCTGATATTATTTACCGATTCATCACGCTATTTTGTTATTACTTAATCCTTCCACCCAATAAGAAAGAAAGAGTGTAAAAATTAATGGGATGTTTATTAATTCTTCCACACAACACAAAAGTGATTCACTGTTGGAGACAAATTGCCTGAGCCAACAAAGACCAAAACCATGCTGAAAGTAAACCAGAGACTATCCAAAGATAGATAGAAGTGGAGAAAGAAGAAAAGGATATTTGAACGATGAATGTGAAACCAAGTGAGATCTTCTAAGAAAGAGAACACTAAATTGCAGCTTTGACAGAATACTTTTCTTAATATCCTATTTGTTTCGTTAGAAACTATTTTTAAGGAAAAAAAATTAAACAAAAATTTATTTATTTTTTAAAATTTTCCAAAAGAGAAAATTTTCATCAATCTGAATTTTATTTCAATTTTTTAGAAATATTGTCAAAAATAAGGAATTTTTGTTTTTTGCTTTAGTTTACTTTTTTTTTTTGTACATGGGCTATAACTTTTTTAAATTATATTCTTATAAGATGAAGAATCTATAAGGTCAATAAACATAAGATAAAAGTAGGATTGACAAATTCTATAATTTTAAAAAATTTAAAGCAAAAAGTTAGTATTATGATTAAAAAATAAAAAGACAATACACCTTTTAAATTTTAATATATCAAATATTATATTTTAAAATTCAAAAATACAGTTAATACAATAATTAAATAAAAAGAAAGAAGAGACACATCTCAAAAAAAATTTCTCCTAAAAATTAACTCTTTTTAAATATTTTTTATTCAATCATAAATTCATTGTTATAAATTTAATTTTTTTTTATTTAAATTTTAATTTAAACTATAAATTTAAATAAATAATAAGTGTCTCTTAAAACTCTAACACCTCTTCTTTAATAAGAAGAAAAAACACATTTTTAAAAAACGAAAATGCTCTCTTAAAACAAAAAAAAAATACATAAAAAAAAAAGGTATGACTACTGCCATGGCAGCCCCTCCAAAGCTGCGCTGAGGTTTGGTTTCCTTTAAAGCACTTTTTTTTTTTGGACAGATCTTTAAAACAACTCTCAAAACATATCCTAAACGGCTAAAAAAAATGGTTAAGAGCAAATCAAGAAGTTTTTAATGATTAGAACAGTGGACCGAAAATTAAAGTTGAAGATTAAAGGTTCAAGAATATTTTAGCGTTGAAAGTAGAATGTATATTATGCAACAGTTAAGAGCTTAAAAAGACTATGTGAAGAGAAGAATTTGAAGACTCAAAGACCCACAACTCGCAAGAGAAAATTTTGTTTAGTGAGAATATTACCATCTCTTCTAAACCTTATATGGCATATCTCTTTTGTGTGGGAGAGAGCATTTGAAAGCTTTTACGTACAACTTAAAGTTGTTTAGGTGCTAACCTACCTTTGAGTGACTGTTGTCCTGACAGTGGATAGAAGTGTAGAAATGTAAAAGTTGTAAAAGCTGTACGTATAACATTTTTTTTTTAGCTTGAAAAAAATTATAATGTTTGCGGTGAGCGTTGAAAAACTATTTATTTATTTTTTGTAATCAAACGAAAATAAATTTTAATAGTAAATAAAAGTATGTCCTTTTTTAGTTGAATCAAAATAAATACTTGTGTTTTTCTCTTCTCTCTAAACTCTTTATTTTTGCATATTTATTTTTTGGCATTTTTGTAGTGCGTAAGGTCTAGTTTTGTTTGGTTCTATTTTTTTCATTGTCCTAAGAAAAAGAGCTTATTTGTTTAAACTCCAATTTACTCCACCCTTATCTTTTACTTTAAATTAGGAATTTTATTTTATTGGTGGGTCAATTTGAAATTTAGATTAAGAGTCAGAGAAGTTTTACAGTACAGAGAGAGAAAAAAGAAAAAAAATGTGACAACTATCTCAGCATCTTGATCAGCAAATGATGTCCACCTCCACGACGGTTTAAAATTTTGTTAAATGTATTAATCATATATAAAGTCAAAGAGTAATATTAAATTTTTTTAAATAATAGAAATAAAATTAAATAAAATAATCCTTCAAATTGAATATTGAATTAAATAAGAACAAAAAAAATGTATTTTTGTCCAAAAAAAAATTAATTTGTCCGAGAGCCTGCTTGAGAGAAATAATACAAAATAGAATAAATAGAAGTCCCGTGTGAGAGAAAAAAACTACATATAAATGCTATGGATCACGCACCTTCACTACAACAAAATAATGGCATAATGACAGTTTTTAAGTGGCATAATGATGGTTTTGACCGTTGCTATATCATTTAACGATAGTTTTAAAACTGTTATAGAATTCCAATTATAACGACGATTTAAGCCAACTGTGAGAATAACTGTCGCTATAATTAAATTAATGACGGTTTTAAAAATTATTGTTAAATTGTTTTTAACGACGGTTTTGAACCACCGTTAAAAGTAACAACGGTTTAAAAATCGTCGTTACTTCTATAATTTTTTTTTAATTTTTTTATTAATAAAATTAATTTAAATTTTTATATCAATTTAATTTTTAATTCAAAATATAATATTTGGTGTTATCCATGATATTAATAATTTATTAAATTATTATGTAAAATAAAAATTAATTTATATTTTTAATAATTTATAAATTGATTTAGACACATTTTATTTTATTATATAATAATTAAACGTGTGAATTATTTAATAATTGAAAAAATTATTTTAAAATTTATTAATATATAACTAGATATTAAATATGCATAAATTATTGAATTATAATGAATCTATATATAAAAAAAATATATGTATACAAAAATTAATAGTAACAAAAATAACAAAATTACATATACAAATATAATAAATAAATCAAGTCGTAAAGAAGACCGCAGTACAAAAACTCAAAAATCACAACAAATAATCTCAGCTAGTGTATTATACGAAAAAACTCTAATGAAAAGCGTTTGTAAGATAAATGAGGAGGGTTGGTGAATTTATAGGCAAACGCGTGGTTTAACGACGGTTTATAACCGTCGTTAAACCACAAAAAAACCATCGCTAAATAAGTTTAACGACGGTTAAAAAAGAAACCGTCGTTAATTGTATGTTTAACAACGGTTATAAGACAAACCGTCATTAAATCACACGAATATCGAACAATAGTTCAAATTCCTAACGTTGAGAAGACCACAACGGTTATCATGAAACCGTCATCATTTAACGACGATTTCCTACAAAACCGTCTTTATTTAACGTTAACGACAGTTTCTTATAGAACCGTCGTCATTTAACGACGGTTTCCTGTAAAACTATTGTAATGTCCATCATTTTTTTTCTCCCATTAAGTCGATGCAGATCACCACAGTTTGATCCTAACCGTCGGTATTTAACGATAATTTTATGTAAACCGTCGTTACTTACTTAATTTTAACGACGATTTCTAAATCGTCATTAAATATCCGTCACATTTTTTGTAGTGCTTGCTTAACACCAATTTGGCCAAACTTTTTGCCAATTCATTTGCCCAACAAAAGATATGCCTAGTACCACAGTGTAAGCATAGCCTGGAGAAGCTCACATTTACTTTTTTGAATATTACTCAAGAAGCATATTAACTGTTATATATATATATATATATATATATATATATATATATATATATATATATATATATATATATATATATATATATATATATATATATATATATATATATATATATATTATATTTTTAGTAGTACTAGTAAATTGTTTAGATTCGATTTGTTTATTAAATAAGATAAAAATTATCATAATTTTTAATTTATTTAAAATTTAAATTCAATTTTGAACTTGATTTATTTTAAATTCACAAATTTTACATATTAAAGTTCGGCTTGATTCAACTCAAAACAATTGGTTTTTGCATAAGAATATAGTAAAAGATTAAAGAATTACATATGCCATCCAAATGACATATAACTGGATTGGCTAAAGTATTTACAAAACGAATCACTGATGGCATATATTGTTCCCCAGCACCTCACGCGTTTATGGCATTGGGTTGTCTAATACCAATGTTTTAAGAATTGGTTCGGACCAACCACCTATCCGATTCGATTTCTTCGTTACACTGTTCACACCTCAAAAAAAAAGAAAAAGAGAAAAGATTGTGCTGATGTTTCAGATTTTTTTACTTTATTAAAAGTGGTGCTATTTTGCATAAATAAAATTAATAAAAACGAATATTAAAATGTATCACTTGTTAATTTTAAAGAAAATCTTATATGTGGTATTTTAATTAAAATTTATTAAAAAAAATAAATCAACCTTTTATTATAATTAATTAATTTCTTTTAGAAAAACAATTACTGTTATATATATTTTTAATTTTTAATTTATTATATATAAAAATTATATTATATTAATTTAAATACAAATATTTAATCAATTTAATTAATAATCTAGCAATCTCAATGACTTAACATATTCATCGGATCAATGAGCAATACAATTTCAAAATTCATGTAACACTAATCTTCCACCTGTATTTGGACGTTATGACAGCTGATTACGCACATGAATTCTAGCTGACCTTTAATACCCTTGAGCCATATTAAAAATCACATTCCTTTTTGCAGATTGCGGAATATATAATAATTCCTTGTAACGAAGCCTCAAATATTTAAATACATTTTTTGCCTCTTTATTTTAATGATTGTATTTAAATTTAATATTATTAATCCCACTATTTTTATTAACTACGTAAAAATAAAACTTTCAAATTATTTTTATGTAATTAGTAAAAATAGAGATATAAAGTCTAATAAATTAAAAATTGAGACTAAAATTGTGCAAAAACTAAGAAAGAGATAAAATTATAATTAAGTCTTCATTAAAAAACTGGCAAATATATTGAGCTGCAAAATCATTTGTAATAACTTAGTGCTACTTTGTAATAATAAATCGGAAATATATATTTTCCATTGAAAGAAAAAAGTTATATCCCCTGCATGGCCCAGGATTGGGGATATTTTTTTTATTTATAAAATACAATATGAAATAATGAAAGTCATATTTTTTTTTAAAATTATAGATTACACCCAAAATGCAGAAGAAATGGCAGACATCAGTAACTTAGAAACCAAAGACTACTTTATCAAACGGTTTAAAACCACCAAAAAGGAGCAGAAAGAGGCCACAATATATCAACAACTTGGGTAGAAGTATTTTAACATAGGGACCAAGTTTTTACAGTGCCTAAAACGCAATAAGTCGGGAAATTTAGTATTTTCACAACTGGTTATTTACACAAAGAATAAAGCCAGCAGTGTAGATGCCACCCACATATTGGACTGTTGAAGAAAAAAAAAATTAAAAAGACTATCCTTCGTCTCTCAAACAAATAAAACCACACATATCTATGCTTTCCAAAAAAGCTAGGATTACCACAAAAAGGTCAAATAAGTTTTGCACCGAGAGTTTCAATCAATTCAAATTCCATTTGCTCGGTAAACTCTGATCATGGAGTTTCTTCTTCCATCTCTTAATATCCAAGTAAATCCCACATCATTCATAATGATGCCATGCAAATATCAGAAAGACAAAACCAGAGGTCATTGGCGCCCCTCCTTAGAAGCAGCATAGCTTCTGCTTTCAGTGACATTTGAATTGGCAAGGACCTCTGGCGCAATTTCCCAGCTCTCGGTTCTCCTTCCCCAACTTGAGTGCCTAGCATCAGACCGAATAGTGGGGGCTCGATGATCAGAAACCAAAACTGAGTCAGCGTCAGAAGTATTATGGGGAGGTCCATTGCTCCCTCTACTCCGAATGTCCTCATCAAGTTCTTCAATGTTCCGACGCTGCGATATCTTCAATAAGTCTTCACCAATGTCTAGATCATCTTCAACCTTAGAACGTGGATCTCCACCCAAATCATCTTGTTCGGGTTCCCTGGAACTGACTGGAGGAGGTGGCCTCTGTACCTCTTCTTGGATGAAAGCCCGGAAATTGTTTCTTGAGGGCTTTACTTTCGTGCAAAATACTTCTAGAAAATTATTCAAACAACCACGATTATAAACATTGATCCTGTTGTCAGCTCTGTACCGGAAGTTTTCATAGGTAGTCTGCAAAACAAAGGGTAATAATCTAGGTGATGAAGATATTCTTGTAATACAAAGAATCAATCTCCAGAAAGCAAACCATAGGAGTATAAGCTATATGGATTTAGAACATAGTGCATCCTACCACAAATCTAGCAAAAAGTAAACATCAGCCACTAAACAAATATGCTGGAAAGGTGATGAAAACAGTTCTCTATATGTATGAGGACTATCGTGGGTACAAGTGAAGCAGGCTTAGCATATGCAAAGGATCATCTTCCATCAGTAAGTAGACAGTCTAATGTTTTGCTACCTTCATGAACTTGCAATACTGTAACATGACTAGATATTTTAATGTGGATACGCTACTTAAATCAATTAATGATTTTACCCTTGTTCAACCACCCTGAACTGGTGGAGTACGGCTCATAGAAGGATAACAAATTGAAATATTGGCTTTCCAGCAAATATAGTGACTGGTGGATTTAAGAATATGCTATCATGAGACGTTTAAGAACTTTCCCCCAACAAAGGGCTTAAAAATTATTTCCATGGAGATCAATCCTTCACATAGCAAAAAGCTAGTCTGAAGGTATACTGAACGGCAATATATCAGAAATGTAAGAAGAAATTTGACTTGACCTGATTTGTGCCTATAAGGTACAAATGAAAGCCAGTTAGTCCACCAACAAACCACAGAGAGATGAAACAATATGCCATTAGTATCACAGATGCAGGGGATTCTTTCATTGCCTTCCAAACTGTGCTGTCATAATTATCCATCAGAACCTTAATGTAGAATGCTGAGATGGAAAACACATAGATGCATAGAATAGTTGCTGAAGAAACAAACAGAAAGAAGTATCGGTAGTTTCTCTGCACATATACAAAGCCAAAGAAAGTACAATAAGGCACAAAGCAAAACAGCAACAAGCCAAGAACATCAATGAAAAAGAATACAGGGATCATAGAATCAATCATGTCATGATAGTCAACTATCATACCAATCCAATGCATTGGCCCACCCAAGGGCAGTGGTGATCAAAACGCTCAACACAGTTGTTGCAAATGGAGCAGTGAGAGCAGCGAGGAGGACGATACAGCATACAAGTGTCACAATACTTCACCTTTACAGAAGCGCCATTGACTATTACTTCTTTGGTTCGAGGGATCTGAAAGGTTGGCGTTTGTCGTCCCCCAGCATCAACATTAACTGAAGACTCAAAACGAAACTCTTCCTCTGGTGGATTTGAATTCCTTGGAATAATGCCCGGATCACGTGATGAAGTAAGAAAGAGAAGCACCAGCACCTATAAATATAGACTATGGAATTATGTTGTGTCAAACCCTAGGAGACCAGTAAATGAGGAAATTTCCATGGAGTGTGGATTCAATGAGAGAGAAAAAGCTATCATCAAGACAGCTCGCAACCTCACTTTACTATATTTTTTAAAAAAAGATTATTAAATAGCATCAATAGATGCATGCAGCCACAGTTTAGGAGTTCTCAGCATTAATTCAAAACAGGCATAAAAGATTGGTAGGGAAAAGTATGGCTTGTCGAGGTCTGTTAAAAATTGTAATGCTTCTGGTTGGAAATTGAGGCTTTCGACCATATATTATGGTCTTAAGCATGGCCACCAAATGAAACTATATAAGGGCATCAGTTCTCCCTGCTTCTGGGTGAAGAAATTCCTTGCAGAGTTTTGCATTTGCTATCTAAGCCCTAATTTCATTTTGCCTTTTCTATTTCTATTTTTTATTTGAATACTGGTTTTATTCCTTCCCACTTTTAGAGATACCCTATCTGTATATTTTCAGCGTACATGGCATCACTTCTTTTATGGTGTCTACTGATTATCTCCTTTACGGTATCTAACTGAAGTTTTCTAATCACCAAAAAAGAGTTTGTCCCATTAATTATTAGCTATAAATAAGGAAACACATTAAAACAAAAGATGAAAGATAGACTATATGAGCAAGCAAAGGGGCAGAAAGAAAGACAAAAGACAAAGGAGAGGCTCAATAGAGAGTAAAAAATCAATAGAATCATACACTAATTCAGGATAACACCAAGTACTGGTCATCAATGATGAGCAAAATCTTTGCCAAGTCGCCAATGCATTTGACAACAAGTCATTGTCAACTTACAAGGTTGAAAGATGTGGGAGGAGGGCACTGTAGGGAGATGAGTGGAGAACTAAGAGAGGAATCTTTAGATAAGATAGATCAAAGCAAGTTGTGTAGAACATAAGATAACCTAAAACAAATTTGGACCACAGTTATATAGCAACAGGTTTCAGCTACATATATAGCAAGAATAAACACATCAAATGCTGAACAAACAAAAAGAAGCTTAAAAAAACTTACATAAATAGTAAAGAGAATTGCCACCACCAAAATAGCATATCCCGCATTATATGAAGAAAATTCATGTCGAAGATGCCTTGCTACAAATACACAAAAGATGATAACTGGAACAATAATCAGCAACAAGGTGACAAGCAATGACCTAGCATCAGGCCCAAATATCAACCTCCCTCCAAAAATGAACTTCTGCATAAGATTAGGAAGACAG
Organism: Gleditsia sinensis; assembly: GCA_037074535.1. Classification (NCBI taxonomy): domain Eukaryota; kingdom Viridiplantae; phylum Streptophyta; class Magnoliopsida; order Fabales; family Fabaceae; genus Gleditsia; species Gleditsia sinensis. The sequence goes on along the minus strand of CM073463.1, from coordinate 67,256,488 downwards.
TTAGAAGTAAAATAAGAGCTAACACTTGACAGGAAAATAGCTCAAAACAGTTTATGAAAAGCTACAAAAATGTTAATATTTATCTTCTTATCGTACGCAGTCTTAAGAGGCACACTATACTATTGTCAGGTCATAAAAGGATGTCAAGGACAGGCAAAAAAAATAAAAAACATTTACTGCTGAAAACCTAAATCATAAAATTAAGCAACCTCTTGTCATATGTTTTCGAGAACATGTAAATCTAGGAGATAAAACAACTTCTGTGATTTGTGAGATGGAATTTGAAACCATGCCATGTATAAAGTAATATTAAAAAAGAAGTCATACCATATTTAAGAGAGGGGGAAATTGTTGAGAATATTTGCTCAATATGGGGAAGAGATTAAAAAAAAGTTGAAACTGCAGGTGGCCTAGCATGTTGCCATTTGCAAAAAGAGAGACATGAAAACAGAATGAAAACAGAATGGCAGCATAACATATGAGAAGCCAGGGAATGGCAGTACAGAAGAAAAAGTCCACAAAAATGACGTACTAATAAGCACATTTCTCTAACCCTCCAAGCAGCAGTTGTGACTATCATAAAAGGTCGCATCATTTAACCTCATAAACAACCACAAATTATAGAGACAAGGCTGTGGTTGAGCAAGCAAAAACAAGCCTGCAATTTTTATCTGCCTATGTACCTGGATTATACCACTAAGATACATATGTCCCTTAGCTAAAAAAAAAAAGCCAATTTTTTTTTATAGAAAAAGAAAGTTTATTAAGAAGGAAGGAAAAAATCACGAGAGGAGGATCAAGTATCCTCCTAAGATAAAATACAAGAATTGAAACAAGAACCGAAAAGAGTAAAAGATAAAAACTCAATCATGCAACAAAGCTACCCAATCTCCCTGCATATCTAATAAAGTGACAACAACAGCAACAACTAAATCTTTTTCCATTAGGTGAAGTAGGTTACGTGGATCAAACAACGTCACGGTAACCTATTATAAATGAGATCTATAATTAGATTATTAATTGTTAAATATTTCTTAATAATTTCACCTATTGTTTTTTTTTTGTCTCTTTCTACCTCTAATTATCGGACTGCTCTCCATCTAATCTACTCTTCTCAGTAGTTCTGAGTAGGACTTCTGCAAGTTTTCTCCACACATACCAAATCACCTTAAGCGAGATTTCACCATCTTCTTCACAATAAATGCCACCCCAACTTTCTCGCACTCATTTCTAAACCCTAAACCAAAGAGAGGCCACAAAATTTATTCTATCCCATAAAGCATCTAAACATTAAGAAATGCCCTTGAGGATATGAGCATTCCTTTCCAAGCTAACATTCCAAATCACAACAAAAACCATGCAGTAGCACAAATTGTTTACCAACTTTTCTGCCCAAAACCTTTGAACTGTATAAGGGGGAACTTTTCTAAATCCCACAAACAAATGCATTTCTCACTTAAAGCCCTGAACAATTTATCCTACAAGTAAACAGCCAATCTGCAGTGTAAAAATAAATGGGCACCAGTTTCCATATATTTAAGAGAAACTGAATTAGGCTTATGAATCTGCAACGTGTTGATTCTATTGAATATTGCTGTCCAAATAAAAGATTTCCCCTTTGAAGGAGTTTTAGATTTCCAAATGAGTTTTGCAAGAAGGAAAACATCCATAGTAGGTGTCTGTAAGAAAATGAAAATAGGATTTTAAAAAAAAAGTTCATTTGACAACAAAGTATATCATTATTGACTCTTTAACATAAGAAAAATAGTGATATGAGGTTTTAAAGAACAAGACTACAGTAGAAGGGTGAGATCAAACTTAAAAAGCAGGGTCAAGATAACAGTTTTATTTTCCCACCAATTAATTTCATCACTTGCTGACAGTCCCAATCGGTTACTTTTTTTTTCTGATACAGAAAATGCCAATCCACAGGGGGATGTAAATACACATGATGGGTACCTACCACATTAATTCAACTCAGGTGCTGGTAAGAGTGAGAAAAATGCACCTAAGTGAGCATGGATGGGGGTTAGGGAGAAGGCTTTCTTATCTGGGTACGGGTATCCGGTGTGAATATGGGAATATAAAAGTTATTCAGGTCCAAAAGCAGGTCTGGGTCAGGAAAACAAATTCACCCATAATGGATCCAGGTGAGGGCCTTTCTTATTTGGCTTCAGGTATGGGTAAGGCAACCTGTATCTAATCCGTTTTACATCGCAAAATCTGCATTAGTACTAAATCCCAAATACTAGTTAAGTTAGCAGATGTTCGACAGTAATATCACAAGCCTAAGAAAATTCATATCATATACCCATTTTCAAAAATCATTACACAATTGCTTTTCTTACAAAATGGCTTCATTCAAACTATTTAACAAACAAATACTGGTAGTTGTTGAAGAAACATATTCCTGGACCCTATATCAATTTTGATTTGCTCAACTTGAAGTATAATCAAGAGAGACTGAGTGATAAAAGCCCACTTCAATGGAGTGGGGCAAGACGAGCACATCATTTGAGTTCTTATCCACATAGATTAATAGCGCACTACTTTGTTTACACTTCCTTGAAGCTTAACCTGCCGATCCATACAACAAACACTTCTTATCCACAGAAATCACAAATACAAAACAACAGTGTTTGTGGTTAACAAGTACAGCTGGATGAATGTGTCAAGCTACCAGCAAACAAACTACATGAAGTAAACCTTGCAATTCCAGGCCCAGATAATGAAAGAGAACCCATTGTTATGTGAAAAACAATTATCGTCATTTGCAGGTTGCACAAAAATTAAATAATGAGGAAAAAAAAGATCAAGAGGATAATGAAAGAGGATGTTTAAGATGTACTAATAAAAATGAGGATATACAGCCACTATAATAATTGGTAAAATGTATAGACAAAATTATTGGAAAAAATTGATACAGAGAAGCTTACAAAAAAAGAGAATTGATCAAAAGCAATACAAATTGTCCATAATCAGAGTATGATTAAAAACGCTTCTATTGCTGTCCATCAACTCAAATCAATAAGATGATCATATCACACATACATTAGATGGTAAATGGCTGCTAGTCTCAGAATCAGAGAAAGACATAACACAAACATTAGGAGAGAGATTTTTGTCTGTGCAAACCTGAAACATATAATAGTTAATAATCCTATCAAATACTGTGGTCCAAATGAAATACTAGATCTTATAAGGCACCTTGCTTCTCCAAGGTAATTATTCGACTAGGTCTTTATGACTCATGTCCCGATAGTTAGAGGTAGAGCGAAATTAAAGAAAATAATAGGTGAAACTAATAAAAAAGATTTAACAATTAATAATTTCTCTATTAATCTCATTTATAATAGGTCTATGGCATCACTTAATCCATGTAGTTGACTTTACCTAGTGGTAAAAAGCTTTGTTGTCGTCGTCGTCGTCGTCGTCTTTATGACTCATGTACTATAGTGTCTGGCGGAGATACTTCATATCACCTCTTAGTAACTTAATAAACAACAATTATTGCAGTTAACTTTGTTAATTCTATAAGGTCTTATCTACTATGATGCTGTTTCTTTCCACAGTTATCTTCATAATTGGTGCAACAGTTATTATTATTATTATTGTTATCAGTGCTGCTGCTGCTGCTGCTACAAGTGCCACTACTATTATCCCCAAAAGATAAATAGATGTCTGTTTAACCGTTGATAGTGACCATACAGCCATTATAATGTCTATGGCCAAGTATCTCACAACCTTAATGTTGAGCAAATATTTATAGTCTATTTAGAACCTAGATGTTCCTGCTTTGGGAAAAATTAGATAAAGAGGACCTAGCTTCACTGAATAATAGAGAATCGTATATTGGATATACTAAATTACAACAACATAGTAAGAGGCACAATTATTTTGTTGCCTTAATATCTGTTATTGAACTGATTTTTGAAATTGGGCAACATGAGATGGATGACACTTGAGTAGTTTCAAGTAAAAAGAGAGTGGTCTAGACCTTTTAGTATCTACTAATATATTTCATTCCGTCCTCTGGATCTGTTTTGACATGCATGTTTTTTGAGGTTATTGTTTGTTTAATGGTCCTAGTGAGGTTGGTTTTTAAAAATTTAATTTATGTAGATTTATATCAATAATCACTTGCAACCCTTTACCTAAATTCCCATAATTAGTACCCTTTTTACTATATATTGTACCACTCTGTGTCTTTTGAGTAATGAAACTAAATGGCTAGGCGGGTCATAATTATTAATTGTGTGCTATTTTCGCCTGTTGCAAACAGGTGTTGCAGTACCTTCAATAATGTATGGAAACATTGAACATGCATCAAGTACACAAGATTAGAGACCTTGAATCTAATGAGGAAGCACATCTTTTATGGTGATCGGCAATTGAGTGTGCAAGGTTTTCCAATTAATACAAGTAAAACCATATAGGGCATACTAGAATCAGGTTTCTTTCACATATACTTCTATTTGGATATTAATAAATGCTTTTGGAATGTGATTAATGATCACTAGTCACTACTATCAATGAGGGTACAATGTAAAGTGAGGATAATTGTTTGAGCATAAATGATATTTTCAACAATGACATAGGGAACAAACGTATACATAAATAACAAAGATGATAAAAAATTTAAGTGTAGAGGCTTCTGTATGAATTACCATAGAACTATCAGAATCAGATTATTTTAAGCTGAAGACCTTTCAACCAAATCCTTTATAAGGTTTTCTTGGACAACAATGTAGGCAGGAGAGTCTCTATTGAAGTTTCTTTTCAAATGGAAAAAGTATAACATTAAAAAAAAATCAAAACCCTAGATTTTCAAAATGAGATCTCCAATTTTATAAACCTGCCACATATAGAAAGGCACAAATCCCAGCTGCATCAGTTTAAGACATGAACCCTACGCATTATTTTATAACATAGTCATGCAATTGCAATAACAACTGCATAGTTAGAAAGGAACATCCTTCAGGAATATCATACACAGTAAACACTGCACAGAACTCAGCAAGTGGGTTATCATAATAACACGTGATTTAAATTTTAAACTAAAACCAAGACTAATTAGCATGTCATATAAACATATTCTGACACATGATGACATGCATCTTTTATATGTCTACCTTCCAGCCCCACTAGAATCAAGTGACTTGGACACATATAACTCATGTACCAAACAACAAAATTAGTTCAGACTTCTCAGCACACAAGACCCACAGAGTCAACTTTAAAATAAAGAAAAAATTCAGTACCTTCGTTATTTCAGTACTAAAGACCAGAATATACAATCTACTTACATAACCATGCATGTGTAAATGCAATTTTCCACATGTTTCTCTCAGGAAAAAAATTTCTTCATCAGTTAGTTTCTCAGAACATTTTTTCTTATAGGAAAAGTATTTATGGACGAGAATTAAAACAATACAACAGATGACAAGGAATCCTTCATATCCAATATTCAAAAACTAAATAAACGTTAGCTCAAAGAGTTTTCCAATCCCTTTGCAAATCCATAAGGAACACTTTCAATACTGTAGAAAAAATGACTCATACTAATCTATCTACATGTCACCACTTGCCAAGCATTTAGGTTTGTACTTCCTTTACAATCTCCTTTTGCAGTCAAAGAGACAATAAGAAGAAATGGCATTCCCAAAATGACAAGGAATTGTATCACTGAGTAGTGAGTTTGTAAACAAGAATCCAATATGATAAATTTCACAACTGGCTTTCAATTCTCACACCAAGACAAACAAATCATTAAACACAAACTTGCTTAAAGCTTAAGGGACATCAAGTTTTTTTTTTTTGGTTTTTCTTCCACAGAGAGAGAGGGAAGGTAGCAACCATTTTGTCAAGGACTAACTATCCCAAAAGCTAAAGCTTTATGCGCAGACACCATAACAGTTTTTATCTCCAACATGCCCCTTGTGCAAAAGCCTTATGAACTTGAAGTGTGGATAAGGCACAAGAGCCTTGTGAAGAAATTAATTTAATTAGACAAGTGGGAATGGCTAAGATTGAACCCTTAACCACTCCATGGAAGAGGCTTTAATATCAAGGATTAACTATCCCAAAAGCTTAAGCTAGTAGGTGCAGGCCCAACGATGGTTTTATCTCTAACACATGATACTCATGAATAACACATCAATAGCTCTCATCCAAGCCAAATTCTCCCAAGTTTTGACATATCTTTAAAAGCAATTAGTGTGCACATAGAAGATTCATCATGCTCTAATTAACCCATCAAAACACCCTAAGCCTTATAAAAGTTTTCTTTCATCCTTTGATAGTTCTACCATAAACCTCTTGACATCATACACTGTTATATACCCCAGCATGGACCCCTTGAAGCTGCTTGATTCAATGTTAAGCCAAAATAGTCCAACCAATAATCAAACTTACATCATATCTCGCTCACTCATAAATATATTCTCAAACTTGACAGTTTATCTGTCAAAATATTGATTTCACCAAGAATATAGAAACTCCTCCATTGCATCTTTGTTCCAGACACAGACAACAACAAAAACTAAGCCTTTTATCACTGAGTGGAGTTGGCTACATAGATCAAACAACTTTACAGTGACCTATAAGGATAAAATATATATATATATATATATATATATATATATATATGTATAAGGAAATGACTCATCCTTTTTCAACAAACATGCACAGGAAATGCCATTTCTTCTGGTAGTCCAAACATATCAGTGGAATTTCTTCCAGGACTCACCACAATGCTTATGAGGTCCATCACCTAATTTTCATCATTGCCAGCTAAACACCAAAGGAATATAAAAAAAGGTTCTAAGGTTAAAACATGAAAAGGAGCAACTCAGTGATTGTAATCCTAACTATCTGACATAGATTTTTTTCTCCCTAAATAATTAAAGCTATCATCCATAAAACTGCAAACAGAATCTTTTAAAAAAAACTCAAACTCAAACACAAACTACTCACAGTATTTCTTACCTTGTTCAGTTGTAGTTCTAGCAAAGCTAGAAAAACATCAGATTAGTCAAATTCTATATCGAACTACTTTATTGTCCCAGAGACAAAGCAACTCCCCAAGTTAAGCCTAACACTTTCATTCAATTAACATGTCACTAGAAGAAAGTACTGCTTCGGATATCTTTTCCCAGTCAAAAATGAAAACTACATAGCTGAGTTGAAAACCCACTGCAGCCAAGATCAGTACTTAATCAGAGATACTAAAGAATCCAATGGCCTCATTAATTGCTATATTCAACCAACTACTCTAATGAAAAACTATTAAAGCTCCTTCTGGTAGAGTCTGGCAGAACATAGACCACCAACCGAACCAAACACAAACAACACAACGGATAAACAGAGAGAGAGGGAACTGCTTATTCGAAATACAAAATGCATAATCTCACTTAAGTAGCCCAATACACGCAGTTTATAAATTTGGAATCATCGTCCAAGTTAAAATTTTCTCTCTTTACTTCCACCTATAAGCAACCAAAACTGCTTTGAAACTCAAACCCACCCTTAAGCTTTTAAAATCATAAAAACCACCTAATGAATACGGACCAACAAGCTTTCTCCAACAACAAATCTATAGCATACCCAGATGGCACATCAAGTATTAAAATCTAAAAGTTTAATTTGTGAAGAAGAAGGAGATAAAATAAACATTACATTACTTCCTTTCCAGACTTCGTACACGCGCTTTGCTGCCATGAAGAATCGTGTGCACTCTTTACACTAGGCAGGGAAAGAGTCGAAGACCCGAAACTTGTAAGTGCTCATCTCATGTGCATTCTCGTATTCAGAAAACAGCCCCCAATAGTTCCCCGCTTAATCAGAGTTCAATTGTCCAGGGACTCTTCTCCCCGAAGCGATTGGCTAGCGATTGACGGGCGAAATCCGAGGCTGCACTGTTAAAAAATGATGGGGTTTCTTTGAAATGTGATGGAAAACCTCGAGACGCAGAAAAAGAGAAAGAGAGAGAGAGAAAGCTGTGATCTCAGCGATGGCGGTTTTTGATTTTGAGTTTGGAATTTGCAAGCATGCTTTTTTGCTAAAGAATGTTTTGGGGGAAATCTTGCCTGCGCCGATATATAGCGGAAATGAATACTATTGAAGAACCCTTCCATCTCACGTCACTCTCACCCATCCTCCCCAAGTGAAATCAATCCCTCCTGCAAACTTTCCCTATGGCGAAATTACCAATTTACCACTTGATTCGTTTCGAAATCTTGTTGCCACGTCAGGACACCCATGGGACCAAAACTTAGGTGGCATGATCATAACGGTCCTGATAGAGATAGTGCATTCCCCATCACCAGGTTATGCCAAAATTAAAAATAAAAATAAAAAAAATGATTTTTTTTTTGTTTATTCAAAAGGGCAGAATCCAATACAGCTTCACAGTAGCAGAGCCCAAAAGCATAGGAATTAAAAAGCATCCTGAATGGCCAAAGGAAAAGTGCCAACCTGGATTTCCTGGCCTTGGTTTGACCATGAGAGATACTTTAGCATAACTCTCTTACCAAATATTGTTACTTTTTCCACGTAATAATATTCTATGCAGGTATAACTAGAAGATCTTATTTTCTTTCTCGAAAATAAAGAAATGTAGATCATTAATGAATTTTCTCCTTTTTTTAATTAAAAAATAATAAATTTAAAGTTATACATGATTCTATTGGGTGAGTTTCAAGGCTTTTTCTTTCTCAGTATATATAAAAGATACATAGGCTTTGTATTATAAATTTTTTAATAAAAATATAACGCATAAATACATTTTTTAAAAGAATTAAATATGTAATTTTAAGTTATAAAAAATATTTATATGTCATATTTTTATTATAAAATTTAATAACATATACTTTAAAAATTATACATAAATTTTGTCATTTTTTTTCATCACATTTGACTGGGGATTATAACTTCTACCCCATGAATGATATCTTTGACACTATAAATAATGGATAAGAAAAAAGTTATTCTTTGGACACTATAAATATAATGAAATTTACATGGTTTCTTTAAATACAATGATATTTAAATGTTATTTATTAAAATACAAATTTGTAAAAAAATAAAAGTAAATGACTTTGGTTGGAAATATAAAGATTTTGAGGCTCATGTTTTCAATTTCAAATATTAGTTTTATTTCAATAATAGCTTCCTAACATCATAAAAGATAGGCTAAAGTATAAATTTTGTCCCATAATTTTGAGATGAATTTCAATTTCATCCTAAATATTTTATTTAACTCAATTTCGTCCAATTTTTTTTAATAAGTTATAATATTTTCCTAATAATTAACCACATATAAAAAAATGACACAAAATATAGATTTGTACCCACGTTGCATAAACTAAATATAATGACCACAATAACCTTCTCATAATCTTCTTTCTTCAAATTCCCAGATAAAGAAAAAAAAAAAAGGGTTTTCTGCAACAAAATCTCCGTAGAAATTGAGTTTGCTACTAATGACCCAAATTGAAGTTTTGACAAACTGTTAACCCTTAAAAGCTTTTGGATTATTGACATTTTTCATTCAAAATTTGGTCCATGGGACAAAGCCCAACAACTCCAGAAGCTCATTTTTCTTACAAGCATATAGTTTTCATCCATATCTCTGTTTTCTTTCATTTTTTTTTTGTTGTATTTATAACAATTATAAGATGGTGAGTTATAATATTTAATAAATTAATATTTATAAAGTATATTGCCTCTATATTGTCTAATTATAATATTTATATTTTGTATATTTAAGATTAATTGTTATTTATTTATTTTATCTATTATTGTCTTCTGTTGCTTGCCTAATGTAATTTTAATTTCATGAATGAATAATGAATTTTTACTTGTTAAAAAAAATTAAGATTTTGAGATCTAGTGTCTAAAATTTTAATCCAGGAAAACTGAGAACAAACATGGACCTAACTTTTCCATATCAAAATCAGAAAATTCATGGTCCAATTGAAGCTCAAGTAATTACGCATAGAAGAATTTCACTTCTGAAAAAAAAGTGTAGCTTGCATCACATGAAGAAGAAGCGGATGAAGCTAAAGATGGTGAAAAAAATAGGTAGGTTATAACATCTTTAATTTCATTTTTTTTATTAATAAAGATACACAAATATTTTTATGTCAAACTTTTACACTTAAGATAATAAAAAATTCATATAATGGCAATGATTATGACATATACTAATCATTTATTATTTTTATTTGTAAAATTTTTCTTCTTTTTTAAATATTAATTTTATTTTTTTATTTTCTTAATGCAGGTTTTCATCTTATCTGATTTTCTCTTACTAATCAGGACATAAATGTAATATCTCTAATTTCATTTCATGTATTCAGAGTACATAAGTTCTGTTAGCAAGACTTCCCATATTCTCAAGGCCTATGTGCTTGTTATCTAATGATTCGTAATATTTTGCTAACAAGAAGAAAAAAAATGCAAATTTTCATCATTTTAAGTTCTATATGATTATTTGGCTTAATTGAATACAAAAAGTACCAAATGACAATTAGTGGTAATGGGACAAAATGACACAAAAGGTTAAGTGGTATATTTAAATCAAATAATGAGTAACTCTTCATACTACTATGCTCTAAATCTCATGAGTTGATGAGTTATTTGTACAGTATTAGATTTATACAATTTTACTTAAGGAATTATTTCACTTGGTAAAAGAGGATTAAATGAGGACATCCTTTTTTATCTAAAAATTATTATAGAATTAAATCTTAAATACATTTAACTAATATATATGTCAAAAGAGAGAATTTAGTATCAAATAAAGACTAAAAATACATGTGATTATAGTATTAAAAAAATATTCAAATGTTATGAAATCATCTATTATTGTGGATGCCCATTTGATTTCTCAACTTTCAAAATAATGAATATTATTAAATTTATTATTATTATGAGTGTTCTTTTATTTTTTTCAACTCCTAAAACTATTGAATTGCATTCATTCTCTTTAACTTTTGGGTTATCTACATTTATGATTGTATACCTATAAATAGAGGCTTCTATAAAACAATTGAATAAGAAATATATTTTTCTCTCTATGTGTTATTCCTCTCTAATTGCCTTTACATTATATTTTTTTCTTGTATAAATTTCATTTACAACACGTTATCAGCACGAGTTTACTCTTGGCTATTCGTTTTCAAATCACAAGGAAGAGATCTTATTGTGTCCCCAATGCTATTAGAGTATTTGAAGTTGCTGAAACTACAATTTCAAGGTGATTTAAATATTTTTTTTCCATGTCTACATTTAGAAGAAAAATAGAGTCGGTAATATATATTTGAGTTTGTAGGATAATTTTGTTTGAGAGAAATTTTCATTATTATGCATTTTTGAAAGGTATGTGATTTTGTTCTTATTTAACATTATATTTGCTTATATGAAAAATGAATTTGGTGCTGTAGATTTCTATTATGATTCATATAATTGAGTATGGCTGTTTCATGAAAAGTTTTATTCACAAAAAAAATTAAAAAAGAAAAATAATATTTCACGGGGATATTCATATATGCTAAGATAAATTTTTCTGTGATTAGCCCTTGCAATTAATTTAGCATAATTGTGTTGCCCATGTTGGAATAGTTTTTAGGATATATTATAGTTCCTAAATGTGTAATTAGCCCTGAAACACTTGTAGATACTAATAAATTGTTCATACTTGATGGTGCTACATAACAAAACGAGAATTATTACTTTTGGATCAACTCATGTTAATAAGGATTGTTAATTATGTTTCTATTTAATCCTCTATCTGCATGAATGCCTTGAAAGTTGTTTTAATATAATTATTCTTAAAAATACTAGAGATGAATTTTTATTCGTCATGGTTTATCATGTTTTCATCCGGCCTAAGATAATAAGAAATTTTGTAGAAGTATTATAAAAGGTTCTTGAAGGACCAATAATTCTCTTATGGGTTGGTTTGAATGAGAACTATAACCATTAGAAATTTAATTTTGTGAATTATACATTTATGAGTATTCTGTTTTTAGAATTTATATTCAATTGAAAACTGAACTACAATTTTTTACAATATAGTTGAATAATCTTTTGTAATATGGACTATAAATTAAGCATGACTTTTGGTTGATATCTATCTATATGTTTTATTTAATTGAATTCTCTGTATGTGTATACAATTATACCGTATATGGTTGTAGGTATTCTTGAACTTGGTATGTGGAATATTGTATAGGAGGCCAATTAATTGCCTATTTTACTAAATAATTTGTGAAATGTGAAACTCTTCTTGACATTCACTTTATCTCTTTTTAAATTAGCTAGAACTTATGTTATGGTTATTTATCACTTGCATCAATATAGTGCTATCTTATACCACCCATTTTATAATGTGCTTAATTACTTGAAAAATGATTCTTTTAATGCACTGTTCACAATTTACAAATTGCTTGAGTTAAGTCTTATATACAAAAAGAAGTATTTGCGAATATACTACAATAAACCAGAAGTTTATTGATCACTAGTCGACATGATCGGTTGAGACATCTTGAATCAATAATAATACGAAAAATTATTGAAAATTCACTTGGGCACCTATTGAAAAACCTGAAGATTTTTCAATTTAAGGAATTGTCATGTGTTGTTTGTTCTCAAGACAAATTGGTTATTAAGCTATCACTAGCTAAAGTTGAAACTGAATCTCTAACATTTCTAAAACATATACATGGTGATATATGTGGATCTATTCATCCTAAATGTGGGCCATTTAGATATTTTATAGTATTAATAAACGCATCCAGTAGATGGTCTCATGTGTGCTTGCTATTAAGTTGTAATATAGTGTTTGTAAGATTACTTGTTCAAATAATTTGATTAAGAGCACAATTTACAGATTATACAATTAAATTCATTCACCTTGATAATGCTAGTGAATTTTCTTCACAAGCTTTCAATGACTATTGTATGTCGATTAGCATAAATGTAGAATATCATGTAGCTCATGTTCATACACAAAATGAGTTAACTAAATCATTTATTAAATAATTTTAATTAAAAGCTAGACCCTTACTTATGCGAACAAAGCTCTTTGTTTCTATTTGAGGACATACAATTTTATATGCAGCAGCACTAATACACATCAAACCAATAAGTTATCATGAATATTTCTCCTTTATAATTGGCTTATGGTCATAAGTTAAATCTTTCTCATATTATAATTTTTGGATGTGCTGTATATGTTTTAATAGTCCTACCAAAACACATTAAGATAGGTTTTTAAAGGAGATTAGGAATATATATTGGATATGATTCTCCTTCTATTATAAGATATCTTGAGCTAATGACAAGAGATGTATTTACGGCATGTTTTACCGATTGTCATTTTGATAAATTAGTCTTCCCAACATTAGGAGGAGAAAATGAAAAATAGCTGGTCAAAGAAATTACATGGAATGCTTTGTTATATCTTGAACCTCACACAAAACAATATGAACTTGAAATTCAAAAGATAATTCTACTTATTTAGAATAGCAAATCAACTGCCAGATGTATTTACTGATCTAAAGAGAGTGACTAAGTCACATATACCAGCTATAAATACTCATGTACGGATTGATGTTGTAATAACCGTAAAATTTAATGAAAAGGAAATTTAAAATAAAAGAGAGAATTTTGACAATAGAGATAAGAACCGTAGAAAATATGTATATTTATTACATAGAAAAAAAATATTAGAAGTTATGTTTTGGCGCGCTATAAGCAAATATATTTTTATTATGTAGAAATAATTATGATTTGTTAAAAGTAAGTGAATTTTTAAGTAAAAGAAGTATTGTGTTGCTTAAAATAATTATACCGGCTTCTATTGAATTTTTATGGTATTTTTAGAAATACTCTTTCTTTTAATATAAATAAAGATATTTGTTTAGAAATTTGTTTTATTACTATTTTTATCAAAAAAAATTATGATGTGAGAGTTTAACTAAAGATTTATGAGAAAGGAAATTTTTAGAAATTTTTAGGATATTTTATGATGAAAAACGGAATTTATATGAATTTTTATAAAAGAAAATCTTATTATTAATTATTTAATAATTAAAAAAAAAATATTTTTTACTGTAGCATCAGCACATATATGTGCATACGGAACCAGAGGCAGAGAGCAGAGAAAAAAAAAACCCGCAGCCCCCCATTTTTCCCTTTTCCCCTTCGATTTTCAAACCTTCATATCTGGAGCTACGGACCTCTGATTGACGAACCGTCTGAACCGTTGGACTCGTGGCAACGAGTACTTCAAAACCCACAGATCAATTTCACCGGAAAGTCGCCGGAAGGTCGCCGAAAAATCGCGTGAATAGTACCTCCAAAGGTAAAACTTCGTCCAATTGCGTTTTAGACTTCGTTTTTACCGAAATTCTTCCCGTAGATAGCTTTAGAATCGAATATGGGGTTTTTAGGTTTCGGCATGAATAGTATTTTCCGGTGTGAATAGTGACGTTTAGAATTTATCTAATTTTCATATTATGTCTATATTTTCTAGATTGTTGAGCCACCACGAGGTGAAATTCTCGTTGTTGGACTTCTAGTACGGTGAGTGGGTTTTTCATACTATAGCGCATGTTTTAGAAATTTGATTTATAACTCTCTCGTATGATTTTAACTAGTTGGAATGTATGTTAAATTGTTTTACTGCTTTGAAAACCAATATGTTCCAACCATGTTAGAAATTGTAAATTTCAATCTTAGTTGAACCCTAGGTATGCAGGGCAAGCATCTAGACTATTAATTCTCCATTTGAGCTAGATTTATAGAAATGCGAACTTAGTCATAGAAATGAACTAAGTTAGCCATGAAATGATTTAATGCATGATGAGCATCTATGTGACGTCTACGGACGATCTATGTTTAAAAGGGAAAATTTATGATTGTAAAGGTCTCCATGGGAATTCATGGATGAGATATATTATAGAACGAAATTTTATGCATGAAAAGAGCTAGATGGAGAATTATAGCTGTATTGAAAAGTTATTGAAATGTTTTACTTTAAACTCTTTGAATAGCATATTTCACATGTTTTTTATTGGAGGGACCCTTTTAGATCACTGTTAGCTAGCCGCAGGTAGTGCTAGTCCTGGTGCACCATGA
The DNA here is from genome assembly GCA_037074535.1 of Gleditsia sinensis. Lineage (NCBI taxonomy): Eukaryota > Viridiplantae > Streptophyta > Magnoliopsida > Fabales > Fabaceae > Gleditsia > Gleditsia sinensis. The sequence goes on along the minus strand of CM073463.1, from coordinate 67,241,341 downwards.
TCATGTTAAGGCTTCGGCCTAGGATATTGTGACGGGCATATGACAGCCTAAGACACAAAATTTAGGGTGGACTTATGTCTAAGCCTACAGTGATTGCCATCCATTGCTATGTGCTTGGGGAAATTTAGGGTGGACTTATGTCTACGCCTACAGTGATTACCTTACCCTTGCTATGTGCTTGGGATAGATGATAGATCTGTTAGGAAAGACCTCCAATAAATTAGTGCATTTTTCTTAAAGATTAAATATTTCTAAAATACCTCATTCATCATTGTTCTTGCATAAGTATCTTCATTTATTACTTACCATGCATAATTGATTTGCTTACAGTTATTGATTTAATCCTGATTTATCATTTGAACTGTTTAGCATTCTTTCAATAAATTACGGTTAAATGTTTAATGTTTTCTATACTTTGATTTCAATTATTTAATTAATTGCGAAATATTCGTGCTTAGTTTGCCCTGTTTCTGTTATAGTATGATTTATCCATTCACTGAGATGTGGTAATCTCACCCCTCTTCTGTTTTCTCCCCACAGATAGTCAAAGAAACACTGATCCAGCTACAGCTCCATAGGAGGCTAAATATAGTATTGGTGAGCCCCAGTTTAGGCACTCCGTTGTATTGGTTGTATAGTTTAAGTGTATGTCTAGTGTATCTCCATGAACTTACAGGCAGGATCCTCGCTTCTTGTGTTGTTTGAAAAATGATTTTAAGTTTTACAATAATGTTTGTACTATGAGGCCATGGGCCAAGTTGAATCAAAGATGTTGCATTCATAAGATATATATATATATATATATATATATATATATATATATATATATATATATATACTGTATTTTCTTATATTGGATGTGGCGTATGTGGCCAGTTATATTTATTATGTATTGGATTGTGTGCTGAATGGTTGTGCATGCTATGTGTTAGGCTTACGGCTAGGGGGAAACCCTTATGCCGTGCCGGTCATGTGTTTCATCATTTGGGGCCGTGACAAAGTTGGTATCAGAGCGTTAGGTTTCCCTGTGTTCATGGAGTAACGGACCTTTAGGTAGGACTTTGAGTATGGGTATGAATCCGGACATGCTTATACTCACGGTGCTGCTAAAGGGGTTCGATAGGATGTTGTCTTTTTGTTTAAGTTAGTCAGTTTATAGTATGTTATGTTGGTATGGTTAAGTGATGGTTGGGCTATTTCTGTTTTATAGCGAAATGACACCAAGAACAAGATCAAAGGTTAGGCAACCCGCGGTTCAAGAGCAGATGGCTGAAGAGTCTGCTCAGTCCGCAGTACCTGTGCCTAGAGGCCGAGGTAGAGGTCGTGGCAGAGGCCGAGGTAGAGGTCGTGGCAGAGGCCGACCTAGAGGCAGTGGCAGGGGTGTAAGGGCTGCTGAAGCAGCCGAACAAGCTGAGTTAAGAAGTGAGCAAGCTGAAACTTCCAGGACGGGGGAAATGTCTTCTCACCCCCGGGATGATGTGATAGCCCAGATGCTGGTAACCATGCAGGGTATGCAGCGGACAATAAAAAATCTAGCTGAGAGAAAGGATGGGCAAGATAGAAGGGACCCGCAACAGCCCGAAACAACTACCTCCGTTCCAGAACCAGTTAGGTCCGTGGAGCGGCAGGTGAGACCCGCTGAGAGGGAAGTGGAACTATCTGAGTTCCTGAAACTGAAACCGCCAACCTTTAAGGGGTTGTTGGCCAGTGAAGATCCCCAGGAGTTTATAGAGGCTACTGAGAAGATCTGCGAGGTTCTTAAGTGTCCAGAGATTCGCTCAGTAGAATTGGCAGCCTTCCAGTTGTCTGGTGTAGCGCAGGTATGGTTCAAGACCATGATGTGCGGAAGGGGAGCTACAGCGCCACCTTTGAGATGGCCAGAGTTCAAGGAAGTTTTCATGGAGAGGTTTGTGCCTCAGAGTATACGAGATGCCAAGTGTCAGGAATTTGTGGAATTGAAGCAAACTCCTGGTATGTCAGTCACGGAGTATGACTACCGCTTCACACAGCTGATGCCGTATGCACCGCACATGGTCACTACTTAAAGGGACATGATCAGGAAATTTATCCAGGGGTTGGTGCCAGCATTGTTTAAATCAGTGGCACCCCAGATGAAGCAATTCCCGAACTATGCAGAGGCTGTGGACTGTGCAAGAATGATGGAGACTAGGCATTTGGCCGATGTCGAGAGTGCCAAGCTGAGGAAGAGAGATAGAGACGGGAGCTCCAAAGGAGGGCAAAGTTCTCATTCCCAAGGACCCCGATTCCAGAGCCAGCAGCGCCCAGCACCACAGAATGTTGGGAACCCCAACCAGAGACCAGATGCAAGTGGTAGGCTAGGTCTTAGCCAGGGAAACACCAGGTATCCAGGACAACCAAGACCAAGAGCCATTCAGCAGAACAGGCCACAATGCCCTATTTGTGGCAACCATCATTTTGGTCAGTGCCGCAGGAAGATGATTGTTTGCTATCATTGCCACCAACCTGGACACATGAAGAGGGAATGCCCTCAGTTGTATGGCTCAAGCCAAGGGCCAACTCGACCAGCTTTGCTACCAACCCCAGTGGCAGCTCAGCCTATAAGGACTATACCGGGCCAAGCAAGTAGCAGAGGTACTGGTAGAGGGATGATGGGCCGAGGTCAAAACCAAGCAGGCCGAGGTGAACCGAGGATTTTTGCTCTTACCAGGCAGGATGCACAAGCTTCAAATGCGGTCATGACAGGTACTCTTTCAGTTTGCCTACATGAAGCATATGTTTTGTTTGACCCCGGGTCTACATATTCTTATGTTTCCCCTAATTTTGCTAAGAGTTTGGGTAAAGATCCGATTAGGATGGCTGCCCCTTTCTTTGTAACCACCCCGGTCAGTGATTATTTGCCAGTAGAGCATGTATGCAAATCATGTAAAGTGTCAGTAGGTGATAGGGAGACATCTGCTGATTTGATCATCCTAGACATGGTCGACTTTGATGTAATCCTAGGAATGGATTGGTTGGCAGCATGCTATGCTACCTTGGATTGCTATGAGAAGGCAATCAAGTTCAACCTTCCAAGTGAAGTTCCTTTCCGGTTCCAGTGTGATCGAAGTAAAGCTCCAAGTAACCTGATATCAGTCTTGGGTGCTCAGAAGATGTTGAAGAAGGGATGCCAGGGATATTTGGCATATGTTAGAGATGTGGATGGGAAGGTACTGGATGTAGACAAGATGGCAGTGGTAAGAGAATTCCTGGATGTCTTCCCAGAAGAGTTGCCAGGCTTACCTCCTGAACGGGAGATAGAGTTTGGTATCGACCTTATTCCAGAGGCTCGACCAATTTCTATACCGCCTTACAGGATGGCACCCACAGAGCTTAAGGAGCTAAAGAGTCAGTTGCAGGATTTGTTAGATAAGGGCTTCATCAGGCCGAGTACCTCTCCATGGGGTGCTCCAGTTCTTTTTGTGAAGAAGAAAGATGGGTCTTTGCGTCTTTGCATTGACTATCGGCAACTGAATAAGCTAACAGTGCGCAACAACTACCCTTTACCCAGGATTGATGATCTGTTCGATCAACTTCAAGGAGCGAAATGTTTCTCCAAGATTGATCTGAGGTCAGGGTATCATCAGTTGAGGATCAAGAAGGAAGATATTTCCAAGACGGCTTTTAGAACCCGTTATGGTCATTATGAGTTTTTAGTCATGTCTTTTGGACTAACTAATGCACCAGCTGCTTTTATGGACTTGATGAACAGGGTGTTCAAGCCATTCTTAGATCAGTTTGTCATTGTGTTCATTGATGACATCTTGGTTTATTCTAAAGACCATGAGGAGCATGAACAGCACCTACGGGTCATTCTGCAGATTTTGAGGGATCAGCAGTTGTATGCCAAGCTTTCTAAGTGTGAGTTCTGGTTGGACAGTGTTATGTTTCTGGGGCATGTAGTCACGAAGGACGGCATTCAAGTAGACCCCGAGAAGGTAGAGGCAGTACAGCAGTGGCCTCGCCCAGCTAGTGTGACGGAGATCCGAAGTTTCTTGGGTCTAGCAGGGTATTACCGGAGGTTCATCAAGGATTTCTCCAGAATTGCTGCTCCTTTGACCAGATTAACCAGGAAGGGAGTTAAGTTTGAGTGGTCGGATGTATGCGAAGAAAGTTTTCAGACCTTGAAGAAGTGTCTAACCACAACCCCAGTTCTAACTATCCCAACGGGCACTGGAGGATACTCAGTATACTGTGACGCCTCAAGGGTGGGCTTGGGTTGTGTGTTAATGCAGAATGGTCATGTTGTAGCCTACGCATCTAGGCAGCTCAGGAAGCACGAACAGAACTATCCTACACATGATCTGGAGATGGCGGCAGTGGTCTTTGCCTTGAAGATTTGGAGGCACTATCTCTATGGTGAACCATGTGAGATTTACACGGACCACAAGAGTCTCAAGTACATCTTTCAACAAAGAGATCTTAACTTGAGACAGAGAAGGTGGATGGAGTTGGTGAAGGACTATGACTGCACTATCTTGTACCACCCAGGCAAGGCCAATGTGGTAGCAGATGCTTTGAGCAGGAAGTCGATGGGGAGTCTAGCCCATATTACCCTACTCCGGAGGCCGTTGGTAAGGGATATTCATCGGTTAGAAGGTGAGGGGATGCGCTTTGAAGTGAAGGAGCCAGGAGTGTTGTTAGCCCACATGCAACTACACTCTCCACTGGTTGAGCAGATTAAGGCAGATCAGGACAAGGATGCCAAGCTGTGCAAGCTCAAGGATGAATCCAGGAATAATCAGACTTCTGAATTCAGCGTGGATGCTGAAGGAGTGTTAAGATATGGGAAGCGCTTGTGTGTACCCGATGTGGATAGCTTGAGGAAGCAGATTTTGGAGGAGGCACATCAATCAGCCTATACTATCCACCCAGGAACAAATAAGATGTACAGTGACCTCAAGGACTTGTATTGATGGAATGGGATGAAGAAGGATGTAGCAAACTTTGTGGCTCAATGCTTGGTTTGTCAGCAGGTGAAAGCTGAACACCAGAAGCCTGCCGGTTTGCACCAGCAGATTGAGATACCAGAGTGGAAGTGTGAAAAGATTACTATGGACTTCGTTACAGGGTTACCGAGGACCCCTAAGGGTTATGACTCAGTATGGGTGATAGTGGATCGAATGACCAAGTCATCCCACTTCTTACCAGTGAAGACTACCTTTAATGGGGCTCAGTATGCAAGCCTGTATCTGAGTGAGATCGTCAGATTGCATAGAGTCCCTGTATCCATCATATCTTATCGAGGTCCACAGTTTACAGCAAGGTTTTGGAAAGCTTTTCAATAAGCTTTGGGGACGAGGTTAGATCTAAGCACCGCTTTTCATCCCCAAACAGATGGCCAGTCAGAACACACGATTCAAATTCTGGAGGATATGCTTAGAGCATATATATTGGATTTTGGTGGCAGTTGGGAAGGATACCTGCCATTAGCTGAGTTTGCATACAACAACAGTTATCAAGCCAGTATTCAGATGGCACCTTTTGAAGCTCTTTATGGGAGAAGATGCCGATCTCCCGTTGGATGGTTTGAAGTTGGAGAAGTCAAGCTGCTAGGGCCAGACTTGGTGCAAGATGCCATAGAGAAGGTTAAGCTGATAAGGGAACGGCTTTTAACTGCACAAAGTCATCAGAAGTCTTATGTGGACCATAGGCGTCGGGAGTTGGAGTTTTCTCTAGGCGATCACGTGTTCCTCAGAGTTTCACCCATGAAGGGAATCATGCGGTTTGGTAGGAAAGGGAAGTTAAGCCCGAGGTATATTGGACCTTTTGAAATTCTGGATAGGGTAGGAGCAGTGGCATACCGCCTAGCCCTACCACCTGGGTTGAGTGAAGTGCATCCAGTCTTCCATGTCTCGATGTTGAGGAAGTATCTACCCGACCCATCTCATGTGATTCAACCGCAAGAAATCCTTTTGGATGACAAGTTGGCCTACGAAGAGAAACCCGTGGCCATTGTTGATAGACAAGTGAAAAAGTTGAGATCTAAGGATATCCCTACAGTAAAGGTGATCTGGCAGAATTATTTCAAGGAGGAAGCTACGTGGAAAGTAGAGGATGTCATGAGAGAGAAGTATCCTCAGCTGTTTCAAGAGTAATCAAATGTTTTCATGTTAATTTTTGTAAAATTCGGGGACCGAATTTCTTTAAGGGGGGAAGAATGTAATAACCGTAAAATTTAATGAAAAGGAAATTTAAAATAAAAGAGAGAATTTTGACAATAGAGATAAGAACCGTAGAAAATATGTATATTTATTACATAGAAAAAAAATATTAGAAGTTATGTTTTGGCGCGCTATAAGCAAATATATTTTTATTATGTAGAAATAATTATGATTTGTTAAAAGTAAGTGAATTTTTAAGTAAAAGAAGTATTGTGTTGCTTAAAATAATTATACCGGCTTCTATTGAATTTTTATGGTATTTTTAGAAATACTCTTTCTTTTAATATAAATAAAGATATTTGTTTAGAAGTTTGTTTTATTACTATTTTTATCAAGAAAAATTATGATGTGAGAGTTTAACTAAAGATTTATGAGAAAGGAAATTTTTAGAAATTTTTAGGATATTTTATGATGAAAAACGGAATTTATATGAATTTTTATAAAAGAAAATCTTATTATTAATTATTTAATAATTAAAAAAAATATTTTTTACTGTAGCATCAGCACATATATGTGCATACGGAACCAGAGGCAGAGAGCAGAGAAAAAAAAAACCAGCAGCCCCCCATTTTTCCCTTTTCCCCTTCGATTTTCAAACCTTCATATCTGGAGCTACGGACCTCTGATTGACGAACCGTCTGGACCGTTGGACTCGTGGCAATGAGTACTTCAAAACCCACCGATCAATTTCACTGGAAAGTCGCCGGAAGGTCGCCGGAAAATCGCGTGAATAATACCTCCAAAGGTAAAACTTCGTCCAATTGCGTTTTAGACTTCGTTTTTACCGAAATTCTTCCCGTAGATAGCTTTAGAATCGAATATGGGGTTTTTAGGTTTCGGCATGAATAGTATTTTCCGGCGAGTGAATAGTATTTTCCGGCGTGAATAGTGACGTTTAGAATTTATCTAATTTTCATATTATGTCTATATTTTCTAGGTTGTTGAGCCACCACGAGGTGAAATTTTCGTTGTTGGACTTCTAGTACGGTGAGTGGGTTTTTCATACTATAGCGCATGTTTTAGAAATTTGATTTATAACTCTCTCGTATAATTTTAACTAGTTGGAATGTATGTTAAATTGTTTTACTGCTTTGAAAACCAATATGTTCCAACCATGTTAGAAATTGTAAATTTCAATCTTAGTTGAACCCTAGGTATGCAGGGCAAGCATCTAAACTATTAATTCTCCATTTGAGCTAGATTTATAGAAATGCGAACTTAGTCATAGAAATGAACTAAGTTAGCCATGAAATGATTTAATGCATGATGAGCATCTATGTGACGTCTACGGACGATCTATGTTTAAAAGGGAAAATTTATGATTGTAAAGGTCTCCATGGGAATTCATGGATGAGATATATTATAGAACGAAATTTTATGCATGAAAAGAGTTAGATGGAGAATTATAGCTGTATTGAAAAGTTATTGAAATGTTTTACTTTAAACTCTTTGAATAGCATATTTCACATGTTTTCTATTGGAGGGACCCTTTTAGATCACTGTTAGCTAGCCGCAGGTAGTGCTAGTCCTGGTGCACCATGATCATGTTAAGGCTTCGGCCTAGGATATTGTGACGGGCATATGACAGCCTAAGACACAAAATTTAGGGTGGACTTATGTCTACGCCTACAGTGATTGCCATACCCATTGCTATGTGCTTGGGGAAATTTAGGGTGGACTTATGTCTACGCCTACAGTGATTACCTTACCCTTGCTATGTGCTTGGGATAGATGATAGATCTGTTAGGAAAGACCTCCAATAAATTAGTGCATTTTTCTTAAAGATTAAATATTTCTAAAATACCTCATTCATCATTGTTCTTGCATAAGTATCTTCATTTATTACTTACCATGCATAATTGATTTGCTTACAGTTATTGATTTAATCCTGATTTATCATTTGAACTGTTTAGCATTCTTTCAATAAATTACGGTTAAATGTTTAATGTTTTCTATACTTTGATTTCAATTATTTAATTAATTGCGAAATATTCGTGCTTAGTTTGCCCTGTTTCTGTTATAGTATGATTTATCCATTCACTGAGATGTGGTAATCTCACCCCTCTTCTGTTTTCTCCCCACAGATAGTCAAAGAAACACTGATCCAGCTACAGCTCCATAGGAGGCTAAATATAGTATTGGTGAGCCCCAGTTTGGGCACTCCGTTGTATTGGTTGTATAGTTTAAGTGTATGTCTAGTGTATCTCCATGAACTTACAGGCAGGATCCTCGCTTCTTGTGTTGTTTGAAAAATGATTTTAAGTTTTACAATAATGTTTGTACTATGAGGCCATGGGCCAAGTTGAATCAAGGATGTTGCATTCATAAGATATATATATATATATATATATATATACTGTATTTTCTTATATTGGATGTGGCGTATGTGGCCAGTTATATTTATTATGTACTGGATTGTGTGCTGAATGGTTGTGCATGCTATGTGTTAGGCTTACGGCTAGAGGGAAACCCTTATGCCGTGCCGGTCATGTGTTTCATCATTTGGGGCCGTGACAGATGTCCTTGAAGGATAATTCGTTAATGAAATCACTAGCAAGTCTAAAGTACGTCAGAAGCGTGATAGACCAATCGGTTTAAAAAATAAAAATCCCGTAAAAAGAAAGAAACAATTATTCAATATAAAAAATATATGCTCTTGAAGAGACTAGAGACATAACAAACAAAGTACTTCCAGAAGAAGTTCAGGTACCTGAAATTGATGAAAATGAAGAGATCTCAATAGATTATGTATCTATGGGGAAACGATTAAATCGAAAAGAAACAGTTGTCGACAACATTTTTGTGTAAATAATAGCGCTTAATATTTTGAATGATAATGATTATTATAAATCTATATCTGTCGATGAGTGTCGACGTAAATGTAATTGGCCAAAATGGAAAGACGCAATTCAAGCAGAATTGAATTCACTTAAAAAGCTGTGAGGTATTTGGATATATACAAACACCTAAAGGTGTAATACCCGTTGGGTACAAATAAGTATTTGTATGTAAAAGAAATGAGAAAAATAAAATTGTGAGGTACAAAGTACGGCTTGTTGCAAAAGGTTTTCACAAAGACCTGAAATTGATTATAATTTCACATATTCTCATGTGGTAGATGCAATTATATTTTGGTATCTCATTAGTCTGACAGTACATGAAAAACTTGATATGCGTCTTATGAATGTTGTTACATCCTCTTTATATGGCTCACTTGATAGTGACATATATATAAAAATTCCAGAAGAATTTAAGATGCCTGAAGCATATAATTCAAAAATCGTGGGAAGTTCTTTCAATTAAATTACAAAGATCTTTATATGAATTAAAACAGTTTGGACGAATGTGGCGTAATCATATCAGTGAATATTTGTTAAATGATGATTATAAGAAGGACCATATATGTCCATGTGTTTTTATAAAGAAAGAAAATTTAGGATTTGCTATTGTTATGGTATATGTTGATAATTTAAATATTATTGAAACTCCTGAAGAGATTATAAAGGCAGTAAAGTGTTTAAAGAAAGAATTTGGAATGAAATATCTTGGAAAAACAATTTTTCTATATTACAATTTTATTATTTGAGAAATAAAATTTTTATTTATCAATCAACTTATACAGAAAAAGTCCTAAAAGAATTTTATATAGACAAAAAAAATCCATTTAGTATCACAATGGTTGTTCGTTCACTTGATGTGAAATAATATGTTTTCGACCTCAATATGATAATAAAGAAGTTATTGGTCCTGAAGTATCATATTTTAGTGCAATTGGTGTACTGATGTATCTTGCCAATAATACAATGCTTGATATAATTTTTGCTATCAGTTTGTTAATTAGATTTAACTCTTGTCCAATGCGAAGACATTGGAATAAAATTAAATATGTTTTTCGATATCTCTGAGGTACTATTGATATGAGATTGCTATATACAAATGGATCTAAACCATAACTCATTGGTTATGCAGATGCTGGATGTTTATCTGATCCACATAAGGCCCGATCTTAAACATGATATTTATTTATATGTGGTGACATACAACAAATTCATTTAAGTGGTAATTTGACAGATTTATTCACCAAAGCCTTATCTACTTCAGCATTTGAAAGACTAGTATATAAAATTGTGATGCATCGACTCAGAGATATTCAATGATACTGAGAACATGGAGAGTATATAAGAAATGAGGTACTCTTTTTCCTTCACTAGGGTTTTTTTTCACTAGGTTTTTTTTAATAAGGTTTTAATGAGGCATATTCCTTATAAAATGGACATTCAAGGGGGAGTGTTATGAAATCATCTATTATTGTGGATGCCTATTTGGTTTCTTAACTCTCAAAATAATGAATATTATTAAATTTATTATTATTATGAGTGTCCTTTTTATTTTTCCAACTCTTAAAACTATTGAATCACATTCATTCTCTTTGACTCTTGGGTTATCTACATTTATGATTATATACCTATAAATAGAGGCTTCTATAAAGCAATTGAATAAGAAATATATATTTCTCTTTATGTATTATTCCTCTTTAATTGCCTTTACATTATATTTCCTCTTTGTGTAAATTTTATTTACAAAAACAAATTTTACATTACCTTTCATGCAAGTATTTTTATAAAAACTATATATATATATATATATATATATATATATATATATATATATATATATATATATATATATATATTACTTATTATTTTATAATAGATTCATAGATGTGAAATTAATAATGTGAAAATGTCATTTATATTGTGCTCCAAAGATGTTCTAAATTTAAAATTTTGTAATTTTAATTGTAACAACTCCATTTAAGTATCAAATTTTTTTTTTTAAATACCATGAAATTATTATCTCGTTATAACTTAACTCAAAATAACATTTATTTAATTTATATAATACTGAGTTTACATACATGTCATTAATTAAAACATACGTACAACATATCAAACACATAAAAATCTACATTTTATTTATTCTGGTTGACCGATTTTGGAGATACAGGTGCGGGTGGTTGCACCTTCACCGGTATCTAAGCCAACTCGACCACAAACATTTTATTTACTTATGGGATCTGGCCAACATAAAGTATTCGATCCAATGTGCACTAAAAGTCAGAGCCATAGAAAAATCTGCATAACTAATTTTCTAAATATGATATGGAAATATAGTGAGAATTAAATCCTAATAAGTTCAACGATAAATCATCATCAATATAGCTCATCACGTCATGTTCAGCTGTATAAACTGCAACAAATAACTTTGGTCGCATGAATGCACTATATCTATGCACATGAGAATCGTACAATAATAACATGTATGACATGGTTAACTATTTTCAGAATATCATATGATGACTATCAATTTATTCTCATATCAAGTTACTCCGGTCAGGGTGAGTATTTTTTACTCTCTGGTACGGGCTTTTCTCGCTCTGTCCGATATGGCCCACTTTCTCTTTCTTTTCTCATTAACATGATCATAACCGTTGGTAGGACGTCCCCTACTGGTGCACCACATGGATTGCCATGTGACCGTGCTCATTTCTTTTCTTTTCACAATGATAGCAAAAAATATGCTTTCAATAACAAGTATGTTCATCAAAATATAACTATTACCAAAAATCATTGGTAATCATGCCATGAACATAACCATTTCAAATATCACTTTATAAAATATTTTTATGTCAAAATTTCACACTTAAGATGGTAAGAAGTTCATACAATGGCAATGACTATGGCTATACTAGTCATTTATTATTTTCATTTATAAGATTAATCTTCTTTTTTAAATATTAATTTTATTTTTTTATTTTCTTGATGCAGATTTTCATCCTATCTAACATTTTCTTACTAATTAGAGCATAACTCCCTCAATTTAACTCCGATGTAGATGATTTTGGTGTCAATTTTAAGATAAAATAATTATCTAAAACTATTATGTTAAACAATATAGCAAAATATTAAGAAATCAAGGTGATATTACTCCCTCAATGTACATGTTATTTTTTCTCGGATAGATTCTGACTTTTGCCTACTAATCGGTCCATATCTCCCTCATAAATATTCCAAATTAAGTGATTCTAGTGGCTAAAAATCTGTGACACATATATCTATAATGATTATGTTAACCATTCATTTTAATTCCCTACAGAATGTTCTCAGAAATTAAAATACAGAAGCTATCCTAACATATTCCTCCCTGATTAACCATTTTCTGACATTTGCTTACAAATCGGACCATATATACCTCATATGAATTCTAAATTGAATGATTCTAGTGGCTAAAAATCTGTGACACATATAGCTATAAGTCTTATGTTAACCATTTATTTTAATTCCCTATAGAATGTTCTCAGAAATTAAAACACAGAAGCTATCATAACATATTCTTTCCTGATTAACCATTTTCTGATCTTTGCTTACTAATTGGGTCATATCTACCTCATATAGACTCCAAATTGAATGATTCTAGTGAGTAAAAATCCGTGAGACATACATCTACATTTTTCATGTTAACCATTTGTTTTAATTCTTTACTAATTCTTCCCAGAATTTTAAAAACAGAAGCATAAAAGTTTGCCACCCATAGCCATACCTATGCAGAACTATCTACACCAACCTAAGTATTCAAACATACATAATATGTAACATGATATAGCAACATCCATGACCAATCATTAAAGTTCTAAGATCAAAATATAATATAAATATTACAAATTTCAAAACTTTTCTTCAAAAAGAAATATTGTTAAACTTACCTGGAGCACTTAGTCCTCTAGATTTTTCTTTCATCTTTCTTCCTTTCTTCCTCTCATTTCCTCACTCTACTTTGCTTCTATTTTTCCTCTCCCTCACTTGGACGAAAATTCTAATGTTGTAAGGGTGAGTTTTGCTTAAATAGATCATCAAATAATTCACCTTTTATGATCATGGGTCTACCTTATCACAATTAGGATACACTTGGTTGAATTTTTGGAAAACAAACAACTTATGTTCTTGTCTTCCTCTTCCTTAGTCAAGATATGCATAGCAAAAGGAGATTTGTATTTTAAAAATTATGATAATATGTTTCTAAGATAAGCAACAAGGTCCCTTTGATTTAGGGATTCATTTCCTTTTTCTTTTGTCTTAATCAAGTATGATAGGTTTGCCTTTTTAGGTAGCAAATTTCTAGCCATTGAATCTCCATTATTTGGTTGAAATTATTTGTATGGAATAGAAATATTTTGTCCTAATACTATGTATTATCATACCACTTGCTAAAATTATGAGTGTAGGATATAGGTGTTTTGTCCTAAAGCCTTGTATTATCATACCACTTGCTAAAATTATGAATGTAGGATATCATATCACTTGCTAAATTTTTGTCTTAATGCCATGTCACCTAATTTTGATTACACCATTATTTCATCACTTTACTTTTATTTTTATTTTTATTTTTTCCTCTTGGGTTTGGGCTCATTTTTGCCTATTTTCTTTACTTTGGTTAAAATTCTACCTTTCATAATGAGTTTGGTCACATTTTCATGATTTTTGGGCTACCGGTTCAATTTCTATATCCTAGTCCAAATCTATGTTTTATTTCTTCATTGGGCTATCCTATTGGCTTGTTAAAAATTTATGTGAAGTAAAAAAACTCTATATGAAGTGTCCATAGGTGAAAGCCCAATTTATGGGCGGAGATACTAAACTTAGTAACTTTTGCTCTTAAATTAAGAAAAGTTACCCTAATCCGATCTTCTTGAAATTTTAAGACCTTTACTTACTTTACAAAAAATTATTTTCCTTACCTAAATATTTCACTTTTCTTTAACATGTTTATTTCTAATATTTTCTCTTAAGTTTTCTTTCTTTACCTATTCCATTAATATTAAAACATTTCTATACATACACGTAAGGTAAAGAATTTTTAAAGATTATATTTTCTTATATATCTAAAAATTGTCTAATAAATTTTATTTTCTTAATTAAATATTTATGTGCCTTTATCAATAAAAAAAATGAAATTATAGATGTTACTTTTAATACTTTTGTACTTTCATTAATACATGAAATAAAATTAGAGATGTTACATTAATGATAAACATATTTTAATTTAACAGAAGTCTTTACAATTTTAATATTTGAGTTGTTAAAAAAATTTATAAAATAATATTTTTTATATTTTCAATGAAATTATTTTTATATTAAAAAATATAAAAAATACTCAACTCAAAAAAAAAAAAAAAAAGTTCCAAAAAATGTATTTTCTTATAACAATTTTTTTTTGGCCCATAGTTATAGAACATAGATTAACTTTTTTTATTTTGCATTTTTATAGTTCCGATTCGATTCGGTATTGTTAACCGGGTTGAAACGGAACCGCTCCTGTCCCTGCTGCCACAAGATCCGTCGTCGCCTTAAGCTGGAGGGCGAGTCCATGGCGAAAGGCTCCTTCAGCTTCGCTTCCCAACCCTAACAGAGTTCGAATCACGTCACCCACTTTCAACCTTACATCCACTTGGCCGGAAAACTGAGCCCTGAAAAGCCCCCTCCCTTCTCTATCGGAGGTATCGCCGGTGCCAAAGGGAACCGGGAAGCTGATAGCAGTCGAGGTACGTTTTCTCTGATTTTTTTCATGCCCTTCACGACTCCTCACCAGTTTGACCAAAACAGACCCAAACGGGTTCGCATCACTGTTACATCTTCCTTCTTGAATGATAATTGAGGTTCTCTTTTTCTTATGTCAAATTTCGATACCAGGGTGAATCTGCATTGTCCCTAATAGGAATGATTTCCCAAATCTGTTTCCCCAATAGCTGATATCTCATGAGAAAATTGAAACTGAAGAAGCTGCCCTTACGCTTTTCTAAGGAAATGTCATACACTTTTTATACTCCCGTTTCAATTTTTTTTTAAAAATTTTTCATCCTCCCAAAATGAAGAGGAAAGGCTGAGACTATTAAATAGCTTTACAATGTCATTTTTTCCGAAGCATGAATTCTTTGTAGAGCACCTTGGACTTCTGATCAATTATTCCAACTGGCACCTGTGGTTTCTTTTTTCTTTTGGTTCATTGGTTAGGATAGATTACTTAATTTTTCGCTTTTTATATAATTTGTCTAAGATGGCTTCTGAATCAAATTCTCTTCTTTTGGTACCCGCCGGGGGGGGGGGGGGGAGGTTTGTTCTTATAAGCATCATTTTCTTTCCTATTTTTGGCAGGTTTGTATGCAACTTACCTATGACAGTCATCTAAAGAGTCGTTCCAATGCAATTCTTGGAAATGGTAAATTTTTCTTGGTTTTGTTTCATTTTCTTCCTCTATGTTAATGTTTATTCCAATTATTGTTCATGTTATATTATATTTGAGTCAAGTAACAAGGACGCTATTCATTTTGAAGGATTCTCATTCCGAAGAGTTGCCTCAATACATACATATAAATCAGAATGAATTTTTGAATAGAAGGTTAGTCCTTTTGTATTTATATTTTCGTTCTGGCGTTTTCTTCAAGAATATTCCTCCTTGTTCAATTCTTCATATTTCATCAACCAGAGTTAGTAAAAAATAATAATGGTAGACATATTACGTTGAAGTACAAGCACTTGTCTTGGATAGGGAGTTTATTTTCATTTTGTTCTCTTTTTCCCCTCTAATTCCATGTCAATTTTGATGGTGATTATTGTAATGTGTATAACTTAGTAGCTTACCATAACTTGTGTTGAAATTTACATTTTAATTATGAGAGTGGAGCGACCAAGGATTGAACTTAGTCATTGAGACTTTGTTACTATATCTAATATAACTTCACCCACTAGCTCAACCTATTAAGTGAAAACACATTATTGGTTTTTCTTAATATCTCTAAGGAATAAGGAGATAATTGAAATTTCAGGATTGCCAAAGCTCTGATATAATATTTTTTTTTTATCTTGCTCGTAGAAATCTAGTGACTATAATAATTGTTCTAGTACTTCTGCTACTCTGCGTTACTTCTCACTTTCCTGGATACCCCCCTCCCCACCCTCTTTTAGTGACTTGGCTCATTGATTTAGTTCTTTTCAATTACGGAAGAGGTTGTCATGTCTTTTATCCCTTTTTAGGATTAAAACAGTTTTATTTTTGTAACTAACTCTGAGAAGAGGGGAAGGGGTACACAGCAGGTTTCAAATGGCTTTGTAAATCATAATTGTTTCTCCACCATTAATTTTTGTTTGTTTGATGGATCATATCCTTTAAACTTTTGGATAGAAAGAAAAAAATCATTTGGAAGAAGAGAAAAAATATTATATGTGAGATGACAAAATATCTCTAAGACAGAAAAAATAAAGGTAAGAAATTTATTAAATAAAGCCCTCTAGCCTCTGGATATTAGAAACAGTAACTCCCATGATAAGGCAATGTGCTGAACCCCCTAAGGGAAGCCAAATAAACTATTCTGTCCCAAAGGTATGGAATGGCTTACATCTGACCTCTCAAAATTCAGGCATTTTGCTTCATCCAGGTACGCTACCAAACTAAAAGAAGTAAATCATATCTCCACAAAATGTTGCTTCTTCCTGCTTCCTACCTAATTTCCTTAAAACTAGGAGCCAACAACTCCTAAAGATTAGGACAACCCTACATGTGCCTAGAAGTTGGACAACCTACATTACAAGGATCATGCCAGAAATCAATGCAAAGCAAATGACATTTTGTATGTTAAAGATTGGCAAATCTCTATAAGGTATGCTAATTCTTTTGCTTTTCTCTTTATTTGTCTCCAGGCATGTGAAGCAGAAGGAGGAGGATATAGCTATATGTGAATGCAAATATAATGCCAGTGACCCTGATAGTTCTTGTGGGGATAGATGTCTCAATGTATTAACCAGCTCTGAATGCACCCCTGGATACTGCCCCTGTGGTATCTTTTGCAAAAATCAGGTGAATTCATGTTGAGGCCCTTGTGTCTTGCTGATATATTTGTGTTGTATTTTCCCTATCATTCTCATTGTGTTAATTTTTCAATACTGTTTAGAATACAGTTTTTGTTTACTATAATAATCCTGCTTGTATTTGATTATTAGAAGAATTTATTAGTTACTACATCTCATACTGTGTCTCAGTCTAAGTATGCTTGTTATAACTTGTTGCATGTTTATATTGTGCTAATACAAATTGTTTTGTCGCAAATTTGAATTTCTGGGGCATTGAGGAATGGTTATTTTTGAGTGTTGTGTTTTTAAATTTGTTGTGCCTCTGACCTATTTTAATGGAATGAAACTAACAGCAATTCTTTTTTTTTTTAATCATATATGTGATGGTTACAGAGATTTCAGAAGTGTGAATACGCAAAAACAAAGTTGGTTAAAACTGAAGGCCGTGGATGGGGTCTTTTGGCTGATGAGAACATTAAGGTAATCATTTTAAGAATTTCTGTAAAACTTTTGCAATAAAAAATGGTACTTTATTGCTTGAATCCATGGCTGTCTTAGCATTTCCTGACTTGGGTATGGCTAATTTTGGTAGTCATTTCTTTGTTGCATACTGCCAGACTTTAATTTCTTTCATCTGATACAGGCAGGGCAATTTATCATCGAATACTGTGGAGAAGTAATTTCATGGAAAGAAGCTAAGCGTAGGTCCCAGGCTTATGAAACTCAAGGTCAAATTTTAATTAAATTGATATCTCTATTTGATAACCAATGTTACTGTTTTAAAACGTTTATTTGCTTTGCAGGTCTCAAGGATGCATTTATTATTTTTCTTAATGCCTCTGAATCTATTGATGCAACAAGAAAAGGAAGCCTTGGTAGATTTATAAATCATTCCTGGTAAATCATTTCAAATGAAAGCTAATACTGAGAAAAATGGACCATGTAGTATGCATAAATAGTAGGGATTTTGTTATAGTCCATATTTTCCATGACCCAAGGTTTGAGATCAACTTAATTCTGTCAAGTTTGCAGTCAGCCAAATTGTGAGACCCGGAAATGGAATGTCTTGGGGGAGATAAGAGTAGGAATATTTGCAAAACAAGATATTCCTATTGGAGCTGAATTGGCATATGATTATAACTTTGAATGGTTTGGTGGTGCAAAGGTCCGTTGCCTATGTGGTGCAGCCAAATGTTCTGGATTCCTTGGAGCAAAATCTCGTGGTTTTCAGGTAAGTTTTGATGAAAGCTAGTAATAACCTCAGAATAATCAAGTGCCAGAATTAAATTTTTGATGTTCTTTGTTTCTAAGATCTTAATGAATTTTTTTAGCCAAAATTTATGTTACTGCCATATTAAGTCATGCTTTTAATTCTTGGATGATGTTGTGGATCCTTTTTGGTCTCATTTAAGATTTAAGCATCAGACTTTGGAGACTAAATTGGAGGACATAGATGGTTTGTTAATAAGAAGCATTATGAATTCAAGTTTTAATGGTTCAGTGTTGTTGACCTGTTGGAGCTTTGGGTGATTTAGTGATCATGTAGGATACAAGAGTGGTCAATAAGAAATATATTAGTTTCTTTTCTCTTTCCCCTTCCCTTTTCCTGAATATATTCGCCCCTGGGGAACATGTGTTTTGATGATAAATGGTTTTTCTGGTGAAATTTTTAAAATGATGATTTGATTGGAAAAAAGTCCAGCATTACTAGTAAATACTAAATAGTAATAGTTTACTGAACCTGCTTTGATGTCCTTGTTCTGCGTATTTGTATCTTTTGTGTCTGTTACTTTTTTTCCTTTTACTTCTACTTTTTCATTTTCTTTTTGAAACTCTTATTTGCTTTTAATATTTTATTTTTTCCTCATCTTGGGGAAATTCTGAGCAGGAGGATACTTATTTATGGGAAGATGATGATGAAAGGTAATTTATAATTTATTCTTGTTTTATTTTTATTTTTTATGCATTCTTCTCTTACTAGTAGTCCTCGTTTTCTGTATTGATGACTGTATGGGTACTAAATAGATAATAGTAAGTTCAAGATTTGTCCCAAAATAAAAGTTCAAAATTTCTCCATAGTTGATTCCTGTCATTCAGTCTTGTTTATTTTGCTAATTTTATGGTTAACATGTACCTAGCAATAGCATTCTCTTCAAGTTAATATTATAGTTAGTTTTCTTCGGATAGATCTGAGGGACCGAATTATGAATTATTTGATTAAATTGTGTATTGCAACTGGTATTTGTGCTAAGAATAGCGATGGGTGGAGCATCTATATTGATGAAAGGCCTGTCCATCCTCTTAAGAACTTAATAGCTTATTCTTATTACTCTTCAAGGTGGAGCATCTATATTGATCATATTCAAATTGTTACATAAAGATTCAGTCCTTGTCCCATTAAGTGCTTTAGCAATTAAATATGCTAGCTGATCTCCTATATGAGCATAGGGGGCGTGAATAAGATTCTAGTGAACTTTCTCCTTTACAAAATGACAATTCTCTTCAATATATTTTGTTCTCTTGTGGAATATTGTATTAGACAAAAAAATATGCATGGCTGCTTGGTTATCAAACCATAATTTCACCAGAAGCAATGCCTTAAATTGAAGCTCATTCAAAAACAGTTGTACCCACATAAGTTCACAAGGGGTTTTGGCAATAGTATGTTATTCGGCCTCTAAATTGGTCCGGCAAT
Organism: Gleditsia sinensis; assembly: GCA_037074535.1. NCBI lineage: Eukaryota > Viridiplantae > Streptophyta > Magnoliopsida > Fabales > Fabaceae > Gleditsia > Gleditsia sinensis. The sequence continues at coordinate 67,221,563 of CM073463.1, read as the reverse complement.
TGTAATTGTTTTTTTTTTGGTAGAGGTCAGGTAATTGTAATTTGCTTTTTCTCTTCCAACAACCACACAATATTCTGTTGTTCACTTTCTATCATCTAGAGATTTGGCCCAATTAACATTTGTAAAGGCCTCAACTCTCTTATGGCCATGGTCTCTAAACAATATTTTCTTCTTAGAGCTTTCTTCAAGTATTTCACTGTGGAACAATGCATCCTTCAGAGTGTTAGTTTGGGTAGACATAAATTGACTCACACTGATGGAAAAATTGATGTCTAATCAGGTGAAGGCCAAATGATTAAGTTTTCTGACCAGCTTTATTTTTCTGGGTCATTAGAGGCCTCCTCTCCTCCTCAGTTAAATGAAGGACCTACTTTTTATGTTATTAAAAAACACTTTTCTTAGATTTCATAACTTCAATGGCCAAGAAATACTCTAACTCGCCCTTACCTTTGGTCTGAAATTCGGTTTGAAGAAATCTCGAGTGTTGCATATCTCACTCATCACTGTTGGTAACCAAGATATAATCAACATAAACAACTAACCAAATACATCCTACTTTAGTTTTCCATAAGAACACTGTAGGTAATATCACGTTCATCATTGTCTATAATCAAAATATCATCAATGTAAACAACTAACAACATACATCCTGCAGTAGTTTACCGTAAGAACACTGTATGATCACGCCCTCTCTTTCATAGACCAAACTCAATCACCACCACTAGATCACTCAAACCATGCCCTTGAGGGCTGTTTTGAACCATACAACAAATTTTTCAGTCAACATACTTTATTGTTCTTGAGCATGAGGAACAAACCTGGGGTTGCTCCATACGGAAAAGCATTCTACACATCAATGCAAGGGCCTTAATTAGTAGCAGTTAGAGAGATGGAAAGTCTCACATATGTTAATTTTGCCACAGAATAAAAGGTGTCAGTACTATCAACACCATAAGTTTGAGCATAACCATTAGCAACCAGTTATGCTTTCAATCAGGTAAATCAACTGTCTGGGTTCACATTCACAACATAAATCCATTTACAACCAATAGTTTCTTTACCAGGAGGAAGGTGGACTAAGTCCTAGGTGTCATCATGATCAAGAGCAAGCACTTGCTCCTTTATAGCCCTCTGCCAATCATCATGAGTCACAGCTTCAGACAAAGACTTGGGAACTAATATGTCATTAAGAGAAGTAACAGAGAAACAAAACACAGATGATAAATAGTTATTGGAGACAAAGGACGTCAGTATGAGTACAAGTGCATTTACATTTGCAAATAGCAATAAGGTCCATAGGACCCATTGATGAGAAAGCTGGTAGAGTGGAGGAAACCAACATTGGTGCATCCATAATACTAGTTCTGGTCTAATCTGGCCAACAGGAGTAAACCTGTGAAATAGGAGGTTTGACAGGAGAGGTTGTTACATAATAGGTCATAATATAGATTAAGAAATCATCTGTATAATCACATATAGGAAGGGACTCTTGAGATGCCAAGAAGAAGGAGTGGTCTCCAAGAAAGTTACATGTGGATACCTGATACTGGCCAAGGTCAAGATAAAAACATCGGTGTTACTTTTGAGTTTGAGAATACCCTATGACAACACACTTTAGAGCCCTTAGGTCTGATTCTGTGGTCATATCTCATGAACAAAGTGTGTACGCCCAAATATTTTCGAAGGTGCATTCTAAAATCATTTGCTTATAATTGGTCTTCCTTTGGGTGGGCACTGCTTGCCCTTCCCCTGTTCTACAAGTTGAGCAAATCTGGTATACAATTTTTATTTCATGGGGAACTTTATACCTTCTGGGTTTAGAACTCTAATTTGAATGAGAGGTTATATTTATCCATTTAGTGTATATGCACCTTAAGTTGATTTAGAGGAGTATCACAAGAGAATTTTTTGGGAGGATCTAGAAGGTTTGATTCAAGAAATACCTCTGAGAAAAAATATTTTCTTAGGAGGGGATCTAAATAGACATGTAGGAAGGGAATCTAAAGAATACGAGGGTATACATAGAGGTTTTGGATTAGGAGAAGCAAATGAAGAGGGTAAAATTATTTTGAATTTTTCGTTAACCTATAATTTTACTATAGCAAACACGTGCTTTAAGAAGCAGGTGGAACATTTTATCACATATAATAATGGAGGAGCAAACTCTCAAATAGATTTATGCAAAGTCATACTTGGAGAGAGCTTGACTACCTAACACAGTTTTAATTTTGGACGTACGAGTTAAGAGAAGAGTAAAAAAAAATAGCAAGAAAACAATTCTTAAAATTAGATGGTAGTCTTTGAAGAATGAACAACAAAGGAGTTTTCAAAGAAGAGTGGAGGAAGAGGGGCTTTGAGAGATTCAGAAAAATGCTAATGATATGTGGGAAGAGATTGCCAAAGGGATCGGGAATATAGCAAGAGAGATACTTGGAGAATCAAGAGGCGTTAGACCAAAGGGTAAAGAATTTTGGTGGTGGGATGCAGAGGTGCAAGATAAGATTAAAGTTAAAAGAGAGTGCTATAAGGCATGACACTTATGTAAAGATAATAAAAATTGGGATATATAAAGTGGCTAAGAAAGGAATTAAGAAAGCTGTGAACGAAGCGAGATCTAGAGCTTTTGAAAGGTTATATCAATCTTGAGGAACTAAGAATGGGGAAAGAAAAATTTACAAACTTGCGAAGGGTAGGGAAAGAAAGACAAGAGATCTAGATCAAGTAAAACGTATTAAAGATGAAGATGGTAAGGTTTTGGTGAGGGAGCAAGATATCCAACCACGATGGAGGAGTTACTTTCAAGGGCTTTTTAATGAAAGACGTGAGTTGACCTGTGACTCTGACAGACTCAATATTGCAGAGGAGGATCGTAATTATACTTTTTATCATATAATTCAGGAGTTTGAAGTAGAAAAGACTTTGAAGAGAATGGAAAATGGTAAAACAGTAGGACTCGATAATATACCTATTGAGGTGTGGAAAAGTCTAAGGAGGAAAAGTATAAGTTGGCTCACTAAGTTGTTTAATATGATAATGAAATCTAATAAAATGTCGGATGAATGGAGGAGAAGTACTTTAATCCCTATCTATAAAAATAAAGGGGACATATAGAGCTGCTCTAACTATTGGAAGATTAAGCGTATGAACTACACTATGAAGTTATGGGAGAAGATCATTGAACAAAGATTAAGACAAGAGACTCAAGTCACAGAGAATCAATTTGGTTTTATGTCAGAAAGATCAATTATGGAAGCAATTTATTTATTGCGGAGATTGATGGAAAGATATCAAAGAAGACAAAAAGATTTGCATATAGTTTTTATTGATTTAGAAAAGGCATATGATAGAGTGCTAAGAGAGGTTTTATGGAAGGTTTTAGAAAAGAAAAGAGTACATATTGTGTATATTCGAACAATCAAATATATGTATGATAGGATCACAACTTGTGTAAGAACACAAAATGGGGACACAAAAGATTTTTTCATAATTGTTGGACTACATCAAGGGTTTTCTCTAAGTCCGTATCTTTTTAATTTGATTTTTGATGCAGTTACTGAACATATACAAGATTTAAGGCCTTAATGTATGATTTTTGTAGATGATATAGTCTTAGTTGGTGATTTGAAAGAGAAAATAAATATGAAGTTAGACTTATGGAGACAAAATTTGGAAACACATAGTTTTTGTATAAGTAGAAATAAAACAGAATATATGAAATGTATTTTTAGTAAAAAACGAATAAATACGAATTTAAATGTAAAACTTAGAGACCATATATTAAAACAAGTTATAAGTTTTAAAAAAGTTATAAGTTAAAGGAGGACTTAAACCATAAGATTCAAGCGGATGAACGAAATGGAGGAAGGTTTCGAGTGTCATTTGTGATTAAAAAAGTGCCGCTCAAAGTTGAAGAAAAATTCTACTGTACAGCTATAAGATCTGCTATATTGTATGGTACTGAATGTTGGGCGGTTAAAAGACAATATAAAGATAAATTCAATGTTGCAGAGATGAGAATATTGTGCTGAATGTGTGGACACATTAGAAGAGATATGGTTAGAAATGAGTGCATTAGAGAAAATGTTAGGGTAGCATCTATTGTGGAGAAAATGGTGGAATCTCGCTTAAAGTGGTTTGATCATGTGTGGAGAAGACCTGCAGAAGTTTTATCGAGAAGAGTAGATTAGATGGAGAATAGTCCAATAGTTAGAGGTAGAAGGTGGTCAAAGAAAATAATATGTGAAACTGTTAAGAATGATTTATTAGTTAATAACCTATCTATTGATCTTATTCATAATAGATCACTGTAGTATCGTTTGATCCATGTAGCCGACTCCACATAGTGAAAAAATGTTTAGTTATTGTTGTTAAATATTTATATGCCAGGCTTGCTGATAGCATTGAACAATTTACTTAATGAGTTGGTAAAGAAAAGGAAACATACATTATGTGTCTATTAATTTACTTTCTACTTTGAAGGTTAAAATGTCTTAATTGCAATATATAACATATAATCTAATCCTTAACTCCTTATGTGTGTGGGTATAAAGATATATGTATATATTTGCACAATTACTAGAATTCCTTTCTCTTGTGATATTATAGTCTGTTCTTGGTTACAGGTACTCTGTTGAGAAAATTCCAGTATATGACTCTGCAGAGGATGAGCCTCCCTCGAAGGTCCTTAGAAACTCAAACACTGAGAATAATGGAAAAGCTGAACACTCCATGGATATTATTATAAAACCTGAGCCACTATCAGAGTCCACTGCTTTTAGTGTGCAGCCACTTGATTCAGTTCCAATGAAGGGCTTACATGTCAATTTGATAAAAACTGAAATAGGAAGTGATGATATGAAATTGTACTCGAGAGATACTCAACAAGCCTTTCTCCAAAAGAATGCAATGATATCACGAATCCGGAGTAATACTGCAGGCCGAAACTATCACATTGAACCTGGATCCATGTCTACTAAAAAATCAAAGACATATAATGGAAGATTTAAAAATATCGTACAGAAGCAAGTTGATGCAAAGTCTGCAGCTGAATGTTTGGCATCAAAGGAAGCACAGGAGGAGATTTTGAGATATGAGGTATGATTTTTTTTATTGTTTTCTTATGTTCTAAGTGGTTTGTGCAAGTTGCATTGAAGATTGCCCGGATTTAGGCTTTGTTAATCTTATTTTGTTTGGTAACTCAACTTTGCAAAATTTGATTTAATTGTGTATGGCCAGTTATTTCTTAGTTGGATCTGGAGGCTCCATGTTTTATAGTCGGAAACTATAACTGTCCTTTGAGGGAAGTAAAATGCAGTTCAGTTTGAGGCTGAAGCTAAAAAGAGTTTGATTATCTAGGGTTGGATATGCATAATTAATAAATTTTGTAATTACAAAAATATTTATAAATTTGATTTGGGTCTAATTTGGATCTCATCACACCTTTGTGATTTGCTGGCAAAAGCCTCAAGTGCAATGGGGTATCCCAGTATACACCCATCTTACAGACAATTATACTTTCTTGAGAGCAAATTTTTGCTTTATATTGGAACGTTCTTTTCCTTTCCAATTTCACCTTGGTTGCCTTAGAATTTTGTTTTCAATTGCTTCTCAATATATGTAACATTCGTTGATTTCTTCCTTTTTGTTGCAAAAATAATTGAAGTGTAAGGCATCCCTGAGATAAGAATTGACATCATAGTTGGTGCTTGATCCTGTAATTGCTTAATTGTCAGTTTTCATTTCATTTTGCACATGTTTATATGATAGACAAAAATTATATTTTAGTTGTTGAAAAATGGTGTCTATCAATACAGTATTCCATATATTTTTTGTATCACTTTTAGTAGCTGAGAGTACGATCCTTGAAAGATAGTAGTATCATTTTAGTACCTCTAGATGGGTAAAATTGGAACATGATACTTTTGGGTATTAAAGTGATGCAAAATAGAGTATTAAATTGATACTCAAATTTTTGGAGATCAAAATAAAGTTTTTGTCTATATGTATCCTATCTTTGTTTTTTGTCAAGTTTGCATGTGAATTCTAAAGCATCCATCCATGCAGGAAATGAAGAATGAGGCTACTTCTGCACTTGATGCTTTATACGATGAAATAAGACCTGCCATTGAAGAGCATGAGAGGGATAGCCAAGATAGTGTATCTACAACTGTAGCAGAGAAGTGGATAGAAGCTTCCTGCTTGAAATTGAAGGCAGAGTTTGACCTTTACACCTCAATTGTCAAAAATATTGCCTGCACTCCTCAAAGGGCACGTGGACAAGCAAAACCTGCTGAAGTTGATAATGAAAGCGAAATTAAGCTATTGACGAATTGATATTCTTCTTTTACATATCATTCATCCATAATCTGTAGTTCATGATTTCGAAAATTATCTGAAGCTACTTTGAAGAAATTCTTTCTTTCTTACCTTTTGTAAGTTGAATTCAAAACAGATCCGATCTAAAAGAGCTTCTGAAGTAAGATCTCACGTGATAGTTGTCATTGGCATTTTCTAAACAACTGAAGCTAATTGGGTATTGTTTTTTTTTTCGGGGACAAACTTAAAAAGTTTTGAAATTTTTTATTATACTACTATAATTCTCACCACCTTCCCATGGACCGGTTAATTGCAGAGCAGTGAGGGTAATGGGGGTGGCACTAATCCTTCTTCTATAAGTAGCAACTCGGTAAAATATTAAAACCAACCATGGCTATAGAAAAAAAATAAAGAATAACAATTGTTCAATCCTAAAGCCTAGCTTGCCTAACCCTAATTAGCACAGGGTTAAATAGTACTGAATAATAAAAAAAGCTTCTTTTAAAAAATATATATTATTTTATAAGCCTCATACTTTTTTCTTTCGACCGAGTTGGCCTAAGTGCATAATCTATTTGACAATCTAATGTGTGGAGTGAAATAGCAATATGTGATTTAAGACATTCTTGAAATAAGCGGCCCCTTTCTTCCATAAAAAAGAGGCACCTATCATTATTATTAGAATATTAAACCAAGTGGCTGAAGAAGTTTTGTTATCGTAATAACTATTAAGAACTTCACATATCCTGAATCCAAAGTGTTGGAAATTTCCGCTCTCATCTCAGGCCTTGAAACTTCCTCTACCGTCCCGATTTCCGACAAAAGAAATAAAATTCAACACTTCCAACTTTTAAACTTCAATACATACGCCTAACTTATCTTCCCTTTCTTTCTCTTTCTCTTCGATTACATTCCTTAGGACAAGCTTCTTGCGTTGAAGCATCAAAGACTGCCGTCTTTGAATCTGAAGTGAAGATGTTGTTGTCTAAAGCTACAAGGTATGCCTTCCCTAAATTTCCTCTCTTTCTTACACCTTCTCCTTCTCCTTCTCCCTGTTATGTCGTGGAGTTAAGGGAGAAGGGAAACTCACACAGTGCTTAGAAAACTTGCACAGTTAAGCACGTACTTCATTGAACTAGATGAGCATATTTATACAAGAGGTAAGGAAGAACAAAACAAAGCACAATTCGGTGCACATGGTGCAGAATTTTTTTACTATTTCTACGTGGTTGCTATTCGGTGCATGGCAGTGTTAGGAAATCTTGACTATTCTATGGCAGTGGCAGTTGCACTTAAATGCAGCGTAGAAAATTGTAAATATTTAAGAGCCTCCCTTAAACTAAATATTATTCAAATATTCAATTTAAATATTACATAGTCTTTTCGTGAATGACACTAACTCCTGGTAACTTTCTTAACTTTTCAAACACTGCCAACTTGAGGGGCTTGGTCATTATACCTGCAACCAGGTCTTCACTTTTTTAGTAGATGAGATCAATTGCACCATCTTTTATGAGATCTCTTAAAAAATGATATTTCACATCAAAGTGTTTACTAGAACTCAATTCTTTGAGAGCTTAACTGTTGAATTGTTACAGTAAATTGAAATGGTTCCTTGTTGCCTGAGCTACAGTTCATCAAAAATTTTCTTTGACCAAATAGCTTGACAAGAACATGTAGTTACAGCTACAAACTTAGTTTCAGTAGTTGATAAAATGACAATTGGTTGCTTTTTTGAGCTCCATAAAACATCTGCTGAACCTACCATAAATACATAACTAGAAATATTCTTTCTATCGTCAAGATCACCTAAATAGTCATTGTCAGTAAAACTAAGTAAATTTATCTTTTTTCCTTTCTTATGGAACAAGCCATATTCAATAGTTCCTTTAAGGTATCAAAAAATTCTCTTGGTAGCTACCCTCAGTTTTTCCATATATCTACTAATGAGGCAGGCATCATGCATAATATCAGGTCTTGTGGTGGTCAAATACATTAAGTTTCTTATAATTGGCTTGTAAAGGGTGCTGTCAACCCTCTTTCCTTTAGGATCATTTTTTAGCTTCAAATCTGTAATAACCGTAAAATTTAACGAAAAATTCCAATTAAAGGAAATGTAGAATAAAAAAAGAGAATTTTGACAATAGAGATAAGAACCAGTGAAAATATGTATATTTATTACATGGATTAAAGAATTACAAAAGAAATATGAGAATTTATATTTTTGGCGCGCTATTAGCAAAAATATTTTTATTTATGTAGAAATAATTATAATTTTTTAAAAGTAAGTGGACTTTTAAGTAAAAGAAGTATTGTGTTGCTTAAAATAATTATACCGGCCTCTATTGAATTTTTATGATATTTTTAGAAATATTCTTTCTTTTAATATAAATAAAGATATTTGTTTTGAAATTTGTTTTATTATGATTTTTATTAAGAAAAATTATAATTTAAGAGTTTAACTAAAGATTTATGAGAAAAGAAATTTTTAGAAATTTTTGAGATATTTTATGATGAAAAATAGAATTTATATGAATTTTTATAAAAGAAAATCTTATTATTAATTATTTAATAATTATTATTATATTTAAAAAAAAAAAACGAAAGTTGATAAACGAAAACCGGGGGCGGACGATTTCAGAAGAAAAAGAAAGGAAAAAAAAAGGAATAGTGCATGCATAGTGAGTGAATAGTAATCTCAAATTTTATCTTTCGATTTAGAGTGTTTAAGAACTTCCAATCTCAAAACTGAAAGTGTTATTGGATTCACGACGAAGAGTACTTCAGTTTTGACCGATCAGTTTTTCAAATCAACCGTTGAATCGTCGTAGATCTGAAGTAGAAAATCTCGGTAAAAGGTAAGTTCTGAAAAACCTTACTTAGAGACCTCAAATTAGAAATCTGACACCGTAGATGGGTTCAGAAGCTTGATAAACATTAGAATATGTAATTTTTTCGGTCATTTGGTAACTTTTTATGTGGCGGTGAATAGTAATTTTCGGCATGAATAGTGCGGATGAATAGTAATTCCGGCGATGAATAGTGACGGTGAATAGTATTTCCGGCGGTGAACAGTACTCCCGAGCTCATTTAAGATTTTTGGACCCTCCGGACATGTTTTTGAAGCTCATTTGGTCAAATTCAGACTAGAAACGAGGATTTTAGGGCTGTCCAATCTGGAGCCCTTACCTGTGAGTAGATAATTCTTCCTATAGCTTACTTTTACTCTTCTTGAACTTTTCATTGATAAATGAGTATGATTACATGTTATTTATATGTTCATATGTTTCTGAAATGGTTTGAAATATTTGAAATGATTGAGAAATGATATCTAGTTCAAGAAGAGTATGAGTTTTGAAATAGATTTTGAAATGCTTTGAATACGATAATTCTAAATGCATTTCGCATTACATGGCAAAGAAAATATGATATGTATGTGGCATTAATTTTACAGTGTTATATTTGCCTCGAATATGGGCATGATTATATGATTTCTTTGATTGAAAAATTTATAATAAAAGATTTTGTACTGAGACTAAAAGCTTTGTTTTGAATGATATGTAAAGTGGTAAATTGCCGAATATGATTGTATGGCGAATTGTTTGATAATAATTCATTGCATATGATGGATATGCACTTTTTTTTACATGTTTATATATTCATATAAATATATATATGTATTGATGAGAAATGACGAGATTATATGGTTTGAGACGATATTGTGAAGGTGGTATTAGTGGTAATGTGAAGAGGCAGTAGGGTGATGAACTCACATTCCCTGATTACTTATTGTGATTGTGACTATGGTAATGTGAGGAGGCAGAAGGGTGATGAACTCACATTCCATATTTATCTATTGAGTTTATTGAAAGTTGTGACATACTTGAGTATTATATAAAAGAATTGATTTTTATTGCATAACAAATTCGATTTAAGATCAATTTGTATCATATGTGGTTACAGATATTTGTATGTGATTCGAACTGAGATGTTGTGAAATGCGGGTCCCATATGAATGTACTCCTGAATGTAACTTTTCAATATGAGAAACTTTGAAATGAAAAGTACATCCATATGTTGACCTAAGAGGTTATAGGGGGTGTTATCTGCTCACTGAGTTGTAAAACTCACTACACGATGTGGATCTATTTTTCAGATAAAGACACAGAGTTTGGTCCAGCAACCAAGTGATCGACTAGAGGTTGTACTCCAGTGGTGAGCCTACATTGTTTCTAGGCTCTCAATATTTTATAGTTGCAAAATATTTGTACTCTAGAGTTGCTCTGAACGTCATAGGCAGGATCCTTGCTTCTACTGTTACTCTGGTGTTTATAGACGTAAATTGTATATTGTATATGTGTATGGGAACTTATATGTATTGGTTTATATGATAAAGAATGGCATTATGTACATTTATGAAAAATATATGTGTAAGGTATATGGATTTCACGTGCCCTAAAATTAGGGTCGTGACAAGTTGGTATCAGAGCATTAGGTTTCCCTGTGACAATCAGAGCAAAGGATTCTTTAGTAGGACCTTTAGTATCGATATGAGCTGGACATATTTATACTTCAGGTGCTGTTGAGGGATTCTATAAGATTTCAAATTCCTTTCTATTCGAAGTTGTTAAAGTTTATAGTTTAAGATAGATTGAATATTGTGACATCTTAAGAGGTATCTATGGATCAATTACAGCTTGAAAGTAAAAGAGATATGCGTCTTAAAGAATTTAAAGAATTGAGACAGATACCAAATATGATGGTTTCTGAATGTGACATCCGTTGTATCGATTGTATAGATATGGTAGACTGTGATGTGATATTGAGAATGAATTTGTTGGCATTATGTTATGTCATTTTGAAATGTCATTATATGGTGATTAAATTCAATTATTGAGGAATTTTCTTTCTTGATACAAGGGGATCGTAATGAGATACCTAGTAATCTAATTTCTGCTTTAGCAGTCCATAAGTGACTACAAAAAAGGTGCCAAGGATAGTTGGCAGTAGTGAGAGATGTTGATATAAAGTATACCACTGTAAATTAAGTTTTAGTGGTTAAAAAAAATTCTGATGTAATTCTTGAAGAATTGCCAGGATTGCCTCGAAACGTAAAATATAATTTGGTATTGATTTACTTCCTAGAACCCAACCAGTGTCTATACCTATATATAGAATGGCACCGACTGAACTCAAGGAATTGAAGGATCAGTTGTGACACTTGTTAGACTAGGGATTTATATACCCTAGTACTATTACTTGGAGTGCTTCAGTTCTATCTATGAAAAAGAAAGATGGATCACTATGACTATGCATAGATTATAGACAATTGAATAAAGTGACAATGTGAAATAAATACTCATTACCTCATATAGATGATATGTTTGACCAGCTACAAGGTGCTCAACATTTTAAAAAAAAATTTGAATTGATTTGATATTTGGATCTCATCAAATGAGGATAAGGGAAGAGGATATTCAAAAAAAAAAAAAAATTTTTAGGACTCGTTATGGTATTAGGAGTTCTTGGTGATGTCATTTAGTTTGACAAATGCCCAGTTGCATTCAAGGACTTGATAAAAAAAAGAGAGTATTGAAGCCATCTCAGGATTAATTTGTTATTATAATTATTGATAATATACTAGAATATTTCAAGAGTACAGAGGATCATAAGCAATATTTAAAGATAATATTACAAACTCCAAGGGAATATCAGCTATATGCTAAGTTCTCAAAATATGAATTTTGACTTAGTAATAGTACTTTCTTAAGTTATGTGGCTAGCAAGATGGTATATAAGATAACCCTAAGAAAGTAAAAGTGGTACAGCAATGTCCACATCTTGCTACAGTTACAGATGAAGATCCAAGTCCAATTTGCGCTTTCTGCTATGGTCTGTTGTCCATTCTATTTGAGCTGTGATTGGATCGGGTACATGAACATATGCTTGTAAAGCATCAATCAACTCCTCAGCATCTGAAGCTAAGATGAGAATTCGTCGTGCTGAGTGTGGGATAAACCTTTGTTCCACAGCATGATCAAGGAAAGATAACAAACCATCAAAGAAGTGATTAACATTTAACAAACCTATTGGTTTGTGATGCATATTCAGTTGTGTCCAAGAGACTATTTGGAAAATCTCCTCTAAAGTACCAAAACCATCTGGTAAGGCAATAAAGGCGTCAGCATTGCTCATCATTCTAGCCATGCGTTCATGCATGGAAGCTACTCTATATTCTTCCCCAATTGTTTTTCCTATGTTGCTGGATGCAGCTAGAGCTGTAGGAATAATACCTAAAACTTGGCATCCTCCTACATATGCAGCTATAGCCACACACCCCATTAACCCACAGTTACCTCCACCATAGACTAGATGAATTTTTATTCTGGCCAGCACCATACCCAGGTTTTGTGTTGCTTTCACATATTCCCCATCTTTTCCAGGACTGGAACCACAAAAGACACAGATATTTCGAAATTGACAGAATGCGGTTCCCTCCATAATTTCTATCACCTTATAGAACTCAGAGAAGGGTATATTTATAATAGTTATGCGAATGGCCGGGTATTATTAGAACAACTATGTGAGTGATTGGTGGATATCAGCTAAATTAAAAGGAAATTTTTTTTTTCAAAAATGACGGCAAGCACAGTAGTTATGACTCTGACTCATATTAAGCACATAAAGAGCATAAGATAAGATATCACCAGAAATCTGTCTTTTTCTTGTTGTCTTTGATGAAGCATTGATGTCTTGATTTTTGTAGAAAAGTTGTAGGTGATAGCCGTCATTGTAAAAAAAAAATGAAAATGAAAATGCAAACCAATTACTTGTTGAAGAGGAACAATCAAATGGTTTATTTTGTTTTCTCAATTTTTTTGCCAGTCGACTATTGGTTTATAAGTCGATTAACTATTTTGAGAAATTTTAATTTGGACTGGTTATTTACAGTTGATTGATTATATATATTTGAAACAACCAACTGCATCCTACCAGTTAACTATGTGCTCTTGTTATTCACAGACTTTATAGGCTCAGAAATATTTCTTTTCCATATGATATGCTTCCGCCGAATAACAATATCTTTGAATTAAATTTTGGCACATATATTCAAAATTTGCGGCCACCGATTGCGGCCACCGATTTTCATCGAAATAGCAGCTAGATTTTGTTTACAGATTTTCAAGAATTACGGCCACCGATTTTAATTTCCTGTCAATGTTTTGTCCAAACTTCGACTTCCTATTTTGGCACCATGCTCTATTACGTGTTTCGCATTTTCTGCTGTTTTGTCTTACATTATATTTGGCATTAAATGCAAGATTCTTTTTCCTTATTATAAGGAGGGTTAATCTCTAATCTTTGGAACTTAGTTATTATGGTGTTCAACTGATTAGTAGATTAAAGTAATAGAGATTTTGAAAAGAATAGATGGATGATAATCTAATGGTGCTTTGACGAATATAATCAAAGAAATTAACGGTGTTGAAGTTTTTGAGGAGTAAAATATGGAAAGTAAAATTTAAGTTAATCTCGAAATTTTTTTTTAATTTGGAAACATGGAGAATATTTTGAGAATCATCTTCGAGAATAATATAAGTCATTAAGATATTTGTGTTAAGGATTTATATCTTGCTAAATTGAGACTCATGTTGAGATTGAAAATTCACGTATGAATAATTGTTGAGAAAAGAGATTTCAGAAGAAGCCATAGATTGTAAATATGGATAACCCGAGGTAATAAAGATATACTGAGATATAAAAAATGGTACTAGTATAATGGTAAAAAGAAGATACAAGTGAAATTTTTCATTGGCAGGTATGTTGGCAAATACGAAGTGAATATATTATCTCAAGAGAGTTATTCAGGAAATTTAAGGATCTTTATTAGATTATAGTATGACTAATACTAAAATTAAATGATGTGTTTATACATTAGAAGTTATGCTTTAAGTATCTTTATATTATTATGGTGGAAGTTGGGAGAAATTAATTGTCCTTAGTTGAACTTGCTCATAGCAGTAATTATCATGCCAATATACAATGTCATCATTTGAAATTTTACATGAACATCATAGGTTTCTTAATATGTAAGTGCATTGAGAACAGTTAAACTTTGGAAATATAATTGGAATAACATGCAATAAATAGAATATAAATGATCTCAATTGATGATGCTAGTTTGAAGAGCATGCTTCAAACATATGTTTTTGAGATAGGTAGGAGATTTCTTAACAGAATTTGTCTATAATAAAATGATATTAGAATATTTAAGCCTTATGTAAGAGGTGTTAGAAATGTTCTGTTAAATGACTCAGTGGAGTTAGATTTATTATAAGATGTCATTGATAAAGTGAAATTGATTAGAAAAAGAATACTGAAAACTCAATACAAGTCAAAAGTTTATAAGGACTATGAATGTTGAGCACTAGGAATTTTCAGTTGGTGATCATATATATTTTTAATGACTCACCAATGAAAGAGGTAATGAGATTTGGAAAGAAAAGGAAGTTACCCTCTCGGTATATAGAATTATTTGAATTCTTGATAGGATCGGTTCAGTGGCTTATTGTTTGGTTTTACCACTTGCATTGGATAATGTTTATCCAGTTTTTCATGTGTCTATACTACGGAAATATTTACCGAATTCTACACATGTTATACAGTGTCCATAGATTTAGTTAAAGATTTAACCTAAGAGGAACAACTAGTAGCAATAGTGGACTGACAAGTAAAGAAGTTATGGTTAAAAGAAATACCTATAGTAAAGGTGATATGAAAAAAAAAAATCACTCTTTTGAGAAAGCTACTTGGGAAAGAGAGGAGGATATACGGGCCAAATATCTGCATTTATTTGAACAATGAGGTTAGTGATTATCTGCAACTGTGGTGCTGAAATTCGGGGACCGAATTTCTTTAAGGGGGGAAGAATGTAATAACCGTAAAATTTAACGAAAAATTCCAATTAAAGGAAATGTAGAATAAAAAAAGAGAATTTTAACAATAGAGATAAGAACCAGTGAAAATATGTATATTTATTACATGGATTAAAGAATTACAAAAGAAATATGAGAATTTATATTTTTGGCGCGCTATTAGCAAAAATATTTTTATTTATGTAGAAATAATTATAATTTGTTAAAAGTAAGTGGACTTTTAAGTAAAAGAAGTATTGTGTTGCTTAAAATAATTATACCGGCCTCTATTGAATTTTTATGGTATTTTTAGAAATATTCTTTCTTTTAATATAAATAAAGATATTTGTTTTGAAATTTGTTTTATTATAATTTTTATTAAGAAAAATTATAATTTAAGAGTTTAACTAAAGATTTATGAGAAAGGAAATTTTTAGAAATTTTTGGGATATTTTATGATGAAAAATAGAATTTATATGAATTTTTATAAAAGAAAATCTTATTATTAATTATTTAATAATTATTATTATATTTAAAAAAAAAAAACGAAAGTTGATAAACGAAAACCGGGCGGACGATTTCAGAAGAAAAAGAAAGGAAAAAAAAGGAATAGTGCATGCATAGTGAGTGAATAGTAATCTCAAATTTTATCTTTCGATTTGGAGTGTTTAAGAACTTCCAATCTCAAAACTGAAAGTGTTATTGGATTCACGACGAAGAGTACTTCAGTTTTGACCGATCAGTTTTTCAAATCAACCGTTGAATCGTCGTAGATCTGAAGTAGAAAATCTCGGTAAAAAGTAAGTTCTGAAAAACCTTACTTAGAGACGTCAAATTAGAAATCTGACACCGTAGATGGGTTCAGAAGCTTGATAAACATTAGAATATGTAATTTTTTCGGTCATTTGGTAACTTTTTATGTGGCGGTGAATAGTAATTTTCGGCATGAATAGTGGCGGATGAATAGTAATTCCGACGATGAATAGTGACGGTGAATAGTATTTCCGGCGGTGAACAGTACCCCCCGAGCTCATTTAAGATTTTTGGACCCTCCGGACATGTTTTTGAAGCTTATTTGGTCAAATTCAGACTAAAAACGAGGATTTTAGGGCTGTCCAATCTGGAGCCCTTACCTGTGAGTAGATAATTCTTCCTATAGCTTACTTTTACTCTTCTTGAACTTTTCATTGATAAATGAGTATGATTACATGTTATTTATATGTTCATATGTTTCTGAAATGGTTTGAAATATTTGAAATGATTGAGAAATGATATCTAGTTCAAGAAGAGTATGAGTTTTGAAATAGATTTTGAAATGCTTTGAATACGATAATTCTAAATGCATTTCGCATTACATGGCAAAGAAAATATGATATGCATGTGGCATTAATTTTACAGTGTTATATTTGCCTCGAATATGGGCATGATTATATGATTTCTTTGATTGGAAAATTTATAATAAAAGATTTTGTACTGAGACTGAAAGCTTTGTTTTGAATGATATGTAAAGTGGTAAATTGCCGAATATGATTGTATGGCGAATTGTTTGATAATAATTCATTGCATATGATGGATATGCACTTTTTTTACATGTTTATATATTCATATAAATATATATATGTATTGATGAGAAATGACGAGATTATATGGCTTGAGACGATATTGTGAAGGTGATATTAGTGGTAATGTGAGGAGGCAGTAGGGTGATGAACTCACATTCCCTAATTACCTATTGTGATGATGACAGTGGTAATGTGAGGAGGCAGAAGGGTGATGAACTCACATTCCCTGTTGATCTATTGAAGTTGTACTCAGTGGTAATTTGAGGAGGCAGTAGGGTGATGAACTCACATTCCCTAATTACCTATTGTGATGATGACAGTGGTAATGTGAGGAGGCAGAAGGGTGATGAACTCACATTCCATATTTATCTATTGAGTTTATTGAAAGTTGTGACATACTTGAGTATTATATAAAAGAATTGATTTTTATTGCATAACAAATTCGATTTAAGATCAATTTGTATCATATGTGGTTACAGATATTTGTATGTGATTCGAACTGAGATGTTGTGAAATGCGGGTCCCATATGAATGTACTCCTGAATGTAACTTTTCAATATGAGAAACTTTGAAATGAAAAGTACATCCATATGTTGACCTAAGAGGTTATAGGGGGTGTTATCTGCTCACTGAGTTGTAAAACTCACTACACGATGTGGATCTATTTTTCAGATAAAGACACAGAGTTTGGTCCAGCAACCAAGTGATCGACTAGAGGTTGTACTCCAGTGGTGAGCCTACATTGTTTCTAGGCTCTCAATGTTTTATAGTTGCAAAATATTTGTACTCTAGAGTTGCTCTGAACGTCATAGGCAGGATCCTTGCTTCTACTGTTACTCTGGTGTTTATAGACATAAACTGTATATTGTATATGTGTATGGGAACTTATATGTATTGGTTTATATGATAAAGAATGGCATTATGTACATTTATGAAAAATATATGTGTAAGGTATATGGATTTCACGTGCCCTAAAATTAGGGTCGTGACAAAATCCACTTTAAATGGCGAGCTAACAGAGTTATAATTCATCATTTGAAATCTTTTTAAATTTTTTTACATATACTTCTTTTGAGAAATAAAAATTCCATATGCTAATTGCACCACTTCAATACACAAAAAATAATGAATCAGTCCAAGATCAGACATATCAAATTCAACCATAATAGATTTCTTAAATTTATCGACCATGGCACTATCATTTTTAGTGAAGATAAGATAATCCACATATAAACACACAATGAGCAATTTCCATCCATAACCTATTTCAATAAATAATGTATGCTCATATGGACATTTTAAAACCTTCCTTCAAAAAATAAGCATCAATACGATTATACTAAGCAAGTGGAGCTTGTTTTAATATGTATAATGCCTTTTTTAATTTATATACCTTATTTTCGCTTTCAATCTTCACATAACTAGGAGGTTGGTTAATAAATACCTATTCCTATAGGTCACTATGTAAGAAAGCTAATTTCATGTCCAATTGGAAGATAAGCCATGAATTTTAAGTTGCTAAGACAATCTCCAATCTAATGGTGTCATGTCTTGCAACAGGGGCAAAAACTTCTCTATAGTCCACACCAAATTCTTGCTTGTAGCTTTTCGCTACTAATCGTGCCTTGTATTCGTCGATTTTGCCATTCTCCTTCAATTTTGTCTTGTACACATACTTGACACCAATTGTCTTGTAGCTTAGTCAACTTCCTATTTCTTTTAATTGCAACAATTACTTCATCCATTGCCTTTCATCATTTTGATTCTTTCATAGCTTTTTCACAAGTGGTAGGATCACAATATGTAAATAAAACAAAATGTGTAAGTGGGTCCTCAAATCGATCAATTCCACTTACCTTATAATCCTTCATCCATGCTGGTATTCTTCTAGTATGTTGAGGATGCTCTTCTTCTCGATTAGTTGCTGGAATTGATTGTTGCTCATCCTCTATTAGCTAATTCCTTTCATCTTTAATTTCTCCATCAAAATTAGTTGAAATTTGTTTTTTAACACCATTTTCACTCTATGGCCAAGTTTGATCTTCATAAAAAAAACATCACGATTGATAACCAATTTCTTGGTGTTAGAATTATAAAGTTTGTAAGCTTTTGATTGAGCACTAACACCAAGAAAAAACATTTCTCCCTTTTGTCATCTAGATTTTTTTCTTCTTATGGAATATGAGCATATGCAAATACTCAAATATCCTGAAATGATCTATTGATGGATTTTTTCTGCTCTAAGCTTCTTTGAGTGTCATATTTTGGACAACATCCATGAGACTTTGATTTAGAATACAAATACTCTAATTGACTGCTTTAGGCCAAAGTTTTTTTTGGAATACCTCTCCCTCAGAAGGATTTGCACCATATGCAGAATTGTACAATTCTTTCTTTCACAAGCACCATTTTGTTAAGGTGTAAGGATGCTGTAAGTTGCCTCTAATCCTATTAGTCTCACAGAAAAAATGCAAATTCATGTGCATTATATTATCCATGATTAGTGCGAAGAACTTTTATCAGGCTATTTGCTTCTTTTTCCACTAGTGTTTTATAATTTTTAAAGGCTGCAAGAGCTTCTGATTTCTCCTGTAAAAAATACACCTATGTTTTTTTTGACTAAAATTATTAATGAAGGTGATTATCTATGTTTTACTTCTATTGGAAGTTGGATTTATTAGCCTGTAGATATCTAAATGAACAAACTCCAATTGATTTTTTGTTTTCCATGAATTTCCTTGTGAAAATTGATTATGATGATGTTTGCTGATAACACATTCTTCACAGACTTTAAAAGGATCTATAATTTGAGGTAGATTGGCCACCATATATTTTTGCTGTAAAGTCTTCAATCCACCAAAATTTAGGTGATCATAGCGGAAATGCCATAGCCATGTGGCATTCTTCAATTTTGCTAAGAAGCATGAATGAGTGATTTTGTGTAGATAAAGCGAGAACAAATGATTGGTTTTCATGTTAACTTGAGCAATTAAGCACATCTTCTTATCTTGTATTTGACATGCTCCACCTTTGATAAAAATCTCGTACCCCTTTTCTTGCAACAATTCAACACTAAGCAAGTTAGTTTTCAAATCTAGAACAAAGAGAACATTAGAGATGGTCCAAATAGACTTTTCTCTGATTTGGATTGTCACCCTTCCTTTTCCCATAAATGAGACTTTAGAATTGTCACTAAACTTCACATTATCATGAAATGATTCATCCAAATTAGAGAATACAGACTTGTCTGCACATATGTGATTACTGTAACCTATGTCTAATTACCATAAATTCTTATTGCTTTCTTCCTTTGTATGATAAGCCATTAACAAAGATACTTCTTCTTCCTTTTCCATAAGATTCGACACCTCTGTATATTGTTTATTTTGATTAGTTTAGCATTTGGAATGGTAGTGACCATAACGATGACATTTGTAGCACTCCACATTATACTTGTCTACTGGTCTTAGTTTATAACTAGTTGAGTGGTGGCCTCTTTGTCTTTTTTCTCTTCATTTTGCTTGAAATTGATTATCTTGATATTTATTTCCTTGATTATAATTTTTTTGCCTCTACGTCTAATGATGACATTGATTGTCTTGGAATGGTAGTAGCCATAATGATGACATCTGTAGCACTCCACATTAGACTTGTCTACTAGTCTCAGTCTATAATTGGTTGAGTGATGGCCTCTTTGTCTTTTTCCTCTTCGTCTTGCTTGAAATCGATTATCTTGATATTGATTTCCTTAATCATAATTTTTTTCCTATATCTCTATTTCCTCATTCTCCTCTTTCACTACCTACATCTCTGTTGTCTCTACCTCCTCTTCCTTTACCTTGATCTACTGATTGATTTGATATCTTGGCATTGTTGATGCTTAAGGCTTTCAAAGCACGCTCCTCATTGTCCCACTAGATCAATTTTTGCTCATGAATTAATAACGAACCTTGATGCTCATCGATTGAGAGCTGATGAAGATCCTTTGACTATTCGATTGAACACACCACATAATTGAATTTAGGTGTCATCAATAAAAGGATTTTTTCAATTATTGTTACATCTTCCATCTTCTCACCATGAATGTTCATTTTGTTGATAATTTTTGTTGTTCTTGAGAAAAAAATTAGAGACGGATTCTCTTGGTTTCATATAGAGCATTTCGAACTCCGTACGAAGTGCTTGAAGCAGTTGGCTCCTTGCTCCTGTAGTTCCTTGATACTTCTTCTTCATAGAATCCTAAATATTTTTGGAAGTGTCCTTGCAAAGAATGGTTTCCAAGCTTAAGCAATCAATAGTCTCGAAAGGATAATTCTTTACTTAATCTCAGCCCTTCAATTTTAATTTTTTTCTATTTTGATAGCACTGTGCCTGCAGTTGGTACTTTTATTCCATTTTCAACAACCTGCCAATACTATTTAGATCTTAAGAAATTCTTCATCAACATTCTCCAATGATCATAATGACCATCAAAGCATGGGATTGTAGCTTATACAAAACTAGCACCTATAGCCATGTTTTGCTACACTTAAATAAGTTTCTTTCAATACACTTTTCTTCATTTTTTTATTTCAACTTTTTTTACAAGCTTTTTCTCTTGGGTCCTTTTTCATGCATTATTTTTTTACTAGCTTCCTCCTTTCTTTCTTTTTTTCTTATTTTTCCTTTTGCTTTTCTGTTCTCAGTTCTAGTTACTACTTCCTTATGTGTTTTGCTTCAATGCTACATTCTGCTTCATCTTCATTTCCGACTTTGTGTTGTTTTTAGTGTCATCATTCTTTGCTTTTGTATTGCATTTCTCTGCTTTTGCTTTGTGTTACTATTCTGCTGTCATTCTTGTCTTTGCAACTTATATGTTGTCTTATGTTTCTATAGCTTGCCTTATGCTATTGTGTCACTCAAGCTACTTCTCTTCCTTCTGTGATTATTTCTGTCACATTATGTACATCATTTTCTCTGCTTTAATGCCAACTACTTGCTATGTTGTTTCTCTATGTCTCCTTCTCTATGTTTTTCTTTCCTCTCATTGACTTTCAACCATGCTCTGATACCACTGTTATATCGTGGAGTTAAGGGAGAAAGGAAGCTCACACTGTAACAACTCCATTTAAATATCAATTTTTTTTTAAATACTATGAAGTTATTACCTCGTTACAACTTAACTCAAAATAACATTTATTTAATTTATACAATACATAATTTACATACATATCATTAATCAATAACATTCGTACAAAAGTCTAACACATATATAATTACATCTTATTCATCCCTGTTGACCAGTTTTGGAGATACGGGTGCGGGTGGTTGCACCTTCACCAGGATCTTAGTCAACTCATCCGTAGACACCATATATATTACTGGGATCAGCTCAAAATAGAGTAACTCGATCCAACATACGTTAAAAGCCAGTGCCATAGAGAAAATCTGCATAATTATTCTTTTGAACATGATATGGAAATATAGTGAGAATTAAATCCCAATAAGTTCAACAATAAATCATCATTAATATAGCTCTTCACGTCATGTTCAGCTGTATAAACTACAGTAAATATCTTTGGTCACATGAATGCACTATATTTATGCACATGAGAATTGTACAATAATGAAATATATGACAGAATTAACTATTTTTAGAATATCATATGATGACTATAAATTTATTCTCATATCAAGTTACCCCGATCAGAGTGAGTATTTTCTACTCTCTGGTACGGGCTTTTCTCGCTCCGTCTGACATGGCCCACTTTTTCTTTCTGTTCTCATTAACATGATCATAACCGTTGGTAGGGCGTCCCCTACTGGTGCACCACACGAATTTGCCATGTGACCATACTCATTTCTTTTCTTTTCACAATAATATCCAAAAATCATTGGTAATCATGCCATGAACATAACCATTTCAAATATCACTTTATAAAATATTTTTCTGTCAAAATTTCACACTTAAGATGGTAAAAAGTTCATACAATGGCAATGGCTATGGCATATACTAGTCATTTATTATTTTTATTTATAAAATTCTTTTTTTTTAAATATTAATTTTATTTCTTTATTTTCTTGATGCAGGTTTTCATCCTATCTGACCTTCTCTTACTAATCAGAGCATAACGCACTAAACTTAACTCTGATTTAAGTGATTTTAGTGTCAATTTAAAGATAAAAAAATTATCTAAAACTATTATGTTGAACAATTGAACGAAATATTAAGAAATGATGGTGATATTATTCTCTCAAAGTATAGGTTATTTCTTCTCGGGTAGGTTCTAACCTCTACCTACTAATTTGTCCATATCTCCCTCATAAGAATTCCAAATTAAGTGATTCTAGTGGCTAAAAATCCATGACACATATAGAAATAATTTTTATGTTAATCATTTATTTTAATTTCCTACAGAATGTTCCCAAAAATTAAAACATAGAAGCTATCCTAAAATATTCTTCCCTGATTAACCAATTTCTGACCACTGCATACTAATCGGACCATATCTACCTCATATGTACTCCAAATTGAGTGATTCTAGTGGCTAAAAATCCGTGACACATATATTTATAATTCTTATGTTAACCATTTATTTAAATTCCCCACAGAATGTTCCCAGAAATTAAAACACAGAAGCTATCCTAACATATTCTTCCCTAGTTAACCATTTTCTGATGACTACTTACTAATCAGAACATATCTACCTCATATAGACTTCAAATTGAGTGATTCTAGTGGCTTAAAATCCGTGACACATATATCTATATTTTTCATGTTAACCATTTATTTTAATTCCTTACTGATTCTTCCCAGAATTTTAAAAACAGAAGTTTAAAATTTTGCCACCCATAGCCATACCTATGCAGAACTATCTACACCAGTCAAAGTATTCAAACATACATAATATGTAACATGATATAGAAACATCCACAACCAATCATCAAAGTTCTAAGATCAAAATTTCATATAAATATTACAAATTTCAAATCTTTTCTTCAAAAATAAATATTGTTAAACTTATCTTGAGCACTTAGTCCTCTAGACTTCTCCTTCCTCTTTCTTCCTTTCTTCCTCTCCTTTCCTCACTCTACCTTGCTTCTATTTTTTCCCTCCCTCACTTGGACAAAAATTCTAATGTTATAGGGGTGGGTTTTGCTTAAATAGACCACCAAATAATTCACCTTTCATGATCATGGGTCTACCTTATCACAATTAGGATACACTTGGTTGAATTTTTGAAAAACAAACAACTCATATTCTTGTCTTCCTCTTCCTTAATCAAGATATGCATAGGAAAAGGAGATTTGTATTTTGAAAACTATGATAATATGTTCTTAAGATAAGGGACAAGGTTCCTTTGATTTAGGGATTCATTTCCTTTTTCTTTTGTCTTAATTAATTATGATAGGTTTGCCCTTTTAGGTGGCAAATTTCTAGCCCTTGAATCTCCATTATTTGGTTGAAATTATTTGTGTGGGATATGAATGTTTTGTCCTAATGTCATGTATTATTATACCACTTGCTAAAATCATGAGTGTAGGATATAGATGTTTTGTCCTAAAACTTTGTATTATCATACTACTTGCTAAAATGATGAGTGTAGGATATAGATGTTTTGTCCTAAAGCTTTGTATTATCATACCACTTGATAAATTTTTGTCTTAAAGCCATGTAACCTAATTTTTATTATATTATCACATGATTTATTTTATTTTATTTTTCCTCTTGGATTTGGGCTTATTCCTACCCATTTCCTTTGCTTTGGATAAAATTCTACCTTTTTTGGAGGGTTTGAACATATTTTCATAATTTTTGGGTTATCGGTCCAATTTCTATATCCTAATCCAAGTCTATGTTTTATTTCTTATTTAGGTTATCCAATGGGCTTGCTAGAAATTTATGTGAAGTGGAAAAAAAAAACTCTATAAGAAGTGTCCATAAGTGAAAGCCCAATGTATGGATGAATATGTTAAATTTAGTAATTCTAGTTATTGAATTAGGAAAAATTACCCTAATCCAATGTTTTCTTGAAATTTTAAGACCTTTACTTATTTTCAAAAATTTATCTTCCTTACCCAAGAATTTCACCTTTTTTTACTATATTATTTCTAATTTTTTTCCTCTTAGGTTTTCTCTCTTTACCTATTCCATTAATGTTAGAACATTTCTATGCATACACGTAAGGTGAAGAATTTGTAAGGATTATATTTCCTTAGATATCTAAAAATTGTCTAATAAATTTTATTTCCTTAATTAAATATTTATATACCTTAAAAAGAAATGAAATTAGGGAGAATACTTTTGTATTTTTATTAATTCATGAAACGAAATTAGGGATGTTACACACACGATGCTTAGAAAACTTGCTTAGTTTAGTGCACACTTCGTTGTACTAGATGAGCATATTTATACAAGAGGTAAGGGAGAAAAAACAAAGCATAGTTTGTTGCACTTGATGCAAATTATTTTGACTATTCCTACATAGTTACTATTCGGTGCATGGCTATGTCAGGAAATCTTGACTATACTATGGCGGTGGCAGGTGTACTTAAATGCAACATAGGGAATTTTAAATATCTAACACTCCCTTCCTTTGTTCTTTCCCTTTTGCCCTCAATCTCATCCTTTATTCTCATTCCCAACCCCAAAATTCTCATAACATTGATGATGATGTAGCTTCATTCAATTGCTTGCTCAATATGCATCTCCCACCTTTTTAGGATCAATGTTCAAGATGAAGCATTATCCCACTTTTTGCACAAGCGGATTTCAAGGGGTGAAAGTAAAAAAGAAATAAGGAAGTCATGAACTATTAAAAGAAAAGAAAAAAGAATTATATGAATAAGAGAAAAGGGAAAGAATTGACCAAAGAAAAGAAAAATTGAAAAAGAAAAAGATGAAGAAAACAAGTTTGGGAGAAAATTTTCCTAAATACTTAGATAAGCTTAAAGGAAAGGGCTCAGAATAATCTGTGATTGGGTGAGTTGAATCTAAAATAATATTCTTTATCCTACCCTAAACTCAAGCCACATTACAAGTTAAAGAAGTCTTATTGATCTTAGGTGTAGTGTTTAACCTACATTAGTGGAGAATGACATAAAAAAATAAACCTATGAAGTTCTTAAAACTTCATTTATTTAGAGATCTATTCTTAAAATGTTGGGTTGCATAAATTGATATGAATTTTAAAGTTTAATTCCATAAGGTAACACAGACACAATCAGGATTCAAAAAGGTGAAATATAAATTACATTTGAGTTAAGTTTATACATGATTATGATTTTTGAAATTTTTCCTGAGTTACAGATTCTTTGAAATCTCTAAGGTAGAAGAAGTTAGCAAATCAAAACAACTTGGCATTCAACATATAATTTTGAAAATTGAGTTTTATTATTTTGCTTGAGGCAAATAAAGGTTAAGTTTGGGTTATTTGATGAGTAGATTTTATATTTATAAATTAGGTATATTTCACTTAGAATTTTGTTAGTTCTTAAGTAAATTAGTTTATAAATATGTTTTATTTTGTATTTATTTTTGTATTTATTTTTGTAGGTGAAAAGAAACTAGAGAATGGAATTTTTTTTAGAGAAAATAGAGAAAAAAAGAAAGAAATATGAAGAAGCCAAACAAAAGGTTTAGCTTTGCGACGATGGGCATTCACAGTCATGATGTTAGCATTTTGAAGAAAATCCAGAAGCTCCAAAAGCCTCAATGCCATGATGGTGGGTCCTCATTGTCGCAATGCCAAAATGATAAAACTCAAAACACCGTGATCGAGAGGCTAGCATCGTGATATTGGATTCTCAGCGCCATGACGCTAGGCTGATAAGTCAGTTTTTAATTAAAGTTTTATTTAGACTAAATGACTAGAAATAACCTTAAAAAGGGTCTTGGGATGTGAAATTAATCACCTTGAAGAGGCAGAATGAAGTTTTGACTTGGAGAAGAAAGATCAGAGCTTCAACTTTATCACCAATTCTCTTTTTCATCTCTTTATATTGATTTTAGATGTTTTACTTTTATTTTGAGATATTTTGTTACTAATTATGAACTAAGTATATTTTTTTAGGATTACAATGTAGTCTAATTATGAAACTTTGTTTTTTTTCAATCAATTTAATGGATGACATATTTTTCTAATTGAGTTACTATATTGTGTATAATGCTTCTAGTTCACTGGCCATTAATTAGAGGATTTATTAATCATGATAATATTGAGAGGTGATTTGTGTAGTGTATAGTTAACCATGGATAACATGTAAGGTAGAAATATGCTTGCATAGCTTGTGCAATCATGATTGAGTGCAATAAATCTTAATGAGTTTTTATGTATTTTAATTCACCCAGGGACATTGTAGGTTAGTATTGAAAGATATTATTTTTAGCTTTAGGAAATGCTAGTGGATAAATTAGACTAACTCGACTGTTAATTAGATTATTCTTTCTAGGTTAAAAAGATTGAAAATCAAGGGGAATTAATTAAGGTGAAATTAGAAACCCCAAAGTTTAATTGATTGAATCTTCTTGCAAAAAACTTACTTTCTACTATTGTTTTGATCTTTACTTTATTCTTACATTCTTAAATGCTCAATTTTTGAATTAATTCAATTGGATTTGAAATTGGTTTAACATAGTATTTAGTAAATTTAATCCTCGTGGAATCAATACTCTTTACTCACTTATTGAGAAATTTTATTACTTGACAACGATAGTATATATTTAAATTTAGATGAATATCTAATTTATGCATATCAAATGTTGATGGGCTCTATGGGCAAAATCACATGTTATAAAAGTTTGAGCTAAATGCATGGACAAAAGGTTTTGAGAGATAATGAATAAAAAAAGAGAGAAGTGAGATTCCAGGAAGTAGAGTGATAAAGCCATTGCTTTGGAGGCAAGAGAGACATGAATGAAAGGTAAGGTTCACTCACATAGAAGTGAATAGCTATTGCCAGTGTTTATTATTCCATCAAGTTCAACTCTCTTTGTTAATGAATTTTGCTGTAAACAGATTCTTAACTTTCTCCTTAATAACCTTTTGTCTCTCTTCTCCAAATGTTATTTTCTTTTGAATAACCTTAGGTCT
Organism: Gleditsia sinensis; assembly: GCA_037074535.1. NCBI lineage: Eukaryota > Viridiplantae > Streptophyta > Magnoliopsida > Fabales > Fabaceae > Gleditsia > Gleditsia sinensis. The sequence goes on along the minus strand of CM073463.1, from coordinate 67,193,699 downwards.
ACCATCAAGGGAAAAGTTTATGGCCTACGAGCTTTGGATTAATCCTTGTCATATCTACTAGTATCTAGCAAATCTATCATTGTTTAGTTTAGGGAACGATATAAGTTATTTTTTAAGGTTGATTGATAAAAGGGATCCTACCTTGAACTCACTTTCATCATTAGCTCTTCTTGAGGCTCGAGTATTCTCCTAGGAATTTCATCCCTTAAATCAAATAGCTCTGTTATCAAGACATTGGCTTTCGACAATATGGCTATCTCTTTATTTTTCACCTTTTTTTTTTCTTTTTTCTTCCTCTGAATGCCTATTTCAAAAATAAAATAAAATAAAATAAAATAAAATAAAATTCATCGAGGTATGTCATAAATTCCTAGCCACCTTTTGATATGTGCAAACTTGCTTGCTTAACTCTTGTCTCAATTAAGAAAATCATTGAGCGTGCTATTCTTTAGGGATGATCTCACTAAAATGGTATTATATGTTGAGTGTGTTAAGACTACTACATCATTTTCATTCATATTCTTTGTGCACAGTTAATCCTCCCAATGTAAGCCTTAGCTTAATTGTTCCCTCAACAAGCACTTGCATTCCCAAAAAGCTTATTAGGGTTCCTACAAATGGCTTAAGATTATTTTCTAGGAAGCTATTCTTTTTGACTATCAAGCTGGCTTGATAAATCAAAATCCTTTTTAACATGTAATTATATGTTGGGCATGCTAAGACTACAATATACTTTACATCTAGATTCTTTGTACATAATTAATCCTCTGAATGTAAGCCTTAGCTTAATTGTTCCCTCAATTAGCACTTGCATTCTTAAAAGGTCAATTAGGGTTCCTACAAATGGCTTGGGGTTAGTTTTTAGGAGGCTGAGCTTTTGAAAGCATTGTAAAAAAGGATATTTGTCGAGTTAGCTTAATAAATCAAAATCCTTTTCACTAAGTTATTAGCAAACACACAACCATTATGACTATAAGTCATAACCTTGAAGTCTTTACTTATGAAAGTTATTGGTGGATGTAACAACTCCATTTTTTTTTGCATATATGTATATATATTTGTAAAATCCCATGAAGTCATTACTACTTTAATTCTAACTACTTAACTCATAATAACATTCAATTAATTTAATTAAGCATAATTATCATTAACAGTGATACAATTCTGAGTTCACATATTAATCATTAATCAATACATTCGTATAGAAATCTAACACATATTGTTTACATCTTATTCATCCCTGTTGACCAGTACCAGAGATAAGGGTGCGGGTGGTTGCACTTTCACCAGAATCTTAATCAACTCGACCATAGACACTATATATATTACTGGGATCAGCTCAAAATAGAGTAACTCGATCCAACATACGCTAAAAATCAGAGCCATAGAGAAAATCTACATTATTATTATTCTGAACATGATATGGAAATATAGTGAAAATTAAATCCTAGTAGGTTCAACGATAAATCATAATTTATTATCAATATAGTTCATCATGTCATGTTTATCTATATAAACTACAGCAAATATCTTTAGGTCACATGAATGCACTTTATCTATGCACATGAAAACCGTACAGTTATGACATGTATGGCATGAATAATTATTTTCAGAATGTCATATGATGGCTATCAACTTATTCTTATTTCAAGCTACCTCAGTCAGGGTGAGTACTCTCTACTCTCCAGTACGGGCCTTTCTCGCTCCGTCCGACATGACACATTTCCTATTTCTCTTCTCATTATCATAATCATAGTCGTGAGTAGGGCGTCCCCTACTGTTGCACCACACGGACCTCCAGGTGACGGTGCTTGTCTCATTTCTTTTCTTTTCTTTTCACATTAATAGTCAAAAATATGATTTCAATAACAAGTATGTTCATTATACTTACAAGCCATAATTTATCATCAAAGCATAATCATTACCAAAAATCATTGGTAAAAATGCAATCATGCCATGAACATATCATTCTCAAATATCACTTTATAAAATATTTTCATGCCAAATTTATACACTTAAGATAGTAAGGAGTTCATGCAATGACAATGGTTAGAGCATACACTAGTCATTTATTATTTTTATTTATAAGATCCTTATTCTTTCTTAAACATTATTTTTATCTCTTCATTCTCTTTATTCTTGGTCTCTAGTCACTTTCCTCCTACTTACATAATTTTCAATACAAGTTAACTCAAATTAAGGAAAAGGGTGTTTTTTTGATACAAAAATCGACATTTTTCTTGGATATATTGTTTCCTAAAAGTCTTTCAACAAGCAAGGCTATTTTTTAGGTCAAAAATAGTGAAAAATAGGATAATCCAACATCCAACATGGATTGGCCATGTTCCAAGACATGGTCATACTTGAAAAATACTTTAAACGTACTCAAAAATAGCCTTGAACACGGCTTACCCAGTGTTGAAGAAACTCAGAACACGGCCTGGCCGTGTTCTGTACTTTTACTCACTAATCAGAGCATAACTCCCCCATTTTAACTATGATAACTCCGATTGAGGTGATCACCTGTCCATGGAAAGCTAAGACAATTATCTAAAATTCTTATGTTAAATATTTTAGCGAAATATTAAGGAATTTTGGTGTTATTACTCCCTTAAGTTTAATATTATTTCTTCTCGGGTAGGTTCTGAACTCTACTTACTAATTTGACCATATCTCCCTCATACGGATTTCAAATTGAATGATTCTAGTGGCTAAAAATTAGTCATACATATATCTATATTTCTCATGTTAAGCACTTATTTTAATTCCCTTCAGATTATTCTCAGAAATTCAAACACAGAAGCATACCTAATAGATTCTTTCCTAGTTAACCATTTTCTGACCACTGCTTACTAATCTGACCATATCTACCTCATATAGACTCCAAATTGAGTGATTCCAGTGGGTAAAAATCCGTGAGACATAAATCTAGATTTTTTATGTTAACCATTTCTTTTAATTCCTAACTAATTCTTCCCAGAATTTCAAAAATATAAGCTCTCCTGGTTACTCCGAAATCCAGGTTTCTTAGCCTAGCCTTTCTTAAAATTCTAGTACATCCTTTTATTAAATCATCTTCTATTTTTCTTCCAAATTTCCACCTAACCATAGAATTACTCATCTCAACATTTAATTATATTTCTTACTTAATTTAACATATTCCATCATCCACTTCAAAGACAAATAGAATCAAATTATCCATCATCATGGGTGTTTACAACAGAAATTTCTCATAATCTACTTCTAGGTGTTTAAAGCCATACTTATTTTTAATCAACCTAGCCATCCTCCATCCATTTTTAGCATATTCAAATATATATTATAGCAGCACAAAATCTCTAAAATTTTGCCTCCCATAGCCATGCCTAAGCAGAAATTTTCATACCAATCTAAGCATTCAAATATCCATCATATTATGCAAGATTAACATATAACATGATATAGCAACATCCATGGCCAATCATCAAAGTAGAAAATATTGTAAATTTCATCAAAGTTCTAGGATCAAAATCCCATATAAAAGTTATAAATTTCAAAGCTTTTCTTCAAAAAAGGATATTGTTAAACCTATCAAAAGATCTCCCTAGCTCACTTAATAAATTCTTTTTCTTGTTTCCCCTTGAAAGAAATGGAAAGATTCTTCCCTTCCCTTAACTTTTTCAGCAGCTTGAATAAGAGAGGGAGGATGGGTTTTGAACCCCAAGAATAAAGAGAAAAGATGGATTCAAGTGGAGATTTAGTTAGCTTACCTTGAGTACTAGTCCTCTAGACTTCTCTTTCTTCTTCCTTCCTCTCTTCTCCTCTCTTTCTCTCCTTTCCTCACTCTACCTTACTTCTATTTTTCCTCTCCTTCACTTGGACGAAATTATGATGTTATAAGGGCCCAGTTTTACTTAAATAAATTATCAAGTGGTTCACCTCTCATAATCACGGGCCTACCTTATCACAATTAGGATGCACTTGGTTGATTTTTGAGGAAAATACAACTCATGTTCTTGTCTTCCTTTCCCTTAGTCAAGATATGCATAGCAAAATAATATTTGTATTTTGAAAATCATGATAATTATTCTTAAGATAAGGAACAAGGTCCCTTTGATTTAGGGATTCATTTCTTTTTTCTTTTGTCTCACTCAAGTATGATAGGTTTGCTTTTCTAAGTGGCAAATTTTTATCCCTTGAGTCTCCCTTGCTTGGCTGAAATTATTAGTGTAAGATATAGATATTTTGTCTTAATGCCATGTATAATTACACCACTTGCTGAAATTATGAGTGTAGGATATAGATGTTTTGTCTTAATGCCATGTATTATTATACCACTTGCTGGAATTATGAGTGTAGAATATAGATGTTTTGTCCTAATGTCATGTGACATAATCTTGATTATTATTACACTACTATTTCCTCATATGGTTTTGATTTTTTTCTCTTGAACTTGGGCTCATTCTTACCTATTTTCTTTGCTTTGGCTGAATTTCTACCTCTCATGGAGGGTTTAGTCACATTTTCATGATTTTTGGGCTACCGATCCAACTTCTATATCCTAGTCCATGTTTATGTTATTTATTTTGCTTGGGCTATCAAATTGACTTGCTAGAAACTCATGTGAAGTGGAAAAATAAATTATATGAAGTGTCCATAAGTGAAGGCCCAATGTATGGGTGGAGATGTTAAATTTAGTAACTCTAACTTTTGAATTAGAAAAAATTACCCTAATTCAATCTTCTTGAACTTTTAAGATATTTACTCACTTCCAAATTTTTTTATCTTCCTTACCCAAGAAATTTTCCTTTCTTTAGTATATTATTTCTAATTTTTCCTATTAGATTTTCTCTCTTTACCTATTCTCTTAATGTTAGAAACATTTTCTATGCATACACATGAGGTGAAGAATTTCTAAGGTTTATATTCTCTTAAATATCTAACAAAATTATTTAATAAATTTTATTTCCTTGATTAAATATTGTGTGCCTTCATTAATAAAAAAAGAAATTAGGGATGTTACAGTGGACACCTCTCTTTCATTTATAACTTCTTTGTGGCATATAGTCTAACTTTATGATAGTTTTTTCAACTTGTTTTCTTATCTAAGATGATAAGCCCTCTTTTGATTGTGTTTTTAGATATAAACATGAATTACACCCTTCATTTCTTCATTTTGTAGTTCGATTTTCTCGTTTAGATTAAAATTTAGTGCTAGAAGTGTTATCGGGCAATCTCCTCTTCTCTCTTTTATGCCCATTTGTGGGTATGGTTTGTATGACCAATTTGTGCAGTCCTATCTCCTTTTGTGTCTCTATTGTACATGCCTGCCCACATATTCTCTTATAATCTATTATTCGATCTTATCTTTTAGGATTACACAGGCCTTAGTTTTAAGGCCCTTAGGTGGAGGACTTGGGAGCCCTTAGCCTATAATGGTAGTGTCGAGAAAGCCCTCGAGTAGGGAGTCTTAGAGTAGGGATGGCAAGTTAGGGGCTTTTAGGTAGGAAAGGAAGTTTAAGGCACTTTAAGCTCTGGGGTGAAGATAAGGTCTTGAGTTAGTTAGGTGAAGACCTAGGTATCGCCCTCTAATATAGGGGAAATGCTTACCTCTTATGCCATCTTGTGGGTTGAGAGTGTTGTTATTTTTATTAAAACTCGCAAGCGCACGAATCTATTGGAGTATAGATTTAGTGGTATGCAAGGTCGATCCCACGAGGATTGCCAATTGAGAAAATTTAATTCAGATCCAAAATAAATATTTCTAACCTAGTTGCCAGAATGTTTGTTTTGCGAGAAGAGTACTGAACAGAGAACTAAAATACTAAAATTAAATATGAATGTGTTCAAAGTAAGAAACATGCTAAGGTTAGGGGATCCACTCTTGGTACATCAAATAATAATAAATTTTAACTCTTTTATTACTCAAATGGAATCCTCACGTAAATGAGGTTCCATTCGGAAGATTTACATTAAACGCGCTTTGGTTTATAGATGAAATGTATTTGCCTTCTTTTATTCTATTAATAATAGTAAATAACTTTTGTAAAATGGATTCAAGTATACATCGTGCCAATCATATTGCTACAATAAATCAAGAATAATTCAAGTATTTATTGTGCCAACGATTGTCTACAATGTATCAAGATTTGCACTTTACAAAATTTAAAATAAAAATATATAAACAAAGTCAATAATAATAATATAAAGTAGGCGGTAAAACCATCCATTGAGAAAAGAAATAACAAGAAAATAAATACAAAAAGTGCAGAAAATAAATAATAGAGGGGCAATAAAATCATCCTCTAAGAAAGTAAATAATAAAAGTGCAGAAAATAAATAACAGAGGGGCAACAAAGTCATCCTCTAAAAAAGTAAATAACAAGAAAGTAAATAATAAAAGTGTAGAAAATAAATAACAGAGAGGCGACAGAGCCGTCCTCTCAGAAGAAAAATAATAAGAAAATAATAACATAAAAAATAAATACAGAAGGGCAACAAAGCCATTCTTTAAAAAAGTAAATAACAAGAAAGTAAATAATAAAAGTGCAGAAAATAAATAACAGAGGGGCAACAAAGCCATCCTCTAAAAAAAGTAAATAATAAAAGTGCAGAAAATAAATAACAGAGAGGCGACAGAGCCGTCTTCTCAGAAGAAAAATAATAAGAAAATAATAACATAAAAAATAAATATAGAGGGGCAACAAAGGCATCCTCTAAGAAAGTAAATAACATAAAAGTAAATAATAGAAAGGCAAAAAATAAATACAGAGGGGCAACAAAGCCATCCTCTAAGAAAGTAAATAACAAGAAAATAAATAAGAAGATAAATACAACATCAAGTATAAACATTAAAATTAAGAGTTAGATAAATTATTATTTTTATACCAAGAGTTTCACCCTTTCACCTTAGCATTAGGAGATTAGTTCTCCATAATCAAGGTAAGAAAACAAAATGAAAGATGAAGAAACATGATAAAACTTATGAAAGAAAGTAAAGATACAAAATGTATAAAGAGAGAAAAGGATTACAAACACTTAGAACTTCCACAAAGATTTCCCAAGCTCCCTCTTCAGCATTTCCCCCCTCCTTTAGCTCACAATATGTCTCTATTTATAGACAAAAGAAGGGAAGTAGGTGACAAAAATGGTGGATAGCAAATTGCACTAAAGTTGACAATAGTGTTGCATTATCTGCCCCGAAAGTCATCATGATATATCGCCTTTATAGACACCGAATCTGCTCATCCAATCAACATAAGAGTTGTAGATATTTTTATTATCTTTCCATCCATATAAGGTAGACAAAAATTGGCCTCATATTTTGTGATTTATGGCCAAAACACTATAGCAAGGTCAGGCTGGACTGCAACAGTAAATATGCTCGGTTCTAGCCCAATTTCGGCCCTTTTAGTGTCCGAATTTGCTGACTACTTGAACATAAAAGTTGTAGAAAATTATATCTGATATTCACCTACAAAATATCGTGTCTATTAAATATGTATTTTCTGAAATATGGCCCAAATATTACAGTAAGGTTGGACTGGACTGCAACAGTAAACATGTTATGTTCTAGCCCAATTTTGACCCTTTGGATATCTGAATTTGCTGATCACATAAACATGAAAGTTGTATGAAATTATGTCAGCTATTTATCTACCAAATTTCGTACATAATATATACTTATTTTCTGAGATACAGCCAAAATACTGTAGTAAGATCAAGTTGAAAAGCAAGCAGCAAACAAATTTTTAACATTGAGTGTTTTGCCTTGAATCTTTATGTTTCGATTCTTTTAGAAATGTGGTCATAAATCAAGATTGAATTGATGCATATATCCATTAGGATGCGTCTCAAGAGACAAAAAGATAATGCTTCTTACTCTACCATCCTTAATGAATTTATTTTGTATACTTGATTTATAGACATCATTTCTAAAAAATCACAATTTAGCTTTGATTCCTCCAATTGAGTCAATTTCCTATTCTTCTCTTCATCTATAAGAATACACAAAACTAAAGACAAATAAGGGATATAAATGCTTAATTAAGGCAAAAAGATAAGATAAAAATATTTAATTTATGAGTACAAAACTCATTCATTAGAGAGCCCTTGAATTAGAGTCTTAGGCCTAGTGGTGGGGCTAGGCTCGAGGCCTTAGAGTAAGGTGTTTGGGGCACCTTGGCCAGACACCTAAGCCTTGAGCGAGTTCTATATATATATATATATAACTTCTAAAATGTCATTTTATAACTCTATATATTAACTTTTTTGACATTTTATTTTGATTATTTTAGAAATTTGGATAAAAGTAGGCAACTTTCAAATTTTTTTTGTTAAAATTATATTTAATACTATTTAAAATTTGATTTTTTTTTAAAAGCTTTGGATTAGATTAAGAGAAAAAGGGTAGCTTTAAAATTTTTAATTTTTGTTGAAAATTTTATCACTCTGCTTAAATTTTGATCAAATTTTAAGAAATTAGTATTTTTAAAATATTAATTGTTTTTAGGAAAATTATATTATGCTATTACATTTTGAAGAAAATTGGCCACCCTTTACATTTTATTTTTTCGTTAATAAAATAGTTGAGTATTTAAATTTTGATTAGATATAAAGAAAAATGTATAGCCATTTTGAAGAAAATTGCCACCCTTTACATTTTATTTTTTTGTTAATAAAATAGTTGGTAGTATTTAAATTTTGATTAGATATAAAGAAAATTGTATAGCCCATAAAATTTGGCAAAATGACTATAGTAAATTATATGCATTAACTTGACTAGTGTCTTGCAAGAAAAATAGGCTTTTCAAGTTAATTTGAGTTACTTTTTTTTTTCCGGATTATTTGGTTCAGACAAGAATTTAAATTTTGATTAGATATAAATTTTTGTGTATAGCCTATAAAATTTAACCAAATGACTATCATAAATTATATGCATATTTAACTTGACTAGTGTCTTCAATAAAAATAGGCTTTTCAAGTGAATTTACGTTACTTTTATCTTCAATTTATTTGGTTCGGACAAGAATTCAAACTAATGTTCTCATCCATAAAAATAATAATGAACTTTGATTGTTAATGACTTCCTAAAGTATTTTAGTTGAAAAAGATGTTAGGAAGTCGGGCACCGCACCTAAAGTTGAAATGAGAAAATTGAAGATAAAATGAACACAGAGATTTAACGTGGTTCACCCAATGTAGGCTACGTCCATGACCAAGTGAAATGAGGATAATACTAAAAAGAATTGGGTAATTACAATAACTCTCAAATTGAAAGAAGAGAATACTTAAATTACTCTATATAACAATAGGAATAAAACACCTTAATTACTCTTTAGAAAAGCTTTAGAAGGAAGGTGAAGAAATGTGATGGAATATGATGCAAAAATGCTTAAAGTTTTCTTCTGCTCCTTGCTTGCTTATTTCCCTTCTACTTTGTTGCCTATTTATAGGCAAACTAATATGCCAAATGTCAAGAAAAGTTGTAGCCTAACACATGCAATATTTGACAAAATAAGTGGGAACATGATGAAAGGAGTTGGTGGCCACTTTTCTTGAATATTGCATGTGAAATGTTAGCCACAATTCTTGACATGCAGAATATGGAAGACTTTTGAGTCCAACATTTCTCCCACTTGAAGACTTTGATTTTGAATCATGTCTTCACACTTTGCTATTCATTCTTGCACTTGTCATCATCATGCTACTTATGTTTCTACTAGGCCTATAGAGGATTTACACCATATAGACTTGTCAATATTGATAGGCTTGGTCAATACATCTGCTAGATTGTCACTTGTATGTATCTTTAATATATTTATACATCCATTCTCTATTACTTCTCGAACGAAGTGATACTGAACTCCAATGTGCTTTGTTTGTGAATGAAAGGCTGGATTCCTTGCAATATGCAAGGCACTTTGATTGTCACAAAACAAAGATATTTTCTCTTGTTTGTGCCCAAACTCTTCCAATAACCTTTGAATCTAAACTACTTTTTTGCAAGCTTGTGTAGTTGCCATGTATTCTGCTTCTGTAGTAGATTTGCAGTTTTGAAACCCGTCGTACAGCTCCACTTGGAAGTGTAAACACATAACCAGTAGTGGATTTTCTTTTATCCAGATCTCTTACAAAATCTGGATCCACATAGCCTCTGACAATAAAATCTAATCCTCCATAACATAATGCGGCATTTGAAGTACCCTTGACATATCTCAAGATCCTCTTCACAGTATTCCAATGCTCTTTACCAGGATTTGCCATGTATCGACTAACTGCTCCCATTGCTTGTGCAATGTCTGATCTTGTACATATCATAGCAAACATTAGGCTTCCCATTGCTGATGTATACGATACTTGAGACATGTCCTTCCTCTCCACTTCATTTCTAGGACTCATACTTGAGGATAACTTGAAATTAACAGGAAGTGGGGTAGAAATTAGCTTACAATCTTGCATGTTGAAGTGCCACAAGATCTTTAGTAGGTAGTTCTTTTAAGAAAGCTAAATCTTCCTATTATTTCTATCTCGGTGAATTTGCATCCCTAGAATCTTATTTGCTGGTCCCAAGTCCTTCATATCAAATTCCCTAGCCAACTGTGCCTTTAACTCTTGGACTCGATCTTTGTTAGAGCCTGCAACTAACATGTCATCCATGTATAATAGTAGAATGATGAAGTTTTCATCACCAAACCTCTTGTAATAGGCACAAGGGTCTAAATTGAGTTTATTGTACTCAAGGCTAATAATGAAGGAATCAAATCTCTTATACCAACATCTCGGTGCTTGTTTAAGACTATATAGAGATTTGTTCAACCTGCAAACCAAGTTCTTTTTATCTTCTTCTACAAAGCCTTTTGGTTGGAGCATATAAATCTTTTCTTCAAGATCACCATGAAGAAAAACAGTCTTCACATCTAGTTGATCTAGATGTAAATCGAATGTAGCACACATTGCCAAAACTACTATGACTGTTGTAAGTCAAACCATAGGAGAAAATATCTCATTGAAGTCTATACCTTCTTTCTGAGCATATCCTTTAACTACCAATCTCACACGAAACCGTTCTACTTGATCATTGCTGTCTTGCTTTATCTTATAGACCCATTTGTTATCAATGGCTTTTCTACCATATGGTAACGGTACAAGTTTCCATATCTTGTTCTTATGAAGAGCTTTAATTTTTTCTTGCATTGCTGTCATCCATTGAGATGCATTTGAGCTATTTAAAGTTTCATGGAAAGTTGATGGCTCTCTATCCTCTGTTAGAAGACAGTCTGCAACATTACTCTCGATAACATATTCTGAGTGCCAAGCAGGTTGTCTTTTCTCACGAGTAGATCAATGAATTTCTTGAGCCTCAGACTCACCTAGTTCTTCTTCTTCTTCGTGCTCTAGCACTGCTTCAAAAGAATTTTGATTTTCTTTTTGATTATTTTCTACCTAAATTGATGTCAGCTTGCTTTATTAAAGTGCTATTATTTCTTTTTTCTTGTAGTTTGTCCTCTACAAATATTACATCTCTGCTGATGACCATTTTTATGGCCAGTAGGATCCCATAAGCGATACCTCTTGATTCCATCAGCATACCCCAAAAAGATACACTTTTTGGATTTTGAATCTAGTTTCGTTGTTACTTGGGTATTATACGTGACATAGGACTTCCAAATGAATGGAGGTGAGAATAGTCAGTTGGCTTACCAGTCCACATCTCCATCGATGTCTTTAGGTCAATAGCTATTGATGGAGACCGATTTATCATATAGTAGGCAGTGTTAATTGCTTCTGCCCAAAATGACTTGACTAGATTTGTAGTCCTCAACATTATTCTTGTTCTTTCTAATAAGGTTATATTCATCCGCTCTGCCACTCTATTTTGTTGCAGAGTATATGCTGTAGTGAATTGTCTTTCGATACCTTCTTTTTGTTCATCCGCTCTGCCACTTTATTTTGTTGTGGAGAATATTCTGTAGTGAACTGTCTTTTGATGCCTTCTTTAAAGGCTTTGAAGACTTCAAATACATCTGATTTCCTCCTAATTGGATACACCCAACATCTCCAAGAGAAATCATCAATAAATGATACAAAATATCTTTCTCCTCCTAGGGATATAACTAGTGCTTGCCAAACATCAGAATGAATCAAGTCTAAGATGCTTTTGCTCTTAGTTATTAACGAGCTGAACTTTAATATGTGTTGCTTACTTGTCACACAATGCTCACAAAATGGTAATTTTACCATTTTGAGTCTAGGAAGTAATCCTTGTTCAGAGAGAATCTTCAAGCCTTGTTCTGACATATGTCCGACCTTACAATGCCACATCATAGTTGATTCTTCTCTTAAATTTGTTGATGCAACAGATGATTCTCCTTCCTAGTGTGTTTCTCCAGAAAGCTTGTACAGATTAGCAGTCACCTTTTTTGCCTTCATAACCACTAGCGTGCCTTTTACGATCTTCATGATCCCATTCTCAATGCAGATTTTACACCCAATATCATCTAATTGTCCTAAAGACAATAGATTTTTCTTTAAGCCTCTCACATGTCGTACCCTTTGTATAGTGCAAAACCATCATATATTTTTAGTTTGATAGTACCAATACTGGCAATCTCCAAAGCATGATCGTTACCCATGAATACAAATCATTTTGAGATTGATTTATATTGATAAAACCATTCTCTTTGAGAAGTCATATGCCATATTGCTCTTGAGTCCATGATCCAAACATCAGCAAAACTTGATCTATCTTCAGTTGTTGCCTTACTGTAAAGAATTTCACCATTATCTGAGGTACTTGCTACACTACCCCGAGTATTTGATGACTCAGGACCTTTTTCATTCTTCTTCAAATGTCAACACTCCTTCTTGGTGTGCCCTCTCTTGCCACAATTGTAGCATTTGATAATTTTCCTACCTTTTGACTTGGACCTACCATGATTTTGGCTCCCATTGAGTCCACGTTCCATTGATCTCCCTCTTGTCATCGATAATGCCTCCACTTGTTGTGAACTTGCTATCCTGTTCTCCTTGTTTTTACGTCTTTGTTCTTCTTCCAGAACAAAAGTCGTAACATCCTTAAAGACTAGATAGTCTGTGAGAATATTATTGGTCAAATTGATGACAAGTTAATCATACGGATCTGGTAGACTTTGAAGTAGAAGTTTTGCACGCTCATTTACATTTATTTTATAACCCAACTTTGAGAGTTTAGAAAATAGTGTATTGAGGGTGTTGATGTGATTTGTCGCTAAAACAGATTCTGATATCCGAAGAGTGTATAGTCTTCTTTTTAAGAAGATTTTGTTGTATAGCGACTTGACTTTATACAACTTTGTGAGAGTATCCCAAATCTCCTTTGCGATCTTCTTCTCCTCTACACTTAATAGGACTTTATTTAACAGGCCTAGGTGAAGATTGGCAACAGCGTTGGCATTCATTTTGTTTCATATTTTGTCATCAACAATCTCCACCAGTCTTTCTCCTATTGCCTCCACGTAATCTTCTTTTGTCAAGATCGCCATCATTTTCATCTTCCATAATGAAAAATTATTTCCGTTGAACTTCTCTATTTCGAACTTTGTTGCCATCATTGCACAATATAACTGTTTCATTGTGGACTATGAATAGTACTACAGTATAGACCATGACTTTAAAAAATCTTTTTTGATATGGAAAATCGGTCAATAGCCGCAACCAGAGAGCATGCTAAGATTTATGAGAACCAAGGCTCTGATACCACTGTTAGGAAGTCAGGCACTGCAACTAAAGTTGAAATGAGAAAATTGAAGATAAAATGAACACAGAGATTTAACGTGGTTCATCCAAATGTCAAAAAAAGATGTAGCTTAACACATGCAATATTTGGGAACATGATGAAAAGAGTTGTGGCCACTTTTTTTGAATGTTGCATGTGAAATGTTAGCCACAATTCTTGACATGCAGAATATGGAAGACTTTTGAGTCCAACAAAAGAAAGAAATTTTATAGTTATCCCTTAAAGATACAAGCATTGCTTATATAAGTTCATCTCTAGAAGATATTGAGTATTAATTTTAAAATGGAGTATTGATTTTAAAATGGAGTATTGATCCATATGGTTAAAAATGTTTTAATTTAAGTTTTTTTAAATTTTATTCTATAATATATTTTTTTATACAATTGAATCTATAGGCTGCATTAATATTAGTTTTTGTTTATTTATATTTTAAAAGAAAAAAAAAAGAAAAAAGAAAAATCAAACACATTAGTAAATGACAAAGAGAAGAAGATTTACATATATTCAAATATTATGTTTCAAGTTTTAATTAATTAATGCTTTTTAAGTAATAATAATTGACAAAAAAAAAGTTGATTCCTTGCGCTACAACATACATTCCAATTCAAACCCATTTAAATAATAGATAAAACATAAAAATGGAGCACATCAAACTAACCAAGAAACTAATCTTCATAGAATCAAATAGAAGCATTCTTTCTCACCATAAACCAAAACAAAAAGTAGCTATTTAATCAGCTAGAAAAATAAAACAATAAACACAAAGAAATCTAGCTCTTTTTGTTTTTGTGGTCAGAGAGCTCAATCATAAATAAGAGAAAATAAGATTGAAATTATTCAATCCAACAAAAAAAAATCGATAGAGGCAAACAAATTTGAGATCAAAGCAAGAAATTCAAAACTGCAAGATATAATTGAAAGCAAGAAATTTGAGAATCTAAAATTAAAAGAAAGAGGCAAAAAATTCTAAAAAGTACCCATTTAGAACCCTTGATGGGGCCTATCAGAATGGTATTATCCTCAGGTGCCTAGGAGGGGCTTCTTTCTGGTCCTTTCTTCATGACTCGTTTCGCAACGACGAAGTGCATTCCATTGATTCTTTGGCCCTGTCCTCGCCGGTGAACTCGAGGGAGCTACCAGCTTAAGTTCTTTACTCAACATTCAGGCCAAGCCCTCCGGAAATAGAAAGATATCGGTGACGCATAGATAAAATTCGCATGCACTTGGCATTTGTGGCATCTCTGAAGAAAATGGATGCAATCCCTCCCCAACGGCCAGATCAGGAAAACGCATACAAAGAATGGGGTGTGACTTCAGGCTTCAACGACGGTGGCAGTAGGGCTGGGTGTTTCCACATTCTTTCGCTAGAGAGCTCAAGAGGAGAAATACCCGAAACTCTCCTCAGCCGAGAGTTCCTAAAAACCAGCAAGAGAATTATTGCATCACGTTTACATTTTGTTTATTTTATAATTTTTCCATCCCCATCTCACTTTTTTTTCCGTGACAACGGCTATATTTTACTGCCAATGGATAATTGGATACTAGCAGCAAAGGCCCTTCTCTTCCAAAAGGCTAGTTTTGCCACAGTTATATATGTTTGAAAACCACAACGGCTAGTTCATTCCATCTCTCACCCTCACTTTCAATTCCTATCTATTCCTGCCCGTCCTCTTTCCTTATCTCCTTCCTCCAATGAAGTGCTTCCATTGCTCTCTCAGCGAGGCTTCTTCTATTCAGCTCCTTTGACCAATTCTACTGGTGCAGATTATACAGAAGCAGGGAAAAAGTAATCAATCTCAACCAGTAAGTGCAAGATTTTGTTTCATTTAAATGTCATATAAAAATACGTGAAACGAAAGTAGGTTTTGCTTTATTTTTGCATTGTCCATCTAAATAACAATTCGTTGGTAATGTACTATTTCAGTCCATCTCTCACCCTCACTTTCAATTCCTCTCCATTCCTGCCCTTCCTCTTTCCTTATCTCTTTCCTACAATGAAGTGCTACCATTGCTCTCTCAGCGTGGCTTCTTCTATTGGGCTCGTTTGACCAATTCTACTGGTGCCTCTCTCATCGTGGCTTTTTCTATTGGGCTCGTTTGACCAATTCTACTAGTGCAGATCATACAAAAGCAGGGAAAAAGTAATCAATCTCGACCAGTAAGTGCAAGATTTTGTTTCATTTAAATGTCATATAAAAATACGGTAAAAGAATGTAGCTTCTACTTCGTTTTTGCATTGTCCATCTCAATAACAATTCGTAGGTAATGTGATATTTCAGTCCATCTCTCACCCTCACTTTCAATTCCTCTCCACTCCTGCCCTGCCTCTTTCCTTATCTCTTTCCTGCAATGAAGTGCTTCCATTGCTCTCTTAGCATGGCTTCTTCTATTGGGCTCCCTTGACCAATTCTACTGGTGTAGATCATACAGAAGCAAGGAAAAAGTAATCAATCTCGACCAGTAAGTGCAAGATTTTGTTTCATTTAAATGTCATATAAAAATACGTGAAAAGAAAGTAGGTTCTGCTTCGTTTTTACAATGTCCATCTAAATAACAATTCGTAGGGAATATGCTATTTCAGTCCATCTCTCACCCTCACTTTCAATTCCTCTCCATTCCTGCCCATCATTTTTCCTTATCTCTTTCCTACAATGAAGTGCTACCATTGCTCTCTCAGCGTGACTTCTTCTATTGGGCTTGTTTGACCAATTTTACTGGTGCAGATAATACATAAGCAAGGAAAAAGTAATCAATCTCGACCAATAAGTGTAAGATTTTGTTTCATTTAAATGTCATATAAAAATACGTGAAAAGAAATTAGGTTATGCTTCGTTTTTGCATTGTCCATCTAAATAACAATTCGTAGGTAATGTGCTATTTCAGTCCATCTCTCAACCTCACATTCAATTCCTCTCCTTTCCTGCCCTTCCTCTTTCCTTATCACTTTCCTGCAATGAAGTCTTCCATTGCTCTCTCAGCGTGGCTTCTTCTATTGGGCTCGTTTGACCAATTCTACTGGTGCAGATCATACAGAAGCAAGGAAAAAGTAATCAATCTCGACCAGTAAGTGCAAGATTTTGTTTCATTTAAATGTTAAATAAAAATACGTGAAAAGAAAGTAGGTTCTGCTTCGTTTTTGCATTGTCCATCTAAATAACAATTCGTAGGTAATGTGCTATTTCAGTCCATCTCTCAACCTCACATTCAATTCCTCTCCATTCCTGCCCTTCCTCTTTCCTTATCACTTTCCTGCAATGAAGTCTTCCATTGCTCTCTCAGCGTGGCTTCTTCTATTGGGCTCGTTTGACCAATTCTACTGGTGCAGATCATACAGAAGCAAGGAAAAAGTAATCAATCTCGACCAGTAAGTGTAAGATTTTGTTTCATTTAAATGTCAAATAAAAATACGTGAAAAGAAAGTAGGTTCTGCTTCGTTTTTGCATTGTCGATCTAAATAACAATTTATAGGTAATGTGCTATTTCATCCAACTCTCACCCTCACTTTCAATTCCTCTCAATTGCTACCCTTCCTCTTTGCATATCACTTTCCTGCCATGAAGTGCTTCCATTGCTCTCTCAGCGTGGCTTCTTCTACTGGGCTCGTTTGACCAATTCTACTGGTGCAGATAATACAGAAGTAGGGAAAAAGTAATCAGTCTCGACTAGTAAGCGCAAGATTTTGTTTCATTTATATGTCATATAAAAATACGTGAAAAGAAAGTAGGTTCTGTTTCATTTTTGCATTTTCCATATAAATAACAATTCGTAGGTAATGTGCTATTTCAGTCCATCTCTCACCCTCACTTTCAATTCCTTTCCATTCTAGCCCTTCCTCTTCCCTTATCTCTTTCCTGCAATGAAGTGCTTCCATTGCTCTCTCAGCATGGCTTCTTCTATTGGGCTCGTTTGACCTATTCTACTGGTGAAGATCATACAGAAGCAGGGAAAAAGTAATCAATCTCGACCAGTAAGTGCAAGATTTTGTTTCATTTAAATGTCATATAAAAATACATGAAAAGAATGTAGGTTCTGATTCGTTTTTGCATTGTCCATCTAAATAAAAATTCGTAGGTAATGTGCTATTTCAGTCCATCTCTCACCCTTACTTTCAATTCCTATCCATTCCAGCCTTTCCTCTTTCCTTATCTCTTTCTTGCAATGAAGTGCTTCCATTGCCCTCTCAGCGTGGCTTCTTCTATTGGGCTCATTTAACCAATTCTACTGGTGCAGATCATACAGAAGCAAGGAAAAAGTAATCAATCTCGACCAGTAAGTGCAAGATTTTGTTTCATTTAAATTTCAAATAAAAATAAGTGAAAAGAAAGTAGGTTCTGCTTTGTTTTTGCATTGTCCATCTAAATAACAATTCATAGGTAATGTGCTATTTCAGCCCAACTCTCACCCTCACCTTCAATTCCTTGCCGTTCCTGCCCTTCCTCTTTCATTATCTCTTTCCTACAATGAAGTGCTACAATTGCTCTCTCAGCATGTCTTCTTCTATTGGGCTCGTTTTGCCCAATTCTACTGGTGCCTCTCTCAGCTTGGCTTTTTTTATTGGGCTCGTTTGACCAATTCTACTGGTGCAGATCATACAGATGCAGGGAAAAAGTAATCAATCTCGACCAGTAAGTGCAAGATTTTGTTTCATTTAAATGTCATATAAAAATACGTGAAAAGAAAGTAGGTTCTGCTTCGTTTTTGCATTGTTCATCTAAATAACAATTCGTAGGTAATGTGCTATTTTAGTCCATCTCTCACCCTCACTTTCAATTCCTCTCCATTCCTGCCCTTCCTCTTTCCTTATCTCTTTCCTGCAATGAAGTGCTTCCATTGCTCTCTCAGCGTGGCTTCTTCTGTTGGGCTCGTTTGACCAATTCTACTGGTGCAGATCATACAGAAGCAGGGAAAAAGTTATCAATCTCGACCAGAATGTGCAAGATTTTGTTTCATTTAATTGTCATATAAAAATACGTGAAAAGAAAGTAGGTTCTGCTTCGTTTTTCCATTGTCCATCTAAATAAAAATTCGTAGGTCATGTGCTATTTCAGTCCATCTCTCACCCTCACTTTCAATTCCTCTCCATTCCAGCCCTTCCTTTTTCCTTATGTCTTTCCTGCAATGAAGTGCTTCCATTGCTATCTCAGCGTGGCTTCTTCTATTCAGCTCGTTTGACCAATTCGACTGGTGCAGATCATACAGATGCAGGGAAAAAGTAATCAATCTCGACCAGTAAGTGCAAGATTTTGTTTCATTTAAATGTCTTATAAAAATACATGAAACGAAAGTAGGTTCTGTTTCGTTTTTGCATTGTCCATCTAAATAAGAATTCGTAGGTAATGTGCTATTTTAGTCCATCCCTCACCATCACTTTCAATTCCTCTCCATTCCTGCCCTTCCTCTTTCCTTATGTCTTTCCTACAATGAAGTGCTACCGTTGCTCTCTCATTGTGGCTTCTTCTATTGTTCTCGTTTGACCAATTCTACTGGTGTAGATCATACAGAAGCAGGGAAAAGGTAATCAATCTCGATCAATAAGTGCAAGATTTTGTTCCATTTAAATGTCATATAAAAATATGTGAAAAGAAAGTAGGTTCTGCTTCGTTTTTGCATTGTCCATC
Source organism: Gleditsia sinensis (assembly GCA_037074535.1). NCBI lineage: Eukaryota > Viridiplantae > Streptophyta > Magnoliopsida > Fabales > Fabaceae > Gleditsia > Gleditsia sinensis. Next base: position 67,174,325 of record CM073463.1, on the reverse strand, counting down.
TAAATAACAATTCGTAGGTAATGTGCTATTTCAGTCCATCACTAACCCCTACTTTCAATTCCTCTCCATTCCTGCCCTTCCTCTTTCCTTATCTCTTTCCTACAATGAAGTGCTACCATTGCTCTCTCAACGTGGCTTCTTCTATTGGGCTCATTTGACCAATTTTACTGGTGCCTCTCTCAGCGTGGCTTTTTCTATTGGGCTCGTTTGACCAATTCTGCTGGTACAGATCATACAGAAGCAGGGAAAAGTAATCAATCTCGACCAGTAAGTGCAAGATTTTGTTTCATTTAAATGTCTTATAAAAATACATGAAACGAAAGTAGGTTCTGCTTCGTTTTTGCATTGTTCATCTAAATAACAATTCGTAGGTAATGTGCTATTTTAGTCCATCTCTCACCCTCACTTTCAATTCCTCTCCATTCCTGCCCTTCCTCTTTCCTTATCTCTTTCCTGCAATGAAGTGCTTCCATTGCTCTCTCAGCGTGGCTTCTTCTGTTGGGCTCGTTTGACCAATTCTACTGGTGCAGATCATACAGAAGCAGGGAAAAAGTTATCAATCTCGACCAGAATGTGCAAGATTTTGTTTCATTTAATTGTCATATAAAAATACGTGAAAAGAAAGTAGGTTCTGCTTCGTTTTTCCATTGTCCATCTAAATAAAAATTCGTAGGTCATGTGCTATTTCAGTCCATCTCTCACCCTCACTTTCAATTCCTCTCCATTCCAGCCCTTCCTTTTTCCTTATGTCTTTCCTGCAATGAAGTGCTTCCATTGCTATCTCAGCGTGGCTTCTTCTATTCAGCTCGTTTGACCAATTCGACTGGTGCAGATCATACAGATGCAGGGAAAAAGTAATCAATCTCGACCAGTAAGTGCAAGATTTTGTTTCATTTAAATGTCTTATAAAAATACATGAAACGAAAGTAGGTTCTGTTTCGTTTTTGCATTGTCCATCTAAATAAGAATTCGTAGGTAATGTGCTATTTTAGTCCATCCCTCACCATCACTTTCAATTCCTCTCCATTCCTGCCCTTCCTCTTTCCTTATGTCTTTCCTACAATGAAGTGCTACCGTTGCTCTCTCATTGTGGCTTCTTCTATTGTTCTCGTTTGACCAATTCTACTGGTGTAGATCATACAGAAGCAGGGAAAAGGTAATCAATCTCGATCAATAAGTGCAAGATTTTGTTCCATTTAAATGTCATATAAAAATATGTGAAAAGAAAGTAGGTTCTGCTTCGTTTTTGCATTCTCCATCTAAATAACAATTCGTAGGTAATGTGCTATTTCAGTCCATCACTAACCCCTACTTTCAATTCCTCTCCATTCCTGCCCTTCCTCTTTCCTTATCTCTTTCCTACAATGAAGTGCTACCATTGCTATCTCAACGTGGCTTCTTCTATTGGGCTCATTTGACCAATTTTACTGGTGCCTCGCTCAGCGTGGCTTTTTCTATTGGGCTCGTTTGACCAATTCTGCTGGTACAGATCATACAGAAGCAGGGAAAATGTAATCAATCTCGACCAGTAAGTGCAAGATTTTGTTTCATTTAAATGTCATATAAAAATACGGGAAAAGAATGTAGCTTCTGCTTCGTTTTTGCATTGTCCATCTAAATAACAATTCATAGGTAATGTGATATTTCAGTCCATCTCTCACCCTCACTTTCAATTCCTCTCCACTCCTGCCCTGCCTCTTTCCTTATCTCTTTCCTGCAATGAAGTGCTTCCATTGCTCTCTTAGCGTGGCTTCTTCTATTGGGCTCCCTTGACCAATTCTACTGGTGTAGATCATACAGAAGCAAGGAAAAAGTAATCAATCTCGACCAGTAAGTGCAAGATTTTGTTTCATTTAAATGTCATATAAAAATACGTGAAAAGAAAGTAGGTTCTGCTTCGTTTTTACAATGTCCATCTAAATAACAATTCGTAGGGAATATGCTATTTCAGTCCATCTCTCACCCTCACTTTCAATTCCTCTCCATTCCTGCCCATCATTTTTCCTTATCTCTTTCCTACAATGAAGTGCTACCATTGCTCTCTCAGCGTGACTTCTTCTATTGGGCTTGTTTGACCAATTTTACTGGTGCAGATAATACATAAGCAAGGAAAAAGTAATCAATCTCGACCAATAAGTGTAAGATTTTGTTTCATTTAAATGTCATATAAAAATACGTGAAAAGAAATTAGGTTATGCTTCGTTTTTGCATTGTCCATCTAAATAACAATTCGTAGGTAATGTGCTATTTCAGTCCATCTCTCAACCTCACATTCAATTCCTCTCCATTCCTGCCCTTCCTCTTTCCTTATCACTTTCCTGCAATGAAGTCTTCCATTGCTCTCTCAGCGTGGCTTCTTCTATTGGGCTCGTTTGACCAATTCTACTGGTGCAGATCATACAGAAGCAAGGAAAAAGTAATCAATCTCGACCAGTAAGTGCAAGATTTTGTTTCATTTAAATGTTAAATAAAAATACGTGAAAAGAAAGTAGGTTCTGCTTCGTTTTTGCACTGTCCATCTAAATAACAATTCGTAGGTAATGTGCTATTTCAGTCCATCTCTCAACCTCACATTCAATTCCTCTCCATTCCTGCCCTTCCTCTTTCCTTATCACTTTCCTGCAATGAAGTCTTCCATTGCTCTCTCAGCGTGGCTTCTTCTATTGGGCTCGTTTGACCAATTCTACTGGTGCAGATCATACAGAAGCAAGGAAAAAGTAATCAATCTCGACCAGTAAGTGTAAGATTTTGTTTCATTTAAATGTCAAATAAAAATACGTGAAAAGAAAGTAGGTTCTGCTTCGTTTTTGCATTGTCGATCTAAATAACAATTTATAGGTAATGTGCTATTTCATCCAACTCTCACCCTCACTTTCAATTCCTCTCAATTGCTACCCTTCCTCTTTGCATATCACTTTCCTGCCATGAAGTGCTTCCATTGCTCTCTCAGCGTGGCTTCTTCTACTGGGCTCGTTTGACCAATTCTACTGGTGCAGATAATACAGAAGTAGGGAAAAAGTAATCAGTCTCGACTAGTAAGCGCAAGATTTTGTTTCATTTATATGTCATATAAAAATACGTGAAAAGAAAGTAGGTTCTGTTTCATTTTTGCATTTTCCATATAAATAACAATTCGTAGGTAATGTGCTATTTCAGTCCATCTCTCACCCTCACTTTCAATTCCTCTCCATTCTAGCCCTTCCTCTTCCCTTATCTCTTTCCTGCAATGAAGTGCTTCCATTGCTCTCTCAGCATGGCTTCTTCTATTGGGCTCGTTTGACCTATTCTACTGGTGAAGATCATACAGAAGCAGGGAAAAAGTAATCAATCTCGACCAGTAAGTGCAAGATTTTGTTTCATTTAAATGTCATATAAAAATACATGAAAAGAATGTAGGTTCTGATTCGTTTTTGCATTGTCCATCTAAATAAAAATTCGTAGATAATGTGCTATTTCAGTCCATCTCTCACCCTTACTTTCAATTCCTATCCATTCCAGCCTTTCCTCTTTCCTTATCTCTTTCTTGCAATGAAGTGCTTCCATTGCCCTCTCAGCGTGGCTTCTTCTATTGGGCTCATTTAACCAATTCTACTGGTGCAGATCATACAGAAGCAAGGAAAAAGTAATCAATCTCGACCAGTAAGTGCAAGATTTTGTTTCATTTAAATTTCAAATAAAAATAAGTGAAAAGAAAGTAGGTTCTGCTTTGTTTTTGCATTGTCCATCTAAATAACAATTCATAGGTAATGTGCTATTTCAGCCCAACTCTCACCCTCACCTTCAATTCCTTGCCGTTCCTGCCCTTCCTCTTTCATTATCTCTTTCCTACAATGAAGTGCTACAATTGCTCTCTCAGCATGTCTTCTTCTATTGGGCTCGTTTTGCCCAATTCTACTGGTGCCTCTCTCAGCTTGGCTTTTTTTATTGGGCTCGTTTGACCAATTCTACTGGTGCAGATCATACAGATGCAGGGAAAAAGTAATCAATCTCGACCAGTAAGTGCAAGATTTTGTTTCATTTAAATGTCATATAAAAATATGTGAAAAGAAAGTAGGTTCTGCTTCGTTTTTGCATTGTCCATCTAAATAACAATTCGTAGGTAATGTGCTATTTCAGTCCATCACTAACCCCTACTTTCAATTCCTCTCCATTCCTGCCCTTCCTCTTTCCTTATCTCTTTCCTACAATGAAGTGCTACCATTGCTCTCTCAACGTGGCTTCTTCTATTGGGCTCATTTGACCAATTTTACTGGTGCCTCTCTCAGCGTGGCTTTTTCTATTGGGCTCGTTTGACCAATTCTGCTGGTACAGATCATACAGAAGCAGGGAAAATGTAATCAATCTCGACCAGTAAGTGCAAGATTTTGTTTCATTTAAATGTCATATAAAAATACGGGAAAAGAATGTAGCTTCTGCTTCGTTTTTGCATTGTCCATCTAAATAACAATTCATAGGTAATGTGATATTTCAGTCCATCTCTCACCCTCACTTTCAATTCCTCTCCACTCCTGCCCTGCCTCTTTCCTTATCTCTTTCCTGCAATGAAGTGCTTCCATTGCTCTCTTAGCGTGGCTTCTTCTATTGGGCTCCCTTGACCAATTCTACTGGTGTAGATCATACAGAAGCAAGGAAAAAGTAATCAATCTCGACCAGTAAGTGCAAGATTTTGTTTCATTTAAATGTCATATAAAAATACGTGAAAAGAAAGTAGGTTCTGCTTCGTTTTTACAATGTCCATCTAAATAAAAATTCGTAGGGAATATGCTATTTCAGTCCATCTCTCACCCTCACTTTCAATTCCTCTCCATTCCTGCCCATCATTTTTCCTTATCTCTTTCCTACAATGAAGTGCTACCATTGCTCTCTCAGCGTGACTTCTTCTATTGGGCTTGTTTGACCAATTTTACTGGTGCAGATAATACATAAGCAAGGAAAAAGTAATCAATCTCGACCAATAAGTGTAAGATTTTGTTTCATTTAAATGTCATATAAAAATACGTGAAAAGAAATTAGGTTATGCTTCGTTTTTGCATTGTCCATCTAAATAACAATTCGTAGGTAATGTGCTATTTCAGTCCATCTCTCAACCTCACATTCAATTCCTCTCCATTCCTGCCCTTCCTCTTTCCTTATCACTTTCCTGCAATGAAGTCTTCCATTGCACTCTCAGCGTGGCTTCTTCTATTGGGCTCGTTTGACCAATTCTACTGGTGCAGATCATACAGAAGCAAGGAAAAAGTAATCAATCTCGACCAGTAAGTGCAAGATTTTGTTTCATTTAAATGTTAAATAAAAATACGTGAAAAGAAAGTAGGTTCTGCTTCGTTTTTGCACTGTCCATCTAAATAACAATTCGTAGGTAATGTGCTATTTCAGTCCATCTCTCAACCTCACATTCAATTCCTCTCCATTCCTGCCCTTCCTCTTTCCTTATCACTTTCCTGCAATGAAGTCTTCCATTGCTCTCTCAGCGTGGCTTCTTCTATTGGGCTCGTTTGACCAATTCTACTGGTGCAGATCATACAGAAGCAAGGAAAAAGTAATCAATCTCGACCAGTAAGTGTAAGATTTTGTTTCATTTAAATGTCAAATAAAAATACGTGAAAAGAAAGTAGGTTCTGCTTCGTTTTTGCATTGTCGATCTAAATAACAATTTATAGGTAATGTGCTATTTCATCCAACTCTCACCCTCACTTTCAATTCCTCTCAATTGCTACCCTTCCTCTTTGCATATCACTTTCCTGCCATGAAGTGCTTCCATTGCTCTCTCAGCGTGGCTTCTTCTACTGGGCTCGTTTGACCAATTCTACTGGTGCAGATAATACAGAAGTAGGGAAAAAGTAATCAGTCTCGACTAGTAAGCGCAAGATTTTGTTTCATTTATATGTCATATAAAAATACGTGAAAAGAAAGTAGGTTCTGTTTCATTTTTGCATTTTCCATATAAATAACAATTCGTAGGTAATGTGCTATTTCAGTCCATCTCTCACCCTCACTTTCAATTCCTCTCCATTCTAGCCCTTCCTCTTCCCTTATCTCTTTCCTGCAATGAAGTGCTTCCATTGCTCTCTCAGCATGGCTTCTTCTATTGGGCTCGTTTGACCTATTCTACTGGTGAAGATCATACAGAAGCAGGGAAAAAGTAATCAATCTCGACCAGTAAGTGCAAGATTTTGTTTCATTTAAATGTCATATAAAAATACATGAAAAGAATGTAGGTTCTGATTCGTTTTTGCATTGTCCATCTAAATAAAAATTCGTAGGTAATGTGCTATTTCAGTCCATCTCTCACCCTTACTTTCAATTCCTATCCATTCCAGCCTTTCCTCTTTCCTTATCTCTTTCTTGCAATGAAGTGCTTCCATTGCCCTCTCAGCGTGGCTTCTTCTATTGGGCTCATTTAACCAATTCTACTGGTGCAGATCATACAGAAGCAAGGAAAAAGTAATCAATCTCGACCAGTAAGTGCAAGATTTTGTTTCATTTAAATTTCAAATAAAAATAAGTGAAAAGAAAGTAGGTTCTGCTTTGTTTTTGCATTGTCCATCTAAATAACAATTCATAGGTAATGTGCTATTTCAGCCCAACTCTCACCCTCACCTTCAATTCCTTGCCGTTCCTGCCCTTCCTCTTTCATTATCTCTTTCCTACAATGAAGTGCTACAATTGCTCTCTCAGCATGTCTTCTTCTATTGGGCTCGTTTTGCCCAATTCTACTGGTGCCTCTCTCAGCTTGGCTTTTTTTATTGGGCTCGTTTGACCAATTCTACTGGTGCAGATCATACAGATGCAGGGAAAAAGTAATCAATCTCGACCAGTAAGTGCAAGATTTTGTTTCATTTAAATGTCATATAAAAATACGTGAAAAGAAAGTAGGTTCTGCTTCGTTTTTGCATTGTTCATCTAAATAACAATTCGTAGGTAATGTGCTATTTTAGTCCATCTCTCACCCTCACTTTCAATTCCTCTCCATTCCTGCCCTTCCTCTTTCCTTATCTCTTTCCTGCAATGAAGTGCTTCCATTGCTCTCTCAGCGTGGCTTCTTCTGTTGGGCTCGTTTGACCAATTCTACTGGTGCAGATCATACAGAAGCAGGGAAAAAGTTATCAATCTCGACCAGAATGTGCAAGATTTTGTTTCATTTAATTGTCATATAAAAATACGTGAAAAGAAAGTAGGTTCTGCTTCGTTTTTCCATTGTCCATCTAAATAAAAATTCGTAGGTCATGTGCTATTTCAGTCCATCTCTCACCCTCACTTTCAATTCCTCTCCATTCCAGCCCTTCCTTTTTCCTTATGTCTTTCCTGCAATGAAGTGCTTCCATTGCTATCTCAGCGTGGCTTCTTCTATTCAGCTCGTTTGACCAATTCGACTGGTGCAGATCATACAGATGCAGGGAAAAAGTAATCAATCTCGACCAGTAAGTGCAAGATTTTGTTTCATTTAAATGTCTTATAAAAATACATGAAACGAAAGTAGGTTCTGTTTCGTTTTTGCATTGTCCATCTAAATAAGAATTCGTAGGTAATGTGCTATTTTAGTCCATCCCTCACCATCACTTTCAATTCCTCTCCATTCCTGCCCTTCCTCTTTCCTTATGTCTTTCCTACAATGAAGTGCTACCGTTGCTCTCTCATTGTGGCTTCTTCTATTGTTCTCGTTTGACCAATTCTACTGGTGTAGATCATACAGAAGCAGGGAAAAGGTAATCAATCTCGATCAATAAGTGCAAGATTTTGTTCCATTTAAATGTCATATAAAAATATGTGAAAAGAAAGTAGGTTCTGCTTCGTTTTTGCATTGTCCATCTAAATAACAATTCGTAGGTAATGTGCTATTTCAGTCCATCACTAACCCCTACTTTCAATTCCTCTCCATTCCTGCCCTTCCTCTTTCCTTATCTCTTTCCTACAATGAAGTGCTACCATTGCTCTCTCAACGTGGCTTCTTCTATTGGGCTCATTTGACCAATTTTACTGGTGCCTCTCTCAGCGTGGCTTTTTCTATTGGGCTCGTTTGACCAATTCTGCTGGTACAGATCATACAGAAGCAGGGAAAATGTAATCAATCTCGACCAGTAAGTGCAAGATTTTGTTTCATTTAAATGTCATATAAAAATACGGGAAAAGAATGTAGCTTCTGCTTCGTTTTTGCATTGTCCATCTAAATAACAATTCATAGGTAATGTGATATTTCAGTCCATCTCTCACCCTCACTTTCAATACCTCTCCACTCCTGCCCTGCCTCTTTCCTTATCTCTTTCCTGCAATGAAGTGCTTCCATTGCTCTCTTAGCGTGGCTTCTTCTATTGGGCTCCCTTGACCAATTCTACTGGTGTAGATCATACAGAAGCAAGGAAAAAGTAATCAATCTCGACCAGTAAGTGCAAGATTTTGTTTCATTTAAATGTCATATAAAAATACGTGAAAAGAAAGTAGGTTCTGCTTCGTTTTTACAATGTCCATCTAAATAAAAATTCGTAGGGAATATGCTATTTCAGTCCATCTCTCACCCTCACTTTCAATTCCTCTCCATTCCTGCCCATCATTTTTCCTTATCTCTTTCCTACAATGAAGTGCTACCATTGCTCTCTCAGCGTGACTTCTTCTATTGGGCTTGTTTGACCAATTTTACTGGTGCAGATAATACATAAGCAAGGAAAAAGTAATCAATCTCGACCAATAAGTGTAAGATTTTGTTTCATTTAAATGTCATATAAAAATACGTGAAAAGAAATTAGGTTATGCTTCGTTTTTGCATTGTCCATCTAAATAACAATTCGTAGGTAATGTGCTATTTCAGTCCATCTCTCAACCTCACATTCAATTCCTCTCCATTCCTGCCCTTCCTCTTTCCTTATCACTTTCCTGCAATGAAGTCTTCCATTGCACTCTCAGCGTGGCTTCTTCTATTGGGCTCGTTTGACCAATTCTACTGGTGCAGATCATACAGAAGCAAGGAAAAAGTAATCAATCTCGACCAGTAAGTGCAAGATTTTGTTTCATTTAAATGTTAAATAAAAATACGTGAAAAGAAAGTAGGTTCTGCTTCGTTTTTGCACTGTCCATCTAAATAACAATTCGTAGGTAATGTGCTATTTCAGTCCATCTCTCAACCTCACATTCAATTCCTCTCCATTCCTGCCCTTCCTCTTTCCTTATCACTTTCCTGCAATGAAGTCTTCCATTGCTCTCTCAGCGTGGCTTCTTCTATTGGGCTCGTTTGACCAATTCTACTGGTGCAGATCATACAGAAGCAAGGAAAAAGTAATCAATCTCGACCAGTAAGTGTAAGATTTTGTTTCATTTAAATGTCAAATAAAAATACGTGAAAAGAAAGTAGGTTCTGCTTCGTTTTTGCATTGTCGATCTAAATAACAATTTATAGGTAATGTGCTATTTCATCCAACTCTCACCCTCACTTTCAATTCCTCTCAATTGCTACCCTTCCTCTTTGCATATCACTTTCCTGCCATGAAGTGCTTCCATTGCTCTCTCAGCGTGGCTTCTTCTACTGGGCTCGTTTGACCAATTCTACTGGTGCAGATAATACAGAAGTAGGGAAAAAGTAATCAGTCTCGACTAGTAAGCGCAAGATTTTGTTTCATTTATATGTCATATAAAAATACGTGAAAAGAAAGTAGGTTCTGTTTCATTTTTGCATTTTCCATATAAATAACAATTCGTAGGTAATGTGCTATTTCAGTCCATCTCTCACCCTCACTTTCAATTCCTCTCCATTCTAGCCCTTCCTCTTCCCTTATCTCTTTCCTGCAATGAAGTGCTTCCATTGCTCTCTCAGCATGGCTTCTTCTATTGGGCTCGTTTGACCTATTCTACTGGTGAAGATCATACAGAAGCAGGGAAAAAGTAATCAATCTCGACCAGTAAGTGCAAGATTTTGTTTCATTTAAATGTCATATAAAAATACATGAAAAGAATGTAGGTTCTGATTCGTTTTTGCATTGTCCATCTAAATAAAAATTCGTAGGTAATGTGCTATTTCAGTCCATCTCTCACCCTTACTTTCAATTCCTATCCATTCCAGCCTTTCCTCTTTCCTTATCTCTTTCTTGCAATGAAGTGCTTCCATTGCCCTCTCAGCGTGGCTTCTTCTATTGGGCTCATTTAACCAATTCTACTGGTGCAGATCATACAGAAGCAAGGAAAAAGTAATCAATCTCGACCAGTAAGTGCAAGATTTTGTTTCATTTAAATTTCAAATAAAAATAAGTGAAAAGAAAGTAGGTTCTGCTTTGTTTTTGCATTGTCCATCTAAATAACAATTCATAGGTAATGTGCTATTTCAGCCCAACTCTCACCCTCACCTTCAATTCCTTGCCGTTCCTGCCCTTCCTCTTTCATTATCTCTTTCCTACAATGAAGTGCTACAATTGCTCTCTCAGCATGTCTTCTTCTATTGGGCTCGTTTTGCCCAATTCTACTGGTGCCTCTCTCAGCTTGGCTTTTTTTATTGGGCTCGTTTGACCAATTCTACTGGTGCAGATCATACAGATGCAGGGAAAAAGTAATCAATCTCGACCAGTAAGTGCAAGATTTTGTTTCATTTAAATGTCATATAAAAATACGTGAAAAGAAAGTAGGTTCTGCTTCGTTTTTGCATTGTTCATCTAAATAACAATTCGTAGGTAATGTGCTATTTTAGTCCATCTCTCACCCTCACTTTCAATTCCTCTCCATTCCTGCCCTTCCTCTTTCCTTATCTCTTTCCTGCAATGAAGTGCTTCCATTGCTCTCTCAGCGTGGCTTCTTCTGTTGGGCTCGTTTGACCAATTCTACTGGTGCAGATCATACAGAAGCAGGGAAAAAGTTATCAATCTCGACCAGAATGTGCAAGATTTTGTTTCATTTAATTGTCATATAAAAATACGTGAAAAGAAAGTAGGTTCTGCTTCGTTTTTCCATTGTCCATCTAAATAAAAATTCGTAGGTCATGTGCTATTTCAGTCCATCTCTCACCCTCACTTTCAATTCCTCTCCATTCCAGCCCTTCCTTTTTCCTTATGTCTTTCCTGCAATGAAGTGCTTCCATTGCTATCTCAGCGTGGCTTCTTCTATTCAGCTCGTTTGACCAATTCGACTGGTGCAGATCATACAGATGCAGGGAAAAAGTAATCAATCTCGACCAGTAAGTGCAAGATTTTGTTTCATTTAAATGTCTTATAAAAATACATGAAACGAAAGTAGGTTCTGTTTCGTTTTTGCATTGTCCATCTAAATAAGAATTCGTAGGTAATGTGCTATTTTAGTCCATCCCTCACCATCACTTTCAATTCCTCTCCATTCCTGCCCTTCCTCTTTCCTTATGTCTTTCCTACAATGAAGTGCTACCGTTGCTCTCTCATTGTGGCTTCTTCTATTGTTCTCGTTTGACCAATTCTACTGGTGTAGATCATACAGAAGCAGGGAAAAGGTAATCAATCTCGATCAATAAGTGCAAGATTTTGTTCCATTTAAATGTCATATAAAAATATGTGAAAAGAAAGTAGGTTCTGCTTCGTTTTTGCATTGTCCATCTAAATAACAATTCGTAGGTAATGTGCTATTTCAGTCCATCACTAACCCCTACTTTCAATTCCTCTCCATTCCTGCCCTTCCTCTTTCCTTATCTCTTTCCTACAATGAAGTGCTACCATTGCTCTCTCAACGTGGCTTCTTCTATTGGGCTCATTTGACCAATTTTACTGGTGCCTCTCTCAGCGTGGCTTTTTCTATTGGGCTCGTTTGACCAATTCTGCTGGTACAGATCATACAGAAGCAGGGAAAATGTAATCAATCTCGACCAGTAAGTGCAAGATTTTGTTTCATTTAAATGTCATATAAAAATACGGGAAAAGAATGTAGCTTCTGCTTCGTTTTTGCATTGTCCATCTAAATAACAATTCATAGGTAATGTGATATTTCAGTCCATCTCTCACCCTCACTTTCAATACCTCTCCACTCCTGCCCTGCCTCTTTCCTTATCTCTTTCCTGCAATGAAGTGCTTCCATTGCTCTCTTAGCGTGGCTTCTTCTATTGGGCTCCCTTGACCAATTCTACTGGTGTAGATCATACAGAAGCAAGGAAAAAGTAATCAATCTCGACCAGTAAGTGCAAGATTTTGTTTCATTTAAATGTCATATAAAAATACGTGAAAAGAAAGTAGGTTCTGCTTCGTTTTTACAATGTCCATCTAAATAAAAATTCGTAGGGAATATGCTATTTCAGTCCATCTCTCACCCTCACTTTCAATTCCTCTCCATTCCTGCCCATCATTTTTCCTTATCTCTTTCCTACAATGAAGTGCTACCATTGCTCTCTCAGCGTGACTTCTTCTATTGGGCTTGTTTGACCAATTTTACTGGTGCAGATAATACATAAGCAAGGAAAAAGTAATCAATCTCGACCAATAAGTGTAAGATTTTGTTTCATTTAAATGTCATATAAAAATACGTGAAAAGAAATTAGGTTATGCTTCGTTTTTGCATTGTCCATCTAAATAACAATTCGTAGGTAATGTGCTATTTCAGTCCATCTCTCAACCTCACATTCAATTCCTCTCCATTCCTGCCCTTCCTCTTTCCTTATCACTTTCCTGCAATGAAGTCTTCCATTGCACTCTCAGCGTGGCTTCTTCTATTGGGCTCGTTTGACCAATTCTACTGGTGCAGATCATACAGAAGCAAGGAAAAAGTAATCAATCTCGACCAGTAAGTGCAAGATTTTGTTTCATTTAAATGTTAAATAAAAATACGTGAAAAGAAAGTAGGTTCTGCTTCGTTTTTGCACTGTCCATCTAAATAACAATTCGTAGGTAATGTGCTATTTCAGTCCATCTCTCAACCTCACATTCAATTCCTCTCCATTCCTGCCCTTCCTCTTTCCTTATCACTTTCCTGCAATGAAGTCTTCCATTGCTCTCTCAGCGTGGCTTCTTCTATTGGGCTCGTTTGACCAATTCTACTGGTGCAGATCATACAGAAGCAAGGAAAAAGTAATCAATCTCGACCAGTAAGTGTAAGATTTTGTTTCATTTAAATGTCAAATAAAAATACGTGAAAAGAAAGTAGGTTCTGCTTCGTTTTTGCATTGTCGATCTAAATAACAATTTATAGGTAATGTGCTATTTCATCCAACTCTCACCCTCACTTTCAATTCCTCTCAATTGCTACCCTTCCTCTTTGCATATCACTTTCCTGCCATGAAGTGCTTCCATTGCTCTCTCAGCGTGGCTTCTTCTACTGGGCTCGTTTGACCAATTCTACTGGTGCAGATAATACAGAAGTAGGGAAAAAGTAATCAGTCTCGACTAGTAAGCGCAAGATTTTGTTTCATTTATATGTCATATAAAAATACGTGAAAAGAAAGTAGGTTCTGTTTCATTTTTGCATTTTCCATATAAATAACAATTCGTAGGTAATGTGCTATTTCAGTCCATCTCTCACCCTCACTTTCAATTCCTCTCCATTCTAGCCCTTCCTCTTCCCTTATCTCTTTCCTGCAATGAAGTGCTTCCATTGCTCTCTCAGCATGGCTTCTTCTATTGGGCTCGTTTGACCTATTCTACTGGTGAAGATCATACAGAAGCAGGGAAAAAGTAATCAATCTCGACCAGTAAGTGCAAGATTTTGTTTCATTTAAATGTCATATAAAAATACATGAAAAGAATGTAGGTTCTGATTCGTTTTTGCATTGTCCATCTAAATAAAAATTCGTAGGTAATGTGCTATTTCAGTCCATCTCTCACCCTTACTTTCAATTCCTATCCATTCCAGCCTTTCCTCTTTCCTTATCTCTTTCTTGCAATGAAGTGCTTCCATTGCCCTCTCAGCGTGGCTTCTTCTATTGGGCTCATTTAACCAATTCTACTGGTGCAGATCATACAGAAGCAAGGAAAAAGTAATCAATCTCGACCAGTAAGTGCAAGATTTTGTTTCATTTAAATTTCAAATAAAAATAAGTGAAAAGAAAGTAGGTTCTGCTTTGTTTTTGCATTGTCCATCTAAATAACAATTCATAGGTAATGTGCTATTTCAGCCCAACTCTCACCCTCACCTTCAATTCCTTGCCGTTCCTGCCCTTCCTCTTTCATTATCTCTTTCCTACAATGAAGTGCTACAATTGCTCTCTCAGCATGTCTTCTTCTATTGGGCTCGTTTTGCCCAATTCTACTGGTGCCTCTCTCAGCTTGGCTTTTTTTATTGGGCTCGTTTGACCAATTCTACTGGTGCAGATCATACAGATGCAGGGAAAAAGTAATCAATCTCGACCAGTAAGTGCAAGATTTTGTTTCATTTAAATGTCATATAAAAATACGTGAAAAGAAAGTAGGTTCTGCTTCGTTTTTGCATTGTTCATCTAAATAACAATTCGTAGGTAATGTGCTATTTTAGTCCATCTCTCACCCTCACTTTCAATTCCTCTCCATTCCTGCCCTTCCTCTTTCCTTATCTCTTTCCTGCAATGAAGTGCTTCCATTGCTCTCTCAGCGTGGCTTCTTCTGTTGGGCTCGTTTGACCAATTCTACTGGTGCAGATCATACAGAAGCAGGGAAAAAGTTATCAATCTCGACCAGAATGTGCAAGATTTTGTTTCATTTAATTGTCATATAAAAATACGTGAAAAGAAAGTAGGTTCTGCTTCGTTTTTCCATTGTCCATCTAAATAAAAATTCGTAGGTCATGTGCTATTTCAGTCCATCTCTCACCCTCACTTTCAATTCCTCTCCATTCCAGCCCTTCCTTTTTCCTTATGTCTTTCCTGCAATGAAGTGCTTCCATTGCTATCTCAGCGTGGCTTCTTCTATTCAGCTCGTTTGACCAATTCGACTGGTGCAGATCATACAGATGCAGGGAAAAAGTAATCAATCTCGACCAGTAAGTGCAAGATTTTGTTTCATTTAAATGTCTTATAAAAATACATGAAACGAAAGTAGGTTCTGTTTCGTTTTTGCATTGTCCATCTAAATAAGAATTCGTAGGTAATGTGCTATTTTAGTCCATCCCTCACCATCACTTTCAATTCCTCTCCATTCCTGCCCTTCCTCTTTCCTTATGTCTTTCCTACAATGAAGTGCTACCGTTGCTCTCTCATTGTGGCTTCTTCTATTGTTCTCGTTTGACCAATTCTACTGGTGTAGATCATACAGAAGCAGGGAAAAGGTAATCAATCTCGATCAATAAGTGCAAGATTTTGTTCCATTTAAATGTCATATAAAAATATGTGAAAAGAAAGTAGGTTCTGCTTCGTTTTTGCATTGTCCATCTAAATAACAATTCGTAGGTAATGTGCTATTTCAGTCCATCACTAACCCCTACTTTCAATTCCTCTCCATTCCTGCCCTTCCTCTTTCCTTATCTCTTTCCTACAATGAAGTGCTACCATTGCTCTCTCAACGTGGCTTCTTCTATTGGGCTCATTTGACCAATTTTACTGGTGCCTCTCTCAGCGTGGCTTTTTCTATTGGGCTCGTTTGACCAATTCTGCTGGTACAGATCATACAGAAGCAGGGAAAATGTAATCAATCTCGACCAGTAAGTGCAAGATTTTGTTTCATTTAAATGTCATATAAAAATACGGGAAAAGAATGTAGCTTCTGCTTCGTTTTTGCATTGTCCATCTAAATAACAATTCATAGGTAATGTGATATTTCAGTCCATCTCTCACCCTCACTTTCAATTCCTCTCCACTCCTGCCCTGCCTCTTTCCTTATCTCTTTCCTGCAATGAAGTGCTTCCATTGCTCTCTTAGCGTGGCTTCTTCTATTGGGCTCCCTTGACCAATTCTACTGGTGTAGATCATACAGAAGCAAGGAAAAAGTAATCAATCTCGACCAGTAAGTGCAAGATTTTGTTTCATTTAAATGTCATATAAAAATACGTGAAAAGAAAGTAGGTTCTGCTTCGTTTTTACAATGTCCATCTAAATAAAAATTCGTAGGGAATATGCTATTTCAGTCCATCTCTCACCCTCACTTTCAATTCCTCTCCATTCCTGCCCATCATTTTTCCTTATCTCTTTCCTACAATGAAGTGCTACCATTGCTCTCTCAGCGTGACTTCTTCTATTGGGCTTGTTTGACCAATTTTACTGGTGCAGATAATACATAAGCAAGGAAAAAGTAATCAATCTCGACCAATAAGTGTAAGATTTTGTTTCATTTAAATGTCATATAAAAATACGTGAAAAGAAATTAGGTTATGCTTCGTTTTTGCATTGTCCATCTAAATAACAATTCGTAGGTAATGTGCTATTTCAGTCCATCTCTCAACCTCACATTCAATTCCTCTCCATTCCTGCCCTTCCTCTTTCCTTATCACTTTCCTGCAATGAAGTCTTCCATTGCTCTCTCAGCGTGGCTTCTTCTATTGGGCTCGTTTGACCAATTCTACTGGTGCAGATCATACAGAAGCAAGGAAAAAGTAATCAATCTCGACCAGTAAGTGCAAGATTTTGTTTCATTTAAATGTTAAATAAAAATACGTGAAAAGAAAGTAGGTTCTGCTTCGTTTTTGCACTGTCCATCTAAATAACAATTCGTAGGTAATGTGCTATTTCAGTCCATCTCTCAACCTCACATTCAATTCCTCTCCATTCCTGCCCTTCCTCTTTCCTTATCACTTTCCTGCAATGAAGTCTTCCATTGCTCTCTCAGCGTGGCTTCTTCTATTGGGCTCGTTTGACCAATTCTACTGGTGCAGATCATACAGAAGCAAGGAAAAAGTAATCAATCTCGACCAGTAAGTGTAAGATTTTGTTTCATTTAAATGTCAAATAAAAATACGTGAAAAGAAAGTAGGTTCTGCTTTGTTTTTGCATTGTCGATCTAAATAACAATTTATAGGTAATGTGCTATTTCATCCAACTCTCACCCTCACTTTCAATTCCTCTCAATTGCTACCCTTCCTCTTTGCATATCACTTTCCTGCCATGAAGTGCTTCCATTGCTCTCTCAGCGTGGCTTCTTCTACTGGGCTCGTTTGACCAATTCTACTGGTGCAGATAATACAGAAGTAGGGAAAAAGTAATCAGTCTCGACTAGTAAGCGCAAGATTTTGTTTCATTTATATGTCATATAAAAATACGTGAAAAGAAAGTAGGTTCTGTTTCATTTTTGCATTTTCCATATAAATAACAATTCGTAGGTAATGTGCTATTTCAGTCCATCTCTCACCCTCACTTTCAATTCCTCTCCATTCTAGCCCTTCCTCTTCCCTTATCTCTTTCCTGCAATGAAGTGCTTCCATTGCTCTCTCAGCATGGCTTCTTCTATTGGGCTCGTTTGACCTATTCTACTGGTGAAGATCATACAGAAGCAGGGAAAAAGTAATCAATCTCGACCAGTAAGTGCAAGATTTTGTTTCATTTAAATGTCATATAAAAATACATGAAAAGAATGTAGGTTCTGATTCGTTTTTGCATTGTCCATCTAAATAAAAATTCGTAGGTAATGTGCTATTTCAGTCCATCTCTCACCCTTACTTTCAATTCCTATCCATTCCAGCCTTTCCTCTTTCCTTATCTCTTTCTTGCAATGAAGTGCTTCCATTGCCCTCTCAGCGTGGCTTCTTCTATTGGGCTCATTTAACCAATTCTACTGGTGCAGATCATACAGAAGCAAGGAAAAAGTAATCAATCTCGACCAGTAAGTGCAAGATTTTGTTTCATTTAAATTTCAAATAAAAATAAGTGAAAAGAAAGTAGGTTCTGCTTTGTTTTTGCATTGTCCATCTAAATAACAATTCATAGGTAATGTGCTATTTCAGCCCAACTCTCACCCTCACCTTCAATTCCTTGCCGTTCCTGCCCTTCCTCTTTCATTATCTCTTTCCTACAATGAAGTGCTACAATTGCTCTCTCAGCATGTCTTCTTCTATTGGGCTCGTTTTGCCCAATTCTACTGGTGCCTCTCTCAGCTTGGCTTTTTTTATTGGGCTCGTTTGACCAATTCTACTGGTGCAGATCATACAGATGCAGGGAAAAAGTAATCAATCTCGACCAGTAAGTGCAAGATTTTGTTTCATTTAAATGTCATATAAAAATACGTGAAAAGAAAGTAGGTTCTGCTTCGTTTTTGCATTGTTCATCTAAATAACAATTCGTAGGTAATGTGCTATTTTAGTCCATCTCTCACCCTCACTTTCAATTCCTCTCCATTCCTGCCCTTCCTCTTTCCTTATCTCTTTCCTGCAATGAAGTGCTTCCATTGCTCTCTCAGCGTGGCTTCTTCTGTTGGGCTCGTTTGACCAATTCTACTGGTGCAGATCATACAGAAGCAGGGAAAAAGTTATCAATCTCGACCAGAATGTGCAAGATTTTGTTTCATTTAATTGTCATATAAAAATACGTGAAAAGAAAGTAGGTTCTGCTTCGTTTTTCCATTGTCCATCTAAATAAAAATTCGTAGGTCATGTGCTATTTCAGTCCATCTCTCACCCTCACTTTCAATTCCTCTCCATTCCAGCCCTTCCTTTTTCCTTATGTCTTTCCTGCAATGAAGTGCTTCCATTGCTATCTCAGCGTGGCTTCTTCTATTCAGCTCGTTTGACCAATTCGACTGGTGCAGATCATACAGATGCAGGGAAAAAGTAATCAATCTCGACCAGTAAGTGCAAGATTTTGTTTCATTTAAATGTCTTATAAAAATACATGAAACGAAAGTAGGTTCTGTTTCGTTTTTGCATTGTCCATCTAAATAAGAATTCGTAGGTAATGTGCTATTTTAGTCCATCCCTCACCATCACTTTCAATTCCTCTCCATTCCTGCCCTTCCTCTTTCCTTATGTCTTTCCTACAATGAAGTGCTACCGTTGCTCTCTCATTGTGGCTTCTTCTATTGTTCTCGTTTGACCAATTCTACTGGTGTAGATCATACAGAAGCAGGGAAAAGGTAATCAATCTCGATCAATAAGTGCAAGATTTTGTTCCATTTAAATGTCATATAAAAATATGTGAAAAGAAAGTAGGTTCTGCTTCGTTTTTGCATTGTCCATCTAAATAACAATTCGTAGGTAATGTGCTATTTCAGTCCATCACTAACCCCTACTTTCAATTCCTCTCCATTCCTGCCCTTCCTCTTTCCTTATCTCTTTCCTACAATGAAGTGCTACCATTGCTCTCTCAACGTGGCTTCTTCTATTGGGCTCATTTGACCAATTTTACTGGTGCCTCTCTCAGCGTGGCTTTTTCTATTGGGCTCGTTTGACCAATTCTGCTGGTACAGATCATACAGAAGCAGGGAAAATGTAATCAATCTCGACCAGTAAGTGCAAGATTTTGTTTCATTTAAATGTCATATAAAAATACGGGAAAAGAATGTAGCTTCTGCTTCGTTTTTGCATTGTCCATCTAAATAACAATTCATAGGTAATGTGATATTTCAGTCCATCTCTCACCCTCACTTTCAATTCCTCTCCACTCCTGCCCTGCCTCTTTCCTTATCTCTTTCCTGCAATGAAGTGCTTCCATTGCTCTCTTAGCGTGGCTTCTTCTATTGGGCTCCCTTGACCAATTCTACTGGTGTAGATCATACAGAAGCAAGGAAAAAGTAATCAATCTCGACCAGTAAGTGCAAGATTTTGTTTCATTTAAATGTCATATAAAAATACGTGAAAAGAAAGTAGGTTCTGCTTCGTTTTTACAATGTCCATCTAAATAAAAATTCGTAGGGAATATGCTATTTCAGTCCATCTCTCACCCTCACTTTCAATTCCTCTCCATTCCTGCCCATCATTTTTCCTTATCTCTTTCCTACAATGAAGTGCTACCATTGCTCTCTCAGCGTGACTTCTTCTATTGGGCTTGTTTGACCAATTTTACTGGTGCAGATAATACATAAGCAAGGAAAAAGTAATCAATCTCGACCAATAAGTGTAAGATTTTGTTTCATTTAAATGTCATATAAAAATACGTGAAAAGAAATTAGGTTATGCTTCGTTTTTGCATTGTCCATCTAAATAACAATTCGTAGGTAATGTGCTATTTCAGTCCATCTCTCAACCTCACATTCAATTCCTCTCCATTCCTGCCCTTCCTCTTTCCTTATCACTTTCCTGCAATGAAGTCTTCCATTGCTCTCTCAGCGTGGCTTCTTCTATTAGGCTCGTTTGACCAATTCTACTGGTGCAGATCATACAGAAGCAAGGAAAAAGTAATCAATCTCGACCAGTAAGTGCAAGATTTTGTTTCATTTAAATGTTAAATAAAAATACGTGAAAAGAAAGTAGGTTCTGCTTCGTTTTTGCACTGTCCATCTAAATAACAATTCGTAGGTAATGTGCTATTTCAGTCCATCTCTCAACCTCACATTCAATTCCTCTCCATTCCTGCCCTTCCTCTTTCCTTATCACTTTCCTGCAATGAAGTCTTCCATTGCTCTCTCAGCGTGGCTTCTTCTATTGGGCTCGTTTGACCAATTCTACTGGTGCAGATCATACAGAAGCAAGGAAAAAGTAATCAATCTCGACCAGTAAGTGTAAGATTTTGTTTCATTTAAATGTCAAATAAAAATACGTGAAAAGAAAGTAGGTTCTGCTTTGTTTTTGCATTGTCGATCTAAATAACAATTTATAGGTAATGTGCTATTTCATCCAACTCTCACCCTCACTTTCAATTCCTCTCAATTGCTACCCTTCCTCTTTGCATATCACTTTCCTGCCATGAAGTGCTTCCATTGCTCTCTCAGCGTGGCTTCTTCTACTGGGCTCGTTTGACCAATTCTACTGGTGCAGATAATACAGAAGTAGGGAAAAAGTAATCAGTCTCGACTAGTAAGCGCAAGATTTTGTTTCATTTATATGTCATATAAAAATACGTGAAAAGAAAGTAGGTTCTGTTTCATTTTTGCATTTTCCATATAAATAACAATTCGTAGGTAATGTGCTATTTCAGTCCATCTCTCACCCTCACTTTCAATTCCTCTCCATTCTAGCCCTTCCTCTTCCCTTATCTCTTTCCTGCAATGAAGTGCTTCCATTGCTCTCTCAGCATGGCTTCTTCTATTGGGCTCGTTTGACCTATTCTACTGGTGAAGATCATACAGAAGCAGGGAAAAAGTAATCAATCTCGACCAGTAAGTGCAAGATTTTGTTTCATTTAAATGTCATATAAAAATACATGAAAAGAATGTAGGTTCTGATTCGTTTTTGCATTGTCCATCTAAATAAAAATTCGTAGGTAATGTGCTATTTCAGTCCATCTCTCACCCTTACTTTCAATTCCTATCCATTCCAGCCTTTCCTCTTTCCTTATCTCTTTCTTGCAATGAAGTGCTTCCATTGCCCTCTCAGCGTGGCTTCTTCTATTGGGCTCATTTAACCAATTCTACTGGTGCAGATCATACAGAAGCAAGGAAAAAGTAATCAATCTCGACCAGTAAGTGCAAGATTTTGTTTCATTTAAATTTCAAATAAAAATAAGTGAAAAGAAAGTAGGTTCTGCTTTGTTTTTGCATTGTCCATCTAAATAACAATTCATAGGTAATGTGCTATTTCAGCCCAACTCTCACCCTCACCTTCAATTCCTTGCCGTTCCTGCCCTTCCTCTTTCATTATCTCTTTCCTACAATGAAGTGCTACAATTGCTCTCTCAGCATGTCTTCTTCTATTGGGCTCGTTTTGCCCAATTCTACTGGTGCCTCTCTCAGCTTGGCTTTTTTTATTGGGCTCGTTTGACCAATTCTACTGGTGCAGATCATACAGATGCAGGGAAAAAGTAATCAATCTCGACCAGTAAGTGCAAGATTTTGTTTCATTTAAATGTCATATAAAAATACGTGAAAAGAAAGTAGGTTCTGCTTCGTTTTTGCATTGTTCATCTAAATAACAATTCGTAGGTAATGTGCTATTTTAGTCCATCTCTCACCCTCACTTTCAATTCCTCTCCATTCCTGCCCTTCCTCTTTCCTTATCTCTTTCCTGCAATGAAGTGCTTCCATTGCTCTCTCAGCGTGGCTTCTTCTGTTGGGCTCGTTTGACCAATTCTACTGGTGCAGATCATACAGAAGCAGGGAAAAAGTTATCAATCTCGACCAGAATGTGCAAGATTTTGTTTCATTTAATTGTCATATAAAAATACGTGAAAAGAAAGTAGGTTCTGCTTCGTTTTTCCATTGTCCATCTAAATAAAAATTCGTAGGTCATGTGCTATTTCAGTCCATCTCTCACCCTCACTTTCAATTCCTCTCCATTCCAGCCCTTCCTTTTTCCTTATGTCTTTCCTGCAATGAAGTGCTTCCATTGCTATCTCAGCGTGGCTTCTTCTATTCAGCTCGTTTGACCAATTCGACTGGTGCAGATCATACAGATGCAGGGAAAAAGTAATCAATCTCGACCAGTAAGTGCAAGATTTTGTTTCATTTAAATGTCTTATAAAAATACATGAAACGAAAGTAGGTTCTGTTTCGTTTTTGCATTGTCCATCTAAATAAGAATTCGTAGGTAATGTGCTATTTTAGTCCATCCCTCACCATCACTTTCAATTCCTCTCCATTCCTGCCCTTCCTCTTTCCTTATGTCTTTCCTACAATGAAGTGCTACCGTTGCTCTCTCATTGTGGCTTCTTCTATTGTTCTCGTTTGACCAATTCTACTGGTGTAGATCATACAGAAGCAGGGAAAAGGTAATCAATCTCGATCAATAAGTGCAAGATTTTGTTCCATTTAAATGTCATATAAAAATATGTGAAAAGAAAGTAGGTTCTGCTTCGTTTTTGCATTGTCCATCTAAATAACAATTCGTAGGTAATGTGCTATTTCAGTCCATCACTAACCCCTACTTTCAATTCCTCTCCATTCCTGCCCTTCCTCTTTCCTTATCTCTTTCCTACAATGAAGTGCTACCATTGCTCTCTCAACGTGGCTTCTTCTATTGGGCTCATTTGACCAATTTTACTGGTGCCTCTCTCAGCGTGGCTTTTTCTATTGGGCTCGTTTGACCAATTCTGCTGGTACAGATCATACAGAAGCAGGGAAAATGTAATCAATCTCGACCAGTAAGTGCAAGATTTTGTTTCATTTAAATGTCATATAAAAATACGGGAAAAGAATGTAGCTTCTGCTTCGTTTTTGCATTGTCCATCTAAATAACAATTCATAGGTAATGTGATATTTCAGTCCATCTCTCACCCTCACTTTCAATTCCTCTCCACTCCTGCCCTGCCTCTTTCCTTATCTCTTTCCTGCAATGAAGTGCTTCCATTGCTCTCTTAGCGTGGCTTCTTCTATTGGGCTCCCTTGACCAATTCTACTGGTGTAGATCATACAGAAGCAAGGAAAAAGTAATCAATCTCGACCAGTAAGTGCAAGATTTTGTTTCATTTAAATGTCATATAAAAATACGTGAAAAGAAAGTAGGTTCTGCTTCGTTTTTACAATGTCCATCTAAATAAAAATTCGTAGGGAATATGCTATTTCAGTCCATCTCTCACCCTCACTTTCAATTCCTCTCCATTCCTGCCCATCATTTTTCCTTATCTCTTTCCTACAATGAAGTGCTACCATTGCTCTCTCAGCGTGACTTCTTCTATTGGGCTTGTTTGACCAATTTTACTGGTGCAGATAATACATAAGCAAGGAAAAAGTAATCAATCTCGACCAATAAGTGTAAGATTTTGTTTCATTTAAATGTCATATAAAAATACGTGAAAAGAAATTAGGTTATGCTTCGTTTTTGCATTGTCCATCTAAATAACAATTCGTAGGTAATGTGCTATTTCAGTCCATCTCTCAACCTCACATTCAATTCCTCTCCATTCCTGCCCTTCCTCTTTCCTTATCACTTTCCTGCAATGAAGTCTTCCATTGCTCTCTCAGCGTGGCTTCTTCTATTAGGCTCGTTTGACCAATTCTACTGGTGCAGATCATACAGAAGCAAGGAAAAAGTAATCAATCTCGACCAGTAAGTGCAAGATTTTGTTTCATTTAAATGTTAAATAAAAATACGTGAAAAGAAAGTAGGTTCTGCTTCGTTTTTGCACTGTCCATCTAAATAACAATTCGTAGGTAATGTGCTATTTCAGTCCATCTCTCAACCTCACATTCAATTCCTCTCCATTCCTGCCCTTCCTCTTTCCTTATCACTTTCCTGCAATGAAGTCTTCCATTGCTCTCTCAGCGTGGCTTCTTCTATTGGGCTCGTTTGACCAATTCTACTGGTGCAGATCATACAGAAGCAAGGAAAAAGTAATCAATCTCGACCAGTAAGTGTAAGATTTTGTTTCATTTAAATGTCAAATAAAAATACGTGAAAAGAAAGTAGGTTCTGCTTCGTTTTTGCATTGTCGATCTAAATAACAATTTATAGGTAATGTGCTATTTCATCCAACTCTCACCCTCACTTTCAATTCCTCTCAATTGCTACCCTTCCTCTTTGCATATCACTTTCCTGCCATGAAGTGCTTCCATTGCTCTCTCAGCGTGGCTTCTTCTACTGGGCTCGTTTGACCAATTCTACTGGTGCAGATAATACAGAAGTAGGGAAAAAGTAATCAGTCTCGACTAGTAAGCGCAAGATTTTGTTTCATTTATATGTCATATAAAAATACGTGAAAAGAAAGTAGGTTCTGTTTCATTTTTGCATTTTCCATATAAATAACAATTCGTAGGTAATGTGCTATTTCAGTCCATCTCTCACCCTCACTTTCAATTCCTCTCCATTCTAGCCCTTCCTCTTCCCTTATCTCTTTCCTGCAATGAAGTGCTTCCATTGCTCTCTCAGCATGGCTTCTTCTATTGGGCTCGTTTGACCTATTCTACTGGTGAAGATCATACAGAAGCAGGGAAAAAGTAATCAATCTCGACCAGTAAGTGCAAGATTTTGTTTCATTTAAATGTCATATAAAAATACATGAAAAGAATGTAGGTTCTGATTCGTTTTTGCATTGTCCATCTAAATAAAAATTCGTAGGTAATGTGCTATTTCAGTCCATCTCTCACCCTTACTTTCAATTCCTATCCATTCCAGCCTTTCCTCTTTCCTTATCTCTTTCTTGCAATGAAGTGCTTCCATTGCCCTCTCAGCGTGGCTTCTTCTATTGGGCTCATTTAACCAATTCTACTGGTGCAGATCATACAGAAGCAAGGAAAAAGTAATCAATCTCGACCAGTAAGTGCAAGATTTTGTTTCATTTAAATTTCAAATAAAAATAAGTGAAAAGAAAGTAGGTTCTGCTTTGTTTTTGCATTGTCCATCTAAATAACAATTCATAGGTAATGTGCTATTTCAGCCCAACTCTCACCCTCACCTTCAATTCCTTGCCGTTCCTGCCCTTCCTCTTTCATTATCTCTTTCCTACAATGAAGTGCTACAATTGCTCTCTCAGCATGTCTTCTTCTATTGGGCTCGTTTTGCCCAATTCTACTGGTGCCTCTCTCAGCTTGGCTTTTTTTATTGGGCTCGTTTGACCAATTCTACTGGTGCAGATCATACAGATGCAGGGAAAAAGTAATCAATCTCGACCAGTAAGTGCAAGATTTTGTTTCATTTAAATGTCATATAAAAATACGTGAAAAGAAAGTAGGTTCTGCTTCGTTTTTGCATTGTTCATCTAAATAACAATTCGTAGGTAATGTGCTATTTTAGTCCATCTCTCACCCTCACTTTCAATTCCTCTCCATTCCTGCCCTTCCTCTTTCCTTATCTCTTTCCTGCAATGAAGTGCTTCCATTGCTCTCTCAGCGTGGCTTCTTCTGTTGGGCTCGTTTGACCAATTCTACTGGTGCAGATCATACAGAAGCAGGGAAAAAGTTATCAATCTCGACCAGAATGTGCAAGATTTTGTTTCATTTAATTGTCATATAAAAATACGTGAAAAGAAAGTAGGTTCTGCTTCGTTTTTCCATTGTCCATCTAAATAAAAATTCGTAGGTCATGTGCTATTTCAGTCCATCTCTCACCCTCACTTTCAATTCCTCTCCATTCCAGCCCTTCCTTTTTCCTTATGTCTTTCCTGCAATGAAGTGCTTCCATTGCTATCTCAGCGTGGCTTCTTCTATTCAGCTCGTTTGACCAATTCGACTGGTGCAGATCATACAGATGCAGGGAAAAAGTAATCAATCTCGACCAGTAAGTGCAAGATTTTGTTTCATTTAAATGTCTTATAAAAATACATGAAACGAAAGTAGGTTCTGTTTCGTTTTTGCATTGTCCATCTAAATAAGAATTCGTAGGTAATGTGCTATTTTAGTCCATCCCTCACCATCACTTTCAATTCCTCTCCATTCCTGCCCTTCCTCTTTCCTTATGTCTTTCCTACAATGAAGTGCTACCGTTGCTCTCTCATTGTGGCTTCTTCTATTGTTCTCGTTTGACCAATTCTACTGGTGTAGATCATACAGAAGCAGGGAAAAGGTAATCAATCTCGATCAATAAGTGCAAGATTTTGTTCCATTTAAATGTCATATAAAAATATGTGAAAAGAAAGTAGGTTCTGCTTCGTTTTTGCATTGTCCATCTAAATAACAATTCGTAGGTAATGTGCTATTTCAGTCCATCACTAACCCCTACTTTCAATTCCTCTCCATTCCTGCCCTTCCTCTTTCCTTATCTCTTTCCTACAATGAAGTGCTACCATTGCTCTCTCAACGTGGCTTCTTCTATTGGGCTCATTTGACCAATTTTACTGGTGCCTCTCTCAGCGTGGCTTTTTCTATTGGGCTCGTTTGACCAATTCTGCTGGTACAGATCATACAGAAGCAGGGAAAATGTAATCAATCTCGACCAGTAAGTGCAAGATTTTGTTTCATTTAAATGTCATATAAAAATACGGGAAAAGAATGTAGCTTCTGCTTCGTTTTTGCATTGTCCATCTAAATAACAATTCATAGGTAATGTGATATTTCAGTCCATCTCTCACCCTCACTTTCAATTCCTCTCCACTCCTGCCCATCCTCTTTCCTTATCTCTTTCCTGCAATGAAGTGGTTCCATTGCTCTCTCAGCGTGGCTTCTTCTGTTGGGCTCGTTTGACCAATTCTACTAAGCCCATTGGATAACCTAAGCAAGAAATAAAACATAGACTTGGACTAGAATATAGTAATTGGACCAATAGCCCAAAAATTATGAAAATGTGACCAATCCCTCCAAGAAAGGTAGAATTTTATCCAAAACAAAGAAAATGGGTAGGAATAAGCCCAAATCCAAGAGAAAAAATAAAATAAAATAAATTAGGTGATGATATAATAATGTAATAATAATAAAGATTAGTTTACATGGCATTAAGACAAAAATTTAGCAAGTGGTGTGATTCTACATTCATAATTTTGGCAAGTGGCATGATAATACAAGGTTTTAGGACAAAAATATCTATATCCTACACTCATAATTTTAGCAAGTGGTATAATAATATATGGCATTAGGACAAAATATTCATATCCCACACAAATAATATCAACCAAATAATGGAGATTCAAGGGTTACAAATTTGCCACTTAAAAAGGCAAACCTATCATACTTGTTTAAGACAAAAGAAAATGGAAATGAATCCCTAAATCTAAGGGACCTTGTCCCATATCTTAAGAACATATTATCATAATTTTCAAAATACAAATCTCCTTTTCCTATGCATATCTTGACTAAGGAAGAGGAAGGCAAGAACATAAGTTGTTTGTTTTCCAAAAATTCAACCAAGTGTAATCTAATTGTGATAAGGTAGACCCATGATCATGAAAGGTGAATTATTTGGTGGTCTATATAAGAAAACCCACCCTTACAACATTATAATTTCATCCAAGTGAGGGAGAGGAAAAATAGAAGCAAGGTAGAGTGAGGAAAGTAGAGGAAGAAAGGAAGAAAGAGGAAGGAGAAGTCTAGGGGACTAAGTGCTCCAGGTAAGTTTAACAATATTTCTTTTTGAAGAAAACTTTTGAAACTTATAATATTTATATGAGATTTTGATATTAGAACTTTGATGATTGGTCATGGATGTTGCTATATCATGTTACATATTGATCTTGCATGTGATGTATGTTTGAATACTTAGGTTGGTGTAGATAGTTCTGCATGGGTATGGCTATGGGTGACAGAATTTAAGCGTTGGTATTTTAATTTCTGGGAACAATTTATAAGGAATTAAAATAAATTGTTAACATAGGAATTAAAGATATATGTGTCACGGATTTTTAACCACTTGAATCATTCAATTTGAAGTCCATATGAGGTGGATATGGTCCGATTCGTAATCAAAGGTCAGAAAATAGTTCATCAGGGAAGAATATGTTAGGATAGCTTCTGTATTTTAATTTCTAGGAATTATCTGTAGGGAATTAAAATAAATGGTTAACATAAGAATTAAAGATATATGTGCCACGGATTTTTAGCCACTAGAATCATTCAATTTAGAGTTCATATGAGGTAAATATGTTCTGATTAGTAAACAAAGGTCAGAAAATGGTTAATCAGGGAAGAATATGTTAGGATAGCTTCAGTGTTTTAATTTCTGGAAAAATTCTATAAGGAATTAAAATAAATGGTTAACATATGAATTATATATTTATGTGTCACGGATGTTTAGCCACTGGAATCACTTAATTCAAAATTCTTATGTGGGAGATATAGTCAGATTAGTAAGTAAATGTTAGAACCTACTCGAGAAGAAATAATATTGAATTTAAGGGAGTAATAACACCAATATTTATTATTATATTGCTAATATGATTAACATAATAGTTTTAAATAATTGTCTTAACTTTCCATAGACACCAAGATCACCTCAATCAGAGTTAAAATGAGTGAGTTATGCTCTGATTAGTGAGAAAAAGTCACAGAACACGGCCAGGCCGTGTTCTGGGTGCTTCAAGCACGGGTTAGCCATGTTCGAGGCTATTTTTGAGTACATTTGAAGTATTTTTAAAGCATGGCTGTGTCCTGGAACATGGTCAGATCGTGTTGAAAGCTGGTGAAGCCTATTTTCAACATTTTTCTACCCTAGATAAACCTCTTTAACTATAGAGTAATAGTAGAAATCAAATTGGAGGAAAATGCTCTATAAATTTGTAAGAACATGTGTTAGAAATGATATAAATAAGAAGAAATTGACTAAAGGTCAAGCATAAAGAAAATGAAGAGATGAAATTAATATTTAAAAAAGAAGACGAATCTTATAAATGAAAATAATAAATGACTAGTATATGCCATAACCATTGCCATTGTATGAACTTCTTACCATCTTAAGTGTGAAATTCTGACATGGAAATATTTTATAAAGTGATATTTGAAATGGTTATGTTCATGGCATGATTACCAATGATTTATGGTAATAGTTATATTTTGATGAACATACTTGTTATTGAAAGCATATTTTTGGCTATCATTGTGAAAAGAAAAGAAATAAGCACGGTCACATGGCAATCCATGTGGTGCACCAGTAGGGGACGTCCTACCAACGGTTATGGTTATGATTATGAGAAAAGAAAGAGAAAGTGTGCCATGTTGGACGAAGCGAGAAAAGCCCGTACCGGAGAGTAGAGGATACTCACCTTGACCAAGGTAGCTTGAAATGAGAATAAGTTGATGACCATCATATGATATTCTAAAAATAGTTAATCCTGTCATACATATCATTACTGTATGATTCTTATGTGCATAGATATAATGCATTCATGTGACCAATGATATTTTCTGTAGTTTATACAGCTGAACATGATGTGATGAGCTATATTGATGATGATTTATTGTTGAACTTACTGGAATTTAATTCTCACTATATTTCCATATCATGTTCAAAAAATTAGTTATGCAAATTTTTCTATAGCTTTGGCTTTTAGTGCGCGTTGGATCGAGTACTTTATGTTGGGCAGATCCCAGAAGCAAATAAAATGTTTGTGGTCGAGTTGGATTAGATCCCGGTGAAGGTGCAACCACCCGCACCTGTATCTCTGGAATTGGTCAACCAGAATAAATAAGATGTAGATTTTTATGTGTTTGATATGTTGTACGTATGTTTTGATTAATGACATGTATGTGAACTCTGTATTGTATAAATTAAATAAATGTTATATTGAGTTAAGTTGTAACGAGGTAATAACTTCATGGTATTTAAAAAAAAATTGATACTTAAATGGAGTTGTTACAGCGGTTCCTTGTGTCTTAAGCTAATTAGCTTTGGCCCTCTGCTTCCAGTACTTTTCTTCACAGTCCCATATTGCTTTTATCTCAGTAATCAACCTCTTTCCTTCCTTAGCTTTGCTTTCAAACAAAGTACCACGATTGCAATATTAAGTTGAATCATTAGCTTATCAATTAATATTTTGTTGTTGGGAAAGTCCACCTTGCTCCAAGCAATGAGCTCCTTTCTGCAGTTACTTAATTTTGCCAAAAAATTCAAAACTGCTTGTCTATCAGGATCATCTTGGATAGACCATCCTTTCTTGACTTCGGGAAAGTTAGGGTGGCCTATCCAAAAATGCTCAAATTTGAAGCTTCTGGGGTTCCTCGTCTTTAAAATTCATACAGATCACTAGCGGGGCATGATCAGACCCAACTGGCTTCATGTGAATCACCTGAGCATTTAGAAAAGCCTCCTTGAAAAGAGTATTATAGATGACCCTATCAAGGCCCTATCAATCCTTGCCTTGATATCAGCCCCTCCAAACTACCTATTTGACCAAGTTAAGCTCCTCCTAACCAAGTGCTAAGGGAGGTATTATGGAAGGGTTTAGAGAAGAAATGAGTATGTATTGCTTATCAAAACAATCAAAGATATGTACAATGTAATTACGACTTGTGCGAGAAGACAAAATAGGGTCACAAATGATTTTTTTATAACTATAGGATTACATCAAGCTTTATCTCTGAGTCTATATCTTTTTAATCTGATCTTAGATGCATTTACTAAACATATCCAAGAATTAGGGTCTTGATATATAATTTTTGTAGTATAGTCTTATTCGGTGAATCGAAAGAGAAAATAAATACAAAGTTAGAGTCATTGAGACAAATTTTGAAAGTATATGGTATTCGTATAAGTAGAAATAAGATAGAATATAATTTTAGTAAAAAAACACACAAATTCGAATTTAGAGGTGAAATTTGGAGATCATTCTATAAAACAAGTCACAGTTTTAAATAACTTGAGTTCATTGTACAAAATGACGAAGAAATAAAGTAGATGTAAACTATAAAATTCAAGTTGGGTGGATGAAATTGAGGAATGTTATAGGTGTCATTTTTTATTAAAAAAAACCGTTGTTTAAAATTAAGGAAAAATTTTACTGTATAGATATAAAGTTGTTGTATGGTACTGAATATTGGACGGTTAAAAGATAACATGATAACAAAATCAATATCGTAGATATGAGAATGTTACGTTGTATGTCTGGATACACTAAACGAAATATGATTAAAAATAAATATGTTAGAAAGAAAGTTAAGGTAACGAAATATGATTAAAAATAAATATGTTAAAAAGAAAGTTAAGGTAGCATCTATTATGGAGAAGATAATAGAATTTCTCTTAAAGTAATTTGGTCATGTGTGAAGGAGACTTACAAAAATTCAGTAAGAAAAGTAAATCAGATGGAGAGTAACTCAATAGTTAGAGATAGAAAGAGATTAAAAATAATAATAGTTGAAATTATTAAAAAAAATTAATAATTAACAATTTTTTTATTGATTTTATGTATAATAGGACAGTTTGATGTCATTTGATTTATATAGATATAGTGAGAAAATGTTTGATTTGTTGTTCTATTGGTCATGCACGTGATACACTGCTAAAATTTTCTTGCTTGCCATAATATATGTTTTTTAAAATTACCGAAAGCCAAACAAAGAGAGATAGCGACAATGGCAAACCGAAGAGCATGTGCCATATGCAGATAAATAAAGCATTATGAGGTCTAGGCCAACGTGAAAATGCTATATTTAATATTTATTCAGATTCTTAAAGAATCTTGGTGGCATTCTATGCCACGATCGTTCTTGAAGATCAAGACTAAATATACAAGATGGTGTTTCAACATTTGAAGTTTTTTAGTTTTTGAAAATATCAATCACTTTAAATAACTTTATCTTTAAAAAATATAGAATCATTCATATTTTTTGTTTAAAATATGACATAAAATATTATAAGGTCACTCGGTAAGCATAATTAGAGTATGTTTGGCAAGTCATTTCAGCTAACTTATAGCGTATTTGATTAGCTTATAAGCTTGTTTGACCAAATTAAAGGTGTTTGATAAACAAGCTTATTTGAGTAGCTTATAGCGTATTTTCATACGCTACTTTGAGTAGCGTATAGCTTTTAGCTTATAGCTTTTATAATTTTATTCTTTTTTTATCCTTATTATTTTATTTAAATTTCAATATTGTCCTACTCATAATTTTTTACACTATTTATTAATCTTTAGGTTTCTTTTGGGTACTTTTCTTTCTCAAATACTAACGAAAATTTAAAGGCATCTACTGCAATGAAAGAGATTCGCAACAATATTGCTAATTTATTGTGGAACGCTAGATGATATGTTTATTTTGTATTTTTTAGAATTACAAAATGAAATGTAATTACTAACAAAAAATAATAAATTTTATATATAACCTTTTATGTCATTTTACATTTATCAGCTAATTTATCAGCTATTTTTACCAAACACTTCTAATTCAATAAATTAACTTAACAGCTTTCAGCTTTCAGCTATCAGCTTTCAGCTTTCAGCTATCAGCTTTCAATTAAAAATTAGCTTATCAGCTTTCAGCTAACTTATCAACTTTCAGCTAACTTATCAGCTATTTTTACCAAACATAGCCTTAAACTTATTTAGAAAAAATGCAGTGTTTTAAAATTTTATAAATTTTGACCACATATTTTGAAATTAGACAGTTTGCCAGATGGTTTACGTCAGATTTTTTTAAAACTGAAAATGTGAAGTAATTAATGAGACCAATCTATAATGATTTTATATATTTTTTAAATTAATTTATTTAAAATGATATTTTTTAGGACAGGAATAATTTTATATATTTACCCAAAGACTAATGCTAGCCGCTGGCCGCGTGAGCTCAAACAAATGCATGGCTGGCGTAAATTTATACGACGTGTCTAATTAAGGAACATGATCGCATGCACAGGTGTAAAAAGAAGCAGGGAAGCTGTCATCGTCTTTTCCTTTTTTATTTTTATAATTTTATATATAATTTATTATATGTTTGTTTTTCAGAATATAAAAAATAATTAAAATTGTTAGTATATTTTTTATAATTATGTAACACATTATGCGTCTGCATCTATGTAATATATAAATTTTAAATTATTTTAATATAATTTTTATATCATAAAATTAAATGAAAATTAGAGAATATCATATCTTATATTTATTAAAATAATTTAACCAAGCGATTAGTTTCTTTGGCTCAATCCTGCGAATATTAAGTTACACTTTATAATGTAGTTTGCTATTTTGAAGAGTAATGATTTCATGAAGTTCGGTTCACTATGAATCTTCGTTATTACAAAATAATTACTAAATATAGAACAATATTCTATTTATGCTATTAAATACTTTATACATAATTGATTAAACCATTTATTGAATAAACAATATTTTATTCAATAAATTTTATTTTATGGTATATTAAATGAAAATTCAAAATAACTTTGTATTAAAATTTTTAATAAATTAAGTATAGTTATTAAATTAATAATTTAATAGAAATAAGAAAATAATTAAACCTGATAGATATGTGTAAAATCAATTAAATTTTATAATTATTAAAAAAATTGAGCTTTTATTTATTTAAGAAAATAATGATAATTAAATAAATTCTTTATTTAATAAAAAAAAGTGAAAGTGGCAATTTGTATATGGCTAAAAATAAAAAAATTAAGCAACTTCATATTTATAAGAATTTGGGTTTTTGAAATTATTCTATAATGTTTATATTATAAGCATTTAATAGTATCAATAAACTATTATTTTATATTTAACAATTAATGTGAATAACTAGAATATTACTTTCTTAAACGTGGTGGTCCCTTTATTATCCATCAAATGAAAGAGCATGTCCGTATATATATATTGAATGGTTCTCTCATCTCCTCTCTGTCTTGCATGATTCAACTGGTCTCAAGACTGTAGAAGTGCAGGGAGAGAAGGAAGCATTCATCCATGGAAGCTTTGGAAGCAAAATTGAGTAAGGCTGGAGCCAGTATTCAGGTGCCTCCTGTGAAGGAGCTAGCGAAGCAGCCATTGACCAGAGTTCCAGAGCGATATGTGCGTCCGGATCTTGACCTTCAAGGTGCATCTAACCCAACCTCTTCACCACAAGTCCCTATCATCGATATGAGTAAATTGTTGTCTCTAGATTTCCATGAATCTGAGCTGCAGAAGCTTGATTATGCCTGCAAGGAATGGGGTTTCTTTCAGGTTTGGCATCATCTCCTATTTTATATGTACTTCGTAAGACAGATTTTTGTTAGACCTTCATATTTATTCAAGTATTTTAGTTTAGATACTGGAATTAGTTATTTGATACGGTCCATACAAATAGGATAATATCTCTCTCTGTGCGTGCGCCCGCGCGCGTGTCCAATTAAAAAAATAATTCAAGTTGTGTTAGTAATTTTAATTTAGTAAATTTTATTTCTCATTGTATTCAAGTATCTAAACCAAAATTTTAAATAAATAAATTATTATTTTGGAATATGCAAAAAGTATCAATATTCAACTCGTTTGGATTAACGAGAATGAAAAAAAAGAAAAAAAAAGAAAAAGGAACACATGAGTTAGACCTTTCTCTTATTTGAGAGTTTTTCTATAAAGATGCGAGGAAAATAACGGATTATCACTAAGTCCCCAATAACGTCCTCCTTTATATTAATATCCAATAATGTCCTCCTTTATATTACTATCCAATATTCTCCTCCTTTATATTACTAAGCCTCTCCAATTTGAGATATCTTAAATAGTCAAATGAGAAGAAGGAAAATAATCATTTTACCGTCCATTTCTCTCCATTCTTTCACCTCTTGTTTTTCTTTCCCTTTCCATCCCAACTTCCAAACATACCCTAAATGTTTTCGTACTTGTTTGGGGCAAGACATAATAATTCTGCTCCTTCCGTGCATGTTTGGAATTTGCACTAGAATAACTATACTAACCTGAATTCATTTATACAGTTGATTAATCATGGAGTCAGCCCTTCATTGGTGGAAGATGTGAAGGTAGGTATTGAAGAGTTCTTAAATCTTCCAATGGAAGAGAAGAAGAAGTTTTGGCAGAAACCAGGAGACAAAGAGGGATTTGGTCAGCTCTTTGTTGTGTCTGAGGAACAGAAGCTAGATTGGTCTGATTTGTTCTATATGATCACACTTCCACAAAAATCGAGGAAACCCCACTTATTCCCTAAAATCCCCCTCCCATTCAGGTAATCTTCAAATTACTTCATTAGAATGCGACTTTCTTTTAGTCCTTAATTAATAATATATTTAGTTTCTTCTTTTCAACTTTTAGTTTATCATTTTTAATATAGTTATTTATATACTTTAGGTTAATGTTACCCTATTTTTGCTTATACTGGAGTTGATCTCCTCTCTTTCATTTTTTTTAATGAATTTATCTATTTCTTGGCAAAAAAAAATAGTAATAATAATTAACAATATATTTGCATGGATAATGGTTGAAGAAAAAAGAAAGAAGAAAAATAAAGACTTTTTACTAACATATCTTTTAAAATATTTCATCCTTTATATTTTTCTCTGCTTTCAATTTTAAAAATTGTGAAGGAGAAATTAATTAATTATTATTTTAATTTTTTTTTTGAAATCTCAATAATAAATACCAAGTCAATAATTTATTTTTTTAATTAAAATTTTTCATTTATTTATTAATCAATATTCAACAATCAAACAAAAGGAAAAGAAAATTACATGTTAACCCTCCTTTTTCTTATCTTTTTCTATCTTTGGATTACTTCTCTTTCCCAATCTCAAGCATACTCTTAAAGTAGCAAAATTAAAAAACAACCATAACTATAATACCCAAAAAAAGAAAATCAATATCTAATGAAATTTACATCATTAAATCTACAATACTTAATACACACAAGAAAAGATATCTATATTTATTTAGGACCCATGTTTTTAATTGGTTAGATAAACGTTCTGTTGTAATTGATAATATTTAATCATTCTAAAATTGATAAATATTTTTCAAACCAAAGAAAAAATATTGACACTAATTAACATAAACAAGGGGATAAATTTCACATAACATAGAAACTGAAACAATAAAAAGAAAAAAAAAATACAAAATGTACCCATATATGTATTAATAATGAAATATATATAATTTTAGCATGACTCACTGTTACATATTTTTATTCAGAAATTTGTTTTTTATTAGTATAATATATATTATGATAGGTCACTGTAGCGCCGTTTAATCTATGTAACCGACCCCACATAGTAGAAAAAAATTTTGTTGTTGTTGTTTGTATATACTTAAGATTTTTTCAGTAATGCTTGAACCTTTCATAAACTAATCTGACTACTGCAGAGATAATTTAGACGCCTATTGTATAGAATTGAGAAAGCTTGCCATCAAAATCATTCATCTTATGGGAAGAGCTCTAAAAATGGAACCAAACGAGATGACAAAGTTATTTGAAGAAGGACGGCAATCAGTAAGGATGAATTACTATCCTCCATGTCCCCAACCAGAGAAGGTGATTGGCCTTAATCCTCACTCTGATGTTGGTGCCCTAACCATCGTTCTCCAAGTCAATGAAATGGAAGGCCTTCAAGTAAGAAAGGATGGAAAATGGATTACCATTAACCCTCATCCTAATGCTTTTGTTATAAACCTTGGAGATGTTTTTGAGGTAAGTGACTTGAAACAATACAACTTTCTATCTCAATTTAAATTTTCCATAATATTTTAATTTTTAATTAGTTAAAAATTTATTTAAAAAAAAAGTGAGTGAAAATATTAATGTCCATATGTTATGACATGAAATAAGACAATTTGAAATTTTTATAGGATAAATTACAGTTTACCTCTTGTGCTTTGACCCAAAATCAATTGGTTCCTCATGTGGCTGATAGTATATATATCATTCAACTCTCTTGTTTATTTTGTTATCATTTAACTACCATGTGATATTTTCAATATTTTAACAAAAATAATCACATGAATAAAGCAGTGTTCAATTTTATTGTTAAATGTCTGTTTTTTTTTAATCTTGAGCAATTTCATAATGTTTAGAAGTTAAATATTATTGGGATTAAGATGATAATTTCAATTTTCAAAGGATATCTTAATCCCCATAGAAGTCTCAAAACACTATAAAATTGTTCAATGTACAAGTGAAATAGACATTCAACATAATTGTTCATCTTTTAACAATCATATGGTTATTTTTATTAAAATGGAAAATACGGCAAGCTAATTAAATGGTAATAAAATAAAATGCAAGGTGGGTGACACATTTTAAACTATAAAGAGACAAATAGATTAGGGGCCAAACCAGAGGAGAATAAATTATAATTTACCATTTTTTATATATCTTACATCCAAATATCTTATAGTATTTAATTTCTTTCTACAACTGCATAAGAAAAATTAGGGCATTTCCTGTAAAAATATATTGGCTTGTAAGATGCATATACTCTTGAATACTTGAAATGATAACTTCTCAAATTATATGTGACAGATAGTGAGTAACGAAATTTACAGGAGCGTTGAGCATCGAGCAATAATTAACTCGAAGAAGGAGAGGATCTCTATGGCTACATTTTTTGGTCCTAAATTAGAAGGAAATATAGCTCCATCACCAAGTGTTGTAACACCAGAAAGACCACCAGTCTTCAAAACAATTAGTGTGTTTGATTACTACAAGGGATTTTTTTCAAGCGAGCTCCGTGGCAAATCACACGTTGATTGCATAAGGATCCAGAATGAGAATGATGAAAGCTCATAGAGCTTGTTCACATTGGTAAAAGAATTTATAGATTTGACCAAACTTCAGTCTGACTTTTCTTTTTTTAAGCACTTTCTGAAATTTGAACCTTTTCCATTTCGGCTACTTTTGGTTTCTTTGATTTTGTTTCTCTTATCTTGTACTGTTGTTCACCAAAATAAACCACATTAACTTTCTGTCACGGCCCCAAATGATGGAACACATGACCGACATGGCATAAGGGTTTCCCCCTAGCCGTAAGCCTAACAAATAGCATGCACAACCATTCAGCACACAATCCAGTACATAATAAATATAACTGGCCACATACGCCACATCCAATATCAGAAAATACTGTATATATACATATATATATATATATATATATATATATATATATATTTCATGAATCCAACATCCTTGATTCAACTTGGCCCATGGCCTCATAGTACAAACATTATTGTAAAACTTAAAATCATTTTTCAAACAACACAAGAAGCGAGGATCCTGCCTGTATGTTCATGGAGATATACTAGATATACACTTAAACTATACAACCAATACAACGGAGTGCCCAAACTGGGGCTCACCAATACTATATTTAGCCTCCTATGGAGTTGTAGCTGGATCAGTGTTTCTTTGACTATCTGTGGGGAGAAAACAGAAGAGGGGTGAGATTACCACATCTCAGTGAATGGATAAATCATACTATAACAGAAACAGGGCAAACTAAGCACGAGTGTTTCGCAATGAATTAAATAATTGAAATCAAGGTATATAAAAAAACATTAAACATCTAATCATAATTTATTGAAAGAATGCTAAACAGTTCACATGATAAAACAGAATTAAATCAATAACTGTAAGCAAATCAATTATGCATGGTAAATAATAAATGAAGATATTTATGCAATAACAATGATGCATGTGGTATTTTAAAAATATTTAATCTTTAAGAAAAATGCACTAGTTTATTGGAGGTCTTTCCTAACAGATCTATCATCTCCCCCAAGCACACAGCAAGGGTAGGGTAATCACTGTAGGCGAAGACATAAGTCCACCCTAAATTTCCCCAAGCACATAGCAATGGGTATGGCAATCACTGTAGGCGAAGACATAAGTCAACCCTAAATTTTGTGTCTTAGGCTGTCATATGCCCGTCACAATATCCTAGGCCGAAGCCTTAACATGATCATGGTGCACCAAGGCTAGCACTACCTGCGGCTAGCTAACAGTGATCTAAAAGGGTCCCTCCAATAGAAAACATGTGAAATATGCTATTCAAAGAGTTTAAAGTAAAACATTTCAATAACTTACAATACAGCTATAATTCTCCATCTAGCTCTTTTCATGCATAAAAGTTCGTTCTATAATATATCTCATACATGAATTCCCATGGAGACCTTTACAATCATAAATTTTCCCTTTTAAACATAGATCGTCCGTAGACGTCACATAAATGCTCATCATGCATTAAATTATTTCATGGCTAACTTAGTTCATTTCTATGACTAAGTTCGCATTTCTATAAATCTAGCTCAAATGGAGAATTAATAGTCTAGATGCTTGCCCTGCATACCTAGGGTTCAACTAGGATTGAAATTTACAATTTCTAACATGGTTGGAACATATTGGTTTTCAAAGCAATAAAACAATTTAACATACATTCCAACTAGTTAAAATCATACGAGAGAGTTATAAATCAAATTCCTAAAACATGCGCTATAGTATGAAAAACCCACTCACCGTACTAGAAGTCCAACAATGAGAATTTCACCTCGTAGTGGCTCAATAACCTAGAAAACATAGACATAGCATGAAAATTAGAAAATTCTAAAATCACTATTCACTCGCCGGAAAATACTATTCATGCTGAAACCTAAAAACTCCATATTCGATTTTAAAGCTATCTACGGGAAGAATTTCGGTAAAAACGAAGCCTAAAACGCAATTGGACGAAGTTTTACCTTTGGAGGTACTATTCACGCGATTTTTCGGCGACCTTCCGGCGACTTTCCGGCGAAATTGATCGGTGGGTTTTGAAGTACTCGTTGCCACGAGTCCAACGGTCCAGACGGTTCGTCAATCGGAGGTCCGTAGCTCCCGATATGAGGGTTTGAAATTCGAAGGGGAAAAGGGAAAAATGGGGGGGCTGCGGGTTTTCTGCTCTCTGCCTCTGGTACCCGTATGCACATATATGGCTGCTACAGTAACTTTTTTTTTTTTAATAATTATTAAATAATTAATAATAAGATTTTCTTTTATAAAATTCATATAAATTCTGTTTTTCATCATAAAATATCCTAAAAATTTCTCAAAATTTCCTTTCTCATAAATCTTTAGTTAAACTCTCACATCATAATTTTTCTTGATAAAAATAGTAATAAAACAAATTTCTAAACAAATATCTTTATTTATATTAAAAGAAAGAGTATTTCTAAAAATACCATAAAAATTCAATAGAAGCCGGTATAATTATTTTAAGCAACACAATACTTCTTTTACTTAAAAATCCACTTACTTTTAACAAATCATAATTATTTCTTCATAATAAAAATATATTTGCTTATAGCGCGCCAAAAAATAACTTCTAATATTTTTTTTTCTATGTAATAAATATATATATTTTCTACGGTTCTTATCTCTATTGTCAAAATTCTCTCTTTTATTTTAAATTTCCTTTTCATTAAATTTTACGATTATTACACTTTCTGTCTTAATAAATGGGGAATAGTTGAGTTAATTATTTCTATTCCTTGCTTCTTTATTACCTTGATAGTTATTTTTTTTAAAACAAAATTTAATGCTTGGTTTTTCCGATTACCTTAATACAAATTGGTTATTATTAACACCATTTTTGGACATGATTAGAAGTTAAATGATTTAATTGATTGTTTCATTTTTACTGGCGATATAAAATGTCAAGAAACTTTCAAGAATTAGACACAGGTTTTAGTGTTTTAGATTCAAATTCTTTAAAATATGTAATAAACAATTATAAAAAAAAAGGTTCATTTTTCAATTATATTTGCTTAATCGTTTGGAACAGTTTAGAATAAATGATAGATTAGTTCAAAGAGAAAAAATTAGCCAGAAAAAGAAAATTTCCAAATACATTATAAATTAATACAATACGTTTGAGAATTTAGATTAAAACATTATACGTGGCTTCTACTTTTTTAGCTGTGGAAGAATTTTATATTTAAGTAAATAACTTAAATTATATATAACTATATATATATATATATATATCCACATATCAATTATAATTTAATAAATAAATCACAAGACCTAGTTTAGTGATCCAAGGAATCTTATGTGAATTCTTTTAAATCATACTACAAGAAATTTTCTTATAAATCTTTTATTCTCAGTGTTGATAAATAAGGTTATAAATTATTCAACTACATATTGGAGACATTAAGTTATGTAAGGAGTAAATGGATGATATAAATTATATATACTTCATATCAATTAGATAATAAATTAAAAATGTATAAAAACGGAAAATTAATCCACAAACTCCCTTAACCTTGTTGGAAGGATGATTTTCCATTGTTTTTAACATGCATTTGAGAAAGCTGTGGATTTTCAAAAGCTGCCGTGTTATAGATGCTGTGAGAAAACGATTGCTTAAACCGTGTAAAAATAATCTTCGGTAGATAACCCTTACAAAAAGCCGCTTATAAAACATAATTAGTTGATATGGTGTTAATAATAAATTTTAAAATTTTAGTAAATATGTAAAATGGCAATATTTGGTATATGCTTAAAGGAAGATATAAATATACATAGATAGGTAAAAATATTAAAAAACTAAGTAATAGGATTATAATCAAGACACATCTTGAAATCAAATTTGGTCGGTAACCAAAATGAAAACAGAAGGAAATGTATAGACAGTCAACAATATATAAAAAAAGTTAATAGTATTAGAATAAAAATATGAATAAATATATAATTTAATTTTTAAATTTATTATATCCTTATATATTAATTATTAAATTTATATCCTTACACAATTTAATATCAAATAATTTAATTCTTGGTCGTATCGTTTCTAATTACAATTAAAAGTATGTTTACGCAGCATATTACATTACGTGACACGTTAACTGTTGTTAAGTAATCATGGTAGGTTAACTGATCAACCATTTATTAAAAAAAAATCCAAAACGACATGTTTTGTACCTAGCAGCATTCATCTTCCTTCCCACTTTCTTCTTCAACATTTACCATTTTACACTGCCTCCAGAGGTGGATATTCTTTAAGACAAGGGGGCAATCGCCCCCCCCCCCAAGAAAAAAAAATCCTATAAAATTTTAAAATAATCTCTCAAAGTTTTAGTTAAATATATATAATCGCCCCCCTAAAAATATTTTTTTATTTTATATTAATTTTTGCCCCCTCAATAACTTTGTTCAAGATCCGCCACTGACTGCTTCGTCACACTGTCTCGCAGAACCCCTACGAATTTTCCTTCCCTTTCCCCTCAGCGTTAATCATTTCCCGATGACAAACCCCCTCACGAGCGAGAACAATAGTCCACTTCCTTGCTTCGAGCCCCAATCGCTATCTTCAAGTGTAAAAGCTGAGTAATTATAAAAGCAAAGCAACTCACTATGAGTCTTAGACACTAGCAGCAGCCATGGACTCCTTCCTAGTTCACTTAGATTCTTCCTTTTTTTTTCATTCATCTAATTCTGATATCTCACTGAAATCTTCCTTTGGTCATGCTGGAGTCGTTCTCATGGAATTTCGAGAACGATTACTGCCCTTTCAATTAGAATGACCTTGAAGAGATGCTTCTCTTTGGCCTAATTTTAGAGGCAAATAATGCCCAACAATCATTGGAGAAAAGCAAGGTAAAGGAAAAAGAGGTGAGCTCAAAGGAAAATAGTGTTGGGCACAGCAGGTATTACCAGCAAGGATAAATACAAAATAATCAACAAAAATGACACTAGTAATTTAACGTGGTTCACCCTTGATTTTTTGGTTACGTCCACGGAACTAAATTCGAATAAATCTTCTACTATAAAAATAGTAAGTATAAAGAAAGTCTTTCTCAGAATAAATTTAGAGGCTACAACTGAGATCTAATCAAAATAGTGGCATACAAAGTATTTTCACAATACCCCAAAAGTATTTTCTCACTATTTAGGAACTATTTCTCAAATATCATACTAAACTTTCTCCTATTTTTCTCTTCAAAGAACTTCTCTGGCTTCTCTTCAAGTTGCTTCTTGTTGCCTGGCTTGTTTGCTTGGTGTGTTTTGAGCATTCTTCTCCTACCTATTTATAGGTAAGGATGCACCTACAATTAATGAAAAAACGGTGCCTAATTTTTCTTTTTCTGCAATTGTTGATTTCTTCTTATTCGTTGTTGAAAATTTCAGCTCCTGCACCGAAAGAAAATTAGCTGCTTCTTGATATGTTTTTCAACCTTCCTTTTACAATTCAATGGTGGTGAGCTCTCTATGTTGGAGGGACCTACTATTAACAAATCTCCCTCTCTCGACTACATAGAGGGCTTCACCATTTCTACAGTTAATCGACAGAACTCAAACTTCTCTCTTGGTAAAATCTTTGTCAATATATCTCATCCATTTTTATCAGTATAGATTTTCTCAAGCTGTAATAGTTTCTTTTCCAATACATTCCTAATCCAATAATATCTTATATCAATATCATTGGATCTTGAATGAAAGGAGGAATTCTTCCCAAGGTGGATAGCACTTTGGCTATCACAAAACAATTGATATCTGTCATGTTGAAAATCAAGTTTATTTAAGAGTTTCTTCATCCACAGCAATTTCGTGCACATTTCTGTTGCTGCAATAAACTCTGTTTCGGTAGTTGAAAGAGCAACACACTTTTGTAATTTCGATTGCCATGACACAACTCCCTCTGCAAATGAAACCAGATAACTTGAAGTAGACTTTCTCGAGTCTACATCACCAGCTATATCTGCATCTGTGTAGGAAACTAACACAGGTTTAGTATTTCTAAAATATAAGCATATTTTGGAAGTACTACGAAGATATCTGAAAATCTATTTCACTGCTGTAATATCTCATAATTTTTAAATAATAATATTTTGCTATGAAAAAATATATTTTTATTGTAAATAATTATGTTTTACTAAAAGTAAACACGCTTTTAATTAAAATAATTTTTGTTTTGCTTAAAATAATTATATTTGGCTTTAAATAATTTTG
The DNA here is from genome assembly GCA_037074535.1 of Gleditsia sinensis. Classification (NCBI taxonomy): domain Eukaryota; kingdom Viridiplantae; phylum Streptophyta; class Magnoliopsida; order Fabales; family Fabaceae; genus Gleditsia; species Gleditsia sinensis. The sequence continues at coordinate 67,130,220 of CM073463.1, read as the reverse complement.
TTTATTTTTATAAATTTCTTTCTTTTAATATACGTGAAGATATTTTATATTGTGATTTGTTTTATTAAAATTTTATCAAGAAAAGTCATGATTTGATATTGTAATTAAAGTTTTGCAATGATATAAATTTTTAGAAATTTTTGAGGTATTTTAGGAGGAAAAATAATATTATTATAAATAGAATAAAAAAAATATAAATTTTAAATATTTAATTATTAAATAATAATAATAATAAGTCAAAAAAAAGAAGAAAAAAAAGGGGGAAGGGGAGATGTAGCGTGAAGAACTCAAAAACTTTCATGAATAGTGTGAATAGTATTTTCTCTCTCTAGATCTGGAGTGACTATTGACATCTGATATCAAAACTAAGGGTACCACTGGATTCAGGACTAAGAGTACTACGATATTGTTCGAATAATTTTTTAAATCAGCAGCTGAATCGCCGTAGATCAAAAGTAGAAAATCTTAGAAAAAGATAAACTCTGAAACTCCTATTTAAAGACCTCAAATTGAAAATTTGACACCGCAGATAGATTCATGAGTTAGATAACCCTTATGATAGAAAATTTTTCAGCCATCTGACAACTTTTTATTTGTCGTGAACAGTAAATCTGGCCTGTATGAATAGTGATTCAGACTATGAATAGTCTCCCATCAGTTGACTAATGTTAATCAAACTCTCAGAAGCCAAATTTCACAATTTCAGAGTCATTTCTTAAGTTTTTGGACCCTCTGTACTCGTTTTTTAGATTCATTTGATTAGATTTGGTTTGAAAAAATATATTTCAGGCTGTCCAACCTGGAGCCCTAACTTGTGAGTAGATAATTCTTTCTATGACTTACCCATGCTCTTCTTGAACTTAAAATGTATAATTGGTTATGTTTACAAATTATTTATACTATCATAAGTTTTTGAAATATGTTAAAATATCTGTTTTACTTACAAATTGGCACATAGTTCAAGAAATTTGCAAATAGATTTTGAAACTCATTGAATATGTGGTTCTAAATGTATTTATCATTATTTGGTAAAGTGAATATTATGTGCATGATGCATTGATTTGTAAAGTTATAAAGTTGCTGATTATGACTAAATGGCAAGCGTAAAGGTTATGGCGAGTTGCTTGATAATTATACAGTACATTTGATGAATATGCATTTATATATATATATATATATATATATATATATATATATATATATATATATATATATTTATATGTATGGATGAATATCGACGGGTTGTATGGCTTGTGGCAGTACCAAATAGGGGACGCCCTATTAGCTTGAGTGAGCCAAGGGAGGGCTGCTCCAACCGGGTGACAGTGGTAATGTGGGGGGGGGGGGGCAGGAGGGTAATGTACTCACATTCTCTGATCACTTATTATGACTGTAGTCGATTGGTCACTATGTGTATAGAAAATGAGTGTATTGAGAGCGTAACATGGTTGAGCATCATGTAAAAAGAGTATATTTTCAGTGAATATATAGTATGTTAATTATACATTAACAAAAGTTATGACTTTATCTCAAAAGTTTAATATTTTACTGTACCTTATACAGTTAAACATAACATCATACCGTGCTGAATATGGTTTTGGATATATGAGTATCCTTTGATTTGAGAATATTTGAAATACGAGTCACATATGGATGTACTTCTGAACTGTATTTTCTATGTCACAAATTAAAAAATATGAGTACATCCATATGTTGACCTAAGAGATCATAGGAGGTATTATCTGCTCACTGAGTTGTCAAACTCACTACACGATATTTTCATATTTTTCAGATAAGAATACAGAATCTAATCTTACAAATAGGTGATCAGTTGGTGACATATTCTCTAGATGAGTCTATGTTGCTTTCAAGGCTCACAGTTTTGAATTATACTGTGTTTGTATTCTAGAGTATGCTTTGAATGCCATAGACAGGATCTCTGCTTCTGTTGTTACTTTGACAATTATAACTTGGTATGTATAATGTGTATAGATAGGAGAACATATATATATATATATATATATATATATATATATATATATATATATATATATATATATATATATATATATATATATCTATTTCTATGACAAAGAATAGTGTCATGCATATTATGAAAAATATCTGATTGAAAAAAAAATGTTTGTTTCACGTACTCGTAAATTGGGGGCATTACAAGTTGGTATCAGAGTGACATATTCTCTAGATGAGCCCACGTTGCTTTCAAGGCTCACAGTTTTGAATTATACTGTGTTTGTATTCTAGAGTATGCTTTGAATGCCATAGATAGGATCTCTGCTTCTGTTGTTACTTTGACAATTATAACTTGGTATGTATAATGTGTATAGATAGGAGAACATATATATATATACATATATATATATACATACATACATATATATATATATATATATATACATACATATATATATATATATATATATATATATATATATATATACATACATATATATATATATATACATACATATATATATATATACATACATATACATATATATATATATATATATATATATATATATATATATATATATATATATATCTATTTCTATGACAAAGAATAGTGTCATGTATATTATGAAAAATATCTGATTGAAAAAAAAATGTTTGTTTCACGTACTCGTAAATTGGGGGCATTACAAGTTGGTATCAGAGCATTAAGTTTCCCTATGGCTATCAGAGCAAAAGATTCATTAGTAGAACCTTTAGTATGGATATAAGCCGGACATATTTATATTTCATTTTAGAATGTCACCTTAAGGTGATTAAATACAATATTCTTAGATAATCTTCTTTCTTTATACAAGGAGACCGTAGTGAGGTATCCAGTAATCTAATATCTATTTTAGCAGCCCATAAGTTATTCCAAAAGGGTGCCAAGGATATTTGGCAGTGGTGAGAGATGTTAATATAAAGTACACTAATGTTGATTAAATTCCAATGGTTAGAAAATTTTCCGATGTGTTTTCTAAAGAATAGCCAAGATTACCCCCGAAACATAAAATAGAATTTGGTATTGATTTATTTCATGGAACCCAACTAGTATCTATATCCCTATATAGAATGATATCGACTGAACTTAAGGAACTAAAATTTTTTTTACAAGACTTGTTAGACAAGGGATTTATACGTCCTAGTACTCTCCTTGAGGTGCTCTAGACCTATTTGTGGAAAAAAATAGATCGCTGCGATTGTGTATAGATTATAGATAGTTGAATAAGGTGACAGTGTAGAATAAATACCCATTATCTCATATAAATGATTTGTTTGACCAACTATAGTGTGCTTAATATTTTTTTTTTAAAAAAGAGAATTGATTTGAGATTTGAGTATCATAAATTGAGGATAAGCGAAAATGATATTTCAAAAACTATTTTTAGGATTCAGCATGGGCATTATGAGTTTCAGTGATGTCATTTGATTTGAAAAATGCCCCAGCTGCATTTATGAATTTAATGAATATAGTATTTAAACTATTCTTGGATAAATTTATTATTGTCTTTATTGATGATATTATTATTATATTTCAAGAGTTCAGAGGATCATAAGCAACATTTAAAGATAGTTTTACAAACTCTAAGGGAGTATGGTTGGCAAAGATGGTATCCAAGTGGACCATAAGAAAGTAGAAGCGGTATAGCAATGGCCATGTCCTACTAAAGTTACAAATGAATATCCAAATTCAATTTTTGTTTTTCGCGGTTGTCTGTTGTCTAATATATTCGAGCCATAGTTGGATCAGGTACTTGAACAAATGCTTGTAAAGTATCAATTAACTCGTCAGCATTTGAAGCTGAGATAAAAATTCATCGTGTTGAGTGTGGGATAAACCTTTGTTCCACAGCTTGATCAAGAAAAGACAACAGACCATCAAAGAAGTGGTTAACATTTAACAAACCTATCGGTTTGTGATGCTTATTTAGTTGTGTCCAAGAGACTATTTGAAAAATCTCCTCTAAAGTACCAAAACCACCTGGTAAGACAATAAAGGCATCAGCATTGCTCATCATTTTAGGCATGCGCTCATGCATGGAAACTACCCTAAATTCTTCCTCAACTATTTTTCCTAGGATGTTTGATACAGCTGTAGACACACACCCCATCAACCCACGATTACCTCCACCATAAACTAAATAAATTTTTCTCCTGGCCAGCACAATACTCAAATTTTGTGCTGCTTTAACATACTCTCCATCTTTTTTAGGATTGAAACCACAAAAGACACAAATATTTCGAAATTGACGGAATGCGGTTCCCTCCATAACTGTACTCACCCTAACTTTGAGTATGAAGGTAAAGATATTAATGTATGCATTTATAGAACTCATAGAAGGACATACTTATGATAGCTATGTGAATAGGCCAGACATAATTAGAACATCTATGTGAGTTATTGGTGGATATCAGCTAAATTAAATGTGAAAATTAAAAAAAAATGACGGCACGCATGCATATGTACAGTAGTTGTGATTGTGGCGCATATTAGGCACATAAAGAGAATAAAATTAAGATATCACCAGAAATTTTTTTTCCTTGTTGTCCTTGATGAAGCATTGATGTCTTGATTCTTGTAGAAAAGTTGTAGGTGATGGGCGTCATTGCAAACAAAAAAATGAAAATGCAAACCACTTAATTATTGAAGAAAGATAATAAAATGATTTATCTTGTTCTTCCAATGTTTTTACTAGTCGATTATCGATAATATTAAGTCGACTAACTATTTTTAGAATTTTTAATTTGCACTGGTTTATTTTACAGTTGATTGATTACATCTGTTTTGAAACAATCAACTGATCCTATTAGTTAACTACGTGTTCTTTGTTTTTTTCACAGACTTTTTTAAGTTCAGAAATGCTTCTTTTTTTAGGTGTTATGTTTCCACCAAATATCAACAGTTTTAAATTAGATTTTGGCATATATATTCAAAACTTGCGGCCACTGATTTTTGTCGAAATAACAATTAGGTTTTGTTTACAGATTTTCAAAAATTACAGCCACCGATTTAATTTTCTTCAATGTTTTGTCCAAATTTTTGTCTTTCTATTTTGGCACCGTTCTCTATTATGTTTTTTTGTCTATTCTACTCCATCCTCCCTCATTAATATTTGACATTAAATGCAAGGTTCTTTTCCCTTATTACAAGAAAAGTTAATTTTTTTTCTTTGAAACTCAATTATTATGGTGTCCAAGTGGTTAATAGGTTAAAGTATGGAGATTTTGAAAGGATTTATTTAACAAAGAGCGTACTTAAAAAAATCTTTATATCAAGTATGTATAACTGTGTAAGTTGGAAGATTATGTGCAAATTAGAAAGAATAATGAGTTTATAGTATATACTGATTGAGTATTAAGGTATGAAGAACACCTAAGTTTATTTAATATAATTGAGTAGGAAAAGGAGAATATTTTGAGAACTATGCCCGAAAATAATGTAAGGCAATCAAGGTACTTGTATTAAGGGATTATACCATGCTAAGTTGAGTCTAGTATCTAGGATTTGAATTATGTTGAGATTGAAAATTCACGTGTGAATAATTGTTGAGAAAGGAGATTTCAAGAAAAGTCATAGATTGTGAATATAGATAACTTTAATGCAATAAGGATATACTAAGATATAAAAAATTGTATTAGCATAATGGTAAAAAGAATATACAAGTGATATTTCTTTAATTGTTCGGTATGTTAGCAAGTAAAAATTGAATATTTTGTTTCAGGAGAGCTATTCAGGAAGCCTTTGTTAGATTATAGTATGGCTGATATGTGTTTACACATTAGAAGTTATGCTTAAGATATCTTTATATAATTTTTGTGAAAGTTGAGAGAAATTATTTGTCCTTAGTTGAACTTACACATATTAGTAGTTATCAATGAATTTAAATGATTGGCCCATGACATTTCGTATGGTTTTTGACAGTCTTGGAATTTGAACAAATCATTTTTAGTCATGTGCTCATTCTTTACTAATTTAAGATATGATTGCATATATTGAGTTATTTGCTTTAGGTCCATTGATATGTTAAGGAGCTATTACTCTTTCTGTGAGGATTTTTCCTTGATGACTTGTGAGACTTTTTGGTTGGCACTTGGCACTAACAATCTCAGGACTTCGAGGGGTTTAGTGCAAAATAGAATTGTCCATATTTAATTTAGGGAATAGTTTATATATATATATATATAATTTCTTTTAAAAATCATCTGACATCTAAATATTCTAATCAGAAACAGCCATGCCTTTGAAAAGTTGTCTATATTTAATTTATTTACTATCAAATGGAGAGAAATTTAATTAAATCAATTGGTTGCATGATTATGAATTTTTGGTTCGATTTCTCAAGGATAAAAATGTCAATTACTATACCTGAAATGCTTGTAGGCTGTGGGATGTTAGTGCAAAATAGAAAAAGACAAAAAAAAGGAAAAATGTTCATGTTAAGAAGTCCCAATTTGTGAGGGAGTGCATATAACCTATCCACAAGATAATCTATTAATTAAAATTGAGGTTGTGTTGGTATTCTTGTGGAATTCATTGTGTTAATCCAATTATCTGAGTGAGTTTTAAAGTTTCTAATGCAAAATTACATAAAGGCTAAAAAAAAGGAAAAAGGTTCATGTTAAGAAGTCCCAATCTGTGGGGAAGTGCGCATAACCTATCCACAGGATAATCTATTAATTAAAATTGAGGTTGTGTTGGTATTCCGGTGGAATTCATTGTGTTAATCCAAATATCTGAGTGAGTTTTGAAGTTTCTAATGCAAAATTACATAAACGTTTGTTTAGGAAAATAACAAGGTTGTGGATAATTAATGCTATCATTTAGTGAGAGATATGCATTTAAGGTAGAAAATGGAAATTAATATTAGGGGGTGTTTGGTAAATGGTAAATTTTTTTGTTTTCAGGAATCATATTTTCTGAGAAACATAATTGATAGGAATTATAATTTCTGAGAATGTATAAAATATATATAGTCGACTTTTAAAATTATTGAAAATCTTTAAATAACGTTTTCTAAGAATATTTTATTTTTTTGTTTGGTTATACTTATTTTTCTGAAAATATTCGTATATTTTTTAAAAATACTCCTTATTCTTATAAGAGAAAGTAAGAGTGAACACAGAGAATGAGAGAGAAAGTGAGAAAGTGAAAAGAGAAATAGATGAGAGAGTGTGAGAGTAAAGAGAGAGAATAAATTTTTTTTTGTTATTATTATAATTATGTCATTAAGAAAGAGTATAATTGTGTTTTAACATTTCACGGCTTGGCTTGTGTTTGGATCTTAAGAAGTGTTTGATAAATGGTAAAGTGAGGGCAATTTAGTCTTTTTAGAGTAATCAATGTTAGCAGGTGGTTTAATCAGTTTGTTGTTTTAGTTGTTATTGATATTAAAAAAAAAAGAAAAAAAGAGAGAGAAAAATGTGTAAAGTTACTATCTCATTGAATGGAATTGTTTTTCCCTCATCTATCCCCTCTTCTTTCTGATCTTTCCCCCCTTTTTCACTTATTGGTCTATTAGGGTAGGCTTTAAAACTATTAGCCTAATAACCCCTAGGTTGCAAGGTCACTAGAGTGTGTTTGTGCAGCAGTGAAGTATACCTCTAGTGCTTTTGTTTCTAATTGCACTACCTTCTTTTATATTCTCCCCCTCCCCTATCTCTTTTCTGCTGCTAGACTATTGACATATTGTTCCCTACAAAAAATCCTTCACTGAAACTCTTCAAAGACTTGGAGTTAAAGCTGAATCAATTTTATATGAAGGAAAAACTCATACATACTTGTTTCTTCAAGTAAGGAGCTACACTATTTCCTTTCTAGTATGCTTTGTCATTCCTATATTAGAAGTTAATTTAAGAATGTTCTAGACATGGTAAATGAATTATGATGTAGAAATCTAGGTACTCAATCCTTAAAATAAGACACTAGTCATAATTTCTTAAAATATGACATTATGTGATTATTAGTGTTAGTGCTTAGTTAATGATAATGACTCTAGATGTCCCCTAGAATATTATATATGTCTAAGGCTCTTTGTATCCCCTAGAATTTAGGCACTCAATCCTTAAAATAAGACACTAGTCGTAAATCCTTAAAACATGACATTGTGTTATTATTAGTGTTATTGCTTAGTTAATTGTAATGACTTTAGATGTCCCTTAAAATATTATATAAGTCTAAGGCTCTTTGTATCCCTTTGAATGATCGAGTTCACTAATATGACCAAAAAAGTTCTAAGACAGCAAGACCAGATTATGACCCTTAATTAGATCAAACTATTTGTCTTTTTGTATTCCTTAAAACATGACATTAGGTGATATATTAGTGTTAGTGCTTAGTTAATTATAATGACTCTAGATGTCCCCTAGAATATTATATATGTCTAAGGCTCTTTGTATCCCCTAGAATCTTGGCACTCAATCCTTAAAATAAGACACAAGTCATAATTCCTTAAAATGTGACATTATGTTATTATTAGTGTTGTTATTGCTTAGTTAATTGTAATGAATTTAGATGTCCCCTAGAATATTATATAAGTCTAAGGCTCTTTGTATCCCTTTGAATGACCGAGTTCACAAATATGACCAAAAAATTTTCAAGACAGCAAGACCAGATTATGAACCTTAATTAGACCAAACTATTTGTCTTTTAGACTTTTCATATGATATATTTGGGCAATTAAATACTTACCTCCGATTGTTTGTGTGAGACTATCACACTTTCCGACTATGTAATTTGAGATTAAACCAACTGACATCTTATACCTATTGAATGATAGCTTAGATTTTTGTGTTCAACTATTTTTTGTCTATCCAGGTTGCCCTTTTAGGCAATTTCCTTCTTTTCTAAACTACCTACATTCAAATTATCTAAATAAATATTATTATTTTATCAAAAAAATATGCTCTTAAAACTATTTAAAGAAAATATTTAATTTAAGTAAAGCCGAGACTATCACACTTCCTGACTATTGTATACCTATTGAATGATAGCTTAGATTTTTGTGTTTAACTATTTTTTTTGTCTATCTTTTAGTTAATTTCCTTCTCTAAACTTCCTACATTCAAATTATCTAAATAAATATTATTATTTTATCAAAAAATATGCTCTTAAAACTATTTAAAGAAAATATTTAATTTAAGTAAAGCTGAAATGTATTATAATAATAAAAGAGAGAGAGAGAGAGAGAGAGAGAGAGAGATATATATATATATATATATATATATATATATATATATATATATATATATATATATATATATATAATGTTAAAAAAGAAAAAGTTAGTCATGGATAGTACTCCTTTTTCACCTTTTGATTAACTAGTTTTACATAATTCTTTTGAAAGCAGATTTTTTAGTTTATTGTGTACATTGTTGCACTAGTAATTGTGCTTTTGTTTTATTTCTGATGTTTGAATTATGTTTGTCAAAATAAAATCGATAAATGTACAATAATATGTTGACGTAATTTTTAATAATTATACAAATAAGCACAGTAAAAAAAGAGAGCTAATCATGCCTAGTAGTCCTTTTATAATTTCTTTTATTAACTATTTTTATTAGTTAATTCTATCCATTACACCAATAATTTATTCAAGTTTTATTCATTTTGTTTGAATTTTTATTGTCAAAATAAAATAAATTATCTATACAGTAATATATAATTGTAATTCTAATAATTATGCAAATAATCATTTCAGCCAAAAACTTAAAAGTTTAGTTAGTTTAATAATATTTCAACTGTAACATCTCTAATTTCGTTTCTTTTATTAATGAAAGCACATAATATTTAATCAAGAAAATAAAATTTATTAAAGAATTTTGTTAGATATATAAGAGAATATAAGCCTTAGAAATTCTTCACTTTATGTGTATGCATAGAAAATGTTTCTAACATTAAATGAATAGTTAAAGAGAGAAAACCTAATAAAAAAAATTAGAAATAACATATTAAAGAAAAACAAAATTTTTGGGCAAGAAAGATAAATTTTTAAGAAGTAGGTAAATGTATTAAAATTTTAAGAAGATTGAATTAGGGTAATTTTTCTTAATTCAAAAATTAGAATTACTAAGTTTAACACCTCCACCCATACTTTGGACTTTCACCTATGGACATTTCATAGAGTTTTTTTTTTTCACTTCACATGAGTTTCTAGCAAGTCAATTTGATAGCCCAAGCAAGAGATATAACATATACATGGACTAGAATATAGAAGCTGGATCGATAGTCTAAAAATCATGAAAATGTGACTAAACCCTCCATAAGAGGTAGAATTTCAGCCAAAGCAAAGAAATGGGCAAAAATGAGCCTAAATCCAAGAGGAAAAAATCAGAATCATGTGATAAAATAATAGTTTAATAATAATCAAGATTAGATCACATGACATTAGAACAAAACATCTATATATCCTACACTCATAATTTTAGCAAGTGGTGTAATAATACATGACATTAGGACAAAACATCTATATCTTATACTAATAATTTCAGCCAAGCAAGGGAGATTCAAGGATTAAAAATTTTTCACTTAAAAAGGCAAACCTATCATACTTGAGTGAGACAAAAGAAAAAGAAAATGAATCCCTAAATCAAAGGGACCTTGTTCTTTATCTTAAGAACATTTTATCATAATTTTCATATACAAATCCCCTTTTGCTATGCATATCTTGACTAAGGGAGAGGAAGACAAGAACATGAGTTGTCTTTCCCTCAAAAATTAATCAAGTGCATCCTAATTGTGATAAGGTAGACCTATGATTATGAAAGGTGAACCACTTGATAGTTTATTTTAGTAGAAATCACCCTTATAACATCATAATTTTGTCCAAGTAAGGGAGAGGAAAAAACAGAAGCAAGGTAGAGTGAGGAAAGGAGAGAAAGAGAGGAGAAGAGAGGAAGGAAGAAGAATGAGAAGTTTAGAGGACTAGTACTCAAGGTAAGTTAGTTTAATCTCCACTTGAATTCATCTTTTTTCTTCATCCTTAGGGTTTAAAACTCACCCTCCTTCTCTTATTCAAGTTGCTGAAAAAGCTAAGGGAAGGGATAAAATTTGTCATTTTCTTCAAAGGAAAACAAGAAAAAGAATTCACTAAGTGAGTTAAGAAGATATTTAGGTAGGTTTAACAATATCTCTTTTTGAAAAAAAGTTTTGAAATTTATAACATTTATATGGGATTTTGATCCTAGAACTTTGATGAAATTTACAAAATTTGTTACTTTGATGATTGGCCATGGATGTTGCTATATTATATTACATGTTGATTTTGCATATGATGGATATTTGAATGCTTAGATTGGTATGGAAATTTCTGTTTAGGCATGGTTATGGGTGGCAAAATTTTAGGACTTTTATACTGCTATGATATATATTTGAATATGCTAAAAATGGATGGAAGTTGTCTAGGTTGATCAAAATAGGTATGGTTTTAAACACTTAGAAGAAAACTTTGAGAAATTTCTGTTGAGAACACCCTTAATGATGCATGATTTGATTCTATTTTTCTTGAGAAGTAGATGATGGAATATGTTAAATTAAGTGTAAGGAATATAATTTAAATGTTGAAATGAGTATTCTTATGGTTAGATGTAAATTAAGAAGAAAATGGAAAAGGATGTAATTAAATGATAAACTAGAATCTTAGGAAGGGTTTGGTTTGAAAACTGGATTTCGGAGTAACTAGGGAAACTTCTATTTTTGAAATTCTAGGAAGAATAGGTTAGGAATTAAAAGAAATGGTTAACATGAAAAATATAGATATATGTCTCACAGATTTTTAACCATTGGAATCACCTAATTTGAAGTCCAGATGAGAGATATATGGTCCAATTAGTAAGCAGTGGTCAGAAAATAGTTAACTAGGAAAGAATATGTTAGGTATACTTCTGTGTTTAAATTTTTGAAAATAATCTGTAGGGAATTAAGATAAATGTTTAACATGAGAAATATAGATATATGTATCACTAAGTTTTAGCCATTGTAATCATTCAATTTGGAATCTGTATGAGGAAGATATGGTCAGATTAGTAAGTAGAGGTCAGAACCTACCCAAAAAGAAATAACATGAAATTTTAGGGAGTAGTAACACCACGATTACTTAAGATTTAACTAAAATGTTCAACATAATAGTTTTATAGGATTTTCTTAGATTTAAATGGATACCAAGATCACTTCAATCGGAGTTAAAATGAGAGAGTTATACTCTAATTAGTAAGAGAATGTCAGGTTGGATGAAAATCTGCATCAGGAAATAACAAACAACACAGAGCATGGCCATGTTCCAAGACACGGCCAGGCCGTGTTCGGTGTGGGAAAGGGGCTTTTTGAAGCCTAGAGCATGGCTTCGTTACAGGAAATAGCCAGGCTGTGTTACAAGACACAGCCAGGCCGTGTTGGGTGTAACACCATTTTTTTTCCTTTTTATCACATTTCTCATAACAATATATATATATATATATATATATATATATATATATATATATATATATATATATATATATATATATATATATATATATATATATATATATATATATATGCATAAATACCCATATATGTATATTACAAATCCCGCATAAGTATTTATGATACAGTACAAGTCATAATTACAATATAAATACAAGAGTCTTCATACAGCACACCACCCTTGAAACACAAAGGGTGAGAAGGTGGTGCTGACATCGGGATCTTTACAGGCAACGTCGTCCATAGAAGCATCTCACTTCCTTTTATCTGAACATAACACCACAAAATAGTGAGAACAGGGTTCCCAGTAGACTCAACCTTTTATAATAAAATGTGTAAAAACAAATATTATGTTCAGCTGTATAAACTACAGAAAATATCAAGTTGCTTTTATGATAAAATCATAACTTTTAATAGACCTGCCTCACCCCGCGATCTGGCACACTCAATGCACGAAAAACATAGCTCTTCATGTTGCACAATGCTCATCGCATGCCATAGCTATAAAAACACACATTTTCACTCGTTACTTCTCTTTTATTCTCATTTGGTTGGGTGGCCTCATCGGCTCACTCAGAAAAATAAGGTTTTCCAGCCCTAAACATGGCCTTGAAACTCAGAACACAGTTGGACCGTGTTCTGTGACCTTCCCTCACTAATCAGATCATAACTCTCTCATTTCAACTCCGATTAAGGTGATTTTGATGTCTATGTTTGTCACTCTCTAAAAGCATTACAATACAACCCTTACATTAAAGAATACACAAATACCCATTAGTATTTTAGGGAAAAATCAGGGATGTTACATTGGGAGCTGGTAAAGCTTATTTTTGACATTTTTCTACCCTAAATGAATCTCATTAACTTTAGGGTAATAATAAAAATCAAATTGAAAAAGAACATATGTTGAAAATGATATAAGTAGGAAGAAAGTGACTAAAGGCCAAGCATAAAGAAAATGAAAAGATGAAAATAATATTTAAGAAAGAAGAAAAATCTTATAAATGAAAATAATAAATGCCTGGTGAATGCCCTAACCATTGCCATTGCATGAACTTCCTACCATCTTAAGTGTGTAATTTTGACACGAAAATATTTTATAAAGTGAAATTCGAAAATGATTATGATCATGGCATGATTGCTTTCTACCATTGATTTTTAGTAATGATTATGCTTTGATAATAAATTATGGCATGTGAGTATAATGAACATATTTGCTATTGAAATCATATTTTTGGCTATTAATGTAAAAAGAAAAGAAATGAAATGAAATGAGACGAGCACGATCACATGACGATCCGTGTGGTGCACCAGTAGGGGACGTCTTACTCACGGTTATGATTATGATAATGAGAAAAGAAAGTGAAAGCGTGCTATGTCGGAGGGAGCGAGAAAAGATCGTACCGAAGAATAGAAAATACTCACCTTGACCGGGGTAACTTGATATGAAAATAAGTTGATAGTCATTATATGATATTATGAAAATAGTTATTCATGCCATACATGTCATTACTGTACAATTTTCATGTGCATAGATAAAATACATTCATGTGACCTAAGATATTTTCTGTAGTTTATACAGATGAATATGACTTACAATATTTCCATATCATGTTCAGAATAATAATACAGATTTTCTTTATGACTCTAGCTTTTAGTGCACGTTGGATTGAGTTACTCTATTTTGGGTAGATCCTAGTAATAAATAACTTGTTGTAGTTGAGTTGGCTAAGATTACGGAGAAGGTGCAACCACCTGCACCCATATCCCTAGAATTGGTCAATATGGATGAATAAGTTGTAAACATATGTGTGTTTGACTTATGCATAGACGTTTTAAATTAAGGAAGTGTATGTAAACTCAGTATTGTATCAGTATTAATGGTAGATTTTAAACCTTAATTACGCTTGGTTAAATTAAATGAATTATAAGTTAAGTAGTTAGAAGTAAAGAGATAATAATTTCATGAGACTTTACAATTATTAAAAAAAAAGAGTTCACATAAGTGGAGTTGTTACACCAACTCCCTTGAAGAGGTGGTGACCCTTGATGTAATGACATCAAAAATTTTATAATAAACGATCATATATATATATATATATATATATATATATATATTGTAATAGCCGTAAAGTTAACGAGAAAGTTCAACTAAAAGAATTTAGAATAAAAGAGATAATTTTGGAAAATGGAGATTTTAATTAAGGAAAATTTGGAATTAAAACAGAGGATTTCAAAAATGGAATTAGGACTCGGTGAAAATAAGTTATTATTTACATGAATTAAAGAATTATAAAAGAAATGTTAAGAATTTACGTTTCGGGGCAAAAATGCAATTTCTTAAAAGTTTCGGGGTTAAAATATAAATAAAAAAAAAATTTGCAAGGACATCCCGCTAAAAGTGAAATTTTGCAGAAAGGTTCCCCGAGATATTTTAAGGGTCTCAATCACTCCGGAAGCAATCATTCGCAGATTTCTCCATCTCTCTTCAGAAAAACTCTCCCCGAAAATCCTCTAACTTCTCTCTAAGATTTCTTCGCCTACGGACCTTGGATTTCGACACCACCACCACCAACGGACTCAGGACGAAGAGTTCTTCGAATCCATCCGATTGGATTCTGGAGAATTGGCCGGAAATTGGTCGGAAAATTGAAGGGAAAAACGGCCAAAAAGGTAACCTCCGAAACTCCTACTTTTAGTTCTCAAACGCCAAAACTAACACCGTAGATCGATCCAGAAGGCACCGAAACCTTTGGATCTCAAATTTCAGGCCGATCCACC
Organism: Gleditsia sinensis; assembly: GCA_037074535.1. NCBI lineage: Eukaryota > Viridiplantae > Streptophyta > Magnoliopsida > Fabales > Fabaceae > Gleditsia > Gleditsia sinensis. Next base: position 67,114,961 of record CM073463.1, on the reverse strand, counting down.
ACCGCACGCGCCCCCACGCGCCGAATCTCCCTCGGAGAGTGATGCCCACGCGCAGCTCCTCGGGCGGCGCGTGTAGCGCGTGGCAGCTGGACCTCCTCGCGTTGACCTGCGTTGACCGAGCTCCCGGAGGCCAAATTTCGCAAATCCGGAGTCGTTTTCAAGGTTTTCGGACGTTCCGGACTCGATTTTGGGGTTTATTTCACTGAATTCGGATGCGAAAATAGGATTTTAAGGGTGTTCAATTTTGTGCTTCAAAGTTGTGAGTAGATAATTCTTCCTATGACTTGCCTATACTCTTCTTGATACTTGAATATGTATATGATTATGTTTATGAGATATACACACTGTAATATGTTTCTGAAATGTATTAAAACGATTTGATATGCTTACATTTTGAAATACAGTTCAAGAAGAGTATAGTTTTGAAAATGGATTTATGAACTCATGGTGTATATGATTTCACATGTATTTCTCATTAAATGATAAAGTGAATATTTATATACGTGACATTGATTTATAGAGATATATGATTACCTAGAGAAAGGGCATATATATGTGATAAACCCTGAATGGGTAATTTATAACAGATGAATTTTGAAATACATTGAACATGTGATTTTTACATGTATTTCGCATTACATGTCAAAGAAAGTATGTTATACACATGACATTGATTTTACAGTGATATGTTTGCCTTGGATATGTCATATATACATGTTTCCCCTGAATGGAAAGTTTTGACATATGAGTATTTTGAGACTGAAAGTCTGTATTATATTGAGAATTTATACTGGATTATATGGCATATGTGCATATGGTATTTTCTGTGGAGGAATCCTATTGGAAATACTGTCTGCTAACAGCAGGTGATGTTAGCCTTGGTGCGCACCTTGATTGCCTCAGCTAGTAGGGGATGTGGTGCTAGCCTCGTGTGAGGGCCAACACACGGGAGATTATATGTGAAGGAGAGCGGAATGCCTCCTATATATGGGCGAGATGCCAGTTATATGAGATGTTATTTTGCCTTCCCTTGCTGTGTGCTTGGGAAAGACCCATACAGAGTTCCTTCGCGTGTCCTCTTGAATGGTAGTAGGGCAAACCTCAGCGGGATGCTGAGTTTAGGCAAATCCTATACCACTAAAGTACGGAAGGGGACAAACTCTTATGGTGGTTCTGATATGGGATCCTCCGAATATTTTAACAGAAATGTTTTGATGCATAGCATAATTTGATTAATAATTTTACAGTATTGAATATGATTTTGAACTTGATATGAGCATTTTTTATACAGTATCGCATACAGTTTGAAAGACCTGATTATGATTTTTGAACAGAGAATATTTGAAAATGCGGGTCCCATAAGAATGTACTTCTGAACGGTATATTTTGATATGATAAATTTTACAATCTGAGTACATCCTTATGTTGATATGAGAAGTCATAGGAGGTGTTATCTACTCACTGAGTTGTAAAACTCACTACACGTGGTTGACATATTTTTCAGATAAAGACCCAGAATTTGGTCCCGCAGCTACTTGACCGACTAGGTGTCGTGCCTCAGTGGTGAGCCTAACTTGTTTCTAGGCTCTCAGTGTATTATATTGTAATATATTTGTACTCTAGTGTTGCTCTGACAGTCACAGGCAGGATCCTTGTTTCCGCTGTAAACTTGATGTATATAGATTTGGCATGTATAATTATTGGTTTTTTTGTAAACTTGTGAACGTTGAATAATACTTGAATATGTGTTATCGTGAGATCATTTGCACATGTGTAATGAAAAGTTTTTTGGATAGTAACGGTATTCGCGTTCGTAAAGTACGGACGTGACAAGTTGGTATCAGAGCATTAGGTTTCCCTGTGACAATCAGAGCAAGGGATTCTTTAGTAGGACCTTTAGTATCGATATGAGCCGGACATATTTATACTTCAGGTGCTGCTGAGAGAATCTATAGGATATTCACTTCCTTTCCAAGTGTCTTTAAATTCCTTGAGTAAAGTTTGAATACATGTGTCTTAAAGAGGTGTTTTATTCTGTATAGTTAATGATGCCGCCAAGAACTAGAGCGGTCACTAGAGAAGAAGCTGTAGATCGTGCACCCTCTACAGAAGAGTCTGCACAATCTACAATACCAGTACAAAGAGGCCGTGGTAGAGGCCAACCTAGAGGAAGAGGAAGAGGTAGAGGTAGAGGACGTGCACGGGGTTTGAGAACCCTAAGACAAGGAGAACAGACTCCTGTACCTGATAGAGTTCCTGAGGAAAGAGTAGAAACCCCTCAGGAGCCACCTGATAGAAACGCTGATATGATTGCTGGTATCCATAGAAGTTTAGAAACATTGGCTGGATTTATAGTGGAACAGGGTAGAAGGGAAGGCCAGCCAGCAGAACATGATCCTGAAGTGCAAGAACTGGGAAGAACAGCTGACCAAGAGGATAAGCTGAGAGGGATTGAGGTGTCATTACCGCAATTCCTTAAGTTAAAACCTCCGACTTTTTCTGGGTCAGATGTTCAGGAAGATCCACAGATCTTTATTGATGCTGTGGAACGAATTTTTAGAGCCTTGGGGTGCTCTAGTAGAAGATCCGTGGAGTTGGTGTCTTTTCAACTATCTGATGTGGCCCAAGTTTGGTTTGAGACATTTGTACAAGGACGGGCAGCTGTTTTACCACCAATGGAGTGGAATGAATTTAAGGAAGCATTTATGAATCGCTTTCTACCAACAAGTGAAAGAGACAAGAGGGCCAGAGAGTTTGAGGAATTGAAACAAACACCAAACATGTCAGTTTCTGAATATGACATTCGTTTTACCCGATTGTCCAGATATGCACCATACCTGGTCCCAACTGAAAAGGATAGAATTAAGAGGTTTGTTTTGGGATTGATACGCCCATTGTTTAAGTCAGTGGGTCCTCAGATGGATCATTTCTCAACTTATTCAGCAGCTGTGAACTGTGCTAGAATGATGGAAACACGAGAGCAAGCTGACATAGAAAGTCTTAAGAGAAGGAAAAGAGATCGAGATAGTAATGCCCAGACTAGATCTAATCCTACTGTTAGTGGGTCAAGATTTCAAAATCCACAGCGTTTTAATCAAACAGGAGCTGGTAGTTCTAACCAGCCATCAGTTAACATTAATAAGCAGAGAATGTTCCAAAGAGATATAAGACCCCCGAGTCAGCAAGATTCAAGATCAATGCCACTATGTCCACATTGTGGTAGGTCCCATACTGGACAGTGTCGCAGAGAAACTGGTGCATGTTTTAAGTGTGGACAAATGGGTCATCTGATGAGGAATTGTCCACAACTGCGAAGTTTTAGTCAAGCAACAGTGCAACCAGCTTTACCCCCTGCATCTGTGCCAGCACGACCTACTCGAGCAGCCTCGGTCCAAGCAAGTAGTGGTGGTCCTGGTAGAGGATCAGGAAATCGAGGGCGAGAACCAGCTCGAGTTTTTGCCTTGACACGACAGAATGCTCAGGCCTCAAATGCAGTTATGACAGGTACATTATCAGTATGTTCCCATAAAGCATATGTTCTGTTCGATCCTGGTTCTACTCATTCTTATATATCACCATGCTTTGCTAAGAACTTGGATAGAGATCCTGCTAGTTTGCATTGTTCTTTCATGGTTGCTACTCCTATGGGAGAACTTCTAGTAGTAAATGATGTGTATAAAACATGTGAGATTTCGATAGAAGGCAAGGAGACTCTTATAGATTTGATAGTTCTAAATATGATAGACTTTGACGTGATTTTGGGAATGGATTGGTTGGCATCATGCCATGCCATTCTAGACTGTCATAATAAGGTGATTAAGTTTAATGTACATGGAGAATCCTCCTTTATGATACAAGGAGATTGTAGTAAGAAGTCTAGTAATTTAATTTCAGCCTTAACAGCTCATAAACTGTTACGAAGAGGGTGTCAGGGATATCTGGCAATAGTCAAGGATGTTGATATAAAGTATACAAGTTTAGAGCAAGTTCCAGTAGTTAAAGAATTTCCTGATGTGTTTCCTGAAGAGTTGCTAGGATTACCACCAGACCGAGAGATTGAGTTTAGTATTGACCTTCTCCCTGAAACACAACCAATATCCATACCTCCTTATTGGATGGCACCTGCAGAACTTAAGGAATTAAAAGAACAATTACAAGATTTATTAGATAAAGGTTTTATTCGACCCAGTACATCTCCCTGGGGTGCTCCTGTTCTCTTCGTGAAGAAAAAGGATGGATCTTTACGTCTATGTATTGACTATAGGCAGTTGAACAAAGTGACTATACGAAATAAATATCCTCTACCCAGAATAGATGATCTGTTTGACTAGTTACAAGGTGCTCAATGTTTTTCAAAAATTGATCTGAGATCCGGGTATCATCAATTGAAAATAAAGAAGGAAGATATTTCAAAAACTGCCTTTAGGACTCGGTATGGGCACTACGAGTTTTTAGTAATGCCATTTGGTTTAACGAACGCCCCAGCTGCATTTATGGACTTAATGAATAGGGTATTTAAACCTTTCCTGGACCAGTTTATTATTGTATTTATCGATGATATTCTGGTGTATTCAACGAGTTCAGAGGAGCATGAGCGACATTTAAGGATAGCTTTGCAAACCCTAAGAGAACATCAATTGTATGCTAAGTTTTCAAAGTGTGAATTTTGGCTTAGTAATGTTACATTCCTAGGGCATGTGGTTACCAAAGAGGGTATTCATGTTGATCCCAAAAAGATAGAAGCAGTACAGCAATGGCCACGCCCCACGACAGTTACAGAGATTCGTAGCTTTCTTGGGTTAGCAGGCTATTATCGTAGATTTGTTAAAGATTTTTCAAAGATAGCTGCTCCTTTGACCAGGTTGACTAGGAAAGGAATAAAATTTGAGTGGTCTGATGCTTGTAAAAAGAGTTTTCAGAAATTAAAGGAGTGCTTAACTACAGCCCCAATCCTTACCATTCCTACGGATACAGGAGATTACGTAGTATACTGTGATGCATCTAGAGTGGGCTTAGGCTGTGTGTTAATGCAAAATGGAAGAGTAGTTGCTTATGCATCTAGACAGTTGAAGACGCATGAACAGAATTATCCCACCCATGATTTAGAGATGGCAGCTGTAGTATTTGCTCTAAAGATTTGGAGACATTACCTGTATGGAAGAACTTGTGAGATTTATACAGATCACAAGAGCCTCAAGTATATTTTTCAACAGAAGGATCTTAATTTGAGGCAAAGAAGATGGATGGAGCTACTGAAAGACTATGACTGTACGATTTTGTATCATCCAGGTAAAGCAAATGTAGTAGCTGATGCTCTAAGCAGAAAGTCAATGGGAAGTTTGGCTCATATAGCAGAGGTGCGACGACCATTGTTAGAAGACATCCATAAGTTAGAAAGTAAGGGAATAAGGTTTGAAATAAAAGAACCGGGAATATTATTGGCTCATGTGCAGCTCCAATCTTCCTTAGTTGAGCAAATCAAAGCCGATCAAGACAAGGATGCTAATTTGCTCAAGATTAAGAGTGAAATGAAGGATAGTAAGGATTCTGAATTCTCGGTGGATACTGAAGGGATATTAAGATACGGTAGACGATTGTGTGTTCCAAATGTTCATGATTTGAGAAAACAAGTTTTGGAGGAAGCACATCGATCTACATATACCATACACCCGGGAATGACAAAGATGTACCAAGACATAAAGGAATTGTATTGGTGGGATGGTATGAAGAGGGATATTGCGGAATATGTTTCCCATTGTTTGACGTGCCAGCAGGTAAAAGCTGAACATCAACGACCTGCAGGTTTACATCAGCGAATAGAGATATCAGAATGGAAGTGGGAGAGAATTACTATGGATTTTATCACTGGATTACCAAGAACTTCCAAGGAAAATGATTCTATTTGGGTCATTATAGACCGCATGACGAAGTCAGCACACTTTCTGCCTGTGAAAAAAACCTACAATGTAGCTTAGTATGCCAGGCTCTATTTAAATGAAATAGTTAGGCTACATGGAGTTCCAATATCAATTATATCTGATCGAGGGCCGCAGTTCACAGCACGATTTTGGAAAGCTTTTCAAGAAGCATTAGGAACGAGATTGGACTTGAGCACAGTTTTTCATCCGCAAACTGATGGTCAGTCTGAGCGTACGATTCAGATTTTAGAAGACATGCTTCGAGCCTGTATTTTTTATTTTGGTGGAAGTTGGGATATGTATTTGCCTTTGGCTGAATTTGCATATAATAATAGCTACCAGACTAGTATACAGATGGCCCCATTTGAAGCTTTGTATGGTAGACGGTGCAGATCTCCCATTGGATGGTTCGAAGTGGGCGAGGCTAAACTTATAAGGCCAGATCTTGTACAAGAAGCATTGAACAAGGTAAAGCTGATTAGAGAAAGGCTACAGGCAGCTCAGAGCAGACAAAAGGCATATGTTGACAATAGACGAAGGAAGTTAGAATTTTCAGTGGGTGAACAAGTATTCCTGAAAGTCTCACCCATGAAAGGAGTGATGAGATTTGGAAAGAAAGGGAAGTTAAGCCCTCGGTATATAGGCCCTTTTGAAATATTGGACAAAATAGGTGCAGTGGCATATCGCATAGCTCTGCCACCAGAACTGAATGTTCATCCAGTATTTCATGTGTCTATGTTACGGAATTACTTACCGGATCCTACTCATGTCATTCAACCCCAGGAAATTCAATTAGATAAGAATTTAACCTATGAGGAAAAGCCAATGTCTATTGCTGATCGACAAGTGAAAAAGTTGCGGTCACGAGATATTCCAATGGTTAAGGTGATATGGCAAAATCACTCATTTAAGGAAGCTACGTGGGAAAAAGAAGATGACATCCGCGCCCGATATCCGCATTTGTTTGAACAATGAGGTTAGTATCTATCTGCTACTATGGTGATGAAATTCGGGGACCGAATTTCTTTAAGGGGGGAAGAATGTAATAGCCGTAAAGTTAACGAGAAAGTTCAACTAAAGGAATTTAGAATAAAAGAGATAATTTTGGAAAATGGAGATTTTAATTAAGGAAAATTTGGAATTAAAACAGAGGATTTCAAAAATGGAATTAGGACTCGGTGAAAATAAGTTATTATTTACATGGATTAAAGAATTATAAAAGAAATGTTAAGAATTTACGTTTCGGGGCAAAAATGCAATTTCTTAAAAGTTTCGGGGTTAAAATATAAATAAAAAAAAATTTGCAAGGACATCCCGCTAAAAGTGAAATTTTGCAGAAAGGTTCCCCGAGATATTTTAAGGGCCTCAATCACTCCGGAAGCAATCATTCGCAGATTTCTCCATCTCTCTTCAGAAAAACTCTCCCCGAAAATCCTCTAACTTCTCTCTAAGATTTCTTCGCCTACGGACCTTGGATTTCGACACCACCACCACCAACGGACTCAGGACGAAGAGTTCTTCGAATCCATCCGATTGGTTTCTGGAGAATTGGCCGGAAATTGGTCGGAAAATTGAAGGGAAAAACGGCCAAAAAGGTAACCTCCGAAACTCCTACTTTTAGTTCTCAAACGCCAAAACTAACACCGTAGATCGATCCAGAAGGCACTGAAACCTTTGGATCTCAAATTTCAGGCCGATCCACCACCGCACGCGCCCCCACGCGCCGAATCTCCCTCGGAGAGTGATGCCCACGCGCAGCTCTTCGGGCGGCGCGTGTAGCGCGTGGCAGCCGGACCTCCTCGCGTTGACCTGCGTTGACCGAGCTCCCGGAGGCCAAATTTCGCAAATCCGGAGTCGTTTTCAAGGTTTTCGGACGTTCCGGACTCGATTTTAGGGTTTATTTCACTGAATTCGGATCAGAAAATAGGATTTTAAGGGTGTTCAATTTTGTGCTTCAAAGTTGTGAGTAGATAATTCTTCCTATGACTTGCCTATACTCTTCTTGATACTTGAATATGTATATGATTATGTTTATGAGATATACACACTGTAATATGTTTCTGAAATGCATTAAAACGATTTGATATGCTTACATTTTGAAATACAGTTCAAGAAGAGTATAGTTTTGAAAATGGATTTATGAACTCATGGTGTATATGATTTCACATGTATTTCTCATTAAATGATAAAGTGAATATTTATATACGTGACATTGATTTATAGAGATATATGATTACCTAGAGAAAGGGCATATATATGTGATAAACCCTGAATGGGTAATTTATAACAGATGAATTTTGAAATACATTGAACATGTGATTTTTACATGTATTTCGCATTACATGTCAAAGAAAGTATGTTATACACGTGACATTGATTTTACAGTGATATGTTTGCCTTGGATATGGCATGTATACATGTTTCCCCTGAATGGAAAGTTTTGACATATGAGTATTTTGAGACTGAAAGTCTGTATTATATTGAGAATTTATACTGGATTATATGGCATATGTGCATATGGTATTTTCTGTGGAGGAATCCTATTGGAAACACTGTCTGCTAACAGCAGGTGATGTTAGCCTTGGTGCGCACCTTGATTGCCTCAGCTAGCAGGGGAGGTGGTGCTAGCCTCGTGTGAGGGCCAACACACGGGAGATTATATGTGAAGGAGAGCGGAATGCCTCCTATATATGGGCGAGATGCCAGTTATATGAGATGTTATTTTGCCTTCCCTTGCTGTGTGCTTGGGAAAGACCCATACAGAGTTCCTTCGCGTGTCCTCTTGAATGGTAGTAGGGCAAACCTCAGCGGGATGCTGAGTTTAGGCAAATCCTATACCACCAAAGTACGGAAGGGGACAAACTCTTATGGTGGTTCTGATATGGGATCCTCCGAATATTTTAACAGAAATGTTTTGATGCATAGCATAATTTGATTAATAATTTTACAATATTGAATATGATTTTGAACTTGATATGAGCATTGTTTATACAGTATCGCATACAGTTTGAAAGACCTGATTATGATTTTTGAACAGAGAATATTTGAAAATGCGGGTCCCATAAGAATGTACTTCTGAACGGTATATTTTGATATGATAAATTTTACAATATGAGTACATCCTTATGTTGATATGAGAAGTCATAGGAGGTGTTATCTGCTCACTGAGTTGTAAAATTCACTACACGTGGTTGACATATTTTTCAGATAAAGACCCAGAATTTGGTCCCGCAGCTACTTGACCGACTAGGTGTCGTGCCTCAGTGGTGAGCCTAACTTGTTTCTAGGCTCTCAGTGTATTATATTGTAATATATTTGTACTCTAGTGTTGCTCTGACAGTCACAGGCAGGATCCTTGTTTCCGCTGTAAACTTGATGTATATAGATTTGGCATGTATAATTATTGGTTTTTTTGTAAACTTGTGAACGTTGAATAATACTTGAATATGTGTTATCGTGAGATCATTTGCACATGTGTAATGAAAAGTTTTTCGGATAGTAACGGTATTCGCGTTCGTAAAGTACGGACGTGACATATATATATATATATATATATATATATATATTACCTCTCTTTTTTACATGAATTACCTTGCTCACTTAATTCAATTGTTAAATTAAATATTTAATTAACTAAACAATATAATAAAATTATATCATAATTTTATACGTAACATTAAATTAATAGAAGTATGAAGCCATTATATCAGTTTAACTATCCAATGAGAGGCTTATATAAAAACTATATTAATCATACTACTATTTGTAGTACAAAAAGTAGAAGGGTGTTCAGTCACTATGTTAAAAAGAATATATCTCTAGGTAAAGTTAGTACAACATATATACTACTGCATCAGTCCTCCAACCCTCCTAGAGCTACCGATGGTGATAGTGCCACATCCACCAAGAACTTTGATAACTTAACTACAATAACTCTTGTACTAATGTGATATAATATGCCCAAAGTAGGGAAGCTCAACTCAGTGAACTACGAAATTAGGGTTATCGTGTAAATTGGCATGATGATCTGCTAATCTGAACATAATATAAAACAATAGTAAGAATAGAAATATCAAGCTGGTTTTATAGTGATCATGATGCATATAATGTCCCAAATATCAAATTATGTTCAGCTATATAAATTACATAAAACAAGTAGCCATAATTATTATAACAAGTTGATGCATACGATATCATGTACATATAACAATTTTACTAAGCTATATAACATTTATATCATGGATAACTGATTTTATTAAATTTGTGACTACGTGATCTCTAACTCACAATTACAAGGCTACCCCTAGATGCAGTTACAACACAATCGGCTTACCCCTGGATGCAGCTACAATACATCACTCAGGCATGTCATATATTTTCTCAATCCACAAATAGGGCGTCTTTGGTACCAATACGAAGACCATGTGACATTCTCAAAGACCATGTGATATGTCGCTTTACTATGACAAGGGCCATTCTATTTTTTTTGTATCTTTTTTTTTTCTTTTTGTGAAATCAACCAAGTTAAAATATATAAATTTAGTAATACAACCACATATATGCTTCTAACATAATGCATAACTTATCACTATTTAAGCTATATATATATATATATATATTACTATGGATCATTATTCAAAATATTAAATAATATACGTAAATTGCATCCATAGTACTACACATTACTCATGCCACAAATGGGGGTGGTTCAGGCTTAGAATTGGTTTGGCCTTGCATATATTTACCAAACCTTTATTTTTTTTTAATACACATGATCATGTTTCAAATTTTATTTAGTTTTTCACTTACCATTATAGTAAAGTACTTGCTTATATCTAACATAATGCATAACTTATCACTATTTAAGCTATATATATATATATATATATATATATATATATATATATATATATATATATATATATATATATTACTATGGATCATTATTCAAAATATTAAATAATATACGTAAATTGCATCCATAGTACTACACATTACCCATGCCACAGATGAGGGTGGTTCATAGGCTTAGAATTGGTTTGGCCTTGCATATATTTACCAAACTTTTTTTTTTAATACACTTGATCATGTTTCAAATTTTATTTAGTTTTTCACTTACCATTATAGTAAAGTACTTGCTTATATCTTTTATACCATCACCAAAGATTATCTTATATATATATATATATATATATATATACACACACTTAATTATAAGTTTATATTTAGCAAACTAACTTCATTATGCCTTCTATTGTATCACCTGATAACTTGTGTATGATTTTTTCCTTATTATCTTGCCTTAAACTGAAATTACAACCTTAAACACGACTTGAGCATGTTTTAGGACACGATCATGCTTGAATTTATGCAAACATGCCCTAAAATTTTTGAGACAGCACAGAACACGCTCTGGCCGTGTCCTATGGTATAGCTGTGTTTTGTGCTTAGCGCCTCTATTTTTCTCTTTTTGCTCAAAAAATGCTATCTTCCAACCTCTTTTCTTGATTCTAAATCTCTCAAACTCCTAAATTTTATTTTTTAGAAATTTTAGGATTAACTTAGCAAATTATTTCCAAACCAACAATCATATATGTAATCAAACTTTTGCATCCTCACCCAACAAGACAACAACCAAGCCATTCCAACCATAATCCAAAACCATACCAGCAAAGTTTACAACCATATAGTACATAATATTCACATACATCAAACATAAATTTACACAAATGGCTACCTTAACATCAAAATCTTCTGTTAGAGAAACAAAATGAAAAGTTTGAAAAAACATGAAAAGATTTCCATTTTTGCATCATGAGAGGTTTTTTTTTCTAAACCTAAACACTATGAAATCTACATCAAACTTCCCTTAGATATTCCTTCTTCAAGATTTTACTCAATCTCTTTCTTGTTTTCTTTTCTCTCTTTAGTTACACCACTGCTCTAAACCTATCTAAAAACAGAACCAAGTTTGAATACTTAAAGAAGGAAAAGCACAGAGGTAAGAAAAAAGAAATATACTTAAGACTGTACACCCATTTTCTCCCTTACATTCTTCTCTTTCTCTTCCCCTTTGTTTCTATTGCATATGCCTATGCTTTCTTTACACTTTACTTGGCTGAAGAAGGAAAACAAATATCCCTACTCCCATAAATGAACTCCATGAGTTGCCCATATGAATTAATAGCTAAAGAGATGAGGTACTTCTCCTACCCCTACAGGAATGATGGTTTCCTATTGATGTCTAGTTTAATAAATGTTTCTATTATAATTATATATTTATTTTTAAATACACTTACTCCAACATCAAATAATTCTATTCTTTAATAATTTTCTCTATATTTTCCTAAAATATCTTTATGAAATTTTTTAAAATAATTAAAATTTGAGGATGTTACACCTAAAACCTTAGGGTGAGGGGGTGTGATCCCCTGCTCCCTTGGTAGGGTACAAGGTGTAACCCCTAGCCCACTTAAGAATTTTGTTTTGACTTAGTTTTTATATTTTCATTATGAACTAAATCCTTAATTCTAAGGTGATGAAGTAGTTTAGTCACAATAATTCTTCTCTTTTGCATTTTCTTCTCAATTCTTCATACTTCTAATTAACTGGTCATTAATTAGATGATTTGCTAATCATAATGAGAACAAGTGATTTATGTGTCTAGACTCGGAGATCAAAACTATAGATTGCATGTGGATTGGAATATACCTCATAAATTTATGTAGCTATTAAAGAGAACCATATATCTCAATGAATTTCTGAATAATCAATTCATATAGAAATATAACGAGTTATTAATTAGAAAATATTTTTATTAGTGTTCGGAAGAGATTAATAAATAATTTAAGCTTCTTGGTTAGCAAAAATATTTGAATGAATTTTAATTATTTAATTATATAAGAACCAACCAAATCAAAGTGACGATTGTGAAATCAAACCCCTATAGCTTTCTTTAATTTAGTGTCCAACTTCATCTTTGCAATTTGCTTTTGATCTTTCAATTAATTTTGATAAGTTAATCTTTCATTTTTAATTAATTAAATAATTTTATTGTAGTTTAATTTTAGTATTTAGTACCTAATTCTCATTTTTAATTAGTTAAATAATTTTATTGTAGTTTAATTTTAGTATTTAGTACACAATTCTCATGATGATACTCCATATTTACATTTATACTTGAAAAGAATACTTGCAACAAGAATGAATGGCCTTTCTCCAAGACTTACCAAATTTCCTACTTGCAGACAAAAGACAAAGATCCTTAAGTGAGGGGAGGACGTGGGACATCATCCTTTGTTTTGGCCATGCAGGAGTGGAAGATGTGGATCGTTAGTGTTATTATTTATTTTCAATTTGTTAGGCATAGTCCCTCAATGTGCTGATCTCCAACTTAGCAGGGAAGTTTGTTTCCTATTTCTTAGCATTGTCGTTATCCTTCCACATTGTAAGACTATTATATATATAGTCGTTGTTAAGTCGATAAAAACATTAGATTTTCTAGCCAAAGCATCCTCTGTTTTTCTTCTTCCCTTCCTCTCTTTCTCTGCTGAAATTACAACTTATCAGCCACTTATTTAATTAATTGCATATTCATTCTTTGAAAGAATGAACCAAACTACCATATTCTGAAAACGATTACTTGAAGATCTTCCCCCTCCTTCAAAATTTATAAGAGCTTGAATGCCATATTTATTGTCCATACTTTAATTTGAGAATGTCTTAATAGAAAATATATCTCCTAATTGTTTTCTATCATTATTCAACTATTCAGTTTTAATAATGGCAGTTGATAAAGAGTTCCTTCAAATATCATAAACAAGCTTCCTATAATGGAGGAAACAATCATTTTGCATCTCTATCCTATCTCAAAAATCAAATGGATTTGTAATTAGCAACATAAACAAGTTTTGTGAAGAACTCTTATGTAAAATTGTATATGCACTAATCAATCAATTGGATTCGTATCTAGTTTGATGTGGGGAAAGATTCTTTGGGCAAGAAATTTATTTTTAGACAAAGTACGAGAGATATAATTACCAAAACAGAACACCAAATCCCAACTAGAAATGTAATCGAAGAACTAGTTAGAACCTACAAGCAGTATAAAGTTAGATTTACCTGAGTAGATGAAAAGGACCAAGGCGAATTGAGCAAACTAGCAAGGATTTAATGCCAGCGGGACCTTGAACATCGACGACTACACAATAGCCAATTCGGAAGGCGTATTCTGCTTAAAGCCACTGCCACATTCACCGAAGTCCTTCTGCTCTACCTGCGTTGATGCCATAGCATCGGCAAGTAGTTGTGAGAAGGACTTGAAGTTGTCATTGTCATTGTCATCGAATTCTAATTTACCACTTCTTGAGCAACCCCCAGCCTCTTAGCTTTGGCCATAAAAGGAGAGACATTATTGAGCTTTGGCGAAGAGATGGGTGTAAAAACCTGAGATTTATCCTTGCAGCTTTTCCATGAAATGCAAGAAGTGACAACAGTATTTTTAGATAAAATATAACCGTTATACAAAATTAGCCGTTGAAAATTGAAAGAATTTTTTTTGGAGAAAATATTAGCTTTTTTAGAAAGTAGCCGTTGAATATAAAGGAGCCTTCTTTAATTTGTTTATGCATTGATTTATAACGATGATCCATTGCCCAGTCTCTTATTTCTTCACCATTTGAAGGCGAAAACGTCTTGCCCATTAATAAGCCCTTTCTTTCCCGCGTCTTTAGCTTTTTTGCTACTACGAATAACCCAATGGGCAACACTAACTTTTACCAACAAAGGCATCGCCGGGCCGCCAGTGCAAACTCATTGTCGTCCTTCTCGACCAACGATGGTCGTCGATCTTCGATTGGCCACGATGTTAGCCATGTTGCTTCAGAGACATATTTGGCGACTTAATTGGGATTGAAGTTGTCACGATATCCTGAGTACAATTTTCTTGTCTTTTCTCTTTGTGCTGGGTGTTTTCTCGAGAACTACCTCTGTTCCTTTATGGGCATGGGGGATTCATATGCAAAAAATACGAATTATTGATTGAACAGTGGGTATTATATTGGATTCATCTATAGCTGCAATGTCATTGACAGGGATGTCATTTTTATAATCAATGTCATTGGCATATTTTATTAACCTGTATTGTGTACTAGCCCCCTTGCTCAATTGTGTTTTTAAACAATTGATTCTAAAAATATTCCGACTAATTATCAACATATCATCCACATAGAGAAAAAGGATAATAAAATCTTCATCAAAGAATTTTTGCACAAAAACGCAATGGTCTGAAGTAGTCTTCTTGTAACCTTGCTCCCCCATAACATATTCAAACTTATTATACCATTGTCTTGGTGCATGTTTTAAGCCGTAAAAACTGTTCTTCAGTCTACAAACATAATCCTCTTTTTCTTTCTGATTGAAATCCTCTAGCTGCTCCATGTATATCTTCTCCTCCAAATCACCATGAAGGAATGCAGTTTTCACATCCATTTGTTCAACCTCCATGTCAAGACTCACCGCTAAGCCCAGCACTATACGGATGGATGTCATTTTCACAACTGGTGAGAATATTTTGTCAAAATCAATGCATTTTCTTTGGTTGAATTCTTTAACAACTAGTCTAGCTTTGAATCTCGAATAGAGACTGTGTTCATCATGTTTAATCCTGAACACCTATTTATTTTTCAAAACTCTCTTGCCTTTCGGCAACTTCACCAGCTCAAACGTTTTGTTCTCATGCAAGGATTTCACTTCATCTTACATGGCTTCTCTATATTTTTTCTTGTGCTCATCTTCCATAGCTTATTCAAAACTATCAGGTTCTCCCCCGTCAGTGAGTGTTACATACTCATCATTAGGATATCTAGTATAAGGTTGTCTTATTCTACTACTTCTCCTTAATCGATCTAGGGAAGGCACAAATGTTTGTAGTTGATGATGAATATCATCATCATCTTCTTTTGATTCAGCCTCTATGAGAGCATTATCAGGATGATCTTCATCTCCAACTTGCCTCAGCACCATTGTTGGAGGAACTAATCTTAAGTTTGTTGAGTTGCCATTGGAATAAAAAACATCTTTCTCCATTTTATTTACGTCTTTAATGGTCTGATCTTCAACAAACACAGCATCATGGCTTCTAATGAGCTTTTTCTAGAGCGGATCATAAAATCTATAGTCAAATTGATTTTGAACATAGCCAATAAATACACATTGTTATGTCTTGGCATTGAGCTTGACCTTCTCATCCTTAGGGATATGCACAAAGGCTTTACAGCCAAACACCCGCAGATAATCATAAAAAATATTTTTTCCTAACCACACTTTCTCTGGTGTATCATACTGTAAGGAAACACACGGTGATAAATTCAACACGTGTACAGCTGTAAGCAAGGCTTCACCCCAAAAAGTTTTGGGTAACTTTGTATGTGAGAGTAAACATCTGACTTTCTCCATCAAAGTTCTATTCATCCTCTCAGCTAAACCATTTAACAGCGGTATTTTTGGAGGTGTTATCTGATGTCAAATACCATGTTCTTTACAATAAGCATAAAATGGTTTAGTATACTCTCCACCATTTTCTGTCTGAGTGCATTTTAAATTCTTCTCAGTTTGTTTCTCAACTGAGGTATGAAATTGTTTGAGGACATCTAACACCTGATCTTTTGTCTTTAAAGTGTATACACATCTTTTTTCTAGAATGATCATCAATGAAAATCACAAAGTATTGAGCACCACCAAGTGACTTTGGCATTGGTCCACACAGATCTGAATGTACCAGATCCAACACATTCTTCATTAAGAAAGGAGAGGAATTCTTGAAAGCCACTCTACTCTGCTTTCCCGCCAGGAAATCAGCACATTTCTTCAAATGTACTTGATTCATTCCAGATAGCATTTTCTTCTTGACCAGAGATATCATTCTTTTTTCGCTCATGTGGCTAAGTCTCCTGTGCCATAATTCAATGACACTTTCTTTCTCCACGGCATTCACAGCGTCGTTGGAGAGCTTTGTATGCATAACATACAACGTTGAGTATTTTCTACCTCTGGCCACCATTAAGGCACTTTTAGTGAGTTTCCATTGGCCATTTATGAATGTGTTGCAGAAACTTGCATCATCAAGTTTGCTTGTGGAAGTCAAATTAAGGCGAATATCTGAAATATACCTGACATCTTTCAGCACCAATCTTGTGTCATTTTTCGTCTCCAAGCAAACATCTCCTCTACCAACAAATTTTAGTAAGTTGTCATTTTCCATCTTAACAGCTCCAAAATTTCCTTCTGTGTAAGATGAGAAGAGTTCTCTTCGAGGTGTGGTGTGAATGGTAGTGCTATTGTCAATCACCCAACTGCTCTCATAGTATGTAAGATTGACAGTATCTTCATCATAAACGACATTAAATTTGTCTATGGCATTTTTTTTTTATCATCTTTACTGCTATCATTTTTCTTGACGTCCTTACCTTTGTTCTTTTCTTGTTTGAACTTTTGGCAGATCCTTTGGATGTTCCCCCTCCTTTTGCAGTAATGATACTCAATATTGACATATTTGTTTGACTTTTCTTTACTCTTAACTCTAGGCTTTGTATAACTAAACTGGCTCCTTCCTCTGAATTCTGTAACCAGAACATCTGGTTGTGATGAAGAGGTTGAATATCGCAATCTTCTTCTCATCTCTTCATTTAGAATACCACTTTTGACATATTTTATACTTACAACACCGTTAGGTGCTGAGTTGGTAATTAAGATCTTTAAAGTCTCCCACGACTCTGGTAGGGAGGCGAGCACCATAAGAGCAAGTACCTTGTCGTCAAACTTTATGCCCATCCCCGACAATTGGTCCACGATCCCTTACATCTCGTTCAAATGATCTACTACAAAAGTACCTTCTCAGTATTTCACGTGCATCAATTTTGTTAAATAAAATAATTTGTTATTGCCAGTCTTTAAAGATATAGCTCCTCCAGTTTATGCCACAATGTTTGTGCATGAGTCTTATTGTAAATATGATTGTACACATTATCTTCGACGAACTGTTGGATGAATCCACACACCTACTCATGCTCAAATTTTCAGTCTTCATCTGATTTAACTTTGGGTTTAGTTGTAATAAACACCGGTAGATGAAATTTTATCACAAATAGAAGATTTTTCATCTTGTTTCTCCATATATGGTAGTTTGTGCCATTTAGGTTGATCATCTTATGGTCTTTGTCTCCATTTTGAGTAGTATGAACAGTATCAGTACCTTTAAATAGTATCCCATATGTATGAATAATACTAGTACGTATGAACAATACCATTACGTATAAATAGTGCTCGTACAACTTTTTTAGCCAATAGTAATTCTAATAAAATCTTTTTTGATGTGAAAGATTAGTCAATATTGCAACCACATAAAAATTTTAAAGGAATAATCACTGCGGCTCTGATACCACTTGTTGGATGCAGCAGGTATTACTAGCAAAAATAAATGCGGAATAATTAATAAAAATGACCTTAACAATTTAATGTGGTTCACCTTTGATTTTTGAGTTACATCCACGTGACTAAATCCGAATAAATCTTTCACTATAAAAATAATAGATACAAAGAGAGTATTCTCCAAAATAAATTTTGAGACTACAACTGAAATCTAACTAAAATAGTGGCACACAAAGTATTTTTTACAATACTCCAAAAGTATTTTCTTGCTATTTGGTCACTCACTATTTAGAAATTATTTCTTAAATATCACACTAAACTCTTCCTTATTTTTCTCTTTTCAAAGAATTCTTTGACTTCTCAGACTTATTGCCTCTTTGCTTCTTGGTGTGTATTTGAGCCTTCTGTTCCTTATCTAATAGGCAAATGATGTAAAGAAAAATTGGGGGTTGCTGCATTTTCTTTACCTACCTTTCTTTCCATTTTTGTTGAATAAAGCTATTGGGTGTAGCTTCGATTCCTAACATTTGTAAATCAAACATTTCGGCTCCAGCTTTTTTTTTGTTGGTTTTACAATTTTATTTTTCTAACTGCATTCTTTTTATTTTTATTAATTTGTCATTGGTGGAGGGACCCACCACTAAGAGCAGTTGGATAATTAGGTGTTTAAAATTTTGGTAACTTATTAAACTCGTTTGAATAGAAATGAGAAATAGTTTGAACTCAAGTCTGTTACTGTTTAACTTTGGGAATATTGTGAAGAAGTGCACATATTCATCAATTGACAGATGACTGTGGTTGAGGCTTACATTGGTTGCAAGAAGATGGATCCTCCTCACATCTAGTTGGAGCTTTCTGCTACGCTCTTCTCTTTGCTTGTTGAAGGTTTGCACAAAACACCAATGGCGGGGTTTATTATTATTGTGTCAAGCAGTAGTTTTAGGAGTTTAAATTAAATTTTTACTGTTTTTCTATTCTTTAGGGATTAGATAGGATTCCTTGATTATGTAGTTAATGTTATTTCACAGTACTTTGTATATAAATATTTTAAGTTGCGGTACTGTTTGTAACAACTTCTGAGTTCATCCTTTACAGGGTGGTAATGATGTTGAGGTCTCTGGGTCACCTACAGAAAAGGCAATTTTACATTGGGGAATCAATGTTTGTTCTGAAGCTATACTTATTGGCCACTGAGTAGAATTATCATTTATGTGTGTACAACTTGTTACGACTGGTATATCAATCTCTGTTGAGGATGAACTTCGAGGCTGCCAGATCAGAATCATCAATTATACATGTCTTTCCATTCAATTCAGAGAAAAAATGTGGGGGAGTTGCACTTCAGACGGTTTTTTTTCTCATTTTGTTTGCATATCCTGTTGGGCAAATTTTGCACCATGACATCTATTTTTATTTATTTTTTAACTATTTGATACTTAAGATATAATGTATTCTGCTTTATGTTGGACATAATTACCATTCACAATTTTCCTCTTCCTTTTCTTCTTTCATGTTTTAACTTAATTTGGTGTTATAACTACTTTTACAACCTGAAAAGATAAAGTAAAAAATTACCAATTTACAGTTCCTGCAAAGGAAGTATAATTTGTTTGCCAGGCATGAAGCATAATTAGTTTAGGACTGTGAGGAGATATATGAATGTAATTGTTCTTTAGAAGCATAAAATGGGCAAAAAGAGGTGTTTTTATCCTCGTATATATGAGATGACTCTCAATAATTTTATTGTTATCTGTAGCCTGACTCTCAAGTTCATTTACATTGGACAGGTGATGCGGAAATAGAACTAGTCTGTTGTCCAACCTATATGGATTGGACGCAAATGATCAGTTAGTAGAGATGAATGAAGAGAAGGTTTGAGAATCCGCAGTGAAGAAATAAGGAGATCTGTCTATATCGAAATATCAATTGAAAAAATCACACTATGTATCTATTCGCTGATCTCCTCGTTTCTTCTCCATTTGAAGATGAAAACGTTTTGCCCATTAAGTCTCTTCTTTCCCGCGCCTCCAGCTTCTCTACTGCTACGGATACCCCAATGGGTAAGACTAACTTTTACCAGCAGAGGCTTCGCCGGGCTGCCAGTGAAAACTCATTGTCGTCCACCTCGACCAACAGAGGTCGCCGATCTTCGATTGGCTGCAATGTTAGCCATGTTGCTTTAGAGACGTTTTTGGTGACTCATCGGGTAAGATTTTCTTATCTTTTCTTTGTGTGTTTTCTCGAGAATTGCCTTTAATTGATTGAATAGGCCCAGAAGGTCCACCTATAATTAGCCCAGAATCACGATATCTATGAAAGTTATTCGTTGCCCAGGAGTATCTGTTGTATTTGGCTCCAAAGTCCCACATCGGTGGGAACTTGGAGATGGGTAGGCAAGGACAACTATATATAGAGGCCTCCCCCTTTGTTATTCACACACCAAACTTGATAGCCTTCTAGTATTTCTAAAGGCTTAGTTTGTTTTCTCTCTTTTGTATTTTCTCTGAGGAATATATTTGTAGTGGTGTCCGGGGACGTAGGCACAATTGGCCGAACCTCGTCAAATCCTGGTATTCTCTTTATTTGCTTTTCTGCTCTTTATTTATCATTGTTAGCCATTGTTAAATTTGCTATTGGTGGAAAAATAGCTCAAGTTTCCACAACAATTGGTATCAGAGCATTTGGTTGCGATTTCTCTTGAAAATTTTAGTATGCTCTGTGGTTGCAGTTTTAACTGATCTTCCACATCAGAAAAAATTTCTTGAGTTTTTTTTTTGTAAAGTTGGTGTTAAAATTGCTAGTAAAATATTGTCTAATTAAGTGTATGTCTAGGAAAGTTCTGTCTAAGGAAACTGGTTTTTAAGTGGGACCGTGTGACCCCTCCAGTTTTTCCTAAGAATTTTCCTAGTGCATTTTTTTCAGGCTAAATTATTACTAGTAATTTTTTCACTTTTGAGCAAAAATGGCTGATGATAAAGAGCAGACTCAGAAAGCCACAATTTCCACTACATCAACTTTGGCAGCTTCTTCATCGTCAATTTTGACGAGATTTGCTACGCCAAATGCAAGATTTGCGGTGGAGATTTTTGACGGTACAGGTCATTTCGGAATGTGGCAAGGTGAAGTTTTAGACACGCTTTTCCAGCAAGGTCTAGACATTGCTATTGAAGAGGAGAAACCAGATGAAATTGAAGAAAAAGAATGGAAGACCATCAATCGGTTGGCGTGTGGTACTATTCGATCATGCCTTTTCAGAGAGCAGAAATATTCCTTCTCAAAGGAAACTTCTGCAAGTAAGCTGTGGAAGGCATTGGAGGAGAAATTCCTGAAGAAGAGCGGTCATAATAAGCTCTTTATGAAGAAGAAATTGTTCCGGTTTAGTTATCAACCGGGTACCACCATGAACGATCATATTACTGCTTTTAACAAGGCAGTAGCTGATTTGAGGAACCTTGATAAAACCTTCAAAGATGAAGATCTGGCATTGATGTTGCTGTTTTCACTTCCTGAAGAGTATGAATTTATAGAAGCTATGTTACTTCATGGGAAAGAGAAAGTTTCCCTCGGTGATGTATGTAGTACTCTATATAGTCATGAATTGAGGAAAAAAGATAGGGAGGAAAGCAAGCATGCGGAGGTGGTTGCAGAAGCACTGGTAGCTAGAGGCAGACCACAAAGCCAGAAGAAAGGAGGAAGAGGAAAATCTCAATCGAGAGGCAGACCGAGTAAAGATGAATGTGCCTTTTGTAGAGAGAAGGGGCACTGGAAGAAAGATTGCCCGAAATTGAAAAATAAGGGCAAAGTTGACAAAGGCAAAGCTATTGCAGAAACATGTGCTGCTGAGTACAGTGATGAAGATTCAGATCTTTCACTGGTTGCTACAACCTCCACAAGGCTATCTGACAAGTGGTTGTTTGACTCAGCATGCAACCAACATATGTGTTATATCCGGGAGTGGTTCTTTGAGTTCAAAGAAATAGACGGTGGAGTTGTCTACATGGGCAACGACACATTTTGTGAAACAACTGGAATCGGTTCAGTCTACTTAAAGAACCATGATGGATCAACTAGAGTCTTGACAGAGGTCAGGTATGTACCTGATATGAAGAAAAATCTCATCTCTTTGGGAGTCCTAGAATCCAAAGGATTGACGGTGACAATGCGAGATGGAGTTTTGAAGATAGTTTATGGAGCTCTGGTGATGTTGAAAGGCACCCGAAAGAATAATTTATATTACTATGATGGTAATACAATTGTTGGAACAGCTGCAGTTGCAACTCTTGATGATGAAGGGTCAGATGCAACTAAGTTGTGGCACATGCGATTAGGGCATGCAGGTGAAAAATCTTTGCAAATTCTGGCGAAGCAAGGATTATTGAAAGATGTGAAAACCTGTAAGCTGGACTTCTGCGAGCATTACGTGATGGGAAAGCAGAAGAGGGTGAAATTTGGCACTGCAATCCATGATACTAAAGGTATTTTGGATTATGTTCACTCTGATATGTGGGGTCCTTCCAAGACAGCTTCTTTGGGAGGAAAACATTATTATGTTACATTTGTTGATGACTTCTCTCGAAGAGTGTGGGTGTACACTATGAAGTCAAAGGATGAAGTGTTAGATTGTTTCCTTAAGTGGAAAAAGATGATTGAAACTCAGACTGGCAAAAAGATCAAACGGCTTAGAACAGACAATGGAGGTGAATATCGAAGTGATCCGTTTGATAAAATTTGTCAAGATGAAGGTATTGTGAGACATTTCACAGTTAGACATACACCACAACAGAACGGGGTGGCTGAACGCATGAACCGGACATTGCTGGAGAAAGTTCAGTGTATGCTGTCCAATGCTGGGTTGGGCAGACAATTTTGGGCTGAGGCTGTGAGATATGCAAGCCATCTGGTTAACCGTTTACCATCAACTGCAATTGGTGGTAAAACTCCTTTGGAGGTTTGGTCTGGAAAATCTGTTACTGATTATGATTCTTTACATGTATTTGGTTCCGCTGCATATTATCATGTGAAGGAATCGAAGTTGGATCCGAGAGCCAAGAAGGCGCTCTTTATGGGGATCACTACTGGTGTTAAAGGATACCGCCTCTGGTGTCTTGAGACCAAGAAGATAATCGTTAGCAGAGATGTCACCTTTGATGAATCTGCCATGTTGAAGAAGGATGATATTCAACAGATCAATAGTGCTCCGCAGCAGGTGGAGTTTGAAAGGAGAATTGACCCAGTTATGTACAAAGAAGGAGAAACTCTTATGGCAGAAGAGGAGTCAAATGAAGAGGAGGTTCAAACCCAAGAATCTCACCAGCAAGAAGAACCAATTGCATTAAGGAAGCCACAACGGGTAAGACACAAATCTGCTCGATTTAGTGATATGGTGGCTTACGCATCTATAATAGTGAATGATGAAATTCCTACCACTTATCAAGAAGCAATTCAAAGTTCCGAAGATGAGGAGTGGAGGAATGCTATGTATGAAGAGATGCAGTCTCTTCATAAGAATCAGACATGGGAGCTAGCAAGTCTGCCGAAGGGAAAGAAGGCTATTAGATGCAAGTGGATATATGCAAAGAAAGAAGGATTTCCTGACAAGAATAGCATTCGCTACAATGCGAGATTGGTAGCTAAAGGCTATGCTCAGATGGAGGGAATTGACTACAATGAAGTCTTTTCTCCAGTGGTAAAACATTCCTCCATCAGAATCTTACTGGCCTTGGTAGCTCAATTGGATTTGGAATTAGTTCAAATGGATGTAAAAACTGCATTTTTACATGGAGACTTGGAGGAGGAAATCTATATGACTCAGCCGGAGGGGTTCAAAGTTGCTGGAAAAGAAAATATGGTATGCAAACTTGAAAAATCATTGTACGGATTGAAGCAATTTCCAAGACAGTGGTACAAGCGATTTGACAAGTTTATGTTGGGGCAGAAGTACACAAGAAGTAAATACGATCATTGTGTGTATTTACGCAAGCTACAAGACGGATCTTTTATCTATCTTCTCCTTTATGTTGATGATATGCTGATAGCATCAAGGAGTCAAGGAGAAATTGCAAAGTTGAAAGCTCAACTGAAGCAAGAATTTAAGATGAAAGATTTAGGGGAAGTTAAGAAGATTCTCGGCATGGAGATAAATAGAGACAGACGATTGGGGCAACTTCGTCTAACTCAGAAACAATATCTGAGAAAGGTGCTGCAACGTTTTGGCATGGATGACAAGTCAAAACCTGTGAGTACTCCGCTTGCTCCTCATATGAAACTTAGTGCTGATTTATCTCCGAAGAATGATGCTGAACGAGAATATATGGCAAAAGTTCCTTATGCAAATGCTGTTGGTAGCTTGATGTATGCTATGGTGTGTACGAGACCTGACATTTCACAAGCAGTTGGGGTTGTGAGCAGGTATATGCATGATCCTGGTAAAGGACATTGGCAAGCTGTCAAATGGATTCTACGGTACATTCGGAACACCGTGGATGTTGGGTTGTTATTTGAGCAGGATAAGAAGATTGGTCAATATGTAGTTGGATATTGTGATTCCGACTATACTGGTGATTTAGACAAACGAAGATCAACTACCGGTTATGTGTTTACACTTGCAAAGGCACCGGTTAGTTGGAAGTTAACTTTGCAGTCAACAGTTGCTTTGTCTACTACAGAGGCAAAGTATATGGCTGTTACAGAAGTTGTTAAGGAGGCTATTTGGCTTCAAGGATTGCTGAAAGACTTGGGAGTTGGTCAGAAGCACGTCAAAGTGCATTGTGACAGTCAGAGTGCTATTTGTTTAGCAAAGAACCAAGTCTATCACGCACGCACGAAGCATATAGATGTTCGATATCATTTTGTAAGGGAGATTCTGGAAGGTGAAATACTACTTCAGAAGATCCAGACAGCTGAAAATCCTGCAGATATGATGACCAAGATAGTGACATCGATCAAGTTTCAACATTGTATGGACTTGATCAATATTGTGAAGATTGCAGATGGATAGCACCATAGGTGCTTTTGAAGACACTACTAGAGATAGTATTACTGTGAGAGAAAATTTTGTAACTTTTTGGGACTTTAGTCGCCAAGGTGGAGATTTGTTGTATTTGGCTCCAAAGTCCCACATCGGTGGGAACTTGGAGATGGGTAGGCAAGGACAACTATATATAGAGGCCTCCCCCTTTGTTATTCACACACCAAACTTGATAGCCTTCTAGTATTTCTAAAGGCTTAATTTGTTTTCTCTCTTTTGTATTTTCTCTGAAGAATATATTTGTAGTGGTGTCCGGGGACGTAGGCACAATTGGCCGAACCTCGTTAAATCCTGGTATTCTATTTATTTACTTTTCTCTCTTTATTTACTTTTCTGCTCTTTATTTATCATTGTTAGCCATTGTTAAATTTGTTATTGGTGAAAAAATAGCTCAAGTTTCCACAACAGTATCGCGGACGTTACCAAGACTATCGCGTTGCCCAGTCTATCACGCCTTCTTCCCCGCTGGAGGATTTTCTCCAACGTTAGAGGATTATCTCAGGATTTGATCTTCACCAAATCACTGGGATTATAGGTTCTGTTATCTTCTTTCCTCTCTATATATATTCTCTGCTGTAATTCGTTTTGTACATGCGAAATAGAAGAACTATTTGCCTCCCTCTGTTTTTCTTATATTTCCGCACTTCATAAACGTTGACTCGCTTGGGATTGAAGTTTTCTTGTCTTTTCTCTTTGTGCCTTTCTGTTTTCTGGAGAACTGCCTCTGTGACCCGTAATGCTTATCATGGTGAGCTCTTACCGGCTTACATATGTCTTTTTCTATTCTTTTTTTTTTCCTTCTGCTTCCTGAACTCAGTTATGTTATTACGCATAAAGTGTTATTCTAATACATTTTCTGTGCAAATTTCCAATTGGAGATGACTGTGTTAATAGATATATAACCAGCGTACCAAACACAGATTCCTTCTCAAACCTGGTTTCGTTTTTTAGGAAGCAGCATATGGATTTAAATATACTGGTATCTGAAACACCGAAGTAAGCATCATAACTTTTTTTTTTTCCTCTTTGAAATATTATCTCGAGATTTCCTTGAGTCCTGAAAGAGTTTTAATGGTTATTGAGACAGATATCCTGGCCCAGATTCAACCTCTGCTATTCTTGCTGCTGTTGATGAAATTGAGGATAACCTGTACTACTTTGGTGACATTGTCTCTGCTGGAATTCCTGATATTGGGAGGCTGACAACATACAGTGTTCTTATGCTTTTGATATTTCCATTACCTCTTCCTTCCCTGAGGATTGTTGCTATTGACGCATGAAACTTCACTTCGTGGACTTCTTAGTTCACTTCTTTGATCCACTTTACTCTCTGTTTCAGGATCTTTGAAAATATTTTATTGGATACATTTTAGTGATAGTTTGCAACATTTTCTTATTTAATGTTTGGTTGCATGTTAATCTAGGACATGCAAAGTGGTCTTGTCACTTCTCTCTTCTTACTCTTTTGCATCTTGTGGATATTCAAAATCAAAGATTTGGCAAATACCATAGCTGCTGTTTTTTTTTATCCCTTAGAGGCCTTTACAAAAAATTCTGGTGGTAAAGTCCATTTTCACGTTTTGTTCTAAGAAAATGCAAAAAAAAAAACCCATATCTATCAAAATAGTTAAATAATTAATAAAAGGTATGTGGTTATAAAAGTAGCTAAAAAATACAGGAATTTTTTCTTTGATAATTAACTCCTATTTGTCTCTACCTTAAATCCTAGTCTTCTCAAGTCTCAACTATCCCATGATCAATTGCAGATTTGATAACATGCGACCAACATGACTCAAGCTATTTTGAGGGATATTCCTCAAAGCTTATTTTCCTTGATGTTATTTTTTTACTGCCATCAATTTATTATATCCTGGCGTGTGGCAGATTCTTCATGGAAAAGCAGGTCATTGGAGAGTTTGTACGTATTTTAAAACATAGCAGGACTGTCAATATTTCATTTCAGTTGCTGCAAACAGTGAGCATTATGATTCAGAACCTAAAAAGTGAACATGCTATATATAAGATGATTATCTAATGAAGATGTCTTATTCTGTAGTTCCATTAGTTTCTCAATTAGGTGTAGAAATAATGATGGTTTTACGTATTTTAAAACATAGCAGGACTGTCAATGTTTCATTTCAGTTGCTGCAAACAGTGAGCATTATGATTCAGAACCTAAAAAGCGAACATGCTATATATAAGATGATTATCTAATGAAGATGTCTTATTCTGTAGTTCCATTAGTTTCTCAATTAGGTGTAGAAATCATGATGGTTTTGGTGATCTTCTCCGTTGAGATCTTTGCAGACATATTTTAGTAATGAACATATGAACTACCTGATAATGTATGCAGTTGACTTTTGCAATGAAGAGCTATTGTCATGATGGTTCATCGGGTTGTCTATTATTTAATTAGTTATTTATTCCAACTTTTTGGTACCTTAATTGCAAACTCCCATTCATGTCCACTATAACTGAATTGTTTAGTTTACGGTGGCCACTAGTACTTTCTTGTGTCTTCTAGCAATAAAATGATTTATCTTCTCCCAACACTATATACTGAAAACTAGAATTTTGACTGACTCCATGCTAGAGTGGTGTTGCCTACACATTAGACTTTTGATTATGAATTTGCTGCTCTAAAAGATGCTTGACTTTTTTATAAAATTACTTTTGATTCATTATTAATTTATTAATGTTTTAAAGCTGTATAGTAGTATACCACAATAGCTTCCAGCTTTAACTTTACAAGTTTACAACATATCATATTCATGCGAAGACTATTTTGAATTTTTCATTACTTTGGCTTTTTTCTGTTTTTGGTTTTTCTGTTAAAAATGTGCAGTACACTTTTATTTAGGAAATTGTCTCATGATATGCCAAATCTGTGCGGTACATTCATTCATTAACAATAAGTAGTAATATATTTGTCTGTGATCCAGTGTCTACCTATTTAACTAGCAATGAGTGCCCAAGGATTGGTTATATTGGTAATTATTCTATCCGTAACACTGATGCATCAATTGGTTTTTAATTGAACTCTGATACTCCTTGGTTGTTACTGTAAGACGTACATTAGGTTAACAACAGCATGACTGCTGTATGTGCATTCTATCTATCCACCTTTTATCTCATAGGTCTATCGTTGCAAAATTTTTCCTCAGGGAACCCTCAGTGATATGATACATAATGCTTCTCAAGGTATCTCATTCGTGTGCAACTATATTGCAGAATATGGAGGTGACCCATGCATACAAGTCAAGATTTGATCTCTGAACTCCGAAGTTAATCTTCACATGGTCTGCTATTTACTATTTCTCTGAGGACTGATGTGTTCTTGTGGTCACTGATGATTCCTTCATGTTTTGTTTTGCATAGGATTTACCTAATGGGGCAGTCAGCTGGTGCACATATTGCTGCTTGTGCACTCTTGGAGCAGGCAATCAAAGAGGCCAGTGAAGGAGAGAGTATTTATTGGAGTGTCCCCCAGATCAAGGCTTATTCTGGTTTATCTAGAGGGTAAAAAGTTGCATAAAGATCCTTTCAACCTTAGCATTTCTTATGTTTGTAAATACTAGATCTTTGAGAGAAATACAAATGAATTACTTTAGAATTGCATCTATAATTTAAGGTGATAAATGAAAGTTAGAAGTGGACAAACACATGATGTTCAGATTTCCTGAGAATGATTCCCGCAACTAAAGGAAATATGCTTACATAATTTGACTCAATCTCTAATGTTATTTCTTCCAGTTATGCTAACATAATTGATGCTCACTGTTGATGCTGTCTTGTTTAATTGAGAACTTACTTTTATATCTTGCATTTGACATAGATGCTTACTATTTTGACACTTGGCTTTGTACGCTTAATTTGTTGCAGGTACAATTTATTTAACTTAGTTGATTACTTCCACAATAGAGGTCTTTATCGTTTTATCTTTCTAAGGTACACACTATAAATTTTGTAGGCGAGTTAATGTTAAATTTATAAAGTATTCTCTGCTTTTCATTGTGTTTTAATTTGAAAATCTAACTTTTATCTTACAGCATAATGGAAGGGGAGGAATCCTTGAGACGGTTTTCCCCTGAAGTAATGGTTCAAGATCCTAACATTGCTGCAAATGCTATTTCTCTCCTACCTCCTATAGTTCTTTTTCATGGTACTGTGGATTATTCCATACCATCAGATGTCAGGTTTGGACCTCTGCTAAAAGAAATTTTCAATTATTTTATAACAAAAAAGAAAACGAATTTAAAGGATTGACCCATGACATTTCGTATGGTTTTTGACATAGTCTTGGAATTTGAACAAATCATTTTTAGGCATGTGCTCATTCTTTGCTAATTTAAGATATGATTGCATCTTATATTGAGTTATTTGCTTTAGGTTCATTGATCTGTTAAGGAGCTACTCTTTCTTTGAGGATTTTTCCTTGACGATTTGTGGGACTTTTTGGTTGGCACTTGGCACTAACAATCTCAGGACTTTGAGGCATTAGGGTTTAGAGACATTTAATTTTCAAGCATTAGGGAATAGTTTTATATATATATATATATATATATATATATATATATATATGAACGTTCTAATCAGAAACAGACAAGCTTTTGAAAAGTTGTCTATATTTAATTTATTCACTGTCAAATGGAGAGAAATTTAATTAAATCAATTGGTTGCATGATTATGAATTTTTGGTTCGTTTTCTCAAAGTTAAAAGTGTCAATTACTATACCTGAAATGCTTGTAGACTGTGGGATGTTAGTGCAAAATAGAAAAAGACAAAAAAAAAAGGAAAGGAAAAAGGATCATGTTAAGAAGTCCCAATCCGTGAGGTTGTGTTGGTATTCCCCTGGAATTCATTGTGTTAATCCAAATATCTGAGTGAGTTTTAAAGTTTCTAATGCAAAATTACATAAAGGTTTGTTTTGGAAAATAACAAGGTTGTGGATAATTAATGCTATCATCTAGCTAGAGATATGCATTGTAGAAAATGGAAATTAATAATAAGGGAAATCAGGGTTACAAGAGAGGAATTGATGATTAGAAAGAGTCAAAGCAGAAAAAGTTGTCAGTTGTGTTTCGTGGACTAATTTATTATTTTATCAGCTCAAATGAATACTATTGAGTACCCTTTTTTCTCTCTGGGGATTAAAAAAATGCGAGAAGGGAAGAGCTGTCTTTTGGTGGGTTTAAGTTTGGGCACTTTGGTCTTTTCAGAGTAGTCAATGTTAGCGGGTGGTTTAATCAGTTTATTGTTTTGGTTGTTATTGCTGTACAAAAAAAAAAAAACTTTGTAAAGTGATAAAATCATTGAATGGAATTGCTTTTCCCTCATCTATCCCCTCTTCTTTCTCTTCTCCCTCTCTTTCTTTTCTTCATATATTAGGGTAGGCTTTAAAACTATTAGCCTAAACCCTAGGTTGCAAGGCCACTAGAGTGTGTTTGTGCAGCAGTGAACTATACCTCTAGCGCTTTTGTTTCTAAATTGTAGTACTTTCTTTTATATTCTCCCCCTCCCCTTTCTCTTTTCTGCTGCTAGACTATTGACATGTTCCCTACAGAAAATCCTTCACTGAAACTCTTCAAAGACTTGGAGTTAAAGCTAAATCAATTTTATATGAAGGAAAAACTCATGCGTTGTTTCTTCAGGTAAGGAACTATGCTACTTCCTTTTTGGTATGCTTTGCCATTTTATATTAGAAGTTAATTTAAGAATATTCTAGACATGGTACATGAATTATGATGTAGAAATCTAGGCACTCAATCATTAAAATAAGACACTAGTCATAATTCCTTAAAATATGACATTATGTAATTATTAGTGTTGGTGCTTAGCTAATTGTAATGAATCTAGATGTCCTGTAGAATGTTATATAAGTCCAAGGCTCTTTGTATCCCCTGGAATCTAGGCACTCAATCCTTAAAATAAGACACTAGTCATAATTCCTTAAAATATGACATTATGTAATTATTAGTGTTAGTGCTTAGCTAATTGTAATGAATCTAGATGTCCTGTAGAATGTTATATAAGTCCAAGGCTCTTTGTATCCCCTGGAATCTAGGCACTCAATCCTTAAAATAAGACACTAGTCATAATTCCTTAAAATATGACATTATGTAATTATTAGTGTTACTGCTTAGTTAATTGTAATGACTCTAGATGCTCCCTAGAATATTATATAAGTCGAAGGCTCTTTGTATCTCTTTGAATGACTGAGTTCACTTATATGACCAGAAAATTTCCGGAACAGCAAGACCAGATTATGACCCTTAATTAGACCAAAATATTTGTCTTTTAGACTTTTCATTTGATATATTTGAGCAATTACATACAAGCAACCTCCGCTTGCTCGTGTGAGACTATCACACTTTTTGACTATGTACTTTGATATTAAACCAACTGATATCTTATACCTATTGAATGATAGCTTATATTTTTGTGTTCAACTATATTTTTTCTATTTAGGATGCCTTTTTAGTTAATTTCCTTCTTCTCTAAACTACTTGCATTCAAATTATCTAAATAAATATAATGATTGTATAAAAAAATAACTGCTCTTAAAGTTATTTAAAGAAAAATTTTAATTTAAGTAAAGTCGAAATGCATAATAATAATTTAAGTAGAGCCAAGACTATCACACATCCTGACTATGTGCTTTGATTTTAAACCAACTAACATCATATACCTATTGCATGATAGCTTAGATGTTTGTGTTCATCTATGTTTTGTCTATCCAGGTTGCCTTTTTAGTTAACTTCCTTCTCTAAACTACCTATGTTCAAATTATCTAAATAAATATTATTATTTTATCAAAAAAATATGCTCTTAAAATTATCTAAAGAAAAAATTTAAGTAAATCCGAGAATGTCCTGACTATGTACTTTGATTTTAAATCAATTGACATCATATACCTATTGAATGATAATTTAGATTTTTGTGTTCAACTACTTTTTGTCTATCTTTAGTTAATTTCCTTCTTCTCTAAACTTCCTCCATTCAAATTATTTAAATAAATATTATTATTTTATCAAAAAATATGCTCTTAAAACTATTTAAAGAAAATATTTAATTCAAGTAAAGCCAAAATGTATGCTAATAATAAAAAGAGCTAAAAAAACAAATAAAATATTAAAAAAGAAAAAAGTTAGTCATGGTTAGTGTCACGCCCCTAATTTTAGGGCACGTGAAACACGTATATTATAAACATATGTTTTTCATCATCATGAATATTTCAATGATTTATCATGGAAACAAATACATATAGGTTTTTTCATACATATACCATATACCATATACCATATACAGACAAAGTCTATAAACAACAGAGTAACAGTAAAAGCAGGGATCCTGTCTGTGGCGTTCAGAGCAATTCTAAAGTACAATTATAGTACAATTTTAAACAAGAGCCCAGAAACAATTTATGCTCACAACGGAAGTACGACACCTAGTCGATCAAGAAACCGCAGGATCAAACTCTGGGTCTTTATCTGAAAAACGTATCAACCACGTGTAGTGAGTTTTACAACTCAGTGAGCAAATAAAACTTTCTATGATCTCTTAAGTCAACATATGGATGTACTCTTTATTTTAAAACTTGTCACATTGAAAATCACAATTCAGATGTACATCCATATGAGACCCGCATTTCAAATAATCTCTGTTCAAATTCATATTCATATCAATTCATAAGATCATGGTATGCATCAACATAATTCTTATGAAAACATTTGGAGAATCCCACATCAGAACCACCATATCAGAGTTTAACCTCTTCTGTACTTTGGTGGTATAAGATTTGCCTAAACTCAGCATCCCGCTGAGATTTAACCTACTACCATTCAAGAGGACAAGCGAAGAGACTCTATATGGATATTTTCCAATCACACAGCAAGGGAAGACAAATCACATCATATATAACTGGCATTTTGTCCATATAGGAGGCATCCCGCTCTCCATCACATATCATCTTCCGTGTGTTGGCCCTCACACGAGGCTAGCACCACCCTTTACTAGTTGGGTTATTAAGGTGCACTAGAACTAACATCACTTGCTGTTAACAGATAGTGTTTCCAATAGAATTCCTCCATAGAAAATATCATATGCCATATAATCAAGTATAAAATTCTCAATATAATACAGACTTTCAGTCTCAGTATATTTCTCTGTCAAAACTTTCCAATCAAGGGAATCACGTATACATACCCATATCCGAAGCAAACATATCACTGTATAAATTAATATCATAAGGATAACATTTTCTTTGCTATATAATGAGAAATACATTTAAAAATCACATGTTCAATGTGTTTCAAAATTTATTTCAAAAGTTATACTTTTCTTGAACTAGATATCATATTGCAATCGTTTCAGATATTTTAAACCATTTCAGGAACATATAAAAGTATAAATAATTTATAAGCATACTCATTTGTCAATTTAAAGTTTAAGAAGAGTAAAGGTAAGTTATAGAAAAAATCATCTACTCACAGGGTAAGAGCTTCAGATTGGACAACCCCAAATTGCACTTTTTCAATCCACATTTGACTAAGCAAACTTAAAAAATGTGTCCAGTAGGTCAAAAATCAAGGAAATGACTCTGAAAACTTGGTTATTATTCATGGCTGGAAAATACTATTTACTGCCGAAAAATATTATTTATCACCGAAAAACACTATTTACCGCCAGAAAATACTATTCACCAAGAACAAAAAGTTGTTAAATAGCTGAAAAATTTCGTATCCTAAAGTTTATCTAACTCCTGAATCCATTTACGGTATCAGATTTCCAATTTGAAATCTCTAAATAGAAGTTTTAGAACTTACTTTTTTTTTTTAGATTTTCTACTTCTGATCTACGGCGATTCAACGGCTGATTTGAAAAATTATTCGGTCAAAATTGTAGTACTCTTCGTCCTGAATCCATTGGTACCATTAGTTTTGAGATCGGAGGCTTATAGACACTCCAAATCTAGAGAGAAAAATAGAGGTAACTATTCACTATCTTTGACATTAGGATTATAACTTGTTTGAGCATTACTATCTCGCTCTCTTTTTCTTCTTTTTAAACCTTTAATATCTGCTTGCTCTCATGTTTCCAGCATTCTAGCACAGTCCACAGCTGCTGAATAAGTTGCAAAATGATTCATCTGAGAGCTCACCGATTTAAACAATGGGCGTATCAATCCCGAAACAAACCTCTTAATTCTATCTTTTTCAGTAGGGACCAGAAATGGTGCATAGTTGGACAACCGAGTAAAACGGATATCATATTCAGAAATTGTCATGTTCGGTGTCTGTCTTAATTTTTCAAATTCTCTGTCCCTCTTGTCTCTTTCACTCATTGACAGAAAGCGATTCATAAATGCTTCCTTAAAGTCTTTCCACTCCATTGGTGGTAAAATAACTGTATTTTCTTGTACAAATGTCTCAAACCAAATTTGGACCACATTAGTTGAAAAGATACCAGTTCAACAGATCTTCTACTATAGCACTCCAGAGCTCTTAGGAGTTGTTCCACAGTATCAATAAATATCTGTGGATCTTCTTGAACATCTGCCCCAGAAAAAGTCGGAGGTTTCAACTTAAGAAATTGCAGTAATGACACCTCAATCTCTGTAAACTTGTCCTCTTGCTCAGTTATTTTTTCTAGTTCTTACACTTCAGGAGCATTTTTTAGTGGCTGACCTTCCCTTCTACCCTGTTCCACTATAAATTCAGCCAATGTCTCTAAATTTCTATGTATACCAGCAATCATATCAGCGATTCTATCATGTGGCTCCTGAGGGGTTTTACTCTTTCCTCAAGAATTCTATCAGATACATAGACCTGTTCATCTTGTCTTGGGGTTCTCAGACCCCGTGCACGCCCTCTACCTCTATCTCTTCCTTTAGGTTGGCCTCTACCACGACCTCGTTGTATTGGAATTGTAGATTGTGCAGACTTTTTTTGTAGAGGGTGTACGATCTACAACTTCTCTAGTAACTTCTCTAGTTCTTGGCGGCATCATCGACTATATAGAACAAAATACCTTTTTAAGATATCATGATATTTAATCAATCCTTATATTAGGAACTGAAGCAAACTTGGAATGGAAAAGAAATTAATATCCTATAAAATCCCTCAGCAGCACTTGAAGTATAAATATGTTCGATTCATATCGATACTAAAGGTCCTACTAAAGAATCTCTTGCTTTGATAGCCATAGGGAAACCTAATACTCTGATACCAACTTGTCACGCCCTTAATTTTAAAAACGCGAATAACACTACTATCCGATAACTTTATCTTTATCTATTTGCAATCAACTTCATATTATGGCATATCAGGATAATATCATACGTTTGTAAGTTTTCAATATAACTAATTATACATGTCAATGCTGCACTTAACAATAGTACAACGGAAGCAAAGATCCTACCTGTGACGTTCAGAGCAACTCTAAAGTAACATTTATATTACAATTTTAAACACTGAGAGCCTAAAAACAATTTAGGCTCACCACAGAAATACGACACCTAGTCGATCAAAAAGCTGCGGGACCAAACTCTGGGTCTTTATCTGAGAAACATATCAACCACTTGTAGTGAGTTTTACAACTCAATGAGCAGATAACACCTCCTATGACCTCTTAGGTCAACATATGAATGCACTCTTTATCTTAAAAAAAAAATTATCACATTGAAAATACAATTCAGAGGTACATTCATATGGGACCCGCATTTCAAATAATCTCTATCCAAATTCATATTCATATTCAATTCATAAGTAATGTTGTAAGAATGGTAATAAAATCATGTTATGCATTAATATAATTCTTATTAAAACATTTAAAGAATCCCATATCAGAACCACTATATCAGAGTTTAATCCCTTATGTACTTTGGTGATATAAGATTTGCCTAAACTTAGCATCCCGTTGAGGTTTGCTCTACTATCATTCAAGAGGACACGCGAAGGGACTCTATATGGGTATTTTTCAAGCACACAGCAAGAGAAAATAAATCACATCTCATATAACTGACATCTCGCCCATATAGGAGGCATTCTGCTTTTCTTCACATATCATCTCTCGGTGTTGGCCTTCACACGAGGTTAGCACCACCCCTTGCTAGCTGAGGCAATCAAGGTACACCGGGACTAACATAACCTATTATTAGCAGACAGTGTTTTCAATAGGATTCTTCCTGAAAACCATAATATCATATGTTACAGATTAATCAAAACAGAGGTACTATTATAATGCAGCATTTTCATTCTCAGTATATTCCTCCTATTTGTGGATGTCTATCGCAAAAACTAACATCGTAAATCGATCCAGAAGGTACCGAAATTTTTGAATCTCAAATTTTAGGCCAATCCACCACCGCACGCCTCTTTTTTCTCGGCGCGTGAATCCCACGCGTAGCTCCTTGGGCAGCACGTGTAGCGTGTGACAACAGCCTCTGTTTGCGTTGACCGAGCTCTTAGAGGCCAAATTTCGTAAATTCGGAATCATTTTTAAGGTTTTTGGACATTTCAGAATTTATTTTGGGGTTTATTTTGCCGAATTCGGACCAGAAACGTGGATTTTGGGGTTGTCCAAATTGGTACCTTAATTTTGTGAGTAGATGATTCTTTCTATGACTTGCCTTTACTCTTCTTGAACTTTAAATTGATAAATGAGTATGTTTACAAGTTATTTATACTTTTATATGTTCCTGAAATGGTTTAAAATATCTGAAACGGTTGCAATATGATATTTAGTTCAAGAAGAGTATGACTCTTAAAATGAATTTTGAAACACATTGAACATGTGACTTTTAAATGTAATTCTCATTACATGGCAAAGGAAATATGTTATGCATATGATATTGATTTATATATTTGCCTCAGATATGGGCATGTATATGTGATTCCCCTTATTGGGAAGTTTTGACAGAGGAATATACTGAGAATGAAAATACTGCATTATAATAGTACCTCTGTTTTGATTAATATGTAACATATGAGATTATGGTTTTAAGGAGAAATTATATTGAAAACACTGTCTGCTAACAGCAGGTCATGTTAGCCCTGGTGCACCTTGATTGCCTCAGTTAGCAGAGGGGTGGTACTAGCCTCGTGTGAGGGCCAAAAATTTGCAAGGACCTCCCTCTAAAAGTAAATTTTTGCAGAAATGTCCCCCAAGATATTTTAAGGGGCGTCAGACACCAAGGAGCTCATAATTTCTGGATTTTCTCTCTTTCCTCAAAAATTTCTCTCCCGAAACCCTCTAACTTCTCTCTAATATTTCTCGGCATTCGGACCTCGGATTTTGACACCACCACCACCAACGGACTCAGGACAAAGAGTTCTACAAATTTATCCGATTGGTTTATGGAGAATTGGCCGGAGATTGGTCGGAATATTGAAGGAAAAATTTCCTAAAAAGGTAATATCTGAAACTCCTATTTGTAGTTGTCTAATACAAAAACTAACACTGTAGATTAATTCAGAAGGTACCGAAACCTTTAGATCTAAAATTTCAGGCCAACCCACCATCGCACACGCCCTTACGCTCCTCTTCTTCCTTGGCGCGTGAATCCCACGCGCAGCTCCTTAGGCGGCGCGTGTAGCGCGTGACAGCAGCTCCTGTTTGTGTTGACTTGCATTGACCGAGTTCCCGGAGGCTAAATTTTGCAAATCCAGTCATTTTGAAGGTTTTTGGACCTTCCGGACTTGATTTTGGGGTTTATTTTGCCGAATTTGGACCAAAAACGTAGATTTTGGGGTTGTCCAACTTGGTACCCTAATTTTGTGAGTAGATGATTCTTTCTATAACTTATCTTTACTCTTCTTGAACTTTAAATTAATAAATGAATATGTTTACAAGTTATTTATACTTTTATATGCTCCTGAAATGATTTAAAATATTTGAAACGGTTGCAATATAATATTTAGTTCAAAAAGAGTATGACTTTTGAAATGAATTTTGAAACACATTGAACATGTGATTTTTAAATGTATTTTTCATAATATGGCAAAAGAAATATGTTATGCATATGATTTATACAGTGATATGTTTGCCTCAGATATGAGCATGTATATGTGATTCCCCTAATTGGAAAATTTTGATAGAGGAATATACTGATAATGAAAATGCTGCATTATAATAGTACTTTTGTTTTCATTAATATGTATCATATGAGATTATAGTTTTAAGGAGGAATTCTATTGGAAACACTGTTTGCTAACAGCAGGTCATGTTAGTCCTGGTGCACCTTAATTGCCTCAGCTAGCAGGGAGATGGTGCTAGTCTTGTGTGAGGACCAACACACGGGAGATGATATGTGAAGGAGAGCAGAATGCCTCCTATATGGATGAGATGCCAATTATATGAGATGTGATTTGCGTTCCCTTGCTATGTGTTTGGAAAATACCCATATAGAGTCCCTTCGCGTGTCCTCTTAAATAGTAATAGGGCAAACCTTAGCGGGATGTTGAGTTTAGGCAAATCCTATACCATCAAAGTACGGAATGGATTAAACTCTGATATAGGATCCGCCAAATGTTTTCATAAGAATTATATTGATGCATAACATGATTTTATTACCATTCTTACAACATTACTTATGAATTGAATATGAATATGAATTTGGATAGAGATTATTTGAAATGCGGGTCCCATATGAATGTACCTCTGAATTGTATTTTCAATGTGATAATTTTTTTTAAGATAAAGAGTATTTTTATATGTTAACCTAAGAGGTCATAAGAGGTGTTATCTGCTCATTGAGTTGTAAAACTCACTACACGTGGTTGATATGTTTTTCAAATAAAAATTCAGAGTTTGGTCCTGCAGCTTCTTGGTCGACTAGGTGTCGTATTTCTGTGGTAAGTCTAAATTGTTTTTAAACTCTCAGTGTTTAAAATTGTAATATAAATGTTACTTTAGAGTTGCTATGAACGCCACAGGTAGAGTCTTTGTTTTCGTTGTACTATTGTTAAGTGCAGCAATGACATGTATAATTAGTTATATTGAAAACTTACAAACGTATGATATTATCCTGATATGCCATAATATGAAGTTGATTGCAAATAGATAAAGATAAAGTTATCGGATAATAGTGTTATTCGCTTTCTTAAAATTAAGGGCGTGACAAGTTGGTATCAGAGCATTAGGTTTCTCTGTGGCTATCAGAGCAAAGGATTCTTTAGTAGAACCTTTAGTATCGATATGAGCCGAACATATTTATACTTTAGGTGCTGCTGAAGAATTCTATAGAATATTATTTTTCCTTTTCATTCCAAGTTTGCTTCAGTTCTTAGTATAAGGATTGATTAAATATCATGATATCTTAAAAAAATGTTTTGTTCTATATAGTCGATGATGCCGCCAAGAACTAAAGCGGTTACTAGAGAAGCTGTAGATTGTGCACTCTCTACAGAAGAGTCTGCACAATCTACAATTCCAATACAGAGGTCGTGGTAAAGGTAGAGGTAGAGAGTATGCACGGGGTCTGAGAACCCCAAGATAAGATGAACAGGTCCTTGTATCTGATAGAGTTCTTGAGAAAAGAGTATAACCCTTTCAGAAGCCACATAATAGAACCGCTGATATGATTGCTGGTATACAAAGGAATTTAGAGACATTAGCTAAATTTATAGTGGAATAGGGTAGAAGGGAAGGCCAGCCACCAGAAAATGCTCCTAAAGTGCAAGAACTAGGAAGAACAGCTGAATAAGAGGACAAGTTTACAGAGATTGAGGTGTCATTATCGCAATTCCTTAAGTTGAAACCTCCAACTTTTTCTGGGTCAGATGTTCAGGAAGATCCACAGATATTTATTGATGCTGTGGAACGACTCCTAAGAGCTCTGGGGTGCTCTAGTAGAAGATCTGTTGAACTTGTATCTTTTCAACTATCTGATATGGTCCAAGTTTGGTTTGAGACATTTGTACAAGGAAGGGCAGTTAGTTTACCACCAATGAAGTGGGAAGACTTTAAGAAAGCGTTTATGAATCGCTTCTTACCAATGAGTGAAAGAGACAAGATGGATAGAGAATTTGAAGAATTAAGACAGACACCGAACATGATAGTTTTTGAATATGACATCCGTTTTACTCGGTTGTCTAGATATGCACCACTTCTAGTCCTTACTGAAAAATATAGAATTAAGAGGTTTGTTTCGGAATTGATACATCCATTGTTTAAATCAGTGGACCCTTAGATGAATTATTTTGCAACTTATTTAGCAGTTGTGGACTATGCTAGAATGCTGGAAACAGAAAAGCAAGTAGATATTGAAGGTTTAAAAAGAAAAAAAAAGAGCAAGATAGTAATGCTCAAACAAGTTATAATCTTAATGTCAGATGATCAAAATTTCAAAATCCACAGCATTTCACTCAAATAGGAATTGGTAGCTCTAATCAGACATAAGTGAATATCAACAAGTAAAGAATGAATGAAAGAGATATGGGACTTGTTAGCCAACAAGATTCAAGATCAATTCCACCATGTCCTATATGTGGCAAGCCTCATACTGGACAGTGTCGCAGAGAAACTGGTGCATTTTTTAAGTGTGGAGAAATGGGTAATTTGATGAGGAATTGCCCACAGCTACGAAGTTTTAGTCAAGCATCGGTGCAACTAGCTTCACCTCCTGCATCTGTGCCAACACAACCAAATAGAGCAGCTTCAGTTCAAACAAGTAGTGGTGATACTAATAGAGGATCAGGAAGCCGAGGTTGAGAACCAGCTCGATTTTTTGCTTCGACACGACAGGATACTTAAGCTTCAAATGTTGTTATGACAGGTACATTATCACTATGTTCCCATAAAATATATATCCTATTCGATTCTAGTTCTACTCATTCTTATATATCACCATGCTTTGCTAAGAAATTGGATAGAGATCTTACTAGTTTACATTGTTCTTTCATGGTTGCTACTCCAATGAGAGAATTCCTATTAGTAAATGATGTATCAGGGGCAAAGTTAGGCAATTTTTATTGGGGGGGCTGAAGAGAAAAAAATTTAAAACATCAATTTAGGGGGGGCTAAATTATAATATATTCATATTTAAGTAACAAATTATACACCATTTTTTAAAAATTTTAAAAATTTTGGGGGCTAAAGCCCCCTTAATGCATAACTACACTTCGCCCCTATGATGTATATAAATCATGTGAGATTTCGATAGAAAATAAGGAGACTTTTGTAGATTTGATAATTCTATATATGGTAGACTTTGATATGATTTTAGGAATGGATTGGTTGTCATCATGTCATGCCATTTTAAACTGTCACCATAAGGTGATTAAGTTTAATGTCCCTGAAAAATCTTTTTTCATGATACAAGAAGATCGTAGTAAGGAGTTTAATAATTTAATTTCAGTTTTAACAGCTCATAAGCTATTACAAAAAGGATGCCAGGGGTATTTAGCAGTAATCAAAGACGTTGATACGAATTATACCACTGTAGAGCAGGTTCCGGTGGTTAGA
The DNA here is from genome assembly GCA_037074535.1 of Gleditsia sinensis. Taxonomy (NCBI): domain Eukaryota; kingdom Viridiplantae; phylum Streptophyta; class Magnoliopsida; order Fabales; family Fabaceae; genus Gleditsia; species Gleditsia sinensis. The sequence continues at coordinate 67,073,125 of CM073463.1, read as the reverse complement.
GAATTTCCTGATGTGTTTCCTGAGGAATTGCCAAAATTATCACCAGACCGAGAGATTGAGTTTGGTATTGACTTCCTCCCTGAAACACAACCAATATCTATACCTCCTTATAAGATAACACCTGTAGAACTTAAGGAATTAAAGGAGCAACTGCAAGATTTACTAGATAAAGGTTTTATTAGACCTAATACATCTCTTTGGGGTGCTCCTATTCTTTTTGTGAAGAAAAATGATGGATCCCTACACCTATGTATTGACTATAGGCAGTTGAACAAAGTGACTATACGAAACAAATATCTTTTACCCAGAATAGATAATTTGTTTGACCAGTTATAAGGTGCCCAATGTTTTTCAAAAATTGATTTGAGATCTTGGTATCATCAATTAAGGATAAGAAATGAGGATATTCCGAAAACTGCTTTTAGAACTCGGTATGGGCACTACAAATTTTTAGTAATGTCATTTGGTTTAACAAATTCCCCAGCTGCATTTATGGATTTAATGAATAGGGTGTTCAAACCTTTCCTGGATCAATTCGTCATTGTATTCATAGATGATATTTTGGTATATTCAAGAAGTTCAGAAGAGCATGAGCGGCATTTAAGAATAGCATTACAAACCTTAAGAGAACACCTGTTGTATGCCAAGTTTTTAAAATGTAAATTTTGACTTAGTAGTGTTACCTTCTTAGGGCATGTGGTTATTAAAGATGGTATTCAAGTTGATTCTAAAACGATAGAAGCAGTGCAGAAATGGCCACGCCCTACGACGGTTACAGAGATTCGTAGTTTTCTTGGTTTAGCAGGCTATTACCGCAGATTCATTAAGGATTTTTCAAAGATAGCTGCTCCTTTAACAAGGTTGACAAGAAAGGGAATAAAGTTTGACTGGTCAGATGAATGTAAAAGAAGTGTTTAGAAACTCAAAGAATGTTTGACTACGATGCCAGTATTGACTATTCTTTCAAGTACTGGGAGATATACGGTATACTGTGATGCATCGAGAATTGGATTAGGATGTGTGTTGATGCAAAATGGTCGAGTCATTGCATATGCATCTAGACAACTTAAACCACATGAGCAAAATTATCCGACTCGTGATTTAGAAATGGCAGCAGTAGTTTTTTCTCTTAAAATTTGGAGGCATTATTTGTATGGTGAGGCATGCGAAATTTATACAAATCATAAGAGTCTCAAGTATATTTTCCAACAAAAGGATCTTAATTTGAGACAAAGACAATGGATGGAATTACTTAAGAATTATAATTACACAATACTATACCATTCAGGTAAGGCCAATGTTGTGGCTGATGCATTAAGTAGAAAGTCTATGAGTAGTTTGGCTCTTATCACAATGGTAAGAAAGTCGTTAGTTAAAGAGATGCATAAGCTGGAAAGTGATGAGGTAGTAATGGAGGTAAAGGAGCCTGGAATATTGTTAACTCATATGTAATTTTAATCATCTTTGATCGAGCAAGTGAAAAAGGCACAGAAAGATGATACCTATTTGTGCTAGAAAATTGAAAAAGTAAAGAATGGTGGTGAAGTTGAATTTACTGTAAACTCTAAAAAAATTTTAAGATTTAGCAAACGGTTATGTGTACCTGATAAAGAAGAACTTAAGAAAGAAATTTTAGAGGAAGTCCATAGATCCATATATACGATTCATCCTGAAATAACTAAAATGTATAAGGATCTAAAAGAAATCTATTGGTGGGAAAGTATGAAGAAAGACATAGTGGATTAAGTGTCTCGATATTTAATCTGTCAGCAAGTGAAAGCAGAAAATCAAAAGCCTGAATAGAAATGAGAAAGAATAACTATAGATTTTGTTACAGGGTTACCGAAAACATCAAGAGGGTTTGATTCAATATGAGTGATCATTGATAGGTTGACTAAATCGGCACATTTTCTACTAGTGAAAATCACATACAATGTAGCTCAGTATGCAAGATTATATTTGAATGAAATAGTGAGGCTTCATGGAGTGCCAATATCAATTATTTCTGATTGAGGACCACAATTCACAGCTCATTTTTGGAGAGCTTTCCAAGAAGCTTTGAGCATGAAGTTGAATCTCAGTACTGCATTCTATTTTCAAACAGATGGTCAGTTTGAACGAACCATTCAAATATTGGAAGACATGCTTCGAGTTTGTGTTTAAAATTTTTCAGGGTAGTTGGGAAAGATTTTTTCCTTTAGCTGAATTTGCTTATAACAATAGTTATCAAGTCAGTATACAAATGGCTCCTTTTGAGGCATTATATGGTAGGCATTGCCGTTCCCCGATTGGATGGTTTGAGATGGGCGAAGCAAATGTTTTAGAGCTTGATATGGTACAGGATGTATTGGTCAAGGTAAAAATAATTAAGGAAAGGTTATTAGCAGCTAAGAGTAGACAGAAGATCTATGTTGATTATAGACGTCGACCATTAGAATTTGCCATAGATGAACACGTTTTTCTGAAAATATTTTCTATGAAAGGAGTAATGAGATTTAGGAAGAAAGGGAAGTTAAACCCTCGGTATATAAGACCATTTGAAATTCTTGATAGGATCGGTCCAGGAGTTTATCATTTGGCTTTACCTCCTGAATTGGGTAATGTCCATCCAGTTTTTCATGTGTCTATGCTACGAAAATATTTACCGGACCCTACACATGTTATACCCAACTTAATGAAACGTGAATAACATAGCTAACAAATAACTTTACTCTTATTATTTACATACGGCTTCGCAATATCACATATTCTGAATAATATCATACGTTTGCAAGTTTTCAATATAACTAATTATACATACCAATACTACACTTAACAATATTACAACGGAAGCAAAGATCTTGCCTGTGGCGTTCAGAACAACTCTAGAGTACAATTATATTACAATTTAAACACTGAGAGCTCAGAAACAATATAGGCTCACCAAGAAAGTACAACACCTAGTCGATCAAGAAGCTGCAGGACCAAACTCTGGGTCTTTATCTGAAAAACATATCAACCACGTGTAGTGAGTTTTACAACTTAGTGAGCAAATAATACCTCATATGACTTCTTAAGTCAACATATGGATGTTTATTTTAAAACTTTTTACATTGAAAATTATAATTCAGAGGTACATCCATATGGGACCTGCATTTCAAATAATCTCTGTGCAAAATCATATTCATATTCAATTCATAAGTAATGCTGTACAAACGATAATAAAATCATGATATGCATCAATATAATTCTTATGAAAATATTTGGAGGATCTCATATCAGAACCATCATATCAGAGTTTAACCCCTTTCGTACTTTAGTGGTATAGGATTTGCCTAAATTCAGTATCCCGCTGAGATTTGCTCTACTACTATTCAAGAGGACACGCGAAGAGACTCTATATGGGTATTTCTCAAACACATAGCAAGGGAAGGCAAATCACATATGATATAACTGACATCTCGCTCATCTAAGAGGCATCCCGCTCTCCATCACATATAATCTCCTGTGTGTTGGCCCTCACACGAGGTTAGCACCACCCGCTACTAGTTGAGGCAATCAAGGTGCACCAAGGCTAACATGATCTGTTGTTAGCAGACAGTGTTTTCAATAAGATTCCTCCATAGAATCATAATCTCATATATTTTATATTAATCAAAACAGAGGTACTATCATAATACATCTTTTTCATTCTCAGTACATTACTCTGTCAAAACTTCCCAATCAGTGAAATCACGTATACATGCCCATATCCGAGACAAACATATAAATTAATATCATATGCATAACATATTTCCTTTGCCATATAATGAGAATTACATTTAAAAGTCACATGTTCAATGTGTTTCAAAAGTTATACTCTTTTTGAACTGGATATCATATTACTACCGTTTCAGATATTTTAAACCATTTCAGGATCATATCAAAGTATAAATAACTTGTGAACATACTCATTTATCAATTTAAAGTTCAAGAAGAGTAAAGGCAAGTCATAGAAAGAATCGTCTACTCACAAAATTAGGGTACCAAGTTGGACAACCCTGAAATCCTCATTTCTGGTCCGAATTTGGCAAAATAAGCCCCAAAATCGAGTCTAGAAGGTCCAAAAATCTTGAAAATGATTATGGATTTGCGAAATTTGGCCTCCGAGAGCTCGGTCAATGTAACAGGGTCCGGCTGTCACACGCTACACGCGCCGCCCAAGGAGCTGCGCGTGAGATTCACGCGCTGAGGAAGAAGAGGCTCGTGGGGGCACGTGCGGTGGTGGGTTGGTTTGAAATTTGAGATTCAAAGGTATCGATATCTTCTGGATCGATATACAATGTTAGTTTTTGCATTAGACAACCACAAATAGGAATTTCGGATATTACCTTTTTAGACGATTTTTATTTCAATTTTCCAGTCAATCTCTGGCCAATTCTCCAGAAACTAATCGGATGGATTTGTAGAACTCTTCGTCTTGAGTCTGTTGGCGGTGGTGGTGTTGAAATCCGAAATCCGGATGCAGAGAAATCATAGAGAGAAGTTAGAGGTTTTCGGAAGAGAAATTTTTTAGGAGAGAGAAAATCCAAAAATTATGAGCTCTTTGGTGTCTAAATCCCCTCCCGGGGGGACCTTTCTACAAAAATTTACCTTTAGAGGGAGGTCCTTGTAAATTTTTCTTATTTATATTTTGACCCCGAAACTTTTAAGAAATTACATTTTGACCCCAAAACGTAAATTCCTATATTTCTTTTGTAGTTCTATAATCCATATAATAAATAAACTTATTTTCACCGATTATTATCTCCATTTTCAGAATCTTTTCTTTAATTCACAATTTTCTTTACTTTGAATTTTATTAAATTTATGGCTATTAAAGATATTTATTTTGTGATTTTTTTTATTAAGATTTTTATAAAAAAAGAAAATCATGATTTAAGAATTCAACCAAAATTTTATGAGAATGTAAATTTTTAGAAATTTTTGAGATGTTTTAAGATAAAAAAATAGAATTTATATGAATATATATGAAATAAAATAAAAATAAATCTAAATATTTAATTATTAAATAATAATAATTATTATTATAAAATTAAATCAAAGAGGAAACCGGAAGAGGGAGACGAACGGAGAATGAGAAGGTGAATAGTGTGAATAGTAACCTTTATTTTTCTCTCTAGATCTGGAGTGTCTACAGGCTTCTGATCTCAACTAAAGGTACCACTGGATTTAAGATGGAGAATACTATGATTTTGACTGAACAATTTCTCAAATTAGCCGTTGAATCGCCGCAGATCTGAAGTAGAAAATATCAAAAAAAGGTAAATTCTGAAACTCTTACTTAGAGACCTCAAATTAGAAATTTGATACCGTAAATAGATTTAGGAGTTAGATAAACTTTAGGACATGAAAATTTTCAGCTATCTGACAACTTTTTGTTCTTGGTGAATAGTATTTTTTGGCGGTAAATAGTATTTTCTGACAGTGAATAGTGTTTTCCGGCCATGGATAGTGACCAAAGTCCTGGGGACATTTTGGACCCTCCGAACACGTTTTTGAAGTTTGTTTAGTCAAATGTGGATTGGAAAAGTGCAATTTGGGGCTGTTCAATTTGGAGCTCTTACCTTATGAGTAGATGATTTTTTCTATGACTTGTCATGTACTCTTCTTGGTATTTGAACATATATTTGATTATGTTTAAGAGATATATGAATCTGAAATGCATTAAAATTATTTGATTTGTTTACAATTTGAAATATGGTTCAAAAAGAGTATAGTATTTGAAAATGGATTTCTAAACTCATGTATCTGATTTCACATGTATTTCTCATTAAATGATAAAGTGAATATTTATGCATGTGGTATTATTTATAAAGCTATATGATTGCCTCGAGAAAGGGCATGTATATGTGATAAACCCTGAATGAAAAATTTATGACAGATGAATCTGTATTGAGACTGAAAGTCTGTATTATATTGAGAATTTTATACTGGATTATATGGCATATGTGCATATGATATTTTCTGTGAAGGAATCCTATTGGAAACACTGTCTGCTAACAGCAGGTGATGTTAGCTCTGGTGCACTTTGATTACCTCAACTAGCAGGGCGGTCACCAATAGGAAAAACTGGATCTACACATTAGAGGAGGGTATAGAGGGTGATGAGATTCCACCAGAGGGGAATGATTTCCCCCTTGAGCCACTTTTGGCTCTTCCACCCCCACCCCATTCTCATTTTACTGACCGTGCAGGTACCTCATATGCTCTCCCAGAGGATCAGGATTCTATCTCTTCGAGGCTCATCTGCATTAAGGTAGAGCAACTATTTCAAAGAGCTACCCTGCATGCTATGCAAGATTCCATCCAAAGCATGCAGGCATGGTATACCTGACACCTGGATCAGAACCCACCTCCATTTCTTCTAGACGACTAGTGAGCAAGTAAGTTACTTCTCCCTTTGCCTGTACTTTCAGCTATTACTGACATTGAAGACAATGTTAAGTTTAAGCATGGGAGAGTAGATTTAGACTTGTGGTTTTCTCTGATTAGTTATTATTGGCTGAATATCTCATGTTGCACTGCAAAATCACATAGTTTACTATTTCAGAGATAGATTGATGTAATATAAGTTGATTTTAACTCATGAACATGCGATACACAATAGAGTATGAAATATGTAGTTTAAATTTTAGTTTCTCTCTTCTAGCATTAAACCTTTAATTTTTTTAAAAATATCTCTACTATTGTGCTTTGAATTGTATATTGTATTTTACTAATTACCGTAAGCGCACAGTGTAGTTGTAGCTAATTCGGCGAGTACAGGTCGTATCTCACAGAGAACAATGTCAATTACTAGAATAATGTGAAATATACTATCTAAATCGATGTAATTCAAGGGAGAATTTGTCACAATTAAATAAATTAAGGATTCAATTAACTAAAGTCTAGAGTTAAGATTCACCACACTTATTATATTCAACATCCAAGTTGTACCTCTAATTGCAATTATCTAGATTAGTTGGGGATGATTTAACCTTAATTAATTAGCAATCTCTTTCAAACAAGACTAATCGTACCTAGGTTAATCAAATTGTCTACTTTCGTGGTTCTTAGTTTAACCTAGGTTCATTAAGTTTTATGCCAACTATAGAAGTCAATTAATCGGTTTTCTCTTACCCACTAATTGATTCATTCCTAGAGAATCTTAAACTACTTTCATGATTAAAATATCCCTAATTAACTATTAAATTCTGGTATTAATTTTTACCTTTCAGTTCATGAATTAAAAACCTAAGACGTGATAGATTGGTGATCAGGCATTCTACCAACTATTATTCTTGCATATAATAGTTAATCATAATTAATCCAGAAGTGATCACAATTAGAGTTTCAACATTCAATTCAACATCATAGTATCATCATATTACAAGTGGGTTTACCAAAATTTTAGATCAAATCTACTCACACATCATAGAAATAGAAATCAAATTCAATTCCATTAAATAATTCATTCGAGTTCAATACAATCTAAAGACAAGGAGTAAAAATAAAAGTAAATAATTAAAGTAGAAAGATGTAACCTGGTTTACAGAAAAGTAAGATGAAATACAACCTTCAATGAGTGTAAATCCTACTCTAAAATATAAATTCAACAATGATTCAAGTAAAAACATAACCTAAGAGTGTTTTCTAAGCCTAAAAACTGAATATAAAGTGTCTCTCTAGGTCTGAATGTCCTCCTTTGCGTTTCCCAATGCATATGTATCACTTCACTGCCCAAAACCCTAAGAAAACACGTGCTATACGGACCCGAAGTACGGCCGTGTTTCAGGACACGGCCTGGCCATGCTTCGGGCAAAATTTTGGAATTTTTTGCATCTTTCGCCCAGAGCACGGCCTGACCGTGCTTCATGCACACCAAGCATGGCCTAGTTGTGTTGGGGGCTGTCATGCTCTTTTCTTGCCAATTTTTAGTGTGTTGACTCCTTACTTCCTCCTTAGTATGTTCCAAATCCATATGGCACTTATCATGGGTGTTTTCCCTTGCTTCTTGGCCTCTTTTACTTTCCTACAAACATAAAACAAATCAAAGCAGTATCTAGAGCAAAGCATAATTAAATGTAGGGAAATAATTACAAGTTTACTACTAATTAGGGGATAAAATATAACTATTAAACACTCAAATTACAATAGGAAGAATATTTACAAGAGGAAGATGATATACAATTCTTAGGAAGAGAATTCACTCAATTCTAGTTGATCCTTCTTCCTCATCTTTGACAAGGCATCATTTTTAACTTGTGAGCAATTATCTTCATTTTGAGGCTTTTCATAGCCCTTTTCTACAACCTTCCACACATCTTGAGAGCCAAACAAGGCTTTCATTCTTAGGCCCCACTTTTGGTAGTTATTCTTTGTGAGATGAGGAAACTGGAAGGAAGTTATTCCATTGCTTGCCATCTCTCTTCCTCTATTCTCGTCGCTCACCAGCTTCGTGTTCCTACAAGCTGCAACTTTTGCAACTTTGGTTGCTGCCACATATTTAGACTCACAGGTTGATAGTGTGACAATAGGTTGCTTTTTTAAATTCCAGGAAATAGTACAATTACCCATGAAAAATATAAAGCCAGTAATACTCTTTCTATCATCAATATCTCTCACAAAATCACTATCACTAAATCTCATAAGCTTGAAATTGTTTGATGAAGAATAAAATAGCCCAAAGTTAAATGTACTTTTTAGGTAGCGAAGAATCCTCTTAGTAGCCTTCATATGCGTAGAAGTAGGAGTTTCTATAAAACGACTTACTACACCATCTGCATAAAGGATATTAGGCCTCGTGCATGTTAAATATCTCAAGCTTCCCACAAAACTTTTGAAAAAAGTAAGATTTTCTCTTTCTTCATCTCCAAATTTTGATAACTTTACTCCAGTTTTCGTGGGTGTATTCACAGAGTTACAATCAAACATTCTGAACTTTTTCAAAACTTCTTTTGCATAGTTTTCTTGAGAAAGGAATATACCTTTTTTCATTTGCTTCATCTCTAGGACCAAAAAATATGACATGAACCCTATATCGGTCATCTCAAACTCAGATGACATAGCCTTCTTAAAAGCTTTAAATAAATTTGGGTAGTTGCTTGTGGAAATAAGATAATCTATTTAAAGACAAACAAGATCATCTACCTTCCATTTGCTTCACCTTTAGGCCCAAAAAAATATGACATGAGCCCTATATCGGTCATCTCAAACTCAAATGACTTAGTCTTCTTAAAATCTTTAAATAAACTTGGGTTGTTGCCTATGAAAATAAGATCATATTCAGGAAAGCCAACTTTACATCTAGTTGATAGATTCTCCATTTCATTTGAGTTGCCAATGAAATGAGTAAACGAGTAGTCTCCATGCAAGCAACGGCTGCAAACACTTCATCATAGTCAACTCCATGCTTTTGTTTGTATTTTTTGACAACAAATTTTGCTTTATATCTATCTACAAGTCCTTTAGCATTCTTCACTTTGTATACCCATTTGACTCCTATGGCTTTATGACCCTTAGGAAGAGTTGTTAATTCCCAATTATTGTTCTTCTCAATTGACTTAATATCCTTATCCATGGCTTGTCTCCACCTATTGTCTTATATGGCTTCATCGAAGGTCAAAAGCTCACTATCAACAAGAAGACAATGTAATTTATCAACATAACCATTCAGGAAAGCCGACTTTACATCTAGTTGATAGATTCTCCATTTCATTTGAGCTGCCAATAAAATGAGTAAACGAATAGTCTCCATGCAGACAATAGGTGCAAACACTTCATCATAGTCAACTCCATGCTTTTGCTTGTATCCTTTGACAACAAGTCTTGCTTTATATCTATCTACAAATCTTTTAGCATTCTTCTTCTCTTTGTATACCCATTTGACTCATATGGCTTTATGACCCTTGGGAAGAGTTGTTAATTCTCAAGTATTGTTCTTCTCAGTTGACTTAATCTCCTTATCTATGGCTTGTCTCCACCTATTGTCTTGTATGGCTTCATCGAAGGTCAAAAGCTCACTATTAACAAGAAGACAATGTAATTCATCATAATCAAGAGTAACTTCATCAGATCTTGCATAAACATCACCTAGATTTTTCACTTTTTGCGGCCTTTCACTCAAACTTTCTTCATGAGAAGCAAGTGATGGAAGTGGTGAAGGAGGTGGAGTTGTGTGTTACATAGGTGTTATATTCTTTTGCTCTTCTTCTCCAAAGTATGGAAGAAAATCATAAGCCTTTTCTTCTTGGGCTTCCCAATTCCATGTAGCTTCTTCATTGAACTTGACATCTCAGCTTACCACCACTTTGCCATTGCTTGGATTGTAAATCATATCCAATAAAGATATGCTTAACACTTCGATCATCGAGCTTGGATCTCTCTTGGTGTGGCACTTGAACATATGAAATGCTTCCTTGGATTGTAAATCATCAAGCTTGGATCTCCCTTGGGTAATAAATCATATCCAATAAAGATATGCTTAACACTTAGATCATCGAGCTTGGATCTCTCTTGGTGTGGCACTTGAACATATGCAGTGCTTCCAAAAACTCGCAAATGATTGATGCCAAGCTTTCTTTCATTCTATGCTTCTCGAGGAGTTTGATCTTTAACATTTAATGTTGAAGACTTGTTAGACAAATAAACTGCACAAGAAACTGCTTTAACCCAAAACTCTTTTGACATATTTTTGGCTTTCAACATACATCTTGCCATTTTAAGAACAATTATGTTCTTTCTTTCAGCTACTCCATTCTGTTGTGGTGATCTAGGGATTGTCAAAGGGCGACAAATTCCATGAATGACACAGAAGTCATTGAACTCCTTGGAAGTGAATTTGCCTCCTCAATTGGATCTCAAAGCTTTGATTTCATAGTCACTCTTTTTCTACAAGTGTCTTGAAATTTTTGAAAGCATCAAAAGCTTCTGATTTTTGTTTAAGAAAGTAAACCCATGTCTTTCTACTAAAGTCATCAATAAAGAGTAAGAAATATTTACTCTTACCAAATGAAGGTGGATTGATTGGTCCACACATCCGTATGCACAAGTTCGAGTGGTTTGGTTGCTCTTGATGTCACTTCTTTTGGAAAACTTCTCCTAGCATGTTTGCTGAGAAGACATGCTTCACATAAGTGATTGGGATGGTTGATTGAAGGCATCCCCTTTCACCATCTTCTTTTCTCCCATGGCTTTTAATGCCCCAAAATTCAAATGGCCAAATCTCATGTGCCACATGCTTCATCTTGCACCTTGGCCTTCAAACACTTTTCTTCGGTTGTTTTAATATTCAATTTGAACATCCTATTTCTTGACATAGCCACCTTAGCAATTAAATTAGCATTTTGATCTCTAAGCCAAAGATGATTATTTTTCATAAGAATTTCATACCTTTTTTCAAGAAGTTAGCCAAGACTTAAAATATTACTTCTCAACTTAGTTACATAGTAAACATTAAGGATCAATTTATGGCTACCATCTTTAGAAGAGATAAGAATTGTACCTTTCCCTTCAATGTGAATTTTCGAGGAGTCTCCAAAAGAAACGTTGCCTTTCACCTTCTCATCAAGCTCTACAAATTTGTCTTTGTATCCCACATATGATTGCTTGCACCGTTATCCAAATACTACAAACTATTGACGTCATTCTCTTCTTCTTTGATTGTTAGCAACAAGGTTGAGTCTTCAACTTCTTGGTTGTTATCACAAGATTAGTCTTTTCTTCAATATTATTAGTAGCACTACCACATTCCCAAGCATAATGACTAAATTTATGATAATTATAATATTTAATTTTCGACTTATCATACCTCCTTTCGAATTTGAATAATAGCCTCGTCCTCTTCCCCTTGTTCTTCCACGAACACTAGGTGGTGGTTGGCTTTTTTTCTCATTAATTGAGTTTTCTTTAATGTTTCTTCCTCGCGCATATTGGCAACATCCACATCCTCTTTCTCGACCACGTCCTCTAAAGTTGTCTTTTCTTTCACCATCATTCTTCAATGTAGCCTCGGCTTTGAGAACTTGCTCTTATGAATCTTCTTGCCTTCTTTTGAGTTTTTCTTCATGGGCTTGTAGAAAACTGTCCAATTCTTCAATGGTCATTGAGTCTAGATCTTTTATCTTTTCATTGAGACACACAATATAATCAAATTTAAGAGCCAAAGAGCGAAGAATCTTGTCCATTACACTTACATCTTCTATTTTGTCTCCATTCAATTGATTCACAATTGTCTTCACTCTCGAACAATAATCCAAAATTGATTCGGATTCTTTCATCTTTAATACTTCAAAATCACCCCTTAGTGACTAAAGTTTTACCTTTTTTACTTTATCAACACCTTGGAGAGATTTTACTAAAATCTCCCTAGTTTCCTTTGAAGTAGCAGCATTAGCTATCTTCTCAAACATTAAATCATCCAAACATTGATGGATAAGAGTGAGGCTTGTTGATCCTTCTTCCTCATCTTTGACAAGACATCCTTCTCGACTTGTGATAAATTATCTTTATTTTGAGGCTTCTCATAGCCTTTTTCTACAACCTCCCACACATCTTGAGAGCTAAGTAAAGCTTTCATTCTTAGACACCACTTTTCGTAGTTATCCTTTGTGAGATGAGGAAATTAGATGGAAGTTATTCCATTACTTGCCATCTCTCTTCTTCTGTTCTCGTCGCTCACCAGCTTCATGCTCCTACAAGCTGCAACTTCTGCAACTCTTATCTTGCATTTTGGATCTGCTTTACTTTTGTCTCTACTTGGCGTTCTTCTACGTTGTCCAGCTGCTTTGTGGTTCTTTTACTTGTAAGTTGCGTCGTCTTCTTCTCCTGCACGTCATTTTGCTCTTGCCTTTAATTTTTTGCTACACAACACTCTCTGCTTCTAGTTTATTCCTTCTCCTCCTTTCTTGGTTGGACGTCAACCAAGCTCAGATACCACTTTGTTGGGAAAGAAGAGAATATACAATAGGAAGAAGATTTACAAGAGGAAGATGATATATAATATTTAGGAAGAGAATTCACTCAATTCTTGTTGATGCAAAATGCTAAGTGCAAAGGGGTATTTATAGATACAAAGATAGTTCACTAATTAATTAACCCCCACCAAACAATTAATACCAAACAACTACCATCAATTAATGTTACTTACCAACTAACATACAATTAATCAACTCTCACCAAACAACTACCACCAACTCCATTAATGTTACCAACTAACCATATTCTAGAAAAGTATTATATTTTAAAAAATTCAAATTATTATTAACAATAGCCGACCCCACCTAGTGGGAAAAAGTTTAGTTGTTGTTGTTGTTGTATTATTAACAATAGCAGCAACATCATGTACTTGTCATGTCATATGGCTCAGAAGGCTATTAAAAGAACTTCATTTATCACAAGAAGGAGCTACAAAGATTTGCGTTGACAACAAGTCTGCACAAGCACTTGCAAAAAATCCAGTGTTCCATGATCGAAGCAAGTACGTAGACATAAGGTATCATTTCATTAAAGAATGCATTGCCAACAAGGAAGTGGAGTTTCAATATGTGAAGACTCAAGATCAAGTTGCAGATATTTTCACAAAGCCATTGAAGTTTAAAGACTTCCAAAGATTTAGAGCAAGACTTGGTGTGAAGAAGAAAAATTCAAATTAAGGGAGGATGTTGTTAATAATAATTTAAATTTTCTAAAATATAATACTATTTTGGAATATAGTTAGTTGGTAACATTAATGGAGTTGGTGGTAGTTGTTTGATGGGAGTTGATTAATTGTATGTTAGTTAGTACGTAACATTAATTTATGGTAGTTGGTTGGTATTAGTTATTTGGTGGGGGTTAATTAATTAGTGAACTATCTTTGTATCTATAAATATCCCTTTGCACTTGTCATTTTGCATCAACAAGAACTGAGTGAATTCTCTTCCTAAGTATTGTATATCATCCTCCTCTTGTAAATCTTCTTCCTATTGTATATCCTCTTCCTTCCCAACAGTTGATGCAGTCTTGTTCAATTGAGAACTTACTTTTATATCTTGCATTTGACATAGAAGCTTACTATTTTGACACTTAGCTTTGTACGCTTAATTTGTTGCAGGTACAATTTATTTAACCTAGTTGAATACTTCCATCTTTATCGTTCTATCTTTCTAGGGTACACACTATAAATTTTGTTAGTGAGTTAATGTTAAATGTATACATTATTCTCTGCTTTTCATTGTGGTTTAATTTGAAACCCTAGCTTTTATCTTACAGAATAATGGAAGAGGAAGAATCCTTGAGACGGTTTTCCCCAGAAGTAATGGTTCAAGATCCAAACATTGCAAATAAGATCTGTCTCCTACCTCCTATAGTTCTTTTTCATAGTACCGGGGATTATTCCCTACCATCTGATGTCAGGTTTGGACCTCTGCTAAAATAAATTTTCAATTATTTTATGACAAAAATGAAAACGAATTTAAAGGATTGGCCCTTGAGATTTTGTATGGTTTTTGACATAGTCTTGGAATTTGAACAAATCACTCTTAAGCATGTGCTCATTCTTTGCTAATTTAAGATATGATTGCATCTTATATTGAATTATTTGCTTTTAGGTCCATTGATCTGTTAAGGAGCTATTACTTTTTTCTTTGAGAATTTTTCCTTGATGACTTGTGAGACTTTTAGGTTGGCACTTGGCACTAACAATCTCAGGACTTTGAAGCATTATGAGAAAATTATATAGAGAATAGTTTTTTTTATATATATAATTTCTTTTAAAAATCATCTAACATCATAATGTTCTAATCAGAAACAGCCAAGCTTTTGAAAAGTTGTCTATATTTAATTTATTCACTGTCAAATGGAGCGAAATTTAATGAAATCAGTTGGTTGCATGATTATGAATTTTTGGTTTGTTTTCTCAAGGTTAAAAGTGTCAATTACCATACCTGATATAAATAGAAAAAGACAACAAAAAAAGAAGGAAAAAGGATCATGTTAAGAAGTCCCAATCCGTGGGGGATTAAGTATAACCTATCACAGGATAATATTTTAATCAAAACTGAGATTGTGTTGGTATTCCCCTGTAATTCATTGTGTTAATCCAAATATCTGAGTGAGTTTAAAGTTTCTAATGCAAAATTATATAAAGGTTTGTTTAGGAAAATAACAAGGTTGTGGGTAATTAATGCTATCATCTAGCCAGAGATATGCATTTAAGGTAGAAAATGGAAATTAAAAGTAAGGGTTGCAGGGGAGGAGTTGATTTAAGAAAGAGTCAAACAAAAAAGTCTTCAATCATGCTTAGTGAACTAATTTTGTTATTTTATCAGCTAAAATGAATACTGTTGAGTACCCTTTCTTTTTCCCTGGGGTTTAAAAAAAATATGAGAAGGTTAGAGTTGTCTTTTGGCTGGTTTTAAGTCAGGGCACTTCGGTCTCTTCAAGGTAGTCAATGTTAGCGGATAGATAGTTTAATCAGTTTATTGATTTGGTTGTTATTGATATACGAAAAGGAAAACTGTGTAAAGTGACTCACTCATTGAATGGAATTGCTTTGGCCTCATCTATCCCTTCTTCTTTTTCTTCTTCACCTTCGCTTTCTTTTCTTTGTCTATTAGGGTAGGCTTTAAAACTATTAGCCTAATAACCCCTAAGTTGCAAGGCCACTGGTGTGTTTTTGTGCAGCAGTGAAGTATACCTCTAGCGCTTTCTTTTTCTAAGTTTTAGTACTTTCTCCCCCTCCCCTTTCTCTTTCTGCTGCTGGACTATTGGCATGTTGTTTTGTACAGAAAATCCTTCACCGAAACTCTTCAAAGACTAGGAGTTAAAGCTAAATCAATTTTATATGAAGGAAAAACTCAGAGACTTGTTTACACTGCTTCCTTTTTGGTATGCTTTTCCATTCCTATGTTAGAAGTTAATTTAAGAATGTTCTAGACATGGTACATGAATTATGATGCAAAAATCTAGGCACTCAATCCATAAAATAAGACACTATTCATAATTCCTTAAAATATGACATTATGTAATTATTAGTTTTAGTACTTAGTTAATTGTAATGAAGTGTCCTAGGCTCTTTGTATCTCTTGTAAGGACTGAGTTCACTCATATGACTAGAAAATTTCCAAGGCAGCAAGACTAGATTATGAACCTTAATTAGACTAAATTTAAACTCTTCATATATGATATATTTAAGCAATTAAATACAACCTCCACTTGCTCGTGTGAGACTGTCACATTTCTTGACTATGTACTTTGATTTAAACTAACATTCTATACCTATTGAATGATATTTGATTTTTATGTTCAACTATTTACTATTTATCCGAGTTGCCTTTTTAGTTAATTTCCAATATATATTGAATGACATATGGAGTGACAGCAAGACTAGATTATGAACCTTAATTAGACCAAACTATTTATCTTTTAGACTTTTCATATATGATATATTTAAGCAATTAAATACAAGTAACCTCCACTTGCTCGTGTGAGACTGTCACATTTCTTGACTATGCACTTTGATTTAAACTAACATCCTATTCCTATTGAATGATAGCTTAGGGTCTGTTTGGTTTGCCTGTTTCCAGTTTTCATTTTTACTAAAAACTGAAAACAGACATAAAAACACGTTTGTTTACTGTTTTCTATTTTTATTTTCAGAAAATATTTCCTAAATTTCTGAAAATTCTGAAAATATCAAAAAGACGTTTTCAGAATTTTCAATTTTGTAGTGCATTGCAATGATAGAATTTTCATAATTATTTTGAATTATATACATAATTTTTTATTATTTATATAATTATAAAGTAATAAAAATAAAAATACAACAATATAACTAAAAAATAGTGAAAATAAAAACACAAATTAAACGTATTTTTAAAAATATGAAAACTAAAAAATAAAAACTGTTTTTGAAAAATAAAAACAAAAAATGAAAATAGAAAACGTTTTCGCAAACCAAACGCACCCTTAGATTTTTATGTTCAACTATTTTCTATTTATCAGAGTTCCCTTTTTAGTTAATTTCCAATATATATTGAATGACAGCTAATATTTAATTATTAATAATGAGTTTTAAGTTTGAGTTTGAAATTAAAGGGTTTGAAACTTGCAGCTATTTTGATTTAAACTAACTAATATCCTATGCCTATTGAATGTGATAGCTTAGATTTTTGTGTTCAACTATTTTATGTTTATCTAAGTTGCCCTTTTAGAGTTTAGAATTTGAGATTTAAAAATTTAAAAATTGTAGTTTATAGTTTAAAATTTGAGATTTAGAATTTGAGAGTTTTGAGATTTCAGAATCTTGATGTTTGGGGTTTAGAGTTGGAGTTTAAGATTTGAGATTTAAGATTTTTGGATTTGAAATCTGAAGGTTTGGAACTTATGGTTTAGAGTTTACTTTTAGAGTTTGAAGTTTACAATTTAGGGCTTTTAGAGTTTAAAATTTTTTAATTTGAAGTTTTGGGTTTTGAGATTTTTAGTTTAAAATTTAGGATTTTAGTTTTTTGATATTTAAGGTTTGGGGTTTTAAAGTTTTGATATTTGAAATTTAGAGTTTGAGGGTTTAGGATTTTATATTTTAGTGTTTGAAATTTGAGATTTGAGATCTTGATGTTTAAGGGTTAAAATTAGGGTTTAAAGTTTGACTTTAACTAACAATAATTTTTTTTAAATCCCTTATTTTTTAAAAATCATTATTTATATCCCAAATCATAATTCAAATGAAAAAAGAATATTCCTAAATCTTAAATATTAAAACCATAAACCCAAAAGTCTAATATCATAAAACTTGAAATCTTAAACCATAAACCATGAAGTCTAAATTTTAATCTCTAAAACTTAATCTCAAAAACAAAAGTCCTAAATCCAAAAGTCAAAAATCTTAAATTTCAAATCTCAAATGTCAAAACTCCATACTTCAAATCATAAACTCTAAATTTTAAACACTATAAACTCAAAAGCCTAAAAACCTAAACCTAAATTCTAACACCTAATACTCTAAACACTAAATCCTAAATATTAAATCTCGAAACTTCAAATTTCAAACCCCAAAAATTAGTAAATCCCAACCCCAAAATCCCAAACCTCAATCTCCAAAATACAAATTTTAAATCCTAAAATTTCAAACTCTACATCTTGAACCCTAAACTCCAACATCCAAAACTCTAAACACTGAATTTTAAATTCTAAATCTCAAAACTTTAAACTTTAAACCCTAAAAACTAATAAAGTCGAATCTCAAATTTTAAACTACAAATTACAAAATTTAAACCCTAAAATTCCAAACTATAAATCCTGAACCCCCTGAGCCTTCAAACCTCAAACCCCAACTAAAACATCAAGACCATAAAATCGCAAACTTTAAACACTAAAAGCTAAAATCTTAAATCTCAATTTCCAAAATCCTAAACCTCAAACCAAAAAATCCCAAATACTAAACCCCAAACAACATGCTTCAAATTCTAAATTTTAAAATTTCAAGTTTTAAATCATAAATCTCAAACCTCTAAATTTCAAACTTCAACACTCAAAGCCCAAATTTCAAATCCAAAAATTTCAAACATAAATCTTAAACCCCAAGTTGTAAACTATAAATTTCAAATCCCAAACCCCCAAACTTTAAACTCTAATTCTAAACTCCAAACATAAGATTCTAAAACTCCAAATCTTAAACATCAAAACTAAAATCTTAAACCCTGAATCTCGAACTTCAAACTCAAAAATTCTAAATTCTAAATTTTAAATTTTAAACCCTAAAGCGCAAACTACAAAATACAAACCCTAAAATTCAAATTCTAAACTTTAAATCTCAAACCTCCGAGCTTCAAATCTCAAACCTAACTCTAAATTCCAAATATCAAGACCCTAAAAAGTTTTGGTTTTGAGGTTTTAGGTTTAGATTTTTGAATCTTAGGGTTTAGAGTATGAGTTTTATAGGTTTGGGGTTTCAGATTTAACATTTTGAATTTTTTGGTTTGAAATTTCAAGTTTGAATGTTTGGAGTTTAAGATTTAAGATGTTATGATTTTTGTGTTTCGGATTTTGATGTTTGGCATTTGGGGTTTAGAGATTTGAGATTTGAAATTTAAAGTTTTTGAACTAGGTAAACGGATTTGAAGTTTGAGCTTTTGGAGTTTTGATGTTTGGGGTTTAAGATTTATATTTTGATGGTTTAGAGTTTTAATGTTTGAAATTTGAGATTTTGAGTTTAAAAATTAAGGGCTTAAGTTTTTAGGTTGAGAGATTTGGAGTTTTTAGGTTTTTGAATTTAGGGATTGGTATTTGGGGTTTTGAAAAATAAGGTTTAGAATTTTTGTTTTTGGGGTTTAAGGTTCGAGTCTTTGAGTTTAAAGTTTAAAGGTTTTAGATTTAGAGTTTGAGATTTGGCGATTAAATTTTAAAGTTTAGAGTTTGAGATTTTGAAATTTAGAGATTTGAATATGGGGTTTGAAGTATTAGATATTGAGATTTAGAGTTTTAGAGTTTGGGTTTGGGATATGGGGTTTAGGGTTTAGAATTTTAGAATTTGAAATTTTAAAGTTTAGCGTTTAGAGTAGAGTTTGAAGTATTAGGATTTAGAGTTTGGTGTTTAAGATTTTAATATTTGAAATTTGAAGTTTAGGGTTTGAGATTTTATGATTTAAGTTTTAAAATTTAAGATTTAAAATTTTAAGATTTTAAACTTTTTTATTTAAAGTTTTAGAATTTAAAATTTAAAGTTTAAGATTTTACGTTTTAAGATTTTAGACTTTTGAATTTATGGTTTAAAGTTTCAAATTATATAATTTTAGGCTTTTAAATTTAGAGTTTATGGTTTTATGATTTATGATTGAAGGATATTTATTTTTATTTTTTATTTTATTTTTATTTAAACTATGGTATAAGATATAAATAATAGTTTTTTAAAGTTATAGAATTTTAAAAAAATTATTTTTAGTTAAAGAATTAAAATAAAATTGAAAAATAAATTAGGAGAGCAAAGAGTAATTTAGTCAAAATTATTAACAAGAAATGATAAGAGAAAAAAATATTTATGTCATTTTAAATTTTATTTGTAATAGATTAATAAATTAAAAGAAACATTACAATGATTATTAAATTAATAATATAAATAAAGATAAATAAATATTTTTTTTAAAAGGTTAAAATAATTGAATAATTAATTCATTATTTCTT
The DNA here is from genome assembly GCA_037074535.1 of Gleditsia sinensis. Taxonomy (NCBI): domain Eukaryota; kingdom Viridiplantae; phylum Streptophyta; class Magnoliopsida; order Fabales; family Fabaceae; genus Gleditsia; species Gleditsia sinensis. The sequence goes on along the minus strand of CM073463.1, from coordinate 67,052,968 downwards.
ATAATCTTAATTACTCGAGATAATATAAATCTTTCATTAGTAGTCAAATAAAAATTATACAAGAGAATTAATGGATTCTCACACATATATGTTGGATTATTATCCCGTTGTTTGCACTGTACAAATTTAATTTTAGAATACCTTTTCGGAGGTTCATATTATTCTATGAATTGACATATGTTATATTAGCAATGGTTGAATTTATTTGAAAGACGATGACAAATATTTTTCTTGCAAAAGGTAAGATTCTTATAGTCTCTTCCCCATCAGCTATATATAGAAAAATAGAAAACTATTTAGTAAAACAATTTTATAAACTATTTAGGAAAATAAATTCCCATCCTATCAGCTACATAATATGCAATGGTTGAAAAAATATATATTTAGTATAGATTAATTGACTCTGATGGTAATTAATATTATTCATATACCATTGAATAGCATACAAACTAAATTTTTTACAAAACTCACTGTTAGATAAAAAAGTTTTAAATATGAATATCATACTCATAAAACTTTACACTAATTTAATATTGTTTAGTACTTTATCAATCTATTCTAAAATTAACACAACATACTTCTTAAATATGAAAAATCAAATTCTTGTAAAAAATAAAAAATAATTAATTATTTGATTACGTATTTATCGTTGTTTGATTTTTTCAGAATCTAGTATCAAATATCACTTTGGTAATTACTTTTAGTCCTACGGCTGGATCAAAAGAAAATTATATATATTGGGAAGTGGAAGAATGCGCTCGCGCTCCTTCTCTCAACCAAGTGAAAGGCTATTATTCAAAACCTCCTTGCACCTTGCTTGACCATGGCAATCTAGAGAGGGAAAGAAACAGAGGAAGAAACCTTCTATATGAGTGAGCAGGAGATACATAGAGACGCCATTGAAGAAGAAACAGAGCTGACATTGTCAAAGGAAGAGATACAGGACATGGTTTGTTTGGAAAATATAAGCTTTGTAGGTTGTTGGGGGTCGGAGCATTTGCCAAGGTTTTTTTATCTCATTTAAACGTGTGCATGTTCACCATAATTAGAAAGTGTTAGTTAAAGTAAGTAGACACCCAAGAAAGAGGGGTAGAATTAGGTGTACGGAGTTTAAACATTTTTCATAGAATATGAATTTCAACTCATCAAACCGGTTGGCTTATATTTATTATATTTCCCATTTGAACTTACGCCAAAATAGAATAATTATGTTGTGCATTCATTCACTCTGATTTTCAATTTAAATACTAATTATGCTTCTCAAAATCATGTTTCATTCAATCACATTGAATAAGTTGCTATCATCAAAATTATTAAGGCAACCAATAATTTTATCAAAGAGAGATTTAATTAAGTTATGAAACTTGACATGTTCCAACGTCAGGTCCGGTTCAAAGATAAAGATAGTAAAATTAAAATTTTAAATTTTTTTTTAAAAAAATTATTGTTTATTGAACTTTAAATTTTGAAAAAAAAATTATTATTTATTTTAATAATTTCATTTTAAAAAAATCTTATTTTTTAAATTTATTTTAAGCCTTCACAAATCTTGAAAAACATTGAGCCAGACCTGTCCAACATTAAGTCATGTTGAGGCTCAAGAATGAATAATATTCTTTCCTTCTCTCGCCACGGTCAAGCAAGGTGCAAGGAGGTTGTGGATAATAGAATTTCCCTTGGTTTAGACACATTAGATACTCCTATCACAAAATAGATTCTCAAGTCCTAGCCGCCTCAGGTCAACCTTTTGGGGTTGTCAACGGCAGCCCTACCCTTTTTTCTTTCTTCTTTCTCAGCGATCATCTCTCTTCATGGGATGAATTTTCTTTATGAAAAAGACTGGTAGAAGAGTAATATCTAAAGAAAGTCGATAGATTCACAACAGTATACTAATATATTTCTCTGGTTGGTTTTTTCTTTTTCCTAAGGGCTCATTATGTTTTTCATTTTGACATTATCTAAGGGGAGTAATCTTACACATTAATATCTGTAAACCATCTAAATGAGTTCAATGTTTTGGGATTTGCTTTTGTCAATCTCTTCATCACTGACCTAATGTAAAACACTTCCTAAGAACGTAAGGCAAAGGAAAGGAGAGAAAATTTGTGAATTAAAAGTTAAAACCACAATTACATGGTCTAAAATTTCTGCATATAATATTTGGAATCGTAAGGTGCCCATGCTGAAATTCATAATAACCAAAGAGAGAAAATAAAATAAAAAGGAAATTTGAAAATTACTTAAAGTAGCCGAAGGATATTAAAGCCTGACTGCATAGATATTGTGACGCAAGCGACTTAGATAAAGTCTCCCCTTCAAGTGTAACTTTCATATTGAAGAACTGGTTGCATCCTTACAATTTTTTCCCTGGAACCTCCTTGGACTGGATAAAATAATATTACGAAAACAATACTAAAAGGTAACTTTCATTTCAAATTCCATGTATTTCTATACTTTACCATCCAAATACAACCATAGAGTTGACCCAGAATGCTCCCTTTGGCCTGGTAGAATGATAGTAGAATATTTATGGATAAACAATGGCCATCACGGTATTGGAGTTCTGTGTGTTGTTTGAATCAAGAGGGAAGAAAAAGGGATAGAGCTCATATCGGACATAACAAGAACTGTATAGCACTCTGCAGCCTTTACGATTTTTGCAAAAGGTAGGGAAGTTGCTGACTGCAATAGCCAAACACTGAGCGCAGGGTAGCTGAGACAGGTCCCCTGTGCATTGCACTAAGGCATAAAGTGTCACAAATGGTGATAATTTGGACTCTCCTTTCCCAAGCCCTTTGTTTTTGGGCAAAACAGCTTCTGCTTTAATCTGATTCATCAGAGATCCTAGTTCTTTATTAAAAGCCTCAGGATCAGTTACATTTTCAACATTGAAATAGAATATACCAAAAGATGTGTCAGCTTCTCCTGCAAAACTCTTATTATTATACCTTAAAAAACAAAAATCATACCAAATCCTTGCATCAGCTTGGTTTGGACAACGTTTTCTGATTTGCTTTGCTGCATCTTGAATACAAATGGAGCAGTCTTGAGTGTTCACATCACCCCTGCATTGAGTCAGACCATAAACTTGATCTCGATCTTTACCATACGAGTCTGCAACAAAGCCGCTTGAGGGGGTTCTAGGCACTAATTCAGCTAAAAGTTTATCTATGTTAGCTGATAATTTGCTCCCACTGCTTATGTTAGTGTTTTCATTGCAGAATTGCCCCAAGGGCTCTTCAGATTCTGCACTGGAAGAGCACAAGACTATGGGTAATAAGAAAAGGATTTTGTACAACAAATACATGATTTTCCTTTCTAACTCTCGTAGAACTGCAAGTGCTTCTTATGAGCGAAAGAAATGTGGGAGATAGTGGAATTTGGAATCTTCTCCGCAGAAATTTTTGACTTGCGAGCTTGCCATCCACCTTAATTATCGGAGGAAATAATTGAATCATGACTAGGTCTCATCCATTTTTGTAGTCAACACTTTTTTTCTGAATATTGTGTTCGAGTGATATTTGGGTCAATTTACATACAATTCAATTAATTTCATTCACATTGAGATTCAAAAAATTCACAAAACAATTTTTTATTGTCAAATCAATTGTTATCCTCCAAAGTTGGTCAATCCCTTAACGTCATTTTTGTGGTCAATACTAATAATGATACTTACAATAATATAGTAATGAATCATTATATGATGACTACGCCACGAAGTATTGGAATGAATAATTTTAGACATTATAAAGTATAAAAATATCATGGAAGCTTTTGTTTAAATCTAATATTAATATTCAAATTTAACGGTTTTAGAATACCCAATTTATTTCACACAAAAAAAAAACCAATTTATTCACTACTATTCGAAATTTTACCATTTGAAAAGTTTAGCTTTAAATAAAAAAATGAAAAAAGAATTTATTTTGGCCAAATAGAAGAAAATATTAATAAACGTGTACACTTGATAATATAATAGTATCACCATCGCATCAGCTATGCCCTCCCTCCATCCACTAGACACCACTTCCTACTTTTCAATACGATGTTCGTCAACTCCACTTTCACTTATGGCATCATGCACTGAAACAACAGTTTGTACGTTCTATTTAAGAATTCACTCATATTTTTTAACTATGTCTAAGGTTATAAACCGTAAATAAACAGAGTTATTCCTGAACTATTCAAATTTAATTTGTTAAATATTGGAATTATTGGCTCATTTATTAAACAAACAAGCTTGATCAATATATCAAACTTGTTAACTAAATAAGTCAAACTTAAAAATTTGATAATTGATTCGTTAAACTCATGAATAATTCAACTATTAATAAAGTATTATGATTATTTTTTTATATTCTTCAATTATATATGATTATATTAAAGATTAAAGAACAAAATAATTCATACATTATTAAAATATTATATTATATTTTTATATATATATGCATACACATATAATATAATGATATAATTTTTATATATATAGACACACAGTGATGATTGGCCTTTGCATAATAGCATAAATGAGATTGAAACATTTAAAGGGCAATTTTGTTATAAGCCAGTTAAGTTTTCTCTGAGAAATGTGTACTTTATTATTTGTTTGAACTTGCTTTATTCTTAAATTAGATAACCACCCTACAAGCCCAAAACAATGTGCTGGCCCATGCAAGAGAGGCAGCTTAATTTTTAAGCTGGCCTATGTAAGAGACGCTGCTTCAAATTTATGCTGCCTAAGCTGCTGAAACCTCACACTAGCTTATGAACCATAAGTTGCTAATAGATGAAACGATGAACCAGGATTGCAGAATACTAAAGTTGATTTTTAAATATTTAGAAGTTGGAAAAAGACACTACAAGACTCTAAGGACTAGTTCCAATAACGCCTATATAAGAAACCCTTTCAACCATCCAAAAGCAAGAAGAACGCATCAAGCAAGCTATGAAATATCATTCTTCTTCTTCTCTTTCTAGTTATGGAGCTTTGAGCATTTTTTTTTCACTTTGCAAAAGTATGTTTGAGCTTTGAACACGAGATCTACTCTAGAGGAGTGTTTGTGAGCTTTTTGTAAGCACTCAATTTATTCTTCTTTGAGTTTTTCTAAGATCTTACTAAAATCTTAGTTGTTTGAGTTCTAGGAGCTTGGCAAGACTCAGGGATTGAAGTTTTGTTAGGTTCTTATTGGTGAAAAATTCAGTGGTTTAAAGGTTGTCCAGTGTTGGTTCTAAAGGCTATTTTGCATCCCTGTTCATGAGTTTTGCTAGGACATCCAAACCTCTATAAATCTTGGTGTTCCGCTGTTCTTCCCTGCTTGACTATTTTCAATTCTTTGGAGGCTGTTTGAAAATTATTCTTCACTAGTTTTAAAGTCTTAAAAATTATTGGAAGTCTTTTTTTACTGGAGTCTTTGAAAGAAAAACTAGTTCTTTTAAATTTGTTTTAAAACTGTTTTCTAAATAACTTTGAAAGTCTTTAAAAATTCTAAAACTTTATTGAATATCTTGTAAACTATTTTTTATCTTCATTGTTGTTATATCTGTAATCATCTTTAAGTAATCAAAGCTATTTGTGAATCTTTGTTTTACAGTTGTTTTCCCATTTTTTTGAAATATTTTAAGTTTCTGTCACTTGGCAAAATTTTTTGAACAAAAATAATGTCTCTGCCTCACCATTTACCAAAAAGTTGTTCTGCTTCTCAGTTTGAAAAACTGACTTGAAAAAGGCTATTGTTCAAAGTTTGTTTGTGCGCAAAACTGATTTTTATATTTCAAATAAGTTCTTCAGGCAAATTTCTTTTTCGAGTAAATAACTCTTCTTTGCAGGAATTGTTTTACAACTATTTTCTCTACATATCGCAACATCTAATCTTAAAACACCTTGAAGAATATTTTTGTTTCTAAATAAAGAACTTCAACACTTTATCTTTTAGAAGTTTTTCTGCCTCATTATTTGAAAAAATTTCTCCTTAAAAACTAGTTTAAATCTTTTCATCATTTTGAAACAATTTTAATTAACTTTTACCTGCTCATTTGGAAAACCGATTTAGAAATATTTGGCTTTTGAAAAAGAATTGCATTTATTTTCCAACTTGGTCTACTTGGATTTTAACTTGAAGCATTGGTTAAAAGCATCTTTTAAACTTAAGTTTATTTTTATCAACTGTTTCTGACTCTCTACTTATTGGTTCATAAAAGAGTTCTAAAAAATTAAACAATCAAACCTAACAACATTAAACAGCTTCAATGAGATCTTATAAATTTTAGTATCTTACCTTAATTGTCTAACAACTAGAAACCAAAACTAATATACTACATATGGAGAGAAATAAAAGCAACCGCCACCAGCAAGGAAGAGGAGGTTAGAAGGGCTTCCAGCTTGAAATGATGTTGTCATTTCCTACCCCATTTTTTTACCCAAAAAAAAAAAGTTTTCAAAAAGTGCATAAATTTTCATTACCCATTTCAAACTCCCTTCTTGAGTGATTTACCTTTGAACAACAATATATATATATATATATATATATATATATATATATATATATATATATATATATATATATATATATATATATATATATATATATATATATATATATATATATATATATATATATATATATATATATATATATATATATATATATATATATATACATATAAGTATATATTATATTTATAGTACTGATAATGAACTATTCATGCTTGGGTCGTTTGGTAAATGAGTTGAGAATGATCAAATTTGTAACTTGCTTAAAACTCAGACACAGTCTATTTAAATGAACAAGTTTGAGTATGCTAAAGCTTGACTTAGCTCTGCTCGATTACAACTCTTTATGTTCTTGTATTTTATTTTTTTAATCAAATCCTCCCAACTTCAAATCTTTTCCAATAAAATATTTTTTCGAGTTCTTGTGGAAAAGAATGAGAATGATAAGGTAAAGAAACTTCTTCACGAAATGATAGTTAGAGGCTTAAAGTAAAATGAGGTGAGACACTACAGATTTAACTTTTCATTTAAGTCATGATCAAGTCATATGTTTAATTAATTTATTGTGAATTTAGGTGTTGCTAGCCGTGATTGAGTCTTAAGATGACCTTGTTCCTTCTTCGTTTATAGTGCAATACTTATTTGATTTCTTAACTCTTTGATGGTTCTCAGTTATTGCTCATAGATTAGTGATTTCTATTATAGCTAAATAGAGTTTTCTTGGACGTTATCATCTAAAATGATAACCCTTTAATAATACAATGAACTAAGTAAGAACTGACATGGTTGTTTTGCAGGTGCTTATTGTCAACTAATAATACCATTTCCTTGCTTACAGGTTATAGCACTGTAAGTTAAATCCTTCATAAATTTTTCACTGAAAGAATGTTATGGCTTTAAATCCTTTAGTAGAATTGAAAATTGTTTATTGGATTTTCTTCGATTTTGATGTTTTTATAATCTATTATAGGAGGTGGCTCAGCTGCTTTGCGATGTGGGGATCAAAACCAGATTTCCATTCTTTGACACGCCTGAAACAATGGGAGCTAAGGTTAGGAGTAGAATTTTTGCCAAATTGTTGGCATGTCTCATTTTGATGAGATGCTCTTCTTGTATTACTTACCTGTCATTTACATATGCACTGCATAATTAATTTTGGTATGGATCAATTCCAGAATTTAGTGGCATATTAACAATTTTGTGACTATTTTCCACAAGCACACAAATGGAAACATATGTGATAACATACGCCTGCTGACCTTTTTAAACAAGCAATTTGGTGAACTCAGTGGACCTATGCTTTGCACTATACTGAAGAACAATTACTTGGTATTGAGGTAAGTATTATTTACTGAAAACTAGATCTTTCTCTATATGTATTGCATGATATGGTAAAGATATATATACACGTAAATCGTACTACAAGAAAGGCGGGTAATGGCGACGGATATTTAACGACGGTTACAAAAAATCGTCTTTAAATCCAACTTTAACGACGATTAGGAAACCGTCGTTAAAGTTAAGTCATTAACGACGGTTGACACAAAACCGCCGTTAAATACGAACGGTTAGGATTCAACCGTAGTGATCTGCGTCGATTTGACGATGGAAAAAAAAATTATGGACATTACGTTGGTTTTATATAAAACCGTCGTTAAATGAAGACGGTTTCTAGGAAATCGTTGTGGACTTCCCAATGTTCGAAATTCAAACCGTTGCTCGATATTCGTGTGATTTAACAACGGTTGTCCTACTAACCGTTGTTAAACATACAATTAAAGACGGTTTATTTTCTAACAGTCGTTAAATCCATTTAACGACAGTTTTTTTTTTGTTTAACGACGGTTAGAAACCGTGGTTAAACCACGCGTATGCCTATGAATTCACTAGCCCTACTCATACTGGATTAGCATGTCCGTACTGTAACTTTGACTCTACTCCAGTCCGTCTCCTCACAGTCGGAAGTGATGTTTTATGGGACATCGCCGCTTCTTATCTCCGAGTCACAAATTTAGGTTGGCCCGCAATAGGTTTGACGGAAAAGAGGAAAGAAGAAACCCTCCTCTGCAACTGAGTGGTGTAGACATTTTAAGAAAAGTCGATGATATTGAAGTTGTCTTTGAAAAAAATGTGAAAACTGATGTTGGGACTCAACAACGGCGTTCCTGAGGTCAGGGTTCGGTTGATGCTGGAACTTAACAATGGCGTAAGAAAAGTATATTTTTCAAACTTCCGTATTGGACGAATAATATCTTGCGTCATAATCTTAACGTCATGCATATTGAGAAAAATATCTGTGACAACATCATTTACACTTTACTTAATGATTCTGACCGTTCAAAGGATCACGTAAACACGCAGAAAGACTTAAATGAGTTTGGTGTAAGGCTTGAGCTGTGGCCTGATGATGACGGTAAATATCCACCTGCTTTGTTCACGTTGACAAATGCAGGCAAGGAAGTATTTCTGAAAACACTTAAGAATGTATCTGTACCTAACGGTTATTCTAGTAATATCTTCAGATATATTGACGTAAGACAGCGTAAGATCGGAGGACTAAAAAGTCACGACTGTCACATCCTTATGGAACAACTGTTACTGTTAGTCATAAGAAAGACACTTCCCAAGCCGGTATTTGCAGTTCTGATCGAGTTCTGTTCATTCTTCCGACAACTTTGTTCTAAATTTTTGAATGTTAATGAACTTGATCAACTTCAAAATCGAATCATTATCACGCTGTGCCATCCTGAAATGTTATTTTCGCCGTCTTTCTTTACAGTCATGGTGCACTTGACTGTACATTTGGTCATGGAAGCGAAGTTAGGAGGACCAGTCCAATATCATTGGATGTATCCCATCGAAAGATAAAACATTAAAAACACATAATTCCAATTTATTGCATTATTGTTAATCCAATTTTATTCATTTAATCTATGTTCTATAGATACTTGGGTAAACTTAAATCTTTCATGCGAAATAGAGCAAGGCCAGAAGGCTCAATAGTAGAGTCATACATTGTAGGAGAAGTTTTATTATTCTGTTCCAGGTACATAGATGGTGTTGACACTGTCTTCAATCTTCCTCCTCGTGTGGATGATCGACCCGATGTTGGGATGTCTGACAGGGGTTTGTTCCCACCAATAGCAAAACCAGTTGGTGGATTTGATTATTTCACCCTTTTTCCTTGGAAAAAATTGCAGGCTCATCGGCATGTCTTAACAAACTGCAAAGAAGTTGATCCTTACTTACAATAAATTAACTCACACTTAGCTACATTTGCATACAATTTTTTGTCCTGTGTAGCATTAAGTGTTTAGACAATGTTTTCTCAACAGGGAATTTAGAGACTATGTACGGCATAGTTTAAGAAGTCGGACGCGATCATCTACCGAGATAGATAAAAAATTCCACAGAGAATTTGTCTCTTGGTTTTCGCGTCGTGTAAGTATTTCAACATGGTCACATTTAATTCATATGTCAAATATGAGTACAACTCATCCTTTATTCGTTTTCCAGATCGCAATTAATGCCAATGGATCGCAGTGTGCTGATTTAAAATATCTGGCACTTGGTCCACTAGATAGAGCACGTCGATACAGTGCTTACAATGTCAATGGATTCAAATTTCGAACTTTAGAGCGAGATCAAGGGATGACATCTCAAAATAGTAGAGTTTACGGTACTTTCGGGACAAGGAGTTATGCAAGTAGTAGTGACACGAATATGCAATTTGGTGGCGTCCCGTATTACGGAAAACTATTGGACATTATCGAGTTAAACTACCATGGCCATTTTACAGTCGTATTATTTAAGTGTATGTGGGCCAACACAACTACAATGAGAGGAAATGCAATTGATGAATTCGGGGTGACATCGGTTGATTTTTCTCGGTTGATTCACACTGGTGAAAATGATGATGACGAGCCATACATCCAGGCATCTGAGGCTCATCAAGTGTACTATGTACAAGATGAGCTGGACAAGAACTGGAGTATAGTGATGCATTTAAAACCCCGTGACTTATACGAGATGGGCGATGAAGATGAAAATCTTATTTATAAGAGTGATCCGTTACACACGCAAAATTTAAAAAGATTGTTTCCAGAAGGAGAAGTTAATTTATGCTTGTTACGGTATTAATTTTGCTGTTGTCGCCTATTTAAATATATTTTAAACTACTTATAATTACTGTACTATTTTATTTATTTCCATAACTTTTATTAGGCAAAGTTTATTTTATAATTGTTTTATTAATTTCATTTTACCAGTAGTGGTGACGATGAAGAAGGCTAGATCACTCTATACGGGCATGGCAGGGGCGTCCAGTTCTCACACTCCCACGCCCCGTGGGGCGATCAGTGAAGGTAGACAACCCACTATGGAGTCGGAGGTTGTCATGTCATCAGTCCCTGGTAGTGACTCCCATCCACTGGATTCGCAGGTCGTCCCATGCACACTCCCCCCACCCGACGCTTAGGCACCGGATGACAATTATACGTTCGATTTTGACGCGATCTTTGACGATGTAGAGGAGGAGCATCAGCCCGGTGAGCAGGAGCGTAGACGTAGGAAGAGTTGGACAGTTGATGTAGTCGGTGAGTATTGTAAACATGTACACTTTATGCGTTTAATAATTTTGTCTTAGTAACATAATATATAATTGTCACTAATTATTTTGACAGACGGGACTGGACAGACGACGTCCAGACAGTTAACTATCCATGACGTATGGGCCCTACCTCAGGGGTCAAAGGTGGTTGTCCAATTCAATGACAACCATCAAGCTATCGGAGACAGTGGCGGTTTGCTTGGTGTCTTCCTCGGCACCATCGGAGATAACTTTCAGTTATTCCCCATCTCCTACAGGGACTAGAGGAGCATTCCTTAGCAGTCGAAGACGAATATCTTCGTAAATAATATTCAGGTATGAAAACATATATCTTTTGTAATTAATTATATTTATTTGTAATTTATGTGCAATTTATGTGTAACTAATTTTTTACTTTCGTTTGCAGACACATTTTAATGTGACGGATCAACACAAGAAACTGATCATGTAGTCGCTAGGAGCGAAATGGAGAGCGGCACGATACAATTTATTTCGCCTGGCATACGATGGTACGAAGATCAGAGATCAGTTGCGGAGTGAAGTCCCGACAGGCATCCCACCTGATCAGTGGACAACTTTCATAGACTATCGCCTTGACGCGAAGTCTAGGGTAAGTTGTGTATATTAACATATTTATAAAATTTAACTTTTAAATATTGTCACTAATTATTTTTTCTATGTGATTAATTAGGATGTGGCTGCGAAGAATAAACGGAACAGAAGACAACTGACAATGCACACACTACTAGATCCAAGAGCCTTGCGCGTAAAAGGCGGAGATGGTAAGTTTAAATCTATAAATATTTTATTTTTTTAAATGTTGAGAAGACTATAATATATATAATCATAAATTGATTAATTATTATAATTTTCAGGAGATTGTTCTTGAGGGTCCAGTGACTCGTGGTGATGTATGGACGGCAGCTCATAAAAGAGCTGACGGATCATACATCAACGACGAAGCTCGGGCTGTTGCGGTAAGTAATAAAATCTTATCAACCATACGTGGATAATTATTTAATTTTTAGATAATGTTTAATATTATTAATTGTCTGTTATTGAATGTTAGGAGAAAATTGTTTCGATCCAGTAGGAGGACAGCTCGTCCCAAGAGCTCTCGACGGCTGATTTACTTGCGAGAGCTCTTGGCACTAAGAAGCACTCCAGCTGCGTTCGAGGATTTAGGTTGGGATTTTATCCAACTCAAGTCTTCGGTCGTGGTTCGTTTGGGTCGAGCTCACAATCTGGGCCGTCATACCACGACTTACAGAATGAGGTGGAGTGCCTGAAGACAGCTATGCATGAGCGGGACGTCGAGCAGCAGCGACGAGACGCTGAGCTCCAGTGACGAGATGCTAAGCTCGCAGCACGACAAGCACAAATGGAGGCTGCTATGACGTTTCTGCTACAAAAATTTCAGGGTCAGCTGCCACCTGAAATTTCAGGACTTCATAGTCTCAGACCCAGGGTAACCTTTTAATACATAAAAATTGTTGGTATAATTTTATTTATTTTCAAAACACTAAAAATTCTAACAAACAAAATTTATTTTTCAGGACCCCGGCGACCGTGGTAGTGAGCATCAGCGTAATCAGCATCTGCAGGGTCCGGGAACTTGATTTAGTTATTATATTTGTATATGTAATTTTGTTACATTCGTTACTGTTAATTTTTTTGTACATATATTTTTTTCTATATAGATTCATTATAATTCAATAATTTATGCATATTTAGTATCTAGTTAAATATTAATAAATTTTAAAATAAAATTTTCAATTATTAAATAATTCACACGTTTAATTTTTATATAATAAAATAAAATGTATCTAAATTAATTTATAAAATATTAAAAATATAAATTAATTTTTATTTTGCATAAAAATTTAATAATAAAAAATTTTAATCATTATTAGTATTATGGATAGCACAAAATATTATATTTTAAATTAAAAATAAAATTGATATAAAAAATTAAATTAATTTTATTAATAAAAAATTTTAAAAAAATATTTTATAAGTAACGAGGATTTTTAAAACCGTTGTTACTTTTAACGGCAGTTAAAAATCGGCGTTAAAACTGGTTTAACGACGGTTTTAAAAACCGTCGTTAATCTAGTCATAGCGACGGTTATTCCCACGGTTGGCTGAAACCATCGCTATGACTGGAGTTCCACGACGATTTTAAAACCGACGTTATGCCCACTTAAAAACTGCCGTAATGCGGCGGTTTTGTTGTAGTGTCACCAGTAAAACTCCTAATAAACTGGAAAATAAACTCTATCCTATCTTACAAGAGATAAGCTCCTAATTTGAATTTAAGCTCTACAAGATAACAACCTGATATGAAAAAACTGTTTACAATGGAATAAAATCCTTCATTATTCTACACTCCCCCTCAAGCTGGGCTACTGATGTTGTGCATGCATAGCTTGCTAGTTAGATCTTCAAAATTGGTTCTTAGAAGAGATTTAGTGAGTATATTAGCAATCTATGATTTTGTAGGGGTATAAATCAGCTGAATAGTTGACCTACCAATCTTTTCAGCGATGAAATGTCAGTCTATTTCGATATATTATGTCCTATCATGATGTACTGGATTCTTTACAATACTGATGGTGCTTGATTATCACAAAACATCTTAATAGGTTTCTCTGTCATGATTCTTAATTCACTTAGCAGTCTTTGTAACCACATTCCTTCACAAATACTAGAGCTAAGGATTTAAATTCTGCCTATGCACTACGTCTATAAACCATATATTGTTTATTGCTTCTCCATGTTATAAGGTTACCCCACACATAGGAATAGTATCTTGAAGTAAATCTCTTATTAGTTATACTACCAACCCAATCGACATCAGAGAAAACTTTAATATCTCTGATGTTATTCTTTTTGTAAAGTATTCCTCCTCTAGGATTCATCTTTAAGTATCTTAGAATTCTATTTATTACTTCTATGTGTTCTTCAGTTGGATTGTTCACAAATTGACTGACAATTCCAACAAAAAATCCAATGTCAGGTTGTGTATGGGAAAGGTATATGAGACACCCTATAAATCTCTGATATCTCTCCTTATCTACTGGTGTACTGTCTTGTCCATTTTTCAACTTTTTTGTTGAGTCCATTAGAGTATGAACAGGTTTACATCCAAACATACATGTTTCTTTTAGCAAGTCTAGGACATATTTGCGTTGAGAAACAAATATTCATTTCTTAGAATGAGCCACCTCCATTCCTAGAAAGTATTTTAAGTAGTCAAGGTCTTTAATTTCAAATTCCTTGGCTAAATGCTTTCTCATTTTTGCTAATTCTTCCTCATCATCATCTGTTAAGATGATATCATCCATGTACACTATTAAGATTGATATCTTCTTTTCTAAAGAGAACTTCACAAATAAAGTATGGTCAGCTTGACATTGAGTATATCCTTATTTGGTAACTGATTGTGCAAATCTGCCAAACCATGCACGAGGTGATTTTTTGAGACCATACAAGAATTTTTTTAGTTTACATGCCTTATTATGATTAGTGATAGTTTCAAATCCTAGAGGTATCTTCATATAAACTTCTTCTTCTATGTTACCATTTAATAATGCATTTTTAACATCCAATTGATGTGATGGCCAATCTAGGTTTGCTATAAGTGAAAAAAATGACTCAAATAGTGTTGAGTTTAGCCATTAGAGCAAATGTTTCTTGATAGTTTATCCTATAGGATTGAGTAAAGCCTTTTGCAACTAATCGTGCTTTCAATCTATCAATAATTCCATCACTCTTGTGTTTGATTGTTAAGATCCATTTACATCCCACTAGTTTATTTCTTGGAGGAAAGTTAGACATTTTCCATGTGCCATTCTTTTCCAAGAATTCTTTTACAAGACACCGATTTCTTCATTCATAGCTTTTTTTCATTCTCAATCAGTAAGGGCCTCTTGAATAGAATTAGGGACCTATATCTTGTCAAATTTTGTAACAAATGCTCGATATTGTGATGATAAACCATTATATGAGATAAATCTGATAGGATGTTCAATACAAGATCTAACACCTTTTATTAAAGCAATGGGAATATTTAAGTCATCTACTAAAGGTACTTCACTAATTTCTTTACTTGAGTAACTTTGAGTAGGAGTTGGACTCAGTTGGAACTCTTGGTCACGTGAGAGAAAAGTTGGTTGCTCTATTATCCTTTCAGGCTTTTGTCTCCTAGTATAGACACGAAACTAATCATTTGCATTGTGTTGAATATTTTGTATTTATGATATAGGAGCTGATGTCAGTATAATATCTGTAGGGGTAGTAGCAGTCTCGATTTGTGATGCAGGATGGTATAGGATATTTTCCCAAGGCTGATATGAATTCATATTCTCCCCCTACATATCAATTTTGGTGAAATATGCTTGATGTTCAAAGAAGGTTGCATTTATGGAGGTGTATATCCTTTTTGTGATTAGAAAGTAGTATTTATAACCTTTTTGGTGTGAAGAGTATCCTATAAAGATACATTTTATTGCTTTAAGAACTAGTTTGCTACGATGATGTAGGGTTTGGCAAGGACTTTGAAATTTAAGGGTTCTAGATGGCATCCTATTGATGAAGTATATGGCTGTAAGGATAGTTTTCCTTCAAAAGTGTTTTGGAACATTTGTAGAGAATATAAGGGATCTTGCTACTTCTAACAAATGTCTATTTTTTCTTTTCAGCAATGCCATTTTGTTAAGGGGTTTCAACACATTAACTTAGATGAATAATCCCTTATTTAGAAAGAAAATTTTCTAATGTATGGCTAAAGTTTTGAAAGATTTGTGCAATTTCTAATTTTTCTTTCATAAGAAAGACCCATGTTATTCTGGTATGGTTATCAACAAAAGAGGCAAACCATTGTGCTCCCAATGCATTCTTTACTCGTGAAGGTCCCAATACATCACTATGAATTAAAGCAAATTGGTAGGATGGTGTGTAAGGAAGACTAGGATAGCTACTACGGGAATGCTTTGAAAATTCACATATTTTACATTTGCTAGTTTTTGAACTTTTATTTATAAATAAATATGGAAACATCTTTTCAAGGTACATGAAGTTTAGATGGGCAAGACAGTAATGCCATAATATGATTTCCTTATTTTTACTATCATCGAAATTTAAATTGGATTGATATTTAAAGGACTCACAATTGACATCATGAGCTTGTCTAATTAGAGAACTATCACCTTTGAGAAGATAGAGTCCATCATTCATTTCAAGACTGTCAACCATCTTCCCAAACCCAGTTCTTGAAATTCACATAAATCTGAAAAAAAAAATTAGCTTTACACTAAAGATCATAAGTTAACTGGCTAATAAAGTCAATTATAGTCCAAATTTGGAACATGTAATACAAAGTTAAGGTATAAGGTATTTGTCACCCTAATTGAACTAATTCCAGCAACTTTATTTAAAGATCCATCAACAATTTGAACCATATAATTTTCAGTACATGGGCTGTATTTATAAAGTGAGGTATTATCTCCTGTCATGTGATCAGAAGCTCTAGAGTCAACAATCCATAAATTCAAGTATTGTTTGTTAACCGTAAGAGCATTTAGGAAATTACATTTTTTGGCCACCATACCTGTACCTGAATTATTGCTTTGTGATAGGTATTTTGGCTTAAAATTTTTCTAAGCATATTATTTTGTTCCTTGGTAAAGGGGCTAGATTCAAGAGTAGAACACTTATCTTATGTGGTAGCAGCATGTTTAGCATGGCTTTCTCGGGATTTGGATGGCTTCCAATTAGCTAATTTTCCATGAATTTTTTTAGCAAGTTTCCTTTATGTGTCTCTGTTTTTTTACAAAGATCACACAATGGTCTCCATTTTTCCTGATCAGAATTGGGATGGGATCCCTTTACAACAAGAGCTAAACCGTCAGATGGGATAGAATTTTAAACTCCCATCATCACTTTTTTTCTACTTTCTTCACAAAGTACCTCTGAAAAAGTTTCACATAGACTAGGAAGAGGTTTAGTCCCCATTACCCTTCCTCTAACCTCATCTAGATTTTTATTAAGACCAAGTAGAAATTTAAATGTCCATTTCTACTCCAAAATTTTCTTGAACAAGGAATTATCTTCAAAGCACTTCCAAGAATTTACTTCAAACATATCTAATTTCTGCCAATAACAAGAGAGGTTATTGAAGTATTGAGTCACAACTAGTTCCTCTTGTTGAAGGTCATGTAGTAGTGTGGCTTCAATTTGAAATATTTCTGATGTATTATCAGAACTTGAGTAAGTCTCTTTTACTGTATTTCAAATGTCTTTGTTTGTCCTAAAGAGTAAGAAATTTTCTCCTATATCATTGGTTATAGAGTTAATAGACATTATCATAAGATTCTCAGTTCTCCATACTTATATTTAAGAGTGGTCTTGGCAGGTGCAATAATTCTACAAGTGTTATATTCATCTATACCTTTTCCACAGTGGTATATTATCACATATTGAGACCATTGGAGGTAATTGTAACCATTAAGTTATGGCCAGTGGTAGACTGGGAGGGATTTTCAGTTCCTCTATGGATGTTCATTGATGCGAAAAATTTTGGGTTAAAGGTGGAGCTACGTTTTCCACCAGCCATGTGGTAATCCAAAGAGTGGACTTTGTTGGAAAGAACATAAGCAAAGGAATGGCAGACTATTGGTAAAAGAAGTGTCTCCATTGAGCTGTATTTATTGGACTTAGTTGCTGTCTCGCACCATTCAGTTACATATTTTAGGGTTTTATCTCCCTTTCAATTTTATTGTCACTTGGGTTATTTGTCGTTCCCAGTCTTGAAGGAGTTATATCTTTAGTTGAAGTCAATGTAAAGTCTTACTTATGAGTCATTCTAGTATGCCAAGCACTACAACGCTTATTTTCCTTGAGTCAATAAAAGGGTTGCATCCCTCTTTGAAGGAGATATTTTGGGGCCTTGTCTCTTGTGATCTTTAAAAGTGGTTTTAAGTATTATGTTTCTTTTGTGGATAATTTTTCTCATGTCACTTAACTTTGTTTTATGAAATTTAGATTTGAATTATTTTCTATATTTATTGCTATCAATGTTGAGATTTAAAACTCTGTCTATATTCGCATAGCTGGTCTCAAGTCCGAATAAAAGAGAAGGGTTGTGTTAAGCATGCGACAGTCAACGTAAAACTTTGTCGTAGTTACATAAATAAGGATAAACGAAACAATAATATTAAAGTTAGGTCGTTGTCCGGAAGCAACACACTGTATAGCTCGAGTGCAGTGTCAAAAGAGCAAGGGCCACTACATCAGCACCTGGATGTAATGAAAAATAAGCAAGGGTTTTCACACTTAAATGAACGGGTGTAGGCAAAGAAGTTAGTTCATGAGGGTAGGATTCATTTTAGAACTTGGAATGTAGGCACACTTACAGGAAAATCAATGAAAATAGTTGATACCATGATTAGGAGAAAGATTAATATCATGTGGCTACAAGAAAATAAGTGGGTAGGAGAAAAGGTAAAGGAATTAGATTCTTCAGGTTTTAAACTTTGGTACACTGACAAGACAAGAACTAGTAATGGTGTAGGTATAATAGTTGATAAGGATTGGAGGAACAATGTAGTATATGTGAAAAGATTAGGAGATATGATTATAGTTTTAAAGCTTGTAGTTGAGTGGGATATTTTTAATGTGTTTAGTGTATATGCACCCCAAGTTGGATTAGAGGAGTATCACAAGAGAACTTTTTGGAAGGATCTAGAAGGTTTGATTCAAGAAATACTTCTAGGAGAAAAGATTTTTCTAGGAGGGGATTTGAATGGACATGTAGGGAGGGAATCTAAAAGATACGAAGGTATACATGGAGGTTTTGGATTAGGAGAAGCAAATAAAGAGGGTAAAATTATCTTGGATTTTTCCTTAGCCTATAATTTTACTATAGCAAATACTTTCTTTAAGAAGCGAATATAACATCTTATCACATACAAGAGTGGAGGAGCAAACTCTCAAATATATTTCTTCTTGATAAGGAAATCAAGTAGAAAGTTTTGCATAAATTGTAAAGTCATACCTAGAGAAAGCTTAGCTACCCAACACAGAGTTTTAGTTTTGGACATATGAGTTAAGAGAAGAGTAGAAAGAAATAGCAAGAAAACAATTCTCAAAATTAGGTAGTGGTCTTTGAAAAATGAACAATAAATGAATTTTCAAAGAAGAGTGGAGGGAGAAGGGCTTTGGGAGGTCTAGGAAAATGCTAGTGATATGTGAGACGAGATGGCCAAAGGGATTAGAAATATAGTAAGAGAGATACTTGGAGAATCAATAGGTGTTGAACCAAAGGGTAAAGAATCTTGGTGGTAGGATGCAGAGGTGCAAGATAAGATTAAGGTTAAAAGAGAGTGTTATAATGAGTGACATTTATGTAAAAATAATGAAATTTGGGATAAATATAAAGTGGCTAAGAAAGACGTTAAGAAGGCTGTGAGTGAAGCGAGAACTAGAGTTTTTGAGGGGCTATATCAATCTTTACGAACTAATGATGGAAAAAGAATAATTTACAAGCTTGCGAAGGGTATAAAAAGAAAGACAAGAGACCTAGATCAAGTGAAATGTGTTAAAGATGAAGAGAGTAATGTTTTGGCAAGGGAGCAAGATATCCAAGCACGATGGAGGAGTTACTTTCAAGGACTTTTTAACGAAAGACATAAGTTGACATGTGACTTTGATAGATTAAATATTGCAGAAGAGGACCGTAATTATATTTTTTATCGTAGAATTCAGGAGCTTGAAGTAGAGAAGGTTTTGAAGAGAATAAAAATGGCAAGCAGTAGGACCCTATAATATACCTATTGAGGTATGAAAAAGTTTAGGAAGGAAAAGTATAAGTTGACTCACTAAGTTGTTTAATGTGATAATGAAATTTAAGAAAATATCATATGAACGGAGGAGAAGTACTTTAATTCCTATTTATAAAAATAAGGGGGACATATAGAACTGTTCTAATTATTGAGAGATTAAACTCATGAGCCACACTATGAAGTTATGGGAGAAGATTATTGAGTAAAGATTAAGACAAGAGATTCAAGTCACAGAGAACTAATTTGGTTTTATGTCAAAAACGTCAACTATGAAAACAATTTATTTACTACGGCGATTGTTGAAAAGGTATCAAAGAAGACAGAAAGATTTGCATATGGTTTTTATTGATCTAGAAAATACATATGACAGAGTGTTAAGAGAGATTTTATGGAATATTTTAGAGAAGAAAGGAGTACGTATTGCGTATATTCGAACAATCAAAGACATATACGACAATATCACAATTTACGTTAGAATATAAAATAGGGACACAAAAGATTTTCTCCCAACTATTAGACTACATCAAGGGTCTTCTCTGAGTCCATATCTTTTTAACTTGATTTTGGACGCAGTTACTGAACATATACAAGATTTGGGGCCTCAACGTATGATTTTTGCAAATGATATAGTCTTAGTTAGTGAATCGAAAGAGAAAATAAATATGAAGTTAGAGTCGTGGAGACAAGTTTTAGAAACACATGGTTTCCGTATAAGTAGAAATAAAACAGAATATATGGATTGTATTTTTAGTAAAAGACGAACAAATATGAATTTAGATGTAAAACTTGGAGACCATATATTAAAACAAGTTACAAGTTTTAAATATTTTGGGTCCATTATACAAAATGACGGCGAAGTAAAGGAGGACGTAAACCATAAAATTCAAGCAGGATGGATGAAAAGAGTAAATTAGATAGAGAATAGTCTCATAGTTAGAGGTAGATGGAGGCCAAAGAAAATAATAGTTGAAACTATTAAGAATAATTTAATAGTTAATAGCCTATCTATTGATGTCATTCATGATAGGCCACTGTGGCGTTGTTTGATCCATGTAGCTGACCCTACCTAGTGGGAAAAGGTTTAGTTATTATTGTTGATTAAAAGCAAAAGAATGCAGTGGAGTTTCTGTTTTCACGAACATAAGCAGAGGAATGCGACAGTGTGATGTTGTAGTGGAGTGCAAAGGTGTGAAGTTAAAGTGGAGTGCTCTGTTTTCATGAACAGGTGTAGAGAAGTGCAATGAGACACAACTAGGTACCTCATTGCATCTAGCTTAAGAGAGACGGTGTCAATGTAGATGTGTGTTACGTTCTTGGACGTCTGGAACATCTTGAGCATCTAGCAAAAGAGGACACAACTAGTGGGAGTATGGAAGTTGGGCAGATGTGCGCTGTGGTCTAGGATGTATGGCAGATGAGATATGCAATGGTGAGATGCTTCACTAAGAAGTCCCACGAAATGCTTTATTTTCTTCCTGGCGTAGCTTTGATACCATGTTAATTTTTTAGAAATGGATTTTTCTCTATATGTATTGCATGATATGGTATAGCTATATATTCACGTAAATCACCGATAAAACTCCTAATAAAACGGAAAACAAACTTTATCCTATCTTACAAGAGATAAGCTCTTAATTTGAATTTAACTCTACAAGATAACAACCTAATATGAAAAAACTATTTACAATGGAATAAAATCCTTTATTATTTTACAATAAGCAAATGTTAGTTTATGTATACTCCTCAGCAAAGCTACAAAACTTAGCATGCATAGGTCCCAATCTTGATATTCTTTATGATTTTTAAATGTTTCATTTGTAAACATTTTCCGTTGAATCTAATATTGTTTTGTCAATCTGAGTCTTTTGGATTTTGTCACTTATAGTACTGTAATCCATGGTTTCTTCAGCATGTTTCAGAAATGAAGGAAAAAGAAAAAGGTTTTTCTCAATAGTCTCATTATATAAATTACAAAGCAAGTGACCTCTATATATAGAAAGTCACTATTAAGAAATGAACTGACTAACACGAATGATTATCACAACTAATAGCCCAACTAGATTTAAAATTTGCACAACTAGTTAACTAAATCAACTAAAATACTTTTAAATCGTAACTACTCTGGTATCCCCCCTCAAGCTAGAGTATACAAATCAGTAGGCAAATTGGCCAAAAACTCAAGGGATCTAGCAACATTTAAAATGTGTTGATTTTTCCTTTCAACAACAGCATTTTGCTATGGAGTATAAACACAAGTAGTTTGGTGTACAATCCCCCTAGTAGCATACAAGTAAAGCATGTGAAATTTAAAACCATTGTCAAACCTAATGCACTTAATTTTTATTGAAAATTGGGTCTCAACAAAGAAACAAAAGTGTAACAGAAGCTGCCTAGCTTCAAAATTGGATTTCATAAGAAAAACCCAAGTGAATTCGCTTTTATCATCAACAATAGTGAGAAAGTATTTATGGACATACAGAGAAACTAAAACATTATAAGAAATATAATATGTATTCCAAATATATTTTATAGCAAGTACATGGCAGTATATTTATACAAATACTAGACCATCCTATATTAATGAGATACAGTCAGCAAAGATAAAATCAGCAAGGATGAATGAGATGATAGCAAGAAATAATTATAGGGATACAACAATTAGTAACCGAATACAATCAACAAGGATGGAGAAAAACATAATGGTAGATATGATTGAGAATTAGAAACTGAACTGGTTAAGATGTGGCAGAGATATTGGCTAATTTTGTGGAAGCTACTGATGTACTATGACTAGAAGTGGAAACCATCATGGAATCATCAAGTTGTTTTAGCAATTGTAACCTAGGGGTAGATAAATACCCCATCTTAAGATGCCAAGTATCAGTAGATTCATCTTTGTTTACAACATGAATAAAAGAAGCACAAGTTGAACTAGAAAAAGATAGAGAAGCTGAAACATTATCTGCAAACTAAGATGTGAGGAGTTGATAAAGTCCATTGGTCTTCTTAACTAATCCAATCATCCTCCAATTTTGGAAATCCTAGATTAGACAAAATGTGTGATGAAAAGTGAAGCTATAGGGGTATATAGAAGTGAGCTTATTGATCAAAATTAAATTGAATGAAAATTAAGGCACATAGAGAACATTATGTAAAATCAAACCTGACGTAAGTGTGATAATGCCAATATGGGTAACTGGAAGCTTTTGGTTATTGGGTAAGTTAACAAAAATGTGTGAGATGGGTTTGTATAAAGAAAAGGTTTCTAGGGTGCATGTAGTTTGGTTAGTAGCCCCTATACCTAATATCCAAGACATACAGTAAGATAAATTATTATCAGTGCAAGAGAGGACCATGGTACCTTGGTTAGTAGTTGCTAGAAGAAAATTGAAGGAAAGTTGGTTGGCCTAAGAAATTGGTGTACTTCAAACAATATTAACCTACTATAGTAAACTCATTAACTGCTTGTACTAACTCTAAGTAATGGATGCTTAAGTTTAGACTGAATTAATAATGTTTGTCAGATTGGAATGACTACTATCAACAGAGTCCATTTGATCAAATGATGGAACTGTAATTTTTTTTATCAAATTATGCACAATCATCTTCACTATTCTCATTAAATCTAAATTGATTTTTTTGTGCGTTTCCAAATCTTCCTCTGCCATTAAACCTAGTAGGGTATCCATGTTTCTTGTAACAAGTTTCAACAATGTGCCCCAGCATATTGCAATAACTACATAAAGGTTTGTTTTTGGAATTAGAGTAAAAATTTTTTTATATCCAATGTTATTTCTCTGAAATTGATTTCCATTGGGAGTAACATTGTTGAAACTTATTTGCTGTGAACTCTACACATTTCTAGACTCTCCTTGGACTATAAAAATTAATGGTTCACTAGTATCGAAAGACATAATATATTTCCTTTCATGTTGCAATACAAAAGAGAATAATTTCTTTATGCTTCGAAATGGTTCCATTAGAAGTATTTGAGATCAAACTATGAAAAATGTTTTGTTTAGTTCCTTTAGAAAAAGAATGGAGTAATCATTCTGCTAATATGTTTTTACTATCTCAGGTGCTTCACAACTATCATATTGGTATTGATCTAAGATTGTTGTATTTGTCCCACAATATGTTCAATTGCATGATTCAATTACAATGAGGGAATTCTATTTGAATGAATAGATTTATTCTTGCAACTCTACAATTCGAATCGTATCTCCTTGCAAAAACTAGTTGTGCAAATCTCTTCAAACATATGTTGCATTATCAAGCTACAAAATGCTTTTAGCAATCAAAGAAGAAAGTGATTTTACCATCCATGAATATATCATTGTGTTACACCTCTCACAGGCAGGATATTGAGGATCATCCTTCTCAAGAGTGATGATACTGTTGCCCATGATTTTAAGTTTGTTCTTAAAAAGTAAGGCCATTTGCATGGATCTATACCAACTATCATAGTTGGATCCTTATAACATTGGTGAAATAAGTACAAGAAAAGGATTTTCATTCAGATACAAATAGAACGAATTATTTGGATTCTCTTTAGGCCTTGTTGCAGTCGAAAACACTTGCCTCTGATTTATTCAAAATGTCTGAATATGACATTGTCAATGATGAATGAATCAACGACTATTTTCTAGGAAAGTAAGGATGATATTTTCTCAAAAAAATTTGCTCTAAGACCATTTCAAAAAAGAAGGTAAAAAAAAAGGTTTTTCTCATTAGGCTCATAAAAGAAAGTACAAAGCATGGGTCAATGGCAACTACTCTAATAGCATGGGTCAATGGCAAGAAGCAACTCGATCAATGAAATAGTACTAAGAAACATCAATCCAAATGTTTATACCTTTAATATACTGCTTGATGCATTATGTAAAGAAGGAAGGATGACAAAAATTGTGGTTCGGCACCTAAGGTAAAGGCTTTTGTTTGGACTATGTTACTCAATAGAATTAATACTACTTCAGACTTGTAGGTACAATAAGGCTATATCACCAAATGTCTATGTGATGTGGTATTAGAGTTCAGAGACAAATAGTCACCTTTTTCTGCATTGCAATGTGGCCTGATAGATTTGGAATAAATTGTTTGGTATCTCTAATGAGCAGTGGATTTGTCCTCCTACTCTAAAACTATTATGAGCTATTAAGCATATTGGCTTTGGGAATAAAAAAGAGCATGAAGTTCTTTGGCCAGGTGCAGATTTTATGGTGCCTTTGGCTGGAGCTGAATGCTAGAGCCTTCAGTCATAAGTTTCTCCCATCTCAACTCTGAGGGAGAGGAATGTTTTTCTGGCTTCTTTGTGGGCCTCAGCTCATAGCTTTTTTAGGGGAATTTCTCTTGCAGATTTACAAAGGGATTGGCAAGGTCTTTTGAGATGTTAATTGCCCTGTTATTTACTTTCTGTTTTTGAGGACTTCTTGTCCTCTGTGGTTGTACTATTCTTCTCTCTTTTCATCAATAAAATTTCTTTTTCTATTAAAACAATTAGTTTCGGGTACACTGTTACTTACAATTCTCTTATTGATGGCATGTACAAATTAGGGAGAATCTCATATGCGCAGGATTTTTGTTTATGAGATGCATGATAGCAATCAATCCCCTTATATAATCACTTACAGCATGTTGTTAGATGCATTTTGCAAAAGCCCGCATCTTGACAAGGCGATTGTGTTATTTAAGCAAATTGTTGACCAAGGAATTCAGCCAAATTTGTGCACATTATTGATGGTTTGTGCAAAGGTGGTAGACTAAATACTGCATTGGAGATTTTTGATGTTCTAGTCAAAGGCTATCTTCAGTGTCCAAACATATACTGCTATTATCAACGGACTTTGTATAGAAGGCTTGTTTGATGAAACAGTGGCTTTGCTTTATAAAATGGAAGAAAATTATTGCCACCCTGATTTTGAAATAATTATCCGATCTCTTCTCTAGAAAAAAATGAGAATGACAAGGCAGAGAAACTTCTTCATGAAATGATAGAGGATTGTGAAAAAATAAAACAAGGCAAGGCACTTTAGCTCCAATTCAGTTGCTCATATATTTATGTTGAACCCATAAATGGTTAGGAAGTGCTTTCATCTTTTGTCAGAGAAGTTGGACTACACAATGGGCTAATTATTGTTGAAGAAGTTTTAATTAAGATAAATTTATTTAAACTTTTGTGTTTTTTTCCTTTGATTTTTGTTAAGTCTTGACATGAAGACTATTGCCTATCTTCCTTGGTAGTGTGTTTCTGTTATGCTTCATAGAGTTTAGGTGTTTCTTCAGTTATAGAGTCTTTTGAATGTCATCATTTAAAATCATAACCCTTTTATAATAGAATGAACCAAGCAGATTTGACAACGACGTAATTGTTATGTGTGCCTATATTTATAAATTTTGACCCTTTTCTTTTCTAATATACTTTATCTTTGCTCTTTCACAACCAGACAAATGGTTAATTGCACGCATATCTTCGTTGTACCTTTGGAGCTAGCTTAGAGCCAGGTACTAATAGGTGGATTTTTTTGCTTGAGGGGATGATCACTTGATTGGGTTTGTGCTTCTCAACAGGCTATTGCTTATTTTGAAAGAAGTTGTTCTTTTAGGAACTTGTTTTCAAGGGGTTATATATTATCGTTCTTTTATTGTATTTAGAAAAATGAAACAAACTAGAAGATATGAAGATTGGGGGAGTTATTTGGAAGGCTTGGATTCTATTTTTCTAATACATACTTAAGATCACTAGTTTTACTGCCTAATATTTTGTTGTTATAGCTGTGAGTGGATTTGTGGACACTTTTGTTATGTGGTTCTGGATACGCTTGCTTTTATCCCTCTTGCTACATCAAGTTCATTGAATTGCATCCTGTTTTTCTATGGTCCTTGTCATTGGATTATGTTGTTTATACCCAGTCTCCACTTTCCACTTTCCAGTATTGTCATTTGTTGCATTCCTTTTTTTGTAAAACAAAATGTGTAAATCGGATCTGAAAAATTCCATGTTGATGCAAGCTTATAGAAAGTCTTCCAGGATATATGTCTATGCCAATACTCTCGGCGCATATGTATGTATGAGCACACGTTCATCCAGACCCACACAATTCACAAGAAAACACTAAATTTGCATTTTCTTAAATTAAAGTTGCCTAGTTGACACACCCAAAAAAAATGTTGTTGTTCAAATGCATGATTGCCAAAATAATGCATATTCTTCATTGTTTCTTGATGCAATTCCAGGAAGTCTAGTTGACTTATCTTACATTATGTACTTTATTGTTCTGACATGTTGTTTGACATCCTTTAATTTCTAAATATCGATTTTGCTAAACCTTAGGGATATTGTTGCATATATGAAATAAAAAACTAGAACTCTTATTGAGAAGAGGATAGAAAACATCCATGAAGGAAGTAGAAAACATTCACTAGGGAAAGAGAGGATGTGCTAAGGAAGAGCCCTAGCAGACCACCTGCCCCATAGCTGCAAGCTCTCTGTTGCCATGTACCTTAAGGGTCAGATTTTAAGAAAGCTGTGCATAGGCTGAGTAGTCAGAAGTATGGCTTCTTGTGGTAGTTGACTGGAGCTGTTTGAAGTTTTATATATCTTGTGCATCATAACAGGATAGAATCTTGGATGCCTTTGGCAGGAAGCAGAAGACCTTGTGGTCTGTTAGTAAAATGCAGCTTTACTCTTTAATAAATCTTGTATCTCATCACGTTTTTCTTCTCATATCTCAATTTCATAATGATATTTGGTTTTCTCCCATCTTAAAGAGGCACTGCAGAGCTGTTGATGGAGACCTAGGCAATGACGGGGGCGAGGGGGGTTAAGCCACCCTTAAAAAGGGGCTTGTAAGGTGGCAGAATCCCGCCCTTCAAGTATCACATGAATTTTCATTGGCTCTCCAATGCGAGACTCCATCATAGCACCACCTTTGAAGAGCCAACGTATTCAACAGTTAGACTTTCATGCCAACCGAAAGGGTTCGAACATCAGGTACTTGCTAGGTTGCACCCTCCGCAGATATCTCTTTTTGAGAAGGTCGGTTTAACTTTGAAATCAATTGATGGAAACCTGAGCAAGGGGGAAACCCACCCTTAAAAATTGTCTTGTAAAGAGAGAGAACCTAGTTCCTTAAGTACCACGTCAATTTTTATTGACTCCCTGATTTGGTACTCCCTCAGCTATCAATTTGTGTAGGCCTCTAATACTATATGTTATATTCAAGCTTTGAGTTGGGTAGCAGTGCTTTTTAATGGACAACAACTTGTGGAATTTACATCTAATATAAACTTTCTCCTTCCTCTTGTCTGTGTGAAACTTCATTGCTCACAAAATACTTTACTTTTGCGAAGTAAAAATAATAATAGTAATAATTCTTTTAAGATTTCTTTTCTCGTGGTTATTATCTGACCTTTTAGTTGCTGTTGAAAGAAATAAAAAAGGAAAAAGCATGATTCCAATGTCTAGGTTCTATTTGGACTAGATTTCTCATTTGGTCGATGTCTGAGTGAATTTTATTAACATACATATTAATGCATGTCAAGCCATAAGAGTTTTAATTGATTCTTGATTATGCTAAAGCAGCAAGCAACCATTCATGCGTTTATGTGTAAAGTGTAAACCTTAACGAACAAGAACAGTCTTGATGGTGAACAAAGGGGTAATCTGGAAATTGTAGGGGCACAATTAATTGAACCGGATTTGTAGAATTTTCAAAATTATTTTCTCAAAAACAGGAGTTTGATTTAAACAACAACAACAACAATTAAGCCTTTTTTCCACTAAGTGGGGTAAGACCTTGATTTAAACATTTTATTAAATTAAATATTTCGTATATTATTAAATAAGTTCTTGCTCTTTGGCTCCATATCTTTGATCACCAAAGGTAGAGAAAAGAAAACAATTAGAAGTGCATGTAGGCATGTAAATAATAGTATAAATAGTACCAAAAAAATTCTAATATACATCAAAAGGCAAAGCTTGAAAATTCATAATTTTAAAAGAGAGAATACCTTTTGACTTCCTAATGGCTCAAATTGATTTGGACAAGTTGTAAATTTTTTCAAGCATATCTGCTCATAAGTTGACGTGAAATTTAAAATATATATTTATACTTTTTCTAATTTTACTTTATAAAAAAAACTCCTCTCTATTTCCAAAATTATTAAAAAAACTTATACTTTACATAATTTTTCATAAAAAATCATAAATAATCTAATTTAATATAATAAAAATAATTAAAATGTCAAATTAATGATTATGAAAATTTAAAATAAGATATATTAGTATATTTTAAAAAAAATTGAAGAAATGTAAGTTTAACTTTTATAAATTTCAAAAGAAAAATTGTCTTCTCAATTTGAAATTAAAGGAGAGTATGAATGTAATTTTGAAAAATTTCAAAAAAAAGTAAAATATAATTTACTCTTTTATATATAATTATTAATTCAACCCACATTTCTGTGTTTTCTCATAATTACAACAACATAAGTATTACTCAAAATATACTTTTTCCATGGTTTAACCTAAAATGAAAAATCAATATGCCAAGGTAAATTGTCGTTCAAGCTCATATTTAGTTTGTTATGTAATTACCTAACTATTTTGTGATATTTTTAATTCAAATTTTGAAAAAGTAATCACATGATTTTTGGAATGAAAGTAATTTTATAAACAAAAATATTCTAATATAATAATTCTGCGAGAGAGACAGACACAACGATTTTTCACAAACGGACAAACAAAATTGTTTCTATGTCTTTCTCCTCAGAAGACAATCATGACTCATGAGATAATTCAAATCTATATTTATATTTTAATTTTAAAATTTCGTTTTCACTTATGAATAATTTTATAATATTTTGAGACTATTATTATAATCAAACTGATAATATTAATTTTCAAATGTCTTCTTCTTTATTAGACTATGAATAGGTTGAAATTGTTTATTGTCTTAATATTCACCTAATTATTTCTCTTAAAACTAAGACCGAAAATTTTACAGGGTGTGATAATTAACTAACAAATCATAAAGATTCAATAACATAATTTAAATTATAAAAAGGTAAACTAATTTTGAACTAAATTAAAAAAAGAAAACAGTAAATTATCCTTTAAAATATAAAACCTTGTCTAGTTGGGAAAAGCTAGAAAGGACGTTCTTCTCCTTCAATAAGTTTCCTCTCATTATTGTATTCATGCTTGCGTATAGATTAAGGAAAATATGAAGCATTTTTATGCACAAATCAGATGTTATGGACAATATATAAATATATCATGCCAAAAAGTTACGGTTCTCAAAGTGGGACCTAATTGACCAGTTCAATATACCAACGAGAAATCATATTAGGTACCAATTGATTTTGTTGTGGCCGGTTTCTTTGAGCCGGACTTAAAATAGTAACCCTAATAATTTAGAAAGAGAGGACTCAGCAATGGAAATTCATACCAACTACTAACTTGATGCCGCAGAAACCCTAGGATCGTGCAATCATCAACACAATTTTCATAATGAGCAGCATAAAAGCATAAGATCCCGGTACAAATTTCCAGCAGCATGATATGCTTCCAACAAAACGAACAAACGCAGAATCAAATAATCAATAGTTGTGGGGAGCCAGAAGCAGGAAAACCCCAAGGTGAAGGGCCAATGCCCAATCCCATGAGCTTTTATTTTAAGTGTAACAACAAACAAAAAACACAACCAATATTATCATCCTCATCTTCATTGTCTTCTTTACTCAGACATTTAGTCATGCTTATACCTTAATTTATAGATAACTTTACATCTTAGTATAAAAAGATAGAGTAAAAATTTGACATTATCGTTAAATCCATGAACCTCCCATTTCACTATCACATTTTTTTAAAAGAATAATTTAGACATTGACAAATGAACTTAGCCCTGTGATTAATTTCTAACGTCTTAATTAGCGATTTTCTTAAATAAAACTTTAAAAATTATTAAATGATGGTATTATTTTAAAATACCTGTGACTAATTTCTAACGTCTTAATTAACGATTTTCTTAAATGGAACTTTAAAAATTATTAAATGATGGTATATTTTTAAAAATATACAGAAGATCCGTGTATTTAGTACTAATTTTAGATTATGTCAAAATATTTTATTCTAAAAACTAACATTTGACACTGTATATTCTCAAACATTTTAAAGAGGACAAAAAATTATCTATAACTTTTTGAGTATCTGTTATTAGGCTCTTCATTTTAAATATGACATGTAAGAAAATAAGCAAAGGATTTGATGAAGAGTTGAAAAAATATAGCAATGTCATATTTTCATTAAAAAAATCTATTAATAAATCATTATTATATCTAAGGCATAACGAACAATCTAAGGCATCTTATATTCATGTATACCGAATATGCAGGTATATCTAAATCATATATTTAAATATTTTAATGAAAAAATAAAGACGATAGAGAATTATACACACACACACACATAATATATATATTTGTAAATCTTCTAAATTAGTTCCGTCGTTTGTTCTCTTAATCTTTCCTTAATAGGTTATTGTTGTTTCTTAATCGTAGAAGTATTTCTTAAGTGGCTGGCGGTTTGTCCAGGAGTTAGTTACCTCCTCTTCTCCCATCTACATCAATATTGTCTCTTCTTCAAGCTCTAAAGATTTTACCATTTGTTTTAAATATATTATAAAATGGAAAAAGAAGCTTTCAAGAGTCCCACCATGGTGTGATTTATTTTTTTGGTTAAAAAGGAGAGAGAATGGAAATTAAGATATATTACTTCAATATTATTGATTAGGACGTCATGTTCAGGATCTTTTTTCAGCCACGAACTCTCAAGTCTATGAAAATTATCTAGCAGTTTGATATAGGAATCAATATAGGAGTGAGGCTAACTGAGGGAAGAACATAGGTAAGCTCAACTAAAGAGAATGATCATTAACACAAGCTCTTGATATTAAAAAGATTTAAACCTATGTATGATGTGTGATTAAAACTCTTAATTACATCATGCAATAACTTTTCAAAATATTATATTTGTTAACTGACTTTATAGAGAAATTATATGGACGTTATGATTGCATTTGAATTTAGATAGCCACTTTTTTATTAATTTAATTTATTATAATTTTTAAGAACTCATTTATTTTATTAAACGCCATTAGTTTATACTATTATATATGCATGTGTTTGTAATTTTTTGGTCTCTTTTGATTTGATAATAAAAATATGACAACTCCTATGACACAAACAGTTAAGTCATTTGAATTATTGGAAGATAAAATAACATGTCATATATACAAAACTATATTCTTTAAATTATCTTAAATATTAAATATAAAAAATTAAAAAAAAATTGGCATGCACATGTCAAACCACTAGTTTCTTTTTACACACTTTCAACCCTAAAATGAAGTTTTTTTTTTCTTTTTTTACACATTGCAGATTCTTACTTTTCATCATTAAAAAAAATACAATTTTTGTTAAGCTTTTGTTTCTTAAACAATTACTACTACACTGTTCAATTTTTTTTTCTCAGGAATATCATTCATCATTTTATAAACAAAACATACGAGATGGTACTTGCTTTCTTATTTGCAAAACAGTACTAATTAATCATACTAAAAATAGATATTTTCGCACATACATGGATGGGCTCCTCAACAATATAATGAACTTTTAATATGCTCGTACTATGTTCATCATAATAATTATGAATAACGATTACAGGAAGGTGATACTTAACATTATAATCTGATGATGTATAATTTGAAGACTAAAGTGCAATTTATCTCCTTCAATTTAGGTAAAAGTTTTATCTACCCAAGCAACCCTTAAAGGTTGAGGCTTATATTTAACGCCTTAACCTGGTAGAGCTGTAATATTTCTTGGCGACCATGTACGCCTGGATTAGGCACAACAACATGTTGATCGAAACTACCTGGCCTTGCTAAATCTGGAACAAGAATATAAGACAACTTTGTTGCAACTATTAATATTACGCCCTCGTTCTGCTCAAAGCCATACATTCAACGAGTAGTTGACGTAATGTCTTCTTTTTATACCCTCCACTGTTTCCTTGTTGATCCCACGACATCTATTTCATCAACAAAAATGATACAATGAAGTATGATCCTTCTTGTTGGTTGCTTGAAATAAGGATTTTACATGTTGAGCACCAACCCTTACAAACATTTCAGATTCCTCATCTGGGAGATATTCAACTATAGGATTAATGGCCATAAGAGCTAGAAGATATTTTGCAACTCCTCTGCTATCTACAGCACGATCCCTTTGTTCAAACCGTTTGATGATATATAGATTCCTGCCCGTGCTTATTGAGTTCAACAAGTAGAGCATTATGCTTTGTAGCTCCTTGAGGATGTGTGTCAACCTCAGCAATTAGATGTGCCAAACGCTTCTCCTACTGCCAAAAGGCCACCAATTTAAGAAATCAGAGTAAGCATTACGGACATCTTCATCCCCTGCCAAAAAACCCACCAAGAGCACCAATAACAACATCCTAGCATCCTCCACCTCCTTCCACCCAATTTCTTACTCTTTCTTTCACCCTCTGGTAGTTCCTCGCTCCTTTCCTCACTTCCTACTTTGTTATCCTCTGAAGTTAAATCCCCAAGGCCACTCTACAACTCAACATTAGAACTTTCAACATTTACTTTGTCGACCCTCGATTCTTTTGAATATAAAACAACTTTAAATTTGAACCTGATTCCATTCATTATCAATTGAATTAGAATCAACTCCCCAAGAATTCAATTGAGAATAGGAACCTACACTCCCTAATCAAAATGTACAAAAGGTCAATGAGTGTTGCGGTGAACTTGTAGATTATGAAAATCCAAGCTAAATGCATAGACCTAAAGTTTTGAGAGACAAAAAGAATTAAAAAATAGGGGAGTAGAATGGTGATGAGTTGAAGTAGTGATATGGTTGTTGCAGACGTGAATGAAAAGCGAGGTTTGCAGAGAATTAAATAGCTGTCTCTAGGATTTACTCTCTCAAGTTCAACTCTCTTCCCTAATATTGAATCCTGCTCTAAGCATATTCTCAACCTCCTCCTTAATAGCCTTCTATCTATCTTCTCTGAATGTTCTTTTCTTTTGAATCACCTCAGATCTCCCATTTAGGGAAAAGGTTTATGAGATATAAGGTTCGGGTCAATCCTTGGCATATCTGCTAGTGTCCAAGAAAATATATCATTGTTTAGTTTAAGGAAGGCTATAAGTTATTTTTAAGGTCAGTCGGTAGAATGGATCTTATCTTAACCTCCCTTTCATCATCAGGACTATATCCTAACACCCATTAGCTCTTCATGAGGCTCGAGTTTTCTTCTAAGAATTTCATCACTCAAATCAAATAACTCCGTCGTCAAGATTTCAACCTTTGGCATATGGTTACACAACTACTCTGTAACTATATATGTAGAACTCTTTGTAACTCTCTGTATTTTTTCTTCTGATAAATAAGAAAATATTCTTCTTCTTCTTCATAATATGGTATCAAAGCAAATCTTCTCTATGTATCTCTATAATTTTCACATTCAATTTTTACATGGCTCACATTGGCCAAAACATCATGATCATTGTTGGAACCTCTACTCCATCACCTATAGAGGATACTACAAGTCCGTACTTTCTCCATAACGCTGATCATCTTTGATTTTGGTCTCTCACAACCTTATAGGACCTAACTATAACACTTGGAGTCGTGCCATGGTCATGGATCTCACTGCAAAGAACAAGGTCAATTTCATTGATGGAAACATTTGTCGACTTGATTCTGATGATTTACTTTTTGGTGCTTGAATGAAAAGTAATAGTATGGTAATTTCGTGGATTCTAAAATCAGTTGCTCGAGATATTGTGGATATTCTCCTCTATATTGACACTACATTTGAAATTTGGGAAAAGTAATAGTATGAGATTATTTTCACCAAAGTAATAAGCCTCAGATCTTTCATATCAAAAAGCAATTGGTGGTTCTTCATCAAGGAGCAATGGATGTTAGCACATATCACACTTATCTCAAGATAATCTGGGATGAGCTTAAGCTCTATCATCCTACACTGACTTGTCATGGTGGAGGCATGAAGCCGTGGATGAAATATCAACATCAAGAATACGTGATGCAGTTCCTTATGTGGCTAAATGAGTCTTATGCTCAAGTTTGTGCTCAGGTTCTCATGATGGATCTAATTCCCTCAATCGACAAGGTTTTCTCTATTGTGGTCCAAGAGGAAAGACAACGTGCAATCAATCACAGTTCCTCCTATTCTATGAATTCTATTTCCATAAGTGACTCTCATGTCTCTGTTAATGCTAATGTATCTACGAGTCAGCTTAATTCTAAATCAAAATAAGATATACCACTTTGTATTCATTGTGGAATAATAATTGTATCTCAGTATCAAGCAAATATAAAAAAAAATTATGAATTTTAAGAAGAGATGGTGTCTAGAAATAAGAGATGTTTGAACAAACACACAATATTTATTTAATTCAAAGTGCAATAAACCAATTTGACTATATATACCCACAAAACTTTTTTTTTTTGCATAAGAATTTTTTCTTACAAAATAAGAAATTAAATATCAATTATATTATATTTTTATTAAATTTTTGTATAAATTTAAATTTAATTTTATTAACTTTTAAAATTTTATTAAACTCACATTAATGTTTTTAATTTAAATTTAAGCAAAAATTATAATAAAAAATTTTATCACAGGTATAGTATATTTTTAAATTTTTTGATAAATTAGATAAATTTAATAAACATTGAGTATAAAAAAATATAAATTTTTATAAAAAAAAATAAATTTATCTTTTTATTATGTATTTTAACGCAATTTGAAATTAAAAAAAGAATTCAGTATAACTTTTGAAATGAAAGAGTACAATTTTACTATTTTATTAATAAAAGAAAGATAAAATAAAACCAAAGTTTACACAAACAAATAATTATTAAAAAATGTTATATGTATTTAATTCAATTAAAAAGTTTTGTAATTCAATTAAAATTTTGTTTATCTAATAAGCACCTAACGACTTTTTAACCCGTTAACGTCAGGCGTGAGACTAACCGAACACCACTTTCTTTGAAGCTACATACTAACATTCTCTTCCCTTTCTTTTCTTCCCACAATTCACACTATCTTTCTACAAATTCTTTTTCCCTTCTCTTTCTCTTTCACGGATCGTCCGCTTGAATTGTTCCTCATTAGAAGCTTAACCGGAGTGATCATCATGGCCATATTCTTTGCATGCATATTTTTTGCCTACAGATGGGCGAAGAAGACCTCACGACCCCAGCCATCGGCTCGACCCTTGCAAAACCCGGACGTTTTTGCCATCTCTGTTCATGAGAGCTGCTGGTCTTTCAAACTGCAAGTACTGATCTCCATGGAAGAACTTGCCAAATCCACCAATAACTTCTCGCCGGACCTCATCATTGGTGCCGGAAGTTTCAGCCTCGTCTACAAGGCGAAGCTCTCGAATGGCCTCGTAGTAGCCGTCAAGAAGCTCTCGGAGGAAGACTTCCATGGATTTCAGAAATTCCAGGCCAAGGTGAAATCTCTAGGTAAGCTGCGACACCGAAATATAGTGAAAATTCTCGAGTCATGTGCATCGGGTCCCGAGAGATTTTTGATCTATGAGTTCATGGAGAAAGGGAGTCTCGATAAATGGCTGCACAACCCGATAGGATATGTATTATCACTAACTTGGGAAACGAGGGTGAAGATCATTAGGGGTGTGGCTAATGGGCTGTGTTACTTACATGGGATGGAAAAGCCTTTTATCCATAGGAACATGAAGCCCAGTGAAGTGTTGTTGGATTTTGAATATATGGCCCATATAGGAGATTTTAGGCTTACAAGGACGATTGCCTCGTCAGATTCTCACTCATCACATTCTCATGTGTCCAGTGAATGTATGGGTTCCAGGAGCTACCTAGCCCCAGAGTATAAAGATGGTCAAACTGTGGCTACTGTAAAGATGGATGTGTACAATTTTGGAGTTTTAATGTTAGAAACTGGCATGGGTCGTCGGCCGAATGAGACAATAGAGTTTGTTGCAAAAGCCATGAAAAGGGTGGCCCAAAATGCAGAAATGGATATGGTTGATTCCAATATTTCAAGGGCGGAAAGAATAAGTGAAGTTAGTATTAAGGAGTATTTTAGAATTGCTTGCTTGTGCTGTAGTGAATCACCAAGACAAAGGCCTAAAATGACAGAGATAGTGAAATTGTTGAATAAGATGCCAGTGTGAATCAGGAATAGGGTAAAAAAATTGGTTCCATGTGTTCAATAAAATAGTGTTGTATAATTTTATTTTTTTGGTGTAAAAGAGATTCAAATCTTTTGAATAGTGCCATATAATTGTATAATTGGTCTCATGTGCTAAAATGATGCCAAAGGTATACATATGCGCGTGTGCACAGACACGCGCACGCGCACACACTCACACACGATGAAAGATCAAGTCAGGAATAAACTCCATAATGGAGAGTTCTTAAAGTAGAAAAAAAATATAATATAGAAAGACATTAATGAAAATGCAAGAGTGAATAAAAGTTCTAGTGAGATCCTTTTATAGATTGGTATGTTGGGTATTTTGGTCTTTTGGCATGCTAGCTAGAGATAGTTGGAAGTATTTACCAATCATTGCTTGAATTATCCAACTTTTATACTATACTACTTGTAAACCAATATGCTTATATGGTCCAATCAAATAAAATCTCTTATGTGGACAATATTCTATCAAAATAAATATCTAATATTTTATTAGTAATGAATAGTGAGTGGAGTTTGGATATACCATTAATTATATTTATTTTTTATGTTTTGTGTTGATCGATTTTGAATATAAGGCTAATATAGCAAATTTTGGGCTGATTGTACCTATATATTCTTTTTCGTCTTTTCAATACGAAGGTTCCATAGGTAACATCTTCCTAAAGTGTTCAAATTAGGTCACAATGGTTATAGTGAAGGTTGATGTGGACAGTTTTGAAGTTTTGATATTGAAAAACAAAAAAGCAAAAAAGTTACTGGATTGGAAATTACAACCCAAAATGCTAAAATGAAAATGGTTGATTACACTTTGACATGAAAGGGGGAAATCAATGAAGCTAGGGGAATAGATCCTCTACTGTTCCATTTGGCATAGCACATGGTGCAGTGCTTGAAACACATCGTTTTAGAATTATTTAAACAGTGCGTTTTAAGCTCACGGGTCCAAAAATTCTTCAACCACTAGAATAGTCTAATGGTAAAAGATACCAATCAATTGGTGCTAGACCAATCACTTGGTGTAGCACTTGAGCGTTTCTAGAGATTTCCAAGTGCTGGCCCAGTCGCCTAGTTTAGTACTTGGTCATTTCTAGAGGCTGCCACTTGATTTAGCACCTGGCAGCCCTAGAAATGACCAGTCAACTGGTCAGGCCACCAAAGGCTACTAAGTGTTGAATCAAGCAACTAGTCCAACACTTGGTAGCCCTTGGAAATGAAACCAGTTGACTGGTGTTAGCTCTGTTGAGATAAACCAAATGACTATTAGCTTGGCCAGTCGACTGGTTTGCCCCCTTAAAAATGATCATCCGACTATTCAATATGATAGTCAACTGATCAAAACCCCTTAAACCCAGAATCCCTAAATTTTGTAGGCATTCTTTGAAAAACCTGAAACCCATTCCTCCAAATTCTTTCAACCATTTGCCTTCACCTGCAAATCTAACCAAAATTACATCAATTAGATGTGTCTAAATACTAACCAAATCAAAACCCTCTACCAAATACGAATTTCCTCTCCAACAAATTAGAGAATTACTGAAATTTCTGGTTAAAGTTCCTTAAACATCTAAAATTTCATCCTATTTTGAAAAAAAAAACCACCAAAGACTTCATTCAAAAGGCCTAGGGTATCAAGAAACTCTACTTCTTCTAAGTCCGCAGCATTACTCACCACATCAGAGGAACAACGAATATATCAGAAAACATTCATAGACCTAACTGTGATGCAGGGTATGTGTCTGAATATAGAATTCTTGGATAAAGAAGGGTATGAATTAAGTCATTTAATCAAATATTAGAAAATGGAGTAATTCTTTATCTCCAACACCCCATATTCCCTAACAACCATTAGAATTTTTTTAATGAATTTAAACTATAATAAGGAGTCATCAAAATTCAGCTTTGTAGTCCAAGGGTAAAGTTTAGCTTTAATAAGGATTTGTTTGCTAGAGTAGTAAGGCTACCAGAGCTATGTGATGATGCATGCCAACTAGATGAATCTATGTCTAGTGTTCCCTGGTACAAGAAAGAATAAGTGGTAACAAGGGTTTTAGGATAAGCATCTTCTAGTAGAAAAATCTATACTAAATACTTGAATATAAATACTAACATAATCTACTATATAGTTAGTCACATGTTACTGTCTAAAGATGGAAACTACTCTTACCTAAGTGAAGTTGAACAGGTTTTGTTATATTGTTCGTTACAAGGGAAAGAAATTGATTACCCTTATTTAATGTTGAAGTTTATGATCCTTGCTCACAAACAATCTAACAATGGTTTACCATATACCTTTGCCATCACCAAACTGATTAAATTCTCTAGCATTGATCCCATTGATTCCAAATAGTTGTCGCTAAGGCTTTTAATGAATATAACCTAAACCAAATAGGGTTTTTAAAGAGGAATATTCAGTAGTACAGGAAAAAAGACAATGAAGAGTGGGAAAAACGTTGATAAGAAAATTATATGTATGAAAAGCATAATTCTAGTATTTAAGAAGGATAGAAGCATTGTCAAGAAGGGTGAGTTGCATTTCTATTACATGCCAGTGTTTTCTTTTAGCTGAACCATTTTGCTTAGAGGTGTGAGGGTAACTCAATAGAAATTTTGAAAGGAACCTATATTGACCACCTAATCTGATTAAAAAGCCTTGATTTTAGTCCTTAACTACTACTTAACCTTGGACTTAAACTATGTAAACATTTTGATAGTTTTAGATTTATGCTTCATCATATACAACCAACTAAATTTTGATTAGGCATCCAAAAACAATACATAGTATCTATCACTATTTACAAAAGAAATAAGGGCAAGACCCTAAACATCTTCATGAACTAACTCAAGGGCTTTAGTGTACTTTGTTGAAAAAGAAGAGAAAAAAAGTTTACAACTATTTCTTTAGCAACAAACAATGGAAAGATCACTGGCATTGAAAGAAACATTCCATTTATACATGCCAATGTTTTTTTTCAGTTGAACCATTCTACTTAGAGGTGCAAGGGTAACTCAACCTATGAACAATACCATAAACAGTAAGAAATTTTGAAAAGAACCTATATTTACCACCTAATCTGATTAAAAAGCTTTTATTTTAGTCCCTAATTGCTGCTCAACCTTGGACTTAAACTATGTAAACATTTTGATAGTTTTTAGATTTATGTTTCATCATATACAACCAACTAAATTTTGAGTAGGCATCCAAAAACAATACATAGTATCTATCACTATTTACAAAAGAAATAAAGGCAAAACCTCAAACATCGTAATGAACTAACTCAAGGGGTTTAGTGTACTTTGTTGAAGAAGAAGAGAAAGAAAGTTTGCAACTATTTCCTTAGCAAAAAACAATACTAAAAACTAAAAGATCATTGGCATTGAAAGAAACATTCCATTTATTCAACAAGTTTTGTACAATCTTAGTGAAAAAATTACCAAGCTAACCAAGCCACTTTTGAAAAAAGTTCAAAGTAGAACAAGTGGCAACAATATTACAACTAGAATTGAGATTACAAGTAGGTAATGATACTAAAGGTAAACCAGCTTTGTCAAAGACATAGAGCCCATCCTTAACCTTGGAGTAAGACTTAATGTGTACCTTGTAATTTGACACAACAATAGGCATGGTGAAATTCAAAATACACAATTATCTTTTGCAAATTTAGACACACTCAATATGTTAGATATAGAGTTCTATATTATGAGTTTTGATGATAACATATATGTTGCAAGTATATGTGCCTATTTGATTAGTATGTGTTATGCATGATTATAATCTTTAATTCATAATATCTTATACTTAATCATGTCTTATGCACTAACTATGATATATACTGGCTTATAATATATATCCAATAAGTCTTGCAAAATATTATATATCTTACATATTGAATATATGCTCCTAGACAGTTCATATGCATGAGAAAATTATTTACATCATAAAACATCATTGAATCATGCATATTAGTCTTTGGACTAACTATTTCGTTGTAAGATTAAATATTTTTATGGGTTGATCTAAAGCAAGAAGAGTTAACATTGAAATAAAGAAAATGGAATACCAACATTATGTTTAACTCCAAGAAGGATGCTCCAAGAATCAAAGAAAAAATATTAAAGATATACAAGTTTGGTTGCATAAACAAAGTACATGAAATAAGGAACCTCAAGACTTCAAGGTAAATCAATTCTTATGTATCATAAACTAAGAATTATGTATGAAAGGAGTTAGAAAATCTTAAACTCAAAAATATATCTTAAAACATATTTTAAAATTCACATGAATGAAAAGATAGTGAGATAGGATTTTTACTAAAATTTATTTTTAATCTTTGGTCACTCTTTTATCTATATCTCTTAAACTACAAAGTGTTTTGGACCAAAACTTGCTGCATTAAAAACTAGACTTGAAGAGCTTTAAATGATATGCTATTCACTCAAAAATGACTTAAAGAGAAGATGCAGTAAATAGGAAAAACAAGATAGTAAGATTAGGATTTTAACAAAAATATATTTTTGACATTTCATCACTATTTTATTCATATCTTATAAAATATAAATCATTTTGAATTAAAGCTTACTACATTAGAAAATTGACACCTATAGCTTTTCAATATGTTATTCAGCCAAAATTGATTTAAATAGATGATGCAGTAAATGGGCATTTCAAGGTATTAAGATATGATTTTTAACAGAACTCTATTTTTAAACTTTGGTCAATATTTTATCCATATCTTACACAATAAAAATTATTTTAAATTATTGAAAATTAAACTCAAAAACCTTTGTATTGATAGGTCATATGCACACACAAAATTTAAAATAGAAAAGATATGATCATTCAAATTTGATTGTGTTAAAATAGAAGCCAACATTTAACTCTTGGTCATTACAAATGATTGTTAGCTGCTGGAATCTCAAAGAACGATGACTTAAGAGGCTAAAAGTTGATTTTTATAGTCAATAGTCGACTATTCACTTCTATGAGCCTCTTAAGTGACTAACAGTAAACTAATTGCCCTAATAATTGATTATTGCCTGTACAAAAAGATGAAATTAAAATTTCTAATTGCTAGTTTCATACCCAATCAACTGCAAATGATCCTCAATAGCTATATTTGTCAAACATCCATAAATACAAATA
Organism: Gleditsia sinensis; assembly: GCA_037074535.1. NCBI lineage: Eukaryota > Viridiplantae > Streptophyta > Magnoliopsida > Fabales > Fabaceae > Gleditsia > Gleditsia sinensis. Next base: position 67,010,581 of record CM073463.1, on the reverse strand, counting down.
TTTATTAAGCTACTAGTAATAAGAGAATAGCTCCAAAATTTTTGAAAATGATTCTTGAACTCATTTGATTCTATATATTTCTTAGATTGCTCTTTAATTGTATATTCACTCTTGTGAGAGAGTTTATCTTGTTTCTAAATATTCATCTTCATTCTTATTGATTGAGAATTCAAGGGAATGGTCCCCTGAAGGTTGAGATTAGGAAAATCCTTATAAGGGTGAAATAAACCCTTGATACTAACTCTTTGAGTTGAAGAAGTGTAATGGTTTACAAGTGCTTATTATAAACTTTTAGATATAGTAAAAAATCTTAAGTTGTAGCTTAGAAACTGAATATATGCTTAGGTTAAAGATAAACCAGGATAAATGTTAAATTTTTCTATCTCTTCCCTTAACTGTTTACATTTAAAACTGATATATTCTTGATACTCTATTTTGTTATTGCTTCTATAAATTAACATATAAGTTGACCATTTGCTACTTAATGCATCTTTTTATAACAATCTCAAGATAAATAATTGTTAAACATATTTTAAGATTGTAATAATTTGCTTGAGATTAATTTTTGTATAAACTTTGATATACTTGTGAAGTTCTCTATTTTTGTGTTATAAATTTATTAAGTGATGCACTTAACAAACTATGTATCTTTTAATGCTTGTGATTGTTGATTGTCTCAATCTTTCATCAAAATAACTTCTTTTAAAATAACATCTCTTCAGTAAATTTATTACTTATGATTTTTAAAACACCCAATTCACCCTCCTTTTAGGTGTTGGTTGCCTTGCCTAACACAAAAGATTTTTGGTAATAGATAGAACATGTAGAATATTTTTACATACAGTAAGGTGTTTGTAAAAAGGGAAAAAATATAGGAATGACTAATATGCTTAACTGAAAAACTTGTACCATCACCAATATATGCATTCCTTGTCCTTCATAAGGATGTCTTGAGACAAAGTTGCTGGCATTAGGTGTTATGTGGTTTGTTGCACCTAAATTAGGGAATCAAGACTATTTTGGCATGGGCAAGAAATGATCAAATGCTATAGTGTTGGCATGGTTCACTAAAGAGAAATTTGACAAATTTACTAAGTGGAAAGAACTATAGTTTTTGTCATATCTATGATAACAGTTTAATGTTATGTGACCATATTTGCCACAAATATGGTATTATGGTTTGTCATCGATATCATACATTAAGGTGTTTGTGAAAAAGGAAGAAATATAGAAATGGCTAATATGCTTGATTGATAAACTTGTACCATCATCAATATATGCCTTCCTTGTCCTTCATAAGGATGTCTTGAGACAAAGTTGCTGGCATTAGGTGTCATGTGGTTTTGTTGCACATAAATTAAGGAATTAGGACTATTTTGGAATGGGCAAGAAATGATCAAATGCTACAGTGTTGGCATGATTCACTAAAGAGAAATTTGATAAATTTACTGAGTGGAAAGAACTATAGTTTTTGTCATATCTATGATAACAGTTTAATGTTATATGACCATATTTGCCACAAATATGGTATTATGGTTTGTCATCAATATGTACCTTTCCATATCCTTCATCGATATTTGCCACAAATTATGGTATTGGTGTAATGTCGCTTGTTGCACTTGATTCAAGGAATTAGGATTGTTCTAACATATAAAAGAAGTGATTAAATGCTACAATACTGGCATGATTTACTGAAGAGAAATTTAATAGATTTATTGAGTGGGAAAATCTATAGTTATTGTTTAATCTATGATAGCAATTTAATACTATATGACCATATTTTTCATAGACTTGGCACTGTGGTTTGTTAAAGAAACATTTTCTTCTTCCTTTATGAGAGTCAAAACTACCTTTGTAATTGCCAAAATTTTGTTTAAAGCGACCTATACCTTGTTGAAAACCACCTCTTTGAAATAGAAGACCTCTATCATAGCTTTGAAGAAAAAGTTATTAATCTCTCTTGCCATTTAAACTAATAAAATTAACTAAAGCATAATCAAATTCCTTCCTATGCATCTCAAATATCTCTTCTTGTACTAAGAGTAAGGCTTCAATTTCTATAACTAAATTGGACTCTTTTCTAGTGGTGATTGAGGTGATAAAACTATCAAAATCTTTAGGCAAACCAACGAAGATTATATCAATATGATTTGAAGTTGAAACTAGTGATCCAACGGTAGCCAAGGCATCTACTATCTTATTGTAGGTATTCAAAGATCGTTGAGACACTTCTTCTAATGCTCTCTAGTTGTATTTTAAATTGATAAACATTGGCCTTTGTTTGGGAGGTGAAATATACATTGAGATGCTCCCAAAATTTATAAGACAATTCATAGTCAAGCATATGTGCATTGTCTCAGTCATAGAAGCAAGTAGTCAAGAAATAAGGAGTTGATCTTGGCATTCCCAATGAAGAAATTTTGGAGTAAATTGATTGAGAGTTTCATCTTCTTAATTCGCAAACTTAGCAAGCACACACTGAGGTTCAACAATGTATTGTTATAGGCTATGGCATTTAATCACAGCTGGTACTTACTGTCGCCATGAGAGAAAAATTTGCTCCTCTAACTTGGGCGAGAAAGGGTGCGAAAATTTTTACAAAGTTACAACTCGATGTTGATCTCATGTTTCCATTAGTGAAAAGCTAGAGTGGTTACTCTTTGACCAACAGATTAATGGCTGCCATGGAGAAGTTTGTAACACTAATACCATAAAAGGGAATATGAGAGAAAGAAAGAGAAGCAAAAAGAGTAAAGAAAGTAACATGGAGAAATAAATGGAAGAGTAAATTCAACCTTGTTGCTTGTATAAAATACAATTGCCTATTATATAGGTTTAGTTAGGTATACTGTGTTACCGTACACTTCATAATAATGGAACTTTTTACTAACAACTAGACTAAACACCTAACCAACTATAATTACATTAGTTACTCTAGCAATTATTATGAATTTAATAAGAGTAAATTAATAATTTAATATCTCATTTTATAAATCAACTTAATTCGGTTTTAAAATTTTTTTTTTAGTGCATAAGAAGTTTGTTTTAAAATTATCAAACTTATTATATGTTATTTTTTTAATTATGAAAATATAAATAAATTTGTTGCACATTAATTCTTAAAAGGATAGCGTGCAGTGGTTTGACATCTTCAAAAATTAACTCAAATAATATAGGAATCAAAGTTAAGTAACCTTGAAAATTTAATGACAAAATAATTAGTTTACTCATTTGATAAAATTAAGATTGAAATTTGGAATCATTTTTTTACTAAACAGTGCTTACATAGGCCAGATCAATAAATTAGTGCAATACATGATTTGGTGAGAAATTTTCATATATATTTCACAATAAATTACTGTAAGGAGTCAAGAGAAATTTTGCAATGAGTGTATTAGTTGGAATCATTTTCTTACTAAACAGTGCTTACATAGACCAGATCAATAAATTAGTGCAATACATGATTTGGTGAGAAATTTTTGTATATATTGCACAATAAATTAGTGTAAGGAGTCAAGAGAAGTTTTGCAATGAGTGTATTAGTGAAATCTATTAGCATACAATTTAATGAATTTTTATTAATCTATTAGTAAAACAAACACTAACGTTATAAGTATATAAGAATTCCTTTGGATTGATTATGGGGCCGTTATACAAGAGTATTAATTTTTCTTTTTATTATTATTTATAATTAGTGTTGTAAAAATTGGACTTAGGTGGCATTTGGTTTTTAGAATTTTTATTTTTAGAAAAGTTATATTCTTGAAAATGAGATTCTAAAAAATGAGATAGATAAAAAAATTAAAAAAAAATATTTGGTTGTCCTTTATTTTCTTAAAAATAATTTGCTATATTATCACCAAAATTTTATTTTTATGTTTGGTTCACATAAAATATTTTTGAGAATATAATTACATTTTCAAAAATACCCTTGAATAAAAACTTTTAAAATAAAAAGAATGACAAATATGATGATAAAATAAAAAAAATACTTAAAAAAATGAGATTTATTATTTGGAATTTAGAGCTTGAGGATTTAGAGATTAGGATTTAGAGGTTAGGATTTAGAGTTCAAGATTTAAAGTTTAAAATTTAGAAATTAAAAATTAGGGGTTCAGGTTCGAATTTAGTGTTTAAGATTTAAGGTTTAGGGGTTATAATTCAAAGTTTAGATTTTAAAGTTTCGTATTTAGGTTTATGATTTAAGAGTTTGTGTTTAGAGTTTAAGAATTAGGATTTAAAATTTAGGGATTCGGGTTTAGGGTTTCAAGATTATGTTTGAAATTTAAGATTTAAAAATTAGAGTTTATGATTTAAGGTTTAAAAATTAAGGTTAAAGTTTAAAAATAATTTAATCATTTTTATTTCCATCTTAATAAGTGAAAATAAAAGGGTGGAAATAAAGGTGAGAGTCTTCATAATTTTTCATTTTCGAAAATAAAAGATTTTCGAGAATAATTTTTTTATCTTTAATACTAAATTTAGGAAAAAAAAAATTCTTGCCTCACTTTCTCAAAAATTTTAAAATATTCTTAATATCAAATACTACCTTAGTTGGTTAACTAAAAAATTAGTGGAGAGATCAGTTCAATTTAACTTTTAGAATCATTCAGCCAAAAAAAAGTCAAAATTTATCAATTAAAAAAAAAACTGATAAACTGTAGTTGTTTGAATGATATGCTTTATTACTTTTTTTGTCCTGTTATTAAAATGATACTTCAAAATAATTTCATTTTAATTAATTTTTTATTTAAATGATAATTATATATATATATTAATATTTTTACGATTAAAAATATTATTATAACTATTATTATTGACTATTGATTATTATATTATATAAAAATTATAGTCTTCTTTCATATATAATAGAATTATTAATGAAATTTTAAATATATTAGTATATATTATTTGATTATTTTTCTCTTGGATGATATATTTAAATAAGACATGTTTTATAATATAAAAAATTAAAAAAATATATTATATATTTTACTACCAATTTGATCATAATTAGATCAATAAATTGTGAACCACTTTCAATAACAAATTCAATTTTTAAAAACATTATTTATAATTCACTATGTTGCCACTCTTTAGTTGTGGATAGGAATGACATGGATCCGTAAGAAAAAAATGGGAGAAATTCTTATATTCATATATATTGCAAATGCACCTATTCAATGTAATAAAAAATTAATAAATAAAAAACTGGTTAAAATATAAATTTTTTATTTTGTTGAACTTTTATTGAGATTTTACACTATAATAATTAAATCGCAATTGAAATTATAAATTTGATAATAAATTGTGAATCGTAATATTTGAATATATATAAAAAAAATAGTTTAAAAATATAATGTAAGATATAAATAAATAGATAATATAATAAAATATTTAAAATAATATATTTATATCAATAATTTTAAACATAATTAATTATAAGTTGAAAAAGACATAACTATTAAAAAAATATTCTTTAAAAGTTGTTTATTGAGTTTGAATAGATTTGAATTGTGAAAAAAAAAATTATTTAAAAATTTTCTGTTTTGAATAAACTTAAAATTATTAAGAGAAATTTTTTTTTTTGTAATTAAAAAAATAAATATTATTTAAAAAATGAAAGGCTTAGAAAGTGGGACGGTTATTCACTGTTTCAAATTAAGTAAACGCAACACTGCCTTTCGGGGGAAGCTGAAAAGTTTTACTTTTCAACCATTAATTAAGACGCGGCGTTTTGGCTTTGTAATAATTAAAAAAAAAAATGTTGCACAAAGTCTAGGGAAAAAGAACAAGATGGATGTCGTGCAGCTATGGAAAAATTGCAGATTTGAAAAGGAGATGAATAAGACAGATATGGTGCAGCTATGGCAGAAAGTTCAATTGCACGACATCCATGCCTAGATTCAAAATCGTAGAATCGTACGATTTTGAAATTTTTACTAAAATAACATCGATTTAACGTGATTTTTGCACTAATTTAATTGCTACAATAATTGGTTACCAATTTATATAAGTGCTCATTGGAGTTGTAATAAATTGTTCGATTTTATTTTTATTCTTTACACAATAATTATCAATATATTATAACTTTGTTTAATAAAAATAATTTATAAATTAATTTAAAATTTATAAATTATATATTATTTAAAATAGTTATAATTTATAAATTTTTAACTAATTTAAATTATTTAAATAAATTTATTTACTAAACACTTCTAATTTAATCAAATAAATTTATAAGTTAATTAAATATATTATAAATTAATTTATTTATCTTGTCAAATATATTCTATATGTATAAATTATTCGATTTTATTTTTATACTTTACACAATAATTGTCAATACATTATAACTCTATTTAGTAAAAATAATTTATAAATTAATTTAAAATTTATAAATTAACTAAAAATTTATAAATTATATGTTATTTGAAGTAGTTATAATTTATAAATTTTTAATTAATTTAAATTATTTAAATAAATTTATTTATCAAATGCCTCTGATTTGATTAAACAAATTTATAAGCTAATTAAATACACTATAAGTTAATTTATTTATCTTGTCAAACATATTTTATATGTATAAAATTTTTGCAAAATTTTTTAACTTTATAAATTACACAACAAGTGTGGTGTAATAAAAAAAATAGAATTGTATGATTTTAAAATTTTTACTAGAATAACATCGATTTAGTGTGATTTTTGCAGCAATTTAATTGCTACAACAATTTGGCTATCGATTTATATAAGTGATCGATCGAGTTGTAATGAACTGTTCGATTCTATTTTTATGATTTACACAATAATTGTCAATACATTATATGTGTAAATTCTTTACAAAATTTTTTAATTTAATAAATTACACGATAAGTGTGGTCTAATAAAATATAATTTATATAATACATAACAAATTTTAAGGCTTAATATGTTTATCTTGCACATGATACAATTACAAATTTTAATATTTTGAGTTTATTTCAATGTAAACTTTTTTAGATTGAATTATTTAATCCACACTCCAAAGGGGGCTGTCAAAGCCTAGCCAACCTTTTTTTTTTTTTTTTTTACAATAACATATTAAATACATATTATACACTATATAGTATATATATGGTATATTTTTTTATTCAATATACAGATAATAAATTTTATACATATAAAATACTTTTTTAAAAGACAAGAATAATTAAGTATGGTTTTTAGAATATTTGTTATCAACTTCTACAATAAAAAAATAGTATATAAATATTTTTTACAATTTAATATTATATAATTGACTCTTTTAAAAGATTTCTTCAAGTATTATATTTTTATTGTAAATCTTATGACAAACACTTTTATATATATAGACACACACAGTGAGAGGAAAGAAAAAATAAATTTTGAATGCAATTTTTCATTACTATAAAACATATGGAAGCTTAAGACCTTAGCTGCTAGGCTGCTAGAGAAAAAAATAAAAACAACAAAGAATATAGAAATTATAAAAGGACTAGAAGGTTAAAAACAAAATCGGAAAAAAAAATTAATAAGGTAGTAGGAACATGCATATTTTAGGGAAACGAAGTTCTAGAATTATTTATTTACCAACTTAAAAAAATTTCTAGAATTATGAGACTCTAGGTCTTAGTTCCAGCCATGTGACGATTATTTTGGATATTTTATAAATAAGAAAGACGTATTTTGTAAGGTTTCCAAAAACAATTCGTAGGCAATGTAATATTTTTTTCTTTATACAATTATTCTCAGTATAAAATTAATTTTATTTAAAATATTAAAACTATATTTTAAAAAAAAAATTATTTTTATAAATTCAAAATTTTCATATTATAAAAGTGTTTCAACTACTGAAACTAATATTGAGCCTATTTGATAAACAAAGAAGTGTTTAAGTTTGGTGCCAGTAAAAATGAAATACATTGCAGAAAAGATAAAAATAAATTTTTTTACTAAAAAATAAAATTTGGTTGTATGCTTTTTTAGTTGTTGTGATGGTTGAATTTAATTTTTTTAATAAATTATTAAAAAAATTTACCATTAAACTATAAGACTACTTAATAACATAATATTGAGCAAATTATATTTTTCTATTTTGATCTTTACACCTCATTGTAATTTCTCTAAAATTTATTAAGTTTGGTAATTAAACCCCAATTTTTTTAAAATATTATTGCATTCCCTTACTGTTTAAATTAAGTGTGGACTTTATTATTAACTATATATAAAATTACCAAATATTTTCACCTTAAAAAGAAGGAAAAAGTGGGGTATCAAACAATGAAAATGATATTTTGGTAATTTCATTAAACTAAAAATAAAATTAATGTTTAATATAAATAATAGAAGTCCGAGCTAAATATAATAAAAATAAATAATCATCATTTTTTCAATCATCCATTAAATGATAAATTACTAATGAAAAATTCAATATTTAAAAATTGTATATATTATAACTAGAAAACTGAAAACAAGACCAAGTATAATTGATTACTATGAGCCAATTCAATGGAGACAATAGTTAAGATAAGAAAAATATTAATCAAATTTACAGATCAGAAAGTCTATATATTAGAAAGAATAGTAGTTGGAAAAACAATAATTCAGGAGAGAAAAAATGTCAACGTCAAACTAAAATCAGTATAGGTGCATGCATGCATTGAATGTGATTGTCCTAGGCATTATTTCAATCACTCTATTTATGATTTTAACCACTTACTGATTTAATAATAGATGGACTGCATAACACTAGCTAATTAATTCATAGAGAATTAACCTCCTTATTATTATTATTATTATTATTATTATTATTATTATTATTATTATTATTATTATTATTAAATTTATTTATTTATAATTTTTATGCAGATTTTAAGCTCATCTCTTTATATTTCTATTTAAGAAATTAAGGTGAAAAAATGTAGTAGTGAAAGATTTAGGTAATTTATAGCAAAATTCAAATTAAACAAATATTTAAAAAAAAGTGAGATAAAAAAAATGGTAGAATATGAATATGGATAAGTTTCAACTTGATTAACTATTCAATTCAAAATCTGAAAAGACAAAAACCAAAGTAAATTAAGATAAACTCATAATGACATAAAGCTAGTTTATCGTGATAAAAATCATATTTTTAAAAAATTATTATTAAATATATCAACGATAAAATTAAAATTTTTTATTAATATCACATTAAATAGTGACACATAATAAAATAATATTAAAAATATGAACACAATCAACTAATTTTATTACGTATAAATATTTAGTGTGGTGTTAATAAAAATCTTGACTCCACCATCAGTATATCTAATAATAATATGTTTTAAAAAAATTGGTAGTAATTTCAATTTTTGAAAACTTGTTATTAAAGATTTTTTTAAAGTCTCTTCAATCTTTATTCTCCACAAATTCTATTTTTAAAGTTTTGACAAATTATTGATTTTTATGTAAAATCAATAATTTCACTTATCTTTCAAAGTCTCCATAGCCTGTATTTTTGTTAGTTCCATATTAGGAGAATTTATTCGTGAAGAACTTGAAAGCTTGAAAAGTGAAATTTTTTATCAAATTATTATTATGAAATTTATTATAATATTTTAATAAATATATGTTTATATTATACACTCATAAATTTTAGAAGAAAATTTTGTTTTTGTTCTTGAATATTTTGAAATTTTAATTTAGTCATTATTAGATTAATTTTTTTAATTTAATTTTTTATAAATAAAAATGCTTGTAATATCATTTTTATTTAAGTTAGTATTTAAAATTTGACATCAAACTATTGAAATTATAATTTTTTTTTCACATTTATTTAATTAGACATATAAAGTGACATTTAATTAATATTGAATTACCACTCTTGTGACATTGATATGCAAAATTCTTAAATTTTCAATAAAATTAGTTTTATCATAATAATTCTATTTATGTGTGGTACATAAATACCAATTCATATTTCAAATTAAATAAATATATTAAAATTTTGTAATTTTAAAAGTGAATTAAATTTAATATTAAATTTTGAATAATAACTTAATTCAAAAGTAATATTATAAATATTTTTATTTATGAATGACTAAATTAAAAAATTAATATGTGAAGAATTAAATTAAAATTTTATAGATGAAAGTATGATTTTTCTCTAAATTTTAATATATATTTATTTTAGAGATATATTTGTGTAATTTTAAAAAATTTATTTAAATTTAATAAAAATTCACAAATATAAATTTTTTGTTGGTCTGCCAAATGGAAATAGAACAACAGAAAAATAAGGAAAACGGGAAGGCTTCTCCGCGGCGTATGAATTCTCTGCGGTGGCCAGGGGCACAGTTTTTAATAGAGAGACCAGTCACCAGTCGCCTGGTAATAAAAAATTACCAGGCGACTGGCGAGTCTCTCTGCAAAAGGGGCACCCCAAAGGATCCTGGTCCTTCTCCGCGCGGTTGGCATCCTTTTAAATTACTCTACCTCGTCTGGCGGGTCAGCGCTTAGTCAATCATAGCCAACTTCAAGACCCACCGAACCAGAATGTGAAAGGTGAGAGTCAACAAGGACCCACAGACGACGACGACGACGACGGCAACAACAAAGTCTTTTCCCACTAAGTGGGATCATCAACAAGGACCCACAGAGAGGTAGCAAAATTCAAAACCCTACTTGATTGCCTTACTTGATTTTCAAGGCGATGAAAAATAAGTATTTAAAGAATCACAATTATAATCGCACTTATTTACCTTCCCGATTATCCTTGTACCCACTTACATTTCTTGACTTTCCTCTGGCTTCTGCGTTCCAGTGTTCTTAACCATTTGAATGATGGCTGAGCAAATTCCATATAGTGTTGCTGCAAGCCTTATTAACAGGTTGACTTCATTAGCCTTCCGTGAGATTGGAAAGATTTATGGGGTCACGAGTGAGCTGGAAAAGCTCAAGGATACAGTTGAATCCATCAAATCTGTGCTTTTGGATGCTGAGGAGAAACAAGAACAGGATCGTGCTGTACAAAATTGGGTAAGCAGGCTTAAAAAAGTTCTTCATGATGCTGATGACTTGCTCGATGATTTTGTGATCGAAGATTTGCAACACAAAGTAGGTGGTAATGGAAGAACAGTGATAGAGGTACGTCGCTTCTTTTCAGCCTCAAATCCAATTGCTTTTCAATGTAGGATGGCTCATAGAATAGAGAGGATTCGACAACAATTTAAGGATGTTTCAGAAGATATGTCTAAGTTGAATTTTAGCCAAAGAGTTGCAGTAATTAAGCAAAATGAGAGTGACTGGAGGGAAACAAGTTCCTTTGTGTTACAATCAGAAATTATTGGAAGGGAAGAAAGCAAAAAGGAGATTATAAACATGTTGAAGAAGACACGTGCCAACCAAAATGTTTCATTGATTGCTATTGTTGGTATTGGGGGTTTAGGCAAGACAGCTCTTGCTCAATTGGTGTACAATGATGCTGAAGTGCAGAAGTTCTTTCAAAAACAAATATGGGTGTATGTTTCTGAGGATTTTGAAGTAAAATCTGTTTTGAATAAAATGCTAAAATCGTTGTATAATTGTACAGTTGGTGATCTAGAACTAGACCAACTGCAAGTTAAGCTTCGAGAAAGTTTAAATGGCCAAAGATATTTGCTTGTGTTGGATGATGTGTGGAATGAGAATCAGCAAAAGTGGAATTCTTTAAGAAGTTATTTGATGTGTGGTGCTCAAGGTAGTAAGATTCTAGTGACAACTCGTAGTCAAATTGTTGCACAAACAATGGGTGTGAACAGCCCATATGTTTTGAAAGGTTTGGGAGAGGAGGAGTCTTCAACCTTGTTAAAGAACTTGGCATTTGGAGAAAATGTGAACACAATGAGACAAAATCTCTTACCAATTGGTGAAAAAATTGCAGAAAAGTGTAGAGGAGTTCCACTAGCTATCAGAACAATGGGAGGCCTATTACAATCTAAAAGTGAAGAAAGTGAGTGGCTGAGTATATTAGATGGTGATTTTTGGAAGTTATGTGAAGACAAAGATAGTATCATGCCAGTGCTAAAATTGAGTTACCAAAACTTGCCACTTGAGCTAAGACAATGCTTTGCTTATTGTTCTTTATATCCAAAAGATTGGGAAATTCAAAAAGATGAGTTGGCCCAACTATGGATGGCACAAGGTTACCTTGAATGCTCGGCAGCAAATCAATGTTTTGAAGATGTGGGTAATCATTATGTTAAGGCTCTGTTGATGAGGTCATTCTTTCAAGATGCAAAAATAAATACATATGGTGATATTTTGTGTTTCAAAATGCATGACTTAATGCATGATCTTGCAATGTCAGTAGCTGGAAATGATTGTTACATGGACAGTGAAGGAAAAAGGATTGCTGGAAGACCCATGCATGTCTCATTTGAATCTACCAAAATTTGTTTGTTGGATTCACTGGATGCAAATAAGTTGCGAACTTTTCTATGGCCTTCGTTGGGGTTGACAGAATTTCGATCAATAAACAACCCATCTGTCCTTTCAAACTTGAAATGCTTGCGGGCTCTGAATTTGTCATGTTGTTCTCTAACTAAGTTGCCAGAGTCAATTGGTAAATTAAAGCACTTAAGATATTTTGACCTGAAATATTGTCAAAAGTTAACCAGTTTTCCCAAAACGATAAGTAATCTTGTCAGCTTACAGACACTAAAATTGTATGCATGTGTCAAACTTGAATTTTCCATTGAAGTTATCACAAAGTTAATTAATTTGAGACACCTTGACATACGATCATGTAAAGCCTTTAAAATCATGATGCCAGCTGGGTTGGGGAAACTGTCATCATTGCAGGATTTATCTACCTTTGTTGTGGGGGATGACCAGAAGGGAAATAGTGGTAAACTGAATGAATTGAAGGACCTAAATAACCTAAGAGGCCATTTAACAATTAAGAATCTTGGTTTGGTAAGAGATGTGGTGTTCGACTCACAGGAAGTAAATTTGAATGAAAAGAAACGTCTTCAATCCTTGAAGCTGGACTGGGGAGAAGGGGAAAACAATAATGGTGACAGCTTACAACTATTAGAAAACCTTCATCCTCACCAGAATTTGAAAGAGTTCACTGTGGAGAGATATCCAGGTGTGAGATTTTCAACCTGGCTTTCGTCACTCACAAATATTGTTGAAATCTCTCTCTCTTTGTTTCCTAATTGCCTACATCTCCCACCATTGGAACGACTTCCATATCTCAAATCTCTTGTCGTTGAGTATATGAATGCAGTGGAGTACATATGTTTTGAAGATATTTCTCCCACTTCAACAACATTTTTCCCATCTTTGGAGAGGCTCAACCTGATCCTTTGCCCAAATCTCAGGGGCTGGCAGGGAATGCATTGGCAACAGCAACAAGATCATTTGCTGCCTGCATTTCCTCGTCTTTCTTCTTTAACTATCTCAAATTGCCCAAATTTAATTTGCATGCCTACCTATCCTCATCTTGCTGAGCAGTTGTCTTTGTGGAATAGTAATGTGAAGCCATTGATAGACACTTTGAAGATGAATTTAGCAGCATCAACAGCAACAGAAGAGCACCCAAATCCACATTCATATACTACTCCTCTCTCGATACTTAAACGTCTCACTATTTGTGACATTGACATAGAGGCTTTACCAGAGCAGTGGATCTGCACCTTTACATCACTTCAACATATTACAATTGATTCTTGCTCTAATGTGGGGTCAGTGCCGGAAGGAATAGGTCATCTCACCAATTTACAAACACTGGAAATTACAGAATGTCCTCTCTTACTTGAAAGGTGTAAGAGAGAAACAGGTGCAGATTGGCCCAAAATTGCTCACATCCCTAACGTAAAGGTGGCATTGTAGCATTTGCAGATTGCAATCTGATTCTATATCCAAAGTTACTGGACAACAACTGCCAGACTAAAGATAATATAAGAGAAATACCTCTGTCTGCTGTCTCTGCAAATTACCTTTTGGTGGCATCTCAATTACTGGATCTTGATTTTTGAGCGGTACATATATGTCCAGGTACTTAATCATTTCTTGTACATATTTACTTGTAATTTGTAAAGCCCTTTTACTAGTTGTCCTGAACATTCATAGAATCATTTCTATAAGAAAACGAAAATTTTAAATATCATTTGCATAAGCAGTGCTTGTAGACCTTTATAACTAAAAGGTAAAACTGCAAATTATCATTCAGGTTGGTCTTTCAAATCCTACAATTCGAGACTACTTGTTGTCTCTATAGTCCAGCTGCTTATAGCTCTCTCTTTCACAAATTTAGATTTACTGAAGATCTTCAAAGTTGTTCCATTTTCCTAATCCTGTCTTTGCATATTTGTTTGTCATATTATTTAAGACAAACTGAATTCTAGCATTTAGTTACTACTACTATAAATTATGATAGGGATTGACATCTAAAATTTACTACTCAACATATCCTTTTACTAGTTTAGACAATTATTCTTCCAATGTGTCTATATATCTTGCCATATAATGATATAGGTGGAAGACCTATCATATTTAGTTTGAATATTGATCAAAATCCGATTGGACTGAAATTGATGCCAGAAAAACATTGCACTTAAACGCCTCTACATATTTCCTTTTGATCAAGGCATTTTGTCTTACAAACAATGGGAAAACTGAAGATTGCCCAAAATTTTGTCCTCCACTTAGTCAGATATTCCATATTTGCCTTCCTTTGATTACTTCTACACAAAAAAAGACCAGGCTGCTTCAAATCTGCTGCATGTTTTTACCAATATCTGTTTATAGTGGAGCATGATCAATTTTCTTCATCTTGCAGTAAACGAAGGGAAAAAAAAGGTTACTAGCTAATTAAAAGTAAACTATAGTTTTTCCCATGTGATATTTTGAACAAGCAATGTTTTATGTCAAAAAAATAGTTTACTTTTAATTAAAAGCAATTTTTTATGTCAAAACAATAGTTTGGTTACTGAAGTTGATTACGTACTTGTATCCTTGAAAAATAATTCTAATTTTTCCTTGAGCAAAAATTGTGCTGCTTAGAATGCACACTGAATGCCTCCGAGAGAATATGATGGGGACCTGGATCACCATCTAGAATTATACTAAGAAAATATAGGAGAATACTGCTATTATAATATGAAAATATAGAAAATTACAAAAAAAGAATTCCCAACTTCCCCTATTACAACCTACCACATGTTCTTGCTGCCCTCAATCCCTTAAACAGACCCATATGGCTTTTGATAACTGTAGGGGGTCCATCAGAATCTAATTCTTAATGCACGTGGACAATTTTTCACTGTTCTCACCTTTAATTTTCAACCCTTTATAGTGGAGTTTTATACTAAAGAATCACTACAAAATTGAAATTAGTTGTAATAAATTCATATTGCCGGAAATGTCTTCCATACTATGATGGTAGGTTTCTCTTTTTATTATATACTGGAATCATAGGCTTGGCAGTTTTAATCAACTAAAACTCTAATTCACTAGCAAGATTCTTTTCTTGCATTTTACAGAAAGGGCACCATAAATGGTGTATTAGCTATAGTTGTTTTTTTTTTAAATAAAGAATGAACTTATATTAAGAAAAAAGAAGATTACAGAAAAGGGGGATTGGATATCCACCCATAAAGACAGAACTGGTAAAGAAAGGAAAAATTAAACATGCAACAAAAGCAACCCAGTCCCTTTAGATATCCAAAAGAGACACTCCCTTAAATAAACCTTGAATCGAATGCCACAAAGAAGCTCCAAAGACAACCCTTGCCCATAAGTCATCTAAAGATAAGGAAACACCCCTGAAAATATGAGCATTCAGCTCCAGCTAAATATTCCAAATTATAGCATAAACAGCACATTGCCACAAAGTTCTACCATCCTTTGTACAGCTGAAACCTTTGAACCTATAAGAAGAAAATTCTCTAAATTTTGCAGAGAAACCAAATTCACACCAAAAATCTGATACAGCTTATCCTACAAGAAGGCAGCCACTCTGACAGTATAAAAACAAAGGAGCTCCAATCTCTGCACTGCTTATGCACAGAATATAAATATTAGGAGATGAAGTTATATTAGGCCTTCGAATTTACAACATGTCATTAGTATTAATTCTATTAAGCAACGCTGTTCAATTAAAAACCTTGACTTTTGAAGGAGCTTTAGATTTCCAAATTGCTCTTTCACGAAGGAAGACTTCCCTATTAGGAGAAGAAATGAGATAACAAAAGTAAGACACACTACAACAACAACAACAACAACTAAGCATTTTTCCACTAGGTGGGATCGGTTACATAGATCAAACGGCGCTATAGTGGCCTATCATAGATAAAAGTAAGACACACTAGATGAATCTAAATTCAAGACTCTCCTATCTTTAGTTATAGATATTCTAACATTTTCCGGAAGATGCAAAAGGTTTTCTACTCCATTGATATCTCTATCTATGAGATGTCTAGAAGAGTAGAAGTTCCAAGAGTGCATACACCGTTGAACTAAACAAAAATTATGAATTGAAGCATTATGCAAAGAGGAAAATGATAAAGATTAGGGAAAGCCCAAGAAAAAGGAATATTACCAGCCTATATATCATCCCAAAATCTGATGTGACACCCATCACCCCCCTTTAAAGAGATAAAAGAGCAAAAAGAATCATACCCTTGAGAGATGAATTTCCAAGGGTTAATGTGAGTAGCACTAATTGCCGAGTTGATATCCCACCCATTTTAAACCAAACCATACTTGCTCCAAATAACTTGATGCCTTAAAGAAGTAGTTTAAAGCCATAGCCATTTGCTTGTCAAACCATTGTTCTAGACCCCCTCCGCTTCTAAGTCTACAACGAGTTTCCCAACTAACAAGGTGATCCCTTCTTAACTCTCACACCACTCCACAGGAAATCCTGGATAATTTTCTCTAATTCTTGTGTAAAGCCCACTGGAATGTGAAAAAAATGAAAGGTGATATAGCAAAATACTTGAGAGGCATGACTGAATAAGGGCCATACAACTACCCAAAGAAAAGAAAAGCCTTTCCAATTATCCAAATGCTTAGTCACCTTTTGCACCACAAGATCCCAAAAAGAAGCAACTCTTAGGTTTCCTCCCAGAGGAATTCCTAAATAAACTGGGGGCCATTGGAGAACCTAACACCCTACTAAAGCAACCCATAAAGAAAGAGTATCCATATTCACATTAACACTTCCCAAGCCACTCTTTGCCAAGCTCACCTTCAAACTAGAAATACCCTCAAAAATGGTAAGAGCATTCAAAAGACTACCCCTATCCTCTTCTAGAAAAAGAATAGTATCATTTGTAAATTGAAGATGGGACACAACATTCTCTTCCATTCCAACCTAAATGACCCTAATAACATCTCTACCAACTGTCCTCATAATCATTCTACTAAGCACATCCACCACCAAAATAAACAGAAACAGAGATAAAAGGTCCCCTTGCCTCACTTCTCCTTGCCCACAAAACCAAGATTTTGGTTCATTGTTGGGAACCACAGGCTGAGTCCGACATTGGGTGTGTGGACACTTGTGGGGGGCTTATAAGGCCTTTAGACACTCTCTCTCATGAGCTAGCTTTTGGGAGTGAGTTTTACCTTGACGGTGCTCATTGAGTGGTATTAGAGCAAGTTTGATCCCTAGGCAAGCGTCAGCAGTGGCTAGAGAGGAGCAAATGGGGGAGGCTCGAGTACCAGCCGCCAATACCATGGATGTCGATGTCTAAAAGGGGCAGATTTGTTGGAAACCACGGGCCAAGAGTAACTCCTTGGGAGTCTCACATTGGGTGTATGGGCACTTGGTGGGAGGCTGCTCATGAGTTAACTTTTGGGGGTGAGTTCTACCTAGATGGTGCTTATCATTCACCATTTAATATCACTGAAAAGGTAGCAGACCAAAGGCAACCTAAAATCCATTTTCACTATTTCACACCAAAGCCTTTTCACAAGAGAAATTTATCAAGAAAACTTCAGCTAATTGGATCATAAGTTTTCTCAAAGTTCATCTTTAAGACCAAACCACTACTTCCTCTCCGCTGAATATCGTGAACTAGCTCATTAGCTGTCAAAGCTGCATCAAGAAACTGCCTCACTAAGATAAAAGCACTTTGATTTTGGAAAATAGTACTTGACAACACCTCAGTAAGCAAACAGAGAGTACCTTAGTGATAAGTTTGTACACAGCTAATAGGCATGTAGTCCTTCACACTAATGGATCTATCTTTCTTTGGCATGAGGGTCATAAAAGTCGAATTCATGCTCACCCCTCTCTTCCCATTATTATGAAACTCTACAAACACCTTCAACAGGTTCTCCTTAATTGTATACCAACAATTTTGGAAGAAATTAACAATAAAACCATCAGGTCTTGGAGACATAACTGTATCCATGCTCCAAACCGCTCTCTTAACCTCGTCTTCTTCAAACAGTCTCCTTAACCTTATTACTTATTCTTCATTAATATGACACAAATAGTAGCTGGGTATTTTGGTACCTTCCTTTTTAATCTTTTGAGGGTACCCCTGCAATAACTGTGAACTGTTGGAATTTTTCATTAAACCATGTGCTACTATATTATTATTTATTAACTTCCTCAACTCCACCTGTTCTATCTCAGTTCTCAACTATTGTTTAGCTTGTTATTACTTGATAGCCCTCGTAGTACTCCTAAATGAGCTGGATTTTGATCACCAATTCTTAGGATTGTGATTACAAACTTGTAAATCATCAGTCAATAATTGATATCAGCATGTGACAAAGGTATTCTAACTATTGACAGGAATATTATCTAACAAAGCATGTATGTTGAAGTATATGTTCTTTCATACTTTTGACGTATTTTGAGTCTTTGTTGTCTAGTTATTCACTTCTGGATGTTCTTGTTTTGTATAAACTTCTCACATTTGATGGCTTTACCCTGCTCTTAGCTTTCATCGAGCTATACTGAATTATATGAATATTTGTTCATCTTTGAAATCATTGCTGTAGGGCAGTAGGAGGAAAGATCTTTGTGCATTGAAGTGCTACAGATTTCTCCCCCAAAAATATTTTCGTATGCTCAGATAAGAAAGAAAGCAGTGCCAAGTGAACCTTTCAGGACAACTTTCTGATTCCCATAACAAATGGTTTGCATCTGTGCTACTGGCTCAAAGGGAACCTGGTTTTTTCTTGCTATCCAAGTTTCAACTGACTGTTAACTTCCATTTTCATTCAAGGAATAAGTTTTAGTGGTTCATAACTTTGCATTGGTCTGTTTTGCATACAGATTGTTCTGTTCGACATTGTGGAAGGATATTTGGGTAACTTGAGTCACTAGGAAATGTTAATTAACATGTAAGAAAGTCTAGTTTATGCATTTGCTTCGTGTTTGCTGGGAATTCTATTACCGTGCACCCTTTTCGTCGCTTAGGAATAAAAGAAGGTACTAAAATATTGTTTAGTAGTATAGATAAACTGCCTATGTTCCTTTATTTTTGGCCAGAGTAATAAGTAAAACGACAATCTCTACAATTTCGCTTGGTTTTGGCCACGTTGATATGTAAGCATACAAGTTTTTTTTTTTGGCTTGTCACTAGCTCTATTGTTTAGTTGATTCCATTTTTATTGTCCATATTTGTTCTTCCAGCAGCCCCCAAGAAATTAGTCCACTAATTCCTTATATCATTTTCTGCATTCATCCTCGTTCAAAATTTGGCACAATTATGAGAGCAGGCTAATATTGGACCAGACATTAGTGTGAAAGCCATAAACTTGCTTGGTCTTGTCATACTAGTCATTAGAAGAACCATTGACATGTAGTTGCTGTGCTGTAAAAGAATTAAGATGGCCAGTCAGAATATACATCAGTAAGTCAAGGAAGGCACTTTTTGTGAGACTATAGGAGTCATAACACATAAGTTGTTGATTTGTATTAGATATTATTTGACATTCAACTTGTAGTTAAATCCTACAGATTTTGTTATGTGATGTCATCTTAGTATCCATGATCCTTAGATGATTTATATTGAGTGTGGTCACAATCACAAATCTGTCCATTCTTCTCATATTTAATCTACTAGTTATAACTGTTGTCGCATGTGTAAGATTTGATTTGATGACTCCTTGTCTTTCCCCTATGAGTATATGGCTGAATGAGTATCTTACAGTTTTTGGCTGAGTTAATTTCTAAAGAGCTGATGGAGACCTAAATCTCCTTCTAAAATACACTAAAAGTAATTAAAAATTATCGAAATTATAAGAAAAATTACGAAAGGTAACTTCTAGTCTAAACTCCTAAAACTCAATTTTCACATCATTTTCTATATCCCTCACCTCTTCCCTCCCTCTTTTTTATAACCAAAATTCTAACTAATTAACTTTAATCATTTGCCAAGTGTCCCTACCAGCACCTCACTCTCTCACTTTCACGTTACCCAATAGTTGCCCTTTTTCCAAGTTGCCATGTATCCCTTCCAGCCTATAACCATGGAGGTTCTATCAATATTCCGTCCTTGAAATTTTATCTTTCTCTTTAAGTAAGTTGTGGATATTAGAATAGATAACTCATTGTTTTGAAGTGCACTTTCAACTTTGAAAGTATCACATGGAGAAAACAACCTTGAAGATGCTCCCCTCCTGGGGTTTGCCCTCTTGAGTAGATTGGACCCACAATCATGGTTTTGTTTGGACTATGAAGCTACACACCCCTCCACTCACAGTCTATCCCTCTTCCCCCTTCTTTTCTTCCCACAGTTAACACTCTATCTCTCTACAAATTCTTTCCCCCTTCTCTTTTTACTTCATGGATCTTCCGCATGAAGTGTTCCTTATTGGAGGCTTAACCGGATTCATCGTCATGGTCATTGCAGCCATAGTTTATGCCTACAGACGGCAGAAGAAGACCTCACAACCCCAGCCGTGGACTCCACTCTTGCAAAACCTGGAGCTCTCTGTTCATGAGAGCTGGTCTTTCAACCCGCATGTACTGATCTGCATGCACATGACCGCCAAAGACACTAATATGAGAAGAATGGATAGATTTGTGATTGTTTATGGCTTTCACACTCATGTCTAGTCCAGTATTAGGCTGCTCTCACAATTTAGCCAAATTTTGAACAAGGATGAATGTAGAAAATGATATAAGGAATTAGTGGACTAATTTCTAGGACGCTGCTGGAAGAATAAATATGAACAACAAAAATGGAAACAAATAAACAATAGAGCTAGTGGCAAGCCGAAAAAAAAGTGTATGCCTTTGTATATTTGATTTTTAACCACTAAAAATTATATATGATTTGCACATATTCTATTAATTCAATATCAATTAATAGTAGTCTAATGATAGAGACTTAATTAAAATATAAAATATAAGAACTTAATTTTATATTTTAAAATTATATATAGTGACTAATCTAAAAATTGGAACAAAATTATAAAGACTAGCTAAATAATTAAACTATTAAAATTCTGGGCAGGAAGAAAATAATTAAAAAAAAAATCCATTTCTCAATACATGATAAAGTGAAAACAAACAATACACACCTCTCCACCTTTGCTCAAGAGTTAAGGCTTATAAAGGCCTTATTCTTTCCAAGTTATAAGGAAATTATTGCTTTCTTCATTTTTTGTTTAGGAAGATACAGATATTTTAATTTATTTTCCCAAAGTTTTACTTTTTAAATTTAGTTCTTTAAATATTATTTTATCTCAAAAAATAAGGTTAAACTTTATTTTAATCTCTTAAATTTACAATGAAATTTGATTTATCTCCTAAAGATTTTTTTTTCATTCGAATAGATTCCTAAAGTTTAATAAATATACTTTTTTAGCCCTAGGAATAACTCTATAAAAAAATATTTAACGAAAAATATTAATTGAAATGAATGTAACATTTAACATATTAAATTGTTTATCCAAATAATTGATTCAGTCAAAAGTTACCTTGTCATTCTAAAACGATAGTATTTAATTATTCTACCTATATTAATGGAGATCAAAGTGTGGTCAAACCTATTTTAAACCGGTTCCAATATCATTTACAAGGGATAAGCAGTCCAATAACTAGAAGTAAAGTAAAGCGGGTCAAAGAAACTTTATTGAGTTTGATCTTGGATGTGCAAGTTAAAGAGGAAGTTATTGAACTAAGTCAAAACATCAAACGAGTCACACTTTGCAGCCTTGAATATGGCATTAAAGAGAGCAATTCGGAGGTCAAATAGAGTTTGATTGGATCTTAAAGACAATTAGCCCAAATCTGCATGAACTAAAGATGTATTATGGACTTTATGTTATATGCTTTCTTTTGAATATTATTAGTATTTTGAGCTCATTTTTTATGGCCAAATATTAGTTTAATTATAGATTTATTTTTGTTAGTTTAGTTGGGTCAAATAACTAGTGTTGTTTAGGCTATATTTTATTGAGAGTTCAATTAGGAGTTTTAAAGGTTTCTTACTATATTTAGGATTGTTAGACTATATAAGGATTCTTTATATTCATGTAATTCAGATCTTATGATGATTAATAAAGATTGAGTTTTCTCCTAAAGTAAGAGCTTCCCTTAATTCTTAAGTAAAAAACTGAATCCGATCTTATCGAGAGAACTTGTGGCGATCAAAACATCCATTGAATTTTCAAGGCGATCCTTGCTTCCACCAAACACTCTGTTTCTTGACTTAAAGAAACACATCATTTGGTATCAGAGTTTTGACTCTTTGAAATTTCGTTGGTGTTCTATCTTTTCTTTTTCTATTTTTTTCTAGAGTCTTTCTTCTTCTTCTACCTTTCTTTAGGTCAAATATGAGTCTTAGTTCTAGTCAATCTTCTTTCCCTATTTATATTCAAATTCCTTCAAAAAAAATTCAAAAAACAAAGTGTAGAAATTCGCTCAAAAAAAAGTGAAAGTGACCAGAAGTTAATTAAAAAAGCCAAAAAAATAGCATACTGATTTTATTATCCCCAATTTTTTTCACATTCAGTTCCTAGGATTGTCATCATCTGAATTTTTATTCTTATCATTCTTAATTCACTTGTTTCCTTTGATAAGCTTGTTGATCAGGTTCTTGTTTAAGAGCTTTAAAGAAAAGAAAGTAAAATTGAGTGCAAACACGTGAGGTTTTTGAGACAAATATGAGTAGTCAAATAAATCAACATAAAATTGATCTTAAATTTTACATGAAGACGGTTCAGAAGCAATTTAAGTTTGTGCATATGAAGCTAAATACTCTTAAGTCACTATCTAAACCTAAGTCTACCAAACAGTTTGGCTTTGGTGAGGAAAAAGGGGACGTATGAAGAGTGAGCATTCTAGTGATGATGATATACCATCATTAGAGGATTGTAGTAATATGACAATTAGTGAGCGAGTTAATAGAGAAGTGTTGGTTACTCGACATGCTCTTAATATACAGCCTAATGATGATGTTGATGATGAACAGCGTGAGCACATCTTTCAGATCAGGTGCCACGTGAATAATAAAGTATGTAACTTGATTATTGATAGTGGGAGTTGCATTAATGTAGCAAGTACTTTGATTGTTGATAAATTGAGTTTACCCACATTGAAACATCCTAAGTCATATAGGCTAAGATGGTTAATGATAGGGGAGATATATGGGTGAAAAATCAGGTTCGAGTATCTTTTTCTATTGGTAACTATAAAGATGAGGTACTTTATGATATAGTACCAATGCATACTGGACACTTGTTGTTGGGACGTCCATGGTAATTTGATAGAAGGGTCAATTATGATGGCTACAAGAATCGATATACATTGACCATGCATAATCGAACTTTCATGTTAACACCCCTAAAACTAGCTGAGACTTTTGCTGATTAAGTGAGGATTACAAAAAAGTGTAAGTTGAGAGAAACAAAAGAAAAAGAGAAAAAAGAGAGTATGACCAAAATTGAGAGTGAAAGAAAAGAGAGAGAGAGGTTGAGATATGTGAGCAGAAAAAGAAAGAGAGTTGTGAGGTAGAGAAAGAGAAAAATAATAAAGTTAGTGTTTTTGCACAAAAAAGTGAAATGAAGAGTGCTTTGGTATGTAAGCCAAACCTCCTTGTGCTTATGTACAAATATCTTTATTTTACTAACACTCCTAACCTTTCTTTGCCTAGTATGATTGTGTCTTTGATACAGAAATTCACTTATATTTTTCTTAAGGATATTCCACATGGACTACCACCTTTGAGAGGCATTGAGCACTAGATAGACTTTGTCTTTGGATCATCCATCCCTAACTGATCTGCCTACCGAACTAATCCTAAGAAGACGAAGGAAATTCATAGGTAAGTAGATGACTTAGTTCATAAGGGATTTGTGAGGGAGAGTCTTAGTCCCTGTTCAGTACATGTTATTCTTGTGCCTAAAAAGGATGGGACTTGGCGCATGTACGTGGATTGTAGAGCCATCAACAAAATCACTATAAAGTATAGGCATCCAATTCCTAGATTAGATGACATGCTTGATGAGTTGTATGGTTATAGTGTTTTTACTAAAATTAATTTAAAGAATGACTACTATCAAATTCGCATGAAAGAGGGAGCTGAGTGGAACATTGCTTTAAAGACTAAGTATGATTTATATGAGTGATTAGTAATGTCTTTTGGGTTGACCAATGCACTAAGTACCTTTAAGAGATTAATGAACCATGTCTTATGTGCTTTCATTGAAAATTTTGTGGTAGTTTACTTTGATGATATTTTAGTATATAATCGAAATCTTCATGAACATGTATTGCATTTTCATGCTATTTTTTATGTGCTTAAAGAGCATAAATTGTATGCTAACATGAAAAAGTGCACGTTCTGTTCTGATTCTATGGTGTTCCTTAGTTTTGTTGTTAATTCTCATGGAATTAGTGTGGATGAGGACAAGGTTAAGACAATTCAAGATTGGCCTACACCTAGGAATGCTAATGAAATTAGGAGTTTCTATGGTTTAGCAAGTTTTTATAGATGGTTTGTAAAGAATTTCAGTACTATTGCTACACCCCTAAATAAACTTGTTAAAAAGAAGATTGACTTTAAATGGGATGATATACATGAGAAGTCATTTAAAACTTTAAAGGATCTTTTGACTAATGCACCCTTACTGTCATTACCTAACTTTGATAAAACTTTTGAAATTGAATGTGATGCTTCTAGAGTTGGTATAGGTGTTGTTTTGATGCAGGATTATAAATCGATTGCATACTTTAGTAAGAAGCTAAATGGGGCAGCGTTGAACTATCATATTTATTATAAAGAGTTATATGCATTGGTGAGGACTTTGCAAACTTAGCAACATTATCTATAGCCAAGGGAGTTCATTATCCATTCAAATCACGAGAGCTTGAAATTCTTGAACTCTCAAGGTAAGTTGCACAAGAGACATGCTAAGTGGTTAGAATTCATTGAGACATTTTCTTAAGTGATTAAGTATAAAAATAGAAAGGAAAATATGATAGCAGATACATTGTCTAGAAGATATGTGTTATTGACATTCTTGCATGCGAAGTTACTTGGTTTTGAATACATTAAAAACCTTTATGCTAATGATGTTGATTTTGGATTTGCATGAAATTCTTGTGATAAGCGTGCTATTGATGGTTTTTATAGACCTGAAAGTTACTTGTTTAAAAAGAATAAACTTTGTGTGCCTAAGTGTTTAAATTGTTATTGTATCATATACAAATATTAGACATGGTACTGTGTACAAATTATTGTTGTTTCTCCTTGGTTTTCTATCTTTCTAATTGCTTTAAAATAAAATAAAATAAAAACTTTTTTTGCTTTTTGAAACCAACCTTTTGCCATCTTAAGTTTCTAAATTTTACAATTGAGATTGAGTATATTCAAGTTCTAGATATATATATCTTGATTTTTATTTGATTTATTTTCAATTATTATTAATTTAATTAGTATTTAACATATTATTTTTTCTAATTTAATAATTTTATCAACTCAAATCATGCTTTTTTAGGCAAGTTAGTGACATGGTCTCTTTTGCTCAATATATTGTTTAATGGGAACATGTATGTTTTGTTCAACTTTGACATAGCCTTGCTTTATAACTTTCTCATTGGAATTATCAATTCTATAAAGCAACACTATTTTGCACCTTATTAATTAGAAAGGTATCAAAACCCTACAATTTCTATCAACATTCTGAGCAAAAAGGACCACCATTTTCTTTCTTTCTCCAATCATTACAATCACGCTCCATCTTAGTGTTGTCCCTTCCCCAGAAACAACCATGGTCTGATATCAATTGTTAAAGACCTAAATTTCCTTCAAAAATGCATTAAAAATAATAAAAAGTTATTGCAATTATAAGAAAAATTACAAGATAAAGGTAATTTTAGCACTTGAAGGAGTTAAACTCGTCCCAAGATCCAATTCTCATATGATTTTTCATATTCTTCACCTCTTTTCTCTCTCCTTTTTTATAATCAAAATTCTAATTAACTAACCCTATAATAATTTCTCAAGTCTCCCCACCAGCACCTCACTCCCTCTTTCTCTGCATGTCACCCCATAACTGTCTCTTTCTTAAATTGCTATACGTACCTTCTAGCCCATAACTATAAGGGCTCGTTTGGTGGTCAGGATAAGATAGGATAGAATAAAATAGCAGATAGGATAACAACAGGATAGGATATGGGTCTGATAAACTCTGATCATATCCTATGTTTGGAGTAAATCGGATAATGATAGAATAGGATAAAAATGGTATAAAATGACAAAACTACCCTTATAATAAAATTACATATATACTTATTTAAAATCAATTTAAAACACTTTTTTTGATTACTTTATACATTGATATAAATATATATATATATATATATATATATATATATATATATATATAATTAATTAATTAAAAAAATAATATCCATAATATTAGTAAAAATTCATTTGTTTTTATTTTTTATTTATCTCTCTACCCACTTGCCAAGAAACTTTCCTTTCTTTTTTTTTTTTTATAAAAAAAATGTAATCATATTTTCAATACATTCAATAAAATAACATACAAAATTAAATTCAAAGCATAGTAAAAATTTATTTGTTTTTATTTTTTATTTATTTCTCTACCCACTTGCCAAGAAACTTTCTTTTCTTTTCTTTTTTTATATATAAAAAAATGTAATCATATTTTCAATACATTCAATAAAATAACATACAAAATTAAATTCAAAGCAAAAAAGAAATGCACAATAAAGAGTTCGAATAAGCCAAAATAAGCAAATATGATTTACAGAACCCAATATTGGGTTATAATTAAAATAAGCAATACCTACAAAGTTACAATCAAAGTATAAACATCAAATCAACCTAATAGCAAGATCATAAAAAAAAAACAGATTCCCCTGATAAATTTTCATTGCCCTAAAAATATTTTCTTATTGCATGCATTAAAAAACAAAAAACAAATTCCCTGACAAATTCCCCTCCACCAACCAGATCAACCCATACATATACTCATACTCAAATGCTCAGGAAAATTTTCAAACGCCAAAAAAATTACAATCTAATAGCTAATCACATACATTGTTTAACAAATTTGACTTGATAAACAGCAAAAACCAGAACTAAACAAGGAAACAATGCAAATCACAAGCAAAAATCATGTAATAGCCGTAAATTTAATAAAATCCAAAGTAAAGAAAATTTTGAATAATAGAGAGAATTTTGAAAATGGAGATAAGAGCCAGTGGAAATAAATTTATTTATTACATGAATTAAAGAATTATAAAAGGAATATGAGAAGTTACGTTTTAGCGCGTAATTTTATTTTTAAATGATAGTATTTTGCTATAAATAAATATATTTTTATTTATGTAGAAATGATTATGATTTGTTAAAAGTAAGTGAACTTTTAAGTAAAAGAAGTATTGTGTTGCTTAAAATAATTATACCGGCCTCTAATAAATTTTTATAGTATTTTTAGAAATATTCTTTCTTTTAATATGAATAAAGATATTCATTTTGAGATTTATTTTATAACGATTTTTATATAAAAAAAAATTATGATTTAAGAGTTTAACTAAAGATTTATGAGAATGGAAATTTTTAGAAAATTTTGGGATATTTTATGATGAAAAACGGAATTTATATGAATTTATATAAAAGAAAATCTAATTATTAATTATTTAATAATTATTAAAAAAAAAGTCTCAGAAACCATAAAACGAAACTAGGGGCGACGATTTCAGAAGGAAAGAAAGAAAGAAAAAAAAATGGATAGTTACATAGTAAGTAAATAGTGATTCCAAATCTTTTCTCTCGATCTGGAGTATCGATTGGCTTTCGATCTCAAAACTGAAAGTGTTATTGGATTCAGGATGAAGAGTACTTCAGTTTTGACCGATCAGTTTTTGAAATCAACCGTTGAATCGCCGTAGATCTGAAGTAGAAAATCTCGGTAAAAGGTAAGTTCTGAAAAACCTTACTTAAAAATTTATAATTAGAAATCTGACTCCGTAGATGGATTCAGAAACTAGATAAACATTAGGATATGAAATTGTTTCGTTGATTCGGTAAAAAATTTTGTGACGGTAAATAGTATTTTCCAGCGGTAAATAGTGGCGGTAAATAGTAATTTTTGGCATGAATAGTGACGTTTAGGGTTTACCGAATTCTCATGTTATGTCTATGTTTTCTAGGTTGTTGAGCCACCACGAGGTGAAATTCTCGTTGTTGGACTCCTAGTACGGTAAGTGAGTTTTTCATACTATAGCGCATGTTTTATGAATTCGGTTTATAACTTTCTCGTATGATTTTAACTAGTTGGAATGTATGCTAAATTATTTTACCGTTTTGAAAACCAATATGTTCCAACCATGTTAGAAATTATAAATTTCAATCCTAGTTGAACCCTAGGTATGCAGGGCAAGCATCTAGACTGATAATTCTCCATTGAGCTAGATTTATTGTCATAGAAATGAACTAAGTTAGCCATGAAATGATTTGATGCATGGCGAACATCTATGCAACGTCTACGGACGATCTATATTTAAAGAAAAAGTTTATGATGATAAAGGTCTCCATGGGAATCCATGGATAAGACATATTTTAGAACGGAGTTTTATGCATGAAAAGAGTTAGATGAAGAATTATAGCTTTATTATAATGTTATTGAAATGTTTTACTTTAAACTCTTTGAATAGCATATCTTCAAATGTTTTCTATTGGTGGAACCCTTTTAGATCACTGTTAGCTAGCCGCAGGTGGTGCTAACCCTAGTGCACCATGGTCATGTTAAGGCTTCGGTCTAGGATATTGTGACGGGCTTATGATCGCCTAAGTCACGGAATTTAAAGTGGACTTATGTCTACGCCTACAGTGATTACCACACCCTTGCTATGTGCTTGGGGAATTTAGGGTGGACTTATGTCTACGCCTACAGTGATTGCTACAACATTGCTATGTGCTTGGGGAAGATGATAGATCTGTTAGGAAAGAACTCCAATAGACTAGTGCATTTTTTCTTAAAGATTAAATATTTCTAAACAATCTCATTCATCATTGTGATTGCATAAATAACTTCATTTATTACTTATCATGCATAATTGATTTTCTTTACGGTTACTGATTTAAATCCTGTTTTATCTTTTGAACATACATTTGAACTGTTTAGCTTTTCTTTCAATAAATTATGGTTAAATACTTAATGTTTCTATTATTATCTTTACACCTTGATTTCAATTATTAAACTCATTGCGAAACACTCATGCTTGGTTTGCCCTGTTTCTGTTATAATGTGATTTACCCATTCACTGAGATGTGATCTCACCCCTCTTCTGTTTCCTCCCCACAGATAGTCAAAGAGACTTTGATCCAGCTACAGCTTCGTAGGAGACTGAATATAGCGTTGGTGAGCCCCAGTTTGGGCAAGGCTCTTTTGTACTGTTTGTCTAGTTTAGTTTATGTCTAGTGTACCTCCATGAATTTATAGGCAGGATCATCGCTTCTCGCGTATTTTGATGTGTTGTTTGGAAAACGATTTTATGTTTTACAACGATGTTGGTATTATGAGGCCATGGGCCAAGTTGAATCACGAATGTTGGATTCATGAGATATATATATATATATATATATATATATATATATATATATATACAGTATTTTCTTATATTGGATGTGGCATATGTGGCCAGTTATATTTATTATGTACTTTGGATTGTGTGCTGGATGTTTGTACATGCTATGTGTTAGGCTTGTGGCTAGGGGGAAACCCTTATGCCGTGCCGGTCATGTGTTCCATCATTTGGGGCCGTAACAGAGTGGTATCAGAGGCATTAAGTTTTCTTGTGTTCATGGAGTAACGGACCTTTAGGTAGGACTTTGAGTATAGGTGTGAATCTGGACATGCTTATACTCACGGTGCTGCTAAAAGGGTTCGATAGGATGTTGTCTTTTTGTTCAAGTAAGTCAGTTTATAGTATGCTATGTTGGCATAGTTAAGTGACGGTTGGGCTATTTCTGTTTTATAGTGAGATGCCACCAAGAACGAGATCAAAGGTTAGGCAACCCGCGGCTCAAGACTAGATGGTTGAAGGGTCTGCTCAGTTCGCAGTACCCGTGCCTAGAGGCCGAGGTAGAGGTCGTGGCAGAGGCTGACCTAAAGCCAGTGCAAAAGGCAGTGGCAGGGCTGTAAGGGCTGCTAAAGCAGCCAAACAAGCTGAGTTGAGCAGTGAGCAAGCTGAGACTCCCAGGGCGGGGGGAATGTCTTCTCACCCCCGGGATGATGTGATAGCCCAGATGCTGACAACCATGCAGGGTATGCAGCAGGCGATAGAAAATCTAGCTGAAAGAAGGGATGGGCAAGGTGGAAGACGTGGAAGGGATGCACAACAGCCCGAAACATCTACCTCCGTTCCAAAGCCAGTTAGGCCCGTGGAGCGGCATGTGAGACCCGCCGAGAGGGAAGTGGAACTATCCGAGTTCCTAAAACTGAAACCGCCAACCTTCAAGGGGTTGTTGGCTAGTGAAGATCCCCAAGAGTTTATAGAGAATACTGAGAAGATCTGTGAGGTGCTTAAGTGTCTAGAGATCCGATCAGTAGAGTTGGCATCCTTCCAGTTGTCTGGTGTAGCGCAGGTATGGTTTAAGACCATGATGCGCGGAAGGGGAGCTACAACGCCACCTTTGGGATGGCCAGAGTTCAAGGAA
The DNA here is from genome assembly GCA_037074535.1 of Gleditsia sinensis. NCBI lineage: Eukaryota > Viridiplantae > Streptophyta > Magnoliopsida > Fabales > Fabaceae > Gleditsia > Gleditsia sinensis. Next base: position 66,979,445 of record CM073463.1, on the reverse strand, counting down.
GTCTTCACGGAGAGGTTTGTGCCTCAGAGTATCGGAGATGCCAAGTGTCAGGAATTTGTGGAGTTGAAGCAGACTCCCGGTATGTCAGTCACGGAGTATGATTACCGCTTCACACAGCTGTTGCCGTATGCATCGCACATGGTCCCTACTGAAAGGGCCATGATCAAGAAGTTTATCCAGGGGTTGATGCCAGCATTATTTAAATCAGTGGCACCCCAGATGAAGCAATTCCTCAACTATGCAGAGGCTGTGGACTGTGCAAGAATGATGGAGACTAGGCATTTGGCCGATGTCGAGAATGCTAAGCTGAGAAAGAGGGATAAGGACGGGAGCTCCAAAGGAGGACAAAGTTCTCATTCCCAAGGACCACGATTTCAGGGCCAGCAGCGCCCAACACCACAGAATGTTGGGAACCCCAACCAGAGATCAGATGCGAGTGGTAGGCTAGGTCCTAGCCAAGGGAACACCAGGTATACAGGTCAACCAGGACCAAGGGCCATTCAGCAGAACAGGCCATAATGCCCTACTTGTGGCAACCATCACTTTGGGCAGTGCCGCAGGGAGGTGGGTGTTTGCTATCAGTGCAACCAACCTGGATACATGAAAATGGAGTGTCCCCAGTTGTATGGCTCAAGCCAAGGGTCAACTCGACCGGCTTTGCTATCAACCCCAGTGGCAGCTCAGCCTATGAGGACTATACCGGGCCAAGCAAGTAGCAGAGGTACTGGTAGAGGGATGATGGTCCGAAGTCAAAGCCAAGCAGGCCGAGGTCAACCGAGGATTTTTGCTCTCACCAGGCAGGATGCACAGGCTTCAAATGCGGTCATGACAAGTACTCTTTCGATTTACCTACATGAAGCATATGTTTTGTTTGATCCCGGGTCTACATATTCCTATGTTTCCCTTAGTTTTGCTAAGAGCTTGGGTAAAGATCCGATTAGGATGGCCCCTTTCTTTGTAACCACCCCGGTCGGTGATTGTTTGCCAGTAGAACATGTATGCAAATCATGTAAAGTGTCAGTGGGTGATAGGGAGACATTTGCTGATTTGATCATCCTAGACATGATCGACTTTGACGTAATCCTAGGAGTGGATTGGTTGACATCATGCTATGCTACCTTGGATTGCTATGGGAAGGCAATCAAGTTCAACTTTCCAAGTGAAGTTCCTTTCCGGTTCCAGTGTGACCGAAGTAAAGCTCCAAGTAACCTGATTTCAGTCTTGATTGCTCAGAGGATGTTGATGAAGGGATGCCAGGGATACTTGGCGTATGTTAGAGATGTGGATAGGAAGGTACCCGATATAGACAAGATGGCAGTGGTAAGAGAATTCCTGGATGTCTTTCTAGAGGAGTTGCCAGGATTACCTCCTGAACGGGAGATAGAGTTTGGTATCGACCTTATTCCAGAGGCTCGACCAATTTCTAGACCGCCTTACAGGATGGCACCCACAGAGCTTAAGGAGCTAAAGAGTCAGTTGCAGGATTTGTTGGATAAGGGCTTCATTAGGCCGAGCACTTCTCCATGGGGTGCTTCGGTCCTTTTTGTGAAGAAGAAGGACGGGTCTTTGCGTCTTTGCATTGACTATCGGCAACTGAATAAGCTAACGGTGCGTAACAACTACCCTTTACCCAGGATTGATGATCTGTTCAATCAACTTCAAGGAGCGAAATATTTCTCCAAGATTCATTTGAGGTCAGGGTACCATCAGTTGAAAATTAGGAAAGAGGATATTTCCAAGACAGCTTTTAAGACCCGTTATGGTCATTATGAGTTTTTGGTTGTCTTTTGGACTAACTAACGCACCAGCTACTTTTATGGATTTGATGAATAGGGTGTTCAAGCCATTCTTGGATCGGTTTGTCATTGTGTTCATTGATGACATCTTGGTTTATTCTAAAGACCATGAGGAGAATGAACAGCACCTACGGGTCATTCTGCAGATCTTGAGGGATCAACAGTTGTATGCCAAGCTCTCTAAGTGTGAGTTCTGGTTGGACAGCATTATGTTTCTGGGGCATGTAGTCACGAAAAACGACATTCAAGTAGACCCCAAGAAGGTAGAGGCAGTACAGTAGTGACCTCGCCCCGCTAGTGTGACGGAGATCCGAAATTTCTTGGGTCTAGTAGGGTATTACCGGAGGTTCATCAAAGATTTCTCCAGGATTGCTGCTCCTTTGACCCGAATAACTAGGAAGGGAGTTAAGTTTGAGTGGTCGGATGCATGCGAAGAAAGTTTCAAGAACCACAGCCCCAGTTCTAACTATCTGAACGGGCACTGGAGGATACTCAGTGTACTGTGACGCCTCAAGGGTGGACTTGAGTTGTGTGTTAATGCAGAATGGTCATGTTGTAACCTATGCATCTAGGCAGCTCAGGAAGCACGAACAGAACTATCCTACACATGATCTGGAGATGGCGGCAGTGGTCTTTGCCTTGAAGATTTGGATGCACTATCTCTATGGTGAACCCTATGAGATTTACACGGACCACAAGAGCCTCAAGTACATCTTTCAACAAAGGGATCTTAACTTGAGACAGAGGAGGTGGATGGAGTTGGTGAAGGACTATGACTGTACCATCTTGTACCACCCAGGCAAGGCCAATGGGGTAGCAGATGCTCTAAGCAGAAAGTCAATGGAGAGTCTAGCCCATATCACCCTACTCCGGAGGCTGTTCGTAAGGGATATTCATCGGTTAGAAGGTGAGGGGATGTGCTTTGAAGTGAAGGAGCCAGGTGTGTTGTTAGCCCACATGCAACTACACTCTCTGCTGGTTGAGCAGATTAAGGCAGATCAGGACAAGGATGCTAAGTTGTGTAAGCTCAAGGATGAAGTTAGAAATAATCAGACTTCTGAATTCAGCGTGGATGCTGAAGAAGTGTTAAGATGTGGGAAGCACTTGTGTGTACCCGATATGGATAGCTTGAGGAAGCAGATTTTGGAGGAGGCACATCAATCAGCCTATACTATCCACCCAGGAATAAATAAGATGTACAGTGACATCAAGGACTTGTATTGGTGGAATGGGATGAAGAAGGATGTAGCAGACTTTGTGGCTCAGTGCTTGGTTTGTCAGCAAGTGAAAGCTGAACACCAAAAGCCTGCCGGTTTACACCAACAGATTGAGATACCGGAGTGGAAGTGGGAAAGGATCACTATGGACTTCGTTACAAGGTTACCAAGGACCCCTAAGGGTTATGACTCAGTATGGGTGATAGTGGATTGAATGACCAAGTCATCCCACTTCTTACCAGTGAAGACTACCTTTAATGCGGCTCAGTATGCAAGCCTGTATCTGAGTGAGATCGTCAGATTACATGGAGTCCCTGTATCATCATATCTGATCGAGGTCCACAGTTTACGGCAAGGTTTTAGAAAGCTTTTCAAGAAGCTTTAGGGACGAGGTTGGATTTAAGCACCGCTTTTCATCCCCAAACAAATGGCCAGTCAGAACGCACGATTCAAATTCTGGAGGATATGCTTAGAGCATGTATTTTGGACTTTGGTGGTAGTTGGGAAGAATACCTGCCATTAACTAAGTTTGCATACAACAACAGTTATCAAGCCAGTATTCAGATGGCACCTTTTGAAGCTCTTTATGGGAGAAGATGCTGATCTCCCGTTGGATGGTTTGAAGTTGGAGAAGCCAAGCTGCTAGGGCCAGACTTGGTGCAAGATGCCATAGAGAAGGTCAAGCTGATAAAGGAACGGCTTTTAACTGCACAAAGTCGTCAGAAGGCTTATGTGGACCATAGGCGTCGGGAGTTGAAACTTTCTCTAGGCGATCACGTGTTCCTCAGAGTTTCACCCATGAAGGGAATCATGCGGTTTGGTAAGAAAGGGAAGTTAAGCCCGAGGTATATTGGACCCTTTGAAGTTCTGGATAGGGTAGGAACAGTGGCATACCGCCTAGCCCTACCACCTGAATTGAGTGAAGTGCATCCAGTCTTTCATGTCTCGATGTTGAGGAAGTATCTACCCGACCCATCTCATGTAATTCAACCGCAAGAAATCTTTTTGGAAGACAAGTTGGCCTACGAAGAGAAACCTGTGGCCATTGTTGATAGACAAGTAAAAAAGTTGAGGTCTAAGGATATCCCTACAGTGAAGGTGATTTGGCAGAATCTTTCTAAAGAGGAAGCTACGTGGGAAGTAGAGGACGTCATGAGAGAGAAGTATCAACAACTGTTCCAAGAGTAGTCTTATGTTTTCATGTTGTTGGTTTTTGTGAAATTCGGGGACCGAATTTCTTTAAGGGGGGAAGAATGTAATAGCCGTAAATTTAATAAAGTCCAAAGTAAAGAAAATTTTGAATAATAGAGAGAATTTTGAAAATGGAGATAAGAGCCAGTGGAAATAAATTTATTTATTACATGAATTAAAGAATTATAAAATGAATATGAGAAGTTACATTTTAGCGCGTAATTTTATTTTTAAATGATAGTATTTTGCTATAAATAAATATATTTTTATTTATGTAGAAATGATTATGATTTGTTAAAAGTAAGTGAACTTTTAAGTAAAAGAAGTATTGTGTTACTTAAAATAATTATACCGGCCTCTAATGAATTTTTATAGTATTTTTAGAAATATTCTTTCTTTTAATATGAATAAAGATATTCATTTTGAGATTTATTTTATAACGATTTTTATCAAGAAAAATTATGATTTAAGAGTTTAACTAAAGATTTATGAGAAAGGAAATTTTTAGAAATTTTTGGGATATTTTATGATGAAAAACAGAATTTATATGAATTTATATAAAAGAAAATCTAATTATTAATTATTTAATAATTATTAAAAAAAGTCTCAGAAACCATAAAACGAAACCGGCGGCGACGATTTCAGAAGGAAAGAAAGAAAAAAAAATGGATAGTTACATAGTGAGTGAATAGTGATTCCCAATCTTTTCTCTCGATCTGGAGTATCGATTGGCTTTCGATCTCAAAACTGAAAGTGTTATTGGATTCATGACGAATAGTACTTCAGTTTTGACCGATCAGTTTTTGAAATCAACCGTTGAATCGCCGTAGATCTGAAGTAGAAAATCTCGGTAAAAGGTAAGTTCTGAAAAACCTTACTTAGAAATTTCTAATTAGAAATCTGATTCCGTAGATGGATTCAGAAACTAGATAAACATTAGGATATGAAATTGTTTCGTTGATTCGGTAAAAAATTTTGTGACGGTGAATAGTATTTTTCCAGTGGTGAATAGTAATTTTCGGCTTAAATAGTGACGTTTAAGGTTTATCGAATTCTCATGTTATGTCTATGTTTTCTAGGTTGTTGAGCCACCACGAGGTGAAATTCTCGTTGTTGGACTCCTAGTACGGTGAGTGGGTTTTTCATACTATAGCGCATGTTTTACAAATTCGGTTTATAACTCTCTCGTATGATTTTAACTAGTTGGAATGTATGCTAAATTGTTTTACCGCTTTGAAAACCAATATGTTCCAACCATGTTAGAAATTATAAATTTCAATCCTAGTTGAACCCTAGGTATGCAGGGCAAGCATCTAGACTGATAATTCTCCATTGAGCTAGATTTATTGTCATAGAAATGAACTAAGTTAGCCATGAAATGATTTGATGCATGGCGAACATCTATGCAACGTCTACGGACGGTCTATGTTTAAAGGGAAAGTTTATGATGATAAAGGTCTCCATAGGAATCCATGGATGAGACATATTTTAGAACGGAGTTTTATGCATGAAAAGAGCTAGATGGAGAATTATAGCTTTATTATAATGTTATTGAAATGTTTTACTTTAAACTCTTTGAATAGCATATCTTCAAATGTTTTCTATTGGTAGAACCCTTTTAGATCACTGTTAGCTAGCCGCAGGTAGTGCTAACCCTGGAGCACCATGGTCATGTTAAGGCTTCGGCTTAGGATATTGTGACGGGTTTATGACCGCCTAAGTCACAGAATTTAGGGTGGACTTATGTCTACGCCTACAGTGATTGTCACACCCTTGCTATGTGCTTGGGGAAGATGATAGATCTGTTAGGAAAGAATTCCAATAGACTAGTGCATTTTTTCTTAAAGATTAAATATTTATAAACAATCTCATTCATCATTGTGATTGCATAAATAACTTCATTTATTACTTACCATGCATAATTGATTTGCTTTACGGTTACTGATTTAAATCATGTTTTATCTTTTGAACATACATTTGAACTGTTTAGCTTTTCTTTCAATAAATTATGGTTAAATGCTTAATGTTTCTATTATTATCTTTACACTTTGATTTCAATTATTAAACTCATTGCGAAACACTCGTGCTTGGTTTGCCCATGTTTCTGTTATAGTGTGATTTACCCATTCACTGAGATGTAATCTCACCCCTCTTCTGTTTTCTCCCCACAGATAGTCAAAGAGACTTTGATCCAGCTACAGCTTCGTAGGAGACTGAATATAGCGTTGGTGAGCCCCAGTTTGGGTAAGGCTCTTTTGTACTGTTTGTCTAGTTTAGTTTATGTCTAGTGTACCTCCATGAATTTACAGGCAGGATCCTCGTTTCTTGCGTATTTTGATGTGTTGTTTGGAAAACGATTTTATGTTTTACAACGATGTTGGTATTATAAGGCCATGGGTCAAGTTGAATCACGAATGTTGGATTCATGAGATATATATATATATATATATATATATATATATATATACAGTATTTTCTTATATTGGATGTGGCATATGTGGTCAGTTATATTTATTATATACTCTGAATTGTGTGCTGGATGTTTGTACATGCTATGTGTTAGGCTAGAGGCTAGGGGGAAACCCTTATGCCGTGCTGGTCATGTGTTCCATCATTTAGGGCCGTGACAAATCAACCACCTCTAGCTCAAGCTATAGTATACTCATTCCCATTGCATGCCATGCCATAAAAACTAGAACAAAGTTATATTCAACTAAAATAGTGAAAATCAAACATACATTTCAAATCATAAATATATAGGTTCTCAAATCAAAATAGGCTATCATTCATATCCATAAGTTTCATCCAATCAAAATAGGCCATCATTCACATATACATCAAACCAAGCGGAAAAACAAAGTTATAAAAAATAGTAAATTCCATAAGAACAACTATAACAATGATTTTACAAATGCAAGACGTTTAACATCATTAGCACCCCAAAAGATATGCAACCGATGTGGCACCGATAGTATTTTTTTCTGCTGTAGTAAAACACTCTTCATCTGTCAAATTCATTTTACCTGACTCATTTAAAATATTCCTAGAATCATCAAATACATCATTGGCTGTTCCAATGTGATCTGCAACTTTAGTCAGCCGTTCTGAACTCTATTCTAGCCACGTCCCAAAATTCTCCCTTAACTCATTTATGCTGCTGGCAATTACGTTTGCTCCTCTATTTTTTTTCATCGAACAACTTTCCACGCCATCACTCTTTCTCTTTGATTGAGCCTGATTTACATATGTTGACTGTGTTAAATCTTTCTCAACTTCTTCATCATCATTTTCTTCAAGCTCTTTATCTAATTCCTTAACAGTATCAGCAGGGGCAACGGCTCCTTTACCAGTGGCATGATCTTTCCCAAAAGCAAGGGCAAGCTTATCAAGTAGCAAGATTGGTGTATATCTGTAATCCTTTGCATTTGGATGACTCTACATAAAATAAAAACACTCGAATTAATCATAACTAGAAAGTGAAACAAAATAATTCATGAGAGAAAAAACAATAAACACTAACCTTTATATACTTAGCCCACACATCATCACTATCTACTTTAATCATTTTTTTTCGTCATCCCACCCGAATCCACTTTGATTTAGCATATCATAAACTATTGCATAGATAGCCTTTAACCTCTTCATTGCAGACTCAATATGTGGTTTCACTTTGATTCCACATCCAGTAAACCTTTGCTCCATTTTTGTCTCAATCATTTTCAAAGTATGCACCTTGAATTGTCCATTGTCACATCTATGGCCTTCGTTTACGGCTTCAATCAATATGTCAAGAAGGGCTTCGTCCTCTTGATTAGACCATTGTCTACGATCTCTCTTTTTCCTGATAGCTTGTTGCATACTGCTCTCAGATTCCATTCCTATCTCATTACCAAAATATAAATCATAAATCAAGTATGAATATATGAAAAAAAAAGACGAAGTACAAATAACATATGTGTATATAAAGAAAAAGACTAAGTACAAATAACACTTGTCAAATCCAATAAACAAACAATATAAAATTACACGCGAAGTACTGATTGAAATTATAAATTACAATATTTCTATTAGCAACCCATGTGTCTATTACAAATAAACCAAACATTCAAGAAATACATAAACCAAACAACCAGACAAAATAAAATTACAAATAAGGAACCAACAACTAAATAATCAACCCATGTGTCTATTAGTAAGCCATTCATTCCACATTTATGTTGCTATATTTTCCCTCCAAGCAGACCACTCATTACTTGTCTCAATTGTGCTAATAGGATCAGCATGTGCCATATCCTCATTTTGTAGGGTTACATCCAATTTTGCATCCAATTGATCTTTCATGGGATCGGTAGGCATTTCTCTTCTAATAAAATTGTGTAAGAGACAACAAGCAATTATAATGTAGTTTTGGGTTTTTATTGGGTAAAAAGACCGATTTCTAAGTATAACCCAACGCATTTTTAGTAACCCAAAAGTTCTCTCTATCACATTTCTTGCCATTGAGTGTCTCATATTAAAAAACTCTTCCTTATTTGATGGTATGTATCTACGTCTCCATTCACTACGATGGTATCAATATCCTCTATATAGAGCAAGAAATCCTTCACTGTTTGTGAACCCAGCATCCACAAGGTAATAATACCCTATAATAAAATAAAATTGTTAATTGAACATATTAATAATTATTCATTCGTTACTATTAATGCATCTCTACCATGTAAATTGTTTTTACCTGTTAGGACTCTTAAACTATTCCTCCTAGAAATGGCATCCCGCAGTACTCTTGAATCTGATGCTGATCCTTCCCATCTAGGTAACACATATATAAAGTTCATATCTCTTGAACATACGCCTAAGACCATCTCCAACGACAGTTCTTATGCCACATCTTATATCTGTCTTCCCATTGGAGTGCTCCACCGTGGAGCAACGGTTGCTTCTATAAGCAACGTTCCTTAACCTCAACTTTTGGATAAAAAATATAAAAAAATTGAAAAGCCTCATCTCAATTTCCTTCCTCCATTGGTTGCCTCTGCATCAAGATCCACATAAGACCAAATCGCAAACCCAATAGCAGAAATCAATAACCAGAAATCAAGACCAAAATCATGATCAGAGTTGAGAAGGGGGAAGATTATGGGTCGCAAAAACAACAACCCGAAATCAAAGATCAAAAATCGTAATCAAAAAACAAAAAATAAACTAGAAATCTGTTTGATTTCAATTTGGATTCCTCCTTCACCATTCTTTTCTGCTTACCCGAGTCCTTCCTCCTTCCCCATTGATTTCAATTTGGATCTGTTTAACCCAGCAATGATAATGAAATCCGATTACTCAAGCGATGCTTCGGCTTCCGATGCCGATTTTGGGTTCGCTTTCAATGATGGAAGCGACGCTGGAGGCTATGAGAATGAAAAGGAATGGAGGCTTCACAGAGGATGGAGATCGAGGTTCACGGGAGGAAGCTCAGAGACTTCCAAAAGATGGAGAAAAAGGGCGTACTTCCCACGGGAGTTTATGGAAAAGCAATAAAAATATGGAGAAAAACAAAAAAAAAAAAAGCTTGTCGTGGAAAAATGGAAAAACAATGGCAAAAATGGAAAAAAAATAAAAGGAAAAAGCTTTCCCTGGGAAAAACGTAAAGGTAATGGAGAAAAAAAAAACTTTGCCGTGGGAGTAATGAAAAGGTAATGGAAAGAAATGATTTTTTTTCTTCTTTTTTTATGTATTTCTTGCTTATATTATTTTTAATTATTATTATTAAAAATATTATTTTATTTAAAATTTTATATTAAAATATTATTATTAAAAATAATATTTAAATTTTTTTATATATTTATTTTTTTAAAATTAAAATATAAATAAATATGAATAAAATATAAAGATGTAAGATAATCTGTGGGACCCATTTATTGAATTTTTTAGGGTTGCACCATTGGAGTGTAGAGTTACTTAAAATACTATAGAGTTGCTTAATAGAAAAAATGATGATATGGCACGTGTGGGACCCACTTAAGCAACTTAAGTGGGTATCACCATTGGTGATACTCTAAGACATTGGTCGATATATCTCATTTTCTATTATGATATCTCGGTTTATCAATTGCTGGTACATTAACTTGGATATGTGTTCCATCTAATGCCCCAAGACAACTCTATATACAAATACAAATACAAATAAAAAGTTAATGTTTAACAAACTAGAGTGCAATTATTAATGTATTCTATAACGCAAACACCGTACCTTAAACCATTTCCATCTCTCATCTAAGCAATCTTGTGAAACAGGATCTGGTCCTTTAAGGAGTGTTTCATGCAATCGTAAGACACTTTTTAACACTTTATTAAAGTACCTATTAACTATTTCTCCAAACCTTTTAAACAAAAACTTAATCACCCGATTCTTAGAATGATGTGCCAATATGTGTAAGAACATAGCCACTTGTTCTTCAATATTTACTAGTCCATCCTCTCTTAATCTGCCTTCAGTACGAAAGAGAAAGCATAATGAACAAAATGACCTAATATCCATGCGAAGATGATTGACAGATATAACATCATCTTTATTTATCAATCCCTCTAAAAGTTCTCTCATTAAACCCTCCCTAACCCTTGGTTGTTCCCTAAGACTATGATTTTCATAAAACCATAATGCAGAAAGACTCACTATAATAAAAATTACAAAACACATCCCAATCATCTCTAAAAACATTTCCTCCAAAAGTAGATATGACATAATCTCAAGTTGATCCTCTGAATTCATATTTACCTATACAAATAAGAAGAAAAAATAAATAATTTAAATAGAGACCATGAAGCCAAGAAGATTGCAATCAAATAGCTAAATAATTCAGACACTCCACACTCCCTGAAGCACAAGATGTTTACCCTACATAATTCAGACACTCCACACTCCCTGAATGCACCAACCAACATAAAAATCGAGAAAATTCACATCTAAGCAAACAAAGAGTAAGCAGTCAACACAAACTTAACAACAATTGGACCAATGCACAAACTTCATAGTCTACACTTATTTTTTTTCTTGTACAGGAAAAACATTTTTAAAGTGTTTAATCATAATTGAAGTCAAAACAAGGAGATAATCCATTAAGTATTAACCTGCAAATCAAGGAATCTAAGTTCACAATATATATAAAAATAATCTCATTGAACAAAAGTAAACTAAATCAATTGTACCATTACAACCATTTGATCAGAAATGTGCCTACTAGGCAAGCAATTATAGAAAAGATCATGAAGAAAAAAGTAGACAATATTCAATTAAACAAACTAAATTATATATCTACAAAATTGCCTCTGTGTATAAAGACAAGATTTTTAGCCCACATTGTTGCAGGACAACCATCATGACATTTGATGAATATAAATGTCCCCTATGAAAGATTTTTGTGAATCAGCCTTCCAAAACTTCAAACATATGATATGTAAAGTAGTGAATGTAACACCATATTTTTTTTTCTTTTTATCACAATTCTCAGAACAAATATATTTGCATAAATACCCATATATGTATATTACAAATCTCACATAAGTATTCATAATACAATACTTGTCATAATTACAATACAAATACAAAAGTCCCCATACAGCACACCACCATTAAAACACAAAGGGTGAGGAGGTGGTGCTGACATTGGGACCTTTACTGGCAACGCCGTCCATGAAAGCATCTCACTTCCTTTTATCTGAACATAACACCACAAAATAGTGAGAACATGGTTCCCAGTAGACTTAACCTTTTATAATAAAATGTGTAAAAATAGATATTATGTTCAGCTGTATAAACTACAGAAAATATCAAGCTTTTATGATAAAATCATAACTTTTAATACACCTGCCTCACTCGGCGATCTGGCACACTCAATGCATGAAAAACATAGCTCTTCATGTTGCGCAATGCTCATTGCATGCCATAGCTATAAAATCACAAATTTTCACTCATTGCTTCTCGTTTATTCTCATTTACTTATCTTTTATTCTCATTTGCTTCTCTTTTATTCTCGTGTGGTTGGGTGGCCTCATCGGCTCACTCAGGCTAGTAGGGCGTCCCCTACCCGGTACCATCACAGCCATACAACCCACCGATATTCATCGATGTCCACTCAAGTCAAGTGCAATGCATATGCACCAAGCAACTCATCGCAAGCTTTACGCTTGTCAATCAATATAAATGCAATGCAAAAATATCATTTTCATGCTCAATGAGTTATATAAATATACATCACAACTCTTACCATGAGGATATTTCAAATCATATGTTCAATAGGTATTTCCATCTATATCACTCTTTCAAAATATCTCAAATCAATATTCAATGTAGCCCTTTTGAAATCAAGTAAATAAAATAATATTGTGGTGATATAAAACCATCACTTTAGAAGTATTTCTCTTGGTCAATTGGTTTCTAAAATCTCTTCAACAAACAAGGTTCTTTTTCCTATAAAAAATAGTGAAAAATAAGATTTTCCAGCCTTAAACACGGCCTTGAAACTCATAACACGGCTGGACCGTGTTCTGTGACCTTCCCTCGCGAATCAGACCATAACTCTCTCATTTCAACTCCAATTAAGGTGATTTTGGTGTCTATGTAAAGATAAGACATTTACCTACAACTTTTATGTTAACAATATTTTATAATTCCTTACTGATTAGTCCCAGAAATTCGAACACTAAATCACTCATATTTACAAATTCTGGATTCCAGACTCTTCTGGTTTTGTGACATTTCCTCACTAATCAGAACATAACTCTCTCATTTTAACTCCGCTTAAGGTTATTTTGGTGTCTCTGTAAAGCTAAGAACATTATCTAGAACTTATATGTTTACCATATTTTCCAATTCCTTACAAAGTAGTCCCAGAAATTCAAACACTAAAGCACTCATATTTACAAATTCTGGATTCTAGACTCTTAGGTTCTGTGACCTTTCCTCACTAATCAGAACATAACTCTCTCATTTTAACTCCGAGTAAGGTTATTTTGGTGTCTCTGTAAATCTAAGAAAATTATCTACAACTTATATGTTTACCATATTTTCCAATTCATTACAGAATAGTCCCCGAAATTCAAACACTAAAGGTACTCATATTTACAAATTCTGGATTTCAGACTCTTCGTGTTCTGTGACCTCTGCTTACTTCTTGGGTCATATCTCCCTCATATTGACTCCAAATTAGGTGTTCTAAAAGCCTATAAATTTGTGAGACACATAGCTACAATTGTTATGTTGATACTTCCTTTAAAATCATTACCAATTTTGCCCAAAAATTCAAAATAACCAGAACAGAAAAATCCACATAATATACAGCCCACATGTTGCACAATTTCACATTTAATCACTTGTAAAACATAAAAATTGCATCAAAAATTTGTGAAGAGTAGGTGTTAAGCCTACCTTAACAAGCTTCCTAAACTTTGAATACCAATTTATCACCAGCAAAACCTACATCCATAACTTGATTTAGGATCCATTGAAGAAAAGATGAGTGTAGAAGAATTTGGATCAAGAAAACCTACCTTGATTCTCTCCTCTTGCACTTTCTCTCTCTTCTTCCTCTCTGTTCTTCTTGTTCTCTCCTTTCTGAATTTTTCTGATCACTCCCCTCCCCTTTGATAGTCAAAACCATCATCATCACTCAAGTGTTTTAAAAATTCTTCTAGCCTACCAATCAAGTGTTTTAAAAATCTTTCTAGCCTACCATTCAAGTGTTTTAGAAATCCTTCTAGCCTACCATTCAAGTGTTTTAGAAACACTTCTAGCCTACCATTCAAGTGTTTTAGAAACACTTCCAAGCTACTTGGTTGGAATTACCAAAATGCCATTCTACCTAAAAATCGTATAAATACTAAAAATCGTATAACTACCAAAATACCACTTTAAAGTATTTACACAATTGATAGTCTATTGAAATTACATAATTGTCACTCTCTCAAAGCATTACAATACAACCATTACATTAAAGATTACATAAATACCCATTAGTATTTTAGGAAAAAATCGGGATGTTACAGTGAATGTCTACATGAAAAATAGCTTCACATACCCACACCTTGTCACGTCAAAAAGATGAGAGAATGAAGAAAAATGAGTGGCTAATAAATATTACATGTCTTCAAAATCTGTGAACTTGAAATGGGGGAAAAAATATCACCTCTCACTACAGTTCATATATATTGTAGTATATAATAGCCTCCACATCACAATATCTACTAAATCTACCATAAAGTAATGAGTACAAACAAGACCCAAACTGAAAATTTAATTAAACACCTTCCAGCCTCATTGACTGTGTAAGTAAATAGACAGTCAAATAAGGCACCTTGAAGCAAAAACTAATTTTGTGTGATCAAGACAGATTTGAACTGTTTATAAAAAAAAATGTTGTAATGTTTAATTGAATTAATGAATATGCTAAGCGTATATGGAAGAACAGAAAAACATGAAACCCTCAATCTTAAAAATATGATATTCTTGCCCATTTGTGTCTGGTTGTCCCTTAAAGAAAGCAATCAGGAAAGAAACCCAGCCAACCAATCCCAACAAATAAAATCAATCCAATTATGTGTATCAAACTAGCAATGTTAAATATTTAGCTGGTGTTGAAGATCTATCTAGCAAACTAAGCCATTTCTAGCCCAACAAATAAACTAGCCAACCAAGCCATAATACCTAATCTCACCCTCTCCAAATCATACACAGGCAAAACAAATGACAAAGTACAAAACCAGCCATAATAGCATTATGAAAAGAGCAGGAAACAAAGCATAAAACCAGCCAACTCATACACAGGCAGAACAAATGACAGCTCAACCATTCTACCAGCCAGGAAACAAAGCAAATCGGAATGCAAAAACCAGAGGCAGGAGGAGGCTCAACCATTCTACCAGCTTGAAAGGGTGGGAGGAGAATGCAAAAACCATTCTACCAGCTCAACCATTCACATGTATATACGAATTTTTTAGAGAGGGAAACTAGTGCAAACCTCGGCCGATGAAGATCGATGGTGGGAGGAGGCTTCTTCTCGGGTTGACAATGAACCAGCTCGGGGGTGAAGGAGTAGCTGGACAGATCCGGTACTCAAGCTTGATGGTGAGGGAGGAGCTCAAAGTAGGGTGAGGTTCAGATATCTCGGGGGTGAGGGTGAGGGAGCTCGAAGAGGCTCAGATCTAAGGGGAGGGGTGAGGGTGAAGAAGCTCGAAGAGGCTCAAATCTCGAGGGTGAGGGTGAAGGAGGGTGAGGCAGATCTGGGCGAAAGAGGTGCGAGAGATGCTCGGGAGAGAGGCGCTAGAGCTCGGGTAGGTGATAGTGAATCTACTCGAGAGACAGGCACGAAAACTCAAGGTGGGTGAAAGCTCAGGGTGGATGATGTGAATCTGCTTGTGAGAGAGGCTGAGGCTAGAGCTCGAGAGTGAAGGGCAATGTTGGGGGTGGATTTGATGGTGAGATATCCGGTCTCTATCCCAACTATAGAGATCGGATAGAAAAATTAAGGAACCGGTAAGATAGGATAATGGATGAGATTTTATTATCTTATCAAGTCTGTACACCAAACTAAAAATAACAATAGGATATGATATATTATCCTATCTTATTACTCTTATCCTATGCCCCAAATGTGCCCTAAAGATTCCATCATAAACATAGATACCAATACTAATACAGTGGCACAACAAAAAATATAATATTTATATATAATTTAAATTGTTATTGTATCGTATACAAATATCGGACATGATACTATTTTTAAATTATTGTTGTTGCTTTTTAGTTTTCTATTTTTAATTTCTTTAAAATAAAATAAAATTTATTTTGTTTTTCAAAATCAACCTTTTGCCTGATAGTAGTTTTTGGATTTTACATTAAGAGTAAATTCAAGTTTTGGTATCATTCTCTCTCTCTCAATCTTTATTTTATTTATTTTTTAAGTTTTATTTTCAATGATTAAATTTAGTATTTAACATATTATTCTTTCTAATTTTATCATTTTATCAAATCAAATCATTCTTTTTTATGCAAGTTAGTGACAGTCACTTTTTCTCAATATATTGTTTAATAAAAACATGCTTATTTTGTTCAACTTCCCCGTAACCTTGCTTTATAACTATCTCAATGAAAATACCAATTCTATAAAGAAACACAAGCTTTTTTATTAGAAAAGCTCCAAAACTCTATGATTCCTATCAACATCTAACATAAACTTTTTAATGCAGACCTTTTTTTGATTTATACAACTCAAGAATCAACAGTTAGCTAACCAAATATACTGCCACTCTAACTTCATTACAACTTTGAACAATCTCACTCACACATCATTTCTTTCTTACTACCCTTATACCTATCATTCTAACTCATTCCCTCTTAACCAATCTATATACCTATCACTCTCTCTATACAGATTATGTTTATTTATACTATTTTTCTCTTCAAGCCCTTTGACAAATTTCCTGCTAACCACCAAACTAACGTCTAACTGATCTTTAGCTTCGCCTCAAGATAAAAACTTACAACTGCAAATAATCTATCATCCACGTTGACTACTCTTTCTCCCCAACACTTCTAATTGCCACCACAACTTCTTGTTCCGGCTCACCTTCTGTAGAATCTGTACCAATTATCAACTCATCTTTGTTGCCACCAACTGCCAGCTCACCCTTAGGAGATGTTTGGTAAGAGAAAAAATTTTAAATTTTTGATAATCTTAACATGGGAATTGAAGACTTCTTTGTTTGAGTTTAAAATAAAAATTGTGATTCTCAAAAAATTTCAATTTTTGAAAATAATTTTTAAACAAAGATTTTCATGAAAAGATTACTATGGAGGGGGTGAGAATTGGTGATTTTGATGAAGGTAGGAATCTTTATAAAAAATGAAATATAATTTTATCTTCTAATATTTTATGTAAATTTTTTTTATAAAAATAAATTTAATTATTATTATATTTTTTAATAATTTTAAAATTAATATAAACCTAATAAATTATTAACAATAATTTATTATATTTTTTGTTAAAAAAATAAATAAATTAAAAAATTAAAATAAATAAATAAATAAAAGTATTTTTAAAAACTATATACATAAATGAAGATTCTTAAAAAATATTATTTAAATATTTTCAATAATTTTAAAAATCAATCAAACACATTTTATAAATTCACAAAAATTATTATTTCCATCAATCATATTTATCAAAAAAATATAATTTTCAAGAACCAAAAAGTTTACTGTATATCAAAAGCTCCTTTACTGTCAATAAAATTGGTATTAAGACAGTCTCAAGTACACAAATTCATAATTTTGAAAATTTGGGATAAGTAATACAAAACCTGTCAAAAGTTAGATGCTATTTTTTTTTAAAAAAAGTTAGTTATGCTATAGATGAACGTTTATTTCACAATTGAGAAAAACATTATTTTTAAACTATTAAATTTTAAAATAAAATATCTTACGAGTGTTTTTTTATAACATAAAAAATTTATATTCGAATTGTTAGGCTCATACTTTTTGATATACAAATTTTTTTTATTAAAATGAGTGTAAAAAATAATTATAACTCAAGTGATTTTTGAAAAATATTAATACTCTAAATTTCACAACGACTGAGCATCTAAAAATAACACGTTTGAACTAACACAATATTTATTCAATTCAAGATTAGGCCAATTTGGCTATATATATAAAAGAATTGTTTTTAGAATTATTCAAAAAATGTTTTTAAAATACTATTTTTAAAAATTAGTAAAACAGAACAGTAAAACTTAAACATTTAAAAAGACTTGAAAACGAAGAATATAAAAAATAATATTTTAAAAAAATTTGATCAAAAGTAAAGTTATTTTAACGTCATTTGAAATAAATAACTTTACTTTTTTGTTATTAAAAAAAAAAGGCAGAAGTTAAGTACGGGTTAAGCCTCCGCTATGGACCCTCTGCTGCACATCCAAAACGCGGCATTTTAGCTACGTTTTGAAATTTTTTAAATTTATTTTAGTAATAATATATTTATTTTAATTAAATTAAATTACTAATTTTTTTAAAAATTAAAAATAAAACAATTAATTTTTATTTTGTTTAAAAAATGTATGTTTTAATTTAATTGTTTTAAAGTTCAAATTAAAAAATACATTTTTTAAATATCAAAATAACACTTAATTCCTTTATCTTTTAACTGATGAAAAGTTTTGATGGTCTAATTAATATTAAAATAAATTAAAAAATTTTAAAAAAAATCTAAAAGGCAACCAAAAATTGTGTTTAAAATAAAAATATAATTAAACTAAATTTTTGGTTCGATTAATTAAAATATAAAAAATAATTTTAAAAGAAATAATTATTTAAGTAAAATATTTAACAAAATTAAAATTCAAAACAATTAAATTAAAACATATATTTTTCAAATATTAAAATAAAAATTAATTATTTTATTTTAAAATTTTTTAGTAATTTAATTTAATTAAAATAAATATATTGTTATTAAAATAAAATAAAATAAAAAGAAAAAATATTTTAATTATATTGTTATTAAAACTAACTAAACAAAATTCTAAAAGGCCGACGAGATTCATATTTTTAACTTTAAATCTTAAATTATTTAAAATTTAAAAATAAATAAATAAATTTTATTTTGATATTTAAAAATATATTTTTTAATTTAATTATTTTAATTTTTAATTTTTTTAAATATCTTACTTAAAAAATTATTTTGCTTTAAAAATATTTTTATATTTTAATTAATCCGAAAATTTAATTAAATTATATTTTTATTTTAAACACAATTTTTGGCTGCCTTCTAGATTTTATTTATTTTGATAACAATAAATTTATTTTAATTTAATTAAATCATCAAAAAAATTTAAAACTTAAAATGTAAAAAAGTTGAGTTTTATTTTAATATTAAAAAAAATTAATTAAAACTTTAAAACAATTAAATCAAAACATATGTTTTTTAAACATTAAAATAAAAGTTAACTCTTGTATTTTTTATTGTTGAAGAATTTTAGTGATTTAATTATATAAAAGTAAATTAACCAAAAAAAGAAAAAGGAAAAAATCCCAGACGTGGCCAAATGCCGCGTTTTGGACAAGCATCATCCCTTGCTGCGCCATGGATCCATATCCCTTTCGTCCCTTTCGTCGAAGCTACACATTGGAGTAAACGGAAAAAAAATTTTATTTTTAAAAATTTTAAAAAATATATAAAATATGTTTAGTTGATTTTTAAAATTATTAAAAAATATATTTTTAATTTAAGTATATTTTATTTTTAAGAAATTTTAATACATTTTTTAAAAATATTTTTTATTTTTGTGAGAATAAAAATAAAAATAAAGAGTAAAAATGAGAAAGATAATGAGATAAAAAAAATTAATAAAATTATTATTATTATTATTATTATTATTATTATATTTTTAATAAAAAATATATTTATTTTTTAATATATAAAAAATTCTTAAAAATTTAAAATTTCTACTTCTTATTGTAGAAATATTTTCCTGAGAAACTGTACCAAACGGACCCCTAGGCCCCTAGGGGCTGTTTGGTAGGAGGGTTCTTTTTGAATTCTTAGGAATCAGGATTTAAGAATGTTAAATTTTTTTGTTTAGTATATAATTATATATAAAGATTCTCAAAAAACTTCAATTTCTGGGAATCAAATTTTTAAACACTTTTCCACAAAAACAATCCCAAGAGAGGAAGGGTGGGAATTGTAGATTCCCATGATAGTGGGAATTATTTTACAAAATAAAATTACTAATTTATCTCTATTTTTTTATCCTTCACCTCTTTCCCTTTAACTCTCATTTTCACCCTCTCTTCTATGCACATAAAAAGAGGAGCGCTTCCATTCCCATTTGCGCAAGAAGAGAGGAACAAAGGACATCTCATGCCATAACCATCATCATTTTCATTCAAGCACAGGACATCAAAGTGCTTCTTGTACATACCAAAAATTGTTAACTCCATTTGACAATTATGTTCATTATTAGGCATGTCCCTCCATTAACCTTAAATTATCAAAACGCAATCCCTGTTGGACCACCTATACTAGTTACAAACCAAAAGTAATGTAATTTTATATTGATATTATGAACTAAACTATCAGAATAGAAGAGAAAATAATAGCTCTCAAAAAAGTTTGTTTCAACACATATCTAGGTATTGAGAGAATTTATGGCTGAAATTTTTTTATTTTGGATAAACAAGAAATATTATTAGAAAGGGGATTTTATTCTTTATTAAAAAATAAAAACAGAAAAAAAAAAATTTTAAAAAGAAGTTAATAGATATTTTTAAAAAATTACTAAAAAATTTTTAAAAAATAAGATTCTTAAAAAATATTGTTTATAAATTTTTAATAATTTTAAAATTTAATTAAATATATTTTACATATGTTAAAATTACAATTTTCATCAATTATTTTTTTCAAAAAATATAATTCTCAGAAACAGAAAATTTTGCCATGTAACAAACGCCCAGTGGCATACATCAGTGGCAGTTTCTCCACTTCCACGCGTTCACACACTCTCTCTCACTCTCTTCCCCCCTTCTTTTCTTTCCACAATTCACACTTAACTTTCTACAAATTCTTTCCCCCTTCTCTTTCTCCTTCATGAATCCTCCGCTTGAAGCGTTCCTCATTGGACTCTTAGCCGGAGTCATCGTCTTGGCAATGGTCTTTGCAGCCGTAGTCTATGCCTACAGACGGAAGAAGGAGACCTCACAACCCCAGCTGCGGACTCGACGCTTGCAAAACCTGGAGCTCTCTGCCATCTCTGTTCATCAGAACTGGTCTTTCCACCCGCATGTACTGATCTCCATGGATGAGATCGCCAAAGCCACTAATAACTTCTCGCCGGACCTCATCGTCGGTGCCGGAAGTTTCAGCCTCGTCTACAAGGCTCAGCTTTCCACCGGCCGTGTAGTAGCTGTCAAGAAGCTCTCGAAGGGAGCCTTCCATGGATTTCGGAACTTCCAGGCCGAGGTGAAATCTCTAGGTAAACTCCGACACCGAAATATCGTGAAAATTCTCGGGTCATGTGCATCGGGTCCTGACAGATTGTTGATCTACGAGTTCATGGAGAAAGGGAGTCTCGATCGATGGCTGCACACCCCGCCGGGAAATGGCCACATCTCTGGCGCAACGCTACCTTGGGAAACGAGGGTGAAGATCATTAGGGGTGTGGCTAATGGGCTGCGTTACTTACATGGGCTGGATAAGCCCATTATCCATAGGAACATAAAGTCCAGTAATGTGTTGTTGGACTCTGAATATGAGGCCCATATAGCAGATTTTGGGCTTGCAAGAATGATTTCCCCATTAGATTCTCATGTGTCCTCCCAATTTACCGGTTCCAGCGACTACATGGCCCCAGAGTATAGAGATGGGCAAACTGTGGCTACTGTGAAGATGGATGTGTACAGTTTTGGAGTTTTGATGTTGGAAACCGCTGTGAGTGGTCGGCCCAATGGGGAAAAAGGGTTTGTGACAGAAGTCATAAATATGGTGGCCCAAAACAGAGAAATGGATATGGTTGATTTCAATATTTCAAGGGATGGAAGAATAAGTGAAGCTAGTATTAAGGAGTATTTTAGAATTGCTTGCATGTGCTGTAGTGAATTGCAGAGAGAAAGGCCTGAAATGGCAGTGATTGTGGAACTGTTGAACTTGATGCCGTTGTGAATCTGGAATTGGGTAAAAAAATTGGTGGTTTTATAATTGTATAAAAGGGATTCAAATGAAAAGATTTATTGTCGAAATTAAATAGTGCTATATAATTGTATAATTGGTTTTATGTGCTCAAATGATATTAATAATAGTTGATTCAATTGGTACAAATAGTAATATTTTATTTTTTTATTAACAATTTTTTTAATAGATAAATTGTACATATCACTATTAATCTTTCCTAAACTCTAAACTTATAACATATTTTTAGTCCTAAAATAATAGTCTCTCTTCATTTTAAATTCATTTTTTAAATAATAAAAAGGGAAAAAGTGACCCTAAAATATTTTTGTTGATGAAAAGTTATTGCACTAGGTTCAGTAGTATCGAAGGGTTTTAGTAGTTTGCAAGAGGTTAGAATCATATATATAGCTCTTTTCAATAACATGCATTTTTTTTATGGCGAAAAGTTTTAATTTTGAGGTTTAGAAGCATATGTTGTTCAGTGATGAGAACCTCAAGAAGTTAGTAAAAAACACAGTTCATTCACTGGAAACTTAGATAATATTCAGACTATAAAACTCAGAATGTATAATCAACCAGAATGCCCTCTTCTTCCATGCAATTCCACTTATACTTATCAGTTGGTATCACTTCTAATTGTTGTGTAACAGACTTAAGGTAACCAACTGAATTACAGAAAAATGAAATAACAAAAGCAAAACAAACAAGAAATTGCAACGGTAAACCGTTAAAAGTAGTTGGTGTCTTTCTACTGAAATGGGCCAACTGTCAAAAGCTGTTATTGCTCACTGTGCTATTATGGGTCATAACTATACCCTCTCCACTGAAAGATCCTTGTCCATAGGAGTAAAAGTTGGGAACCTTGTTAGAAGCTCGTCACCCAAGGCTGTTGTTTATGAGACTGTTACTTTATAAGCACAAATGATTCATTTAAAAGCATAACAGTCAGTCTATTATGCAAAGCTCAAAAGTAAGGTTTACAGCCAAATATCTCTTTTATCTCATCTTGTTTGGGATAGTTTTTGAATATTATGGAACAAATACTCCATAACTACACTACTTACGATCATTATGGTCTAATTAAATTCTAAAATTGTAATTTCTAAAGCATTTAATAATTACAAAGAATTTAGAGTTTAAAATTTTAATATTTAAGATTTAAAAGTTTAAAATTTTAAAATCCCATCAAATCTTTTACTACTTGACATCAAAGCAAAAAATTTAAGAACCAAAATAAGATAATGATGTTCGCGGCAAGCTAAACTTGAAACAAAATACGTATTTTATTTCTTACTTAAAGAAATCTCTTTACTCCGCGTTTATTTTGTTATAACTCAAAAAGCCAAATTCCTTTTACCTTCTTTCTCGATCTATGAATATCTCTATTTTTCTACTATGGTTGCCCCTTTCTCTCTATTTTATTTTTATCTAGATGGAAGAAAATGGAAGAAAAGATGTATGTGAAAAGAAAATGAGAGGAAGAGGCCGAAAAAAAAGTAAAAACTTGGTATTTAACGAGTATTTGGTGATAATTTTTTACATATCGTTACTATTTAATAACAATTTTTTTATAAATTGTCATTAAATAATAGTAATTTTTAAAAAATGTGTTATTTAATTATAGTTTTGAAAATCATTGCCACATAACAATAATTTTTAGAATAATTGTCGCTAAAAATGATAATTATTTAAAAATTAACATTAAATAACATATTTGTTTTAACAAATGTACTATTTAGCTACATTTTTAGTAACCGTTTTTTAAAAAACAATCATTAAAAAATGATAATAATAAACAATTTATTATTTAGCAACAATTTTTAAAAATTGTTACTAAAATATATTATTTAGCAATTATTTTTAAAATTTATTGCTAAATAGTTACGATTAAAAAAATATCATCGCTTTTTAATGACAATTTTACTAGAGTTCCTAAAATTCAATTGCTAAAGTATCATTTTTTTGTCTTGATTGTCAATAAAATTGGTATCAAAACATGTATAAGTACACAAATGTATGAATTTCACTACCTATAATGGTGCAACAATCTAAATTGAAAATTTGTGGTAACTAATATTAAACCTATCAAAGTTATAGTTAAGATAACAAAATGTCGATTCTGAATTACTAAATATCAAAGTAAAATAACTCACAAACGTTCTCTTATAACATAAAGAACTGAAGCTTAATTATATCTCAATTACGATTTCAGGCAAATGTCAAAGAATTTTAAGTTTCACAAAGAGTGTCTAAAAATAAAACATGTTTGAATAACACAAAAAAGAAAGACTCCGTACAGGCATTAACTATACAAATATACAAAAAAGAAAGACTTCATTTAGACATTTACCGCTCGATTCTACCCTTCGTTGTGTATGAGATCACCCATGCAACTTCTTTAGAATTTTTTTTTTTTTTTTTTTTTGCATTAGTATTTTTTCTTACAAAATAAGAAACTAAACATTAATTATATTATTTTTTATTAAATTTTTTATGTGAATTTAAATTTAATCTTATAAATTTTTAAAACCATTAAATTCATATGAATATTTTTTAATTTAAATTTAAGAAAAAAAATTATAAAAACATTTTATCATTGAATATAATAAAATTTTAAATTATCTAATAAATTAGATAAATTTTTTACCATTATGAATATAAAAAAATAAAAAATATTTAAAAATTTCTTGATAAAAAAATAAAGTTATTTTTTTTATTACATATCTTGACACCATTTAAAATAAATAAAAAATTGAGTATAATTTTTTAAATAAGAAAAGATAATTTACTATTTTATTATCCACAACAAAGTCAAAGCCAGGCGCAAGACTAAGAGCCCGCCCACTTTCCTTGAAGCTACACTCCTCCATTAATGGCAGTTTCTCTACTTTCACACACTCACACTCTTTCCCCTTCTTTTCTTCCCACAGTTGACACTCCATCTTTCTACAATTTCTTTCCCCATTCTCCTTCTCCTTCTCCTTCTCCTACTCTTTCATGGACCTTCCGCATAAAGCGTTCTTCATTGGAGGCTTAACCGGATTCATCGTCATGGTCATTGCAGCCATAGTTTATGCCTACAGACGGCTAAAGAAGACCTCACAACCCCAGCCATGGACTCCAGTCTTGCAGAACCTGGAGCTCTCTGCCATCTGTGTTCATGAGAGCTGGTCTTTCAGCTCGCATGTACTGATCTCCATGGACGAGATCGCCAAAGCCACCAATAACTTCTCGCCGGACCTCATCATCGGTGCCGGAAGTTTCGGCCTCGTCTACAAGGCGCAGCTCTCCAACGGCCTCGTAGTAGCCGTCAAGAAGCTCTCGGAGGGAGCCCTTCATGGATATAGCAAATTCCAGGCCGAGGTGAAATCTCTAGGTAAACTCCGACACCGAAATATAGTGAAAATTCTTGGGTCATGTGCATCGGGTTCCGAGAGATTGTTAGTCTACGAGTTAATGGACAAAGGGAGTCTCGATCGATGGCTGAACACCCCGCCGGCAATGGGCCACGTTTCCGATTCATCGCTACCTTGGGAAACGAGGGTGAAGATCGTTAGGGGTGTGGCTAATGGGCTGTGTTACTCACATGGGCTGGAAAAGCCTATTATCCATGGGAACATAAAGTCCAGTAATGTGTTGTTGGACTCTGAATATGAGGCCCATATAGCAGATTTTGGGCTTGCAAAGATGATTACCTCATCACATTCTCACGTGTCCTCCCAATCTAGGGGTTCCTGGGACCACATGGCCCCAGAGTACAGAGATGGGCTAACTCTGGCTACTGTGAAGATGGATGTATACAGTTTTGGAGTTTTGATGTTTGAAACTGCCATAGGCCGTCGGCCCAATGAGAAGGAAGGGTTTGTGACAGAAGCCATGAATATGGTGGCCCAAAATAGGGAAATGGATATGGTTGATTTCAATATTTCAAGGGAGGGAAGAATAAGTGAAGCTAGTATTAAGGAGTATTTTAGAATTGCTTGCATGTGCTGTAGTGAATTGCAGAGACAAAGGCCTGAAATGGCAGTGATTGTGGAACTGTTGAAATTGATGCCGGTATGAATCTGGAATGGGGTAAAAAAATTGGTTCCATGTGTTCAATAAATAGTGTTGTGTATTTGTATTTGTCTAATATAAAAGAGATTCGAATGAAAAGATTTATTGTCAAATTTAAATAATGTTATATATGTGTATAATTGTTTTCATGTGCTCCAATGATGCCAAAAATAGTTGGTTCAGTTAATGAAAATTAAAATATTTTATTTATAATATATAAATTCGATTTATATTACTAGTAATTTTTTTAACTCATAATAGAAAATTAATAAGTACTATTATAAATTTTTTTTGAAATTCATGGTATGTTTCAACTTTAAAATAATATATTTTAAACTTTATTTTTAAATAATAATAAAAAGAACAAGAGTGACAGTAAAATATTGTTGGTGGGGAAAAGATTTTGCACTAGGTTCAATTTAGAGTTCATACTAGCGGATAAATATTTTCCTATAAAATGCATTTTTTTTAATAGTGAAAATTATAATTTTTAGACAATATTCAAAGGATAAAACTCACAATGTAAAATCAACCAGCATGTCCTATTCTTACACACGATTCCCCGCCAGTATGACCTCCAACTATTGTGTAACAGACCAAAGGTAATCAACATAATTACAGAAAATGACATACGAAATGCAAAACAATTAAAGGTAGTTGGTGTCTTTCTACTGAAATGGGCCAATAATCCAATTCTGTTACTTGTGATTTAAAACTAATTCTGGGCTGGATTTCCTACAAATACTGCATTCACCAGACTACTACCCATTGGGCCTTACCAATGAACTTAATCCACTAGCCCACTGTTCTCTTATGGGTCAAAACAGTACTCCCTTCCCTAAAAGATCCTCGTCCACAAGGGTCGAAGTTGAGTTTTTGCGGCAGCTCCCTCCTCAATCTCTTCTTTTTTTCTTCTTAGCCTGCATTTTTTAATTTCTTCTTTTACAGAAATTTTTTTCTCTCTTTAAGAGTTCTTTATTTATTTTACAGAAGATTTTTTTCTCTTTTTATAAGAAGTTTTGGGACTTCAAATTTACACATCTTTTAAATTTAAATTTACAATTCTATATTCACATCTATAGAGAAAGACTACATCTATAATTCTATATTCATAACTGAATAAAAAAAAATTGTAGATAGTTAAGTTTCAAAAAAAATTGAGAGACATATTGCTTCTCTATGTATGTATATATGCTTCTTTTTTCTGTTATTATATTATTAGTGAATATAATATATTAAATTGTAATATTTGATAAATTAGTATTTATTAGATATGTTGTCTCTCATTTTCTTTATTATAGTATTTAATTTTTTGTATCTTTAAAAACTATAAAATTAAATTTACTTAATTAATTTATCTACTTTTATCTTCTATTATTTGTCTAAGTGCCTAATGAATTCTTCTTCTTGAATTAACAGTAGTTTCTGCTTGTTCCTCAAAAAAAAAAAAAAATTGTTAGAAGCACTTGTCAACAAAGGTTGTTGTTTATGGGGTTGCTACTTTATAACCAAAAATGGTTCATTTAAAAGCATAACAGCCAGTCTGCCTTATTCAGTTAAAAGCAAAATTGATGAAGGCAGTAAGACTTTTTCAGATACTTTGATTAAGCATTATTAATTTCATGTTACAATTGCTTTTACAGTTTTCCCATCGATTCCCTAATCTGTTTTTGTTTTTGCTACTAGATATGGTCCAAAAATTGAATCTAACCAATTTCAAATCTCTTAATAACAAGACTTTCAAGAATCCAATTCTTTGTTATTACATAAAGGAGTAATCTCATCATTTATTGGGAAATGGATCTATTTAATCACTTTCTCCAAGAAGAATTTTAGTTGTTCCCGAATCAGAATTATCTTTGATATTTATTGAACACTATACTTTGTGATCTGAAAATACAATAATTATCTACCATGCAGAGCTCAGAGGCAAGCTTTGCATCCAAATATCTCTTCCATCTTATCTTGTTTGGGATACATTCTAACTTCCTTCTGTTTTTTTCTTAGAGAGAGAGAGAGAGAGAGAGCGGAGTGATTTCTTGTAAGACTAGCAACTCTCAGATTTAAACTAATTCACAGTCACAAGTAGTTGAATGTTATAGAACCAACACTTTATAATTATTTAGGAGTACGTGATAAAATTTTAAACTATTAACACTAAATTTTAAATTTTAATTAAATCTTAGAACTTTAATTTTAAATATCTTGATAATTGTCAAAAATTTAAGATTTATAATTTAAGTTTAAAATTTATTATTTAAAGTTTATCACATATTTTCAAATATTTATCAAATATTTATCCTATAATATACAGTTATTTATAACTGTACAATATAAACCATTAATACACTCCATAATCAAGAGAATTCTTAAA
The DNA here is from genome assembly GCA_037074535.1 of Gleditsia sinensis. NCBI lineage: Eukaryota > Viridiplantae > Streptophyta > Magnoliopsida > Fabales > Fabaceae > Gleditsia > Gleditsia sinensis. Next base: position 66,951,100 of record CM073463.1, on the reverse strand, counting down.
AGAAAAAAGTAGAGAAAGACAATAATAAAAAAGTAAGAGTGAGTTAAAAAGTTCTGGTGAGATCCTTTCATAGATTGGTATGTCAGGCATTTTGGTCAGGCTAGTTAGAGATAGCTGAAAGTAGCTACCTATCACTTGTCTTGAATTATTTAATATTTATGTTATATTTATTATGAACAGTTATAGTCATAAGAGTCAATAAAGTAAGATTGTTTATTCTATAAATATGCTGATTAGTTACTTAATTATAACTTTTAATATGAATATGGTATTTATTTTTTGATTTAGCCTCTCAATAACTTTAAGATCTTATTGCTCAGCCACATGGTGGGTGCAATAATCCCAAAAGTAATTTTTTAGTTTGGTTTTATTTCTTTTGAACTCTTGCTCCTTTGTTGTACAAAAAAAAAAGTTTATAACATGGATGATATATTATCAAAATAAATATCTAATATTTGATTAATAAGGAATAGTGAGTGAAAGAGCACGGATATTGACAAGTTGATTATGAACAAATTCAAATTTTATAATTATGTAAAATATATTTTATCGTATATCATAAATCATATTTTACTGTTTATTTTTATGTTATTTGTTGTTGGGCTCTGAATACAAGGCCCAAATAACAAATTGTGGGCTTGGGACGGTAACGACAACTACATATTCTTTTTGGTCTTCTCAACATTTTTAGTTTTGAAGTTCTAATATTGAAAAAAAAAAAAAGTTGATGGATTGGGCTAGATAAATTATGGCCCAACACGGTGAATTGGACATGGTTGATTAGACATTAACATATGGAGATCCATCAGGAATATTATGTAGAGCTTCCTAACGAAGAAGAGTCAGAAGGGGAGAAAGAAGAAAGAACTGAGGAAGGAGGGAAAGCCTAGGCACTAATAACATATGATTTGGTAGCTGCTGTTGTTAATGTATTGAACCTAAAGAGAGAAAAGGACAAAGGGGAGGAGGGAGCACATGATCAGGCAAAGCAATACTAAGAGATGAATTTAGACGAATGGACGAATAGACAAAAGAAAGAGAAAATCAGAAGAGGCTAAAATACAGAGAACAAGATGAAGGAAAAGAGGTTAAAGAATGCCTAAACCAAGATGGTAGTATGGCTGAGGAGGCTGGCCTTACCATGCCCCACCCTTTTAGATGACAATCATAAGCTGGAACTGCCAAGGAGTGGGGGACGCCTTGACAGTTCGAGAGCTTCAAGACTTATGTCTAAAAAAAAAACCCTCAATTTTGTTCCAAAGGAAACCAAAGTAAAAGAGGTAAAGATGGAGAATTTGAAGAGAAAACTGAAGTTTGATGAGATGTCTGCTTTAAACCCTATTGGAAGAGCCGGGGGGTTGTGTCTTTTATGGAGAGATGGTTGTGAAGTTGAGGTGTTGGAGAAATGTCAGAGTTACATACACACAAGAATCAAAATGGAAGATGAATAAGAGGGCACTTTCAGCACTTTCCTCTATGGAAACCCGAATCCCAGAAAAAGAAGGAGCCAGTGGAATGACATAGCTGCTTTGAATCTTGATAATGAGGATTTCAAAGGAGAAGTGGAGAGGAGTTGGAATAATAATAACCCAACGAACGACCTAACTGGACTAGCCTCAAAGTTAAATAACACAACAGCGAACCTAGTGGATTGAAAGAAGAAAACCTTCAAAAGGGCTGATTATCGAATTTTAAAATATAAAAAAAAGGTTGCAGCAGTTGCAAAACAGAGTCCATAGCAGGGAGAATGTAAGAGAGGCGACAAAGATCAAGGAAAAAATTAATTCTTTGTGGAAGCAAGAAGAAAAGTACTGGACACAGAGAGCTAGAGTTAAGTGGCTGGAGTGTAGAGATAGAAATATCAAGTTCTTCCACAAAACCACTATATAGAGAAGAAAACAGAATATGATCCTAAAAATTAAAGATGGAGAAAGGTGGGTAGAAGGAGAAAATGACATACAAGAAGCTTTCCAAAACCTCTTCACTAAGCTGTTTGAATCATTTGGATCTTGCGAGATACCCAATATAGAAAATGTGATCCCTACTTATATAACAAGAGAAATGAATGACAGTCTCAGTCTCCTTAAAGAAGTAACAGAAGAGGAAGTGGAAAGGGGTGTTTTTAATTTAGGAGCCATGAAAGCCCCTAATCCTCATAGGATGAATGACATATTCTACCATAAGGCCTGGGAGGTGGTGAAGGATGATGTTTTCAAAGCTGCCAAAATTTTTTTTGAGGTAGGATACCTACCTAGGGAAATTAATGAGACTCACATAACTCTAATTTCAAAGACCCAACACCCAGAAACAATGGGTCATTTTAGGCCCATTAGCTGCACCAATTTCAGCTATAAAATAATTTCAAAGATCATGGTTAATAGGTTGAAACCAATTGTGAATGGACTGATCTCAGAAAACCAAAGTATTTTCATAAGTGGGAGACTTATTTAAGATAATATATTGTTGGCTCAAGAAGCTTTTCACTTTGTAAAGCACAATAGGAGTAAAAAGAAGCATTAAATGGCCCTCAAACTGGATATAAATAAAGTCTACGATAGGCTGGAATGAAACTTTTTAAGTAAGGTGTTGGAGGCTATGGGATTCGAATATAGGTGGATAAGGTTAATCTTGGAATGTATAACTTTAGTAAGCTACAGGATTAAAATCAATGGAAACCTAAGCCCAACTTTCCACCCACAAAGAGGGTTGAGACAAGGGAATCCACTTTCCCCTTACCTTTTCATCATGGCTGTAGAGTTTCTATCAAGGAGAATCATTAAAGCTATGGAAAGTAGGGAGATTCATGGGATCAAAATAGAAAAAAACTCTCATGAGTTATCCCACCTCTTTTTTGCTGATGACTCATTAATCTTCATGGAAGTCAAAGAGCAACAAGCAAGTATTCTGAGAAGAATCCTGGATGAATACTATGTGTACTCAGGCCAAAAGCTGAACCTAGATAAGTCAGGACTTATTTTCAGCAAAGGAACATTCACTGATGTTAAAAATTTGATCTAGAGGAACCTCAAAATGTCTATATGGGAAATCCCAGGTAATTATCTAGGAATGCCAGTTGTTTGGGGGAGGTCAAAAAAGAATGCACTCAATTGGGTGATGGATAGAGTAAAACATAAGCTGACTAGTTGAAAGATGAAGTATTTGTCTCAAGGGGTAAGGAAGTCCTCATAAAAGCCATTATACAAGCTATCTCCACCTATGCAATGTCAAATATTTTATTCCCCAAGAATTTTTGTGCTAATATCTACTCAGAGATTACTAAGTTTTGGTGGAGGAGCAGAGGAAAAGAAAATGACATTCACTTGGTTAGATGGAAAAAGCTGACAATGAAGAAAAAGGAAGGCGGCATGGGTTTCAAAGACTTTAGAGAAATGAATATTACCCTTCTGGGAAAACAAACCTGGAGGATTCTAGAGAGTCCTAATTCCATGTGGACAAAAATTATCAAGCAGAGATATTTCCCAAACTCCAATCTCCAGAAAGCAAAAAAAAGGAGATGTAGTTCCTGGGGTTGGCTTAGCTTATGGGAGGATAAACAGTTTTTGTTTAAGCATGGACGGTAGAGAGTGGGAAATGGGAAGATATTAATATATGGGAGGACAAATGGCTTCGAAGTAGAGAACAAATTGAAAACACCACTAATAGTAGCCTGGAAAATGTAGCAGACCTTATTGATCACAATTCCAGAACACAGAGAACTGAAGTTATCATAGAAATGCTCCCAATTCATCAGCTCAAAGATGCCCTTGCATTACCAATCCCCCCCACCCAACCGGATAAGCTCATTTGGCCTTTGACAAATGATGGGCAGTATACGGTTAAGAGTGGATATGAAACAGCTAGGGACTGGGAGCTTAATTCAGGAAAGAGAAATCCCTCAACCTCTGCTCCCATTATTACAAACTCTTGGGGAAAAATTTGGGAGTCTCCATTACCACCCAAAAATCAGAATCTTTATAGGGAGAGTCCTCCATAATGCCTTACCGAGTATGGATAATTTATACAAGAGGAAAGTTACCCTAGACCCTATGTGCCCTATTTGCTACAATGCCCCAGAAAAAATTGAGCATATCCTCCTGGAGTGTGAATGGACGAGGCCAGTGTGGTTTGGAGCTGACATTCAAACCTATGCGGGAACTAATGAAGGCTACAGTATAGGAGAATAGATTGAAGCAAAATTTGAGTCCTATGCTAAGTCACGGGCAATAGACACAAAGGAATCCATAGCTAAGTGCTTGCTAATGATGTGACTTATATGGAAGGATAGGAACAGTTTTGTCTTTGAACAGATAAAAATTGACCCTTACCAAACTATATAGAAAGCCTTACACTGGATGACTAACTTAGCCAGTGTTCAAAACAAAAAGAAAAACTGGAATAGAAAAACTAGAGAAGGGGAAGGAGATGAAAGGGTAAAGTGAAAATCTCCATCTGAGGGATGGTTAAAGATAAATATAGATGCAGCCAGTCCTTTACACAGTTCAGAATGTTACCTCACTATTGTTGTAAGAGATGAAAGGGGAAGGATCCTAACTGGCCAAGCCAGACGAAGCCTTGCTCATTCAGTGTTGGAAGCAGAATGCAAAGCGGTGGAAGAAGCTTTGCTCTTGATCAATAACCTACAACTCAACAAGGTAATAATTGAGTCAGACTGCAAGTAATTAGTGGAGGTTTGCAATAAAAAAAATGGTAGACCTGGAGTATAGACTACATACAAAGTAAAATTAAGGAGGTTACCGTAGGAGACAGACGGATCAAGTTTTGCTAGATTCAACATGGAGGCAACGAAGCAGCCCACATCATTGCCAAGCTAAGTGTCAATTGAAGACTCCATTGGAACTGGGTATCCAACCCCCCGAGTACCCTTAAGAAGATCCTGAGGTTGGATACTAGGATTGACACCGAGGGTGTGGTTTCCCCTCAGTAAGACTTCGGTCATTCGATTTTCCAAAGAAAAAGTTTAAGTTTTTCACAAAGTGTGTTGCTTCATTTTTGTTTCCATCTAGTGTAATTTTGATGTTATTCTGAGAGCCAGACCAGTACATTTGCCTAGCAAATCGAGTCTCCTGTGTCTCTCAACATCTGGACTTTGGGCCTGCTTTATATTTGCTTTAGGCTTCGGACTACATCAAAAAAAAATATTAATTTTCTTATAGCGTTTTGCTAAAATTTATGTAAGCTTCATACATTTATATCTTTTTGTTACTACCAATTATTATACGCCAAGTGTCTATCCTTTTTTTTTTTTTTGCCCATATTGTCGCTTTCCATGAATAGCTCATCTTCCCTTCTTTACCCAGCATGGAACACCATATTCAACTCAGTTAATGCCGCCATAAGGGGATGAGGTTGAGGCACATACGTGAAAATCCGCACATAAAAACTACGATGAATTTTTATTTTTATTTTTGTAAGATATACAATTTTTTAATTGTATCTTTTAAAGTATCACATTTTTAATTTAGTATTTTAAAAACTACCTCTTCTTTAAAAGTATTTATATATTAATTATATTAACAAAAATTTAATAATTTGTTTTACTCATTAAATCAAACTTATTTAAACCATGTTTGCACATAAATTATATAAATTATTAATTGAGTCAAATAAAAAAAATTAATTAAATATCTAGTAACAGAGTAAATGTGAAAAAAAAATTTTAGAATAAAGTTTTATTTTAATCTTTTAAATTTACAATTAAATTAATTTTTTTTAAAATTTTTTTGTTCGAACGTATCCCTTAATATTTCATAATCGTTTCTGTTTAGATCTTCAGATTAACCCTATTAAAAAAACTAATAAAAAAATATTAATCTAAACATATGATTTTTAATATGTTAAACTAATTGTTTAAATATTTTATTCAATTAAAAAAATTTCTATTACTTAAAACAACAACATTTGATCAATTTACATTTAACTATACATTTTGGTTAAGTCAATCTATATGGAATAGTCAAGTCATTTTGGTATGATAAAAAAAAGTTTAACTGAGTCATTTATTTGAATAAATAATTTAACATGTTAAATATTAGGTATATTTAAATTACTATTTTTAGTTAAATATTTTTTACGCAGTTAATTTAAAGAATAAAAAAAAGATGTTTATAAAAATTTAAAAATATAATTAAATAAAAAAATTCACAAATAAATCAAAATTTACTGTAAATTTATTTAATTAATTAAGATAAAATTTTACTCTATTTTTATTGTAAAATAATATTAAAAGGACTAAATTTTAAAATTAATATTTTGAGAAATTAAATTAAAACACGTCGTCAAAACAATTATTTACCAAAAAAAATGAAGATCACATCACAAATTTTCTGATTATATAAGTATTTAAAATATGTAAATTATTTATAATTATATGATTTGATATTTTAGATTTAATAAAAAAAATATAGATAATTTTTATAGGGCAATGAAACATGGCTTCCCAATTTAATACACTTGCAATGAAATCAAATTTATGTGTACCAGAGTGATAAAAAAAAATGTATATTAACAATCACATCAATTTAAAAAAAATTCAAAATTTTTTTTGAAATATTTAGAAGGTATATATCCTGATTAGTCAAGAGTGTGAGATTTAATAACCTAATATTATCGTCGTGCAAGCATGTAATGTGTAACAAATATTCATAAAGATAGAAAAATGAGAAAATAAAATGACATTTAATTATAAAACCAACAAGTGATCGCTCTTTTACTATACTGTAATTATTTGTCTATCATGTTATTTCTTTTGTTCAATATTATTTATAATTTTTTATTTTTCATGTCATAAAATAAGCTCAAATACAAAGCATTACTTTCGAAAATATTCCAATGGACCAATTTTATGGTTAATTACATTTTCAGTTCATTTATTGAAATATAAAAAATTAGAACGATAGATTAAAAATATATATTAAATTAATAAAATAGAAAAATTTAAAATAGTTATTTTAAAAAAAAATTATTTATCATGTATGAAAATCAGTACTTTTTTCTTTATTTTGGGGCGCATTTGTTGAATTCCATCAGAATAAAATAAGTTCAAACACGAGCTCATCATTACTTTTGAAAGATGGGCCAGCTTTAAATATCTTATCCAAGTAAATCGTCCTTTGCGTGGCAGTGGCATATGTGGTTCATAATTATTTTGCATTGGGGAATGTGTCGCTTTGCTAAGTCTTTTGAAGCGACCACTCGATTTGACTTGCACTTCATATATTTTGTTAAACTTTTCTGGGTAAAACTTTATAAAAAGTATTCCCCTAGCCGCCTCCAAAAACCTTTTTTCCAAACTAGAGAAATTCTTAAAGGTGGTTTTGGCACGAAGAGATTTTTAATTTTTTAAACAATTAAAAATTTATTTTGAAAATATTAAATATAATAAATATAAAAAATTACTTATATGATAATTATATTTTTTATTTGAGTTATTTTCAACTTTTTTTATATATAAATAAATTTTTAAATACATACAAAATTAGGATATTCAAATATTAAAATGTCATTCAATAGTTAATGAGTATACTAATTGATTATATAAATTTTTTTTAAAAACTTATTAATATAAATATTTCAAATGATAAAATTTAATGACATATTTATTTTAATAAATTTTTATTAATTTATCGTATCATCTACCACAAAAGAAATATATCTAAAAATTTCTTGATCTGTTTAAAATAATTATCCGTGCCCCAATAGCTTCTCCTTTTCTTTTATAGTGTCTTTTGTATTTTTCGGTTTTACTTTCACGCATTTTGTTAGCAATCGGACAAGGATCCCTACTGTACTTAAAAGGCTGCATTTTGTTTTTTTTTTTTTAATTTAATTATTTAATAAATTATTTTTTAAATAAAAAATAAAATTTAAAAATATAAGAATATTTTGGTTTTTAATATATTTTTAAATTTTAATTTTTTTCAACAGACTATTTAGAAAATTACTTTTAAAAAAAATTAAAGAGAAAATATTTTTTTTAAAATATAAGAATTTTTTAAAAATCTTTTTGGCTTGAAAAATTTTAAAAATTTGTTGAAAAACTAAATATAAGTTGTTGAAAATAATTTTTTTGTTGAAAAATTAAATATAAGAATAAGAAAGTACTATGCATTTTTTTATTTTTCAATTTATTTTTAAAGTTTAAGTTTTTTCAAAAAATTATTTAAAAAAATATCTTCTCTTTAAAAGTATTCATTTAAAGTTTAATTTTTTTAACAAATTATTAAAAAAACTTCTCTTTAAAAATATTCGTATATTTAAATTTTCAACAAATTTTTAAAATTTTTTAATAAAAAATTATTTTTTACAAATTCCTATATTTTTAAAATTTATTTTCTATTTAAATTTTTAAAAATAAATATTAAAATAATTTATTAAAAAAATAAAATTTAAAAATATATTAAAATTAAAAAGAAAATTCAAAACGCAGTAAAAAAACTGGGTTTTGAAAACACTGCAAAAAATTCGTACCCCTTAGCAATCATTTCTTATTGTGTGAAAGTGGTTTTGTGTTAGATTTATTTTTTTAATTTAATTTTGATTGAGATTTAAACTTGAATTTTTTATTTTAAAAACAACCCCAATATCATTGGTATCAGTCAGGTGCATTACCTCTAGTTGTGTGTGTTTTACCTGTTTAATTTTGTAATTCTATGTTGTAATTTTTTGAAGCTTATTGTCTCTTTTTTTATTATGTGATTATTATCCAGAATAACAAGTGTACTTTTAATTTAATTTGACATAGTTAGTCTCATAAATACACAATTATATTATTATGGTAAAAGCTAGCCTACTATTTTTTATTAAAATAATAATAATAATAATAATAATATGTTAGGTGCTTCGCATATATTTTACAAGCTCGATACTTAATATTTTGTAGTCACGGCAATTATTATGATTTATAGGTTTATGACGAATTTTATCAGTCTGATGAGACTGATTTGTATTGTCCCATTAAATCTTCTATTGTTATTGATAATACACTTTTAAAAATTTTAAATGGTCAATAATATGATTTAAATGTAAAATATAACTCTACGTTTTGTAAGAATAAAGAGGTTAAATCCTTGTTTATTGGCCTCTAAACAGGGTTTTAACAGGTTTTAGGCTATCTATCAATTTGACTAAAATCTCCTTTTAAACCTCATATCTATATCTTAATCTGTCAAGTTAAGTCTAATCGGAGTTAGTCTATTTTTCTTCGCACATGGAGTTCAAAACTATCAATTTCTTTTGGTACATAAAAAAATAGGGTTTGATTTCAAAATTTATTTATTTATTTATTTATTTCTTTTTCCACTAAATAATTAGCACCAGATGACTTACAAAAGTTTCAACTTTAAAAGCTAGATACATGGCTATTTGCCTTATACTTAAAAAGATAAAGATTAATTTAAATCATTTTAAAATAGAGTAACATATAATGATATAATCAATTAATTGTGAGTATTTATTCGTATTTAAGAGTATTACATTTAATATAATTTTTTGTTAAATTTATAGTATTTTTCTAGAAATAATTGAAAAGAATAATATGCTGTCAGAACTAAATAATTTCACAAAATCATAGCCACAATTACCTATCATTAGATAAATTCTTTTTGTGAATTTCATTTTGTTATAGACTGTGTTTGATAAAAATAGTTAATAAATTAGTTGAAAATTTAAAAATTAATTGAAAGTTAAAAAATTAAATTTTTAACTGAAAATTAAAAATTATTAAATTAATTAATTGAATTAGAAGTGTTTGATAAAATTAACTATTGAATTAGCTGATAGATATAAAATAATATAAAAAAAATTTATATAAAATTTTTTATTTTTTTTTAATAATTATATTTTATTATATAATTTCAAAAAATATAAAATAAATATATTATTTAGAATCTCACGATAAATTAATAATATTATTGCAAATTTCTTTTATTTTATTATATGTCTCTAAATTTTTATTCTTTATGTTACTATCAATAATATCTTAAAATTTATCATGAGATATGTAATTTAGATGTTGTTCGAATATTGTAAAAATAATATCATATTGTAAAAAATATAGTGTTAAAATTTAAATAAAATAATAAAAATAAAAAAAATTATAAAAATTATAAATTAAAAGTTATACGCTACTTAAAAACTGTATGATAAAAAATTATAAATTATTTAAATAAAATTATTTATTAAATACTTCTAATTTAATTAAATAAATTTATAAATTAATCAAATAAATTATAAATTAATTTATTTGATTTGTATTTATAATTATAAAAATTTTAAATTAATTATTAATAAAATATTTTAAAATATAAAAAAAAGAAAAGAAACTTTCAGATTAGTTAATTAGTCTAATATATGCCATCATCATTGAAAGCACGTGATTTGTAATAAAAGTTAACTTGAAAATAAGACTCTAGGAGTCGTAAGCGAGATAGAAAACAACTTTAATTTTTCAAATCGGGCATTTATTAATTTTGAAAATAAGCACTTATTGTGAAAATAACCTAAAAAGCATAAATAAATAAAAAGACCTAGCTCCACACAAAGTTGATTTCTTCTTTCTTTTTTTTCTTTTTTTTGCGCCAATACACTAAGTTCGTTTCACCAGTGCACTGGTTTCATAAATTAATGAATTTAAGAGTAAATTTGTATTCATTAATCTTGCATGTTCAATTAATTTATATATTAAAAATTATTGTCTCATTGTCAATTATATTGATGAATTTTAAAAATATTTTTATAAAATACAATTTTTTTCATATTAATTTTTACATTCAATTGTGATTTTTTTATTTATTAATTTTTATAATTAATGTCCTAATTTATTTGTTAAATTGTATTTATTTTTTTACGCCTTAAATTAGACATCAATCATAACAACAGTTGAATAAAATTATAAACATACTCCGTTTTTATATTCAGTTTTTTGTCTTCTTTTGGGAAAATTGTTTTTTGTTTTATTAATTTCACTTAATTATTGTTACAAAATGATAAAAACTAAATACAAAAAAATAAATAAGATTAAAAATAATTATTTTTTAAAAATAAGTCCAGCGAGTCATTCTTTGTGTGCTGTCTCTGACAGGAACAATATTTTAAAAAAGTAAGAAAATGATAAAATAAAAATATATAATTTCTCCAAAAAAAATCTTAAAGTCAAATAATTGAAAGTTACAACTTTCAATAATGTTTTACTTTGAAAGTTGTTACGTCCAGCGAGTCATCGTTTATGGGCTGTCTCTGACAGCTACAATATCTTGCAAACCAAAAAGTAGTTGGGAGTTTGAAAATTTGAACCCCGTTTTTCGCAATTTTAAATTACAAGGGAATGTGTCGGCCACATGACCTTTCGCCACTTCCTTAGTCGTCACAAAAAGTGAAATTAATTATTATTTTTAAAATTAAAAATACCCCTTTATACTAAAGGCTAAACATATATTTGATTTAAGTGTTTTAAATTTTTATTTTCACTTAAAATTAAAAATAGATATAAAAATATATTTACTTTTTTGGTTTTTATTTTAAAAAAATATTTAAACGTATTTCTAAAAATATAAAAAATAAAACATAAAAAATATTTTTTAAAAATAAAAATAAAAAAAGTTCACAAACTAAAGATATTCTAATATATATTTTACTTTAAAGCACTTACAACTTTTAATCCTTTTTAAATGGTATATTTTAGAATTGGAAATTTTAATATTATTTTTAAAATGATAAATTATTTATGACTCCGATCTATCAATTTTAGGCATCCGGTGGAATAATCTATAACAACCAAACCACTAAGGCTCTGTTTGGATTGGCGGTAGAGTCCCTAAAATCACGTTTCAACGTGATTTTGACAGAAGCAACAAAATATTGCTTCTGCCAAAATCACGTTGCAAACGTGATTTTAGGTGCTCTTGCCGTCAATCCAAACGGGCTCTAATTTCTACAAGTATTCGTCCCGAAAACCACATTCATCTCCCCGAAGTAATAGTCCAAAAGAAAACCACACATATTTTTAAAGAACACGTGTTTGCTTTTTTATACTTCTTTTTGAAAAAGAACAAAAGCACAGTTAGCAGCGAGTACGGTGATACACTGAGATTTTCTTGATGGATGCGTATCAAACGCGTTGATTTTATCCACATAAATATATTAAAAAAAATATAATAAATTAAAATTTTAATTTATTTATAGTGTTTTTTTTATTAAAAAAATTTAAAGTGATTGGGAGACTTTTTTTAATTTGAAATTAGAATATTCATGTCATAAATATTAGAAAAAATGTATTGTAAATTTTATAAATTATTTATAAAAAAATTACTTGTAACAAAAATTCAATTCATATTTTATAAGTAAAATATTTTTATTTTTACTGAATAAATCAACTTCCATTATTTATCGGATGATTCAGATGTTAACATGCAATTTTTGTTTAGATAAATTACAGTTCATTCACTTAGTGATTTAGCTCAAATTTTTTATGCAATTTAAAATGTATGATTCAAATTTTGTGTTTTTTTTAGTACCATTTAATTATTTTGTATATTAAAATAATGCATAATTTTTTTCGCCTGCTTGAACAATTTTATAATATTTTGCATCACTATGAAACTAGAAAACATTAATAATCTTAGGTCACATTTGATTAAAAATTTCAGAGACAATAGAAATATCAATTAAAAATAGAATAAAATATTATAATTAAAATTAAGTTTAGTATGATATAAAAATAAATAAAAAGATAAAAATATTATTAAAAAATAAAATTATTCTAATTTTGAAAATTTTAAATAAAAAATAAAATAAATTATTATTAATATAAAAATTTGAATTAAATTTTATTGAAAAATTTAATTTAAATATATATTTTTTTAATTATAAAATTTTCATAACTAAATAAAATAATAAAAAAAAATTATTTTTTTATATTGCACTGTATATTTTTTACTTACTTTTTTTGGAGGTAATGTCATTTTTCTTATAAAATATAATTAACATTTCATAAAATTCATATTTTTTTTACTAATTTTATCAATTAAATAAGAAAATAAAATTCAAATTTTGCTTTTATAATTTTAATTTTATCTGCCAAAAGACACCGTATTAGTTGACTATAAATTTGTTTAATACGTAAAAGAAGCAAATATTTATTATTTTAATATTTAAAATAATACAGATTTAAAAAATCTTCAGGTGACATATTAAAACGAAAATAATTGAATAAAATGATTTAAATATATAATAAAAAAATTAATTTTGAGGAACCCCAAAAGATAATTCACGGCTGCCCGAGCAAAAGGGCTACTTTATGTGTCTATAAATGAACGGAGACTTGCCAGTATGCTCCACACAGAAAGAGCTAAGAATCAAAGATGGCTGGTGCACCTTTGAACTGCTTGCTCTTGATTTCTTGCCTTCTATTGGCTTCCCAGTTTTGTGCCATTAAGGCACAAACTAGTCCTCCCATAGTGAAGGGATTATCATTTAGTTTCTACCAATCCAGTTGCCCCAGTCTTGAATCCATAGTCACAGACCATCTGAAGCAGGTGTTCAAGAAAGACGTTGGCCAAGCCGCTGGCCTCCTTCGTATTTTCTTCCATGATTGCTTTGTTCAGGTACTGCAATTTCTGCTTTTCACCACTAAAGCTTGTGCTCAGGCTTTAACCGCACGCCTCATTACTTAACGGAGGGGTACAGAACTTTTATCAAATTATGAACTTCATTCTCTATTTTTAAGAACTTTTATATAATAAATTTCTTTATTTTTAAAAAAAGTGTTCGTTAAATTTAATTAATATTTAATAAATAATTAAAATCTATAAATCTCAACTGTATCTTTTTTCTTTAAATTTATTCTTTAAAACTTTTAAAATTTAAAAAAAATCTCAATCTAAAATTATTAAATTCTTATTTGTTAGATTAAATAATACACATTTTTGAAATAAATATATAAATATTTTTTTAAAATTTTGAGCAATTTTTTAACACGACATTTTATTATAGTAATATTTTATTAATTTTGATAAGAAATGAAACACAAGGTGAGATGCTTTTTTCCTTTTAAAGTTGAGATGTGACATTTCAATCTGAAAACTATTATTGTGTAGGGATGCGATGGATCCATTTTGTTGGACCCAATACCACCAAGCAATCAAAGTGAGAGAAGCTCGAGATCTAACGTAGGCATTAGGCCGGAAGCCTTGCAGACTATTGACGATATTAGGGCCCTTGTGCAGCAGAAATGTGGACAAGTTGTATCCTGCGCTGACATTGTCGCTCTCGCTGGACGTGATGCTGTCGTCTTGGTAATTTCATCCTTCCCCCATTCTCTACTTTTGCTTTTTACTGAGTCCTAACATTTATAAAGAAAAATTTTTTGGGTACAATTTTGTTACAAATTTTTTTAATAAAAATATGAATTTTTGTAGACTCAATGTTGAATTTTCCTTTTAAAAAATAATGTTGTTTGGGTTAAAGTATCTCCACTGAGACTTATTTCGGTCAGGAAGGCATATTTAAATTATTAAAATTATTTTTCTTTGATACATTTTGATATTTTGTTATTAATTTTTTGTCAATAATGGCAGTCGGGGGGCCCCAACTACTCGGTGCCGCTAGGAAGACGAGACAGCCTAACCCTGAACATAAACGAAACCAATAACCTCCCCTCACCGCGCGCCACCACTAATGGCACCCTTGCCACCTTCGCCGCCCAAAATTTCGACACCACTGATGTCGTTGCCTTCTCCGGCGCCCACACCTTCGGCCGGTCCCACTGCGGTTCCTTCTTCGACCGCGTCGACGGTTCGAGTCCGGCGCCCATCGACCAATCCTTAGCCCAGAATCTCAAGGCCACTTGCCCATCCGCAGCTTCCACCAACACCTCCGTTCTGGATATCAGAACCCCAAACACGTTCGACAACAAGTACTACATCGACCTCTTGAACCGACAGGGCCTGTTCACCTCGGACCAGGACTTATTTTCGGACAGTAGGACCAAAGGGTTGGTTCAGAGTTTTGCCTTGAACCAGACCCTGTTCTTCGAGAAGTTTGTGAATGCTGTGGTCAAGATGAGCCAGCTAAGGGTGCTTACGGGGACTCAAGGGCAGATTCGCGCCAAGTGCAATCTGGTCAACAGTGGCAAGAAGAAGTCTTTCTTGGCTTCTGTGGTGGAAGAGGCGGTGGACGTGACCGAACAGTTCTAATTATTGATGGAATATGGATAATGGATATGTACCTTAATTAACCTTATTTTAATTAAGGTGTTCTATCTTCTTGTGTTTTGCTAGCTATCCTTCCATTTTTTTTTCTTCCCTTTTTCGGAAGGCTTTGGAGGATATGTAATGGAATTAATAACGCTCTTGTCTACTGTTTTGGACTGTGTAATCAGAACTTTTAGAGAGAGAAATTGAGCTTTTCAATATATATAAAGCACATCTTACTCAATTTATTCTGTTTAAAGAGAATTTTATGGAGTGAATTTTGGAGAGAAGACAAAATTTAATAGAATTAATATTTAATAAAAATATAATTTATTAATTCAGATATAGTTTACAGACTGTATATATATATTTTTAATTTTATTTTATAGATTATTTTTTTAACTTTTAAAAGAGGAAAACCCGTAGGGAACTCTTTTTTGTTTATGTAGGGTAGCTACGCTGCTCCTAACGTCCTATGTGTCTTTTTGTTGTCTTCTTTATGGCCTTTGATGCCGATCTAACATCAGGACTAAGAGACTATATGAGGCTACCCTAAATTTATGAATACTTAGTAGTCTTCTACGAGGGTCTCCTCGCTCTGCGATCGGGGATTAATAAGGGGGGCTAAATTCTAGTTACATAATCTCTAAAAGGCCTTTTAACAAGTTTTTAGTGTCTTCAATATCAAATATGACATTGAACAGTAAATACCTTCTTTTAGCTTCTTTTTTTTGTAGCTCATTAGACT
The DNA here is from genome assembly GCA_037074535.1 of Gleditsia sinensis. Lineage (NCBI taxonomy): Eukaryota > Viridiplantae > Streptophyta > Magnoliopsida > Fabales > Fabaceae > Gleditsia > Gleditsia sinensis. The sequence continues at coordinate 66,935,146 of CM073463.1, read as the reverse complement.
AGAGTTTGGATAAGGATCCGTAGTCGAATAAGCTTCACAATGAGTAAGTGAGCATTAAAGCTGCTCTAGTGAGTTCTAATGTGAACGACAACCCTAATGCAAAAGCTTAATTATAATGAAATGTGTGGGTGCTCATAAAAAATAGATGTTGAGTTGGAAACAGGAAAAATTTATTGTAATTGATTATCTTGTAAATTTGACTATTTTGTAACAGAAATTTGTTAGTTATTGAAATTGTAATTAATTAATTGATAGATGCAAAAATTGGCTATTTAATTTTAATTTTTTTTTTAAAATAGCCATTAGATGTCCAACACTATTAAGGTTATATTTGACAAAAATAGCTGATAAGCTTGCTGAAAGCTGAAAAATTAGCTGAAAGTTGAAAAATTAATTTTTAGCTGAAAGTTGTTAGCTGATAGTTGAAAGCTGTTAAGCTAATTTATTGAATTAGAAGTATTTGGTAAAATTAAATATTGAATTAGCTGATAAGTGTAAAATGACATAAAAGTACATACTTATATAAAGTTTATCATTTTTTGTTAGTAATTATATTTCATTATGTAATCCAAAAAAATATAAAAATATAATTTGTTAGTTTTAATTTTTTTTCTCTTTTACTCTGTGATTATTTTTTATCAGTATTCTAAGAATATAAATTCACCCACTTTTGAGAAGTGTCTCTTAATTAGTTGAAGAAAAGTGCACACAAAAAACTTGAAGATCAATAAATTGCATCAAGGGTCATGAGTATAATAGTGTTAGAATTTCAATAAAATAACAAGGATAAAAAAAGAATAAAATTATAAAAGTTATAAGCTAATAGCTATAAGTTACTCAAAATAGCGTATGATAAAACGCTATAAGCTACCTAAATAAGCTCGTTTACCAAACATCTTTAATTTGGTCAAACAAACTTATAAACTAGTCAAATACGCTATAAGTTAGCTTATTGTACTTGACAAACACACTCTAAATTTACTAACAACAAAATACATTAGTCTAACGATTAGTATTTTTTTTGTTGTCTAATGAGCTCTAAATAATCCCCTAGAGCTATACTGGCAAAAAATAACAATTTCAATTTAAGTTTTCATTGAGGTGTTAAATAAGAAATAATAGTTCAATAATTTATGAGAATGATTCTTGAATTGATTTAATTTTATATCTTTCTTAAATTACTCTTCAATTATACATTCTTTTTTTTGAGAAGTTTATATTATTTTTAAACCGTCATTCTCATTTTTTTTAACTGAGAATTCAAAGAAAATGTTTTTTAAAATTTGGCTAAAAAAAATTCATTAAAAAGAAGATATGCTTTTGATATCAATTTTTTGAATTAAGAAAGTACACTAGTTCATAAGTATCTATTGTAAATTTGTAAATATAGTAAAAATTTCAAAATTTATTTTGAAGAATAAATGTAGATTTGAGTTGAAGCTCAAAATAAATTTTATAGTTTATTCATCTATTTTTTTAACTCTTTATATTTCAAATTATTATATTATTGATACTCTGTTTTGTTATTGCTTCTACATATTTTAACCATTTGCTTCTTTAAAATCTTTTTTTATAACAATCTCAATATAGATAATTATTGAACATATTTATTTTAAAATTGTTATAATTTTCTTGAGATTAAGATTTTGAATAATCTTTGATATATTTGTGAAGCATTCTGTTTTGGTTTTATATATTCATAAAGTGATGAACTCAACAAATTATGTATCATTTGATCATTATAATTGTTAATTTTCTCAATTTTTTTATTTAAAATAAATTCTATCAAATTTGAAATTAAATTTTGAAAATTACTTATCATTTATTAAAACATCTAATTCACCTGCTCTCAGGTGTTGTCATGTCTAACATTTACGATGATCTTCATTATTGATATTGCACATATAAGTGTTTTGAATGCATTGATGAAACTTTACAAATATTTTAGAGACAGTCGAGAAAGGTTAAGAGGAGCTCCTCAGAGCCTAAAAGTAAAAATCAATTGTGGAGCTTCAAAGTATAGAAGCGATATATCGAGCACAATCAACCCATATTGGGATAGTATGATGTATCAATCCACACATCCAAGCAACTATGTTTACCAAAAAAAATGAAGGAAAATATTTTGGGATTTGCAGAGGAAGAAAATTAGAAAATGGTACGTAGATCGGATGATGGAGGCCGAACAACGACAACGAATGGTGGCAAGAGTGCGTAGTGAAGGGAGAAGACATTTTCAAATGGAAGAAAAGAGATGCAGGTGAAAATTTAGAATTATTGTTGTTATTTAACTGCGATTTTTAAAATATCATTAAAAAACAATAAATTTAATATATCGTCATTAAATTTAATTATAACGACAATTTATATATAACTGTTATTAAAATAATAACAATTTAAAAATATCATTATTTTATGTTTTTATAATAATTCATTTAATTATAATAAAAAAATGTCGTTAAATTAATTGTCGTAGTGAGCAACTTTTAAAAGATAAATTTAAATCATCTTAAAGATAGAGTAACATATAATATATAATTAATTAATTTTGTGTATTTAAGAGTTTTACATTTCATATTATGTTTTTGTTAAATTTATAGTATTTGTTTTAGAACAAATTAGCTTATAATTGAAAAGAATAATATACTGTCAGCACTAAAAAGTTCACAAAATCACAATCACGATTACCGATCATTCGACAATTGTTTTTGGTTATAATTCTAAGAATCTTCGTGCGTGTTTAGTTTGGCGGTGGAACAAGAAAAAAATTCGTTTATTGCTAATGTAACCGTAATTTTTGCAGAAGCAACACTTTATAATTTCTGCAAAAATTATGTTTGGACAAAATTACATTGTCTAAACACAAAATCAAACACACTCTTAGATTAGTTATTAGCAAAATATTTTAAAATGAAGAAAAAAGGAACTGTCAGATTAATTAATTACCCTAATGAGTTCAGCATGTGATTTGAACCAAAAATAATACTTAAACGTAAAAGCCAAACCAGGCTTTTTCAAAATAAGATTCTAGAAGATTTTGGCTCAAAGTTAAATGAATTATGCTGTTAAATCATACAAGTTTAAATTTTAGAATATATATTTATTGAATGACTCTTCTTTGTTATAGAGTTTGAAAAAAATTAATTTTATGATATTAATATTATTTTGCTGTGAATTCTGTCTGATTTTCAATTATATTGATGAATTTTTAAAATATTTAAAAAAATTCACTCTTTCGTTTTATTTTTTACATTAAATTATAAATTTATTAATTTATTAATTTTTATAATTAATGTCATATTTTATTTGTTCCATTGTATTTACTCTTTTACAGCATTTTTCAACCTCTTTTCACATATTTTTTTTTAATAATTTAACTTAATTATTGTTGGAATTAATGTTTAATTACAAGGGATTGTGTCGACCACATGACCTCTCGCCACTTGCTGAGTCGTCGCAAAAAATGTGATATTAATTATTTTTTATTTTTTTGACTTTAAAAATGTTACAACTTTTAATCCTCTTTAAATAGTATATTTTAGAATTGGAAATTTTAATATTATTTTTTAAAATTATAAATTATATATGACTCCGATCAATCAATTTTAGGCATCAGGGGAATAATCTATGACAACCAAACCACTAATTTCTGCAAGTATTCGTCCAGAAAACCACATATATATCTCCCCGAAGTAATAATCCAAAAGAAAACCACACATATTTTTAAAGAACACGTGTTTGCTTTTTATACTTCTTTTTGAAAAAGAACAAAAGCACAGTTAGGAGCCAGTATGGTGATACACTCAGATTTTCTTGATGGATGCGTACCTAACGCGTTGTTTCTATCCACATAAATATATTTAAAAATATAATAAATTTTCATTTTAATTTATTTATAGTATTATTTTTGTATTAAAAAATTTTAAAGTGATTGGGAGGACTTTTTTTAATCTAAAATTAGAATATTCATGTCATAAATATTAGAAAAAATTAATTGTAAATTTTATAAATTATTTATAAAAAAATTACAAGTAAAAAAAAATTCAATTCATATTTTAGAAGTAAAATACTTTTATTTTTATTGAATAAATCAACTTTCATTATTTATCGGATGATTCAGATGTTAACATGCAATTTTTGTTAAGATAAATTACAGTCCATTCACTTAGTGATTTAGCTCAATTTTTTTTTTTATCTAATTTAAAATGTATGATTCAACTTTTGTGTTGTTCTTTTAGTACATTTAATTATTTTGTATATTAAAATCATGCATAATTTGTTTTACAATTTTTTTCACTTGCATATTTGAATAATTTTATAAAATTTTGAGTTCATCACTTATGAGTTGAAACTAGAAAACATTAACTAATTTAAGTCATATTTAATTGAAAATTTAAGATAGAATGAAAATGAGAATTAAAAATAAAATAAAAATATTGTAATTAAAATTATATTTAATATGATATAAAATTAAATAAAATAAAATAAACGAAAAAATAAAAATATTATTGAAGAATAAAATTATTAAAATAATATTATTTTAATTTCAAAAATTATAAATAAAAAATTAAATTTAAAATTTTTAAATATTATAGAAAATTTTAATTTAAGTATATTTTTAATTATAAAACTTTTCATCATTAGATAAAATAATAAAAATATTAATTTTTTTTATTATATTATTTACTTTTCACTTATTTTTTTTGAAAATAATGTCAATTTCGTTATAAAATATAATCAATATCAACCTATACTTTTTATCAATTCTATCAATTAAATGAAGAAATAAAATTTAAAATTTTATTTTATCATCTAAATTTTATTTACCAAAAGAGATATCTCTACAGACTATAAATTTGTCCAATATGTAAAAGAAGCAAATATTTATTATTTTAATATTTAAAATAATAAAATTTTAAAAATCTTCAATTTAAGTGGTGACATAATAAAACGAAAATAATTGAATAAAATGATTTAAATATATAATAAAAACATTAATTTTGAGGAACCCCAAAAGATAATTCACGGCTGCCCGAGCAAAAGGGCCACTTGTTGTGTCTATAAATGAACAGAGACTTGCCTCTGTGCTCCACGCAGAAAGAGATAAGAAGCAAAGATGGCAGGTGGACCTTTGAACTGCTTGCTTTTGGTTTCTTGCCTTCTATTGGCTTCCCAGTTTTGTGCCATTAAGGCACAAACTAGTCCTCCCATAGTGAAGGGATTATCATTTAGTTTCTACCAATCCAGTTGCCCCAGTCTTGAATCCATAGTCACAGACCATCTGAAGAAGGTGTTCAAGAAGGACGTTGGCCAAGCTGCTGGCTTGCTTCGTGTTTTCTTCCATGATTGCTTTGTTCAGGTATTGCAATTTTCAGCTTTTCACCATTAAAGCTTATGCTCAGCCTTTAACCATACGCCTTGTTACTTAATGGAGGGGGTACAGAACTCCTTTTCAAATTTTGAACTTCATTCTCTAAAATTTTTAAGAAATTTTATAGAATAATTTTTTTTTAAAAAAGAGTTCGTTAAATTTAATTAATATTTAATAAAAATTTGAAATTTATAAATCTTTTTAAATTCTTAAAAAAAATCTCAATATAAATTTATTAAATTCTTATTTGTTAGATTAAATAATACATATTTTTGAAAAAAATATATAAATATAAGAATAAAATATATAAATATTCTCTTTAAATTTTGAGCAATTTTTTTACACGATATTTTATTATAGTGATAGTTTTATTAATTTTGATTAAAAAAATGAACCATAAGGTGAGATGCTTTTTTCTTTTTATAGTTGAATGTGACATTTCAATATGAAAAATATAAGAATAAAATATATAAATATTCTCTTTAAATTTTGAGCAATTTTTTTACACGACATTTTATTATAGTGATATTTTTATTAATTTTGATAAAAAATGAACCACAAGGTGAGATGCTTTTTTCTTTTCATAGTTGAACGTGACATTTCAATATGAAAACTATTATTGTGTAGGGATGTGATGGATCCATTTTGTTGGACCCAATACCACCAAGCAATCAAAGTGAGAGAAGCACAAGATCTAACGTAGGCATTAGGCCGGAGGCGTTGAAAACTATTGACGATATTAGGGCTCTCGTGCATAAGAAATGTGGAAAAGTTGTCTCCTGCGCTGACATTGTCGCTCTCGCTGGACGTGATGCTGTCGTCTTGGTAATTTCATCCATCCCCCATTCTCTACTTTTGCTTTTTACTTATCCAAACATTTATAAAGAAAAAAATTTTGGGTACAATTTTGTTACAAATTTTTCTAATAAAAATATGAATTTTTGTCAAGACTCTGATGTTGAATTTTCCTTTTAAAAAATATTTTTTTTTGGTTAAAGTATCTCCACTGAGAGACTTATTTCGGTTAGGAAGACATATTTAAAGTATTAAAATTATTTTTCTTCGATATATTTTGATATTTTGTTATTCATTTTTTGTCAATAATGGCAGTCAGGGGGCCCCAACTACTCAGTGCCACTAGGAAGACGAGACAGCCTAACCCTGAACATAAACGAAACCAATAACCTCCCGTCACCGCGCGCCACCACCAATGGCACCCTTGCCACCTTTGCCGCCCAAAATTTCGACACCACTGATGTCGTTGCCTTCTCCGGCGCCCACACCTTCGGCCGGTCCCACTGCGGTTCCTTCTTCGACCGCGTCGACGGTTCGAGTCCGGCGCCCATCAACCAATCCTTAGCCCAGAATCTCAAGGCCACCTGCCCATCCGCAGCTTCCACCAACACCTCGGTTCTGGATATCAGAACCCCAAACACGTTCGACAACAAGTACTACATCGACCTCTTGAACCGACAGGGCCTGTTCACCTCGGACCAGGACTTATTTTCGGACAGTAGGACCAAAGGGTTGGTTCAGAGCTTTGCCTTGAACCAGACCCTGTTCTTCGAGAAGTTTGTGAATGCTGTGATCAAGATGAGCCAGCTTAGGGTGCTTACGGGGACTCAAGGGCAGATTCGCGCTAAGTGCAATCTGGTCAACAGTGGCAAGAAGTCTTTCTTGGCTTCTGTGGTGGAAGAGGCGGTGGACGTGACCGAACAGTTCTAATTATGGATGGAATATGGATAATGGATATGTACCTTAATTAACCTTAATTTAATTAAGGTGTTCTATCTTCTTGTGTTTTGCTAGCTATCCTTCCATTCTTTTTTTCTTCCTTTTTTCGGAAGGCTTTGGAGGATATGTAATGGAATTAATAACGCTCTCGTCTACTGTTTTGGACTGTGTAATCCGAACTTTTAGAGAGAGAAATTGAGCTTTTCAATATATATAATGCTCATCTTACTCAATTTATTCTGCTTAAAGAGAATTTTATGGGGTGAGAAGACAAAATTTAATAGAATTAATATTTAACAAAAATATAATTTATTAATTCAGATATAGGTTACAGACTATATTTTTTTTTCAATTTTATTTTGTAGATATTTTTTTTAACTTTTAAAAGATGCCAATCCCTAGTTAAGATAGATATGGAGAATTGGGACCATTGCAAAAGCTTAATTATTATGAAATGTGTCGGGGTCCATAAAAGATAGATGTAGAGTTTGAAACAAACAAAGAGACAAAGAAATAAGGAAAAATTTATTTTATTGCCGACAATTGTAATTTAATTAATAAAATTCAGATTTAATTTTGAAATATTTTTGGATGAACGATGCTTATATAATGCCGAATGAAATGATTCGGTGAAATTTACTACCTTAAAAATTTGTTATAATGAATTTTTATACACTAACATGTATGTTAATCCATATTAATGGAAAAAAAATGTATGTTAATTCATATTCTAATTTATTTCTTTATAATTAATATCATTAAATAATTTTATGAAATATAAATTTTATTTAATTTTTTATATTTTAAAAGTAATGCAAAAAAAAAAAAAAGCGGTAACAAGTTACAAATTGTTTCCACTATTTTTCTGATAATTAAATAACAAAAAACTAATACGACACTAAATTTTAATTACTCAATCTCCGATATTAAAAGACACCAAATGCTCCAAAACACATATTAATATAGAAGTAAGAATTTATCTGATTATGGACCCCCTGGAATAAGAGTTTTAATTTATCTTCTTTTTTTTTGCATTTCAAATTGAATATTTGGGCACTAATTAACAGGTTGAGGATAGGAATGAAATATATACATAAAAGAAAGTTTAAAAAAAATTCTTATATACATATATTACAATTAGCTATAATGCAATAACTGTTGTAAATAAAATTTTACAAAAGGAAGAAGTAGAATGTACAGATACTAAAAAAAAATAACATATAAAAATTATTATTTTATTACTTCATAGAAACCTCTATTTATAGGCATAAAATTATAAATGTAAATAACCCAAAACTCAAAAAGAATGAATGAAATTCAATAACTTTATGAGTTGAAAAATAAAAAGGCACTTATAATAATGAATGTATTTATAATATTTATTGTTTTGAGAGTTGAGAAACTAAATGGGCATCCACAATAGATGAATTCATAACACTCCCCCTTGGATGTCTATTTTATAAGAAATATGCCTCATTAAATTCTTACTAGAGAAAAACTCAATAGAAAAAAATTCTAGTGAAAAAAAAGAGTACATCATTTCTTGTATATTCCGCTTGTTCACAATATCATTGAAGATTTCTGAGTCGACGCATCCCAATTTTATATACTAATTTTTTAAATGTTGAAGTAAATAAAACTTTGGTGAATAAATTTGCTAAATTATCACTTGAACAAATTTGTTGTATGTCAATATTATCATTCTTTTGAAGTTTATGAGTAAAAAAACAACTTTGGTGAGATATGTTTTGTTTTATCTCCTTTAATATATCCTTCCTTCAACTGAGCTATACATGCAATATTATCTTCATATAGTATAGTTGGAGTTCATCTTTCGGAGAATAGTCCACATGTCTCTAGAATTTGTTGAGTCATGGATCTCAACTAAATACATTCACGATTTGTTTCATGAACTGCTATAATTTCTTCATGATTTGAAGAAGTAGCAGTAAGAGTTTGTTTTATAGAACGCCATGATATAGTTGTATTACGACATGTAAATAAATAGCTTGTTTGAGATCGAGTCTTGTGTGGATCAGATAAATATCCAGCATTTGCATAACTAAGGATTTTTGGTTTAGATTTATTTGCATATAGCAATCTCATATCAATAGTATTTCAGATATATCGAAACATATGTTTAATTCCATTCCAATGTCTTCGCATTGAACAAGAGTTAAATCTAACTAACAGACTGACAGCAAAAGCTATATCAAGTCTTGTATTATTGGAAAGATAGATCAGTGTACCAATTGTACTAAGATATGGTATTTCAGGACTAAGAAATTTGTTATTATCATCTCGAGCTCGAAAAACATCTTGTTTGACATTAAGTGAGTGAACGACCATTGATGTACTTAATGAAAGTGGTTTGTCCATGTAAAATTTTTTTAAGAAATTTTTCTGGATAAGTTGATTATTGAATAAGAATTTTATTTCTCAAATTCTCAAATTGTAAGCAAAGACAAAATTTTATTTTTCCAAGATCTTTCATTTCAAACTCCTTTTTCAAACACTCTACTGCCTTTATAATTGCTTCAGGAGTTCTAATAATATTTAAATCATCAATATACACCATAATAATAGCGAATCCTAAATTTTCTTTCTTTATAAAAATACATGGACATATATGGTCATTCTTACAACCATCCTTTAACAAATATTCACTGAGATGGTTATACCACATTCGTCTAGACTGTTTTAATCCATACAAAGATCTTTGTAATTTAATTGAATAAAGTTTCTAAAATTTTGAATTATACGCTCTAGGCATCTTAAATTCTTTTGAAATTTTCATATATATAGATATATATAACTTTCAAGTGAGCCATATAAATAAACTGTAACAACAATCATAAAACGCATATCAAGTTTTTCATGTATTGCAAGACTAATGAGATAACGAAATGTAATTGTATTTACCATAGGAGAATATGTGAAATTATAATCAATTCCTGATCTTTGTGAAAAACCTTATGCAACAAGTCGTGCTTTATACCTTACAATTTCATTTTTCTCATTTCTTTTACGTACAAATACCCATTTGTACCCAACGGGTATTACACCTTTAGGTGTTTGAATTATAAATCCAAATACCTCATGGTTTTTAAGTGAATTCAATTATGCTTAAATTGCGTCTTTCCATTTTGGCCAATCACATCTACGTCGACACTCATCGACAAATATAGGTTCATAATCATTATTATCATTTAAAATATTAATCGTTACTGTATACACAAAAATATTGTCGACAACTATTTCTTTTCGATTTAATCGTTTCCCTATAGATACATAATTTATTGAAATCTCTTCATTTTCATCAATTTCAGGTACATGTACTTCTTATGGAAGTACTTTATTTGTTATGTCTCTAGTCTCTTCAAGAATATCTATTTCTGTAATGGATTGATCTTGAATAATTGTTTCTTTTCTTTTACGAAAATTTTTATCTTTTCGACTAATTGATCTATCATGCTTCTGACGTGCTTTATATTTGCTAGTATTTTACTAACGGATTGTCCTTTGGGGAATCAATCCGTACAATAGTATTTACAGCTGGTATATATGACTTGGTCACTCTTTTTATGTTAGTAAATAAATCTGACAGTTGATTTGCTATACTTTGTAAATGAATTATCTTGTAAACTTTAAGTTTACATTATTTTGTATTAGGATAACGAAGTATTCCATGTAATTTTTTTGACCAACGTTTTTCATTTACTCCCCCTAATGTTGGGAAGACTAGTTCATCAAAATAAAAATCGACAAAAGATGCTATAAATACATCTCCTGTTATTGGCTCAAGATATCTTATAATAGAAGGAGAATCATATCTAACATATATTCTCAATCTCCTTTGAGGACCCATTTTAGTTTATTGTAGTGAGACTATTGGAACATATACTGCATACCCAAAAATTTTGATATGGAAAATACTTAACTCATGACCAAAAGACAATTATAAAGGAGAAATATTTGTGATAACTTGTCGGTCTGATACGTACTAATGCTGCTGCATGTAAAATTGTATGTCCTCAAATAGAGACAGGGAGCTTTGTTCGCATAAACAAGGGTCTAGCCATTAATTGAAGTTAGCTAACCCATTTTATATATGAACATGAGTTATATGATGTTCAATATTTATGTCAATTGACATATAATAGTCATTGGAAACTTATGAAGAAAATTCACCAGCATTATCAAGGCGAATCGATTTAATTGTATAATTTGTAAATTGTGCTCTTAATCAAATTATTTGATTAAATAATTTTGCAAACACTAGATTACAGGTTGAAAGAAAGCACACATGAGACCATCTACTTGACGCATCTATTAATGCCATAAAATATCTAAATGATCCACATGTAGGATGAATAATAAGTCCACATATATTACCTTGTATAGGTTCGAAAATTGTTGGAGATTCAGTTCCAACTTTAGCCAGTTATAGCTTAATAATCAATTTACCTTGAAAACAAACAATACATGACAATTCCTTAGATTGAACATTTTTTTAGGTTTTTCAATGGATGTCCATGTGAATTTTCAATAATTTTCCGTATTATTATTGATCCGGGATGTTCCAACCGATCATGTCAAATAGTGAAAGTTTTTTAATTAATAAACTTCTAGTTTATTGTAGCATGTTTGCAAATACTTCTTTTTGTGTATGAAATTTAACCCAAACAACTAGCCAATTTTGAACAGTGCATTAAAAGAATCATTCTCTAAGTAGTTAGATACAATATAAATTGGGTGATATAAAATGACACTATATGGATGCAAGCGATAAATAATCATAATATAATATCTAACTAATTTAGAAAAAGATAAAGTGAATGTCAAGAAGAGTTTCACATTTTACAAATTATTTAGTAAAGTAGGCAAATAATTGGCCTCCTATACGATATCCGACATAACAAGTTCAAGAATGCCTACAATTGCATACAGTATAATTGTATACCCATATAGAGGATTCAACTAAATAAAACATATAGATAGATATCACCTTGAGGCCATGCTTAATTTATAGTCTGTATTACAAAAGATTCTTCAATTATTTTGTAGAAAACTGTAGTTCAGTTTTCAGTAAGATATAAATTCTAAAAATAGAGTACTCATAAATGTGCAATTCAAAAAATTAAATTTCCAGTGGTTATAGTTCTCATTTAAACCGACCCCTAAGAGAATTATTGAGCTTCCAAGTACCTTTTATGATACATCTACAAACTTTCTCACAATCTTGAGCCAGTTGAAAACATGATAAACCATGACAAATAAAAACCCATCTCTAGTATTTCCTAGAATAATTACATTAAAATAACTTTCGAGGCATTCATGCAGATAGATGATTAAATAGAAACGTAATTAACAATCCTTGTTAACATGAGGCGATCCAAAAGTAATAATTCTTATTTTTTTATGCAGCACCATCAAGCCTTAACAGTTTATGAAATTTGGTAGATAAATAGTTTACATAATTTTATACAACTTTTATGTTATATGATCAGCAAATTCAAACATCCAAAGGGCCAAAATTGGGTTAGAACAGAACATCTATATTGTTGCAGTCCAGCCCAACCTTACTATAGTATTTGGGCTATATTTCAGAAAACACATATTCAATGGATACCAAATTTGGTAGGTGAATAGAAGATATAATTTGGTACAATGTTTATGTTCAAGTAGTCAGAAAATTTGGACAATAAAAAGGTCAAAACTGGGTTAGAACAGATCACATTTACTGTTACAGTCAAGCCTGAGCTTACTCCAGTGTTTCGGCTAAAAATCACAAAATACGTGGCCAATTTTTCTCCACCTTACATGGTTGGAAAGATAATGAAGATATCTACAACTTTTATGTTGATGGGATCAACATATTCATTGGCTATCAATGAAATATATCACGATGATTTTTGGGACACATAATGCAACACAACTTTTCAACTTTAGTGCAATTTGTTACCCACCAAATATGTCACATACTCCCCTTGTTTTTTTTTGTACAAATAGAGACATCTTATGAGGTTGAGGGAGAGGAGAAAGGCTGAAGAGTGAGTTTGAAGAAATTTTGTTGGAGTTCTAAGTGTTTGTAATATTTTTCTCTCTTTATACATTTTGTACCTTTACTTTCCTTCTTAAGAATTATCATGCTTCTTCATCTTTCATTTTGCTTTCTTACCTTGATTATGGAGAACTAATCTCATAATGTAAAGGTGAAAGGGTGAAACTCTTGGTATGAAAATAATAATTTATGTAACTCTTAATTTCAATGTTTGTACTTAATGTTGTATTTATCTTCTTATTATTTACTTTCTTAGAGGATGATTTTATTGCTCCTCGGATATTATTTTCCTGTTATTAACCTTTTGAAGGATGGCTATGCCGCCTCTCTTGTATTTATTTTTTATGTTATTATTTTCTTGTTATTTACTTTCTGAGAGGACTACTATGTCGCGTTTCTTTTATTTATTTTCTTGTGATTTACTTTCTTAGAGAATGGTTTTATTACCCATTTGTTATTTATTTTCCTATTATTTTCTTTCTTACAGCATGACTTTATTGCTCCTCTGTTATTTATTTTTTATAATTTTTTATATGGCTGGTTTTAGCGCCTACTTTATATTATTATTATTGACTCTGTTGTTATGTTTTTCTTCGTTTTACATATTTTTATTTTAAATTTTGTAAAGTGCGAATCTTGATATATAGTAGACATTCTTTGACACAATAATACTTGAATCAATCCTGATTTATTGTAGACAATATAATGATTGGCATGATGTATATTTGAATTCATTTTACAAAAGTTCTTTATTAGTAGTAATACAATAAAATTAAGATAAATACACTTCATTTGTAAATCAAAACGCGTTTAATGTAACATTTCTTCCTAATGGAATCTTATTTATGTGAAGATTTCATTTGAGTAATAAAAGAGTTAAAATTTATTATTATTCATTGTACCAACAGTAGATTCTCTAATCTTATCATGGTTCTTTACTTTGAATATATTGATATTTAATTTTTGTATTTTAGTTCTTTACATACTCTGTTCAATGCTCTTATCGCAAAATAAATATTTTGGCAACTAAATTAGAAATATTTGTTTTGGATCTAAATTAGATTTTCTCTCAATTGACAATACTCGTGGGATCGACCTTGCATACGACTAAATCTATACCTCTATTTTAATTAAAATAACAAGTTTTTAGCGCTGTTGCTGGGAATTCCAACGGAAAAGCTAATTAGATTCAGGTAAGTATAATTCTTCCACTAGTTATTATTTAGAATATTTATTTATTTTTTGTATAAAAAATTTTCTTTGTGAAAAAAAGTATTTATTAAAAATTTGTGTGGTAATTTAAGTGTATAAAATTAGTTGATTCTGATAACAGGGATAATTTTTTTTAAGAGTATGAATTTTAAGTGAGACTATTGTGATTCCTGCACACTTTCCTAGAGATCCACTAATTTAATACCACCCATTATTACTAACACTCAAAATATATATAAAAAAGTTTTTGTTAGAAAATTTTGTGATTTTTTTTGTATTTGCGTTTTGTTACTTGTAGTTAAGATTGTATATATATTTTATTAAGTTATAAGATTATCCTCTTTTATAATTGTATTGTATGCTATTAAAAATATTTGTTTATAATTTTTCTTTTAGTTTATGCGTATTTGGAAACGTGATAAATATCAGCGTTTGGTTAGAAAAAGTTTAGAATCACTTATTGATTTTAAAATTGAAACATTAGACTTTGTTGAGACACCATAAAAAATGGAAGAACAAGTTGTGCATGTTAAAACTTTTATGGAGTACTTCCCACCTGTTATGGCCAATACTCCATCTTGCAAAGTTTTGCCACAAACTACTGCAACTCACTTTGAACTCAAACCATCCATACCTCAACTGTTACCATCATTTTATGGTTTGAAAAGTGAAGATTCATACATGCATGCGAAGGAATTTCTCTAAATTTGTTCAATATTTCACTTTGAAAATTTTAATGATGAGTCAATTAGATTTAGAATGTTTTCTTTCTCATTAAAAGATAAAGCTAAAGCCTGGTTGAACTCCCTTCCTACAGGAACTATTACTAGTTGGAACCAAATGGTAAATAAGTTCTTGGCAAAAAAATTTCCAATGCCCAAAACTGATACCCTTAGGAGAAATTTTTTTGATTTTTTTCAAAAAGAGGGTGAACAATTTTTTGAATATTGGAAAAGATTTAATGATCTTCTTTTAAAATTTCCTCATCATGGTTTTGAAATTTGGAGATTGGTAAAATATTTCTACGATAGATTAATTTCATCAAATCGTCAAATGATCTAAAGCATACACGGTGGAAGATTTTTACAACTGAATGAGGGTGAAGCTTGAAAATCCTTAGGATCTTTATCTGAAAATTCTCAACATTGGAACTGCATAGATTTCAGGGATAAGAAATCTCAAGACCAAAAAAGGGAGGAATGTATAAAGTGAGTGATGACATAGATATGAGAATTGCTTTAGTTAACCTGATTAGAAAGGTCGAAGCTTTAACTTTAAACCACACCTTGAACCCTTCTACCAATATTAGGATAGAGGCATGTGCCTTATGTTCTAGTACATCTCACATTACACAATTTTTTTCATCTATACCAGCTTACTAAGATCCATTCTCTAAACAAATTAATTCTCTTCAATTTCATGGTAAGTCAGAAAACAGCTTGTTTGCACCTATATATAATCCAAATTTTAGGAATCATCCAAACTGTTAATGATGACAAGCCTTCAATGAATCAAGGTGGGCAACAATTTGCACTTCTTAACTGCTCCAGTTCCTCAGTATGCTCCTCCTTTTGGGGTACCATAACAAAGAAGAAATTCTTTGGAAAATACTCTACAGCAATTCATGCAATCAACCCAACAAACTTTACAATCCCATACTCAATCTATTTCGAAACTTGAAACACAATTGGGTCAAATAGCTAACGTTGTAGGAGGGAGAGAGAAAGAAAATTTTTCCTGTCAACCTATTCCTAATCCTAAGGGTCAATTTGAAGTAGGATCATCAAAAAATCCTAATGAGGAAGTGAAGTTTGAAATAACCCTTAGATCTGGAAAAGTAATTAATAATCAAGTTCACATGCTTGAAACTCAAGAACAGAGTCAACATGAACCACAAATTGATGACTCAAGTGAGAATAAAAGTGAACTTATTCTTTATGCTTCTAAAGCTCCATTCCCACAAAGACTTGAGACAAATAAGAAAGGTACTTAACATTTTAGAGGTGTTTAAGCAAGTAAGCATTAACATCCCTTTTCTTGACATTATCAAACAAGTACCTGCTTACTCAATTTTTGAAATATTTTTGCTCGGTGAAAAAGAAAACCAATGTTCCAAAAAAGACATTTTTGATTGAACAAGTGAAGTCCATAATTCAACAAAAAACTCCTATCAAGTACAAAGATCCCGATTGTTCTATAATTTCTAGTGTTATAGGTGACCATGTGATTAACCGAGCCTTACTTGATCTAGGAGCAAGTATGAATCTGTCGTCGTACTCTCTGTATGCAAAACTTGGGTTAGGAAAGTTGAAACCTACACCAGTAACCCTTCTGTTAGCTGATAGGTCCACAAAAATTCCTAAAGGTGTTATAAAAGATGTGCTCATTAAGGTTGATAAATTCTACTTTCCTGTTGATTTCATTGTTCTTGACATTGAACCTGTCGAGAATACAGAGACACAAATTCAAGTCATTTTGGGTAGACCATTTCTTACAACATCTAATGTGATAAGTAATTGTTAAAATAGAATTTTGAATCTATTTTTTGGAAATATGACTGTGGAACTAAATATTTTTAATGTCTCCCGTTAACTTGTGGACATTGATCATTTATGTAAGATCAACATGATTGGAAGTATAGCTGATGAATTATTTTTAAGTTCTTTTAATGATGACGTTTTAAAAAAATGTTTGGCTCACTTCAACTTGGACATAGATGAGGACTGTTTGATAAATGAAATAAATTTCTTGTGAGAAACTACTCTATTGATGGATACCAATGAATGGAAAGTCAAAACAGAGACACTTATATCTTCTGAGTTTGTCCTATTACCATCCATAGAGAAACTGCCCTAGATAGAGTTAAAATCTTTACCAGATTCTCTTAAATATGTGTTTCTAGGACCTTCTGAGACATTCCTGTTACCATAGCATCTGACCTAAATAGAGAAGAGGAAGTTGAACTCATAAAAGTCCTCAATGAGTATAGTGAAGCCATAGGATGGACAATAGCAGACATTAAAGGTATTAGTCCATCAGTTTGGATGCACAAGATATATTTGGAGGACCATGCCAAAACCTCAAGAGAGCCACAAAGACGTCTAAATCCAAATATGAAAGAAGTTGTGAGAGATGAAGTGATTAAACTTCTTGATGTGGGTGTCATTTATCCGATTTCTGATAGTGCATGGATCAGTCTAGTTCAGGTAGTTCCTAAGAAGTCTAGAATTATTGTACTTTAAAATGAGGATAATGAATTAATTTTTGCTAGAGTACAAACTGGGTGGCATGTTTGTATTAACTATCGCAAGTTGAATGCTGTAACAAGCAAATATCATTTTTTACTTCCTTTTATAGACCAAATGCTAGAGAGGTTGGCTAGACATGCATATTATTGTTTTTCTGATTGATATTCAGGTTATATCAAAATTTCTATTACACCTGAAGATCAAGAGAAAATTGCATTCACTTATCCTTTCAGAAATTTTGCCTATCGTCGAATGCCATTTGGATTATGCAATGCACCTGCTACATTTCAGCGTTGCATGATAAGCATATTTTCTAACATGGTAGAGCGATTTCTGAAAGTATTCATGGATGATTTTTCTGTGTATGGATCTAGTTTTGAGGAATTTTTACACCATTTATGATTGGTCTTAATTAAGTGTAAAGAAAATAACCTTATTTTCAACTGGGAAAAATGCCACTTCATGGTTAAAAAATGCCACTTCGACCACCCAATTAGAATCTTCCATTTGAAATCATGTGTGATGCCTCTAATTATGCAATTTGAGTTATATTTGGGCAACGTCTAGAAAAGTTTTCTTATGTGATTTACTATGCTAGTAAAACTCTAAATTATGCTCAATTGAATTATTCCACAATAGAAAAAGAGTTACTAACTGTGGTATTTGCATTATACTAGTTTAGATCTTATTTATTAGGATCTAAAATTGTAATTTTTCAGATTAACCTGCACTTAAGTATCTTCTTTTTAAAAAAGATGCTAAAGCGCATTTAGTAAGATGGATACTGTTATTGCAAGAATTTGATTTAGAAATTCGGAATAAGAAAGGATTTGAAAATGTTGTGACTAATAACTTGTCTAGACTGATATTTGAACCGGGTGACAATAATTTGCATATCGGAGACTCATTTTCAGAAAAGCAACTCATGTATTTTTTTCAGTTACCTT
Organism: Gleditsia sinensis; assembly: GCA_037074535.1. Taxonomy (NCBI): domain Eukaryota; kingdom Viridiplantae; phylum Streptophyta; class Magnoliopsida; order Fabales; family Fabaceae; genus Gleditsia; species Gleditsia sinensis. The sequence continues at coordinate 66,916,570 of CM073463.1, read as the reverse complement.
GGTTTGTTGACATTGCTAATTATTTTTCCACAAATCAAATGCCTACATATTAGAGTAAGCAAGATCGTGTAAAATTTTTAGCGAAAGTAAAAAAATTCTTTTGGGAAGATCCATACTTGTTCAAGTATTGTCCTCATCAAATGATGCGGAGATGTATTCCTGAGAGTGAGCAATATAGTGTTATTTATTTTTGTCATGATTATGTTTATGGATGTCATTTTCGTGCTAAAAAAACTACTGCAAAAGTCTTGCAATGTGGCTTCTACTAGTCATTACTGTTCAAAGATGCTCATTTGTATTGCAGTTCTTCTAAGCGTTGTCAAAAATTGAGCAATATTTCACGAAAGAATATAATACCTTTAACTCTCATTCTTATTTTTTAGATATTTAATGTCTGGAGAGTTGATCTCATGGGTCCTTTTCCTAATTCTTTGGGTAATTTATACATCTTTGTTGTTGTGGATTATGTGCCAAAATGGATAAAGGTTATTGCATGTAAAACAAGTTATCACAAGATTGTGGTAAAATCATGAAAAGAAAACATCTTTTCGATGTTTAGCATACCACGGGCTATCATTACTTATGGGAGAAAACATTTTTGTAATAAGCATTTTGAGCAGTTAATGAAAAAATATGGCATTATACACAAAGTTACTACCCCATACTACTCTCAAACTAGTGGTCAAGTTAAAATTTCAAATAGAAAAATAAAAATTATTTTGGAAAAAACGATTAACCCAAGTCGAAAAGATTGGTCTTTGAAACTTTCTGATGCCTTATAGGATTATCGTATTAGTTTTAAAACTCCTATTGGAATGTCTCCTTACCGACTTGTGTATGGCAAAGTAAGTTCCCCTGTCATTTACCTGTTGAGTTAGAATATAAAGCTTATTGGGCCATTAACCATTTTAACTTTACTCTTGACAAAGCAAGTTCCCACAGAAAGCTTCAACTCAATGAACTGAAAGAAATAAGGAATGATGCATATGAGAATGCAAAATTGTATAACAATCGAATGAAAATTTTTCATGACGAAAATATTTTAAGAAAATCATTTAATGCAGGTCAAAAAGATTTTCTATATAACTCTTGTTTGGATTTATTTCCTGGAAAATTACATTTTTGGTGGTCAGGACCATTCATTATTTGTACTGTTTATCCACATGGTGCAATTGAGATTGAAAATTCCAAAAGTGGTTGTGTTTAAAGTCAATGGCCAAAGATTGAAATTATTTTTGGAATTACGTAACCCAGAGGTAGAGGAGACACTTTTATGTGATCTTGTCTACTAGGATTGATTTACTTCCTTTGCCAAAAGCTGCTACACACGCAATTTAGGTAAGATTTTTTATTATTATTTAGTTTGCATTAATTTGTTTTCTCACTAATATCGTCTTTTGAATTACTGTTGTTTTATAGGTTTTTTTTCTTTCACCAAATGTATTGATGAAAATTTATAAAGCACGGGCTGCAAGATTAAGGTTAATGATGAACATGGGAATACCTGCTGATGTCCGTTGGCTAATTGAAGTTAAGGTAAGATTAGCAGGTGAGTGTTCAATTGGTTTTATTTCTTACATTCGAAGTCTAGGAAAAAATAGTTTTGCTAAAAAGCGTAGAGTTAAAAAAATGGGTGTCTGCTATAAATATAGATGTGAAACTTGCAATACACGCTGTCGTTCATTGGGATGGGTGCATGTTAATCGGGAAGATAAAGTAAAATTCATTAAGGATGGCTTGAGTAAGGAGTCATTGGATGATGAGTTTCATCCAATGTCTCTTGAGACGTATCTTAGTGGATCTGTGCATATTTGGATTGTTGATTTTTGGCCCTATTTTAAAAAAGAACAGAAATGATACAGTCTTGGGAATCTGACGTTAAATGACCCTATTTTTCAATTTATAAAAAAATTGAATAGGAAGCATATCCTCGACCCATAGAGGGCGTTTAACCCGTTACTGGACGTAAAACCAAAGGAAAATGTGAGCCACAATCACAACTACTGTACATATGCATGTGTGCCATCATTTTTGAATTTTTCACCTTTAATTTAGCTGTCATCCACTGGCCTACACATGGCTATTGTAATTATGCCGCCGTCTTATTCGTATAGCTATTGTAAGTATGCCCTTATTTAAGTTATATAAATGCACAAATTATTACCTTTATTTTCATACTTAAAGTTATGGTGATTGCAGTTATAGAAGGAGTCGCATTTCATCAATTTCAAAATATTTATGTTTTTTGTTGTTTCAGTCCTAGAAAAAATGGAGAGTAAGTGAAAGAAATACAAAATTTGGGTATGGTACTGGTCAGGAGAAAAATTCATTTACTCTATGGTGGAGGTAGTTGTGGGTTAATGGGGTGTATGGCTACAGCTGCACATGTTGGAAGATGCCAAGTTCTTGGTAATATTCTTACAGCTCGAGCTGTATTAAACACCATGGAAAAAACAATTGGAAAAAAATTTAGGGTAGCCTCCAAGCATGAGCGCATTGCTAGAATGATTAACAATGCTGATGCGTTTATTGCCTTGCCAGGTGGTTTTGGAACTTTGGAGAAAATTTTTCAAATAGTCTCCTGAGCACAATTTAACATCCATCATGAACCCATAGGTATGTTAAATGTTAATCATTTCTTCAATGGTTTTTTTTTCTTGATTAAAGAATGTAATTTTGAACTTGGATGATTGGTTGAATTACTTCTCCACTTTCTTTCCTGCTTTTTTTTATAGATTTCCTCATCCGAATCGAAGTAGGAGTGTTTCTAGATCAAATCCCGGCCCATTGGGATTTAATTGGAGTCAAGAAGACCTACAAATCACGAATTCAGCAATCTGGTGCGGCAACGAGCACCGCGGGGGCGCTTTGGTTCTGACGCTCGGTCGCCACGGCGCTCGATGCTTCTGGGTAGCCAACGCCGCGACGCGATAGGGAACGCCGCGGCTCTCCAAATATGTAATGACGCAGCACCGTGGCACCTAAAAAATTTTAGAATTTGCCAAACTGCCAAACAGGAAAGTTGTAGATCTATGTGTCTTCTTTCTATTGTCACTGGAATCACCTTAATCCGATCTAAGTTGAAGGAGATATACGAAAGTTAGTGACCAAAGGTTAGAATTCATCCTGTTGCACTGTGATTCTGATTTACGAGCTCTATAATGCTATGAAATCTCCCAAATTTGACCAGGTGTTCAACATAAACGTTGTAGATAATTGTGTTGTCTTTTCACAGCCACTTGAATCACTTTGATTGGAGTTCATAAGAGGGAGATATACTCAAAATTGTGTTGAAAGGTATGAAATCGATTCAATGTGACATTTTTCCATGAATTTCTTATCATTTTATGCTCTTTTCTTCTTCCTTTGTTCCTACAACGCAAAACACAAAACTAAACTAATTCCTATTTATATTTTACTTAAATCAAATTCAAAATAAGTTTAAAGGTATTAATATCATGCTTAATTAAGATCACATCAGATACCCCCACACTCAATATATGTAGTGAGTGTTAGGCTTACCAAAAATTTTCCTCATGACATGAAAATATACTCTAGAAAAATTTTGGAAGGTCATAATCATGTAGAAGGTTAACACAAATGCAATCCATTATTTCATCCTTCTGAATCCCTAGTGTGTGTGTGTTCTTGAGTCCATAAATTTTCTTTTACCCAGATGAGTTTTTATATGCCATATTTTTTATTGTAGATCTCTAATTAATTTAAGATTATCATATGCTTATTCTTCATGCCATTCTCTCCCAATGTAGGCCAAAACTACCTTTAGGATCAATAGAACTTTATTTAGCTTGTAATGTGTCTAGGGTATAAGGTAGGATAAAGGATACAATTTTAGACTTGATCACTCAGCACCACATGATTAAATCTGATCTCTTGAACTTTTCAAAATTTGGGGTGATTTACACTCATTTTCTTTTTTCAATTGAATTTATTCCATCCTTTTTCCTCAGTTCTCTATTTTTTTTACTTGCTTTTATCCTCTTTGAATTTTTCTTCTCTTTCCTTTGCATAATTCTTTTTTTTCTTTGCATAATTCATTTCTTTTCCTTGCTCCACCCCTTTTGTAAATAAAACTCTACAAAACAATTATTTAGAAAAATAATCATGGAGTGAGTGAGTAAGATAAAAAATAAGGATATTCATACAAAATTTGACTTTGAGCTCATTTGTGGTTTTTAGAAGAAAAAGTTCATTAAACTCAAAATAGAGGCACTAAGGATATTTCATTGTTTAGGTTAAACTTGCAAGGCTCAATCTCTCAAATAATGCCTAAATCATATCCTAAATAATAGTATTCGCCTCAAGCAGCATTTAAATAAGTTCTAGAATCCTAAGGAGATCATAAAATATATTTGAATTATATAAACCTTCTCTAAGTAAAAAATAAATTGAATGCCCAAAGTTATTGTGCAAACTTATTTCAGGATTTTAAAGTCAAAAGTAATAAATTGCAAAAGGGGTAAAGTTGCACACAACCATGAATTTTTTATATTTTTGAAGAGCTAAAAAAAGTTTGGATAGCCATATCATTGGCTGTTGATTGTGCCTAACATCTCAAAACTTAAATTGAAACATTCACACAATCACTCAACTTGCTAAATGCAATAAAAGTGCATTAATAGTGAAAATTAGAAAATTGATGCTTAATATAGGGTCATAATTATTCAGACAATTATACTGCCACCCCCACACTCAAACTTTACATTGTCCACAATGTAAAAGAAAAATAAGAGTTGGAAAGGATATATGAAAACATCTTAGTTAAGTGGATATCCCTGAATTTGTTTGGGGTGGAATGAGCATGTTGCATTATTGGACCCTGAATTTTTCTGAAACCTTTTCTTTTTCTTTTTCATTTTATGTTAGGTTGCCTCCCAATAAGAGCCTTTGTTTAATGTTGTTGGCTCGACTCAAAGTTTCACATGTCATTCAAGGAGGATCCTTGATGTCAACTTTGAATTGGCTTGACTTTGAATGTACAAAATTTTGAGCTTCAACTGCATTATGAAGAGGGAAGTCAGCATCAGTCAAAGGTTTAATGAAATGAGAACTCAACTTACCTGGAAACAATTGATGTCTTGAGTAACTTTTGGCATCCAATTTAATTTTATCTTTTTGAGGTTTTGCAAAAGCATGGGGTAACTTTTCTCTATCTTTGAGTAGGGCATATTTATTTGAGGTTATAACTGGGGGTGGTTCTCCACTGTATGTTCCCTTTAAATGGCTAGGCATGCTTTTTAAGCCTAGGTCAGAATCCTGCAAAATAGAAGGTACAGGTATCTTATTAGAAATTGGTAACAACATAGAAATATCCTTACCTGTTTGCTGCACTTCTGGTGCTTCCTCTCCAGTTGTAATTTTCTTTTGGAATTTGGCATTCAGGGTAGATTCCATAGCCTATTTCTTTGTAGGCTTACTAGTGTCAACTTCCAAGTCATCTTTTTCATTCAGTGCAGAATTTTTCTCTTTTTGCACTAATGATGTTGGGACTAAACTTTCAATTTCTAAATTTTGAGCCTCTAGCTGACAGACTGTTCTTGCTAGTTGGCCCATTTGATTTATTAAGTTTTGAATGCTGGCCCTTACCTCTTGTTGAAATTGATGAGTATTATGTGCAAGAGATTTAACAATATTTTCTAAAGAACTACTTACCTGGGAATCTTGATATGCAGGTTGTCTAGGATAATAGACCTGTTGGTTATGCTGAAAATTTGTAAAACCATGTTCTCCAGGCCAATTTTGTGCATTCCCATACCTAAAGTTGGAATGATCCTTCCATCCAAGATTATACATGTAACAACTCCGTTTAAGTATCAATTTTTTTTAAGTACAATGAAGTTATTACCTCGTTACAACTTAACTCAAAATAACATTTATTTAATTTATACAGTACAGAGTTTACATATATGTCATTAATCAAAACATATGTACAACATATCAAACACATAAAAATTTATATCTTATTTATTTTGGTTAACCAATTTCGGAGATACTGGTGTAGGTGGTTGCACCTTCACCGGGATCTAAACCAACTCGACCATAAACATTTTATTTGCTTCTAGGATCTGCCTAACATAAAGTACTCAATCCAACGTGCACTAAAAGCCAGAGCCATAGAAAAATTTGCATAACTAATTTTCTGAACATGATATGAAAATATAGTGAGAATTAAATCCCAGTAAGTTCAACAATAAATCATCATCAATATAGCTCATCACGTCATGTTCAGCTGTATAAACTACAGGAAATATCTTTGGTCACATGAATGCACTATATCTATGCACATGAGAATCATACAGTAATGACATGTATGACAGGATTACTTATTTTCAAAATATCATATGATGACTATCAATTTATTTTCATATCAAGCTACCCCGGTCAGGGTGAGTATTATCTACTTTCCGGTATGGGTTTTTCTCGCTTCGTTCGACGTGGCCCACTTTCTATTTCTTTTCTCATTAACATGATCATAACCGTTGGTAGGGCGTCCCCTACTGGTGCACCACACGGATTTCCATGTGACCGTGCTCATTTCTTTTCTTTTCTTTTCACAATGATAGCAAAAAATATACTTTCAATAACAAGTATGTTCAACAAAATATAACTATTACCAAAAATCATTGGTAATCATGCCATGAACATAACTATTTCAAATATCACTTTATAAAATATTTCAATGTCAAAATTTTACACTTAAGATAGTAAGAAGTTCATACAATGGCAATGGCTATATCATATACTAGTCATTTATTATTTTCATTTATAAGATTTTTCTACCTTTTTGAAATATTAATTTTATTTTTTTATTTTTCTTGATGCAGGTTTTCATCCTATCTAACCTTCTCTTACTAATTAGAGCATAACTCACTCAATTGAACTCCAATTTACGTGATCGTGATATCAATTTAAAGACAAAAGAATTATCTAAAACTCTTATGCCGAACAGTTGAGCGAAATATTAAGAAAGCGTGGTGATATTACTCCCTCAAAGAACATGTCATTTCTTCTCGGGTAGATTCAGACCTCTACCTACTAATCTGTCCATATTTCCCTCATAATAATTCTAAACTAAGTGATTCCAGTGGCTAAAAATTCGTGACACATGTAGATACAATTGTTATGCTAACCATTTATTTTAATTCCCTATAGAATGTTCTCAGAAATTAAAACACAGAAGCTATTCTAACATATTCTTCCCTGATTAACCATTTTCTGACCATTGCTTACTAATCGGACCATATCTACCTCATATGGACTCCACATTGAGTGATTCCAGTGGTTAAAAATCCGTGACACATATAGCTATAATTATTATGTTAACCATTTATTTTAATTCTCTACAAAATATTTCCAAAAATTAAAACACAGAAACTATCCTAATATATTCTTCCCTGATTAACCTTTTTCTGACCTTTGCTTACTAATTGGACCATATCTGCCTTATATAGACTCCAAATTGAGTGATTCCAGTAGGTAAAAATCCGTGAGACATACATTTACATTTTTCATGTTAACCATTTGTTTTAATTCCTTACAAATTCTTCCCAGAATTCTAAAAATAGAAGTATAAAAGTTTGCCACCCATAGCCATACCTATGCAGAACTATCTACACCAACCTAAGTATTCAAACATACATAATATGTAAGATGATATAGCAACATCCATGACCAATCATTAAAATTCTAAGATCAAAATCTAATATAAATATTACGAGTTTTAAAAAAATTCTTCAAAAAGAAATATTGTTAAACTTACCTGGAGCATTTAGTCCTCTAGAGTTCTCCTTCCTCTTTCTTCCTTTCTTCCTCTCCTTTCCTCACTCTACCTTGCTTCTATTTTTCTTCTCCCTCACTTGGACGAAAATTCTAATGTTGTAAGGTTGGGTTTTGCTTAAATAGACCATCAAATAATTCACCTTTCATGATCATGGGTCTACCTTATCACAATTAGGATACACTTGGTTGAATTTTTTAAAAACAAACAACTTATGTTCTTGTCTTCCTCTTCCTTAGTCAAGATATGTATAGTAAAATGAGATTTGTATTTTGAAAATTATGATAATATGTTTCTAAGATAAGGGACAAGGTCCCTTTGATTTAGGGATTTATTTCCTTTTTCTTTTGTCTTAATCAAGTATGATAGGTTTACCTTTTTAGGTAACGAATTTCTAGCCCTTGAATCTCCATTATTTGTTGAAATTATTTGTGTGGGATTGAAATCCTAATGCCATGTATTATCATACCACTTGCTAAAATTATGAATGTAACATATCACACCAGTTGCTAAATTTTTGTCTTAATGCCATGTCACCTAATCTTGATTACACCATTATTTCATCAGTTTTCTTTTATTTTTATTTTTATTTTTTCTCTTGGGTTTGGGCTCATTCTTGCACATTTTCTTTACTTTGGTTAAAATTCTACCTTTCATAATGTGCTTGGTAACATTTTTATGATTTTTTGGTTACCAGTCCAATTTCTATATCCTAGTCCAAGTCTATATTTTATTTCTTCATTGGTCTATCCTATTGGCTTGCTAAAAATTTATGTGAAGTAAAAAAAACTCTATATAAAGTGTCCATAGGTGAAAGCCCAATTTATGACTTTTACTTACTTCACACAAATTTATCTTCCTTACCTAAGAATTTCACCTTTCTTTAGCATGTGTATTTCTAATATTTCCTCTTAGGTTTTCTTTCTTTATCTATTCCATTAATATTAGAACATTTCTATATATACACGTAAGGTGAAGAATTTCTAAGGATTATATTTCCGTAGATATCTAAAAATTGTCTAATAAATTTTATTTCCTTAATTAAATATTTATGTACCTTTATCAATAAAAAAAATGAAATTATGGATGTTACTTTGAATACTTTTGTACTTTCATTAATACATGAAACGAAATTAGGGATGTTACAATACATGTTTGAATAGGAATCATACCTCCCTTGTGGTGGCATAGGGAAACCACTAACCATATTTAATTACTAAAATGATTCTTCATAGAAAGTTGGGTACCCATTAGAAGAATACCCCATGGCTGAATGATTTACATAGCACCTCTCACTTTGCATATTTTCTACACGTTGATGAACAAGAGAAGTTAAATTTGCAAGTTTCTATTCAAGGGAAGAACTACATACCTCACTAGCATGTCTTAAAGGAGACCCTAGCCTAGTGCCAAATTAATGAGAATTGGTTGCCATTTTCAAAGTTATGAACAAAAAAAAAAGTCACAAAAGGTAAATAGACACTGTCCCTAGCAACGGCGCCAAAATTTGGTCCGTACTGTTGCAGGTACACCCAAATTGATACCTTACCTCAAAACTAACCTCTAGTAGTGGGAATAAGGGTAGATCCCACAGAAACTAGAATTACCTTATGTGATTAAGAAAGGGGGGATTGATAATTGTAAATAAAATCAAGTAAACAATAATGAAAGTAAATAACATACAGTGATTAATGATTAAGACATTGCTTTCGGTTGATATCCACCGTCAAGGGATTGCATTGATTATTGACAACATAATCAATCTATAATTGAATATCTATCATTGGGTTTCTAACCTTGTTCCTCCTTAAGTTTAGTAAACTAATGACAAATGTACCAATTAAACTTTAATTAACAAGCAATCCTTTAACACATCGGTAAATCATAACTTATTAACCGCATGAAAAACTAGAGAAACTGACAGAGCTAAACAAATATAAACACATCGACCATATCTAATTTAGTTAATTATTCATCATAGGTTCAATGATTTATAATCCAAAATCCTCAAACCTATTCGCCTCATTAATCACAGAATTGAAGACATTATTCAAAACATAATTCAGCAGTAGATTAAGACATATAATATACTAGTAGGCCTCCCTAGCAATCATAAGAATAATCATTGAGAAAAAGAGCAGATGAATAATCAATACTCAATTAAGATTGAAATAATAAAATCAAGTCCAAATCTCACAATGCATGAAGATCCCTTGAGATTTTAATCTACCTCTACCAAGTAAAAAGAACTAACCACGCAGGGCCATAAGAAATTCTAAAAAAAATTAAAAAAATGTAATTCAGAACATGGATGATTGATTGAATTACTTCTCTACTTGCTTTCTGGTTTTTTTTATAGATTCCCTCCTCCTAATCGAAGTAGGAGTGTTTCTAGGTCAAATGCCGGCCCATCGGGCTTTAATTGGAGTCAAGGAGACCTAAAAATCGCGAATTAAGCAATCTGGTGTGGCGGCGAGCACTGCAGCGCTTTGGAAACTCGCTGACGGGGCTATGCAATGCCTGATTCCACGTTAGGGCACTCTAGTTCTGACGCACGGGCGCCCCGGCGCCTAATGCTTTTGGGTAGCCAACGCCACGGCCCTCCGAATTTGCAATGAGGCAGTGCCGTGGGGCTCTATTGTGAGCGTCACGGCGCTTAGAAAATCTTAGAATTTGCCAACATACCGAATACATAAGTTGTAGCTCTATGTCTCTTCTTTCCAGAGCCACTAGAATCACCTTAATCTGATCTAAATTGAAGGAGATATACCAAAGTTTGTTACCAAAGGTCAGAATTCATCTTGCTGTACTGTGATTCAGATTTGCAAGCTCTGTAATGCTATGAAATCTCCCGAATTTGACCAAGTTTGCAACATAAAAGTTGTCGATAATTGTGTGATCTTTTTACAGCACTTGAATCACTTTGATTGAAGTTCATATAAGGGAGATATGCTCAAAACAGTACTGAAAGGTTTGGAATTGTTACAATGTGGCATTTTTGCATGAATTTCTTATGATTTTCTTCTCTTTTCTTCTTCCTTTGTTCCTACAACACAAAATACAAAACTATGCTAATCCATAGTTATATTTTACTTAAATCAAACAAAAAATAAGTTTAAAGTATTAATATCATGTTTAATTAAGATCACTTTAATGTTTATCTCGACTTCAAATGCTGATAAGTTGTTTGATGCATTACAAGTATATGTTCATATTTCTGATCTAGCTACAACTCAAATAAATTGGACGGCAGACAATTGTAGAAAGCGCAAATTGGACTTGGATCTTCATCTGTAACACCTTTTATTTTGATTGAATAAATTTTTATGTTCTGTTTAGTTTACTACAGGTTCATTTTTTTCCTAGATCTCCTTCCAAGAAATATTTCTTTCAATTTTTGTTGATTTTTTGTTCTTCATGAAAAAAGATGTGGGTGCCGAGCCTCCCATCTCTGTATAGGTTCCATCACCTGAAATTCAAAAAAAAACTGAGTGAGTGTTGTTCTGGGATTTGGTAAAACTAACACTAATGATGAAAATAATTTATAATACTTGTAGCCTTTGAAAAAACAAAAAAAAAACAATATAGGTGTACAAAAAAAAATTTAGGGGTGGATGGAAGTAGTTTCAAAAAACAAAACAAAAAAAGAAGAAAAAGAAAAAGAAATTAGAACTTCCCAAATAAATAAGTTTGGAGGTGTTTACGTTAAAAGAAAATATATATAGTATGAACAAATAACGTAAGAAAAAGAATAAGGTTGGAGATATAATTTACATGATAACATCAAAAGTATTTGGAAGGACTTAAATGATCATTTATGTTGTAGAGTGAACTGCGTCTTCATTAATATCTATTTATCCACCTTTAACTTATGTCACACATTACAAGTTTAATGGAAGTCCTAATGATCTTAAATGTTAGGATTAGTCTGCGTTGGTGGAGAGTGACATGAAAAATAAACTTATGGAGTCTCAAATAAAAAAATCTAGAGAAATGTTTTATATATTTGATTACATAAATTTATTTAAATGCAAAAAGTCCAATCTTATAAGATTATCACACACACACACTTGTGATTCAATAGTAAACTATATGTTTCATTCGAACAAAAGTTCTACATAACTTTGGAACTTAATTTTCTTGGTTGCACATTTTAAATCCTTGAGGATTGCTTAGTAAGCCAAAACCAACTCATCACTCATTCATCTTTTAAATTTTGAAGTTTGTGTGTTTTACTTGAGGACAAACAAAAGATTAAGTTGGGGGGTATTTGATGAGTGGATTTTATAGTCATAAATTAAATATTTTTATGTTATCTTTTTGCCTTACTTAAGGATTTATCTCCCTTAGTTGTCTTTAGTATTGTGTATTGTTTATAGATGGAGACAAGAATAAAAAAATGGACTCAATTGAAGGAATCAAAGCTAAATTGTGATTTTTTAGAAATAATGTCTATAAATCAAGTAGACAAAATGAATTTATTAAGGATGACTAAGTAAGGAGTATTATCTTTTGACCCTTAAGACGCATCCTAATGGATATATACATCAATTCAATCTCGATTTATGACCATATTTTTAATAGAATTGAAATATAAAGATTCAAGGTAGAACTACCCAATGTTAAAAATATATTTGCTGCTTGCTATTCAACTTGATCTTACTACAGTATTTTGACCGTATCTCAAGATATACGCATATATTATGTATGAAATTTGGAAAATGAATAGCTGACATAATTTCATACAACTTTTATGTTTATATGATCAACAAATTCAAATATTCAAAGGGCCAAAATTGGGTTAGAACAAAATAAATTTACTGTTGTAATTAAGCCCTACCTTACTGTAGTATTTGAGCTATATTACAGAAACTACATATTCAATGGATCTCAAATTTCGTAGGTAAATAGAAGATATACTTTTATACAACTTTTATGTTCAAGTGGACAGCCAATTTAGAAATTAAATGGGCTAAAATTAGGCTATAACAGATCACATTTACTATTGCAGTCCAGCCTATTCTTGCTCCAGTGTTTTTGCCATAAATCACAAAACATGTAGACAATTTTTCAAAACCTTATATGGCTGGAAAGAGAATGAAAATATATAAAAATTTTATGTTGATGGGATCAGCATATTCGGTGGCTATCAAGGAGATATATCACGATGACTTTCGAAGCACATAATGCAACACAACTTGTCAACTTCAGTGCAATTTGCAACCCACCATTTTGTGACCAACTTCCCTTGTTTTTTTTTATATAAATAGTGACATATTTTGAGCTATTGGGAGAGGAGAAAGGCTGAACAATGAGATTGGAAAAGTTTTGTTGGAGTTCTAAATGTTTGTATTATTTTTCTCTCTTTATACATTTTGTATATTTACTTTCTTTCATAAATTTTATCATGCTTTTTCATCTTTAATTTTGCTTTCTTACTTTGATTATGGAGAACAAATCTCCTAATGCTATGGTGAAAGGGTAAAACTCTTGGTATGAAAAAAAAAATTTATGTAACTCTTAATTTCAATGTTTATACTTGATGTTGTAATTATATTCTTATTTATTTTTTTGTTTTTTACGTTCTTAGAGGATGGCTTCCTTGCCCCTCTGTTACTATTTTCTACTTATTTACCTTTTGAGAGGAGAGCTATACCACCTTTCTATTATTTTTTTTCTCTGTTATTATTTTTTTGTTATTTACCTTCTCAAAAGACGGCTATGCCATGTCTCTGTTATTTATTTTCTTATTATTTACTTTTTTAGATGATAGTTTTGTTGCCCCTCTGTTGTTTATTTTTTACCCCTTTTTTTACTTATTTTTCTGTTATTTTTTTTTCCTTAAAGGATGATATTGTTGTCTTTGTTATTTATTTTCTTGTCATTTTTTTATGGCTAGTTTTACCGACTATTTTATATTATTATTGTTGACTCTGTTGTTATGTTTTTCTTCTTTTTACATCTTTTTTTTTATCTTGTAAAGTGTGAATCTTGATACATTGTAGACAATTTTTGACACAATAAATACTTGAATCATTTTTGATTTATTGTGGACAATATAATGATTGGCATGATATATACTTGAATCCATTTTACAAAAGTTATTTATTATTAGTAATACAATAAAAAGATATTCTTCATCTGTAAACCAAAGTGCATTTAATATAACATATCTTCTGAATGAAAATTTATTTATGTGAGGATTCCATTTGAATAATAAAATAGTTAAAATTTATTATTATTCGATGTATCAAGAGTGGATCTCCTAACCTTAGCATGTTTCTTTACTTTGAATGCGTTCATATTTAATTGCAGTATTTTTGTTCTTTGCATATTTTGTTCACTACTCTTATCACAAAGCAAACATTCTGACAACTAGGTTAAAAATATTTATTTTGAATCTGAATTAGATTTTCTCTTAATTGGCAATTCTCGTGAGATCGACATTGCATACCACTAAATCTATACTCCACAATAGATGAATTCATAACAATAACGAAATAATAGATTGCGTTAATGAATTAATATTGGAAAGTTGAAATCAGATGAAATATTTTAAATTGAAAAAAAAAATATTTTCATTTTTGACAAAGAGTTGAACTTTCAATTTAATCTTTTATAAATTTAGTTTTTTGAATTTAGTTTTTACATATCAACATGCTTATAATATCACTTAGCAATTAAGAAATTGTTCAGAATTTAAGACCAAATTTAACCCATTGTTAAAATGATAATTTTTTGTCACAGTTATGTAACTTAATATATGAATTGACATTAACTTAATATTAATTTAACACTTATAAATGATTTTTGTTAAATAGAATTAATTTGATTAAAAAACTAAACTTTTTGTTCAATAAGTGTCCAATCAATATTAATTAAGTGTCATATAATAAATATAACAAAATATTATAATATTAACAGTGAGTTAAATTGAACGTCAAATATTAATTTTTTATTATATTTATTTAACTTAATTTGTAAATTGACAATAACTTAATATTAATTTAACACTTATAAAACTAAATTTCTAAATATAATTAATTTAATTGAAAAATTAAATATTTTATCAAAAAGTGTCAAATCCATATTAATTAAGAGTCAATTCTTACGTTCAGTCATATAATAAATGTTACAAAATGTTATAATATTAACAATGAATTAAATTTAATATTAAATATTAATTGACATATTAATTAAAAGTTAATATTTAAAAATATTTTTATTTAAGAAAAGTTAAATTGAATATATTATTTTATAAAAAAATTAAATTAAAATTTCATCCATTTTTGAGGAATAAAAATAGAGATTTTTCCCCTCTAAATCTATCCTACACATATGAGCACATGCTTGAACTAAATTAAAATTTCATTCATTTATTTTTTTTATTTTTTAAAACTGTTTTTGAAAATTATGTTTACAAGTTGTTATGTAGAATAAAAATAAAAATAAATTCGTTTTAAAGACATATTGTTTTTTTCTTTCTTGTATTCTGAAATCAAAATCAGAAAACAGAAATATATTTCCCTTGTTTCTGTTTTTTTATTATTTTAAAAACAACTTGTTTTCAGTCCCAATTTACCCCTCCTCCTTTTAGTCGCTGTTTCCCAAAGCTGGAGGAGGAAGATTGCTTAGCCATCAATGCACCCATCTTTCCAGAAGAAATCAAAAAAGTGCTTTTCTGAATGGGACCCTACAAAGCTCCTGGACCAGATAGATTGCATGCTTTGTGTAACATCCGTAATCTCATTTCTTTTATTAATAAAGGTACATAAATATTTAATTAAGGAAATAAAATTTATTAGATAATTTTTAGATACCTAAAGAAATATAATCCTTAAAAAATTATTACCTTATGTTTATGCATAGAAAATGTTCTTAACATTAAGGGAATAAGTAAAGAGAGAAAACCTATTAGAAAAAACTAGAAATAACATACTAAAGAGAGGTGAAATTCTTGAGTAAGGAAGATGAATTTTTGAGAAGTAAGTAAAGGTCTTAAAATTTCAAGAAGATTGGATTTGGGTAATTTTTTCTAATTTAAGAGTTAGGGTTCCTAAATTTAACATCTTCACCCACACATTAGGCTTTCACTTATATAGGATAGCTTGAGTAAGAAATAAAACATAGACTTAGATTAAGATATAGAAGTTGGACCTATAACCTAAAAAATGAAAATGTAACCAAACCCTTCATGAAAGGTAGAATTTTAGCCAAAGCATAAGAAATGGATAATAATGAGCCCAAATCCAAGGGAGAAAAATAAGAGTCATCTGAGGAAATGGTAATGTAATAATAATCAAGATTATGTCACATGGCATTAGGACAAAACATCTATATCCTACATTCATAATTTCAACAAGTAGGTAATAATACATGGCATTAGGACAAAACATCTATATTATACATTCATAATTTCAACAAATATGTAATAATATATAGCATTATGACAAAACATCCTTATCCTACATAAATAATTTCAGCCAAGTAAGAGAGACTCAAGGGCTGAAAATTTGCTACCTAGAAAAGCAAACCTATCATTCTTAAGTGAGACAAAAGGAAAAGAAAATAAATTCTTAAATCATAGGGACCTTTTCCCTCGTCTTAAGAACATTTACTATGCGTTTCATGACTAAGGGAGAGAAAAACAAGAACATGAGTTGTCTTTCTCCAAAAGAACAACCAAGTGCATCTTAATTGTGATAAAGAAGACCCTTGATCATAAAAGCTGAACCACTTGATAATTTATTTAAGAAAAACCCACCCTTATAACATTATAATTTTGTCAAAGTGATGGAGAGGAAAAATAGAAGTAAGAGAGAGTGAGGAAAGGAGAGAAAGAAGGGAGAAAAAAAGAATAAAGAAGAAGGAGAGGTATAAAAGACTAAGTATTCAAAGTAAGTTAGTTTAATCTCCACTTGAATCCATATTTTCTCTTTATTCTTGGGGTTCAAAACTCACCCTCCTTCTCTTATTTAAGCTATCAGAAAAGTTAAGGGAAGGGAGTAATATTGCTACTTCTTTTATGAGGAAATAAGAAAAGCAATTCACAAAGTGAATGATGTGTTTATAATTAAACATAATTTTAATACCTTTAAGCCTAATTTTTGTTTGATTTAAGTAGAATTTAAATTGAAATTAATTGAGTTTTATATTTTGTGTTTTAGCAAGAAGAAAGAAGAAAAGAAGTGGAAAATAGAGAGAAAATAATGAAAAATGCTGATTTCTAACCCTTTGTCACTAATTGAGGCATATTTCACTCATTTGAAGTCCGATTGAGGGGATTCTAGCAGTTATGAAAACACAAGACATAAAGCTACAACTTTCATGTTCGGTACTTTGGCACATTCTAGAATTTTGTTGGCGCCGCGATGCTCACAAAAGAGCACCGCAGGGATCCCTATGCCATTGCAACATTGTCTGGCATTAGCTCTGACGCCGTGGCAACCCGACGCTCTATTTCTGTAGCGTTGCACCACCTGAGTAGCTTGCCGTTGCACCAGAATATTGATTTTGCAATTTTTAGGTATTTTTTACCCCAGTTGGTGCTCGACGGGCTGAATTTTGACCTGGAAATAATCTTACTTCAAGGAGGAGAAGCCAATCTATAAATAGGGAAGAAATGAGGTATAAAAGGGGATTCATTCTCTTAATTACCTTCTTTAATTCTTGTTTAAATTTTCTTATGGCCCTGTGCGGCAGATTTACTTTTAGTTGGTAGAGGAAGATTGAAACCTCAAGGGATCGTTATGCATTGTGAGATTTGGAATTGATTTTATTAGTTCACTTTTAATCGGTTATTAATTATTCATCAACTCTTATGTTTTCTTAGTGATTGTTCATATGATTGCTAGGGAGACCTACTAGTATATTGTATGTCTTAATCTACTGCTGAATTAGATTTTGAATAAAATTTTCACTACTTTATTCATGAAAAAAATAGGATTAAGGATTTTGGATTATAAATCATCAACCCTATGATGAATGATCAACTAAATTAAATATAATCGATGTGTTTATATATTATTTAGTTCTATCAGTTTCTCTCGTTCTTCATGCAATTAATATGTTAGACTTTATCAATGTGCTAAATGATATTTCATTAGTTAGGGTTTAATTGGTACGATTGTTATCAATTCACTAAGTTTAAGGAGGAACAAGGATAGAATCCCAATGATAGATATTTGGTTTAAGATTGATAATTTCTTCAATGATCAATGCAATCCCTTGATGGTGAATATCTACCGCAACCAACACCTCTCTCATTAATTACTTTCTTATTTACTTTCATTAGTATTTGTTACAATTATCAAATCCCTTTTTTTCAATCACATAAGATAATATCAACCTCTGTTGGATCGAACGTTTACTCCCACTACTACATTAGCTTTGAGGTAAGGTATCAATTTGGATGTACAAGCGACAGTATACACCTAATTTTGGCGTCATTGCCGGGGACTGTGTCTATTTACCTTTTGTGATTTTTTTCCTTCTTCTTTCTAGCTTTTCTTTTTGTTCTTAACTGTGAATATTTCAACCAATTTTCAACAATTTTGCACTAAGCTGGTCTCTCCATTAAGACATGTTGGTGAGGTATGTAGTTCCTCCCTTGAACAGCAACTTGCAAATTTAACCTCTCTTGTTCGTCAACGTGTAGAAAATATGCAAAGAAATAAAAACTATGGAAATCATCTAGTCATGGGCATTCTTCTAATGGGTACCAAACATTTTATGAAGAATCATTTAAGCAGGTAAATATGGTTAGTGGTTTCCCAAGACCACCACAAGTGATGTATGATTCCTATTCAAACATATATAATCCTAATGGAAGGATAATCCCAACTTTAGGTATGAGAATGCACAAAATTGGCCTAGAGAACAAGATTTTATAAATTTTCAACATAACCAATAGGCTTATTATCCTAGACAGTCTGCATATTAGGATTCCCAAGTAAGTAGTTTTTTAAAGAAATCATTAAATCTCTTCCACATAATACTCATCAATTTCAACAAGAGGTAAGGGCCAGCATCCAAAGCTTAACAAATCAGATAAGTCGACTACCAACAACAGTTAATTGGCTAGAGGCTCAAAACTTAGAAATTGAAAGTCCAGCCCCTGCATCATTAGTGGAAAAAGAAAATTTTTTTGCACTGAATAAAAAAGATGACTTGAAAGTTGACATTAGTAAGCCTACTAAGAAAGAGACTGTAGAATTTACCCTGAATGCCAAATTTCAAGAGAAAATTACAGTAGGATTAATGATTTCGTCAATGATCAATGTAATCCCTTGATGGTTAATATCGACCGAAATCAATGCCTCTATCATTAATTACTTTCGTAATTATTTTCATTATTATTTGTTTCAATTATCAAATCCTTTTTTTTTAATCACCTAAGGTAATACCAGTCTCTGTGGGATCGACCCTTACTCCCACTTCTACAAGTTAGTTTTGAAGTAAGGTATCAATTTAGGTGTATCGATGACAATACACACTAGTGAGCTAGGTAAAGTATCTTTAGGTAGGTTTAACAATAGCTCCTTTTGAAGAAAAGTTTTGAACCATGTAACATTTATTTGAAATTTTAATCTTAGGACTTTGATGAAATTTACAATATTTGTTACTTTGATGATTGGTCATGGATGTTGTTATATAATGTTACATGTTATTTTGCATATGATGGATTATTTGAACTTTTCAATTGGTGTGAAAAGTTCTACATAGGTATTGTTATGGTTGGTAAAATTTTAGAATTTGTATACTGCTATTTTGTATATTTGAATGAGGTGAAAAATTAATGAAATATGATAGATGTAAATTAGGAAGAAAATGGAATAGGGTGTAATATAATGATGAACTAAAACCTTAGGAAATGTTTGGTTAGGAAACTTGATTTCGGAGTAACCAGGGAAGCTTCCGTTTTAAAATTTTGGGAAGAAACGATTAGAAATTAAAAGAAATGGTTAACATGAAAAATGTAGATATATGTTTTACGTATTTTTAACCACTGGAATCACTTTATTTGGAGTCCAGATTAGGGAGATATTGCCCGATTTGTAACTAGTGGTTATAAAATGGTTAACCAGAGAACAATCTGTGAGGTATTTTTTTGTGTTTTAATTTATGAAATAAATATATAAGGAATTAAAAGAAATGCTTAATATGATAAATATAGATATATATCTCATGAATATTTAGCCACTGGAATCATTCAAATTGGAATCAATATGAGAGAGATATGGTCAAATTAGTAAGCAAAAGTCAAAAACTAATTAACTAGGGAGAAATCTGTTAAGTATGCTTCAGTGTTTAAATTTCTGTCCAAAAATAGTTGGATATTAAAGGGAATTGTTAAAATAATAAATATAGATATATGTATCATAGATTTATAGGCTCTAAAATAACTTAGGTTAGAATCCATGTAAGAGATATATGACTGATTAATGAGTAAATGTCAGATTCAGTCTAGAATGGAGGGTGGTAAATGTAAGTATTTTTATTTTCGATTTTCTACAAGTAATTAGTAAGGAGTCTAAAGAAGTGATAATCATAATAGTTGTATATAAGTGTCTTAACTTTTTATAGGCTTTGCAATCACCTCAATTGGAGTTTGTATGAGGGAGATATAGTTAGATTTGTAAGTAGAGGTCTGAACCTACCCAAGAAGAAATAACGTTGAATTTGAGGGAGTAGTAATACCACGATTACTTAAGATTTTACTAAAATGTTCAACATAATGGTTTTAGAGGATTGTCTTATCTTTCAATTGACTGTAAGATCACCTCAATCGGATTTAAAATAAGGGTGTTATGCTCTGTTTAGGTAGAAATAAAAATAATATTTTAAAAAGAAGAAGAATCTTATAAATAAAAATGATAAATGACTTGTGAATTCTATAGCTATTGTCATTGGATGAACTTCTTATTATCTTAAGTGTGTAATTTTGACATGAAAATATTTTATAAACTGATATTTAAAACGATTATGTTCATGGCATGAATACCAATGATTTTTGGTAATAATTATATTTTGATAAAAAATTATGGCATGTGAGTATAATGAACATACTTGTTATTGAAATCATATTTTTAGCTATTAATGTAAAAAGAGAAGAAAATAAATAAGTACGGTCACATGACAGTCTGTGTGGTGCACTAGTAGGGGACGTCTTACCAACAACTATGATTATATTAATGAGATAAGAAAGTGTGCCATGTCGGATGGAGCGAGAAAAATCTTTACCGGAGAGTAGAAAGTACTCACCCTGACTGGGATAGTTTGATATGAAAATAAGTTGATAGTTATCGTATGACATTCTGGAAATAGTTATTCATGCCATACATGTTATTTCTATACAATTTTCATGTGCATAGATAAAGTGCATTCATGTGACCAAAGATATTTGTTGTAGCTTATATAGATGAACATGACATGATGATCTATATTAATGATAATTATGATTTATTGTTGAACCTGCTGGGATTTAATTCTCATTATATTTCTATATCATGTTCAAAAAATTAGTTATGCAGATCTTTCTATGGTTCTATCTTTTAGTGTATGTTAGACCGAGTTACCTTATGTTGGACAGATTCTGGAAATTTATAAGATTTTGTGATTAAGTTGGCTAAAATTTCAGTGAAGTTGCAACCACCTGCACCCGTATCTTTATAATTGGTCAACATGAATGAATAAGAGATTGATATTTATGTGTTTGATTTTTTGTACGTACGTTTTGATTAATGATGTGTATATGAACTCATAATTGTAGACCTTAAACCTTGATTATGCTTGGTTAAATTAACTTAATGTTATTTTGTGTTAAATAATTATAAGTAAAAAGGTAACGGCTTCATGGGATTTTAAAAAAATATTTGTATATATGTAAAATAAAAAAAATGGAGTTCTTACACTTTGTTTTTCTAAAGCCAGTGGGAGGTGATAGGGACATCAATCTGTAATCTCGTCCAAGAGATGTATGCTGACCCAGATGCCATAAAGGACAGAAACAAATCAATATTAGTGCTGATCCCGAAGGTGGAAAACCCTGAATGCTTCAAGGAATTCAAACCCATAGCACTTTGCGACGTTATTCTTAAGATCTTGACCAAGAATTTAGCAAACAGAATCAAGCCATTTATGAACAGCCTGATGGGACCTTGCCAAAGCAGCTTCATTCCGGGAAGGAGTATAATTAACAACGTTATCATCGCTTAAGAAGTGATGCACTCCATGAAGCGAAGGAAAGGGGAAAAAGGCTTGGTGGCTATCAAAATAGACTTTGAGAAAGAATATGAAAAAAAATAAGATGGGACTATCTTGAAGACACACTAAAAAATGTGAGGTTTAATAGCCACCTAATCAAGGTGGTCATGAAATGTGTCAGCTCTAACTCGATGAGACTCTTATGGAATGGTGAAATATTAGATCCCTTCACTCTCATGAGAGGCATAAGGTAAGGAGACACTCTTTCTTCTTATCTCTTTGTCCTCCGCATAAAGAGACTGTCCTAGAGTATCGATAGGGATGTTCAAAACAAGCTCTAGAAACCGATCCAATTGAGCAGAGGGAAACCTCACCTATCTCACTAAACTTTTGCGGATGATTTAACACTCTTTGCCAAAGCAAATAAGGAACAGTGCAAGCTAATCAAGCACTGGCTCTAAAGCTTTGGCAAAAGCTCAAGACTTATGGTAAATGAGGAGAAATCCAAATGCATGTTCTGTGCCAACATTAACCACACTTGAGTTGCTGAGTACAGCCTAGACTTGGGATGTGCCTAGGAATACCTTTAATCCACCAAAGAGTCAACAAAAAAACTTTTGGCATATCACAGAAAGGGTCAAGAAAAGGCTAAGGGGATGGAAGTTGAAAACCTTAAATCTAGCTGGAAGAATCACCTTGACCAGCAGTGTACTAAATAATCTTCCTTACTCTTCCATGCAAACAACTCTCCACTTTATGGGATTATGTGTTGATTTGGAGAAAACTAGCTGCAGCTTCATTTGGGGTAATACAGAGGATGAAAAGAAAATCCATTTGGTGAAATGGGATCAAGTTTGTAAACCGAAAGAATGTGGTGGTATGGGAATCAGGAAGCTCAGAGAAATGAATGAGGCTTTCTTGATGAAATTTTCCTGGGGTGTATTGTGCAAGCCTGAAGCCCTATAGGTCAACACTTTGAAATCGAAATATTTGGATTTTGGAAGTATCAAGCTGAACCCTAAGGAAAATACAGTGAACCCATCCAACCTATGGAGGGAGTAGCCAAAGTTTGGAAACATGTGGAGAATGGAATAAGTTATAACATAGGGGATGGCAAGACAGTGAATTTTTGGAAAGAAAAATGGGTACCAGGACTCGAAAAGCTAAAAAATCTTGCCACTAAGCTGATAGAAGAAGAAGAATACAACTGCCTAGTTCACGAGATGTGTGATCAAAATGGACAACGGGATTGGTACATAATACAGAAAATGCTACCACAGAACGTTGTAAATAGCATTGCCATAGTCGTCCCACCTCATAAGAATTTGGGGGAGGATGCGATAACCTGGAAGCATGATAACATAGGAGAATTTTCGGTCAAGTCAACTTATGAGGCGAGAACAGTGAAAATCCAAAATTCCACTCCACTTTGGCAAAAAATATGGAAATGGCTTGGACCCCAGAAAAAAAAAAATCTTTCTAATGGCTAGCAGGACAGGGATCACTCCTAACCAACAAATTGAGATATGACATACATCTGGTTTAAACAGGCATATGCCATATCTGAGGAACAGAACAAGAGTCAACCATACATTGCCTACAGGATTGTACACACGCAAAAAACCTTTGGCTAAGGTTGATTCATCTAGAATGGTGGGACATATTCTTCAATTGGAACACCAAAGATTAGATTGACCATAATCTAACTAGTAAGTTCGGTCATGAAAGCAATAGGCAAACCAAATGGAGGGTTTTATTCGACGTGACGGCATGGTGCATTTGGACAAGAAGGTATGAAGCCATCTTCCAACCAGAATCACACTGATCAGAAGACCTTTTCTTCACATGCTTAGCAAGAGCTAAGGAATGTGCTAGATGGATGGAATCCAATTCGAGACTACAAGCAAATCGAGTGTAGATCAGAGAAATGGGATGGATCAGCCCAAGAGAGCATGATGTGAAGTTCAATGTCGATGGATCGGTCCTGAATAATAATAGGGCAAGCTGTGGAGGTGTCCTAAGGAACGCTGCAGGGGGCTGGCTTCTTGGATTCTTCAGAAACCTCGGCAGCTGTAGCATCACAAAGGCTGAACTATGGGGGATAACCACAACCCTTAATTTGGCTTGGGAACAAGGGTTAAGGGAAGTCATCATGGAAATGGACTCCCTTGACTGCAATGAACCTTTGCCGATAAGGATGCAATCAGGAACACTCTTATGCCGAATTTGTATCCCACATGAAGCAACTCATGAAGAAGGAATAGAACATCAAGATACAACATACACTCAGAGAAGGAAACCAAGTAGCTAACTGGCTTGCAAGAAGAGCCCACAAAATGGGCCTACGCAGACACAAGTTGGAAAAGCCACCAAACGGTTTGGCCTTCATGCTAATGGAGGACATCAAGGGGGTACATCTCCTCGGGCTTGTAGGTTTTAGCTTTTGACTCTTGGCTAGTACAAAAAAAAATAACTTGTTTTCGAAACAACAACAGAAAACAGTTACCAAACAAATTTTTTTGTTTTAAATTTAAAAAATAATTTTTAAAAATAAAAACCCATAATTTGTTAGCAATATTTCCAAAATTCTTTCATCTTCTCTTTTGTTTTTCTAATTTTACTTTCATGCATTTTAGTTGTTTAAAACTATTTTATTCATATATTATAAACTAAAAATTAATGCATTGGAACTATTCTCTCAAATTTTCTCAATGATAGTTTGTTCACTTAAAACTGAGTTAGATAGAAGGTTCAATAAATAGACATTACAAAGTAGTAAGATATAGTTTTAACTAAACTCTATTTTTAATTGTTTGTCACTTTTTTATCCATTTCTTACGCTGTACAAATTATTTTGAGTTTAAACCTATTGTATTTAAAATTAGACTTAACAATCTTAATATTGCTTAGTCGTTGCAAAAAATGAAATTAATTTCTTTTAATTAAAAATTTCCCATGATATTAAAGGCCAAAGGCCTAAGGTAGGTTTGATTTAAGTGTTTTTATTGAAAATTAAAAATAATCATAAAAATATATTTATTTATTATTTTTTGTTTTATTTTTAAAATATATATTTTAAATTTTTTAAAACTTAGAAAAAGACATTTACAAAATTTTTAAAACTGTAATATAATTAAAATGAAAATATAATTATATAATAAGAAAATAATAAAAATATAAATCAAACCTATTTTTTTTAAATATATATATATATATATATATATATATATATATATATATATATATATATTTTCTCAAGAAATACTCTAATATATATTTTTTACTTTAAAGCAGTCACAACTTTGAATCCTCTTTAAATAATATAATTTAGAATTGAAAATTTTAATATTATTTTTAAAATGATAAATTATATATGACTCCGATCAATCAATTTTAGGCATCAAGTGAATAATCTATAACAACCAAACCACTAATTTCTGCAAGTATTCGTCCAGAAAACCACATTCATCTCCCGAAAGTAATAATCCAAAAGAAAACCACACAACTTTTTAAAGAACACGTGTTGGCTTCTTACACTTCTTTTTGAAAAAGAACAAAAGCACAGTTAGCATCGAGTATGGTGATACACTGAGATTTTCTTGATGGATGCGTACCTAACGCGTTGTTTTTATCCACATAAATATATTAAAAAATATAATAAATTAAAATTTTAAATTTTTTATAATTTTATTTTTTATTAAAAAAATTTAAAGTGATTGAGAGATTTTTTTAATCTAAAATTAGAATATTCATGTCATAAATATTAAAAAAAATTTATTGTAAATTTTATAAATTATTTATAAAAAAATTACTAGTAACAAAAATTCAATTCATATTTTATAAATAAAATATTTTTATTTTTACCTCAACTTTCATTATTTATCGGATAATTCAGATGTTAACATGCAATTTTTGTTAAGATAAATTATAGTTCATTCACTTAGTGATTTAGCTCAAATTTTTTTTATGTAATTTAAAATGTATGATTCAACTTTTGTGTTGTTCTTTTAGTACCATTTAATTATTTTGTATATTAAAATCATGCATGATTTGTTTTATAATTTTTTTTCACTTGCATCTTTGAACAATATTATAATATTTTGACTTCATAACTTATAAGTTGAAACTACAAAACATTAATTAACTTAGGTAACATTTGATTCAAAATTTAAGAAAGAATGGGAATGTAAATTAAAAATAAAATACAATATTATAATTAAAATTATGTTTAAAATAATATAAAAATAAATAAAATAAAAATTGATAAAAAGATAAAAATATTATTGAAAAATAAAATTGTTTAAATAAAATTATTTTACAAATTTTAAATAAAAATAAAATAAATTATTATTAATATAAAAATTTGAATTAAATTTTATTAAACATTATTAAAAATTTTAATTTGAATATATATTTTTTTAATTATAAAATTTTTCATAACTAAATAAAATAATAATTTTTTTATTATACTGTTTATTTTTTTATTTTTAAATAATGTCAATTTGGTTATAAAATATAATCAGTATTTTGTTTTATTTATATTTTTTATCAACTCTACTAAATAAATTAGAAAATAGAATTATCTGCGGACTAAATTTACTCAATACGTAAAAGAAGCAAATATTTATTATTTTAATATTTAAAATAATAAAATTTTAAAAAATCTTCAATTTAAGTGATGACATATTAAAACGAAAATAATTGAATAAAATGATTTAAATATATAATAAAAAAATAATTTTGAGGAACCCCAAAAGATAATTCACGGCTGCGCAAGCAAAAGGGCTACTTTTTGTGTCTATAAATTAACGGAGACTTCCAGTATGCTCCACACAGAAAGAGCTAAGAAGCAAAGATGGCTGGTGCACCTTTGAACTGCTTGCTTTTGGTTTCTTGCCTTCTATTGGCTTCCCAGTTTTGTGCCATTAAAGCACAAACTCGGCCTCCCATAGTGAAGGGATTATCGTGGAGTTTCTACGAAAACAGTTGCCCCAGTCTTGAATCCATTGTCACAGACCATCTGAAGCAGGTGTTCCAGAAAGATGTTGGCCAAGCTGCTGGCCTACTTCGTGTTTTCTTCCATGATTGCTTTGTTCAGGTATTGCAATTTCAGCTTTTCACCGTAAGCCTTGTTACTCAATGGAGAGGCACAGAACTCTCCTTCAAATTATAAACTTGATTCTCTAAAATTTTATAAATTGAAAAAAAAAAAAATATTTTATAAATAAGTGAAATCTGTAAATTTTAACTATATTTTTTTTAAAATGTATTCTATAAAATCTTTAAAAGTTTAAAAAATCTCAATTTAAAATTATTAAATTTTTATTTTTTATATTAAATAATAAATATTTTAAAATAAATATATAAATTTAAGAAAAAAAATGTAAATATTCTCTTTAAATTTTGAGTAAGTTACTCTTTTAAACTAAAAAATATTACCATTTTTTACACGATATTTAATTATTGTTATACTTGTTAATTTTGATAAAAAAAAAAAATGAACCAAAGTGAAGATGTTTTTATTTTCTTTCCAGAGTATTTAGTTGAAGGGATGGGAAGAAAGGAAGAAAAAAAAAAGAAAAAAAAATTTCTCGGAAAAAAATATAACCAGGTAAAAAGATAAAATTGTTATTAAATAAAACTTTTAATATAAATAAAACGTCAAAGGTTTTAAAAAATAGTTTCAAAATTATTTTAATTTTTTTATAAAAAAAATAAAAAATAAAAAAATATTTTCTCTCATTTCTTTTTCTTTTTCCTCTATTAAAATCCCTTCCCCCGAACGCTTTCAATATGAAAACTATTATTATGTAGGGATGCGATGGATCGATTTTGTTGGACGCAATACCACCAAGCAATCAAAGTGAGAGAAGCTCAAGAGCTAACATAGGCATTAGGCCAGAGGCCTTGCAGACTATTGACGATATTAGGGCCCTTGTGCAGCAGAAATGTGGAAAAGTTGTCTCCTGCGCCGACATCGTCGCTCTCGCTGCCCGTGATGCTGTCGTCTTGGTAATTTCATACTTCCCCCATTCTCCACTTTTGCTTTTTACTCATCCTAACATTTATAAAGAAAAAAATTTTGGGTACAATTTTGTTACAAATTTTTCTAACAAAAACATGAAGTTTTTTAAAGACACTAATGTTGAATTGTCCTTTGGAAAAAGGATTTTTTTTTCTTGGGGTTAAAGTATCTCCACTGATAGATTTGTTTCTGTTAGGGTGACTTTTTTAAGTATTAAAATTATTTCACTTTGATATTTTGTTTTTAATTTTTTGTCAATAATGCAGTCAGGGGGCCCAAACTACCCAGTGCCACTAGGAAGACGAGACAGCCTAACCCTCAACATAAACGAAACCAGTAACCTCCCATCACCGTTCGCCACCACCAATGGCACCCTTGCCACCTTCTTCAACCAAAATTTCGACACCACCGATGTTGTTGCCTTCTCCGGCGCCCACACTTTCGGCCGGGCCCACTGCGGCTCCTTCTCCGACCGATTCTCCGGCACGAGTCCAGCGCCCATAAATCAATTATTCGCCCAGAATCTCAAGGCCACTTGCCCATCCGCAACTTCAACCAACACCTCGGTTCTGGATATCAGAACCCCAAACACGTTCGACAACAAGTACTACCTCGACCTCTTGAACCGACAGGGTCTGTTCACTTCGGACCAGGACTTATTTTCGGACAGTAGGACCAAAGGGTTGGTTCAGAGCTTTGCCTTGAACCAGACCCTGTTCTTCGAGAAGTTTGTGAATGCTGTGATCAAGATGAGCCAGCTTAGGGTGCTGACGGGGACTCAAGGGCAGATTCGTGACAAGTGCAATCTGGTCAACAGTGGCGAGAAGTCTTTCTTGGCTTCTGTGGTGGAAGAGGCGGTGGACGTGACTGAACAGTTCTAATTATGGATGGAATATGGATAATGGATCTGTACCTTAATTTAATTAAGGTGTTCTATCTTCTTGTGTTTTGCTAGCTATCCTTTCATCTTTTTTTTTTTTTGGGAAGGCTTTGTTGAATATGTAATGGAATTAATAACGCTCTAGTCTACTGTTTTGGACTGTGTAATAAGAACTTGTAGAGGGAGAGATAGAGCTTTTTAATATATATAAAGTACATTTTACTCAATTTATTCTGCTGAAGAGAATTTTATAGAGTGAATTTTGGAGAGAAGACAAAATTTAGTAGAATTAATATTTAATAAAAAATATAATTTATTAATTCAAATATAGTTTACAGACTGTATATATATTTTTTTAATTTTATTTTGTAGAGTTTTTTTTATAACTTTTAAAAGATGCCAATCCCTAGTTAAGATAGATATGGAGAATTGGGACTATTGCAAAAGCTTAATTATTATGAAATGTGTCGGTGTCAACAAAAGATTAGATGTTGAGAAACAAAGAAAGAGACAAAGAAACGATTTTCCCGAGCCACTAGCACCCATAATGATGGCAAGGATCTCGCCGGAGATATCATTCAGTAGAGTCTTGGGCGCGCCGGTCGCTGGCTCGCTGCTCCTAATTGGTTCCCTCGACCCGAAAATAATGTTAAAATTTTATGTTGATAATATAATAATTTATATTTTAATATAAATTTTTTAATTAATATTTATAATTAAATAATATATATCACAAAAATTTATTTAAAATTTATTATAATAATAAATTAAACTAGTTAAAATTTTAAAATAAACAATATATAACTGTATTATTTTTTAAAAGTTTTTTTATTAATATTTAAAAAAAAATACATTATACTTTTAAAAATATTTTATATCAATCAAACGTAATAATAAAATTTTGATAAAAATTTAATTAAATATTTTTTTAAAAGTGAATGAAAATTAAATATATTTGTTTAATTTTTTTGAAAATTTTACTTTTAAGAATGTAACTTTTTTAAAAATAATTTTTTTTCTCAAACGCTGCCTTAGAGTTTGAAACAAAAAAACAAACCAAAAAAATAAGAGAAAATTTATTTTATTGCCGACCATTGTAATTTAATTAATAAAATTCAGATTTAATTTTGAAATATTTTTGGATGAACGATGCTTATATAATGCCAAATGAAATGATTCGGTGAAATTTACTACCTTAAAAATTTGTTTTAAATTTTTATTGGATTTTTTAAAGACTAACATTAAAAGTATTATAGAGGATTAATCCACACTAACGTGTATGTTAATCCATATTAATGGAAAAAAATGTATGTTAACTCATATTCTAATTTATTTCTTTATAATTAATATCCTTAAATAATTTTATGCAATATAAATTATTTAATTTTTTATATTTTAAAAGTAATGAAAAAAAAAGCGGTGACAAGTTACAGAATTTTTCCACTATTTTTCTGATTATGGACCCCCTTGAATAAGAGTTTTAATTTATCTTTTTTTTTTTTCATTTCTAATTGAATATTTTGGCACTGATTAATAAGTTGAGGATAGGAATGAAATATATACCTAAAAGAAATTTTAAAAAATTCTTATATACATATATTACAATTAGCTATAATGCAATAACGAAATAATAGAATGCGTTAATAAATTAATATTGGAAAGTTGAAATCAGATGAAATCTTTTAAATTGAGGAAAAAAATTATATTTTCTGTTTTGAAAGGGAGGTGAACTTTTAATTTAATTTTTTATAAGTTAATTGTTTTGAATTTAATTTTTATATATCAAAATGCTTATAATGTCAATTATTGATAAAACAATTGATCAGAATTTAACACTAAACTCATTGTTAAAATGATATTTTTTTTATCATATTTATCTAATTTAATATATAAATTGACACTATTTTAATATTAATTTAATACTTATAGACAGAAATATTTAAATAAAATTAATTTGATTAAAAAATTAAATTTTTTATCAATAAGTATCAAGTTAATATTATTTAAGTGTCAATTTTTATGTTTAATCATATAATAAATGGAGATTTATGATTTGTTAGCAATATGTCCAAAATTCTTTCACCTTCTCTTCTGTATTTTCTAGTTTTACTTTCGTGCATTTTAGTTGTCCAAAATTATTTTATTCATATATTACAAACTGAAAATTATTTGAACTAAAACTTAATACATTAAAACTATACTCCCAAATTTTCTCAGTGATAATTTATTCACTCAAAATTAAATTAGATAAAAAATTTAGTAAATAGACATTACAAAATAGTAAGATATGAATTTTAACTAAATTCTTATTTTTAACATTTGGTTATTGTTCTATCTATTTTTTGTACAATACAAATCATTTTGAACTAAAATCTATTGCTTTTAAAATTACACTTAACAATCTTAATATTGATCGATTGTACGCTCAAAATAAATTTAAAATGATAAAAATATAATCGTTCAAAAATTACTATCTTGTAATAAAAATTTATTAGTTATTGAAATTGTAATAGTCGATTGTCCAATGTAAAAATTAACTATTCAATTTTAAAATTTTAAAAAATTTGCCATTAGACCCCCAACAATAGTTCAATCGACTACTGCATTTATTAACAACAAAAATACATTACGGCTAGTATTTTATCTAATCACCTCTAAATAATTTTCTACAACTGTATTGAAAAAAAAAAATTAAATCAAAGGGTTCATTGAGGTATTAAGTAAGAAATAATAGCTCAATAATTTATGAGAATGATTCTTGAGCTTATTTAATTTTATATTTTTCTTAAGTTGTTCTTTGATTGTATATTTTTTTTTTTTGAGAAAGTTTAGATTGTTTCTAAACCTTCATCTTTGTTCCTTTTAATTGAAATATCAAGGGAAGAATTTCTTGAAGTTTGGTTGAAAAAAATCCATTAAAGGAAAGATAAACTTTTGATATTAATTCTTTGAGTTAAGAAAGTACAGTAGTTCACAAGTATCCATTTCTAAAGTTGTAAATATAGTGAAAAATCTTAAAATATAGTTTGGAGATTAAATGTAGATTTGAGTTGAAGTTGAATCAAGATAAATTTTAGAATTTATTCATCTATTTCCTAAACTCTATATTTTAAACTATTATATTATTGGTACTCTGTTTTGTTATTACTTCTATATATTAACATATAGCTTGACCATTTGCTTTTTAATACATTTTTTTTATAACAATCTCAATATAGATAATTATTGAACATATTTATTTTAAAATTGTTATAATTTTTTTGGGATTAAGATTTTGAATAATCTTTGATATATTTGTGAAGCATTCTGTTTTGGTTTTATATATTCATAAAGTGATGAACTCAACAAATTATGTATCATTAGATCATTGTAATTTTTTATTTTCTCAAATTTTTATTAAAATAACTTCTATCAAATTTAAAATTAAGTTTTGAAAATTACTTATCATTTATTAAAACATCTATATTTTATAGACAGTTGAAAAAAGTTCAGAGGAGCTCCTCATAGCCTAAAAGCAAAAATCAATTGTGGAGCTTCAAGTATAGAAGCGATATGTCGAGCACAATCAACCCACAAAGGGACAGTATGATGTATCAATCCACACATCCAAACATAATACATCCAAACAATTATGTTTACCAAAAAAATTAAAGAAGTAAAATATTTTGGAATTTGTAGAGAAAGAAAATTAGAAAGATGGTATATCGGATGATGGAGGCCGAACATCGGCATACAACCAGAGGCAGATCTTCTCTAACACGGGGGGACACCCCCCCCCCCCCCAAGATTTTTTTTTTTTTATAAAATTTTAAAATAATTTTTTTAAATTTTAATTAAATATATATTTTCGTCCCCCTTAAAAATAATTTTTTATTTTTTATTAATTCCCCCCCCCCCCCCCAATAACTTGTTCAAGATCCGCCACTGCATACAACAACCGGCGAATGGCAATAGACGGCGACGACGGTGAGGAGATGGCATGAGTGCTTGAGAAAAGAGAAGATTCTTTTCAAATAGGAGAAAAGAGATTCAGGTGCATGAAGAATGAAATTTTGATATTACTATTGTTATTTAAAGACGATTTTTAAAACGTTATTAAACGACGATGATTTTGATATTATCGTTATAAAGATGATTTAAAAATGACATTATTTTATATTTTTATAATAATTTTTTTAATTATAGTAAAAAAAAACATGTGGTTAAATTATTTGTTGTAGCGAGTAACTTTTAAAAGATAAATTTAAATAATCTTAAAG
This sequence comes from Gleditsia sinensis, assembly GCA_037074535.1. NCBI lineage: Eukaryota > Viridiplantae > Streptophyta > Magnoliopsida > Fabales > Fabaceae > Gleditsia > Gleditsia sinensis. The sequence goes on along the minus strand of CM073463.1, from coordinate 66,883,403 downwards.
ATAGAGTAACATATAATATATAATTAATTAATTTTGTGTATTTAATCGTTTTACATTTAATATTATGTTTTTGTTAAATTTATAGTATTTGCTTTTAGAACAAATTAGCTTATAATTGAAAAGAATAATAAACTGTCAGCACTAAAAAGTTCACAAAATCACAATCACGATTACAGATCATTAGACAATTTTTTTCCAGTGAATTGTTTTTGGTTATAATTCTAAGAATCTTAGATTAATTATTAGCAAAATATTTTAAAATGAAAAGAAAAGGAACTGTCAGATTAATTAATTAGCCTAATCGGTGCAGCACGTGATTTGTACCAAAAATAATACTTCAATGTAAAAGCCAAACGAGGCTTACTTGAAAATAAGATTCCAAAAATAATATTATTTTGCTGTGAATTCTATCTGATTTTCAATTATATTGATGATTTTTTAAAATATTTAAAAAAAAATTACACTCTTTCATTTTATTTTTTAAATTCAATTATAGTTTTTTTAATTTATTAATTTTTATAATTAATGTTCTATTTTATTTTTAATATTGTATTTACTCTTTTACAGCATAAATTAAACATCAATTCTAATTCTAATCACGTTTTTCAAAATTATTAAAATAATTTTCTTTTTCTTTTTTGATATTTGATTTTTCAACTTATTTTCACATATATTTTTTTTAATAATTTAACTTAATTATTGTTGGAATTAATTTTTAATTTCAATAATAAAAATTAGATATAATAAATTTAAAAATAATTATAATTCAAAAATAAAGTCAAGATATATAATTTCTCAAAAAAGAAAAAAGTAGGGTCAAATAACTGAATGAGCGAACTTTGAATATATGTCTTTGTTTGAAATTTTATAAGCGCAGCCAGTCACTCTTTGTGTGCTGTCTCCGACGCGTACAAACAAAAAAGTGGGTGAGAGTTCCCCATTTCTTGCAATTTCAAAATTATAAGGGATTGTGTCGACCACATGACCCTTTGCCACTTTCTTAGTCGTCGCATAAAATTAATTAATTCTTTTAAAAAAAAATTAAGACGGGTCTGTTTGGTGGAGGGAAGGAGAAAAAAAAGAGAGAAAAAATAATTTTTTTATTAATTTAATTTAAAAGAAAAAAGGAGAAAAATAAAAATTTTTTTTTATTTAATTTGTTAAAAATAATAATATGATCATTATATTTTTATTATTTTAATTTTATTAAAAATAAATTTTTTTATATTAATTTTTTATTAAAAAATTTTAGTTGAAGAGTTTGATTTATTATCTTTTTATTTAAAAAAAAATATTATTTTTTATATTTTGTTATTAATAAAAAAAAGACAATTTAAAAAATAAAAATCAGCGTCTCTCTTCCCTCTGAAACTCCATTTTTTTAAGGAGAGAGATTTTGAAAAAAAGAATAAATTTTATCTTCACATATTTTCTTCTCTCTAGTCTCAAATATCAAAATAAAAAAATAAAAAAATTTTAAAATTTTTTTTTTTCTCTTCCAACCAAACAAAAAAAAATTACTCAAACTAATTATTTAAATTTTTACCACTCAAACAAATTTTTAAAATTATAAATTATTTACCACTCTAACTAATTAATTAAATATTAAGTGAATTAAATCTATAGTAACCAAACCACTAATCTCTGCAATTATTCGTTAAGAACACCATATACATCTCACCAAATTAATAATCCAAAAGATAACCAAAAATAGTTTTTAATGAACACGTGTTTGCTTTTATACCTACTTTTGAAAAAGTAAAAAACGAGCATAGCTGTTAGCCACGAGACACTGAGATATTCTGGATGGATGCGTACCTAATACATTGTTTTTATAAACATAAATTTATTAAATAATATAATAAATTACAAATTTAATTTATTTATCGTATTATTTTTTATTAAAAAATTTAAAATTTTTTTAAAAATTATTCTAAAATCAGACCATACATATTATAAATATTAATAAAAATTTATAGTAGTATTTATAAATTATTTAAATCTACAATGAAAATTTAATTTTGAGCCACACCGAAAGTTCCTCGAGCAAGAGGACCACTCTGTGTTTCTATAAATTAATGCAGACTTGCCACTATGCTCCACACAGAAGCAAAGATGGGAAGTGCAACTTTGAACTGCTTGCTTTTGATTTCTTGCCTTCTATTGGCTTCCCAGTTTTGTGCCATTAAGGCGCAAACTAGGCCTCCTATAGTGAAGGGATTATCATGGAGTTTCTACGAATCAAGTTGCCCCGGTCTTGAATCCATAGTCAAACACCATCTGAAGAAGGTGTTCAAGAAGGACGTTGGCCAAGCTGCTGGCCTACTTCGTATTTTCTTCCATGATTGCTTTGTTCAGGTATTGCAATTTTCAGCTTTTCACCATTAAAGCTTATGCTCAGTTCAATCTCTTGGAGAGTTACAGAGCTCTCTGTAAATTAAATTAATATTTAATAAATAAATTTTATTGATTTTGATATAAGTCTTTATAAAATTTCTACAAAATTTCAATCTAAAATTATGAATATTGTTACTGTTGAAAGGTCAACCTTATGATTTTAGAGCGAATAATGTGATATTTCTATCAATTTTGTTACAAAAAATAAACGAAAAATGTTAAATATTATTAGGTGAAAGTTGATTTTTTTCCTTTTAAATTTGAAAGGTGACTTCCCTATTTGGGAAATATGATTATGCAGGGATGCGATGGATCGATCTTGTTGGATGCAATTCCACCGAGCAATCAAAGCGAGACAAGTTCAAGATCCAACCTAGGCATTAGGCCAGAGGCGTTGAAGACTATTGACGATATTAGGGCTCTCGTGCACAAGAAATGTGGACAAGTTGTCTCCTGCGCTGACATTGTCGCTCTCGCTGGACGGGATGCTGTTGTCTTGGTATTTTCATGCCTCCCCCTCGCTCCACTTTCATTTTTTACTCATCCTAACATTTTTTTTTTAATTTTTAGAGTCTCCCCCAATATATTTTGATGTTTTGTTATTAAATTTTTGTCAATAATGGCAGTCAGGGGGCCCCAACTTCCCAGTGCCACTAGGAAGACGAGACAGCCTAACCCTCAACGTAGCCGAAACCAATAACCTCCCATCACCGTTCGCCAACACCACCGGCACCCTCGACACATTTACCGCCCAAAAGTTCGACACCACTGATGTTGTTGCCCTCTCCGGCGCCCACACCTTCGGCCGTGCCCACTGCGGCTCCTTCTCCGACCGAGTCTCCGGCACGAGTCCTGCACCCATCAACCAGTTATTCGCCAAGAATCTCAAGGCCATTTGTCCATCCGCATCTTCGACCAACACCTCGGTTCTGGATATCAGAACCCCAAACAAGTTCGACAACAAGTACTACCTCGACCTCTTGAACCGACAGGGCCTGTTCACCTCGGACCAGGACTTACTATCGGACCCGAGGACCAAAGCGTTGGTTCAGAGCTTTGCCTTGAACCAGAGCCTGTTCTTCGAGAAGTTTGCGAATGCTATGATCAAGATGAGCCAGCTTAGGGTGCTGACGGGGACTCAAGGGCAGATTCGTGACAAGTGCAATTTGGTCAACAAGGGCAAGAAGTCTTTCTTGGCTTCTGTAGTGGAAGAGGTGGTGAACGTGGCTGAACAGTTCTAATAAGGGATGGAATATGTACCTTAATTAATGTTAGTTTAATTAAGGTGCTATAGCTTCATGTTACCCTGCCACTTTTTTTGTTTTTTTGTGTGTCTTTTGAAGGCTTTGGAGGATGTGTAATGGAACTAATAATAACTCTGACCCTTGTCTGCTTTTCTTGTCTACTGTTTTGAGCTGTGTAATAAGAACTTTTGCAGTGAGAAACTTAGCTTTTCAATATGTATAGACTACATCTTATTTTCAGAGCATCTTAAAAAAAAAAATTAAAAATTATGGGGCCGGTACGAGACAGAGTGAGAATTTTATTGAGTAAATTTTGGTAGAGTAGATAAAATTGATTAAAATTAATATTTAATAATAAAGATTTTTTTTTTGGGACAAGTGGGAACCACTAATAAACAAGATTTTTCTACAATTTTATTTTATAGTTTTTCAAAAAATTTAAGGGCCCCCCACTCTATAGCTAAGATAGATATGGAGAATTGGGACTTTCTGCAACGGGTAATTATTATGAAATGTGTGTGCCCAATGCCCAGACAGCAGCTATAAAAGATTGATGTCGAGAGACAAAGGCCAAGAAATAGGTGAAAAGTTATTTTTTTGCCGACAATTGCAATTTAATTAATAAAATTCAGATTTAATTTTGAAATACTTTTAGTAAACAATGCTTATATGTGCTATAGATGAAATGATTCGGTGAAATTTACTCCCTTAATCATTTGTTTTAATTATTTTTTTATTAATTTTTTTAAAGACTCTAATATTAAAAGTATTATAGTGGCTTAAATTTTTTAGTACAATGACAGAGTAAAATATTAAATATTAAATTTTTTGTTTAACTATTTATCTCCCCACCACACCTAACGACAAAAAATAAATCTGTGTTTATTCATGTTCTAATTTTTTTATAATTAATATATTAAATAATTTTATGTAATATTAATTATTTTTATTTTTTCATATTTTCAAAATAATAATAAACAAGTAGTAAGAAGTTAAAAATTTTATCCGCTATTTTTCTCATAATTAAATAATAAAAAATTACTCAATCTCCGATATTAAAAGACACCAAATGCTCCAAAACACATATATTAATATAGAAGTAATAATTTATCTGATTATGGATCCTCTTATATAAGAGTTTTAATTTTTACTCTTTTTTCCCATTTCCAATTGAATATTTTGGCACTTATTAAGTAGTTGTAGACAAAATTGAAAAAAAATTCTTACATACATGTATTGTACAAATAGGTATAATGCAATAATGAATTAATAGAAACTTGGGAACGTAAACGCTCAATCATTGAATTAATATTGAGAAGTTGGGATCCGACTGACTTTTTTAATCTATAATATATGAAAGTATTTGCAATTTATAAGTTATTGTCTAAATTTTAACAACCACCTTGAATTATTGTTAAAATTATAATTTTTTTTATTATATTTATTTAATTTGACATATAAATTAATATTTACTTAACCATTAACTTATCATTCATAATTTTTTTAAAAAATAAAGTTAATTTGATTAAAAAATAAAAAAAATTGATCAATAAATATCAAATCAATATTAAATAAATATAAATTCTTATACTAAGTCATACACTGATAAAAAATTATAATATTAATAATAAATTAAATTTATCATTAAATTTTAAATGATAATTTAATTTTAAAAACACTGCAATTACTTTTTTAAACAAGATTAAATTAAATAAATTAATATATAAAAGATTAAATTATAAATTCATCCAAATAGAATCAAAATAGAATTTATATAATTTTTAATTACAAAAAACTATCTTATCTCAAGCATCTAGTTGTAGATAAAGTAATTTATTTTATTCATAACGTGCATTATAGTGCTACAGAAAAAAACAACAATAAGGAATTTAGAAAATGCCAAATGACAGTAAAGTATAAAATATAAAAATCGAAAAATAGAAAGAAACAATAATAAATAAACATAGTGGTACGTTCCCTCCAAGGTGCATGCATATTTTTGGGAAACAAAGTGCCTCGATCATGAGACGTAGCTCCTAGTTCAAACCATCTGATGATGACTCGTCCTTCTTCTTTTATTTATTTATTTATTTTATCATAAAAATCGAAAAATAGAAAGAAACAATAATAAATAAACATTAGTGGTACGTTCCCTCCAAGGTGCATGCATATTTTTGGGAAACAAAGTGCCTCGATCATGAGACGTAGCTCCTAGTTCAAACCATCTGATGATGACTCGTCCTTCTTCTTTTATTTATTTATTTATTTTATCACTATCTATGATTAATATGTTTTTTTTAAGTATTTAGATATGATAGATATTATATATATATATATATATATATATATATATATATATATATATATATATATATATAATAGATTATTTGTTAAAATTAGAAAAATTTAATTTATATTATAAATTATGAAAAAAATTAAATTGATGTATTTTTTTAAAATTAAAAGTGCTATTTTCATATTTATGAGAGATTAAAGTATAATTTTTCCTTATTAAAAAATAAGTTGGACAAAACATTGTAGATATGGATAGAGATAAGTTTTAACCTATTGTTCTATTCAAGGGTAAATTATTCAAGTTGAAGAAGATGTGAAAGAGGAAAAGCAGGCAGAGAATCTATGGGTATCGCTGGTTTTCAATGTTCCCAGAGGAAGAATAGTAAAATACAACGTTATCGCTCTCAAAATAATAATTTTTTTTTTAAAAAATGATCTTTCATTTATTTTTTAATAAAAAAACTTATAGTGAGAAAATACCATTTTATTTTAAAACGAGAGTATGTCACAAATTTTAACAAATATTTATGGTGGTATTTATATAAATTGCCTATTAAAAAATTATTAAAAGTAAAAACCGAATTTAAATATTATAAATAAAGTTTTGTAAATCTTAAATCAATCTCGTAAGCAAATGTTCATTAATTTTATTATTATTTGTTTTTTAAACATATATAAAAATTATATTTAAACCTTCTTTTATTAAATACAAGATTTAAATTGGTGTAATTAATTAATAATTAAAAATTATTTTAATTAATAATTATGAGTGTGTTTGACAAAATAAATAAATTAATTTATAATTTATTTAATTAATTTATAAATTTATTTGATTAAATTAAAAATATTTAATAAATAAATTTATTTAAATAATTTAAACTAATTAAAAATTTAAAAATTATACGTTATTTTAAATAGTATATAATTTATAAATTTTTAGTTAATTTATAAATTTTAAAAAAAATTATAAATTATTTTTATTAAATAAAATTTATAATTTTTTATCAAGCAGGTAGTATTACAACAATATTGACTAATAACTATACCTTCTGTCGAATTAAGAAGGGTTCTATCCGACAAGTTTGTTATTTTTTACCATGTTGTGTAGGATAGAATAGATATATAATGTACACTTGCTTGCAGGTAGGTTGCTAGCATCTGAATAATAATCATAACATTCCTGTCTCTAAATTAACGCATCATTACAATCTATATATTCTAAGTCTACTCATATACATAATACCAGATATATATATCATCAATGTTTACCTTCTTCTCATTTATTAATAAGAGAAAATACATTTTACCTCTTCAACTGTAGTTTGATTATAACTTTAATATACTAATTTTAAAACATAACAAAGTATTTCTTCAATTTTTTTAAAAAAAATTTGAAAAAAATTAAATTTATATTATCTTTGATATTTTAATTAGACATCTATTAATTTCATTTATAATAAGTCACTATGACATCAATTGATTAATGTAAATAATTTTATATAATTAAAAAGAATTTAATTATTTTTGTTAATGTTGTTCTAATTAAACATCTACCGGTGAGTTTTACTCTTATTTTCTCTCTTTTCACCTAAAATTGACACTAACAAAACACTCAACCAGAGAACCATCACTATTAGAAATGTGAGATATAGCGATGAAAATTTGACGATGATAAAATTTTTTTTTGATATAATGACAATTTTTAAACTGTTGTTATACTAAAGGTTATAACGACAATTTTTAACCGTTTTTATACTAAAGGATATAACAACGGTTTTGATAGAACTTTCGTAAATTAACAACAATTAGAAGTTAACCGTCATAATTGTACAAATCTGTGTGTCATAACGACAGTTTTAAAATAAACATTCGTTATATTATGACGGTTTACTAAAATCGTCGTTAAATCATACCAACTCTCCATAAATGATCCATTTTTCGTCGTGATATAACAACGGTGACTTAAAATTATCGTTATTCCACAATGGGTTTAGATAAATCTTTGTTAAATCTGACGATAATTAAGCTATTTATGGGAAGTAGGGCCCAATTTGACGACAATTTTAGTAAACCGTTGTTATACCGCACGCCATTTTGACGACGTTTTATTTAAACTTGTCGTTAAATCTTGTTTTAGCGACAATTTTTTTAAAACTATTGTTAGAACTGACTTTAGCAATGGTTTTCACAACTGTCGTTAAGTCATGGAGTTCCTTATAAATATGTGATTCCTCGTTTCATTTTCATTTTGCAATTGAAAAAGCTCTCGTGTCTGTGTGAAGAAAGCTTGTTAATTTATTCATATTTGCAGTTCGAAAATATTTACTCTTCTTTAAGTTATGCATTACAATATTTTTATTATTGTGAATTATTTTTTGTTATATGTTGCAAGTTTGAATAAATTTATTGAAATAATTATTTTTTTAATTTTTGTGAAGATCCTCCAGTCATCTACGGACATTTGCTATTCGTAGTTTTTTATTCTCATTTAAAGTATGTACTTTAATTATTTTGATGTTGTGAAAAAAAATTTCCTTAGACATTTGTATGTTTGACTTAATTCATGACTTTAAATTAAAATATTTTATTAGAAATTGTATGTTTTGTTTTTAGTAAATTGATTCATTTTATTATGTATGGTAATTAAATGTTTTTAATTCAATCAAATTAAGAGTCAAAATTATTTAATATTTACAATTGTTATAATAATAGAGTGATTATTGTATTAATTTTATATCATAAATGACAATATAGGAGAAGATAATTTCTAAGAATGGAAAATTCATATACTATTGATAGCTATTTTAAGAGAAAATTTGCTGAATAGTCTGATACTAAACCTCCTTAACCGGAACCTGAAGTTGATCATTGTTATCTTATATGAACTGATCAATTGACTAGTGATGAACAGCATCAATATCATTCCACTCCCAAGTCCTATAATTCCAAGAATAGAAAAAAAAAATTGATGTTTCATCATTAGAAAAGAATCTTGGATTACTTGTACCAATTTGGACATTCCCTGTTGATCAGCGAGGCAAAGTTCGTAGAATTTACACAATTGCTGGCACTTATCAGCCCACTGAGTGTTTATTTTCAGCAACTGGAGAAAAGATTTGTCGTCATTTTTATAAACAATTTCTAAGTGTTGGAATATTCACCAATAAAGAACGTAACACTTTTTTTTACCTTGTTATTTATTTAACATTAATTCTAGCAGTCAGAAAATGCATTCTTAGAAGTTGGATTTCAAAATTGGAAGAAAGTAAATGATGGAAAGAATTGTACAATTTTAGTCCATGTTGGATCTTCTCCGCATTCACCACACAATTTTTGTGTGAAATGTTGTGATGATTTGATGGCTCAATCCTAGCATATAGAGAAAATATTTCATAGGCAAAGTGCACAAATTGTTGCAAATAATCGTTTAAGACTAAAAACTTCTATTGATGCAATTCGATGGCTCACCTTTCAAGCATGTACATTTAGAGGTAATGATAAAAGTACTGGATCATTGAATAGGGGAAATTTTATTGAGTTGATTGAGCTTCTAGCATCTTATAACCAAGATGTTACTAATGTTGTACTTGATAATGCTCAATATATCTCACCTAACATTCAAAGGATATCTTGTTTTATTTTTGCTAGATGAGTACTGTAATAACCCTCAACTAATAAAACCTTTGAAGGTTAAGTGTAAATAATTTGAAACAAAGAAAGTTGAGAACAATGTAAAATTTTAGAGCGTTTTCGATTTTTTCTTCTGACCTTTCGTCACTCATACAATCATAACTCTCTCATATTAAATCTAAATTAAGTAATTCCAATTTCTAATGAAAGATAAGACATATATCTACAACTTTAATGTTGGGAACTTTTGCAAATTCCGTGAATATCATAGTGAGACGAGGCAAAAACCGAAGTGTAGTGTGGTCTGGACCTTTGCTCACTATTTTATGCATAACTCCTTCATATGAACTCCAAATTAGGTGATTCAAGTGGCTATGGAAAGCTAAGAGAAAGGGCTACAACTTTCATGTTGGACATTTTGTCAAATTCGGCGAAATGGAGTTCGCCGCGGCGAGAATAGTTCGCCGCGGCGAGAATGATGCGGTATTTTTTTTCCCGAGAGCTGAGTTTCTGGTTTCGAATCTCGCGGCGGCGAAAATAAGTTCGCCGGCGGCGAAAATCGCGGCTCGCCGCGGCGAGAATGAGCTCGCCGGCGGCGAGATTCGTCTGGTAGTTATTTTTGGCGGACCCCCCCTTTTTCTTCATTTTCTCTTTCATCTGAACCCTAATTCTCTCTCTCTAAAATTTTCCTCAAACTTCTCTCTAAGATATCTTATGATCCGGACGTCCGATTTGAGCAAGTAAGGTATCGTTGGACTCGTGGGAAGAAGAGCTACAAATCCCACCGATCAATTTCGCCGGAAAGTCGCCGGAAGGTCGCCGGAAAATTGCGTGAATAGTACCTCCAAAGGTAAAACTCCGTTTAATCGTGTTTTAGGCTTCGTTTTACCGAATTTCTTTCCATAGATAGTCTTAGAATTAGTTTCTATACAACATATAGGATTTTTAGGTTTCGGCATGAATAGTGTTCCGGCAAGTGAATAGTGTTTTCCGGCGTGAATAGTAACTTTTAGAGTTTTCTAATTTTCATGTTATGGCTATGTTTTCTAGGTTGTTGAGCCATCACGAGGTGAAATTCTCGTTGTTGGACTCCTAGTAAGGTGAGTGGGTTTTTCATACTATAGCGCCTGTTTGGTTTATTACTCTTTCATATGATTTTAACTAGTTGGAATATATGCTAAACTATTTTACCGCTTTGAAAACCAATATGTTCCAACCATATTAGACATTATAACTTTCAATCCTAGTTGAACCCTAGGTATGCAGGGCAAGCATCTAGACTAATAATTCTCCATTTGAGCTAGATTTATAGAAATGCGAACTTAGTCATAGAAATGAACTAAGTTAGCCATGAAATGATTTGATGCATGATAAGCATCTATGTGACGTCTACGGACGATCTATGTTTTAAAAGGGAAAATTTATGATTGTAAAGGTCTCCATGGGAATTCATGGATGAGATATATTTTAGAATAGAGTTTTATGCATGAAAAGAGCTAGATGGAGAATTATAGCTTTATTGTAAAGTTATTGAAATGTTTTACTTTAAACTCTCTGAATAGCATATTTCAAATGTTTTCTATTGGAGGGACCCTTTTAGATCACTGTTAGCTAGCCGCAGGTAGTGCTAGTCCTGGTGCACCTTGATCATGTTACGGCTTCGGCCTAGGATATTGTGACGGGCATATGACTGCCTAAGACATAAAAATTTAGGGTGGACTTATGTCTACGCCTACAGTGATTACCCTACCCTTGCTGTGTGCTTGGGGGAGATGATAGATCTGTTAGGAAAGACCTCCAATAAACTAGTGCATTTTGCTTAAAGATGAAATATTTTTTTAAAAATACCACATGCATCATTTTTATTGCATAAATATCTTCATTTATTATTTACCATGCATAATTGATTTGCTTACAGTTATTGATTTAATTCTGTTTTATCATGTAAACTGTTTAGCATTCTTTCAATAAATTATGATTAGATGTTTAATGTTTTCTATACCTTGATTTCAATTATTTAATTCATTGCGAAACACTCGTGCTTAGTTTGCCCTGTTTCTGTTATAGTATGATTTATCCATTCACTGAGATGTGGTAATCTCACCCCTCTTCTGTTTTCTCCCCACAGATAGTCAAAGAAACACTGATCCAGCTACAGCTCCATAGGAGGCTGAGTTAGCATTGGTGAGCCCCAGTTTGGGCATGGCTTTGTTGTACTGGTTGTTTAGTTTAGTAATGTCTAGTATATCTCCATGAACATACAGGCAGGATCCTCGCTTCTTGTATTGTTTGAAAAAAATGTTTTTTTTTAGTTTTGCAACAATGTTTGTACTATGAGGCCATGGGCCAAGTTGAATCAAGAATGTTGGATTCATAAGATATATATATATATACAATATTTTCTGATATTGGATGTGGCGTATGTGGCCAGTTATATTTATTATGTACTGGATTGTGTGCTGAATGGTTGTGCATGCTATGTGTTAGGCTTACGGCTAGGGGGAAACCCTTATGCCGTGCCGGTCATGTGTTCCATCATTTGGAGCCGTGACAAGTACGTGCTACAATTCGTGAAAATATTGATGATTCTCAATTTGTATTATTATTGAGGAGGTAAGAGGATGAATCAAAAAGGATGGATGTGGTTTTGAGATTTGTGCACAAATGTGGATATCTTCGAGAGAGATTCTTTAATCTTGTTCATATTGTAAAAACTTCATCTTTGACTCTAAAAAATCAAATAATGTCTGTTCTCTCTCTTAATAGTCTTAGCAATCAAAATCTTCAAGGTCAAAGTTATGATGAAACACGTAATATGTGGGGTGAATGGAATGGATTATAGGCATTATGTTTGCAAGAACACCCTTATGCATATTTTATTCATTGTCTTGCTCATTGTTTGCAATTGGCACTTGTTACACCTATAAGGGAAGTTAGTCCTGTCCATCAATTTCTCTCAGAGTTAACATATATTATCAACATTTTAACTGTTTCTCCCAAGTGACATGATCAATTACAGAATTCTCAAGCCAGTACTATCATTTTAAATGTGATTGATAATGACGAGATTGAAACATGGACTGGGCTTAATCAAATTGGCACTTTAAAGCAAGCTAGGGATACCAGATGGGGTTCTCATTTGAATTCTATTCAAAGCTTGTTATGCATGTTTGATGCTACTTGGGAAGTTCTGAAGTTCTTGAAAGTAGCTCTAAAGAAGGTAATTATGCTCTTCGTGGTGATGCAAATGCAGCTTTAGATGCCATTAGGTCATTTGAATTTTTTTTTTTTTTTTACATCTTATGAGAGACATCTTGAGTATTAATCGTGATCTTTGCCTAGCTTTACAACACAAGGACCGAGATATCTTAAATTCAATGAATTTAGTGTCCACTACAAAATCTTGCTTCAAAGAATGAGGGAATAAGGTTGGGATAATTTTCTAAAAGAAATCATATTATTTTGTGAGAAATGTGAAATCGATGTTCCTAATGTGAAATCTTCTTACATTCCTGTAAGAGGTAGACCTCGAAAAAATGTTGATTTTGTTTCAACAGAACATCATTATCGTATTAATTTATTTATTGCTGTTGATATTACAAAAGTCTTCTTACAGATAAAGCTTGTTCTATTGCTGTTCAATTTTGCTTGCTAGCTACCACTAAACAACACCCCTTGGTTTCAACCTCCAAGTTTCTTTCCTTATCTTTCATAAAACTTGATTAAACGTTGAAATTAAAGATGTTAAGTCAACACAGCAATAATTTATGTCTGTAATTCACCATTAACTTGGTTTAAATCTTAAACCACCAAATTTATCATTTTTGATAAAAAAAAGGTTAAAGGACAAGAAGACAGATTTAGAAAGTTAGTAGCAATTGAGGATAGAAATGGAGAATTAGGACTTTTACGAGGGTTAATTATTATGAAATGTTTGACTATGCGCAGATAGTATATATCTATAATTTTTTTTATTGAAAGAATAGAACAAAGTTTACAATGTAAGCTATAAATTTACATAAATTGCAATAATTTAAAAGCAAAATTTTAAAAATACATACCTCAAATTATAATAATTATATTTTTAAAAAATACAATCATTAAATATAAATCAGAATAGATAAAATTTTGCCTAGTCTATTCAAAATTTTGATCTGTATACTTGAAAAATCACATGCTTTTTTGTATATTAGAGATCTTTGATCATAAAATTATTTTCTATGTATGTCTTTATACAGCCTTCTTCCAATTAAAAAAAAAGAGAGATATTTAAACTTGATAAGTGATTACAATAACTTTTTTGTATTTTTTTCACACAGCGTCACATTTTTATGTAGAAAGACAACCATGGTATATTTAAATAAAAGTGGACCATGGGTGTGTGTGTTTATTTCTAACATACAAACTTACCAATTAGATAGGAAACTAGTAATATGTTTAGAGAATGAATGGAAGAACATAATAATATTACACCTATCTTTATCCAACTCATTAACTGCCAAGCCTTGAAATTGGCTCTTCAGATAACTAGTGACACTACAAAATTTTTAGCTTTCAGCGGCGACTTTACTAAAGTCGCCGCTAAAGGTCAAAAAATCGCTGCTAAAGGGCTTTAGCGGCGACTTTTGGTCGCTGCCAAGTCGTTGCGGATACTTGCGTTGCTGAAATTTTTCAGTGACGACTAATTGAGTCGCCACAGAATGTAACAAATATCGCTGCTATAAGTGCTTAGTCGCCATAAAAGAGAAGATATTTTTAGTGGCGACTTTATATAGTCGCCACTAAAAATAACCTTTAGTGGCGACTTAAAGTCGCCACTAAAGGTTTTGGTGGTGACTTAAGTTCGCCACTAAAGGTTTTTGTGGCGACTTAAATTTGCCACTAAAGGTTTTTGTAGCGACTTAAAGTTGCCACCAAAGGTTTTGATAAAATTTTTAGTGGCGACTGTAAGTCGCCACTAAAGGTTTGGGTGGCGACTTAAGTTCGCCACTAAAGGTTTTTGTGGCGAATTAAGGTCGCCACGAAAAAGTTTGATAAAAGTTTTGGTGGCGACTTAAGGTCGCCACTAAAGGTTTTGGTGGCGACTTTAAGTTGCCACTAAATGTTTTAATATTTTTTGTGGCGAATATAAGTTGCCACTAAAGATTTTATTATTTATTTTTCAACTTTTAAATCTTAGTGGCAATCAAATAAAATCGCCACTAAAGATTATTTTTCGTGGCGATAATAAATCGATACCAAAAGTTTCAATATTCAAATTTTTTTCATATATGATTCAGTGGCAACCTCTTTAGGTCGCTACCATAGATTTAGTGCAAATTTTTTATTATTAATAAATTTATCATTTTAATTATAATAATTAAAATTTTAATAAAAATTAAGATAAACAAAATTTATGATAAAATGATAATGTTAACATATATCAAATATAGTAAATATTATACACTAATATCATGTCAATTCCATGTTCAAATAAAACATCATGTCAAGTCAAAAGAAAGTAATACACAGCTAAATATTAACAAAAACATTCAACTCGGTGCTTCATTTGGCGATGTTGGTGCTGCAGTTCTGGTAGTATTAGCTACAATAGTTGGAGAAGCACTCCTCAGAACGGTTATTGGAAGTTGTCCCTGTTTAATCAAATATAACAAATTAATATAATTTAAAAATTAATACAAACAAAACAATATCATGTAAGGAACTTTCTATAGCCAAACACAATTGAAAAATAACATTATACAATAGTCAATAATATTATAATTATAAATACATGATTGTACCATCATATCTTTTAAAAAATGAATTGGAAGACACTATTAAATAGGAAATAAGTTAAATTGGCCAACATTAAGAGAACTATTGCAAAACAAACAACAGAAAAAGTGCAATCCCAAGATCAAATTTACTATAGCCAAGAAATATCATTGATACAGAAAAAGTAAACAAAATCAGAAATAGGCGAGTACTTCTACTCAGTGAACCCAAATTTCAAGTATCATATTATCAAAATAAGGAGCCTACAATGTACATAACAGATTCACTTAATTTAATTTGCATCACAAAACAGATAATAATTCAAAAATATATATTCCTGTCAAACTGGATATAATAGGAAGTTTAAGAGAACTATTGCAAAGCAAACAACAGAAAAAGTACAATCCCAAGATCAAATTCACTATTGCCCAGAAATATCATTGATGCAGAAAAAGTAAATAGAATCAAAAATAGGCAATCACTTCTACTCAGTGAACCCAAACTACAAGTTTCATATTATCAAAATAAGGAGCCTACAATGTACATAGCATATTCACTTAATTCAGTTTGCATCACAAAACACATAATAATTCAAAAATATATATCCCTGTCAAACTGGATATAATAGAGAGTTTAAGAGAACTATTGCAAAGAAAACAACAGAAAAAGCGCAATCCCAAGATCAAATTCACTATAGGCAAGAAATATCATTGATACAGAAAAAGTAAACAAAATCAGAAATAGGCAAGCACTTCTACTCAGTGAACCCAAAAGTAAGTGCTGATGAAGTTATTAGTGCTGAGAAAATAAGAGTTTCGGTAGAAGAAGTTATTAGTGCTGATGAAGTTTTCTGTATTGGAACGGTTGTTGGGATCTCTCCTGTTCTGAGTATAACCTACCAGGATAAAAAGTAAGTCGCATTAATCAAATTCTCGTTTCTTCCCGAGCGTTATATGATCACCCCAATGAAGATGACAATGATCATAAAGACAGAGAAATTTCATTTTTTACCATGATTTTTATATTCAATTGTAATTTTATTTTATTTTATTAATTTTTACAATTAATCTTCTAATCTATCTGCTCCAATATTGCATTTTGACTTTTACCGTATAAATTAGATATTAAATTTAAAAATAACTATGTAAAACTGTCAAAATACTCTTTTCATAAACAGAATGACAAAATGAAATATCAAGCAACTGAAAAAATGAGATTACCTAAACAAAAATTAATTGATATTGTTTAATGTGCAGGTTTGAGTTTAAAACAGGAGAAAAAACAACGTCAAGGAAGCTGAATGATATGATTAGAGGCATCCAGGTAGGTGATTTGGAGGACAGCTACGGGTGAACGGTATCAGTTGATTAAGGTTTTCTTATTCTTATTATAATAATCAGTGTTTCTTGTTTTGGAAGAGATTTTTGGGATAACTATGTTTATTTTTTATTTATTTTTTGTCTATGAGATTAATGAAAAAAATTGATGGGCACAGAATATTGAGTTCTGTTTGAGAGTGTTGTGACTTTTACTTCTAGATGTTTTCGGTGTCTTCTTATTCATCCTATGTAATTGACAGAAATTGTTGTTACATTTCCATAAATAACAAGTAACAGGAGAGATCCCAACATCACCTATTTTTTAAAGTATTCAATTTTTCATTTCAACAACTAGAATGAAAAGCTGCGAGAGCATGTCACTAGTTGACAAAATAAATCACTTAATCTAAAATTACCAGTGCCCTATGTTCAAAATTAGAATATGGTGGAAACTTGGAGCTTATACGCATGTGTTTTCTGGAACATCAACATCAACTCTAAAACCCTCTTTGAATCGAAGAGTTTCTAAGACACCGCCATTGGAATTAGCCGACCATATGCATGAAACAAGGAAGTGCAAACAACGAGCAACCAAAATATTATAGCCTGATACTCTGATAGCATAATACAATGTAAAACAAATAAAAAATTAAAAAGAACCTATTATATCCAGGACAAGTATAGTCTGAATCTACAGCATAAGTAGATGAAGTGGAGTAAAGCAAAAAATTGTAAAAAAGTCAGCACAATTTATGGACTCAGGAAAACCAGGCAAAAAGAATTCAATAGGAAGACATGGCTACAGAGCACAAAAAAAGAAAGAGGCCATAAAACTTCACAGAAATTCTCGCTCTCTCTCTCTTACTTCATGCTCTGTTTTTATTGATCGAAACCTCTCAAAAACCATTTGAACTTATCTTCAAAAAGGAATAAAAAAAGTGGCACTATGAAACTTCCCCAGAACAAACAAGAACACACACAAGGGGGCTCGTGGGTGTATCAAACATTATCATGGTGATGTTAAGGCCTAGGTTGATTAGCCTACTGGGTTTTGGGAACTCTCTCTTTTTCTCTCTGCTTCTTCTTCTTTGAGATCTCTCTTGTTTTCCCTCTAATATACTTGCATTTCCTCTTTGTGGATTTGTTAATGAACCAGATGCTTTATGTTGCTTCTCTACCTAAGATTTGATATAGACAAAGCCAGCCCTTATCTCCTTTGCTTCCTTACGTGGATACAGTTAGGAGATCTTTCCCTATTGCCCATTATCTCCAGACCTTCGTTTATCTAATTTCCATCCTGCCCATTATCTGTACATAGACTTCATACCATCACCTTTGCTTTAATATTGGTTATTACACTTGTTTACAAGCTCCAACTCAGGGAAGAAGAAGAACAAGTCTTCTGCTCGTTCCCTAGCGACCACTACAGCCCCCCAAAATCAGCTTAATGCAGCAAAAAACCCCTAAAAACATCCATTCCAAACAGAATATCAAAACCCCCCAGCTGAACTAAAAGCTTGTAGAAAATCGAAGGATATTTGGTTCAAATGCAAAAAAGAAAAAGAAAAAGATCAATACCAAGCAGAATAGAAAAACAATAAGGAACAGCCAGCTCAGTTTAAAGGCATAAAACCAAACCTATATCCAGTGGCGACTTTCTATGGTCATAGAAACTAACCTCTTTGGGAGCTACGAAGCTCACACCCACAACCACAACTCAGGAGTAGCAAGAGCAGATGTGGTCGTGCTTCAAACGAAGGGGAAGAACATCGGCCAAAATGCGAGAGACTGAGAGTTGGAAAGACCGAGATGGGAAGCTCTGACAGATTGGAGATTTTTGTCAAGGCAGAGGAGTTTCGGTGCCAAAATGGGAGGGGGAGAAGCTGAGAGGGAAAATGAAAATGCAGAGAGGGAAAACGAGAGGGGGAAGGAGATTTTCAGGAAAACTTGGTGGGATTGTTTTGTTGTTCTTCTGATATGGTGATGCTAGCTACGTATGCCTCTAGCCAATGACGGTTGTAAAATAATAAAAAAAGGATGATAGTTTATTTTTTTTTAAGATTTTAATGTTATTAATAAAAGAAATTTAGTATTTTTTCTGTTTCTCTTTATTTTAAAGGATAAAGTTTTCCAAAATTTATTTGAATTTTTAAATGAAAGAAGTATAAAATGTGAGAATTTAAAAAACAAAAAAATAAAGTTAATTTAAAAAATAGATAAAGTAAAATTAATTGAATATATAATTGTGAGAATTATTTAAGTATAATTTTCATACTTGAGAAAATATATTTTCAGGGATTTCAGGAAAATATATTTGGATTTTTTTAAAATTTGTCTTTAATTTATTTCAATACAATAATTTTTTTTCCTTTATCATTTTCTTAAATTAAATAGTTATTTTGAATTTTCAAAGATATATACATTATTAATTTGATTTTTAAAATCATACCTTATTAATTTAGTATTTAATTAAAAATGAACTCAAGTTAAACAATTTTTGAATTTATTTTATTAGTATATATTTAACATATTTTTTATCTTATAACTAAAATTTTATACATTTTCACTAAAATTCAGTTTTGTTAAATGTGAAAAGAGAAAAAAAATAAAAATGTAATTTTTCTACTTTTCGCCACTTATTAGTAAATATTTAACATATTAGGTTTAAGAATTTTTGGTTTTTTTATTTATTTTTATTAGCAAATTAATATAGTCTTTCTCTCCTATTGACTTGTTAGTAGTTTTTTTTTATTTAGGTAAAATAAAAATGTTATAAAAAATTTTAATTCTAATTCAAGGAATAAATAAATAAAAATGGGTTGAAGGATAATTTTTTTCAAATTTCTTTTGAATTTTTTAATGAAAGAAATATAAAATGCTATAATTTGAAAAACGAAAAAATAAAGTTAATTTAAAAATTATTTAAATTGTGAATTTAAAAAAAAAATCAACAAAGTAAACTTAATTAAATATATAAATCTATAAACCAAAATTGTTAGTTTGGGTTCACATTTATAAGTAATTGTATATAAATTTGTGTAGGTAATCTCTAAATGGTACCTCAAAATCAAGGTGAAAATATCTTGTACGATCAAGTGATAAAATTTTATATATATATATATATATATATATATATATATATATATATATATATATATATATTGTAAAATACAACAGTTGATGAAGACATACATAAAAAAAAACTAAATATATCTAAAATAAATTTTAAGTGTAACGATAATTAATATAGTAAAATAAGAGTGAGCCACCTTAGATTAGATAGAAAATTAAATTTATTTTCTTTTTTATCGAAACAATCGAAATATTTTTATTTTTGAAGTCACCGAAACAAAATAGAGTATTTATTAAGAAATTATATCATTTCAATTAAAAATATTATATTACAAGATATTTCGAGAGAAATATTTTTATTTCAATATAAAAGAACAAAATTAATTTTGAAAAAACTGGATAATTTGAAAATAGATAAAAGTAGCATCACATTAACACCCATTTGGTATGCTAGAATAGAAAGGAATCTCATATGGAAAGTAGAATTCTATTGTTTAGTTTGATGGAATGGAGCATTCTATGAAATGCTCTATTCCATCATATGATGGAAAAGTGACTCCTTCCTATATGGATGGAATCCAAGATTCCATCATGAATTAATACTAATTTCATATTTTTTTTTATTAAAATAATTAATTTAATTATTAAAAAATTAATTTGACTATATTTTGTAAAAATTAATTTGTAAGAATTTTTTCTTAAAGAAAATTTAATTTTTTTAACATTTTTTATTTAAAAAAATTAATTTAATTAATTTATATTAAAATTAATTTAATCATTTTGTTTATCTTATCTTTCTATTCTTTCAATATCTATTAATCAAATAATAAAATATCACATTACCTAATTCTTTTCATCGCATACCAAACAAGATAATGGCAATCTATTCTCTTTTCCATTTCCTCTTCCTTTCTCATTTCCATTCCACTGAAATTTATTTCAGCGTACCAAACGGGCATTGTTCAAGTATGGATATATATATACTTAAAAAAGTATTTTTCAATGTTATAAACTTCTTTTAAAACATTTGGATATAGTTTTGATGGAAGGAGAGAAGTGAATGGTATAGTTTTGATGAAATTTTAACTTGTAAAAGTGCAAAGTAGCTTCTTAGTCATGTGAATTTGAGTTTTCATAGAGTTTTTTTTAATAAAATTTAAAAATTGATTTATGAAATAAGTTAAAATTATTTTATTAAAAATTGATAAACTCTAATAAGTTATAAGTTTTTAATATAAAAGTAGCTTATTATATCCAATTTTAAAACTATTTTTTTAACATTATATTGATATATAAGCTCTAATAAGCTATAAGTTCTGCTATTCAAATGGGCTCTTAAAGATAGATGTTTCGAAAAAATTAAGAAGACAGAAAGATAGACGCAAAAAAAAAAAAAATTATTGTTAAATGCTGTTGAAATTTTATACATTCAATTAAGATACTAATTAAAATTAATTTTATATATTTATATTATTAATATTATATTAAAATTTTAATAAATATTATTTGAAATCAATTAAATATTTTATTTTTTTGGTAATTTTTTATTACTATTTATTTATTTATTTTTTTAAAAAATCATGATATGAAATACCTTTATAAACTTATTATAAATTTAAGCATAATTAGTTATATTTAAATAAGTAGAACAATTATTTTTATAAATTTTCTTAATAGTTTATTTCTTTCAACTGAAGTACTTCAGTTTTGTAAATTGCATGAATCTTGATTATAAATTATTGTAAAGTCACTTCTTTATTACATGTATGCTCCTTTCATTCTGTTAGGGCTCAACCTAATTTTTTAGTAAAAAAAATGAATTTGCACTATTAATTTTTACCAACAGTTTAATTTCAATTGGCTAAAAAAGTATAATTATTTTGTTTATTTTTCATATTACTATGGAGAAGTTTTTAATTGATTTAACTTCCAATTTTGAGGAAAATCATGTGGTAATCAAACCCGAAAAAATTAATAAAAATTACACTTTCTAACAATAAAAAGATAAAATTAGACAAAATTCAATAAAGATAAAACGATCCAGTGATAGAAACAAAAAGAAGATTAAAAGATAACATTAATAAACTTAATAAATTTTTTGCACATGTTGTCGCCAACATTAATTCTGATATCCTTCATTGTATTTAATTATTTAAAATAATTAATTATATTATGGTTCAAAACTTCAAATGTAAAGAAAATTATGAAGTCAATTTCGAATAAAAAAAAAAAAGCACAATCAAAAAGAATAATTTATGCCTAAAATCATTAAATCTAATTAATTATTTCACCATCCTTTAATTAATTGTATAATGACTTTGTAAATTATTTAATTTAAACTCCAAAGCTGCTTCTCTTTTGGATGATTTTATTTAGACATATAATAATTGTGAGAATTATTTAAGTACAATTTTCATACTTGAAGAGATATATGCTCAGGGGGTTTTGAGAAAATATATTTGATTTTTTTTAAATTTGTCTTTAATATATTTCAATAAAAATAATTTTTTTTTCTTTTATCATTTTTTAAATTAAATAATTATTTTGAATTTTCAAAGATATATACATTATTAATTTGATGATTAAAATTTTGCCTTATTAATTTAGTATTTAATAAAAAAAATTAACTCAAATTGAATATATTTTGAAATTTTTTTATTTTTAAATATTTAACATTTTTTTTATATTATAACTAAAATTTTATATATCTTAACTAAAAATATGGTTTTGTTAATTTTAAAAAGAAAAAAAAATGATAAAAAGTATTTTTCTACTTTCAGTGGCGACCTAAGGTCGCCACTGAAAGTTTAACTACATAAATTTTTTTTCTTTTAGTGGCGACCTCCCAGAGGTCGCCACTGAAAGTGTTTCTTTAGTGGCGATTGTTAATAGTCGCCACTAAAAGATTACCTTTGAGTGACGACTTTATAAAGTCGCCACTGAAAGTTTGACTTTCAGTGGCGACTATTAACAATCGCCACTAAAGAAACACTTTCAGTGGCGACCTCTCGGACGTCGCCACTAAAAATACCTTTTTGTGGTGACTTCCTGTAGTCGCCACAGAAAAGTCGTCACTGATTCTTCAGTTTCTTGTAGTGTCATATGAGTATTTAATCTAAATTGCATATATAAAATAACATAATAATATATGTACATAAAATTAAAATAATTCAAAAAATTATAAATCGTGGCAAAAAAATATTGGTAAAAATGTAATTCTACCCTAAACGAACCGTTAAAAATAATTTCTGAAAGTTTCTGACCCAACAAGTGCTACTGATCCAGTGGCAAAATGCACAAAAACCACTTTACAAACACAAGTTTGAGTCCTTGCTGATGTAGTCTGGCATGTTCATTTTACTAGCAGTCTTTAAATAATAAAATCGTCATATATTTTACATAAGTAGCATCACTGGTGAAGGGAATTTTGGGGGTTGCGGGAAAATAAATTTTGGGGATTCTTGTGCACGGGATTGAGGAACAACGCCTCCAGTAGTTAGATGTCTCTGTTTTGCCTAGCGCTGTGTGTGCTTCTTCCAATTGATTTTTTTTTTACATTTTTTATTTATTTCACTTCTTATATATATATATATATATATATATATATATATATATATATTATTTTATTTTATTTTAAATTTTCTTAAATAATTTATTTATTTTACTTCTAAATTTTTTCAATAATTTATTTTTTCCAACTAAAGTACTTCTTGAGTTTGATAAACTTCATTAATCTTGATTAAATATTGTAAAGTCACTTTTTTATTATATATATATATTTAAAAATTTATCTTTAATTTATTTTAATAAAAATAAAAAAATTTCCTTTATCATATGCTTTTAAATAAATAATTTTTTTGATTTTTCAAAATTATATACATTTTTAATTTTATTTTTAAAAATTTCCGAAATCAATTTAGTATTTAATTAAAAACTAACTTATGTTATAAAAGTTTTTAAATTTATTTTATTAGCATATTTTTTATCAACATATTTTACTTAAATGTGTTAAAATATGAGAAATAGAGGGGAAAAAAGAAAAAGTAAATTTATTTTTCCTTTAGTGGCGACCCTAGGTCGCCACTGAAAGTCTTGATGAAATTTTTTTCTCTTTTAGTGGCGAAAGGGTCGCCACATAAAATCTTGATAAAACTTTTTTTCTCTTTTAATGGCGATCTCAAGGAGGTCGCCACTAAAAGTTAACTTTTCAGTGACGACTTTGATGAGTCGCCACTAAAAATAATTTTCAGTGGCGACTTTGCTTATCACCACAAAAAAGTCGCCACTGAAACCTCTATTTCTTGTAGTGTGACCTTGGCCATAACTCTGAAGTTGGCTTTGAACTCTTTTACCATAACTACAAAATTAGCATAGCACTTCAGTGCGACAAGTGAAGCGATGCGGATGTGATACCTCTCTGCGAAAGAATCTCTAAGGTTTCCCAAATCCCTTCAAGCCATATTTTAAGTGTGGTTGACTAGTGACCTGCAATATAAATTAATGGCAGGACAAAACAGATAGATGTGTTAAGAGGCAAAGCTATAAAGAACATTCTCTCTTTAATTTCTTGGTAATTTAAGATTAATTGATGTTGAGTTTGAAACAAACAAAGACAAAGAAATAGGTGAAAAAAGTTATTGGCCACAACTGCAATTTAATTTATAAAATTCAGATTTAATTTTGAAATATTTGTGGGTAAACAATGCGACTAGATCAAATGATTCCGTGACAAATTCTTATAAACATGTATTGCATAATCAACTATCATTCAATAATGAATTAATAATAACCCATCAATACGGATGTATCAATAAATTTTACCTCCTAAAATATCTACTTTGTTGAGTTTTAGTGAAATTTATAGACTAAAATAGTACATAATGTATGTAAGAATTTTACAAAAGCCTTTGAATCTATGACAATGTGCCTAATTAAAAATTACATACTCAAATCCATTAATTAAGAGTGATAATGTATAATTTACATATCTTTGTTTCAATTGAAATAAAAGTCACCTACTCACATCTATCTATGTGATTTTCGGGTTAGATGGAACTTTTTAAAATTGAGAAAATTTTGTTTTTGTTCTTGAAAGACATGCAAACTTTCAATTAGGAATTCATGTGACATTCATAAATAAAATTTTTAAATAGGGTTAATTCGATTGAAAAACTAAAAATTTTGTTTTTAATGTTAAGTTGTTGTTAATGAATATCATTTCATATGTCAAGTCATATAATGTGATAAAAAATATATAATATTAGCTGTTAGTTAAGTTTGACGTCAAATTTTAAACAGTAACTTAATTAAGAAGTAATATATTTCAAATATTTTTTATTTTTAAAAAATTATATTAAAAAAATTAACTTGTAATTAATGAATTAAATTGGAAGTTACTCTAATTATATCAAGAACAAAAGTAAGGTTTTTCGCTTTTAAATTTGTCCTACATATACATACACATCCTTGTGCTTTGACCTAACAAATAATATGCACATCTATGATTAGGGTTGGCAATGGGATAGATCGAGGTGAGTTTTTAAGTACTTTTTATTTATTAATAATACCCTATATTTTTTTTCCACTAACATACCCTATCTTAAGTTAATCAAGTTACGTGAATTACATAATTAATGTAATCTCTGTTAGGATTGTTACACTTATAAATTAATTATTTGTTTGCATTTAAAATGTTAAATCCTAATAGAATGATAATTTAAAAATAAATCACAAATCATAATGAAGTAATAATAAATATATACATCTTCCACACTTAATGTTAGTGGATATAACTATCCTTTTAATTATTAACAAACACATTTAATAAAGATCAAAGAAAAACCTAGGATAAATACTTAGTCTTATTAAATATTATAGTACAACAATTCAACATTACATTACATAAATAAGAGTCCCTATACAGCACTTCACCCTTGAAATATACAGGGTGAAGAGATAGTGCTGATATCGAGATCTACATCAGTAACGTCATCCCCTATTGCATCTCATTTTTTTTTACTTGAACATAACACCACAATAATAGTGAGAACAAAGGTTCTCAGTAGATTTAACATAAACAAAATATAATGAAAAAACAATGAGTTATGTTTAGCTATATAAACTACAGAAAAATATCAATATGTTAAGATAAAATCATAATTTTTGTTGATGCATAAATAACATACTATATATGTACTGAAAATTCACTCTTTTTACATAATGCTCAGACATGTCACAACTCTCAATATTCTCAATTCACTCATTTACTATACGCATAGTGACTGATCGACTACAATCACAATAAATGATCAGAGAATGTGAATTCATCACCCATCTGCCTCTTCACATTACCATTGTTATTCAGTTGAAATAGCCCTCCCCTTGACTCACTTAGGCTAATAGGACGTCCTATACTCGGTACTATTTCAAGCCATACAACTTGTTGATATTCATCCATATATATACATATATATACATATATATATATATATATATACATATATATACATATGTATATATACATATATATATATATATACATATATATATATATATATATATATATATATATATATATATATATATATACATATGTATATATATGTAGATATGTATATACATATATATACATATGTATATACATATATATACATATATATATATATATATATATGTATATATATATATATATATATATATATATATATATATATATATATATATATATATATGTATATATATGTATATATACATATATGTGTGTGTGTGTATGTGTGTGTGTGTGTGTGTGTGTATATATATATATATATATAAATGCATATTCATCAAATATAATGTATAATTATCAAGCAACTCATCATGAGCTTTACGCTTGCTATTCAATCACATTCATAATATGACATGCATAATTTTTATGCCCAATGAATAATAATCATTTATCACATACTAAAATCTAATATGATTCATTTTGAATCAAATAAAGAAAATGGTATTTTGTGATACAAAAATTATCATTTTAAAAGCATTTTTCTTGAATATATGTTTCCTAAAAATTCTTCAACAAACAAGACTATTTTTAGGTAGAAAATAGTAAAAAAAAAAATGATAATTCAGCACCCAACACAGGCCTAGCCGTATTCTGTAATATTTCTTCACTTATCCGATCATATCTCCCTTATACAAACTCCGATTGAGGTGATTTAAAAAATTATGAAAATTTAAGACAATTATCTACAACTTTTATGTTTATCATTACTTCAGATTCCTTACATATTATTTTCAAAAAATTGAAAACAAAAGCGCTTATATTTACCATCCTAGATTTTAGACTAATTTTTATATCTGCACATTAATCAGCCATATCTCCCTCATATAGACTCTAAATTAAGTAATTTTAGAGCCTATAGATCCGTGAGACATATATATACAATTCATATGTTGACAATTTTTTTAAAATCTTTGCCGAAGTTTCTCAAAATTCTAAAAGTAGAAGCTTCCCAAGTTACTTCAAAATTCAGCTTAGTCTAACTTCTTAAGTTCTACTTTTCTTTATTTTTCTTTTATGTAATCCCATGCACCCATATGTATGGCCAAACAACTAAAATAGAATTTTATATAAATATATAGACCACATGTTACCCAAAATCACATCTAAACACATCTAAAAGTATATATATAATTTTGTACAAAATTCATGAGTAGATGTTAAGCCTACCTTAAACAAATCTTTCGACTTGTGTGCTTGATTCCCACCACACAAAAATTCTACATCTATATCGTGAATTAGGAAATTTCTCAAGAAAAAGATGATAAAATTAGAGAGATGATGAAGAAACTTTCCTTGATTTCCCTTTCTTCTTATTTCTCTCTTCTTCTTTTCTCTTCTTTCTCCTTCTTCTTCCTTTTTCTTTTCCTCCTCTTTCTTTTCTTTCTTTTTCTTGCCGGCACTTCCTCTCCCACCTAATTATCAAGACTCCTTGTTATCTACCTCCTTTTATTTACAACTTTGTCATCCTTCGTTATTTACAAAAATTCCATCCTAGAGTATTTACAAATCTCCCATCTCAAAGAATTTACATAAATGTCATCTCAAAGAATTAACAATAATTCCATTCCAATGAAATTACATAAATTCCATTTTAACCACCCTAAAATCTTGTTTGAATTGAGTAAAATTATAAAATAATTTAATACTCTCTTGAGATCCAAAATGCACTACAAGAAAATGTACATTCAGTGGCGACCTGGAGGAGTCGTCACTGAAAGTCCATCCTTCAATGATGACCTTCAATGGTCATCACTAATGCATAGGTTGGTGATTCATTGGCGACTTGAATGGTCATCACTGAATCCCAAAGTAAAAAATAGCCGGCCTTTTCTTCCCTCTCCTGCGTCATTGAGAATTTCACTCAGAAAACTCCCTCTCACTTAGACAACTCACTCTCTCTCACTCAGAAAACTAATTCCCTCCCCCATTCTCTAGCTCTTGGACCTTACTTGTAAAATCGCTTCCTGCTTCCTTCTTTCTCTCTCTGAGCTCCCTAACAAATTGCTCTTGGACCCTCTCTACTCGTTGTGGTTGGTGAGAGAACCCTACCATGAAACTGTTTGTTTCATTTCCACCATCGTAGAAGCTCAAGCTACGTACATCTACCATCGGAGAACCCACCGTGAAGTGTTTGAAGTAATGTCACTTTCCCATATAATTCTTCTTTGAATTTCTGTACGTTTTGATTCAATTTGAGGATTAGGGGTTCAATTTGGGGGTTTTGCTCTTCGTTCGAAATTGGCTAACTTTGAATGGTGTTTTATATTACCTAGAACTGAAAGATATGCATACTCATGAATTGTATACCTTAAGTGCTGCAATTGAAAGAATTCCAGAGCATGTTCCGTAGTATAAGACATATTCTTCTCTTTTTATCTGCATCACTTTTTTATTGTAGTATCTTAATGAATAATGAATAGAATAGATGCATTTGACCTACAATAGCTGTGTTTGATCTTTTAATTTGCAAAGAAGTTAAATAATTTGATGACATATCGTTAATGCAGGGAACACTGAAAGTATGCATGTCAAGTCCTGGATTTGTCTATGAACCATATACACTTGGTGAATCAATCTCACTTTGGCAGAGGTTAGATATCAATGGTTTAAAATGCACTTTGTGACTTTTATATGCCTTCTTTGTTGTATCTTACAACTAGGTTTTGTTAATTGGGTTTTGTTCTATTTTGAATGTATAATTGGAATTAATTTGTTATTGCTGGAGCAGCTGAATCTGAAGTTGGGTTTGGAGATTAACTATGATTTTGTAAAACTTTGGACCCACAAGATTAGAGGTATGGATTATATTTGTAATTTAAATTTCCTTTTTTTTTTTAATTTCTGATTTCCACAAGTGTTGCCCTGGTCTATTGTGCTATTTTTACTGCTTGTTTTGTTGATACTCATTCATGTTTTAGAAACCTTTCTATTGCTACTTTTCCTCTCTTCCTTTGTCCTTACATGCATTTTATCATAAAATCACAAAAACATTCCTATTAGTTGACATATTTCCAACTATTAAATATAGGAAGAAAATGGGCAAGTAAGAAAGAAAATATTAAACACTCTGCTCCTTTGTATTAAATGTTCTCTACAGGTTTTGTGGCTCTTTCTAATATGTTAAGGTAAAAGACTAAAAGAGTAAGATTTAAAGGATCTAAGATAGTTTAAAATGTCTCCCTAGCTCCTTTATTTCAAACTATCCAGCCAGAGCTTCCATTTCTTTTTGATTAATTTCGGTTACAATGATGGCATCTACTCCATAAGTTTGAGTGTAGCTCTTAACAACTAATATAGCTTTATACCTTTCAAGAAATCATTAGCTCTATATTTTATTGTGAAAACCGTTTGCATCCAACTGGACTCTATCCCTTAAGTAACTCCACCAGTTTCCAAGTTTTATTTTTCTTTGGAGCTTCCATTTAAACTTTATGGCCTCTCTCCATTTTATTGTATTTTGCCTTGGATAAAGTACTAAGAATGAAAATATTATTCAGGTTCAACTGAGAAGAACTATATATAGTGACTCAAGTAGCAATTTTTATTTATTTATTTAAGGATCAAATAACCACAAAGTGAAAGTCATTTACCTCCATTTAATTTAATTTTTTTTCTTTTGATTTTGTTGAAGTGGTTTAAGTATTGTACAAGTGTTAGCATTAGCATTGTATTATTCGCTATAAAGATAACATATATAAACATAAGGATCAATTTTATTAGATAAAATAATTTTTATTAGAGGAGAAAGCAGAGATAGAACTAGTAGAGAATAAGATATCCCCCCAAAACTAATAAAAAGAGCCAAAGAGGCTCAAATTACAACAAAGCAGGATAATCCCGATTTGATCACCAAAGAGAGGAATGGGTATCAATTATTATAGTCTAATCAAAGAGATAGTTAAGAAATTTAAAACGATCAATATATTGAATATTGATAGGGCCCTACGGTTATTAGAAGCATATGGATTTGTTTAAGGGGTTTAGGCAGCAAGAGACATGTGGTAAATTGTAAATAGGGATAGTTAGTTAAGAATTTGATTATAAAAAGGGTGACTAGGCAAAAGTGAGGGAGAGGAAATATTTGGGCAATCTTGTGAATGGTTTCCTAGACCCTTGTAGTGCTTGGAGTCTTTTCTTTCTTTCTCTGTTATTTTCTTCTTTATTTCTATTGTATTTCCATTAGAGACTCAGGTTCCTAACGAATACATGCTAAGGAGTTTCATTCCTTTCTGAACTTTTTGCATGGAATCTAAGAGACAACTATTCATAACAGAATGTCAAGCCTGTTCCCTGTTACAGCTATACCATCTTCATAACATTCATGAAATCATTGCTATAAGCAACTCTAGGAAGAAAGAAGGGGGATGGGGAATTTATATATAAATCTAAACACATTCACTGAATTTAAGTGCTCACCTTTAGGGTATCTACTTCAGCTAGACATGTCCTTACTTCCTTCTTATCTTCTTCAAGTTTTGCGGCAAGAGATTCTATTTGTAAGGTGATTTTAAGTACAGAAAAAATTATTGAAAATTGGAGAAACCACAAAGAAAGATATCAAAATTTAGGGTCAAAGCAAATGTGTGGTTGGCAGAACTTATAGGTTGAAGAAAGAAAAACTTCACACACCCCTCATCCCCTTGAACCTTATTTTATTTATAACATTCTGAAAAAGAGTTTAACTACAAGGTAAACTCCCAGAGATGAAAATGAATTATAAAGCAATATGAAGATAACTAACTTTCTTATATCCAGAATAAAGCTACAAGATAATCTTAAGAGAAAACTAGAAGACTTCTAGATAATAATAAACTCCTAATCCTTTAACACTCCTGCTTAATTTGTAACATATCTTTGCAAAATTTATATGTTTCTCAATAGAAGATAATGAAGAATAAAATGATACCTGATGTTGACGGTTCTCATATTGTTCCAATAGGTTATGATTGACCAAAAGTGTAGAATTGGATTGAGAAGTGGTGTCTTGGATAGCAACCTCTAATTCCTCCATAGTAGTGGGCATCTACACAATATACACCATAAAAATATAAGTGCTTACTGACCTGAAAGTCAGTAGAATAAAAAAAACTAATTTCATGATTGAAACCAGTGGGAAGGGGCAATTTGAAAGTCATAATTTGTCATTTTCTATCATGGTTGATTATAAACCATGCAATAATACATGCAGCACATACTAAATATGATCAATGGCCACCTAGGTACACTATCAAAAACTCCACAAATAGAAAACAAGAAAAGACATAAAACTCAAGCAAAAGTATCTTTCATGACCGCAGAACTCTCTCACACATATTTGTATCTATGTGTGTATTATTATTTTTTAAGATAAAAGAAGAAATATTGTTAGAAAGACAGAAGGATTACAAGGGAAAAGAGGATCCTAAACAAATATCAAATTACAAACACAGGACATTATAGAATTACTTTTTCTTTTTTTTCTTCCAAAGGATTTTTCCATTTGCCCTTGTGCTCTCATACACACGAAACTTAGAAGGACTTTAGTTTGCTACAGATATGTCACATGAAAGAGGGATAATCTGGCATTACATGGCTTGATATAATACTTCTTCACTATTAATATCCTCTTATTTAATCAACTTCAACTTATTTGACCAAGTCCATTCATAAGAAAATAGCGTATCTAGAAGAAAAAGTGTTTAATTCTAATTCTTAATCATACAAATGTGTTGAAACTAAAACAGATGGGGGAATTATTTTATACCCCTAAATTGATTAGACAAGAAGCTGATGGGGATATATTGCTTGGGAAAATTCCAAGATGTGGTCTCTTTGGTTTCAATATCATAAGTCATAAATGATAGCTATATTATTATGTTGGAACTTTGTCTTGAGTTCTAGGCCTACGGTTTGAATTCATTCCTTTGTTGGATCATCCATGCATGCAAGACCGTTGATATATAGACTTTATTTCATCTAAATACCTTGTTTTTTTTTCTTTTCCAATTGCTCACTTTGACTCCTATCGAAATTGTAGGAAATATAATGGACAAGAGTTGGTTGAAAGTTGGAAATAAGGCTGATTGAAGGTACATAAAAGGGGTGGATGATTTTCTTCAGCGAGCATACAGTCAACCAAGGGTAGGTAGTAGAATTCGGTGCTTGTACAAAAAATGTAGAAACGTAGTGTCCAAGGTTAGACATGAAGTACAGTATGATGCATTAAAGAATGACTTTTGACAATCTTACGAGGTTTGGGATCGTCATGGAAAAGTTATAGGGACAACTTTATATTCCCTTAATGAGGGGAATGATCATTTAGAAGACTTTGTTGAGGAGGATGATATAACTGGAATGATACATGATGCATATCGAGTTGCGAGCACAGTGCAGATGTATACTCATGTAGAAAACAATGAAAAGCCAAATTTGCATGCAAATTTTTTTTTATCAATTATTGAAAGATGCCAAAACAAGTCTATATCCAAATTGTGATAAGGTGTCAAAGCTGTCGTTCATCGTTAGGTTACTTAATTTGCAGTGCCTTAATCATTAGAGTGATAAGTCTGTGGATATGTTTTTAGACTTATTTAAAGAAGTATTGCCAGATGATGCCCAAGTATGTAATTCCTACTATGAAGCCAAGAAGGTTGTCCAAGACCTGGGGTTAGACAATACAAAAATAGATGCATGTAAGAATGATTGCATTTTATACAGGAAAGAATATGCTACTGCACAATCATGTCCCAAGTGCAAGTTGTCTAGATGGAAATCAAATGGGGCAAAAGGCAAGAAAGAAGCACACAAAGTGTTGCAATATTTTTCGATAAAGCCTAGGTTGCAAAGACTATACATGGCAAGACACACTTTCAAAGACATGAGATGGCACAAAGAGGAACATGTTGATGATGGTGTATTAAGGCACCCATCTGACTCCATTGTTTGGAAGTCTTTCGACGAGCAACATCCTAATTTCTCAGTGGATCCTAGAAATATTAGGATGGGGTTAGCAAGTGATGGGTTCCAACTATATGGAAGGATGAGTGCCAACCATAGTATTTGGCAAGTTGTTCTTGTACCATATAACTTGCCCCCTTGAAAATGCATGAAACAACCGTACTTTATGATGGCACTTCTTATCTCAGGCTCTAAATCTTCGGGAGATGATATACATGTATATTTAGAACCAATGATTGAAGAACTCAAAGAATTGTGGGAGGTAGGGGTGGAGACATATGATACTCACTCAAAGTCCAACTTCAAATTGCGAGCTGCGATCATGTGAACAATAAATGATTTTTCTATATATGGCAATCTTGCAGGTTGGTCAACAAAAGGAAAATTGGCATGTCTTTGTTACCACAAAGATATATACTCTTTATCGTTAAGAAGTAAATTATGTTACATGGGTCATTGTCGCTTCTTGCCAACTGACCATCTTTGTTGCCACAAAGATATATACTCTGTATCATTAAGAAGTGCTTGAACAATTAGAACTGCTACCCAATGTGACGTTTGGAAAGGGCTAGAAGCGAATGCGTGACCAATCAAGTGTTGCCTATAATTGGAAGAAGAAAATTATCTTCTTTCAATTACCTTATTGGAAAACACTTCTGCTGTGACATAATATTGATGTAAAGCATATTAAGAGAAATGTGTCAGACAGCATTGTGTCCACGGTGATGTATACGGCTGGGAAGACAAAGGACACAATCAAGAGTCGCTACTATTTGGTGGACATGGGAATTAGGCCAAGTTTACACCCTATTAAGGATGGGAATAATATTTTGCTACCAGCAGCATGTTACGTGTTATCACCACAAGAAAAGTTGAAAGTCTACAATTTTTTGGCTTCGTTAAAAGTTCTTGATGCATTCTCTTCAAACATTTCAAGGTGTGTTATTATGGCAGAGAAGAAGATTTATGGATTAAAGTGTCACGACTATCACATTTTATTGCAGGAGTTATTTCCAGTTGCAATTCGTAGGTTGTTGCCTAAGGAGGTGAGTGATCCTATAGTGGAGTTGGCCCAATTTTTCAAGATTTTGTGCTCCAAATGCATAACCATGGAAGACTTAAGATTCAATTGAAAAGAAAATTTCCATTACTTTATGCAAATTGAAAACTGTGTTTCCTCCAATATTTTTTGATGTCATGGTCCACCTAGCAAAGGAGGCAAAGATTGCGAGGCCTATCCAATACTGTTGGATTTATCCAATCGAGCGGTAACATTATTAAACCTATGCTAATTTATTGAGTTGTGTTTACTATTAAACACCCAATTACTTTTGAATTGCATTTATACATATCCACGGACACTGAAATCATATGTTCGCAATAAAGCTTGTTTTGAAGGTTCAATCGCTGAAGGTTATTTAGTTGATGAAAGTTTGGTATTCTGCTCAAGATATTTCAGTAATATCCTAATAAAATTTAATAGAGCTGTAAGGAATGATGATGAAAATACGACAGCTTGTCAGAGTTCAATATTTGGTCAAAGCGAAAATTTAAGAGGTGTTGCCAAAGCAATCTCGCTATCTAGCAAATTTTTTTTATCAAACTTGTCTATTCGTGCTGCAAAATAGTGAAAAAGTTTGGCCGTTCATATGGTATGTATACTATAGTTTGCTAACAATTAAATTATTGGTAAACCAAATTCTAATACATGATACAACACAATTTGTAGAGATCACAAAAGAGAGCTTTAAACACAAGCATCAGATGTTGATTCAAGACACATTAAAGAGTTTCTTAAATGGCGTAATCGCCTAGTAAGTGTCTTGAATTAGGTCAATTAATGCATTATGTTGTTATTTTTATTAAAATTCGCAAGCGCACGAATCTATTAGAGTATAGATTTAGTGGTATGCAAGGTCGATCCCACGAAGATTGCCAATTGAGAAAATTTAATTCATATCCAAAATAAATATTTCTAATCTAATTGCGAGAATGTTTATTTTGTGAGAAGAGTACTAAACAGAGTTTGTAAAGAACTAAAATACTGAAATTAAATATGAACGTATTCAAAATAAGAAACATGCTAAGGTTAGGGAATCCACTCTTAGTACATCAAATAATAATAAATTTTAACTCTTTTATTACTCAAATAGAATCCTCACGTAAATGAAATTCCATTCGGAAGATATGTGACATTAAACGCGCTTTGGTTTATAGATGAAGTGTATTTGCCTTCTTTTATTGTATTACTAATAGTAAATAACTTTTGTAAAATGGATTCAAGTATATATCGTGCCAATCATCATATTGTCTACAATAAATCAAAAATGATTCAAGTATTTATTGTGGTAAAAATTGTTTACAATGTATCAAGATTTGCACTTTACAAAATTTAAAATAAAAATATACAAACAAAGTCAATAATAATAATATAAAGTAGGCGGTAAAACCAACCATTGAGAAAAAAAGCAACAAGAAAATAAATACAAAAAGTGCGAAAAATAAATAACAGAGGAGCAATAGAGCCATCATCTAAAAAAAGTAAATAATAAAATTGCAGAAAATAAATAACAAAGGGGCAACAAAGTCATCATCTAAAAAAGTAAATAACAAAAAAGTAAATAATAAAAGTGTGAAAAATAAATAACAGAGGAGTAATAAAACTATCTTCTAAGAAAGTAAATAACAAGAAAGTAAATAATAAAAGTGTAGAAAGTAAATAACAGAGAGGCGACATAGCTGTCCTCTTAGAAGAAAAATAATAAGAAAATAATAACAGAGAAAATAAATAACAAAGGGGCAACAAAGCCATTCTCTAAAAAAGTAAATAACAAGAAAGTAAATAAGTTTTAGAGTTTTATGAGATCACTTAGCATATTTGAATTACATAAATCTTTTCTGAATAAACAATCAATCAAATGTAAAAGATTATGTGCTCAGGATTTTAGGATTCTCAAGTAAAATATAGGTTACAATTGAGTTCAGGTTCACAACTAACACTTAAAACTCATCTATTTTTCTAAGGTTACAAGCACTTTAAATTATTTTCATCGTTGGTGCTGGAACCTATACAGAGATAGGAGGCTAGACACCCATGTCCTTTTTTTTGTGAAGAAAGAAGAAGGACAAGCACAAAACAAACAACAAAAATTGAAAGAGATATTACCTGGAAGGAAATCTAGGAAAAGATGAACCTGCAATAAACTAACTAGAAAAGAAAAATTTATTCCATCAAGTAAAAGGTGTTACAGATGAAGATCCAAATCCAATTTGCGCTTTCTGCGGTTGTCTGCTGTCCAATCTATTTGAGCTGTAGCTTGATCAGGAATATGAACATATGCTTGTAATGCATCAATCAACTCATCAGTATTTGAAGCCGAGATGAGAATTCATCGTGCTAAGTGTGAGATAAACCTTTGTTCTACAGCTTGATCATGAAAAGACAGCAAACCATCAAAGAAATTGTTAACATTCAACAGACCTATGGGTTTATGGTGTAGATTCAATTATGCCCAGGAAACTATTTGAAAAATTTCCTCCAAAGTACTAAAACCACCTGGTAAGGCAATGAAAGCATCAGCGTTGCTCATCATTCTAGCAATGCGTTCATGCATGGAGGCTACCCTAAATTCTTCCCCAATTGTTTTTCCAATGATGTTTGATATAGTTAAAGTTGTAGGAATAATACTAAGAACTTGCCATCCTCCTACATGTGCAGCTGTAGACACACACCCCATTAACCCACAACTACCTCCACCATAGACTAAATGAATTTTTCTCCTGACCAGTACAATACCCAAATTTTGTAATGCTTTAATATACTCTCCATCTTTTCCAGGACTGTAACTACAAAAGACACAAATATTTCGAAATTGACGAAATGTGATTCCTTCCATACCTGCAATCACCTTAACTTTGAGTATGAAGATAAAGATAATAATATGTGAATTTATAGAACTCAGATAAAGACATACTTACAGCAGCTATGTGAATAAGACGGTGGCATAATTACAATAACCATATGAGTAAGCCGATGAATGATAGCTAAATTAAAGATGAAAAATTTAAAAATAACGGCACGCATGCATTTGTACAGTAGTTGTGATTGTGGCTCACATTTTCCTCTGGTTTTACGTCCAATAATGGCTTAAACGCCCTCTAAGGGTCAAGGATATGCTTCCCATACAATTTTCTTATAAATTGGCAAACAGGGTTTTTTAATGTCAGATTCCCAAGACTGTATCGTTTTTGTTCTTTTTTTAAAATGGGGCCATAAACCAACAATCCCGATATGCACTGATCCACTAGGATGCGTCTCAAGAGACATTGGATGAAACTCATCATTCAATGACTCCTTACTTAAGCCATCCTTAATGAATTTTATTTTATCTTCTCGATTTACATGAACCTATCCCAAAGAACAGCAACGTGTGTCACAAATTTTACATCCACATTTATGGCAGACACCCATTCTTTTAACTCTACGCTTTTTAGCAAAACTGTTTTTTTCTAAACCAGGCATGTAAGAGATGTAACCATTTGCAAACTCACCTGCTAATCGTACCTTAGCTTCAATTAGCCAACGAATATTA
This sequence comes from Gleditsia sinensis, assembly GCA_037074535.1. Taxonomy (NCBI): domain Eukaryota; kingdom Viridiplantae; phylum Streptophyta; class Magnoliopsida; order Fabales; family Fabaceae; genus Gleditsia; species Gleditsia sinensis. The sequence continues at coordinate 66,845,614 of CM073463.1, read as the reverse complement.
GTAGGTATTCCCATTATCATCATCAACCTTAATCTTTCAACCCGTATTTTACAAATTTTCAACAATGCATTGGGTGGAAGAGAAAGAAAATGATTTTTCAAGTTTGCAAGTATGTCTTCAATTCTCAATTCAATTTTTTTTTTGAAGAAATATCAAAAGCAACAAAACCAAGAAAACAACAGTAATTCAAAAGGAAATATTTATGAGGGAACAAATTAATGCAAACTAAATAATAAAAAATCTCACCTAAATAGCGTGCGTAGCAATTTTTGACAAAGGAAGCAAATCAATCCTGGTAGACAGGACCACGCAGAAGTGTCTCCTTTACCTCTAGGTTGCGTAATTCCAAAAATAATTTCAATCTTTGGCCATTGACTTTAAATACATCACCATTTTTGAGATTTTCAATCTCTAGTGCACCATGTGGATAAACAGTACGAACAATGAATGGTCCTGACCACCGAGAACATAATTTTCCTGGGAATAAATGCAAACGAAAGTTATATAGAAGAACTTTATGACCTACATTAAATAATTTTCTTAAAATATTTTTGTCATGAAAAATTTTCATTCGATCCTTGTACATTTTTGCATTCTCATATGCACCATTCCTTATTTCTTCCAGTTCATTGAGTTGAAACTTTCTGTGGGAACCTGCTTTGTCAATAGCAAAGTTAAATTGTTTGATGGCCCAATAAACTTTATGTTCTAACTCAACAGCTAAATGAATGAAGAAAGTGATGAAGGATCCTGTTTATCTAAAGACTCTATGTGAAGACTCAAAATGTTAGCGCATTGTTGCTATATATACATATAATTTTTTTCTTTGTATTTGAATTCTTTCTACATTTTTTTGTACTGAATTCTACATTGTTTGGTATTCAAATCTTTTCTTTTTTATTTGGGGGGTTGAACTGACAACATGATCTATTCATTTGCAGCAAGTTGATATTTGAGCATGGCAGGAAGAGGAAGAGGTGGACAAGGTGGTCGTGGGTGTCGACATGTCACACAGGGTAGTTGTCCCGATAGAACCCCACTGCTGTGTATACAGTCCCACCATGGAGAGACCCATGCACAGCTAACCACACCAACTTCTTGGCATCCAATTAGTAGTGAAAGTATGCAAATATAATGCTTTACATAGAATTAGTTAAGGTTTACTATTATGTGCCTAATATCTTATTTATTTGTGGTTCATAGCTTCTTGCAGCATAAGTCGAAATGTAAGGGGATCATTCAAATGTATTAGTATAGACTCAAAGACAAAAAAATAGGCAAAAAAATTCAAATTGTGATCCCTAATGATATCCTTTGAGCCATGGGAGAAGGATCAAGGGATCTCATCAATTACATTGGGCACATCGTACGAGGAACTTGTCCTTGGAAAGAGAGGGACAGGACCAATATCTGAGAACAATGTGGAGAGCAGATTTTGTTGCAAGTGAAGGTAACAACTAGCATAATGGTTTATCGCACTCATATCCATATACACTTTTACAATTTAACACCTTTGAGTTTATTGTTGTAGGAAAAATTTGAAGTCGGTGCAAGTATGCAATAACGATTTGATGCATTCATCAATGCCATTGCACAAAGATTGTACAAAAATTGGAGGAGTCGCTTGCACATCTTATACTCTAAGTACAACATCGATGAGGAGAGACTAGCGCATCCACCTCCCACTGTCAATGATGACGAATGGAAGCACTTGGTCTATTTTTTTGGCTCAAATAATTTTAAGGTATTATGTAATATTATATTTAAATAGCGATATAATATGAAATGTGTAACACAACTAACAATAGAATTAAATGCAGGGCAAAATTTTAACAAATGAACAGAACAAGGCCAAGCAGACAACAAAACATATGTGCAGTTGTCGTTCGTTTGCAGAAGTTGAGGAATCAACGGTGAGACTTTGAAATAACTGATTCTCATATATAACTTTATATGTATGTTTTTTACATCATTGGGTGGCAACTATGTTTTATCATAGAGAAATCTTGAAACTAAAGAGAACGCTCCACTTAACCAGATATAGGAGTTGCAGCATACTCGAAAGACTAAAGAAGGAGAAGTTATATGGTCAGATGCAAAGTCTCAAGAAGTTCATGTTTACTTAAATTTTATTTATTTTTATAAAATGTAATTTACATTTATTGTTCTTATTTTAAATATATAGTTTTTTTGAAACATAGGCCCAAATGCAAGAGATTATAGCTAAGCAGTCTCAGGAAGCCACTCTTGTTCTGAGCAATGAGCAAATGTTGACCCAAGTTATTGGTTAAGGGACAGGTTACTTTCGCAGTAAATGATCCAAGGCTAAACCTCCCACTAAAAGAGCAGCTAACCAAATTACTCCTCAACATCTTGAACAGCAAGAGAAGAAAATATGTAAAAAGGTCGCTACAGAACTACGTGAGGAGATGATATTACGAAAGGAAAGGATGCAAGAACAATTTGAAGAAAGACTACAGTCGTAGATGAGCTCTTTAATCACATCTCTTCAACAGGTAATAATATCTATATACAATTCTTGAATTTAACAGTTTAGTGATTTGTATAACTATTTATTTAAAAGTAACATTTATGTCAAAGTAACATTATCTGGGAGTCCTTGTAGGGGGTAATGAATTATGTAACCCTGGCATCTAACAAATGTCACTTAGGAAGACTCTCAATAGAATCTGATAGTGGACTCATCCTAATTTTTTTTTAGAAGACCCATGCATTTACTACATTTCTGCACTACATATAAAATCCCTAGAGTTTATAAATCTAAGAAAACTTAGCCAAAGGTATCCATATTGTTGGACAGCCAAACAGAGTACTGGTTAGTGATTACTTACTAGTAATTGACTATTGAGATAGGGTGTGGTCCAGAGATTGAGAGTGGGCATTATGTTGAAAAAGGCACTCATCTATGTTCGCCATCATAGTTTAGTTGTTTGATAACCAAACACTGTAAATTCCTTCAACTTCAAAAGCATTTTCTGGCCGGCATGTTAGTTGTGAAAATGTTTCAACAAGAAAACCCCTATGCAAACTCAATGATTTCTTCTTTCTCTAAATGAAAATTAAAGGTGTGATTTTTAGTTGGTAGTAAAATTATTAGCATCCAAAGTTGAGGCTAATAGAAGGATATAGGATTAAATAGAACAGATAATGGTGCCTTTCTAATGATCTTAGCTTAACCCACTTAGACCAATGGTATATTAGGAGGTTTCCTTTTGTGTACATCAAAAGTGCTTTCCCTTTTAATCTAACCCAAAAGCCATCAACCACGGAGCCACTTTGATAGTTAGTTTTACTTGAAGTTAATGTCAACTTGTATATTTTGGCAATATTGGGAGTTAGGAGTTGAGTAATTGAATTGTTCAACCTCTCTGTTCTTTTGTGTTCTCTTTCTTCGGACCTAGTTTAGTCAAACACGTTTTCTCCAGTTGATCAATACAAGTTTTGGATTCTTCTTCCACTACTTTTCTTAACCAATTCTTCTGTATGTTCTAAATTACACCCATCAATAAAAATGGATTGTATTGAGGCAAAAAAAATTGTGTAGATTAAGTTTATGTAAATTTATTAATTAATTTTGTCAATAATAATAGAAATTAAATTTTGTTTACTAAGTGATATAGATTACATAAATTAATTAATATCAAAATGATTTATTATAAATGAGATTATTAATCAATTTTGTTATTTTCAAAAAGACTATAGTTTAGTTGATTTTTGATAATTTATCAAGATAAACTAAGTTTAGAAAAAAAAATTATTAAATAAGGATTAGAAAAGAAACCATGGATATTTAAACAGATTTAGAAAAGGTTGAATAGTTTAGTTAAAGAAAATGTTAGGTTCTAGCCAAGTCCAATTTTTGTAATTGATGTAATGCACAATACCAGTAGAACCCACTCACTTTGTGTTTTAGGATGTGTATTCTTTGGGCTTATACTTATGGAATCATACATCGCCACAATTCTCCATCACCAAAGATGATTGATAATATTATTTTTAACTTGAGACCATAACCACAGGATTTTTTTTATTATCTCAAATTATGATCCTGGAGTTTCTCCTGTAAGTGGACAAGGTGATACTTATAGTCAACTGTGTTTTCACCCTTGTTGCAGATACTATACTAATTCCAAACTACACTTTTGCTTCCCAATATCATAATGTATATATTTCCTATTTCTAACCAGGTTCTAGTTTGAATATTTTCATTTGTGTTTCTTTGAGAAAGGGATGACTAGCATTTGAACACCCTCATGTTTTTTGAATATTTTCATTTGTGCTTCTCTGTCTTTAAACATAAATCACTCTCTGTGGTGAATTTGGGCTTTGTCACCATTTTAATTGCTCATATATTCTTTAGTTCTTTCTTTTTATTGTCATTGTCACGCCCCTACTATAGGAACACGAATAATACTACTGTCTGATAACTTTATCTTTATTTATTTACAATCAACTTCATAATATGTCATAACAGGATGATAAAATACATTTGCAAATCTCAACATAACTAATTATACATGCCAAGTCTACACTTATCAGTTTTACAGCAGAAACAATGATCCTGCCTGTGGCGTTCAAAGCAACTATAGAGTACAAATATATTACAATTTTAAACACTGAGAGCCCAGAAACAATTTAGGCTCACCACTGAAGTACGACACCTAGTCGCTCAAGAAGCCGCAGGACCAAACTCTGGGTCTTTATCTGAAAAACATATAAACCACATGTAGTGAGTTTTACAACTCAGTGAACAGATAATACCTCCTATGACCTCTTAGATCAACATATGGATGTACTCTTTATTTTAAAATTTATCACATTGAAAATCACATTTCAGAGGTACATTCATATGGGACCCGCATATCAAATTATCTCTGTTCAAACTCATATTCATATTCAATTCAGAAGAAATGCTGTAAGAACGGTAATAAAATCATGTTATGCATCAACATAATTCTTATAAAAATATTTAGAGGATCCCATATCAGAACCATCATATCAGAGTTTGACCCCTTTCGTACTTTGGTGGTATAGGATTTGTCTCAACTCAGCATTCCGCTGAGGTTTGCCCTACTATCATTCAAGAGGACACGCGAAGGGACTCTATATGGATTTTCCCAAGCACACAGCAAGGGAAGGCAAATCATAACTCATATATATGGCATCTTGCCCATATAGGAGGTATTTCACTCTCCATCACATATCATCTCCCGTGTGTTGGCCCTTACACGAGAATAACACCACCGCCTCTGCTAGCTGAGACAATCAAGGTACGCACCAGGGCTAACATCACCTGCTGTTAGCAGACAGTGTTTCCAATAGGATTCCTCCATAAAATCCATAATCTCATATATTACATTTTAATCAAAACAGAGGCACTCTTTAATTCAGCATTTTTATTTTCAGCATATTCCTCTGTCAAAACTTTTCAATCAGGGGAATCACATATATATGCCTATATCCGAGGCAAACATTTCACTATACAAATCAATATCATATGCATAACATATTTCCTTTTCCGTATCATAAAAAATACATGTAAAAATCACATGTTCAATGTATTTCAAAATTTATTTTAAAAGTCATACTCTTCTTGAACTAAATATCATATTGCAACCATTTCAGATATTTTAAACCATTTTAGGAACATATAAAAGTATAAATAACTTGTAATCATGCTCATTTATCAATGTAAAGTTCAAGAAGAGTAAAAGTAAGCCATAGAAAAATTATCTACTCACAAAATTAGGGTACCAAGTTGGACAACCCAAAAATCCTCATTTCTTATCCGAATTCGACAAAATAAACCCCAAAATTGAGTCCGGAAGGTCCAAAAACCTTGAAAATGACTCCGGATTTACGAAATTTGGCCACCGAGAGCTCAGTCAACATAACAGGGTCCGGCTACCATGCGCTACACGCGTCGCCCAAGGAGCTGCACGTGGTATTCACGCGCAGAGAAAGAAGAGGCACGTGAGGGTGCGTGTAGTGGTGGGTTGGCCTGAAATTTGAGATCTAAAGGTTTTGGTACCTTCTAGATCGATCTACGGTGTTTGGTTTTGCGTTAGACAGCCACAGATAGGAGTTTCAAAGATTACCTTTTTAGGCGATATTTGCTTCAATTTTTTGGCCAATCTTTGGCCAATTCTCCAAAAACCAATCGGATGAATTTGTAGAACTCTTCGTCTTGAGTCCGTTGGCGGTGGTAGTGTTGAAATCCGAGATCCGGTTGCGAAGAAATCTTACAGAGAAGTTAGAGAGTTTCGGGAGCAAAATTTCTGAGGAGACATGGAAAAATCTAGAAATGATCAGCCTTTTGTGTGGCTGAGGTCCTTATAATATCCCAGGGTACCTTTCTGCAAAAATTCACTTTTAGAGAGAGGTCCTTGCAAATTTTTCTTATTTACATTTTAACCTCGAAACTTTTAAGAAATTGCAGTTTGGACCCGAAACGTAAATTCTCAAATTTCTTTTCTAATTCTTTAATCCATGTAAATAATTAACTTATTTTAACCGGTTCTTATCTCCATTTTGAAAATCCTCTCTTAAATTCTAAATTTTCTTTGATTTGAATTAAATTAAATTTACGGGTATCACAATCATAGTGCAAGATCTTTATTTCTGTTGTTGAACAGTGGTTGGGTTGTTAATAGGCTTGAAAGCTTCATAATATATTCATTATGTATGCTAACATGGCATTATTAATTCAGATTTGATATCTCATAACTCTCACCTATTTCTATCTAATGAGTAATGACAATTACTTATCCTTGGTTTGCTATTACGGTGGCATGTTGCAACCTAAGATTTTTGAAATAAATATTATGTGTGGTACCTTCATTGTTACTCTATGGAGATGGGGAAAATATGGTTGTTTTCTGGAAAATAGCTTCACATAAGTGACATTGGCTTGGTGAAATTTTAGTTGCTAGTTGGTATATTAAGTTGAAACAAATGATGAAGGAAATGTGCACTAGGAATTTATGTAAAGGATAAAAAAACCATTTAGGACCTCTGAAGGGTACATAAGATGCTAGTTGTAAAACTTATATTATATTGATACATCTTGAAGTTTGATCTTTTTGATTTGTTTTCTTCATATAACTATTAGATTGTTGAGGAGTATTTGCTTATGGTTGTTGCTTGATTAAGTCTCAACATGATGAGGTCTTCACACTTGGCAGCAATTTTTTTTGTTTACTTATTCATAAATTAGAATCAAAATATCATCTTTAGCTTGTTTTTGTTTACTTATTCATAAGCTGAATATATGCTTTCATGTCCTACGGTTGGTCTTTTCTTCTATTTGACCACAAATATGAATATAATGCCCCAAATTTTATGTCTTATTGCTTGTTTGTTTGTGTTTTTGTATTGGTTGGGTGTATTTGACCACTTTCATGGAAACAAAAAAAGAGCAGAATGCATTTCTAGGTAGAGTGAAGTTTTGATTTATTCATGTTTGGAGGACTAAGTTTTGATTCCTTATCTATATTTAGTCATGTTTCATGGGCATTGAGCTTTGATTTAGATATATTTCATAATGCTTTCCCAAAGAAAAAAAAAAGATGTGGTGATTCTTCTTAAGAAACATCACTGTTTAGTCATATTAATTTTAATTTGTTAAATTTGCCAATATTTAATAGTTTTAGGATTTTCTTCATGCTACATGTATTAATTTTATTTTTTTATGTTAAACTTATCAAGTTATATATTAATTTATTATTGTGATATGAACAGGGACCAATTCCACTGGGACTTATGGGTAGTGCTGCACCAAGTTCTACAAATAATGCAATACCAACTCCAACAGAACCACCAAGTTAAATGTTTTAGTATTTTGTTGACATTGTTTGTTCTTAATTTTAATTATAAAGCAATTTTTTATTTAAATGGTTAATAAAATTATATAAAAAAATTTGGAACAAAAGATTTAGTGGCGAACAAAGGTTGTCACTAAAAACTAATCTGATGAGATTTAGTCACAACCTAAGTAGTCACTAAATCCCTATTCAGTGGCGACTTGGAAAAGTCACCACTAAAAATGTCAGCAAATGTCCTTGAAAAATAATCTATAACTAAACTAGGTTTCAGTGGCGAATGGGAAAAGTCGCCACTGAAAATACCTTTAGTGACGACTATATAGGTCGTCACTGAATCACCCTTTTCCGTGACCCCTATAGTTGTCACAAAAACCTTGGTTTCAGTGACGACCCACCATTTAACTTTCTGCAGTAGAGTTTATCGCGATGAGTGGCCGACGACTAAAAATCGTCACTGATGAAACCCTATTTTCTTGTAGCGATGCTTTCTTCTCGCTGAAAAAAATTACAATTAGAAATATAAGAAAAAATCGGGAATGTTATATTGTGCACGTACGTATGTATGATAAAGATCAAATTAGTTGCTTATATAATATTTATACATATTTAGTTTCATAAATTCTAATATATCTTATATTTTAAGTATAAGAATTTTGAATTATAAAGTAAAATGCATGTATATATCTACCTTTTGGATGTTTATTGATTAAACAATTTTTTTATTAGTAGTACCCTATCTTGAGTTAATCAAATTATAAGTTATAGTGTGAATGTCATAAATTAATTAAATGTATTATTTATTTAAATTAAAAAATTTTATTTTCAATAGAATGATAACAAATAAATCATCATGAAATAATAATAAATATACGTCTTTTATCATTTTAGTAAAAATAATTTTGCTTTTTAACAATTAACAAGTATGTGTGTCTGTGTGTATTTTGGGGGGGGCACATATGCCTTAACCTTGCCCCGAACTCATCTAGTTGCTTCAATCAAAGCAAGACAGACCAAGAAAAGAGGGGCAGATTAAAATTACCTATCATGCCCCAATTTAATAGAACGCGACTAACACAACTAACAATAACTTTGTCCTTATTTATTTGCATATGGCTTCATAATATCACATATCAGGAAAAACAACATACGTTTAAAAGTTTCTAGTAAAGCTAATTATACATGCCAAAACCACACTTATCAATATTATAGCAGAAGCAGTGATCGTGCCTGTGGCGTTCAGAGCATACTCTAAATTACAATGACATAAGCAGAAGACTATTTGAAAAATTTCCTCCAGAGTGCCAAAACCACCTAAGGTGTTCTGCGTTGAATTTTTATGTTTCAATTCTTTTAGAAATATGGTCATAAATCAAGATTGAATTGATGCATATATCCATTAGGATGCGTATAGCTTTTACTGGCCATCACTGTTCAAAGATGCCCATTTGTAGCAAATTCGAACACTAAAAGGGCTCAAATTGGGTTAGAAGCGAACATGTTTACTGTTGCAATCCAGCCTGACCTTGTTACACAATAGCAGACATTAAAGGTATTTGTCCATCAATTTTAGATCTTTTTTATTAGGATCTAAAATTGTAGTTTTTTCAGATCATGCTGCACAAACAAAGTTATTTTCTAAGAAAGTAAATAACTAGAAGTTTAGATCTTATTTATTAGGATCTAAAATTGTAATTTTCTTGATCAAGCTGTAAAATAAAGGTTTATCTCACACTCAGCACGATGGATTCTCATCTCAACTTCATCTATTTTCCTAAGGTTACAATCATTTTAAATCATTTTCATCATTGGTGCTAGTTATTTGGTTGTAACCTGAATATCCATCAAGAAAAATATTTATAAGAAAATTGGATGGGAAGCATATCCTCGACCCTTAGAGGGCGTTTAGTTTTGAGGAATGTCTACACCATTTAAGATTGGTCTTAATTAGGTATAAAGAAAAGAAAATTTTTTTGAACTGAGAAAATTACTGCAAAAGTCTTGCAATGTGGCTTTTACTAGCCATAACTGTTCAAAGATGCCCATTTGTATTGTAGTTAAAGAAGGGCAAAAAATAAATAATAGAGACAACAAAGCCATCCTTTAAGAAAGTAATTTTATATATATATATATATATATATATATATATATATATATATATATATTGAGTGTTAGTAATAGTGGGTAGTATTAAATTAGTAGATCCTCAGGAAAGTGTGGAGGAGTCACAATAGTCTGACTTAAAATCCATAATTTAGGGATGTTTACAAAAAAAAGAATGATTCAAGCATTTATTGTGCCAAAAATTGTCTACAATGTATCAAAATTCGCACAGGTGAGTGCAGTTATAGAGTGATGTACTTTTATTATTTACTTTCTTAGAGGATGGCTTTATTGCCCCTCTGTTATTTATTTTCTGCACTTACTTTCACCTCTTAGGTCAACATATGGATGTACTCATATATTAAAATTTATCACATCGAAAATTACAGTTCAGAAGTACTTCTATATGGGACCTGTATTTTCAAATATTCTCAGTTTAAATCACATTCAAATATCGGTAACCATTTATGATACAATATGATCATTAATCAAATATTGATATGCATCAAAAACATTTCTTATAAAAATATTTGGAGGATCCCATATCAGAACCACTATATTAAAGTTCAATCCCTTTCATACTTTGTTGGTGTAGAATTTTCCTATATTTAGCATCTCAGCCAATGTTTGCCCAACCACCATTCAAGAGGACATGTGAAGGGACTCTAATATGGACAATTTCCCAAGCACAAAGCAAGGGAAAGCAACTCATATATCACATAACTGGCATCTCGCCCAGATAGGAGGCATTCCGCTATCCATCACATATCATATCCTATGTGTTGGTCCTCACACGAGGATAACACCACCCCTGCTAGCTGAGGTATCAAGGTGCACCAAGGCTAACATCACCTGCTGTTAGCAAACAGTGTTTCTAATAAGATTCTTTCATAAAAATTATCATATTCTTATATTCCATATCATTCAAAATAGAGCTTTCAATATAATACAGAATTTCATTCCCAATACAGCTCATCTGTCATAACTTTCCCAATTAGGGGTTATCACATATACATGCCTTTCTCGAGGCAAACATATAGCTTTACAAATCAATGCTACGTTCATAAATATTCAATTTACCATTTAATGAAAAATACATGTAGTATCAAATATACCATGAGTTCAAAAATCTATTTTTAAAATTATACTCTTCTTGAACTATATTCCAGATTGTAAACAATTCAGATAATTTAATTCATTTCAAAAACATATAAAAGTGTAAATAACTTATAAATATAATCAATTATATATTTATAGATCAAGAAGAGTATAGGGCAAGTCATAGAAAAAATTATGCACTCACAAGGTAAAGCTCCAGGTTGGACAGCCCTAAAATATACTTTTTCAATTAACATTTGATTAAATAGACCTCAAAAACATGTTTAGAGGATCTAAAAACCTATGAAATGGCTCCAAAATCGTGCAATTTGACCTCCGAGAGCTTGGTCAACACTGATCAACTGCTGGATACTATTCACAGTCGAAAAATACTATTCATCGTCGAAAATCACTATTTACGAGACACAAAAAAGTTGTCAGATAGTTGAAAAAATTTATATTTTAAGGTTTATCTAACTCCTGAATCCATCTACGGTATCAGACTTTCAATTTAAGGTCTTTAAATAAGAGTTTTAGAGTTTACTATTTTTTAAGATTTTTTACTTTCGATCTGCGGCGATTCAGCGGATGATTTGAAAAATTATTCGGCTAATATCATAGCACTCTTCACCCTGAATCTAGTGGTACCCTTAGTTTTAAAATACGAGACTTCTCTTCTTCCGCATCTTGCTCTCTCACTTTTTATTTCTTTTATTTTTTACTTATTATTATTTAATAATTAAATATTTAAAAAATTTTATTTTTATTTTTATTTTATTATATACATATAAATATTATTTTTCATCATAAAATATCTCAAAACTTTTTAAAAATTTACATTCTTATAAAACTTTAGTTGAACTTTTAAATTATAACCTTTCTTGATAAAATTTTAATAAAAAAATCACAAAATAAATATCTTTATACATAATAAAAGAAATAATATTTTTAAAAATAAAACAAAAATTTATTAGTGGCCAATATAATTATTTTAAACAAAATAAAAATTATTTTAATTAAAAATATATTTACTTTTAACAAAACATAATCATTTAAAATAAAATATATATTTTTATCGTAAAATATTATTATTTAAAAATTATGATATATTACATTACCAACTTTATTAATAGTTCCAGTCGAAAGAAAATAATTTGAATATAATTTTTAATGGCAAAAAGAAATCTCAGCTCAAGCTTAACATCTTCCGGTAGATAAAGTAATTGATTTATGCATAAATAAAAAAAGTGAAATATTATATATATACATTTTAGGCTATGCTTGGTGCATTGAATAAGATTAGGGTTGAATAGATTAAGGATCATTGAATAGTATAAGATAAATTATCCATTTGATAAGTTTTATGCTATCGCATGTTTGTTGCATAATATATAATAGTATGTATTTTCTTGTATAATATTAAGTCCAACTTAGTATACACAGCAAAATAGAGTTGATTACTTGCACACATACTCTCCTGTAGTGAAAATGGCAAACATAAGAACTCTCCTTGCCCTCGCTTCCATTCACAATTGAGAATTGCATCAGTTAGACATAAATAATGCATTTTTGCATAGGGATCTTCATGACGAGATTTATATGACATTACTACCTAGTTTCCAAACTTTCGATTCAACCAAATTATGCAAGTAAGTTAAATCCTTATATGGTGGTTAGAAGCAGCCTAACAAGCAATGGAATGCAAAGTTGACTACATCACTGCTTTCTAAGGATTTTCTCAAGCCTCCTTGAATTCTTCTCTTCTTATAAAGAATCAAGCATCCTCATTCATTGGACTTTTGATTTATGTGGATGAATTTATCTTAGTAAGTAATAGTTTAATTATGAGGTTAAGACTTTTCTACATGATTCTTTTAAAATTAAAGATTTGGCACTACAAAAAAATTAGCCATTTGCGACTGAAATCAGCGACCGCCACTTAACGGTCTTTAATTGAGATTGATCAGACACCGTTAGCAACTGATTTTAAATGAAAAAAAATTTTTCTGCTTCAGCGACCGATAAGGACGAAGCAAATCGGCTGCAAATTATCAGGCTCTCCCATCTACATCTTAATCAGTCACAAAATGTCAGTTTCGGTCGCAAATCGGTGGCTGATTTCAATAAATCCCTAGGCCCCAACTTTTTTCCCATTTCCGTCTGCGTTGGTTTTCCTCTCTTCCCCGTAGCGTCGTTCGTTGCTTCTGGTCTCCCTGCCGGCGACTCCACGTCTTGTGTGGGTGTTGTTGCTCCTCGTCGCCGACCTCCGAGCAACCCCAAGTGGTTGCGGACTTTCATCTACGCGTCGAAGGTGTTTCTTCTCTCTTCCCGGCGCCGTTGTTCACCCCTGCTGCTGTCCTCGTCGAAAATGCCATATCTCGTGCACCATCTTCATCCATCGCAGCGGGCCTCCAAGCCACCACAGCTACTTGCCTCAGCTTGACCTTCCAGGACTTCATGTGAGAAATTTGAGTTGTAAATGCTATGGTTTGAGTAATTTTTCTGCTACTCAGTATTGATATATTGAATGTAAATGCTATGGTTTGAATATTTGATATTGATCATGGCTATGTTTTAAATTTTTAGAATGTCCAAAGATATTGTTTTGTAGTCTGACAGATGACTTTGAGGCTATGAGAAAATTGTTAACATCTCTAACAGCTCCCTATCTAAAGTGGTTTCTATAATTGATCATGATAATCATTGTTGGAAGATCAAACTGGCTAGGGAAATTTTCGGTAACTGCACTTTCTTCTTACTATTTTATCAACCAAGAAAATGATATTGACATGCTCATTTGGCCATAATCTTAATTAAGCTGGAGATTATTCAAGGAAGAGTGGTTATGTTATTACTAAAGAAAATTTCCCTAACCCCAATTGCAAGAATAACTCTTCCTTTAGTACCTTAGAGCATGAGATTTGAAAAGCTCTTTGAAAATTTAAATTCCCTCAGAGATAAAAATGTTCATGTGCAAAGTTTTCAAGAATACCTTGTCTACTAATCTTAACCTTCATAAAAGAAAGGTAAGTGTTGATCCCTTATGCCCACTTTGTCATTTTGAACCCGAATCCCATAAGTACTTGTTCCTAACCTTCGACTGGACCAAGACCTAGTGGTTTGGAACAGATTTTAAGTGGAATTACAACTTTCAAGAAATCACAAGGTTTGAAAATTGGTTATGGTAGAAAATTCAATCTTTAATGTAGAGGTAAGGACATTATCAAGATTGTTTTAATCAAACTTGAATGAACTCAATTAAAAAAATATTTAAAATAGGTCAACTCGGTTTTATTCGACTAAATTTTTTCAAAACTTAATAGTTTAAGCGAATGAGTTATGTGACTTTTTTAATGTGAATGGCTATGGTTTGAATTTATGGCCTTACAAATGTGAATGTGAATGGCTATAGATAATCAAAACAATGACTATGTTTTAGTGGATTGAAATTGATTGAATATATATGAATATGCTTTAGTGGTTGTGGTTGCATACATTAGAAAATGCACACACTATGTTTTAGTGTTTGATTGACTGACTAAAACTTAAATTTTTTTTTGTGTTATTCACATTTTTTTTATAAAAAGTATTTGAAGCATTACATCATAATATGCAAAATATTAAAATATCTAAGATACATTAATATACCAAATGCCTCTTGTGTATGTATTATAAATATGATAGTCTCCTTGAAAGACGAAGGAAGAGTAATGCTCAATACATAGTACTTAAGTTGCCTGACTCAAGGCTTTTGATTTTGGGTATGTTTTATCAGTTATTCTATGTGTTATACATTGATTTTCTCTAATACGATAACTTAGCCACTGATAGCTTGTCCTACAGTTGGTTATAAATATGGAAATTCCAGTGAATCGAAGGTGGATGTACAATAGGTTAAATGAGAAGAAGTCAGGAATATTGGATGGAGTTGTTAAGTTCATTCATTTCGCTGCTAGTCAAAGTAGAAATGGAACATATGATTTGATTAGGTGTCCTTGTACAAAATGCAAGTGTCAATCGTACAAGACAGTGGATGATGTTAAAGTTCATTTGTTTAGTAAAGGATTCATGCCAAAATATTAGTGGTGGACAGCCCATGGAAAAGCATCACCACAAGTGATGCCAAGTTTTGGTGAAAGCTCGTATTACGGTCAAGATGGACTGAGGGAAGAATACAATGGCTATCAGCAAATGATTATGGATGCAGTCGAACCTGAAATTGGTGCTCAATTAGAATTTCGTGAAGCCGTGACTAAAAATGTGGAGGAGGATCCCAATCCAGCCGCTCAGAGATTTTATGACATGTTGGCTTCTTCACAAGCACTGTTGTGGGAAGGATGCAAGACTCAGTCGGAGTTGTCAATGTCTTTGTGGGCTATCAGTTTAAAGTCAGATTATAATATGTCCCAAGGTTGTTTTAATCAAATGGTTAAGGGTATTGGCAGTGCATTACCAAATGAAAATCGTATGCCAGATAACCTTTATTATGCAAAGAAGAATGTCTCGCAGCTTGGGATGGGATGCGTTAAAATTGATTGTTGTCCAAAAGGATGCATGTTATTTTACAAAAATGATGAGCACCTTTCACATTGCAGATTTTGTGAGGAAGAATGATATAAAAGAACTTGTCGAAGAGGCAACTCAAAACAGATCCCTAAATCCTGGATGTGGTATTTTCCTATTGTTCCAAGACTTCAAAGGTTGTATTCATCAATGTCCACTGCTGGTTATATGAGATGGCACAATGAGAACCAGACAGAGGATGGTGTATTGTATCATCCATCTGATGGTGAGGCATGGAAACATTTTGATAGAGTGTATCCAGAATTTTCACATGACCCTCGCAGTGTGAGATTGGGTCTATGCACTAATGGATTTAATCCACATGGGCAATCTGGTAAAACATATTCGTGTTGGCCTATGATTTTAACTCTATATAATCTTCCTCCATGGATGTGAATGAAGAGAGAATTTATGTTTTTGACAATCATAATTCCAGGTCCATCGAACCCTAAGAGTAAAATAGATGTTTATATGGAGCCGCTCATAGATGATTTGAAGATTTTATGGAATAAAGGCATTGTAACTTATGATGTATCCTTGAAGCAAAATTTTGTTATGAAGGCAGCATTGATGTGGACTATAAATGATTTCCCTGCTTATGGAATGTTATCAGGTTGGTCAACTGCAGGAAAGCTTGCTTGCCCAATTTGTATGCATCAGTCGAAAACGTTTTATCTTAAATACAGTCGTAAGGTAGCATTCTTTGATTATCACTGTAAGTTTCTTCCACTTAATCATCCTTACAGGAAAAATAAAAATTCATTCAAGAAGTGTTGTGAGGAACACTCTCCCATTCTAAAACGGTTTAGTGGTGAAGAGATATGGGATATGGTTAAAGCAATACCTACCATCCAAGAATCTCAAGGAACCCATCTACCTGGGAGTAATAGGGATCATAATTGGACAAAACAAAGTATACTTTGGAGTTTATCATATTGGAAAACACAACTTCTGCCTCACAATATAGATGTGATGCACACAGAGAGAAATGTGTTTATGAACATATTTAATACAGTAATGGACATAAAAGGTAAGACAAAAGATACATGTCAAGCCAGACTTGATATGGGTGAAATTTGCAGACGCAAGCAACTTGAGAGGCATAAAATTGGCCATGATAAGTACATAAAGCCCAAAGAAAAATATACTTTAAGTAAATCACAATGGTTAGAAATATGTGAGTGGGTGAAAGATTTGAAGTTGCCAGATGGATATGCGTCCAATTTGGCTAGGTGTGTGGATATGAAAGTGGAAAAGTTGCACGGTATGAAAAGTCATGATTGCCATGTGTTCATGCAACTCTTGTTGCCCATTTCGTTTGACATATTACCGAAACCTATTTGGAATCCACTTGTTGAGCTTAGCTTATTTTTTAAGGATTTGACTTCTACAATGTTAAAGATAGATCATTTGAGGAATATGGAAGAAAATATTCATATTATATTGTACAAACTTGAACAGATATTTCCTCCAAGCTTCTTTGATTCAATGGAGCATCTTCCTATTCATTTGCCTTATGAAGCTCGGATTGGAGGTATAGTTCAATATCGGTGGATGTATCCTTTTGAAAGGTGTGTGTCCATTTGCCTAAATAATTTAATTTACGTAATTGATATATGATTTACACTACCTAATGAAATTATTGATTATTGTTTAGGTTTTTACGAACTTTAAAAGAAAAAGTCAAAAACAAAGCTCGGGTGAAGGGGTCTATATGTGAAGTGTATTTAGTAGAGGAAATGTCAACATTTGCTTCTTATTATTATCCTTCAGATGTATGTTCAAGAAGGACTAGAATGTCACGTAATGATGGAGGTGAAAGTTCTTCCTCTCACACACCTATGTCAATTTTTAACTATCCTGGACGTGGCAGTGGAAAATCTCAGTCGGTGTTCCTTGATGACCATGACATGAGAGCTGCTATTTTGTACATTCTTAATAACTGGGAAGAGGTTCAGCTTTACTTAGAGTAAGTGCAAATATAAATTTTACACATATAAATCATTATGCACGTACTTTTATATTCAAAGGCAACTTCACAATTCATTTATATTATATTTTGTAGGATGTATGCTGAATTTTTGAAGGAAATAGTTCCTAATATATCAGAATCTCAAATTGACTCTGAGATTGCTTCCAATTTTTCTATGTGGTTTAGAGAATATGTAAGTATTTTACTTAACTATGAATTTGTTCTTGGCTCATATGTTATATAAGATAACATCTTTTTTGAACTAGGTGGAAAACCCAACAAATAATGTTCAAGATCATATTTTACAAGGTTTAGCTTGGGGTCCACTTACGAAGGTTGAATCATGGCCAGTATATATAATCAATGGATATAGGTTTCATACTCTTAATCATAGCGAAGGCAAGCAAGCTTTAAATTATGGTGTATGTGTACGAGGCACTAATGGACAAATAGAAGATGACTTCTAAGGGATATTGACTGATATTTTTGAAGTAAGTTTCATTGGTTGGCCTATCAAAAGAGTAGTTCTTTTTAAGTGTCAATGGTTTGACAATACTCCTAATCAAGGCACAAAGGTACATCACCAATATGGACTTGTTGAAGTAAAACAATCGAGAAGATACAACCGGACTTACAATCCTTTTATACTTGCACAACAAGATGAACAAGTGTATTATACACCATATCCAGAGGGTCATAATAGTTGGTTGGGTGTTATTAAAATAAAGGCACGTAGTACAATAAATGCTCCTAGTGCTCAACAAATTGAAAGGGATGTTCCGTATCAACATGAAGTTCAAGATCTTCCAATAATACAAGTTGACACAAATGTATATGAAGATTCACTTGTAGATGGAGATGGTGATATAGAGGAAGTTGGTGAAGACATGATTAACCAAGCAGAAGTAGATATGTCAAGTGAAGATGTTTATACTTCTTCAGATAGCGAGGGTGAATTTAGTGATTCAGAACTGTCTGTTGACTAGTTTAGGTTAGATTATAATATATTGTAATAACCTTATTGCAATAATAAAAGGAGTTACGATTACTGTTATTTTGGTAATTTATATTAATTATGAATTTGTTTTCTTTTTTAAATTTATAAATGGGTGAAACAAGTCGAGGACATGGCCGAGCCACTAGGGGACATGGCCGAGGACGTGGTAGAGTGACTTATTCCACTCCCACTGAGGATGATTCCACTCAATCCACCCTAGTCGTTCAGGAATCATTAGCACCATCTTCATCCACACAGCCTTCTCCTGTCACATTGGGTACTCGGGCACCTTTATCGGCTCAGGCTAATGAACCACATGATGGGAGGACTTTGATTGCTCCTGGAGATGTTCATTTTGAGTAAGTCAACTACGTTTATTAGCATGTTAGTTTGTATAATTAATTTGGGGATTTATGCTAACTTACATTTTTTATTTGAAATAAGATTTGATATTACTAGATGATCGTCCGATATCATTGCTGATGCCATTAGGTCTCACTTCATTGGACCTTGGACATGTTGGAATGAGGTCCCTAAGCGTAAGAAGACTGTATGGTTTGCAAAATTTCGTGTAAGTTCATTTTTTTTAGCATATTTTTAATTAGTATGCAAATGTATTTTATAATTGTTAACTAATTAGTTCTTTTATTTGCAGGAAACGTATAGATGGCTTCCTGCTCATGACCATACAGTTAGGAGGATTTTTGACCATAAAGGTCAAAAATGCCTCAAAAACCTTATGAACAAACTCAGAGCGGGAAAAGGAAAAATCAATTGGGTACATCCATCTGTTAGGGAGCAGTTGAATAAAAAATGGAGGAGTCCCTAATGGCTAGAGAAGAGTAGCAAAGCCAAGCAGAACTGGTCAGTGGATGCAGGTGTTTCATCATACACTGGTGGGTCAATCTCTACAGCTGAGCATAGAAAGAGATTGGTATGACTTTATGTCAATTTTGTTTAATTTTAATTTGTCGTGTTATTTTGTCTCACATGTATTAACATTTTAATAATGAGTTTGTCGCAGAAAGATGACCTGCATAGAGAAGCAACTGCTTTCGAGATTATGGAGCGGACGAAGAAGTTAAAGGATGGACAGTGGTCTTGTCAGAAGGCTCAACATGTCGTTGTATGTATATAATTTTTAATATGTAAGGTTAAACATATATCTTTTTATGTTTAAATTGTCATTTTTACTATTAATTTTAAATGTACAGACTGAGTATCACCGGCGCCGAGCTCAGTCCATAGAGAGTGAGGGAGAGAGCTCATTAACATCTGATAATGCTCTCTACCTAGAGGTTGTGGGAGGTCCGGGACATAAGGGCAACGTCTTTGGGATGGGTGAGTTAGGCCCTATGTTGCTCACTTCAACACGTCCTGCATCATCTTCACAACCACCTGATAGTGCAGAGTTAGTCCAGTTAAGGGCCAGGGTTGCTGCCCTTTCCATGGAGCTCATGGGAAAGGATGCCATTATTAGTGAAATCACTTATTGCCTCCACAAAACTGAGAGGGCGACACAGTTTTTATTTCAGCACCTTGGAGTTCCTATTCTTCCGAGTACCACTTTAGCGCCAGATCACCAGCCTTCTGATCCTTCAGTTCATAACCAACAAACTGATCCATCACATGAGACCCAGCCGGCTCCTCCTGAACACCATAATGATGTGGATACTGCTAATGATCCGTCTTAAAATAAACTTGGGTTGTATAAGTTTAATTTGAACAATGTCTAATCAATTTTTTAAGTTATTTTTAATTAATTATTCTAAATGTTCTTTAATTTTTATTTTATAACTCTTTTTTATTATTAATTGAATTATTGCATTTATAATATTGGAATTGAATTGTTGTATTTATCATATTGGAATTGAATTGCTGGATTGTATTCTGTTCTGAATTGCTTCTGTAATTGAAATTAGGGAAATTACAAAATTAAAAAATATGTTGAGGAATTTTAAGACAATTTGCGACCGATTTTAAAGCATTTGCGACCGATTATAACGGTGACAAAATTTGCTACTACCCTATCATTCGCCAAGCATGATAAGAAATAGCGACCGATTGTAATTTATATTTCGATCGCAAATTTTGTCACCATCACATATCGGTCGCAAATCATGTTGCGACCTGCATATCAGCTACTTTAATTAATCGGTCGCAATTCGGTCACTAGAATATTTTGCGACCGATTTGTTCGGTTGCAGTTTGACATTTTTTTTGTAGTGTGGGCAAGTTGAAGTTCTTTCTTGGCTTTGAGATTGCAAGATCAGCTTTTGGAATTAACATGA
This sequence comes from Gleditsia sinensis, assembly GCA_037074535.1. Lineage (NCBI taxonomy): Eukaryota > Viridiplantae > Streptophyta > Magnoliopsida > Fabales > Fabaceae > Gleditsia > Gleditsia sinensis. Next base: position 66,824,749 of record CM073463.1, on the reverse strand, counting down.
TTCAGAGAAAATACTATCTGGATCTACTGGAAGATACTGGATTTATTAATTGCAATCTTTCTAAAAATCCCATGTCTATTACTTACAAAAATTCTAAGCAACCTGCATCAATTCTTCCACATAGTACATCTTACAAAAGACTTGTGGGAAAATTACAATATCTATCCAATAGAAGACCCAATATTACCTATGCTATTCAACAGCTTTCTCTATATTTGGATTGTCCTACTACCCTACCTTTACAAGCTTGACTATATTTGAAGGGCAATCTAGGTTAGGAACTTTTCTTCTCTGTTGCATCTCCCTTACACATCAAGGCCTTCTCAAATTTAGATTAGACTGCTTGTTCTAATACAAGGGAGTCAATTATTGATTTTTGTGTTTTCCTTGGGACAAGCTTGATTTTTTGAAAGTCTAAGAAGCAATAAACAATAGCTCATTCCTCTTCTGAAGTCCAAAATAGAACCTTAGTATTAATTACATGTTAAGTTCAATGGATTAGATATATCCTCTTTAAGATCTCCAGCTTGCTCCTGATGGTCCAACCTCAATTTTTTGTGATAGTAAAAAATTTGATGTTTCATGAGTGAACCAAGCATATTAAAATAGATTTTCAGATTGTACGAAAAAAGCTTCAGCCTGGCCTAATCCATTTGCTTCGAGTTCAATCTTATCATCAACTTGCATATTGTCTTACTAAGCCATTAGCAGCACCTTTGTTTAATAGTTCCATCTCCAAGTTAGGCATACAGAATTTCTATGGCTTAACTATTGCAGATATTCGGGCACATTAGTCTTTTCCTGGTTATAGGAGCAAATTAGCATTTTGCTAGTTAAAAGTTATACAGCTGGCACTATTAGTTAAGTTCAACTGAGTATAAGCAGTTTGTTTCTGGGTGCTTGCTTTCATTTGTATAAGAGAGCTTTGTACTTTGACTTTAAATAATAAGGGTGTGTTTGGTTTCTCCTTCTGTTTTCATTGTCAATGAAAACAAAAAATATGGTTGAAAATGTGTTTGTTTATTATTATTTTTTTTATTTTAAAAAAATATTTCTTAAATTTCTGAAATTTTGGAAAACTTCAAAATAACATTTTTAGTACTGTAACACGTAAAAAATAAAATTTTTGCAATTATTTCAAATTCATTACAACTTATATAAATAGTATTTTACTGTTTATATAACTAAAAAGTATTTTATTGTTCATATAATTAGAAGATAGTGAAAATGAAAATAAAGCAAAAACATAAATTAAACACATTTTCAGAAATGTAAAAAATATATAGAAAATAAATACTTTTTTTAAAAAATAAAAATAAAAAATATTTTTACCAATCAAACGCACCCTACATTTTTCTTCTTTTGCTACAATGTCAACATATTTTGACAAAAAATACCTTTATGTGTAAATATATTAAATTCATTAATAATTACTTGTTAAATAAAATTGTGATAAATTAGTGTTTGAGGTTTTAGGACTTGGAATTTGAAAATTTGATGTTTAAGATTTAAAATTTGAAGATTTAGAGTTTTGATGTGTGGGAATTAGAGTTTGGCATTGAGAGGTTTAAGGTTTGGTGGGGATTTTTGTGTCTAGGGTTTAAGACTTAAAATTTGAGGTTTTTATGTTTGGGGTTTTGAGTTTAGTATTTTAGAGTTTAAAATTTGAGGTTTGAATTTTGGAGTTTAAGATTTAGAGTTTGGTTTATAGGGTTTAAGATTAGAAAAATTATTTTGATTTGGGAGAAAATATGAATTTATGTGATAATTCTTTATTGAATTTTTTTTATCTAATCCTTTTTATTAGCCCTTGTTCTCCACCCATTTATGAATAAAGCTATATGTTGGTTAATATATAAAATTAGTTTAACCAAATAATACTATACAATATAGTGTCAAATTAAATAATGTATAAGAATGAATTGTATAAATTTATATTATCACATATTTCATTATACGATGCATAAAATAGGACCTTACAGCAGTAAAAATAATTAGTAATACATTAAAATAACAATAAATTCTATCACTGTCTAAAAATTGTTTAGAAAAATTCAGTATACAAAAATAAATTACTAAATTAATCATAAATAAATATATACATATACTAACTTTTTGTTGCATTTAAAATTAATTAAATGAACTTTAGTGAGATAAGAATGTTAATATAATGCCAATATGGGTGGGCTCAACTAATAAAAAAAATATCTGACGCAATTACTTATATTGTATGAGTTTAAATCTGATACAAAAAGTTTACATTATATAATGGTTAACTCTCTTAAGGAAAACCCTATGGTGCCTACTCTTTTTGTGTGGCTCTCTGTTTGTCTTTTGATAGGCCTTGTACTTACATTAATCTCAATACCAAAATATTAGATATAAATATTATAAATTTTATAGATGTGGTTAAAAAAGAATTTTGGATATATTACCGTTGTCCTCAGTAGTAAAATATTAAAATATCTTATCCTTGTTATTATATTGTAAAAGAAAAAGGAATATTAATCTAATTTACAGATCAGAAATTCAGAATTAAAGTCAAGAAAGAATAGTAAGTGGCAAGACAACATTTCACAGAAAAATAAAGAATTAAAAATTTTACAACATTAAATCAAGTACGGGTACATGTAAATTTAGATTTTTTTTAAATAACTTTACAAAGTAAATCTTAAAATTTTTTTGATAAAATTAATATTTAATAAATAAATAAAATCCACTACTTAAATATAAATTTTATGATCCGGTTTGGTACCCAGTGTTGAAGTGATGGAATAAAATATTCATTTCATTTTATCAAAAAAGTATGTTTTGTTGTCAGAAAGGACAACTTATGGAATATGAATTTCTTTAGAGTTGGGAGAACATATTCCCACATAGAAAAGAAGGAATCAGACAAAATGGAATGGAATCCAAGATAAAATACTATTTTTTTTAAATAAATAAATAATAAAAATATTTTTTAAAAAAAGTAATTAATTAAAAAATATTCACAAAAAAAATTTAAAAAAATTTGACTTGTTGTCTGCAAAATAATAAATAAATATTTTTTTTTCAAAAAAATAAATAAATATTTTTAAAATAAATAAATAATTTAGAAAATATTATTTATTACTGATAAAATAAAATAAAATAAATCATATTTAAATTATTTTTTAAAATTATTAATATTTTTAATAAAATTTTTATATTACTAATTATTTTTTTATTTATATTATTTTTAAATAAATTTTTAAGTTAAAATAATACTATTTTATTAATTTTATATTTCAAGGATATTTTAGTCTTTTTAATTGTTTTTATTCTATTCCATTCTATTCCCTTACCAAACACAATTTTAATCACAACATTTCATTCTATTTCATTTAAATCAATTCCTTTTTATTTCATTCTCAATTTTCATTCTCATTCCTTTCGTTGCCACCAACCAAACAATACCTATATCCTTTCTTTTTTAAATTATCTTATCATATTTTTAGAAACTTAAGAAAAATTAACTCAATCCGGATACATGCATAAATTGAATGTCCTTGACTCTATTTCTGTCAATTTATTCATAGGCAATAAAGTCTTCTAATAGATCTTTTTTATTTATAAATTATTGAAAAGAAAAAGTTCTAACAATTATATGTCACGTCCTGGATTACGTAGAACTCCCGTTGTATGATGCTGTTGGCTCTCTTATTAATTTCTATTACTAAAAACTAAAGAGTAATCCACTATTTTAGGTTTTAGAAAATATTAGTTTCATCCGTTTAATATATTCGATAATTTCATTTAAAATTTTAAAAAATTGCATTGTTTTAATCTTCTCTATCACGGAGATGTTAATAGAGTTGTTCACATAAACTTTGTCTAGTGTGAATGGGAAATAAAATGTATAATTTTCTAATAAAATGAATGGGAAAAATACTTTCACTTATTTATTAAAAGTAAAATGAATAAATTTATATTACAAATTATAAAAAAATTAAATTGAAGTATTTTTAAAAATAAAGAAACAAAAAATACAATTAAACCTAAACATTAAAACAGCCTATATTTCTGAGCGGCTATAGTATAATTTCTTTCCACATATAAAAAAAGAAAGAAAGTAAAAGTTAAACTAAACATTGTAGATAGGACAAAGATAAGTTCCAACCTATTGAACTATTCAACTTGAAGATGTGAAAAGAGGAAAAGCAGGCAGAGAATCTATGGGTATTGCTGATTTTCAATGTTCAAATCAGAGGAAAAATAGTTAAAATACTTACTATTAATTACTCATTAAGCAGACAACTTAATTGGATTAATTACCATTTTGAAAAAATTAAGAAGGAACTTCCATTTTTTCTTTGATAGAAAAAAAGTATAAATTTAAAAAAGAAATTATCTTATTTCAAAGTCAGAATATGTCTTAAATTTTAATGAATATTTACAACAGTACTTATATAAATTGTCTATTAAAAACTACTGATAATTAATAAAAATTGAATTTAAATCTTACAAACGATGTCTTTCAAATTTTACTAACTAAACCAATATCGATGGCAAATTTTCACTATTTTTATCACTAGTTGTTTGCTATAAATGCAAAGAAGTTGTATTTAAACCGTCTTTTATTAACATCATGGATGCAAGTATTAGTTTTTAAGTCTATGAACATATCTTATATCAAGTTTCACCCCCTCTTATTATTATTATTAGACAATTGACACACTGCTTGATTTTTTTTCTTAACATGTCAATAAGAAATATGGAAGTTTAAATCTTATGTAAACTATAGCAACCAAAACCTACTAATTATAAGACACTCCTAAATAATATGGCTTACCAATTGCTTAGTTTGATTTCAAGAAGCTTACCTTTCTCAACACCATCAATATTGTGTATGAAATTAAGGCTTTTACTTTTCAGTTTTGCTAGTCAGGTTATGACAGCGATTATTCTATGACAAAAGTCTAAATATAGAGCCACGGTAGCGTATTGAAATAGTGTAGTTAAGTAATAATTAAGAATTATTTTGATTAACAACTATAATTTTTCATCAAATGACAAGTTTTGAATGGAATAATCGGTATCACGATAATATTGACTAACATCAATGACTTTTATTCTAGTGACAAAGGTTTTATCCAACAATTTTGTTTCTTTTTCACATCATGTAGTGTAGAATAGAATAAATATAATGAACTCTTGTTTGTAAGTAGGTAGCTAGCATCTTAATAATAATCATAACATTCCTGTCTGTAAGTTAATGCATCATTACAATCCATTTGTTCTAAGTCTACTCATATATATAATGCCAGATTCCATATATATATAATCCATGTTTATCTTCTTCTCGTTGATAGAGAAAATACATTTTACCTCCCTGGACTATTGTTTAATTATAACTTCAATGCATTAATTTTAAAATAGTAAAATATCCTTTCAAATTTTCTTTAAAAAGGTGAAAATATTAAATCCGCGTGATATTTAATGTCTCAATGAGGAGCAAGTGATTTTTTACTTTAACAGTTACAGATGAGCTTTACCCTCGTTTTCTCCCTTTCGCCTAAAAATTGACACTGGCAAAACACCAACCAGAGAACCACCTTCAATTTTCAAAGAATTGCTTGACGTTTTTTTAGGGATTTTTCAAATTTTATTTTTGGCGTGTCCAAAGAAATAAGTGAGGGCAGAACTTAACATAAGTGTAAAGTTAAGAGGTTTTTTTTTTCATACGTAATTGAGATATTAAAGATAAGAAAAACTCAATGTTTTCGCTTTTTATGAAAGATTAATGAAGATGCCTTTTATTACATTTTAAAATTGATGTAGTAAAATTATAATTAGCCCATAAATCAGAAAAATAAAATGTATTTTTCCCTCTTGTTAATCTACAGAAACCTAGCTACAAGAGTTTTCTCCCTTGTCTGGTTTTTCTTTTTCTCTTCTATCTTTACAAAAAATAAAAACTAATCCTGCAGAGACAAAAACTCCATTATTTTTGTTACCTGCTTTAACAAACAATCCGTTAATGGCGATCTACCTGCATAAAATATTAGACTTTCATTTATCGATCAACCCAGAAAATATATTAAAAAAATCAGATCAAGGGGGAAATTAAATGTTCAGTAATTGAAATCATAAATGTTCATGTCTCAGCTTGGCCACCAAGTTTTTGATTACGAGGCTTGGTCTTTGTGTTTTTCTTTATCTCCTTTTTTTTTAATTAAGTCAAATAAAGCCCGTTTGAATCTTCTTTTTCTTTTTGAAAAAAAACAATAGTGAAAATAATATATAGTTATGAAATTAATCCGTCAAACTTTAAAAAATAAAAACTTTGAAATAACACAGCGCGTGCACGCACCCACGCCCACACATATATGTATAAAACATAATCAACTTCATTTTTTTATTCTAAGAAAAAGTTAAAATTTTAGCCGACCAAAACGTGAACTTTTTTTTTTAGGGGTGAAGGAAAAACACTATTATTTGGATAACAAGTAGAGTTTAGTTGAACTACTTCACTTGATGAATAGAAAACCTGGGATTCGCGCAGTGTGTGCTGAACACACTCCTTCACTAGTTTCAAACTTAGTTTTTCAGCCTCGAAGCTCTTTCCTTGAGCTTTCATAAAACTTGATTAAACTTTGAAATTAAAGTTGTTTAGTCAACAAAAAAATAATAGTTATATATCCATGTGATTCACAATTAACTTGACGTAAAGGTTAAAGCACCGAATTAATCTTTTTTGACAAAAGGTTAAGAATCAGATTAACAAGATAGATTGATACGGTGGGATTAGATATTGAGCATTGGTGTCTTTTTTAATAATGCGAAGGTTAATTATTATGATAGTGTGACTATGCCCAGACAGTATCTGTTAAAGATTCATGTTGGGTTTGAAACAAAAATAAAAAGACAAAGAAATAAGTGAAAAGGTTTTTCTTTATTATCTTCGAGAATTTAATAAGAGTAAATTAATAATTTAATATATGATTTTTTAAACCCGCTTAATTCAATTTTTTTTGAGTGTATAATAAGTTAATCTTAAAATTATCAAATTTTTTATGATTAAAAATAGTATTATAATGATTTGTCTCTATTGATTCTTATATTATATGTAAGAATTATGAACTTCTTTCAATAAAATTTTAAATATATTGATTAGTATCTATTATTTAATTACTTTTATCTTAAATCATATATTTAATTAATTTTATATATTTAAATTTTAACATAATATTTTTTATAATATAAAAATTAAGAAATATATTATATATTTTATTATTAATTCAACTATAATTAGATCAGAAATGAGTAAACTCTAAACGAATCTAATTTTTAAAACATTATTTATAATTGAATATTTTGCCACTTGTTGAAAGCAATTTTTTATTTCTATAATAGATATCGAAACTTAACATCTAATTGTAGAAAAGTAATTGATTTATTCATAACGTTCCTTAGTTGCTAGAAAAAACAAGAAAGAATATAGAAATTACAAAAGGAGTAGAAAAAAAATTAAAATCGAAAGAATAATAATAATAATAAACATAGTGTTTCGTTACCACCAATGTAATAGGTACATGCATATTTTACGGAAACAAAGTTCTAGAATTATTTTATTTACGTAAAAAAAGAAGTTCTAGAATTATAAGACTCAAGCTCATGATGGTTTTTGTTATTTTATAATTAATTAAGAAAGACGTACCCAACTTGTTTTTGTATTGTTTCTCGTAAAAGGAAACGTTTTGGGCGGCTTTTAGACAGACAAAAATGTTACAAATTGAAGAATATTTTGTAATGTTTCTAAAAAATTCATAGGTTGGGAAGTAGATTTTTTTTTACTCTCAAAATATAAAATTAATTTTTTAAAATATTAAAATTGCGTCTTTTAATAAATATTTTTTTATAAATTCAAACTTTTAATATTATAAAAACTCTTTAATCGTTAAAACTAACAGGGTGCCTCTATAAATAAAGAAGTGTTTAGGTTTGATGCTAGTAAAAGTAAGTTGTGAAAAAAAGAGAAAAATAACTGAAAAAAATTGGTTATATGATTTTTTTTTATGATCGAATTTAACTCTTTTTATATATTACTCAAAAAATTTACTGTTAACCTATAAGACTATACGAAATAACATAATATTGAATAAATTATATTTTTCTATTTTGATCTTTACACCTCATTGTAATTTTTCTAGAATTTATTTGATTTAGTAATTAATCCCCAATTCTAGTTAAATCTCATTGCATGCCTTTATTATTTAAATTAAGTGTTAATTTTATCATTAATTATATATGAAATTACTAAATATACCATAAAAAGTAAGGAATAGTTGGGTATCAAGCAATGAAAATAATATTTTAGTAATAGAAGTCGGAGCCTAAATATAATAATCCACACAATTATCATTTTTTTCAATCATTCATTGAATGATAAATCACTACAAGTGAAGGATATAAACAGTTTAAATAATGAAAAATTCAATATTTAAAATTTTTATCTATTATAAGTGCTATTGAACCGATTATATATAATGAGTTAAAATAATAATTCAATCTACAAATAAGAAAGTCTATGTATTAGAAAGAATAGTGGGTGCATGCATGCATTTAACTTGTCAGTCACTGTATTTATGATTTCAACAACTTCTTGTTCCCCAATTGAATAAACCTACCTCATTAATTCATATAAATTTGAGTCCTTTATTAAATATATTTTTAATTTTGGTGTATTTTTTGGAAAACAATTAGAAACAATTATCTGTTCTAAATATACTTATTTCGTTCTGATTGGATTTAAATTCGAATTTTTTAAAAGTGACTTCAGTATTAGTAAATTAAATGACTCAATGATGGGTTCTGTTCTTAGCCCAATCCATGAATTGAATTATTTCTTTATATTTTCTATTTAAGAAATTGAAGAAAAAATTTAGTAGTGAAAGATTTAGGTAATTTATAAAAAAAATATTATTTTTTAAAAAAATTGAGATAAAATATGATAGAATATATGGATAACGATAGCTTCAACTTCGTTAACAATTCAACTCAAGATCTGTAGATAGAAATTAAAAAGTTAGAGAGAATATTTTGTAATGTTTCAAAAAGGAAAAGTCACCGTCAGGGGAGTAGGGCTAAATCTTTGATAAATAAAAAAGTGTTTATGTTTGGTGCGAGATGTTAAAAATGAAAATAAATTGAAGAAAAACAGAAAAATAATTTTTTTTTACGAGGGAAAAGACGAAACCGGTTATATGAACTTTTTTATTTTATCGTGAACGTCGAATTTAATTTTTTTTTTTTAAATTACTCAAACATTTTACTATTAAACTATTCTTAATTAATTTTTTGAGAAAATTATATATATATTGAAAAAACTATATATATATATATATATATATATATATATATATATATATATATATATATATATTGTTTTAATGTTTATACTTAATTGTAATTTCTCTTAAATTTATTAAGTTTTGCAATTAAACTCCTATTATATTTATATCCCATTACATGCCCCTACCATTTAAATTAAGTGTTAATTCTAACTTTAACTATTGAAATTATTAAATATTCTTAGAAGGGAAAAGTGGAGAATCAAGCAATGAAACTGATATTTTGGTAATTATATTTAGTTAATATTAAAGTTCACATCTAATTAATTTTATATAACAGAAATAAAACTAAATATAATAAACAAAAAAGTTAATTAATTGTTAAAATTATTTAATTAAAGAAAAACTTATCATACTTTTAGCCATTCACCGACTAATAAATCAACACAAGTGACAGAGATGGACAAATTAAATATCAGAAAGTCTATACATTAGAAAGAATAGTAGGCGGAAAGATAACGATTCAGAAGAAAAAAAAATGTCAACTACAAATTAAAATCAGTATCGGTGCATGCATGCATTGAATTTGAATCCCCTTGGCATTTTGTCAATCACTCTATTTATGATTTCAACCATTTCTTAATTTAATAATAGGTGGACAGCTAGAACACTGTTCCACAATTGAAAAACCCTAGCTAATTATTTCATAGAAAATTAATTTTTTATATTATTAATATTATTAGTAATTGAATTATTTATTTATAATTTTTATGCATATTTAAAGCACATCTCTTTATATTTCTATTTTATAAATTAAGGCAAAAAAAATTTAATAGTAAGAGATTTGGGTAATTTTTAGCAAAAATCAAATTAAAAAAATTCAAAAAAAAATTGAGGTAAAATATGGTAGAATATGGATATGGATAAGTTTCAACTTGGTTAACTATTTAATTCAGGATCAAAAGACAAAAACCAAGCAGAGAATTTATAAACATGATAAGTTTTAACTTGGTTAACTATCCAATTCAAGATCCGAAAAGACAAAAACCAAGCGAGAATCTATAAACATGATGTGATTATATTTGTTTTGGGAGATTTACAAACTAACTCTGACCGACCAAATCATTCAAATTTATCTTGGTCGACCACTCTTCAACCTTTAATCAGAAAAAAAAAATATTAATCAAATTTACAGATAAGAAAGTCTATGTATTAGAAATAATAGTAGGTGGAAAGACAACAACTCATCAGAAAAAAGGAAAGTTAAGTCAAAATTAAAATTAGGCGTAGGTGCATGCAAGCATTGAATTGGCATGTTCTTGCCATTATATATTCCAGTAACTCTATTTATGATTTCACCTACTTTTTGTTCCCCAATTGAATAAAACCTTATCTCATTAATTTGTAGAAAATTAAATCCTTTATTAAATATTTTTTAAATTTTGGTTTGGTTTTTTATAAAACAATTTCAAACAATTATCTGTTCTGAATATTCTTATTTGGTTCTGATTGGATTTAAATTCGAACTTTTTAAAAATGATTTCAATATTGCTTAACTAAATGGCTCATCAGGTTATATTCTGTTCTTATTCCAATCCATGAATTGAATTATTTCTTTATATTTTTTATTCAAATTTAAAGCACATTTGTTTATGTTTTCTATTTTTTTTATATATTATTTTTAAATAAATTTTTAAGTTAAAATAATATTATTTTATTAATTTTATATTTCAAGTATATTTTGGTCTTTTTAATTGTTTTTATTCTATTCCATTCTATTCCCTTACCAAACACAATTTTAATCACAACATTCCATTCTATTTCATTTAAATCAATTCCTTTTCATTTCATTCTCAATTTTTATTCTCATTCCTTTCGTTGCCACCAACCAAACAATACCTATATCCTTTCTTTTTTAAATTATCTTATCATATTTTTAGAAACTTCAGAAAAATTAACCCAATCCGGATACATGCATAAATTGAATGTCCTTGACTCTATTTCTGTCAATTTATTCATAGGCAATAAAGTCTTCTAATAGATCTTTTTTATTTATAAATTATTGAAAAGAAAAAGTTCTAACAATTATATGTCACGTCCTGGATTACGTAGAACTCCCATTGTATGATGCTGTTGGCTCTCTTATTAATTTCTATTACTAAAAACTAAAGAGTAATCCACTATTTTAGGTTTTAGAAAATATTAGTTTCATCCGTTTAATATATTCGATAATTTCATTTAAAATTTTAAAAAATTGCATTGTTTTAATCTTCTCTATCACGGAGATGTTAATAGAGTTGTTCACATAAACTTTGTCTAGTGTGAATGGGAAATAAAATGTATAATTTTCTAATAAAATGAATGGGAAAACTACTTTCACTTATTTATTAAAAGTAAAATGAATAAATTTATATTACAAATTATATAAAAAAATTAAATTGAAGTATTTTTAAAAATAAAGAAACAAAAAATACAATTAAACCTAAACATTAAAACAGCCTATATTTCTGAGCGGCTATAGTATAATTTCTTTCCACATATAAAAAAAGAAAGAAAGTAAAAGTTAAACTAAACATTGTAGATAGGACAAAGATAAGTTCCAACCTATTGAACTATTCAACTTGAAGATGTGAAAAGAGGAAAAGCAAGCAGAGAATCTATGGGTATTGCTGATTTTCAATGTTCAAACCAGAGGAAAAATAGTTAAAATACTTACTATTAATTACTCATTAAGCAGACAACTTAATTGGATTAATTACCATTTTGAAAAAATTAAGAAGGAACTTCCATTTTTTCTTTGATAGAAAAAAAGTATAAATTTAAAAAAGAAATTATCTTATTTCAAAGTCAGAATATGTCTTAAATTTTAATGAATATTTACAATAGTACTTATATAAATTGTCTATTAAAAACTACTGATAATTAATAAAAATTGAATTTAAATCTTACAAACGATGTCTTTCAAATTTTACTAACTAAACCAATATCGATGGCAAATTTTCACTATTTTTATCACTAGTTGTTTGCTATAAATGCAAAGAAGTTGTATTTAAACCGTCTTTTATTAACATCATGGATGCAAGTGTTAGTTTTTAAGTCTATGAACATATCTTATATCAAGTTCCACCCCCTCTTATTATTATTATTAGACAATTGACACACTGCTTGATTTTTTTTCTTAACATGTCAATAAGAAATATGGAAGTTTAAATCTTATGTAAACTATAGCAACCAAAACCTACTAATTATAAGACACTCCTAAATAATATGGCTTACCAATTGCTTAGTTTGATTTCAAGAAGCTTACCTTTCTCAACACCATCAATATTGTGTATGAAATTAAGGCTTTTACTTTTCAGTTTTGCTAGTCAGGTTATGACAGCGATTATTCTATGACAAAAGTCTAAATATAGAGCCACGGTAGCGTATTGAAATAGTGTAGTTAAGTAATAATTAAGAATTATTTTGATTAACAACTATAATTTTTCATCAAATGACAAGTGTTGAATGGAATAATCGGTATCACGATAATATTGACTAACATCAATGACTTTTATTCTAGTGACAAAGATTTTATCCAACAAATTTGTTTCTTTTTCACATCATGTAGTGTAGAATAGAATAAATATAATGAAATCTTGTTTGTAAGTAGGTAGCTAGCATCTTCATAATAATCATAACATTCCTGTCTGTAAGTTAATGCATCATTACAATCCATTTGTTCTAAGTCTACTCATATATATAAATGCCAGATTTCATATATATATATATCATCCATGTTTATCTTCTTCTCGTTGATAGAGAAAATACATTTTACCTCCCTGGACTATTGTTTAATTATAACTTCAATAAATTAATTTTAAAATAGTAAATTAATATCCTTTCAAATTTTCTTTGAAAAGGTGAAAATATTAAATCCGCGTGATCTTTAATGTCTCAATGACGACCAAGTGATCTTTTACTTTAACAGTTACAGATGAGCTTTACCCTCATTTTCTCCCTTTCACTTAAAAGTTGACACTGGCAAAACACTCAACCAGAGAACCACCTTCAATTTTCAAAGAAATTGCTTGACTTTCTTTTTAGGGATTTTTCAAATTTTATTTTTGGCGTGTCCAAAAGAAAAAAGTGAGGCCAGAACCTTGACAAAAGTGTAGTGTAAAGTTAAGAGGTTTTTTTTTCATATGTAATTGAGATATTAAAGATCAGAAAAATTCAATGTTTTCGCTTTTTATGAAAGATTAAAGAAGATGCCTTTTATTACATTTTAAAATTGTTGTAGTAAAATTATAATTAGCCCATAAATCAGAAAAATAAAATGTATTTTTTCCCTCTTGTTAAAATCTACAGCAACCTAGCTACAAGAGTTTTCTCCCTTGACTGGTTTTTCTTTTTCTCTTCTATCTTTACAAAAAAATAAAAACTAATCCTGCAGAGACAAAAACTCCATTATTTTTGTTACCTGCTTTAACAAACAATCCATTAATGGCGATCTACCTGCATAAAATATGAGACTTTCATTTATCGATCAACCCAGAAAATATATTAAAAAAATCAGAACAAGGGGGAAATTAAATGTTCAGTAATTGAAATCATAAATGTTCATTTCTTAGTCTTGGCCACCAAGTTTGATTACGAGGCTTGGTCTTTGTGTTTTTTTTTTTTAATTAAGTCAAATAAAGCCCGTTTGAATCTTCCTTTTCTTTTTGAAAAAAAAATAGTGAAAATAATATATAGTTATCAAATTAATCCGTCAAACTTTAAAAAATAAAAACTTTGAAATAACACAGCGCGTGCACGCACCCACGCCCACACATATATGTATAAAACATAATCAACTTCATTTTTTTATTCTAAGAAAAAGTTAAAATTTTAGCCGACCAAAACGTTAATTTTTTTTTTTAGGGGTGAAGGAAAAACACTATTATTTGGATAACAAGTAGAGTTTAGTTGAACTACCTCACTTGATGAATAGACAACCTGGGATTCGTGCAGGGTGTGCTGAACACACTCCTTCACTTTTCAAACTTAGTTTTTCAGCCTCGAAGCTCTTTCCTTGAGCTTTCATAAAACTTGATTAAACTTTGAAATTAAAGTTGTTTAGTCAACAAAACAATAATAGTTATATATCCATGTGATTCACAATTAACTTGACGTAAAGGTTAAAGCACCGAATTAATCTTTTTTGACAAAAGGTTAGAATCAGATTAACAAGATAGATTGATACGGTGGGATTAGATATTGAGCATTGGTGTCTTTTTTAATAATGCGAAGGTTAATTATTATGATAGTGTGACTATGCCCAGACAGTATCTGTTAAAGATTCATGTTGGGTTTGAAACAAAAATAAAAAGACAAAGAAATCATGAAAAGGTTTTTCTTTATTATCTTAGAGAATTTAATAAGAGTAAATTAATAATTTAATATATGATTTTTTAAACCCGCTTAATTCAATTTTTAAATTTTTTTTAGTGTATAATAAGTTAATCTTAAAATTATCAAATTTTTTATGATTAAAAATAGTATTATAATGATTTGTCTCTATTGATTCTTATATTATGTAAGAATTATGAACTTCTTTCAATAAAATTTTAAATATATTAATTAGTATCTATTATTTAATTACTTTTATCTTAAATCATATATTTAATTAATTTTATATATTTAAATTTTAACATAATATGTTTTATAATATAAAAATTAAGAAATATATTATATATTTTATTATTAATTCAACTATAATTAGATCAGAAATGAGTAAACTCCAAACGAATCTGATTTTTAAAACATTATTTATAATTGAATATTTTGCCACTTGTTAATTGTGCATATGACTGAATCTCATTTTGAAAGCAATTTTTTATTTCTATAAAAGATATCGAAACTTAACATCTAATTGTAGAAAAGTAATTGATTTATTCATAACGTGCCTTAGTTGCTAGAAAAAACAAGAAAGAATATAGAAATTACAAAAGGAGTAGAAAAAAAATTAAAATCGAAAGAATAATAATAATAATAAACATAGTGTTTCGTTACCACCAATGTAGTAGGTACATGCATATTTTACGGAAACAAAGTTCTAGAATTATTTTATTTACGTAAAAAAAGAAGTTCTAGAATTATAAGACTCAAGCAGTCAAGCTCATGATGGTTTTTGTTATTTTATAATTAAGAAAGACGTACCCAACTTGTTTTTGTATTGTTTCTCGTAAAAGGAAACGTTTTGGGCGGCTTTTAGACAGACAAAAATGTTAAAAATTAAAGAATATTTTGTAATGTTTCTAAAAAATTCATAGGTTGGGAAGTAGAATTTTTTTTACTCTCAAAATATTAAAATTGCGTCTTTTAATGAATATTTTTTTATAAATTCAAACTTTTAATATTATAAAAACTCTTTAATCGTTAAAACTAACAGGGTGCCTCTATAAATAAAGAAGTGTTTAGGTTTGATGCTAGTAAAAATAAGTTGTGAAAAAAAGAGAAAAATAACTGAAAAAAATTGGTTATATGATTTTTTTTTTATGATCGAATTTAACTCTTTTTATATATTACTCAAAAATTTTACTGTTAACCTATAAGACTATACAAAATAACATAATATTGAATAAATTATATTTTTCTATTTTGATCTTTACACCTCATTGTAATTTTTCTAGAATTTATTTGATTTGGTAATTAATCCCCAATTCTAGTTAAATCTCATTGCATGCCTTTATTATTTAAATTAAGTTTTAATTTTATCATTAATTATATATGAAATTAATAAATATACCATAAAAAGTAAGGAATAGTTGGGTATCAAGCAATGAAAATAATATTTTAGTAATAGAAGTCAGAGCTAAATATAATAAGCCAGACAATTATCATTTTTTTCAATCATTCATTGGATGATAAATCACTACAAGTGAAGGATATAAACAGTTTAAATAATGAAAAATTCAATATTTAAAATTTTTATCTATTATAAATGCTATTGAACCGATTATATATAATGAGATAAAAAAAAATAATTCAATCTACAAATGAGAAAGTCTATGTATTAGAAAGAATAGTGGGTGCATGCATGCATTTAACTTGTCAGTCACTCTATTTATGATTTCAACAACTTCTTGTTCCCCAATTGAATAAACCTACCTCATTAATTCATATAAATTTGAGTCCTTTATTAAATATATTTTTAATTTTGGTGTATTTTTTGGAAAATAATTAGAAACAATTATCTGTTCTAAATATACTTATTTCGTTCTGATTGGATTTAAATTCGAATTTTTTTAAAAGTGACTTCAGTATTAGTAAATTAAATGACTCAATGATGAGTTCTGTTCTTAGCCCAATCCATGAATTGAATTATTTCTTTATATTTTCTATTTAAGAAATTGAAGAAAAAATTTAGTAGTGAAAGATTTAGGTAATTTATAAAAAAAATATTATTTTTTAAAAAAATTGAGATAAAATATGATAGAATATATGGATAACGATAGCTTCAACTTCGTTAACAATTCAACTCAAGATCTGTAGATAGAAATTAAAAAGTTAGAGAGAATATTTTGTAATGTTTCAAAAAGGAAAAGTCACCGTCAGGGGAGTAGGGCTAAATCTTTGATAAATAAAAAAGTGTTTATGTTTGGTGCGAGATGTTAAAAATGAAAATAAATTGAAGAAAAACAGAAAAATAATTTTTTTTTACGAGGGAAAAGACGAAACCGGTTATATGAACTTTTTTATTTTATCGTGAACATCGAATTTAATTTTTTTTTTTAAATTACTCAAACATTTTAATATTAAACTATACTTAATTAATAATTTTTTGAGAAAATTATATATATATTGAAAAAATTATATATATATATTTGTTTTGATGTTTATACTTAATTGTAATTTCTCTTAAATTTATTAAGTTTTGCAATTAAACTCCTATTATATTTATATCCCATTACATGCCCCTACCATTTAAATTAAGTGTTAATTCTAACTTTAACTATTGAAATTATTAAATATTCTTAGAAGGGAAAAGTAGAGAATCAAGCAATGAAACTGATATTTTGGTAATTATATTTAGTTAATATTAAAGTTCACATCTAATTTTATATAACAGAAATCAAACTAAATATAATAAAAAAAAGTTAATTAATTGTTAAAATTATTTAATTAAAGAAAAACTTATCATACTTTTAGCCATTCACCGACTAATAAATCAACACAAGTGACAGAGATGGACAAATTAAATATCAGAAAGTCTATACATTAGAAAGAATAGTAGGCGGAAAGATAACGATTCAGAAGAAAAAAAAAATGTCAACTACAAATTAAAATCAGTATCGGTGCATGCATGCATTGAATTTGAATCCCCTTGGCATTTTGTCAATCACTCTATTTATGATTTCAACCATTTCTTAATTTAATAATAGGTGGACAGCTAGAACACTGTTCCAAAATTGAAAAACCCTAGCTAATTATTTCATAGAAAATTAATTTTTTATATTATTAATATTATTAGTAATTGAATTATTTATTTATAATTTTTATGCATATTTAAAGCACATCTCTTTATATTTCTATTTTATAAATTAAGGCAAAAAAAATTTAATAGTAAGAGATTTGGGTAATTTTTAGCAAAAATCAAATTCAAAAAATTCAAAAAAAAATTGAGGTAAAATATGGTAGAATATGGATATGGATAAGTTTCAACTTGGTTAACTATTTAATTCAGGATCAAAAGACAAAAACCAAGCAGAGAATTTATAAACATGATAAGTTTTAACTTGGTTAACTATCCAATTCAAGATCTGAAAAGACAAAAACCAAGCAGAGAATTTATAAACATGATGTGATTATATTTGTTTTGGGATAGTTACAAACTTACTCTGACCGACCAAATCATACAAATTTATCTTGGTCGACCACTCTTCAACCTTTAATCAGAAAAAAAATATATTAATCAAATTTACAGATAAGAAAGTCTATGTATTAGAAATAATAGTAGGTGGAAAGACAACAATTCATCTGAAAAAAGGAAAGTTAACTAAAAATTAAAATTAGGTGCAGGTGCATGCATGCATTGAATTGGCATGTTCTTGCCATTATATATTCCAGGAACTCTATTTATGATTTCGCCTACTTTTTGTTCCCCAATTGAATAACCTTATCTCATTAATTAATTCGTAGAAAATTAAATCCTTTATTAAATATATTTTAAATTTTGGTTTGGTTTTTTATAAAACAATTTCAAACAATTATCTGTTCTGAATATTCTTATTTGGTTCTGATTGGATTTAAATTCGAACTTTTTTAAAACGATTTCAATATTGCTTAACTAAATGGCTCATCTGGTTATATTCTGTTCTTATTCCAATCCATGAATTGAATTATTTCTTTATATTTTTTATTCAAATTTAAAGCACATTTCTTTATGTTTTCTATTTAATAAATTGAAAAAAAAAATTAATAATGAAAGATTTCGGCAATTTAGAAAAATATTATTTTTTTAAAAAAAGTGAGATAAAATATGGTGGAATATAGATAACGATAAGTTTCAACTTGCTTAGCAATTAAATTCAAGATGAAAAGAGAAAAAAGTTACAAAGAATATTTTGTAATGTTTCGGAAATGAAAAGTCACCGTCAGGGGAGTAGGGCTAAATCTTTAATAAATAAAAAAGTGTTTGTGTTTGGTGCGAGATGTTAAAAATGAAAATGAGGAAACCCCTGCAAATATTTGCTGCTTAGGATGCCAGCCCCTCCCACACTTCACTTCTTCCTTCTTCTTTCTTTTATTTATTCTTTTAAAAAAAATTTCTTTCTTCTCATTAAAATTTTTGTTTCTTTTCATTAAAATGTTTTTCCCTCTTTAATTTTTATATCTTTTTCGTCTAAATCTAAAACATTAAATTTAGATATATAAATTTGAACTCAAATTTAAATATAAAAAAAGACCATATCTATAGCACTGTACTTACAATGAGTAAATTTTTTTTGAAGAGTTAACATTCAAAGAAGATTAGGAGGTGTGCTAATTCTCTAATAATATTTTTTTTAATATTTTTTTGTATGTTGTAATAGTTATATTTTTATATGTTGAGATGTAATATTTAATAAACTAAAGTTTAAGATATGTGTTGTCTCTGTATTTTCTAATCATAATATTAATTTTTTTTTATATCTTTTATCTTCAAAAGTTGTAAAATTTGTGTATCCTAATATTATTTTCTGTTTACTAACTTTAATTCTTATCTTTACGTATGAATAATAATATTTCACTCGTCTAAAAAATAGAAAAATAAATTTTTTATGAAGGAAAAAATATCATTAACGTCGAATTTAATTTTTTTTAAAAAAATTAGTTAAATATTTTACTATTAAACTATACTTAATTAATTTTTTGAGAAAATTATATATATATATATATATATATATATATATATATATATATATATATATATATATATAATGTGTATACTTAATTGTAATTTATTTTAAATTTATTAAGTTTTGCAATTAAAACCCTATTATATTTATATCCCATTACATGTCCCTACCATTTAAATTAAGTGTTAATTTTAACTTTAACTACTAAAATTATTAAATAGTCTTAGAAGGGAAAAGTGGAGAATCAAGCAATGAAACTGATATTTTGGTAATTATATTTAGTTAATATTAAAGTTAAGAATAGTAGGCGGAAAGATAATAATCCAGAAAAAGAAAATGTTAATTACAAATTAAAATCAGTATTGGTCCATGCATGTGTTGAATTTGAATGCCCTTGGCTTTATTTCATTAACTCTATTTATGATTTCAACCATTTCTTAATTTAATAATAGGTGGACGGCTAGAACACTGTTCCACAATTGAATAACGCTATCTAATTAATTAATGGAAAATTAAGTTCTTTATTATTATTATTGAATTTTATTTATTTATAATTTTTATGTTGAATTAAAGTACATCTCTTTATATTTCTATTTAAGAAATTAAGGCAAAAAAAAATTAGTAGTACGAGATTTAGGTAATTAATTTATAGCAAAAATCTGATTAAAAAAATTTTAAACAAATTGAGATAAAATGTGGTAGAATATGGATATGGATAAGTTTCAACTTGGTTAACTATTCAATTCAAGATTTGAAAACACAAAAACCAAGCAGATAATTTATGAACATGAGAAGATAATATGTATTTTGGAAGAGTCTCAAACCTACTTTCATTGACCAAGTTATATAAATATACCTTAGCCGATCATTCTTCAACTTTTAATAAACATTATCAGATTTCGAACGACTCAATACCAGTTTATTACAGACACTAATTATAAGGTAAATAGTGAAAACATCGTTACAATAAATTCATGTCTATTGTATGAAATAATAACATGACCTTTTGTACTAACCATATGTCAAGCACAAAATTAATGATCAAAATACTTTTGAAATCACCTATAAATAAAACTCCTACACCTTTAACCAAGAATTTTTGACATTTTATTCTCTTGAGCTTTCATATACTAACTTAAGTGTTATTGAAGAGTATATTACCATAATACATTGCTCGTTCTCAATGCTCAAACAGAGAAAAAAAAAGGTTTTTTTTTTACGAAGAAAAAAAGTAGTTAATAGTGCATGGGGCAACAAACAATGTTATTGCCCAATACCCATTCTGTGGAGTACTTTGAAACTCTCCATAGTAATTTCTTTTAGTTTCAGACTTTAAAGCCATATTATAATAATTAGGGGAAATAGCATTTTGCCACCCTAATCTTTTAATGCAATTGCAAGTTCCCCCCTAATCTTTAAATTTTTGCAATGCCCCACCTATCTTTTGCTTAGATTGCAATTTTCCTCCTTCCGTCTACTTCCATCTAATTTTACTGTTAAGTGTAACTGTTGAAGTTATAAAATTACTAAGTTATCCTTCTTCATTAAGAAAATTACAAAATTAATTTGTTTAGCCTATCTTTCTGTCGTAGTTCTTTTTCTTTATGTCTCTGCTTTATCTGCATCATCTCCAGCATCGAAGCTAAATGAGAAACGTAATGGGAGAATTTAGCTTTGAAAGAAAACTTCATCGGCAGGACACATTTTTGATTCTTTGGAAAGAGACCATCTAATAAGCAAAAATAAAAAGTCCCACCTGTTCCTTGAATACTGTTTGTTGCCATCTCACGAAAGATACATGTTTGGTTCAAAAAATGTTGGGTATTGAGGCAAGGTGGAAATGGATTTAAATGAGATTAATATTTTATAGTAAAATGAAGTTATATGAAGTCTGCCATTTACAAGTTTGCGGAGCTTCCTCCGTGGAATCCAATTATTGAACAAGTTCAAGAAACAGAGCATAACAGAGGCACAAGCTAAATAGCAATGGTGGAACAATTAGAATTCCAGAGGCAATTGCGTGAGGACCCCCTGCTGTTAGAAGAAATAGCAGCGTTAACCATTAATGCTTCCAACGTGTTAACCATTAATGCAAATACATCCCTCCCCGAAAGCAAAAACAGAGCAACCTCTACTTTTTGCTTTGCTTATACGTGCATATGGTACCTCCACCCACATGGCTATTCATCATCAGTTGCAAGGATTTGCTATCATAAAGTCATATGAGCATTGCTTACCGGTATTTTAATATGAACTGGAAATACTTTTATGCTCTTGAAACATTGTTATCCATATTTCATGTTCTCTGTAGGCGATGGCTGAAAAGATGGAACGCATGAAACTTGAAGCAGATTATAAGGATAAGATATATACCATCATCATCAGTTCCCATATAGTTCTTATAACTGCTTATCCATTGAAACAAGACTTGTCATGGCTTGAAAGCAGCAACTGATGGAGCTTCAAGAACTCTACAATTCTCAAAAAATTTTGACCACTGAATTGATTGATAAACTTGAAAAAACTGAAGTAATAAAAAAGAAAAGTGGTAACCATAACTAATTGCTTTCTTTTATATAGTAACTACGTACATCTATGGATAGATTTACTCTACTACCTTGCTTTCTTTTAACATTTGCTATCATAAAGTCATATGAGAATTGCTCCAATTCACATGCAATAAGGACATCAATAATGTGAAAGTTAAATGGACACATTTAACTTGGGTACTCTTCACAGGGAGAATGATGGGTTGACGGAGGCAATGTGGCTCAACGGTGTGGTTGACAGAGGCAATATGGCTCAACGGCAAGGTTAGGTGAGTTGGATCTCTGCTCCTCATGTTCGTTTGGGTACTCTTCACAGAGAGAACGATGGGTTGGGTCACTGCATCGAGGTCTACTTCACTGCAACGATGGTTCACAGCGTCGGTCTTCTGGCTTCCCTGTGTGGCTTCATTGCGTGGGTGATGCCTTCGCTGGGTGGGTGCTTGGGTGCGTGGGTGATGTCTGGGTGTTGGTCGCTGATGTCTGGGTAACTGACTGGCTGGGTTAAAAAGAAACACGTTGTTAGCTGAATTAAAAGAAAAAAAAACTAATTGTTTTTGCTTTAGAAAATAAAATGACATTTTCGTACTTTTCCTTCTCAAAACTGTTAACTTTGACGGAAAATTCTCATTTGAGGGCACATTGCAATCAATTAATACAAAAGGGGGGATAATGCTCAAATTAAAAGAAAAGGGTGTAAATTGCAATTGCATTGATACTTTAGGGTGGCAAATTATATCTGTGGAGTAGTTGAATTTTCTTGCGTGTCGTAAAATCATCAATATATACGACTTGATATACGTAAGTATGACTTTTACTTATCAGTTGGTTCTTTTCAGACCACAGTGCTTACTAAAAAAAGAAAGTCAATTAATAATTTAATTTTAATTTTAATTTTTTTTAATTATACAACTTACTCCATAAAAATATCAAATTCATTATATATCATTTTTAATATTCTTAAAATTCATAGATTTCATCGAAACTAAATTTTTTTATCCAAACAAGGTAAACGATCAGAGAAGAACTTCATTTCTATTATAATTACCTGCTCTAAAAAACCAATGATGGTTATCTAATTGCAGAATGTGAGAGTTTTTCTTTTCAAAATTGTCCATTCATGTCTCGGTGGCCAACAAGTTTGATTATTACGCTTCGTCTTTGTGTTTTTCCTTGATTCCACCGTCCTCTCTGGATGTTAATTTGAAATTTAGTGATCGGAGAGTTTAAGGGCACTTTCAACCTTTGCAATTTGCATCCCCACTTGCAATTTTTATACCATATGAATCTTTTAAGGGATGTGTTCACCACGCAACCTTTCGCTTTGACAAATCGGATTCTACTATTTAATCAATAAAGACTGTAAATTAAGACAAAACCCTAGTCTTTGTAGGAACAAAAGTCGAATAAATCCCTTCTCCAGAAGGTTTTTTTTTTTACAATAATCATAATAAATATAGATTATATATTAACAATCAGTCAGCAGAGAGTCAATAAACATATGCTTCTAGAGATGGTCATTTCGAAAGAAAAAAAAATCCTTCTTGTCAAAATCAAATGAGGTTAACGGTAGATTTCCCCCTACGGAACACGGGACAAGGACAACAATTATATTTTTTATTATACAAGAATTTCGTTATATTAAAATTATATGAATATTGTCCATAATATATTTGATTGCTTTAAAATATATATCTATATTAATATTTTTACATTCATAATTTATACTAATAACTTCTAATATTTTTTTTAAGAATGTACTCAAATTTAATATTACATCATTTTAAATTTTAAAAATTTTTTCTTAAAGTTTTTTAAAATTTAAAAAATATGAGAGTTCTTGCACGTCCTTGTATTCCATGGTAAATGTGAATAGAGAAATTTTTGCCACCACAACAAAGAATTTGGATAACGATGGGAGGTAGAGGAGTGATATGAATGAGAGGAGAAAGTTAAGACATTTGCGTCCCTACTTGCTGTTTGTATACCGTGTTAAAGGGGATGTCCTCTTTTCTCCTTACCAAACCTCCCCCCCCCCCCCCCCCCCGCCTCACTGTTCGCAAGTTTGTGGGGAGCTGCCTTCTCTCTCTCTCTTAATAGTGTTTTATTATTTTTTTTAAGAGAGTTTTTTTATTTCTTTTAAAAAATATTTTTCTTGTTTTAAGTTTTAAAACTTCAAAATTTTATCTTTTTTTTTTTATTTAAATTTATAATATTAAATTTAAATCTATAAATTTAAATTTAAATATGAATAAAATAATATTATATTTATAATATCGTATTTGTAATTGAATAAAAAAAATTTAATTTTTTTAAAAATTTAATATGTATATTATCTCTCTAAATATATGTATTTTCTTTATGTTATATTGATTGTGTATCTAAAATATTAAAATATAATATTTGATATATTAATGTTAGAGATGTTTGTTATCTCTAATTATAATATTTATTTTATATATTTTATTTTTAAAAATGATAAAATTCATTTATTTTATTTTTATTTTTATTTTTATTTTTAAAATTTAAAATCTCGCACGTCCTCGTACTCTGTGGTAAATGTGAATAGAGAAATTTTTGGACCCGACGACAAAGAATTTGGATAAGGATGGGAGGTAGATGTGTGATATGAATGAGAGGAGAAAGTTAAGATGTTTGCATCCCCACTTGCAAGCTTCACTGTCCGCCAGTTTGTGGGGCTGCTTGTTCTCTCTCTCTTTTTTAATATTGTTTTATTGTAATTTTAAAATTTAAAAGTTTTGTATTTTTTTATTTAAATTTATAATACTAAATTCAAATCTATGACTTTAAACTTAAATATAAGTAGAATAAGATTAGATCTAAAATATCATATCTGTTATTGAATAAAAAAATTTGAAAAAAATTGATATATGTATTACTTTTTTAAATATTTTTTTATGTTGTATTTATTATGTATTTAAAATGTTTAAATATAATATTTAGTATATTAAAATTTAAAAAGTGTGTTGTTTTTATATTTTTTAATTATAATATTTTATTTTTTAAAATTATAAAATTTATTTAAGATTTAGGGTCTCGCTCGTCCTTGTACTCCATGGTAGATGTGAATAGAGAAATTTTTGCCCCCATATCAAAGACTTTGGATAAGGATGGAGGTAGAGGAGTGATATGACTGAAGGGAGAAAGGTAAGATGTTTGCATCCCCACGTGCAGTTTTATACAGTGTAAAATTTTAGGTGATGTTTGGTTTATAAAATATTTTATTTTAAAAAAAATTATATTTTTAAGAATGAGATTTTTAAAAATAAAAAAAATAAAAAAGTTAAAAAAATATATTTAATTGTCACTTTACTTTCTTAAAAATAATTTATTGTATTATCATTAAATTTTTATTTTCATATTTGATTTATTTGAAATATTTTTAAAATTATAATTTTTTTTTAAAATACCCTTGAAGAAAAACTTTTAAAATAAAAAAAATGATAAATAAGATGAAAAAAATAAAGAAATAAAAAATAAGATTTTTTTCTTAACTAAAAAAAAGAATAAATGAGATTTTTATTTAAAATTTTAGGGTCAAAACTTAGGATTTAGAGTTTAGGATTTAGAGGTCAGGATTTAGGGTTGAGAGTTTAAGTTTATGATTTAGGGTTTAATGGTTGGAGTTTAAGGTTTAGAATTTAAGAGTTTAAGATTTAAAGTTTAAAAGTTAGGTTTTAGGTTTGAAGATTTAGAATTTAGAGTTTTGGGATTTAAGATTTAGATTTTAGAGTTTTAGGGTTTAAGATTTAAGATTTAAGATTTAAGGTTTAAGATAGTAGTTAGGATTTAAGGGTTAGAGTTTAAAATTTTGGAGTTAAATTTAAGATTTAAAGTTTAGGGATTATGATTTAAAGTTTAGATGTTAGATTTAAAGTTTAAGATTTAGAGTTTTGAAATTAAATTTAAGATTTAGAGTTTGTGGGTTAGAATTTAAGATTTAAGATTTATAAATTAGGTTTAATGTTTAGGGTTTAGAGTTTATGAGTTTAGAATTTAGAGTTCTGGATTAAATTTAAGATTTAGAGTTTAGAATTTAGAGTTTAAAATTTAAAAATTATATTTAAAGACAATTTGATCATTTTATATAAAAAAAGTTTTCTATTCCCGTGGAAAACTTTTATTCCCATGGAAAACTTTTATTCCCACCCTCGTGGATGAGAATAAAAAGATGTGAATCTTCTTAATTTTTCATTCATAGAAATATTTTATTTTTAGGAATAAAATTTTATGCCTTGATAATAAATATGTGTGAAATAAAGTTTCTTAACTAACTTTTTTAGAAATTCGAAAACATTCTTTGTACCAAATACTGTTTTAGGGGATGCCCTCTTTTCTCTTTACCAAACCCCTCTAAGTTTCACTATCCGCAAGTTTGTGGGGCTCTCTGTTCTCTCTCTCTCTTTCTTTTTAATATTATTTTATTGTATATTTTTAAAAGATTTTTTTATTTTTTTTTTAAAATAAATTTTGAAACTTTAAACTTTTAAATCTTTTTTATTTAAATTTAAATTTACAATTTTAAAATAAAATATGAATGGAATAAAACTAAATTTAAAATATCACACTGGTAAAATTTTTTTAAAAAAAAAATTAAAATATATATTGTCTCTCTAAATATATGTATTTTTTTTATGTTGTATATAATTATGTATATAAAATATTAAAATATAATATTTAATATATTAAAATTTGATTTATATATTGTTTTTATATTTTTTAATCATAATATTTTTTTTATATATTTTATTTTTAAAAATTATAAAATTTATTTATTTTACTTTTATTTTTTATTTATTAATTTTAGTTCCTGTCAAACAATGATATTCTACTTGTTCAAAAAAAAAAATAAGTTTAGGGGATGTGTTCACCACGTAACCTTTTGCTTGCACAAATCAGATTCTACCAATATTTGATCAACAAAGACTTTAAGGACCAAACCCCAGTCTTTGTAGGACAAAAGTCAAATAATAAGCAGAGTAGATTAAGTTTTTGGACAAAAATAACAGGAAGTACAGATTACTCTAACATTATTGATCCAATGTCAATAACAAGCGCCAATCTAGCTCGGGATGCCAATTTTCTTTATTTACCGGAGGATCCCTGCAAGGACTACCCTTGCATGAGAGTGAAATTGGAAGAAATTTTTTCTTGTCGGAACGAGAGTAAGGGTAGACTTCCCCTGTCCAACAATAGGAGGCCACGGAC
This sequence comes from Gleditsia sinensis, assembly GCA_037074535.1. Taxonomy (NCBI): domain Eukaryota; kingdom Viridiplantae; phylum Streptophyta; class Magnoliopsida; order Fabales; family Fabaceae; genus Gleditsia; species Gleditsia sinensis. The sequence goes on along the minus strand of CM073463.1, from coordinate 66,797,296 downwards.
AAAATTAAAACCATACCTCTCATATGATATAGGGACCTCGCTACATTAAAATTACACGAATACCCATAATTTATTCAAGTGCTTTAATAAATATATGTTTATAATATTTGTATTTTCATATAATTTATAGTAATAAACTTTAATATATATTAATTTTTAAAGATGTATTTAAATTTAAAATTATATATATTTTTAATTTAAGTAAATTACTCTTTTTTATCTTGATTAATACTTTAATTATACAACTCTCTCTTTTATTATAAAAATATATACAAGAATTTCTTAAAAATAAGATTAATATATTTATTACATTATCCTCTTCTTTATTAAAAAATATATACAGTTTTCTCTTTAAAATGAGAGTAAAATACTCTCTTCTACTTTAATTAATATCTTTATCACGTAATATTCATTTTTATTATAAAAATATATATGAATATTTTTTAAAAATAAAAAAGACATGCTATAACTTAATTTAAATATTTTTTATGAAAGGAAAATATATAATAAATAAAATATTATTTTTTCTCTATTTTAACTAAGTTCTAAGTCGGCAAAAAATGATATTTTGTAACCCAAACCATTTCAATATTATTTTGAAAAATAATAATTGGTATAAGATGATAATAAATTAAAAAATAAAATTTGAGAGAGTCCTAATTGGCATATTCTCCCCAGTGATGATACGGGACAAGCACTAAAGTAATTTTTATTTATTTATTTTTTATAAAAAATATTAGAGATATTTATATTAAGTTGTGACATATTTATTTATTTTTAAGAAAAATTTATGTATATATTTTTTATAATAAAAGCTAATATAATGTAATAAGTATATTAATTAAAAAAATTGTTCTATAATTTTAATTTTTAAAATAATTTATATATATTTAAAAAAAATAAAATGAACTTGTAATTAATATATTAATTAACGAATAAAAAATAATTTATTTAAAATTTTATAAAATTATAAAAATATGAGAATTCCTGCACGCCCTTGTGCTCCATGGAAAATATGTGGATAGAGAAAATTTTGACCCCACAACTGAGAATTGGCAGAAAGATGGCAAGGCAGCGACTTGGTGTTCACCACGTGGTCTTTCGCTTGTATAAAGAAGATTCTTCGTACTCATTACTTCAGAAAGACGGTGAAGGCCAAAACCATGTCATTAAGTCTTCGCAGGTACCAAAAGTCCAGAAAAGCCCTCTTGCAAAGTCATTTTCAGTTCTGTAAAAAAAAATTGGAGAAACACCCAGGAAGCTAACTAGATATTGAATTAATTAAGGCTTAGGCTTAAAGCCAATGACTTGTTTGGCACTCCATAAATACAACGTAGCTGCCTTTGTCTAAAGTCATTACACAGAAGATCAGAAGAGAGAGATACAGGAAAAAAATATCATGGCTTCTGCTGCTACTCTAAGCGCTTCTCTCATCCTTCTCTTCTCTTCCCTTCTCTTGGCTTCCCAAATCTATGCCCGTGAAACACAAGCCTGGCCTCCTATAGTGGAGGGACTCTCATGGACTTTCTATGCCAAAAGCTGTCCTGAGGTTGAATCCATCATAAGAACTGAGCTTGAGAAGATCTTCGAGAAGGACATTGGCCAAGCTGCTGGCTTGCTTCGCCTTCATTTCCATGATTGCTTTGTTCAGGTAATACAGAACTTGTTAATAGGTCTACGAAGAAGGTTAAGTGCTTTTTAATATGTTTTTAATTTCTACTTATTTTGAAACTATTTTCTTAATCACTCTCAAAATGCCTCGAATCAAAGAAGTGTTTGATTAAATTATTTGATAAGAATTTTTATCAATTTCGTAACTTTAAAAAAAAATATTTTTGCAGTAAAATTATTATTAAAACTGACAAATTTAAAAGAAAAATAAGGATAATAATATTTATAATTTTTTTTATTTTGAGTGAGAATTTTTTTGTGTCCCAAATTTTTTTTTCTGTTTCTAATTTTACTATAAATTGTTAATTAGTTTATACGCATAACTTCGTTATTTATTAAAAAAATATGTTCAGAATTCCTCCTATATTATTTTTAAATTAGTTGGAGTTAGCTTCAACTCATAGATCTATTATTAATTTGAAGACACAGCTAACCTAAGCATGTTGAGCTTTTTCTCCAAGGTTGACGTGCCTTTCCGGCCATTTGACCTCTGTGTCACATCATATCTAAGTGAACAGTAGGTGAAATTGATTCTTTAATTAAAAAATTAACATTTACATTATGTCAAGTTAGTTTAAAAAAAATACTCTATTTAAATTTAAATTTAATTTAAAATTTTTAAAAAAATTTATTCAATTTAATTTGATTCACTTAAAATAATTTTTAAAATTAAATTCCATTATATTTTTAAATTATACACACTTTTGTATATATAAAAGATGTATTACAGGGAAAGACAAGAAAAACAAATGACAAATATTAAATAAATTTTAATAAGTTTTAACGACCCAAATGGTTAAGTCATTTAAACATATATTTAATCGAAATTTTTAAAGTTTATCTAATAATTATCATTTAAATTTTTAAAATTATTATTAACTTAAACGGTAAAACCTAGACGTACATGCACTATTTTTGTTTTTTCCGTTTGTACTATATTATTTTTTATTTTATAAAAAGAAAAATTTCAGGGTTGCGATGGGTCTATACTGCTGGATGGAACAGCGAGTAATCCAAGCGAGAAGGCCGCGCCTCCGAACTTGAGCTTGAGGGCTCAAGCTTTCAAGATCATCGACGACCTTCGGGCCCGGGTCCAGGAGCGCTGTGGAAGAGTCGTCTCTTGTGCTGACATTACTGCCCTTGCTGCTCGTGATGCTGTTTTCTTGGTAATCCTTTTTCTATGTTTCTCTGGTTTATTTTTTAAAATAATAAAAACTTAAAATTTCATTTTTATTAAAAAAAATTAACATAATTGTTATTTCATGTATTTATTTTTTAGAATCTATATACTTATTTTGAGTAATTTATATTGTGTTTATTATTTCAAAAATTAAAAGGTAATAGAAAAATTTTAAATAATTAGTATATACTTTTTAAGATTGTCACGTACCGCTGTTTTATTTAAAAAAATGTCAGATGGCAAAACACTGTTTTTTTTTTAATAAACTAAGGTTTATCTATCTATAAATTGAAAATAATTTTGCCTTTAATTTCAATTTTATTACGTGATCTTTTTGATTTTTTTTATCTATATTTTATTATAATAACTACGGGAACGTTAAAATAATAAATAATTTTATTGTTGTAAATAATTAAGTAAAAAAATGACTAATTAATTAATTATTTAAATAACAAATTATAAAATTTTTGAATGATACAATTTTTTAAATTACGTGCAGACAAACTGATTCTAAATTAAATTACAGAGATTAATTGTAATTTATTAATTTATTTTTATGGTAAAGTCTTTATTTATTTATTAATCAAATTTTTTTATTACATTTACATTTCCTTTCTTCTTCCCAGTCCGGAGGACCAAACTATTGCATTCCTTTGGGAAGGCGAGATGGGCTAACCTTCGCCTCAACACAAGTAGTACTAGACAATCTTCCATCACCAACCAGCAACGCCAGCACAATCCTAAAATCCCTCGCCACCAAAAACCTCAACCCCACCGACGTCGTAGCCCTGTCCGGCGGCCACACCATCGGAATCGGCCACTGCAGCTCCTTCGACAACCGCCTCTACCCCACCCAAGACCCCGTCATGGACAAGACTTTCGCCGCAAACCTCCGCCGCACCTGCCCCACCAACACCACCGTCAACACCACCGTGCTGGACATCCGGAGCCCCAAGAAGTTCGACAACAAGTACTATGTTGACCTCTTGAACCGCCAGGGCCTCTTCACCTCCGACCAGGACTTGTACACCGATAAGAGGACCAAGGGGATCGTCACCAGCTTCGCTCTGGACCAGAACCTCTTCTTTAAGAGTTTCGTGGAGGGCATGCTCAAGATGGGTCAGCTCAGCGTCTTGACCGGAAACCAAGGGGAGATTCGGGCTAATTGCTCTGTGCCGAATACGGGGTCTTTGTTGGGCACTGTGGTGGAAGATGTGGTGGAAGGTTGGTTAGAAATGTAAGAGGCCCTTCGGTGACTGAAATTTAGATAACTAAAAGACTGTTGTTTATCTAAAAAAAATAAATACTTTTTAATAGAATCACAGTCTTTTAATATTTTGCTTCCATAAATTTTGATCCATCACCAATAATCTAAATCTTTATGATATTGTTGATGCTTTTTTTTTTTTTTTTTTTTTTTTATCTTTTTATCTTTTTGAAACGGCTTTGGATAATGTTCCAAGCTTGACTTGTATTTAAGTAATAAGGTGTTTGATTTAATACTTATTGTTGTATTGTCGGTATTTATCAATAATTCCAAGATTTTGAAGTTTATACTAGGTTATATTTTTAAATAAAAATATTTTTGAGTCAAATAAATATAATTTTTTTATTAAAAATTATAAATATCATAATATATACTTATAATGTTATTAAGTATGAAATTAAAAGTTTAAAACATGGTTTTTTTTAGTTAAATGGTTTTTTATTTTATATCTTATATTTTCATAAATAGACTTTATTTGACGTTAAATGAACTTAATTTTAAATGTTTAAGCCAGCATAGTAAGCAAATTAATTTGGAGATCATGACCTATATTGACAGTATTGATATGAGATTATTTAACCAATTTTACAAAATACTATTGTGAGCTAATGCAGCTTGTTGCTGTGCATCAGGTGATGCAGTCCATAATTTCAAGCATGGTTATATATTATTCTTTTTTAAAAAAAAATAGTAAATTAATAATTTGACCCTTATGAATTTTTTTAATATACTAATTCGTGTATAACAAAATAAAACTTATTTTTTAATAATACTGTAAGGAATTAGACTAATATGTAATAAATTTAATATTTTTTAAAAATTAATAAAATAATTAATATATAACGAGTTGATAATTTTAAAAATTAATTTTTACACTTAAAAAAAATTAATGAATCAAAGTTAATAAATTTATAAATTTAGATATTAAATTGTTAATTTAATTTTTATAAAAATTTAAAAAATTATTTGTACCTTAAATAATTTTAAAACTATATTTTAGAGTGAAATACAATACTTTTGAACTATAAAATAATTTATTTCGGTAATTGATAAAGAAAAAATTTAGATACATTTTTTTAAGTATATTTAGAATTATGGTGTGTGAAGGAATTTTTTAAAAAATGTTAATGTGGTGCTAACTGCTAAGTCAATATTATTATTGAAATTGATAATAAATATTAAGAAACTTTCCTAGGTTTAGCCCATGGTATAGTCTCATAGAACTGTGGGTGAGCCCACCTAAATGAGATAAAATTGTATGTTTCTTTTTTTTAAGACGGATAAAAAATTATTTATATAATAAATAGATATAAAAATTTAAAATTTATAAAAGTCTTAACAATACACAATAAAAAAAAATAATACAATACAAGCCTATACATTAAAAATAGATAAAAATTTTATATTAAAAAATAATGCACTTCATAATTATTATTAATTAAATATTATAAAAAAATACAATAATTTTAACCAACTACAATCTACTAAATATCTGGTAAAAAAAAAATTTAATAAGAGGTAACACACCCCTCAATAATTTTTAAAAATTAATACTTCTTTACAATATTTTTCTTTTAAATTTAAAATATTATAGATTTGAAGACTTATTTTAAAATTTTGATTAGTATTTGATTGTTTTTAGAAGAAGAAAATTTTTTTTTAAAGAAAAAAAATATTTCCTAAAAAAAAGAAAAAAAAAATTTTAATTTTTAAATTTTTTTTACATAAAAAATATTTTTTTACTAGAAAGAAAAAAAATTAATAAAAAAAAAAGTGGAAAGCAAGCCTATAATCGCCTTTGGACATCTATAGATCTAAACAGAGCAGTGGCCCAAAAGAGAAGGCCCATTACAACTAGAATCATGGGAGCTGGGTTATAAAAAAGTAATATAAGATCAAATACCCTTTTTTTTTTTTTCTTTACTTTGACTTTTTAACACCCCTGATTTATAATTGTATTTAAAAATTGAGGTTAACAATACTTCAAATTAATAAATTAGAGTTTGAAATGTGTGTTATTTTTTTATTTTTTAATTATAATATTTTTTTATATTTTATTTTTAAAAATTATAAAATTTATTTATTCTATTTTTATTTTTTATTTACTGATTTTAGTTCCTGTTATTATGTATGAATAATGATACTCAACTTGTTAAAAAAAAAAAAAGTTTAGGGGATGTGTTCACCACGTAACCTTTTGCTTGCACAAATCAGATTCTACCAATATTTGATCAACAAAGACTTTAAGGACCAAACCCCAGTCTTTGTAGGACAAAAGTCAAATAATAAGTAAAGTAAATTAAGGTTTTTGGACAAAAATAACAGGAAGTAAAGATTACTCTAACATTATTGATCCAATGTCAATAACAAGCGCCAATGTAGCTAGGGATGCCAATTTTCTTTATTTACCGGAGGATCCCTGCAAGGACTACCCTTGCATGAGAGTGAAATTGGAAGAAATTTTTTCTTGTCGGAACGGGAGTAAGGGTAGATTTCCGCTGGCGCCAGAGACAAAATTAAAACCATACTTCTCAAATAATATAGCGACCTCGCTACATTAAAATTACATGAACACCCATAAATTATTCAATTGCTTTAATAAATATATGTTTATATTAATATTTGTATTTTCATATAATTTATAGTAATACACTTTAATATATATTAATGTTTAAAGATGTATTTAAATTTAAATTTATATTTTTTTTAAATTTAAGTAAATTACTCTTCTCTATTTTGATTAATATTCTTATTACACAACTCTATCTTTTATTATAAAAATATATACAAACATTTCTTAAAAATAAGATCGATACATCTATTATACATTATTCTCCTCTCTATTAAAAAATATATACAAATTTCTCTTTAAAATTAGAGTAAATTACTTTTTTATTTTTTAATTAATATTTTTATAATGTAATACTCATTTTTATTATAAAATATAAATAAATCTCTCTTAAAAATAAAAAATATATACTACAACTTAACTTAAATAATTTTTATGAAAGAAAAATAAATAAATAAAATATTATTTTTTCAAAATTTTCTTTTTTTCCCTCATTTTTTAACCAAGTTTTAAGTCAACAAAATTGATATTTTGTAACCCAAATCGTTTCAATATTATTTTAAAAATAATAATTGATATTAGATGATAGTAAATTAAAAAAAAATTAATAAGTGCTATTTTATTCTGTAGTAATTGGTATATTTTTTTTCTATTGATAATATGGGAAAAGCATGAAAGTATTTTTAATAAAAAATATTACAGAAATATATATTAATTTGGCATTTTTTTTTTCAATAGAAATATATATTGTAGTAAAAGAAAGTGTAGTGTAATAATATATTAATAAAAAATTAAAGTATTCTATAATTTAAAATTTTAAAAAAATTTGTATGTATTTTTAAAATAAATAAAATGAACCTGAAATAAATATATTAATTAGCGAATAAAAAATAATTTATTTTAAATTTTGTTAAATTATAAAAATATGAGAATTCCTGCACGTGCTCCATGGAAAATATGTGGATAGAGAAAATTTTGTCCCAACAACTGCGAATTGGCAGACAGATGGAGAGGCAGCGATTTGGTGTTCACCACGTAATTTTTTTGATTGAATAAGGTAGATTCTTCGTACTGATTACTTCAGAAAGACTGTTAAGTCCAAAAAACCATGTCATTAAGTCTTCGCAGGCACCAATAGTCCAGAAAAACCCTCATGCAAAGTCATCTTCAGTTCTGAACAAAAAAGTGGAGAAACACCAAGGAAGCAAACTAGATATTGAATTAATTAAGGCTTAGACTTAAAGCCAATGACTTGTTTGGCACTCTATAAATACAACGTAGCTGCCTTTGTCTAAAGTCATTACCCAGAAGATCAGAAGAAAGAGATACAGGAAAAAAATATAATGGCTTCTGCTGCTACTCCATGTGCTTTTCTCATCCTTCTCTTCTCTTCTCTTCTCTTCTCTTGGCTTCCCAAATCTATGCCTGTGAAACACAAGCCAAGACTCTTATAGTGGAGGGACTCTCATGGACTTTCTATGCCAAAAGCTGTCCTGAGGTTGAATCCATCATAAGAACTGAGCTTGAGAAGATCTTCGAGAAGGACATTGTCCAAGCAGCTGGCTTGCTTCGCCTTCATTTCCATGATTGCTTCGTTCAGGTAAAACAGAACTTGCTAATAGGTCTACGAAAGAGGTTAAGTGCTTTATTAATATGTTTTAAATTTCTACTTATTTTCGAATTATTTTCTTAATCACTCTCAAAATGCCTCGAATCAAAGAAGTGTTTGATTAAATTATTTGATAAGAATTTTTATCAATTTTCACAAGTGTGAGATCACTTTTTTAACAAATATTTTTGCTGTAAAATTATTAAAACTGACAAATTTAAAAGAAAAATAAGGATAATAATATTTATAATTTTTTATTTTGAGTGAGAATTTTTTTTTGGGTCCCAAATTTTTTTTTCTGTTTCTAATTTTACTATAAATTGTTAATTAGTATATACGCATAACTTCGTTAGTTGATTAGATGTTATTTATTAAAAAAAAAATATGTTTAGAATTCCTCCTATATTATTTTTAAATTAGTTGGAGTTAGCTTCAACTCATAGATCTATTATTAATTTGAAGACATGTTTATATATATATATATATATATATATATATATATTCGTGAACAATAAGTGAAATTGGTTCTTTAATTAAAAAATTAAATTTTGATATTATTTAAAAATTTTAAATTATGTCAAGTTAGTTTTAAAAATATTAAAAAAATACTTTATTTAAATTTAATTTTTTTAAAAAAAATTTATTTTATTTAACTTAATTTATTTAAACCTCATTTAATTAATGACAAAAAAAAAATAAAAAATAAAAAATAAAAAATAAAAAATAAATGAAATTTCATTATTAAAATTGTGTTTGATATGATATAAAAATGAATGAAATTTTTATTATTTTTTATTTTTAGTATATTTTAAATGATATAAATATATAATAAAAAATTTTAAAAAATTAAAATATTTTTTAAAAATAAAATTATTTATTTTATAAAAAAAAAATTGTAGGGTTGCGATGGGTCTATACTGCTGGATGGAACAGCGAGTAATCCAAGCGAGAAGGCCGCGCCTCCGAACTTGAGCTTGAGTGCTCAAGCTTTCAAGATCATTGGCGACCTTCAGGCCCGGGTCCAGGAGCGCTGTGGAAGAGTCGTCTCTTGTGCTGACATTACTGCCCTTGCTGCTCGTGATGCTGTTTTCTTGGTAATTATTTTTCTATGTTTCTCCGGTTTATTTTTAAAAATAACACAAACTTAAAATTTGATTTTTATTAAAAAGAAAATTAACATAATTTTTATTTCATGTATTTATTTTTTAGAATCTATATACTTATTTTGAGTAATTTATATTGTGTTTATTATTAAAAGGTAATAGAAAAATTTTAAATTTTTAAATAATTAGTATATACTTTTTAAGATTGCCACGTACCACTATATTTTTTTTATTAAAAAAATTGGTAATTGAAATAATTATAATGCAAATTAATGTCGCTACATTAACTGGTTATGTAATATTTCTCAAAAAATTAAAAAATAAGTTCTTCTTTTAATATATATATTAGAAATTATAATTTTTTTTTTAAATTAGTTATTATAAAAAAATTGTTCATGATCTTCAGTTTATGTAATATCTTAATTTTTTAATTGAAATAATTTAACTAACTATAAAAGTCTTAACAAACTAAGTTAGTACAGAAATTCAAATTTAAATAAATTTTAATGAGTAAATCACCCTTTTTATCTTTGAAATTAATTAGTATCATCAATTTAGTTTTTATCATTTTAATTCTAATTTTTTTATTTAAAAATCAATTGAGTCTCTAAATAAGGCTTGAATAGAGTTTTTCATGTAGACTAATATTGTTTCAGGGTGGAATGTCAGATGGCAAAACCCTTTTTTTTTTTTTTAAATAAACTTAGGGTTATCTGTCTATAAACTTAACTACCTTATAATATTTTAATTTCCATTTATATTTTATTATAATAACTACGTGAACGTTAAAATAATAAATAATTTTATTGTTGTAAATAATTAAGTAAAAAAATGAAAAATTAATTAAATATTTAAATAAAAAAAATTTGAATGATGCAATTTAAATTACGTGCAGAAAAAACTGATTTTAAATTAAATTACAGAGATAAATTGTAATTTATTAATTTATTTTTATGGTAAAGTCTTTATTTATTTATTTATTAAAATTCTTTATTACATTTACATTTCCTTTCCTCTTCCCAGTCTGGAGGACCAAACTATTGCATTCCCTTGGGAAGGCGAGATTCGCTAACCTTCGCCTCAAGACAAGTAGTACTAGACAATATTCCATCACCAACCAGCAACGCCAGCACAATCCTAAGCTCCTTCGCCACCAAAAACCTCAACCTCACTGACACCGTAGCCCTGTCCGGCGCCCACACCATCGGAATCGGCCACTGCACCTCCTTCACCAACCGCCTCTACCCCACCCAAGACCCCGACATGGACAAGACCTTCGCCGCAAACCTCCGTCGCACCTGCCCCACCAACACCACCGACAACACCACCGTTCTGGACATCCGGAGCCCCAACAAGTTCGACAACAAGTACTATGTTGACCTCTTGAACCGCGAGGGCCTCTTCACCTCCGACCAGGACTTGTACACCGATAAGAGGACCAAGGGATTCGTTACCAGCTTTGCTCTGGACCAGAACCTCTTCTTTAAGAGGTTCGTGGAGGGCATACTCAAGATGGGTCAACTCAGCGTCTTGACCGGAAACCAAGGGGAGATTCGGGCTAATTGCTCTGTGCCGAATAAGAGGTCTTTGTTTGGCACTGCGGTGGAAGATGTGGTGGAAGGTTGGTTAGAAATGTAAGAGGTCCTTCGGTGACTAAAATTTATTAGCTGAAATAAAAAAATAAAAAAAGCTTTTTAATAGGATCAAAAATAAGTAGTAGTCTTTTAACTTTTACTTATATAAATTTTAGTTCATCACTAATAATCTAATTTTTATAGTATTGTTGGTGCTTTTTTTCTTTTCTTTTTGAAATGGCTTTGGGATAATGTTCCGATCTTGACTTGTACATAGGTAAAAAGATGTTTGATTTAATGCTTATTGTTGTATTGTCGGTGTTTATCATTAAGTCCAAGATTTTGAAGTTTATACTAGGTTATATTTTTACATAAAAGTATTTGAGTCAAATAAATCTATATTTTTTTATTAAAAATTATAAATATAATAATATATACTTATAATGTTACTAAGTATGAAATTAAAAGTTTAAAACATGGTTTTTGACACACCTCTAATTTAAGGACATGAAAAACACATATTTTATAAATATATATTTGTCATAATATGTATAATACACTCTTTATTATTGAAAATAGTTACATATAGACTTTTTTATGTATACACAATATACAGATTAAATCTATAAAATATCAAAGTAACAGCAGAAGTAGGGATCTTATTTGTGGCGTTCAGAGCATACTCTATATTATAAGTACATAATAATTTAAACACTGTGAGTCTTAAAAGTAACATAGGCTCACATAAAGACTATGACACTTAGTTGATCACGAATCTGCAGGACCAAACTTTGTATTCTTATCTAAAAAAAATGTAAATATTGTGTAGTGAGTTTGACAACTCAGTTAACAGATAATACCTCTTATGACTTCTTAGATTAGCATATAGATGTACTCATATATTAAAACTTATCACATAAAAAATTAAAATTCAGAGGTATATCTATATAGGACTCGCATTTTAAATATTCTCAATTCAAAAGATATTCAAATATCTAAAATCATATTTAATATGGTATGATCATTAAACAAATGTTATTATACATCAAAATATTTATCATGAAAAAATTAGGAGGATCTTATATCAAAACTCTCATATCAGAGTTCAAGCTCCCTTATGTATTTTGTTGATGTAGGATTTATCTAAATGCAACATCTCAATTAAGATTTGTCCCAACCATTCAAGAGAACACATGAAGGGATTTTAATATGACTATTTTTCAAGAAAACAACAAGGAATGGTATTATGTTCAGCAGCATAAGTTACACAAAAATATCAAGTTTTTGAGATAAAATCATAACTTTTATTAATACATAATTAACATACTATATATGCATTGAAAATTCACTCTTTTTACATAATGCTCAAGCATGTTACAGCTCTCAATAAACTCAATTTACTTATTTGTTATACTTGTAGTGACCGATCGACTGCAGTCACAACAGGTAATCAGGGAATGTGAGTTCATCACTTTTCTGTCACTTCACATTTCTATTGTCACCTAGTTGGAGTGGCCCTCCCCTTAGTTTGTTCAGGCTAATAGGGCATCCTGTAACATCCCATAATTTTTATTTTTATAAACGATTATGTTCTGCTAAAAGTAAGTCTATTTTTAATTAAAATAATTATTGTTTTGTTTGAAATAATAATCTTGGTCCCTAAGGAATTTTTATTGTACTTTTAGAAATATTCTTTCTTTTAATATGTATAATTTGATATTTTTTTTATTATGATTTTTATCAAGAAAAATCATGATTTAAGAGTTTAACTAAAGGTTGATGAGAATGTAAATTTTTAAAAAATTTTGGGATGTTTTAGGGTGAAAAACGGTATTTATATGAATATATATGAAATAAAATAAGAATAAATCTAAATATTTAATTATTAAATAATAATAATTAATATTATAAAAAGAAAAATAAAAAGGGAAGGGGATACACAATCGGCGGCACGTTTCGAAAAAATATATATATTTTGATGAATAGTGAATGAATAGTAACTTTTAAGTTTTTCTTTAAATTTAGAGTGTTTATTGACTTTCGATCTCAAAATTGAAGGTATTACTGGATTCAGGACGAAGAATACTTCAATTTTGACCGATCAGTTTTTCAAATCCACCGTTGAATCACCGTAAATCTGAAGTAGAAAATCTTAGAAAAAAGTAAATTTTAAAACTCTTACTTAGAGATTTCAAATTAGAAATCTGACACCGTTGATGGATTCAGAACTTAGATAAATATTAGGATATATATTTTTTTCGGTCATTTGGTAACTTTTTATGTGTCGATAAATAGTGATTTCCGTCGTGAATAGTGGCGGTGAATAGTAATTTATGATGGTGAATAGTGATCCGGTGGTGAATAGTACACATAGCGTTGACCTGCGTTGACCGAGCTCCTAGAGGCCAAATTTAACAAATCCAGAGTCATTTTCAAGATTTTTGGACCTTCCGGACTCGATCTTGGAGTTTATTTTATCGAATTCGAATCAAAAACGAGAATTTTAGGGCTGTCCAATCTGGAGCCTTTATTTATGAGTAGATGATTTTTCCTATGACTTGCCCTATACTCTTTTTGATATTTGAGCATGTATATGATTATGTTTATGAGATATTTACACTTTGATATATTTTTGAAATACATTAAAATGATCTGAACTGTTTATAATTTGAAATATGATTCAAGAAGAGTATAATATTTGAAAATGGATTTCTGAACTCATGATGTATCTGATTTTACTTGTATTTATCATTATTTAATAAAGTGAATATTATGTGCACGATGCATTGATTTTTAAAGCTACATACTTGTGAAAATGATGCATATCATATTATAAATGATATTGAATGGTAAGCGTAAAACTCATGGGGAGTTGCTTAATATTTTACATGTATATATATATATTGATGAATATCGGCTGGTTGTATGGCTTGTGACGGTACCGAATAGGGGACGCCCTATTAGCCTGAGTGAGCCGGGGGAGGGCTGCTCCAACCGGGTGACAGTGGTAATGTGGGGAGGCAGGAGGGTGATGAACTCACATTCCCTTATCACTTATTGTGATTGGGGTCGAAGTCACTATGCGTATAACAAATGTGTTATATTTTCATTGCATTGACCAGATTACCGAGTGAGGCAGGTGCATTAAAAGTAATGATTTTACTTTCAAATCATAATATTTTACTATAGTTTATACAGTTGAGCATAACAACATTTGTTTAATGATCATACTATAGTGCATATGGTTTTGGATATCTGAATATCCTTTGATTTGATAATATTTGAAATATGGGTTTCATATGAATGTACTTCTTAACTGTATTTTCTATGTAACACATTTTAAAATATTAGTACATCCATATGTTGACCTAAAAGGTCATAGGAGGAATTATTTGCTCACTGAGTTGTCAAACTCACTACACGATATTTCTACATTTTTCAGATAAGAATATCACAATCTGATTCGGCAGATAGGTGATATATTCTTTGGGTGAGTGTACGTTACTTCCAAGACTCACGGTCATTAAATTATACTGTGTTTGTATTCTAGAGTGCCCTGAACGCTACAGGCAGGATCTCTGTTTCTGTTGTACTCTGATATTTATAGATTTGGTTTGTATATTGTGTATACATGAGATATCCTATATGTATTTGTTCCCATAATAAAGAATTGAATTATGTATATTGATGGAGATTATCTTACATTTTAAAAAAATTGTTTATTTTACGTAACGTAAATTAGGGGCGTTACAAAGTTGGTATCAGAGCATTAGGTTTTCCTGTGGCTATCAGAGTAAAGAATTCTTTAGTAGGACCTTTAGTATCGATATGAGTCGGACATATTTATACTTCAGGTGCTGTTAAGTGATTCTATAGTGTTTCAAATTCCTTTCTATTCTAAATTGCTAAAGTTTATAGTATAAGACAGATTGAATATTGTAACATCTTAAGAGATATCTATGGATCAATTACAGCTTGAAAGTGAAAAAGATAGGTATCTCAGAGAATTTAAAGAATTGATACAAATACCAAATATGGTGGTTTTTAAATGTGACATCCGATATACCCGGTTGTCTAGATATGGTAGACTTTAATATATGAATTAGTTGGCATTATGTCATGTCATTATGAAATATCACTATAAGGTGATTAAATTCAATATTCTTGGGAAATTTTCTTTCTTGATACAAGGGGATCGTAGGGAGATATGTAACATCCCGTAAATTTTAGATATTTTCCTTAGAAATTCTTCACCTTACATATATGCATAGAAATGTTCTAATATTAATGGAATAGGTAAAGAAAGAAAACCTAAGAGGAAATATTAGAAATAAACATGTTAAAGAAAGGTGAAATTCTTAGGTAAAGAAAGATAAATTTTTGTGAAGTAAGTAAATGTCTTAAAATTTCAAGAAGATCGGATTAGGGTAATCTTTCTTAATTTAAGAGCAAAAGTTACTGAGTTTAGTATCTCCACCCGTAATTGGGCTTTAACCTATAGACACTTCATATAGAGTTTTTCTACTTCACATAAATTTTTAGCAAGCCAATAGGATAGGCCAAGGAAGAAATAAAACATAGACTTGGACTAGGATATAGAAATTGGACCGATAGCCCAAAAATCATGAAAATGTGACCAAGCCCATTATGAAAGGAAGAATTTTAACCAAAGTAAGGAAAATGGGCAAGAATGAGCCCAAACCCAAGAGGAAAAATAAAAATAAAAATAAAATTAAAGTGATGAAATATTAGTGTAATCAAGATTAAGTGACATGGCATTAAGACAAAAATTTGACAAGTGGTGTGATTCTACATTCATCATTTTGGCAAGTGGCATAATAATACAAGGCTTTAGGATCAAAACATCTATATCCTACATTCATAACTTTATCAAGTGGGTAATAATACATAGCATTATGACAAAACATCATTATCCTACACAAATAATTTTAGTTAAGTAAGGAAAATTCAAGGGCTAGAAATTTGCCACTTAAAAAGGCAAATCTATCATACTTGATTAAGACAAAAGAAAAAGGAAATGAATCCCTAAATCAAAGGGATCTTACCCCATATCTTAAGAACATATCATCATAATTTTCAAAATACAAATCTCCTTTTTCTATGCATATCTTGACTAAGGAAGAGGAAGACAAGAACATAAGTTGTTTGTTTTCCAAAAATTCAACAAAGTGTATCCTAATTGTGATAAGGTAGACCCATGATCATGAAAGGTGAATTATTTGGTGGTCTATATAAGAAAACCCACCCTTACAACATTAGAATTTCGTCCAAGTGAGGGAGAGCAAAAATAGAAGCAAGGTAGTGTGAGGAAAGGAGAGGAAGAAAGGAAGAAAGAGGAAGGAGAAGTCTAGGAGACTAAGTGCTCCAGGTAAGTTTAACAATATTTCTTTTTGAAGAAAATCTTTGAAACTCATAATATTTATATGAGATTTTGATCTTAGAACTTTGATGATTGGTCATGGATGTTGCTATATCATGTTACATATTGATCTTGCATGTGATGTATGTTTGAATACTTAGGTTGGTGTAGATAGTTCTGCATGGGTATGGCTATGGTTGACAGAATTTTAAGCTTCGGTATTTTAATTTCTGGGAACAATCTATAAGGAATTAAAATAAATGGTTAACATAAGAATTAAAGATATATGTGTCGCGGATTTATACCCACTGGAATCATTCCATTTGGAGTCCATATAAGGTAGCTATGGTCTGATTAGTAGTCAAAGGTCAGAAAATGAATCATCAGGGAAGAATATGTTAGGATAGCTTCGGTAATTTAATTTCTGGGAATTATTGGTAGGGAATTAAAATAAATGGTTAACATAAGAATTAAAGATATGTGTGTCATGGATTTTTAGCCACTGGAATCATTCTATTTGGAGTCCACATGTGGTAGATATGGTCCGATTAGTAAAGGTCAGAAAATGGTTCATCAGGGAAGATTATGTTAGGACAGCTGTAGTATTTTAATTTCTGGGAATTATCTGTATGGAATTAAAATAAATGGTTAACAAGAAAGTTATATATCTATGTCTCATGGAAATATACCCACTGTAATTATACAATTTGGAGTTCATATGAGGTAGATATGATCCGATTAGTTAGCAGAGGTCAGAAAATGTTTATTCAGGGAAGAGTATGTTATTAATGCTTTAGTTTTTGAATTTCTGAGAATATTCTGTAGGGAAGTAAAATAGCGCGCCAACATAACAATTATATATATATGGCTCATGGATTTTTACCAACTGGAATAACTCAATTTGGAGTTCCAATTTGGGAGATATGGTCTAATTAGTCAGTAAAGGTCAGAACCTATCCGAGAGGAACTATCCTGTACTTTGAGGGAGTAATATCACCTTTGTTTCTTAATTTTTCGCTACAATGTTCAACATAATAGTTTTATATAATTGTTTTATCTTGAAATGGACACTAAGATCACCTACATCAGAGTTAAATTGAGGGAGTTATAATCTGATTAGTAAGAGAAGGTTAGATAGGATGAAAACCTGCATCAAGAAAAATAAAGGAATAAAATTAGTATTTTAAAAAAGAAGATGAATCTTAATAAATGACTAGTATAGCCATAACCATTGCCATTGTATGAACTTCTTACCATCTTAAGTGTGAAATTTTGACATGGAAATATTTTATAAAGTGATATTTGAAATGGTTATGTTCATGGCATGATTACCAATGATTTATGGTAATAGTTATATTTTGATGAACATACTTGTTATTGAAAGCATATTTTTGGCTATCATTATGAAAAGAAAAGAAATGAGCACGGTCACATGGCAATCCGTGTGGTGCACCAGTAGGGGACGCCCTACCAACGGTTATGATCATGATAATGAGAAAAGAAAGAGAAAGTGGGCCATGTCGGACGGAGCGAGAAAAGCCCGTACCGGAGAGTAGAGGATACTCACCCTGACCGAGGTAGCTTGAAATGAGAATAAGTTGATGGCCATCATATGATATTTTGAAAATAGTTAATCATGTCATACATATCATTACAGTATGATTCTTATGTGCATAGATATAATGCATTCATGTGACCAAAGATATTTTCTGTAGTTTATACAGCTGAACATGACGTGATGAGCTATACTGATGATAATTTATTGTTGAACTTACTGGGATTTAATTCTCACTATATTTCCATATCATGTTCAGAAAATTAATTATGCAGCTTTTGTTGCTAAGGCTCTGGCTTTTAGTGCACATTGGATCGAGTTACTTTATGTTGGGCAGATTTCAGAATCAAATAAGTTGTTTGTGGTCGAGTTGGCTCAGATCCCGGTGAAGGTGCAACCACCCGCACCTGTATCTCCGGAATTGGTCAACCAAAATAAACAAGATGTAAATATCTGTGTTTGATATGTTATACGTTTGTTTTGATTAATGACATGTATGTGAACTCAATATTGTATAATAATAAAGGGAAAAAAAGAGAGGTTGTTACATAATTGGTATCAGAGAAGGTCGATTCTAGATGGCCAGTGGGTGGATGGTTATCTGAATCGATCTTATAGTGTCTTGAGTATGTTGTGGTTGTGCTGTGTAGGGAATCAGTGACTCATATAGGTTAGAAATTACTAGTGTTTCTTATCTATATGCCGAGGTGGTGTTATGACTGCTGTTAAATATTGTTTTGAAACTAACTATTGGGCTTGATCACCTCAATAGTAGCATAAATTTATTTTTTCCACAGTAGGAAATGGCACCACCAAGGCGGAATCCGGCAAACAATGCGGAGAAAATCTTGCACAACCTTGCCACAGCAATTCGAGAATTTGGTATTGATTTACTCCTTAGAACCCAACTAGTATCTATATCCTATATAGAATGATATCGATTGAATTTAAAAAAAAAATTGTGATTTGTGAAAAGTGCATGTCTAAGGAAAGCTCTGGCAAGGAAAGACTTGGTACTTAAGCGTGTCCATTAGTGACCCACCTCTCTTTCCTGAGAACTTTTCTGGTACGCTGTTTACAGACTACAATTACTATCCAGTTACCGAGATATTAGTGTGGAATTTTAACATGGAATTTACCCTAGTACTCATATAAAATTTCCAAGAAGTTTTGAAAGTGCCGGTTTTATTTGAAAAATCTTAGTATGCTCCGTGGTTGCAGTATTTCCACATCAGAAAAGAATTATTCTAGTTACTGGAAAAAAAAAATTTACAAGACTTGTTAGACAAGGGATTTAAATGCCCTAGTACTTTTATTTGGAGTGCTCTAGTTCTATTTGTGAAAAAGAAAGATGGATCACTATGACTATGCATAGATTGTAGACAGTTGAATAAGGTAACAATGTAGAATAGAAACCCATTAGCTCGTATAGATTACCTGTTTGACCAGTTATAAGGTGTTCAATATTTTTCCACAAATAGATTTGGGATATGAGTAACATTAATTAAGGATAAGAGAAGAGGATGTAGGACTTATTATGGGCATTATGAGTTCTTGGTGATGCATTTAATTGACAAACCTTTAGCTGCATTCATAAATTTAATGAATAGTAATTAGGTCATCCTTGGAACAATTTGTTATTATATATATGGTTGATATACTAGAATATTTCAAAAGTTCAGAGGATCATAAGCAACATTCAAAGATAGTTTTACCAACTCTAAAGGAGTATGGTTGGTAAATATGGTATACAAGTAGAGTCTAAGAAAGTAAAAGTAGTACAATAATAGCTACGTTTTACTACATTTAAAGATGAAGATCCAAATCCAATTTACGCTTCCTGCGGTTATCTGCCGTCCATTCTACTGGAGTAATAGTTAGATCAGGTACATGAACATAGGCTTGTAAAGCATCAATCAACTCCTCAACATTTGAAGCTGAGATGAGAATTTGTCGTGCTGAGTGTGAGATAAACCTCTGTTCCACAGCTTAATCTAAAAAAGATAACAAACCATCAAAGAAGTGATTAACATTTAACAAACCTATCGGTTTGTGATGCATATTTAGTTGTGCCCAAGAGACTATTTGGAAAATCTCCTCTAAAGTACCAAAACCACCTGGTAAGGCAATGAAGGCGTCAGCATTGCTCATCATTCTAGCCATGCGTTCATGCATGGAAACTACCCTATATTCTTCCCCAATTGTCTTCCCTATATTGCTGGATGTAGCTAGAGCTATAGGAATAATACCTAGAACTTGGCATCCCCCTGCATGTGCAGCTGTAGCCACACACCCCATTAACCCACAGTTACCTCCACCATACACTAAATGAATTTTTCTCCTAGCCAGCACCATACCCAGATTTTGTGCTGCTTTAACATACTCCTCATCTTTTCCAGGACTGGAACCACAAAAGACACAGATATTTCGAAACTGACGGAATGCTGTTCCCTCCATAATTTCTATCACCTTAACTTTGAGAATAGACAAAGATACTAATGTAAGTATTTATAGAACTCAGAGAAAGGCATATTTATAATAGCTATGCGAATAGGCCGAGTATTATTAGAACAACTATGTGAGTGATTGGTGGATATCAACTAAATTAAAGGTAAATAAAAAAATAAAATAAAAAATTTCAAAAATGACGGCAAGCATGTATATGTACAGTAGTATGACTGTGACCCATATTAAGCACATAAAGAGTATAAGATAAGATATCACCAGAAATCTGTCTTTATCTTGTTGTCTTTGATGAAGCATTGATGTTTTGATTCTTGTAGAAAAGTTCTAGGTGATAGCCGTAAAAAAAAAAAGTAAAAAATAAAAATAAAAAATGCAATCAAATGATTTATTTTGTATTCTCAATGTTTTCGCCAGTCGACTATCAGTATTATTAAGTCGACTAGCTATTTTGAGAAATTTTAATTTGGACTGGTTAATTTACAGTTGATTAATTACATCTATTTTGAAGCAATCAACTGCATCCTACCAGTTAACTACATATTCTTTGATTTTCACAGACTTTTATAAGCTCAGAAATGTTTCTTTTTCCATGTGATATCTTTCCACCGAATACCAATAGATTTAAAGTAGATTCTGACACATATATTCAAAATTTGCGGCCACCGATTTTTGTTGAAATCATAGATAGATTTTGTTTACAGATTTTCAAGAATTGCGGCCACCGATTTTAATATTTTTCAATGCTTTGTCAAAAATTTTGACTTTCGCTTTTGGAACCATTCTCTATTAAGCTTTTCGTCTGTTTCACTCATTAACGGTTGGCATTAAATGCAAGGTTATTTTCCCTCATTACAATTAAAGATAATTTCTTCCTTTGAAACTTGGTTGTTATGGTGTCTAAGTTGTTAATAGGTTAAAATAATGAAAGGTTTGAAAATAATGGACGGATGATGGTCTTATGGTGTTTTGACGAATGTAATAAAGAGAATTAGTGGTGTTGAAGTTCTCGAGGAATAAAATATAGGAAGTAGGATTTAAGTTAGTCTTTGAACTCTTAATTTGGAAATATAGAGAATATTCTGAGAACCATGTCCGGAAATAATGTAGGTTATCAAGATATTTATGTTAAAGGATTATATCATGCTAAATTGAGTCTAGTATCTAGGATGTGAATTATGTTGGAATTGAGAATTCATGTATGAGTAATTGTTAGGAAAAAAAAAACACAAATCTTCTTCAAATGATTGGGTGAATTAAATGGGATTGGCATAAGCTAGAATGAGGTGCTTTTGGATATGATAGAAGAAATAATTGAAATTTTTGACAATGAGTTTAATGGTGTTAATAAGCTTGTATAGAATTACTGTGATGAGGTAAGTTGGAATTATTAGACATGTGTCAATGGTACATAAACGTTATTAAAGGTTTGAAGGATTTATTGCTATGTATGTTTAACATATTGATTAAAGGATTTGAGGATAAAAATAGATGATAGATTAAGATGATGATATTCAGGGGATGATGTTGATATATGAAAAAAAAAAAAAAATTTGACTTGATAGAAGTTTGGAATAAGAAAAGATAGTTACACAATATGAAGGTGTATATGTTCCTTTATATGTGTGTTTTCTAATATCGACCCATAGATATATTCATACGGGCTAGAGGATATCAATGGAAGAACTTATGATTGAAAGAAATCCTTATGGTTAAGTTATATGGCAAAATCACTCAAGTGAATAGACATATTAAAAAGTAAAGATGTCATACAGAAAAGATATCTCTAATTATTTAGGTAATAAGCTTGGTAACTCTGAATAATGCCTTAATTTCATTCCCTACATGTGGTAGGATGGATTGAAATTCGGGGACCGAATTTCTTAAAGGGGGGAAGAATGTAACATCCCGTAAATTTTAGATATTTTCCTTAGAAATTCTTCACCTTACATATATGCATAGAAATGTTCTAATATTAATGGAATAGGTAAAGAAAGAAAACCTAAGAGGAAATATTAGAAATAAACATGTTAAAGAAAGGTGAAATTCTTAGGTAAAGAAAGATAAATTTTTGTGAAGTAAGTAAAGGTCTTAAAATTTCAAGAAGATCGGATTAGGGTAATCTTTCTTAATTTAAGAGCAAAAGTTACTGAGTTTAGTATCTCCACCCGTAATTGGGCTTTAACCTATAGACACTTCATATAGAGTTTTTCTACTTCACATGAATTTTTAGCAAGCCAATAGGATAGGCCAAGGAAGAAATAAAACATAGACTTGGACTAGGATATAGAAATTGGACCGATAGCCCAAAAATCATGAAAATGTGACCAAGCCCATTATGAAAGGAAGAATTTTAACCAAAGTAAGGAAAATGGGCAAGAATGAGCCCAAACCCAAGAGGAAAAATAAAAATAAAAATAAAATTAAAGTGATGAAATATTAGTGTAATCAAGATTAAGTGACATGGCATTAAGACAAAAATTTGACAAGTGGTGTGATTCTACATTCATCATTTTGGCAAGTGGCATAATAATACAAGGCTTTAGGACAAAAACATCTATATCCTACATTCATAACTTTAGCAAGTGGGTAATAATACATAGCATTATGACAAAACATCATTATCCTACACAAATAATTTTAGTTAAGTAAGGAAAATTCAAGGGCTAGAAATTTGCCACTTAAAAAGGCAAATCTATCATACTTGATTAAGACAAAAGAAAAAGGAAATGAATCCCTAAATCAAAGGGATCTTGCCCCATATCTTAAGAACATATCATCATAATTTTCAAAATACAAATCTCCTTTTTCTATGCATATCTTGACTAAGGAAGAGGAAGACAAGAACATAAGTTGTTTGTTTTCCAAAAATTCAACAAAGTGTATCCTAATTGTGATAAGGTAGACCCATGATCATGAAAGGTGAATTATTTGGTGGTCTATATAAGAAAACCCACCCTTACAACATTAGAATTTTGTCCAAGTGAGGGAGAGCAAAAATAGAAGCAAGGTAGTGTGAAGAAAGGAGAGGAAGAAAGGAAGAAAGAGGAAGGAGAAGTCTAGGAGACTAAGTGCTCCAGGTAAGTTTAACAATATTTCTTTTTGAAGAAAATCTTTGAAACTCATAATATTTATATGAAATTTTGATCTTAGAACTTTGATGATTGGTCATGGATGTTGCTATATCATGTTACATATTGATCTTGCATGTGATGTATGTTTGAATACTTAGGTTGGTGTAGATAGTTCTGCATGGGTATGGCTATGGTTGACAGAATTTTAAGCTTCGGTATTTTAATTTCTGGGAACAATCTATAAGGAATTAAAATAAATGGTTAACATAAGAATTAAAGATATATGTGTCGCGGATTTATACCCACTGGAATCATTCCATTTGGAGTCCATATAAGGTAGCTATGGTCTGATTAGTAGTCAAAGGTCAGAAAATGAATCATCAGGGAAGAATATGTTAGGATAGTTTCGGTAATTTAATTTCTGGGAATTATTGGTAGGGAATTAAAATAAATGGTTAACATAAGAATTAAAGATATGTGTGTCATGGATTTTTAGCCACTGGAATCATTCTATTTGGAGTCCACATGTGGTAGATATGGTCCGATTAGTAAAGGTCAGAAAATGGTTCATCAGGGAAGATTATGTTAGGACAGCTGTAGTATTTTAATTTCTGGAAATTATCTGTATGGAATTAAAATAAATGGTTAACAAGAAAGTTATATATCTATGTCTCATGGAAATATACCCACTGGAATTATACAATTTGGAGTTCATATGAGGTAGATATGATCCGATTAATTAGCAGAGGTCAGAAAATGTTTATTCAGGGAAGAGTATGTTATTAATGCTTTAGTTTTTGAATTTCTGAGAATATTCTGTAGGGAAGTAAAATAGCGCGCCAACATAACAATTATATATATATGGCTCATGGATTTTTACCAACTGTGAATAACTCAATTTGGAGTTCCAATTTGGGAGATATGGTCTAATTAGTCAGTAAAGGTCAGAACCTATCCGAGAGGAACTATCCTGTACTTTGAGGAAGTAATATCACCTTTGTTTCTTAATTTTTCGCTACAATGTTCAACATAATAGTTTTATATAATTGTTTTATCTTGAAATGGACACTAAGATCACCTACATCAGAGTTAAATTGAGGGAGTTATGATCTGATTAGTAAGAGAAGGTTAGATAGGATGAAAACCTGCATCAAGAAAAATAAAGGAATAAAATTAGTATTTTAAAAAAGAAGATGAATCTTAATAAATGACTAGTATAGCCATAACCATTGCCATTGTATGAACTTCTTACCATCTTAAGTGTGAAATTTTGACATGGAAATATTTTATAAAGTGATATTTGAAATGGTTATGTTCATGGCATGATTACCAATGATTTATGGTAATAGTTATATTTTGATGAACATACTTGTTATTGAAAGCATATTTTTGGCTATCATTATGAAAAGAAAAGAAATGAGCACGGTCACATGGCAATCCGTGTGGTGCACCAGTAGGGGACGCCCTACCAACGGTTATGATCATGATAATGAGAAAAGAAAGAGAAAGTGGGCCATGTCAGACGGAGCGAGAAAAGCCCGTACCGGAGAGTAGAGGATACTCACCCTGACCGAGGTAGCTTGAAATGAGAATAAGTGCTCAATATTTTTCAAAAAATTGACTTGATTTGATATCTACATATCATCAATTAAGGAGAAGAGAAGAGGATATTGCAAAAAATTGCTTTCAGGAGTTGGCATAGACACTATGAGTTTTTAGTTATGTTATTTGGATTGACAAATGTCCAAACTTTATTCATAGACTTAATAAATAGAGTACTTAAGCCATTCATGAATCAATTTGTTATTATAATTATTGACGATACACTAAAATATTACAAGAGTTCAAAAGATCATAAGCAACATTTAAAGATAGTTTTACAAACTCTAAAGGAGTATGTTTAGCAAGGATGGTATCCAAATAGACCCTAAGAAAATAAAAGTGGAACAGCAATGGCTACGTTCTACTACAGTTACAGATGAATATCCAAATCCAATTTGCACTTCCTACGATTGTCTGCCGTCTATTCTATTTGAGTAATAGTTGGATCAGGTATATGAACATATGCTTGTAAGGCATCAATCAACTCCTCAGCATTGGAAGCAGAGATGAGAATTCGTCGTGCTGAGTGTGGGATAAATTTCTGTTCTACAGTTTGATCTAGAAAAAACAACAAACCATCAAAGAAGTGATTAACATTTAATAAACCTATCGGTTTGTGATGCATATTCAGTTATGCTCAAGAGACTATTTGGAAAATCTCCTCTAAAGTACCAAAACCCTTGGGTAAGGCAATGAAGGCGTCAGCATTGCTCATCATTCTAGCCATGCGTTCATGCATGGAAGCTACTCTATATTCTTCCCCAATTGTCTTCCCTATGTTGCTGGATGCAGCTAGAGCTGTAGAAATAATACTTAGAACTTGGCATCCCCCTACATGTGCAGCTATAGCCACACACCCCATTAACCCACAGTTACCTCCACTATACACTAAATGAATTCTTCTCTTAGCCAGCACCATACTCAGATTTTGTGCTGCTTTAACATACTCTCCATCTTTTCCAGGACTGGAACCACAAAAGACACAAATATTTCGAAACTGACGAAATGCGGTTCCCTCCATAATTGCTCTTACCTTAACTTTGAGTATGAAGATAAAGATACTAATGTAAGCATTTATAGAACTCGGAGAAGGGCATATTTATAATAGTTATGCGAATATGTCGAGTATTATTAGTACAACTATGTGAGTGATTAGTGGATATCAGCTAAATTACAAGTAAAACAAAAATTTCAAAAATGACAGCAAGCATGTATATGTACAGTAGTTATAATTATGACCCATATTAAGAACATAAAAAGCATAAGATAAGATATCATCAGAAATCTGTCTTTTTCTTGTTGTCTTTGATGAAACATTGATGTCTTGATTCTTGTAGAAAAGTTGTAGGTGATAGCTGTCATTGTAAAAAAAAAGTAAAAATGCAAACCAATTAATTGTTGAAAAGGAACAATCAAATGATTTATTTTATTTTCTCAATATTTTTACTAGTCGACTATGGGTATATTAAGTTGACTAACTTTTCTGAGAAATTTTAATTTGGACTGGTTATTTTACAGTTGATTGATGACATCTATTTAGAAGCAATCAACTGCATCCTACTAGTTAACTACGTATTCTTTGATTTTCACAGACTTTTATAAGCTCAGAAATGTTTCTTTTCCATGTGATATTCTTTCACCGAATAACAATATCTTTGAATTAGATTTTGGCACATATATTCAAAATTTGCAGCCACCGATTTTTGCCGAAATCGTAGATAGATTTTGTTTACAGATTTTCAAGAATTACAGCCACTGATTTTAATGCTTTTTAATGTTTGTTCAAATTTTTGACTTTCTATTTTGGCACCATTCTCTATTATGCTTTTCGTCTGTTTCATTGTATTCTCCTTCATTAATGGTTGGCATTAAATGCAATGTTCTTTTCCCTCATTGCAAAGAAAGAAAATTTCTTTTCTTTGAAACTCGGTTATTATCGTGTCCAGGTGGTTAGTAGGTAAAGTAATGAAAAGTTTGAAAGACATAGACAGATGATGACCTTATGGTGTTTTGACAACTGTAATTAAGAGAATTAGTGGTGTTGAAGTTCTTGAGGAATAAAATATGGGAAATATGATTTAAATTAATCTTTGAACTCTTAATTTGAAAATATGGAGAATATTTTGAGAACTACGTCTGAAAATAATGAAAGGATCAAGGTACTTGAATTAAGGGATTATACCATGCGAAGATGAGTTTAGTATTTAAGATTTGAATTATATTGAGATTGGAATTCCACGTGTAAATAATTGTTGAGAAAAGATAAATTATTTGTCTTTGATTGAATTTACTCATATCAATAGTTATCAAGCCAATATACAAATGGCATCTTTTGAGGTTTTATATAAAACATTATAGGTCTCCTAATGGGTGAGTGAGTTGAGTAAAGTTAAGTCCACAGCATATAAAATCGGTCCAATAGCTTACCGTTAGGCTTTGCCATCTGAATTGGATAATGTTCATCCAGTCTTTCACGTATCTATGCTACGAAAGTATCTACCAAACCTAACACATGTTATTCAATGTTGGAAAATTCAGTTAGACAAAGAGTTGTTATATGAGGAAAAAATTAGTGACTATAGCAGATAGTCAAGTGAAGAAATTAAATTTAAAAGAAATGTCACGGTGAAAGTGATGTAGTAAAAGTACTTTTCAGGGGAGGCTACTTAGAAAAGAGAGAATAATATGCGCGCCAAATACCCACATATTTTTGAGTGAGAAGGTTAGTATCTATTTGCAAATATGACGATAAAATTGATTAGAAAAAAGAATATAAGCAACTCAGTACAGGCTAAAAGTCTATAAGGACCATAGATATTAGAGCACTAGACATTATCAGTTGGTGACCAAACAATCTTGAAGAATTTATGGTTGAAGAATTTATGGTTGAAGAAAATTCCTATGGTTAAGGTTATATGGTAAAATCACTCAAATGAAGAGATCTTAAAAAGTAAAGATGTTATACATAAAACATATCCCTAATTATTTGAGTAATAAGGTTGGTAACTCCAAATTATACCTTGATTTTATCCCCTACATGTGGTAGGATGAGTTGAAATTCGGGGACTAAATTTCTTAAGGGAGAAGAATGTAACATCCCATAATTTTTATTTTTATAAACGATTATGTTCTGCTAAAAGTAAGTCTATTTTTAATTAAAATAATTATTATTTTGTTTGAAATAATAATCTTGGTCTCTA
The DNA here is from genome assembly GCA_037074535.1 of Gleditsia sinensis. Lineage (NCBI taxonomy): Eukaryota > Viridiplantae > Streptophyta > Magnoliopsida > Fabales > Fabaceae > Gleditsia > Gleditsia sinensis. The sequence goes on along the minus strand of CM073463.1, from coordinate 66,769,049 downwards.
AGGAATTTTTATTGTACTTTTAGAAATATTTTTTCTTTTAATATGTATAATTTGATATTTGTTTTATTATGATTTTTATCAAGAAAAATTATGATTTAAGAGTTTAACTAAAGGTTGATGAGAATGTAAATTTTTAGAAATTTTTGGGATGTTTTAAGGTGAAAAACGGTATTTATATGAATATATATAAAACAAAATAAGAATAAATATAAATATTTAATTATTAAATAATAATAATTAATATTATAAAAGGAAAAATAAAAAGGGAAGGGGGATACACAATCGACGGCACGTTTCGAAAAAAAAAATATTTCGATGAATAGTGAGTGAATAGTAACTTTTAACTTTTTCTTTAGATTTGAAGTGCCTATTGACTTCCGATCTCAAAATTAAAGGTGTTACTGAATTCAGGACGAAAAATACTTCAATTTTTACCGATCAGTTTTTCAAATCCACCGTTGAATCGCCGTAGATCTGAAGTAGAAAATCTCAGAAAAAGGTAAATTTTAAAACTCTTACTTAGAGACTTCAAATTAAAAATCTGACAGTGTAGATGGATTCAGAACTTAGATAAACATTAGGATATGTATTTCTTTCGGTCATTTGGTAACTTTTTATGTGGCGATGAATAGTGGCGGTGAATAGTAATTTTCGGTGGTGAATAGTGATCTGGCAGTGAATAGTATCCATAGCGTTGACCGAGCTCCTAGAGGTCAAATTTAGCAAATTCGGAGTCATTTTTAAGGTTTCTGGACCTTCTGAACTCGATTTTGAGGTTTATTTTACCGAATTCGGATCAAAAATGAAAATTTTAGGGCTGTCTAATCTGGAGCCTTTACTTGTGAGTAAATGATTCTTCCTATGGCTTGCCCTACACTCTTTTTGATATTTGAGCATGTATATGATTATGTTTATGAGATATTTACATTTTGATATGTTTCTGAAATACATTAAAATGATCTGAATTGCTTATAATTTGAAATATGATTCAAGAAGAGTATAGTATTTGAAAATGGATTTCTGAACTCATGATGTATCTGATTTCACTTGTATTTATCATTATTTAATAAAGTGAATATTATGTGCACGATGCATTGATTTGTAAAGCTACATACTTGTGAAAGTAATGCATATCATATTATAAATGATATTGAATGGCAAGCGTAAAACTCATGGCGAGTTGCTTGATATTTTACATGTATATATATGTATTGATGAATATCGGCTGGTTGTATGGCTTGTGACGGTACCGAATAGGGGACGCCCTATTAGCCTAAGTGAGCCGAGGGAGAGCCGCTCCAACCGGGTGACTGTGGTAATGTGGGGAGGTAGGAGGGTGATGAACTCACATTCCCTGATCACTTATTGTGATTGGGGTCGAAGTCACTATGCGTATAACAAATGTGTTATATTTTCATTGCATTGACCAGATTACCGAGTGAGGCAAGTGCATTAAAAGTAATGATTTTACTTTCAAATCATAATATTTTACTATAGCTTATACAGTTGAGCATAACAACATTTGTTTAATGATCATACTATGGTGCATATGGTTTTGGATATCTGAATATCCTTTGATTTGATAATATTTGAAATATGGGTTCCATATGAATGTACTTCTGAACTGTATTTTCTATGTAACACATTTTAAAATATAAGTACATCCATATGTTGACCTAAGAGGTCATAGGAGAAATTATTTGCTCACTGAGTTGTCAAACTCACTACACGATATTTTCACATTTTCACATAAGAATATCACAGTCTGATTCGGCAGATAGGTGATATATTCTTTAGGTGAGTCTACGTTGCTTCCAAGACTCACGGTCATTAAATTATACTGTGTTTATATTCTAGAGTGCTCTGAACGCTACAGGCAGGATCTCTGTTTCTGTTGTACTCTGATGTTTATAGACTTGGTCTATATATTGTGTATACATGAAAGATCCTATATGTATTTGTTCCCATAATAAAGAATTGAATTATGTATATTGATGGAGATTATCTTACATTTAAAAAAAAATTGTTTATTTTACGTAACGTAAATTAGGGGCGTTACACATCCTCTACTCGATACCGTCTCGAGCTATACAACTTGTTGATATTCATCAATATATATATATATATATATATATATATATATATATATATATAAATGCATATCCATTAAATGTAATGTATAATTATCAAGCAACTCGTCATAAGTTTTACGCTTGCCATTCAATCATATTCGGTAACTTTATAGATTTATAGATTAATACCTCGTACATATAATATTCACTTTACCAAATACATTTAGAACCACATATTCAATGAGTTTTAAAATCTATTAGTAAAACTATATTCTTTTTAAACTATATGCCAGTTAGTAAACAAAGAAGATATTTTAACATATTTCAAAAATTTATGATAGTATAAATAATTTGTAAACAGAATCAATTATACATTTAAAGTTCAAGAAGAGCATATGGTAAGTTATAAAAAGAATTATCTACTCATAGAGTAAGGCTCTAGGTTGGACAGTCCCAAAATGCAATTTTCAATTCAAATTTGACCAAATAGACTTTAAAAACGAGTATGGAGAATCCAAAAACCTAAAAAATAACTATGAGAGCTCGGTCAACGACGGTCAACTAATGGTCATTGTTCATGGTTAAAATTATTGTTCACAGTTGCCAAAATCATTATTCATTCCGATCGAGTTTACTGTTTACACTTACCGAAATTACTATTCACGCCAATCGAAGTTACTGTTTATGACACAAAAATTTGTCAAATGATTAAAATTTATATCCTATAATTTATTCATCTTTTGAATCCATCTACGGTGTCGGATTTTCAATTTGAAGTATTTAAATAAGAGTTTCAGAACTTACCGTTTTTTAAGAATTTCTACTTCTGATATGCTACAATTCTGTAACTGATTTGAAAAATTGTTCTGTCAAAATTGTAGCACTCTCCGTCCTGAATCCAATGGTACCTTAGTTTTGAGATCGAAGACCCAAAGGTACTCTAGATCTAGAAAGAGAAAATAAGGAGAGAAAAAGTTACTATGTATTACCAAAGGCTATAGAAAAAAATTTCTGTCTTTTTTTTTTAGAATAATGGAGGGACCAAATTGTAAAATTTCAATTGTTGGGGGATGTTCTTATAAATTTTATTATTTACATTTTGACCCCTAAACTTTTAAAAAATTGACCCTAAAAATATTAATAAAATTTTATTTTCATTATTAAAATCTTTCAATTACATCTCTACTCCTTTATTTCTTTTAATAATCTATACATAAATAAAATTACTAAATCTTAAGGGTATCATAGTTTTAATTTTAATTTTTCATAAATCGAATTTGTTTGACAAACGTGTTAAATTAACTTAATTTTAAATGTTTAAGTCAGTCTAATAAGCAAATTAATTCAAAGATCATTGATATGAACCATACAATGGTAAATGTGATTATTGAGTGAATATTGGCAAAGTCCCATATCAATTAGCGAAGAGGTATTAGGTGTTATATATATGAGTTCGCAATCATCTCCTTACGATCTAACTTTTGAAGTGAAGTTAGACAAATTCATATCTTATGATATCAGAGTCTACCCTTATCTGGTCAAGTGGATTGGTCAGATTACTGACTGAGACAAATCATCAAAAACTGTGTTGTAGTGATAGCTCGTGGGGTAGTTTGTGTATACCTTACACAAGGATGTGCAAGTTTAAAGAATAGACGAATGATGTAAATCGTGTAATGATTAGGGTAAATATCGATAAAGTTCAATATCAATTAGTGAGAAAAGTCTTAGGTGTTATATATATATATATATATATATATATATATATATATATATATATATATATATATATATATATATATATATATATATATATGTTTGCAATCCTCCCTCTATGAGTTAACTTTTAAGGTAAAGTTAAGCATATTCATATCAATCATGACCTATTTTGATAGTATTGATATGAGATTATTTAACCAATTTTACATATTTTTTTGAGTAAATAATATTATATTAATTCATCTCATTTAACCAATTTTACAAAATACTATTGTGAGCTAATGCAGCTTGTTGCTGTGCATCCGGTGATGCTTTCAAGCATGGTTATATATTATTCTTTTTTTAGAAAATAGTAAATTAATAATTTGATCCTTATGAATTTTTTTAATATACTAAATAGTGTATAAAAAATAAAACTTATTTCCTATTAATCCCTTAAGGAATTAGATAACAAATTTGATATTTTTAAAAAAATTAATAGAATAGCTAATATATAACGAGTTGATAACTCTCAAAATTAATTTTTACACTTAAAAAATTTAATGAATCAAAGTTAAATAAATTTATAAATTTAGATATTAGTTTACTTTTTATAAAAATTTAAAAAGTTATGTGTGCCTTAAATAATTTTAAAACTATACTTTAGGATGACAATACGAAGAAAAAGTGGCCCATGTGAAATACAATCCTTTTGAACTATAAAATAATTTATTTTGGTAATTGATAAGGAAAAACTTTAGATACATCTTTAAAGCATATTTAGAATTATGGTGTGTGAAATTTTTTTTAAAAGGTGCTAAGTTAATACTATTAATAATTCTTCACGTCATTTTTTTAAAATTTGAAATATTATATATTTGAAATGTAAGTTGTAGTTCTTTTAAAATTTTGATTAGTACTATACTTCCTTTAGAAGAAAGAAAAGAAAAAGATTTCCATAATTTCTTTTTTTTTTTTATATAGAATTTTTTTTTTAAGAGAAAGCTTTTCTAAAGAAAGAAAATGTAAAGAAGTTGGAAGCAAGCCCATATTCTCTTTTGGATATCTATAGATCTAAACAGAGCAATAGCCCAAAAGAGAAGGCCAATTAGACCAACTAGAATCATGGGAGCTGGGTTATAGAAAAGTAATATAAGACCCATTTCCATTTTTTTTTTTTACTTTGAATTTATAACACACTGATTCGTAACTGTTTTTCAAAATTGAGGTTAGCAATAGTTCAGATTGGGATGAATTTTTCATTATCCGTCCTCACCCCGTTCTGTCTCCATTTTTCCCATCTTTGCCCCATTCTCCAACAATTTATTTGTTTCTCCCCGAACTCGATCGCAGGGATTTTATTTTTTTACAACCCGACCTAGTTGCATTTGCTAATTGCTATCATATTTTGTAAAAAATTATTCACCAACAAATTCAAACTCGGATGCTGATACTTCATGTGAAAGATTTTACTACTGTGCCCATGATTATTCTACAACAAAAATTTTAAATTTTAAAACTTAAACTTTAATTTTAAATTTTAAAACTTAAACTTTAATTTTAAATTTTAAAACTTAAAATGTTAAAATTTAAAATCATAAATCTTAAAATCCAAAAAATTGTTAACCTTAAACTCTTAAACTTTAAAATCTTAAAATGCTGAAGCATAACCCTACACCTTAAAATTTAATTGTAATAAAAAAATAAAAAAAAATTTAAAAAGATATTATTTTAAACTTTTTTATGATAATAAAGAAAAAGTTAAAGATAATTTTTTTTTATAAGTTGAATGTGCAATTACTTTATAAGAGGTATTTTGTCTTAAAAAAAATTTAGGTGAGCTTTAATTTATTAGATTTATTAACCACTTCAACTATTTTTAATAGCATAATATTTCTCTTTTATAAAAATTAGTGCTCACTTATGTTTTCCTAAGGCATCAATTACCAAAATCCTTTAAAAAAATTTCCACTAACAAAGATTAATGATATATTTTTGTTTTATTAAAATGGTAAGTAAATAAAAAAAGTGTTAAAAAGTATTTAACACAAAAGATAAATGAATTTTATCGGCAACAACCATTTCCTCTTTTATATTATAATTAAAAGCTAATAGTTTTCTTTAGTCAAGTCTTATATTAGTTTTATTAGTAGTTTTATTAGATAATAATTTTTAACAAATATTTTAAGAATTAAAATAAAATATTTTAAACATGAAAATCCCATGCTTAAATATTTTCTATTGAATTATTTTAATTTTATCAAAATAATCATACTGTTAGCCTTTGTTTGAAATTAAAAAAAAATGAAAAATGAAAAATGAAAAATGAATCTATGCATAATGTATTATTATTTTTCATTAATTTCATTTGTTTTTCTTCATTTTATTATCCAAAAAAATTAAAACCAATACAATTTTTTACTACCAAATTCTCAATAATTGATTAATTGATCAGGGTTTTAAAATTTTTGGACAAAATTTAGGTAAAGTTCTATAGGTGTTGGTGGTATTGTTCCCTATAAAATTATGACACGTGTATTATTTTTAACATGTTAGTGCCTTCTCACCCTCTTTTTGCATAGTCATACTGTTACTATTATTTTCTCTATTAGAACTCAAACGTTACCTTTTCTTTTTATCGAACAATTGGGCTACTCCTCTACCACGAACGACCTTCTCCTATGCCACAACGACGGTCTCAATCTTTCTCTGATTTTCTCTTCTACATGATCTTTTATTGTTTTTCTCCATCGCCTCTTTCAATCTCTCTCTTTCATCACAGGTAAAGCACAACTTATATCCTTAACTTTTTCCCTTCCTTGCTTTTATATATATAAACACTCAGAACCATATTGTTTTTGCTAATTTGACAAGTTTTCAACTTAGAACTATTGATTTTTTTTAATACGATTATCACATTTGATTATTTTGTGTGGTGGCATTGGTATTTCTAAATTTCATTTTTGGCAAGTATATTTGAGAAGGCATGCATGTAAAGGCTTGGTTAATGATAGTGAAATTGACGGATAACATTGAACATGAAGTGACTGAGACAGATTTAACTCCATATGTTGGTATGGATTTTGAGTAAGAAGATCACACCTATAGATTCTATAATACGTATGCAGGCTTCATTGGTTTCAGTGTATGGAAAGATTGGAGAAATAAAAGCAAGTTAGATAAGGAGACAGTGCTATCTTGAAGATTTGTTTGTTTTAAAGAAGGCCTTAAGAAGAAAAATGATTATGAGGGAAAAATAAGTCATATAGATGTCAGAATTGGATGCTTAACACAAATGGCCATTGGTTGACAATCAAGTGGAAAATATATAGTTACATTTTTTGTCAAAGAACACACTCACGAGCTTGCAACCCTTCGGAGTAAGCATAAATTACCATTACAAAAGAGAGTTTCTATAGCTCAAACTGCCCAAATTGAATTGGCAAATAGGTCCAGCATTCGACAAAAAATAGTTTTTGAGTTTCTAAGCTGACAAGTTGGAGGAAGAGAGAATGTTGGTTGTACTGCCAAAGATGTTAGCAATCATTTGAATTCTAAAAGGATCAAGGAAATAAAAGAGGGAAAAGCATACACTCTACTTCATTATTTTAAATCAAAGCAAATAGAGAATCCATCATTCTTTTATGAAATTCAACTTGATGTTGATTGTCAAATAGCAAATGTTTTTTGGTCAGATGCTAAAATGGTTGTGGATTATGTTTATTTTGGAGATGTGGTATGTTTTGATACCACTTATTGTACCAACAAGAACTTACGGCCATTTGCTCTCTTCATTGGATTCAACCATCATCGAGAAACTATGATATTTAGTGCTGCATTATTATATGATAAAACAACTGAATCTTTTGAATAGTTGTTTAGGACTTTTCTTAAGGCTATGAGTGGGAAGAAGCCCAAGACAATTTTTACTGATCAAGATATTGCAATGGCAAAAGCAATTTTGTAGGTTTTTCTTTAATCTTATCATTGTTTATGCTTATGGCATTTATTCCAAAATGCACTAAAAATGTTAATCATGCCTTTAAGAAATCAAATTCTTTTGCTAAAGAGTTAAGAAGTTGCATTTATGATTTTGAATATGAGGATGATTTTCTTAAAGTTTGGGAGTCATTACTTGACAAGCATAACCTTCGTCAAAATAGATGGATGCAAAATTTCTTTAAGAAAAAAGAAAAAATAGGCATCAATATATGGACAACATATTTTTTCAGCTAGTACTACTACAACACCATTAAGTGAGAGTTTCAATAGTCGTTTGAGATTATACAAAAATTCTACCTTTAATGTGCTAGAATTTTTTAGGAACTTCGAAAGGTTATTAGAGGACATGAGACACAAGGAGATAGAGTCTAACTATGAGATGAGCCAAAAGATGCCATCATTGAATATGGATATTATGTTGTTGAAAAATGCAAGATATGCCTATACACTAACAATTTTTTTATCTACTTCGTGACGAATATGAAAATTCTTGTAATCTTCTTTTGAAATGTTGCAATCAAAACTTACAATTATTTGAATATGAAGTGTCTATGATTCGATGAATGAGAGAGCATAAAGTTACCTTTAACTGTGATAACCAAGGTGTTGTGTGTAGTTGTCAACTCTTAAAATTTATTAGTATCCTTTGCAGTTATACTATTCGAATACTTGGTCATTTGAATATAATCATTATTCCTCCAAAATACATCCTTAAGAGGTGGAATAAGCATGCTCGAAGTGGATGTGTTCTAGACAACAGGGGACACATTATCAAAGAAGATCCAAAGCTAGTTTTTTTAAATCATTTTAAGGATTTGTGTTGGAATATAGTGAAAATATCAAGCAAAGCTATTGAAGATCCTTTCAGATTTCTTACAAGAAAATTGGTGAAACTTGGTGTTGAAGTTGATAAGATCTTGAATAAAAGTTCTTCCATCCCAAGTATAGATTTTATTTATGTAAATGATCAAGTTGATCAAACTACAACAGTTGATAGGGCTTTCGCTTCAATTGATAAAAAAATGAATCTTAAGCCGAAGGTATAAAAAAATGGTATGTCTTGTGTAAAAGGTAGACTTAAAAGTTGCGTGGAGAAAAAAACATAGATACTAATAAGTGCAGTCCACTAAGACAAAATTTTATCCCACCATGCCTACTCCACTTATACTATATGGCCAATCGCAATTACTTACATATACATTTGAAATTTGATAGAACTTATTGTTTACCCTTTATATGTATTTCAATTTTTTTTAATTGTAGAGCATATGCCATTTTTACATGGATGAATTTTCTTTTTCATTTTTTATGTACAACATGTGTCATTTTTACAAGGATGTCAAATTTCAATAGTAGCTCATATGAGTATGACTCATGTTACATTATTCAATATGTAATTTAAAATAAGCTATTATATTTTTCTCACTTATTTACTAAATTGTTTTCCTCTTTTTTGTTTTGTATTTGACAACACAGGCATATAATTTTGATAAAGCCAAGACATCAAATTTTAACAAGGAGTGAAGACAAAAGTTGCTCATTATGTGCAGTTGGCATTCTCTCAAGCCAAGATATGATTTCAATTCAATCATGTATAGGCCTGTTTGATGTTCAATTAATGGAGAAAGATATACTATTTGGTTATTTTGTTGCAATTTCTCTTTTTTATTTTAATTTGAGTTACTATTTTGTCACAGTCTCTAAATTTTTCTTGATAGTTCAAAAGATTTTAAGTAGTTTTACATCTTTATTGGTTAGCTTAAGTCTAGTTCAATTATTCTAAACTTTTGCTTGTATATGTTTTTGACAGCTATGCATTTAGTGTATCTTGGTGTCCTGCCATTAATAAATCAATGAAGTTAAACTACTAAACCCTTATACTAATATCAACTAACAACCTTCTCAAATGAACAAACTCACAAAGAAGGTGACAATGGCTGTAAACAACACATTTTACATCGAATATCAACAACGCTAAACTTAACTGGCAAATTCCTAAGAGAATAGAAAAGGGAGTGAAAATATTTTAGATATATAAAAAATTGTATTTATCAACCAAGAGGAACAATATAAGATTACATTACATCATATCATACACTAATACTACATGGTTCATGTTTCATGATCGTTAAGTCTAAACAGACTAATAACATTTGTTTGAAATGTTTGATATTGTCACAAAGGACCTTGCCAACTAAGATATAGTTTTACTAGTGACTGAGAATCATAAAAGTCAACAATCAAAAGTTCCTAGTTACATGCAAGACCTTCTCCAAGAATCCAGCCAAATATTTTAGTCCTCTATGTCAGGAGGTTGAGAATGTCACAAAATTCATGTCAGAATGCTACCAAAGATTGAGCGACAAAAACTTAAAAATGCACAAGGTATCGTAGTCAGAGGATTTCCAAAGTGCTGAGTAGCAAGGATAACTCCAAGCATTGAAAGAGCACAACCTGTTCAAAGAGAAAGAATGATGAACAAGGAAAAAAAAATACAAAAGTGAAGTCTCAATAGAATAGGAAAATTACAACAAGCTAATAAGTGACAAAGGCACTAATTTACATCACTTCTTGAATTTCACATATGCATGAAGACAACTATGTAAGGACTAATTGTTCTTCTATAGATATTACAGTACAATTAACCTAAAAGTCATTATGGAATCTAAACATAAAACATAAATGACATAGTTACCTTGGGTTCTTCACAAAAACCCAAGAAAATGATCTGGTCCAATCATCCAATTAAACTTAGATACCTCAAGTATTCTTAGTTTTAACTTGCATGTAACAAAACTAACTTTTAGCTTAATCATTATTCCTTATTCAATCATTATAGCCCTTCGAGAGTTACCATGATTCCTTTCTATTTAAGTCACAAAATGTCGAACAAACCTCTTTAAACAAAATAAATAAAGAACTAAAAGATGCAAAAGATTCAATTTTTCCTCTGCTTTTCGCACATTATTCATTCAAGTAAGATTTCTAGGATCCTCTAAATAGTGTTCAAGAAAATTCACAGCTAGAGGAAAGAAAGCTCAAAGAAATTGATGCTAATGGTAAATCAGAGCCAATGAGAAATTCTATCAAACACATGGAATGCATTCATTTACCAAGGTTTCCCTAACATAATCCAGTTTCAATTAAGGTGGGCATTTTAGAGATTCTAATATAACTAAGTCCTTTATTTCTCAGGTCATACCAACAAAGCTTCCTTTTCTCCAATTCCAATAAAACCTTGTCTCCATCTTTTGAATATGTTATGGGCTTCACAGATTTAGAAGATCTTAAATCATGGGTTTGTGTCAATGTAAATAGCTTACACCAAAAATCTTTGAATCCATATTTTGTCCAAATATTTCTATGCTTTTCCAAACATTTCTTCCCATATTGTAAAGCTTAACCTAGGAATCGAAAGTATGATCATGTGAGTCAATAAAATACGAAATCCTTAACAATTTATAATCATCAAAGTAGGAATCATACCTAAACCCATAAACGCGAGCCATGAATATGCTTAAGTCAAAATCAAGACATCGATCTACTGGAAAATATGGCAAAACTTTATGCTTTCAAATTGAAGGGTTCCACAAAGCAATGTCCTCTGCAACATTACAAATATAGAGTAATCCATTGCAAAAATCTGGTACCTTGATTTGGTTACTATAACCCATCAATGGTCGATTGAGCTCGATGACTTTATTAAATAGAAGGAAGGGAAAAAGTTAAGGATGTGAGTTATGCTTTACCTATGGTGAAAGAGAGAGATTGAGAGAAGTAATGGAGAAAACCAATCAAAGGTTGTGTAGAAGAGAAATGCCATAGGAAGATTAAAATCGTCGTTGTGGCAGAGAAGAAGCTCGTTCATGGTAGAAGAGTAGACCTATTGTTCAATAAGATAACGTTTAAGTTCTAACAAAGAAAATAATGGTAACAGTGTGACTATACAAAAGGAGAATGGGACGGCACTAACCTTTTAAAAATAATACACATATCATAATTTTATAAGAGAATAACACCACCACCAACTATAGAACTTTATTTAAGTTTAATTCAAAACTTTTTCCATTTCTTTTTTGAGTTTCAAGGTACATTGAAAGCTATCTTTTCCCTTTAGCTCAAAAATTAAGATACTTCTATAAAAAAAATTAACTTTAATTGATTAAAAGTCATTTCTATTTGTCTCTGTTTAGTTTCTTTTATTAAAGTAACTTCTTAAAACACCTAGCGCCCATGGCCTAATGGATAAGGCGCTTGACTTCTAATCAAGCGATTGTGGGTTCGAGTCCCACTGGGCGTGATGTTCAGTTTTTATTTTTTAAAACACATTCTCTTCTATTTTTCCATTGTTTATGTAATTTAATTTTTGTGAAAGGTAGATTATAATTTCAAGGGATTATTAAAAAAAGTATTGTGAAAGATTTTTATATGATTAGCATAATAAAAAAGCTAATATTTATTCTCTCTTTTTTTTAAAAAAAAAAAAAAAAAACTTAAGTGGGTTGATCCAATTCAACCTACAACCTTTAAAATAATGTTTTAAGGATCAGATGAGTCATTAAATTGGCGATATGAGTAGTTTATGGTTTAGTGGTCTAACCGCAGTTGAACCACATGTGGTTGAATCAGTATTTAATATTATATATAATTTATTAAAAGTATGATACTTATATATTAAAAATATCAATAAATAGTAAAAATAAAAATGACATAATATTAAATTATTTAAAGATTTATACATATATAAATAAATATAATATATTTTATCAATAAAATAATATAATTTCAATATGAAATTTACTATAATTTTTAAATGATGTATTAATTTAATGTAAATATAGCTAATATTTATGATGCTTAATTAAATTTGAATAAAATTAAGGAAAAATAAAATAAAACAAAAACCTTGCGAAGCCAAGCTTGTCCAACGTAGAGAAGACCGTTTTCTTCAGTAATGTTGAGTCTACCTTCAAATCATAGTTCACATTCTTCCTTTCTAACTTTCTATCTGTCTTTCCATTATATCTTTTTAAGATTTGATAATAATAACTATTATATATATAAAACATTGCATGATATATAACAAGAGCCTTATATATGATAACTGGAGTTGGAATTCCGCGTGGCCTTTTTTAATTAAAATTTCACGTAATAAAAAAAATTAAATAATTTAATATTAAATTCAATAACTTTTAATTAAAAAGGATCACTTGAAATAAAGAATCAGTGGATTTATTGAATCATAGTGACATTGTTTTAAAAAAATTAATTAAACTACTCATGTGAAAAGTTTTTTTTTTTCAATGGAAGGGCTAAATGTAGTCTAACTCACAAAGTTTAAGACTCTTAAAGGTCAGACCAAAATTAATCTAAAATCAATATATAACACATACATATATTAGACATGGGAAAAGCCACATTTTAAAATGTGTTAATATTGTATATTGTGTCCGTAACATTATCTATACTTTTAAATTTCAAACCCATTATTTTACAATGCTCAATGTATTCATCTTATGCTTAATTATTAGGGCTAAAGAAAGCAGTGGCTGCAAGGTATGAATGCAGCTAGCAGCAGAATTGTCTCCATGCATGCCTGCCTAAAAAAGGAGAATGCCCAGCTGAATTTCACCCAAGTTAATTGCACTTTGCATGGGTTAGGAAAAGGAGATCCTAAAGAAATTCAACCCAACAACAAAACAAGAGGTAATTGAGTATATGGAATGAGGAATCATTGTTAATTATAAGCATGAATTTGTGTCATTATTTAAAGGTTCTTATTCCAAGTGCATGCTCAAAGTGTAAGGAATGCCTCTCCTCTCATATGAACCATTATGATGTCTAGCTCCTTCTTCCCTGATATAATAAAATACAAAAAATATATATATTTAGCAGACTAATCTGAGGAAAAAATTAATAAATCAAATTAATGATCAATAAATATATAAATATAATAGCTATATTTTTTAATAGAACTTCCCCCTAGCTAACATATTCTTAATGATTAATGACTTAATTTAATTTTTCTTTTAGAACAGATCTACTAAAGATACTACCAAATATAGACAATTTTAATCTTCCTATGAATAAATATATTAAATATAAATTAACACATGTATATTTATTTATAATTAATTTAGTTGATTATAATTGATAGACCGAATATATTTTATAGTTATAATAAGTAAATAAATTATGAATAAATATATAAATATTTATATCAAATAAGAATTCCATTAAAGACATCCTTATATTTTATATTTATAATTATTTTAGTTTAGCTATAATTAATAGACGGAATTTATTATAAAATTTTTTCAACAAAATATAAATGAAGGCCAACTTTTTTCTTGAGTACCCATCCCAGCTTTAGCAAAACCGGGATTATAATTAGTCGCATGGTTGCTTTCTGCATGAAAATATATTCATACTTTAGGGCAAATGTTGCTACTAATTTTTTATATTTAACACTCACCACTATCATTTTTTATTTTTTGTACTATTCTATAAAAAAAAATTTTATGTGTACCTAATTTAAAAAAATAGAAAAATTAAATTAATTATAAAAAATGTAAGTATTTTAAAAATAAAATTTATTGAAAAATGTGTTTGAATATTTATATATTTTTTATATACTGCATCTGCCAAAAAATTTATTATTATTTTGCAGAAGATGCCATTTTTTTAAGAAAAAAATTAAGATAATCATATCAGCATGGACCCTTTTGAATATTAGTTTGGTAGAGATTAGCAAGTTTAATTCAATTTTGGTTTTTAAAAAAAGTTAAGATTCTTTCTCCCATACATTCCATGCTGAAGAATATCCGTGCAGTGGTTGTTGAATGTACCAACCGACCAACCGACCCATTCAGAAGCTATTACCATTTTGGAGTCTCTTGGAATAATAATGGCTTAACCAAAGCAAAGCTTCGGTAGGTCTAGTTGCTTCAGTACTATGCCGCTACATTTGGGTCCGCAGAAAGGGATTTGTTTTTGTTTTTGTTTTTTTGATTTTTCAGCTTTTGAAATAATTAAGCTGATGTTTAATATAAAAATTTTAATTTTTTAAATATTTAAAATTTTATTTTTAAAATATTTGAATATAATAAATATAAAAAATTTTAAATTTATTTGTTATATGTAATTTAAAATAATATAAAATGAATTTAGTTTATATATATATAATTAAGATATTTATGTATCAAACAAAATTTAAAAAACTTCTTAAAGTCATAGAGAGACATTATTTTTCTTAAACATAACTCTGAAACTTTTTATAAACACTATATTTAATTTATAGTTAAAATTATAATTTTTTATTATAATTAAATTTGATATCAAAATTTGAATAGTAATATCAAAAATACTTTTATCGCTGAAGAGTTAAATTGAAAAAAAAATTATTTATGAAAAACTAAATTAAAAATTTACCTACATAAATTAAAAACCAAAATATGTGTGTATAATTAAAGAGTTTGAAATTTAGTCTCATACTTTTAAAATTTAAATTTATATAAAAATATTTTTTTATTAACAAAATTATTAAAGAAATTTATACTTTATGCATTTTCTCTTTAAAACTCATGTATAACTTAATTTAGTATAGTACAAATTAAATCACTAAAAGACTAAATTAACACTTATAAATGCTTAAGATAAAATAATAATAAAAACTAGTGTACTTTTCTTTTAAACTAGAGGGTGTGTAAATAAGTGTAAATTTTGGTAGATTTCAAGTGAGATTCTGAACATAAATTGAAATAGAGTTTGACTATGATTTTAAAAATCCTCATAAGTAAATGTTACTCTTATATAAACAGTGAACATTTTATAATAACAATTCTGACAATAATAAAAATATAGATAATAAATATTTTTGTAATATATAATAAATTCAATTTTTTTTATATAATCTGAAAGGTCATATAACCTTATTAAAATAAAATTAGATATATGTGGATAAAGAGACACAAATTCGATATTTATAATCTAGTAAAAAATAAAAATAATATATGATTTTAACGAATTGTGCACTACCTCTATGTATAGTTGTTTTTCTTATTGTTGCTGAGTTTATAAAATTTAATTTTATACTCTAATTAAAATTTAATTAGAATTAAAAAGATGGTCTAAGAATAGATAAAAACATACTTACACTTTATCCAATATGTAAATTTACGTGGGTTAATATATGCAGGGAAGTTTTCCCGGAAGTGAAATCATGAGATTCATTCATCAAAAATATATGATAAGAATGGGTGACATAATTATTTTTTTCCCATTTTTACAATTGTAAATATACTTTTTTATTTATAAATTAAGGGTATTTATATAGTAATTTGCACCATAATTAAGATTCTCTTCTTGAATAATTTAAAATATATATTCTTTATATTATAACAATAATAATTAAATATTTTTTTATTAAGTGGAGTCGGTTATATAGATCAAGCGATATTATAGTGATCTATTATGAATGAAATCCATAAAGAAATTATTAATTGTTAAATCTTTCTTAATAGTTTCACCTATTATTTTTTTTTACCTCTCTCTACCTCTAATTATCGAACTACTCTATATCAGATATACTCTTTTCAGTAAGACTTATGCGATCTTCTCCACATATGATCAATTCACTTTAAAAGAGATTTTACCATCTTTTCTACGACAGGTGCTATCCAAATTTTTTTTATAATGTACTCATTCTTAATCATATTTTTTTTAGTGTGTCTACACATCCAGTACAACGTTTTTATCTTTGCGACATTGAGTTTATCTTCATATTATCTTTTAATCACCCAATATTCACTACCATATAATATTATAAGTCTTATAATTGTACGATAAAATTTTTTTTAAACTTTAAACTATATTTTTTTTATTATAAATAACACTCGAATTTTTATTTTATTTTATCTATCCCACTTGAATCTTATGATTTATATATTCATTTATTTCACTTTTATTTTATATAATAAATTTAAAATATTTAAAATTTATGAATTATTTTAATATATAATCTTCAAGCGTACGTCCTCATTTACTTATTTTAATATATTGGTCATATACATTTAAAAAAAAAAATTTCTTAAACATTAATTTTAAGACATAAATTTAAATAATCAAGACCTTAATTACTGGGCCAACTCTTGAAGGTTAAGATCATAATTGCGCTTGATAATTTCTTCGATGATATCATAAAGTAGAGAGGGAAGATGAAGGTAATCTTTCAAATCTTTGAAATGAATGAAAGTCCAAGGCCCACAGAGAGCATAATTAGCCACCGATCATGACATAAAGTGGAAGATGACTTGGTTTGCTTTTTATAAAGAAATAAATGGGACACCAAAGAAGTTTCCCATCACCAAACAAATTAAATAAATGTGCATGCATTAAAGCTTGCAAATGGCAAATCGGCACTTGTTCAAAGCAAAACTTGGTGCCTTATCCTATCAAAATACTAAACAAAGCAACCAAATTGACCCCACCACTAAATTGGTGGGTCCTATTATTTTTCTAGTAAATTCTCAATCCGATCTATATATAGATTACTTTAATATTGATAACGTAAATCAGATATTAAATTTATAGCACTTATGTTCGTTATTTTCGCATGAAAAGTGACCACAGCTCTAACTACAAGCCTGAGTGTCGGAAGATTTCTATCTGATGTTATTTTTTGTTTTTTTGTTTTAAATTTGATTAGAAGTAAATAATTTATACTGAGATTAGAAGATTCATTAATATAACTAAAATTTAAACCTAAAGATAAATAGATTTATATTCCTTTATGAGTTAAGTGAAACAGGACTTAGATTAAAACCTAATAAACTTTTTTAAGTGTTGGGTCAAAATATGTTGAGCCAGGTATGTTCTTACTTCATTTCCTTGCTAGAGTTTATAGGCCTGTGCATGGGTAGCTTTGTTCGGCTCGGTGCTTTTCCTGCAAAAGTTGTTAATTTGGCACAAAGAGATGTAGTTTTTTCCTTTATGATTGAATGTTTTAGGCTGTTACCTGTTTTTCACAGCTAAACCAATAAACAAATCGTGGTTTGTGAATTCATTTTGTGTAATCACTAGTAGATGGTGGCATCTCCATCCCCTACAAGTGGGCCCCACTTTCCCCTTCACTACCAATGGAGGTCATGATTCCCACAACCCAAAAGAGCAGCTGTCCAACATCACACATGGGGTGCCACCACACAGGATCATGATTCAGCCCTTCCTCTAAAACCCCATTACCGGTTTGTCCAATTTCTGCTCAGGTAACACCAACATTTCCTGTTTCATGCAGTGATCAAAGAGAGAAAAGAGAGGGTCTTCTTTCTTTCTTTCTTTCTTTCTTCCTGAACCTTGGGTAGTTTCTTCCATGGAGAAAAGCAAGTCATTACCTGAATACTCTTGCTCTTACTCTGAGTTTGGGTTCGGAGAACGATCAAACTCTTATAACTTCAACGGGCCATGCCAGAAGGGAAATGGGTTTTATGCCGGAAATGATCCTGAGTTCAAGAGGAAGAAGAGAATCAAATCTTACAACGTTTTGACAGTGGAGGGTAAGCTTAAATCAAGTGTTAGAAACAGCTTCAAGTGGATCAAGAACAAGTTCAGTGATATTCGCTACTAGCCAAATCTTACGAAGCACGGATACTTGAAAAATAGAGTTATATTCGATGCGTGTTTAAGCTCTATAAGATAATAGATACTACTTATTTGTAGTATCTAGTATTTGTATAAGTACCCCTGCTTCTTATATTGGACCAATCACTTCTTGTTCTCGTCTCAGCTTTGAAGGTAAGAAAATAAAGTAGTGAGAAGAAGTTTTCTTATCCAAAGGAAGATAATACAGAACCTTCTCTTTGTAAAAACAACTATTTGTGTTAAGAGATTTTGCACAAAAAAGTTGAATGAAATGTTTGAACTTGGAAGATGTTTTCTGCTGTGAAAATAGCATGCTATGTATCAAACAAAGCAAGAAACGTAGTATGTTTTGGGTAAGAACTGAGAATACTGTGAAATGACTTTTCTTTGGTTATTTTCTTTTGGATGATAGATTATTCATGTGATTACAGAAAAAAATGTTTGACATAGTAAAACTCTGATCTGAGTCCTTTAAAATTCTTAAAAAAATTTATAGAATAAATATAGAAGATTAACAAATAAGTTGGTATTTGGTCTGAATAATTTTTTATCAATCAATTATATTTAAATTGTAATACGTAATAAATATTATTTTCACAAATATTATTTTTTTAGTATGTCATAATTTGAACATTATTAATGGATAAAAAATTATCCACCAACAGAAGATTAAATTATTTTTCTAAACAAATATAATTTGTGAAACTTATGTTAATTGTGTTTATCCCTTTCTTAAATTTATCTTATAAATTTTGCTGGGAACTTAAAACAATCCATAAAAATATCGATATATTTTTCTTTTTAATTATGATTTTAAGTATTTTTCTCACTAATTTTCTATCTTACTGTTGGATACAATTAGGCCTATCAGTAAAGCTACTACGGTATTACTTAAATCCTTCTTACTAGGAAACTTGCAGAAATTGTGCTGGGACAGATAAATTTTAGTCTTTATTGTTTTTGGCAACTCAGAGATTATGTTTATTATTTTTTGGAAGATATATATTTTCTTAATTTAATCTTTCAAATTTGTATTTTCTTATTTAAATTCTTCAAAAAACTATCACATTTTTGAATTATCTTTGAAAATATATATTTAACAAATTTATTTAGATATCATAACCAATATCTTACATAGTTCAAGTAATTTCTTAGTTATAGCCACATAAGCATCTAAGAATATTTTTTAAGTTAGAATAGTCTTTGAAGAATTAAAATGAAAAAACAGAGACTTTGAGGAACTAAATTAAAAAAAAAAAAGTATGGGTATATTTGATAACTATTTTTAAAAATAATTTTCTGTTGTAGTTATTTTTAGAATAAAAAACTCATTTAAAAATATTTTTCTTTTTTATTTTAAAAAAAAGTTTTGAAAATATATTGTTTTTAAAATAAAAAGAACAAAAATTCAATTTCTTAAGTCTTTATACTTCGTCCATAATTCAAATTCATTGAACTTTCGTGTAAAAGACGTGATGGTTTGTTGAGACCTCCCATTGAAAGCTTGTCAGCAAACTGGTCCATAATCCTGCCACTGCTTCAATTTGCAAATATATTGGATTTTCAATTTGTCCACCATATGGTGCTACAACTACTCATTTGACGAATCATTGATTCTTTTTTGTGAATTGCTTGGAATTTACGAACCCAGAATCGGTAGATGAATTCTCTCGTTGTGGCAAAAAACGAGACAAAGAGTCAAAAACAAGAAAAGCTTTCATAATAAGTCTTAATGAGATTCAGACAAGACTATCATCAAGGGTGATGATGCCCCACGTCTTGTATTGAGAAATTCCAAGAGTCGTCTTCTTGTATTCAGAATTTGGACATACCCACGTACAAATCCATAATAAATTGAGCAACTTTCAATTTTTTTTTTTTCATAAACATTGCCGTCCTCTCTTATGACAATTATGGTTGTCAAAATTATGATTTAACTCGTAAAATTATGAAACTTTAAACCGTTAGGTGTGATTTAGTGGTGAGAGAGTTGGATAATTTGATAAAGAGTCTTAAATTCAAACTCTTGCTCTTATATTATACCCAAAAAAAAACTCGTAAAATCATACAATTTTGTGAATTTAAAGTAAAATAACGAATTAAATTGTAGATAAATTTAAAATTTAATGAACTCAAGTTAAACTCGTAAACTGGTGGTAAACTGTCAAGCGTGCTAAATGCTACCTAATTGGGTTCTTCCTAAACAGCAATTCTTTGCCTTGTCTCTTGTATATCACTTCAATTTCAGCTTCTTCTGAAAGCCAATCGAGCATTGACCATCACTTTTGGCCATTTGAAGTGGAGAAAGAAGATATCTTATCTCCTCACTTGACCACTCGCACAATTTTTCTCTTTTAGATTTAATTATTGTGATTGCTTTAATAGGCAGGTTCACTTTTTCAGTTTACTTAAATTTGCAAATTTGACAACCATGAAGAAAACCATGCAACATTGCAGGTCCCCTTGCAAGATTGACGTGACAAATAGTTGGTTAATTTTTTTTCATTGAACTTGATCTTTCTCCTTTTTGTAAGAAAATTATTATTTTTTCATATGTTCATATTTGCAAAGAGTGAAGTGTGAGATAAAAAGTAAAGTTACTATTCAAACTAGCCAAAAAGATTGGGAAAAGCTTGTAAATTTAGATTGCTGCTAATAGGGTAAAAAAGGAACAGTAAGTGAAGAAAATGGGTTTGACAAATCAAGTCAAACTAAGAGGGCAGAGATTAATTTACCCCATTCCTTGCCCTTTATATATATGTTTGATTTCCAGATGTGACAATTGATGTAAATCTAGTATTGTGAAGAACATTATAAACATACTTCAAAAGAAGTAAAACAGCTTGAGATGCCATTATTTTAAGGCTATAAAAAAGTATGGATATTTCATCCAATAAACTGTATCTATACTTGGCACACATCATATACTGTAATTAAACACAACACGACTTTTCAAATTATAAATCTTTTAAATTTTATCATATTGCAGTGTTTGTATCCATAACCTGTTGTGTCTCTGTAAATGTCCGTCCTCCTTCCTTCTAGAGTTTCAAATTAGAAACTCATTCACAAAAAGAAACTGTTCTAAAATAAGCAAAAATTCAAAACTCGGCCGAACAAAAAACACTTACTGTGTAAGACAAGCATCCATAATATGTTCAATTTAAGACAACCGTACATATGCCTCAGGGTACAACTAGATTTATCTTTAAATAATTGTACTTTCAAGGGGAAAAAAAAATTAACAAACACAAACAAACCCAGTCACTTTTCTCTGTTAACAATGAATGCCTTGTATAAACTGAGAAGCAGAGCGGACTCATGCTCAAGGACGACACATTGGCCAGAGAAGATAAAGCAATACAGGATTACCTACTATTCTTAGTAAGGAAGTTCACAAGTTAGTTGAATATAAATAATCATTTTAAAATACATTAAATGATAAATGAAAATAATAATTAGGGTTTAAATGTCTAATCATCAATTTCAAAGACCAAATGCTCCCCCTGTTTTGAGTTTCTAAATTCTCTGGAGGAAGCACACCTGTGGACCTGCTGTGATCTGTAGCTGTTGTCGTCTTTCTTAGTTGCATGTAGTTTTAACTTGGGTAATGGAGGAAGGTTCTTGATGTTTTCCCCACCATTAGCATGGTGATGGCTTTGGAGCAACAGTTTTTGATCTAAAGACACGTACGGAGAAAGAAAGAAAGGCGACCGGTGATCCTTTTCCTCAGCAGGGTTAAAATTAGATGAGGCACTACTGGTTGTGCTACCCAGCTCTTCACTAGGGGCATGTGTCTCAACATTCCTGCTCAATTGCTGAAATAACATGCGAAGCGAATCCAGCCAATGAATCAAACATCAAGGTCGTTGTAAATGGAAGAACCAGAATGTAGAAAAATCCACTGCGAGAACCAACATCTCCCTCTAAAAGGGAAGATGGTAAAACTTGTGTCTTAAATTTATTCATTTCTTTTGATGAAGAGGGGGGGGGGGGGGGTTACAAAATAATTTAAACAGATAGGCTTATACTCTTTTCTTCAAATAACATGTGAAGGCAACCGATGAATCGAACATCAAATTGGATGTAATAACAGCATGCAGATAACCAAAATGCTGAAAAACCCAATGCAAAAACCAATATCTCCCTCTAAAATGGAAGATATTATCAAGGTAAAACTTGTTTTTTTTTTGTTAATTTATTCATTTCTTTTGAAGGAGTGGTTGTGTTAGAAAATAATGTAAGCAGAGGCCTTGGGGAATAACAGAGAAAACCTGGATTTTATGAAGGCTGAAGAGTCATTATTTGTGCAAGTCCCAAAGTTCGTGTCATTATTATATTTTCATGTTATATATTATATTTATATCTCCCCACATCTGTTGGGGAATTAGATGAGACAACTTAAAAGGTAAGTCACTGGTCATATCTCAATGGGTAGAACATAAATTTGAATATAACCCCATAAAGCATATCAGTGGGCAGTTCTTCATTAGCCAGTGCCACCATATAATGGTCAACATTTCTTAGATACAAATTCAAATGAAAAGATCAGGTAGATTGTTTTTACCTCTTTAGAGGATACTGTGTGCTCTATTGGCCTACTGGATGCCAGATTCTTCCTTTGACGCTCGAGATGCGTACGAGATCGTCTTATTTTAGAATTCATGCGCCTTTAAATATTAAAAAGAAAAATCAAATCTTTACCAGTGAAGAAATCATCGTCTCAAGCTTTTCATCAGCTCATTTTGTTCAAACATATATCATTTGAATTAGGATTATACAGCAATTAATTATTCAATGCCACATGTTGAACAACAAATTTTCATAGTATAAATAAATGCATGTCAGAATCACCTAAGCTAACCTAGGTACAAATACCAATACAGGGGAGCCTTAAACAAGTAACACAATACATGAGAACTGATGTTTCAAGTTGCCCCTCTTGGGTAGAAGACTTGAAGGTGAACTAGAAGACCAGAGGACAAAAGAGGAAAAGATCAAGAGACAGAAAAACTGAACTGACTATTAAGTCTACAGCCGGGTCAGAGGTCTTCTACAGAAAGCCCATAATATAACCACGCATCTAAAACAAATGCGGGAAATAAAATATCTATAATTCAAGCCTTAATAAAGCCTAAAAGTATGATCCTGCATCTATGCCTAAAACAGATCTTCCACTCCTTATTGAGATCTCTGCAGGGAGGAGTAAGTGAATGCAATCACAGTCTCATCAGAACATGATGCATAAGAACTCCACTATCTTAAGACATCAAGAATAATAGGGAATGATATATAGATTTATATGCTACTGGGTTTGTCTTGCTTTCAACTTCTATCAATTATTGAAGTTCAAGTAGCACCAAATTATTGAAGGCAAGAATTAAAAGCAAAATGTTTCCCGATTAAAAAAAATGGCATCCAATATTAGGTCATAGAAAGGTGCTTAAGTAAAAAAAAGAGCTGCAGTATACGCTGCTTCAGTGGAATCAATGGTCTGCAAAACTCTGAAAGTTGAAACAAAACGTTCATGGAATATGCCTGTGCAGTGAATGGTGAAATTCCCACCATGATAACAGGAGATATACTAGCAATCACCATCATTGATTCATATACACATGGATTATGGATATAAGCAGATGTATATTTTTCTGAGCATTTATGTCCACATAAGTTGACTGAAGCCAACCTCAATACCTTGAGAAGGAAAAATCACTTACTTGATCTGTTCATTGGCTTGATTTTGTTCATCAGCTTCTGTGTAGATTACAGGCAGACCAGAGAGGTCACATGCCAATGGGCTTGCAAAGAAAAACTGCAAGGAAATTTGGAATAAGTTAGGCACGAAATTCTGTAATATTCCATAATTTTTTTAAATAATAACATTTTGTTATAAATAATTATAATTTTTATTTTAAATAATTATATTTTGCTAAAAGTAAATACATTTTTAATTAAAAAGATTTTTTTCTGTTTAAAATAATTATATTTTATTTTAAATAAATTTTTATTTTATTTTTATAAATTTCTTTCTTTTATTATGCATAAAGATATTTTATTTTGTGATTTGTTTTATTAAAATTTTATCAATAAAAGTTATGATTTAAGAGTTCAACTAAAATTTTACAAGAATATAAATTTTTAGAAAATTTTAAGATACTTTAAGATGAAAAATAATTTATTATGTATATAAAAAATAATAATAAATTTTAACTATTCAATAATTAAATAATATTAAAAAAAAGGGAGGGGAGACGAAGCATGAGGAACCTACGAAATCTCGTAATCGATGAATAGTATGAATAATATAAATAGTAACCTTTATTTTTTTTTTTTCTAAATCTGGAGTGTCTACGGGTCTCTGATCTCAAAATTAAGGATACCATTATATTCAAGGCGAAGAGGACTACGATATTGACCGAATAATTTTTCAAATCAATTGCAGAATCGTAGATCAGAAGTAGAAAATTTTAGAAAAATGTAAACTTTGAAACTCCTATTTAGAGATTTCAAATTGAAAATTTGACACTGTAGATAGATTTAAGAGATAGATAAACCTTCGGATATAAAATTTTTTGACCATCTGACAACTTTTTTTGCGTCTTAAACAGTAAATTCGGTCTGTATAAATAGTGATTTTCGATGGTGAATAGTAATTTTTCGACCGTAAATGGTACCCAACAGTTGGCCAGCCAAGCTCCCATATACCAAATTTCGCGATTCTAGAGTCATTTTTTAGGTTTTTGGACCCTCTAGACTCGTTTTTGAGGTCTATTTAATCAAATGTGGATTGAAAAAGTATATTTTAGGACTATCCAACCTAGAGCCTTACCCTGTGAATAGATAATTCTTTTTATAACTTACTCTATGCTCTTCTTGAACTTTAAATATATAATTGATTATGTTTACAAGTTATTTATACTTTTATATGTTTTTAAAATAGATTAAATTATCTAAATTGTTTATAATCTAATATATAGTTCAAGAAGAGTATGATTTTGAAAATAGATTTTTGAATTTATTGAATATGTGATTTTAAATGTATTTCTCATCATATGATAAAAAATATATATTGTGTACGTCGCATTAATTTATAAAACTATATGATTACCTTAAAAAAAGGGCATGTATATGTGATAAACTCTGATTAAAAAATTTATAACAGATAAACTGTACTGAAACTGAAAGTCTGTATTATACTGAAAACTCTGTATTGGATGATATGGTATATGAGTAAATGATAATTTCTGTGAAGGAATCATATTGGAAACAATGTTTGCTAACAGCAGGTGATGTTAGTCTTAGTGCACCTTGATACCTCAGTTAGTAGGGGTGATGCTAACTTCGTGTGACGGCCAATACACAGAATATGATATGTGATGGAAAGTGGGATGCCTCCTATCTGGACGAGGTGCTGACTATATGATATGTGACTTGCCTCCCTTGATGTGTGTTTGAAAATTATCCATATTAGAGTCCCTTCGCGTGTACTCTTGAGTGGTGGTAGGGAAAATTTCAGCAGGATGCTGAGTTTAGACAAATCCTACACTACCAAAGTATAGAAGGGTCTGAACTCTGATATAGTGATTCTGATATAGGATCCTCCTAATGTTTTCATGTAAAATATTTTGATGCATAACATTTGTTTAATAATCATACAGTACAATATATGGTTTTGAATATTTGAATATAATTTGTTTTGAGAATATTTGAAATACGGGTCCCATATAAGTGTACTTTCAAACTGTATTTTCTATGTGACATTTTAAAATATAAGTACATTTATATGTTGATCTAAGAGGTCATATGAAATATTATCTGTTTACTGAGTTGTCAAACTCACTATACGATATTTTTACATTTTTTTTCAGATGAAAATATTGAATTTGATAATTCCCCTTTAGATAGTTGACCAACTAGACGACATGATTTCTGGGTGAACCTATTTTGTTTTTAGGGTTCATAGATTTTAATTATATTATACTTGTACTCTAGAGTATACTCTGAATGCCACAGGCAGGATTCTTATTTTTACTGTACTTTGATGTTTATAGATTTAGTTTATATATTATGTATACATAGAAATATCTATTTGTAAAAGAGTGTATTATATATGTTATGAAAAATATATGTTCGTAAAGTATGTGTTTCACGTGTCTTAAAATTAGGGACGTGACAAATTCTTTCCTAGCTTTTCATAAGGAATTTACTAGATGAATTTAGTATAATTACACATGCATGGGTATGACTTTGTAAGACTACCAGAATCAGACAATCAACTTATAAGCCAATACATAATCTTCCTGAGCACTGAAATCCATTTAATATATTTTCCATCATGAAAATGATTATTGAAATCAAAATGAAGAAAGTTGCTATCCCACTGAAACACATGCATATTACGTGTATAAGATATATAAAGAGATTAATTTATTATCTTTCATAATGAAAGTAGAAAATTCACATCTCTGGTTAATAATTTGATGTTCTTTTCAGGAAACAGCACTTAAAGAAAAGTTCTTAGTATGTCAATCAAGCCCAGCAAGTTTAAGTGTGACTAAAACTTTTAGAGTACTTCATACTGATAACATAATATGCCTCAAAAAGTTTTTATTATACTTTCTAGATATAGCATTTTCTCAATGACAAGTTCTTCATCTTTGGTTAAGCTAAAATTTATCCTTCATATACATAATAAGGGCTTTCAATCACAAAAAGTCAGTTAGTAAAAGAAAAGCAAAATTACAGCATATAGTGAATTCTTGTTTTGATCTTTATCTTTGCCACCAAGTTAATGAATGAAAAGTGATTTCATCAGAAACTACAATTTATAGATAAAAGAAAATTATAGAGCAATTCTGAACAATCAAAGTTTTGAACAGACATTTTTTCAAAATAGAATATTATAACATATACATGCTTGTACAGAAGCCATTAGCAAGAAAACTATATCAAACATACAATTCCAAGATTACTATTGTCAAAAACAAAAATATAATAACAGGAAGGTCAAAAATCAAATTGATAGAGCAAAACTATTATCTGCAGGAGAAATGATAATTTACACCCATCATACCGAATTGTCTTTCGCAGGTCAATGTTTTGAACTCTTTCAGCTAGAAGTTCTAAAGAACTATGTAACTCAAAGTCAACATTTCTTCTAAAATGAAAAATTAAACAAGTATGCATTATTTTGAGTCCTTATAAATCTGTAGAATTTTGAGGGGTCAAGGTCAAAACCACTAATCAGGTTAACAATTCTTGCCAGGACTCACCTGATTTTGAAGAGCTTTAGATGCAGTCCCACGGTATGCAGGATCCAGAGTGAGAAGAGTACATAAAAGGCCCAAAGAAGACGGAGGGAGATCCCTAAAAGTTTCTACAAGGCTGGGTCTGTAAGACTTTGGAGGTCTAAAAGTTGTAGAAAGTTTCAATTTTTTCCAATACTCCTCTGATGGTGTCCCACATAGCCTGAAAATTCTATGAATCTGCTCAACCTGAAAGCAGCAAAATTTAATGACTTGCAGAACTAGATATTAGAAGATAACCAGATAACACAACACAAATATATGTACAGACTAAAAACTAAAGAGAGACATGCATAATTAAAAATAAAAGGATCTTGACAAATAGACAATAACACTGAAAATTTGAATGCTGCCATCATGTGGGTGTTATTACCTCTGTTCTGCCAGGCATAATTGGAATTCCTATAAACATTTCAGCCAGCAGGCATCCAGCACTCCATAGATCAATACCAACTCCATAATCCGTGGCACCTAACAAAAGCTCAGGAGCTCTGTACCATAGTGTCACAACCCGGCTTGTGAGAGGCTGGTTATGGTTTGGACTAAAATAATTGGCAAGCCCAAAATCAGCAATTTTAAGCATCCCATTTTTGTCTATCAAAAGGTTTGACCCCTTAATATCTCGATGCAAAATGCCCATATCATGGCAATGCTGCAGACCTGAAAGCAATTGATGCATATAGCACTTGACCTACATCAATTTTTTTTTCAGATTATTAAAGTGAATAAAGGGATCCAATGTTACATTTTTTGAAAGCATTAAAGAGAAACTTTTAACCTGTGGTTCAGTTAGTCTATCTTCGGGACGAGAGATAATTCTAGCCAGGTCAGATTGCATGAAATCAAAAACAAGATAAAGACTGTATTGCATTCTTGATGTAGCCAAGCCTTTCAGTTTTATGACATTGGGATGATCCAATCTCTGTAATACCATAATTTCTCTTGCCATAAATTTAATGCTTTCAGGGTGGGATGTATCAAAGCGGACCTTCTTGAGGGCAACAATGTCTCCAGTGTCCCGATCGCGTGCTTTATAAACATTGCTGTAGGTTCCCTGTCCTACCTGCAAAACATAATATTTAACATAGGCCAAATCAATTAGCTTGCTCCCTTCTGCCATTATCAATTAGGTTACCCTATAAACTTTAGTTGTGCGTGGATAAACATAAACAAATATACTTAACTTGAAGTTAAATACTATTGCAGATAACTTTTTAATCTAAACCGAATTTTATATCATATTCCATGATTGTTTAAAGTTATCAGAACATAATTTATTGGAACCTTGACAAAACTAACTTAGAACAATAGAAGTGTACCTTAATCGAGCAGATAATCACTAAATCTAAGTCCCCTTTTCTCAATCTGTGATCCAAATGCAAACATAGATAACTTAAAAACTCTTAATGATTCAAGCAGAAATACGTCTAAATTGCACAAAGACTGATTACATTATGAAGAATGTTTTAAAGCGTCTTTCAAAATGATGTAGGATACTAATGTGTTAGTACTAAGTTCTAAGGGCCCTACGCGTTGGATGCGCAGATAATTGGACATCATTTTGTAAGAACTATTATACTATATAACAGCATTTTCGTACATATAGCATTTTCCATAGTCCTTCATTCTAGCCTTATCTAATCCAGAATATAAAACTGAACAGAACCCAGAAATAAAGACCTTATCAATCATTTTGTACGATTCAGCACTCTTGGGAACCAAGCCAGACAATACTTCTCTAGGAACATTATCAACTAACCATTTGGGCCACCCATCAACCATCTCATCCTCAAAAGATTTCCTTGACAATTTCTCACTATTATGGACAGCATTTCTCTTCCCCTCTCTATCAGTCAGCTTCTCCACATCCCCACTTCCTCTTCCTCCTACATCGCCATTGCTGCCACCTTGCCTTTCATCGCTGTCAGTACCAGACCAAATCTGATGCTTTCTGGGTTCGCGCTGGTGTAACCTACCACACTCCCTGCGTTCGTATCTTTGACCCACGGATCGTCGATGGGCAATAAAGTCTCCATTTCCAACATACCCATTTTCCAATTTCAACCTCTCTAAGCCCCTAGCTTCTGAACCCTCCGATGGCTTAGCCTGAACACAGCCCATAGCTCTTTAGGTTCTAGTCCCAGCATCGATGTGACGACATTTGTAATGACTAGTTAAGGGGTTGACATACCCAAGCAAAAGTAACGAAGAAACAAGAGCAGAAGGCGTAGAAGCTGAAGGATTATTGGTACGAGAGAAAAAGAAAAGGATGGTAGGAGAAATTGACAGATTCTGGCCGTCCATGGCCGGCACTTTTGGAATATTGCTGTGGGTAACAAGTACAGTGACATTTTCTCGTATTTTAGATACCCCTTCTTTGCTTTCTCCGTTGAAAATTTGAAATGCAGCACAGTGACAGTGAGAAAATGTGACTGCGCAGTTCTTGAAACTCGAAAAGCGCAAACTCCCCCGGTAGAATTTCAGGGGAAATGGGTTGAGTGCACAGTAAGTAAAACAGTGTCGCATTTCGTACAGCTGGGTCACGTGGGATGCACGTGTTTATCTTTGACAGAGTAAATAAAGAGAAATTATCTTATTTTAAAATTAAAATATGTTACAAATTTTAACAAAAATTTATAATAATATTTATCAATTTTTATTAAAAAAATTATTAATAATATCTTTATTGATTGAAAGGAACTTCTCTTAACCAAAAACAAAAAAATTGATTTCTAAAGCTCCTTTTATACATTAAAGACAGATGCGTTATGGGATACGTTAAATATATATATATATATATATATATATATTGTGCTTTGCATTAACGCTTAAAAAAGTGATTTATAACGTTGAAAAAATAAATTTTATATTTAATTGTGGTTATAATTAAATGATAATTTTATATTAATTAACTTTTGAAAAGTACATTAAGTTTTAATCTTTAAAAAAAATAAAATAAAATAAATTATTTAAAAAAAATACAAAATCGTTACAAAATAACTCTTTCATTTTTGTCATTCAAAAAATCTAACGTAAAAATTATAAAATTAATAAAACAAAAGTCTCAATATTGGCTACATCCATTTTAAAATCGTTAGTTGTCCTTTCACTTTCGAACTTAATCAGTGCAATCAAATCACATAACTGTAAGCTTTCTGTCTAGTAACTCTGTAATGTTTAACGTTTGATGTCAATTTTTTTAAACTGAAAATATGAAAAAGTAAGGCCAAATTAATTCATTTAAAATGTGATATTTTCAAAGATTGACGCTTCATAGCGTATTTTTGAAAAAATATTTATGATTTTTTTTATTTTTTTATTTTTAAAAATTATTTTTAAAAATTATATTTAAAAGTTATTCTGTAAAATAAATAAAAAATTATTTAATAAATTATTTTAAAAATATATTATTTTTTGTTTTTTTTTTAAAACAAAAATTAAAAATAAAAATAATTTTTTATTATTTCTATTTTTTTATTTTAAAAATAACTTATTTTCATAATTTATTTTTAAAACAACAATAAAAAATAATTATCAAATGAGTTTTTTTTTATTTTAAAACAATTAAAAACAAAAAATAATTTTTAAAAATAAAAAACAAACATAACTTTAATTTTATCTTTTTTTTTACAACCTCGTATATAATCCGTGGTCACAGATTCCATTTGGCATCGCCTGAGATTGGAGTGTAAAATAAAAATTGATTATTTTAAAAAAATATTTTTGAAAAACACAAAATGGAATATCCAGTGTGGATTGTGTCAGATTCTCAAAGTGCAATTAATCTCATTGTTTGCTTTAATTGAGTCCGACAGTATTCTAAAAAAAGCTTTAGAAAACAATAAAAGAACGTGTTTAAAAATATTTGTTCGAATATTTAAAAATAAAATAAATTAGTTATTATAAAATACAAAAGAAATATTTTTATTTTTTATTTTTATTTAAAAGCTAGAAAAAAAAACATAGAGAATTTTATTTTAATAATGTCTTTTTCCTTAATAATTTTTAAAAACAATAATATAAAAAACCTTCAGGTACTACAAATCATTGATGATTCAGTTCTAACAAAAGATTACCCAAGTTTGGAGGAGGCCAATCAAAGTGTCGATCAACTAGCTAAATTGGGAAGAATATTTTTCTCCCCCCATGACCTTGCTCAATATGCTATTTTTCTTTTACTTCTCGGGTACTCTGTCGCAACCAAGGGTGTCTCATGTTTTACCTTATTCCGAATTTTCGTTTTAGACCATTTTTAAGTTAAAATTGAGTAGCTTTTTACAAAAGCCTTTGATTAAATAATTTCTTCCTTTACTTAAGAAATTAAATTTCTTTTTTTTATTAAACCGACTAAAAAATTTTCAATTTTAGAATCGCTGAAACAAAATAAAATTATTGAAATAAAATATAATATTTATTAAAAAATTATGTCATTTCGATTGAAATTACTATATTACAGAATGTTTCGGTAAAAATATTTTTATTTCGATAAAAATAATATAATTTTGATAAAAATATTTTTGTTTTAAATTATTTTGATAGAAAAGTAAATGAAATTAGCATCATATCACATCACATTCAACACTAAATTGCTTAAATATGTTTTATTCATCACTCAAATTTTTTTATAAATCACAATATCTTTGTCAACTTTCTACTCTCCCACCCGTACTCATGACATTGCTTTTCTTCATTGCTTTTATTTTAAAGAAAAAATTACAAAAACAACAAAAAGAGAGATTGAGAGACAAAAAGAGAGAAATCTACCTGAAAGAAATACTTAAAAATAGAGATATAGTCATAGTCACATAGAGATAAAGAGAAAAATTTTAAGATGTAAGCCTCGAAATAGTTAAGAAGATGAAAAGATGAATGCAAAAGAAAAGTTGCTATTAAATACTATTAAAATTTGAGTCGGAGTCCTCCACTATGATAATGTGTTTTACTTACTATTTAATTACATACACTGGTTCAAATTAATTTTAATATAATTTTATATATTTATATCATTAATATTATGTTAAAATATTTTAAAATTGAAAAAAAATATTGTTTAAAATTATTTAAAACGTTTTTTTTAAATCTTCCGTAATTCGTTTTCACAAAATTTTTAAAACGTTTTAAAATATTTTCGTTTTTAGAATTACCGAAATGGTATCTCAAAACAAAATTTAGTACCTTGCTTTTACCTATAAACTTATGATTCAAATAATAAATAAATTTAAATTTAGTGGTAAATTTTTTTTATAATATTAAATATTTGAATATATATATAAAAAAAACACTAATAAAAAAATATAGTCTTAATAGCTCATACAATATTAATCATATATTTGTGCTGAATAATGGAAGACCTTTTATTAAGAATTTATTTTGGATATTAATATTTTATTAATATTTATATATTACTTTTTACTTTTCAATTCCCGTTTATACTTCTATTTATGAATCTCAAAGTTGGTTGATTACAGTAAAAAAATTAGTTGAATTTTAAAACATAACAAAGATTTAAACCTTAAATATATCACTTTAAAAAGTGTTATAATATATGTGTTCAAATGTTTAAAGTAATTAGTTTTCAACTTTTAGATAAAAAAATTCGTGATAAATTGTATTAAGAAAAAATACACCTATTTATGAAGGGCACCCACACGTCTCTCTACACTTCTCACTTAGACCACTCACACACTATATACGAGGAAGCTCAGTTACACCTACTCACTTGTTTTCCTATAACATCCACTCAAGCCTATATATAAGGTTGATTATATCCACTGCCATTGTGTTTCTCTAATGTTCATGAATCTTCTTCATTTTTCTACTTTAGATCCACTGCCATTTGCTATTATAGAAAATTCTCATGGTTTTTCAACATTTTTATAAACTTTTGGTTGCACTTAAGTTGTTTTTCCAAAAAATTGATTTTGGAAGCTTTTGGCTCACCTTGTCATTCCAAGATTTTTGCAAAATTGACATATTTTGAATTTGGCTTTCTCTGTGTCATTGATCTTCTTGATTGTAGTTCTTTTTCTTCTTGATATGCTGAAGTTTCTTTATTTCTCTATTGTATGCCTATTTGCTAAGGATGTTGTTTGGATATATTTATCTCCCTTGGATGTTCTTCTTCATTTTTCTTATGCTTTCCCATCGTCTCTTCAATCTTATCTTCAATATCTTTGGATACCAATGATATAACTTCTTGTGGTGAACACCAAGAAGAAGGCTCACAAACTCCATATTCTTAATATGAACTTCGTCCTGTTGTTGGGTTGCACTATCTTCATTCTTTTTGTTGACTATTGTAACACCCCCGATTTTTTATTATGTTACTAATTGAAATTTATTTTTTTCGGAGAGAAGAAAGCATATTAGATCTTAAAAGAAGATTAAATTATTTTACAATTTTACTCAAATTAAACAAGATCTTAGGATAATTAAATGACATTTATGTAATTTAATTGAAATGACATTTATATAAATTTCTTGAGATGGCATTTATGCAAATTTTTTAAGATGACAATTTTGTAAATACTTTAAGATGACAGTTTTATAAATAATGAAAAATACCAAAGTTGTAAATATTGTGTGGTAAGTAGGAAATTTTTTAATAATTATGAGAGAGATATGGCTGATTAATTGAGCATAGGTCACAATCAGTTTAAAATACAGATTGATAAAATAAGTATTTTAATTTTTAATTTTTTGGGAATAATCCATAAGGAATCTGAAGATATAATAAACATAAAAGTTATAGATAATTGTTTTAAATTTTTATAAAATTTAAAATCACCTCAATCGAAGTTCGTATGAGGGAGATATGGTTGAATAAGTGAGAAAATATCACAAAACACGGTCAGGCCGTGTTCTGAGTTGCTTCAACGTGGGTAAGCCGTGTTCGGGACTATTTTTGAGCATGTTTAAAGTATTTTTCAAGTATGACTGTATCTTGAACATGGTCAGGCCGTGTTGAGTGCTGAAATATCATATATTTTTTTATTGTTTTTTGCCTAAAAATAATCTTGTTTGTTGAAATATTTTTAAGAAACATATATCCAAGAAAAATACTTTTAAAATGATGATTTTTGTATCATAAATTACTCTTTTTCTTTATTTGATTTAAAATGAATAATATTAGATATTGGTATGTGATGAATGTTTATTAATAATTTGGTATAAAAATGATACATCATATTATGAAAGTGATTAAATGGCAAGCGTAAAATTCATGGCTAGTTGCTTGATAATTATATATTGCATTTGATGAATATGCATTTATATGTATAGATAAATATCAACAAATTGTATAGCTTAAGACGGTACCGAGTAGGGGACGCCCTATTAGCCTATGTGAGCTAAAAGATGGCCGCTCCAACCAGGTGATAGAGGTAATGTGAGGAGGCAGATGGGTGATGAACTCACATTCCCTGATCACTTATTGTGACTATAGTCGACCGGTCACTATGCGTATAACAAATGAGTGAATTGAGAAATATGATATGTCTGAACATTTTTTTAAAAGAAAAAGAGTAAATTTTCAGTGTATATATAGTATGTTAATTATGCATTAACTGAAGTAATGATTTTATCTTTAAATCTTAATATTTTCTGTAACTTATATAGCTGAACATAACTCTTATTTTTCTCACTATATTTTATTTATGTTATGTCTACTGAAAATATTTGTTCTAACTATTATTGTAGTGTTATGTTCAGATAAAAAGAAATGAGATCCAACAGGGAATGACGTTACTAATGGAGATCTCGACGTTCACACCACATCCTCACCCTTTTATATTTTAAGGGGTGAAGTGCTGTATAGAGATTCTTATTTATGTATTGAAACATTGTATTGTATAAATATAGCATGTGTGAGGTTTGTAATATATATGTATACATATATATTGTGTTTTGAAATGTTGTATTGTATAATTATAATATGTACGAGATTTGTAATAAATATGTATACATATATCTTGTGTTTATACATATCGCGTCTTTAACATGCGTAATGTAAAAAAAAAATTAAAGTAAATCTGATCTTATAAAGTTGCTAAAATAATAATAAATAAAAAATATCGGACGTTACAATTACCATAACCTATGAAGATATATCGAACCTATTTGTTTTTTATTTTTAAAAACAGTTTTATGTTTTCAATTGTTTTAAGAAAAAAAATGTTTGAAAATTATTTTCTGTAGTTGTTTTGGAAACAAGTAGTTTTTGAAACAAAACTTTTTTTATGTTGAAGGATTAGCTATAACATGTAAGTAGGATAGTTCATGTGTTAGGAAAGATAGTCTACTTGTATATTTTGTTAAGTATCAGTTACCAAGTGGTTACAACCATTAGCTTCTATTAGGTTATACTACAGCTTATATATAGAAATGTATGCATGCTTCACATGGTGTATTTGAGTAATAAAATTTTCAACGCATTTTTCTCTTCATCTTATTTTCTTTTTCTTTGTGAATCGTCTTTCATCTTCTTGATTCTCCTTCTTTGCTACAATGGCAGACATCATGTATTCTTGAATTCTAGCATGGTATTAGATCCTATGGCTGAAGCTAATCCATCTACATCATTGATCCAAGGGCACAAAAACAGATTGACCACGTTCAATAGCTCCATTTTTGTTAAACTTGATAATGAAAATTATCTTTTGTGGAAGCAGCAGATCCTTGCTGCTCTCAAAGGCCTCAAGTTATTGAGGTACATTGAAGGCGAAGCACCACTAAGATATCTAACTCGCTGATGCTGAGGTTGGAAAAGAGAATGAAGATTTTACAGAGTATGAGTTGCAGGACCAACTAATACTCTTGTGGATCCTATCATTAATTAGCATAAGCATGCTTACACGAGTAGTTGGATGCGAGAATACATATTAGGTTTGGTTAAAAATCTCTACATTTTTTCAATCACAAATGCTAGACAAAGGTACTCAACTCAAAACTATACTACGATCTATTAAAAAAAATGATTTCTCCATGATTGAATTTCTGTTGAAAATAAAAAATTTAGTTGATTCATTAATTTCAATTGGATGACCTATTTCTGAATATGATCATATTGAATACATCTTTAGTGGATTAACTAAGGACTATGATGCATTTATCACATCAATTGTCACTAGAAAATAAACTTACATTGTAAACAAAATTGAATCTACGCTTCTAGCACAAGAAGCTAGAATAGAAAAGAAAGTAAAATCAATCAACACAATTTCAGCAGTAACCTCTGTAGATACTGATAATTCCTATGTGAATGTTACACATGTGCAAAGGATTACATCTGCATTTCCAAACCAAATTAATTCAAATATGTACACACAAGGACAAGGCACTTTTAATTCAAACAGAATCACGAAATCTAAAGTTAAAGGCACCTATACAAATAATTTTGGCATAAGTTTTCATGGTGGAAGGAACTATAGAGGACGCTTTAGCATAAGTAGATGGCATGACAACTTGATTTGCCAAGTGTGTCATAAACCCGACCATTCAGCTTTAAACTGCTTCCACAGATTTGATCACTCTTACACAGATTATCAAACTAACAATTCTATGAATTTCAATTCTAATAATTTCCGAATGTAGAACAATTTTTTCCATATGCAAAATTATGTTTCACAGTTTCCTACCATAGAGTTAGCTACCCCTAAGTTGATTAGTGATTTATCCTGGTATTTAAACTCAAGAGCAACCATCCATGTCACACCTCATGCTCAGAATATAACACAACTATATAGGTATCAAAGATCAAGTCAAGTGCATGTGAGAGATGGCTCAGGTCTGTCAATTTCTCACATAAGGAGTTCTCTCATTAAATCTCCTTTTACTAACTCAATTCTTCATATAAAATATTTACTTAATGTACCTGCTATGATAAAGAATCTTCCTAGTGCCTCAAAGTTTTTACAGGATAATAATGTAATTTTTGAATTTCATCTATTTGAGTGATTTGTCAAGCAGAAAGGCATCAACAAAATTTTGTTGTGAGGGAACCTTACTAATGGACTATACAAATTCAATGAATTCCAGTTAGAACATTTAAAGAAGCCTGGAATTGTAGCTACCACCTACCACACTGTTGCAGATAATAGTGTCGTCAATCCTTTCTTTTCTCCTCCAATAGCCACAGATAACAATATTATTGATGTATCTTTTCCTTCCAACTACACCAGTGTATTTCATAATACATACTCGAATACTTCAAGCCATTAATCATATTAAACATTGTGGCATAATAGATTGGCCCATTGCTCAAGCAATGTACTTAATAAAGTGATGGCTTCTTGTAATATTTCTCTTATAAATAAAATTGCATTAAATTTGTGTCAAGCCAATATGAGCAAAATGCATCAACTCCTGTTTAACTCATCCACTACTTGTTATTCATTCCCACTTGAATTAATATGCTCAGATATTTAGGAACCAGCTCCTATCACACTCTCCACTAGACATGAATATTACTTAAGTTTCATTAATGCTTTCTCTCGTTACAATTGGATATCCTTGATTACTACAAAATCTCAAGCCTTGACAATATTTAAACAGTTCAAGGAAATGGTAGAATTGCAATTCAACAAAAGGATTAAGATCTTCCAAAGTGACTAGGGTAATGAGTTTCGTCCGTTCACAAATTATCTTCAAGAAGTTAGGATCACTCATCGGCTGTCATATCCATACACTTATGAACAAAATAGTTTGGTGGAACATAAACATAGGTATATTATAGAAACAGGTCTCACACTTTTAGCAACATCTTCTCTGTCACTTCGGTTTTGGGATGAAGCCTTTGCAACATCAGTTTATGTAATAAATCAACTTCCCATAAAGGTATTAAATAACATCAGTCTCTTTGAGAAATTATTTGGCAAACCACCCAATTACTCTCATTTGAGAGTTTTTGACTGTTCATGTTTCCCTTTATTAAGGCCATATAACAAGTATAAGTTAGAGTTTAGATCAACTGAATGCACCTTCTTAGGGTATAGTACAAAGCATAAAGGCTATAAAGGAAGACTATATATATATATATATATATATATATATATATATATATATCAAAACATGTCGTGTTTGATGAAAATAATTTTCCCTTCAAAAGAATTTTCCATGAATCATGCTCAAAATCCTCTCAACAATTCTGTTTCTATCTCACCTCAAAGACTTCCATATTTATTGTCACAACATCTTTTAAATCATCAAATAAACAATTCTTAGTCTCCATCAAGTAATCATAATTCAACTAATTCATATGATAACTCTGCAACATCACTATCACATCTCAGGTCACCTAGTCCCAACACTCAGTCTTCATTTCCTATTGAAGCCACACATATAGTTTCAAAGCCTGTTCCTTGTCAAAATAATACAAGATCAATCCTATCATCTCATCCAATGGTCACTAGAGCCAAGAGTTGCATCTTTAAACCTAAAATATTTCTTATTGAGACAGAGCCCAACTCAACAGAAGAAGATCTCTCTAGTGCGCACTGGTTTGCAGCAATGAAGGAAGAGTTTGAAGCCTTACAACATAATAACACCTAGACTCTAGTATCTTTGCCTCTTGGAAGAACTGCCATTGGGAGTAAATGGGTGTTTAAGATAAAGAGAAATCCCGATGGCACAATAAACAAATACAAGGCACGTTTGGTAGCAAAAGGTTTTCAACAAAAGAAAGGTTTTGATTATGGTGAAGTATTTAGCCTAGTAGCAAAGCCAACAACTATTTGAATTATCCTTACTCTTGCCATCACTCAAGGATGGCACATTAAACAAGTTGACATTAACAATGCCTTTCTCAATAGATCATTAGAAGAAGAGGTATATATGTAGCAATATTTTGGTTTTCAACACTCAAATTCATCATTGGTTTGTAAATTGCAAAAGTCGATTTATGGGTTAAAGCAAGCTCCTCGAGCTTGATTTCAAAAAGTTTCTTCCACTTTCATTTCTCTTGGTTTCAGCACCAGCAAATGTGATTATTCTCTTTTCATTCAACAATCACATAAAGCAGTCATTTATCTCCTTGTCTATGTTGATAACATATTAATTATTAGAAATTACTCTGTTGAAATTTCAAGTCTAATTCTTTAAATAAACAAAGATTTTCCCCTTAAAGATCTTGGTTCTTTACATTTTTTTTAGGTATTTAAATTCATAATATATCCTCTGAAAAAATGTTGTTAACACAAACCAAGTATGTAAATGTTTTGTTGGCAAAGGTAAACATTCAAAATGCAAAGTCCGTAATGACTCCTATGCAAGCTGGTTTAAAATTTATAGACACTGGTCAGCCTTACAGCAATCCTTCACTTTACAGAACTGTCATAAGAGCTCTCTGGTATCTTAACATTATGTGACCTGATATATCCTATTGTGTTAATAAGCTTTGTTCCTATATGCATAACCCTCTCATAGATCACTAGAAATATGAAAAATGGTGTTACGATATTTAAAAGGGAAATCAAACTTTGGATTTGTGTTTGATAAATGTAGTAGATTGGATCTAATTGGTTTTATTGATTTAGATTAAGCAACTGATCCAATAGATAGACGATCTATATATGGATCTTGTGTTTACCTAAGAGTTAACATTATCTCTTAGGGATCAAAGAAATAACATGTCATATCTAGATCAAGCACTGAGTTTGAATACAGGAGCTTAACAAATATTGTGGCTTATATTACTTGGATCCAGTCTTTGTTAAGTGAATTAGGAATAAAACCATCATCTACTCCTACAATGTTTTGTGATAATATGTCAACGTACGAAACATATAGAGCTTGACATGCATTTAGTTCGTGATAAATCTTTGCAAAAAGAAATTCTGGTAAAGTACATCCCTTCTGAAGAACAAATAGCTAATTGACTGACTAAGGCACTTTTAAGAGATAAGTTTGAATTCTTTCGGGACAAACTCAAGGTAGTGTAGTTGCCCTCCTTGAGTTTGAAGGGGGTGTTAAAGGATTAGCTATGACGTGTAAGCAGGATAGTTTATGTGTTAGGAAAGATGGTCTACTTGTATATTC
Source organism: Gleditsia sinensis (assembly GCA_037074535.1). Taxonomy (NCBI): domain Eukaryota; kingdom Viridiplantae; phylum Streptophyta; class Magnoliopsida; order Fabales; family Fabaceae; genus Gleditsia; species Gleditsia sinensis. The sequence continues at coordinate 66,728,302 of CM073463.1, read as the reverse complement.
TATTAAGCATTAGTTACCGAGTGGTTACAACCATTAGCTTCTTAGGTTATACTACAACCTATATATAGAAATGTATGCATGCTTTGCATGGTGTATTCGAGTAATAAAATTTTTAGCGCATTTTTCTCCTCATTTTATTTTCTCTCTCTCTGAATTGTCTTTCATCTTCTTCATTCTCCTTCTCTGCTATAATGGCAGACATCACGTATTCTTAAATTCTAGCATTTTCAAACTGTTTTTTATTTTTATTTTTAGAACACTTAAAAGTAAAAAATAACATGTTTTCAAAACTATTTATTAAACGAATTTTTTTATTTTATTTTACAAAACAATTTTTAAATATGATTTTTAAAAATAAAAAAACAAAAAGAATCAAACAAATCTATTGTATTGATCGAGTTTGCTCCTTAGGTAACTTGGAACGAACATGTAGCACATGCAACAAAATATTCGAAAATAACTCACTTTATACCTCAATTTTCAAAATTTCTTGAATAGTGAGACAAACTTCAGCCTTGCAAGAGCCTATTAATGACATGGGCAACAATCTTCATACGCTCAGTCTAGAATCTCTTTGGCATGCTTCAACAAATTTTCACTATAAGAAAAAATTTCCTTTGATCAATGAAATTTTATTAAGGACTGTTCAAACATGCTATTTGTCTTTGTATAATAGGTATTGTTTTAAAGAAAAACTTGACAAAGAAAATTGTGGAGATGAGTAGGGGCATTCACGGTTTGGTTCAGTTTGATTTTAGAGACTCAATCAAACTAAATTGACCATATAAATTTAAACAAAAAATAGACATATTTAATTTGATTGAGGTATATAAAACTGAACCAAACCAAACCATATAAAAACGGTTTGGTTTAGTTCAATTCTTCAATTTTTTTTTGCTCGCTAAATGACTTCTATCCACCTAAATTCCGCAGGATTTTAAATCCTTTATATTTTTAGATTGTGTTTTTGTGTCTTTGAAGTTCCTAAACATGAAACAAATGTCCGCAGGCCAAGCTTTGTCACGTGACACAGCTTTCTCTTGGATGATTCAAAAGAGAAACTCACTTTTTTAAATTTTTGGAAGGATTATTGAAGGGGACCAACAGATGGACGAGGCTAGGCTCGTGAAATCATAAAAGAACACCAGAGTGCAAGGTGGGCTTGTGAAAATGGGCTGAGCTGAGGCAAAAAAACTAAGAAAAAGTGACAAAAAAAATGTTAAAAATAATTAATTTAATATATTAAAAAATATGACAATCAGTTCGGTCTAATTTAGTTGAATTTTTTTTTCAATCGACAATCGAACTGAATCGAACCGATCGGTTCACTTTAAAAAAAACAAACTAGACTACTTAAAATCGATTTTTTTTTATTTTTTGACAATTTAATTTAATTCGGTCGATTTAATTCGATATTTTTTAGTTTTATTTGATTTTATACATTTTTAAAAATAAGAGTTTAGAAGAGACAAAATCTTAAATATTAAGAACTTCGTATAAGTTTAAGTTAAAACCCTTATCTCATTTGCTAAAGCAATCATGCTCAAAGGCATTTGGCATGAAAGAGCCACAGATAGAGCATTGTCTTAATTTATAAGGACATGCGAAAGCCTATTCTAATCTAACAAGGGCGTTAACGCATTCGTTTTCTTGCAGGGTACAAGATCGAAAAGAATGCATTGGACAGCAGTAAAAAAGTAAGAAAAACGAGTTCTACAAAACCACTTCTCGTACGCAAGCAAAGCAAGAAGCCACTCACGAAGGAGTGTGCGCTCTCCAATACGTAAGCTACCCACATCTAACTTTTAGATTGGATGTCTTCATAGAGACGTTTTCAATGAAGCCCCAATCGGGAGAGCAAGCATCGAGAAGCATCTGGCGACATCACTTTCGGCGTCTACTCCTCCTTGCTCTTCCTTTCACATGACATCGCATAACTAGTGTTCGCGTCTTTTAAATAGTGTTTAGAGTGCTCATGTGACTTTTAGGGAGCGCTGAACCCAATGTAAAAAATAATAATGTTTTAGGTTCTGGCTAATTTTGCGGCGGTGATCGTTTGCCCAAAAATGACGCAAAGTTGCTCCAATAACTTGGCAACAAGATCGAGTTGGTCATAATTTTGTCCTGAAACCTAATAATAAAATACTTGAAAAATTACACTTTTTTTCTCTAGTTTTGGCTTTTAATTATGAAATCATGGCTTTGACTAGATAATTTTTCTGATTTGGAGACTTTAATTAACAAAATGCACAGAAACGCAGTGAATGGAAAAAATAAGAAAGAAATGGATCAAATAAAGAAATTTTTTTGTTCTTGGGCAATCTAGTAGTTTTCAACTCTTTCTTTTTTCTTTATTAATTCAGTTTCAGAAGAAATAGTATATAAAGTTTAAAATAATATGCAAGCAGGTATTTTCTTCGACTCTTCTTTTTTTTTCTGTCAGATTTTCCTCCACTCTTTTAGAATGTAAGAATGTGAATAATATTCTTCATATTTTTGGAACTTCAACTTTTATATCCCCAAATAAATAAATATATTAATTCATCCCTTCTTCTCCTCTTGGTTGTCAATTGTTAATCAATTGCAATTTTTTATTCACTCCAGACAGTCCCTTCTTTTTAAAAAAAAAAAAATTCTCCTTTTCAAAGTTAATAAAAGAAAAAGCAGTTTTGAACAATGATGTACAATAATAATAGGTTATAATTTTTAGTATTAATATTGAAAGTTGAAAAATCAATAAATTAGCACTTGCTACGCTATTGTTTAACTTATTTGGTAAGAAGATAAGATGACATTTCTTGTCATTGTGTTTGATTCTCCTCAGAAGCACCCCAGATGTTTGGTAAACAGTAAAAAAATTTATTTTTAAGAATTATGTTCTTTAAAAAATATAATTAATAAAAATTATAATTTTTAAAAATATATAAAATATGTTTGATTGACCTTTAAAATTATTAAAAATATTTTATTATTCTATTTGATTATATTTAATTTTTTAAAAATTTTTATACATATTTCAAAAATACTTTTTATTCTTATAAAAAAAAAATAAGAGTGAAGTGAGAAAATAAGAAAAAGAATGAGAGAGAAAATGAAAAAATGAAGAGAGAAAAAGACGAGAAAGCGTGTAGAGAGAGAATAATTTTTTATTATTATTATAATTATATTATTAATAAAAAATATAATTATTTTTTAATATCATAAGAGAATTTTTATTTTTATGAAAAATTATCGTAAAAATATTTTTGTAAAAAATTTACTAAAAATTAATTTTTAAAAATTTTAATTTTTCAAAAATAAATTTTAAAAAATTTATACCACATGAAAATTTTAATTTTTCATATTGATATTCTCAAAAAATAAAAATAAAAATCCCTGTACCAATCACCAACGGTGACAGTTTTTGGTACAGAAAAGTGGTGAGTTGGTTTTTGAAGGTTTAATAGTATTTTGAGTGATTATTCATTAACAAAATTATCACATCGTCAACAAAATTTGAATTTACATCTTTATAAAATATGATTTGTATCTTTATCAATTAAATTAATTTTTTTTAGTTGAAAGTACACTTTTAAATTTATTTAAAAAGATAATTCAATTTTAAATAAAAAATTTTAAATGTCTTTTACAAGATGTCTCAATAAAAATATAACATGTAAAAAATATTATTTAAAATAATCAATCATGTAATGTTGAATTATAAAAACTATTTACATATTATATTTTTATTATAGAACCTAATAATAAATATTTTAAAAATTGTATATAAACTTTTTCGAACCTGAAAACATCCTTAACCGTAGTGACAGAAAAATTAATAAATAATAACATAGGAGTATCCTACTTTTTTATGTCAAGCATGTTGTAAAAAGATGTTCATATACTTCAAGTTAAAATATGTGCTTACTAAATGCCACCTAATGCTATTCGTCTGTCTGTCTAGCAAGCGTGGAGCATAATGGATAAGGAAAATCTCATTCTTGTTATTTAATGAAGCTTGCTAACTATGAATGATAGTGACAAATTACTCAGCAAGTGTAACCTACTTTACAGCAATTAATATTAAAAATGATCAGTATATAAATAATTTGATCTCTAAATTTTTAGATTCAATTAACTTTAATCTCTGATTTTTTTTAATAAATTATCAACTTGTTGCATATTAATTATTTTATTAATATTTAAAAATATTGAACTCCACTAATATACAACAAATTTAATATTCTTAGTGACTAAATTATCTAGTCAAGAAAACTTAATGATTAAAGTTAAGTGAGTCTATAAATTTAGAGATCAAATTGCTAGATTACTTTAAAATTATTCACTCCAAATCTATTATCCCAAAATTGGAAAGAAGGATCTTTACTTGATCAACAAAGTCTGAGCCAGTCGCATACTCCGTTAGCATCCCAACAGCAAAACCAAACATTGCCCATCTGCAGAAACCAAATTCAGAATACAAAGCCTAAATTAGAAACTCAAATAAATACATCCAGCTTGCATGAAAATGCATATATTCAATATAGGAGTAAAAAGCATCATCTCAAAAGCAAACAAATTATCGAGCACAGGTGGCTTTGAAGATGCTTAAAATATGAGGTAATCAACTACAGTACAACCAATGAAGGTGCAAGAATGCTGCAAAATATAAACAAAAATGCACAAGCTGTGACTTAAGTGGTGTTAAACAAGGTTGAACTCAATAGTTGAGAAACTTCTGCAATGTAAAAAATTTGAGCTTGCAGAAAAGCACTCTAGAAGAAGAGCAACTTCAGTTCCTCGAACAAATTAGTTCTATACTAAAAAAATGTAGGATGTTCGTATGAACAAAATAAAAAGAGGGTTTCTACCTCGTTCCACACTGTTGCTGTATAACAACTCCTTAGTTATGGGTCTGTACTTCTGTTATGTAATAAGATCTTCTACACTATAACAAGCCTCTAGAATGAAGATCTATGTAGAATTTTCACTTCTAAATTTTAAAATCATGGTTCTGTTTTGGATGAATCTTACTTTTATTAGTTCTTACTTGACACTTAGACATTGATTTATGTATAATTGGGTAAGAAATCACCTTTTACTTTTTTCTAATACTTTTTCTCCATTTTATTATGCATCTTCAGTATTTTTTTTTTATCATGGGTATACATATTTCATTAGATATTTATTAGAATATGTAAACTTTTTTACACACGAGTTTACGACTGGATTTTACGAGTCTTGAGTTTACCCCTCTCATGAGTTTTCTTAAACTCTACGCATGCTAGACATATTGTAGGTATATTTTCCATATACTTCTTTATTTTTTCACACTTATGTCTATCAATACTTACAGTCTTACATATTTATATCATTTTTAAAGTTTATATCAATGTTGAGTCACGTCGTTGTATTTTAAAGTTTGTTGTGCTGTGTCTGTGTGGTTTTGTGAGTCGTATTCCATGGCTGTGCTTCATAGACTGCATCTCCACGACATTTTTGCAGCAAATTAGCAGAGAAAACATATCTTCTTGGCTATTTCCAGCTCGATTTCATCTTCACATTAAGAAGCCTTACTATAAAAAGCATTACCCTTATAATTGACAGCGACAGTAATTGTCATAAATTAAAATAAAATCATTTATAAACCTTCACTCAATAGTTTAAACTTTTAAGTTGAAATGACTTTTGACATGTGTATGATTAAGTGGTCAAAAGTTTAGTCTTAGCAAACCCCTATTAATTAAAAATTAAGTTTCAACACAAGGTATGGTGGGCCTATGCTTTTTACACACTTCAAACCCAATAAATCTTCAGTTGTTCTATCTTCTAATGTGAATTTGGTATGGTTTCCCTCGAAGGGTTCTTCTTCACTGTGATCTAAAAGAAGTTTTAAGAAGATATGCATATCAAATCAAGGAGTTTAAGAAATGATGTCGGTGAATGAGGCAAGGCCAAAATAGACTCAAGGAAGTAAGTAGGTTCACAAGAAAAGTTCAATTCCTACAATCTTGAATTAAATGAATCATGGATGCAAAGCTTCTTTCAAAATAGCTTGCAAAAGCTCAAGACAACTGTATTTTCACTGAAGCATCCTAAATACTTTTAAAAAAAAACATGTTTTCCTTAATTTCTAAAGTGATGAAATGGTTTTTTGTTCTGTAATTTGATTGCTACCCCTGCCTCCTAGAGATATAGGTTATAAAACACAAGCACTTTACAAAATAAGCTATGTTCGTGTCTGACACACATCAGACATTTATACTAGACACAACATGACTCTTTAAACTATATATGGACACTTTAAATTTTATCACATCGCAATGTCTATGCTAGTGTTGTGTTGTGTGTCCGTGTCAATGTTTGTACTTCTTAGGAAACAAGTGAGCTGCTTGTCAAATGAGAAATGCTCATATGTTATGTAAATCAGTTATGTTTGCCTCTGTGTCTTTGTCATCTGAGACTACTCTCTGACTATCAAACAAGATTCATTAACAAGGTCCAATTTTACAGGCATTCACTCAATTTCATTGGGTCAAGTTATCCCTACTGCAAGAGGAAAAGACAATGAAAATGTTAATAAAATTGGGCAATTCATTTGCCCCTTTATGCATCCAAAAGAAAAATTCCTACGTTTAATTTACTTTTCTATCTGTTCCTTCTCCAGTGGGTTGCACTAATTTGTTCTAATGCTCCCTATCTTTATATTTGTTATAAATATCTGGTCGAAACCCTACTAATTCGGAGTAGATTCTGTGATAGATATAGGGGAAGAAAATGTAGAATTGCAAGAGCTGCTTACTGAAATTCCTTAGTGATATAGGCTAGACAATTTTATACACAGATTGTCCAGGTATATATATAGCTTTTAGTAGATTCTGTAATGGATATAGGGGAAGAAAATGTTGGAGAAATAGTTGCAAGACAAATTTGAAAAAATCAAAGTTTATCATGATAGAAAATTGAAGGACTGAAAGATATAATTTAATCTTAAATCTATATTCCAAAAAAATAAACATTTATGAAATTTTAATGAAGAAATGGAATAGCAAGTGGCAACAAATGGTAGAGCTGTCGATTAGTGTGAGCCCACTCTATCCTAGTCAGCTTAGGGCTAAATAGGAATAGGCCAAAAACCCTTTTTATAAAACGAATATCATTTTACTAGCAGTCCTATAAGAGATTAGGATTGGCCTTATGGATTGACTTTAAGGTGTGACCCAAAAAGCTGACCTTTTAAGAGTTATCCTAAAAGTTGACTATAATAATCTCTAAAAAAATTTAATTTCTTCTAGTAGAATAATATATAAAACTTATCCAAAAAACAAGAAATTAATATAGGGATAGAGAAAAACACACTATATTTTTTATAATAAATTAGTTTATTATTGCTTCAAATTTATTTTTTCACTTTTATTTAAATAATAAATTTTCCAATTAAAAATTTTTTAGTCTTAAGAACCTAGCCTGGCCCAACCCTAGTTAGCCTTAGAATTAAATAAGGCTAAGTCATAAAACATTTTTTAAAAATAGAATGTTATTTTATAAGTTTTGGCCTTGCATAATTTTTAGCGTTGAATAGATTGATCCTAAGACTAGCTAACCCATTTTGACAGCTTTAAGTCCAATGGAACTTTGCTGGAACAGCCATGAACCCAAACGTGAATTAAATGTAAATTAGGCATGACAGCTACCAGAATCCCAGAAGGTTTGCTGAAGATCAGCTTAGGAAAGTCATCTTTATGGTGATCTACATTTTCCTCTTCCTCATCATAAGCTAAAAATTACTTCTATCATACTGAAGGCCGCTATTGCTTAGTATATTCATCGTCCAAGCGAGCTCTTATTGGAGAGATAGGAACATAATGTAATGAAATTCCTTATAATTTGCTAATTGATTGTTAAAAACTAATCATCCTAAGGTTTAGTGTTCGCATCCGACACATTCTAGAAATTCATACTTAACACCATACCACTCTTGAAGTTAAAAATAAACACTTCATAATCTATTAGTGTCGTGTCACGCAATGAATGTCACATCATTTCAACATTCAATCAAACAGCTTATGGTCACCAACACAAAAACCAAGCAATTAACAATTTAACATAAACTCACATAAAAGAAAAGCTCCAATTGTATGGTGCTTTACCTTCCATTGTTAATCTCATTTTTCCCGGTGAACCCAAAAGCAGGACCCTGATCTGCTTCTTCAACCTTCTTCCGCTTGAAGTATTCCTGCAGCTCCTTCGCTTTCTGCCTTTGAAACTCTAGCGTAACAACATTCTTATTGTCCCCAACAACCGCAGCCGCCTTCTGGGGAGGAGGCACCGTAGACGGAGGAGGAGGAGAAGGCGAGGATGGAGGCGGAGAAGGACGTGTGGGTTTCAGGGGCTGAGCCACCGGTCGTCTCAGAGGCTCTTCAGTCTGAGAATTCCTTATAGTGGCACAATAATAAGACTTGGAAGAAGAAAATCTAAGAGAATAGGAAAAAGCTGATGAAGATGAACAAGAGGAGGAGGAAGAAGATGGGATTTTGACGCATGGAATTGAAGATGCCACTGACATGGTGATGATACCCAAATTTCCACAAATTTTTGTTTTTATTTTAATTAATTTTTTGTGCTTTTGAACTTTTTCTTCTGTTGGGGTTTTGTTTTGGACTACAGGATTTTGACGTGTCTTATCAGTATCAGAAATGAGTTTGTGTGGATAAGGCATGGCCAAGTTTCCACTGGAAAAGGTGGCTGGAGTTCGGAGAAGATGATGCGAGTGCCATAACATTTAACATCGACCACAAATCTCGTTTACCTTATTCAATCCAAGACTACCACGTTGGATTTGGGTATTTTAATTTATTTATTTTTTACGAAAATGTCTTATTTTAATTTTTTATATATCATAAATACTTTTTTTAATTTTTAAAATTATTTTCGTAAAAAAAAATAATTAAAAAAGTGACATAATTACGTAATATTTATTTTATTAAATTATCTATTTAAATAATTTAAAAATTATTCGATCATATCAAAACAATAAAGTTTAATTATTTTAAAATGAATGAGAATAAATTAAATATTTAAATTGTTAACTCAATAATTTAAATATCATGTATATTAAAATTTATATTTTTTATTTTTTATGAAATTAATTTAAAAAATATAAAATATTAAAGATGTCCTCAAATAAAAAAAATTTAAGAATTAAATGAAATTTCATTATAAATATATTAAACTAAAATAAAATTATTTATCTTTTTTACTGTAATAAAATAATTTTTTAAGTTTGTTAACGACACTTCGGTAAAAAATAAATAATATATTTCAGAACTAAAATATTTTGATTAAACTACTTTGTTAATCCTTTTCTTATTTTCTTTTATGTCATAATGATATCTTAATTTAAAAAATTTCACCAAAATTCTTTTAATTTTTGAAACCTAATTAGTTATATCTTTTTCACTGCCTCTATAGCCCTCCTTCCATTGAGGATGTGGCATCACACGTAACAGTTACATGAATAATGGGGCACATGTGGGCTGGGGATGAGCTGACCAATTTGAATCTTCAGAAAACTTAACAATTTCATCGTATAAATTTAAAGAAAAAACACAATTAGATAAAAATTATATTTTAATATATGGGTAAAATTCATCAATTCAAATATAAATATCACAAATTGTATTTTTCTCTATTTAAAATTTATTTTATAAAGTTCTTTAAGAACTTGGATAAGTCTATAAAAAATTCCATTTCAGTTTCAGAGATTAAACTCTAGACTCACCCTAAGAAAAGATCTCAATGTGAGTCTGACACATATGGCATTTAAAATTTTGACATTTATTATATTCAAATATCTTAAAACTATATTCTAAAATATTTGAAAAACTAAAATCTAAAAGTACCACACACCACCAAACTTTTCCACACAGGTCAAGCAATTCTTAAGCAATAGCAGGAACACATGCCGCTCCCTAGAGAGAACATGCAAAAGACAAACCTCAACTTATTTTACTGTTACATCCAGAAACCTGACTTGCATAGAGGACACAAGTTCATATTGCACTATTAGGCACAGGAATAGTAGAAGACCATAAGTGTACATTACTAGGCTGCCATAAAAAGCTTCATCCCCATCAGAAAAAAACAGATGCTTTACAGAATCTTACACATGTATTATCTTTCTTCTAGATAATACCAGAACCTGCGAAACACCCATGCTTCAAAAACGAACTGTGTCTAAAACTCAAACAAACAAAACAAGACACTTCAAATTGGACTTAAACACTACATATTTTGTGGCATTACATCTTATACCCATTTTAATATCGGAACTTCTTAGGTCAAAACATAATACTAGAGCTTCGTTAATCCATATAAAAATGAAAACATAAAATAGCATAAATATAATGAATGGAAGGATAATGAAATCACACCACAAGAAATATACAACTAATTGATGAGAAGCACAGGAACAAAATTGAAGGCCGCAGCAAGCATTTATAGACACAGATGACCATTCAGGCAGATCATGTGGTAAATTCCCTCCTATTTCCATCTCCCCCAGACTGGAAAATCGTTGATCCTTTTTCCTCAAGCTGAGTGATGTAATATGTTAGCAGTGAATCAGTGAATCACTTGATGCCTCGAAAATTGGTCCTAATAATCTTTTAGAGGAATGTCAATTTTACATAATTGCACACGAACAAGTTCTGTCTTTCCCATTATCAAATTCATCATCGGATCCGTCCACTTCACTGCAGTAGAATGACCATTTCCATCTAATTAAATCAATTACAAATAGGTAATTGAACAAAAAAGTAAAAATAAAAAAGAAAAGCAAATAAATAACTAAATTGCAAACAAATATGACAAGAAAAGGTTAGAAATTTTCTTTACCAACACAACTGGTCAGAAAAATACAATATAGTGTCACAAAATGGTGATAACCTAGCATGATGTAGGACAGGAAATAGGCAAACTATACTGCCTGTAGAATAGGATTGATGCATGACATAGAGCTATAAATTCAAAGAGTTAAATAAGAGAATAAATCAACTCTAGCTAAAACTCATCTGTAGCTTTTTGCCTCTATAGGAACTTGAAAAAGTTATGTAAGAATGTACAGAATTGGTTTGGTAAAAATGTGATAAAAGCTTTGGTAAATTGCACATTAATTAATAGTATTCGGTAAAACAGTAAAAATAACTCTAAAACTGCCATGATATCTAAAATTACAAAAACAGATATTATAAGGGGGATACAGTTTTAAATTTAAAATTAAAGGATAGTGTTAGTATTCAAGAGAAGTTGATGGTAATTTTTTGGATTTCTTATTTTCAAAAGTCACTGCAGCTTTGAAAAGCATCCCTCGCTGTGCTACAGACTACCATCACTGGGGTATTTTAAAAAAAATGTACGACTCCCTTATTCTATACATCTCCAAAATCTCCAAGAGACGCCAATTGATTCCGATATCTCTATCCCTAAAATTCTTTACTTTTTACTGTCTTTCAATATTATGTATTAAATCATATTGAATGCAGCACTCAAAAAGATATCAACATATATAAATTTGTGGCTTTTGCTGCCAAAAAGTTCCAACATCAAAAGACACAACAGTCCAAGAAAGGTAAAACCTGCAATAGCCTATAAAGAGTCATGTAGAAAAGCACCAACATCAAAACCTACTGCATTACCAGGTGGGTAAAAATAAAACATGTCATATCCTCCAAGGAATCAGGCAGAAAAGAACAATGTGCAGTCATTGAGGGGCAAACATTCTTACCAAACTCTGCCTCTGACAAATACATTAAAGTGTGTGTAGCTGTTTACCAAAGTGAGTATTTCTTCAACATTCATTTGTTTTTTTAAAAAGAAGAAATTATATTAAGAAAGAGATGCATTACAAATGAAAATACGATATCCTTCTAGGAAAAGGTCCAAGACCAAAAAAAAGTAACAGAAGTAAATGAAAAAAAAAAGTTAAATATGCAGCAAAGCTGCCAAATCCCTTCGCATGTCTAAAAGACACTTCCTTTAAAAAAAAAAATGGGTCAAACACCAGAGTTACTTATGAGTTAATTAACCAAGAATACAACTTAAGTACATTTGACAACAATACAAAAGATGTCCACTGATTAACTTCAAGAAGTAAAAAATCTATTATCTATCAGCAATAAGGTATTGTCACTAGCACATGAATAATGAAAATTTTCAAATAACAAAAGTGAAAGGGCTAAAAATTGAAAGTGATAGTGGTTTAAGAAAATAAAAAACCTAATCACATGATGTAATTGCATATATGCACATGCATAAACACATTGAACCTTCCATAAAAAGAGAAAGGAGAGGCAACTGTGGTAAAGATAGATTAATAGTTAGCCAAACTCCCATATAATCACAAAGCAACAAGAAATTAAAAAAAAAATTGCAGAAGTTATTGCAAAATAAATGGTTTAAAAAGAACTAACAAGAGTCGGATATACTGGGACCACCCTAGTTGTTTTTAAATTTATGACAAAAGAGAAAGAAAGGAATAAGAGTACAATGGCAGAGGATAAAGCATCCTATTATAAAGGCCAGAAATGAAAACCAAACGAAAGGGTGAAACTACATCAATATAACAAAGCCTTTTGACCCCAATAATATCACAGACAGAAACCTCATTGCAATCGCAATGAGCTGAGCACCATAGAAAGACCAAGAAGACAAGTTTGTCCCATAAATGCAGCAAAATCAGTAATTTATCCTAAAATATTCTAGCTTTTATCTCAAGCTAAAGACACCATAAAACTTCAAAGATTGTATGCCTCCATAAAACCGTCCCTCCTTACACATTCTGCAAACTAAATGGCTAAGAAGAAATTGCTCCAAATTTGCAGGACAAACCCAAAACCTTACAAGTTACAACTGTACCAGCAAGCCACCAGCAAGCCTATTCCAAAGATACCAAGCAGATGAACAATGCAAGAACAAATAGCTTTCAGCTCAGATTCAGCAAATCACATGACATATACATATGGCAGGAAAGAGTTTTGTGAGGCTGTCAAACCTCAACAAAACTTTAGTGTCAATCCTATTGACTAAACCAGTCCAAATTACAGATGCCTTAATAACCAATGAAAGGAACTTTACCCCTATCAAGGATTGAGAAAGTAAGACTTACAAGAATAAAAGCCAGAAGCATCCAAAGTTCAAATCCTTCCATCCAAGGGGGAAGGGCCATCTTCTCTTTTGATATTTTATTTATAATTATAATTACACAAAAGCCCAAAGGGAGAAGTAGAATCAGCCAATCAGGTAATATTCCTTTCTTATATTAACTGATTTCCCTACCAAACCAGTCATAAACAACTATTATCATCACTGTCTCCTTGAATTCTTCACTTCGGCATTCTGTCACTTGCTTGATTAAAAAATACCAAAGTTTTTGGAATTGCACAATTCCAGAATACAAAATGATTAGATTAATCCAAAATCTTAATAATTCAAGCACAATTCCGAAACACAGATACAGTGAATTCAAGTCTCAACTAGGATCATTAGAATCAATTATAATCACTGCAAACAGTGATTCTGTAAGCTACCCGACAGAATTTGACCAAACAACAACAAGAAGACTTGAACTCTAACTTATTTTATATTTAGCTTTCAAATAAAGCATCAAAAACACCATAATATCAACTTCCAGGTTATATCCTGACCCACTTACCTTGTCTTTGTATCATATGCATTAGGAATTAATTCACTCTCGAATCCTAGAAAACTAGAACTTCTAACTTAAAGCTCCAGGTTTCTACTTCTAAATTTAACATGATCTGACTTCTTTCAAGTCATTGAAGTATATAATTGGATTTTTCAAGTGTTCTATTGGTTGGATGTCAAACATTAAACATTTATACAGCTAGTAAGCATATGATTGCACTTTGCATCTTCTTCTTTTTATTACTGCTTGATTACTGAGGGAGCACTTGGTATGATAAAAATTGAGAGGAATGAAAATTGCTGCAGTATTTGGACACAATCTAAGTGTAGATACATCCCCCACTCTCACTCCTACCAAGCTCACCATTAGTGAGAAGGGAAGGAAGAATAAAATTATACCACTACACTGCAAGAAAATTGATGAAAGATAGGTAATAATAGTGCAAGGTAACTCATGAAAAGGGTAATATCATTAGAGCAAAACACCATCTTACCAATAGTAGAAGTTTATCATTGCATGACCCTAAGTTCCGAATGATGCATCTATATCAATAAATATGGAAAAGGATGATGATGCTATGGAAGGCTGTGGAAGAGAACCCATATCTGCACCTGCTCTATCCACAATTCACACTACCCTTGAGCCAAAGTCCAAGAAGCTTCTTACACCATTTAATATAATAAATGTTGGACATTTAAATCAGTTTAGAACAAATAAATGGGAAAACAAAAAAGCTGTCTAACCATGTTTTATTCACTGCATGTCAATCATATAAAATAAAGTATAAGGATTTTCAAAGGATAAAATCCACAAAACATGTCATTTGATATTTCACAATTAAACAAAGAAAGAAAAATTAGAACAAAAAATGGAAAAATCCTTCACACTTAGTATGTAAAATTTATTAAGATAACTCTGCTTTGGTTAAACACTTTATAAAAGATAGTAGATTCCAATACCTGGGCTCAAATTCTCGTATTTCAATGAGCTCACTGCCACAAGCATCTGTCCACTGCACTTTCCTTCTCTCTATTTGACCAGCAGCATCACTTACCTTTCCACCAGAGACTTCATTTTCATTAGCAACCTCAACATGAACTGGCTTCTTATTTTGTGGCCTTTTTAGGCTACTTTTAAGTGCAACCTTTCTTCTATCATTACCATCATCAAGATGGGCAGATTGATCATTGTCAGAAACTCGCGGCCCTGGCGAGACATCATGCTGCTGGGCAGGGCCCACTTTAAGAGGAGAAGGCGTGTCAAGCCCCGCGGAAGCGCGACCAAAGCAAACAAAGGAGGCGCAACCGCGGGAAAAACGGTTCTTTGTGGAAGCCAGTTGGAGCTCAGGGTCAGAAACTTGGTCTACCAACTGGTACTGGTTCCACGGCGAAACTCTCATGGGTTTATCCTCACTCCTCTGACCCAAGAGAAGAAGGGCCAAGCCCTTACTATACCCTGAAGCTGAAGAAGAGAAGAATCCTCCTCCTTCTACTGCCAATAACATCAGTTCTGCTCATCGGCACACCAGCAAGTGATATCTATATATGGCTCCCTCCCCTCAAAAGAACCAAAATTACAGCCTTTCAAGCAAAAAGCAAATAGAGATCAGCATGATATCCCATAGTGTCCAAATCTTTTGTTTATCATCTTCTAGGACTTTCTATAATATTTTCCATTCCACTTACTGATGTTATTATTAAAGAATGACAAAATATTCTCAGTTGAGCAATTTCAACGTATAGGATATGGTAACAAAAGCACATCTCAACGTGAAGGCATATTTTAAAGTGAAGATACAGATTTAGAATATCATAAGACAAGGAAAACACTCAAGTTTAGAACCATTTAAAAACAGCATCCAGTATCTTTGATTCCCAAAAACGTGTTAAAACTATTGTATAAGAGCTCAAATAGCTAGAAGGACCTCAGAGAGGAATTAAGATTCTTTTTTTTTTCTACTCAAAAACAAAAATATCAAAATTGTGCGAAATAGTCATAACACATCTTTGACGGGCCAAAATAACGACTCCCAGGATAAATCCTAAACTAAGAAAAAATAAAATCAAACTCACTGAATCAATTCTCCTACCAACTTTAACGTATGACCATTTTCTCACCAATTCAACGGACATACATAAGTTTTTTAAGAAAATAAAAAGTTGAGCAACAGTATACCCACGAAAAGAAGATAAGAAAATAAGATTTCTCAATCAATTCCTATTAATTCACTATAGCAAAAGAAAAGTCCCTGTTAATTTACCGACAAATGAAAAGAGAATCTATGCAGTATATCATAGTGGGATTACTATAGAGAATGGAAGAAAAAGAAGATGTCTACTTCAACGCAGCCAAACCTAAAACAAATGTAAGCATGCAGTTTCTCACACAAAGTTCAACCTCCATTCACTGAAATAAAGCAAGTTACTGACAGCCCAAAACAACAATCGCCAGAGGCTTACAGTTCCTTTACATAGAAAGCAGAAGCAAATGAAACCCCGAATACACCTGAGGACAGCTTGGACCAAAATGGACTTTTTTTTCTTTTCTTTTGCTGCTTAATCTACTGACTTTGACACTCAAACCAGATAAATCGGTAAAGCAAGATTCAAAGCATCGGTTTCCTTCACTTACTCGGGAAACAAAAGGAAAATTTAGATCAAAGAAGAAGCGAATTGGCAGTACCCAAAAGAGTTGGAGAATCAACGAGTGCGGTCACCGGCGGGGTAGATCAACTATGGTGGCGAGTGGAATCGGCAGCCGTAGCATCTCCGATCGCCACTTGGACTAATGACTCGGCGAGGAATTGAGTTGAAAGAGGAATAAAAAGAAAATTTTAAGCATGGGTGTGGTCCGAATTATATAAAACGGAGGATAGGGATGGTGACCCAAGGCGCATGATAGCGATGGGACCCCCATTTTTCGATTTCAGCACGGATCCTCTTTTCTTTTTCTTTTTTAACTCACTTTTTCTCAAAGTAATTTTTTTATTTCAATATTGTATTCATGAAATATTTGATTATTCTACTAACACTTCAATTATTGCATACCAAGTAAATTATATAAATTATGTTAGATTAATGAATTTCAAAAAAAAAATGTCTCACATGTTTTTTTTTATATATTATTTTGATATTATGGTCAAGTGTTTTATCCGGCCTAAATTTCCTCTATTGATTTAGGATGAATTTAAATTCTTTAAAGTTCTCTTGTTTAAAACAAATTTGGATTTTTTAAAATTTTAAAGAATTTTATGAAGTAAATTTTGAGAAAAAAAATAGACTTAAATTTAAATCAATAGATTTCATTTATTTATTAAATAATAATTGAGTAAAGTCTTGTTTTAATCTTTTAAATTTGTATTAAAATTTAATTGAATCCCTAAATTTTTTTTTATTCAAATACATTCTTAATATTTCATAAGCAATTTTTTTAAGTCTCTAGAGTTTCAATAAAAAAATAAACAAAAAATATTAATATGAATACACATAAAATTTAATTTATTGAACTGTTTATTTAAATAATTATAAAAAAATTATTATTCTAAAATAAAAATATATGGTCATTTTACTTTATTTCTCAATCATTTTAAAACCACGCCGTTTGACTATTTTACTTAGGTTAAGTCAATTATTTAAATAAAAAAAATCAATAAATAAAATATGACAAGAGTCTAGATTAGTATTTTCTATTTTTTTTAATAAAATTAATTTTAGGGACTAAAAGTGAATACTTATGAAATATTAAGAATGTATTCAACTAAAAAAATTTAAAAATTAAATTAAATTTTACCACAAACTTAAGAGATTATAATAGAACTTTAACTATGTTAATTTTATCAAATTATATTTTTTCTCTATAAATTTTTTTTAAGAACTTTAAAAAATCCAAATTCTTCCAATCCCTTAGAGATATACTTTCTCATATCTATTTAGTACGTATAAAATTTTACTTTTAGATTATTCTATATTTTAATATATTTAAAATTTTATCAATGGAACTTAAATCTCTAAGAAATAGTTTTATTGTCCTTTATCAACTAAACTAATTTTTTTAATTATTTATATATTTATTTATAATTAATTTAATTATCTTTTGTACATGAAATCTACCTAAATTTTTTTTCTTGATCCTCTAAAATCATTAGTGCTAGGATTCAAAAATTTATTAAAAAATTTTCTTATTAAATTTGAAGACACTAAATATACTATTTTTTTACAGAGATAATTTTATTAAACGTGATTTAAATAGATTAAATTAATAAAAAAATTAGTAGATAACTTTCTATAAAATGCCATCTTTAATATGTCAATGTGGTTATTATTTATTTTTTTAATTTACCTATTATTTTTTAAAATTAATGACGTTTGTCTCTTTCTAAGCAAAAAAAAAAAATTATACTCTTTGTAATGGCATAAATAAAAAATATATATATGTTAACAGTGAAAGAAAGATTGCCTTTTCTCTTGTATATTAAATATATTTTTGAACTAACTTACATGCCAATTGAAATTTTATATTTTTTACGTCATTTTAATACATTTAAAAACATAAATTTTTTAAATTAAAATATGAAGCATACCTTTTTAATCATTAAACTAATGTAATATGGTATCTCTATTTAACAAATAATTTAAACATAAAAAAATAACGATAATAAAAAAAGAAAATTTAAAACTAAAATAATTTAATTAGTGTTTGGTAGAACCTAGAATAATGATGACTAAGTTATTATTTTTTGTAGCCATTTGATAGCGAAGACGTCAACTAAAATGGAAGACATGACGAAGTTGATGATACGTCAAAGTTGTAGCAGGCATCTTTCTTTCTCTGTGGGAGAGAGACCTGAAGAAATGAAAAGATACAGATTTCTTCTTTACGATTTCAGTCAAAATCTGTTTACTGAAAAACATAAAGATTGGATTCCGGGTATCTTCTAAATTTCAACCATGCTTTGGAATTTGGTGGCGTGCGAGCCTCCGTTGTCAAAAGTAAATAATAAAATATAATATATTAATTAATAAAATAAATTACATCCAGGTCGTTTTAAAACTTATATTCACTTTTTAAAAAAAATTTAATTTACACAAAAAAAATTATTTAAAAAATTGTTAATAAACATTATACTAATGTATTTTTCTTTTTCAATAAAAATTATAAAAAATTTAAAATAAAAGAAGTTAAGAGTGTATATTTAATAAAATTTAGAAGTGATTCTAGTGTTAAACTAAAATTAAAAGACTGTAAGTGTAATTTTTAAAATTTTAAGAGAAATAAATATAATTTATGTTAATTAGTAGGCACCAGTGAACGATGCTATTAAATTAATGAAAATTTTCAAGAATAAAATTTTATTTTGTTCCTATACAGATTGATTAATTTTCAAATTGGTCCTACAGAGATTTTTATTTTTATTTTGGTCCTTCATTTTTATAAATTCATCTCATTTAGTTTCTCTGTTAATAAACTACTAACTATGTTAATAGATTTAGACACATGACAATTTTTTTTTTATGGCATGTCCTTAAATTTGTCAACAAAATTAATAGTTTACTATCAAATGGACTAAATGGGATAGATTTTTAAAATTGGACGAACAAAATGAAAATAACTTTTTTTTAGATGCTTGAGAAATGATAAATTTGTGAAGTATATATATAATATTTTAAATAAATTTTTTAGTACCTATAATGTATTACCTCAATATTTAAGGACTCAATAAAAATTTATTAAAATAAATGTTGTAAATGATAAAATCTATTAATACATTTCTTTTAATAAATTTTTATTATTTTTTTGTACTAATCTATTATACAATATTTGTACCTAAAAATTCCTTTTCGATTAACATTTATGTTGACAACAAGTTTCTATAAAATTTTGTTGAATTTTAATAACAAATCCTTTAAAAATTAATAGTAATTAGACATGCAATGTATTTCAGGGTGATATAAACTCAAACTCTAATGTTATGAAATTTCAAAAAATATAATTTAAAAGAGTAAAGTAAGAAATTAGTTTAATAAACCAATAAGTTTATTTTTACAGAAAAAATATATTAAAGATAATAGATATACAATTTAAAAATAAAATAAAATACCTAGCAGGTACATAATTTTTTGAGTAGTTACAATAGATTAAAGTTTTAGATGCCATACAACAATAAAATATTATATAATAATGAAAAGAATTATTCTAAAAGATTACTTTTCAAAAAATTTATAGAAAACAAGATAATGGACTTAATAGAAAATAGTAAGAGAATAAGGAGTGAGAATACTGAAATTAATCAATAAGAAACATATGTAATTATATCAAATAATTTATTTTATTTTATTTAAATTTATAAATTTAATTTATTTTTTCAATATATGATTTTTCTTTTACAAAACATATAGTTATTACAATATAACAAGGGAATTTCTAAAATATACTCAGGCTTTGTAAAATATGAAATTTAAGGAGAATGTATATGCCTTCTCTTTTTTAAAAAATATTTTAACAAACATAGCCTTATTTATTCAAAGAATAAAAATTGAAATTTTATATTCAGAATAGGGTCGGCCCAACATTTATAAAAATTTAAAACGAATTTTAAAATTATTAAAATATGTAAAAAAATTTTAATGAGATAAAAGTAGCGTGTGTTTAATTTTTTTTTTGTAGAATTGACTCTTAATATTTTTTAAAAAAAATTTATTAAAATAAATAATAATTTTTTTGAAGACTTAAACTTTAAAAAAAAAATAGACGACTTAGTACATAAGATTCCCACTTGACTTGATGTAGTCTAAAAGTAATAGATGAAGGTAATCTTACTCTGCAAAAAGAGAGTCAATTTTAATTTTATCAATTTTTTTCATGAGCCGCCCTGTCTCACAACAAAAAGAAAAAAATGGGCACTCAAAGATCACACTCGGCAAACCAAACTCAAAGCTGAATCTGGAAAAGAACACCCAAAGTCAAGAATCAGAAATCTAACCGAGGTTTCTTAGCTTCTGGACAAATTTGCTGGACACTTCCACACTTTGCAAAGGAGGCTACAAATTTCGGAAGTAGGAAGTTGGGGAAAAGAGGCAACCGTAGGAATCGAGTTGTTGATCAGAATGGTGTCCTCAATCTTAGAGACGGCAAGTGTCATTCGAGTTGTAAGCTCGGTAGCTTTATAACTTGGTTTTGGCCTGGTTTTTTGAAAAAAATTTCAACAAGACCTAAATATAGTTATTTATAAATTTTTACTCTTTTTTTTTTTAATATTTTGTTCTTATTACACTGTAATTTTTTTTATTATTTTAAAATATACACAATTTTTTTATAAAATTAAAATATGCAATACAACTAAATTTATTTAAAATATTTCGTTAATTATTCTATTATTTCATTATTTATTTACTTTTTTTTATCAAAATATTCTTGTACAATGTTATATTATTATATTTTTATTTTTTTCATTTCAAAAAAAAAAATTAAGTGATATTAAATAGCGGTTTTGTATTTTTTTTATTTCTATTAAAAATAATGCTAATTTTTAATTATTTTTAAATATATTATAATTACTTTCAATAGTTTAAAATTATTAAAATTAATTTCGATAAATATTAAAAGGTATATAAATTTAGAGAAAAAAAAGTATAAACAGATATTTATACAATAAAAAGTATTCTTAATATTAATACTTTTTTTCCTTCAAACATATACATCCCTTAATGACTATTGAAAATAATTGTAATATATTTTAAAATAACCAAACAATAATTTTTTTCAGTATAAATGAAAAAAAAATGTAAAACGGCTATTTAATCTCACTTGCAATTTTTTTTTAAATAAAAAGAAATATACATTTAATAATATAACTGTGTATGAGAGTATTTTTAAAAATATATAAATAAATAGTGAAATAACAAAATAATAAATAAAATATTTTAAATAAGTTTAGTTACGTTGGAGCATATTTTTTGATTTAAAGGAAAGTATGTGTATATTTTAAAAATAAAAAGAAAGGTTGTGTAATAAGAAGAAAATACAGGAGAAATAAAAGTATTTTTCTCTACATTTTAAATAAAATTATTACATATAAATCAATTTTTTTGAAAAAAAATCATTGATGTGCTATTGAGTTAAAAAATACCAACATATTATTGAAGAATTTAATAATAAATACTTAGTTGGTTTTTAGTATTTAGAAATTTTAATTTTCACCTACTTGAAAACTATTTATAAGACAATTGAATATTAAAAAAATATAAAATTTTATAAATTGCATGTATTCTAAATAATGTAGGAATACTATTTTTTTATAAATAAGATAAAAATTTACTTTAAACTGTATGTTCAAAATTTAATTTAGTCTTTAAAATTTTATTATTTAAACATATTCTTAGCGTTTGATAAACGTTTCATTTTTTCTTTTTAAAAATAACTCTATCAAAAATATTACTAAAAATTGTGATACGAACATACGTGACATTTAATTTATTAAATTATATATTTATATTTAACCAAAAAAAATTCTTCCACCTTAGTCATTCCACTTTTACTGGTAAGTTTTAATTAAATTAATTAAATAAAATAATCAGACATTGTTCTTTTAAATAATATTTAACTAAATCAGTTATTTAAATGAATACTTTAAAAAATATGTATTCAAATAATTTTTTATTTTATTTTCTTCCAAGTTAATCTTAAGAATTGAAAAAAAGTTTATATAACCTTGAATAAAATAAAAAATTAAAGATTAAATCAAATAAGACTTTATCCTGTTTAATATATTTGTTATTGAACTTCAGAACCATCTTCCTCCCCACAAAAACTTTATCCAAAAGAACAAAGCTCTAGGCTACAATGTATGGCTAATAATTAACTCTTCACAGATAACTCTGGGAGCAGTTAATGACTTGAATGCATGTGAGCACTAGCATGAAGTCTCTGCCCAGACATTGACATGCAATCTCCAACTGCAATGTCTGCCAAGCACATATTAATCTTAAGGAAATTGCATTTTTCACTCTCTTTTTTTTCTTTGATTATAATTTTTTTCATAATTTATTAATTTATCTGTCTCAATTAAGTATTAACTTTTGTAGTATATATGTAAAATTCTCAAAACATCATTTTCTTAAAGGAAGTCCAAATAGGGTAGTAATAAAGAAAAAAGTATTCTAATAATTTTATATAGCCATTAAAATTAATATTTAATTTAAACAATAAAAAAATAAATATAATAAAACATATAAATAAGAGATCAATTGCAAAATTTAATTGTATATAACTAAATAAATCTCAAATTTTAAATTTTAAATTTTAAATCTTAAATTTTATATTTTAAAATTTTAAATTCAAAACTCAAACTCAGAACACTAAAATTTTAAAATATCAAATCTTAAAATTTTAAATTTTAAATTTTAAATTTTTAAATTTAAATCTCAATACTTTAAATTTTAAATCTTAAATTTTAAATTTTAATTTATCAAAAATTTATTATTAATTAATTTAGTATATTTTTTTATAATATCATTGCTCAACTAAACATATGATAGGATTATATTATATAATACATGATGTTATACTTTAAAATAATAAATAAATAATAGTATAAAAACTTATCCGATAGATAATTTATTATATACTATCTACTGCTTTTTATCTTATTTGACCTAATTTTATACAATTTCAAACATAACCTGAATACAAAGATGAAAGTTAAAACTTGTAATTTCCCCTTAATGCCAAGCCATTTACGTGGTGGTGGCATAGTCAAACCCCACCAAGAACACCTTTCTAAAAGTTGTGTTTTCATGAGGTCCTTTTTCCCTGCAAAAGTGTAGTCATGAAAAGCAAAACCTAGTCAATCCAACATAGCGCCGTAAATTTCAACGAAGCTCGACCCTTGGTTACTCCCAAATAGAATAAATTCCGAAAACAAAAGGATCCAAGATTAATTGGCAATGTCAATTGATTTATGTTATACAAACTTTGACATTTTTTTATCTCACTAGAAGATAATATTCTCAGCATATTTTATCGCAGATTGAATTTCGAGTTTTATTTTATGTATAAATTTGTAGTATTTTTATTTCAATTTTTCAAAAATATTTAACAAAATTTAATGATTAATTGCCAATTCTCATTAATGCAAAGCTATTATTTACTCTCGTTTTCTTTTATCGTAAATATATGATAGGGACAAAGTACTTCAACGTCAAAAAAATATCATTTAAATCAAAATTTATTAGTCACGTGCACTACCGGTTCAATATTTTTTAAAATTATTTAAAAAATAATATTTTTTTAAAAAAAATTTATTAAAATAAATACTAATAAAAAATTTAAAATTTAAAATTCTAATTTTATTAACTTTACACTTGAGTCAGCTTTGGTCACAGTGACTCAAACTCTCACAATATTAATTAGAGTAAAATTATTAATATAATAAATAATACTAATGCGGATTTTATATGTTTAATGATATAATTTAATTTTTAAAATTAATCCTCTATTTATAATAAAATAAAATGCACTCTAATTCTAATTTTTTTAAATTTTATACATATTAAAATGCACTCTTAACCTATATTTATTACGGAGATGTGGGACTTAAGAAAGATAGCTAAGCATTAGTTTTTATCCCGGCTATTTATCTATTTTGTTTTGTTTTTTATAATTAAAAAATGTTTACCTGAAAAGAAAAAGTCGGGACGTCTTTTCATTTGGTTTTGCTAAATGGTTTATTATACTATTAATTCTATAAATATTTTAATTATGTGAATTAATTTTATTTTTAAATATTTTAATTTTAGTTTTAAATACTTGGTATATTATCTTCTATTAAATTCGTTTCATTTAATTTGTTTTCTTACCAAACGTGCTTTAAAAATTTATTACTAAGTAGTTATCTATTAAGGTTGAGCTAATTTATTGGCCGACAAAAAAAAATGTTGAGGTAGTTTGAAAGTCCCAACTAATTTAACAGCTAAATCTTCTCCAACAAGAGAAGACAAAAATAATTATAATAATTTGGCAGTTTCTAGAATCCTATATTTAGCCATCCCCATGTAAAGAAAAATATATACATGAAATAATTAATTTAAAAATATAAAACAATTTTTTATTTATCTCTTTTTTTGCAAAAGAGAATTTAAATCTTAAAATCTCATATTATACCTCTAAAATGATTTTTTTAATTTATACTATTAATTCTATAAATATTAATTATGTGAATTAATTTTATTTTTAAATACTTAATATATTATCTTCTATTAAACTCGTTTGTAAATATATATATATATATATATATATATATATATATATATATATATATAAATTAATTCTGAAAACATAAAACAATTTTTTTATTTATTTCTTTTCTCGCAACAGTTCTATCATACCAGAGAATCTAAATCTTAAAATTTTATATTATTGCTCTAAAAATGAGATTTTTTTTTCCACCCTAAATCTTAATAGGTTTACATTGATCTAATGTTGAGATGTTTAGGTAAGTTGTAAAATGAGGAAATCACCACTTTGCTCTCTATAAAAAATTGATCTTTCAAATATATTTGTCATAATTTTAATCTCAACTTTAAAAAGATACATTATTTTGGTCCTCAAGTTTAAAAAAAAAAAAAGCTAATAAAGTTACTTCAGATCTCTAATTTTGTCCAACCTGAATTGTTAACTGTTTATGATGGCTATTAAAACTTAGACGGAAGCAAAATTTACTTTTTTTTAATTTTTTTTTGATAATATCTATATTAATAACTGACCATTTACATTGAACAAAGTTAGTCTAAGAGAATAATTTTATTAATATTTTCTTAATAAACTTAATATTAAGGACTAAAATAATGTATTTTTTAAGAAGTTGAGATCAAAATCATGGAAATTATTTTTAAAGAACTAAATTTATAGCATCAATTTTTTTTTTTCAAAAACTAAAATGATAGTTCGCTCTCACCAAAAAGAAAATTGTCGACATTGTGTCATTAAAGTCTCTGGAGGTGCCAGAGTTTTCAAAGTTTCCACTTTAACTTGTGAAAGGGAAGTGGTTCATGCAAGCATGTGGCTCATCAAAGTTGCAACTTCAACTTGTGAAAGGGAAGTGATTCATGCGAGCATGTGGCCCCTGCTATGAGCAAATAGAGCTGCTTGAGGATTTATAGGTCAATGAGTTCAGCTTCAAGCAATTAATTAAGTTGAAATCAAGTGAGTGTGAACAATTGCATTCACTGCAAGTGATACGTTTAGATCAAATTTTATATTCGCAACGGGGCACCACTTTTTGCACCCATCAAACCTACGTTCGAATAAAAGTAGCACAATTCAAGAGTTGATTTAGTAGTCAACAAAATATATTTTATGTCTTAATTATTTAAATTTAAATTTTAGTTAGTATTTTAAAAAAGAATAAATATTTAATTTATTGATAATAGATCAAATTTTAGACAAATATAAAATTAAAAGACTATCATATGTTCATTTAAATAAATAAATAAATTTTTTTAACTGAATAAAAAATATGTGACAAGCTTTTAATTAAGAGTGAACAAAGGATCAAATTGAGTAGAGTTATCAATTCGATTCGAATTTTTTTTTGTTAAAAAATAATAATTTAAATTTAACTATTTAAATTTAAATTGTTAATTTAAATCAGGATGATCGGATTAGATCGAATATGGTCTAAATTTTCTTTTAAAAAAAATCATCTGATTTACTAGTTCAAATTTAATTTTTTTAAAAAAGTTTTAACTCATACCAACTAGTCCACTCCACCCAAATCAACCAAAAGTGATACCGAGTTGGTGTTCACCCTACTTTTAATCTCTTACTTATATAAAATTGAATTTATTGCTAATAAACCAAATACCTTTTCTTTAATTTTTTTTTAAATATAATAATTGATCTGGGGAGTGTACCGTTATAATTATTTGAGAAAAATTTAGTCTCATTTGGCACAAAAAATACTTTTCCTCTAAAAAAACAAGGTAAAAAAAAAAGCAATGGAAGGATCAAATGTTGCACACGCAAGAATTTAAAATAATTTATTCATATTATTATATTGAAATTGGTGATATACGAGATCTTATTAATTAATCCAAGCTAGAGTTTAAGGCATGAAATTAATGTTAAATAAAAAAATAAAAAAATGAGGATCGATTATCTACCAACCAAACTTTATGGTCCCTACTTCCTATAACAAAGCATAGAGGCACATGATTATTTTTGGGAAGCTTTATTATTATTATTTTTAAAGAATCATTCATATGATTGTGTGATGTATATATAATTATTTTTATATATAAATGATGGAAGATGTAATATAAAATTGTTTTATACAAAAATAAAAAATTCTAAACTTAAAATTATATAAAATCTACTCATACTTTCAACAACTAAAAATATTGCAAAGCAACTTTTTTTTCTCCAAGGATACATTCATCAATATTAATTTGATATATTTAAAATTTTATTTTTAAAAAATAAACATAAATTAATTAAAAAAAACGCCATTTCCTTTTACTAGCGCTGTAAAAATTATTCGAATTGGCCAGGTAAGACCAAATTAAATACCAATACATTAGTTAAAATTTTGAAAAATTTGTGAATTAGAACAATTTGAATCGTTTGTTTTTTTTTTTTCACTTTTTTTTTCTTTATCGTTAAAATGACACTATTTTTTCTATTTTTAAAATATTTTTTAACTCAACAATATGACTAATTTCTTATATTAATGATAATTATATATATATATATATATATATATATATATATATATATATATATATATATATGTTAAATTTTTTTGTGACTAAAAAATAATATTAAAAAATTATTATTAATTATTAAATATTATATCACATAAAAGTATGAACTTTTGTTTATATATAATAGAGTTATAAATAAAATTTTAAATATTTATGTCTATTATTTGATTATTTTTATTTTAAATAATTTTTTTAATTAATTTTATATATCTAAACTTTAATATATTATATTTTATAATATAAAAATATATCTTAGTATATCAATCCAACTTTTAAATCATTACCTTTTACGACCGAAATTGCTGGAAAATTGTAGGATGGCGGTTCATTTTGTGTCCTTGGACGTCGAAATTTCCAGTGGTCCCAACAAGGGTTTTGCGGTACATCTCTTTTAATTGCTTTTAAACAACTAATTTAATAAAGTTTTCATACATCCTAACTAACATAAAAAAGAAAAATTAGAATCATAATCATTATGCCTTAATTTAAGTTTGTGATCAATAATGGTAAAAGTGAATATAAATAAACAATCACAGTTTTAAATTCTAATTACGCGAGGGATAGACCGCAAAATTCCTAATTCTAGCATAAATTATATGTTTTTAATTAAATCAAAAAAATAAATTAATTGAAACCTATAATAGTTAGTCCAGTCACTATCTCACTGCAATGACAAAAAAAAGAGTAATTTATATTTATATTTATTGAAATTTATAAAAATTACACTTATTTCTCATTTAATTTTAATTTAAAACTAAAATTTGCTCTAAAATTTGTAAAACATATTTTAAAAAAGTTACATTAACTTCTTTTATTTAAATTTTCTTAAGTCTTACTTTTACCTTTTAATAATTTTTATTACAATGAATTAGTATACTTATAAGTTTTTAGAAGACAAAAATATATGAAATATAAGTTTAATTAATAATTTTGTAAATAAAAAAAACGTTTTGTCTAAACTAAAATACGAAGAGTTGTGAGTGTAGATTTCAAACATTTCAATAAAAGTAAATATAATTTACTTAAAATAAATTGAATTTATTATCTAATAAAATAAAAAATTAATGAGTTAAATTAATTTAATAATATTAAAATAACAATAACAATAAATGCTAAATTTTTTTTATTAAATAAAGTGAACTATATGAATTAAATAATACTACAATAATTTATTATAAACAAAATTAAATAAAGAGATTATTAATTATTAAATTATTTTTAATAGTTTTATTTATTATTTTATTTAAAATTTATTTATTTTTAATTATTAAAATATTCTCCATTTAATATATTTTTTATATGAAAATTTTTAATTAAATTATTTTAAGCGAGATTCTATTTTTTTTTATAAATAGATGTTATTTTAATTTTTTTTAATATATTTATTTTTAGTTATATCTTTTCTAATATATCTATACATTTAACACTTATTTTTTAAAATATTAAAGTCATCTTATTTAATTTTAAATATCATTTACAGTCAAATACACTGAGAAAAGCTAGAAGGGGGAAAGTTCCAAGGTGATAACCCTTTCCACATTCAAATGATGGTAGTTTGGTGTATAATTATAGCTAAACCTGTTGATTAAATAATTGAGTGGTCAAAAAGCTAAAACGGTACCGTCCATGTGCTTGCCTTGGAGGGGTTGTGGTCCTTGTGGGGGACAATTCGCAGCAATGCACTCATCAAAGTGAAAAGAGGTGTTACAGATTGCAAAGTTAAAAGGGAGTAACAAATAAAGAAATGCTAAATTAATTGCAATTTGGTAACTTTTTGGCTTATTTATTATAATAATTTATTTATTTTTTAATTCAATTTGAGTAGTATTATTTGTATATCTTAAATTGTTTGTATTCAAAAAACATAAAATCAATTATTAAGTATTATTCAACTCAGTATTATCAAAATATTCTTTCACCTCCTTTTATATATAATCTTTTTTACTATCATATACGAATCTTTTAGTTTTTACACTTTTATTTTTATATTTACTTTATTGTCAAAGTGTTATTTACAAAAAATACATTAATCGAGTTTATGTCTAATAAAGAGATGAATTCGATTAGGTGTCATTCAATTGAGTATTATTATCAAAATATTCTTTCAACTCCTTTTATATATAGTCTTTTTTGCTCTTATATAGGAATTTTTTTGTTTCTACACTTTTACTTTTATATTAATTTTGTAATAAAAGTGTTATTTACAAAAGTACATTAGTCAAGTTCATATCTAATAGGGACTTTGATAAGAAGAAAAACAATGAGCAAAAAGTTTTTTCTTTACATCTTAATATGTAGATAAATTAAGCTAATAAAATATAAATATATAAACATGTCAAATATATTTACATATAGTCTATTTGTTTTTGATACATCAAATGTACCTAAAGATTTATCATGCATATAAAGCTTTACCCTCACCCTTTGTTGCAATCCCAAACTTTTCTTCCCTTCTTTTCTTACCTCATTCTTGAGATCGCAAGTCATTATTCATGTTAAATCATGGTCTTGGATTTAGAGTTGTTAATTAGAGATAGTTCGGCCCGGTTTGATCCTACTTTAATTAATCTTATAAATAAAGTCAAACTAATTAATTTTTATAAAATAAAATATTATTTTGTCAATTTAGCCTAGTCCTTTTAGGACTTAAACTAACCCAACAAGTTTACTTTAAGGGTTAGCTTTAATTTTAAGAGCTACCCTAATAATAACCTTTACATTTTTTTAGTTTTATATAGTTAACAAATATATTAAAATTTTTCTAAAACAATGTCAATATAAGAAAGAAAAAAATATGGTAGAATATTTTATAGAAAAAATTTCCTCAAGCTTATTTTTTATTTTTATATAAATTTATATTTTTATAAAAAAATTGGTCAACCCTAATTAGCCCTAAAGACTAAATAGAATGAGGTCAAAAAATTCATTTTCAAAACAAAATACTATTTTATAAACCCAACCCTATATTACTTTAAGGTTTAATGAATGGATCCTTATGGCTTGACCCTTTTGATAGCTCTACTTGGAGTTGAGGTTTAGATTATTCTGAAAAAGATAATGATAAAATGGCATTCTTTTTTCTTTCTTAGGAAATTTATAAATTTGGACCAGTCAACAAACTGAAAAAGGGAGCAAAAGAAAAAAAAAATTAATAGACCCAATTAACAAAAAATTAATAATCCAAATTAATTATTGATAGACTTGTAAATATATTAAGACACTTTTTAATAGAACTCAAATGAGATGCTCATGTGTTCTTTTTATAGCTGAATGTTCCATGTGAGAGAAAGCCTTCAACTTAACATACTGGAAACTGTAAATTGCAATATAGAAAAGATCTGTGGAAAAAGACAGATTTACACGGGAAACTTAAGATAGAGGCAATCCCTACATTGAGACAGTAGTCTTTAAGAAAAGAAAAATACCAAAAAAAGGCTATCAGTTACAAATTAAGAAGCTTAAAACCTATTCAACAAAAAGCTTTACAAAGAACACTTTTTGAAGACTCAAACTAATCAATCACCAGGACGACACAAGCATCATTACTACTAGGCTAATGGAACTGGTTCCACCCCGGCTGTCATTTCTTATAGGATGCAAGGAGCAAAACCAGATTTGTAACTCACATGGTTATTCACTTCTTTTGCAGGTACTCCAGAAGGCTTGTCAAACAAGAATTTTCAGTAGATAAACTAATAAGCACGAAGGATGGCTAATCTGCATGCATGTCCATGGCAGAATCGTTGGAATTGAAAGCGGGAGAGTCCCTGTTTTGTTGCTGAAAAAAGTTGGGTTCAGTGTTCCGGTTTCCATTTTCCACAGAGAGACCACTAGGGGAGTACCCTCCCTCGCCAATTTGATAGTTCTGAAGACTTCGCCGAACGGGGCTTGACAAAGCATTTGAAAACACAGAAGAATTCTTTGTTTGATTATCGCCATTCTCGGAGCGAAGTCCCTGCCCAGAAGATCCTGAAGTGATTGGGAAGCCTTGAGACTGTTGATGTTGCAGTGGTGCTCTAGGGGACATTGATGGCTCCTCTCCACAATAATCCATCTCATTCTGCAAACAGCAGCGTAAACTTTCACACATGCACATATCCAACTGATAACAACATAAACTAATAATCTTGAAGCATAATGCCAACCCAAGATTCTCAACAATGTCATTACTTTCCCAAAATGCACCTATGTAAGTATAACTTCAAAATATCTGTATTGCCACAAGAACACAAAAGCCACAGAACCAGTTTCCCCATTTTGATCTAAAAGAGATTAGATGTTGTTATTAGCTTTTTTACCCTCTATATCAATCAGCAGTCCCTAGGGCCCTTTTACTACTTCTGACATACACAAATAAGATATACAAGCCCCATCTTCTATTACTCTAGAACATGCAAAATAAAATAACAAGAAGATAAATCAAGATGGATTTATCCCAATAGCTTTTTTTTTTTTTTTTTTTTTACCAATTTACTACCCAGTCTTTTCTACATGAAAGTTGTTTTACATTGAATTAGTCATACTATCATATGCAATAACTAAACTATTTAATTACAAACAAGGCAACTTTCTTAGTTAGTTACACTATTACAGAAATATCTAATCATCAGATTATGCAGGATAGCAGACTTGTTTAACCCATTTTTCACACCATTATGAACTATAAACATATGTTTCCTACATTATCTTTGTTATAGAAAGGAAAAATATTCTCATTTATGTCAATTTATGGATTAGCACAACATAAGCTTCCTCAACCATGATCACCAAAGAAATGCAACAAATTCACTCAACTTTCAACACCCAAAAAAGATCAGCAAGAGCAAAAATAGAAAAAAATGAACTGCAACACTAACAGGACAAAACAAACACAGAAAATAAAAAAGGTAAAAGCTCATAGACAAAGTACAGCAGCTGACAAAAAGTTACTGACACTCAACCTCCCTACACAAACAAAAATAACTAGTTAATTAAACATATATCATTACCAGAAAAATGTTTTTAGTAGAAAAAATGTCCATTTTCCCAACTGAAAGCTGATGAATAAAGACAGTAACAACAATATACCAAGACTGTTTTCTTTTACTCTTTTTTCCTTCTGGAGCAAAAACTGGGCCGGCCTCAAGCCTAATTTTTAAAGCATTTTCTAAGGCTTGGCTAAGGCCCCTCAAAAATTGATAAACTCTATGGCAATCCCAGCCAACAGTCCACTATTATTTTACATAAGAAGAAATATCTGAACTACCACAATTAAGCTAATTTACTGTCCTTTCATATGTATGCAATTTCTTTCCACTACCTTCCACTGCTATAGTAGTCCATCTCTCCCTCTCTGCAACACACACAGTTCACCACTCCCAATCAGCAGAAGGATGCATATAAATACTTACTATTTGTTATCATTGTTAACTGTTAAGTATTATCTTTATAACTTAACATTACAAACTACAAAGTATCGCCAGTTACTGGTGTATGGATTTATTGTGACAATATCAATATTCTTATGCATAAAATTAGCAAAAGCAGTCTACTTAATGTTAGAATACATTGTGATATACCATATGCAAAAGAAAAGAGAGAACAATCAAACCAACCTGAATGTAATTAAGTATATCAACGGTTGCAACTCTAGATCCTCCTTCTTGCTGTCTCCGGATCCACTGATAGAGTTTTTCCTGAAATAAAAAGGACAACCTATATTAATCAAATGTCAAGACATGGTTTCAATCCCAAGTATAAGGGGAAAGCCCAGATTCAACTTATGAACAATACTACAGCCAAATATGGAAAAAAGAAACCAAGATGCTAGAACTAAATAACACTGATTGACCCATTTTCATTCTAAAGAAAAAGAAGCTTGTTACGCTGAAGTTCTGAACTAATGTACAATTTATCCTCAACAAAATTTCTTGATTATTGGAAACTACTCATTCAAACACCAAGAAATTACTTTCCAGCAAGAAATATAGGATTGAATAAGTTATCCTAGCTACTTGCAGCTATATACAGACAATTGGACTCCATAAAAGGTGAAAAAGACAGCACATGGACTATCCATAAACTGAAAAAGAGATCATAAGCAGTTACTAGTTTCAGGTCATCAGAACAGAAATCAAAGTATATATTGAATACTGAATTTAAGTTTCTGCATATAACAATAATTCAAGCATATCAGAAGTAGTTCTAAAATTTTCAAATTCATCACACTAGCAGCCAAGTTGTAAGAGACTAGAAAATAGAAAGAAAGGGAAAGAGGCCAAAAAAAAACAAGGGGTATATTTGTAATTCAATGTGTAAACAACATAAAATTGAGCAAAGGAACACTTTCAGGCAAGGTTATGGCAGGACTAGTCAATTTTATTTCTCAATTGCTAGCTAATTCAATCATTTTTTTTCATTTTTTTTCAGGGAGGAGAGAGTCAGAGACTAATAATTACCAGCTTTGTTTTATTCGAGCAACCAGAAGCCTGTAGACAAAAAAGAGAAGGAAACTTACCTTTCCCATTGACTCTCATATATCTTCCTACACGAATGCATTTTCAAGTCATAATGTAAGTATTATGCAGAAATCCCAAGCTATATCCCTAGACGTTCAAAGTGCAAGTTTCTTATTCTCCTATGGAACAGGATTATTTACAAGTTTTAGTGCTTTTATAGTTCAATTATTTTTTAAAACTACATTCATCTTATACCAAGTACAGTTCACCCACCAAAAACCGGAAAAAATAAAACAATAAAAATTAAACCGAAAAGCTACAAAATCACTGAAACCTTGTTGACCATTAAAATAAAAAACTCATATGGGTTTAAGAGATTGTAAAAAACAAAGAGAAAGCATAAGCCTATTATAAATAACTTTAACCATTCATAATAACCCAATAGCACAACAAACTATGTTACGAAGAGATATAAAGCCTTTGGACCAACGTAACTATCAATTAAAATAGTAACAGACAATCATAATAAACCATCAGAAATGGAGGGGAAAAAGAAGAAGTGGGGCTAAAACCACTGTTAGGAACAAAATAAACTTTTATCAGCAAAAAGCAGTATCAATGCATCGAAATTGCAATTGAAACCCGTTTGATAAAATCCAAAACCCCAAAATCATAAACAAGTCGCAAAATTCCCTCTTCTTTTAAGCATAAAGAAAAGCAAGCTCGTATTTGGAGGAGAGATCTTACTAGACCATGGCGTTCACCGGCTTGAAACGAAAGCTTTTGGTGGTTCATAGCCTGAGTATAAAGTTGGGAGAGGGAATTCGCGGCACTACAAAACGACGTGTACATGGTTCGATCCACCTCGTCCAGGCTTGAAGCTATGGACTTTCTCTTCTTCGCCATCTGGGACGACCCTTTTGTCGGTGACCCTTTAGAGCTTCGCTCCACCAAAGATCGCAGCCCCCGACTGCGGCGGCGGTTATTCGATCGGAGAGTGCGTTGTTTTGTGGTTTGGGAATAACAAAAAGAGAGAAATGGGAGGCCAGGGAAGAGGAGGGGGCCTTTGTACTTTTATGGAGCAAAGTTTCAGAGAGGGGAAGGGACGCATGGTAAATATCAAGGGCATGCGAGCCACGTGATAATAGCTTGGAACGAACAAGGATAGAGAATTGTTACCAGCAGAATGGGTGGAGGCAGCATTTGCGGGTGAAGACAAAGGAGGAGTGCAAACTTTGGGTGGGCCACTGCCACCTTTTTCTCTCTTTTTTTTTTTTTTTGTCTGAGCCCTTTCCCATGAATATTGAATGAGTGATCTAATGCTTAGGTAAGTGCCGTTAATTTGGGCTAAACATTTCAGACCAAACTTGGGCTAAATATCTGTCCAGAAAAAAGAAAAGAACAAAAAATAAAAGAGTGAATATACTATTTGAGGGAGTTAGTATTAATGGAAAGATTGAAAAGGCTGAATCGG
This sequence comes from Gleditsia sinensis, assembly GCA_037074535.1. Taxonomy (NCBI): domain Eukaryota; kingdom Viridiplantae; phylum Streptophyta; class Magnoliopsida; order Fabales; family Fabaceae; genus Gleditsia; species Gleditsia sinensis. The sequence goes on along the minus strand of CM073463.1, from coordinate 66,692,950 downwards.
TGGGCCTAATCCTGCCCCACCCTAAACCCCACTCCTTGCAATCACAATAATCAATTGAAATTGTTGAAAAATAGGGGTATTCTTAACAATTGGAGAACAAAAGGATCTTTATGTTCGGAATAAATATACTATTATGTTTTTAATGGAGCCAAAAGTAGGGAGGAGGAAGACGGAAAATTTAAAAAGACAGCTGTACTTTGATGATCTTCTTCTCTTTTGTGATTGAATCTAATGAATGGTATTAAGATATCTGTTTATATCAATTCCAGATTTGTTGCTTTGTATATATCCCAACATTCTAAGAAAAGATTTACCGTTATGTATCATTCTAGGATAGTCTTTATGTTTGAATTCCTGGATATCGATTTTCTTCTTGATTGTAGGCTAATTAGGTGCTGAACTATTGTATATATATTCACTGCTCCCATTAATACAAAATAACTTTTTCTCTTATTCTATTATGGTATCGGAGCAGTAAGGCTCACGCCGTAAACAACCCACCATCGTCTTCTTCCTTGAAACAAGAAAAACACAGCACCTAATTAATCATAAAACCATAGTCACCTTCTCCTTTGGCAACCCACCATCTCTGTCGTCCCTGAAAAATACCGTCACCTTCTCCCTTGGCAACCCATCATCATCCTCTTCCCTGTAAAACCAGTTAAACACAATCTATATCTCATGGCCTCATCAACTTCTGCTTCCTTTCAACCTACTGTTGTGCATTCTCCCGAAACAATCATCTCTTTTATCTCTCTTAATATTTTTGCATAAGTACCTTTAAAACTTACCACCACTAGCTACTCTACCTGGCATCTTCAGTTCCAAACCTTATTTATCGGTTATGATTTGCTTGGGTTTGTTGACGGTATTCACCCTTGTCCACCAGCCACCATCACCCACGAAAATGGTACAACATCCAACCTAGCTTATACCTACTGGATCCATGAAGACCAACTTATCCTTAATGCCATAATTGGCTCCTTATCTCTAGCTCTCATTCCCTTTACTGTTCGATCCAAAACCTCCTATGATGCCTGGACTAGTACTCTTGCCAATATATATGCAAAACTTGCTCGTGGCCGAATTCTTAACCTCAAAAACTGACTTGCCAATCCCATCAAAGGCTCCCAATCTGTGACCGAATACATGCATGGAATCAAAGCCACATATATGCTCTTGCGCTCATGAACGTTACCATTAACTCTGAAGATCTCACTTTAAAAGTCCTTAATGGTCTTGATGACAACTACAAACAACTTGCTGATGCCATACAGCCCGTGAAACCCCTATTACCTTTGATAAGCTCCATGAAAAACTCTTGAACTATGAAGCCTAATTAGCAGCCAAAATAGATCACCAGCCCTCTTTTCCTGTCACTGCCTTTACTGCCAATCGGTTCTCCCATTGCTCTTTCACTCCTCACTAACAAAGCCCACACCAGCCACGGCAACCTGGCTGTGATAGCCAGTCCTGTTACCTACCTACCATTTAGTCCTCTCAGTCACCGTCCTACACCTCGAATCTACTTAGGCCGCTGCCAACTATGTGACCAAGGGTCACTTTGCCAAATGTTGTCCAACCTACAAACCTCTCTCTTGGAACCCCTCATCTTCCCTACATAATGCTCCACGTCCAACTGTTCACACTGCCACTCACCTTATTACCTCCCCCACACCTTCCGAATGGATACTAGACTCTGGAGCTTCTCACCATGTCACTAAAGACTTAGCTAACCTCACCCTACGCTCCCCATATGATGGTCCTGATGACTTAGTTGTTGGTAATGGTAACAGTATGCCCATCACTCCGACTAGTAATATCACTTCACTCTTCCTCCACACATCTCTGTCTCTCACTAATGCTTTATATGTTCCCCAAATGACGAAAAATCGTATTTCTATTTCCCAATTATGTCAAACCAACAATGTGGTTATTGTTTTTACTTCTTTCAAGTGAAGGATCATCACACCGGAGCAATCATTTTCCAAGGCCCATTTAAAGATGGCATTTATGCTTGGCCTACATCATCTGCTTCCCCCAGCATCACCATATACTATCATCCTCTCACTACCCTAATAATGTTATGGCACCTCCGACTTGGTTATCCCTCACCCAAAATTGTTCATCATTTAGTTGCATCTCATGTGTAAGGTCTCTCATCTTCTAGTACTACTAATTTTTCATGTAATTCTTGCAAAATTAATAAAAGCCACAAACTTCCCTTTTTTAAGTCTACTTTTTCTTCCTTCTCCCCACTAGAATTAATTTTTTCATATGTTTAGACATCACCTATCTTGTCTTTTGTTGGGTTCAAATACTATGTTATTTTTGTCAATCATTTCACTAAGTACATTTAGTTATATCCCCAAAGATGCAAATTGGATGTCTTTGATGTTTTCTCCAAATTTAAATCTCTTGTGGAAAATTATTTTAAATTTAAAATTGTCACCCTCTATACTGATAATGATGGTGAGTTCATTGCTCTTCAACCTCTTCTTGCCAAACATGGAATTACTCAGTTAACCACTCCACCCCACTCCCCTAAACACAATGGTTTTTCTGAACAAATTCATCGTCATATACTTGAAACTAGCTTAACTCTTCTTCACCATGCATCTATTCCTCTTCGCTTCTGGCCTTTTGCTTTTGCTATAGCCACTTATCTCATAAATCATATGCCTAAAGTCAATCTCTCTATGATATCCTCCTTTGAAAAAGTATTTGGTCATCCTCCCCATCTTCAAAAGCTTCATGTCTTTAGCTGTCTTTATTATCCCTGCTTTGCCCATACACATCTTACTAACTTGATCCCAATTCCTCTTCTTGTGTATTCCTTGGTTATTCTTTAACTGAAAGTGCCTATCTCTACTACAACATCTCTACTAAACTATTTGTCTCCCGTCATGTTGGCTTTATTGAAACTGAATTTTCCTTCTCCTCCTCCTCATCCATTTTTTCCTCTATATTAGTATTTGAGATCTCTCCTATATATGGTGATGCTACAATTCTACCTGCTATGACATCCTGTCTGCCTACTCCAATAATGCCTACTGCTACCCCTGGTGATGATCATTCCCTATAATTACACACCCCTCACATGTCATTAATACACATCTCTCAACTCTTTGCCTGACACAAAGCCACCCATTATGCCTCCTAGCTCGCATGAAATTCCCTTTAATTCATACCCCAAGTTTACTAGGTCCAAGAACAATATCCATAAACCCAATCCCAAATATTTTCTTGCCTCTACATCTTCCCCTATTGACCTTAAACCCACCACTGTCTCTCAAGCTCTTAAGACCCTTATTGGTGCACAGCCATGTCCACTGAGTTTGATGCCTTACTTCGCAACAATACTTGGGACCTTGTTCCTTCCACTGGTTCTAGAATTTTGGTTAGTTGTAAATGAATTTTTCACATCAAACGCCATCCAGATGGCTCTGTAGACATATTCAAAGTCCATCTTGTGGCTAAAGGATTTCATTAATGTACCCGTATTGACTTCTCTGACACTTTTAGTCCTGTGGTTAAACCAACAATTGTCCGACTGGTCCTCAGTTTAGCAATCTCAAGAGGATGGCTACTTAGACAACTTGATGTCAATAATTCCTTCCTTTAAATTCATTTGGATAGAGAAGTCTATATAGCCCAGTCACCTAGATTCATTAACAACAATTTCCCTTCTCACATTTGCAAACTCAAGAAAGCTATGTACGAACTCAAAAAAGCTCCTTGAGCTTGGTATCATGAACTTCTCAAGTTTTTTTTACTTATAATTGGGTTTGTAAATACAAATTCTGACACCTTTATTTTCACATATCATTAGAATGGATTTACAGCATACCTACTTGTCTATGTTGATGATCTCATACTTACTAGCAGTAATATCACTATTCTTGATCAACTTATGGCTCAACTAGCTGACAAATTTTTCCTCAAAGATGTAGGTTGTCTCTGTTGTGGAAATTCGGGCTACTTTTCCACCAATAGCCAATTTAACGATGTCCAACAATGATAAATAAGAAGCAGAAAGACAAATAAAGAGAACACCAAAGTTTGACGAGGTTTGTCAAATTATGTCTACTTTCCCGGACACCACTACAAATATATTACTAGAAGAATACAAAAGAGAGAAAAAAAATTAAGTCTTTAGAAGAGATAGAAAGCTTGAATTTGGTGTGAAGAATAACTAAGGGGGAGGGTTTCTTTAATAGTCTAAGGACCCTTCCCATTTTCACAATCCCATCGATGTGGGACTTTTAGAAGCCAAAATAACAAATCTCCACCTTGGCGAATAAAGCCTCAAACAAAATTTACAAAATCTTCTCTCACAATAATACTATCTCTAGTAGTGTCTTTAAATGCAGCTATGGTGTTACCTATCTGCAATCTTCACAATATTAATCAAGTTCATACAATGTTGAAACTTGATTGATGTCACTACTTTGGTCATCATATTTGCAGAATTTTCAGTTGTCTGGATCTTCAGAAGTAGTATTTCACATTCTTCCAGAATCTCACTTACGAAATGATATCGAATATCTATATGCTTTGTGCGTGCGTGATAAACTTGGTTCTTTGCTAAACAAATAGCACTTTGATCGTCACAATGCACCTTGATGTGCTTCTGACCAACTCCCAAGTCTTTCAGCAATCCTTGAAGCCAAATAACTTTCTTAACAGCCTCTATAACAGCCATATACTCTGTCTTTATAGTAAACAAAGTAACTATTGACTGCAAAGTAGACTTTCAACTAACCGGTGCCTTTGCAAATGTAAACACATAACCAGTAGTTGATCTTTGTTTGTCCAAATCACCAGCATAGTCGGAATCATAATATTCAACTACATATTGACTAATCTTTTTATCCTGCTCAAATAATAAACCAACATTCACGGTGTTCCGAATATACCGTAAAATCCATTTAACAGCTTGCTAATGTCCTTTATCAGGATCATACATATACCTGCTCACAATCCTAACTGCCTGTGAAATGTCAAGTCTCGTACACACCATAGCATACATCAAGCTACCAATAGCATTTGCATAAGAAAATTTTGCCATATATTCTCGTTTAGCATCTTTCTTTGGAGATAAATCAGCACTAAGTTTCATATGAAGAGCAAGCGGAGTACCCACAGGTTTTGACTTGTCATTCATGTTAAAACATCGCAGCACCTTTCTCAAATATTGTTTCTGAGTTAGACGAAGTTTCCCTAATCATCTGTCTCTGTTTATCTCCATGCCGAGAATTTTCTTAATTTCCCCTAAATCTTTTATCTCCAATTCTTGCTTTAATTGATCTTTCAACTTGTCAATTTCTCTTGAATTTTTTGAAGCTATCAATAGATCATCAACATAAAGAAGAAGATAGAGAAAAGATCCATCTTATAACTTGCGTAAATACACACAATGATTGTATTTGTTTCTTGTGTACTTCTACCCCAACATAAACTTGTCAAATTACTTGTACCATTGTCTTGGAGATTGCTTCAATTCGTACAATGATTTTTCAAATTTGCATGCCATATTTTTTTTTCCAACAACCTTGAACCCTTCTGGCCGAGTCATACAGATTTTCTCCTCTAAATCTCCATGTAAAAATGTAGTTTTTACGTCAAGTTAAATTAGTTTCAAATCCAATTAAGCTATCAAGGCCAATAAGATTCTGATGGAGGAATGTTTCACCACTAAAGAAAAAACTTAATTGTAATCAATTCCCTTTATTTGAGTATAACATTTAGCTACCAATCTCGCCTTGTAGAAAATACTTTTCTTGTCAGGAAATCCTTCTTTCTTTGCATATATTCATTTGCATCTAATAGCTTTCTTTTCATTCGGCAGACTTGCTAACTTCCATGTCTGATTCTTATGAAGAGACTGCATCTCTTCATTTATAGCATTCCTCCACTGTTCATCTTCATAACTTTAAACTGTTTCTTGATAAGTGATAGAAATTTCACCATTCACTATTATATATGTATGAGCCACCATATCACTAAATTAAGCAGATTTGTGTCTTACTCGTAACTTTCTTAATGCAATTGGTTCTTATTGCTGTGGAGGTTCTTGGGTTGGAACCTCTTCTTCATTTGACTCCTCTTCTGCCATAAGAGTTTCTCCATCTTTATATATAACTAGGTCAATTCTTCTTTCAAATTCCACCTGTTGCAGAGCATTATTGATCTGTTGAATATTATCCTTCTTCAACATGGCAGATTCATCAAATGTGATATCCCTGCCTAAGATTATTTTCTTTGTTTTAGGACACCAGAGGTGGTATCCTTTAACACTAGTAGTGATCCCCATAAAAAGCGTGTTCTTGGCTCTCGGATCCAACTTCAATTTTTTCGCATGATAGTACACAGCAAAACTAAACACACGTAAGGAATAATAATCAGTAACAAGTTTTCTAGACAAAACCTCCAAAGGTGTTTTATCACCAATTACAGTTGATGGTAAACGGTTAACAAGATGGCTTGCATATCTCACAGCCTCATCCTAAAATTGTTTGTCCAACCCAGCATTGGATAACATACATCGAACTTTCTCTAGTAATGTTCGGTTCATGTGTTCAGCCACTCCATTATATTGTGGTGTATTTCAAACTATAAAATGTCTCACAATACCTTCATTTTGACAAATTTTATCAAACAGATCACTTCCATATTCACCTCCATTGTCTGTTCTAAGCCGTTTGATCTTTTTACCAGTCTGAGTTTCAATCATTTTTTTCATTTAAGGAAATGATTTAACACTTTATCTTTTGACTTCATAGTGTACACCCACACTCTTCGAGAGAAATCATCAATAAAAACAACATAATAGTATTTTCCTCCCAAAGAAGCTGTCTTGGAAGGACCTCACACATCAGAGTGAACATAATCCAAAATACCCTTGGTATCGTGGATTGTAGTGTCGAATTTCACTTTTTTCTACTTTCTCATCACGCGATGCTCACAGAAATTTAGCTTACAAGTTTTTGCATATTTCTATAATCCTTGCTTCGCTAGAATTTACAAAGATTTTTGACCTTCGTACTCCAATCGCATGTGCAACAACTTAGTTGCATCTGACCCTTCATCATTAAAAGTTGTAACTGTAGTTATTTCAACAATTATATTACCATCATATTAATACAAATTATTCTTCTGAGTGCCTTTCAACATCACCAGAGCTCCAAAGACTATTTTTAAAACTCTATCTCGTAGTATCACAGTTAATCCTTTGGATTCTAGGACTCCCAGGGAGATGATATTCTTCTTCATGTTAGGTACATACCTGACCTCTGTAAAAAAATCTAGTTGATCCATCATGATTTTTTAAATAAATTGAACCAATCCTAGTTGTTTCACAATATGTGTTGTTGCCCATGTAGATAACTTCACCGTCTATTTCTTTAAACTTAAAGAACCACTCCCAGATATGACAAATATGTTGGTTACACGCTGATTCAAACAACCATTTGTCAAATCGCCTTGTGGTGGTTGTGGCAACTAGTGAAAAATTTAAATCTTCATCACTGTACTCATCAGCACATGATTCTGCAACAGTTTTGCCTTTTTCAACTTTGCCCTTGTTTCTCAATTTCAGATAATCTTTCTTCTAGTGCCCCTTTTCTCTATAAAAGGCACATTCATCTTTACTCGGTCTGCCTCTCGATTGACATTTCTCTCTTCTTCCTTTCTTCTGGTCTTGTGGTCTACCTCTAGCTACCAGTGCTTCTACAACCACTTCTGTTTGCTTGCTTTCCTCCCTGTTTTTTTTCCTCAATTCATGACTATATAGAGTACTACATACTTCACTGAGGAAAAATTTCTCTTTCCCATAAAGTAACATAGTTTCTATAAATTCATACTCTTCAGGAAGTGAAAATAGCAACATTAATGTCAGATCTTCATCTTTGAAGGTTTCATCAAGGTTTCTCAAATCAGCTACTGCCTTGTTAAAAGTAGTAATATGATCGTTCATGTTGGTACCCGGTTGATAACTAAATTAGAACAACTTCTTCATAAAGAGTTTATTGTGTCCGCTCTTCTTCAAGAATTTCTTCTCTAATGCATTCCACAGCTTACTTGTAGAAATTTTCTTTGAGAATGAATATTTTTGCTCTCTAGAAAGGCATGATCAAATAGTATCACACGCCAACCGATTGATAGTCTTCCATTATTTTTCTTCAATTTCTTCTAGTTTCTCCTCTTCAATAGCAATGTCTAGACCTTGCTAAAAAAGAGCGTTTAGAACTTCACCTTGCCACATTCCGAAATGACCTGTACCGTCAAAAATATCCATCGCAAATCTTGTATTTGGCATAGCAAATCTTGTCAAAATTAACGACAAAGAAGCTATCGAAGTTGATGTAGTGGAAACTGTGATTTTCTGAGTCTGCTACTTATCATCTGTCATTTTAGCTTTGAAGTGTAAAAATTACCAATAATAATTTAGCCTGAAAAAATGCATTAGGAAAATTTTCAGAAAAAACTAGAGGGGTCACACGGTCTCACTCAAAATCCAGTTTCTTTAGATAGAACTTTCATAGACATGCACTTAATTAGACAATATATTACTAACAATTTTAACACCAGTTTACAAAAAGCAATCTCAAGAAATTTTTTCTGATGTGGAAGATCAGTTAAAACCGTAACCACAGAGAATAATAAAATTTCAACAGAAATCGCAACCAACAGCTCTGATACCAATTGTTGTGTAAATTCGGACTATTTTTTCACCAATAGCCAATTTAACGATATCCGACAATGATAAATAAGAAACAGAAAGACAAATAAAGAAAACACCAGAGTTTGACGAAGTTCGACCAATTATGCCTACTTCTCCGGACACCACTACAAATATATTACTAGAAAAATACAAAAGAGAGAAGAAAAATTAAGTCTTTAAAAGAAATAGAAGGCTTGAGTTTTGATGTGAAGAATAACTAAGGGGGAGGGTTTCTTTTATAGCCTAAGGACCCTTCCCATTTTTACAATCCCATCGATGTGGGACTTTTAGAAGCCAAAACAACAGTCTCTCCTACTTTCTTAGTGTAGCAGTCTTGCATCAACCTATTACATTATTTCTCTGTCGACAAAAATATGTCATTGATCTCCTAGCCCAACACAATATGCTTCATTCCAAATCAACCAAAAAACCCTTGGCTATTGGTTCCTCACTTACTCTTAATGATGGTTTTGCTCCAGTCAACACCTACAAAGTACTGTCAGTAGTTGGAAGTTTCCAGTATCTCCTTCTAACACGGCCAGGCATTCTTTTCACAGTAAATAAACTTTCCCAGTTCATGCATGCTTCATTAGGGTGTAGTCAAGCACTTTCTTTGTTATTTTAATGGAATTCTAGAATATAGCATTTGTCTTTAGTCAAGTGACTCATTGTCCCTCCATTGTTTTTCAAATGCCGATTGGACTGATGACATAATTGATCGCACATCAAAGTTGGCCTATATAGTATTTCTTGGTTCCACAGAAGCCAAGGACAGAGCCATTGCTTCTGCTGCATTTGAGGTTCAATGGCTTAGATCCCTCATTATTGAGTTGCATATCTCACTTCCTCTATCACCAGGCATTAATAATGACAATATATGAGCTACATATATGTTCACAATCCTATCTTTCATTCACATATGAAACATATCTCTATTGACTATCATTTTGTTCTTGACTTAGTCTAGAAAGCATAGCTATAGGTATCTCATGTTTCTTCTACATATCAACTAGCATATGCTCTTACTAAACCATTGTCATCATCACGTATACAATAGCTATTGGTTAAGATTGGTGTCTTTTTCAAACCACCATCTTTAGGGGGCTTATTAGGATATCTATTATATATCAATCCTAGATTTTTTGCTTTGTATATATCCCAAAATTCTAGGAAAAGATTTGCCGTTATGTATCATTCTAGGATAGCCTTATGTTTGAATTTCTAGATATTAGTTTTCTTCTTGATTGTAGGCTGACTAGGTGCTAAGCTATTGTGTGTGTGTATATATATATATATATATATATATATATATATATATATATATATATATATATATTCACTGCTCCCATTAATACAAATTAACCTTTTCTCATATTCTGTTAAATGGGAGGTCAGGGGTTTGTGCTTAATGTGGAAGGAGGAAGTGGACATTGAAATTTTACAAGAGTACTAGAATTTCACTCACACAAGGATTAAATGGAAAACAACAAATTTGAGAAGGTAACTTTTGTTTATGGTAATCTTGATAATGCTATAAGAAATACCTGTAGAATAGCCTCTCAAGACTTGACCATGGGCAAAATTTTTCATGGAGTTATATTAGTGAAGTTTTATATCAATACGAGAAGGAATGTTAGACATGCAAATACTAATCATATAGCCAATTTCAAAAAATTCTTGTTTAATAATTTAGGGTGCGTCTAGTTTATGAAAATATTTTTTATTTTTCATTTTTTTTTAAATTTATTTTCTATTTTTTATATTTTTAAAATTGTATTTGATTTATGTTTTCATTTTATTTTTATTTTTGCTATTTTCTAATTATATGAATATCACTATATTTTTATTTAAACAGTAAAATATTATTCTTACATGTTGTAATAAATTTGAAATAATTACAAAAATATCAATATTAAAATATACTATAATATTAAAAATTTTGAAAACATCCTTTTAAAATTTTTAGCATTTTCAAAAATTTAAAAAATATTTTATAAAAATGAAAATAAAAAATCTTAAATCAATTTTTTATTATTATTTAACTTTGAAATTAAAGGATATAAGTTTATATGAACTAACATGAAGGAAAGGCTTGTTAAAAAAAATTGATAGACATGTAGTCAATTAAAGTTAGATATTGATACACAATTAAACTAGCATGAAAGCCCTCTCAGCTGTTAGCTTAGATCATTTTTTTAAGGGGTTGTTTGATAGATAGAATATTTTCAATTTTATGAGAATTTACAATTGAGAATCTTAGATTCCATTATTAGGTTACAATTTTTTGCAACATGATTCCTAAAAATTTTAATTTTTGAGAAGAGTTTTAAGAAACATTCCCATGAAATGAAATTTGAGAGAGGTGATGGGAATAAAAAAAATCTGTGAAGGTGAGAACCACTCACCTAATTGAAATGACTAATTTATCTCTCTATTCTTGCCATCATTTATCTATCTCATTCTCACTGTACCTCATTTATCTCTCTCATTCTCATTGTCTCATCTATGCGGGAAGAAGCAAGTAGAGCGTGCCAAATTCTGCAAGACCCAGTACCACCACGAGCAGCACCCTCCCACTGCATCCTTCATCGCGTAACACCCACCACTGAAGCACTGCTAAGGGTAAGAAAAAAGATACCCCATAGCCAAGCACAAGAAAAAAAGGGATTGATTTTTCTACAGTAGCTTGAGAAAAAGGCCATTAGAGAAGAAGAAAATCTAAAGGTAGGCTCGCCAGAAAGTCACTCCATCTTGAAAGATTTGATCCTAACACCACTATGCCTAGTGACCTTCACCAAGTATTCATCTTTATTCTTTTGCTCTGTTATTTTGGATTTGCTTTACTTTATTTCTGAGATTTGCATTTCGATTTGTAACATCGTGAAATTGCTCTCAGCAGTCAAATTTATGTCATGGGATGTTGATAAGAACCCTGAGGATATTAGGGAAAATGAGGATAAGGATCAGTTGCTAGACCATTACACTAGGCCCAGGATATGGAAGGTGTATTCTAGGAGGGGAAAAAATGCAACGGGGAGAGAGGAGAGAGAGAAAGCTGACGTGGGAAGTTAGTTAGGAGAAAGAGGTATTAGGAAAAGGACAGGAGGTGAGGCGTGACTCAGGTTGTTAGATTTTCCTTTTGGTTTTTTGGCAGAATCTTTGAGGTTCTGAAGGAGCTCTGCTCTAGGCTAGGAAATTTTAGTTTTCCAGGAATTGTATGATGTTAATGAACTTTACTGAATACAATTCTGAGAATAATTCCTAGTAATCTATCAATTGGTTTGACCTGCCGGATCCGAAAATGCCCCCTAAACCTGCAGAACGATTGGACGAAGTGGAAGCTCGTTTGGTATCGGTGGAATCTAGATTAGAAGAGTCTTTAGAAGAACTACAATCATCCTTCAAGGCGTCATTGCTAGAGTCGGAGAAGAGGCAAGGTGTGGCACAGCAAGCCATGCAACAAGCCTTGTTACGAGAGGTGAGAAAAATGCTGGGAAAGAGGGTTGGAGAAGCAACTTCTAAAGAATGCCCGCAGAGCAACTCACCACCCATCAGAGTAGAAGTTTCCAGTTCGTCAGGCAATCCACCTCTGGATCCGATGAAGGAATGTTTGGATGAATATAAGCTAGCAGTGAAGAAAAGTAGAGTTACCGAGTTTTGCTGGTATTGACCCGATGGGTTGGATTTGGCGTGCAGAGATGTATTTCGATATCCACAATTCAGATGATGCCATGAAAATCAGGCTTAGCCGTCTGTGCATGGAAGGAAATACTATCTATTGGTTCAACCTATGGCATGAAACGGAGGAGAATCCTAGTTGGATTAAACTGAAGAAGGCCTTGATGTTACGATATGGAGGGACAAGATTTGATAATCCCTTTGAGGCTCTGAAGGTGCTACATCAATTAGGTTCCGTAGAGGAATACATCGAGTCGTTTGAGTTTGTTTCGTGTCAAGTACCAAGACTCGATGAGCAGCAATACGTGGGATACTTCATGGGAGGTCTGAAACCAAAGATAAGGCAGAAGGTCCATACACACCGGCCGGTGAATAGAGTACAAGTGATGCAGTTATCACGAGATGTGGAGGCGGAAATAGGTGGTATTGAGCGTAGAATGGAAGGTCAGTATCCACACCGGAAAAATGATTCATTTAACACTGGGAGAGTTGGTGGTTAGTCTTCGCAGTATCAGATCGGGTCGGGTAATAGACGGGAACTGGAGCATCCTAAACCGGTCTCCAATTGGATGTCATATAATCAGAAGAAAGGTTCTCAAGGTGGGTCGAACAATACGAGACCAAACTGAAGCATTTTATCCGTTGGGTCAAGTCCAATTTCGGGCAGCAATTTACCCGTATCAAATCGAAATGGCGAAAGGATGAGTTAATGGAGAGGAGAAATCGAGGCCTGTGTTTTCGGTGTAGTGAGCGCTATAGTCCCACGCATCAGTGTACAGCCAGGTCGATGCATTTTCTGATTGTCGCAAATGATGAGAGTGATGGATGTGCAGAAGAAGTTCAAGACATGGCCGTAATGGAGCTAGAGAAGAAAGATGAGGAGGATGGGTTGGAATGTCACACGATTGGGTTACTGGGTATATCTACAGGGGAAACCGCGATCAACAAAACGATGAAGTTTGGGGCTAAGATCAATGGGACTCCTATTTTAGTTCTTTTAGACAGCGGTGCGACCCACAATTTTGTGAGTCCGCAGGTGGTTTCATCTTTGGATTTGAGTGTTGACCAGTCTCAGAGGTTTGCGGTTAGATTGGGAGATGGTCATAAGGTGCAGACGCTGGGCAGGTGTCTTGAAATACCATTGCAATTGGGAGAACTGAATGTGAAGATTGATGCATATATCCTGGACTTGGGAGGAATTGACCTCATATTAGGGGTGGCTTGGTTACGGTTGTTGGGGAAGGTAATGATGGATTACAAGGAGATGACAGTGTCCTTTATGTTTGAAAATGTTCCCGTGATATTACATGGATTGAGGTCAGGTGCAGGTCATGCGAGTGCAAGAGGGTTGCATGCTTTATCATTACAAGAATTAGAAGGGAATTCAGTTAGGGAGATTGAAGGCTGGCTATGGAATACAGAGATTGCTATGGGATCGGGAAAAGAGAAGGAGCTGAGTCCGGTTCAGCATAAAGAACTGGCTGGGGTATTAAAAAGGTTTCCTGAGGTATTTAGAGAAGTAGTAGGACTTCCTCCAGTTCGCAATATAGTGCATTCTATAGAACTCCAAAATGGAACAACACCCATTAGTGTTCGGCCCTATAGATACCCCTATCATCACAAGGCTGAAATTGAACGTCAAGTGGATGAGATGCTGAATCAGGGAATTATCTGCCATAGCTGTAGTCCATTTTCCAGTCCTGTGATCTTGGTAAAAAAGAAGGATGATTCATGGAGAATGTGCGTGGATTACCGGGCTTTAAACAAAGTCACCATTTAGGACAAATTTCCCATTCCAGTAGTAGACGAATTATTGGATGAACTTCATGGAGCCTGTTACTTTTCTAAATTGGACTTGAAATCTGGTTATCACCAGATACGTATGAAAGCAGAAGATGTTGAAAAAATTGCGTTCCGTACCCATGAGGGACATTACGAGTATCTTGTGATGCCTTTTGGCTTGATGAATACCCCCGTAACTTTTCAAGCTGCTATGAACCACATCTTCCGGCCTTATCTTAGAAGATTTGTGCTTGTATTTTTCGATGATATACTGGTTTACAGCAGCAATTGGGATTCACATTTGGCTCACTTGGAGTGTGTGTTGAGTGTTTTGAGTTCCACACAGTTTGTAGCAAACCAAAATAAGTGCAGTTTTGGAAATTCTCAAGTTGAGTATCTTGGGCATGTCATTTTGCAAGAAGGAGTTTCTGTTGATCCAAAAAAAGTAGTGAGTGTGCGAAATTGGCCAACACCCCTGAATGTCAAGGGAGTAAGGGGATTTTTGGGTTTGACAGGGTACTACCGTAAATTCATCAAAGGGTATGGGAAGATAGCCAAGCCTTTGACGGAGTTAACAAAAAAAGAGGGGTTCAAGTGGAATGATGAAGCAACTCTGGCTTTTAATGTTTTAAAGGAAGCTATTACTTCAGCCCCTGTGCTTGCTTTACCAGACTTTTCGCAATAGTTTAAGGTGGAATGTGATGCATCAGGGAGAGGGATAGGAGCTGTATTGATGCAAAAGGGAAGACCAGTGGCTTATTTCAGCCAAGTTTTATCTCCTAGTAACCTTATGAAGTCTATCTATGAGAAGGAGTTAATGGCAGTAGCTCTTGCAATACAGCACTGGCGCCAATACCTGTTAGGGAGAAAATTTGTCATTTTTTCTGATAAAAAAAGCTTGAAACATTTAATGCAACAATCTGTGATCACTGCTGGACAGCAAGATTGGGTGTCTAAATTGCTAGGCTTTAATTTTGAAGTGGTATATAAGCCCGGACGTGAGAACAAGGCTGCAGATTCCTTGTCTCGCCTCTGTGAAGAAGAAGGGCAGTGTGCAATAATTAGTTCCTCTCCAGCATGGCAGCAGAGTACAAGTTTCCAACGAGAGATTGAGAGGGATGAAAAATTACAAGGCATAATTAAGGCTTTAGAACAACAGCTTTCCACCTCAGTGGGTTTCTCACTGCACAAAGGAGTGCTGCTCTATAAAGGCTGGTTAGTGTTATCCTCTAAATCTGAATTCATTCCTACCTTGCTGCATGAATTCCACTCTTCTCCTGCAGGAGGACACTCAGGCTTTCTTCGTACATATCGCCGTTTGGTGAATAATTTATTCTGGTTTGGTATGAAGAAACAAGTGTTGGAATATGTTAGAAGCTGTGACACTTGTCAAAGGTATAAGCATACAGCCACTACTCCATATGGCCTTATCCAGCCTCTTCCAATTCCTAATTTAATTTGGGAAGATATATCTATGGACTTCATCACAGGATTACCAAAGTCCAAGGGCTATGAGGCAATTTTTGTGGTAGTAGACCATCTCTCAAAATATGCCCATTTTATTCTACTCAAACACCCTTATACTGCTAAGAGTGTTGCTGTTCTGTTTGCTAAAGAAATCATTAGGCTGCATGGCATACCAAATTCTATCCTTAGTGACAGGGACCCAATCTTTGTTAGTATATTTTGGAAAGAGCTGTTTAAAATGTGTGGAACTACTTTGAAGATGGGATCAGCTTATCATCTAGAAACGGATGGCCAAACCGAAGTGATCAATTGTTGTTTGGAGGCATACTTACGCTGTTTTACAGCTGAGCAACCCAAGAATTGGTCTAACTGGGTCCCATGGGTAGAGTTTTGGTATAACTCAACCTTTCACATCTCTACGGGGACTTCACCTTTTGAGATAGTTTATGGAAGGAAAGCTCATACAATAGTATGGTTCATGAGTGGAGAAACTAAAGTAGAATCAATAGCCAGAGAATTATTAGATAGGGATGAGGCCTTAAAACAACTAAAATTCAATTTGGCTAAGGCGCAACAACAGATGAGCAAATATGAAAATAGAGGGAGACAACATAAAGAATTTCAAGTTGGGGAATGGGTTTTTCTCAAACTCAGACTCCATAGACAAGTTTCAGTCACCCAGAAAATTTACTCCAAATTATCTCCCAGATTTTATGGGCCTTTTCAGATTGTGGAGAGAGTGAGAGCTGTGGCTTACAAACTATTATTGCCTTCAACTTCAAAACTTCATCCGATTTTTCACATCTCATTACTGAAGAAAGCTGTGGGCAATTTTTCTGTGGAAGCCTCTCTACCCACTGACTTGGCTGTGGATGAGACTATAGTCCCCAGCAATGTGTTGGGGTCTCGAGTGAGATGGCACAAAGGTCAGCAAATTACAGAATACCTAGTCCAATGGTTTGGATTGTCTGAGGATGAAGCTACTTGGGAGGAAGAATTTGCTTTGTGCAGCCAGTTTCCTCATTTCCACCTTGAGGACAAGGCTGTGATTTCAGGAAGAGGTATTGATAGGAATCCTGAGGATATTGGGGAAAATGAGGATAGGGATCAGTTGTTGGACCGTTACACTAGGCCCAGGATATGGAAGGTGTATTCTAGGAGGGGAAAAAATGCAACGGGGAGAGAGGAGAGAGAGAAAGCTGACGTGGGAAGTTAGTTAGGAGAAAGAGGTATTAGGAAAAGGACAGGAGGTGAGGCATGACTCAGGTTGTTAGATTTTCCTTTTGGTTTTTTGGCAGAATCTTTGAGGTTCTGAAGGAGCTCTGCTCTGGGCTAAGAAATTCTAGTTTTCCAAGAATTGTATGATGTTAATGAACTTTACTGAATACAATTCTGAGAATAATTCCTAGTAATCTATCAGATGTTGTTCTAGTTGACTCTTCAAAGTTATCTCCTTTCATACCCAGAGCACCATAACTTCTATTACAGTTACTTGAGTGATGCTTTTAACATTTGATGGATATAAAGTTGGTCATATTCTTCTCTTTTTATTTTTGTTGCTATGCTTTAACTTTTTCGAAATATTGAGCGATATTTTTAGTCGTAGATACCCATTTTGCAATTTTTTGTATCTTCCTTTTGCTGGTGATGATGGGCTTTTTATGCAGCTTGCATGCTTTGAATTAGCATGAAAATGTGGTTTGTTGATATATTGGAATAACATGGTTATTTTCTTTGGAGTAGAGGCTACTAGTATGGTTTGTTTAATAACTATTTACGGGTTTGCCCAATTTATACTGGTTAATGTTATTTTGCTTAGTTAAGGGCCTCCTTTTGACTTTTGAGCTAAAACGGTTTGGTTGTTGATGTGCTGAAGTATTAGTACCACTGTTGATTCTTGATGAGGAATGGTTTTTCATTTTTAAATATTTTGACTGCTGTATGATTTTTCCTTTTGACCTTTATTTGGTAGAGTGTTTAATTTGAGGTTCCTAATTATTTTGGTGATTATCTCTTATTTTTCTCTCTTTTGTCTGTTACATGCTATAAAATTATAAGCTGTGAGTTCTTGGCTTTTCATGATTTTAATTGTATGATTGAAAGTTTGTTTTCTTTGTGTAGTATTGTTTTTTCTTATTGCTGGTGTAGGTTTTCGTTTTCTTGTTCAGAATTCCACCTTTTGTTTAGAATAAGTTGGAACTTTTCCTATTAAGATCGCTGCCGTTTCTTCTTTACCCTGTTGGTGATACTGGTTTAAAAAAAAAAAAGACAAGGGGTATTTTTTAAAAAGTATCAAAAATTTCTAAGAAATTTAAATATAATTAAACAGAATAATAATACAAATTTAGAACATATTATTTAAAGATTTTCAACAATCTTAAATACTAACTAAACATATTTTGTACATTCTCATGAATTATGATTCTCAAAAATTATGTTTTTCAAAGACAAAATTTTTTACTGTATATTAAATATCTTTTAAAATTAAGCTTAAAGCCAACTAATGATAAAAGGGAGGCGAGCTTTGCTTCAAATTCAAGGCATATTGGATAGATCATGAAAATTTTAATTCTATGGTTGAGCAAGGCAATAAGGATGAAAGAGATTATGAAAATTTGCAACAATTTATGGAAAAGCTTAAAGCTATTTATACGAATCTAGAGAAATGGAAGAAGGGCACCTTCAAAAGAGTAAACTGTCAAATCAAATATATTAAGAGGAAGCTTGTCACCCTTTAGAATTTGAAAACAAACAGACAAATTAAGGAGGAAACAAGGGAGCTACAAATTAGATTGGATGACCTAAGGAGATCAATGAAACACATCTTGTGCTCATCCTTAAGATACAAAATCCTGAAGAGGTCGGGTAGTTTAGACACATTGATTGCAGCAAATTTTTGTACAAGGTGATTTCCATAGTCTTAATGAATATAATGAAAATTTTGATGGATTAAATTATTTCTCAAAACTAAAGTGCCTTTGTGGGAGGGAGGTAGATTAATTTAAGATAATATCTTAGTGGTTCAAGAAATTTTCTACTCTCTCAAATCTTTAAAAAAAGAGAATGGGAAGAATTGAATGGCAATCAAGTTTGAGATGAATAAAACGTATGATAGGTTTGAATATGACTTCCACAAGAAGGTTTTGGAGGCTTAGGGTTTGGTACCAAGTGGATTGATTTAATTATGCAAATTGTGGTCACAACGACTTACAAGATCAAAATTAATAGTGAGTTGGGATCGGTTATTAATCTTACAAGTGGTTTAGGCAGGGACCCCTATCTATTTATTTTGGTAGCAAAAGTGCTTTCTAGACTTACTATTAAAGCTTGCAATGAGGAAATATTAATGGGATACAAGTGGCTAGAAATGCTCCTAAAGTCTCCTACCTCTTCCTACAGAAGATCCTATACTATTCACTAGAGTTTATAAGAAAAGAGTTATGGAATTAAATAATGAAAATTCTGAATAATTACTCAAGGATGTTTGGTCAAAGAGTAAATATTCATAAATTTGGAATACTTTTTAATAGAGAATGACATAAAAATGGATAATAAAGATTACGTTAATTATAGACATATTTTTTGTAATTATATACTTTACTTTTGCAATTATTTAACTCTAATTGAAAGTTGAACTTGAGACCATTGACTTTAGAGATGACTCCCGCCACTATAGTTAAGTTAATTGATTCATGGGTCTTGTAATGTTATACTTTATCGTTCCTCTTCTACCAAAGTTATTATTAGGCACAAGTTCATCTAGAGTGTCCCTTCAAATGACACTTTAATACTAAAATCAATATTAGTAGGTGAGTGAAAATGTATAGGCTAAAAAGATCCATACTCGAGTGTAAAAAAAATGTAAGTATAAAAAAAATTAGAGTTAATATTTGATTTATTATCGATAAATAATTTTTTATTTATTAGATATTTAAATTAAGATATGTAATAAATATAAATTAAAAAAAAATATTTTTATTATATATTATAATTTAAATACTGTTGATGAATAAAAAAATTATTTATCAATAATAAATTAAATTATTTTTTAAAAAATTAAAAGATATTTTGATAATAATATTGGGTCGGGTGATCATTAATAACTGATAGAATATTTTTATACAAGAAAAGTTGTGTAATATTGTTAACTATACTTTCTAATTTATGATTTATTATTCAGATTATATTATATTAAATCTTAACCCATGTAGCTTAATCGGCCTGGCCCCAATACAATATTAGCAATACTAAATACAACCCCGCTACATCACATTTATTAAAAATTCTAGTGCATTGTGAAGATCAAATTCAACAGATGATGACAATCAAAACCTCACTTAAACCGAGCCTATTGTTCCCAAGTCCTTAACCCCACCATTTCCCCAGCTAAAACAGTATTTTATGATCAAATATTTAAATTTCCTTTCTCTTTTATTTTTGAAGTTCTTTTTTAAGGCCTGTTATATTGAAAATTTAGTAAAAAAAAAATAAGAATTTATTTGATTTGCTTATTTTTATTTTTTATAACAGAAAATATGAATGAAAATGTATTTATTAGAGTTTATGAAAAAATATTTTAAAATAATGTAAAAAAATAAAAAAATAAAAAGATATTCGTAGTATTTTCACCAAATATATTCAGTGGCATTTTTATAATTTTTTAAAATAATACTATAGTATAATTATTAAAGAATAAATTAATATCATAATTGTTGAATATCAAACTAAAAAATAATTAATATTTATAATCATTCATATCAATATAATTTAAAATTAAATATAAATAAATTTGTAGCTTTATAAAATAAACATAATTTTTAAATAATAAAAATTTACAAATAAAATAAATTTTGAAAATATAGATAAAATAAAAAGTAAAAAATAAATATATTTCAAACACAAAAATGCACCCAAGTTTCATTGAACTAAAAGTATGTTTGACAAGTCAAATAAATTAATTTATAACTTATAACTTATTTAACTAGTTTATAAATTTGTTTAACTAAATTAGAGGTGTTTGATAAACAAATTTATTTTAATAGTTTATAGCTTTTTAACATACGCTACTTCAAGTAGCATATAACTTTTAACTGATAGTTTTTATAATTTTATTCTTTTTTTATTCTTATTATTTTATTCAAATTCCAACACTATTCTATTTATAAGATGACATTATTTTTACTATATTCGAACAACATTCAAATTACATACCCCATGATGAATTTCTAAATATTGTTAATAGTGATACAAAAAATAAAAATTTAGAGGTGTCTATTAATATAAAAGATATTCGCAATAATATTGCTAATTTATTGTGAAACTTTAGATGATATATTTATTTTGTATTTTTTAAAATTATATAATAAAATATAATTACTAACAAAAAATAATAAATTTTATATAAGTATATCATTTTATGTCATTTTACATTTATCAGTTAATTCAATAGTTAATTTTATCAAACACTTTTAATTCAATAAATTAACTTAACAATTTTTAACTTTCAGTTAACAGCTTTCAGTTAAAAATTAGTTTTTCAACTTTTAGCTAAATTATCAGCTATTTTTGTCAAACATAATCTAAGTTGTTGCTTAATCATTGTGCTTTATGGTTTGGGATGTATTGTGACTTTTATTAAACAACTTTTTTTTATCAACTTATCTTTTATTCTTTTTATAATTCTGTATTTTATGTACACCAGAATTATTTTTTTGTATTTTATAAAATATTTTCAAATTAACTTAGACAAATATAAAAGGCAAAAGTTTCAGATTTTATTTTATTTATTATATATATATATATATATATATATATATATATATTGGTTTTGATGTTCTTACTATATTTTTTTTCTCTTTTTTTTTGACAAAAAATTTAAAAAGATAAAATATTACTCTATTTTAAAATCAAACTTATAGTAAAAATTATCAAATATTTATAATAATATTTATATATTGTTTATAAAATAAAATTAAGGGCACCAAAAGTTTAAATTTACTATATAAATCAACTTAATCAACTATTTGCTATTTTATTTTGAATAAAATTTAACGTTAAAAAATGCCACTCTTCAAATTAGTACATATTAAAAGTTTCAACCAAAATCTATAATAATATTTATAAATTTCTCTATAAAAATAATTGTTGAAATTGAAAATTGAATTTAAAACTTAAAGTTCTGTTTATTTTCTATTTTTAAAAATTATTTTTTATTCTCAATTATTTTTAAAATAAAATAACTCGTTTGGTAACTATTTTTTATTGTTATTTCGAAAATAAATTTTAAAAGCTAATTTTTAAAATAAAAAAATAAAAAAAAATAAAAAATTATTTTTATTTTTAATTTTTATTTAAAAAAAAATATGTTTTAAAAATAATTTATCAAAGAGATTTTTTTTTACTTTTATTCTACGAAATAAATTTTAAATATAATTTTTAAAAATAATTTTTAAAAATAAAAACAAAATCAAGCTTTAAATTTATAATTTTAAATTAATCAGGTTGCATGACTTAAAAAAAATAAAAAAAAAAATAATAAAGACAGACTTGCGCAGAGCATGACAGTGCCACTACGGAAAACTCAAACTGAAACTCAAAACTCACAAACCCCTCTCTTCTTCCCTTTCTCCATTCTTTCTCCGAACGGCCGAGACTCCAACGGACTACGCGGGCGACATCTCTGCAGTGGGGCCTCCGTTCACGGTAAGCGTTACCTTCTCTTGCAAACCACTTTCTAGCATAGGCAGAACCCATACTTAAAGGTTCATAATTCATGACTTTTTGAATTGAATCTTATCACTTTCTTATTTTGAAAAAATCTGGGTTATTACGAGCAGAAAAATACGTGGATCTCGTCGTTTCACCTACTTCTCAATGCTACGCTTCTGGATCTGAGAACCTTTTCTGGATCTGTTTGTGATGGATGTGAAAACAAGGGTGGGATTAGTGTTTTTAATTGAGCTTAAAGTTGTTTTGCATTTTGAAATCCTTATAGAATGAGCTTTGGATAGGTAAGACTTAAGGGTATCTTGGAAATGCTGGAGTTTAATGTATTTGGAATGGTTTCAGCTGGTATAACCAATGGAATTGAATATATGGCAGAATATAAACGTGATCATCTAGTGAATTCAAAATCTTTGTTTTTGACAAGCATCACTCAGTAAATCGAAATTATTATTAGAATTGCCATTTAATTCAAATGGGTATGCCGCCTTCAGTATTGCGTTTGTTTTCTATTTCATGAACGAAAAGTGCAGATAGTGATATAGCATAGAAAATGTGGTTTTATGTTAAGATTTTTGGTCCACGATCTATTTTATTCAGTGACGTTTCATTTTCATTATTCTTGAATTGAGTCTAATGTATTAGTAATGAATAGGGAATGAGTTCTGCTCAGAATGGCTTCGATGTTATATATTAGTTCTATTGGTTCCTTTCTGATCTGACACTAATATTGAATAATGAGGTTTCCTTTTGATGAACTACTGGACTTCCAACTGAACCAGACGTATGATCAGGGCCTGAATTGAAGGCCATACTGTATGTATGAATTTTAAAAGAAGTTACTGTGTGATTTTGGAGATGACTAGTGTAGAACCAAAAGGAACAGTAACAGAGAACTCTCTGAACTAAATTGAATGTCAACTTTATTATTCAATAATGAAAGTTGAAGAAATAATAACTATGCAGACCCATATATGTATAGGCATATAGACTGTAGAAATCTAACCGAGCTAAAAAGACTTCAACAAATAAAATAATGGTTATCCGAAGATATAGATAATTGAGATCCAAAAAAATCAACCAAAATGACTAACTAAACCCTAATCCCCAAATTAAAAACCATAATTGTAAAATTAAAATAAAATAACTAAAGTAAAGCTAACTCAGCAACTGCATCAATCACCCATCTTTACTTTTCGTTATTCATTTTTATAAGGCTAAGTTGGCCAATGCATGACTATGATTGTTTCTTGGTGATCTATATATTTGAGGATTTCTGTGAAGTGTGAATAAACCCTAGTCCTTAGCATTTCTCATTTGATCAATGTGCCAACTTTTGACCATTGTAGACATTTTTCCACAAGTAGTGGAAAGGAATGGGGTAGATGCTAGATTTTTAAGCGTTCATTGCTTTTAGATTCATCAATAAACATTACCAGCAGGTTATTATCACATATGGCTAGACACATTCATTTTTTTATTCAGTTTCTGACCCTTCTGGTGGGCACAACATGATTTCAGATTGCTATGGTTTCGTAAAGACTAGAGACTGTTAATATTTATTTTTTAGTCTTATTGCTTTTATTCTCCCATACTCCCATTCTATTTAGACCATATATTTCTATATATTTTAAATGTGCAAATTTCATGACCTACTTCCACTTTTCTAGACTGCTTTTTTGCTAAGTGGGTTGACACTTGCACATCATACGAATGTGGATGGAATGTTATGGAGGCTAGTTAGAAAAGTCCAATAGTAAGTTGTGAGAAGGAAAAAGAACATGGCGCCACCTAGTAGGGCTGATAAGAAGGCAGCAGTGGATGCAGCTGCATGGATGTTCAATGTTGTTACTTCTGTTGGAATTATCATTGTGAACAAAGCTTTGATGGCCACTTATGGCTTCAGTTTTGGTAAATTCCCTTTTCATTTTCTTGATGACATTCCTGTTCATCTATTATTCTGTTTTCCAGTTAATGTATCAGCATGCTTTTATACTGAATTGCTTATCTTCTTCTAATTGCCTATACTGCCTGCAGCGACAACATTGACAGGTCTGCACTTTGTTACTACAACATTGATGACGACCATACTAAGGTGTCTGGGATATGTCCAAGCCTCTCATTTGCCCCTCCCTGAGCTTCTGAGATTTGTTCTCTTTGCTAACTTCTCTATTGTTGGAATGAACGTTAGCCTAATGTGGAACTCAGTTGGATTCTATCAAGTGAGTTGGGCTAAGTTTTAGCAATATGTCCATTAATGTTTTAAGCAGTTATTTATATCTTTTAACCATGGGCAGATTGCGAAGTTGAGTATGATCCCTGTATCCTGTCTGTTGGAAGTTTTCTTTGACAAGATTCGGTACTCAAGAGACACAAAACTAAGCATAGGTGTTGTTCTTTTGGGTGTTGGCGTTTGCACTGTTACTGATGTCAGCGTTAATGCAAAAGGATTCATAGCTGCCTTTATAGCAGTATGGAGCACTTCTCTGCAACAATATGTAAGTAGTACATTCCTCTACATGACATATGTCATATTATGGCTGAATCAACTCACAAACATACTCATGCCCCAGTTTAGAAAGAGAGGCATGAAAAAACTGACAAACAAATATATGCAATATGATCTGTGCCTGAATATAGCTGCTATATTAACTGAGAAAGAAGTCTTACATATTATGCTAATATGTCAGAATGCATATTTCAGTAACATAGAAGCTCTTGATGTTTCAAACTGCTGTTAACTCTCTTGTTAAGTGATCCCAGGTGTCTTATTCTGAATTTATAATTGATATATTTTTACTGTTCACTATTCATGGATTCAAATATTTTATGTACAGTATGTTCATTTTCTTCAACGGAAGTATTCATTAAGTTCTTTCAACCTATTGGGACATACAGCACCTGCTCAAGCAGCATCACTACTGTTAGTAGGCCCTGTTCTAGATTATTTGTTGACAAACAAAAGAGTTGACAGATACGATTATACCATAGGCTCTTTGGTAAGTACAGGTGGCAAGATATGTATGCAGATGCAATTACATCTAATATTTAAACCCTACATTTATTTTCTCTGTGAAATGAGAGGATGCATATGTAAATATACATGATTGTGCATATGATAATGGATAAGTTGATGTGTGTAAGCAATATTAATTTGACCTATGCTGTATCCAGACTTCCAGATACATGTGCATATATCTGGTTAGTGCTTCCATGTTTTGATATGTGTTTTACTTATCTATGTTCTTGGGTTGTCTCATACACTTTCTGCATTTTAATTATATTGCTTTTGCTACCAATTTGTTTAACTCCTACAAGGAAACCTTTATTGCTATTGTGGCTAATATTTTTAGTCTTAGTCTATGGTGTCTCTCTTTGAGTTTCTATGTTTAGTATATCTTCTTTTTTTTCAATTGAATATGAAGGTTATCACTTTCTCAAATTTGCTTTGTGCATGCTAAATGATTAATGTAAATTCAATGGTATATATATGATGGGATATGAAATGTTGAAACTTATAAAGAATGTTCTGGACAGATGAGAAATTGAGTTTTCCTTTGGGATCCAACTAAGTTAGCATATTCTCTATGTACTGAGATTATGGCAGAATTATACTTTTCATCGTTAAATTTTTACCCAATTTTCAAAATTTCCCCAAATTGTTAGTATCAGTTTTGTCTTCCCATCACTCTGGCCACTGCAATAACTGCTGGATATTCTCTACATGGATGTTGCAAGCATTGGTATCTTTATGGAAGTTAATGAATATGATATTTCAACATATATGTAAGGATTGGTCAGAACTGTGTTAATATGTTTATAACTCTGACCTTGAGGAAAGGAAAATATTTAACCAAATTTGATGATTTTAGGAGGAAATCAATGAAAAATATAGTCTTCAATTTTCTCTCAGTTTTGAATTTTGTCCCTAATCTTTTGTTTTGAGGGTGTTTTAGTGCCGAGGGGTGTGAGTAGTGATCAAGAAGTTTTAAGTTCAAACCTCTACTCTGTCATATACCAAAACCCACAAGCTTGTGGCTCAAATAGTAAGTAAACTTGAACTCAAGAGACTTTTGTAATGTCAGAGGTTCGAGCATGTGGAAAAACACCCGTGAGAGTACTCTAAGTGAGATTAGTCCTATACTCAAATGGTTTAAAAATACTCGTGTTAGGACCAAAAAAACTGGAAGAATATATTTTAGAATTGGACTGTTTGAGTATTTCACCATGCAGACTGAAGTAGATAATCATAACAAATTATGAGAACTTATGTATGACCATTTGCTACTTTTAGCTATTGTCTAATATTGGTTGACATTTACTTTTCATGGTTTTGGCAGATGTTCATATTTATGTCATGCACCATTGCAGTTGGGACCAACCTTAGCCAATTTATCTGCATTGGCAGATTTACTGCTGTTTCTTTCCAAGTACTAGGTCATATGAAGACAATACTTGTTTTGATTCTGGGGTTCTTTTTCTTTGGGAAGGAGGGTCTCAATCTGCAAGTGGTTGTAGGGATGATAATAGCTGTGGCTGGAATGATTTGGTATGGCAATGCCTCCTCAAAGCCTGGAGGAAAGGAGCGCCGCAACCACTCTCTCCCTACCATCAGAACAGAAACACGATAGTTTGATAGAATCCGCTGATTTATGAGGTTAGGTGTGTGGGTTTTGTTTTGTTTGCATAAGTTGAGGATACAAAGGTAGATAATTCTAGGAAGGTACTTAATTATTTGAAATCAAACCACTCATTGGTTCTAATTATTTTTTACCTCATTCTGTAATTCTTAAAATTTGATTTCTTGTTTTTGAATCCCAAGGCTGTGGATATTTCCTGGTAGTTCTAGGTTTCCTGCAAAATTTTTACCTGTTCCATTATCAAAAGGATATATTTATACTCATCCTTGACTCTTGATTGTCATTTTTATTTTGGACAAAGACTCTTTATTGTCATTTGTACTTTGGGTAGTGTACACTTGAAGTTGATCGGTAAATCTACGGAGAGTTTGATCTCTAAAGAGGTTGAGATTTTTTATCCTTAGATGCACATCAAGATTGTTGAATTTTAAATTGAAAAATGAAAATGAGAATTTCAAGATGCATTTAATGGTAAAAAAATCTTAATCCGTTTAAAGATAGAGCATTTCATAGAATTATAGACGGTAATTCTATGTAGAGGTTGAATTTTTTCACCGTTAGATGTGTAACAACTCTATTTTTTTATAAATGTATATATTAATAAAGTCCTATGAAATTATTATTTCTTTATTTCTAACTACTTAATTCATAATAACATTCAAATAATTTAATCAAATATAATTAAAGTTTAAGGTCTACTAGTAACACTGATGCAATTTTGAATTTACATACACATCTTTAATCAAAACGTTTATACAAAAGTTAAACACATATATTTACATCTTATTCATCTATGTTGATCAATTTTGAAAATATGAATGTAGATTGTTGCACTTTCATTGGAATCTTAGTCAATTCGATCACAAACACCTTATTAATTATTTGTCCAAAATAGAATAACTCAATCTAATATGCACTAAAAGGTAGAGTCATAAAGAAAATCTATATATCTAATTTTCTGAACATGATATAAAAATATAGTAAGAATTAAATTTTAGTATATTCAACAATAAATCATAATCATAATTAATATTGCTCATCACATCATGTTTATCTGTATAAATTATACCAAATATCTTAGGTCACATTAATGTACTTTATCTATACACATGAAAATTGTACATTAATGACATGTATGGTATAAATAATTATTTTTAAAATATCATATTATGGCTATCAACTTATTTTCATATAAAACTATCCCAATCAAGATGAGTATTTTCTATTTTTCGATACGGATTTTTTTCGCTCTATTCAGTATGACACATTTTCTCTTTTTTTATTATTTATTATTATAATCATAGTCGTGAATAAGGCGTCATCTACTGGTGCACCACACAGACCATCATGTAATCATACTTGTCTCTTTTCTTTTCTTTTCTTTTCATATTAATAGCAAAAAATATAATTTCAATAATAAATATGTTCGCATGCCATAATTTATCATCAAAGCGTATTTATTTTCAAATATCATTTGTAAAATACAATCATGCTATGAATATAATTATTTTCATGTCAAAATCGCGCACTTAAAATTGTAAAGAATTTATACAACGGCAATGGTTAAGGCATACACTAGTAATTTATTATTTTAATTTATAAGATTCTTTTTTTTTTCTTAAATATTATTTTCATCTTTTCATTTTCTTTATACTTGACCTCTAGTCACTTTCCTCCTACTTATATCATTTCCAACATATATTTTCTCAAATATTATAGGGCATTTTTCTTCAATTTGGTTTCTATTATTACCTTATAGTTAATGAAGTTTATTTTGGATAAAAAAAATGTTAAAAATAAGTTTTACCATCTCCCAACATGGCCTGACCATTTTCTGTAACACAGCCATGCTATAGGTTTCAAAAAGTCCTTTCCCACACCGAACACGGCCATGCTCTGTGTTGTGTTGTCCCCTGATGTAGGTTTTTATCCAACTTGATTTTCTCTCACTAATCAGAGCATAACTCCCCTATTTTAACTCTGATTGAAGTGATCTTAGTGTCAATTTAAAGTTAAAAAAATTCTCTAAAACTTTTATATTGAACATCTTAGTGAAATCTTAAGGAATCTTAGTGTTATTATTCCCTCAAGTTCAGTATTATTTTTTCTCGGGTAGGTTCTAACCTCTACTTAATAATTTGATCATATCTCCCTCATATAAATTTCAAATTGAGTGATTCCATTGGTTAAAACTTTTTTAGACATATATCTACATTTTTTATGTTAACCATTTCTTTTAACTTCCTACGAATTTTGCTCAAAAATTCAAAAAATTTAAGTTTACCAAATAAATTATTTCCTGGTTAACTAATTTTTGACCACTGCTTACTAATATTATCATATCTCGCTCATATGGACTCTAAATTGAGTGATTCTAGTGGTTAAAAATTTGTGAGACATATATCTATATTTTCATGTTAACCATTTCGTTTTTTTACGTATTTTTCCTATAAATTTAAACACAAAAACTTGTCTGATTATTCTGAAATCCAATTTTCTAACCAAACCCTTCTTAAGGTTCTAGTTTATCCTTTTATTAAATCATCTTTTTTTTTTTCATCTAATCATAAGATTACTCATTTGAACATTTTAATTAGATTCCTTACACTTAATTTAACAAATTCCATCATCCACTTGTCAAAAAAGCATAAATCAAATCATGCATTATTAAGAGTGTTCCCAACAGAAATTTTTCATAATTTTCTTCTAGGTGTTCAAGGCCATAATCATTTTATCAATCAAACCATATTTCATTAATTTTTCACCACCTTCAAATATATATAACAGTAGCACAAAACCTGTAATAACTGTAAAATTTAATGAAAATTCTAATTAAAAGAAATTTATAATAAAAGAGAGAATTTTGATAATAGAGATAAGAACCGGTGAAAATATGTATATTTATTATATGGATTAAAGAATTACAAAATAAATATGAGAATTTATGTTTTGACGCGCTATAAGCAAATATATTTTTATTTATGCAAAAATGATTATGATTTGTTAAAAGTAAGTAGACTTTTAAGTAAAAGAAGTATTGTGTTACTTAAAATAATTATATCGGCCTCTATTGAATTTTTATGGTATTTTTAAAAATATTCTTTCTTTTAAAATGAATAAAGATATTTGTTTTGAAATTTGTTTTATTATGATTTTTATCAAGAAAAATCATGATTTAAGAGTTTAACTAAAGGTTTATGAGAAAGGAAATTTTTTAAAATTTTTAGGATATTTTATGATAAAAAACGGAATTTATATGAATTTTTATAAAATAAAATCTTATTATTAATTATTTAATAATAATTATTATATTTTAAAAAAAAAACAGCAGCAGAATGTTAAATTGAAACCAGGGGCGACGAAATATCAAAAAGGAAAAAAAAACAGAAAGATGCATAGTAATGAATAGTGAGTGAATAGTGAGTGAATAGTGATCTCAAAATTTATCCTTCGATTTGGAGTGCTTAAAGGCTTCCGATAGTAAAACTGAAAGTGTTATTGGATTCAGGACGAAGAGTACTTCAGTTTTGACCTATTAGTTTTTCAAATCAACCGTTGAATCACCGTAGATCTGAAGTAGAAAATCTTGGTAAAATGTAAGTTCTGAAAAACCTTATTTAGAGACCTCAAATTAGAAATCTGACACCATAGATGGGTTCAGAAGCTTGATAAACATTAGAATATGTAATTTTTTCGGTCATTTGGTAACTTTTTATGTGGCGGTGAATAGTAATTTTTGGCATAAATAGTGGCGTATGAATAGTGATTTCGATGATAAATAGTGACTGTGAATAGTGTTTCCGGCGGTGAACAGTACCCCCGAGCTCATTTAAGGTTTTTGGACCCTCCGGACACGTTTTTGAAGCTTATTTGGTCAAATTCAGACTAGAAACGAAGATTTTAGGGTTGTCCGATCTGGAGCCCTTACTTGTGAGTAGATGATTCTTCCTATGACTTGTCTATACTCTTCTTGATACTTGAATATGTATATGATTATGTTTATGAGATATACACACTGTGATATGTTTCTGAAATGCATTAAAACGATCTGATATGCTTACATTTTGAAATACAGTTCAAGAAGAGTATAGTTTTGAAAATGGATTTATGAACTCATGGTGTATATGATTTCACATGTATTTCTCATTAAATGATAAAGTGAATATTTATACACGTGACATTGATTTATAGAGATATATGATTGCCTAGAGAAAGGGCATATATATGTGATAAACCCTGAATGAGTAATTTATAACAGATGAATTTTGAAATACATTGAACATGTGATTTTTACATGTATTTCGCATTACCTGTTAAAGAAAGTATGTTATACATGTGACATTGATTTTACAGTGATATGTTTGCCTCGGATATGGGCATGTATACATGTTTCCCCTGAATGAGAAGTTTTGACATATGAGTATTTTGAGACTAAAAGTCTGTATTATATTGAGAATTTATATTGGATTATATGGCATATGTGCATATGGTATTTTCTGTGGAGGAATCATATTGGAAACACTGTCTGCTAACAGCAGGTGATGTTAGCCTTGGTGCGCACCTTGATTGCCTCAGCTAGCAGGGGAGGTGGTGCTAGCCTCGTGTGAGGGTCAACACACGGGAGATTATATGTGAAGGATAGTGGAATGCCTCCTATATATGGGCGAGATGCCAGTTATATGAGATGTTATTTTGCCTTCCCTTGCTGTGTGCTTGGGAAAGACCCATACAGAGTCCCTTCGCGTGTCCTCTTGAATGGTAGTAGGGCAAACCTCAGCGGGATGCTGAGTTTAGGAAAATCCTATACCACCAAAGTACGGAATGGGTCAAACTCTGGTATGATGGTTCTGATATGGGATCCTCCGAATATTTTATGAGAAATGTTTTGATGCATAGCATAATTTGATTAATGAGTTTACAGTATTGAATATGATTTTGAACTTGACATGAGCATTGTGTATATAGTACCGCATACGGTTTGAAAGACCTGATTATGATTGTTTTGAACAGAGAAAATTTGAAAATGCGGGTCCCATGTGGATGTACTTCTGAAATGTAATTTTTGATAACATAAAATTTATTATATGAGTACATCTATATGTTGACCTAAGAGGTCATAGGAGGTATTATCTGCTCACTGAGTTGTAAAACTCACTACACGATGTGGATCTATTTTTCAGATAAAGACATAGAGTTTGATTCAACAACCACGTGATCGACTAGAGGTCGTACTTCAGTGGTGAGCCTACATTGTTTCTAGGCTCTCAATATTTTATATTTGTAAAATATTTGTACTCTAGAGTTGCTTTGAACGTCACAGGCAGGATCCTTGCTTATACTGTTACTCTGGTGTTTATAGACGTAAACTGTATATTGTATATGTGTATGAGAACTTATATGTATTGGTTTATATGATAAAGAATGACATTATATTCATTTATGGAAAATATATGTGTATGGTATATGGATTTCACGTGCCCTAAAATTTGGGTCGTGACAAAACCCTAAAATTTTTCCACTCATAGCCATACTTATGCAAAATCTTTCACACCAACCTAAGTATTCAAACATACATCACATGCAAGACCAACATGTAACATGATATAGCAACATCCATGGCCAATAATCAAAATAGAAAATATTGTAAATTTCATTAAAGTTCTAAGATCAAAATTATATATAAATGTTATAAATTTTAAAGTTTTTTCTTCAAAAAGAGATGTTAATCCTATCTAAAGATTTCCTTATCTCACTTAGTGTGTGTTTTTTCTTGTTCCCTTTGAAGGAAGTGGCAAGATTTTTCTTTTTCCTTAACTTTTTCAGCAACTTAAATAAGAGCAGGAGAGTGAGTTTTGAACCCCAAGGATGAAGAGAAAAGATAGATTCAAATAGAGATTAACCTAACTTACCTTTAGTACTTAATCTTCTAAATTTCTCCTTCTTCTTTCTTCATCTCTTCTCTCTTTCTCTCCTTTTCTCACTTTACTTTGTTTCTATTTTTTCCTTTTCCTCACTTGGACGAAATTTTAATGTTATAAGGGTAGTTTTTTGCTTAAAAAATCATTAAGTGGTTCACCTCTTATA
Source organism: Gleditsia sinensis (assembly GCA_037074535.1). Classification (NCBI taxonomy): domain Eukaryota; kingdom Viridiplantae; phylum Streptophyta; class Magnoliopsida; order Fabales; family Fabaceae; genus Gleditsia; species Gleditsia sinensis. The sequence goes on along the minus strand of CM073463.1, from coordinate 66,659,851 downwards.
ATCATGGGTCTACCTTATCACAATTAAAATGCACTTGGTTGCTTTTTAGGGGAAGACAATTCATGTTCTTGTCTTCTTCTCCCTTAGTCAAGATATGTACAACAAAAAGAGCATTTATTATTTGAAAATTATAATAAAATGTTCTCAAAATAAGAGACAATGTCCCCTTAATTAGAGATTTGTTTCTTTTTTCTTTTGATTCATTCATATATGATTGATTTGTATTTCTAGGTGGTAAATTTTCAACAATTAATTTTTCCTTACTTGGCTGAAATTATTTGTGTAGTATAGGGATGTTTTGTCCTAATGCCATATGACCTAATTTTGATTATTATTACACTACTATTTTTTTTCACATGACTCTTAGTTTTTCCTCTTAGATTTGGGCTCATTCTTGTTCATTTCCTTTTGCCTTGGCTGAAATTCCTACCTCTCATGGAGGGTTTGGCCACACTTTCATGATTTTTGGGCTATCGGTCAAACCTCTATATCCTCTATATCTTAGTCAAAGTCTATGTTATATATCTTGCTTGAACTATCCAATTGATTTGCTAAAAACTCATGTGAAGTGAAAAAACTCTATATGAAGTGTCCATAACTAAAGGCCCAAATATATTGGTGAAAATGTTAAATTTAAGAACTCTAACTCTTAAATTCGAAAAAATTATCTTAATCCTATCTTCTTAAATTTTGAATATTTTTTTTTTAATTTATCTTCTTTATTTGAGAATTTCACCATTCATTAGAATGTTTTTTCTAATTTTTTTTCTTAAATTTTCTCTCTTTATCTATTCTTTTCATATTAGAAACATTTTCTATACATACATATAAGGTGAAGAATTTCTAAGGTTTATATTCTCTTAGATATCTAAAATTTTTTTAATAAATTTTATTTTCTTAATTAAATATTTATATGCCTTTATTAATAAAAAAACGAAATTATGGATGTTACATTGTTCTCCTTTTAAAAGAAATTTTGTCCTCAAAATTTTAGAAATTATCTAATAAAAACAATTGCGATTGTTTTTTCCTCATGACTTCTTCCAATTTCCAAATTGTTTCTTACGGAGTCAAATCTTCTCATAATACCTTAACTAGGGGAATTGTCTTATTCCTCAATTGTTTCACATCGGTGTCCAATATGGATGTCGGTACTAGTTGGTATATCATGTTCTCTTTTATTTAGATTGGTTCATCTCGTATTACATATGAGGAATCTGGAAGATACTTTCAAAGCTGTGATATATGAAAAACATTATGTAAGTTTGACAAATTAGGTGGGAGGGTAACTTAATATGTTAATGTCCCCACTTTCCTCATAATTTGGTAGGATCCCAAAAATTGCGGATTTAGTTTTTTGGTCCTAAAAGACCTACCAACTCCAGTAGTCAGGAAAACCTTTAGAAATACATGATCTCCTTCCTCAAACTCTAGAGGTCTTATCATAGTAACTCTTTTGTCAACTCTGAGCTATAAGTATTTTGTCTCGTATCAGTCTAATTTGCTCAATGGTTTGTTGAATTAGGTAAAGATTAAGCATGTTCTTTTCTCCTACCTCAAATCAACATAGTGGAGATTGGCACTTCTTATTATATAAAGCTTTGTAGGGGGCCATCTTAATACTAAAGTGATAACTATTATTATAAACAAACTCTACTAAAGGTAGGTAGTTATCTCATCCTTTACCTTACTCTATCACATAGGCCTTCAACATATCTTCTAGGGTTTGAATGGTCTGTTCTGTTTGTCTGTCAGTCTGAGGATGGTAGGCAGTACTGAACCACAACTAGGTTTTAAAAGGTTCTTGCAACGCATTCTAAAACTTTGATGTGAACCTTAGATCTCTATCAGAAACGATATTTAAGGGAACTATATGCAGTCTAACTATTTTCTGGACGTATAACTGGGCCAATTTGTCTAGTGAATAGTTAATATGGCAAAAAATGAGCAGATTTAGTTAATCTGTCTACTATTACTCAGATAAAGTCATGTCCAACTGAAATATTAGGTAAGCCCACCACAAAATCCATCAAAATACCATCCTATTTCCATTTAAGGATCGAAAGAAGTTGTAGAAATCACGTTGGCTTTTGATGCTCTACCTTTACCTTCTGACAAATTAAACATTTCGCCACAAACTTAGCAATGTCATTTTTCATCCCTGGCCACCAATACGTCTTCTTTAAATCTTGATACATTTTAGTGGATCTAAGATAGACTGTGTACTTACTCTGATGTGCTTCCTGCAGGATCTTAGTCCTCAACTCTTATTCTTGAGGGACACAAACCCTTACTTGATACATGATTACTCCATCTTCCGAGACATAAAAATTATCTTAATCTTTGTGATCCTGTAGGTATTGGTCATGAACATGAGCCTATTTAATCTGAGATCTAAGGTCATACTCTATACTTAACCCATTGATGATTATCTTCTTTGAAGTAAGAGTAGTGGTCAGCTTCAAATTTCAAAACTCCTTTAATATTTGCATCTCATACACCATTATCTAACCCATATACATAGATTTTCGACTCAAGGTATCAGCTACAATATTTGCCTTTTCTAAATGATACTTTAAAACTTGTAGTCATCGAAGAATTCTACCCATCTTCGTTGCATCATATTTAACTTATTATGATAAAAAAAGTACTTAAGACTCTTGTGATCACAATATATTTCAAATGTTGTTTCGTATAAATAGTGTCACCAAATCTTTAAAGTAAATACTACCGCCGCTAATTCAAGATCATGGGTTGGATAATTTTCTTCATAGGGTCTCAGTTGTCGAAAAGTCTAAGCAAGTACTCTCTTATCTTGCATTAGCATACAACCTAACCCTTTTTTTGAAGCGTCACTATACACTTCAAAATGTCTTGTGGGGTCCGAAATAATTAAAACAGGAGAAGTGGTCAATTTTGTCTTAAACTCTTGGAAACTTGCTTCACACTCATCAGTCTATTTGAAAGTACTTTCCTTTCTGGTTAATTTAGTCAGCGGTAAGGCTATACGAGAGAAGCCTTATATGAACCTCTTATAGTATCTTGCCAAACTCAGGAAACTTTTGATTTTTATAACTGTCTTTGGTATTTCTTATTAAATCACTACTTCCGTCTTGCTAGGGTCTACGACTACCCCTCTATTGGAGATGACATGTCCAAGAAATTTCACCTCTGTCAGTCAAATCCACACTTCTCCAATTTGGCATACAATTTTTTCTCTTTCAGCACTTGCAGCATAATTTAAAGATGTTTTTTGTATTCTTTCTCATTCTTAAAATATATCAAGATGTCATCAATGAACACTACCACAAATTGATTTAGGTAGGGTCGAAAAATGCGATTCATGTAATCTATGAAAATTATAGGTGCATTTTTCAACTCGAAGAGCATTACGAAAAACTTATAGTGCCCATATCTATTCTTGAAGGCTATTTTTGGTACATCCTCCTCCTTGATCTTAATATGATGATATCTCAATCTCAAGTCAATCTTAGAAAAGATGGAGGCTCTCTTCAGTTGATCTAATAAATCATCTATCCTAGGAAGAGCATATTTGTTTTTTACAATAACTTTATTCAACTGTCTATAATTTATGCATAGTCTCAAACTCCCATCTTTCTTCTTAACAAATAATACAAGAATTCTCCAAGGTTATACACTCGGTCTAATGAATTACTTGTCTAACAATTCCTCCAACTATTTCTTAAGTTTATGTAGTTCCTTCGAGGCCATTTTATAAGGTGCAATAGAGATAAGCTCTATCTCGGGTAGGAGATCAATAGAGAACTCTATTTCTCTCTTGGGAGGTAAATTTGGAATATCTAATAGAAATACTTCAGGAAACTCATTAGTTATTGGGATTTCATCAAGTTTCGGTTCGACTTCTAAGTTTGATAAACACAGGAGAATGTAACCAAGTACTCCACTCTTCAACTCCTGATTGATTTGATTGACATTTAGCATCAATAACTGCATCTTCTCTTGTAGAGTAGGAGGTAAAAACTCAATGATCTTGGTGCAATAATTTAACAAAACCCGATTTCTAAGCATCCAATCTAACTCTAGAATAACATCAATACCTCTTAAAGGTAGACAGATGAAGTCCACAAAAAAAAATTTCAACTAGATAGTGACCTGACAGTCTTTACATAAAGTTAAGACACTTTCCCTTGTGGGGGTTACTACAGATAGTTCATAGGGGGTTTCAAAAATAAGATACTGAAGCTCTTCAATACATTCTTTCGATATAAATGAATTATTAGCACTAGAGTCAAACAATATCATAAGAGCAAATCCATAAATGTAGCACGTACCTAGAATCATTTTGGAGGATTGAACTGCCTCTTGGCCGCTTAGGGTGAAAACCCTTCCTTTCATCTGAGGCCTCTGTTTCGACTGCTTCCCACATCCTATGGGTAGTTCTTCGCAAAATGGCCTTTCTGTTCGCATTTGAAATAGACATCTTGTCCCATGTAGCATGGTCGACTACCATGCATATGTCCACACTTAGTGCACTTGACTGTAGCGAGGTCTTGTTGGAAAGGTCGGGGACCTGCAGTCAATGGTTTCTTATCAACTCCATATCCTCTTCTCCTTACGTTTTTTCCTGGGTTGGAAAAATCATTCTTCCTCTTCTATAGCTTTCGCCTTTACTTCTTGTCCTCCACTACCCTTAAACTGTTTTCCAAAAGTTTAGATTTATTTATTAAGGGCACAAACTCCCTTATTTTCAAGACTATCACCGCATTCCTAATTTTTGGGTTCAGTTCTGTTTCAAACTTAACAATCTTCCATGTTTCATCAGGGTTAAACTTTAAGTAAGAGGATAATTTAGACAACTTCTCGAACTTAGCGATGTATTGATCTACTGACATGTTACCTTGTTTGAATTAGAGAAATTCGATCTCCTTTTCGGCTTGCACAGTACTTGAAAAATACTTATCTAGGAAAATGTCTTTAAACACCTGCCAAGTGATCTGCCTCCTCTGGTGAGTTAGCAGTTATTTGGCCCCTTGCCACCAATACTCAGCTTCATCCTTCAACATATATGCAGTAAAGATAATCTGTTGCTCATTAGTGCAGCCTATCACCTTAAAGATATTCTATAATTTCCTTATCCACCTTTCAACTACTGTTGGGTTATATCCACCTTGAAAAGGTGGTCTAATTCTCAGGAACTCAAATAAGCCATTATCATTTCCAGGCATTCAGTTGTTTGCATTATTTTCTCCATTCAGGTTGTTACTGTTCTGGAGATGTTGCAAAATTTGATTAGTGGCTATGATTTGGTCTCGAATTGTTGTAGTCCAATTGTGTAGAGTTTTTTCTACATTGTTTGTCGGGTTCCTCCTTAGTGGTGCCATATCCTACTATGGCAAAAAAAGAGTTATACTGCTATTGAATTGATCAAACCCAATAGTTAGTTCAAAAATATTTACAGCAATCATAGCACTACATCAATATATAAATAGAAAGCACTAGTAATTTCTTACCTATATGAAATCATTTATCCCCTACACAACATAACTACAAACATACTCAAGAGACTATAAGATCGATTCATATATCTATCCATCCACTGGCCATCTAAGATCAACCTGCTCTAATACCAATTATGTAACAACTCTATTTTTTATAGATGTATATATTAATAAAGTCTTATGAAATTATTACTTCTTTACTTTTAACTATTTAACTCATAATAATATTCAATTAATTTAACTAAACATAATTAAATTTTAAAATTTACCATTAACACTAATACAATTCTGAGTTCACATAAACATCATTAATCAAAACGTTTGTACAAAAGTCAAATACATATATATCTATATGTTATTCATTCATGCTGACCAATTCCAGAGATACGGGTGCGAATGGTTGCACCTTCACTGAGATCTTAACAAACTCGACCATAAACATTTTATTAATTATTTCGATCTGCCCAAAATAAAGTAACTCGATCCAACATGCACTAAAAGGCTGAGCCATAGAGAAAATCTACATATCTAGTTTTCTAAACATGATATAGAAATATAGTGAGAATTAAATTTCAGTATATTCAAAAATAAATCACAATCATCATCAATATTGTTCATCACGTCATGTTCATTTGTATAAGTTACACCAAATATCTTAGGTCACATGAATGCACTTTATCTATACACATAAAAATCATGCAATAATGACATGTATGGCATGAATAAATATTTTCAGAATATCATATGATGGCTATCAACTTATTTTCATATCAAGTTACTCGGGTCAATGTGAGTATTTTCTACTTTCTGGTACAGGCTTTTCTCGCTTCGTCCGATATGGCACACTTTCTTTTTCTTGTCTTATTATCATAATCTTAGCCGTGAGTAGAGTGTCTCCTACTAGTGTACCATACGGATTGTCATGTGACCGTACTCGTCACTTTTTTTTTCACATTAATAGTCAAAAATATGATTTCAATAACAAGTATGTTCACATGTCATAATTTATCATCAAAGCATATTCATTTCCAAATATCATTGGTAAAATACAATCATGCCATAAACATAATTATTTTCAAATATGAATTTATAAATTAGAGTAAATACACAATTTAATCTCTGAATTTATTAGGTCATTATACTTTAATCCCTAAATTTAACTTATTGTACAGTTTAGCCTCCGAATTTACCAAATGTCAGATAATTTAGTCCTTCTATTATTTCTAAATTAATTGCTTGCTGACGTGGCCCATTAAGTACTTATGTGGCACGTTAAATACCAACTAATTATGACACATCAATACTGACTCAGCCTACAAAAATAGTAAATAAACAATTTAGTTCTTAAATTTATTAAATCACTACAATTTAGTCTTTGAATTAAGTCATTGTATAATTTAATTCTCGATTTTACCAAGGATCAAACAACTTAGTCTTTCTATTATTTTTACACTAACTGCTTATAATATAGTCCATTACATCAATGTTGACTTAGTTTAAAAAAACTTCAAAATGTTTCGTTTTTTATTTTATTTTTCCACTTCTTATATGAAATTTTTTATTTTCTATCTTCAACTGACAAAACCATGAAACATCATTTTACTACGAAATTATTCTAATAAGTTTTTTATGACAAAAAGTAAAAAATTTATTCTGAAATTTATGATGTTAACAATAGGGGTGTACAAAACCGATCCAAACCGAACAAAACTGACCCAAACCGAAATAAAACCGATTATAAATCGATTTTTTTAAAAGAAAAACCTGATTAATTCGGTTCGATTTTCGGTTCAAAAAAAATTTGAACTGAACCAACCGATTAAAATATTATATATATATATATATATAAATTATTAAAATATTAATGTTCAGAGATAACCTTACTTCTCTCGTCTTTTCCAAAGTACTATGGAGTATCATTACCCTTGCTTCTATGACCTCGAGCCATGCACTGGGCTACTCAGAGGTGACTTAAATTTTTTTTCCGACGGCCTTTTATTCAAAAAGCTCTAATATTGAATTTAAATTTTAAAATGATTTTTGGGAGAATCAACAATTTCACTGTGCTACACTCTTTTTTTTTAATATTGGCTCTTTTCTTCCAGCCTGTAATAACATGGTCAATTGCTTTTATTACTCCTCGAGGCACGTGAGACACCCATTTAACCCATCAGTCATCAGTGCTATTATTTACTTCTTGAAAAGTTAATTTAATAAAAAATTAAAACCTTACACTTAATCCTTTCATATTGCAATTCCTACTTCACACCCGGCTTATGCTAATTCCTTCTCTATCTCAGTAGAACGCAGCACCTGCCCAAGCAGACAAGCGAGTAGATTATCAACAAGCAACAAGCAAACAAGGCGTCCATACTCGTCGGCCGTCTAGGGCACTGCTCTAGGCCGATGTAAAAGGTTTAACAACAGTTGATAAATAGGTTTCAATTCTCTTTACTTCTACCTTAGCTCTGGTTTTCTTCATCAACTCACTCCTTCTTATTGTGACTAGCGTCAAGATCATGCAATAAAATCAAGCCCTGGCCACCCAAAAAAAAGAGATCACCCAAACCAAACCAAACCGATGTTACGTAAGTTCGGTTTGGTTTATTTTATAAATCTCAACCAACCGAATAGGTCTATTTTTTCACAAAAAATTTGTCATCGGTTCGGTTTGGTCCAGCCTCTAAAATTAACCAAACCGAATCGATAAACACCTATAATTAACAATTATGGATAGTTAACTTGACACTTTACACACTTCAGATGGTAAGAAATTTATGTAATGGAAATGGCTAGGGCATACCCTAGTCATTTATTATTTTAATTTATAAGATTTTTCTTATTTCTTAAATATTATTTTCATCTCTTCATTTTCTTTATACTTGACCTATAGTCATTTTCCTCCTCCTTATATCATTTTCAACATATGTTTTCACAAAGATTATAGGGTATTATTCTTCAATTTGATTCCTATTATTACCCTATAGTTAATGAGATTCATTTAAAGCAAAAAAATATTAAAAATAAACTTTACTAACTCTCAACACAGCCTAGACATATCTTGTAACATGGCCTGGACGTGTCATTTAGAGCAGAAAAATATTAAAAATAAGTTTTACTAACTCTCAACATGGCCTGGACGTGTTTTGTAACACGGCCTGGACGTGTCTTGTAATACAACCATGCTTTAGACTTCAAAAAGCCATTTCCCGCACCAAATAAGGCCTGGCCGTGTCTTGGAACATGGCCATACTCTATGTTGTGTTATCTCCTGATGCAAGTCTTCATCTAGCCTGACCTTATCTCACTAATCAGGCATAACTCCCTCATTTTAACTTCGATAGAGGTGATCTTAGTGTCTGTTTAAAGCTAAGACAATTCTCTAAAACTCTTATGTTAAATATTTTAGTGAAACCTTAAGGAATCCTGGTGTTATTACTCTCTCAAGTTCAATGTTATTTCTTTTTCAGGTAGGTTGTGACATCTACTTAATAATTTGACCATATATCCATCATATGGATTTCAAATTGAGTGACTCTAGTGGCTAAAAATATTTTAGACATATATCTATATTTTTCATGTTAACCATTTCTTTTAATTCCCTACGGATTTTGCCCAAAAATTCAAAAAAAGACGAAGTTTACCTAACAGATTATTCCTTGGTTAACTAATTTCTGATAACTGCTTACTAATATGATCATATAGACTCCAAATTGAGTGATTCCAGTTGTTAAAATATCGTGAGACATATATCTACATTTTTCATGTTTACCATTTCGTTTAATTATCTACAAATTTTTTTTATAAGTTCAAACACAGAAACTTCCTTAGTTATTTCGAAATCCAATTTTTTAATCAAACCATTCTTAAGGTTATAGTTCATCTTTTTATTAAATCATCTTCTATTTTGTTCACAATTTCCATCTAATCATAAGATTACTCATTTGAACATTTTAATTAGATTCCTTACACTTGATTTAATATATTCAATCATCTATTTTTCAATTCAATCATCTACTTTTCAAGAAAACGGAAATCAAATCATGCATTATTAAGAGAGTTGTAACAACTCCATTTTTTTCTTTTTTACACACACACACACACACACAGACAGATATATATATATATATATATATATATATATATATATATATATATATATATATAAATATATAATGCATGATTTGATTTCTGTTTTCTTGAAAAGTAGATGATTGAATATGTTAAATCAAGTGTAAATATATATTTAAAATCTCATGAAATCATTACCTTTATGTAACTCATAATAACATTCAATTAATTTAATCAAACATAATTAAGGTTTACACATCATTAATTAATAATATCCATACACAAATCAAACACATATATATCTACGTCTTATTCATCCATATTGACAAGTTCCGGAGATACGGGTGCGGGTGGTTGCACCTTCACCGGGATCTTAGTCAAAACACCTTATTAATTTCTGAGATCTCCTCAACATAGAGTAACTCGATCCAACGTACACTAAGAGTTAGAGCCAAAGAAAAATCTACAAAATTAGTTTTCTGAATATGACATAGAAATATAGTGAGAATTAAATCCTAGTAGGTTCAACAATAAATCACAATTATCATCAATACAGATCATCATGTCATATTCATCTGTATAAATTACAACAAATTTCTTTAGGTCATATAATGCACTTTTATCTATGCACATGAAAATCGGACAATTATGAAAAGTATGGCATGAATAACTATTTTCAGAATATCATATGATGGCTATCAACTTATTTTCATATCAAACTACCTCGGTCAGGGGGAGTAATTTCTACTCTCCAGTACAGTATTTTCTCACTCCGCCCAACATGGCACACTTTCTTTTCTCATTAACATAATCATAGCCGTTGGTAGGGAGTCCCTTACTGGTGCACCACACAGACCGCCATGTGACCGTGTTCATTTCTTTTCTTTTCTTTTTTTTTCACATTCATAGCCAAAAATATGACTTCAATAACAAGTATGTTCATTATACTAACATGCCATAATTTTTCATCAAAATATAATCATTACCAAAATCATTGGTGTTGTTTTTTTTATTAAAACTCGCAAGCGCACGAATCTATTGGAGTATAGATTTAGTGGTATGCAAGGTCGATCCCACGAGAATTGCCAATTGAGAAAATTTAATTCAGATTCAAAATAAATATTTCTAACCTAGTTGTCAGAATGTTTGTTTTGCGAGAAGAGTACTGAACAAAGAACTAAAATAATAAAATTAAATATGAATGTGTTCAAAGTAAGAAACATGCTAAGGTTAGGGGATCCACTCTTGGTACATCAAATAATAATAAATTTTAACTCTTTTATTACTCAAATGGAATCCTCACGTAAATGAGGTTCCATTCGGAAGATATTACATTAAACGCGCTTTGGTTTATAGATGAAGTGTATTTGCCTTCTTTTATTCTATTACTAATAGTAAATAACTTTTGTAAAATGGATTCAATTATAAATCGTGCCAATCATATTGTCTACAATAAATCAAGAATAATTCAAGTATTTATTGTGCCAACGATTGTCTACAATGTATCAAGATTTGCACTTTACAAATTTTAAAATAAAAATATACAAACAAAGTCAATAATAATAATATAAAGTAGGCGGTAAAACTATCTATTGAGAAAAGAAATAACAAAAAAAGAAATACAAAAAGTGCAGAAAATAAATAACAGAGGGGCAATAAAGCCATCCTTTAAAAAAGTAAATAACAAGAAAGTAAATAATAAAAGTGCAGAAAATAAATAACAGAGAAGCGACAGAGCCGTCCTCTCAGAAGAAAAATAATAAGAAAATAATAACATAAAAAATAAATACAGAGGGGCAACAAAGCCATCCTCTAAAAAAGTAAATAACAAGAAAGTAAATAATAAAAGTGCAGAAAATAAATAACAGAGGGGCAACAAAGCCATCCTCTAAAAAAGTAAATAACAAGAAAGTAAATAATAAAAGTACAGAAAATAAATAACAGAGAGGCGACAGAGCCGTCCTCTCAGAAGAAAAATAAAAAAAAAATAATAACATAAAAAATAAATACAGAGGGGCAACAAAGCCATCCTCTAAGAAAGTAAATAACACAAAAGTAAATAATAGAAAGGCAAAAAATAAATACAGAGGGGCAACAAAACCATCCTCTAAGAAAGTAAATAACAAGAAAATAAATAAGAAGATAAATACAACATCAAGTATAAACATTAAAATTAAGAGTTAGATAAATTATTATTTTTATACCAAGAGTTTTACCCTTTCACCTTAGCATTAGGAGATTAGTTCTCCATAATCAAGGTAAGAAAACAAAATGAAAGATGAAGAAGCATGATAAAACTTATGAAAGAAAGTAAAGATACAAAATGTATAAAGAGAGAAAAGGATTACAAACACTTAGAACTTCCACAAAGATTTCCCAAGCTCTCTCTTCAGCATTTCTCCTCCAATTGAGTCAATTTCCTATTCTTCTCTTCATCTATAAGAATACACAAAACTAAAGACAAATAAGGGATATTAATGCTTAATTAAGGCAAAAAGATAAGATAAAAATATTTAATTTATGAGTACAAAACTCATTCATCAAATACCCCCAAACTTAATCTTTTGCTTGTCCTCAAGCAAAACACACAAACATCAAAATTCAAAAGATGAGTGAGTGATGAGTTGTTTTTGGCTTACTAAACATTCCTCAAGGATTTAAAATGTGCAACCAAGGAAAATATCAGAATTCCAAAGTTATGTAAAACTTTAATTCAAATGCAACATATAATTTACTATTGAATCCCAAGTGTGTGTGTGATAATCTTATGACATTGGACTTTTTGCATTCAAATAAATTTACATAATCAAATTTTTAAAACAGATCTCCAGAGTTTTACATTTGAGACTCCATAAGCTTATTTTTCGTGTCACTCTCCACTAATGTAGACTAATCATAAAATTTAAGATCATTAGGACTTCCATTAGGCTTGTAATGTATGGTATAGGTTAAAGGTGGATAAAAAGATATGAAAGCTCAATTCACTATATAACATACATGATCATTTAAGTCCTCCCAAATATTTTTGATATTATCATATGAATTCTACCTCCAACCTCATCCTTATGTTATATGCTCATAATACTCTCTCTTTTTTTGTTGAAAAGTACCCCCAAACTTATTTCTTTGGAAGGTTATATATATATTTTTTTTTACTTCTTCCATTCACCCATGAACCGTAGCTTTTCAAATGATCATTTCTGTGAGTGAAAGGTAAAAGTTAGAAATATTTTTATTCAAAGGCTAGATAATAATATAGGTGTACAAGAAAAGATAAATATAGGCTCAAAATGGGTTACTAGAGATGGCATAATATGTAGGTTGGTTTGAAAGGCTCAAACAATTCCAACAATACCTAATTCATTTCTTAAATAGAGAGTAGTCTAGAATTTCATTTCAAGTGACAATCAAATAAATTCTAGAGTTTCATAAGATCACTTAGCATATTTGAATTATATAAATCTTTTCTGAATAAAAAAATCAATCAAATGTAAAAGATTAAGTGTTCAGGATTTTAGGATTCTCAAGTAAAATATAAGTTACAATTGAGTTTAGGTTCACACATAACACTCAAAACTCATCTATTTTCCTAAGGTTACAAGCACTTTAAATTATTTTCATAATTGGTGCTAGTTTTGCCTATTCCCAAAATATCACACAGTTTTTTTTTTAAATCTAGGTGCTAGAACCTATACAGAGATAGGAGGCTAGACACCTACTCCTCTTTTTTTGTGAAGAAAGAAGAAGGACAAGCACATAACAAACAACAAAAATTGAAAGAGATATTACCCGGAAGGAAATCTAGGAAAAGATAAACCTGCAGTAAACTAACCAGAAAAGAAAAATTTATTCAATCAAATAAAATGTGTTACAGATGAAGATCCAAATCCAATTTGCGCTTTTTGCGGTTGTCTGTTGTCCAATCTATTTGAGCTGTAGCTTGATCAGAAATATGAACATATGCTTGTAATGCATCAATCAACTCATCAGCATTCGAAGCCGAGATAAGAATTCGTCGTGCTGAGTGTGAGATAAACATTTGTTCTACAGCTTGATCAAGAAAAGACAGCAAACCATCAAAGAAATTGTTAACATTCAACAGACCTATGGGTTTATGGTGGAGATTCAACTGTGCCCAGGAAACTATTTGAAAATTTTTCTCCAAAGTACCAAAACCACCTGGTAAGGTAATGAAAGCATCAGCGTTGCTCATCATTCTAGCAATGCGTTCATGCATGGAGGCTACCCTAAATTCTTCTCTAATTGTTTGTCCAATGATGTTTAATAAAGCTAGAGCTGTAGGAATAATACCAAGAACTTGGCATCCTCCTACATGTATAGCTGTAGACACACACCCCATTAACCCATGACTACCTCCACCATAGACTAAATGAATTTTTCTCCTGACCAGTACAATACCCAAATTTTGTGCTGCTTTAACATACTCTCCATTTTTTCCAGGACTGGAACCACAAAAGACACAAATATTTCGAAATTGACGAAATGTGATTCCTTCCATACCTGCAATCACCTTAACTTTGAGGATGAAGATAAAGATAATAATATGTGCATTTATAGAACTAAGATAAAAGCATACTTACAGCAGCTATGCGAATAAGACGGTGGCATAATTACAATAGCCATGTGAGTAGGCCGATGGATGACAGCTACATTAAAGATGAAAAATTCAAAAATAACGGCACGCATGCATATGTACAGTAGTTGTGATTGTGGCTCACATCTTCCTCTGGTTTTACGTCCAGTAACGGCTTAAACGCCCTCTAAGGGTCGAGGATATGCTTCCCATCCAATTTTCTTATAAATTGGCAAACAGGGTCTTTTAATGTCAGATTCCCAAGACTGTATCGTTTTTGTTCTTTTTTAAAATGGGGCCATAAACCAACAATTCCGATTTGCACAGATCCACTAGGATGCGTCTCAAGAGACGTTGGATGAAACTCATCATCCAATGACTCCTTACTCAAGTCATCCTTAATGAATTTGATTTTATCTTCTCGATTTACATGAACCCATCCCAAAGAACGACAATGTGTGTTGCAAGTTTCACGTCCACATTTATGGCAGACACCCATTCTTTTAGCTCTACGCTTTTTAGCAAAACTGTTTTTTCCTAAACCAGACATGTAAGAGATGTAACCATTTACAGACTCACATGATAATCGTACCTTAGCTTCAATTAGCCAACGAATATCAGTAGGTATTCCCATTATCATCATCAACCTTAATCTTTCAACCCGTGCTTTATAAATTTTCAACAATGCATTGGGTGGAAGAAAAGGAAAATGATTTTTCAAGTTTGCAAGTATGTCTTCCATTCTTAATTCAATTTTTTTTTTTGAAGAAAGTTCAAAAGCAACAAAACCAGGAAAACAATAGCAATTGAAAAGAAAATATTAATGAGGGAACAAATTAATGCAAACTAATAAAAAAAAATCTTACCTAAATAGCGTGTGTAGCAATTAAAGGAAGCAAATCAATCCTGGTAGACAAGATCACGTAGAAGTGTCTCCTCTACCTCTGAGTTGCGTAATTCAAAAAATGATTTCAATCTTTGGCCATTGACTTTAAATACATCACCATTTTTGGGATTTTCAATCTCTACTGCACCATGTGGATAAACAGTACGAACAATGAATGGTCCTGACCACCGAGAACGTAATTTTCTTGGAAATAAATGCAAACGAGAGTTATATAGAAAAACTTTTTGACCTAAATTAAATGATTTTCTTAAAATATTTTTGTCATGAAAAATTTTCATTCGATCCTTGTACAATTTTGCATTCTCATATGCATCATTCCTTATTTCTTCCAGTTCATTGAGTTGAAGTTTCCTGTGGGAACCTGCTTTGTCAAGAGCAAAGTTAAATTGTTTGATGGCCCAATAAACTTTATGTTCTAACTCAACAGGTAAATGACAGGTGTTACCATACACAAGTCGGTAAGGAGACATTTCAATAGGGGTTTTAAAAGCAGTACGATAAGCCCATAAAGCATCAGAAAGTTTCAAAGACCAATCTTTTCTATTTGGGTTAATTGTTTTTTCCAAAATATTTTTAATTTCCCTATTTGAAATCTCAACTTGACCACTAGTCTGAGGGTGGTATGGGGTAGCAAGTTTGTGTGTAATTCCATATTTTCTCATTAACTGCTCAAAATGCTTATTATAAAAATGTTTTCCCCCATCACTAATGATAGCCCGTGGTGTGCCAAATCTCGAAAATATGTTTTCTTTCAAGAATTTTACCACAATCTTGTGATCATTTGTTTTACATGCAAGAGCCTCTACCCATTTTGACACATAATCCACAGCAACAAAGATGTATAAATTACCGAAAGAATTAGGAAAAGGACCCATGAAATCAACTCCCCAGACATCAAATATCTCAACAATAAGAATGGGAGTTAAAGGCATCATATTCCTTCGTAAAATACTACCCAATTTTTGACAATGCTCACAAGAACTACAATACAAATGGGTATCTTTGAACAATGATGGCCAGTAAAAGCCACATTGTAAGACTTTTGCAGCAGTTTTTTTAGCACTAAAATGACCTCCACAAGTATGATCATGACAAAAAGAAATAACACTATATTGCTCACTCTCAGGAACACATCTCCGAATGATTTGATCAGGACAATACTTAAACAAGTATGGATCTTCCCAAAAGAATTTCTTTACTTCTGCTAAAAATTTTACCCGATCTTGCTTACTCCAATGTGTAGGTATTTGACCTGTGGCAAGATAATTAGCAATGTCAGCAAACCAGAGTAACTAAGAAATAGACATGAGTTGCTCATCTGGAAATGAGTCTCCGATAAGCAAGTTATTGTCACCCGATTCAATTATCAGTCTAGACAAGTGATCAGCCACAACATTTTCAGATCCTTTCTTATCCCGAATTTTTAAATCAAATTCTTGCAACAAAAGTATCCATCTTATCAAACGCGCTTTAGCATCCTTCTTAGAAAGAAGATACTTAAGTGCAGCATGATCTGAAAAAACTACAATTTTAGATCCTAATAAATAAGATCTAAATTTGTCTAATGCAAATACCACAGCTAGTAACTCTTTTTCTGTTGTAGAATAATTCAATTGAGCATCATTAAGAGTTTTACTAGCATAGTATATCACATAAGGAAACTTTTCTAGAAGTTGACCCAAAACAGCTCCAATTGCATAATCAGAGGCATCACACATGATTTCAAATGGAAGATTCCAATTGGGTGGTCTAATGATGGGTGCAGAAGTAAGAAGGGATTTGAGCTTCTCAAAAGTTTGAAAGCATTTTTCATCAAATATAAAAGGTGCATCTTTGGTAAGTAAATTACACAAAGGTTTGGAGATTTTGCTGAAATCTTTGATGAATCTGCGATAAAACCCTGCATGGCCTAAAAAAGAACGTACCTTTTTCACTGTCCGAGGAGATGGTAGACTGGAAATCAGTTTAATTTTGGCTTTATCTACCTCAATCCCCTGATTTGACACAATGTCCCAAAACAATTCCTTTTTTAACCATGAAATGACATTTTTCCCAATTCAAAATAAGGTTCTTTTCCTTACACCTAATTAAGACCAATCTTAAATGGTGTAAGCATTCCTCAAAACTAGATCCATGCACAGAAAAATCATCCATGAATACTTCCAGAAATCGCTCTACCATGTCAGAAAATATGCTTATCATGCAACGTTGAAATGTAGCAGGTGCATTGCATAATCCAAATGGCATTCGACGATAGGCAAAAGTTCCGAAAGGACAAGTGAATGTAGTTTTCTCTTGATCCTCGGGTGCAATGGGAATTTGGTTGTAATCTGAATATCCATCAAGAAAACAATAATATGCATGTCAAGCCAACCTTTCTAGCATTTGATCTATAAAAGGAAGTGGAAATGGTCTTTTCTTGTTACAACATTCAACTTACGATAGTCAATACAAACACGCCATCCAGTTTGTACTTTAGTGGAAATTAATTTATTATCCTCATTCTTGACTACAGTAATGCCAGACTTCTTAGAAACTACCTGAACAGGACTGACCCATGCACTATCAGAAATCGGGTAAATGACACCCACATCAAGAAGTTTAATCACTTCGGCTCTCATAACTTCTTTCATGTTTGGATTCAGAAGTCTTTGTGGCTCTCTTGAGGTTTTGGCATTGTTCTCCAAATATATCTTGTGCATGCAAATTGATAGACTAATACCTTTAATGTCTGCTATTGTCCACCCTATGGCTTCCCTATGCTCACTGAGGACTTTTATGAGTTCAACTTCATGTTCTTTATCTAGGTCTGATGCAATGATAACAGGTAAAGTCTCAGCAGGTCTTAGAAACACATATTTTAGAGAATCTGGCAAAGGTTTTAACTCTACCTGAGGTGGTTTCTCTATGGATGGTAATAGGACAAACCCAGAAGATGTAATTGTCTCTGTTTTGACTTTCCATTCGTTGGTATCCATCAATGGAGTAGTCTCTAACAGGGAATTTATTTCATTGATCAAACAGTCCTCATCTATGTTCATGTTGAATTAAGCCAAACATTTTTCTAAAGGGTCATCATCAAAAGAACTTAAAAATGAATCATCAGTTATACTCTCAATCATGTTGACCTCACATAAATCACCAGTATCCACAGGTTGACGAGAGACATTAAAAACATTAAGTTCCACAGTCATATTTCCAAAAGATAGATTCAAAATTCCATTTCGACAATTAATGATCGCATTGGATATTGCAAGAAATGGTCTACCCAAAATGACTGGAATTTGTGTCTCTGTATTCTCAACAGGTTCAGTATCAAGAACAATGAAATCTACTGGAAAATAGAATTTATCAACCTTAATGAGCACATCCTCTATGACACCTCTAGGAATTTTTGTGGACCTATCAGCTAACTGAAGGGTTACTGGTGTAGGTTTTAACTTTCCTAACTCAAGTTTTGCATACACAGAATACGGCACCAGATTCACACTTGCTCCTAGATCAAGTAAGGTTTGGTTAATCACATGGTCACCTATAACACAAGAAATTGTAGGACAACCGAGATCTTTGTACTTGACAGAAATTTTTTGTTGAATTATGGAGCTCACTTGTTCAGTCAAAAATGCCTTTTTTGGAACATTAGTTTTCCTTTTCACCGTGCAAAGATCTTTCAAAAATTTTGAGTAAGCAGGTACTTGTTTGATAGCGTCAAGAAAAGGGATGTTAATACTTACTTGCTTAAACACCTTTAAAATGTCACTATATTGAGTACCTTTCTTATTTCTCTCAAGTCTTTGTGGGAATGGAGCTTTAGGGGCACAAGGAATATGTTCACTTTTATTCTCACTTGAATCATTAATTTGTGGTTCATGCTGACTCTGTTCTTTAGTTCTAGGCATGTGAACTTGATTATCAATCACTTTTCCAGATCTAAGGGTCGTTACAGACTTCACTTCTTCATTAGGATTTGTTGATGATCCTACTTCAAATTGACCCTTAGCATTAGGAATAGGTTGACTGGGGAATTTTCCTTTCTCTCTCTCTCCTACAGCATTGGCTATTTGACCCAATTGTGTTTCAAGCTTTGAAATAGATTGAGTGTGGCATTGTAAAGCTTGTTGAGTTGATTGCATGAATTGCTGTAGAGTATCTTCCAAAAAAGGTCTTCTTTGTTGTGATACTCCGAAAGGAGGAGCATATTGAGGAACTGGAGGATATGAGTTAGGAGGGGCAAATTGTTGCCCACCTTGATTCATTGAAGGTTGATTTTGCCTCCATGAAAAGTTTGGATGATTCCTCCAATTTGGATTATATGTAGGTGCAAACGGGCTGTCTGATGATTTTCCATGAAATTGAAGAGAATTGACTTGCTCAGAGAATGCATCTTGGTAAGCTGGTATGGATGGACAAGATTGTGTAATGTGAGATGTACTAGAACATAAGGCACATGCCTCTATCCTAGTATTGGTAGAAGGGTTCAGAGTGTGGCTTAAAGTTAAAGCTTCGACCTTTCTAGTCAGGCTAGCTCAGGCAATTCTCACATCTGTGTCATCACTCACTTCATAAATTCCTCCCTTTTTATGTGTTTGAGACTTCTTATCCCTGGAATCTATGCAGTTCCAATGTTGAGAATTTGCAGATAAAGATCCTAAGGATTCCCAAGCTTCTCCCTCATTCAATTGTAAAAATCTCCCACCATGCATGCTTTGGATCATTTGACGGTTTGATGAAGTTAAACCATCATAGAAATATTTCACCAATCTCCAAATTTCAAAACCATGATGAGGACATTTCAAAAGAAGATCATTAAATCTTTCCCAACATTTGAAAAATTATTCACCCTCTTTTTGACAAAAATCAGAAATTTCTCTCCTAAGGGCATCAGTTTTAGACATGGGAAAAAATTTTGCCAGAAACTTATTTACCAATTGATTCCAACTAGTAATAGTTCCGGTAGGAAGGGAATTCAACCAGGCTTTAGCTTTATCTTTTAATGAGAATGGAAATATTCTAAGCCTAATTGACTCATCATTAAAATTTTGAAAGCGAAATGTTAAACAAATTTCAAGAAATTCCTTCACATGCATGTATGGATCTTCTCTTTCCAAACCATAAAATGATGGTAAAAGTTGAAGTATGGCTGGTTTGAGTTCAAAGTGAGTTGCAGTAGTTTGTGGCAAAACTATGCAAGATGGAGTATTGGCTATGACAGGTGAGAAGTACTCCATAAGAGTTTTCTCATGCACAACTTGTTCTTCCATTTTTGATGATGTCTCAACAAAGTCTAATGTTCCAATTTTTAAATCAAAGGGTGATCCTAAACTTTTTCTAACCAAACGCTGATCTTTATCACGTTTTCAAACACGCATAAACTAACAGAAAAATTTATAAACAAATATTTCTAATAGCATATAACACAATTACAAAAGAGGATAATTTTACAACTTAGTAATATATATATACAACGTTAACTACAAGAAACAAAATGCAAATACAACAAAAACAATCACAAAATTTTGCAACAAAGAATTTTTTTTTTCACAAAGAAAATTTTGTATACAAAAAATAAATATTCTAAATAATAACTAGTGGAAGAATTTTACTTACCTGGATCTAATTAGCTTTTCCGTCGGAATCCCCGGCAACGGCGCCAAAAACTTGTTGTTGTTTTTATTAAAACTCGCAAGCGCACGAATCTATTGGAGTATAGATTTAGTGGTATGCAAGGTCGATCCCACGAGGATTGCCAATTGAGAAAATTTAATTCAGATCCAAAATAAATATTTCTAACCTAGTTACCAGAATGTTTGTTTTGCGAGAAGAGTACTGAACAGAGAACTAAAATACTAAAATTAAATATGAATGTGTTCAAAGTAAGAAACATGCTAAGGTTAGGGGATCCACTCTTGGTACATCAAATAATAATAAATTTTAACTCTTTTATTACTCAAATAGAATCCTCACGTAAATGAGGTTCAATTCGGAATATATTACATTAAACGCGCTTTGGTTTATAGATGAAGTGTATTTGCCTTCTTTTATTCTATTACTAATAGTAAATAACTTTTGTAAAATGGATTCAAGTATATATCGTGCCAATCATATTGTCTACAATAAATCAAGAATAATTCAAGTATTTATTGTGCCAACGATTGTCTACAATGTATCAAGATTTGCACTTTACAAAATTTAAAATAAAAATATACAAACAAAGTCAATAATAATAATATAAAGTAGGCGGTAAAACCATCCATTGAGAAAAGAAATACAAAAAGTGCAGAAAATAAATAACAGAGGGGCAATAAAACCATCCTCTAAGAAAGTAAATAATAAGAAAATAAATACAAAAAGTGCAGAAAATAAATAACAGATGGGCAATAAAGTCATCCTCTAAAAAAGTAAATAACAAGAAAGTAAATAATAAAAGTACAGAAAATAAATAACAGAGAGGTGACAGAGCCGTCCTCTCAAAAGAAAAATAATAAGAAAATAATAACATAAAAAATAAATACAGAGGGGCAACAAAGCCATCCTCTAAAAAAGTAAATAACAAGAAAGTAAATAATAAAAGTGTAGAAAATAAATAACAGAGGAGCAACAAAGCCATCCTCTAAAAAATTAAATAACAAAAAAGTAAATAATAAAAGTGCAGAAAATAAATAACAGAGAGGCGATAGAGCCGTCCTCTCAGAAGAAAAATAATAAGAAAATAATAACATAAAAAATAAATACAGAGGAGCAACAAAGCCATCCTCTAAGAAAGTAAATAACACAAAAGTAAATAATAGAACAACAAAGCCATCCTCTAAGAAAATAAATAACAAAAAAATAAATAAGAAGATAAATACAACATCAAGTATAAGTATTAAAATTAAGAGTTAGATAAATTATTATTTTTATACCAAGAGTTTCACCCTTTCACCTTAGCATTAGGAGATTAGTTCTTCATAATCAAGGTAAGAAAACAAAATGAAAGATGAAGAAGCATGATAAAACTTATGAAAGAAAGTAAAGATACAAAATGTATAAAGAGAGAAAATGATTACAAACACTTAGAACTTCCACAAAGATTTCCCAAGCTCCCTCTTCAGCATTTCTCCTCCAATTGAGTCAATTTTCTATTCTTCTCTTCATCTATAAGAATACACAAAACTAAAGACAAATAAGCGATATAAATGCTTAATTAAAGCAAAAAGATAAGATAAAAATATTTAATTTATGAGTACAAAACTCATTCATCAATTGGTAATCATGATATATACATAATCGTTTCAAATATCACTTTATAAAATATTTCTATGTCAAAATTACACACTTAATATGGTAAGGAGTTTATGTAATGGCAATGGCTATAGCATATACAAGTCATTTATTATTTTCATTTATAATATTCTTCTTTTTTAAATATCATTTTTATCTCTGTATTTTCTTTATGCTTGGCCTCTAGTCACTTTCCTCCTACTTATATCATTTTCAACACATGTTTTCACAAATTTAATACGGCATTATTCTTCAACTTGGTTTCTATTAATATCCTATAGTTAATGAGGTTCATTTAGCGTAGAAAAATATTGAAAATAAATTTTACCAGCTTCCAACAAGGCCTAAACATATCCTATAACACGGCTTGGCCATTTCCTGTAAAACAATCATGCTTTAGGTTTTAAAATGCCCTTTCCAGCACAGAACACAGCCATGCTCTATGTTGTGTTATTCCCTGATGCAGGTTTTCGTCTTGCCTAACCTTCTCTCACTAATCACAGCATAACTCCTTTATTTTAACTCTGAATTAGGTGATCTTGGTGTCCACTAAAAGATAAAACAATTCTCTAAAACTATTCTGTTGAACATTTTAGCGAAATTTTAAGGAATCTTGATGATATTACTCACTCAAGTTAAACGTTATTTCTTCTTAGGTAGGTTCTGACCTTTACTTACTAATCTGGCCATGTCTCCCTCATATGAACTCCAAATTGAGTGATTCCAGTTGATAAATTTCTGTGAGATATATATCTATATTTTGTATGTTAACCAGTTATCTTAATTCCTTATAGAATTTTTCCAGAAATTCAAACAAATAAACTTTTCTAACCGATTCTTTCTTGGTTAACTATTTTCTGACCACTACTTACTAATATGACAATATTTATCTCATATGGACTCTAAATTGAGTAATTTCAGTGGCTAAAAATCCGTGAGACATATATCTATATTTTTTATGTTAACCATTTCTTTTAATTCCTAACCTATTCTTTCCAAAATTTGAAAAACATAAGCTTTTCTGATTACTCTGAAATCCAATTTCCTAACCAAACCATTTCTATGGTCTTAGTTCATCATTTTATTATGTCCTCTTTCATTTTCTTTTTAATTTAAATCTAATCATATTTCATCAATTATTCACCAAATTTAAATATACAAAATAGCAGCATAAAAATTTTAAAATATTGCCAAACATACATCACTTGCAAAATCAACATGTAACATGATATAGTAACATCCACGGCCAGTCATCCAAGTAACAAATATAGTAAATTTCATCAAAATTCTAGAATCAAAATTCCATATAAATGTTTCAAATTTCAAAGCTTTTCTAAAAAAATATTGTTAAACCTACCTAAAAATCTCCCTAACTCACTTAATGAATTCTTTTTCTTGAAGGAAGTAGCAAGATTCCTCCCTTCTTTTAACTTTTCTAGCAGTTTAAATAAGAGAAGGAGGTGAGTTTATAAATCGCGAAGATGAAAAAGAAAGATAGATTCAAGTGGAGATTAAACTAACTTACCTTGAGTATTTAGTCTTCTAGACTTCTCTTTCATCTTTCTTCCTCTCTTCTACTCTCTTTCTCTCCTTTCCTCACTCTACATTGCTTATGTTTTTCCTCTCCCTCACTTGGACGAAATTATAATGTTATAAGGGTGGATTTTTCTTAAATAAACTATTAAGTGGTTCGAATTTTATAATCATGGGTCTATCTTATCACAATTAGAATGCATTTGGTTATTTTTTAAGGAAAAACAACTCATATTCTTATCTTCCTCTCTCTTAGTCAAGATATGCATAGCAAAAGAAGATTTGTATTTTAAAAATCATGTTAAAATATTCTTAAGACAAGGGATAAGGTTCCTTTGATTTAAAGATTCATTTCTTCTTCTTTTTTGTCTTAATCAAGTATGATAGATTTGCCTTTTTAGGTGGTAAATTTTCAGCCCTTGAATCTCCCTTGCTTGGCTGAAATTATTTGTGTAGGATAAGAATGTTTTGTCATAATGCCATGTATTATTACCTATTTGTTGAAATTATGAATGTAGGATATAGATGTTTTGTCTTAATACTATGTATTATTACCTATTTGTTAAAATTAGGAATGTAGGATATAGATATTTTGCTTAATGTCATGTGACCTAATCTTGATTATTATTACACTATTATTTTCTCACATGATTTTTATTTTTTTCTTCTTGGATTTGGGCTCATTCTTACCCATTTTTTTTTGTTTTAGTTGAAATTCTATCTTTCATGAAGAGTTTAATCACATTTTCATAGTTTGTGGGTTATCAGTCCAATTTCTTACCTATTGGCTTGCTAGAAACTCATGTGAAGTGAAAAAAAAATTATATATGAAGTGTCCATAGGTGAAAGGCCAATGTATGGGCGGAGATGTTAAACTTAAGAATTCTACCTCTTGAATTAGAAAAATTATATTAATTCAATCTTCTTGAAATTTTAAAACCTTTACTTACTTCCCAAAAATTTATCTTTTTTACACAAGAATTTCACCTCTCTTTAAAATGTTATTTCTAATTTTTCCTATTAAGTTTTCTCTCTTTACTTATTCTCTTGATGTTAGAAATATTTTTTATGCATACACATAAGGTGAAGAATTTCTAAAGATTATATTTCCTTAGATATCTAAAAATTGTTTATTAAATTTTATTTTCTTAATTAAATATTTATGTACCTTTATTAATAAAAGAAAAAATTGAGGATGTTACATTAAATATTTATGTACCTTTATTAATAAAAAAAAACAAAATTAGAAATGTTACAGGTGTTTCCAACAAAAATTTCTCATGGTCACCAACTTGTCACCCCCCTAATTTTAAGGCACATGAAACCCATATACTATGAACAGATATTTCCATAAATATCCATAATTCAATTTTTTATCATGTAAACTGATACATATAGGTTCCCTTCCATATACAATATACAAATGAATTCTATAAACATCAGAGTAACGGCAGAAGCAGGGATCCTGCCTGTGACGTTCAGAGCATACTCTAGAATACAAATACAATACAGTACCAATAATGTGAGCCTTGAAAGCAATGTAGGCTCACCCAAAGGGTAAACAGTCTAACTGATCATCTATCCGCAGGACCAGACTCTGTCTCCTTATATGAAAAATATTTCCACAACGTATAGTGAGTTTTACAACTCAGTGAGCAGATAAGACCTTCTTCTATAACCTCTTAGGTCAGCATATGGATGACTTATACTTCAAAATTTATCATATAGAAAGTACAATTCAGAAGTACATTCATATGGAACCCGTATTTCAAATATCCTCATTTAACAATATAACCCAATATTCAAAATCCAAATACAGTACAATACGATTATAAACAAATACTTTGATGCAATAAAAGATTTCACATGTTTTAGGAGGTTTCTCTATTAGAACCAATATAATAAATAATCTCAAGCACACAGCAAGGGAGGGTAAAGCACATATCAATAATAGGAGGCATCATGCTCTCCCCGATAACAATAATAAGAGGCATCCCGCTCTCCCCGATAACAATAACTCCCGTGTGTTAGCCGACACACGAGGCTAGCACCACCCCTGCTAGCTGAGGTATCAAGGTGCACCAGGGCTAACATTCTCTGCTGTTAGCAGACAGTGATTCCAATAGGATTCCTCCACAAATACTATATGCACATATACTATAGAATTCAGTATAAATTTCTCAATATAATATAGACTTTCAGTCTCAGTATATTCCTCTGTCAAAACTTCCCAATCAGGGAATCACATATATATATATGCCCATATCCGAGGCAAACATATCACTGTAAAGATCAATATCATGTACATAACAGATTTTATTTGCCATATAATGAAAAATACATGTAAAAACCACATGTTCAATGCATTTCAAAATTCATCTATTAAAAATTACCCATTCAGGGTTTATCATATATATATGCCCTCTTTCCAAGGCAATCATATAACTTTATAAACCAATGCGTCGTAGACAATATATTTCATTTACCATGCAGGAAGAAATGCATTTAAAATCACGTATTCAATGAGTTCAAAAATCTCATTTTCAGAACCATACTCTTCTTGAACTATATTTCCGATAGAAATCAATTCCAGATACTTTAATCTATTTCAGATACATATAAAAGTTTAAATCACTTGTAATCATAATGAATAATTCATCTTAAATTCAAGAAGAGCATGTAATAAGCTATAGAAAGAAATATCTACTCACAGGGAGGAGTTGGACAGCCCTAAAATGTACTTTTCCATTATGAATTTGACCAAATAAGTTTCAAAAACGTGTCCGGAGGGTCCAAAAATATTAAAGATGACTCCGGGGAGCTTGGTACTGTTCACCATCGAAAAATACTATTCACGCCGGGAATCACTATTCACCACCACTATTCATTGCCGAAAAATACTATTCATCGTCACAAAAATTTTACCGAATCAATAAAACAAATTCATATCCTAAGGTTTATCTAATTTCTGAATCTATCTACGGAGTTAGATTTTTAATTAGAAATTTTTAAGTAAGGTTTTTCAGAACTTACTTTTTACCGAGATTTTCTACTTCAGATCTACGGCGATTCAACGGTTGATTTGAAAAACTGATCAGTCAAAACTGAAATACTCTTTGTCCTGAATCCAATAACACTTTCAGTTTTGAGATCAGAAGCCCATAAATACTCCAAATCGAAACATAAAATTAGATGTTATTATTCACTCACTATTCATTACTATGCATCTTTCCCTTTTTTTTTCTTTCTGATACTTCGTCGCCCCCGGTCTCATTTTATCATTCTGTTTTTTTTTTCGGTGTTCAAGACCATATTCATTTTATCAATCTAACCATATCCCATCAATTTTTCACCACCTTCAAATATGCATAACAGCAACACAAAACTCTAAAAAATTTCCACCTATAACTATAATTTTGTAGAACCTTCCACACCAACCTAAGTATTCAAACATATATCACATGCAATGTCAACATGTAACATGATATATCAACATCTATGGCCAATAATTAAAGTAACAAATATTGTAAATTTCATCAAAATTTTAAGATCAAAATCCCATATAGATGTTATAAATTTCAAAAAAAAATTAAAAAAAAAAAGATGTTGTTAATCTTACCTAAAGATATCCCTAACTCACTTAGTGTGTTCTTTTTTTTTCCTTGAAGGAAGTGGTAAGATTCATCATTTCTCTTAACTTTTTCAACAACTTAAATAAGAGAAGGAGGATGAGTTTTGAACCCCAAAGATGAAAAGAAAAGATGAATTTAAGTGGAGATTAACTTAACTTACTTTGAGTACTTAATCCTCTAAATTTTTCTTTCTTCTTCCTTCATCTCTTCTCTCTTTCTCTCCTTTCTTCACTCTACCTTGCTTTTGTTTTTTCCTCTCTCTCACTTAGACGAAATTCTAATGTTATAAGGGTGGTTTTTTGTTTAAAAAAATAATCAAATGGTTTACCTCTCATAATCATGGGTCTACCTTATCACAATTAGGATGCACTTGGTTGCTTTTTAGGGAAAGATAACTTATGCTCTTGTCTTCCTCTCTTTTAGTCAAAATATGGACAGGAAAAAGAGGATTTGTTATTTAAAAATTATAATAAAATGTTCTCAAGACAAGGAAAAATGTCTCCTTAATTAGAGATTCGTTTCCTTTTTTCTTTTGACTCATTCATGTATGATTGATTTGTATTTCTATGTGACAAATTTCTAACTCTTGATTCTCTCTTATTTGACTGAAATTATTTGTGTAGTATAGGGATGTTTTGTCCTAATGCCATGTGACTTAATCTTGATTATTATTATACCACTATTTCTTCATATGACTTTTTTTTTCTCTTATATTTGGGCTCATTCTTGTCCATTCCCTTTTGCCTTGGCTGAAATACCTACCTCTCATGGAAGACTTGGTCACACTTTCATAATTTTTAAGTTATCAATCAAACCTCTATATCTTAATTCAAATCTGTGTTATATCTCTTGTTTAGGCTATCCAATTAGCCTTTTAAAAACTCATGTGAAATGAAAAAACTTTATATAAAGTGTCCATAGGTAAATGCCTAAATATATAAGTGAAAATATTAAATTTAGAAATTTTAACTTTTGAATTAAGAAAAATTATTTTAATTCAATCTTTTTAAATTTTCAAGACATTTACTTTCTTCCAAAAATTTATTTTCTTTATCTAAAAATTTCACCCCTGACGTTATTTCTAATTTTTTTTTTTTTTAGATTTTCTCTCTTTATCTATTCTCTTAATGTTAGAAATATTTTCTATATATACACATAAGGTGAAGAATTTTTAAAGTTTATATTCTCTTAAATATCTAAAAATTATTTAATAAATTTTATTTTCTTAATTAAAAATTTATGTACTTTTATTAATAAAAAAAATAAAATTAGAAATATTATAATACGCATATCAAAATTATTGAATAACATGGTTCAAACATTTCAGCGGGAATTTTACCATTTTGTTCAGCCTTGAAAGCCATATCTAGACATCTAGACAAATATGAATCTTTAAAGTTGTAAGAAATTAGTTAATAAAATTATCAACTTATTGTATATTAATTATTTTATTAATTTTTAAAAATATTAAATTTATTACATATTAATTCTTCTTTAATATTTTCAAAAATTAACTTATATATTTAAGAAAATTTGATCACTAGAATTAAATGTGTTTATAAAAATTAAACCCACGTGGATGATCAATTCTTGTGTGTGCATAAAAGAAAAAAAAAATAGAAAAAAAAAATGATATTACTAAGAAATCTCAATCTAAACTCAAAGAGGGAGATTGATAGGTAAATTTTTAGTAAAAAATATCAAAATCCATCACACGTTGTTTATTTTACATGATTTACAGATCTAATGCTGCAAATCACGCCTTTAAATGTCATTCTGTAAATATCATTCTTAAATACATGCTAAGCTGAACTTCAGGTCAAGGATGCTACTACCAAACCATTCTCTATTCCATCTTGTGAAACAATGCTTGGAGAGTCCAATAAAGCAGGCTTTCTTATCCAATATTGCTGAAACCTCTGCCTTGCATACTCCTTGTAGTCAAAGTCAATTTTATTGACATAACTCTGCAATTACATGTAAATCATATCTCAATATTCCTCTTTTATGTACAAATAGGCACACTTTAGAGAATGGTTGTCAAGAGTAGACTTGACCGCCGTCAATCTCGGCTCTAAATGAGTTGGACTTTTTGAAAAAATAACCCCAAAAAAATGGACTTAAGCTTAACCCAATCTGAACTCTTTTTTTAAAAAAAAATATTTGGGACGATATTCAACCCAAATACAATTATTTAATTCTGAAGCCTAGCCCGAGTCTGATAAATATTATTATTTTTATTTTAAATTAATTTTAAAAAATTTTAAATATAGAAAAAATTAAAATTTTCTTCAAAGATATGTTATATAATTCAGACTTTTGAACACCAAAAACTTCTTAAAAACTAATCAATTGTATATAATTTAATCTTTTTTAAAAAAAGTACCCCTTATTTGTATAAGTCAAGCTGTTTTGAAATAAAAGTCTAAGATTACATGTTATTATACGTAAGATCAAAATAAAAAGCATGATTCATAGGAAATTTTAATTTTTAAAAATGATTTTTAAATATAAATTTTTATTATAAAAAAAATTACTATCTAAGGAGTGAGAATTGATGATTCTTATGAAGGTGATAATCTTTATCAAGAGTAAAATAATAATTTTATTCTCTAATATTTTATATAAATTTTTTTTATAAAAGTAAATTTAATTGGTAATATTTTTTTAATAATTTTAAAATTAATTCAAACTTAATAAATTATTAACAATAATTTATTTTATTTTTTGTTAAAAAAAAGATAAAAATATTTTTAAAAAATATACGAAAATTTTAAAACAATTTAAATATAACTAAATATAAAAATAAATATTATTAAAAAATATTATTTAATAATTTTAAAAATTTTAAAAATCAACTAAATTATTTTATATATTTTTAAAAATAATTATTCTCATAAATCATATTTTTTTAAAAAAATACGATTTTTAAAAATAAAAAATTTTGCAATATATCAAACATCTTATTAGGATAACTAAATAAAAGAGGGGGGAAAACTTACTGAAATAATTCCCCATAAGCCCCAAAATAGATGATTTGCAAGGGTGTATTTTTCTGCATCACTCACTATTTGCTCCACTTCAGCATTGCTTGGTTTGTTGCCTATGTACAAGGAAATTCCCAAAGAAGTTGAGAAACATTTATAGAAATTCAAAAGCATTTATAACATGATTTTGAAACCAAATGCTTTTAACCATCCTAGGGAAGCTAGGTATCCCCATTTTCTTTTGAAAAAGGCATGATTCTACTTCATCAAATCACGTATAGATGTTTTAGAAAACAAAAACAGACTGGAAAAGGGTGGGAGGAACTAACCTTCAGAACTCAGATAAACTTGCACAAACCTTTGACGTTCCTCTAGACCTGGTATATCATATAGAAAATTGGTGTCTCAACAATGCAAAATATTTGTTGGCAGAAAAATATTCAAGAAGATTTTTTAAATTTATCTTTTTTTCTATAAATAATTTGTTAAGGAGCTTATAGTCTATATAATATAGACCAATGTAATTTTTTTAAAAAAAAATTAGAGAGTATGAATACAGATTTAAATAAATGTCAAAAAAAAGTGTTAATACAAGATAAAATTAGAAGAAATATGAGTATAATTTTTAAAATTTTTAAATTAAATACTCCAAATATTATTATTAGCAAGAATAATTTTACCAGGATATTTACTGTAGTCAAGAACATGAGGTGTGTCAGTATGGTAATCTGCCACCATTTCACAGAAATGGTTTGCTAGGTCATATGCTATGGGATTGTAACTTGCATATTCATAATCCTGCATCATAGTAAAAATAAAAATAAAAATAAAATTAGTAATAATAAGAAACAAATTCTCTTAAAGAATATATGACTAGTGCAAGAAGAAGAGAGCCTAAGCAAGGTGGCTTTCCTTTTTTCCTTCTCTCATCATTGACAATTTTTCATTATAATTTTTGGGTAATTATGGTTTAATAACTTAAATATTTAAAATAATTCTTAATATAATATCTAAAATTTTATAACTAAATAATTAAGAGTTTGATCTTTGCTAAGCTCGTTCTTTAATTAAATGAAATATTTGCACGAAAATGGTGGGTGCTTGAGCCTACCATGCCTTATTCGCACTTCAGGTTGAAAATTTTTTTGTGTAGAAAGTGAATTAAAGATTATAACTAAAATTATTTAATGAACTATATATTTTAAATTGAAGTAATTCTTAAAGAGAAATTGAAAGCTTAAACTATTAACTTAAAAACGTAACACACCTTTTTGTAAAAAAAAATTAAGTGTAGATAAAACACAAACTCACCATATTTTTTGTTAAAATTTAATTTAAGAAATAAGTTTAAATACATTTTTGGGATCTTTATTTTAATAAATAATTCAATTTAGCCTCTCTATTTTAAAACGTGTTAATTTAGTTTCTTTTATTTTTTAATATATTACAATTAAATCTTTTCGTAAAATATTTGTTCGTGTATAAACAATTTTTGACAACGTAATTATTAAAAATTTTATATAAACTGTTTTTAATATCATTCACTGTTAGCAATAATTAAAACATGTGACAATTTATATGAAATTTTTAATGACTACATTATTAAAAAAAAATTTATACATTAGACAAATTTTTCATAGAAAGACTTAATTGCAAAAAATATAATGAACCAAATTGAATCATTAGGGATCAAAAATATATTCAATTCTAAGATATAATGAAGGTGGTAGCAAGAATCATTTTTACTGTGAAGTGAAAGCTTACAATCAATTTATTTTATAACCGCCAATAGCTTTCAAAACATGCAAGAAAAAAGAGAGACAGTGACAAGGATTTGAACCCCTAATTAAAAAGATTTGATACTAAGTTAAGAAACAATTCAAAATAAACTAGTTCAATACCAGAGGAACAAAATATAGAATCACAGTATAGAAAGATAACTTACAATTATAGTGATTGATCTTGTATCTTCATCCATCATTATGTTACCATATTGTAGGTCATTGTGGCAAAACCCAATCTCTTGGTATCCTTCAGATAACAACTTCTCCAGCATACTTATTTCCTTATCCAACTTGTCCAACCCAAAGTTCTTAGTATCCTTTGGGGAGCACAAGGTTTTGGCCAGATTAAGCCACTTCCTGATGAAAAAAAGCTTTAAATATTTTGCATTGCAATAAATTTTTATTTATTTATTTCTTTTTTGGATGATTATACGTGATCTTTGCATTTAATTACACTCTCTTAATTTATTAATTTTTACAATTAACTCTCTGATCTATTTAATCTATTGCAATTAAAAATTAATTGTAACTGTTCTAAAATTATTAAAATACCCTTCTCATAAATAAAAGTACAATATGACATATCAAATAAATAAAAAATTATTTTAATAATTTTATATAATTATATTAAAATTAACATTTAATTTAAGTTATAAAAGAAAAAATACAATAAAGCTGATAGAGTAAGAGAATAATTATAAAAATTAATATATTAAGAAAATGCAATTTCTCTCCCTCTTTTATTTTTTTTTCGGAAGTTTTGGCTGGTTGACGTATAATTACCTCATTCTCTGCCAAAGGTGAACTTTCTTCTCACCGGGCATATGAAGATTATGGAACTCTCTCATCTTGGATGCTATTAGAGCAGATATTTTTGGGTCACGGATGTCAGGAGCCGAGAGTGTCTGAAAAGCCAGAAATATCAATATTGTTCAGAGGCATGGCATCATAATTAGTGAATTTTTATTAACTAAAAATTACTAATAAAAATTGAATTCAAAATATTTTAATCCATGCAGATAAATCTTGTCAATTAAACTAGTTTTTTTTTGGACTAACAATTTATGGTGACAAAAATTAATATAATCTTAAATAATTTCATGCAAAATTATAAGTTATTAGTTGGTTACAAAAATGAGTTAAATATTTGATATTGATCATATTATTATAGTTTAATTACTTAGTTGTTTCCTATAATTTTGATTAATTTTTTAATAATTTTTTATAGTCTAAAAATTTAAAATTGAGTTCTTATAGTTTTAATTTTTTTTAATTATCGTTAGACTGTCATAAAAAATTCATTAATTTATATTGAATTAATAGAATTAATGCAAGTCACATATAATTTTTAATAGAGATACTGATAATAGACTAATAAGAAAAATTTGATTAAAAAAATTGAAACTATAAAAAATTAATTTAAAATTTTTAACTTATAGAAATCTATTTAAAAATCAACCAAAACTATAAGGATTGAATAACTAAACCTATTATTATTTGATAACTCCATAAATTATTTATTTAGAATTAAACCAAACTCTTGTGTTGAACATTGATTATGTTTGTATTTAATTACTTAAAAAAAATAAAAAGCAACTACTTTATCAATGCATTAATTATCTATTACTATAATTGCTAATAGAGTGTGACGTTTGAAATAGACATAAAACTACTTTCAAAATGCAGGGTGTCTCTTGCTTAATGATGGTATTTGAGATTTTTATTATTGGTATGAGAATTTAAATGTGTTATATAAAAATTATAATTAATATTTTATAGTGTCATTCTATGAATTTTTTTATATTTTAAATCCCAGTATAATATATATATATATATATATATATATATATATATATATATATATATATATATATATATATATATATATATATATATATATATATATATATATATATATATATATATATTACGTTAGACGTTAAAGATTTCAAAGTCAAAATGACTATAGTTGTTTTTTTGTTCATTTGTCTCTGACTTAAATTTGATATTATTAATTTTGAAAATGACTTCAATACCATTAAGTCAATTGATTCATTAATAAAATAATAATATATTAAATATTCATTGATGAGCATGTGATATTTGAAATAGACATAAAACAACTTTCAAAGTGTATGATATCTTTGCTTAATGATGATATTTAAGATTTTCATGATTGTTAGGACAATTGAAGTTTGTTATATAAAAAATATAATTGATATTTTAAAAAAGTTAATAAAATTAGAAGTGGTGTTTTTCATAGTTTTCAAAAGATATAAAATATCACCCTAGATAATATCTTCATATGACATTTTAGTACTTTGAATGACACTTGAGTAAAGTTTTTCAAGTGTTTGTCACAAAAATTTTTAATAAGAACATAACATAGAGAAATTTTTTTAAAATAGTTAATCATATAATACTGAACTGTAAAAAACTTCACATGTCATATTTTTATTGTAAAATTTAATAGTAAATATTTTAAAAGTTATACCTAAATTTTAAAAATACAGATATTTTGAGTTAGAGTGTAATGATTGAAATAGACATGAAACAACTTTCAGAGTTCATAGCATCTTTCCATTTCTGAATAAAAAGTTTCGGATACCCTTGTGATAAGCATAAAAGTTGGAAACAAATTGAAACTAAAAGTAGAAATTTTGATTACGGAAGGAATTGAGAGAAAAGGATGGTAAGGGAAGCAGATTGGGGCACCAGATCCCATTCTATTGATTGAAAACCATTCAAAATTGAATTTCTTGATTCTTGAAGATGCATCTTACCACTTAATTGATTCTACTCCACTTTCTGGCAATTCTAACCCTCCATTCCCTCAAAAGAAAAAGGAAGCACCCCACAAGATCAAAGAAAAGCTCTTAGACCAAAAAACTAATATTAAAAGTAAAGAGGCTCTAGTGACTTTCAAATTGAGCATATATTCTTCAAAGTCCAAATTGACTATAATCATTGCAATTAATTTTATAATCTATCAATTATTTTGATCGCTCATTTAAAGTAGCCTTATTATAGTTCAAAATATCTCTATGTCATTTAATAATAAAAAATTTAATTTTAATTTTAATTTTAATAAGAATAATTGCATGAATATTAAAATAATTGATGATTTTTGTATTGAAAACATTTTCATTGATATTTTAAACGATTTTTTATTATTGAGTTTAGACCCATGTATATATAGTTTTAACATTCACATAATTATTTTTGTTAAAATTAAAATTAAAACCAAAATCACATTATTAAATGACACTTTAAATAACAATTTGATTTTGAACTAAATTTTAAGAAATAAACTATAATTTATTATATTCTAAACAATAATTTAACATTATGTTTTGCATTATCACGATATTTGTGTATGTGGTGTGTCCAACGTGATATATGTGTGTATGTTATCTTATTTTTTAAGAGATTGCATATTAAGGTAAGGCATTTTTTCTTAGTGAAAAAAAAAAAATTAAAGTGAAGGAAGTATATATTTATTTTAAGGTCAAAGTATACTAAAAATATCAATAAATATAGTGGTACAAATCACCTATTAAAAAAATATTATTTACAGAAATAATCGAATATAAATTTTACTAACAAAAATTTTATATAATATGATATTGATTATGGTGTTTTAAATGAAAGATGTCATTAAAAATAAAATAATTATTTTATGCACCGATTGAAAAATTTAATCGAAGATATATTATATATATTTATTTAGTTAAAAATTTATTTTTAAAAATAAATAGGTGATAGAATGGGATACATTTGGAGTAAAAAATTTCGGTTCTCCACCAAAACAATTTTCTTAAAAATGCCATAATATAATTAAAATAAGATTATTTTAGATGATATTTAATTTTAAATACAATAATCTAAAATATCATATAAAAATGATTTGGTACACCGTCGATGGATAAATAGCGGTGTCCAGATCGTGCCATGTATCATAAAAATATTGTTCATGACACATGGTACGATCTGGTGGACAAAAACTTGTCTACTGACGGTGTACCATATATTTTTCCAATATTATATAGTCTTATTTTATGATAATATCAAAGGATGGGTGATTAAAATAAACAAATAAAAACTAAATGAAATAAAAAAAAAAATGACATACTCTGGCATAGATGAACTCTTCAACTCGGCCGGTGGAAAAGAGGCCAAGAAGGCGGGGACCCTGGCCGTGCTCCGCCACGCACTGAAAGGTTCGGATTTCGTCTTCTCTGTCAAAGAAAATCTCAACGCCTTCACCGTACAACCGAACCAGAACTTTTCTTACTGCATCGCCATTTCTGGTTGGCCAGCTTATCTGGAAAACTTCGTTGGTCATTGCACCATTCAATCGGATCACCTGCAACGATTCTTCCATGTCTTCGATTTCATCCCCCAAATCCCAAGCCACCGTCGCCAGCACTTCCATTATCTCTTCTTGGGCTGCGCTTCCTTTCAATAGTTCTATTGTCTTTATCGCCATTGTTGACGGAGAAACGCAGAGAGAACTGAAAAAGAGAGAGTGTTAAGCTAAGATTTCTTGCAAGAAGGAGCCCAAAAAGCTAAGAAGCATGGCCATAGAGATACAAGATACAGATACGACGCAGACATAGCCACACCATAAAAAGATGTAACACAATTTGAAGTGTAGTGTTATATCAAGCACTTATTGGATACGTCTTCATCGTATCGGTGCTTCATAGCCAAAAAGAAACAAGAAGTGTAGTGTTATATCAAGCACTTATTGGATACGTCTCCATCGTATCGGTGCTTCATAGCCAAAAAGAAACATCAAGAAAGAAGAGAATTTTGAGAACCCATTCGCAGAAAAAGGTCGAACTGCCACTTTAGAAATTCAGGAAAGAAAAAGCAAGAAGAACTGGGAAACACAGAGAGTTAAGCTTTCATGGAACAAAATTTTTAAGAATTTAATTGCGAGATAACATTATAATTTGAAAACCCATTTGTAGAAAAAGGAATTGGTATTTTATTAATAATTTAATTGTCTTTTGGACATTCTCAACGGGAACCAGAGCTGAGTCTAGACAGAGAAACAGAGGGAACAAAAACAGAGCAGAGTTTAGCTTTTACGAATGCACAACCCAGAAAGAAACATGAAGAAAGAAGAAAAAATTATGAACCCAATTGCTAAATGAACTCAAAAATTGAAAACCTATGCGCAGAAAAAGGTTGAATTGGTATTTTAGAACTCACCAAAAAACAGAGTACGAAGAGCTGGTACACAGAGTTAAGC
Organism: Gleditsia sinensis; assembly: GCA_037074535.1. Lineage (NCBI taxonomy): Eukaryota > Viridiplantae > Streptophyta > Magnoliopsida > Fabales > Fabaceae > Gleditsia > Gleditsia sinensis. Next base: position 66,622,343 of record CM073463.1, on the reverse strand, counting down.
TTTCATGCATCACATACCCAGAAAGAAAGATTATAAAAGAAGAAAATTCGAAGAATCCAGTTCAGGGACTACATTGTAAATCGAAAACCCTAGTGCATAAAGATATTGAAAAAGTCAAAAAGGTTGAATTGGTAGTTTAGAGAACAACCAAAAGCAGAGTAGGAAGAGATGGGAAACACGAGTTAATCTTTCATGCATCGCAAACCCAGAAAGAAACATTAAAAAAAAAAAATTGAAGAACCCAGTTTCGAGATCACATTATATATTGAAAAGCCGAGTGGATGAACATATTGAAAAAGTCAAAAAGGATGAATTGGCAGTTCAGAAAACACCCATAAAACAGAGTAGGAAGAGATGGGAAACAGAGAGTTAAGCTTTCATGCATCATAAACCCAGAAAGAAACGTTAAAAAAGAAGAAAATTTTAAGAACCCAGTTTCGAGATAACATTATAAATTGAAAACCCGAGTGGATGAACATATTGAAAAAGTCAAAAAGGCTGAATTGGTAGTTCAGAAGACACCCAAAATCAAGAGTAGGAAAAGCTGTGAAACAGAGAGATTGAGACAGATGAAGTAAACTTGTAGAAACCTGAAGAATTGAGAGAAAATTCGGAACCCAGAACTTGTTAACTCACCAAAGAAGCACCAAAGAAGCACCAAAGAAGCAGAGACGTTGAGACTTCAGAGCTGTGGAAAGGGGAAATTGAGAAACCTGAAGAAATGGGAGATAATTAAGGAACCCAGTTACCAGAAAGCATCAGAAGTTGAAAAAGGTTAATCAAAAAGAGAAAAGAAAGATAGAAATGGATATGGCGAACTGACCCAAGAAGCAAAGACTCAGAGCCGTCCAAGAAATATGTAAACTTGAAAGAGCGACAAGGACCCCGATGATCTTTATGGGTGAAGTCAAAACATGGAACCAAAAAGGTTTGAAAAGTGAGAATTCTGAACCAATCAACGAAAGCACAGAATTTAAAACGCAGAGAGTCAAGTCAAGAATTTTAACTGCGCCCTTTGCCGTATGCATCCAGAACGATTATTCTATCTCTCTTACCTATGGAGATATGACACGTGTCAGTTCATACGAATAATCATGAAACACGTGGGAGAATCGAGGAGAAGTTGAATCTTGTCAAAGATTCTGGGGGGAAAAAATGGCTTGCCCCAATTTTGTTTTATTTTTCTATAATTCTCACCGAAGAGTCAAAAGATATAGATAAAATTTTGGTTTTGCTACATATAATTGTCTTGGGAAAAAAAATCTAATGTTGTTATATTTCTTTTTAGACTAAATATATAAAGTTGTTCTAAAACATTATATATGTTCAAGTTTTAATCTCAAGAAAAAAATACTTTAAACGAAATAATATCTCAAAAAATACAGAATAGTTACAAATTAATTTTGTAATTAATTCTATCATATTTTTTAACTAAAAAAACTAGCATGAATCCTTGAAATCATCAAGCACATAGTCAATAAATAGATTTAGTGGTTTTGTGATTTGAATGCAGCGTTTGAGTTCATAGAATAATAAATAAATAAAAGATTTAGGGATTTTAAAATAAGTGTCACCAAAATTTGAAGATTTTATGTTTTAAACTCCTAAAATGTTATATATATATATATTTTAAGTAAATTTAAGCGGACATGAGTTATTTGTCATGTGACTTTGTAATTTCATATTAGTCTTCTTAAATGGAAAATATGAGAGTTAAAGATGGGATCAACTGACGATTATGTATTTTTTTAAAATTAATTTATTTATAGTGGTATTTTTAGAAATTAAAATTTCAAATAGTGTATTTTTCTAGAACCATTTTGTAGTTTAGTCTTATTTTTATATTGTCCATATGTATCACAACTTAAATTTATGACATTTATCTAAATTTATAAATATTTTAATTTATTTTAGTTGTTTTTTTGTTACACTTAAACGGATTATATTCTGTAGATTGTGTACTAAATTAAAACAGAATAAAAAGGTCAAAGTCTTAATTAGTATATTTATAGATATGGCAGAATAAATCCTTCGGGGCAATTAACAAGGGATTGCAACCTTGGCTGCTTAGTCCTATCAAAGAGAAATTGATGAATTAAAAATATAGCAAATTACTATATAGATCTTTTAAAAGATATAAGATTATTCAATTTTTTTTTTTTTGTAGATTCATCGATTTAATTTTCAAAAAGATAATTGTTGTCATTTCACTTTAAAAATTTATCATAAGTTAAGTGTTAATTATATTAATTAAAATATGTGTTGCCTATTTTTATTTAGTAGTTATCTCCTTATGTGAATAGATAACTCTATAAGAAGAGATGATTCTATACGAAAAGATAATCTTATGTAAAGAGGTGACTTTATTTTAAAAAATATCTCTATATAAAAAGATATTCTTATGTCAAAAGGTGTCCCTATATGAAAATGTATCTTTATATAAAAAATATGTCTTTATGTGAAAAGGTATAAAGTGGTTATAACAATTATTCATTAATTATAAATACCCTTTCTTTGATAAAAAAAAAGGGGGGACAATGTGAAACACTCAAAAAATATTTTTCTAATATAAGGATCTCTAATCTACAAGAAAGTCTGTAACTCTCCATCAAGTACACGAATCAAGATATTGGATAGATTAAATAAATTTTTTCTATTCTAACTTATATCTGGTGATCGTGTTTTTAAGAAATTTAATTACTATGACTAAATGTATGTTTCTTAAATTTCTGCTTTTAATTTATTACGCTTATGCAATTTTCTGGTTTACATTTGGTATCAGAGCCTTCTTTTAATCTAGTTTTTGATTCCATTAAAATATCAAATTGAGATATTTGAGAATGTTATATGCTGATTTTGTCAATTGGGATATTGAACATGGTTTATTCCAATTTTGCATCAATATGTATTACATAATTTTAGTGAATAGAATTGGAGATTTTTTTGGTGTGCTAAATATATCCTAATGGAGGAGCGCTGGTGTAAAAAGAAAACCGCCACACCCATCTAAAAGACTTCTTGAACCCTTGCCTTTTTGACTAAGCAAAGCACCTCTTCACCAATTCAACTATCAACACATTTAGTGATATTTATGCTATAAATTTATTTATAGTAATTGTTGACATAGGATTTAATTTGTAAATTTATTTTTGATTTTTCAATTTAATTAATCTTTCATATTTATTTAGGATTTTATGCATACTTAATTTTATATGCATATTTGATTTTTATAAATATAAAGAATTGATTTTTGACATAAAGTTTAGTCAATAATTTTGATGTCATATTTAAATTGATATTTATGTAGTTAAGTAATAGTCACAGCATTCTTAATTACATAAAATGTTAAGTGGCATTAACTTTAGTCACATAAAGTTAATAACATCAATAATTGTAATTAATTATAGTTATATAATATTTTAACTCCACAAGGTAATTATTATAATTACATAATTAATTAGGATAGAATAGTAACATTGATATATTTAAATTCTAGTTACCCATAGTCCTAAATAATTATTTATAAATTATGTTCTAGTCCCATCATAAAAAAATTAAATTACTTGAGTGTTATAGTCTAAGCCTATAGGTTAGATTATAATGACATATTGATTTATTTGTTTTGATTTATTTACATTGATAAAGATTTTATATTGGGTTTCATTGCATAAGTAGTAAGCTTATTATTTATTTTGCAGTAGTTCAAACTTTATCTATCACAACATTTGATTTCTCAAATAATATTTTTCTGAGTGGTGATAACTATTCTGATTGAAAGGAGAAAATTCTCCTTGCATTGGGGTGCATGGACCTTAATTTAGCACTTCGATTTGCATTGGAGTACATGGACCTTGATTTAGCACTTCGAATGAATAAACCACCAAAACCCACGGAATCAAACACCCAAGATGAAAAACATATGATCTTTAGGAGCGATCAAATCATTTGAATTTGATATTTATTAAGTCTCATATTAGAAAAAGTATCTGTGTATCTATCCTTGAATGTGTTAAACCTAAGAAATATCTCAAAGCTATTCAGGATCTATTTGAGACTTCTGACAAGGTATTAACAAACACTCTAATGACAAAATTGTGTTCCAAGAGAGTTAATGACACCAGTGGTATGCATGAACACATAATGAATATGCGGGACATAACATCTCAACTGAAATCTTTGGAGATTGAGATTTCTTATTCATTTTTGGTTTACTTCATTCTTAACTCGCTCCCTCCTCATTTTGAACCTTTTAAGATATCTTATAACACACATAAGGAAAAATGATCAATTAATGAACTTTTGACCATGTTTGATGTTAAGAAATGATTGAAAGTGACATTTGGTGACTCATGATAAGAAATCATCTAAGAAAGGGAAGAGTAAAGCGCCTTTTAATCAAGTTGATAAGGGTGATATCAAATGCTTCTTTTGTAAGAAGAAATAACATATAAAGAAGACATGTCCTAAATTCAAGCACTGACGTGAAAAGAAAGGTAATCTCTTCTCTTTAGTGTGTTTGAAATCTAATATGGTTCATGTTTTATATAACACTTGGTGGATTGATTCTGGTTCTACAATTCATGTTACCAATATCATGTAGGGCTTTGTAAACCACAGGAAACCGATCAAAAATGAATGTTTTATATATTCGAGAAACAAGATGCGTTCACATGTAGAGGCAATTAGAACCTATAGACTTATACTTGATTCTGCCTTTGTATTAGACCTTGAAGGAACCTTTTATATTCTTTCTTTTTCAAGAAATCTTATTTTATTTTCAAGACTTGTACTTTGTGGTTTTAATTTTAGTTTCATTGATAATACTTTACGTTTGTACAAAGACAATGTTCTAGTTGGTAATAGTATTATAGATGATGGGTTGTTTAAGTTCCATTTGAATTATAGCTTTGATTGTAGCCTTACAACTGTGCATGGTAATAATATTGGTATTAAGCGTAGTGTTATAAATGAAAAATCCTCTATGTTATGGCATAAGAGATTAGGTCATATCTCCATTAATAGAATTAAGATATTAATAAATGATAGAGTCCTTGAAGCTCTTGACTTCATTGATTTTAGTACTTGTTTAAATTGCATTAAAGGAAACCAAATTAACAAGTCTAAGAAAGGTGCCAGGAAGAGTTTTAATGTATTAGAGATCATACACACTGATATTTCAAGACCTTAAGATATGTGGTTTAATGGTCAAAAATATTTCATTATCTTTATTGATGACTATTCATGATATATGTATCTCTACTTGCTTTACGATAAAAGTGAAGCATTAGATGCTTTTAAGGTTTATAAAGCAGAAGTAGAGAAACAATTAAGTAAACAAATTAAGATCGTGAAGTCAGATAGATGTGGTAAACTTTATAGAAGGTACACTAAACAGGGATAGTTACTAAGTTTATTTGCAAGGTTCTTTGAGGAAGAAGGAATTGTAGCACAATACACAATGCTTGGCTCACCATCACAAAATGGTGTGATTGAAAGGAAGAATCGGATATTGATGGATATGGTGAGAAGTAAGATTATTAACTCCAATCTCCCATTGTCTTTATGGAGTGAAGCCTTAAAAACTGCAGCATATGTACTAAATAGGGTTCCAATTAAGTCGGTTCAAAAAATGCATTTTAAACTATGAAAATGTTGGAAACTTAGTTTAAAACATGTACATGTTTGAGGATGTCCAACTGAAGTTAGGGTTTATGATCCATATGAGACAAAAATAGACTTAAGAACAGTCGGTGGATATTTCATTGGCTATACAAAAAAGTCTAAGAGATATAGATTTTATTGTCTATCTCATACAACGAGAATTGTGAAATCTAAGAATGCACGATTCCTTGAGAATGATATGATTAGTGGGGATATTCATCCACAATACTTAGTCTTTAAGGAACATAATAGAGACGAATCTATTCTTACGTTTTCAAATCAATCGATTATTTTTCATGATAATAATCAGGATTCGATTACTCATGAACAACCAATGTTTAGAAAACCATTTCATCAGGAGGACACCCTTGTAGATTCGATTACTCAGGATTTTCAAACTGAAGATATTGATGTAACATTAAAAAGATATTCAAGAGTCAAGAAACTTGCAATTTCTTCAAATTATATTGTGTACTTATAAAAATCTGACATGGATATAGGTGTTAAAGATGACCCTGTCACGTTTTCATAGGATATGAGTAGAAATAAATCCACATTATGGTATGACGCTATGAAGGATGAGATGAATTCAATGGTTAACAATCAAGTATGGAATCTTGTTGAATTTCCTAAAAGGGAAAAATTCATTGGTTGTAAGTGAGTTTTTAAAATTAAAAGAGACTCTTTAGGAAATATTGAAAGGTATAAGGCAATACTTATAGTGAAAGGATTCATCAACAAGAAGAAACTGATTATCACAATACATTCTTTCTTGTTTCTAAGAATGATTCGTTTCGGATAATCATAGCATTAGTAGCTTATTTTGATATGGAGCTGCATCAAATATATGTGAAAATAGCATTCCTCAATGGAGATCTAGATGAAAATGTTTACATGAAACAACCATATTGTTCATCCAGTGTTGCACATATAGCCAAAGGTGACAAATTCAGTTTGAAACAAAGCCCAAGAAATGTTGTAGAGAAGGAACAAATAAAAAACATTCCTTATGCTTCTGCAATTAGAAGTGTAATATATGCTCAAATTTGTACAAAGCCTAGCATTACATATGCAGTTAGAATGTTGGGAAGATATAAAAGTAACCCTGGTTTGGACTATTGAAGAGATGCAAAAAAAGTCATATGATACCTTCAAGGAACTAAGGATTACGAGCTTACATATATACAATCTGATCATTTGAAAGTAGTTGGATATTCTGACTTTGACTTTTTTTGTTGCCTCGACTCGAGAAAGTTAACATCTTGATATATTTTCTTATTAGTTGGAGGGGCCATTTCTTGGAGAAGTGCAAAGCAATCTTTGATTGCTACTTCTACCATTGAAGCAAAGCTTGTATCATGTTTTGAAGCAACATCACGGGCTATGTGGCTGAGGAGTTTTATTTCTGAACTTATAATTGTTGATACAATTGTTAAGCCATTAAGGATTTACTGTGATAATTCTACATCAGTGTTTTTGGCCAAGAATAATAAGAGCGGAAATCGTAGTAAGCACATCAACATTAAATATCTAGCTATTAGAGAACATGTTAAAGCAAACAAGTTGATTATAGAACACATCAGTACTAAACAGATGATTGCAGATCTTTTGACAAAAGTTTTACCACATGTTTCTTATAAAGAACATGTTGAGCATATGAGATTCAGTTCTATTATGTAATCTTATTTAATTGAGGTACCCTTGTGTTTTTGGTATCACTTTTTGTCGATTTGAAAAACTCCATTAATTTATATTTGTCTTCTCTTATTTAGTTGTATATACATAAAGTTCAAGAGAATGTCAATATATATTTTTGGTGACCCTAAGTAAACATTTGAAAGTTCATTCATAAAGATATGCATCACAAATGGTTTTCATTCAAGAAATTTTAGTTGCATTGTGATACATGGAAGGTAATATGTCACATATCCGAGTATTACCATATGTTTACAAATTTGCAATACTAATAATTATACATGCCAAGTCTATATATATAACAGGTTTACAGCGGAAACAAGGATCCTGCCTGTAACGTTCAGAGCAACTCTATAGTACAAATATATTACAAGTTTACATACTGAGAGCCCAGAAACAATTTAAGTTCACCACTGAAATACGACACCCAGTCAATCAAGAAACCGCAGGACCAGACTCTAGATTTTTATTTGAAAAATATATCAACCATGTGTAGTGAGTTTTACAACTCAGTGAGCAGATAATACCTTCTAAGACCTCTCAGATCAACATATGGATGTACCCGTCTAATAAAAATTAAGTATTCAAAAATTACATTTCAGAAGTACATCCACATGGGACCCGCATTTTTAAATATTCTCTGTTCAAAAATCATAATCAGGTCTTTCAAACCATATGCGGTAGTGTATAAACAATGCTCATATCAAGTTCATAATCATATTCAATACTGTAAAATCATTAATCAAAATATGTTATGCATCAAAACATGTCTCATAAAATATTCGGAGGATCCCATATCAGATTCTAATCCCCTTCCGTACTTTGGTAGTATAGGATTTGCCTAAACTCAGCCTCTTGCTGAAATTTGCCCTACTACCATTCAAGAGGACATGTGAAGTGTAACAGCTCCATTTATGTAACAATTTTTTTTTATTTAACATCATGAAGTTAGTACCTCATCTTAACTCACAATAACATTTATTTAATTATACAATACTAAGTTTACACTCACATCATTAATACAAACATTTGTACAAGACATACATGTACATATAAGCCATAATTATCCACATAGACTATTTCTGGGGCCACTAGTACGGGTGGCGGCATCTCCGCCGGAATTTCAGTCACTTCAACAACTGATATGTCCGCAATAATAGGTATTTGCCCAAGATAGGGCACCTTGATCATACGTACGGCAATAACAAGTCTCATTGAAAACAACTGCATAGCTAATTTTCTGAACATGATATGGAAATATAGTGAGAATTAAATCCCAGTATGGTCAACAATAATTCATCATCAATATAGTTCATCACGTCATGTTCAGCTGTATAAACTACAGAAAATATCTTTAGGTCACATGAATGCACTTTATCATGCACATGAAAATTGTACAGTTATGACATGTATGGCATGAATAACTATTTTTCGAATTTCATATGATGGCTATCAACTTATTCTTCTTTCCAGCTACCCCGGTCAGGGTGAGTATTCTCTACTTTTTGGTATGGGCTTATCTCGCTCCGTCCGACATGGCACACTTTCTCTTTCTTTTCTCATGAACATAATCATAACCGTTGGTAGGGCGTCCCCTACTGGTGCACCACACGGATTGCCATGTGACCGTGCTCATTTCTTTTCTTTTCATATTAATAGCCGAAAATATGATTCCAATAACAAGTATGTTCATTATATTCTCATGCCATAATTTATCAAAACATAATCATTTTCAAAATTCATTGGTAAAGTGAAATTATGCCATGAATATAATCATTTTCTAATTTTTACTTTATAAAATATGTCCATGTCAAAATTCCACACTAATACCTCGATAACTGGATAGTAATTGTAGTCTGTAAACAGCGCACCAGGAAAGTTCCCAGGAAGGAGCGGTGAGTCACTAATGGACACGCTTAAGTACCAAGTCTTTCCTTGTCAGAGCTTTCCTTAGACATGCACTTTTCATAAATCACAATTTTTTTTTCAGTAACTAGAATAATTCTTTTCTGATGTGGAAATACTGCAACCACGGAGCATACTAAGATTTTTCAAATAAAACCGGCACTTTCAAAACTTCTTAGAAATTTTATATGAGTACTAGGGTAAATTCCATGTTAAAAATTACACACTTAAAATGGTAGTAAGTTCATGCAATGGCAATAGCTAGGGCATACACTAGACATTTATTATTTTCATTTATAAAATTTCTCTTCTTTCTTGAATATTATTTTCATCTTTTCATTTTCTTTATGTCTAGGCATTTAGTCATTTTATTTTACTTATATCATTTTCAACACATGTTTTTACAAATTTTATAGAGCATTTTTCCTCAAATTGATTTATACTATTACCCTATAATTTAAAAAAATTCATCTAGGGTAGAAAAAATATTGAAAATAGGTTTTACTAACTTTTAACACAGCCTTTGCTTACAAATCAGAGTATAACTCGCTTATTTTAACTCTGATTAAGATTATCTTAGTGTCTATGAAAAGTTAAGACAATTATTTAAAACTATTATGTTAATCATATCAACAAAATAGTAAGATATCGTGGTGTTATTACTCCTTTAAATTTAGTATTATTTCTTCTCGTGTAGGTTCTGACATTTACTGACTAATTAGACCATATCTCCCAAATTTGAACTCTAAATTGAGTTATTCCAGTTGGTAAAAATCCATGAGCCATATATCTATAATTGTTATGTTGGCGCGCTATTTTAATTCCCTACAGAATATTCCCAGAAATTAAAAAACTAAAGCTTTAATAACATACTCTTCCCTGAATAAACATTTTCTGACCTCTGCGTACTAATCGGATCATATCTACCTCATATGAACTCCAAATTACATAATTTCAGTGGCTAAATTTCCATGAGACATAGATCTAGAACTTTCATGTTAACCATTTATTTTAATTCCTTACCGATTTTTTCCAGAATCTTAAAAACAGAAGCTAAAAGTTTTACCGTTCATAGCCATACCTATGCAAAACTATCTAAACCAGCCTAAGTATTCAAACATACATCACATGCATGATCAATATGTAACATGATGAAGCAACATTCATGACCAATAATCAAAGTGCTAAGATCAAAATCCCATATAAATATTACAAATTTCAAAACTTTTCTTCAAAAAGAAATATTGTTAAACTTACCTAAAAATCTCCCTAACTCACTTAGTGAATTGGTTTTCTTGTTTGCTCTTGAAAGAAGTAGCAAGACTCCTCATTTCCCTTAGCTTTTCTAGCAGCTTAGGTAAAAGAAGGAGGGTGAGTTTTTGATCCTCAAAGATAAAGAAGAAAAAATGGATTCAAGTAGGGATTAAGGTAACTTACCTTGAGTATTTAGCCTTCTAAACTTCTCCTTTTTTTTTCCTTCCTTTCTTCTCCTCTCTTTCTCTCCTTTCCTCACTCTACCTTGCTTCTATTTCTCTCTCTTCCTCACTTGGACAAAATTAAGATGTTATGGGGTGGGTTTTGTTTATATAGACCACCAAATAATTCACCTTTCATGATCATGGATCTACCTTATCACAATTAAGATACACTTTGTTGAATTTTTGGAAAACAAACAACTTATGTTCTTGTCTTCCTCTTCCTTAGTTAAGATATGCATAGGAAAAGGAGATTTACAATTTGAAATTTATGATGATATGTTCTTAAGATAAGGGACAAGGTCCCTTTGATTTAGGAATTTATTTCCATTTTCTTTTGTCTTAAACAAGTATGATAGGTTTGCCTTTTTAGGTGGCAAATTTCTAACCCTTGAATTTTCATTATTTGGTTGATATTTTTTGTGTGGGATAGGAATGTTTTGTCCTAATGCCAAGTATTATCATACCACTTGCTAAAATTATGAGTGTAAGATATAGATGTTTTTGTCCTAAAGCCTTGTATTATCATGCCACTTGGCAAAATTATGAATGTAGAATCATACCACTTACTAATTTTTTGTCTTAATGCCATGTAACATAATCTTTATTATTATTACATTATTATATCATCACCTAATTTATTTTATTTTATTTTTCCTCTTGGGTTTGGGCTTATTCCTACCCATTATGGGCTTATTCCTACCCTTTTTTTTTCTTTGAATAAAATTTTACCTTTCTTGGAGGGCTTGAACACATTATCATAATTTTTTGGGCTATTGGTCCAATTTCTATATCCTAATCCAAGTCTATGTTTTATTTCTTGTTTAGGTTATCCAATGGGCTTGCTAGAAACTTATGTGAAGTGGAAAAATTTTATATGAAGTGTCTATAGGTAAAAGCCCAATGTATGGGTGAAGATGTTAAACTTAATAATTCTAGTTCTTGAATTAGGAAAAATTACCCTAATCCAATGTTCTTGAAATTTTAAGACATTTACTTGTTTCTAAAAATTTATCTTCCTTATCCAAGAATTTTACATTTCTTTAATATGTTATTTCTAATTTTTTTCCTATTAGGTATTTCCTCTTTATTTGTTTTCTTAATGTTAGAAACATTTTCTATGCATATACATAAGGTGAAGAATTTCTAAGGATTATATTTTCCTTAAATATCTAAAATATTGTCTAATAAATTTTATTTCGTTAATGTACTTTTAACGAAATTAGGGATGTTACACGAAGGGACTCTATGTAGGTCTTTTTCCAAGCACACAACAAGGGAATGCAAATAACATCTCATATAACTAGCATCTCGCCATCATATAACTGGCATCTCGCCCATATATAGGAGGCATTCTGCTCTCCTTCACATATAATCTCCCGTGTGTTGGCCCTCACACGAGGCTAGCACCACCTCCCCTGCTAGCTGAGGCAATCAAGACACGCACCAGGGATAACATAACCTGCTGTTAGCAGACAGTGTTTCCAATAGGACTCCTCCACAAAATCATATTCTCATCTATCCCATATTTATCAATCAGAAGTTCTATCATAATATAACATTTTCAATCTCAGAATATTTCCTCTGTCAAAACTTTTCAATCAGGGAATTATAAACACATGCCTATATCCAAGGTAAAGATATCTTTGTATAAATCAATATCACATACATAACATATTCTCTTTGCCTTATAATAAGAAATGCATTTAAAAATCATGTATTCAAAGCATTTAAAAATCTATTTCAAAAATCATACTCTTCTTGAACTAGTTATCACATTTCAACCGTTTTAGAGATTCTAAATCATTTCAAGAACAAATGAAAGTATAAATAACATGTAATCATATTCATTTACCAATGTAAATTTCAAGAATAGTGAAAACAAGCCAAAGGAAGAATTATCTACTCACCAATTTGAAGTACAAAGTTGGACACATTTAATATCCTAGTTTATTATCCGAATTAAGCAAAATAAATCCCAAAATCGAGTCCGAAATGTCTGAAAACCTTAAAAACGACTCCGAATTTGCGAAATTTGGTCTCAGGGAGCTCGGTCAATGCAAGTCAACGCAATAGGGTCTGGGTACACGCGCTACACACGCCACCAGGGAAGGCTGCGTGTGGGCTTCACTCTCCGGGAAAGATTCAGTGCGTGGGGGTGCGTGCAAGGGATTCTAGACCTGAAATTTGAGATCCAAAGGTTTCGGTACCTTCTAGATCGATTTACAGTGTCAATTTTTGCGTTTGAGAACTAAAAATAAGAGTTTCAGGGGTTACCTTTTTGGCCGATTTTTCCTTCAATTTTTCGGCCAATTTTCCAGAAACCAATCGGATGGATTTGAAGAACTCTTCGTCCTGAGTCTGTTGGTGGTGGTGGTGTCGAAATCTGAGATCCTTAAGCAGAGAAATCTTAGAGAGAAGTTAGAGGGTTTTTTAGCAGAATTTTCTGAAAAGAGATGAAAAAATCTGCAAATGACTAACTTCCGGAGTGGCTGAGGCCTTTAAAATATCCCGGGGGACCTTTCTGCAAAATTTCACTTTTAGAGGGCGGTCCTTGTAAATTTTTCTTATTTATATTTTAACCCCGAAACTTTTAAGAAATTACATTTTTGCCCTGAAACGTAAATTTCTCATTTTTTTTGTAATTCTTTAATCCATGTAAATAATAACTTATTTTCACTGGGTCCTAACTCCATTTTTGAAATTCTCTCTTTAATTCCAAATTTTCTTTAATTTGAATTTAATTAAATTTACGGCTATTACATAATACTTATTATAAAAGTACTTACCGCTATAATTCATGTAATTTAAATTCTTTTATTTGAATATAGGGATATTATGTCCATGAGAGATTTAACGATGTATTAATATTGGATTAGTATATATAAAGTATTCAATGGGTCAAGTGCGAGAATGTTAATTATATTAATTAAAATATGTGTAGCCCATTTTTATTTGGTAATTATCTCCTTATGTGAATAGGTAACCTTATAAGAAGAGGTGACCCTACATGAAAAGTTGACCCTATGTACAGAGGTGACTCTGTGTGAAAAGATGTCTCTATATAAAAATGTATCCCTATGTCAAAAAGTATCCCTATATGAAAAGGTATCTTTATGTAAAAATATGTCCTTATGTGAAAATGTACAAGATAGTTATTACAACCATTCATAAATTATAAATACTCATTATTTGATGGAAAGAAAGAGATAGTGTGAAACACTCAAAAAATATTTTTCTGATATAATGGTTTTTAATCTACAAAAAGCTTATGATTCTCCATTAAGTACACGAATCAAGATCTTGAATAGAATAAACAATTTTTTTTATTCTAACTTATATCTAGTGATCGTGTTTTTAAGGAATCTAATTACTATGGCTGGAGATATGTTCCTTAAACTTCCGTTTTTAATTTATTACACTTATGCAATTTTATGGTTTACATTCGGATGCAGGATTATAGTAATATGAGTTTTAAAAAAATTAGATTCAAATCATTAAAATAATTGTTTTAATATTCTTTGATAGAAATTTTTTTAACAATCTAAATAGTAGAATTTTATTCTAAAAATAGATACAATGCAAGATAAAGTAATTGGATTATTCGAAAAATAATTAAAAAAAATGTAAGTTAACATAGTTATGTAAGCTAGCCAGAGTGAAATCCTAGATATATTGCTATAAATTACCTTTTATATATAAAATAAAAGAACAATAATTAAAAAGAATAAAAATTTTATTTACATGGCATAAGTTGCCAATTCTTGCCATGAGTTGGTCATATTAGCCATAAATAATAATTGGTCAAAGGCTGGCCACAAACCCATAATAGATATTAAGTTGGAAAATGACTTATAAGTCAATGAACGAAATACTTAGCTTATAAAATTTGTGTTTATGTCTAATGAAATATGTGAAAGAGTAAGAGAATAATGTACAAATTAAGTAGAGTAAATAATATTAGAATGTTTTGTGAGTTTATATATGTGTAGAAATTTAGTTTAACTTAAAGTCCTTTGTGATAGATCAAAGATGTAATAACATCAACAAAAAAGAAGAAAGGAAAACCCTAAATAAATGAAAATTTGGAATGAAAGTGACGATTATGAGAAATGGAGAAAAGTACCATTAAAAATATATTTATTTATCATATTGTTTGAGAAATTGTGAAGCTAATAAGAGAATTTAAGTTTTGGCCAAAATGTAATTTCTTAAAAGTTTAGGAGTCAAAATGTAAATAACGAAAATTGCAAGGATACCCCTCAACAATTGGAATTTTTCTAATAAGTCCCTCAGATGATTTAAAAGGAATCAGATGTAGAAATGGCGTAGGAATTTTCTGCACTTTCTCTCCCAAATTCACTTTCTCTCTCTAAAAATCTTAAAACTTCTCTTGATTTCTGACACTTCTGGACTTCAGATTTCAACACCGTCAACTCCTACAGATTCAGAATGATGAGGACTACAATTCTATCCGATTGATTTCTGAAAATTTGGCCGAAAATCTGTCGAAAAGTGGAGAAGAAACTCTATGAAGGTAAGTTCTAAATCTCCTACTTATAGTACTTAAATTAGAAATCGGACACCATAGATGGGTTTAGAAGGTGGAAAAACCTTAGGATATGAAATTTGACTGTCATCTGAAAACTTTTGTATGTCGTAAACAGTAAATCCGACCGTCGTAAAAAGTAATTTTTGATAGTGAATAGTACCCTCACAGTTGACCAGCGTTGACTAAGCGACCGGAGGCAAAATTTCGCCAATTGAGAGTCATTTTCCAGGTTTTTGGACCCTCTGAACTCAATTTTAGGATTTATTTTGTCAAATTCAGACCAGAAATATAAATTTTAGGGTTGTCTAACTTGGTACCCTAATTTTGTGAGTAGATAATTCTTCCTATGACTTGCCCTATACTCTTCTTGATTTTTGAGCATGTATATGAATATGTTTATGAGATATTTATACTTTTATATTATTATAAAATGCATTGAAATTATCTGAAATTGTTTACAATTTAAAATATAGTTCAAGAATAGTATAGTTTTGAAACTAGTTATCTGAAACCATGGTATAGCTGATTTCTCATATATTTTTCATTGAACGGTGAAATGAATACTTATGCATATGGCATTGATTTATAAAGTTATATGATTGCTTTGAGAAAAAGCTTGCATATGTGACAAACCCTGAATGGGTAATTTATGACAGATGAGCTATCTTAAAATTAAGATTCTGAAAGCTCTGTTCTGAATAATATAGAATATGTGCATATGATAACTTCATAGAGGAATCCTATTAGAAACATTGTCTGCTAACAGTAGGTGATGTTAACTCTGGTGCACCTTGATAACCCAGCTAGTAGGGGGTGGTGCTAATCTCGTGTAAGGGCCAACACACGTGATATAATATGTGATGGAGAGCGGGATGTCTCTTATTTAGGCAAGATGCCATATGAGATGTGATTTTCCTTCCCTTGCTTTGTGCTTGGGGAATAGCCCATATTGGAGTCCCTTTGCATGTCCTCTTGAATGGTGGTAGGGTAAACCTTGGCT
Source organism: Gleditsia sinensis (assembly GCA_037074535.1). Taxonomy (NCBI): domain Eukaryota; kingdom Viridiplantae; phylum Streptophyta; class Magnoliopsida; order Fabales; family Fabaceae; genus Gleditsia; species Gleditsia sinensis. The sequence continues at coordinate 66,606,055 of CM073463.1, read as the reverse complement.
GAGATGCTAAGTATAGAAAAATCCTACACCAGCAAAGTACGAAAAGAGTTGAACTCTGATATGGGGTCTTCCTAAGATTTTTATAAGAAATGTTTTAAATGCATATCACCGTTTGATTCATGATCATATTATATCATATATGGATACAGATATTTGAACTGATTTGAACTGAGAACATTTGAAAATGCGGGTCCATATGGATGCACTTATGAATTGTACTTTTTTGATATGATAAATTTTAACTAATGAGTACATTTATATGTTGACCTGAGAGGTCATAGAGAGTTTTATTTGCTCACTGAGTTGTTAAACTCACTACATGATATTTTCACATTTTACAGATAAAGATACAAAAGTTGACCTTACAGATACGTGATCAGTTAGGTGTTATATTATCTGCGTGAACCTTCGTTGTTTCTAAGGTTCGAAATGTTTAAATGTTATGTCTTGTAAGATAGAGTATGCTCTGAACGCCACAGGCAGCATCTTTGTTTTCGTTGTAATATTGTTAAGTGTAGCTTTAGCATGTATAATTATCTATATTGAAAACTTGTATCGTATAATATTTTCTGAATATATGGTAATATGAAGCCGTATTCAAATATATATAAGGGTAAAGTTATTTTTTAATGGTGTTTTCATATTTCATCAAATTGGGGCGTGACAAAAAACTGATGTCACATATGCAGATATAAATGGAGTTATGATCCCTAAAGTACAAATACAGTAAAAGTTTTCACATACAGTTTCTTTTCTACCCCATTTCAAAGTAAAAAGATGGTTTATATCTACTATCTTAGAAGACCAATGACCTATTCTACGGATAACGATGAATTCAGATTACCTTTTTATATTATATGTCTTGATAATTTGATATGATGTTATAAATTATGATATACGGATTAATCATCACTCTTGTTAAAAACAATTTCAACAAATAACACTAATCTTTTTTAAAATTTTATTAAACTACATTCAGTTTTTTATTTTTTGTTTCAAAACTAACAATTCATCCCAAAAAACAACCTTGCCATTATGAAATTCACAAACCTTTCATATATTTCACTCTTCCTCTTATCATCCAAAAAATTATGAGTCCTAACCATTTTTCTATATTTGTATTTGACAATGAATTAGTTTTTTTTTTTTACTTTTTGTTGCGCTATAGGATATTCTCTTATTTGCAACGAGTTTGTTATAAGTACACTACACTTCTTTTACATAAAAATATGTCAATAGACGCTTTTAAAAATAAAAATAATTTTCCTGTAAGAATAGTAAGGGCAGAAAATCATTTTTAAATTTAAAAAATTAACAAGAACTTTTTTGTAATATTAGTTCAAATTTCAAAAGACAAATTGTTATTTTAAAAAAATTCAATATAATTTACTCAATTAATTGTATTATATTGTGTGTGTATTATAGGTTGAACAAAAATTTGAGTGCAGAGAATTGTCTACATTTTCAATGTAGGGCTGCAAGATGGAAAATGCATAAATAATGTTCTTGAAATCATACCAAAGGAAAATTTGTCCAATTTATAGGTGAAGCTTCCACATGCGAAATGTTTAATTTGATCGGTTATGGCAAATCTAAAAGTGCCAGGTGTCTCTAGGAGATTAGGTCTGTGATACTCAACGATGACATCCTTACATGCAGGTGGTTGCACTATTTGTGCAGAACTTGCAGCGCATTTAGTTTGTGGAAATGGAATGAAAATTAGAATAGAATTAAATATTTTATTGTTTATTTTGATGAAATAAAATAACGATAAAAAAGAGATTTCTTTTCATAAACGGTGGAATCTAATATTTTATTATAAATTAAAGTTAATTTTATATTTTTTTTATTAAAAAAATTTAATTTAATTATTAAAAAAATTAATTTATAGAGATTTTTTCTTAAAGAAAATATTTTTTTATTAAAAAAAGTAATTTAATTATTTTATATTAAGATTAATTTAATTATTTTATTTATTTTATTTTTTTATTCTTTTAATTTATTTATTAGTCAAATAATAAAATATTATATTATTTAATTTTTTTCATTATATATTAAACAAGATAATGACATTTTTTTTTATTTTATTAAAATTTATTTCATTTAATCAAACAAGCAATTGAGGTTTGTCTACATGTGACCATTGTTTGGTTCTCAATCCTCTACGGGTGGACTCGTGCTTATGTGTGAGCACTCGACCAGGGTGGGCTCAACGCGAGCATCGTGGGCCCAATAGTTCAACTCATTATACGATTGTCAAGCCCAGTTGTGATTCCAAGGTCGATGTTGACGGAGAAATTAGTGAAAAAGGCATAGCAGATGTGGGCAGCGCCCCTCCTCCCTCTTTCGGCTTTATTTGTTTTTTCTCTTGAGGACAATTTTTTTTTCTCATTAAGTAAGTAAAAAAAAAACTTATATTTTTCTCTTTTTAGAAGAAGTTTCAAATATGTACTATTAAGCATTTTTTATATTTAAATTTATAATTTTTGCTTACATAGTAAAAAAAAATTTAAAAAAGTTGAAACATATATTGTCTCTTTATGAATAATTTTTTAAAATTTTTTACTGTATTAATTGAGTTTATGTGATACTTGAATTGTAATTTAATAAATTAGTATTTTAAATGTGTATTAAATTTGTACTTTTTTAGCCGTAGAATTTAATTTTTTTGCTTATTTAAAAGTTGATGTATTTTAGAGTTAAATCTGAGTAATTTTCTGTTTACTCCTTCTCATCTTTGTATTATACCTTCAGTGGCATATATTTGTTCTATATTAAGTCATATAGTCTCTGTTAAAAAAAATGAAAAAATTAAGATAATTTTTAAATTAATGCAATAAGTTAATTTAGTAAGCTAAATTTGAATAATTTTCTGTTTGATCCTTCTCGTCTCTATGTTATGCCTTCAGTGGCATGTATTGGTTCAATATTAAGTCACGTGGCCTCTGCTACAAAAAAAAGGAAAAATTAGGATAATTTTTAAAGTAATACAATAGGTTAATTTAGTAAATGCACAATTAAATGTAGTATTAAAAGTTTGAGGTATGTGTCTTAGCACTTAAATATTATTTCTATATTTTATCATAATATTTGATGTATGTTCGACTAGTTTTAAAAAATCTGGTTACAAATACTACATGCACTTTTTGGGCTAAAAAAATTATATGTACTTTTTTTGAAAAAAATAATAATAATTTAATCAAATGTATTTTTATTCCTTTATAATGCGTGATGGAATAAACGAATTCCTTTTTTTGTTTTTTTGCCTGTTTTTGGGTTTTGTATGGCTTACTCAACAGAAAATGCAACTTTATGTATTAGTTATTTATATCCATTAATCAAATAATGGGTTTCTTTGTTGTTTAATTGGACTCACTTTATATTTAGAGGATTAAAGTTTAAAATTTTAAATATCAAAATTAATTAAGAGCTGAAGTGATCTTTTATAACAATTTTTATGCCTTTTTAAGGCTATGTTTGTTTCGATGAAAAATAAAAAATTAGAAGATAAAGTTTGTTTAATTTTATTTTAAAAAAAATTATATTTAAAAATTATTTTATTTAATAGAAATAAAAAAATTTATTTGATAAATTGTTTTAAAAATATTTTATTTTTTATTTTTTAAAATAATTTATTTTTAAAATAATAATATAAAACAGTTCTCAAACAAGTATTTTTATTTTAAAAATAAAAAAATTAATTTTAAAACAAGAAAACATACATGTGCATAGTTTCATAGCAATTTTTTTGCTTTTTCATTAGAATTTATTTTTTGTTCAAAATATATGAGATGGTCGATGATGCAATGATAATAGGTGGATGTGCTTAAGCTTAGGCTTAGTTCTTCTTCTTCTTTTTTTTGGCTAGGAAAGCCAAGTGCAATTTCAAAGTTCTTAATTAGGACGAAATAAAAGTACTTATGTTCGATCACATGCTTAAACCCAGCTCTTGTTTTTATAATTTTCATTTGAGACCAAGCTCAACCTGAATTAAAATGTCTGAGTCAAGATTTAGTTTTAAAAATTCTAATTTTAACCCAAATAAAAATTATTATTTTGAATTGAAATGTTTTTAGGCGCATAGTCAAAATTATTATTTTGAATAGAAATGTTTGAGTTTGGACGTAGACCTAAATTCACTTCATTTATAGAAAAAGTCATATTTTTTCAATAAAAAATTTTGAACTCAAGCTTGAGAGCCCCGACTAAGGTAGTAAGTTAATAGCAGTCAATTAAAACAAAAATTAGAAATAATTTTCTTACTTTTATTAAAAAGATTTTTCCTTGAAAAATTGAAGAAACATTTAAGATTTATGGAAAATTTTCTTGCAGAACAAATACAAGAATTTTTTTTTATCTTAGAAATGTTTTCTTTGGAAAAAAATTTCAACGAAGCAAATGGACCAATCATATCTCAACGAAGGAAATTAATAAATGACATTGAACTTCCCTAAAAATATTATGACATTCTTATCATCACAATTTCACTAATAGTTAAATTTCATGAAATCGCATAACATAATTTAAATTTTCTTCAATTATTATTTTACTAATAATTTAAAAACAAAATTGCTCTAATAGAAATTTAAAATATTGAACTGTTTTAATAAATAAAGTGAATAAAAATTATAGGAATTAAAAATGCTTTACTGAGAAAAATAAATTTAAAAAGATATAGACTATACCACTATTATAATGTATCAAAATTTAAGATGTCTTTTGGTGTTATTTAAAATACTAAAAAAAATATAGAATAAATTTTTCAATAAAAAAGAAAGAATCAAAGTTACATACATATATATATATATATATTTAAAAAGTGTACTTTAAATCGAGTCTCTTAAATCAATAGTATCTTATATTATTAAAAAAATTATAAAGATCTTATATTTATGAAGTTTTAACTTTATTAACTTTTATAAAATATAAATTCTCATACCAAATATAAAAATATTAAATTATATCATATCTTGGTAAGAATTTTAATTATGGGTTCTATTAATTGTATTTTATATTTTTATGAAATTATATGTGATCTCTATTACATAGCGTATGCACCATATTTTAGTTGATATGGTTTGGCAATACAATGTAGACCTTAGTGGTGTTGATTAGAGGATCTTCTGGATTTGTTATTTAATTAGGTCCCTTCCCCACTTTCATTCATTATTGAGAATGTTGGAATATTTAATATGGATTTTTATTTTATTAATTATTAAGTTTAGTACAAATTTGGTCATTATAATTTTGTGTGGACTGCACATAAAATTTAGACAGAGATTCAACTTATAACTTTTTTGGCTGTCAGCTTTATTTTTATCGAAATACTGACTGAATCAAAAAGAAAAAAATATAATTTTAATTATATTTATTTTATTTATTAATTAGTGATTTATTTGATTTAATCTTTTATCCGTTAAACAACGTCTATAAATATCAGTTTAAAGTGACTGACTAGCACGCTACAATCTGAACTCTCTCTGAAAGTCAAAGGAGTCCAGTAAGTTGTAAGTATGTTTATCTTTAATTATAGATTCTTCAATTATGCCTTTTAATTGTTCTTGACTACTCTGATTATTTTGTATTGAGATATTGTAACAGAGAATATATTTTGACTTATACCATCAAATAGCCGAATCTTGTGACGAAATTGGGGAGAAGATATTAACTACTAATGTTCATTTGAGCATCTAATGTAACCAAAATTTAATGGCAATTCCAGATGCTGTTTTAATATATATTTATTTTTTAGTAAATTAATATTTTTGTTTCTGAATTCATAAAATCATTTAGTTTTTAGCCTCTAATTTTTCTTGACTATATAAATTAATTTATAAAAATATCAAACTTGTCGAGTATTAATCTTTGTAGAGACTCATTTGTAATAAAATTGATATTTTTAACAAATAGTATAATAACTAATCTGTATTGAATTAATAATTCAAAGATTAATTTATACACTTAAAAAAATTTCAAAATTAAAATTACATAAATCTACAAATTTAAACACCAAATAATTGTTAGTTTAATTATTTGGTGTTATGAATTCATATAATATATGAGTTTTATCTTGAATTTTTATTTTGAGGCATCAATACCATAATATTCAAGATATTATATATCAATATGCCAAATGCATTAGGGATCCATATTTCTTGGAACCATTTTAGAATAGATATGCACATAGAAGGGCTGTTCCAATGGAGAATGGACTATATTTACTAGTTGAGATGTATGAATACTAATATAAACACAGAATAGGGCATAATACGAATACATTATATATTACCCAAAAAAATATTTATTTATAATTTGACATATCATATTTAATATAAATATCAAATATACAGTGTTAAATATCTTTAAAATATTAGTACTAATTTAAAAGTAACGAATCTTACATCTTGGAACTGCTGAGAGTTGCAGATACGCAAGGTGCATGACGTTAGAAATGCAGTCACTAGAGGGAAATCACGTTATCTTTAGTGCTGGCTCAACCCAACTCCTCAATGCTAGAGTCTATGCCTTGTCATGCATGCCAATTGGGTTACGTTTTTAAGAATGATGCGTTAGGGGCAGATTCATCATCAAATAACTATAATAACCAAACTAAAACTGGCAAAGAGACTCTCGCATTCAGAAAAAGTTTGACAATTTCGAATTGCTTAAATTTTATAAACAATTGAAAACCGAAGAGCTTCATTGCAAACTCAAAAAGAGCTTTCACAGTTATGTCCAAAAAAAGAAAAAAAAAGAAAGATTAAAAGCATTTAGAATTGATGCTGTTCCCTCGTCTTAGGTGTTCCAATGGCTTGGTGAGTAAATTTTGTGGGTGGCCTTGCAATTACTCCTCCAATGATCAAGTCAGAGCAGGCTTCAAAGCAGAGGTAGTAAAGCATCAAAATGATTATTGGAGGAGATTCCGACTATAGGTAAAATGATAAAATGCTTGGTCAGCCTCAAACTGTCAGAGACACGTGGAAAAAAGTTAATGAGCTCGAGTTTTAGAATGTGTTTGGTTTGAGGGATTTAGAGAAAAAAGAAAAAAAATATTTTAAAACTACATTGTTTGAACTAATAATTTAGAGGGGATGAGAAAAAAAAATGGTGGGGATAAAATCTCTTCCCTTCCTCCATTTCTTTTCTTTTCAAAAGTAGAGATATTTGAAGAAAAGACAAAAATATTTTTATTAAAATAAATTTTGCTGCATATTTTTTTAACATTAAAAAAATATAATAATTTTTTTTTACAAACCAAATAAAAAAAATTATTTTTCTTTTCTTTCTTTTCTCTTAAACTATATCAAATAAAAAATTTGAATTTCTTTTCCCTACTCATCTATTTTCTTCTCACTCTTCCGTTGAATCAAATACACTCTTATAGATATAAATAATAGTTTGTATAAAGTCACAAATCGTTCATAAATTCTTGAAACTTTAACCAAATGAAAATGTATTATGATGCGTGTGCCTATGCTAAAGCAATGTGAGCCGAGCTTCATTGGATTGGACTTGAGTTGATCAGCTCAGTATTTCAAATAACTCCTTAAGTTGGGCATAATCTATCCGCAAGAATAATTACAAAAAAAAAAAAATGTAAAAAAAGAGAAGAATGGCAAGGGAAGGGAGGACATAAGTTTGACTTAGGCTAAATAGTAGCACCTAAAAATCTGTTGGGATAGGTTTTGGCCCAAAACAATGCAAATTGACACATGGACAAATATAATTGAAATATATATTTAGAAAAGACAAAAAAATAAATTAAAAAAGAAAGGCAAACTGGTAAAAAGTTGAATCGTCCACTCAAAGAATCACAAGTTTTGGTTGGCATTAATGGAAATCAATTCAGACATTACATCAACCGATGTCGTTATCTTAAACCGTCCAAACCTTTTTATATTACCATATCATTTGCCGACATGGGCCCACATTAAAGCATTTCCAACACTCATTATGGGACACGTGTACGCTTAATGTGGTGACAAGTTTCTCATAATTCATGAGTGAAACGGAAGTAACTGTCTTTGTTCGTTGTCCTTGCCCTTAATAGAAGTAACTAATTGAGTTTTATTTTTTTTGTTTAGTAGAATTAGTTTACGCACTATTTAATTAATTTATTATACCCATAAAATATTAAATTAAATAATTAAATTTTTTTATAATATTAAAATTTTGAATTTATATAAAAACATTTATAAAAAAATAGTATCAATATTTTAAAAGATATTAATTCTATATATAATAAAGATAAAATATTTATATAAAGAGCAAAAAAGGATATACACCTAAATTTTAAATTTTAAAGCTACTCAAGTTTAAATTTTTTTTAGAATAAATTAATAATTTAGTTTTTAAATTTTTTATTCATTTAGTTTAAAATTTTAAATTCTCATAAATGTATAAATTAATTTTAAAAAATATAAAATTTATTATACTTATTTTTAAAAATTTAAAAATAATTAACAAAAAAATTCATAATTTTTAAAAATATTTTTTATACATGAAAAAATTTAAAAATAAAAAATAAAAAAAATTATAATTTCAAAACTAAGTGGTTAGGTTATTCAGTTGCCTAGTACCTAATATTAAGAAATTGGGTACCTAAAATTCGAAAGTCACTAATTGAGATTGATTTGCATGTTCTAAACGAGATTGCGTGGCCGACAAAATCTTCACAGAGTAGCTTAATTGTCATGATTCTAGATTGTTCTTCTCCACGGTTAAGATTCTATAGGCACTAAATTACCCTGTTACCCTTTCCAGTTATAATTTCCTAGGACGAAGTCTTCAACTACTGTTATGCTGTAAAATTATAAAATAATTTTATTTTAAAAACTATGTAATCAAATAAAAATTTGAGAGCTTTTGGCCAAAAAAAAAAGGAATTGACGGGCAGTTGAAACTGTGAAGGGAAAAAATGGAATAAAAGGAATTTGGAAAAACAATTAATATTGTCCCCTTTTGGCAATATATTAAAAATAGCAAATTACATTTATATCCCTGAAGTTTGTGAAAATTATATTCATATTTTTAAATTTTAAATTGAGATAAAAATATCTCTTGCAATTTATAAAATTTATGCTTATTCTCTCAAATTTTAAGAAAAAGTACACTAATTTTTTCATTTGTAAGTTTTTATAATCATTAATTTAATATTTTAATTATTGATATTGTATTAAATTATGTTATTTATAATTTTTTAGAAAACATTTATAAAATATAAGTTTTAATAATATTTTGTGAAGAAATGAGAGATTATCATATAAATTGAAACTAAAATAGTGTTAGTGAGTGTAGATTTGAAAACTTTCAAAGAAGGTAATATAATTTATTCCATCATAAATTCATTATCAATAATGAAATTTAAATTTATTATATTCTCATTTTTTTTGTTGAAGAAACAAACCAGATATATCTTTTATGCATATATAAATTTATAGAAATATCAATCTCAATATAAATGATTTATTTATTTTTATTAAATTTTGGGTACTATCTCACTGTAATATCATAAAAAAAATTCATAAACACAAGTTGGATCAAACATTCAAGTATTATAATTTGGAAATTTAATTAATTTATAAAAAAAATTGTTCAATTATATGAATTGTTATTCAACAAATTAAAATATAAAATACTATAAATTTATATAACCTTGAAAAATATAAAGAAAAAGCATAATAAGTCAATTAGTTCAATAATATTAAAAAATTTTAAATATATGATTTTTTAGTATTAAGTTAAAAATTTAAATTCAAATACAAGTGAGTCAAATTAAAAAATATATAAATTAAATTTAAAAAAAATAATTTGATCTATTATTAATGTATAATTTTTTTTAATCAATAATATTTAAATCGTAATATATAATAAAAATAGTTTTTTAATTATTTTTATTATATATTATAATTTAAATATTTTTTGTAGTTAAAAAGATATTTATTATTAATAAATTAAATAAAAAAAAGTTTTATGATGAGTCACGATGAGGGGATGTTTTTGTCAATTTGATAAGAAAACACAGCATGATTCCAGGGATGTTAGCAGCCAATGCAGGAAAAGACAAATTACTTAAGCAAGAACGTTAGGTTGACTCTGATATCTACGGGCTTAACCCACATCATGACCATGATCTCGCATGGAAATGGCCATGCCTCATAACCATGGAAGCCACGTGGACCCGCACGCAGGGGATCGCAGCCAGGCCAACGGTGAAGCGAATGCTCAAAACAACCAAGCAAAGCGCTGGCTCAAGATTTGGATCTTTGTATATCAGAAGCTGACACGTGATTGGGCCACGTGTTACGGGTCGACACAGTTGACTCGGTCCGAGTGAAGAAAAATATCTCCGGGGATTGCTCTTGTCTGCCACCAGATATTTCTGGGCTGCCCGCTCCATCTTAGCCACTAAAATTCCCACGCGTCCATATATAGAGGCACAACACCTGTCCGCGGGCATCTCCTTTACATGGTCGTTGGATGTTGGACCCAGCTTCGTTATTTTGGATCACTGCCATGGAATTTGTTCGGCTTCGACGACGTTGTACTCAGACACTGAAGACTGTACACTTGAAAATGTTAAATTCTATTTTTAATTTTAAGAAAAAAGTATAAATAAATATTATTTTTTTAAGCTCAAATGTACAAAATGTTTGAATTTAGTAATTATCATTCAAAATAGAATAATATTACTTTTTCTATTTTCAAAAGAATTATAATTAAATTTATTTTGTTACAATTTTGTTATAATTAATATATTTTTTAAATAATGATGATGAGAGTTCTCATTTCTAATGAAATGCCTACAAAATAAGAAAAAATAATACTATTATTCTAATAATTTCGTTATTCTAATAAACATAAAAATAAAATAAGATAATTAAGTTAAAGTTAGTCGAGACCGTTATACTTGGAAGTGAGTCTCTCAATGGTAGAATAATAAGTTTAATGATTTAATTTAGTCTAAAATCTGAAAAAAAAATTAAAATTTATTTATCTTACTTTTTACCCAACAATTGTAAAAAATTGTTAAAATTATTTAGTAAAAACTATACAATCACCTTAAAAAAGAAAGCAATGGCAAACATTTTATTTTGAGAAAATAACATTCTGTCACCCTGATCTTTTGATGCAATTGTAATTTTTCTTCTAATCTTTAAATTTTTTCAATGTTCCATCTGTTCTTTGTTTGAATTGCAATTTTTTTCACTTCTATCCAATTTTGCTGTTAAGTGTAACTGTTGAGGTTATAGAATTACCAAGTTACCTCTAATCTTTCTGTCATCGTTCTTCTTCTTCATGTCTCTGCTTTATCTACATCATCTCCAGCATCAAAGCTAAATGAGAAACGTAATGGAGAATTTAGCTTTGAAAAAAAAACTTCATCTGCAACACACATTTCTGATTCTTTGAAAAGAGACCATCCAATAAGCACAAATAAAATTCTTCTTGGGTTTTAATGACCACAGTATCTGCTTTTCTCATTTGATCGTTTTTTTTTTCATCAAATTATCTAGAAGATCCCACAATGACAATGCTTATTCATGTTCTTCTTCCTCTACCTCCCCTTCCACTTGATTAGAGTTGAAAGCCTCCTACTTTCCTTGAATACTGTTTGTCGCCATCTCACGAAAGGTACTGTTTGGTTCAAAAAATGTTGGATATTGAGACAAGGTGGAAATGGATTTAAATGAGATTAATATTTTATAGTAAAATGAAGATATATAAAGTCTGCCAATTACAAGCTTACAGAGCTTCCTCCAAGGAATCCAACTATTGAACAAGCTCAAGAAACAAAGCATAATAGAGGCGCAAGCTAAATAGCTATGGTGGAATAGTTAGAGTTCCAGAGGCAATTGCATGGGAACGCAAATACCCATTTGGAATTTCTTCCACCTTCGATTGACGTTGTCGATGACATAGCTTTCTTTACCACTATCTCTGCAACTTCCTCTGTCAATTTTCAGAACCACCTATCTAATATAATCTCCAAAACCACTAATTTCACCAAAGATCTTGCCTATCTCTTCATTTGTTAGTTGCAAATCAAACACCTTCAAATGAACAAACACTCTTCACTGGCTCAAATCCAGTTGAATTTGAGTCAAATTATCAAAGGATTGTGACTTGGAATAATGACGCAAGCACGAAAATAAATAGAGATCGGTTCATGATGAATTTACAATCATTTCTATTTCAAGGCCCTGCATTTCCTGAAGAAAGCAAATGTGGAGTTGAAGCGAGCATTTCAAATGTAGGCTTGAAGAATAGAATAACAGGAGGCATTAGTTTGAACAAAGACTACATGAGACGAAGAAAGAGAGTAGGAGCTATAGGAGAGACACGATGGTGTTCACTTTTTCAAGGAGGTAGATTAGAACCAAGAGAGGAAGAGGCTAAGAAAGGAGGTGAAGCAGCTGAGGAAGGTGGTGGGAGAGAAGAAAGAGTAGAAAATGGAATTCCCACGTCAACAACGTAATTATTTAAAAGAATATCAAATGGATTGAAAAAAATAGACAATTTAATAATTTTACAACCTCAACAGTTACATTTAACGGCAAAATTGGATGGAAGGGGGGAAATTGCATTCCAAATAAAGGACAGGTGGGATATTGCAAAAATTTAAAGATTAGAAAAAAAGTTGCAATTGCACCAAAAGATCATGGTGACAAAATACTATTTTTCCTTTTATTTTTTAAAGATGAATGAAATCTAACATACAATAAAAAAAACTTTAAATCAGTAAAATTGAATTTTTGGATATGATGATTGGCAGGGATGTGACTAGGTAGTCAGAAATTATAGATTCAAGCTTTTTGCTCTGGTACATGAAAAGAAAAATCTCTTAAAAAATTCTTCTTTATTTTTTTAAAATCTCAATATAAAAAAATAAAATTTTTATGTTTAGTATAAATTTTTAAAAATTTATCCTTGAAAAACTAAAAATTTGTTTGTTTTTTGTTTTAAAAAATTATTTTTTATTTTCAGTTATTTTCAAAATAAAAAAATTTGTATAATAATTATTTTCTATTATTATTTCAAAAAAAAAATTAAAATAAGTTATTTTTAAAATAGAAAAAAAAACAAAAAAAAGTTATTTTTATTTTCTGTTTTTGTTTCAAGAACACAAAAAATAAAAATAAAAAACAATATATTTTTAAAACAGTTTATCAAACAGATTTTTTTTATTTTTGTTCTGTAGAACAATTTTTAAACATAATTTTTAAAAATAATTTTTAAAAACAAAAAAAAATAGAATCAAACAAGCTCTAAGATTCTTAGAAATCGTTTTTTAGTAAATTTCTCACAAAAGCATTCACATACGGAGGGGTGAAAATCTTAGAGCTTGTTTGATTTTATTTTTATTTTTTTAAAAAAAAATTATGTTTAAAAATTGTTTTATAAAACAAAAATAAAAAAAATTTGTCTGATAAACTGTTTTAAAAATAATTTTTAAATAACACATAACAAAAACTTGTTTGATAAAATTGTTTTGAGAACAAGTTTTAAAAACAAAAAAAAAATAGAAAATCTGTTTGATATAAAATAATTTTTTTAAAAAATTTTTATGATGACTTTAATTTTTTAAATAAATTATAATAATATTTTAATGAGAATACGAGAAGAATAAATAAGTAAAAATGAAAAAAAATCATAAAATTTAATATAATACTGATATGGCATTAATATTTTTAAATATATTGTTCTAAAACAAATAATAATATCATTTATAGCATTACATACTAATTATAGGTGGTACAAAAGTGACATTAACAATTATATAAATTATTATACATAAATTATCAAGTAGATTTGTTATATTCTAACTACATCTAATTTGAAATATGGTCACAATATGCTGCCATTTTTGCCGCCCCTTGATCAAATAATCTTGACAAGTTGTCTTCATTAGAGCTTGTCTTTCATGTGCCTGTATTTTCATTTAAAACCTCTATTTCTGCATCATCAAGACCTTCCCATATGTCAAATAATTGATCACGTAAATTCCACTTGCGTATATAATTATGAATAATACAACAAGCCATCACTATAAGCTGTTGCTTACTAGGTTTGTACAGTAGCATTAATTTTTAAATTGGAAATCTGTTCTTTAATACTCCAAAGCAACGCTCAATAGTTATTCTTTGTGATGAATGTCTCTAATTAAATAGCTCTTGACGACTTTTTGGTTGTCTACTTCGACCTCTATATTATTGTGCATGATATCTTTCACCTCTATAAGGGGGAAGAAAACCCTTGGTGCAAGGATACCTAGCATCCACAAGATAAAATGAGCCTACATTAATGAATACACATTAATAGACAATATAAGTTGTGTACTTTTAAAAAAACAAGAGAATTTTAACAATATAATATTTACCATTCGTAGACTATGGAAATTCTGCATTTGAATTAGTAAGTGCATATAAAAAAACCTTAGCATCATGTGCACGACCTTCCCATCCTGAATAGACATATGTGAATATCATATTAAAATCACAAACACATCACATTTTGGGTCACAATTGTCTTTCTACCTTTGCACAATGTTTTTCAGCAGGAACCCATGCACTTATGTGTGTGCCGTCAATTGCACCTAAATAATTCTATTACAAACAAACCATTACAAAAAAAAGTTTTAATAAAATGAAAAATAAAAAAATGCATAAGGAAATTCTTAACAGAAACACATACCTTGAACTATGGATAATAAATTGGATTATTTTTAATTCTTCTAGGCAATTCTGTAGACTCTTGTTTGATTAGCTCTTTTTCTAATCGACATACTACTCTCAACACTTCTTTAAAATAACGAGAAACCATTTCTGTAGAATGTTGAAAACGATCTGATACTACTTTATGACGAATATTATGCCCTATAATGAATAGGAACATAGCAACTTTTTCTTCTACCATCAAATGTTGTGAATCATCCAAGTAACTTTTTCTCCTCAATTCATTACAAAAATTAATAAAACATGATTTTTCCATTTGGAACAACTCAAAACAAGTTGTTCTTGATCCATTTAATAACTCAAAAATAAACTCACGACCAGTTAATGCAAATGTTCGAACCTTGATTTTCTTCAGAAATTTGTGCTTATAATCATATATCATGCTAATGATATATAGCTTAACTAATTCATCATCCTTAGAATCTGATGACGTCTCATCAAAACTACATGTATCACTATCTGATGATGTATTATTTACATCCCTCGTGATGAAAACCTGTCACATAAATAAAATGTACATAACAACTATAATATATTTAAGAATTACAAAATCAAATACTTGCAACCGATTCATTACTCAAACTAATCAAATATTGTCATCAACATAACATTAATTATAATATAAAATTGTTCAAAACATTTGAATAAGTCTGCCCAAATATTTTCTAACACTTCTAAAATTACTTTAAGATAAATATATCATACAATGAACAAGACGTTACTTAAAAAAAACCCTCACTAAAGTTTAGCTAGCCATCCTCTCTTCCTATCACTAGACATTGTAAGAAACATTTCTCTCCAATCAGGATTGGTAAATTTCTCTAAGACTTTCACATAAATGTCATCAGAAACATTTTCAATCTCTTCAAGAGCAGCCACACACTTAGCAATAGAATAGTCAACTGACATAACTGTAGAACTAGTTGTCTCAGCACTCTTTGTCCTATATCTCTCAGCCTTAGCCAATGAAACTTTTGCTCTTGCCTTTGATGTTTCAGTCCATGCTAGAAGTGCATCTCTCATTTGTAAAGTCCTAAGTTCCTTCTTGGACTTGCGCTCTTTAACTTGAACTGTTCTCTTTCCACTACGTGTGGTGCGTTCAATTGTTTGTGTGGCAATATCGTCTGAACTATCCTGATTAAGATTAACATGAACATCAGCATTAAGGTATTCACATTCAAGCTCATTTTCTTCATCTGTACTTGGTGGATCTTGGGTAGATGAATAATGAAGTACTCTAGTTGCATTACTTCTGTTGAATATGATTCTCAATAATTTATAGTGTTCACAACCTTTCTTTTGAAATTGAACAGCATCAGGATGTGCCTATAATCATTTTAAAAAAAGTAAATTAAACATATTTAAAATAATTTGTACATAAAACCATAAATTTGCAAGTTATTATATACTCGAATATAAGTTTTGCAAATTGTTTCATCAGTAGTAACAGTGTTGGTTTCTGCATCCCACCCAAATCCAATGTGTTACAAGAGTAAAGAGAATTGGGAATGCTTTGACCGCAATCTATTGAACTTTTACTTTATTTGTTTTATACTGAAAGAGCGTTTAGTAATTGAATTAAATTTATCTTTAATTGAAACCCATGTCTTAGAATGAAATATACCATTTTGCATATTGCCTTTTGTGACTTCTTTAACCATGATATCTATGCAAGTTTTAACTATTGAATCAGGCCAAAGCTTGCTCTCGTTAGTTTTCATCTATATGAACAAATATTAAAACACTATTAATTAACAAATCCTCATAGGCATGATTATGAAGAAGATAATACAAATAAAAACAGAACAAATTGGCTAACAAAGAAAATAAATCAAAAGAATAAACATTACATTCCAAAAATCAGTCATTTTTTTAAGTCTTCCACGTCAAATTTACTAATGTTTAATAAAAAGTTAACAAGTTGGCATTCCCATTATAATGTCTAAAAACCTTGTGTTTTCTTCTATTAGTTTGTTATTTTCTTAATGATGTATATTTTGCTCTTCTTGGTAGCTTGGCACTTTAATATCTCATTATTTAATATATTATTCTCAAAATCCCAGCAATCAACCAAGTACAAAAATTCAATTTTGAAAATAAGCTTTTAAAATTTTATCACAAATGCCACCAGAGAATATCAATACGTTTTAGAAGAATTTTCAGTCAAAGAAAATAAATCAATGGGAAGTTTTCCAGAAAGTTTCAATTATATGCAAAATACTTTTATAAGACCAATTATTAAAGTAATAGTAATAACAAGTCAACTTATATACTAACTACCACAACATTATATATTTCTTATTTGTTGCTGGAACAGTCCATGGCAAAGAGCTAGTTAGAGATGCTATCATGCGTATTCCAGTATAAAAAAGAGAGAATATTTAAAGCACTCAAAACTAAGATTGGGTAACAATTATGTAAAGTACTTGTTCTTTTAAAAGAGTAATAAATAATATTTTTGCATTTCCTTGAAATTATTTTTCTAATCATTATTTTCATAATAAATTAATTTATATAAGAGAATAAAATTATTTTTTCAGTGAAAATGAAAGAAAAATTAATTTACAAGAGAATAAAACTAGTCAAAGATGTTATATAGTACTCGATACAAGAAATTAAGGCCATTAATTAGAGAATAAAAATGAGAGATAATTTTATGGTGCAATAGACTTTGAAACAGAAATACAACTAAATGATTCACAATCTCATGCAAAACAAAGTCAATAATAAGAATTTGACACATTCGTATAATCATATCCCCTTCCTACAACTACTCTAAACAATTAAAAGCATAAAAAGTCAAAAGTTTGATCACCATTCACGAGCATATATCATCAGAGGATCAGATCAGAAACCATTTCAGATCAAGATAAAAAAAATTTAAAATTTAAAAAAATAGCATTTTAATGCAAACCCAGTATTCGATCAAGCAGTAAATCAACTAGAGAAATGAGAAAAATAATAACTCATTTCCAAACCCCTAATTTAAAGAGAGAAACTCAAAACCTAGAGAGAGAGAGAAGAGATTCAAAAGTATATTTAAAGCCACAAAAGAAAAATGATAGAAAAGGAGAAAAAAGAAGGAACCAAACCTCTTCCTTTGCTTTTCGCAAACTCTTCCTTTCTAATCTTGTGCTTCTTCTTTTTTTCTCTATTTGTATATGTGCTTTCAGCAAGCTTTTCTTTGTTTGTATATGCACTTTCAGCAAGCAAAAGGTGGATACGCAGAAGACCCCTTCCGATAGCCTCTTTTTATTTGACAGCAAAATGAGTTTTTAAATGAGCATTACTTTTATTTACGTTTGTGCCATTAATGAGGAATTGTTCTCCGCCTTTTTGTTGTTTTGGGAATAGAAAATAGCTTCAACATGTTCTGGTTTTTTTGTTTTTAAAACAATGTTTTAGAAAAAAAATTTTGAAACAAGTAAAAAAAAATACTTAACCAAACAGATTTTTTTTGTTTTATTTTTTAAAAAAATTGAAAACAGTTTTTTAACATTAAAATCAAACAGACCTTTAATTTTTCATAGGAATGAGAATCCTTTTATGATATTAAAAGACAATTATACCTTCATTAATGACATAATTGTAATAATAATAATAAAAAATTTACTCTCTTTGTAATATCTCATCATTTTTAAATAATAATGTTTTACGATAAAAAATATATTTTAAATTTAAATGATTATATTTTGATAAAAGTAAGTATACTTTTAATTAAAATAATTATTATTTTGCTTAAAATAATTATATTGGCCTCTAATAAATTTTTGTTTTATTTTAGAAATATTCTTTCTTTTATTATGCATAAAGATATTTATTTTGTAATTTATTTTATTAAAATTTTTATCATGAAAAGTCATGATTTAAGAGTTCAACTAAAATTTTGTAATAATGTAAATTTTTAGAAAATTTTGAGATGTTTTAGAATGAAAAACGGTATTTTTATGAATATATATAAAATAAAATAAAAATAATCTTAAATATTTAATTATTAAATAATAATAAATACATAAAAAGAATAAAAAGAATAAAAAGAAAGAAAAAAGGGGAAGGGGAGATGGAAGTTGAAGAGAATGCAAGATTTTCATAATAGTATGAATAGTATGAATAGTAACATCTATTTTTCTTTTTAGATCTGAAGTGCCTATTGCCTTTCGATTTTAAAATTAAGGGTACCACTGGATTCAGGACGAAGTATACTACGATTTTGACTGAACAATTTTTTAAATCAACTGTAAAATCACTGCAGATCGGAAGTAAAAAATATCAAAAAAAGGTAAACTCTAAAACTCTTAATTAGAGACTTCAAATTAGAAATCTAATACTGTAGATTGATTCAAGAGTTAGATAAACCTTAAGATATAAAATTTTTCAGTCATCTGACAATTTTTTATTCTTTGTGAATAGTAATTTTTGGCGATGAATAGTGATTTTGGCCGGCATGAACAATATTTTCCGGTTGTAAACAGTGACTAAGCTCCCGGAGTCATTTCTTAGATTTTTGGACCCTCTGAACTCATTTTTAAAATACATTTGATCAGATTTGACTTTAAAAATTATATTTGGACTATCCAATCTGGAGCTTGGACCTGTGAGTGAATAATTCTTTCTATGACTTGCCTTATACTCTTCTTGATCTTTAAACATGTATTTGATTATGTTTATAAGATATTTACACTTTTATATGTTTCTGAAATGCATTAAAATGATCTAAATTGCTTACAATTTTGATTATAATTCAAGAAGAGTATAGTTTTGAGTTTTTGAACTTATGGTATATCTGATGTCACATGTATTTCTCATTAAATGGTGAAATGAATATTTATGCACATGATATTGATTTATAAAACTATATGATTGCCTCAAGAAAGGGCATGTATATGTGATTTTAAATGTATTTATTATTATTTGGCAAAGTAAATATTATGTGCATGAGACATTGATTTGTAAAATTATAAAGTTACTGATTATGATTGAATGGCAAGCGTAAAACTCATGGTGAGTTGCTTGATAATTATACATTGTATTTGATGAATATGTATATATATATATATATATATATATATATATATATATATATTTATTTATTTATATGTATGGATGAATATCGACAGATTGTATGACTTGTGATAGTACCGAATAAGGGACGCCCTAGTAGCTTGAGTGAGTTGAGGGAAGGCCGCTCTAATCAGGTGACAGTGATATTGTGAGAAGGCAGATGGGTGATGAACTCACATTCTCTGATAACTATTGTGACTGTAGTCGATCGGTCATTATGTGTATAGTAAATAAGTGTATGGGTTGACCAAATTGTCAAATGAGACATGTTATTTTAAATTGAATTGACCAGATCGCTGAATGAAGTAGGTCATTTTAAAAATTATAACTTTATCTTAAACGCATAATATTTTACTATAGTTTATATAGTTGAGCATAACAACATTTGTTTAATGATCATACCGTGTTGAATATGATTTTGAATATCTGAATATCTTTTTATTTGAGAATATTTGAAATACGAGTTCCATATGGATGTACTTCTAAACTGTATTTTCTATGTAACAAATTTTAAAATATGAGTACATCCATATGTTTACTTAAGAGGTCATATGAGGTATTATCTGTTTACTGAGTTGTCAAACTCACTACACGATAGTTTTACATTTTTCAGATAATAAGTCAGAGTCTGATCCTACAGATAGGTGATAAGTTAGGTGACATATTTTCTGAGTGAGTTTACGTTGCTTTCAAGACTCACAATTTTTGAATTATACTGTGTTTGTATTCTAGAGTGTGCTCCGAATGCTACAGACATGATCTTTGCTTCTATTATTATTTTGACATTTATAATTTGGTCTATATAATGTATATACATTAGAGAATCTATATGTATCTATTTCCATGACAAAGAATAGTATTATGCATGTTATGAAAAATATCTTATTGTGAAAAAAAAATGTTTGTTTCACATGTCTGTAAATTGGGGGCGTTACACTCTCTCTCCACTCTCATTCTCTCTCATATCTTTCTCTCTTCATTCTCTCACTTTCTCTCTCATCCTCTTTCTCATTTTTTTCTCTCTACTCTTAATTTCTCTTTCATAAGAATAAGGAATTTTTAAAACATATACGAAGATTTATAGGAAATTAAGTATAATTAAACAGAAGAATAAAATATTCTCAGTAATTTTAAAAGTTAATCAAACATATTTTATACATTCTCAGAAATTATAATTTCCATCAATTATGTTTTTCAAGAAACATGATTCTTAAGAACAAAAAATTTTACCATTTACTAAACGCATTGTAAATGTACCACGACACTAATTTTTTAAGATAAAAATGTCAATTTATTGTAAATTGTATTTGAATTTTGGTTTAACTGTGGCATTGTTATTTTTAAAAATATATTAATTTAATTTTTTTTTATAATTTATAATATATATTTGATATAATTATTTTTAATAAATGAGTCAAAATGATTTATACATTAAAATTATCATTTTTTGTTATTAATTTGTTATATTTACACTATTTTTTGAACATTATTAAATGATACATGTCATGATAAGTCACTCAAAAAATAAATTAATAATAAATTTGATAATGTACACATGTATATGCATAACATATTAATAATATAATAAATAATAATTTTAATAGACAAACTATTTTGACTTATATATTAAAATTAAAATTAAAATAATCAAATTTATATTATAAATTATAAAAAGAAAGATCAAGTCAACACAATTTTAAAAATAGGGAGATCATTAGTGCAATTAAGTTTTTAATTTTTGTTACTAAGTTGTCTTAAGTTTGTGTACTTTCACCTTCCAAAAAAGCATTGTGCACAAATGCTCAAATATGGGGATTAAGTATTAATTAATTTAGTAATATTAGAGTATTTTTTAGAGACTAAATATTCAAACTCGAACCTCAATAAGAATAAAATTTTAAAAAAATTCACTATGTTAGACGTGGAATAATTTTAAAGTTAAAGAGAAGACAAAAGTATATGTAATTAAATCAACTAGAGTATGTTAGAAATTCTGAAAAATAGTCTATTCAAAGTCAAAGGATGCTTTGATGCTGTTACATAACTTTTCTGGAATATACGTAGGAGAGGAAAGGGACATAAGATTCAAATTGTGCCCCAAAATGTTTTAAAGTATTTTTTTTTTCACAATTCCCATAATTTTTTTTTTATTAAAACAAAGTCTCTCACTTTGATTTGTTTTATTTGTTGTATCAGAATAACATCCAAATGAAAGAAAATATATTATATTTTATCTCCCTCTTTGTGAAGAAGAGAATAAGACTGGAAAGCACAGAATTTCAAATTAGGCAAACGTATTTTCCCCACTTTTCAAATGAAAGAAAATATATTATATTTTATCTCCCTCTTTGTGAAGAAGAGAATAAGACTGGAAAGCACAGAATTTCAAATTAGGCAAACGTATTTTCCCCACTTTAAAAGTGTTAAACCATCTCAAAAAGTCAACCAAGGTTTACAAATATTTTATAGGCATTGGGCTAATTCCGTTGGTTGTAGGTGGTAGACATAATAGCTTGTGTGGTTGCCAAATTTGGCAGTCACCAATGGGTATTCTTTGTTTTTTGGCTGAGACAAATGAAATGAAAGCACAATTATATATACCATATTTAATTTGATTTTGATCTTTCCCTTGCATTTCATCAATTTTTTTAAATAATAATAATAATAATAATAATAATAATAATAGATTATTTTAAGCTTGAAATTTCAGAGAAAAAAGTAGAGTTCAATCTCCAAAAATTACTTTAACAATGTTACTTAACTAACTTTTTGGGTGCGAAGAAAATTTTCAAGATAAGATTAGATTGATCACTAAAAAAGATTGTCAATGGCAAGGAGATTTGAACCTTGCCCATTTCATCCTAATTTTTGCATTTGATTTTTTAGCAATAAATTAATTTTTGTAATTAACTTTTAAAATGATCTATTTTATTACATTTAATTTCCTACAAGTTAAATAAAATATTAAATTTACAGGTAATTATGTAAAATTATCAAAGTATCTGTTTTTTTTACTTATATATCTTATTTTGTTATTCTTTTCAAGAGAATGATATTTTAATCATATCAAATAATTACCATTAGAGTTAACACTTAATTTAAACGAAAGATATATGCAATAAAACAAATAAATTAGAACGTCAATTAATAAAGTTAATAACATCGAAGGAGAGAAAATTTACAATTAAAAAAAATCAAAATTTAAAAACTACAATTTTTCTTAAAAATTACGCAATTTTAATCTAAATCCTTTCAATTAACTGAGCCACCCTGATGGGGGAATTCACCAAACATTTTGACATTCTTTCATGAATGACAAACATTGATTTAGTCAACTTCCTTCACAATCACATATACTCAAAATGTGGAAAAATAATTTCATTAAGTAATGGGTAGTGCAAATATATGGTTTTTAAAATTAGGCACATTAGTTGATGCTTAGCGGAAGAAAGATACCACCACTTGTACTACTTGATTATGTGGGGGTGATTCTCTTTTCAAAGTAACTTTTATATATTCCATGATTAAGGCAAAGCAAACCCATAAACCCAAAACTAGGGGAGATTAACAATGGTTTGGAGTTTGTAATTTTCTTCATGCACAGGCACAAGGCACCAATTTAAGGTCAACTAGCATATTCCAACTTGGCCATCATTGTGCTATTTATATTTTAAACCCTATTAATTAGATGGGTGACCCACTTGTTGATTGCACCATTTTTACATGTTTATTGGGTGATAAATGTGTTTAACTAAATAATTATCAGTTGGGCATTTTTTTTAATTATAAGTGTTAGAAGTTTTAATGCAAATAAGTTAGATTCTTCACTTTTTTTTATGTAATATTTTCATTGAAAAAGAAATACAATTTTACCATTTTACAAAATAATAATTTAATTTATTTAAAATCAAAATAGAAATTTAAAATTAATTTATTTTTTTAAAATTGAAACCCATTACTATTTTATAATCATTATTGCTTTTAGGAAAGATAGATAATCACTCTCTTGATATTTTATTATACTACCATTATAAATTATCCATCATTCTAAAACTTCAATTAAATTTTTTTAAATTGAAACAAAATTAGTAATATTTTTTAAAAACTCAAAAAATATTTTTAATAAAATAAAACGTATATTAATACAAAAATTTTACCTTATTTAAAATATTAAACGATGATAATTCTTTTTGTATAACTTCATTTATTTGATACAACAATTTATTAAAATTTTGAGCTCAAATTTTATATAAAAAATAAGTAAATATATATTCCGATTCATAATTTTTTATAATTTAAAAAATTAAATTAATAATTAATAAAAATTTATAAATGATTAATTTTTTTATGAATTTAATCTTCTTAAAAAGTTCTATACGACCTAATCACGAACTTGCCTGTGATGATAATTTCTTAATCAAAGGGCTTAAAGCCGTTAGAACACCTGCACCTTCGCCGTACATTAGTCCGAACTCATAAATATCTAAGCATTTAGGTGACACCGAGGCAGTGAAGCAGACCCCCACTAAGCGACAAAACCAATATTTTATTGATTTCCGTGTCCCCGCAATTATTCCAACTTTAGAAACTACAAATACAAAAATTAGCCAAGCATAAATTATACTTATTCACTCAACGTTTTTTTCAATTTACAAATTTTTTATTTATATATCTTATTAAAATAAATATTATTTATTTATATTTACAATTACTTTAAAATTATTTAAAAAACATTATTTGAAAAAAAATAATTTTTTTAAATTAGTTAGACAGTATATAAGTTATTAATATTATTTATTAAATGTTAAATTTAACATTTAATTTAGATAAAATGATACTTATTATAAAAAAATAAATATTACAATTTTTTAATATGATATTAAGAGTTTTTTTAGAATATTATAAACTTTGTTTGATTTTATTTTTATTTTTTTGTTTTTTAAAATTATTTATAAAAAATATGTTTAATTTTTTTTGAAAAATAAAAAAAGTGTGTGATAAAATATTTTGAAAATATTGTTTTTACTTTTTGGATATTTTAAGAATAAAAAAAATTTATTAGGTTTTTGTTTTTTATTTCAAAAATAATTTATTTTTAATTTTTTTTTAAATTAAAACATAAAATAGTTTATAAATGAATTTTTTTCTAAAAGTAATTGAAAATAAAGTTTTTAAAATTAATTTTTAAATAAATTCATAAATTTTAAAGACAAGGACTTCTTCCAATAAATAAATTTTTTTATACAAACCATCTCAAAAATGAAATCTGAAATAAGAAAGCTAAGTAGCTCAAGTTTCTTTTAATTGAACCAACACTTGTGGTTAAACATTGCAATATTTATAAATTAAGTACAAATCAAAATAAACAAATCCAATTTCCCTTAATTTTATTCAGCCTCACAAACTTCCACTACACCTTCCTAGTTTGGATCACAGCCTCCGTGGATGGCTATGTATGTTGATGGGGCATCAGTGGTGCACATACTGATGGATCATGGGATGGTACTGTAGATTAACATGACGTGACACCCAGCCTCTGAGGCGAGAGGAAAATATCATTGCCACGTATGCACACAATCTGAACTTCTCAGAGCTCCTAAAGATCTTCTCTCTCGCTCTGCCTCTCCCACTTTGAGCAAAATCTCCACCACCTACTCAATATTTCATGGAAGAAATATTTCGGTAAAAGGGGAAAATTTAAAAAAATCCCATTTTTCAACTTTACAGCATCTCACACTCCTAATACAGTAATTAATTTCTTAAGAAATCAGTTCTGTGTATAGAAAGTATCAGGTATATATATATTTTTTGGATTATTTTTCGACATTTTTTGGAAAAAATTTATGCTGTCTAGTTTATTCTAGGGGTTTATACTGATTTTTAAGCTGGGTTTAATTTTTCCTTTATTTCTGTGGTGAATTGAGGTGTTCTTAGATATTTGAAGATTTTTTTTTCTTAATACTTGTACCAGATTTTGAAGATTAGCTGAACTGTTTGGCTGTGAAGAAAATTGAATATTGCTTCAAGAGATTCCATTGTCATTTTCGTTTGTGTTTTATTCAACTGGATTATTGTGGTAAGATTTGCTTTTGTTTGGTAGAACTCTGTTTCAGATTTACCCCCTCTGTTTTTTATTTTAAATCTCAGATTTTTTGGTGGGTTCTCTTAGTTAAAAAAAGTTAGAAATTGTATAATTTCAATTCTGAAGGTTTAAACTGCAAAAGATTTGAGCTATAGAACTGCTCTGATTTGCTTTTTGTAGTAAAATGCTTCGATTTTCTGGGAGATGCATTTGGTTTCCTTCTTACTGAATAATTTCTTTCTACGAAAAGGAAAAATTGATAGCAATTTACTTTGTTCGATCAAATCTTCTCAGTGGATACTAAGGTACAAATATCTCATGGCAATCTGAACAGGGAATGTTGAATTACGATATTTTAATTCTTGATTGGTAGCCGGTTTTGGCTGGATTTTGGGTTAATGATTTTGATATCAGAGGCGTGAGGCAGTTCCTCGAAAGTAGACTTCTTCTTCCATGGCTGGTTCCAGTGAAGGGTGGATTGACCGTCTTCAGTTTTCCTCATTGTTCTGGCCTCCCCCACAAGACGGTCAACAAAGAAAGGTATCATGTCTTCGTTAGATTTTTTTTTTCAATTTACTTCTCTGACTGTACAAAGAAAGGTAAAGTTGGATTGACCGTCTTCAGTTTTCCTCATTGAGCAGTTACTTGTGGATTTTAGTAAGACATATTCGTAGATTATTAGAAATAAAATTCCAACATTCGATATGAGCATGAATTTCAATTAATCTTGAGCTGTTAATGGAGAAGAAAGAAAGAAAATCTTCATAATTTTAATTTGGGTGAAAAATTCTCCATGTATTATTTTTGAGAGAAGAAGACATTATTATTTTATCTGTAAAACATGGCGTGCCGTATTTCTTAAAGATATATTATGAAGCACTTTATAAGTATTTTGAAAATTTTAACTCTAATAACAAATTACAATGTAAATATAATAGGAAATAATATCCATTGTTTAGAATCATTACATTTGAGAAATTACTTTTCAAATCACTAATTTGAAAGTGGGTATCCTTTCTCATCGATTTTCTGGATTCTTTTAAAGGAGTGGTGTTATATGCACCAAAGGCTGTTGAGTCGAAGAAAATAACCATAGAAAACACAGATAGCTTTTCATGTGTGAAGACATGTCGTTAGGTGCAAATTTTTAAACAATGTACAATAGCTTGGCAACTTTGAATAAACTTTTTGGCATTTTTTTTTGAGTAGAGTGTTTGTCCAGTTTCTTTAGATCAGTTTTATCTGTTTTAGAGGCTTTGGTAGCAGGAAGGAGTGCAAGATCTTTTGGCAAGGTGCAATTTTTAGGGGCTTGTGGTGTTTGTGTCTGCAGTAAAATGCCACAGATTTTAATAAAGATTTCTTCTTTCCCATCTTTTATGGGATAAAGTAGTCTTTTTGGCTTCTACGTGGGTTTCAGCTAAGGGTATTATCTGGGTGGTCTTTCTAATGGATTTACCGGGGACCGGAGAGCTCGTCTACAACAACAACTACTAAGTCTTTTTTCACCATGTGGAATCGGTTATATAAATCAAACGATACCACAGTGTGACTTATTATAAATGAGGTCAATAGAGAGAATATTAATTATTAAATTCTTCTTAATAGTTTCATTTATTATTTTATTTTGTCTCTCTCTATCTCTAACTATCGAACAGCTCTCTATTTGATCTACTCTTCTTAGTGAGACTTCAGTATGTTTTTCCCCACATAGTCAAACCACTTTAAGCAAAATTTTATTATCTTATCCACAATAGGTGCTACTCAACTTTTTCTATTGACTCATTCTTAATCATATCTCTTCTCTTAGTAGGGCTCATCTGAATTTGTTTAATTCTTTCTAACTTTAACCTCCTTCCTTGTGCTTCTCATCTTCTCTTCAATTTTTTTATATAAAAAATAAGAAAAGATAATTCTAGCCAACAGTAAATGTAAGCGGAAATGCCTACCAGAAGTGTGATCATACTTTGAACGGTACTTGTGCCCTAGTTTAAGAGATTTTGTAGAATACACTGTAAGTGAAGTTGAAAAAGAGTAGTTTTATTGTTTGAACAGATATATTGTATGTTAATGCATTTCTGTAAAAAGGAAAGAAAATGATGAAGCCTCACTCAATGGGCCTCCAATTGTAAAAGTCCATTCAAGAAAGGCCCAGGGGAGTGGAAGAAAGGAGGGGAAAGCCCTGTTGGTTTATTCACAAAAAAATAATGGCGTTAATGAGGTGGAAAATGAGTTTAGGAGTGAGGTACTGGCTAACTAACTGAGATGACGTGGAGGAGAGAGGAAAAGTCTTCTAGAAGAAGGGGAAATAAGGAGGGAGGAAGGAGGAAGGAGGAGGAGAAGGCTTGTGGATAGTTTGGAGTAATTAGGGAGCTGCTGACTGCTTTGTGTCAGACTTTGCTTTATTTCCAGTTTCTTGCTTCTTTATTTCTGTGATTGTTGCTGATTGTTTAGTGATTTCTCAATTGTATTTCTGAGTTGTATTCCTTTTGTTGAGTTTAATTTCAGAAAATCAGTCCTCATCTCACAGTTTCATGGGAAAGGATTACCAAAAAAAAACTCGTCTTCTATTTTAGTTTTTGTCTTCATAAGAAAATAATCAGATTACTAATAAATGTTCTTGCAATCTATACCTTTGTGCAGCGTTATGCTTTTCTGTTTCCTTAAAACTTTTGAAATGGAGGTCTTGGCACCCCTCCAAATGTTGTGGCAAACTCACTGTATGCTGATTGTTCCAAATTTACCATGCAGATGAGCAGTGCTGGATACAATGATTGTTAATTTAATTTTAAAGCATATGAAACAAATTCCAGGGCATAGAACTTATGTTATCTCCAGACTTGAGGCAGCTGATTAGTGTTGATCCCATAGATTACAGCAAACTAAACCAAAATATAGGCATTAGTCTTTTATATTCGTCAACAATTGAAAGTGGAAATTGAGCCCCATTGGAAAATAGATTGAGGTACTGAAAGAAGGATTTGCTAGAAACGGATTCTGAAGAATGCGCTATCTAAATTCTATAGTGAATCCTGGGAAACTCTGAACAAAACCAAGAGAATGAGGATAGAAGACAAATCAGAAGTAGATCAATCAAATTTTTGAGGATTTGAATTTGAAGAGATATTAGATGGCAAAGATGAGGAAAGCCTGTGAGAAGGAACCCTTCCCAAGTCCCAAGGTTATCTAAACACCAATGGAAAAATACCTCACTAAAATGTAAAATAAATAATATACCTGGCATCAGTTTGAGTACTTAAGGAAATTCTTACTGAATGAAAACAGAATTTATGGAGTTATGCATCGTGCTATTCTACCCTGATTAGTCTTAGGCTCTTAGCATCTATTGGCATACAAGGGGTAGGGGTAATAACCCTGTGTTTTTTCTGGTAACTCATTATAAGTTCATTTTGCTGTAGTTTTTCTCAAAGAATATATTTTACCTTTGTACAAAAGATGATTGGTTCGTTATTCAGTCCATATCATGGTAGTCACAAGGGAGAATAGGCATTTTGTGAATTTATGTTTCCAAGTCTATATCTATGCGTTCTTATATCTTCTGCCATATTAAAAACTCATATTTGTTATTCCATTTCTTTGTTTGTTTGTCATGACATATTTTGGGATTTTCCTAGGATCAAATTGCTGCCTATGTTGAGTATTTCGGTCAGTTTACATCTGAACAGTTTCCAGATGATATTGCTGAGGTATGGTGAATGCACCTTCATTTATGGATAAACTTTGAAAATTGGAAAGATAAATATTTACAAATTAATCATATATGCAAGTCAATAAAATTTTTATTTCTTTGGGAGTTAAAAAAATCCAAGAGTTTTTAACTAGTCTGTATAACTTTGACAGTTGATCCGTAACCGTTACCCATCGAAGGAAATGCTCCTCTTTGATGATGTTCTGGGTATTTATGCTTTAACTCATGTTAGTTTACATTATGGTTGATTCAACAATAACTTGTTTGCGGTGAGTTGATTTTTTTTTTCTGTATAATAACTTCTTTATGTATTCACATGTTCAGCAACATTTGTCCTTCATCATCCAGAGCATGGGCATGCAGTTGTACTTCCAATTATTTCGTGCATTATTGATGATACACTAGTCTATGATAAGACTAGTCCTCCATTTGCTTCTTTCATTTCCTTAGTCTGCCCAAAAAGTGAGGTACAATCCCCTAGCTGATGTTCTGATTTTTTCACATATAAATCAAAATTTAATAGGATATATGTTTCTTGTTTGTAATATTCATCATGGTTCATGGCTTCAACTTTATGATTTATAAAATTAATTCTGTCTGTCAGCTCCTTACTGGTTAAGTGGGGCATTTTGATTCTACAGAGAAGTTCCTTGTCAATAATTTCTTTTAGTTTTTGTCTCATTGTATCAGAACGAATACTCAGAACAATGGGCTCTGGCATGTGGTGAAATTTTGCGAATTTTAACTCATTACAATCGCCCCATATACAAAATGGAAAGACAATATAGTGAAACAGAAAGAAGCGCAAGTGGCAGCCATGCAACAACAAGTAGCTCTGTTGATGGGCAACCTGGCCATAATTATTTGATACAACAGGAAAAGAGAACTATAAGGCCATTGTCTCCCTGGATAACTGATATTTTGCTGGCTGCACCCCTGGGCATTAGAAGTGACTATTTTCGATGGTAAATGCATTTAGTACTGTAAAGTGATATATGGTTTTGTTCTTCTTTTGGTTTGAAACAGATTTGTTGAATTGACCTGTTACCCCCTGGGTGCTGAGGACACTTTTGCTTATATCAATGTATATTGTCATGCATCAACAGGTGCAGTGGAGTTATGGGTAAATATGCTGCTGGAGAACTCAAGCCTCCTATAACTGGTAAAATAAATCCCAATTGAATAATATATAGTGCTGTTCTTTATGATGTTTCATTACAGTATTGTGTGACATGAACAATCATATGAAAGTACCTGAGACATTTTAATAGGGGGGAACTTTGTTCACTTTTATGTCTTTCTTGGTCGTTGAACTCTACTTCAAATACTCTGATATATAATTTGATGAACTGCTCTTTTGGTCCATGTATGACATAGAACATCTCAATTTGGTCCCTCTTAATTCAGGAAGGAAGGGAACATGGCCAACATGTAGGGCTAAATAACAGAATGATTGGAGAAGAATTTGAAGGGCTACATGGAGGGCTATAGATGGGTTAGTTATGCTAAAAGAATAAAGGGCGAGTGGGAGATGGGAGAAGAGGGACTTGGAGAGTCTACAGGGAGGGATAGCCCTCAAAGAACTAGGGAGATATTTTTCTTTTCTTTGCTAGAGTTACTGCACTTGCTTAAGAAGGTTCAAGTATCTACCATTTGGTATCAGAGTCTTGGGTGATTGTGCTGAATTTTGTGCTTGTATTTCATATCAAAAAGTATATAGAGTCATGCCTTATATACACAGAGAATTAATAGTTCAATTCCACAATTTATGGGATTAGAAAAATTGATCAGTCTAATCTTAGGAAGATAAACAAATCAACTTAATTTTAGGATAATCAGAATATTTACATCCCAAAAATATTGCCACTAATTGTGGAGGAGATATTTTTCACACCCCCTCAAGCTGGTGAACAGATGTTTTCCATTCCCAGCTTAGTAAGCACATCTGTTAGCTGGCTATCTATAGATACATACAGTGTATAAATCAACCCACTCTCTAGCTTTTCTTTAATAAAGTGCTTGTATATCCTAACATGTTTAGTTTGATCATGTTGTACTGGGTTACAAGCAATAAAGATTGCTGACTAGTTGTCACAATAGAGTCTCATAGGTTCATCTCACTTAATCTTCAAATTTTCTAGGATGACCTTCAGACAAAGCAACTCACACACACCTTAAGCAACTCACACACACCTTGAGCCATTATTCAAAATTCTGCCTCTGCACTAGAACATGTTATTTTACCTTGTTTCTTACTCCACCATGTCATGAGATTCCCACCAAGATACAAGTATCCTGTAGTTGACCTTCTGTCAACAATAGACCCGGCATAATTTGCATCCATATATGCCTAAAGTAATAGCTCTTCTTTCCTTTTAAACAATATGTTTTTCCCTAGCATTCCTTTGAGATACTATAAAACTCGATAAGCTGCTTGTACATGAACCTCTTTTAGATTATGCTTAAACTGATTAATCACACTTACACCACCATATGCTATATCTTGTCGTGTATGAGACAGATAAATAAGTTTTCCCACCAAACATGGATACCTCTCTTTGATTACTGTAGTGCTCCCCTTTGCCTCTCCCAATTTATAATTAGGATCTATTGGGGTGCTTACATGTTCACATGCTATCTTGTTTGTTTTTTAATTAGGATCTATTGGGGTGCTTACAGGTTTACATGCTATCTTGTTTGTTTTTTTGAGAAGGTTTGTGACATAATTTTGTTGAGAAATGAATATACCTTGCTTTGAGTGAGCCACTTCAATCCCAAGGAAGCATTTCAGCCTTCCTAATGCTTTGATCTCAAACTTAGACAAGCATTAGCTTAAGACTTATCTCTTTTTATCATCATCTCCAGTCACTATTATATTATCAACATACACCAATAGAGTTGTGACTCACCTTAAAGTTGAATGTCTATATCTTATGACTATCATAACTCTTGTAAATCTTCCAAACCATGCTCATGGCGTACAAAACTTTATTCAACTTACACATTGTATGGATATCCAAGTTATTCTTGTATCTTGGTGGAATTTCTATGTAAATTTTCTCCTTTAGCTCCCTATGCAAAAATGCATTTTTGATATCAAATTATTGCAAGTCACAATTAAAATTAGCTGTTAATGACAAGAAGATTGTGATAGTATTTATTTTGACTACTAAAGCAAAGGTTTCCAAATAACCAATTATGTAAGTTTGTGTATAACTCTTAGCGACCAATCTTGCCTTATATTTCTTTATTGATCCATCTGCTTTATTTTTTACCGTATAAACCGATTCACACATCACTTGTTTCTTTCCTTTAGGAATTTTGCCAACTCCGAGGTCTTGTTTTTCTTCAATGCATCCATCTTTACATTGATGGCTTATTTCTATTTCTCAGTGGATAATCTTTGAATAAGGTGGAAGGAATGGAGGTGGTGTTTAGGTGAACAAGAAAGGCCCTATGAAATGGTGAAAAATTGTTGAAATACATGAAATTTGAGAGAGAATATAAAGGTTGTTTTGTTCATTTTCTAGTTCCTTTTCTAATGGCAATAGAAAGGTTTTGGTCACTATCATCCATATGGGGTACAATCTTATTTTGCAATGTGGATTTAGAAATTGTTACCTCCTTCTCCATATTCGGATTGGACTCTTCAGTTTGCACAGATTCTAAGATAGCATTTCCCTCCTTGAAAACACTTTGCCTTTACCATATTTCACATTCTCAAGAGCAGAACTTGGTTTTTCTGGATGGTTTTCTGGTATAAAAGGACACATGTTTTCTAGGTTTTGTGAGTTTTAGTGTGAACTTGAGGAAGGAAGGGAAGATGATGGCAAATCGAGGGGAGGAAAATCAAGATCCCTCTTATCTTTCATAAGGGAATTCTTCCCTTGAAGATAAGGAGGAGCAAAATAAGACCCTTGTTTATTAAACTTAACATCAACAGAGATAGAAAACCTCTTTGACAGGGGATGGTAACTTTTATATCCCATTTGAGTTAAATAATAGCTCACAAAGACACATTTTAGAGCTCTTTGATCCAATTTTCCTCTTTTTGGATTGTGAATATGGACATGTGATCGCACCCAAATATCTTAGGAACAAGGTTATTTGTAGTTTGTAGATCAGAATAGAAAGTGGAGATAATTTGCATTGGACTCTCAAATCTCAAGACTCTAGAAGGTAAACGATTTATAAGATGTGCAGCGATAAGAATTGGTTTCTCCCAAAAAGATTTTGGAACATTTTTTTAAAACAATAAGGCTCGGGTTGACTCAAGAAGATGATCATTTTCCTTCTCTGCTACTCCATTTTTTGAAGGGGTATTGACATAGGATAACTCATGTATTATCCCTCCTTTATGGAAAATGGGGTTAGATTTTGTTAAAATAGTCCTTAGCATTATTTGATTGAAACCTTTTGATATTTAACCTAAATTGATTTTTGACCATAGAATGAAAATTTGGAAGAACATTACTAGCATCATATTTGTTCTTAAGCAAAAAAAATCTAAGTAACATGAGTACATCCGTATTACTTTAAGTCTATTTATTTTTTGCATAAATTTTTTCAAACATCTTGTTATCATTGAGGCATGTCTCATCTTTTGTTTTTAAATTATGTTTGAGTATCACAGTAGACTCTTGTTTTTCAATATTTAAAGTATAGAACTCAAACACAATCTTAGAGTTTGTCTTTAGCCATATCACTAGTTTTATGTTCAAAAACAAGTCTTCGTACTCATTCTCCCCAAAGAGTGTTAACAAAGAGATGCTAAAAAACGTAACATATGACAAAAGTTTTTAGTTTTTGGGTCAAAGCATTTATACTCTTTTTGCGTATTTGAATACCCAAGAAATATATACATTTTAATGCTTGTGGGTCTAACTTAACTCTATTATGATTATGTAGAACAAAGGTGACACATCCAAAGACTTTAAGAGGTAAATCTAAATTAAGTTGTGATAGTGGGAAGGGTTTTTTGAAAATTGATAGTGGTGTTTCAAAGCTTAAAATTCTTGATGGCACCCTATTCATAAGATAGTTAGCAGTAAGCATGACCTCCTCCTACAAGTATTTAGGAACCTTGGTGGTAAACATCAATGACGTAGTTATCTTTAGGTGTCTATTCTTCCTTTCTACTATGTTTTGCCGAGGGGTGTCAGTGCAAGAACTATAATGAACAATTCTTGTTTTCAAGAAATAAAGACTTTATTAAAATATTCCTTTTTATTGTCACTTTTAAAAACTTGGATTTTGATTTGAAATTGAGTTTCAACCATGTCATAAAAATTTTTAAAAACATGTTTTGCTTCAGATTTATCCTTAGGAAGGTATACCCAACTTAGATGTGTTTGATTATCAATAAAAGTTATGAACCATCTTTTTTTATAAATTGTTGATATTTGGGGTAGTATCGAAACATCACTATGAATGAGAGTAAAATGTGTAGATATTTTGTATGGTTGAACAGGAGATGATGCATGAGGATGCTTGGCTAGTTGACATACTTCACTTTGAAAAGATGATAAAGTTTTATTCCGAAATAAGTTTGAAAACAAATACTTTAAATATGAAATACTGTGATGTCTTTTACTATGATGCCATAACATTATTTCACTACTACTAAAGCTAAAGCACAACCCAAGACTAGATATTTAGGCTTGCCTACACAAAGTATTTTCATCGTCAAAGTAATAAAGACCATCGTATTCTTCAGCATTGTCTATTATCCTCCCTTGTTTTAACTCCTAAAAATCACAACGATTTGACAAGAATTTAGTACAATATTTAAGATCTTGAGTAAGCTTACTAATAGACAAGATTACAAGAGAGCTTTGGAACAAGAAGAACACAATGAAGGACAAACTTTTTTGAAATATTGACCCTTTTCCAGCAATAATGTTAAGGCTAGGTCGTTGTTCAGAAGCAACGCGTTGTATAGCTCGAGTGTAGTGTTAAAAGAGTAAGAGTCACTATATCAACACCCAGGTGCAGTGAAAAATATGCAAGGGTCCCCACACTTTAATGAACGGGTGTGGGTAAAGAAGTTAGTTCATGATGATAGGTTCCGTTTTGGATCTTGGAATGTAGGCACGCTTACAGAAAAATCAATGGAAATAGTTGACACCATGATTAGGAGAAGGATCAACATCATGTGCCTACAAGAAACTAAGTGGGTAGGTGAAAAGGCAAAAGAATTAGATTATTCGAGTTTTAAGTTTTGGTACACTGGCAAGTCAAGAACTAACAATGGTGTAGGTATAATAGTAGATAAGGAGTGAAGGAATAATGTGGTAGATGTGAAAAGATTAGGGGATAGGATTATAGCTTTAAAGCTTGTAGTGGAGCGGGACACTTTCAATGTGATTAGTGTATATGCACCACAAGTTGGATTAGAGGAGCATCATAAGAAAATTTTTTGGGAGGACCTAGAAGGTTTGGTTCAAGAAATAGCTCTGGGAGAAATTTTTTTCCTAGGAGGGGATCTAAATGGATATGTAGGAAGTGAATCTAAAAGATACAAAGGTATATATGGAGGTTTTGAGTTAGGTGAAGCAAATGTAGAGGGTAAAACTATTTTGAATTTTTCTCTAGTCTTTAATTTTACAATAGCAAATATTTGCTTTAAGAAGTGGGTAGAACATCTTATCACGTATAAGAGTGGAGGAGCAAGTTCTCAAATAGATTTCTTTTTGGTAAAGAAATCAGATAGAAAGTTTTGCACAACTTGTAAAGTCGTACCCAGAGAGAGTTTGGTTACACAACACAGAGTTTTAGTTTTGGACGTACATGTTAAGAGAAAAATTGAAAGAAAGAGTAAGAAAACAGTTTCGAGAATTAGGTGGTGGCTTTTGAAGAATGAACAATAAATGAGTTTTCAAAAAAGAGTGGAGGAAGAGGAGTTTTGGGAGATCCAGGGAAATGTTAATGATATGTGGGATGAGATAGCCAAAAGAATCAGTAATATAGCAAGAGAGATACTTAGAGAATCAAGAGACGTTGGACTAAAGGATAAAGAATCTTGGAGGTAGGATGTTGAGGTGCAAGATCGGGTTAAGGTTAAAAGGGAGTGTTATAAAGTCTGACACTTATGTAAAGATAATGAAAATTGAGAAAAATATAAAGTTGTTAAGAAAGACACTAAGAAGGCTATGAGTGAAACAAGATCTAGAGCTTTTGAAGGGCTATATTAATCTTTAGGAACCAAGGAAGGGGAAAAAAAAATTTACAGGGTTGCGAAGGGTAGGAAAAGAAAGACAAGAGATTTAGATCAAGTGAAATGTATTAAAAATGAATAGGGTAATGTTTTGGTAAGCGAATAAGATATTCAAGTACGATGGATGAGTTACTTTCAAGGACTTTTTAATGAAAGAAATGAGTTGACCTGTGACTCTGACAGGCTAAATGTTGTAGAGGAGGACCGTAATTATATTTTTTATTGTAAAATTCAAGAGTTTGAAGTAGAGAAGACTTTGAAGAGAATGAAAAATAGCAAAGCAATAGGACTCGATAATATACCCATTGAAATGTGGAAAAGTCTAAGAAGAAAAGGCATAAGTTGGCTCACTAAGTTGTTTAATCTGATAATGAGATCCAAGAAAATGCCGGATGAATGGAAGAAAAATACTTTAATTTCGATCTATAAAAATAAGGGAGACATACAGAACTGTGCCAACTATAGGAGAATTAAACTCATGAGCCATACTATGAAGTTATGGGAGAAAGATTATTGAGTAAAGATTAAGACAAGAGACTCAAGTCACAGAAAATCAATTTAGGTTTATGCCAGAAAAGTCAACTATGGAAGTAATTTATTTACTGCGGAGATTGATGGAAAGTTATCAAAGGAGGCAAAAAGATTTGTATATGGTTTTTATTGATATAGAAAAGGCATATGACCGAGTGTTAAGAGACGTTTTATGGAAGGTTTTAGAGAAGAAAGGGGTACGTATTGCGTATATTCGAGCAATTAAAGATATGTAAGATAAGATTACGATTTGCGCGAGGACGCCAAATGGGGACACATGATTCTCACCATTATTGGACTACATCAAGGGTCTGCTCTGAGTCTATATCCTTTTAATTTGATTTTGGAAGCAATTACTAAACATATACAAGATTTGGGGTCTTGATGTATGATTTTTACAAATGATATAGTCATAGTTGGTGAATCGAAAGAGGAAATAAATATAAAGTTAGAATCATGAAGACAAACTTTGAAAACACATAGTTTCCGTATAAGTAGAAATAAAACAGAATATATGGAATGTATTTTCAATAAAAGACGAACAAGTACGAATTTAGAAGTAAAACTTAGAGACCATATATTAAAACAAGTTACAAACTTTAAATATTTTGAGTTTATTATACAAAATGATGGCGAAGTAAAGGAGGACGTAAATGATAGGATTCAAGTGAGATGGATGAAATGGAGGAAGGTTTCAGGTATCATTTGTGATAGAAAAGTGCCGTTCAAAGTTAAAAAAAAATTCTACCGTATAATTATAAGACATGTTATATTGTATGGTACTGAATATTGGACAGTTAAAAGCCAACATGAAGATAAACTCAATGTTGTAGAGATAAAAATGTTGCGCTGGATGTGTGGACACACCAGAAGAGATATGATTAGAAATGAGTACATTAGAGAGAAAGTTGGGGTAGCACCTATTGCGAAGAAGTTACATGCTAAGTTTGGGACATGAAAAATAGAGTTTAAGTACACAGAGTTTGAGATTTTAATACTTTCTTTTTCTGCGATAGGAGACAAGGTTCCATATGCAATTCGAACCTTCTCATGACCAGCACAAAGAAAATAAGAGTTGAAAAGATGGGGATTATCTGTCATATGATCAGATGCACCGGAATCTTCTATCCATTTTTTTCCTATCAGATAATGTATTTAAAGCTTGATTAAAGGTACCTTTTATAGTAACATTAGCAGACTCACTTTTTTGTCCAGAATTTTGGATGTTATTTAACATCTCCAGAAAGATTTTAAGAGAAATACTTTGATCCATCCCCTGTTGCTTGAGGCTTGCTTCGGCCTTCTCTGGACCAATCTCATGTGAGACTTGATGGCCCCGTGCTTTTCCTTTTTTAGGCTTCCAATCAGGTGGCTTACTATGAATCTCCCAACATGTCTCTTTGGTGTAACCATTTTTCTTGCAATGATCACACCATTTTTTCTGTCCCTTTTGGCTTGGGTCATTGGTCTTGGACACTAAAGCGGATCCTTCAGGTGCTGGAGTAAATAAAATAGGGGTTGGTTGTTCTTTCAGTATCACTTTTCTTCTTGTAGCTTCCCTTCTTACCTCAGAGAAGACTTCTTTAGTTGTAGACAGGGGAACTCAGCTCAAGATTCTACTTCTTACATCATTATAAGTTGTGTTTAATTCTGCTAAAAACTCAATATTCTCTTTTTCAATTTTCTGACCATGCATGATGGCATCCTCCTTGCACTTCCATGTTTCTTTAGTGAGAATATCACGTTCCTGCCATAATGCAACCATATCAACTCAGTATGCTGTGACATCCCGGTCCCTCTGCTTCATCTGCCAAAGTTGGGTTTTTATCTCATACAAGCGTGAGGTGCTTTCTCCATCAGAATACGATTCCTTCACTCATCAAATTTCTCGTACTGTTGGCAGAAACATGAAGGTCCTCTTGATCGATGAGTTCATGGCGTTGATCAGCGAGGAGAGACCATCGCGTTATCCATCTCCCATTGTCGGGTTGCTTGCTCATTTGTTGGGTCTGGGATTGTTGCATTACTAGTGATCATGCGTAGCTTCCCGAGACCTCCAGTGGCAAGTTTCATGGCCTGTTCCCACTCTCAGTAGTTGGCACCATTGAACTTCTCGGTGACCAGAACCACTGATGACCCTTCGAGAAATCGCAGACAAAGGATTTCTAGACTGGAGGAGCCCTCAAGTTCTAAACATTGTCTGTCACTTTTTGGGTTCAACTCCAGTGTTGTTTTGGAGGTGGCTGGCTTGTCTTGCTTACTATGTGCGCATGAAAGCGTAAAATATTATATTCATTGAGTCAGAAACAGATATATATATATATATATATATATATATATATATATATATATATATATATATATATATATATATATATATATATATATATGCGCGCGCGCACACACACACAACATATTATACTATCCTAGAATCAAGCTGGTAACGGTAACAAAATAAAAAAAAATATCCTAATAAATATTTGGTCAACTGGATCAGGATCACAATAGATAAAGAGCTGGAAGACCCAGACAGTTTGAAAAAGGACATATATGGAAGATGACAGCCTTACCAAGATTCATAGGAGAAATACAAATTTTCTTTTCTTACTATTAAAATAATGCAGCTCTATTATCTCAAAAGAGGTCAGTAGTCCTCTTAAAGAGATAGGAGGTTTTGCTGGAGATAGGTCTGTAAGTTCTAAAGCAAGTCAGAAAGTTCCACTAGAATAGTAGAATTTAGGAGTTCAAATTCTGAGCTATCAAAGTTCTCAAGGTGGTTTCTTTTTTCAGCAGGAGTGGAATCCTAGAAATCTGAGTTTCTTCTTTCTTTATTTTTAATATATTTCTTGTGTAAGCTCCCTCTACATTTGGAATATTGTAAATTTTTTGTTTTCCTATATAATCAGATTTTTCCACTAAAAATGTAATTAATGGTTTTTTTTTAAGATAAGCAGTAACCCCGTTATATATTCCATAAGATGTAATAAAAATTCTGTTTATCAGATATCTTGGAATTTTTTTTGTATAATCAGCTTTATTGTATTGATGAGTTCGTTTATTTTCTGCTTTGTTTTTCTTTCTTTGTTAAGGAGGATCTTAGAAATATAAATAGAAACCATTTTGGACCTTCACCTGACAGATGAATCCTTTCAGTTGATTTTGTTTTCACGTAGTATTGGAGCCTCTTTGACGAAGAGGTCAGAAGTTCAAACCGTATTGTCCCATTTCTTTATAATTAAATAAAATTTCATCACTAGCAGACAGTGGATCTATGAATTGTCGGTGCTTCTAACCCATAAGGCTTTTGAATGAGGAGGCATGGCCCAAAATTGCATCACTAGTGGTGGGTCTTTGCTTCTTTGGTAATGTCAGTAACAAATCAAGGAATGACTTTCCAATTAACTTGAAGGGCCCAATCACGTCGCCCAATATGCTTAAGCCCAATTTACAAGTAGCTTGCTATTCAAACAATATATATGTTATAGCACTCACGGGTCCCTTTGATGTGAGACCTGGGATATCACAGACTCCCTCAAACAAATATTAGATGCCCTCATCAAGGACTTTGGATCCCCAAGTTCCTTGTCCATTGGAGTTGCACAGCAGAAATGTGTTGGTTCTTACTCTAGAAGCCCATGTCACCTCCCTAAGGATCCAGTGAGCTTGAGGAGGATGTCAAGTATTTAAGTGGGGAACCAAGTTCTACATTGGAGGGATTAGTTAGTTCTATTAGGCATATAAGGCTTGCGTAGCATACTACTAGTCATTGGGTCTTAAGTAATATGGGCCATGTGGTTAGACCCATATATGTTACTTGGACATTAGCTATTTTGATAATTACAGTGTCAATTCTACTAGTACGATGGAAATCTGTACCTTAATCTTCAAGTGATTCTTTTTTATCAAAAATAAAATAAAATTGAGTGATTCTAATTTGAATAAAATATCATAGATTATTTTTTATTCCTACTAAAATATATTCTCAAAAGCCTTTATTCTAATAACAAACTTAGTTGATCTTACTTGGCACACAGTTGGAATTTGAACTTTTTCATTTCCACTGGACAACTTCATACAAAATCACCAATAATTTTTATACAAAGAAAAAAAAAGACTACCAACTATTACTGTCACATTGGTTCTTGTGAATATGATTTTAATGTGTTATAGATGATTTTCTCTGATAAGGGATTTGTTCTAAGGTCCTTGGAATTTTTTTCTACTTAGCTTCTTCCCGTGGTTCTGGAAAGCATCCTCAGCTCATGCCTTCAACTCCAAGGTGGGCTGTTGCCAATGGTGCTGGTGTTATATTAAGTGTCTGTGATGATGAAGTTGCTCGCTACGAGACTGCTACTTTAACCGCAGCTGCTGTCCCTGCACTTCTGCTTCCTCCTCCCACAACAGCTTTGGATGAGCATCTGGTTGCAGGATTACCAGCTCTTGAGCCATATGCACGTTTATTTCATAGGTTATTCCAAACTCAATTCCTGTATTGTTATTTAGTTGACATTTAATATATCTCCCTGAGAAAAGCAATATATCTAATTCATGTAGATATTATGCCATTGCTACTCCAAGTGCCACACAAAGACTTCTTCTTGGACTTCTAGAAGCACCACCATCATGGGCTCCAGATGCACTTGATGCTGCTGTGCAGCTTGTGGAACTTCTTCGAGCTGCTGAAGATTATGCATCTGGCATAAGGGTAAGCTGCACAATTTTGACACAAAGATAAAGGCTTAAGTTGTGATGCTAAGATGGTAATCTGTATTCAATATTAATTAAGAATAGAACACGTTTTCATTTTTGTGACACTCATTGATACCTTTTGAGAGAATGATATGCGCCTTAGTTAGACAACCATCACTTTGAACATGCAATTAATCTCAAGAAAAAAATCTCAAACATGCATTTTGGGGTGAAAGTAGTTGCTTATCTTAGATTGCTCATTTGTTCGTTATGACAGTTGAATGTGTGGTATTCTGCCAAATCTGATTTCACATTTCATATTTTCCTGATGGTAGATGAGTAAAGTAGTTTTCCAAAATGTTCTCCTTAGATGACTTCAGTTCTTGCTATGACTACCAGAGGATGCTGTAGGAAATTAATTCTTAACTTGATCTCAGTCCTGTTCTCCCTGCAAGTATGGATGTGTTCCAAATTTTTGGATTGAGAAAATGTAAAGTTTATCTCCTAGCCCTAAAGCAACTCTCTTAATATTTTGGTACTAACAGACAACATCTATTAAAATTCTTTAAAATGCTTGAAAGTTGAACAACAGGTTCTACAGTTGAATTATTGGTTGATTTATGTTGGTCAAGAGACTCAAGACAAGAAGCTGTAAAGGTAGCCATGGACTTAA
Source organism: Gleditsia sinensis (assembly GCA_037074535.1). Classification (NCBI taxonomy): domain Eukaryota; kingdom Viridiplantae; phylum Streptophyta; class Magnoliopsida; order Fabales; family Fabaceae; genus Gleditsia; species Gleditsia sinensis. The sequence goes on along the minus strand of CM073463.1, from coordinate 66,563,362 downwards.
GCCCCCAAAATTATAAGATATTAAGTACTTAACTAATAAATTGTAGATACAAATATATTTTAGTATTGTCGAAAAAACTTTGGGTAGCGATGCACATTAATTCTTGAAAAATATGCTATATTACACTATAATCACTTAAAAATTTAAAATATTTATCTGAAAGTCATAAATGGTTTTATTATGACAAAGAACTTGATATTGAAGTCTAAATGTTTAGTCATACTTCTTAAAGTAATGACAAATGTAATATTATCCAATTAGTTTTGCTATGCCAAATAAAATCTTTAAAATTTTCTCTGTATTTTTCATTTTATTTTTTGCCATTGTAATAAGACATATTTTTTTGTTATTTTTTCCCTATTTATTTCTTAATTTTCAAAATTTAGCTAAATAAGAGATAGAATTAGTTTTTATTTTTAGAATTGCATAATACGTATCTGGCTATTAGAATGTATATATATTTTAATTGCTCTGGTTTGTAGCGTAAGCTGAATGAAAATACAAATAGAAAAGTACTGGTTGATAATTTAAAAAAAAGGTGAATGATTCAAGATAAATATTTTAATATTTTTTTTATTTTTTTAATGGAACGTGATATTAGAAAATAATATAGGGGAAGATCTGATGGGGGCAAAGGGAGGGGCAAGAGATAATTGAGCTACTTAACAAGGAGGGGCAGGAGGGGGAGGGGAAGAAAGTTTATCCCCTTCAACACCTTGGCTCAACTATTGATTAGGTGTTAATTAAAACCGATCAGATTAAAAGGGAGCCATAATAGAACTAGAGCCAGAGTTTTGAGGAGTTGATGATGGTGACGATGATTGATGCAGCATGAGGTGAGAACTGGATCAAATGACAATGGAAGTACTATAGGAGATCTTTAGCCTTGTTCAGAGTTTTATTGACGAGACATTGTGGACCTATTTCTTGCCTCTTTTGGGTTTGGGTCGTTATTGTTGTGGAGTTTCAGAGCTGCCCTAGCATGTGTTGTGTGAATCCCAACTTTGTGTGGTGTATTGAGCTACGTTTCTGTCATTTTCTATTCATTCTCTCTATCATCTACTATTTTTTGCTGGAGGATGAAAATTTTGATTAAAGATTTAGTGTATTCATTTGTTGTCTGCAATTTTTTTTGGTTTTGTTTAAGCCTTATTTTAGTTGAGTCTTACCGAAGTCTTGGCAAATTGAAGACTTTAGCACACTAGAGTAATATGATTGGGTGCTGGTGAGTAACCCAAATAGTGGAAACCAGCTCAGAGAAGGTTGAGTGAGACTACTTAGGAGGATATCGAAGACTTTTGGGAGCTATGTCATGTGTTAGACGATGTGGCCAACGAAAGCAGTCAAGAGAATGTTGAGGGGGCCAATCATGGGAAGCAAGTTAAAAAAATTTGGGAGCTGTTTGTTTACCAAGGACATCGTTAGAGAGAGGGCTACGTGATGAAGTTCTTGAATTAGTGTGGTGTCTAGGTTCTCGATTTATTTTTGTTCTTAAGTGGCTTTGATTTGTATAAAGCTGAAGTTTGCATACTCTTCATCATAAGGGGGAGTGTTAGAATAAAGTTGACAGTTAGGTCAAAATAGGTATGTTAATGACTAGTGGGCTGGTGTGTATTTGATTTCATCTATAATTATAAATGGATACATAGGGGTCTGACTAAATAAGTTATCCCATCTCGCCTTTCTATAGTTTTCACTAAAGAGTGACTATCCCCTTCAACATGCTTTTCTCTTGCGGAATATTGGGTTTGAACATTGAAGCAATACAAACTGTTGTTTGTTTGTCACATACTAACTCCATAGGTTGAGAGTGTTGAAAACCAGGCTCTTCTAACAAATCCTGCTAAAATTGGTTCACTTGTTTAGATTCTACGCTATATTGATCTACTAATGTTTGCTTCTTACTAGTGGACAACAAAAGTGATTCTTTTTAAATGTCCTATGAACTGGGATAAGGTTGAAGCTACAAATACGGGGAATAGGTTTTGGTGGAAATAAGATATGTTTAAACGTATGCTTAAGTGGGTTGATGACTAGTTACATCTTCAAATCTGATAGAATGCTTGCTTAACAAGAATTATCACACTTAACCATGTGATCTCTTTAAGGATCTTTATTAGAGATTATACCAATTTTCTCTACGCAATCATGCTAAATTATATGACATGAAGGTACCTTCATTCTAATCCTAGCAAGCCACCGCAACTAACTAATTCTTAATAGGGGTGTTCAAGGGTTCGGTTCGGTTCGGTTTTGGGGCTCAACCAAACCGAACCGAACCACTAAAATACTACAAAAAATGGACTTGATAGGTTTAATTGAGTTTTATCCAACCGAACCAAACCGAACCGCTAAACAGCGGTTCGGTTTGGTTCTTTTTTTGCCAAATTTTTTTGATTTTTTTTGAACCCATTTTTTTAATTTTTGTATCAATTTCAAATTTTTGTTTGGACCCAAAGATTAATCTTTAATTTTTGTATTAATTTTCAATAGAGATGGCCAATTCTAAAAAAAAATATATGTAAAATATTTTTAAAATATAATAAAAATTTAATTTAATTATATAAAATTAATATAATATATATAATTCGGTCCGGTTCGGTTTGGTTCGGTTGGGACTCTGTCCCAACCAAAAACCGAACCGGTCGGTTTTCTTAAAAAAAATCGAACGAAATCGATTTTAATCGGTTTGGTTCGTTTTTAATCGGTTCGGTTCGGTTTTATCGGTCTGGTTCGGTCCGGTTCCGTTTTTGTACACCCCTAATTTCTAAGGATGGAGGAGGATTACACCCTAAGTGCTCATCAGCCTCGTCTAAAATAGAGTGCTTTGTATTGGCACTTAGGTCTATACCAAACCTACCTAGAGAGTTCTTTGGACGGTTTAAGTAACTTTGATCCTTGCAAATACTTGGGTTTAAACCTTTGGACAATGATAGACCCCCTAAAACCCCTATTGTTAGTAAGAATAGAGTAAGGAAGATCTACAAGGCTGCTAAGGAGAATTTGGGCAGCAAGGATAGTTTAATAGAGATGGGTAATTGCATGGAAATATCAGGACATGTGGAGGATAGCAAGAATAGTTTTGGAAGAAGTTGGTTAGGCTATTAGTGCTTAAAAGAAGGCTAAGAAACTGTGGAGGTAGGTAGAAATTTGGGTATTGGTTGTGGGAGGAATCTAGCTCCACCAAGAGCTAGAAGTTTTTATGGATTCTCTATGTTTTTCTTCTATTTTCTCTATGTTTTCTCTGTAATATCAAGATAGAACCTTGGGGTTTTCATCAATTGGCATAAGAGCAGTATGGTCCAAAGAATAGTTTATACAGAAACATAGTCTAGAGTAATGAATTTGCAGGAAGAGATCAGGCAAATTGAAGAGAGCATTTGAAGTTTTTGGAGTCTTGTTGAAATCTTAGCATATTAAAGGCTTTGGCACACTTGAGTTTTTTGTTTGGATGCTCGATGAGCAACCAAAGCTTTGGAGACTATAGCTAGGAGAAGGTTGAGGGGAGTACGCAAGAGAAATAGGTTGAAGACTTTTGGGAGATGTGTTGTGTTAGATGATGTGGCCAAGGAGAATAGTTAAGAGAATGTTGAGGGGGCTACTAATGGGAATTGGGAAGCAAGTTGAAGAATTTTGGGATTTGTTTGTCTACTAAAAATATTGTAAGAAGTGCTAATGGCTGAAGTTCTTGATTCAATATGGTGTCTAGGTTCTAGCGCGGTGTCTCTGTCTTTTTATTGGGTTTTATTTGTAGAAAGCTGAAGTTTGTATAATCTTTAGCTTAAGGGAGTGTTAGAAGTATTAGAGTAAGGTTGATGGCTAGGATAAAATAAATGTATTAATGACTAATGAGCTGCACTGTACGAATTGTACTACACATATATTTGACCTAATTTATAGTTATAAATAGACACACAGAGGGCTTGACTAAGTTAGCGATCCCATTTAACTTTTCTACAATAGTGATCCAAGGTAGGAAAAGGGTGAGGCCAAGATTGTAAAAGTGATAAGGCAGAGTGCTGAAGCCAAGAGAAAGAGGGAACTAGAGAGAGAAACTTGTCAAGCTTGGCCAATGATGTAGAAAGTTGTTTATATCATCAAGAGAAGTCTACTTTTTGAAGATTTAGATATGTTGAAGGTTGTATGTGAAGGACATTTACCACGTTTTACAGTGGAAACAAACTGATAATTTTCAAAATAAGTTGGGTTACACATGAAGAAGGATGATAAAGAGAAGGAAGGGTGGGAGATAAAGCATCTTGTCAAATTTTCTACTTCTCTTACCTTGATGGCAAGGTGAAATTTCAAGGGTGGGGTATTAATAGACCCCCACTGTTAGTAATCAAAGGGTAAGGAAGGTCTATGAGGGTGCTAAGGGGAATTTGGGCAGCAATGATAGTTTGGCAAGGATAGTCTAGCAGAGATGGGTAACAACATGTGAAACATTAGGGTGTGAAGGGACACATGGAGGATAGCAAGAATAGTTCTAAAAGAAGTTAGTAAGGCTACTAGTGCTTAAAAAGAGGCTGAGAGCGTGAAAGATAGGTAGAAACTTGGGTATTGGTTGTGGGAGGAGTGTAGCCCTTCAAAGAGCTAGAAGTTTTTAGGGTTTACTCTGTAACCTCAAGATGGAACCCTAGGGTTTCAATCAAACAACCTTTATTAGCTCCCTTAACTTTCAAACTTACTTAAAGGGAAAGTCTTAGGTTTTATCTTATTACGACTCTTCTTAACCTCAATCTTACTTAAAGGTTAGTTGAGGAACTTGTATACTTTTAAGATAAGATAGTTTGATCACTTAAAAGTATTGAAATACAGAGCGTTTTACTACTTAAGAGGCATATTGAGTGATTTACTTACTTTAAAATGGTGTTTACTTAACTTATTCCTTTGTTAGAATAAAAAAGTCCACATACCCCAGAAAATGCTCATAAGACTAAATAACTTAATAGTTTAAGGGAGTTGCTTAACTTAACTTGGCGCTCAAGCAACCATTAAGCTACTTATCCCTAAGAGCTCTTGTATGTCACTTCCTAATGAGGTCCATTAACACCTCAATCAATCTTGAGCCTAACTATTTAACTGGATGCCCAATTATCTTATAGGAGGAACATACTTCATAGGTGTCTCACAAGGTTTACTCCCTATCAATCGAGTCTCATCGAGTTAGTTAAGACATAATGATAGACTTGAGAGTTATAAGCAACAACAAAGGATGGGGAATAAAGGAAAAGAGGCTGAGAATGGGCCTAGTACTGCTTTAAGATCCCCACTTAAGGTGTACTCTAGGAGAAAGAGTGGAGGAGAGGTGGAAAAGGAGAGAAAAGATTTTCGCAACTAATTTGTCAGAATTGCAGTGGAGCCGATGGGTTTTTCGGAGGGTTTAAGGCATGATGGCATGGGACAGAACTAGCCTCTCGAAAGCTAGCTATCCTGCATATCTATTTTACTGGTTTTGTTTTTTTTCCTTTGCCAGTTGTTTTGTTGGTTGTATTGTTTTCTTCTTTTATTTCCTTGTATTGATCCTATAAATCCTCTACAGCAGGGATATTTATTTTTCCTTATATATATTGTTGTTGGGACAACCCCATCAATTCTGGTATCAGAGCAAGACCTAATAGGGTATGGTGAATACACGAATGGAAGAGAGGAATGAGAATGTGGAGAAGGATATCGAGATGCTGAAGGAAGACATGAATGAGATAAAAGTGTGGATGATGGAGATGAGATAAGCTATGATAAGATTAGAAGGGAGGAGAAATACCTCAAGAGAGCTAATAGAATCCAACATAGTAGAAGATAATCAAGAAGAAAATGTTGAGACTGCCGAGAAGGACCCAAATTGGTTTCACAAGTTGGAACTACCCTTGTTTGAAGGAGAAAACCCCATCAGGTGGTTGTTTAGAGCAGACTGGTACTTTGATATCAACGGCACCATTGAGAGGGAGAAATTGGAAGTTGCTGCAGGCTGTTTAGAGGGTCAAGCTCTAAGTTGGTACCAATGGATTGAGGTTAAGAGTCCTGTGAGGTATTGGGAAGAATTCTGCATGGAACTAATCAAATGCTTCCAGCACTAGCATCAAGGAGACGCCTATGAGAGATTAATGGTGCTGAAACAGGAAGGTACAATGATGGGGTATAGAGATCAATTTGATGCCATGTTTGCATCGTTACATGGAGCTTCAAATGAATGTTTAATGGGCATATTCAAGAATGGACTTGAAATGGATATCAAGGCAGAGCTCTGAATGGTATGGGGCAAGTCATTGAAAGAACTTGTGGGTCTAGCCTGTAAGGTTAGGGAAAGAAATCAAGTCTTAGCCAAAGCCTAGGAGGAAATTGTTAGTAAGCATATTAAGGGAGTAAATCTGAACAAATGGACTAGACCTAAGCAAAATTGGAGCCAGATCACGGGTAACCTAGACCTAGGACATGTTGCGTCCATTATAATAGGTTGAGCAGCAGAAACTCAAAGAAAACCCAGCATGTAGACTTTGGGTGCCTCTTTGAACACCAAGCTGGCATGGAGAAGCAATTTTGATGATTGATAGAGGTCGAGGCAGCAAGAAGATCGCTGGGGTTGTGCTTCAAGTGTGATGAGAAGTATAATCTTATGTGCAAGAACAAGCAATTACAGGTCTTCTTGTTGCAACCAATAAATGAGAATGGAGAGATAATGCATATGGAGGAAGCTAACTTATATGAAGAAGGCTTAGAGGAGGATATAAATTTAAACACCAGCATGAAACTGTCTATGAATTTGGTAGTAGGGATAACCAAGAACAATACTATGAAGGTGATTGAGAAGTATGAGGGAAAGGAGGTCATTATACTCATTGACAGTGGAACATCTCATAATTTCATTTCACCTGAGGGAGTGGAATGAATGAAAATTCCTAGTCTGTTAATCCTTCTGAGGTGTTAGTTGGATATGGGTATAAAGTGAGAGGGGACAAAAGATGTTCAAAAATAATCTTGGACATCCAAGGCTTGCAGATCATACAATCTTTCTATGTTTTTGACATGAGAGGAGATGACTTGGTGCTGGATATTGAGTGGTTGAAGTCACTACTAGAAGTCAAAGTTCATTAGGGGTAGTTAACAATGAAGGTGAAATTGGGCAGAGAAGAGAAGTGTTTGAAAGGTGATCCGTCATTGGCCGAGACATTGGTATCTCTTAAGTCATTAGTGAAGTTACTAAAAGAGGGAGGACAAAGATTTTTCATAGAATTCAGGGAGATGCAGGTGCATGACATTGGGGAGATAGCTTTTAGGAAAATATAACAGCTATTAAAAAAATTTCCTACTATGACTACACCTACTATTAGGTTACCCCCTCAGAGAATAAGGGATCATGCCATTTGCATTAAAAATGCGACACAACAGCCAAACATAAGATCCTATAGATATCCCTACTTTCAAAAGGCAGAAATTGAGATATTAGTAAATGAAATGTTGGTAGCAAAGATCATTTGTTTTAGTAGTATTCCTTACTTAAGTTTAGTGCTGTTGGTGAGGAAACAAGATGGGAGCTTAAGGTTTTGGGTTAATTATTGTGCCTTAAACAAGATCAATGTCCTTGATAAAATTTCCATGTTGGCGATAGATTAAATATTAGATGAATTAAATGGGGCCATAGTATTTTTCAAGCTGGATTTGAAGTGTGGATATCACCAAATCAGAATAAAATCAGGGGATGAGAAAAAAAATAGATTTTCGGACTCACCATGGGCAATATGAATTTATGGTAATGCTATTTGAACTTACCAATACTCTATCTATTTTTCAATTCTTAATGAATGACATCTTCAAGGATTACTTGTGCAAATTCATCTTGGTATTTTTTTATGACGTCCTAATATACAACACGGATATGGAGAGACACAAGGAGCATTTAGAGAAAACTTTGGAGATTTTACGACATAACCAGCTTGTTGTAAATCCCAAAAAATGTATTTTTGCAAGAAAGAAATTGGAGTAACTTGGGTATATTGTCTCAGTTGAAGGAGTGCAAGCAGACCCAAAGAAAGTGGTAGAAATGATGGAATGGCCAGTACCTAAAGACCTAAAAAGCTCAAGGGGATTCTTGGGGTTGACTCTATATTATCGAAGACTTGTGAAAGATTATATGAGAATAGCAGCATCCCTTACTGCATTACTCAAAAAATAGGCTTTCAAATGGGTGAAAGAAACTTAGGAGGCTTTTGTGGAGTTGAAGAAAGCCATGACCATAGTACTGATGTTGGCAATGCCAAATTTTGCTATATCCTTTGAGCTAGAAATTGATCCCCCAAAATCAAGAATAAGGGCAGTCTTCATGCAAAAAGATAGACCCATTGCCTAATTTAGCCAAGCTATACCTCCAAAGAAGAGGGTAAATTCTGTATATGATAGGGAATTGATGGCCATAGTTTTGGCTGTGAAGAAATGGCATCATTACTTGCTTGGTTATCCATTCGTGATTACACATGATCAAAAGGCCTTGAAGTTTCTTTTGGAGCAGTGGAACTAGGAGTGGATAAACAAAAATGGGTTTCCAAATTGATGGGGTACAAATTTGAAATTCAATACAAGTCTGAGTGAGAAAACATAGATAAGTATTATCCAGAAGAGAGTACAATATGGAATTAACCAGCATGGCAGAAGACATACACCAATGGGAGAAGGAAATAAAGGAGGATGAGAAGCTTTACACCATATGGCAGCAGGTAGTAGCAAACCAGCAGCCTCCCGAAGGATATTCAGTCAAGAAAAGGTATTTACTATATCAAGGGACAATGGCTTTACCAAAAAAAATAATCTAGAATTCCATTGCTTATGTTTGAGTTTCACAAAACTCCTATAGGAGGCAATTCTAGATACTTGAAGACCTATAAAAGGCTAGCCAACTTTGTTTATTGGGAGGGAATGAAAAGAGATATTCAACAGTATGTGGCACAGTGCAATATCTGTCAGCATAACAAATATGAAGCCTTAAATCCTACGGGATTACTGCAACCTTTGCCAATACCTCAACAGGTATGAGAGGATATTGGTATGGATTTCATTATTGGTTTTCAGCTAGATTTGACACCATTTTAGTGGTTTTGGATAGATTAACTAAGTATGGCCATTTTATATCCTTACATCACCCATTTTCAGCAAAGGATGTAACAATAGTTTTCATCAATGAGGGGTTAAGTTGCACGGATTTCCCAAATCCATTATTTCGGACAGGGACAAGTTGTTTGAGTATATTTTGGCAAGAATTATTCAAATTGTCGGAACCATTTTGAGATATAGCTCTTCTTATCATCCATAAATGGACGGCCAAGCAGAGGTGGTAAACTAGAGTTTGGAAACTTATCATAGATGCTTTGTGGGAACAAACCTAAGAGTTGGTCCAAATAATTACCTAGGGTTGAATATTGGTTTAATACCACTTTCAATGAATCCTTTGGGATGTGCCCTTTTAAAGCCTTGTATGGGAGGGACCCTTCTACATTTTTTAAACTGGAAGATACACTTTCGACGATAAAGGAAGTCAATGAACAAATCAAACAAAGAAATGCAGTAATTGTAGAATTGAAGGAAAACTTAGAGAAGCAAAAATAATATATGAAACAATATGGAGATAAAGCAAGGAGGGAGGTGGAATTTGAAATAGGAGACCTAGTGTATTTGAGGTTTAGACCCTATAGGATGAATTCTTTAGCAAAATAATAAAAATAAAAATACAATGAGAAGCTAAGCCCTCAATTTTATGGTCCATTTAAAATTAAAGAGTGGGACAGGTGCTCACAAAGATTCATTTTGTTTTCCATATGTCACAACTTAAGAAAACTCTTTAGCCGGCTACCTATGCATTACCTTTCCCATCGGATCTAACAGATCAATTGGAATTGATGATGGTATCTGAGGCAGTATAGTAGGTCAAACAACTTACAAATGGCCAATGGAAAGTTTTGATTAGATGAAGAAATATGCCATCCCATGACAGTATATGGGAATCATTCGACACCATTAAAGATCAATTTTAGGAATTTCACTTTGAGGACAAGGTGAAACTTATGGAGGCGAGTAATGTTCGACTTAAGAGTTATAAGCAATACCAAAGATAGGGGAAGAAAGGAAAAGAGGCTGAGAATGGGCTCAACATTGCTTTAGGACCCTTACTAAAGTTATACTGTAGAAGAAAGAATGGAGGTGAAGTGGAAAAGGAGAGAGAAGGGTTTTCTAACTAATTTGTCAAAATTGTAGTGGGGCCCATGGGTTTTCTGGAGGGTTTAAGGCATGATGGTGTGGGGGTGTGGACATGGAAAATTTGGAAGGGTGCATGGGAGAGAACTAGTCTCTCGAAAGCTATCTATCCTGCATTTCTATTTTACTAGTTGTTTTATTTTTTTTCCTTTGCTGGTTGTTCTGCTCATTGTACTATTTTCTTCTATTTTCTTGTATTATTCTTGTAAATCCTCTACAAAAGGGATATCTAATTTTTCTTCCGAGGGGTGTCTCTTATTTTGGATATATATATATATATATATATATATATATATATATATATATATATATATATATATATGTTGGGACAGTTCCATCACATAATTCTTCTAAGAAGGAAAAGTACATTTCTTGGAATGCATGACTTCTATGCCTAGAAAGTATTATAGAGCACCTAAACCCTTAGTCTAAAATTTGGCTTGAAGAGCACAGATCCCACACTCGTCACTACTTGTGATCACTATGCCATCAACATACACAGCCAACAAAGTCAACCATCGGCAGAATGTATCAAGATCTCAAAATGAACACTCTCACTTGTCTTAAATCAAACCTTAATGACCACATTTCTCATTAGTAACCTGGGCTAAATTTTCACAATATCTAAGGATTTCACATTTCTTGATCACATTGCTTGGTTGACTCACTCCTTAAATCATTATGATTCTTTAGGCCACATTAGTTGGTAGTGTTGCCAGACCTTATTGATTTGCGGTCCATGTCACTACTGAATGATGAATTAAATTATTTGCTGTAATGAGACATGCTATGTTTTCTATAATTTGGTTGAAATTGATATAGAGAAACTATAGAAATTTTAAAGTTAAGTGGCTAAATCTTGCTTTATTGTGGGATATAGTCATTCACTTTGCTTCCTTTTAGTTTTCCACTCATAATTTTTTTAGATGGGTTCACTGTGTGGATATTTTGAGGGATTGGGGAAATGTTTTTTTTTTTTTTACATATATTAGGGTTGTATAAGCTATTCTTGGGACTTTGCTAAATAGCCGTGCTTTCAGGTCAAGTAGTTTGTTGACACGGGATTAATCAAATGGACCAAGTGGCCTAGGTTTCAATTCTTGGCACCCTCAATTTAATATTTAAAATTTCAGTATATAGTTTTGTTAACATCCAGTACATGGTACTTGTCAGTCTGTTTTTTGTCCACTTGTCAAGCTCAACAAGTTTTCACATAAGTGGATGTGTTAGTGTTATAAAAGCCATTTTTGCGAATTCTCCTTTTATCATCTATGTTATCCTTTGTTTTAACCTATTTTTCTGTTTTTAGGCGATTGATTATCCTTGTTCTTGTATTTTGGTTTAGTTCTCTAGTATGAAATTAGTCCCTTCAATATTTAAAAAAGTAACCTTAAGCATATTATGGTAGGCCTATCCTTTATTTATGCTTAAGTCCTATAGTCTTTGACATCAATTATTCTTTGGTTGAAGGATTTCAGTTATAAGTGGAGAAAATGGACCTGTAGTAGTTTGATCTTAGCAGTCTATCAAGTCATTACTAATGGGAAATCCCAAAGCTTAGTTTAGAGGATTAGCCGTATAACAAGGGGATACTTTATCACATCTTTCCTTTAGTGTAGTTGTTGGTGTCTTAAATAGGACTACAAAAATGGCTATTTTTGTGTCTCGTTGTTGATGAGCCTTGTTACCCTGGTATGAAGGCCTTTTGCAATAAATTAAAATTGTACACTTGAACGGTCTACTATATTTAAGGAAATATTGGCCCAGTTGCTATGGAAGCTATCTATGTTGAAAAGGATTGGATTGTATACGTATCAGACAAGAAGTTATAATATTTTATAAACCTTGGAAGAGTATTTAAATTTACGAAGGTATACGTTTTGTTAATTTTGAAAACATAAATTATACACTATATGTGCATTGCAGTGGGGTTACAAAGGATGGCATACTATGATGCTTTTTGGGGTTTTAAGGGATACTTTGTGAAAGATTTCAAATCCATTTGACTAATGTATAATTGTTTTTTATATGTTGCTACAGCTTCCTAGAAATTGGATGCATTTGCATTTCTTGCGTGCTATAGGTACTGCAATGTCCATGAGAGCTGGTATAGTTGCTGATGCCGCAGCTGCTTTGCTTTTCCGCATACTTTCACAGCCTGCATTACTTTTTCCTCCACTTAGGCAAGTTGATGGAGTTGAAGTTCAGCATGAACCTTTGGGAGGTTATATTTCATCCTACAAAAAGCAGGTAATGTTCCTAATTATAATTTACATCTTTTTCTTTAGTGATGCAGATATACTATGTATGTTTAATGAAGATATATAATACCTTTTCAGATAGAAGTTCCTGCAGCTGAAGCTACTATTGAGGCTACTGCCCAAGGCATTGCATCAATGCTTTGCGCCCATGGTCCTGAGGTTGAATGGAGAATTTGTACCATTTGGGAAGCTGCGTACGGCCTGATTCCTTTGAGCTCATCAGCTGTTGATCTTCCAGAAATTATAGTTGCATCCCCATTGCAACCACCCATACTATCGTGGAATTTGTACATACCTCTACTTAAGGTCTTGGAATATCTTCCTCGTGGAAGTCCATCTGAAGCATGTCTCATGAAAATATTTGTTGCTACAGTGGAAGCTATTCTTAAGAGGACATTCCCATCAGAGTCTACCAGAGAACAGAACAGAACTAGATACCACTCTATCAGGGGCTCTGCCTCCAAAAACCTTGCTGTTGCCGAACTTCGTACTATGGTCCATTCACTCTTCTTAGAATCATGTGCATCTGTAGAGCTTGCTTCACGCCTACTTTTTGTTGTCTTAACTGTCTGTGTTAGTCATGAAGCCCAATTCAGTGGAAGCAAGAAACCAAGAGGTGAAGATAATTATTCAGCTGATGAATTGATTGAAGACTTAGAGGCATTGCCTGAAAGCCAGAAAGAAGCAAAAAATAAGAAAATGAAGAAACAAGGGCCTGTAGCAGCATTTGATTCTTATGTTCTGGCTGCAGTATGTGCACTTGCCTGTGAACTTCAGTTATTTCCTTTGGTTTCACGGGGGAGTGATCGTCCAGTCTCCCACAATGTGCAAGATAAAACCAGGCCTGTTAGAATAAATGGATCTTCAAATGAGTTACGAAATGGTATAGATTCAGCAATATGCCATACTCACAGAATTTTAGCAATTTTAGAGGCACTATTCTCATTGAAGCCATCTTCTGTTGGCACCTCATGGAGTTACAGCTCAAATGAGATAGTTGCAGCAGCTATGGTTGCTGCTCATGTTTCTGAACTATTTAGACGGTCAAAAGCTTGCATGCATGCTCTATCTGTTTTGATGCGTTGCAAATGGGATAATGAAATTCACTCCAGGGCATCATCATTATACAATCTCATAGATATTCACAGCAAAGCTGTTGCATCCATTGTTAACAAGGCAGAGCCATTGGAAGCAAATTTAATTCATTCACCTGTTTGGAAAGACTCCGTTGTTTGTTTTGAGAATAAAAGACAAAATCGGTGTGAAAAAAATGGTTGCTCTCATACTGGGCAGACGTCTCTCTCACCTTCTGAGGTTTCAGCTACTTCGGCACCGAGTCATAAATCTGAGAAAACATCATATTCAAATGAAGAATCAGGATATACCTTGGGTAAAGGCATCACAAGGTTCCCTTTGGATGCTTCTGATTTAGCTAATTTCCTCACAATGGACAGACATATTGGATTTAGTTGCAGTGCCCAAATTTTTCTGAGATCCATGCTGGCAGAGAAGCAAGAGCTGTGCTTCTCTGTTGTTTCACTGCTATGGCACAAGTTGATTGCATCTCCTGAAACTCAACCTAGTGCAGAAAGTACTTCTGCACAACAGGGATGGAGACAGGTATTTCTATATATGTCATACTACCTCAACAAATATCACTTTTCTTTCTATGTCAGAATTATACACATTTTTAATCTAAACAGAATTTAAAAGGAAACATGCCATGATAGAAAAGTTCAGTACCTATTAATTTTTTAGATAAAAAAAGAATTAGTATGAGAAAAGAAAAAGAGGAACAGTACAAAGAAATGGAGGATAAGATATCCTCACATCAGAAAAACAGAAAAGAAAACCATTAAAGAGGCAAAGAAACAAAAGCCCTATGAAGCTAATCAGATAGTGTAGTTGAGTTGTCCAAACTCTTTGCATGTTTGAAATAGTGAATCCCTTAAACAAACCATGAGCTGAACACCAAAGAGAAACCATATACAAAATTCTGTCCCATAACAGATTTAAAGGCAAAGAAATATCCTTGAAAACAAGAGTGTTCCTTTCCAATCACTAAAACCACAAAATTCTGTAAACTGTACATTGCCACAAGGTTTCGTCTTTGTGAGTTTTTTGGAGAAAACTTTATTTCACCTCACAGAAAATCGGGTAAGAGTCCCAAAATATATAAAAGGGGTGGAGATATAAAAAATGATTTATTCTTGCCTAGAGAGTTGCCTAAAAATGAGACTATGCAAAGCTGATAGGTTGACTCTGCAAAATAGGAAACTAACTACTTACGACATATATCTACATTAACTAATTACACAATCTCCTCCTAAAATAGCGAGATAGAAAGAAAATAGAAAAGAGAAAAAATAGGAAATCCCACACTAGCCCTGGGGAAGAAATGTCAATTATTCCTAGCATGGATAGAAGTATCAAATTGAACTTTTGGAAAGAGGCTTTAGTGAGAATATCTGTTGTTTGTTGTCTTGTAAGAGTGTAGAACACTTCAATGACCCCTTGGTCCAACTTTTTTTTTTATGAAATGTCAGACATTTATTTCTATCATGATGAATGGAGTTCTTTATGATGTTAATGGCGACTTGACTATCACATAACAATTTCATAGATGTAACTGCTGACAGTTGCAGTTCTCTTAACAGTCTTTAAATCCTCATCCCTTCACAAATTGCATATGCCAAGGCTGTAAATTTAGCTTTTGCATTGCTATGAGCTAGGTTGATATTCTATCAGTTAAGGAACTTGCCTAGTGAGAATGTTTCTAAGTTTCTACTTTTCTTTTTTTTTTAAAGAAAAAGAAAAATCATTTTCCTAGTGTCATTTTTAGACACTGTAGTATCTATAAATGGCCTCTTGATGCTCATCATTAGGATTATTCATGAACTAACTGACTGAACTCATGGCAAAGCTACCATCAGGGTGAGTATGTGATAGATGAATTAATTTTCTACTAATCGTTGGTACCTCCCTTTGTCCATAGCAGTCGAGTTCTCCTTTGTATGTATTTTATTGATGGGATCCATAAGAGTGTCAGAGTTTGCATCCCAACATCTCAGTTTCTTTTAGCAAATCTAAAGAGTATTTTTGTTGAGATATGGAAATCCCTTTCCTTGATCTTACTACTTCCATACCAAGGAGATACCTTAGACCTCTAAGGTCTTTTTTTTCTTCAAATTCTTTACTAAGAATTTTCTTGAGCTAAATTATCTCATCATCATTTCCTATCACAATTATATCATCAACATAGACAATCAGTAAAATAGTCTTATCTCTTGAGGAGTTTTTGATGAAAAGAGTATGATTTGACTGTCCTTTAGTGTACCCCTAGCTTTTATGACTTTAGTAAACATTTCAAACCAGTTTCTAGGAGATTGCTTAAGACCTTAGGGGGATTTTTTTGAGCTTGCTCACTTGATTCTCATTATTTGGGTGCCTAAGGCCAGGTGGAATCTCTATGTAAACCACTTCAAGTTCCCCATTGAGAAATGCATTCTTATTGTCCAATTGATGAAGGTTCCAATCAATATTAACAGCCAATGAGAGTTATATCCGAATAGTGGAGTTTTGCAACAAGGGCAAAGTCCTGATAATCAATGCCATAACTATGTGTGAAGCCTTTTACTGTCAACTTAGCTTTATATTTGTTAATGATTCCATTTTCCTTGATAGTGAAGATCCATTTGCAGCCTACAGGATTCTCTTCTCAAAGAAGTTGAGGCAATTCCCACGTGTCATTGTTTTTAAATGGTCGTATTTCCTCATTCATGAACATGGATAAACGAAACAATAGTGTTAAAGCTAGGTTGTTGTCCGGAAGCAACGCACTGTATAGCTTGAGTGCAGTGTCAAAAGAGTAAAGGCCGCTACATCGGCGTCTGGATACAGTGAAAAATAAGCAAGGGTTTCCACATTTTAATGAACGGGTGTGGGTAAAGAAGTTAGTTCATGAGGGTAGGATCCGTTTTGTAACTTGGAATGTAGGCACACTCACAAGAAAATCAATGGAAATAGTTGATACCATGATTAGGAGAAGGATCAATATCATGTGTCTACAAGAAACTAAGTGGGTAGGAGAAAAGACAAATGAATTAGATTCTTCAGGTTTTAAGTTTTGGTATACCGACAAGACAAGAACTAACAATGGTGTAGGTATAATAGTTGATAAAGAGTAGAGAAACAATGTAGTTGATGTGAAAAGATTAGGAGATAGGATTATAGTTTTAAAGCTTATAGTTGAGCGGGACACTTTTAATGTGTTTAATGTATATACACCCCAAGTTGGATTAGAGGAGCATCACAAGAGAACTTTTTGGGAGAATCTAGAAGGTTTGATTCAAGAAATACCTCTGGGAAAAAAGATTTTCCTAGGAGGGGATTTGAATGGTCATATAGGGAGAGAATCTAAAGGATACGAGGGTATACATGGAGGTTTTGGATTAGGAGATGCAAATGAAGAGGGTAAAACTATCTTGGATTTTTCCTTAACCTATAATTTTACCATAGCAAATACTTGCTTTAAAAAGCGAATAGAACATCTTATTACATACAAGAGTGGAGGAGCAAACTCTCAAATAGATTTCTTCTTGGTAAGAAAATCAGATAGAAAGTTTTGCACAAATTTTAAAGTCATACCTGGAGAGAGCTTGGCTACCCAACACAGAGTTTTAATTTTGGACGTACGAGTTAAGAGAAGAGTAGAAAGAAAGAGTAAGAAAACAATTCCTAGAATTAAGTGGTGGTCTTTGAAGAATGAACGACAAAAGAATTTTCAAAGAAGAGTAGAGGAGGAGAGGCTTTGGGAGGTCCAAGGAAATGCTAATGATATGTGGGACGAGATGGCCAAAGGGATTAGGAATATAGCAAAAGAGATTCTTGGAGAATCAAGAGGCGTTGGATCTAAGGGTACAGAATCTTGGTGGTGGGATGCGGGGGTGCAAGATAAGATTAAGGTTAAAAGAGTGTTATAAGGAGTGGCACTTATGTAAAGATAATGAAAATTGGGATAAATATAAAGTGGCTAAGAAAGACGTTACGAAGGCGGTGAGTGAAATGTATTAAAGATGAAGAGGGTAATGATTTGCTAATGGAGGAGTTACTTTCAAGGGCTTTTTAACGAAGGACATGAGTTGACCTGTGATTCTGACAGACTTAATATTGCAGAAGAGGAACGTAATTATACCTTTTATCGTAGAATTCAAGAGTTTGAAGTAGAGAAGGATTTGAAGAGAATGGATAACGGCAAAGCAGTAGGACCTGATAATATATTTATTGAGGTGTGGAAAAGTTTATGAAGGAAAGTTATAAGTTGACTCATTAAGTTGTTTAATGTGATAATAAAATCTAAGAAAATACCGGATGCATGGAGGAAAAGCACTTTAATCCCTATCTATAAAAATAAAGGAGACATACAGAATTGTTCCAACTATCGAGAGATTAAACTCATGAGCCACACTATGAAGTTATGGGAGAAAATCATTGAACAAAAATTAAGACAAGAGACTCAAGTTACAGAGAACCAATTTAGTTTTATGCTAGGAAGGTCAACTATAGAAGCAATTTATTTACTACGGAGATTGATGGAAAGGTATCAAAGCAGACAGAAAGATTTGCATATAGTTTTTATTGATCTGGAAAAGGCATATGACAGAGTGTTAAGAGAGATTCTATGGAAGGCTTTAGAAAAGAAAGGAGTACGTATTGCGTATATTCGAGTAATCAAAGACATGTACGACAAGATAACGACTTGCGTGAGAACACAAGATGGAGACACAAAGGATTTTCCTACAACTATTGGACTACATCAAGGGTCTTCTCTGAATCTGTATCTTTTTAATTTGATTTTGGACGCAGTTACTGAATATATACAAGAGTTGGGGCCTCAATGTATGATTTTTGCAGATGATATAGTCTTAATTGGTGAATCGAAAGAGAAAATAAATATGAAGTTAGAGTCATGGAGACAAGTTTTAGAAACACATGGTTTTCGTATAAGTAGAAATAAAATAGAATATATGGAATGTATTTTTAGTAAGAGACGAATAAATACAAATATAGATGTGAAACTTGGAGATTATATATTAAAATAAGTTACAAGTTTTAAATATCTTGAGTCCATTATACAAAATAACGGCGAAGTAAAGGAGGATGTAAACCATAGGATTCAAGCTTGATAGATGAAATGGAGGAAAGTTTCGAGTGTCATTTGTGATAAAAAAGTGCCGCTCAATATTAAAAGAAAATTCTACCGTACGGCTATACGACCTGCTATATTGTATGGTACTGAATGTTGGGCGGTCAAAAGGCAATATGAGGATAAACTCAACGTTACAGAGATGAGAATGTTGCGCTGAATATGTGGATACACCAAAAGAGATATGATTAGAAATGAGAGCATTAGAGAGAAGGTTGGGATAACACTTATTGTGGAAAAGATGGTTGAATCTTGCTTAAGATGGTTTGGTTATGTGTGGAGAAGACCTGCAGAAGCTCTAGTGAGAAGAGTAGATCAGATGGAGAATAGTTCAATTATTAGAGGTAGAGTGAGGTCAAAGAAAATAATAAGTGAAATTATTAAGAATGATTTAATAGTTAATAATTTATCTATTGATCTCATTCATAATAGGCCAGTGTGGTGCCGTTTAATCTATGTAGCCGACTCCGCCTAGTGGGAAAATGCTTAGTTGTTATTGTTGTATTTCTTCATTCATAGCTTTTCGTCACTGAGGTTGCCGAAGAGCTTCTTGAATGCTATCAAGAATTTCAATATTATTGAGATTTGAGGTAAAGGCATAAAAGCTAGGAGATAGCTTCTCATAGGAGATGAAGTTAGACACAAGATGTTGAGTATAGGACCTGATTCCTTTCCTCTAAGCAATAGGAATATGAAAATCATCAGTAGAGTGATTGGAATTTGAGTTACCTTGGGTGCTTTTAAGAGAATTTTGTCTCGGGTCCTCTTGGCAATGCTCACGAAGGAAGCTTCACTAGATTTTTCCACCACTTTCGATTCCTTCTTGTGCCTAGAATATGTCTCAAGTTCCTTGTTCTCCCCCTAAAACTTTGTCCTTAGGAATTGGGCACTTTCAACAGGGTCATTTGATGGCTGTTTTGGGTGTTGTTCTGTCTTGGATAGAGGCTAGTTTTGCTGATTTGGCTCGAGCTGATATAGCATGGGCTGGTTTGGTGGCTGTATAGGCTAGAAAACAGGGTTGGAAAGATCCCAAAACTGATATTCATTGTGATTTACTGGATTCTCCTCCTAAATATTGGTTTTGGGGTAATAGGGTAAGTTCTCAATAAAAGTTACATCTATGGTGTTGTAGGCTTTTTGGATGATGGGAGAATAGCATTTGTACTGTTTATGGTGAGAAGAGTAGTCAAGGCAGAAGCATTTGATGGATTTTGGACCCAAAGACTTTGAGAAGGATATAGGTAACAAGCCTATTATGGAAAAAAAAATGTTTGTGAGAGCTTGTCGTGGCTTTAAAAGTTGAGGATTCTTGAGAGAATTCGGTAAATTAAATAGGTGGCAAGGAGATCTGCGTGCCCCAAGAATTGTTTGTGTACATTGTTGGTGAACACAAAGGCTCTAGCAACCTCTAAGAGGTACCTGTTTTTCTTTTAGCTATCTCATTTTGTTGAGGTGTCAACATAAGAACTTTGGTGAATGATGCAATTTTCTAAAAAGTAATTCCTAAGGAGGGAACTGAAATATTCTTTGGCATTGCCTGACTGAGAATCTATTTTTTTGTTTGAAATTAGTTTTGAATCATTGAATGGAAGTTTTTGAAAATTATCCTAGTTTCAAAATTTTTTTTATGAGAAAAACCTAGGTAGTTCTAGTGTGATAGTCAATGAAAGATATAAGTCAACATGTACCAATGTAATTGCGGATCCGAAAGGGTCCTATATATCACTGTATAATGGTGAAAGGTCGAGAGGTTTTGTAGTGTAAAGCAGGATTTGGATTGTGGTTACATTTAGATAATTGACACGTCTCAGAATTAAAAAAAATTGGATTTTTATTTAAAAATAAAGATGGAAATAATTTTTCCAAAAGTAAGATGCCATAAACAAAATTGCCATAATATAATCAGGCTATCTTTAAAATGAATTTGAAGAAACAGACGAGCTAGGACACGCCCAACATTCTTTGAAGATATCAAAAACTTTATTCCAAAGGTATCTCACAGTTGAACAATGGAGAAAGAGGTGAGGCAAGGTCTTGGACTCAGATAATAATAATAATAATTGCTTAATTTTATGCTTATATTTCATATCAAACAGTATACAAAGTCATGCCTTATATACACAAAGAATTAATAGCTGAATCCCACAATTTATGGGATTAGAAAAACTAATCAGTCTAATCCTCGGAAGATAAACAAATCAACTTAATTCTAAGAGAATTAGAATATTTACATCTAAAAAATATTGCCACTATTTATGGAGGAAATATTTTCCACACTTTCTTTCAGGCTGGTGAATAGGTATTTTTATTCCCAGCTTGGAAGTGGTACTTTGAAAGGTTGAACTTTTTAAATCCTTAATAAGCACATTTGCTGGCTGGCCCTATGTAGATACATACGGTGTATAGATCAACCCACTCTCTATCTTTTCTTTAATGAAGTGTTTGTGTATTTCAATGTGTTTTATTCAATCATGTTGTATTATGTGCAATGTTGATTGCTGAATTATTGTCACAAGTCTCATTGGACTATGCTACTACGTCTTGCTTTTTACTCCATTATGTCACGAGATTCCACTAAGAAAGGTATAGTATCTTGTAGTTGACATTCTATCAAAAATAGATACGGTATAGTTTGCATTTGTATATGCATCGAGTAATAGCCCTCCATTCCTTTTAAACAATGCATTTCCCTAGTATTCCTTTGAGATACTAGAAGACTTGATAGGTTGCTTGTAGGTGAACCTCTTGGATTATGCATAAACTAACTAATCACACTTACTGCATATGCTATATCAGGTTGTGTGTGAGATAGATAAATAAATATTTCTACCAAACATTGATACATCTCTCTGTTTACTATAGTGTCCCCCTCTTCTCTCCTAGTCTATGATTGTGATTTATTGGGATACTTGTATGTTGACATGATATCTTGCTTGAGAAAGTCCGTGACATAGTTTTGTTGAGAAATGAATATACCTTACTGAGAGTGAGCCACTTCAATCCTAGAAAAATATTTCATCCTTCCTAATGCCTTGATCTCAAATTCTTTAGGTAAGCATTGGCATAAGACTTGTCTCTCTTTATATCTTCTCCTCATCTCTTGTCACTGTTATATCATCAACATACACCAATAGATTTGTGACTCCATGAATTTGAATGTTCAATAAACAATGTATGGTCCCCGACTTTGACTATATCCCATGGCTATTATAATACTTGCAAATCTTCCAAACTATACTCATGGAGATTGTTTGAGTCTGTACAAGGCTTTCTTTAACTTACACACCATATGGGCAGCCAAGTTATTCTTATAGTTTGGTGGAATTTTCATGTAAATTTTCTTTTATAGCTTCCCATGCAAAAATGCATTTTTGACATTAAATTGTTGTAAGTTCCAATTAAAATAGGTTGTTAAGGACAAGATCTTGACAATAGTCATTTTAGGCCCGTACAAGGCTTTCTTTAACTTACACACCATATGAGCAGCCAAGTTATTCTTATAGCTTGGTGAAATTTTCATGTAAATTTTCTCTTATAGCTCCCCATGCATAAATGCATTGTTGACATCAAATTGTTGTAAATCCCAATTAAAATAAGTTGCTAATGACAAGATCTTGATAGTACTCATTTTAACTACTAGAGCAAAAGTCTCCAAATAATCAATCCCATAGGTTTATATATAACCCTTAGCCACCAATCTCACCTTACATCTCTCTATTGAACCATTTGCACTATATTTTACTGTATAAACCCTTTTACACACCATTGACTTCTCTCATTCAGGTAATTTTACCAACTCTCAAGTCTTGTTTTTCTCCAATACATATATCTTCACATTTATGGATTGTTTCCATTTCTCATTGGATAATGTCTCGGATAAAGTGGTAAGAATGGAGATAGTGTTTAGGCTAACAAAAAAGTCCCATGAAATGGTGAATTTTTTTTGAAAGACATGAAATTTGAGAGAAGATATAAAAGTCATTTTGTGTATTCTCTAGTTTTTTTTTTTGTAATGGCAATATGAAGGTTTGGTAACTAGTATCCATGTGGGAACAGTCTTATTTTGTAGTGTGGGTTTAGAAATTGTTACCTGATCTTCAAGATTTGGATTGGAGGCTTGAAATTGCATATATTCTGGAACAACATTCTTCCTTCTTAAAAACATTGCCTTTACCATATCTGACATGATCAAGAGCAAAACTTGGCTTGTTAGGATGTTTTTATGGCATAGAAGGACACAAGTTTTCTGAGTTTTGAGTGTGAGCCCGAGGAAGGAAGAGAAGATAATGGCAAATCAAGGAAAAGAAAATTAAGATCTCTCTTATCTTCCATAAGAGAATTCTCCTCCTGAAGATAAGAAAGGCAAAATATGACTATTGTTTATTGAAAGTAACATCAACAGAAACACAAAACCTCTTTAACAGGGGATGGTAACACTTATATCCCTTTTAAGTTGAAAAATAGCTCACAAAGAGCAAATCAAAGAAAAGAAAATTAAGATCCCTCTAATCTTCCATAAGAGAATTCTCCTCTTGAAGATAAGAAAGACAAAATATGACTTTTGTTCATTGAACGTAACATAAGCAGAAACACAAAACCTCTTTAACAGGGATAGTAACACTTGTATCCCTTTTAAGTTGAAAAATAACTCAAAAAGACACATTTTAAAGCTCTTGGATCCAATTTTTCAAAAGTTGAAAAATAGCTCACAAAAACACATTTTAGAGCTCTTGGATCCAATTTTTCCCTATTTAAATTGTGAATATGGACAAATGATATACACCAAAATATTATAAGAACAAGGTTATTTTTGGTTCTTAAATCAAGATAGAAAGTGGAGAGCATTTCCATTGAACTCTTAAATTCCAATACTATAAGATGGGCAGCAGTAAAAACTGCAACAACAACAACAACAACAAAGCCTTTTTCCCACTAAGTGGGGTCGGCTACATGGATCAAATGGCGCCATAGTGGCCTATCATGGATGAGATCAATAGATAAGTTATTAACTATTAAATCATTTTTAATAGTTTCACTTATTGTTTTCTTTGGCCTCCCTCTACCTCTAATTATTGGACTATTCTCCATCCGATCAACTCTTCTCACTAGGGCTTCTGCGGGTCTTCTCCACACATGGCCAAAGTCTTGGGTTGACTTAAGATGACCATTTTTCTTTTCTACTACTACATTTTGTTGAGGGGTACTAACAAGATGACTCATGTATTATCTCTTCATTGAGTTAAGATTTGATTAAAATAGTTTCTAACATTGTTTGATCAAAATCTTTTGATGTTGACTTCAAATTGATTTTTGTTCAGAGAAGAAAATTTGGAAGAACACTACTAACATCATATTTGTTCTTAACCAAAAAAACTAAGGAACACGAGTCCAATCATCAATCAATGAGTGAAACAAACCATCTTGATCTAAAAACATTAGGCATAGTAAAAGGGCCCTAAATATCATTGTAAATGTGATAAAACGGAACATAACCTTTTTTTTGTTACTGACTAGAAATGATACATGATTATGTTTAGCGGTTCACACACCACATTAAAAACTTTCAAGATTTCGACCCTCGAACAAAGAAGGGAAACAAAATACTAATGGTCCTAAAAGATGAATATCTAAAATGAAAATGATAAAGTCAATTTTTTTTTATTAGATAAAAGACATTCTTAAATAAAAGAGTGAGATAGCTCTTAGTGCTATTTGAATTGCTCAATGTTTCAAGGTAGCAGAAGACGTCTTGTTTTCTAGCATGTTCAATTTTTCTCCGGAAGCCTTGTCCTAAAAAACACAATAACCATGGTGAAGCATCACATTACGACATAAGTCTCGATTCAATTTTTGGACAGATACAAGATTAGTGGACAATTGAGGAATATAGAGAATATTTTTTAAAATTAGGGGTGAACTTATTTTGACATCTAGGCTGTTACGGTAGTCAAGGATCTGGCTATTTTTTTTTTTTTTTTGAGTAAGAAGAATATGTGATAAAAACATTTTATAAATGTGTCATATCATCAGTACTTCTTGAGTACATAACTCGAGTTAGCAAAGGCTGTAACCAATAGAAATAAGAAACTCAACTGCATAGGCCAATGACCAAGTACCTTCAAAGTTGATAAGTCCAACTAACTTCTGTGTAATGTTGCTCTAATTCCACTACTTTGGACATGGTGAGAGTTTTTTTTTTGTTATTGAATTCGAAAAAGAATAAGAAAAAAAGGAAACTAGTAATCAAAGTGAACACAAGAATAAAGTGTGGCTGGGTAGGGAAAAAGAAAACAGAAGCTTAGATGATTTGACGAAGGAAGGGCAATTATGGCAACCTTTTGGGAAACCATCGATGAAGGCTGGCTAATTGGATATATGGCAGATTTGGACAGAGTGGGACAATGGATGTAGGGCAGAATTGAGCGATGGGTTGTGATGGTTTTGGATGATGGGTCCTGGGCTAAGATAGAATGGGATGATGGGTGCAGGATAGAAAACCCGTGTGAAGGTTAGGGAAGGTTGAGGCGGCGCTTAAGGCTGGAAAAAGAAGAAGAAAGAAATAGACGATGAAGGCAAGGGGTTCAGCGATGAAGGCTGACAGAAGAAAGCAAGGTTTTTTATGGTTGGATTAATGGGCGATTAAGGCCAGAAAACACAGCGAAGGTTTTGCTGGGCAAGGAAGGCTGAAAAAGAATCTCATAAAGCCAAACCTGGCTCTGATACCATGCTGAATTTTGTGCTTATATTTCATATCAAAACGTATACAAAGTTATGCCTCATACACAAAGAATTAATAGCTCACTCCCACAATTTATGGGATTAGAAAAACTGATCTGCCTAATCCTAGGAAGATAAACAAATCATAATTCTAGGAGCATCAGAATATTTATATCCCAAAAAGGTGGAGGAGATACTTTCCACAATAAAAATAAAAAGAAGTTAAGTACCTATTAAATCACATTGAATAGAATCAGAGAGTTGCAGATGAGGGTCAAGACTATTTACATTTTTATTAAGTAATGTAATTAGAGGAGAGAAAAGAAAAGGGGAAAGATCAATGGCTTGTTTGCTTTATTAGTTTTTAGTTTTTATTTTTATTAAAAATTAAAAGTAATTATGAAACGTGTTTGTTTACTATTTTTTTTTAAAATATTTTTTAAATTTATAAAAACGCTAAAAAGATATTTTTAGAATTTTTAATATTGTATCCCAATGTAAAAGTGGCATTTTTGTAATTATTTTAAACTATATATACAATATTTTATTATTTATATAATTAAAAGGTAGTAAAAATAAAAATAAAATAAAAATAAAAATACAATCATATAACTACAAAATAATAAATATAAAAATATAAACCAAATGTATTTTCAAAAATATAAAAAGTAAAAAATAAAAACTGTTTTCAAGAAATGAAAATAGAAAATATTTTCGTAAATCAAACACACCCTAATCTTTTTGGTGAGCATAGATGTTGATCATGCCTAACTTGTTACACATAAACTCAATTCTTGCCCATTGAGCGTGTCGATAATTAAATATACTTACTAGCTATGAAGTACGGACACTTTATTTTAAGGCGTGTTGACGTGTTGGACACTCTACAGACACCAGCACTCCTCGAACACTCTTAGGACACGTATTCAATGTATGTTCTGTGTCCAACTTTTTTTAAAAATATATATAAAAAAAAGACACGAGTCAGACATATTTTTGAACGTTTTTGAACGTGTTTGACACTTATTTAAGACATTTTAGACACAAATCATCTATCTTCTTTAGATTTTCATTTGAAGTTCGAACACAACATCGACGACTTGTATCCCGGTCATAGCAACATGTCTTCTATTGAAGTTGGGTTCTTATCATCTATCGTAACTTGCATCCCAGTCATCACATTTCCATTTTTTTTTGTTGACCATTGACAGTAAGTTCTTCTTATTGAATTTATCTGGGTGTATGGCTATGTGTATATTTCTTTTCAACAAGTCTTCAAAGTTTATTTTTATGCAAACATATATATCTATTCAGAAGTTTGTTTTTGGGGTTCAAGTTTTTCTATGGAGGAAAAGGAAGTCAATTTTTTTTTATTTTTGTGTTGTCTCTTAATATCTTACATAAATACAATGGCAAAGAATTGAGATAGCTTTTGTCTATGGTGCACATATAATTTTTTTTGGAGTTGCTCTCTTTCTTTTATTTTTTGTTATTGTTGTATATGCACATAACTTTTATATTTTGTTACTTCTTTTTGTTGTTGATGTTGGAGTTTTATCGGTTGCAAATCTATCTTTGTATATTCTAAAATTAGAAAGTTCTTTTCACATGTGAAGGAAATGAAAACAATAGCGGTGATGAAGAATATATTGAAGAAAAATATATTTTGTTTATATTATAAATTTATGATAATTTTTTTGGGATTAAGTTGTGAAGTAAATTGTAAATATTATTATTATTATTATTATTATTATTATTATTATATATATATATATAGAGTTTCATTCACATGTTTTCAACGTGTCGTGTCCTATATTTTTTTAAAATTTATATGTCACATGTCCGTGTCGTGTCTCATATCTGTGTCTGTGTCTATGCCTCATAGCTTACTAGCTGATCTCTTGTGCAAACATAAGAGATAGAAATTAGAGTCCGTTGGATTTTTTTTTTGTGAACAAAATGACTATCTATCTCAATATGTTTTGTTCTCATTTATTGTGGAATTAAACAAAAGATGCATGGAAGCATAGTTATTACAGTATAATTTAATAGGGAGAGGTGTATCAAACCCAATCTCTAACAATAGTTGTGGATCAACCATCCTTGTAAATGGTAGTCAAGGGAGATATAAATTGTCTTACATCACTAATGGGGAATGCAACAACCGGAGAGCTACAAGGAATATTAGCTTATCAACTAGTCTCTTGTATTTTTATAGATCATTAAATGCAACTCCATCTCCCATTCAAATTTCAGATTTGTTGAGAAAATAACATTGTTAAGAAAACCAGACTGGACCAGCCAGTTCAACCGGAAAATGGGTGAACTGGCTTGCTTTTTGGTCCGATCAAGGGGTGAGAACTGGTGTGAGTGAACCGGTCAAAGATTATCAAAACCCAATTAAAACTGGATCCAACAAAATGGTTTTGATACTAAATTTATCATATAAAGTTTATATTACATTTATATCAATACTAAATTTTGAATTAGAAATTGTAGTTTATATTACATTTATATAAAGTTTACAAATCCTAGTCTCTATTAATACTTATGCTATTCACAAAAATATGAAATAAATAAAGATTTCAAACTGCTATTAAATATTATGCCATGTAAAATTGTAGAGTTGTTTTATTTGTAATGAAATTATTTTATGATGTTTTAAATATATTTTATTATTTATTAGTTGATTAAATTTCATTTTAAAGTACTTATTTAGTCTTTACATATCATGTTTTTAATATAAAATGTAATATTCAAAACTAAAAAATAGTCTCTCTCTTTTTTTATCACCAGGTTGATCACGGTTGAGCCACTAAACCGTGAACCAACCCCTTTCACCAGTTTAATAACAGGTTTGGTTTTTAAGACATTGAAAAATAAGGAGTGCAAAAGTTAGAGATACAAAATATAGATTTTTGAAAGACTCGATTACTCTATGTATAACACTGATCCCTTAACCTCTATATATACTATAACAATAACCAACTATATGAAGACACTTAAGCCTTTTACTTTGGGTGCACTACAAGTAATTATTTTTAACCTACTGGACTTTCTTAAATTCTTAATATCTGTTAACACTCCCCTTAAAGTTGAAGCTTACAAAGCTTACAGCTTTTTACAAATATAACCCAACTGAAAACAAATCACAATCTAACTCAAAAAACTCAACCATTTATGGAAGAACTCAAAAGGATTAACAGTTTCTTTGATGTTATTCTTGGCAGACAAAGTGCCAAACAACTCTAAAAATTCTTTGACCTACTTCCCATGGGCAGCCCTTAACATTTTCCTAGCTGCTCACCTCGGCTACATGTCTAACACAATGACACAACTCATAAGTTTTCAACCTACTTCCCATGAGTAGTTCCACCTTCCCCTAATTGGTCTCCACAACATGGGGTGCTCACCAGCACTCACAACCTTCTTACTAGTGCCCAATTCTTGTTATGCAACTCCCCAGGTCATACCTCGTTGGAATATATTATCAAATAAGAGCTGAACTCAAAGTCATTAAATTTTATTTTATTTTTTCATTTGGAAGCTAGATTTAGGATTCAAGGTGGGTGATAGTTTAGCTCTAATACCACGTCAAAGAGAACTAAAAAATTTAAGTTGTTAAGTGAAGAGGTTGACTATAATCTCTAACAATACCTAAGAATCAGCATTCAAGTGTTTGTTTAAATGTTCCAGATTGCTAGTGAGATCTGAGGGGAATCATCTACTAAGCAAACACAGCCTGAGTTTCTTAACAATTCCTCTTGAAACTCAACTTTACACACGGGAAAGTAGACTTTTTAACAAAAATAAAAGTATTCAAAGGCTGAATAAATGAAAGAGAGAAAAAATTGAAAACATCAAGTATATTTATAGTTCAAATTGTGCATATGTGTGTTTGTGTGGATCTAAATATTTCATGTATATCCCTATTTCCCACAGAAAGGTTCATTATATTGACCATTACATATGGATTTAATGCAGGTTGTTGATGCATTATGCAACGTTGTTTCAGCATCACCAGCAAAAGCTTCTACAGCAGTTGTTCTTCAGGTCCAAATTTTCGACTGTTTATGAAATAGTTGCTTATACTGTAATTTGGCCACTTGGACTCATAGTGTATTTAACAAAAAAAAATGTTTCCATTTCTGGAACACACTTCCAAAATTTCAGTATTACCATCTCTAGTACCCATGACTTTGGGCTTTAAATTGTCTGGAAAGTTTAAATATCTGATAGTGATGATCTCATCTCATCTAACTGATGTCCAAATCAGCTGTTTTTTTGAGAATATTGTTGTTTCACTTGTTTTATGACTTCCCTGGGCTTGTTGCTTGTCAGGCGGAGAGGGAATTGCAGCCCTGGATTGCCAAAGATGATGACCTAGGTCAGAAGATGTGGAGAGTCAATAAGAGAATCGTAAAATTGATAGTGGAACTTATGAGGAATCATGATAGGGCAGAATCACTTATGATTGTGGCAAGTGCATCAGATTTACTAATACGGGCCACAGATGGCATGCTTGTTGATGGTGAAGCTTGCACTTTACCGCAGCTGGAGGTAGCATCTTAGACTGTTTACTTCTCCCTGTAGAGTCGTAAGATGGAATTTTAACCTCTTTTAATTTGCCCTGGGTTGAATTAATTCTACAGTATCTACATGATATGATATAAACTCAACCTCAACCTTTTTTATGGCCACGAGGCAGTAGAACATTTCTTTGTAAATTGTATTTGTTTCTATTTTAAAATATGCAATAGTATTTATCACCATTTGCTCCTAATTTTATATTTTGTGATGCTTATAAACAGGCATATGTTTTTATTTTGCAATAAATATGTGTCATTTTTCTTCTGTGCACACACATCTATATGCCAAGGCATTTTTCTCCTGCACCTGGCATCTAAACATGAAATTATGGATTTTAAAACTTTTTTTATGAATTTCTTTACAGAGCTAAAAGGATAATTAATTTTCGTTTTTATTTTATGGTAAAATACAGTTTGCTACCTTGTGCTTTTAGTTGTTCTCACTTTTCTACCCTATGGTTCAACGTTGATATTCTGCTATCTTGAGGGTTGCTCCATTAGCACAACACACTTTTAATAAAGTTAAATCTCTGCTCCTACACTAAGTTTAATGCAGCTTCTAAAAACGGCTTAAAAATATAATTAAGGAATTAGATTGTTGACTTGGAGTCAACAAGAGCATCTTAAGGTCTTTAGGGGTTGAGTAGGGATTCAATAGGGAACCCCATAGTAATAAAGACCTTAGGGCAGGGATAATATGCTTTAGTTCAATTGGAGAGCTATCAGGGTTAAGTAGCTCAATAGTTTTTCCTTGAGCTCTCTGGTGAGCCAGAAATATCTCCAACAAGCATATTTAGCGACCCTAAGTCTGCAAATGAGGGATTAGGGGCACACTTGTTCTCATAGACTAGAAAATAAGTTGAGTAAGGGCCCAATGGGAGTACAAATACCTCTCTTAGTATACCCCTTAAAAAGTTGAGTGCTTAATAGTTTAAGCACCATAACTCACCTCTTAGTAAGATGAGGTTAGAAAAGAGTTATTAGGGGATATCTAAGCTTGCTCTCTTATTAAAGTTTGAGAGTTAAAGGGGCCTAAGTAGGTTATTCCACTAGAAGCTCTTTAGTATTTTAATGCATCAATGTGACTTATATTGTTTATAGAATAGCTCTCTGAGTAGATTTATTGTGAGTTATCAGTACCCATGTTGAGGCACTCTAGCATAGACAAGGCCAGGTAAGTATAATTATTTACTTAAAGCAATTGATTGACAGGTTAAAGTGGCTTGGTTGGCTTAGAATAAAAGCGTCTTCATATCAGCAAATTGACATGATTACTAAATCAAGATAGTATGAGCATATATATATATATATATATAGTAAATACATAATTTATTTTTTAAATTTATTAAGTTTACAATTTAATCTCTGAATTTAAATCATTGCATACTTTACTTCCCGAATTTACCAAACGTCAAATAAATTAGTCCTTCTATTATTTCCACGCTAATTGTTTGCTGACGTGGTCCGTTAAGTGCCTATGTGACACATTAAATACCAACTAATCATACCACATCAGTTTGACTCAATTTTTAAAAAAAGTAAACACACAATTTAGTTCTTGAATTTATTAGATCCAAACAATTTAGTCATTTTATTAAGTTATTGTATAATTTAATCTTTAAATTTACCAAAAGTCAAACAACTTAATCTTTCTATTATTTTCACACTAATTACTTGTAATGTAGCTCATTAAGTGTTTATAGAGTACGTTAAATGCCAATTAATCATATTACATGAGTGCTTACTCAGTTTAAAAAAAACTTTAAAATGCTTCGTTTTCTACTCTATTTTCCCCCTTCTCATCTGAAAAATCTCATTTTCTATCTTCAACTGACAACACTGTGAAACATCCCATTACTACAAAATTATTCTAATAAATTTCATATGACTAAAAATAAGAACGTTATTTTGGAATTTGTGATATTAACAATTATGGGTGGTTAGTTTGACACTACACATTTTGGACTATAAGAAGATGCCGTGGTTTTAACATTTTTAATCTCTTCTTGTTCAGTGTTGTACTAGTTCTTATAATTTTTGTTCTAATTCAAATATTTTAATGCTAAAAGATTTTTAATTGATATTTATTAGTTAATCCTCATGATCATGTTTGAATGTTGTTGTGTATTTTAAAAAAATAATTTTTTCCTTACAGATCTTTGTTTGAGATATATCATTTTTTTCCTTTGAGAACAAAGAAAAAAGTGCTTTAACTAGTGGAATATATTGTCGCTCTGTTGCTAAATAGTTGATTGAATGAAGAAATTTTGCATTGAATTGTAAATATATTTATGATGATCTCCCTTTTATTTGAAAGCTTCCACGGTTTCTATTGTCCTGCAAAACAAATGCAATAATTAGTATTTAACATGCTATATAAGCACTTAATAGGTCACATCAGCAAACAATTAAGATAAAAATAACAGAAGGATTAAATTATTTTATGTTTGATAAATTTGAAGATTAAATTGTGTAATGACTTGAATTTAAGGATTAAATTGTAGGGACATAGTAAATTCAATTAATAAATTGTAAGGACATAATAAATTTAAAGATTAAATTGTGTATTTTCTTTTTTTAAAATTGAGATAACACTGATGTGATATGATTAATTAGCATTTAACGTGTCACATAAGCACTTAACGGACCACGTCAGCAAACAATTAGTGTAAGGATAACAAAATAACTAAATTGTCTGACGTTTGATAAATTCGGAAAGTAAACTATACAATGACTTAAATTTAGAAAATAAAATATAAAGACCTAGTAAATTCAAGAATTAAATTGTATATTTACTATATATATATATATATCAATCTCTTGCACGAACTGAGTACTAGTATCTCGTAAGTATCTATTTCAAACTAACACTGATGAGTCCTCACCAAATTAGGGTTACCTGTAAGCACCCCTTATTGCTTCTAGTTCTTTGGTTTACAACTCATCATAGTTATGATACTGGTTTCAAATAATGTAAGGTTGTACTTTGTCTCCCACTAAGTCTGAGGAGCATTTATGGTACCTAACACCATCAAGAGTAAAAGGGACATTTTCAGTCGAGCAAACAGAGTGCCCTGAGTTATTGTTGCTCTATAAATACCTAGTTTCTCAGTTCATTTATACGATTACCACCTACTTAGAACTAAAGCCCTGCAAAAATTCTCCCAGATTTCAGTTATCTTCAGTCAAGCTTTCTTCAAGCTTTTAGTTCATTTATTACTTAAGAGTTTTACTACAAAGTTCGTGCAAGTAACAGTTATAGGTCTTTGAGTTTTGAGGCTCCTTTAACCAAAGGAAGAACTAGCAATCTGATTGTTTCACCTCTAGTTTAAAGTCTCTTTAGCAGTTTGAGGCAAACTAGTAAGTTTAGAGCTTGCTAGCTTGATTTAATGTTTTTTTCTTCTTAATCAAGCCCTTTATCTAAGTAATTTTCGTACTTTTTTCTGAACCTCTAGCTAGAACCCTAGAATACATCATGAACAATCTCCATTGGAAATTCACAAATCCCATTGTAAACAGAGCAGGAAAAGAGAAGAAAGGTGAATGGGATTACTGACTTTAACACTGTCAAGTTCCTGTGCATTTATTTATAATCATAAAATTAGGTGCAATACAAGGATAGTACAACCAGTGTAAACCCAATTTACTAGTTGTTTGATACACATCCTTTAACCTAGCCATCACACTACTCTAACACCCATTAATTTCCTTAATTTATCCCAATTCTCCCAAATTTATTTCAATCCATAACCCCTATTTTTCTGATTGAGCACAACACTTCCAAATTCTTGCTCCATCCACAAATTTTTGCCAAATAATTCAATTTAACATTCTTATTTTCTCCAAATTTCTCTTAGTTATATCTCAAAATTCCTATCTCCTCTCCTCTCAGTCAAGTCCCGCACACTCCAAATTCTTGTTACAGTCCCATATTCTTTGTTCAAAGTTTTTTTTCTTTTTTGAGACGGATCTGGGAGAAATTTAGGGGTAGGACTTGAGAATTTCCATTTGAAATTTAATGAATGTGCTAACTGAGCAAACTTTAGATTCACATAATGTTCATTTTTGAACCACAAGATAGAAAAGTAAAAAGGACCCAAATCATAGGATAGTAAGCTGTATTTGACCCTCTACTTTATATTGCAATTAACTGTTGGATGTGTACTCAACTAAAGTCTCTTAATTCTTGCAACTCATTGTTGGATGTGTACTCAATTTTACTCTCTTTGCTTCCTCCTGTGCCTTTTTAATACAAAACTCTCAATATAGCAACAATTAGAAGACACCTCTGGCATAATTCAGGTTTCCATGTAAAAACATATTAAGCTGCGATATCTGGCCCTGTAATGATTGGATCTGATATTACATATGTTTTCAAATTTGTCCTTGGTCTTTACTGATATTCATATAAACTTTTGACCAAAATGGCCAGCTATTGGAAGCAACAGCTAGAGCAGTTCAGCCAGTGCTGGAGTTGGGAGAATCTGGATTTGGAGTGGCAGATGGCCTTTCAAACCTGTTAAAGGTAAAGAAACTTACCTTATTGACACTTCCAAATTCCAATTTGGTTGGGCCTATGCTAAATGTAATTTGTTTAGCTAAACATTGAATTTGACTCTGGATTGTGAGACTAGCCTTGTTAGAGATCATTATAGAACTATTTCTAGACCTTCATGTAACAGCTCACGTTTGAGTTTAAATGGTCTTTGGCATGATATTTTTTTTTCCATGACCAAGCATTCAAGAGTTCGATCATTACCATCCTATTTTTTGTAATTATAATGAAATTTAGCACAAGGTAGGTTGACTTGTGCTTTGTTCACATTTTGTCCAAAAGGAGTTTCAGGGAAAGAATTTTTATTTGAGAGAACATATTAAATATTATAATAAAATTATTTATAAATCTTCATTTGACAGTTTAAATTTTTCAATTGAAGTTGTTCTTGACATGCATATCTAGGGAGATCAATTATAAGTGAAAATATAAAATTTTATGATGTACTATGTTCTATAGTTCTGTAGAATAGTAGACTGATATGCTTGTGCAACCACATGCAGTGTCGCCTACCAGCTACTATCCGATGCCTTTCCCATCCAAGTGCACATGTCCGAACTCTGAGCACTTCGGTTCTTCGCGACATTCTGCATAATGGTTCAATCAGACCAAGTCCTAAACCACTGCTAATAAACGGTATCCACAAGCGCTCTTATCAGTACTTCAATATTGATGTCACTAATTGGCAAGCTGACATAGAGAAATGCTTGACATGGGAAGCTCACAGCCGACTTTCAAATGGAATGTCTATTGATTTTCTTGATACTGCTGCAAAAGAATTAGGTTGTACTATTTCCTTATGAAATGAAACCATACATAACCATCTTAGTTTATGAGAACTTTTTCCAGAGACTTAAAGAAAGAGACTTTATTTATAGTCTGAACATATGGGTTTGCAAACAAGTAACCTCTTCATGTTGCTACTATCTGTTATAGTCAGTTCTGCACATTCAATGTATTATTGTTCCAATTTTCTTTTATGGCCCAGCATCACATCCCTTCTTGCGCAGTGACAAGACGAGGCCATTCCGAGAACCTTTGGAGTGCATGGGATGCTGGTACAAAGGATGATCGAGATTTTAGCCTTACTGGTGCGTCTAATGAAAGTGACCCAAGCTAAAATCTCAAGTTTTCCTTATAATCATTCAATGTACCTATGTATCTTTCGGCCTTGAAGAAAAATTTTAGTGCCTGAAGTGCAAGTGCAATGGATGACTGAGATTTCAGCCCTACAAGTGTGTTTCATGTGGGTCACACCTCAAGTTGAAATCTCGGTCGATCATTGTACAAACACCCAATGAATCAAAAAATAATACACTTAACAATTTAGTCTTCTAAATTTATGAACACATTTAATTTAAATTTTTAACTTTTTTTAATACATAAATTAATATGAAATTACGATACATTTAAATTGTTTGAAATTCGTTACGAGACCTTTTTTCTCTAATTTTTTTATTGTTTGATCTCGTGCTCCAACAAAAATAACACAATAAATTGAATCTATCACTGTCTATTTGATCTATTTCCTATCAACGTGAAAACTTCCAAATATGGAGTAAGAGAAGAAATAGAGATCATCACCAGTTGTTGGACTATCAGTTTCAACTTTGATAAGCTTGAACATAAAGGGTTATGGCTAAATCAATAAAAACGTTGCACATAATACATTATTAACCCGGTCTTTTTTTTTTTTGGACTGATTAACATAGCCGTTGACAAACCAAATCAACAGAATCGTACAAAGGAGACCAAAAATAAGTTTCAAGCAAGCTACCAAAGGTGCTCTCTATGCTGTAAGTTTTAAGCCCAAATAGTCTTGTTGCTATATTATATATAAAGCACAAACTATTGTTTCATTATATATTTTATTTTATTTGTAAAATAAAAAAAAGTCCAATTAACTGAATCAAATTAAACTGATTTTTAATTAGTTCAATTTTTCTGACTTGAATCAAATTAATAAGTTTAAATTTTTTATAATCTATTCAATTTGATTGAGTTTCAAAAGTTAATTTGAAGGTAACATGATTTGATATTTATCTTTAAAATGTATTTATCAGTTCTTCTATTTGTTTGTTTTTTTCCTTTGGGTAAAAAATAACGTGTAGGCTAATCATGGGTTCCGTTTCCCCCATTAACCCAACGTTGAGACCCCAAAGAAGTCGAGGCAACCAACGGGCCATGTTTTCGGCTTTTTAACCCAAATTTCCAAAAAATTAGAAGAAAAAAAGGGCGGGGGGTGGGGGACGGCTTTCATAAAGGGTGCAAGCGTCATTTCAGTTGAAAGTCCCGGCTAAAGAAACCCTAGCGAAGACTTTACCAGTCGGAGTATATAACAGGTTCACGCAGAAGCCCTAAAATATCAGATCCTAGAAACGGCAAGGAGCTTCGGCGGGAATCGGCCTCCTTCGCTGTGAACGACTCCTTTGCAACCAAAAGAACAAAATGGTACGTATTCATGCTGTTTTGACCTCTCTATATGCGATATTGGTTTATGGGTAGTAAGATTTTGCTTTGAAAGAGAAATTTTTGAGCAAGTAAATGATTATTGGGGCTCTATTTGAAATTGTCTTCTGGGTTTTGATTTCGGTTTCTGGGTTTCACAGTCTTTAGTGGCAAACGAGGATTTTCAACACATTCTGCGTGTGCTGAACACTAACGTAGATGGGAAGCAGAAGATACAGTTTGCAATTACCTCAATCAAAGGTATTGGCAGGAGATTCGCCAACATTTGCTGCAAGAAGGCCGATATTGACATGAACAAGAGGTTACATTTTATCTGCTTATCTCTATTTATCTGGTTCCTTTTTTACTTTCTTTGGTAATATTCTCGGCTAAATGCAAGTGCCATGACTTGAAGCAGAATTAATGGGATATTTAGAGCATTGACCAATTATCATTGGAGGAGTACTTGAAGAATTTGTTCAGCTATTAATTGAATTGGATTTGTTTTGGTGGAGTTTTGACATGTTTGTAATCTTTTCACATTATTTTATTTTAGAGCTGGAGAACTTACTGCCGCGGAGCTCGATCAACTCATGGTGGTTGTTGCCAACCCTCGACAGTTCAAGATCCCAGACTGGTTTTTGAACAGGAAGAAGGATTACAAGGATGGGAAATATTCCCAGGTGGTATCTAATGCATTGGACATGAAGTTGAGGGATGATTTGGAGAGATTGAAGAAAATCAGGTGACCCACTTGCATAATCCTTATTATAACTAGATATTCAACTGCATTTATTTAGTACAAAAATATTTAAGACATCCATTGATATATTTCTATTCTTTAGTATGTATGTAAGAACCTATGGTTTATCCATCTAAAAAAAAGGTATTTTTCATCTTCATCTATTAGATGTAACTTGTCTGTTCATTGGGCTGTGCTTTCCCCTGTATATTTATGATATAGCCCATATAGGTATTTGTTGAAAACAAGCTTGTATTGATATGTACAACATGAGATATGTAATGAATTTCTCCCAATATATAATGGCTATATCTTCTGTATGTTGTCACCTTGTTCTTTCTTTGTTATGATGATATAATTATTTGCCAATTTGTGGATCTCCTATCATGAAAGGAATGATTCTCATTACCTTGCTTGTGGAAAGCAGTCTGTTTTACTGTTTTATAGAAGTTAGTCACTGTTTCCATTGATACCAGATTTTTAGGCAGGCTGAAACTTAGATAAAGTTTTTTAGGTGTGCAATGAGCCTCTTTAATAAAGACACAACATTGGACATTTCTTCTAACTCAACAGTGTATCATTGTTTCCTTAAAAAAAACTTGTCCAAAAATGTCATGCTTTCTATTAAAGAATCTAATAGCAAACATCTAAAGAACTTCATCTAATTTTAGTCTTTTACATATGATAGAAATAGCAATATGTTGATGGGCTAGTTGATATTTTTATTTGCTAGAATTACGGTTCAACTCATAATATCATATCCTGATCTGAGATGATGTAAATGTAATTTATTATTTTTGCATCCCTGATTCTGTGAACACTCCCTGTCTTTTCATGGTTTTCTGGTGAAGAAATAATTTACACATGCATTGAGTGAATGGAATTCAATATACTGCAGACTCACATTCTTGCTATTATGCAGAAATCACCGCGGTTTGAGACACTACTGGGGCCTTCGTGTTCGTGGCCAGCATACCAAGACTACTGGCCGCAGGGGAAAGACTGTTGGTGTCTCTAAGAAGCGTTGAGCTGTTTAACTTGTTTTTTTTTTTGGGTTTAGAGAATAGCTATTGTTGGGGAAGCCAATTTGAGTACATTAGACATTTTTTACACACCAACTTTGTACTGTGATGAAAGTACCAAAAAAAAAACTTTGTACTGTGATTGGTTGTTAAATGCTTTGACAATTTCAATTTTGTCTATTTAGTTTTTTTGGTTTGTGCCTGTAGTTGCAGTTTGTGTGGGTGCTTTGTTTGAGAAAGATAGCGACGTTCCCTGAGGATTTTGGTTTACATACGCATATGTTGTTTTGAAAATAACGGCGGCTCCATTCTGACAGAAATATTTAGGAGGTGTTCGGTATGGAGATTTTTAATTTATTATATAGATTTAATTATTTAGATAAAGTAAACTCGGGAATTAATTTAATGTGTTTGGTAAAGGTATAAAAATATAATTAGCTTTCTGTAGTTTTTAAATTAAAATTTTTGTGAAGAAATGTTTATGATAGATAATCACAGATATAAATGATATTAATAACTATAAAATTATGATGAGATAAGAATACTTGATAAAATTAAAATTCTATGCTATATTTGGAAATTAAAACTCTACATTTTATAGATAGATGATCGAATGTGTAAAATGCTTTTTCGAATTGATTTTATTATATAATTTATAAGCATATTAAATTTAAACTGATTAGAATTTATTTAAAAAACTAAAATATTTAACACATTTATTAAATTATATTATAAAATTTATTTATGTATTTTAAAGTGTACAGATATATTTTCACATATAATTACACCCCTTTCACACATTCAAATTTTTTAATTATAATAATTAACAGTATTTTTATATAACGATATCTTTTAAACTATATAAATAATTTTTATAATATAATTTAATAAATATATCAAACAATTTATTTTAAAAAAATATATTTCAATTACTTTAAATTTAATAATCTTATGTTTATTATAAGAAGTCACCTAGAAAAAACCGATATACTATAAACCTCAAATGCTACTTAACCATGCTAAATGTAAGTAAAAGGAATATCTGAAAATAATTTACCAAAAATTTTCCTTTTAATTGAAAGGAAAACAAACAAACAATATCATTGTTTTCAGTATAAATGGAAAAGAAAATGTCAAGGAGGTTGAAATAATATTTTATAAGAGTATTTTGATGAAAAATATATATAATTTGATGAGTTTGAAAAAAAAAGGGGGGGGGGAGATAATAGTAAATTAATAGAATATTCAAAATAGATTTAATTTTAACATATCTTAAAAAAAGGGCCATGTAATAAAATTAATATAAAAAATATGGAAAAACATTTTATTCTAATTGAACATTGCGGAAAATTTAAATTCTTTAAAAATTTTGCAAAAACATTTACATCAAATATGATAATTCTATTTTCTTAAATGAATTTTTCTGAAAAAAAAATTACACCCAAGAGTTTAAATGGTGGCTCACTGTTAGGGACTGTTTCATAGTCTGGTTTGGTCCCTGAGAAGAGTTTTAATGGTGTTTAGCTGCAGACACCCAAGAAAAAGAGGGGATTGTGCTTTTGGTCTGTGATTTATTTCAACAGTTCATCTAAGCAAAACCTTTGTATATATCCATCACAATAATTGGTTGATTATTCAAGTGGAATGGCATCCAATGCAAGCTTAATTAATAGTTAATCTAATTAATTAAGGGTAAACTATAATTTTCTCACAAAATTAATTTGTTACACTGTAGTTTAAAGTGTGTTACTGAATTTATAATCATTTGTTCTCTTATCACTTAATAGCTCTGGGATTTTTGCTCGTAGTCTTACTGAAAAAAATAAACAAGTGAATGTCACACAAATAATATCATTGTTTAAAAACATGTTTTTATTTGTATATTGAATTATTTTATAGTCTTTTAAAGTTGCTAGTAAAATTAAAGTGACATTTGATTATTGAAATTGTCAAAGAGCTTTTGGTACGACATATTTTTATGTTTAGTCAAAATTTGTGTCTTTTTTACTCAAACTTTTAAAAGATTTCAATTTAAATTTTTTTTATAAAGTTAAAATATATTTTGATCCTTCTACCACATATCATTTTTATATTTAATTTTAAATTTTAAATTTTAAACTTTAAATTTTTATATTCTAAATTTTAAAATCTCAAATATCATATTTTAAATCCAAAATCTTTAAATTTAAAAATTCTAAACTTCAAATTTTAAAATTTTAAATTTTATACTTTAAATTTAAAATCTTAAATTTTAAATCATAATTTCTAAACTCTAACATGTATTTTATCTCTTTTCATGTTGTTAATATTTCATTTAATGACACATGTATTTTATTTTTTTTATTTATTAAAAATTGACCGGGGTAAATTTTTAAAATTGTCAAACATTTTTAAGAATACTAACGTGCACCAAACAAGAAAATGCTATATTCTTGTAAATATAGTAAAATAATCTAAGAAATATTTGTGTTGAATCAAACATAAAAATCCTAAAATCCCAAAAATCTTTAACTAAGTGAACCAAACGCCCATTGGATTGATCTTACTATAATAACTTCAAAGTATTAAATTTGTTCAAGATATTTTAATAATAAAATTATTTGTTGTTTTAATACTTTTGTTAAAAATATACTACATAATAATTAAGTGGTAAGTTGACTGACATATTTTAATATTCAAATCACTTAGAATTAGATAAATAAATACTCAAATTCAGTTAATATTAAAAATTAAAGATAAATATAATAATTTTTACATCATTAACATAATATAAAATATATTTTTATGAATTTTTTTTATATATACACATACATACTATAAAAATATTTTTTTTTAATATATATATATATATATATATATATATATATATATATATATATATATATATAGTAATAATAATACATTTTTCAAACTCTACTAATTTATTAACCAGTTGAAAATTATTACAATTTTCATTTTATTTAAAACTTGAGTTCGAATTAAAGTTTAATCTATTTTAAATAAATAAGTTTGTACAAATTAAAATTCGATTTAACTTGATTTGATCGTTACACAAATCCTTTGTTTTGCCTTGAGGCACAAAATTGTACTTAAAAATGTAGCATGTTGTTTTATTGAATTACTGCATTTTAAGCATAGCACGTCACTCCACTCACCCAGCAAGACACCAATCCATTGGTTTTACATTTTCTTTAGTTTTCTTCTCTAAACTTGCCACCTTGATTGATGGCCAATTAGCCTATGTGAAAAACATTATTTGACTACAATGTTATTGAGATTTTTTTTCAAGGCTATAACTGAGATATAATTAAAATAGTAATACACAAAGTGTTTTTCACAATATTACAAAAGTATTTTCTCACTATTTTGTCAATCACTTGTCACTCATTCTTTAAGAAATATTTCTTAAAAATCACACTAAATTCTCTTCTATTTTTCTCTGTTCAGAGAGCTTCTTCTCTGACTTTCTCTTCAAACTATTTCTTGTTGCCTGGCTTGGTGTGTTTTGAGCCTTCCGTTCCTTGCCTATAAATAGGAAATGATGTGCCTTAGGTTGGTGAAAAACAATGCATAATATTTTCCCTTTCCGCAATTGCTAAAGATTTCTTATTCGGTGTTGAAAATTTTAGCTCTTGCAGTAAAAGAAATTTGACTGCTTTTCTTCTGCATTTTTCAGTCTTCCTTTTATAATTCAATGGTGGTGG
Organism: Gleditsia sinensis; assembly: GCA_037074535.1. Taxonomy (NCBI): domain Eukaryota; kingdom Viridiplantae; phylum Streptophyta; class Magnoliopsida; order Fabales; family Fabaceae; genus Gleditsia; species Gleditsia sinensis. The sequence continues at coordinate 66,520,880 of CM073463.1, read as the reverse complement.
GCCCTCTATGTTGGAGGGTCCTACCACTAACAAACTCCACCTCTCAAATACATAGAGGCTCCACCATTCCTGCAACTAATCGACAGAACTCAAACTTTCTCTCTTAGTAAAATCTTTGTTAACATGTTTGATCTATTTTTATCAGTATGGATCTTTTCAAGTTGCAGTAGTTTTTTCTCCAATACATCTCTAATCTAATGATATCTTACATTAATTTACTTGAATCTTGAATGAAAGGAGAAATTCTTTCCAAAGTGAATAGCACTTTAGCTATCACAAAATAGTTGATATCTGTTCTGCTTAAAATTAAATTCACTTAAAAATTTCTTCATCCACAGCAACTCCTTACACGCTTCTATTGTTGCAATAACCTCTGCCTCAATAGTTGAAAGAGGAATATAATTTTGCAATTTCGATTGCCACGGCACAACTCTTCCTGCAAATGTAATCAGATAATCTAAAGTAGACTTTCTTGAGTCTATATTGTAATATCCCTAATTTATTTTCTTTTATTAATAAAAGTACATAAATATTTAATTAAGAAAATAAAACTTATTAAACAATTTTTAGATATCTAAGAAAATATAAGCTTTAGAAATTTTTTACCTTATGTGTATACATAGAAAATATTTCTAACATTAAGGGAACAAGTAAAGAGAGAAAACTTAATAGGAAAAAAAATTAGAAATAACATACTAAAGAGAGACGAAATTTTTGGGTAAAGAATATAAATTTTTAAGAAGTAAGTAAAGGTCTTAAAATTTTAGAAAGGTTGAATTAGAGTAATTTTTTCTAATTCAAGAGTTAAAGTTCCTAAATTTAACATCTCCACCCTTATATTGAGCTTTCACCTATGGACACTTCATATAGAGTTTTTCTACTTCACATGAGTTTCTAGCAATCCAATAGGATAGCTCAAGTAAGAAATAAAATATAAACTTAAACTAAGATATAGAAGTTGGACCGATAGCCTACAAACCATGAAAATATGATCAAACTCTCCATGAAAAGGTAGAATTTCAGCCAAAGTAAAGGAAATGGGTAAGAATGAGCCCAAATCTAAAAGAGAAAAATAAGAATCATGTGAGGAAATATTAGTGTAATAATAATCAAGATTATGTCACATGGCATTAAGACAAAATATCTATATCCTACATTCATAATTTTAGCAAGTTGGTTATAATACATGGCATTAGGACAAAACATCTATATCTTACATTCATAATTTCAACAAGTAAGTAATAATACATGGTATTATGACAAAACATCTTTATCCTATACAAATAATTTCAGCCAAGCAAGGGAGACTCAAAGGCTGAAAATTTGCCACCTAGAAAGGCAAATCTATCATACTTAAGTGAGACAAAAGAAAAAGAAAAAGAATCTCTAAATCAAAGGAACCTTGTCCCTTGTCTTAAGAATTTTTTATCATGATTTTTAAAATACAAATCTTCTTTTGCTATGCATATCTTAACTAAGGGAGAGGAAGACAAGAACATGAGTTGTCTTTTCAAAAAAAAAATAACCAAGTATATCCTAATTGTGATAAGGTAGACCTATAATTATGAAAGTTGAACTACTTAATAGTTTATTTAAGTAAAACCCACCCTTATAACATTATAATTTCATCCAAGTGAGGGAGAGGAAAAACATAAATAAGGTAGAGTGAGAAAAGGAGAGAAAGAGAGGAGAATAGAGGAAGGAATATGTAGAAGTCTAGAGGATTAAGTACTCAAGGTAAGTTAGCTTAATCTCCACTTGAATCCATCTTTCCTCTTCATCCTTGGGCTTTAAAAACTCGCCCTCCTTCTCTTATTTAAGCTGCTAGAAAAGTTAAGGGAATGGAAGAATCTTTCTACTTCCTTTAAGAGGAAACAAGAAAAAGAATTCACTAAATAAGTTAGGGAGATCTTTAGGTAGGTTTAACAATATTTCTTTTTGAAAAAAATATTTGAAATTTATAACATTTATATGGGATTTTTATCCTATAATTTTGATGAAAATTTCTACTTTGATGATTGGTCATGGATGTTGATATATCATGTTATATGTTATCTTGTATATGATGGATGTTTTGAACATTTCGTTTAGTGTGGAAAGTTATGCATAAGTATGGTTATGGGAAGCAAAATTTTAGGATTTTTATGCTGCTATTTTATATATTTAAATGTGGTGAAAATTTGATGGAATATGATTAGATGTAAATTAGGAAGTAAATGGAAGAGGACGTAATAAAATGATAAACTAAAATCTTAGGAAAAGTTTGGTTAGAAAACTGGATTTCATAGTAATCAAAAAAGCTTCTGCTTTTGAAATTTTTAAAAGAATCAATTAGGAATTAAAAGAAATGGTTATCATAAAAAATGTAGACATATGTCTCACATATTTTTACCCACTAGAATCACTTAATTTGGAGTTCATATGAGGGAGATATTGTTCGATTATTAAATAGTGGTCAGAAAATGGTTAACCAGAAAAGAATCTATTAGATATGCTTCTATTTTCTAATTTCTAGGATGAATCTGTAGGGAATTAAAAGAAATGCTTAATATGAAAAATACAGATATATGTGTCACAAATTTTAACCGCTGTAATCATTCAAATTGAAATTAATATAAGTGAGATATGGTCAGATTAGTAAGTAGAGGTCAGAACCTACCCGAGAAGAAATAACATTGAAATTGAGGGAGTAGTAACACCACGATTACTTAAGATTTCATTAAAATGTTCAACATAAGGATTTTAGAAGATTGTCTTATCTTTCAATTGACACCAAAATCACCTTAATCAAATTTAAAATGAGAGTGTTATGCTCTGTTTAGTGAGAAAGGAAAATAATATTTAAGAAAGAAGGAAAATCTTATAAATAAAAATAATAAATAACTAGTGTATGTCATAACCATTGCCATTGCATAAACTCCTTACCATCTTAAGTGTATAATTTTGACATGAAAATATTTTATAAAGTGATATTCAAAAATAGTTATGATCAAGACATGATTTTATTTTACCAATGATTTTTGGTAGTGATTATACTTTGATGATAAATTATGGCATATGAGTATAATAAATATACTTGTTACTTGAAATCATATTTTTGGCTATTAATGTGAAAAGAAAAGAGAAGAGACGAGTATGATCACATGGCGATTTGTGTGGTGTACTAGTAGGGGACGCCTTACTGATGGCTATGATTATGTTAATGAGAAAAGAAAGAAAGAGTGTGTCATGTCGGACAAAGCGAGAAAAATCCATATCGGAGAGTAGGAAGTACTCACCTTGACCGGGGTAGCTTGATATGAAAATAAGTTGATAGTCATCATATGATATTATAAAAATAGTTATTCATGACATACATATTATAATTGTACGATTTTCATGTGCATGGATAAAGTACATTCATGTGACTTAAAGATATTTACTGTAACTTATACAAATGAACATGACATGATGAGTTATATTGATGATAATTATAATTTATTGTTAAATCTATTGGGATTTAATTCTCACTATATTTTCATATCATGTTCAAAAAACTAGTTATGCAGATTTTTCTATGTCTCTGATTTTTAGTGCATGTTGGATCGAGTTACTCTATGTTGGGCAGATCCCGAAAATTAATAAGATGTTTGTGGTCAAGTTGGCTAAGATTCAGGTGAAAGTGCAACCACCCGCATCCATATCTCCAGAATTGGTCAACATGAATGAATAAAATGTAAATATTTATATGTTTGATTTTTGTACGTATGTTTTGATTAATGATGTGTATGTGAACTTAGAATTGTAAACTTGAAACATTGATTATACTTGGTTAAATTAATTGAATATTATTTTGAGTTAAGTAATTATAAGTGAAGAGGTAATGACTTCATGAGATTTTAAATATATATATATATATATATATATATTATATATATATATATATATATATATATATATTATATATATATATATATATATATATATATGTAAAAAAATAGAGTTATTACAGATGCCCTACTCACAGCTATAATTACGTGAATGAGAAAGAAAAAAAAGTGTGCCATATCGGACGGAGCGAAAAAAACTCGTATCGGAGAGTAGAAAGTACTCACCCTGACCGAGGTAACTTGATATAAAAATAAGTTGATAGCCATCGTATGATATTCTGAAAATAGTTATTCATGCCATATATATCATTACTGTACTATTTTTATGTGCATAGATAAAGTGTATTTATGTGATTTAAGGTATTTGCTATAACTTATACAAAAGAACATGACATGATAAACTATATTGGTAATGATTATGATTTATTGTTGAACCTACTGGAATTTAATTCTCACTATATTTCTATATCATGTTAAGAAAACTAGTTATGCAAATTTTTCTATACCTCTGACTTTTAGTGCACGTTGGATCGAGTTACTCTATACTGGGCAAATCCTAAAAATTAATAAGGTATTTGTGGTCGAGTCAGCTAAGATCCCGATGAAAGTACAACCACCCGCACCCGTATCTTCGGAATTAGTCAACATGAATGAATAAAATGTAGATATTTATGTGTTTGACTTTTGTACGAACGTTTTGATTAATGATGTGTATATGAATTTAAAATTATATCAGTGTTAATGGTAGACCTTAAACCTTAAACCTTGATTATGCTTGGTTAAATTAATTGAATGTCATTACGCATTAAGTAATTAGAAGAGATAATGACTTCATGAGACTTTACAAATTATATATATTTTAAAAAAATAGAGTTGTTACATATATCGCCAGCCATATCTACAAATGTAATAAGATAAACTATAACACATGTTTGATATCTTCAAAATATAAGCATATTTTAAAAGTACCACAAAGATACCTAAAAATCCATTTCATTGCAGCCTAGTGTTCTTTTCCAGTATTTGAGAGGAACAGATTCATTACTCCAACTGAGTGAGTAATATTTGGCCGTGTACATACCATGACATACATTAAACTCCTAACTGCTGAAACATATGGAACATTGTCCATTTTTTCTTTCTCCTCATCTATAGAAGAACTCTGTTTATAACTTAGTCTAAATTGATTAGTAAAAGAACAACTAACCGCTTTAGCCTTGTCCATATTAAACCTCTGAAGTACTTTCTAAATGTACTTCTTTTGTGACAACCATAATTTCTTAACGCCTTTATCTTTGATAATCTTTATGCTAAGAATTTGCTTTGCTGGCCCTAAGTTTTTCATGAAAAAAGACTTACTCAATTGTGTTTTCAAACAATTGATTCTGAAAACATTTCAGTCAACTATTAGCATATCATCCACATAAAGCAAAAGGATGATAAAATATTCATCAGAGAATTTCTGCATAAAAACACAATGGTCTAAAGTAGTTTTCTTGTAAACTTGCTCTCTCATAATAGACTCAAACTTCTTATACAATTGTTTTATTGCCTATTTCAAGCCGTAAATTTTTTTTTTCAGTCTCCAAACATAATCCTCTTTTCCTTTCTGCTTGAAACTCTTTAGTTGCTCCATGTATATCTTTTCATCCAAATTACCGTGAAGGAAGATAGTTTTCACATCCATTTATTCAATCTTCAAGTCAAGGCTCGTTGTTAAACCCAGCACTATACGGATGAATGTCATTTTCACAATTGGTAAAAAAATCTCGTCAAAATCTATGTCTTTTTCTTTGGTTAAATCTTTTAACAACCAGTATAACTTTGAATCTCAGATAGAAACTATGTTTATCATGGTTGATCCTAAATACCTATTTATTTTTCAAAGCTCTTTTGCCTTTCGGCAACTTCATCAGTTCAAATGTTTTGCTCTCATGTAAGGACTTCATTTCATCTTGCATGACTTTTCTCCACTTTTACTTGTGCTCATTTTCCATAGCTTCCTCAAAGTTATCAAATTCTCCCCCGTCAATAAGTGTTACATACTCATCATTAGGATATCTAGTAGAAGGTTGTCTTATTCTACTACTTCTTCTCAATCGATCTAGGGAAAGCACAAGTGTTGGTAGTTAATGATGAGTATCATCATCATGTTCTTCTGATTCAGCCTCTATGGGAGCATCATCAGGCTGATCGTCATCTTTAACTTGCCTCGGCACCACTGTTGGAGGAACTAATTTCAAGTTTGTTGAGCCACCATTGGAATCAAGAACATCCTTCTCCATTCTGTTTACATCTTTAATGGTCTGATATTCAACAAACACAACATCATGGATTCTAATGAGCTTGTTCTGGCCTAAATCAAAAAATCTATAGCCAAATTGATCTTAACCATAGTTAATAAATACTCATTGTCGTGTCTTGGCGTCAAGTTTGGCCTTTTTATCCTTGGGATATGCACGAAGGCTTTATAGTTAAACACCTACAGATAATCATTGAAAATATCATTTTTTTTACCTCACTTTTTTTGGTGAATCATACTATAGAGAAACACATAGTGATAAATTCAACATATATACAACTGTCAATAAGACTTCACCCCAAAATTTTTTTGGGTAACTTTAAATATGATAGTAAACATCTGACTTTCTTTATCAAAATTATATTCATTCTCTTAACTAAACTGTTTAACTGCGATGTTTTTATAGGCGTTGTCTGATGCCGAATACCATGCTCTTTACAATAAGCATCAAATGGTCCAATATACTTTCTACCATTATTTTTTCGAATGCATTTTAACTTCTTCCTAGTTTGTCTCTCAACTGAAGTATAAAATTGTTTGAAGACATCTAACACTTAATATTTTATTTTCAAAGTGTATGTCCACGTCTTCTTGGAATGATCATCAATGAAAGTCATAAAATATTGAGCACCACCAAGTGACTTTGGCATTGTTCCACACAGATTTAAAGGTATCAGATCCAACACATTCTTCATTCTAAAAGGAGGAAAACTCTTGAAAGAAACTTTGTTCTGCTTTTTCGCCAAACAATCAGTACATTTCTCCAAAATGTACTTGATCTATTCCATATAATATTTTTTTTCTTGGCCAGACATATCATACTTTTCTTACTTATGTGGCCAAGTCTCCTGTGCCACAACTCAACTATATTTTCTTTTTCCATGACATTTACAATCTAATTGGAGAGCTTTGCATGCATAACATACAACATTGAGTCATTTCTACCTCTGGCCACCACCAAGGCACCTTTAGCAAGTTTCCATTGGCCATTCATGAACTTGTTGCAAAAACTGCATCATCAAGTTTGCTTGTGAAAATTAAATTCAGGTGAATATCTAAAATATGCCTAACATCTCTCAACACTAATCTAGTGCAGTTCTCTATCTCTAAACAGACATCTCCTCTGCCAACAACTTTTAGTAAGTTGTCATTTTCCATCTTAACAGCTCTGAAATCTCTTTTTATGTAAAATGAGAAGACTTCTCTTCGCGGTGTGGCATGAATGGTAGCGCCGCTGTCAATCACCCACCTAGTCTCATGAGATATAAGATTAATAGTATCTTCATTATAAACGACATTAAATTTGTCTATGGCATTTGTTTGATCATCATTACTGCTGTCATCTTTCTTGACTTCTTTACTTTTGTTCATTTCTTGTTTGAACTTCCGGCAAAACCTTTGAATGTGTCCCCTCTTTTTGCAATAATGGCACTAAATATTGGCATATTTGTTTGACTTTCCTCTACTTTTGTCTCTAGGTTTTGTATACCTAGACTAGATCCTCCCTCTGGATTCTGTAATTAGAACATTTGATTGTAATGAAGAATATGAACCTTATGATCTTCTTTTCATCTCTTCATTCAGAATACCACTTTTGAAAATTTTCATACTCACAACACGATTAGGTGTTGAGTTGGTAATTGAGATCTTCAAAGTCTCCCATGACTCTGGAAGGGAGGCAAACACCATAAGAGCAAGTATCTCGTTGTTAAACTTTATGCCCATCCTCAACAACTGGTTCACAATCTCTTACATCTTGTTCAAGTGATCTGCTACAGAAGTACTTTCTTGATATTTCACATACATCAATTTTTTCAAATAAAATAATTTGTTGTTGCCGGTCTTTGAAACATACAGCTCTTCTAGTTTATACTACAATGTTTGTGCATGAGTCTCATTGCAAATGTAATTGTACACATTATCTTCAACAAACTGTCGGATGAATCCACACACCTGCTCATACTCAAATTTTCATTCTTCATCTGATTTAACTTTGGATTTAGTTACAGTAAACACCGATAGATGCAATTTTATTACAAACAGGAGATCATTCATCTTATTTCTCCATATGTGGTAGTTTGTGCCATTTAGGTTGATTATCTTACTTGTCTTTGTCTCTATTTTGAACAATATGAATAGTATCAGTACATATGAACAATGTCCATACATATAAATAATACCCGTATATATGAATAGTACTAGTACTTGTAAATAGAGCCAGTATAGCTTCTTTTAGCCAATAATAATTTCAATAAAAAAAATTTTGATGTGAAAGATTAGTCAATACTACAACTACAGAGCATACTAAGAATTTTAAAGAAATAACTACCACGGCTATGATACCACTTATTGGGCGCAGTAGGTATTACTTGCAAGAATAAATGCAGAATAATTAACAAAAATGACACCGGCAACTTAATATGGTTCACCTTTATTTTTAAGTTATGTCCACAAGACTAAATTCGAATAAATCTTTCACTATAAAAATAGTAGGTACAAAGAGAGTTTTTCTTAGAATAAATCTAGAAGCTATAACTGAGATCTAACCAAAATAGTAGCACACAAAGTATTTTTCACAATACAACAAAAATATTTTCTCACTATTTTATCAATCACTCTTTAGGAACTATTTTCTAAAAATCACACCAAACTCTCCCATATTTTTTTCTCTTCAAAAAGCTTCCTCTCTGACTTTCTCTTCAGGCTGCTTCTTACTGCCAGACTTGGTGTGTTTTGAGCATTCAATTCCTTGCCTATTTATAGGCAAGAATGCGCCTCAAGTTGGTGAAGAAACGGTGCATAATATTTTCTCTTTCCGTAATTGCTGAAAATTTCTTATTCGGTGTTGAAAATTTCAGCTCTTGTAGCAAAAGAAAATTGGTTGCTTTTTTGCTGTGTTCTTCAGCCTTTCTCTTATAATTTAATGGTGGTGGATCCTCTATGTTGGAGAGACCCACCACTAACAGGATGATCATGTAATTTGATGGAAGTGAGAGAAAAGCCATTGTTCTTAAGACTATGGGGATTGTGATTATCAGAAATACAGAGCAGAAATATATGATAAAGAGAACTAGAAGGAGATAAATCTTCAAAACCATAGGAATATCAAACACCTTGTTAAAAAAACCCAAAAAGAGAAAAGTTGTACCAAAATCTTTGAGCTTGGCGAAGAGAGAGAGAACAAAAATATTCAAAATAAAAATCCCAAAACGAAACTAACAAATGAAACTTATATTTCCACTCAAAATAATGAAAAAAAGAAGGGGGAATAGAAGAAAACAAGTCATGCATCGTCTGGAAGTCCATAAAGCAATGACCCAAAATCAAAATCTCCAAAACACAATGGCTACGAAGAAAATCAAAGAGAATGAAAAATGAAAAGCCAAAAAAAAAAGTAAAAATTTTGAAACCAAACGTTAGTGTTAGCAGGTGGGGAAGTATTTAAGATGCAAAACTGAAGAAAGGAAGAGGGGCATTCATGGGTTAACTAGCAAGACCTAAAAAAAAAGTTAAAATCAAAGTGTTAAAAGATGAATTCACTGTCCATTAGTTGACTGGTGTGTTGACCAGTTGATTGAGGACACTGTTGCTTTAATAACACGAGTTTAAAAAAATAATGAAAATGTTAAATCAATCAATTATTGTATTTAACAGTCGACTAGTGATTTGGTGGATGAGTGAAGTAATGTGTTATGTTTAAAACACAATATTTTAGTAACGTTGTATTTTGAGCCTTAGGATATAACAGAAGATTCGTGTTCATTTGATTATAGTCATCTTATACTAAATTATAAAAAATTAAATTGTAATTTACCTTTGCAATCAAGCATATTAGTTTTGAGAAAAGAAATGTATGGGGAAAAAAAGAAGGGGAAGAAGCAGCTAGTTTCACACCACAAAGTTCATTATTTATTCTACAAATGTAATTTTCACTCCTCTGGTTCCAATCAATCTAACTCAAACACAAGCAAACAAGCCCAGCCCTTTTAGAAGAGGGCTATAGCGACGAAAACAAGTTCCATCTGAGAGACAACTCAGCAAGCAGCATTACAAAAATCAAAGCACAGAAACACTAGTTTTTACATGCTCATGGAATGAAGTCCCCACAGGTTTATTTATTTAGTCATTTATTGATTTTCAGTAACCATGGAAACCGTAAGTAGATGCGATCCTAACCACGGAAGCTCCGAAAGCTCCTAACAGGGCGCGGCGGATCAGCTTCGTGGTCCCGGAGTTTGACGAGAGTGTAGACACCTGCACCAGCCAAAGCTCCAAGCGTGGGTGCAACCAAGTATATCCACAAGTCCTTGTAATTTCCTGCTGCTACGGCTGGACCCAAGGTGCGAACCGGGTTCATTGAACCGCCACTTAATGGCCTACAAAAAAATCATGACAACCCACTCATTCATTATTTTTTTTTTAAGAAAAATGATTTTTCTTTAAAAATTTGAGCAATAATGCGTACTTAACAATTGATAATTCCTTCAATCTCATTGTTATAGAATATTTAAACTACAATGCATAATTGATTTTAAAAAAAAATTCTAGTGCAAAATGGTATTTTATGAAATTCATTTTTTTCTTTGGTTTCTTAAATAATTTTAGAGTGGAAATAATTAATTCATATTGTAAGTTATATATATTAAATATTGGGTAAAATGCATTTTGCCACCCTGATCTATGGGTGCAATTGCAGTTTCCCCCATTTTCTTTTAATTTGGGCAATGTCCCCTCCATTCTTTATTTTTGTTGCAATCTCCCCCCTCCATCTATTTTTACTCTTAAATATAATATTTAGATACTTGAAATGTCTTAATTATCCTTCAATTTTTTTAAAAAAATTATTTTTCGTATTTTAAAAAATACTTATTTTAACAAAAATTCCTTTCTCAACATACTTTAGATTATTAAAATGTCTTAATTATAATATTTAGATACTTGAAATGTCTTAATTACTCTTCAAAAATATTTTGTTAAAATAAATTATTTTTTAAAATATGAAAAATAATTTTTTTAAAAAAATTTGAGGGATAATTAAGACATTTCAAGTATCTAAATATTATATTTAAGAATAAAAATAGATGGAAGGGGGGAGATTGCCACAAAAATAAAGAATAGGGGGGGCATTGCCCAAATTAAAAGAAAGGGGGGGAAACTGCAATTGCACCCATAGATCAGGGTGGCAAAATGCATTTTCCCCTTAAATATTTCTTTATACTTAACTTCAAGCTAAAATTTATTTTTCTTTGCTATATGAAAATGTTAACTCATTTTTTGGTCGTTATATGGTTTTGCTTTCAATATTATAATTCAACATGAGCCTTGTAGTTTTTATTTATTTATTTATTTAACTCCAATTGGAATTCAAACTTTGAAACTATATATCATTTCAGTATTATTAAGTCAATTAAATTATTGATTGATAGTACAAAATAAAATAACTAAAATAATTATTTTCTTATAAATTAATACAATAATTGTTAGACCTTTTTTAAATAATATATAAAATCATAAACAATAGTTTACCCTATCCTTCTCTCATAATCCCCACCACACTAATTATATGGAAGAGAACTATCTTGTATAAGAATAATAATTATCATTTGAATTTGAATGAGTCTAACAAAAATTGTGTATATATTTATAATAATTTGATTTAAAATTAATTTATTTTCTATCAAATTGATAAGCATTCATATTATTAAAAAAATAAAAAATTAAGCCATTGTTTCAACGCACAAGTTGGCCTATTTGATGGTATCCTTGGTCATGGAAGATAAATTTAGCAACAAATCATTATAGTCAACTTGTGAGAACTAAGGTGGCTTTTGGTGCAGGTATTCTTTTAAAATTCATGCGAAGTGAGATGAGAAAAAGTTTTTCATGTTTGATATCAGAAATAAACTTTTAATTTTCAGAATAAAAAATTTTCAAGAATAAAAATTTATGAAGAGAAGGAGAAAAGATTTTCCCACCTATAAGGGTGAGAATAAAAGTTTTCTATGATAATGAGAAATTTTTCTTATATAAAATAATTAAATTGCCTTCCTCTTTTGTTAACAAATAAAATTAAGTTAAAAAAATATTTTATATCTTTAAATTTTAAACTTTAAAACCCTAAAATTCTAAACCATAAACTCTAACCACTAAATTTTAAAACCTTAAATCCTTAATCATAAATTTTAAAACTCTAAACTCTAAATTCTAATCCTTAAATATTAAATTTTAAACCCTAAATCTTAACTCTAAACTATAAACTTTAAATCTTAAACCTAAACCCTAAATCATAACCCGTAAACCCTATATCCTAACCCCATAATCCTTAAACCCTAACCACTAAATTATAAAATCTAAAACTCTTAACTTTAAACTCTAACCCTTAAATCTAAAAGCCCTAACCTTAAATCTCAAAATTTTAAACTCTAAACTTAGACCACTAAATCCTAAACTTTAAATCTTAAATCTTAACTTATAAGTCCTAAATTTTAAATTTTAAACCCTAAACCTTAACATGTAAACTCGAAACTCTATATCTCTAAATTCTAATTCATAAACTTTAAATTCTAACACATAAATCTAAAAATCATAACCCCTAAATCCTACACCCTAACCTTTAAACCCTAAATCTTAAAACCATAACCTATAAACCCTAACTCCTAAACCTTAAACCTCTAAACTCTAAACCCTAAACTTTAAATAAAAAAAATTCATTTTTTAAAATCAAGAACAAATTGTATTTATTTATTTACTCATCTCTTTCTTTATTTTTTTCTTCTTATTTATCATTTCTTTTATTTTAAAATTTTTTTAAAGGTATTTTTGAAAAAATAATTATATTTCTAAAAATATCTCATGTGAACTAAATATAAAAATACAATTTTGATGGTAATATAGTAAATTATTTTTTAAAAAAAGTGAAGTAATAATCAAACATATTTTTTAACTATTCAATTTATTTCATTTTTAAGAATAAGATTTTTAAGAATGTAACTTTTCTAATAATAAATTATTTCAAAAATCATACCCCGCCTAAAGTAATTTTTTGTGTGATTTAAATTTGAATTCATAGTTTTAATGACAATTCCAGAATTATTGACCCAATTTAACTATATTAACCCAATTCACTAATTAGTCAAGGCCTAGTGAGCTACAATGTTAACTTGATTTGTGTCCATTTAACCCCATCAAAATAACTCACACATAGTAACAATAGTAAAATGAGAAGATAAAGGAAAGTTCCTAACCCTGATATGAGAATGTTGAGCAAAACTGTAGCTCCAACAGCAATACCTGCCAATTCTCCAACCTGCCACCAACAATTTCATGTTAAAAAAGAAACTAAACAAATTAATAAGAAACAAAAATTTACATCTACAATTGGATCCTTGATCAATTAGTTCTAGTTGAGATAAGGAGAGATAATATCTCTTTCTATCAATTTTGGTTCAATTTTCTTTTTAAATTATTGTAGAGTGAAATCTCAAATGCTACCACTAATTTCATAATCAAAAATAAATTTAACAAATAAATAGTGAAAATTTTGTATTTGTGATGAGGATAGATGTGATCAATGGTCAAACTTTGAGTTCAACGATGACAACAATAACTAAGTCTTTGTTTATTAATAATTTATCATTAAAACATGCTCTTAAAATTACTCAAAAAGAAACTCAATGAATGAAGCAACTCACCGCACGAGTATCAGTGGCAACAGCAGTGACGACAAAGAGGAGAATGAAAGTGATGATGAACTCTAGAGCAAAAGCCTGGCCAATAGTCCCAGAAGGGACAGTGACACCCCCAGACATGTAAGGATGAAACACACCCTTGAGAGCGAAGGAGGCGCAAATGGAGGCAGAAACCTGAGCTGCAATATAGCCAGGGACATGGACCCAGGGGAAATGGCGAAACGCCGCGAAGGCAATGGTCAGGGAGGGGTTCAGGTGCGCCCCGGAAATGTGGCCAGTCGAGAGGATTATGATCATCACCGCTAGTCCTGCGCACGCGGCGTTTCCAATCAGAGTCTCTGCTCCGCTGTACTTCTGGTTTATTATGGGCCCTGCTGATGCTGCAAACATCAATATGAAGGTTCCCACGAACTCTGCTCCTATCTGTAGAATTAGACATTGAAATAGATTTTTGATAATTTATTTTATTCAAGATTTTGTTATGGATAAAAGCTCTAGTTTGGTAGCAGAAAGATAGTGTGATTATCAATTTAATGATTATAATTTTATTTGTATCAGTTTAACTAGTTTGGTGGAATATTTTATCAATAAACTAATAATTTAATTTTAAAATTTTAAAATTTATTTAACTTACAATTCTTAAATTTTGTTAAGTATATATAAATTAGTCTCTCAAATTATTCTCTTAATTCTAAAAAATATCAAATTATAGTTGTTTATATTAATCACTTTATGTATTAATATGTAATAAATTTAATATTTTTAAAAATTATTCTATGTATTAAAGAAATTACAGTTAATAAAACTAAATAAATTTATAAATTAAAAAACTAAATTATTCCTTTACTCAATATTTAATCGTCAAGAGATTGGATAGTATTAGAACAAAGTTATACTTTTGATTAATATTATAGTATGAAAAATCCTTAAAGTGTCAAATTGATAATTATACCATATTTAAAAAAATAATCAGAATAGGGTTTTTATCTTTTCTTATGGGAAGTGTAAATTTGTTATCAGCTTAACTCATTTTTCACTCTTAGCAATTATAACGAGGCTAATAACAATAAGAGGAACACAAGTTTAAAATTGACCTGATTCACAAATAATAAGTAATTAAATTAATTATGAATAAAAATGTGAGCATATAATACATAATTAAGAAACATTAGGACATGGGTGGGCTCAGATTGTGAATTTAACTTTTATCAATTTTTAAAACATTTGAATTTAAAATTCAATAAATTTTATGTAAAATAAAATTCAAAATCCAGCCGAGTGGACCCATTTTAGCAATTCCAATGGAGACATAATTTTTTAAATAATTTGATTTTGGTTTAATATTGTTTTTATTTATTAATGCTTCTAGGACACCACTAATTAACCCGGCTTGTTCTGTCTAAACCTGTGGTGAGCTGAATTCATATTGTAGGCTAAATTAGCTCATTTTAACAATACTGAATACCAATTCTATAATCATACATTTCAGAAGAAACTAATTAATAAATTTTTCAACTAACTTTATTTACAAAATTGTTCATTTTAAATTTTTTAATATTATTAATTTTCCATTAAAATTTTAATGAGTTGGTGTTGAGTTTTTTTTTCACCTTGAGCTATTTTTAAAAATTATTAATGTAAAAAAATTAAAATGTATTTAATTATAAAATTACTTAATCTCTTAATAACTAAGAGATTAAGATATGTTTGATTGCTTATATTTTTTATTGAAAATTAAAAAAAATGACTAAAAATATCTTTGGTATAATTTAAAAAAATATTTTCTAAAATAATTTTCAAAATCAGGATAAAAATAAAAAAATTAAAAGATATTTTCAGTATTTTTTTTAAAAATAAATAGTGATATTTTTGTAATTTCAAAAGATAGTATATCATAAATAATAATAAAAACTCATAATTATTGAATATTAAACTAAAAAATAAATAAAATTTATAATTATTTATGTTAGTTTAATTTAAAAGTAAAGGTGATCCAATTTTTAGTTTTACGAAATAAACATATTTTTAAATAATAAAAACTTACAAATAAAAATGTCTTAAAAAATAATAAAAAATAAAAAATATTTTCAGAATCCAAACTCTACTTTATTTATTTATTTTTTTGGCCGGTAATTCACCTCTAATTATTAGCTTTCTAAGTCTTAAAGTTGATGGTAGGTTCTATTATTGAGGAATCTGATCCCTAAAGACTAGGCCCTAGCCTCCAACAACGGGTGACGTGTTTTATTTTTTGTTTTCTTCCTTATTTCCATTATTTTTCATAAAATTATCAAATTTATTAAAATTACAAAGATTACTTATAACGCGCAAAATTTTTGTTTTCTTTCACCTCCTAAATTAAGCCCATCTTAGGTCTCAAAAATTTATTTTATATTTAATTCATGACCAACCACAAAAAATATAATAATATATATATATATATATATATATATATATATATATATATATATATATATATATATATATATCTAAAACAATTGTTCTAATTTATAGTAGTTTAATAAAATTGAAGGATTTTGCTACGAAAAATTCGAGTTTGAGCTCTTGTTTAATTTTTTTTCAAAATTTATATATTTTTTTAAAAAGTACAAATTTCAAATCAAATCAAACAACAAAAAACTCGAGTTGTCTGAAAAAAAAATCTCATATAAAAATAAATATTAATTAAAGAGGGTACAGTTTTTTAATAAGTTAATATTTTTTAGACTTTAAGCTTAAAATTTGACTGTTAAAAAATATCACTGAAATTTGTCTTTCACAAAACATAATATATAAATAAATCCTTAATTTCTTATTTTTATGATAACTTAGTATTTTTGTGAAATAATAAAAATTTTAAATTGAACTCAAATAAAAAATTAAAAACTAAATTATACATTCTTTATCATTTAAAAATTAAAATTAGTAATTTTTTTAAGAATCAAAACTAAATTTAATCAAATCTTTAAGAAATTAAATATATATTGTTATAATAAAGCCTAAAATAATGTTGAAGTCAACAAATATTGTTGGGACCATTGGATAACCAGGCGCCGACTCTCGCATAATTTTACATAAAATATTAGCAATATAAAAACTCATACAAGATCATGACGATTTATTATTATTATTATTGAACTGTATGTGTCGTTATTAAATGGGCTAATAAAAATTCAATTAAATATTTTAAATGAATAAATAAATCAATATTTCATTGAAAAATTCAATTTAAATGTTAAATTTATATTTTTTTCACGCTTAGTTCAAATAAAATGCATCTTTAAATATCTAAAAAAATAGTATCATCAACTTTGTCATTCAAAAATATTTACTATCATATTAATTCTAATTTTAAAAAAATATGTCATTTTATTCTCCATTATCAAATATTTTAAGAATAAATTAATAAAATTGTACAAGTGAACTAATTTTATCAAATATCAAATACTAATACAGAAAATTAACAAGCTGACTTAAAAATATTTTTATTCTATAAAAATATAAATTAAAAAACACGCATAATTTTTTAATAAATTTAAAATTAACTTTTTTATAAATTGCGGACTTTATTTCCATTTTTATTATAAAAATATTGCACTTTACTTTTATTTAAATTTCAATAATTTAATCCACCTACACAATATTGTTAACATAAATATAATTGTTTTTTACAAATTGAGATTAAAATAATGACAAATAACCAAAATAATGGTCCTAAATTACGAACATTAATTATTTAGCAGCAGACTGACTTAAAGCGTAGGTAGAAAGAAAATGCGTTAGCAAGGCGGAGACTAACCTTGCGCGTGAGAGACACATTGGGAATTGAGAAATCAGTGAAGCACGTATGGGCCTTCGTGGGCAGGCACTTGCACCGCGGCATCGAATCGCGGTCGTAAGACAGAGAATCCACCCGCAGCGACGTGAACAGCGGAGTCGGAGTCCCCGGCGTCGTTGGTGCCGACGCTGCGGTCGGCGTCACCGGCTCCGGTTCTGGCATTTTTTTTCTTTTTTCGAGGGAAAAGATTCCCAAAAATAGAAGGAAATATGACGAGGATAATTAAAAAAAAAAAGAAAAACTGGATATGCTTAAATAGATATTACATCATTTTTTTTCAATTTTGAGTATAAAAAGTAATTTTTTTTTTCTTTTTTGGAGTGGGGAAGAATGGAAGGGCTAGAGTTACATAATTGGAAGGGTTTTTATAAATGTGTGTCTAAGGAAGAGAGGGGGAGAAGGGACCCAGATTTACAAGATGAAGAAGAAACTAGGCTAGGGAAGTTTTGGGATTAGGAGCATGATGGGTTTATAACAGAGTAGGGAAGGAATCAAAGAAAACTTGTGGAGGTGGTAGCTGAATGGATGGATGGAGTTTAGAAGTTGGTGATGATCAGAGGAAAAGCAAAAGCATTGAGGAAGGAGGAGGGGATCGATGGAGGAGGAGGAAGAGGAGGGGAAGAAAAAGCACTAAAGCAGCAAAGAGAATAGTGGTCAACGTGAAGAGAGAGGGAGAGAAGGAGGAGTATAAAAATGAGTTGAGGGAGGCAGCTAGAGGCTAAAGATTAAAGAGAGGGTCGATGAATTGCTTTCATAATACATGAACACAGCACATTGTCTTATTTTATGGAAAAAGTCAAAGGCTCTTCGCCTTATTCTATAAAATAATTCAATTTTTTTTCTAAAATTTTTATAAATTATACTCACATTTTTTAAATTTTAAAAAATTTTATTAAATTTTTATCAATATTAATTTAATATTTTAAAATTTTATATTACATTAAATTAAATTATTTATAAATTTTAAAAAATACATCAAATATAAATTTTATTAATAATTTTAAGAATAAAAATAAATTTTTACATAAATTAAAATTAAAAGAAGAGTGAATGTTTAGGTTTAAAAATTTTAATGGAGGGTCACTCAAATAACTATATACTTGTTCATATCTTTTTTTTTTAAGGTTAAATTGCAAATAATTTCTTTAATTGTAAGTTTTAACCCTCGCAGATAAGATTACTTAATTATAATTTACTAATAAATTTTCACAAATAGAATATTTTATTTAAAATGTCATAGATGTATGAAAAATTAAAAATTTAATTGCATAAAATTATATTTTTTTTTAAATAAGAACTCTTGAGTACATATGTTAAATATTTTCCACTAATATTTAATTAAGTTCATCAGATATATTTGTTTGTTTTATTCTTTATTGAATTTTTTTTTCATACGTTAAAAGTTTAAGTGATTAATTGTTAAATTTTTATTTTGATCAATGTCTAATTTTCAAGATTAAAAGAATAATCTCAAATACACATACAATAAATAATTATTGATAATAAAAGAAACACTAAATATTTTTGTTTTGATTTTTTAAAAGATACATATTTTTTTAATTTAATTTATCAAAATTTTACTTTCTTATTTCAATTTTTCAAAGATTAACTATCGTGTTTTCATAAAATTATTCTTGTTAACTATATTAACATATATTTGAAATTAAATTAATCTGAATTTGTAGCTTAACTTAACAGATATTAGAAATTAACACAAGTGAGTTTATAATTGCATCAAAATGTTAGTTTACTTATATATTTTAAAAAATTAATTATTTATCAAAATTAAAAGTTTAAATTGTTTAAGTGGTGATTATGTTTTAGGTAAATTTTTTTAGTTAGTCAGTAAAATAAATATTATTAAGATTAATATGAAGATATTTGTAAAGAAAAAAATTTCAGAGAAAAAAATACTTTAAAAAAATTATATATTTTTAAAATTGAAATAAAAATTCAATTTTAAATACATTTATAGAAAGTAACTCTTTTTGTCAACGATATTTATTGGCACTTTAAACAATGCAACCTCCTTATCTGACTATAACACCTAAATTTTATAGTGTAGCGCGCAGTTCTCGGGATTCCTCATTCAATAATTTGTAGCACTTAATAACAATATTACATAAGCAAGAAATGGTATAAATTAACAATTTTATCAATTTTAGGTAATAAAAGACAGAGGAAGGGTGCACATAATTGACATATAAAATTAAAACAAAAATAATTAAAATTTTAAATATTTAAAATTGTTCTTTTGTTAGGAATTTATTTAAGAATTGTCGGATTCGTTTCTAATACATTTTTCAATTAAATTTAGGTACAACTTTTTATAGTACTTTGTATATTATAAATGTAAAAGGTTTTAAAGTGAAATTAAAAAATAGATATTCACTAATATTCTTTAATTGCAATTAGTGGTAGACAGAGTGACTTGTAGTCTGGCGTTTTGGCCTTTAGCATTCAAATCCGTGGGACTCTAATTCCTATCATCAAAATTCTATCAATTATTAAAAAAATTTAAGTAAATTTTTTTAAAAAAGAAAATTATATAATAATAAACTACAAAAAAATAAAATATTCTAGTTTTTTAAAAGAACATGACAATAAATATTTTAAAAATTATATTTAAGTTTTGTCTTTATTGAAATATTTAAAATTAAATCAACGCATAAAGTAATCTATATTATCATGTAAAGCAGCTTCCAAGTTTCATGTCATGTCACGTTCTGTTTTATTCAACTTCATTATTTAATTGAGAGACGTATAACTTTGCCAAAGATCGGTGGAATAATAATTTAATTAAAGCCCTAAAAATTAATTAAAAAATGAAAAGAAAGCTAATAATAATATTAGTATTTGCGTAATGATGACTTAAATGAACAGGTTATCTTAATGGCTGCATATTCTTTTTTTCTTTATTTTTTTTTTCTCTCTCTCTCTCTCCTTTTGCTCAAAAGGGTATTGTTTGATGCACTCGAGGACAGGGTGTCGCATGCAATTAAATAAAGAAAACTCTTTGAATCATTTATTTATTATTTATGCACACAATGCATTATAATAGGTTTGGCAGACTTGAGAGGCAATGCATAGACCGTTCATTTGCATTGCCTAAGTAATTATTATGATCACCCTTAATTTGCGCTAATTCAACCTTTTTCTTTGCATGTTCCCCACCATTAATTCTAGCTTGATCATACGTATTATGTATAGTTTTTTAAAAATTTTATTTTAATAAATGCTTTTATGAAAATTTTCACTTTATAGTATGACAAAATGCTTTTCAAAATTTTAACTTTTAATATCATAGTAGTCTACATTTTTTTTAATTACAATTAAATGTTATTTGAGTTAGTTTGATAGCACTTCGATTAATCCATCTCTTAATTTAATTATAGACATGACGTTCATGTCAAGACTAAGAAATTTATAAATAAATTTTTAATTCTAAGAAATTGACATAAATAGAATTTGAATATTTTGAAGTTAGTAATTCACTTTTAAATAATAGGAATTTCTAATCATATGATTTATTTTGAATTTTTTTAATAGGAGAAAATACGTTTTATTCCCTAAAGTAAACCTGAGTTTTAATTTTAATACATGAAGTCCAAAACCAAATAAAACAACCCCTCTAAACTTGCATAAAAAGTGATCGGAAAACATTAACAAGCTATGGATTTTAACATTTTTCTCATGTGAAAGGCACATTTTAAAGGGTAACTAAAATACACTTTATCCCCATTATGTTTACCTTAATTACTATTTTGGTAAATGAAATCTAATATTGTTCAAAATGTCCCTTTAGATTTAAACAGGACCTAACCGAAGTCTTAAACATCAATAAACAACTTAGAATAGAATATTAAACTCCAGAAAATTCATAGACTCATAGGCAAAACCCCAAACTTCAAGTCGAGGTGGTCAAAATTTTTTAATGCTTTATAAAAATTGAAATCACCACACAAATTTCCAAAACCAAAGTAAAATTGAGCAAATAAAGTAGGATGAAATTTAAAAGAAAATACAATTAAACCCACACTAAACAAAACAAAAATTAATGCCTTATTGGCAGAGAAAATGAATTGGGTAAAAGAAATACCTATACTTAGTGCATTGGGGATTCTGCTCCTATGGTTTCAGGTTCTAGGTAGAGGATTTTTGAAGCTCCACACCATGTCTTCTCTTAGTATCAGGAATTGAAGGGGATTTTTCGTTCTTATCTTTAGTGAAGTTTCTCTTCAAAATAAAAACCATCGTACTTGTTATTAGGATTTGGTCTATAGGCATTTCTTCTTTGATTTTGTTGAATACTGGTTCGATTATACTTTTCACTTAAGTTTCAATCCCTTTTTCTTTACTAAAATTTAGTTTAATTTTGCAAGTTTATGTGGTGATTTCAATTTTGTGTTGGTAAATGAAGAATTCATACATGACTTAGAATTTGGAGTTTCAATTTGGGTCTCAACTTACGTTTTGGGTTCTATTATTCCTATGTTTAGGGTTTTTGCTTATGAGTTTAAGTGTAACAATTTTTTTTTTATTATTATTATACAATATAAAGTTCACATACACATAATTAATCAAAACGTACGTACAATATTTCAAACACATAAATATCTACATCTTATTTATTCTGGTTGACTAATTCCGAAGATTCGGGTGCGGGTGGTTGCACCTTTACCGGGATCTATACCAACTCGACCACAAACATTTTATTTAGGATCCGCCCATCATAGAATAACTCGATACAACGTGTACTAAATGCCAGAGCTATAAAAAACTCTGCATAACTAATTTTCTGAACATGACATGGAAATATAGTGAGAATTAAATCCCAGTAAGTTCAACAATAAATCATTATCAATATAGTCATCACGTCATGTTCAGTTGTATAAATTACAGTAAATAACTTTGGTCACATGAATGCATTGTATCTATGCACATGAGAATCGTACAGTAATGACATGTATGACATGATTGATTATTTTCAGAATATCATATGATGACTATCAATTTATTCTCATATCAAGTTACCCCGGTCAAGGTGAGTATTTTCTACTCTCCGGTACGAGCTTATCTCGCTCCATCTGACATGGCACACTTTCTCTTTCTTTTCTCATTAACATATTCATAATCGTTGGTAGGGCATCCCCTACTGGTGCACCATACGGATTGTCATGTGATCGTGCTCATTTTTTTTCTTTTCACAATGATAGCCAAAAATATGCTTTCAATAACAAGTATGTTCATCAAAATATAACTATTACCAAAAATCATTGGTAATCATGCCATGAACATAACCATTTCAAATATCACTTTATAAAATATTTTCATGTCAAAATTTCACACTTAAAATGGTAAGAAATTCATACAATGGCAATGGCTATGGCTATACTAGTCATTTATTATTTTTATTTATAAGATTCATCTTCTTTTTTAAATATTAATTTTATTTCTTTATTTTCTTGATGCATGTTTTTATCCTATCTAACCTTCTCTTATTAATTATAGTATAACTCCCTCAATTTAACTCCGATTTAGGTGATCTTGGTGTCAATTTAAAGATAAAATAATTATCTAAAACTATTATGTTGAATAGTTGAACGAAATATTAAGAGATCATGGTGATATTACTCCCTCAAAGTACATGTTATTTTTTCTCGGGTATGTTCTGACCTCTACCTACTAATCTCTCCATATCTCCCTCATAAGAATTCCAAATTAAGTGATTCTAGTAGCTAAAAATCCGTGACACATATATATATAATTCATATGTTAACCATTTATTTTAATTCCTTATAGAATGTTCTAAGAAATTAAAATACCGAAACTATCCTAACATATTCTTCCCTGATTAACCATTTTTTGACCTTTGTTTACTAATCGGACCATATCTACCTCATATGAACTCTAAATTGAATGATTCCAGTGGCTACAAATCCGTGACACATATATCTATAATTCATATGTTAACCATTTATTTTAATTCCTTATAGAATGTTCCCATAAATTAAAACACAGAAACTATCCTAACATATTCTTCCCTGATTAACCATTTTCTGACATTTGTTTACTAATCGGAACATATCTACCTCATATGAACTCTAAATTGAATGATTCCAGTGACTAAAAATTCGTAAGACATAAATATATATTTTTTATGTTAACCATTTGTTTAGATTCCTTATAGAATGTTCCTAGAAATTAAAACACAAAAACTTAAAATTCTGCCACCCATAGCCATACCCATGCAGAACTATCTACACCAACCTAAGTATTTAAACATACATAATATGTAACATGATATATCAACATCCATGACCAATCATCAAAGTTCTAAGATCAAAATTTCATATAAATATTATAAGTTTCAAAACTTTTCTTCAAAAAGAAATATTGTTAAACTTACCTAGAGTACTTAATCCCCTTCTCTCCTTTTCTCACTCTACCTTGCTTCTATTTTTTCTCTCCCTCACTTGGACGAAATTCTAATATTGTAAGGGTGGATTTTCTCATATAGACCACCAAATAATTTACCTTTCATGATCATGGGTCTACCTTATCACAATTAGGTTATACCTGGTTGAATTTTTGGAAAACAAACAACTTATGTTCTTGTCTTTCTCTTCCTTAGTCAAGATATGCATAGAAAAAGGATATTTGTATTTTGAAAATTATGATAATATGTTCTTAAGATATGGGACAAGGTCCCTTTGATTTAGGGATTCATTTACTTTTTCTTTTGTCTTAATCAATTATGATATGTTTGTCTTTTTAAGTGGCAAATTTCTAGCCCTTCAATCTCTATTATTTGGTTGAAATTATTTGTGTGGGATATAAATGTTTTGTCTTAATGCTATGTATTATCATACCACTTACTAAAATTATGAGTGTAAGATATAAATGTTTTGTCCTAAAGCCTTGTATTATCATACCACTTGTTAAATTTTTGTCTTAATGCCATTTCACCTAATCTTGATTACACCATTATCTTATCACTTTATTTTTATTTTTATTTTTATTTTTTCTATTGGATTTGAGCTCACTCTTGTCCATTTTTTTACTTTGGTTAAAATTCTACATTTCATAATGGGCTTGGTCACATTTTCATGATTTTTGGGCTACCGGTTCAATTTTTATATTCTACTCCAAGTCTATGTTTTATTTCTTACTTAGGTTATCCAATGGGCTTACTAAAAAAATTATGTTAAGTGGAAACCTCTATATGAATTGTCCATAAGTGAAAGTCCAATTTATGAGTGGAGATACTAAACTTAGTAACTTTAACTCTTAAATTAGGAAAAATTACCCTAATCCAATATTCTTGAAATTTTAAGACATTTACTTACTTCACAAAAATTTATCTTCCTTATCCAAGAATTTCAACTTTCTTTGGCATGTTTATTTCTAATATTTCCTCTTAGATTTTCTCTTTTTACCTATTCCATTAATGTTAGAATATTTCTATGCATACACGTAAATTAAAGAATTTTTAAGGATTATATTTCCTTGAGTATCTAAAAATTGTCTAATAAATTTTATTTCCTTAAATATTTATGTATGTTTATCTATAAAGGAAACAAAATTAGGGATGTTACTTTGAATACTTTTGTACTTTTATTAATACATGAAACGAAATTAGGGATGTTACATTAAGGAGTCGTTTGTTATACGATAAAATTTTTTATTTTTAAAAATCAAATTTTTTAAAAAACATTATTGATGAAAATAATAATTTTTATAAATGTATAAAATGTGTTTGGTTAGTTTTTAAAATTGTTCAAAATTTTAAAATAACATTTCTTGATAATTTTTTATTTCTCTATTTGGTTATACTTAAATTTTATGAAAATCTTTGGTTATTTTCAAAAAATATCCCTTTTTTCTTTTTTTAATAAAGAATAAAATGTTAAAATAACAAAATAAATTTAAAAATAACTATAATTACCCTCCCAAAGCAACAAATGTTACTTCAAGTATGATAATTTGTGCAAAATAGTTATACACAAAAAATCATCTCAACAAAATGTAATAACCTAACACATCATTATTTTCTTAA
Source organism: Gleditsia sinensis (assembly GCA_037074535.1). Lineage (NCBI taxonomy): Eukaryota > Viridiplantae > Streptophyta > Magnoliopsida > Fabales > Fabaceae > Gleditsia > Gleditsia sinensis. The sequence continues at coordinate 66,495,124 of CM073463.1, read as the reverse complement.
TCTAACTTTTATGCCAACGACTTTTTTATCAACACTGTAACAAATTGAATCATGTAAGTAAAATATGAAAGGAAAAAATCAAAAAATTGTAACAAAAAAAAATCACCTTCTCAAATATGATTTCCAAACAATATATTATTTACTAGCATTTTTTCCTTCAAATTCCACTTGCAAGAAAATGTCAGTTGTATAACTATCATCACATATCAAACGCTAAACTTTAACTATCTGTAGAGTATTTAATCTTTCAATATTTTCAACTCTTGATAAACTAAAATCCTCTTATTGACTTCATCATATTTATCTTTTAAAGTTGAAGCCAAAGTTTTAATAGTATTAATACATTTCTCATATAAAGTATTACACTTGGTAATACTGTCAGCCACCATTTCAATTAATGAACTTTCTTGATCTCTTTTTTCTACCTCTTATTATTATTTGACCCACTACCTTATCCAATATTAATGGTTGATTGAGTTTTAGCAACATAGTCAACCGCTTCATCAACTTCTTCTTTTATGTATATTTTATCTTCAACATCAACATCTATAAAAACTTGTTTGTCCATTTCTTCCACAATAGTATCAGGGTCCTCTGCATTTTTTCTATTGGCATTATCTTTGTATAAAAAATGACCAAGCACATCAAAGTAAGAAAATGATTTATTGTAAAGCCCTTTAGCATTACGATGGGTCTACCAAGAAAAATTATAAACAATATATAATATCAATTGAAGAATAAAATTACATAAAATTATAATTGAATAATATAAAAATATCATATGTTACTTTTACTCACTCTTTATATTTTTTTTGATCAACTACAATCATTTTATCCTTATCATTCTAACCAAATCCACTGCTACCTCTAAGCCACATTATTTCACATTTACATTATAGTGCTTTTTATGTTGTTTAATCCTTGACTCTATATGAGGAGAAGCTTTCAGATTATAGCTAGGCATTTTTTGTAGTATCATCTTCTCCATATGCTTGTGAAATCTAAGTTTGAAACCATTGTCCCCTCTCCAAGTTATATCCTATATTCAAATAAACACTCAACAAGGATTGCATCTTCTTCGGAAATCCATTGATGATGATTTTATTTTACTTTGAATTCTTTCATCTAGTGATAGAAAAAAAAAATATGTAGAACACAAATAATATCAAATAGTTAAAATCATATAATTAAATGGTCAACAATAATATTTTGACACAACTAAGAATGTGATAAAAATAACTAATATCCAGTCTATTACAACATAATAAAAAGATCAAACTTAAGATATCCATTATTACAAGCAACATAAGTGGAGGACAAAATTTTAATGATGCCAAAATGATGTCAATGTTGTTCTCTTCATGTGTTAAACATTTCTTGAGCAAGCTCATATCTCCAATTTGTCCAAGCATTGGATGCCTCTACATGAGTTATCATATCACATTGCAAAATATCTTGTTTTTAGATGTCCATTAAGTGATGTTCTAAAGGGTCCACTGCTATTTCTCTTATAATGTGATTATGAAGCAAGCAACAAGTAGTAATTATCCTGCACTGTGTTTTAATAGGATGACATGATTTAGCCCTTAAAATTTTTCAACGCCTTTTTAACAAGTTAAAACATCTTTCAATGACATTCCTAGTAAAAGAATGTTTCATGTCAAAAAAATTCGTGTGGTGTTGCAAGTTGTGCCTCTTATCTCCATTCACTAAGATGATATCTTTGTCTCCTATAAGGTGTAAGGAATCATTCTCCATTCATATATCTAGCATCACATAAATAATAGTACTCTAAAAAAATGATGATGATTTATTAAAGAAAAATTTATTAAAATGAATCTAAGAAGCACCAACTTAAAAAAAATTACACTCCAAAGTAAATTAAAGTATTTTTTAGCACCTTTAATCCATCCTTATGATATATAACATCTCTGAGAACCCTAAAATCTAGGGCTAATTATTCTTGTAACATCCCTAATTTCGTTTCTTTTATTGATAAAAATACATAAATATTTAATTATGGAAATAAAATTTATTAGACAATATTTTAGATATCTAAGAAAATATAATCCTTAGAAATTTTTCACCTTATGTATATGCATAGAAAATGTTTCTAACATTAAGAGAACAAATAAAGAAGGAAAACCTAATAAGAAAAACAATTAGAAATAACATACTAAAGAGATGAAAAATTCTTGGATAAGGAAGATAAATTTTTAGAAACAAGTAAAGGTCATAAAATTTCAAGAACATTGAATTAGAGTAATTTTTCCTAATTCAAGAACTAGAGTTACTAAGTTTAAAATCTTTACCCATACATTAGGCTTTTACCTATGGACACTTCATATAGAGTTTTTCCACATCACATAAGTTTCTAGCAAGCCCATTGGATAACCTAAGCAAGAAATAAAATATAGACTTAGACTAGGATATAGTAATTGGACCAATAGCCCAAAAATTATGAAAATGTGACCAAGTCCTCCAAGAAAGGAAGAATTTTATCCAAAACAAAGAAAATGGGTAGGAACAAGCCCATAATGGGTAGGAATAAGCCCAAATCCAAGAGGAAAAATAAAATAAATTAGGTGATGATATAATAATGTAATAATAATAATAAAGATTAGGTTACATGGCATTAAGACAAAAATTTAGCAAGTGGTGTGATTCTACATTCATCATTTTGGCAAGTGACATGATAATACAAGGCTTTAGGACAAAAACATCTATATCCTACACTCATAATTTTAGCAAGTGGTATGATAATACATGGTATTAGGACAAAACATTCCTATCCCACACAAATAATATCAACCAAATAATGGAGATTCAAGGGCTAGAAATTTGCCACCTAAAAAGGCAAACCTATCATACTAGTTTAAGATAAAAGAAAATGGAAATGAATCCCTAAATCAAAGGGACCTTATCCCTTATCTTAAGAACATATAATCATAATTTTTAAAATATAAATCTCCTTTTTCTATGCATATCTTGACTAAGGAAGAGGAAGATAAGAACATAAGTTGTTTGTTTTCCAAAAATTCAATAAAGTGTATCCTAATTGTGATAAGGTAGACCCATAATCATGAAAGGTGTATTATTTGGTGGTCTATTTAAGCAAAACTCGCCCCTACAACATTTTAATTTCGTCCAAGTGAGGAAGAGAGAGAAATAGAAGCAAGGTAGAGTGAGCAAAGGAGAGGAAGAAAGAAAGAAAGAGGAAGGAGAAGTTTAGGGGACTAAGTGCTCCAGGTAAGTTTAACAATATTTTTTTTTGAAAAAAACTTTTGAAACTTATAATATTTATATGAGATTTTGATCTTAGAACTTTTATGATTGGTCATGATGTTGCTATATCATGTTACATATTGATTTTACATGTGATGTATGTTTGAATACTTAGGTTGGTGTAGATAGTTCTGCATGGGTATGGCTATGGGTGGCAGAATTCATGGGTATGGCTATGGGTGGCAGAATTTTAAGCTTTGGTGTTTTAATTTCTGAGAAAAATCTATAAAGAATTAAAATAAATGGTTAACATAAGAATTAAAGATATATGTGTCACAGATTTGTAGCCACTGGAATCATTCAATTTGGAGTCCATATGAGGTAGATATGGTCCGATTAGTAGTCAAAGTTCAGAAAATGGTTTATCAGGGAAGAATATGTTAGGACAGCTTCTGTATTTTAATTTCTGAGAATTATCTGTATGGAATTAAAATAAATGGTTAACATAATAATTATAGCTATGTGTGGCATGGATTTTAAGCCACTAGAAGCATTTAATTTGGAGTCCATATGAGGAAGATATGAGCTGATTAGTAGTCAAAGGTCAGAAAATGGTTCATCAGGGAAGATTATGTTAGGACAGCTTCTGTATTTTAATTTCTGGGAATTATCTGTATGGAATTAAAATAAATGGTTAATATAATAATTATAGCTATGTGTGTCATAGATTTTTAGCCACTGGAATCATTCAATTTGGAGTCCATATGAGGAAGATATGAGCTTATTAGTAGTCAAAAGTCAGAAAATGGTTCATCAGGGAAGAATATGTTAAGACAGCTTCTGTATTTTAATTTCTGGGAATTATCTATATGGAATTAAAATAAATGGTTAATATAAGAATTATAGATATTTTTGTCACGGATTTTTATGCACTGGATCACTCAAATTGGAGTCCATATGAATTAAATATGGTCTGATTAGTAGGTAGAGGTCAGAACCTATCCGAGAAGAAATAACATATACATTTAGGGAGTAATATCACCTTAATTTCTTAATATTTTTGTAATAACCGTAAATTTAACGAGAAAGTTCAATTAAAGAAATTTAGAATAAAAGAGATAATTTTAGAAAAAATGGAGATTTTAATTAAGGAAAATGCAGAATTAAAGAGAGGATTTCGAAAATGGAGTTAGGACCCGGTGAAAATAAGTTATTATTTACATGGATTAAAGAATTATAAAAGTAATGTTAGAAATTTACATTTCGGGGCAAAAATGCAATTTCTTAAAAGTTTCGGAGTTAAAATGTAAATAAAGAAAATTTGCAAGGACCTCCCGCTAAAAGTGAAATTTTACAGAAAGGTCCCCCGAGATATTTTAAGGGCCTTAACCACTCCGGAAGCGGTCATTTGCAGTTTTCTTCCATCTCTCTTCAGAAAATTCTCCCCGAAAACCCTATAACTTCTCTCTAAGATTTCTTCGCCTACGGACCTCGGATTTCGACACCACCACCACCAACGGACTCAGGACGAAGAGTTCTTCGAATCCATCCGATTGGTTTCTGGAGAATTGGCTGGAAATTGGTCGGAAAATTGAAGGAAAAAACGGCCAAAAAGGTAACCCCCGAAACTCCTACTTTTAGTTCTCAAACACAAAAACTAACACCGTAAATCGATCCAGAAGGCACCGAAACCTTTGGATCTCAAATTTCAGGCCGATCCACCACCGCACGCGCCCCCACGCGCCGAATCTCCCTTGGAGAGTGACGCCCACGCGCAGCTCCTCGGGCGGCGCGTGGCAGCCGGACCTTCTCGCGTTGACCTGCGTTGACCGAGCTCCTGGAGGCCAAATTTCGCAAATCCGGAGTCGTTTTCAAGGTTTTCGGACGTTCCGGACTCGATTTTGGGGTTTATTTCACTGAATTCAGATCAGAAAATAGGATTTTAAGGGTATTTAACTTTGTGCTTCAAAGTGGTGAGTAGATGATTCTTTCTATGGCTTGGTTTTACTCTTCTTGAACTTTACATTGATAAATGAGTATGATTACATGTTATTTATACTTCCATATGTTCTTGAAATGGTTTGAAAATGTCTGAAATATTTGATATATGATATGTAGTTCAAGAAGAGTTTGATTTTGCAATAAGTTTTGAAACACATTAAGCATGTGATTTTTACACGTATTTCGCATGACATGGCAAAGAAAATATGTTATACATGTGACATTGATTTTACAGTGATATGTTTGCATTTCCCCTAAATGGGAAGTTTTGACATATGAGTATTTTGAGACTGAAGTCTGTATTATATTGAGAATTTATACTGGATTATATGGCATATGTGCATATGGTATTTTTTGTGGAGGAATCCTATTAGAAACACTGTCTACTAACAGCAGGTGATGTTAGCCTTGGTGCGCACCTTGATTGCCTCAGCTAGCAGGGGAGGTGGTGCTAGCCTCGTGTGAGGGCCAACACACGGGAGATTATATGTGAAGGAGAGCGGAATGCCTCCTATATATGGGCGAGATGCCAGTTATATGAGATGTTATTTTGCCTTCCCTTGCTGTGTGCTTGGGAAAGACCCATACAGAGTCCCTTCGCGTGTCCTCTTGAATGGTAGTAGGGCAAACCTTAGCGAGATGCTGAGTTTAGGCAAATCCTATACCACCAAAGTACGGAAGGGGTCAAACTCTGGTATGGTGGTTCTGATATGGGATCCTCCGAATATTTTAACAGAAATGTTTTGATGCATAGCATAATTTGATTAATGATTTTACAGTATTGAATATGATTTTGAACTTGATATGAGCATTGTTTATACAGTATCGCATACAGTTTGAAAGACCTGATTATGATTTTTGAACAGAGAATATTTGAAAATGCGGGTCCCATAAGAATGTACTTCTGAACGGTATATTTTGATATGATAAGTTTTACTATATGAGTACATCCTTATGTTGACCTGAGAAGTCATAGGAGGTGTTATCTGCTCACTGAGTTGTAAAACTCACTACACGTGGTTGACATATTTTTCAGATAAAGACTCAGAATTTGGTCCCGCAGCTACTTGATCGACTAGGTGTCGTGCCTCAGTGGTGAGCCTAACTTGTTTCTAGGCTCTCAGTGTATTATATTGTAATATATTTGTACTCTAGTGTTGCTCTGAAAGTCACAGGCAGGATCCTTGTTTCCGCTGTAAACTTGATGTATATAGATTTGGCATGTATAATTATTGGTTTTGTAAACTTGTGAACGTTGATTAATACTTGAATATGTGTTATCGTGAGATCATTTTCACATGTGTAATGAAAAGTTTTTCGGATAGTAATGGTATTCGCGTTCGTAAAGTACGGACGTGACAATTTTGCTATAATGTTCAACACAATAGTTTTAGATAATTTTTTATCTTGAAATTGACATTAAGATCACCTACATCAGAGTTAAATTGAGGGAGTTATGCTCTGATTAGTAAGAGAATGTTAGATAGGATGAAAACCTGCATCAAGAAAATAAAAAAATAAAATTAGTATTTAAAAAAGAAGATGAATCTTAATAAATGACTAGTATAACCATAGCCATTGCCATTGTATGAACTTCTTACCATCTTAAGTGTGAAATTTTGACATAGAGATATTTTATAAAGTGATATTTGAAATGGTTATGTTCATGACATGATTACCAATGATTTATGGTAATAGTTATATTTTGATGAACATACTTGTTATTGAAAGCATATTTTTGGCTATCATTGTGAAAAGAAAAGAAATGAGCACGGTCACATGGCAATCCGTGTGGTGCACCAGTAGGGAACGCCCTACCAACGGTTATGATCATGTTAATGAGAAAATAAAGAGAAAGTGGGCCATGTCGGACGGAGCGAGAAAAGCCCGTACCGGAGAGTAGAGGATACTCACCCTGATCGGGGTAGCTTGAAATGAGAATAAGTTGATGGCCATCATATGATATTCTGAAAATAGTGAATCATGTCATACATATCATTACTGTATGATTCTTATGTGCATAGATGTAATGCATTCATGTGACCAAAGATATTTTCTGTAGTTTATACAGCTGAACATGACGTGATGAGCTATATTGATAATGATTTATTGTTGAATTTACTAGGATTTAATTCTCACTATATTTTCATATCATGTTCAGAAAATTAGTTATACAGATTTTTCTATAGCTCTGGCTTTTAGTGCACGTTGGATCGAGTACTTTATGTTGGGTAGATCTCAGAAGCAAATAAAATGTTTGTGGTCGAGTTGGCTTAGATCCCGGTGAAGGTGCAACCACCCGCACCTGTATCTCTGGAATTGGTCAACCAGAATAAATAAGATGTAGATTTTTATGTGTTTGATATGTTGTACGTATGTTTTGATTAATGACATGTATGTGAACTCTGTATTGTATAAATTAAATAAATGTTATATTGAGTTAAGTTGTAATGAGGTAATAACTTCATGGTATTTTTTTTTATAAAAATTGATACTTAAATGGAGTTGTTACAATTCTCATCTAGTTAAAACATAAATAAATTATAAATTTTAATAACAAACTTCACATTTGTTGTTATCTCACCTTTGCTGGTCCAATATCAAACACTATCAGCTTGTAAGACATTTAGCTTTATGTATGTTCAATATAGAGCTCCTAGACAATTTTATTGATTAGGAAAAAAATGTGTGGCATTAACTTTTATTTCTCAATTAATAAAGTGATAATACCTATCCTTCTATATTTGCTTGTAACATTAATTTAAATCATTTCCAATGCTCATCAATGTAATTTTAATGTACAGGTTTAAGTTGTTTAAGTAAAATTGTATAACATTTCAATACAGCATGCAAGACTTAAATTTTCGACTTATTGTTTCACCGGACCTTATTAACTATCTTTTAATTACTCTATTTTTAACATCATGAGCTAAATTGTGTAAAAATATTGCAACATGCTCTTCTACACTCATATCTTAGTTGGTACAAACATCCTTACAATTTTCAATAAATCACACAATTTATAAAAGAACCTCCTATCCATTCTAATATTTTGAATACAAGCAGTATCACCAATGTAAACGGTCCATTCAAAATTAACATTTCTAACCATTGTCCTACTATAATAATTCCAAGATATACATCTCCTAGTTCTTTGTCTTAAATGATAAACTAATAACAAGAGACACATGTTCATCAAGAAAAGAACAAATTGATTAAGCAACTTAATATATATTATTAGTAAGATAATGAGTCTTCTTCTCCTTCCATGGTTTAATCGTGCCATCATCTAACATGAAACAAAAATAATATACTTTTAGAGATGACCAAAATTATATTAGATGAATACAAGGAGAATATTTTTACAAACATGCTATCAGAAATGTCACTTATATTTATTATAATTTTAAGCTAATTAGTGACAACATAATTTTATTATAATTTAAAACTAATTTTACATGTTTCTTTCAATTATGAAATTGCAACAAATTGTTGTAGAATTTTTTTTTTTGAAATGACTTAGAGACTAATATAATCAATTTAACATTAAATTTCTTCATGTTCTAGGCATTAACCTAAATGATCATGTTATCAACAATAATAAATAGTTTATAATATTAATGAATAATTTGTAATATTGAATAAAAAATGCTTTGTTCATGTTCTGCCTACTTTCAAATTGCCATAACAAATGATATCAATATAATTCAATAGAAGCATCACAAATTATGTTAATATAATTTAATAGAGGCAGCATAATTGTAATAACCGTAAAATTTAATAAAAAATTCCAATTAAAGAAAATATAGAATAAAAAAGAGAATTTTGACAATAGAGATAAGAACCGGTGAAAATATGTATATTTATTACATGGATTAAAGAATTACAAAAGAAATATGAGAATTTATATTTTAGCGCGCTATTAGCAAAAATATTTTTATTTATGTAGAACTAATTATAATTTGTTAAAAGTAAGTGGACTTTTAAGTAAAAGAAGTATTGTGTTACTTAAAATAATTATACCGGCCTCTACTGAATTTTTATGGTATTTTTAGAAATATTCTTTCTTTTAATATGAATAAAGATATTTTTTTTGAAATTTGTTTTATTATGATTTTTATCAAGAAAAATCATGATTTAAGAGTTTAACTAAAGGTTTATGAGAAAGGAAATTTTTAGAAATTTTTGGGATATTTTATGATGAAAAACGAAATTTATATTAATTTTTATAAAAGAAAATCTTATTATTAATTATTTAATAATTATTATTTTATTTAAAAAAAACAGCAGCAGAATGTTAAATTGAAACCGGGGGCGACGAAATATCAAAAAGGAAAAAAAACGGAAAGATGCATAGTAATAAATAGTGAGTGAATAGTGATATCAAAATTTATCTTTCGATTTGGAGTGTTTAAGGGCTTCCGATAGTAAAACTGAAAGTGTTATTGGATTCAGGACGAAGAGTACTTCAGTTTTGACCGATCAGTTTTTCAAATCAACTGTTGAATCGCTGTAGATCTAAAGTAGAAAATCTCAGTAAAAGGTAAGTTCTGAAAAACCTTACTTAGAGACTTCAAATTAGAAATCTGACACCGTAGATGGGTTCAGAAGCTTGATAAACATTAGAATATGTAATTTTTTCGGTCATTTGGTAACTTTTATGTGGCGGTGAATAGTAATTTTCGGCATTAATAGTGGCGGATGAATAGTGATTCCAGCGATGAATAGTGTCGGTAAATAGTGTTTCTGCGATGAACAGTACCCGAGCTCATTTAAGGTTTTTGGACCCTCCGGACACGTTTTTGAAGCTTATTTGGTCAAATTCATACTAGAAACGAAAATTTTAGGGCTGTCCAATCTGGAGCCCTTACGTGTGAGTAGATGATTCTTCCTATGACTTGTCTATACTCTTCTTGATACTTAAATATGTATATGATTATGTTTATGAGATATACACACTGTGATATGTTTCTGAAATGCATTAAAACGATCTGATATGCTTACATTTTGAAATATAGTTCAAGAAGAGTATAGTTTTGAAAATGGATTTATGAACTCATGGTGTATATGATTTCACATGTATTTCTCATTAAATGATAAAGTGAATATTTATACACGTGACATTGATTTATAGAGATATATGATTGCCTAGAGAAAGGGCATATATATGTGATAAACCCTGAATGGGTAATTTATAACAGATGAATTTTGAAATACATTAAACATGTGATTTTTACATGTATTTCGCATTACCTGTCAAAGAAAGTATGTTATACATGTGACATTAATTTTACAGTGATATGTTTGCTTCGGATATGGGCATGTATACATGTTTCCCCTAAATGGGAAGTTTTGACATATGAGTATTTTGAGACTGAAAGTCTGTATTATATTGAGAATTTATACTGGATTATATGACATATGTGCATATGGTATTTTCTGTGGAGGAATCCTATTGGAAACACTGTCTGCTAACAGCAGGTGATGTTAGCCTTGGTGCGCACCTTGATTGCCTCAGCTAGCAGGGGAGGTGGTGCTAGCCTCGTGTGAGGGCCAACACACGGGAGATTATATGTGAAGGAGAGCGGAATGCCTCCTATATATGGGCGAGATGCCAGCTATATGAGATGTTATTTTTGCCTTCCCTTGCTGTGTGCTTGGGAAAGACCCATACAGAGTCCCTTCGCGTGTCCTCTTGAATGGTAGTAGGGTAAACCTCAGCGGGATGCTGAGTTTAGGCAAATCCTATACCACCAAAGTACGGAAATGGTCAAACTCTGATATGGTGGTTCTGATATGGGATCCTCCGAATATTTTATGAGAAATGTTTTGATGCATAGCATAATTTGATTAATGATTTTACAGTATTGAATATGATTTTGAATTTGACATGAGCATTGTGTATACAGTACTGCATACGGTTTGAAAAACCTGATTATGATTTTTTTTAACAGAGAAAATTTGAAAATGCGGGTCCCATGTGGATGTACTTCTGAAATGTAATTTTTGATAACATAAATTTTATTATATGAGTACATCCATATGTTAACCTAAGAGGTCATAGGAGGTATTATCTACTCACTGAGTTGTAAAACTCACTACGCGATGTGGATCTATTTTTCAGATAAAGACATAGAGTTTGGTCCAACAGCCACGTGATCGACTAGAGGTCGTACTTCAGTGGTGAGCCTACATTGTTTCTAGGCTCTCAATGTTTTATATTTGTAAAATATTTGTACTCTAAAGTTGCTCTGAACGTCACAGGCAGGATCCTTGCTTCTACTGTTACTCTGGTGTTTATAGACGTAAACTGTATATTGTATATGTGTATGAGAACTTATATGTATTGATTTATATGATTAAGAATGGCATTATGTACATTTATGGAAAATATATGTATATGGTATATGGATTTCACGTGCCCTAAAATTAGGGTCATGACAATAATCATGTTATCAATAATATAATTTATAATATTCCAAAAAATGCTAGTTTCTTTTTCAGGTTCTGCACATTTACCAAGCTTTTCCATTGCATCGCAGGCAGAGCAACATGGTAGAATAGTAGAGGTAGGCATGGCAAAAAGGATGAGAAAGGGACAGGACAAAAAACTTATAAGATGGTGGAGCTTCGAGATGCTGGGTGGTAAGCAATGTTGGGTGGGTGCTTTGTTGTGGTAAGTCTTGCTCGCTAGGGGTGAACAAAATCCGAACCCATTTGAACCTGCTTAAACCCGATGGAAAAAAAGCATTTCGGATGGATCGAATCGGATTAATGGGTTCAAACAGATGAAGTTTTTTTTTAAAATTTGGTTTCATTCAATTAGATCGGGTTGAAAGGTTTCAAAACCGCTGAACCCGACCCGACCGAAGGGTATAATATTCATTCTTTAGACATGCAAGACGACATCATTCGATGGTTTGCTACTATCTAATTCGACTTGCGAGACTAAAGCAAGAACATGGCACACCTATGTGATGAGACAATTAGATTGTTAGGCACATACTTCTCAGTTTGTTCGGCTCACGCAACCAACCATTCACCTTCATCTAACCCCAAAGTTAACTAACTGTCTCACTCTACATTTTAGAGCCATTGCCATTTAGTTCAACCATTTCAGTATAGTACGAAGAAGGCAAGCATTGCCATCACAGATGCAGAGACTCTTTTAGGTTAGTTTGGTTAATCTGATTCTCCATGGATTTTCTATTATAGACTCTTGAAGACTTCATTTTGATGAAATGTTAGAAAAATATCATGTAAATTTGCGGTTTGGATGACAGAAACTTTGATTCATAATTTCCTACTCTTTTTTCTTAAAGCTTGTTGGATGGGTGAAATTTTTACGTTAACTTGCATATATGATATAACATGAATGTTTTGTAAAATGGTTTATTGGTTATAATTTTACTAAAACTATTCGAAACAATTGTTCAGTAAAGAAGGGATTTGATGAAACTACCAGCCCAAGTAGCCTGCTGCACTACTGCTGCTTGTTGGTCCAAGCTTGAAGGTTAGGGAAATTTATATTAAAAATTTTTTGAATATAAGAGATATTTTATGAGTTTTTTTTCTAATCAGTGAAAGATGAATTAGAGAAAACTCTAGAAAAGAATTTTAATAAAAAGTAGTTGATTATATAAGCTTTTATTAGTATTGATGAGAATATTTTTTTCTGTAAGTTTAAGCATTTAGTTAAAGAAAATGGTAAAAAGGGGTAAAGGAAAAAAAATAAAAAAGGACAAAATGCACAAAAAGAAAATGATAATAAATTATGTAAAAAATGTGAGATGAAATTATATAAAAAATGGTTGGCTTTTTACTTTTTGGACACTCCTTAGAAACACATTAAGAGCATTAAAAGGTTTCTCACATTATGAAAAAGGACAAAATACATAGAAAGAAAATGATAATAAATTATGCAAAAAATGTGAGATGAAATTATATAGAAGATGGTTGGCTTTTTACATTTTGGAGACTCCCTAGAAACACATTAAGACCATTAAAAGGTTTCTCACATTCTTTGGGTTTTGATGCGTAGTTTTTCTCAGTTGGATTTCTTCTTTGTTGCTCATTTTTATTGGTGGTTTCATACTTTCATCTCACTATGCTATGTTGTGCTAGACCTTTCACTCTTATTTTCTTTATAAATTTGTCTAAGATTGTGCACTAATGTGATTGATTTTTGCTATTAGACAAGTTAAGATGGATGTTGATACTACAAAAGAGCAAGAGTTACCCAAAGTTAAACGTAAAGGCAAAGACAAAGTAGATGTTTCATCTGACATTGAATAAGTTAATCTTAGTCCTAAGTGGCCAAAAAGAAAGCCCTCCATTAGTAGACCTCGAAAATCTTTAGTAGTATGAGATCACTTTACTAAATTATTAGATGCATTAGAACATACAGCTCAGTGTAACTATTGTGGAAAGAGATATATGTGTAATACTAAGACACATGATACTTTTAATTTAGTCAATCACTTGTCTAAATTTTCTTAATATCTTTACACTTTGGTAAATGATCCTAAACAGCAAGTGATTAGTTTCGAACCAAAAAAAGATGGGGGAAGTAATATGATAAAAGCACCACAAGTGTATGATTCAAAAGAATGTGGAAACACTTTAGCTATTTTTGTCACTATTGATGAGCAACCATTTAAAGTAGTTGAGGGATATAGATTTAAGTACTTTTCAGGTTGCAACCACAATTGCATGTGCCTTCCCATTTTACTGTAGTTAGAGATTGTTACCAATTATATTTAGATGAGAAATTAAAGTTGATAAGTTTTTTTATAGTCAAACTGTGTTAAAGTATGCCTCACTACTGATTGTTGGACTTTGGTTCAAAATTTAAGTTACATGACACTCATTGCACATTTTATAGATAAAGATTGGAAACTTAAAAGAGAATTCTAAATTTCTACCTTATCCCTAATCATAAAGGGGACACAATTGAAAAGAATGTAGAAGTCTGCTTGAATGAATGAAGGATTGAAAGAGTGTTCACTTTAACTATGGATAATGCAAGTGAAAATGATGTGACAATAGCATATTTAAAGAAAAGAATAAAGACAATAAATGGTTTAGTTTTAGATGGTGACTTTATGCATGTTAGAGTTCTGCACATATCTTGAATTTAATTGTTAATTAGGGATTAAAAGAGATGCATTCATCAATTACATCTATTCGTAATACAATAAGATATGTTAGATCTTCTCCATCTAAACTTATAAATTTAAATGGTGTGCTGAATAAGCAAAAATTACATCTCAAAGGCTTATATGTCTAGATGTTCCAACTAGGTGGAACTTAACCTTTTGATGTTATAAACTGTAGAGAAATTTCAAGAGGCATTTAATAGACTAGAGGATGATAAAGCTATTTATGTTGAATATTTTGATGAGCAAATATATGGTCCTCCCTCTAATGATGATTGAAAAAATGTTAAAGTTTTTATTCAATTTTTAAAAAATTTCTATGTGACTTAAAATTGTCAGCCTCTTTATATGTTATCTCAAATATGGCGTTCCCTCAACTTACTTTAATTCAGAGTGAGTTATTGAAGTGGAGCTCAGGTGATGATTTTTTATTGAGTGCGATGGCAGATGAAGAAATTTAATAAATATTGGGAAAAATTAGAAAATATGAACCCATTATTGTTGATTGCCAATGTACTTGACCCTAGGTATAAGCTCGCTTATTTAAAATGTTCATTTGATGATATTTATGATGATGATGTATCTTGCAATATGGTTTCTAAGGTTAAGGCTGATTTGCAAAAATTGTACGAGTCGTATTGTCAATTGTATGAGCTTAAAAGTGCTTCAAATGTAGAGGGTCAGTCTTCAATTTCCAAGAAGAGTGTAGAAGATGTTACAAAGAAAAAATCAGCTCAAAAATCAAGATAAACTACTTTTAAATCCCATTTAAGGACTAAAGATTCAAATGAAGTAAAGAATGAAGTGGAAGGATATTTAGCTGAAGTTTGTGTGAATGCAGATGATTCTTTTAATGTTTTAAATTGGTGAAAATCTAATTCATCTAGATTCCATGTTCTTTCTATCATTGCTCGAGTAGTATTGGCTATTCCTATGTCAATAATAGCTTTTGAGTCAGCATTCAGTACTGGTTACCGTGTTTTAGATGTATTTAGGTTGTATCTCTCTTCAAGAATGACTGAGGCATTAATTTGTGCACAAAATTAGTTGAAACCAAATATATTTCAACTTAATATTAATAACCTTGAACTTGTAGAGGAATTGCAGCAGTGTGAGAAGATTGAGATAGGTAAAGTACTTATTTTATATATTATAACTTGTTAATATATCTTATTCAATATTTTACAGAACTTGCTAATGTTGGACAGCCAAACAAAGTGCCTAATCAAGGAAGACAATCCACAGAAAAGGATAAACAGCCTATAGGTTGTTCATTGAACTATTATAACTTAGTGTTATATCATTTTTATTTATCAAGTCATATTTTTATCACTTTGTGTGTGCTAATATTTTTATTTTTTGATTATTTATAGGTGTTTGAAGATGGCAATGGCAATCAGCCTTTGAGTTGGTGATTATTTTATGCATATGAGTTGTTGGGTTAATGAAGGTACCTTCTTTTGTTATATGAGGTACCTTAATAGGAAAGCCTTTGTTTTTGTTCAAGGCATTATGTAAGAAAATCAACTCTAATATAACTAATTGTAGAAAACTAGGAATGAATTAGAGAGGAAGGTACATTTTTTTTTAGGTTACGAGGTACCTTAGTGGGAAATTCTTCTATTTTGAGTATGGGGCCTTTTGTAAGTAAAAGTTTAATTATAAAGGACTTACAAGTAAATTTTAACTTGATGAAGGATGATGTAAGCACTAATGTGCTCACTTCACTTATCTATGAAATCATAACTTCTTTATATATTAAAATTTTAGCTCATGTTATTTCTTACTTAGTTATAACTCACTTGTAAGACTTCGTCTCCCCATTTTCCCAAAAAAGAATTACAGCTCTATGGTCCTTTTTTTGCTACTGGAGAATGCTACTGAGATTGCATCTACTTAAATTTTTAGCTAGGATGAGGCTCTGGTCTGCTACTTATTTTTTTTCTTCAGTTTATTGCTATTTTTTCCAGCTAACATGAGATTGGTAATACTCATTTTTTCAACTATATTAAATTTTTGATTGCTGGTATTTGATGAATGATATTAAAATGCAATGGCCTTTCTTGTTTATGAGCTCTGTTTTTTAACATTGATGATTTCATCATGGAAAGTGGAGATTGGATGAGCTGCATTCTCAACCAAAAGGGAGAATGGAGTCTGGATGGTGGAGAGTGCATCATGGATGAGCTAGGTATATTGGCTTCAAGATATTAAATGTTACCTCTATTGTTTGGGTTTTGTTCTTTATATATGCCTAGGTTAAATATGTTGCTGTTGGTTTGCTAACTTCGTCTTATACTGATGGTACTTGTATATAATTTATTTTTCTTTAATTGTTAAAATATTATTTTCTATTCTCACTGCACACCCTTGGTTGCATACTCCATTTACCTTTGGTTTTATTCTTGACCCATGTAAATTTTGCAAAGAATAGTTCTGTTTTCATATTTGGTGAAAGATGGATTGACAAATTGGTATGTTCAACCATTATTTTTTTTGGTATTTAATCACTTTGCCTCTTTTGTC
This sequence comes from Gleditsia sinensis, assembly GCA_037074535.1. Classification (NCBI taxonomy): domain Eukaryota; kingdom Viridiplantae; phylum Streptophyta; class Magnoliopsida; order Fabales; family Fabaceae; genus Gleditsia; species Gleditsia sinensis. Next base: position 66,478,214 of record CM073463.1, on the reverse strand, counting down.
ACTTATTTTATCATATATAAGCTATAATGATTGATGCTTTCTTCATACATCCAGTGCTTGGGAGAGATGAACAATGCCACAAAACCATGATTGATTAGTGAACTTCTTTACTAAGAAGAAGTTGTATGTGGTGGCTATCACACCTGTATGCTGACAAGTAATTCTTCAGTTTCACAATTTAATCAAGTGCTGATAAAGTAAACATTATTTATTTATGGTTTCATTTTATTTATTGTTTTCCTATAGAATTTGGTGAGCTTTACGCTTGGGATTCAAATAAAAATAGATGTCTTGGTATTGGATATTCTTTTATGCTTAAAATTGATTGCTTGAACATTTTTGTTTTCTACATAAGCATTCTTTCTTTTGTCTGCATGCTTGTTTTGATTCAAAAATTATTTTATTCTTAGCTCCTCAAATGTTGTTCATCTACCTGAAAGGGTTCAAGGTCCGTTCTTGAAGTCTTCTATTACCTAGGTTTGTGATGTTATTCAATCTTATTGTTGATTTCTTAGAGATTTGATTGTGAAGAGAAAAAATGAGCTTACAGAAGGTTACAAAGATAGTATTTGCATGCTTAAGCAAAACGTCTGAGTACTAGGCTTCGATATTAATATTGGATTTTATATTTTATTCAAGCTAACTTTCATAGGTTGATAGAATTTGTTTTTTGTTACCAATGGTTTTGCACTAAATGTGAAGGGAAGTACAGTTGAGGGTACTCTTGTGTTACTTCCTAATATTTTTGCGTTGTATTGGACAACTGATTATATAGAGTAGATTAGGTGCTTACTTGCCATTAGAACTTGTTTGACGTTTTCATTCCCATATCTGCTATGTACTTTGGTATTATGCTTGCATTCTTTTTGTGATCTAGATGCCATTTATTTTTAGTTAATTTGTTGGTGTGTGCCTGAAAGATGTACATGCTACATATACATAATTAATTACTAAGATCTTGGACTCTTAGCACTATAGAGTTACTTTAGTTTATTTTCAATACCAAAGAACGTATAGGATGGGCATTGGTTAAGCTTTTTTGTTTTCTTCAAAATTCTTGTGAGTTTTAAAGTGGTGGGATGCTAAGTAAAATTTTTGTTTAAACATTAGATAACATTGCAAACTAAAAAAGGAAACAAAAAATGAAAATTCTAAACTATTAACCCTCCCTAACCCATCTGATACCTATTAAACCCATGATCCACTCAAAGCCATTATGAATCCGACCTAACCCAACTTATTTGGGCACTTGAATTAATGGTCAAGTTCGGATGGCTCTTTTTCAACCCGATGTGCCTTTGGTCGAGTTGGATTTTTAACTAAACCCAACCCATACTCACTCCTACTGCTCGTGGTAAGGGGTGCAATGGGGAGTGTTGGGTGGTGCTGATGCACGGGCACTCTGTTTCCTCCTTCCTGCATAGATGAGAGGTTGAGAATGAGGGATAAAAGGTGGTGGGTGTTGCTCGTGGTGGTAGGTGCTGCACAGTGGGGGTGCGGTGGAGGGTGGTGTTGGATGTTGTTGAGTTTGGCATGCTCTGTTTCCTTCTTTCCACGTAGATAAGAGGGTAAGAATGATGGATAAAAATGAGGTATAGGTAGAGGGTAAAAATGAAGAGAAAATTAGTCATTTTATTTTACATAAGGATTTTCACTTTTATGGGAATCTCCAATTCTCACCCTTTCCCGATGACTTTTTTTGTGGGAATGTATCCCAAAATTCTATTATCAAGAATTAAAGTTTTCTGAAAATCATGTTATAAATTTTTTTTGCCAAACAAATGAATTTGACATTCCCAAATATAGATTCCCAAGAATCCAAAAAAAAAAATTCATCTACCAAACAGCCTTTAAGGGATGTCTTACTCTGCTTGTAGCCTCAATTGTCTTGTGATAGATGTTCAGGTGATGACCAAGTCACAATAAACACATGACGCTTAGATTGTTATGATTAAATAAAAAGAGTTGTGCCCTAACTACCAGCTATAACTTTTGATCTAGGGGTAAGCGCTTGATCGAACAATTGATATCAGAGTCAAGATTGTACATTTGGTTTCTAGCATTAGCAATTGCTGAGGGAGATATTATTGGCCAGGTTATGGCCGCAATTGTTCCATGGCGGAGGCCTAAGTGGTGGCCTAGTCATAGTCGACATATAGCGTTTGGATTGTTATAGTTAAGTAAAAAGAGTTATACCTTAATTACCAATTATAACTTTTGATCTAATGGTAAACAATCTATCCAACACAATGTTTTGAACTTTTTTTATATTAATTTTATATACTAAAGTTGTGATTATTAGTGTAAACTTTATTGGATTAATCTAAGTAGTATTTTTACTCTTTAACACGTTTTCATCTCAGGAGAAAATAAAATATTTAAATTCACGATTTGTTAATGTTGTCACTATTTATGAATGTTGAGGCAGGTGTTTTGTATGATGTTAAACTTCATATATTAATTAAAATTGAAATTTGGATATATTTTAGTGAGTAAAGTGTTTTTTTTCCTTTTTAATGTCTCATTTATTAAATTTTAAGCAGCAAAAATTTTTAAGTGCATTATATAGCTATAGTGAAAGAGTTAGAGCTCTTGAAAACTTGAATTCAACTAAAATTACACTTTTTGAATAACATATTCTAGCCTTGTTTAATATATAAAGAAAATAAAGCTACCTCTAGCTAGCTCAAGTGATTGGAGGGATGGGGCTTTGGGACAAGGTCGTGGGTTCGATCCTCCTTTGTATACCCAAAAAAATATAAAGAAAAATGCTTTCTTTGTTATATATTAATTTTTATTACATGAATTTTTCTTCTATTTTTAAAATATTTACAAACTTCCATTGAAATTAAAAAATATGCTATAACTAAACCCATTTAGAATATTTTTTTAATTATTATGTTATCTCACTTTTTATTTTTTTTATACCAAAATACCCTTATATAATGTTATAGATTCCAAAGAAAGATAAACAAAACATCTCTCTAAAAAAAATTTCATTATGCCTTTCCATACATTCAAATTTTTTGAAATCCTTAACTGCAATGATTAACAGTATTTTCACATAATCACACCCTTTAATATATATATATGATTATTTAAAATAGTTTAACAAATGTACTAAATAATTTTTTTTTGTAAATATATGTCGATTACTTTCAATGCAACCAAACAACAATTTTAGTATTTTTAATGTTTATATTTTTCTTTTCTAAACAGATACACCTCTTAATGTTTATTGAAGGTAATGTTTTACTATTAAATTATAGAAATTAATTGAGAGAGAGAGAGAGAGAGAGATATATATATATATATATAGAAACAACTAAGCAATAATATTATTTGCAGTAGAAATAAAAAAAACGTAAAATTGCTATTTAATTTCACTTGCATTTTTTTAAATAAAAAAATAGAAATATAATAATATAAAATTATATGAGGGTATTTTGTGAAAAAAATATATAAAATAATTAAAATAACAAAATAACTAACAAAATATTTTAAATAAGTTTAATTCCAGTACATCTTTTAATTTCAGGAGATGTATGTTAATATTTTGAAAATAAAGAGAGAATCATCTAATAAAAGAAATATATAGATAAGTGAAGTGTATTTTTCTCTTAAATATATCTTCTTCTTTTTTATAAATCTCCCTTTTATTCGGAAAACGTGTAAAAAATCTTTATTTCAATCTATAAAACTCTTATGCATATAACCCTTAAAACTAGTCTAGACCAGGTAAATTATATTATCAATCATAAATTCTTGGCAGAAAAGAAGTTTGTTTAGAACTGTATTTAATTTAATTATAATAAAGAGAAGCTCTCTTATTGAAATAAATTTTAGAAGATAGATAATTTTTTGTTAGCTTCAATTTGGTCTAGCTTTAGTGACATGAAGGCAAAACATATATATATATATAAATACATTATTCTAATCTTTGACACCAAATCTATTTAGAAGTGATAACAGAAGACTTTAATATTGGGTCGGTCTATGAGCTTGAGTCGGTAATCCATATCTGAGACTTACCTATATATTAGATATTTAACTATATGACAAACTCAGGTAGACGAATCATCTGAATTTTGGAAAGCCCCCAAAAACCTCAACACAAGGATAACGCCGGCCAAAACTCTTATATATGCCAACACGAGTTGGCTCAATTGGCAGAAAGGATTTGATAAAATTTTCACAATTGTTTATGTTGCATGAGTTCAAATCCCCCTTCGATTCTTTTTAAAAAAATCTCTCAACACTCAATCATTTAAACAAATCTCAAGTCATTCCTTGATAGGCACAACTTTTATACTGATCTCTATATCAAAATTCGAACATAAATATTATGAGTAATTGATAGATGTGGATGTGAGATTGAAAGAGATATCAATTATGTCGCTGGCACCCTAATCAGTAATATTGAAATAATCTATCAATATTACCATTTTGAATATCAAACAAAACAAAAAAAACAAAAAATTTAACATAGAATATGCAGGTGCTAATTAAGAAGAACTTCGACAGCTATTCATCTACTTGTCCCTTATGTTATTCTCATCTGTATTGAAACTCGTGGCTGCTCGCACATTAATATGTATAGAAAAACAATCATACCATTTTCATCTGTCTAAGGTCAACGGTTATTTTTTATTATTATTATTTTTAATAATTAATAATTGTTGACCTTAGTCATAGTTAGATCAAACCCAACCAAAATCAAAGTAAAAAAAAAAAAAATTAACTCACAAGTTTGTAATTTAAATTATGAATAAATTTGAGTTTAGAAGATATATATCTATATAATATTAGAAGTTTGTATTCGTAAAAGTATACTTATAAAAAAAATATCAATATTTTGAATAAAATTAGTGCAAAATGTAAAATCACTTGTATAAAAATAAATAAAACAAATAATTAATTCAAGATTTAACTAATATGTGAGCTACTTGAAAAGAAAAAGAATTTAGTTGGTATAGTAAGTTCATTACGTACGTAGCAAAAAGAAAAATAAGAAAAGATCAAATTTCAAACCTACAGATATCATATTATAAATTGAAACACCGATAGTTTTCAATAATATTATTATAATTTAAATATAGTATAATTTTTTAGTAAAAGAAAAATTAATAGTTAATTTTCAAAATTTATATAATAGTATTAGATTTATTTTTGAAGTGAATTATTGATTTAGTCTTCGAAATATACATATTTTTTCAATCTAATATTTTAAAGTTTAAATTTTTCATTTCGGTTTTGCATTGTCTTATTTTCAAAAATATTTTTACTTTAATCTTGTTAATAGATTTATTTATTTGACCTAACTAAGAATTGACTTAACCTACGTACGCTAATTTTACCTTACTTTAAAGATTTACTTAAATTTTTTTTATCACTTTATTCTTTTGAAGAAAAACTTCTCAATTTTGGATAATACACAACATATTAGATTAGGCCAATAAACACTTAAAGGCCAATTGAGATCTCAGTTAGATTAAATAACCAAATTTATTAACATAATTTCTGTTAGTAAGTTTGAAAAGCTTGCCTTAAGAAAAAAATTTATGATATAAATTTCTTTGAGCCAGATATAATTGCAAAGAGGAATCTAGCACTCTTATTGACTTCTCCAACCTTTCTTCTTGTGCCATCAACAAATCCTATATTTTGATTCATTGTATAAGGTTCTTTTCTTGATGTATATGGCAGTTATTAAAGCATTATACTCATTTGTTAAGCCCTTAATTTGATCATTTTCCTCCACATTGATGCCAGTGAATCAACAATTTTCTCAACTTCCAAAACATACTGATTTATTGACAAATCACCTTAATTTCTTTGTTCTTCTGAGTTGCGGTTTGAGTTGCTTGACTTTTGCACGGGCTTGTTATGCAAAGAAGCTTTCCAACTTGTCCCAAATCTAAGAGGAAAATTCACTTTCTACCCTTCTATAGAAGATAAGAGCCAGGACATCAACAGTCGCAAATATTCATCACTATATATATCTGTGTTGTACTTCATCTTCAATTGTCAAGAATTTCGCAGGAACTGCACTAGATTTAAGCAAAAACCTTTCAAGATAGAATCCTCTAATCCTAGCTATTGTTTGTTGCTTTTAAGTAACGAAATTATTCTCATCTAATTTCACAAAAAATGGATAGAAAAGGGTCCGAAGGATGAACTTTGAGACTATACTCTTTGTTTTAAGTTAAACTCTGATACTATGTTAAAAAATACAAAAAATATAAGTGAAAAAGAATAATAGAGTATACATATGGTCTATTTATAAGTAAATAATCTGTCTAACAAACTAACTAATGAAGGAAGTTAGCCAAGCAACTGAATTTGTTAGTAACCATAATCCATTTCTTCAAAGTGTTGCTTGATCTTTTGCATGCTAGAAGATTTGCTAGGATAAAGATCTTATTAAAATCCGGCCAACACATCATTTAATAATAAAATAGGACAAAGTCCAAATTTATAGAAATTTAACCCCATTCTTATTTTAAAAAAAAAAGTGTTTTGTTTTTATATGAATTTTAACAGTCCACATCAATGGTTGCAGTTTTATGTTGGACAAACTTAATTCACGTGGACACCTTTGTTAATGTCTTCTTAATAAATTTGACGTTAAGGGTTAAAATTATATATATATTTTTAAAAATAATTTAGACTAAAATAATAACAAGAATTCTTTGTGCTATTGTAACCTGATTTTGGCAATTGAGTCGTCCAGTAGAGTCGTCAAATCACTTATTTAGCCAGTTCAACCTAGCTTTGGTTAATACTAAGGAGGTGTTTGGCAGATAATTTTTTTTTGAACTCATGAGAAAATTAATTTGAAAAAATTTAAATACTCATGCTTAGTTTTTAAATTTTAAAATAAGACTTTCAAGAAATATAAATTCTTAAAAATAATTTTTTAAAAAAGATTTCTACAAAAAAATTTCTTTGTGAGAGAGTAGGAATTTAAATTTTTTATGGCATACTTTTTTTTAAATGTAAAAAAATAATATCATTCATTTTCTTACTTTCTCTTTTATCTTTCTTCTGTTGTATTTTTTCTTTCATCCTTCTTTCTCTTATTTTTTCTCTTATCATCTTTTTTTTATCACTTTATCTTTTATCTTCACACTCACTTTCTCTCTCTCACCTTAACATAGATAAGAATATTTTTTAAAAAAATAATAAAATTTTGAGTAAAATTCTATTACAAACATAGTAATAAAATATTCTCATATAAATATTTAAAATTAACTAAATATATTTTTTAAATTTTCAATAATCATAATTTTAAAAAAATATTTCTTAATAAATATAATTTTTAAAAATAAATTTTTTTACCATGTACTAAATACCTTTTAAGCGGGTTAGAAAGATACAAATGTGGTTATATATATATATATATATATATATATATATATATATATATAGATATATATATATATATATATATATATCTATATATATATATATATATATATATATATATCTATATGTATGTATGTATGTATGTATGTATGTATTTTGAGCCGATTACTATTTTAGCTTCTAAAAGAAATTTATGCCATCATATGTATTTGTTATTATTTTATTCTTATTTTTTTAAAAAAAATACATTAATGTGAACTATTAAAATTCATATTGTGTGTGTGTGTATATATGTATGTATGTATGTATGTATGTATGTATTTTGAGCCAATTACTATTTTAGCTTCTAAAAGAAATTTATGTCATCATATGTATTTGTTATTATTTTATTCTTATTTTTTTTAAAAAAAATACATTAATGTGAACTATTAAAATTCATATAGAAAAAAAAATCATTATTTTCTTTTAAATATAATGGGGATTAAATTTCTATAAATTACAATTAATTTTTCTCGTTTTATTAAAAAAAATGGTGTGCTGGATTTTAATAATTTATATCGGTCTTTAGACGAAATTAATTTATATGAACAACTCAACTAATATGTTTTTAAAAAAATTTAATATTAGACATTAAAATAAAATATTTAAAAAAAAATCAAAACTAGAATAACAAAAATTATTATAAGAGCAAATTACTAATACATATATCTTTTAAATATCAAATTGATAATTTATTTATTTTTAAGTCAAATATAACTAAATATTTGAATATTAAAAGATATTATTGTGAAAAAGATTAAAAATTATAATTATTCTAAAATTTTAAAAAAATTAATTTCACAAATAATATTGTAAAAAAAATTTAATTCTAAAAAAAAAAAGCCGAACGTGACTATTTTATAAACTTAACAACGTACTTGTTTTTTTAAAAAATTAATATAGAATTATATTGGTTCTGATTCCTGATTGATAAGGACCCGACAGCTATTCACCTGCTTCGGCCATTATGTTGTACTTAATTATTGTATTCAAACTTGATCTTGGTCGCATATTGCCAACAACGACAGCTAAATAATACGAATAGAAAAATATATTTAGTGGCAAATCAAAATTTGAGGCATTATATTTGGGAAGGTCAATTATTTTTATTTCTTTTATTATTTAAAGCAATTAATAACTGTTGACCTTAATCATATTCATACGCAAATAAATTCAAAGTAATTAAATCAATATAACTATACATTAAACAATAAAATAAAGAGATATCAAATTTCGAGCCTCTAATTCATTTGAGTCAATTATACATAATAAAAGTAAAATAAAAGAAAACATAAATAATATAATTTAAGTAGTATAGATAAAATAAAAAAAATTTTGAATGTCATTTATAATAAAAAAATATCACTTAAAATTTAAAAAAAAAATATTTTATCATACAACTATAAGACTTATAATATTATATGGTATTAAAAATTGAGTTATTAAAAGACAATATAAAAATAAATTTAATGTCACAAAAATTAAAATATTACTCTGAATATGTAGACACATTAAAAAAATATGATTAAGAATGAGTATATTAGAAATAAATAATAATTAAATCAATATAATTATACATTAAAAAATAAAATAAAATAAAGAGATATCAAATTTCAAGCCTCTAATTCATTTGAGTCAATTATACAGAAAAACAATAAAGTAAAAAAACGTAAATAATATAATTTAAGTAGTATAGATGAAATAAAAAAAAATTTAAGTATCATTTGTAATAAAAAAAATATCACTTAAAATTAAAAAAAAATTATCGTACAATTGTGAGACATGTAATATTATATGGTATTAAAAATTAAATTTTTAAAAGACAATATAAAAATAAATTCAATATCGCAAAAATTAAAATATTATACTAAATATATAAACACAATAAAAGATATATAATTAAGAATGATTGCATTAAAAATAAAATTGAGATAACACTTATTATAAAAAAGATGATAAAATATCATTTAAAGTGGTTTATTCATATGTAAAAAAATTTACAAAAATTTTATTAAGAAAAATAGATTAAATAAAGAGCTGCTCGATAGTTAAAAATAAAAAAATATAAAAAAATAGATAAAATCATTAAAAAAATTAATAATTAATAATATCTCAATTAATTTTATTTATAATATATTACTGTAATGTAGTTTGATTCATACTTTACTTAATAAAAAAATTATTTAGTTATAATTGTCGTAATTCATTTGAGTATTAGGCACTTTATCTTATACTAAAGAAATCTATTCTAACCTTCCTCCTCACCCACGGCGACAAAGAAGAAGTGCAAGAAGAAAACTGAATGGATTTGAAAAATCAGAGACTATGAAATCAAAATCCTCAAGCTTCTTGTCTACCTCAAGGAAGGAAAAAACAGAACAACTGAAGAGGGTTCACACTCCCACCAGTATTCAAACCACTGAGAATGTTGGTCTCTATTAATGCCGAACATCACTTTGGATTTTGGAGAATGAAAGGCTTAAGAATGAATGACTAGAATAATATCTTTCAAAGACGAAAACGTTAATTTATTCGCGTGCCACGATCATTTTTCTATTCTTCTCTAAAATAGTGTAGGCTGACCTATAATTTAAGTATTTAACACTTGCAACATACAATTGATGAAAAAAATTAACTGAGTTAAATTTAAAAATTTATATAATGATTTTTTCTAATAAATTGTTGTTTTGGTCTTCAAATAATTTTTTTTTCAATTTGATTTTACAAAGTTTAACTTTTTCATTTCAGTTAACTTTATTAATATATTTATTTAGTCTATGTTGATATGTTATATTTTAAAGATTTATTCAAATATTTTCTTCGCCATTTTTCAATTGTATTTTTTTTTAATTTTAAATAAAATACAATATATCAAATTAGGCAAGATAAACACTCGAGCACTATTTAAACTTTCAATTAGGTCAGTGACAGAAATAATTAATAGGATGAACGTAAAGACATTTTTAAAATTAAAGTAACCTTTGACAGACTGAAATAGAAAAATTAAAATTTTGATAAAATAAATTGAAAATATAATTATTTTTTAAAACCTCTCTTTTTTAAAAAAAAATATTTATTTCATTTATTCATATACAAGTTCTCGAAAAAAAAAATTGTATTATTTTCTTCTCTGGCCATCAAGGGCCTATTTGAAACCAAACATGAAAGTGGGCAAATCCAATATAAGAGAAACAAGCTAAAATAAAAGAGGTTATGAACAATGGTATTCCATTTGCTGAAAAAACCAAAAAAAGAAAAAAACAAAGGTTAAACTAATCAGTTAGCCTAACCCCAAAAAACAAAAAAGATTCAGAGAAAATTATTTTACAGACACACAAACACAACAGCCATATTAATTTTCTCTGTATCTTTTAAATTATATATATATATATATATATTCCCAAAATACATTAGGATTGGGTTAATTTGTTGCTAGATTTGACTAAATTTGGATAAGAATGACACTAGAATAGATTTCATTAGTATAAGATAAACATTATGGAGATAACATAATAAAAAAAAAAAAATTTTGGAGATTAACAAAATAGTGTAAGTGTAATAAGTTGATAATTTTAAGAACTAATTTATACACTAATTTTTTTTAAACTAAGATTAAATAAATCTATAAATTCAAAAAGATCAAATTGTTAATTTACTCTTAAAAAGAATTTTAGATTAGACAAAGTTGCTTGGTAAGATGTGTAAGGTAAACATTAAGAAAGTTTATTTTGTGCATTTTGTACAGTGATTGATTAAATACATGCTATAAAATTTCATTCAAGGGAAAATTGACAGCAATGCTAAGGATTGATATATTTTCCTCTTCCATTAATGGATATATGCATCACAGCACCAACCCTCATTTGTTATTAACAGAAATCCTAATATTGATCCTTGATAGATAATGGCCCAAGAACGAACTTGTTGAGGAGAAACTGTTTGGAGTTGTTGATGTTTACATTGATCAATCAGAAAAGAAAAACTATGATTCATTCCCATTAAGCTTCCATCCTATGAATCTAGAAGAACTTCTCAGATACAAAGAAATGATTCAATTCCAGAGCCAAAGATCATAGTTCTCAGAACAAGCAGTAAAAAAGATTCTAGAACATCTTCAAGTTTAGGTATTGTTCCTTCGACGATCATAGTACCAAGTACTCCATGGTGAGCTCTAACATGATCCAATTTATAAATACGCATATCTTGTAAAATACGAGCAACACCGTATCCATCTAAAACCCAAAACTCCAACCTCCATTTCTCTTACCTGTTCTAAGGGGTTGTGGTGCAACAAGTGCATAATGTCCACTAGAATGTCCATGTATATTATCATCAACTTGGTGAATTAATTTCAAGATAAAAGGCTTTCCTATTATAACAAGCTGTTAAAAAGAATGCCCCATTCTTTCATCAAATATTTTGCTTTTTCTTGGATACCTGGGTTCAAATATTCATGAATTCACTATTTGCTTATTGGTTTCATATAATTCAGAAACAATAGTTTTCTCCAGGCCTCTTGTTCATATCTCTAGTCAAAATGTGCTTATTCAATACTGTCTATCTAGCATACCATTGGTAACCCGAGGGAACATTCAAATACTCAAGAATCATTTGTTCCAATTCACTGTTTTTTTTTATCCTCAAAAGATGGTTTTGATATTATTTTAATATTCTAGAAGGGTTAAACTGAAATGAAATTACACAATTGAAGTACTAAAATGAAACAATTTTTATAAAATATCAAATTGATAATGATATCATCTTTTAAGAAGCAAAATATGGTATTTGTATTTTTTCCTCTCTCTTAAATGTTTAAAGAAGGGGGAAACATCAGCATCACTGTATAAACCTAATTAGCTCAAACCACAAGGCTACAAAAAAAATGATAAATATTTACAGAGATAAAAAAATGGAAAAAATATAAAAGTATTTCTCTATCTGATTGACTAGAGTTCATATCTCAGACTAGACCTGTTCATTGACTTGCTTGGCGGGCTTGGGCTGATGCCCTCAGCTATCATAATGCTATCTCAAAAATACAGAGAATTTGTCAAAGCTGGAGGAGACATATTGGACATGAAGAACATCATAGATATGGCTGCTATTCATTTGTATACACACACAAAAAGTTAACCGTGGAAGTGAGTTACTTAAAATGTACATGCACCCACAGCAATAACAGACACTAACTGGTTCTAAAACCAATTGGTAAAATCCTTCATACACCACTCACACTGATTTCTCTATACAAAAAATAATAAAATCAAATAAATAAATCTAGCATCTAATATCGCAGTATAAACTAGTCTAAGAAGCACGGATACTGACAAGGATATGGGACATGAAGCAATAGTAATACCACAACACAACAAGAATGTGTTATGTTCAAGTGTAATTTAAAGTGTCACATATATATCAAACATGATGTATCTCCTTTTTTAGGCTTTTTGACCAAGATGCTCTACTTCTACCCTACTTTTCATTTATGTTCCCTACATGCTCTAGTATTTGCACTGCAGAATTGTAGCTGCCCTCCTTTTTTTTTTTCTTTTGTTTTGGTTAGTTGAATCATCATATAGTATGACAATTCAAGCTCAAAATTCAACATGGAGGAAATAAAGATTAAAAGTAGAGTAAAAGTAGTTATTATAAGAAAAAGTAGAGCATTTTAGTCAAAAAGCTTTATTTTTAAAATATCGGTGCTTCATACGAACCAGTAAAGTGACAGTGGCTGTCACTGCTGCTCTTACAAATTCTGCAAATAATTAACCTCCTCTAGAACTCATAATTTAATCCTGCAACAGAAAATGAAGATTATGGACATCCATCAGGAGCATGATATTAGAGATGCTCAAAATGTTCAAGTTGGAACCATGAGAATCCAATGGTCACCACAGAACTAGACAAGTCATAGCAGTAGCAGTATGTAATAAAGGGGGCACATCCAGGTAGATTGTAGAGGCACAACGAAAATTTAGAATATATAACCCTTGAGACCATGTAATGGAATTGTTATTGTTTAGGCTTAAGTTCTATCCATAATCAAAATTATCATATTTACGAAAGAGTAAAATACATTCAACTTCCAAGAGTTGTGAAAATTATATTCACCCTCCTCCTAGTTTCAAATCATATGAAAACCTCCCTTTTGTTTACAAATTTTTTAATATAACTTATATTTTGTGAATATTGCTTTATAAAAACTAATTCTATCTATATTCATATAGCTGGTCCCAAATCTAGATAAAAGAGAAGGGGTGTTAGATGTGCGACAGTCAACATAAAATTTTGTCGTAACTACGTGAACATGGATAAACGAAATAATAGTGTTATGGCTAGATCATTGTCCGGAAGCAACGCGTTATATAGCTCGAGTGTAGTGTCAAAAGAGCAAGAGTCGCTATATCAATGCTCGAGCGCAGTATAAATAAGCAAGGATTCCCACATTTTAATGAACGGGTGTGGGCAAAGAAATTAGTTCATGAGAATAGGATCCGTTTTGAAATTTGGAATGTAAGCACGTTTAGGAAAATCAATGGAAATAGTTGATGCTATGATTAGGAGAAGAATCATCATGTGCCTACAAGAATTTAAGTGGGTAGGAGAAAAGACAAAAAAATTATATTCTTCGAGTTTTAAGTTTTGGTATACTAGCAAGACAAGAACTAGCAATGGTGTATGTATAATAATTGATAAGGAGTGGTAGAACAATGTGGTAGATGTAAAAAGATTAAGCGATAGGATTATAACTTTAAAGTTTGTAGTGGTGCAGGACATTTTTAATGTGATTAATGTATATGTACCACAAGTTGGATTAAAGGAGTAACACAAGAGTTATTTTTGAAAAGATCTAGAAGGTTTGATTCAAGAAATACTTTTCGGAGAAAAGATTTTCTTAGGAGGGAATCTAAATAGACACGTAGGGAGTGAATCTAAAAGATACAAGAGTATACATAGAAGTTTTGGGTTAGGAGAAGCAAATGAAGAGAGTAAAACTATTTTGAATTTTTTTTTAACCTTTAATTTTACTATAGAAAACATTTACTTTAAGAAGCGGATAAAACATCTTATCACGTACAAGAGTGAAGGAGTAAGCTCTCAAATAGATTTCTTCTTGGTAAGAAAATCAAATAGAAAGTTTTGCAAAAATTGCAAAGTCATACCTAGAGAGAATTTGGCTACCCAACACAGAGTTTTAGTTTTGGACATACAAATTAAAAGAAGAGTAGAAAGAAAGAGTAAAAAAACAGTTATCAGAATTAGGTGGTGGTTTTTAAAAAATGAACAACAAAAGAGTTTTCAAAGAAGAGTGGAGGAAGAGGAGTTTTAGGAAGCCCAGGGAAATACTAATGATATGTGGGACGAGATGGCCAAAGGGATAAGAAATATAGTAGGAGAGATACTAAGAGAATCAAGAGGCGTTGAACCAAAGGATAAAAAATCTTGGTGGTGGGATGCAGAGGTGCAAGATAAGATTAAGGTTAAAAGAGGGTGTTATAAAGCGTGTCACTTATGTAAAGATAATAAAAATTGAGATAAATATAAAGTTGCTAAGAAATACGCTAAGAAAGCTGTGAGTAAAACGAGATCTAGAACTTTTGAGGTGCTATATCAATATTTAGGACTAAATATGGGGAAAAAAAAATTTACAAGCTTGCGAAAGGTAGGAAAAGAAAGACAAGAGACTTAAATCAAATGAAATGTATTAAAGATAATGAGAGTAATGTTTTGGTAAAGGAGCAAGATATCCAAACACATTAGAAGAGTTACTTTCAAAAGCTTTTTAACGAAAGACATGAATTGATATGTGACTCTGATAGACTAAATATTGCAGAAGAGAACTGTAATTATATTTTTTATCGTAGAATTTAGGAGCTTGAAATAGAGAAAGATTTGAAAAAAATAAAAAATGGCAAAGCAGTAGGACCCGATAATATAACTATTGAGATGTGAAAAAGTCTAGGAAGAAAAGACATAAGTTGGTTCACTAAATTGTTTAATGTGATAATGAAATTTAAGAAAATAACGAATGAATGGAGAAAAAGTACTTTAATCTCTATTTATAAAAATAATAGGGACATACAGAACTGTGCTAATTATAGGGAGATTAAACTCATGAGTTACACTATGAAGTTATGAGAGAAGATCATTGAATAAAAATTAAGACAAGAGACTTAAGTCACAGAGAATCAATTTGGTTTCATGCCAAGAAGGTCAACTATGGAAGCAATTTACTTACTGTAAAGATTGATGGAAAGTTATCAAAGAAGGCAAAAAAATTTGCATATGATTTTTATTGATCTAGAAAAGGCATATGACAAAGTGTTAAGAGATATTTTATAGAAGGCTTTAGAGAAGAAAAGAGTACGTATTGCGTATATTCGAACAATCAAAAACATATATGATAGGATCACAACTTGTATGAGAACATAAAATGGAGACACAGTATTTTTTCACAACTATTGGACTACATCAAGGGTCCTCTCTAAGTCCGTATCTTTTTAACTTAATTTTAGATGCAGTTACTAAATATATACAAGAGTTAGGGTCTCAATGTATAATTTTTACAAATGATATAGTTTTAATTGGTGAATCGAAAGAGGAAATAAATATGAAGTTAGAGTCATAGAGACAAGTTTTGAAAACACATAATTTTATAATTTTCGTATAAGTAAAAATAAAATAAGATATATGAAATGTATTTTTAGTAAAGACGAACAAATACGAATTTAGAGGTAAAATTTGGAGACCATATATTAAAACAAATTACAAGTTTTAAATATTTTGAGTCCATTATACAAAATGACGACGAAATAAAAGAAGACGTAAACTATAAGATACAAACGGGATTAATGAAATAGAAGAAGGCTTCGAGTGTCATTTGTGATAGAAAATTACTGTTCAAAATTAAAGAAAAATTCTACCGTACAGTCATAAGACCTGCTATATTGTATAGTACTAATTGTTGGGCGGTTAAAAAATAACATGAAAATAAACTCAATGTTATAAATATAAGAATATTGCGCTGGATGTGTGGACACATTAAAAGATATATAATTAGAAATGAGTGCATTAAAGAGAAAGTTAAGGTAGCACATATTATAGAGAAGATGGTAGAATCTCGCCTAAGGTGGTTTGGACATGTGTGAAGAAGACCTACAAAAACTCTATTAAGAAGAGTAAATCAGATGGAGAATAGTCTGATAGTTAAAGGTAGAAGGAGGTTAAAGAAAATAATAGGCGAAACTATTAAAAATGATTTAATAGTTAATAATATATCTATTGATCTCATTTATAATAGATCACTATAGTGCCATTTAATCTATGTAGCCGACTCTATCTAGTGAAAAAAAGTTTAGTTGCTGCTATTGTTGTATTTTCTTATAAAAACTCATAAATAGCCTAATTTAATGCAATACAAAAAGGTTAAATTAATACTTATAAAACTTAAAATAAGAGAAGTTAGTGTAGTTTTTTATAAAAAGTTGAGGGAGGCTTAAGTGTAGAGTTTATAAATTTTAGGAGAGGTTCTTGTTTCAAACTAAAATTAAAGGAATTGTAAGTGTAATTTTTACAAACCTCAAGAGAGACAAATGTAATTTACTCTTTATGAAATCTAGTTGTGAACATAGACTTGTAAATAATTGTTGGGATCCTATGGTAACCAGACAAATAAGCTAGCCTCAGTTATAGAAAATAGCAACATAGGATATTGAGGCATTATTGAACCCAAGTTTGACTTATATCAATTCTAATCAATATTGAGGCATTCAAGAAGGAAAAAGAATAGAAAGAAAATATGATAGATTGGGTTTAGATGTCAAGATTTTGAGAACTTGGTAGTAGGGGCCAGAAACTGCTAGCCCTATTGTACCAAAAAAAAACTGCTAGCCTATGAACTGAACAATTCTTCTTTTTATATAATTAAAAGAAAATTTTAGGTTGAGCAAAGGGCGCCCTAGTCTAGAGCTGTGGCAAGCCCCGGGCTCAGCAAGCACTTATAAAGAACTTACAGATAACCCACCATTAGGAGATAAGTGGCGGGATCCGAACTTGAACTCGTGACTATCAAGTTGCGGCTTACCACTTGACCCACCCCTTGGTGACATAAACTGAACAATTCTAAGCTTGATATTGGCATGGTTCAACCTTTCAAGAGGAGCTATGGACCAGCCTCGAATATTAGGGCCAAACTCCTTGGATTATTTAGTGAAGAATATATCCCTCAGTGAAAACAAATGGAAAAAAGAAAGAGAAAATGTAGAAAGCATTATCATTTTATTGGGCAATCATGCTGTGAGATATAGCCGACTACCATTGAAAAAAAGTTGTGGCCCAGAAAACCCTACTAACAGTTCATTATGGTCTAACTGAGGAAAGTTCTTTGAGACCTTATGCAAGCAATACATGCATATGTATGAAGCAATGAAACTGTTCAAATTAAGCTCAGTTCCAACTACCTAAATTTGTTATGACTTCTTCATTTTCAATCTCTGCATCTGTGAAAGTTAGAGCTCGTTGTAGCTTCCTAGGAGAGAACACCTCCACCTCAGCCATATATGTAGCAGTCACAGGTCGATGATCTGAAAGTTTGAGTTCAGCTCTTCTGTAACTAAGTAATCTCATTCCCTTGCCATATGAAAGAATACGGTCGCACCTAAAAGATGAGTTACATATTATAGCAAACATCATATAGAAAATTCATTTATAGACAACAGGTCCCACTAATTCTCACACCATGAAATCAGGTTTTGTGGACTTAATAAAGACATTTTCATTTTTTCCAGCTTGGTATTTAACGCATTCAGTTCTGGCAGCATATTCCAAAGTCTTAAGTGACCCTTTGGAGAACTCTCTAGTCTCTAGGTATATGTGCAGATCTCTATTAAAAACATGCTTGGCACAATCAAAGTCATATACATAGAGTAATTCACACAAACTGATCACTGAAGAGAATTGCAAATTAGATTAATTAATACATATACTGACAGCAACAATTCTCTCTGTTGTTGGGAATCTAAGAGTAAGACAGCATAATAATGACCATATGATAAAATACTCTTGTCATTTGGTGGCAGAGAATATTGGGTAGGATGGAGATCTAAAATTCAAACTAGAATACTTCTCCCATTGTACTGCAAAAGGATAAATAAAAGGGATAGAAGGATAAATTATGAGTCACTAACTAACATCTACCAGGGTTGATAGGAAAGTACCAAAGACATAGTTTGGCAATAATGTCATCCCTCATGGGCTATTGGCATAGATGGCCTTGTAAATTTTAGCAGTAAGATATGGATAAATCTAAGAGATTGTTGACCCTGGCTGCTTCACAAAATAAACCACCCAGGATCAACTGTCAGAAGTCTAGGCGACAATGACACAAAGAATAACCCAGTCCAGAAAAGAGTAGAATCATACCAATTACAGAAACCAAGATGCCCAAAATGAATAGTATGCATTCAAGTAGCAAGAGATGAAAGTTATGCTTATGTACCTTGTTAGCTAAAACGAGAGAGAGAGGTGGGGGGGTCATTCATGTGAAGGGTGTTCCTTTTACCATTTTTCACAAAAGAAAGTGCTCAGTAAAACAGAGAACTCGGAAAATTTCAAATTTTATCCCCTATGAGAAAAGTTTTCAAGACACATTCAACATTTATCCTACAAATCTGCCAGATTCCCAATATAATACTTCTTATTTTTAGTTTTAAACGTGTAGTTGAAACACATATATAGTAGAATCATGCATAAGCATGGGCACAAATTGATTGATCTGATGTTCCTAAAACAAATTAGAAATATGAGAAGCGAATGCATTTCTAGAAGATAGATAAATAAATATATAAACACCCAATTAGCAGACAAGGAAGCAAAGGTCCTAGGCCCAAGAAACTGAAGCATACCATGCTGGTGTACGCCTCCCAGCCTTAGGATCTTCTCCATAGTACTTCTCTGAATTATTTTCATACTTGTAAGTTGGTGGAAAGTTCAACGTGCCTTCTAACCATCCACCAAATACACCGTCCTTGAGTTCTTGTACTAGCTGTCAGAATAAGATATTAATATACTAAAGAGCCAAACCAGTCACCTAACAACTGAAGTTCAATTACTTTTCATATTGCATAACCTCAACGAGTAGGGAACTGAAAAGAGAGGCAATTGAGATGAAGGAGTACACGGAATACAGAGCATAGTTATCTAACTTGGCTTGGTTAGGAGGCATTGCTAGAGGTATAAGTAACAAGTCAACTATGACATGAATAAAGGGAAACCACAGTTTTTAAGTAGTATTTTATAAGTATACAGATAATTAAATTAATGAAAAACTGCTGTTAAACAGTCAGGTCATAGAAAGAGGTTGGTTATGCCTGTAAACAGATGACCAGACAAGTCTTCTAGGTTAACTAGGCCCTGACCACAAGTGCTTGAATAAAGGTCCCAACCCAACCAGGCTTAGGCTCTGGGTTATGGGATTTCTTATCAAACAAAAGACCAGGTTGGGCCCGAAAGCTGTGTTCTAGAAGGAGGTTCTTGTGTTGTACATACTACAATCACAATGTAAAAGTTTCTAATATACCTGGTCTTTCTCTACCAATTTGGACCACTCCTTTTTTGAGATCAGATCTCTTGTTTTGTCATATGACAAGTTGATACGGTAATTCAGGTCACCCAACCAAATTATCCTTCTGCAAATAAATTGGAACTGATTAAGTGATTATATTTCTTTAAAACAGAACAGCAAACACAGAATTATAGTAGACAAACAGAACAGAAGGTAGATAAGATGACAAATGATGACTGAACCATGCTTCTGATTCTTACCATCATAGTACACTTACACTTGTTTTGCTTTGGCTTAAGAAGACATCTTCAATAATTTCCTCATATTCTAAATGTTAGCAAACATATCATTCTACGCCAATCCCCAATTCCCCACTTTAAACATAATATGTGGGCACAATATTAAAAAAAACATAGACAAAAGAAAAACTACAGAAAATATGACAACACAAATGAAGCTAAAAGATGAAGAAATTAAGGGCCAGGTAATTCAGTGCACCAGGAAAGCACACAAGGTGTTAACAATGTGAACAGTTCAAAGCAGGATGTAAAATAACAACTCAGTTCATCATGAAATAATAATACAAGCACTCACTCATGATCATGGATACTTTTGGGAAGTCCAACATCAGAAGGTGAACAAAATTGGGTTCTTCGATGTATTTCATGCACATCAGAATTTCTTTTAAGTTCATCTCCTTCCTTTCCTCCTGACGTAAGGTGGGTGCATATAAAACAAAACAGCGTCTGATGTATGGACATGCTAACAGATATTGCTCCCTGAAAGGTTAAAGAACAGTCTTATAATCTGAAGGCAAGAATATATTGAACAAACAATTAACTCTATTCAATATTCAAATTTTATAAGTAGTATAAGTGTTCTAGTTCACAAAGCTAACATGACCAAAAGGAAATCAACATATTTATCACAAGTGATTATGCTAAAACTAATAGCTGGAATTCTGGATTAACTAGTAAACACTGTTACTCTAGATCACTAAGACTATCCTCCTTCACATGGGATCAAACAGGTATGGAAATAGCTAAGTGCCCCTTCCAAGAAGTTTGATTAGAATATAAGTAATTGAAACATGAAAAGGAAATCCAACTTTATGTATCATGCAAGGAAAAAATCTTCACCGAGAAAGTACCAGGATGGATCATTGATATATTACAATTGATGAGATAATATACATATCAAAGAAAAGAATTTGGAAGACGATGATGAAGTCGAAGAGCAGACAGCAATCTACACATAAACAAGTAAAGATGGAAACAATTTAAATAAGCTGTAAAGTTTGAGCTTATGAGGCACTACAAAACAGAACTAGTCAAACAAGGAACAGCAATTACGATAAGAATCTTAAGTGCGTAAATGCATGAAATTATAAATCAGAAAAAATTAATGTTGTTAAACAGAAAAACCGGAGGGGAAAATGATGACAAGGTCGGCAGAAAGAGAGAAATAATGAGGGAGGAGACCAATTTGGGTGAAGTATTAGTGGCTGAAGAGTATATCCCCCTTAGCCTTCACTTGCAATTATACTAGGAGATTAGGAGGTATAATACAATTAATCGCAGAATATTCCCCTAAAATACTCAAAATTACCAGATCAATCCCCCTAATAAACAGAAAAATATTCTCAATATAAGTTCCTGACAAGTGAACAATTAATTACCATATAATATTGGCGATATAATGACAAAAAAACTACAACTAAAGAAGTAAGAAAAACAGAGTATTCTGAAGAAAAGGAAAACACCTTGTTACCAATATAGCCCATAACACCAACGCCAACAGTTGACACCTTTAAATTCTGAATATGTTTACGCAAGCTCCTACGAACCCATATAGTAATGAAAATTCCAACCATCTGCTTGCTTACTATCCTTACGTACGATGATCTTCTTTTCCGCTTCGTTAGAGCTTCAAGGTCAATTTCTGCGAGCAAAGCTATTCCTAGTGGTACTTCATCTATAGCTGACTTGAAAGAATTATAAGTTTTGAAAGACGTTGATGCTTTGAAAGATTTGATTGATTTAAATGAACTTGGTCTCTCCAAAACTCGCTGGGATATTAGATGTAGTGGTGGCTCTGGCCAGCTCAAACCAATCCTTTCAGACCCACTAAGCATTCTAGTTAGTTTAGTGGTCTGTTGGACAGAAGATGTGACCATAGTTCCAGATGAATCTTCAGTGTGGAAAGAATTTAACCTATCTAACTTCTTTGGATAACTAAATTGTCTCCGTAAACCCAAGTCAACTGATCCTGAGTTGGCAAAATCAGTAGCATCTGAAACCTGTATATTTGTATTTATGATTTTGTCTTTGACTGATCCATCTGTAAGCCCATTAGGAACACTGTGTTCTTCATCCAAAGGATGGACTTCCTCACCAATGTCGCCATCACTTTCAAGTAATATCTCTTCTTCTATATCTGGGATGTCATCTGATGGCTTAAATTTTGATGGAGATGGAGGATCGCTAAAGGATTTTACCTTTGGTGCTGCTGGTCGAACTCTATTCAGTGTTTCTCGAATAATATTTTCCCATCTTTGGATTGGTCGCGTATCTTCAGCACCAAATATGTTACCGGGGTTCAAGGGTACAATCTCCTGAAGACTGCAATCGAAAGCATCTTTTTAGTCAACAAATGGGATGATCTTCCAAAACATAACAAATTAATGAAATAGGAGTGGTTGCAGGATAAATATCTAAGCAATCAAACAATGACCTTGTACTCAGGTCTATATACAAAATAAGAAGCAAAGCAAAACGAAACTAGTGTCAGGCAACAAAAATTCATTAACAAATATACTAGCACTAACTTAACATAACGAATAAAAAACAGTATTGAATATGAAATTATAAGCTCATCTAATTGTATTTTTTTTTTTTTGGTAAATAAATGGAGCCAACAGGCCCGAAAGACTCATCTATATGTACTTTAACTAATAAATTCAGTAACATAAGGTGAAAGACTTACCCGAGAACATAAATGTCAGCTGGCTCATTAATCCCTAGCCAATCATCAATATCTAAGTCTTCGGGTGGAAGTCTTCCTCCAACATTCCATGTTCCAACACATATTCTAAGAGACATATATATACCAGAATCCAAATATGAGAGGCTTGAGCAACAGAACCTTATAAACCTATGCTTTTCACACTGCCAAATGAATGGAAAAGACCAGTGCCTGCTTTTGCTTGCCAAATAAACATGAGAGTAGTGTCTCACCTTAGCTCCTTAGTGTTAATATACTGTGCCCTAAAAGTCAATGACTTTTGCCTCCTTAACCTTGGAAGATATTCTGTATATCCATAGAAATTTAGGCTATGATACAGGCAATTATAACAAGCAATAACTAAACCTTGCCAAAGTAGATGAAAATCTGAACTATTAGTATAAGAACTGAATGCACATGTGACTATCGATTTCTGGAGCATATTATTATTTTTATGCAATGAGCGCCTTTCCCAATGGAAGGAAGAAAGTTACCATACCAGAAACAAAGTTATAAAAATTTTAATGTATATTACATGTCATTAAACATAATTTATCTGCATAGTTTAGAGTACATGGTTATATTACTGCAATACTTGAATTTTATTTGGGTCTCAATATAGGATACCTAGAATTCAATGGAAGGATCCGATTCTATATCTATATTTAACTTTTACAAATTGAGTAATTCCTAACGGCCTACTACAGGACTCCGAGATCAGAGATAGTAATCTGTGAACATTAAGGAATTATCTAAACTGACAAGTAAGCAACAATGACAAGTAAACCAAGCATGAGAAATATATTATTATTGTTTACACCCACTGAAATGTCTTTGCCAGTCTTGAAAGAAATGTTAGAAAATCCCGATAATGGTACTAAGAAATTAATGAAGCATAGCAGTTCAATGATATAAAATTTCAGGTATGAAAAAGTCACCATTTGATTCAGGTGGAGCTTCATCGCCTCTGTCGTCCCTAAACCGTGATTTTCTTCCCAATTCTGCAAAATACCCAAATTAAAGCGAGACTGAAACTGAAAAGGGATCTATAGTGGCCAAAAACTGTTTCAATTCAGAATTTGCCGATCATTGATACTATCACATAAACCATAAAACTCAAAATTTCCAAATTCTATTGGATTACAAAAATCTGCAGCAACCCGCTTTGGAAAACTGAAACCCTTTAAGGATGCAGAAACTCAAATGAAATTAGAAGCATTCTTGTTGTAGAGAATCTCTCACCTTCGTTGTCCGAATCAGTATCAGGGTCATCCTCATCAGCAGGGTCGGCGCTATAATCAGACTCATTGCTTCCCATGTTAAGCCATTTGCGCACAACCACTCTAGCCCAGAAGAGCTGTAGGCAGGACCAACCCAAACAACATATTTCAGCCCAAGGCCTCTGCAAATTACCTCATTTCCCCAAAATTAACAAATCCAATACACTAAAGACAAGAACAAGCCCAAGCATGCAGATAGAAACTGTGCAAAAGCACGGAAGAAGAGATAAAGACAGTACCTGTCGTTGGTGCTCTGTCCTTCGCTTCATCTGTTAATTATGTGTATAAATGGATACAGTAGAATCAAGTGATGAAGAAATGAAGATCAAATTTTAATTTTAAGCCCGGAAGAAGAAGAAACGGTGAGAGGGAAATCGCAGATTCAAGCAGTTAGAGAAGTTGCCAAAGTACTGGTTCGTTTATATGAGATAGAAAGACACCGAGGTAGTTGGTTGGAGCTGGTCATGAAGAGACTGCTTCGTTTTTCTGAAGCTTCCGAGGCCGTGGACCGTGGAATTATATTATAGTTGTAGAGCATGTTTGAAGGGTTGATTAATGTTTAATACTGGATAATGGTCTGACACTAAGAGAGAATTATAAACCAAAATGAGTAAAAAATGATTATTTACGAACAGTCACATAAATAAATAAATAATTAATTAATTAATTAAACAGGATTATCAACAGTATTTGATACATTCGTAAGACGGCAAAGAGGTGGGTCCATCGCTTCTCCCAAGTCCAGGATGGACGGTTGGGTGAGTGGCACCCGCCAATTTCCTAGAAGGCTTCCCTCTAGTGGGGTGTTTGGTCGGCAAAAACATTTTGGATTCTCCAAGATGTTACGTGAGAATGTTTGGGTGAGTTTTATTTTTTATTTTTTAAAAAAAAAATTATTAATTTTTTTTTATATTAAAAATATGTTTGTCTTGTGAAATTTAAAAAAAAAATTATTTATTTTTATTTTCATATCAAATTATTATATATAACTATAAATATTGTTTATTTTTTAGTTTCATTTTTATAATTGTAAGATTTTTTTTATTAATTATGTAGATTCTCTTTTAAAATTATAACAATTTCATTAATTATTTTTTAAAAACACTGAAAACTTTTTTAAAAATATTTTTTATTTTCACCATTTTTTTAAATAATAATTTTTTCAAATTTTACCAAATACATTTTCAATCATATTTTCTATTTTTAATGAAAATAAAAACAAAAAAAGTAAATAAACTCTTAAATTATCACATTTGATATATATATATTGAAAAAAATTCTTAGAAATGCAACATTATCACAAAATTCCCTATTTTCATCCTCATAGGAGAGAGTGGAAATGTTGAATTTACATAAGTAGGGAATGTTGTGATATAATAACATGACTATTTCATCCCACTTTATTTAGGTACACTTCCAGAAAAAATACTAAATAATTAATATTAATTATAAAAATAATAATAGAAATAATAAAATAAAATATAAATAAATAAAATTTAAAAATTAGTTATAATAAATTATATAAAAATAAAAAAAATACTATATACTAAAACATAATTCATAAAATAAAAATTAATATAAATTAAATATAAATAGAATATAAGAAAAAAAAATCTAGCCATTCAGCTAGATTGCTAACTTGTGCTCTCCAAATCTTCATCTCTTGTATTATTCTACTTTTTTTTAATAAAAAATATTAAAATAATTTAAATATAAGCACCGTTAATAAAAAATAATTAAATAATAAATTAATTTTTTTAATAAATCAAAGATCATAATATTTATTAAACAAAAATTAAATTTAAATATACAAAAATTTTAATAAAATAAAATAAGATAAAAATTATAAAGCACTTATAAAAAAATAAAAAATAATCATATTACAAGATAACACATCTTTAAATTTTTATTATTAATAAAAAAAATAAGATTATTAAACAAAAAATTGATGAGCTCATTGATTTGAGCATTTTTCTATCTGAAGCCCAACAAACCCTCTTGGCCTCACTTGGCACGGCATGGGGAAGTTTATACTATGGAAAGCAAAAAAAAGAGAACAACAAACTCCAAAGGGTTGACTCCGTGATAAAAGAAGTATACTTCCTATTTTAACTCACAGATATCTTTATTGTACAGACAAATCAAAAAGAGAAAGAGAGCCACATATTTTAACCAATAAGAGGATGGACCATTTGCAGCTTACCTCAATTTCTACTTTACCAAACTAGTATAGCAAATGACAGCTTAATTCACTATTAATTGGTTTTCCATATTTTAGGCTAATTGCAAATGAGCTAGCATATATAAAATGGGTGTCACCATCGTAGACCAACCTGAGATGAATTCGATTAGCTTAAGCAAAAGCCTAGATGAATAGGTGTAAAGGGCAAGTGGTTAACAAGCAAAATGCTGCATTCTACAATCAAATTGCACAAATGACTACATAGGAGAAGACAAACTAAGAATATAGGAATATAATAACCCCACAACTAGTGGACAACTACTTGGCTTGAGCAAAATGTCTTGAGCAATTAAGATGACTTTATTGAGTCTTTCTTTTTTCTTTTTTTTTTCATTTGACACCAATTGGAATTCCAATTCGGATTCTCAATCTTGAAGACCTCTAGTACCACTGTATTATTTGATACATTGTTATTTTTTTCAAAAAAAAAATTTGCCACTTGATTCTTTTGAATAAAAAAGTTTCAATTTTTAGTAAATCACAATGTACTAAATTAGACTAAACAAATATAAATTTTTTTGTTAATATGAGGACGATTTGAAAAAGGAGATAATTTTTAAAAGACTAAAATAAGAAAGTTAAACTTTGAGAAAACAAATTAAGAAAATACATATCTTTTAAAAATTAAAAGAACAATTCACTCTGTCATATATCATATTATGAAAGTCATGACAGTGCTGGCACTATTAAAGAGAAATTTGGACAGAAAATGAGAGAAAATGCAAGAAAGAAACTCAATTCCGACGTATTTCCTTCTTCCCATGAGTTATCTCTATCAGTATGTCCTATTACCAAGAGTCATGCTTCATGTCTCAAATGCCAAAGATTTGGACAAAGCCAAACCCCACATGTCAACACTAATGCAGTTAACATTAAGCCATATGATCAGCCTCAAGCCAGGTGGCACACTGAATATTAAACAAACGCCAAAAATAGGCATGCATGCATGTGCATGACAATGATTTGGATATATATATTCTACGTAAACTAGCATTGCCATCTGTTAATTTCTACTTTAATTTCTCAACAATAAGCAAACAAATCTGATAACTTTATGTAAATGTGGCCGTACACATTTTTATAAGTTTTAGCCTAATATAGATCGTGAAAACGAAGTACTACCCAAAAGACTAAAGTTCTATCTCTTGAAGTGATTGTTTTATATATCAAGCATAAATTTTTAAATATAGATTATGATAAGAAAAAACAATTTGATATAACTTTTAAGGATGTTACAGATTTAATTTCAGCATATTAGTTATTTTTTTTAAATATTTTATAAATAATTTAACATATAAGAGGTAGAACGAATTTTATAATCATAAGATGGATGGTATTTTTATTTTTATAATTCAATTAATAAATTATTAAAAGAATTTTAATGATAAAGAAAAACTTAACCTTTTAAATGGCTAAAACCTTAATTATAAGGAAATCCAACGCTCTACTTTTTTTTTCAAAAAAGAAAAATTTGGAAAGATCATTATTATATATTAGCAACAAAACAAATGGCGGCCATGCTTTGCAAAAATGCAAATGCCACCTATATATTAGGCAGCAACTTTATTCTGGCCCTTTCGTTCACAATTTCATATTATGGGAAGTAACTTTTTCTGTCCCAAACACTTTCTACTTTAATAAAGACATTAGAATCTCAAACTTTTTGGGCTTATTTAAAATTAAAGATTTTTATCAAATGACACTTTCATTAAATAAATATAAAATTAATTATTTTCTAGTCTTTGGAAATACTATACTCTAAAATGATATTTTATAATATTTTCTTTATTGTTAGACTAAGTTATATTCATTATTCTTGAAGTTCGTGAAAATTATAACGACATATATATCTTTAATTTTAATTTATATGAAAATTTTCTCTTTAATATTTTATATATTTTTTCTTTAAAAGTTCATAAATAATCTAATTTAATATATTACAAATCATTAAAAAATTAAATTAAAACTTATAAAATTTTAAAATGAGGGATATTAGTATAATATTTTTAAAATTTAAAGAGATGTAAATGTAATTTTTATTAACATTAGAAAGTAAATATAATTCAGTCTTATTGTTATTTAAGGATTTTATTTTAGAAGATATACCGTATACAAAAATAAATCATATGATGCATTCTAAAAACTAAAATACAGTACTTCTGAAAAGCATCTGAATAAAATTAACTCATAAATATATTATATAAATATATACATAAGTATACTATAATACATATATAATGCATGGATAATTAATTAATTATTTGACTTAGACCCTTAATTGATATTATTTTTATAAGTCTATTTCTTTTCTTTTTTTACCTGACACTAATATCTTCACATTTATTTAGAATAGAATTAATTTTACTCGTAGTATTAAGATTACTCCTCTCTATTAGTGTTTTTTTTTTTGTGAATTCGAACGTTTGGTATTATAAAAAAAATTTAGTTATTAAATTTAAATTTATTTATTATTTAAATCACAAACGTGTGTGTTTAAAAGTCTAATTTTAAATTTATTATAAAATATTTTATATAAAATATTTTATTGTAAGGTCTAGTGGATCAAAAAAATTAAATGAAGAATAATAGTTCAAAGGAACTTTTTAATCACCAAACATTCAGCAACCACAAATATAATTAATGTAATTCTATGCATCATTATTATTGATTAAATATTAAATTATTAATTAATTTATCATTTAAGACTTTATATTATATCATTAATTATTAATTAAATGCTTTATGCATAAAAAAATTCATCCATATTTTTACTCACACAACATACACTACAATAATAATAAGATGATGACCATATGCATGTGGTTCATCATCATTGATTCCACATGAACCTTTTAATTAATTGTTCAAACAAATTTTTTTGTATTAATTCTTAATTTATAATTATTTAGATAAAAAATTTGTTTCATCAACTTCAACAAACTTATAGCTCAAATAATAAATAAGTTTAATAGGATAGCAATTGCGAAATCTTTACAATGTCAAAAATTTAAACTCATAAAAAAATATTTGTAGAAAAAAACAACTTCAATATTCTAAATAAAATTAATGTAATACTTGAAAAAGTGGAGAAACTCATGGTAGGAAGAACAAAAAAGAAATTTCCAATCTATAATAAATATTAAATTCTCAGCTTTTATGAAAGAACTTACGTCACATAAAGAATGGGTCTTTTATTAAGGTTGCTAGAGAGTGATATAACAGAAAAATAAAAAAATTAATAATAATAAAAAATTGTTGCTATTGGAAAAGTGAAGATGGCACACCATGATTGACTATTTGCTCTATTTCTTTTTCACAGCCCATGTGAAGAGAAAGCTACATTGATACGTGATTCTAAACTTTCTTCGAATACTTGTATTTTCGCAACTTTTCCATATTAGAGGACTTATTTTCTTATTTCCATTTTTAAAAAAAGAGATACTTTTCAGACTTTTTCTTGCGTGGACGACTTTCCATATGCTCTAACAAGTTAGCCTAAGTGAGAATAAGAGAAAATAAAAGAATTACGTCAAAGATGCGAGGGATATTTGAGAAAAGGGTGAAGTGTACATAGACCAACGTCTAAAAGTAAAGTATTAATTTCAATAATTTAATTTGATTTATTAATTTCTAGGTCCAAAATTTATATTATCAGTTTCAATTTTTTTAAAAATAATTGATTAAATTGTTTTCAAAATGTTGTGCAAAGCAAAAATATTGCATGCATCTGAGACTGAGATCGAAATCATAAAGTATCTATGATTACATTTAAGAATTGACAACAATTCTACTTATAACACTTGGATCGATGTTAAATCTTTATATATATATATATATATATATATATATATATATATATATATATATATATATATATATATATATATATATATATATATATATCATGAATTAATAATATTCAAAGAATATATAGAAGCTTCTCCATGAATACTTTAAAAGTGATCTTTCGAAGTTTTATTTTAATATAGTCGTTATTAATTCATTTTTTTAAAATTTGTGATGAATTTTTTTAAAAAAATTATTTACGAACTAATTAATTTTTAAAATAGTTAAATATAGAACATTGTATAAAGCACTTCACAGCATCGGTTTCTAAAAAGTAAAAACTATTACACTAAGCAAATTATTAAAAAAAAAAATTACGTCACTATAATAATGGTCTCTGCCACTATAAAGACATCCTCCTTTATCAGGATTTGGGCAAAATATTGATCCAGATCAAATCTTCACGAGGGACGTCCATACGCAATCTTTAGGTCTAGTTTGGTGTTTTCGGTGATTAGCCATCAAATTAGTTTGATTCTAATATTATCTTTATAATTAAATAAAATGATCTGACAATTGAACAAATGTTCAGACATTTTTTTGGTAAAATTTATTTATATTTACATGTTAATTTATAAAAATAAAATATATTATATCTGTTGATATTATTTTTAAAATATAATATACTATATATTTGATTTAAAGTGTCACTGTAAGAAATTTGATTTTCAGTGACAATTTTTTTCGTCACTGAAAATTAAAAAATCGTCACTAATACTTTTTTTAATATTTTGTCATTAAAAAGTCGTCGCCCATACGACCGTTATTAAAAGTTTCTGTGGCAACAAAAATAAGTCGCCACCAATAAATATATCTTCAATGACGACAACTTTAAGTGCCACCAATAATTATATGTGTGTGTGTATTATGTCTATATATATATATATATATATATATATATATATATATATATATATATATATATATATATTTATTTATATTAATTTTTAATTCTAAATATTTAGTTTAATTAGTGATCTAATAATTGAAATAGTGATTTAGTAATCTAATCCTCTCACTAATTAAATATCTAGTGTGATCCAATAACTATAACTCCAGGTAATTTAATGGTAAGAATAAAATAGAATTAGGGTTTATATTTGATTTTTTTTTATGAATATTAAAAAACACCTAATACGGCTAAAATTAAAAATAGAAAATTAAGCCATTAAATATCATTAGATATAATTATGTCCTACCATTATTAACAAATGTTAAATATAGTGGTACGTCAGTTATACTCTTAATTTAAATATGTAAGTTCGATCAATATAAAATAAACACTTGTTAAGAATATCTCTTCGTTGCAACAAAATTTAAAAAATATAACTGAAGAACTACAATTTTTTTTTATTTTCTCATTTTGTCCTACTAATTTCTTTCAAAAAATATATAATATAACATTTCAAGAGAAATTTATGAATTAACTCTCAAAGATACGTCTTATAACAAAAGATCAATACAAAAATGTATGTTTAATTATTAAAATATTCTCAAATTTTCCGAAAATAATTTCCTCATAATAAAAATATGCTTTGTAACAAAGTGAAATATATAAACAAAACTAGCTAGTTAATTACTGGTAAACTGAAAAAACTTGTTAATTATTTTGGTGAAAGCTGCATAATTAAGGGTTAGAATAAGGAAGACAACAGCAAATCAATTTAATATTTTTCAGATTAATCGTTTAAAAGAGTAAGGGAGGTGGCAACTAAAGTGAAAATTCAAAGTTTTTTTTAGTAAGATGATGGAAGGGAGGTAATTTCTTTCCAATTATATATTTTCTTACGGATTAATCCTATTTCTGTGATCAGTTTTCCGCCACTCAGGGAGCTTCCTAACAAAAAACACAGTAAAAGAAAAAAAAAAACCTTCTAAGAGAAGATTCTATATAAAAAAAAAAGGCGGAGAAATTACACTTGATTTTGATCTTTACATTTAATTATAATTGTTTTCTCTAATATATTAATTTTTTTATATTGACCCCTAAATATATATATATATATATATATATATATATATATATATATATATATATATATAATTGCATTTTACCTTCTATTATCTAAATTAAACATTAACTTTAGTTGTAACTATATGAAATTATCAAAATACTATTTTTAAAGAAAATACAAAATAGAGTATCAAATAAACAGAATGATATTTTAATAATTTTATATAATTATCATTAAAGGTGATAATATGAGATAAAGTGCAATAGATTGTAAATAGATTAAAGTAGCCAATAGTAAAATTTAATATTTTAGAAGAGAAATTACAATTAGAGGTAAAGATTATGGTGGGAAAATGTAATTTCAGGAGAAAAAAAGAGAAGAAGATTCATCTTTCATCTAATTAAAACTTTTCCCATTTTCATCAAACAAAATCTTCAAAATACACTTTTAGATCTTAATCTTCACATCTAATTATAATATTTTTCTCTAATCTATTAATTTTTTATATTGACCCCTTAATATATATATTCCATTACATTTTATCCTCTATTATCTAAATTAGACATTAATTTTAATTGTACTTGTATGAAATTATCTAAATACTATTTTTACAGAGAAGAATACAAAATAAAGTATCAAGCAAATAAAAAGAGAGGAAGAAGATGATGGCGTTGATCAGACCTTGAAGAACATACCTTGAGATGAGTTTAGCATAGAAGTGTTGCGTAATTTCTTCTGCTACTGTCTGAAAGTTTCTTCTCTGAGGAAAGACAGTGATAACTTAAGCAGGCAAAATGTCAGGACAGTTTCCCCCTTTTCCTTTGGGTATCTATGAAGAAATGTTGGATTTCTTGGTTCTTATAAAGTTGGAAAAGGAAGAGCATCGTTCTCTTTCTACGTCTTATTAGCTCATGTGTCTCTAGCTATTGTTTAGAAAAGGGATTATTTAGGTTCAATTCTTCTAGAAAACATCTTAGAAGTGCACATAACTCACGCATGGAAATGCATATTTTTAGTCTCTCTCTCCACACACACACACACACACACACACACAAATTTACTGTCATTAGATTTGAATCTTAATTATGACAATTTTCACACACAAATTTATTGTCATAGATTTGAATCTTAATTATGACAATTTTCTAGATCAGAGTTCAAAATATTTGTTGTGAATGATCTTGTCTTGATATGAAAGTAGATTAGTTGTAATGTAAATAAGTTAATCCAAACACCATCTAAATCTAAACCTAGGTAGATGCAATATTGGTAGAGTTGCCACTAATGACAAGCTGAAAAATAAACCTAGGCGAAATTTTAGAAGACATTACAAATTGGACTGAGAATACACGATCCAAAAAAAAAAAAAAGAATTGCTGACAAGAAAAAATGGGGAAGGTGGAATCCTAAATGTTAATCATGATATGAAGTTGAAAAATGAAGCTAACTTTAGGGGGTGTTTGGTACACGGTTATATTTTTCATTCTTAGAAATTATCTTTTTTGGAAAACATGTTTCTTGAGAATGATGATTACTGAAAATGTACAAAATGCGTTTAGTTGACTTTAAATATTTATCTGTAAATCTTTTATTATTACGTTTGGTTATAATAAAAATTTTTGGGAATTGTAGTACTTTTTCAAAAATGTTCTTACTTATGTTAAGATGAGAGAGAGAAAATAAGTGTAGAAATGACAGAAAAAGTGATAGAAAAAAGAAAAAAATTATGAGAAAGAAAGTAAGAGAGAAATACATGAGAGAGAAAGTATAGGTGAGAGAGAGAGATATATAAGAAAGAGATAAAAGAAAAAAATGACAAAATAGAGGATATTATTATCTTTTTATATTTAAAAAAAATTCTTATAGCATGGGAAACTTGAATTTCCACCTCCTACATGAGAAACTTTTGGTGAGAATTCTTATAAAAAAATCATTTCCAGAAATTTAGAATTCCTGAAAATTCTGTTTTAAAATTTAGAAATCAAACATAGGAATTAAACTTTCTCAAGTTAAATTTTTCAGGAATTCAAAAAAATCCCTCTACCAAACACCCCCTTATCTTATAGTAACAAAAAAGGAGAAGGTGGACTCCTAGAAGTTTCAAATCATTCATAATTTGCTCACACCTTATATAATGAATAATGATGAAGTGGAGACCAGTAATAAGCATGATCAACGAGACTCTAGGGCTTTCTCATTTTTAAATTAATTAATACTGTATGAAAATAAGTATTCATATATTCTCTTATGAACTCCATTATAAGAAATAAGAAATTAATTTATATTTAGGGTGAGCTTTGGCAATATTGCTTATTATAAAAAAGATAATACTGAGATTTATAATGATTATTTTTTACTTTCTTATAATCAACATTTTTTTATAACAATATTCTTAGTATATGACCAAATGGAGGATCAATTATATCTAAAATTTCCTACAAATTATTTGATATGCGGTCATGTTGCTAAAACAAGCCTGAAAGTTGTTGGTGTTCACCTAAGAACTACCAACGTATATTTCAACCGACATTGAGAAACCAATTAAGTCAGAAAAATAAGGACATAAACCAGACAAGTTGCTATGACATCCCAGAGGCTGAAGAACTTTTGGCATGGAAGGACAGTCAACTCATAAAAGGCAGAAATATCTAATTTAGAAGGTATATGTTAATATGTACAGAACCTTTATAAAGGAATCTTCTGAGGTAATAACACCATTGAAAACGACCAAATCATTGCATAACAAGCAGTACATCAAGAAGCTATTATAATTGCTTAAGTTGCAATAAATTGTAATAGCAGGTCGACAAAAAACGTATGGCATCACAAAGAACTCCTATAAAGCATAAATTATTGATTCACCACAAAAGCACTTAGATATATTCCTAACTTTTAGAAAGGAGCATTCTGGAGCACAAGACCGTTGAAAATCATTAAATCATGGCAACGCAAGTAGTACATCAAGAACTTACTATGTTTAGATATCCAAGATTTCAAAATATGGTTTTGCAGAAGATGAACATAATATAGATGCACACTGACATAACTTTATCAATTTCAATTGCTCGAGTTTAACTCAAATAGTAAATAAGCTGGAATATTTATCTATAAAAGTGTGTAGATGACCAGACAAATTTGCAAGTTAGTATCAAAGATATAATAACTCATCATAGTTATTATTTTGCATATAAAATTTCTTGTACATAAACACAAAAATATAAATCCGACCAGTAAATAGTTGAGTTCTTGAAAATTCAAACTTGACAGGAAATTATTTTGAGCCAAACCAACAGTGTTACAGTGACTAATTTGACTTATTTTCGTCCTCAATAATATTAAAAATTTGCCAGCAACATGGAATAATGCTGCAAGATATAGTCAAGGTTTTAGTGTCAGAAATAAAACATCAATTTCATGGCAAGAAAAGAAATTTGATTTTGATAATTTATTGTTGGAGTGGTTTACCCGCAAGAACCAATCCCTAATGAGAGGAACAAGAAAAAAAAAATTAAGAAGATTAATTCAAGCAAAATAATAGAGAAATAGAACAAACACCATCACTCATCATATTTAAATGTCACCACAGGTCACATTTGTTTGTGCATGTGCATGCAGGAAATTCCTGTACTCCTGGTCTAATATTGTAATGTTATTGGGTCCAATTTTACGGTATCCTTACTGCACACTGCAGTTTCCTTGTTCTACTTCCACCATTTGAGCATTAGACCGAGAGAAACTATTTATGAGATGAAGATCCTCCATGCTCTTATAGACATGAATTCCAATCCATTTTATAGTCCCTGTGGGGATTCCGTTGTGGTTGGCAATTACCCTGTGAGGACTATTTGAACCGTGATATTTCAATTCACATGAAACCTCAACATGATTCAATTCATGCTCTGAAAACACTCTCTGGAGTTCGCATTTCAGGTCACACAAAAGTACGTGTTGTCTGATGTCTTCTGCAGAAAATATAAAATTACATAAACCATCAAGTTGTTTAACACCATTGATGAGCATGCTGATCTTAACATCCAACACCAAAATGGGATTGTCAATTCTTCTGTTAGGTTCCCCAATAATGCATAGAGCTATGTCTGGGAACCTTTCACGGAAGCCAAAAGACACTGATGATCCCATGCTGTTGAACTCAAAAGAAAATCCACAATGAAATAAACAGCTCCAAAAATGACATTGTGTAAGGGCGGCACATGCAAGCATTCTGGGATCAACCAAAGTACTATATACCTGAATGATATTATTGTGACTTGTATATATACAATACACATTGAAACAACTGAAACGAAGTGACGAATCAAAGCTGGGGCAAGGAAAATTAAGGTAAGGGGAATCTTCCAGCATAGGATAAAGACATATCGCAATTGAAGACACTACTGAGCTCACTTTTTCTTGATTTTCATACCTCTATATAATTGAAATCCTCTACTCTCATAAGCCATTATTATCTCAAGTTTAGGTAATATTTCTATGCTCCTTGGTAGCTGTTTAAGCCTTGTGCATTGCCTCAGGTAGAGCCGCTCGAGTCCAATAAGATTTTCAATTGAAAATGGCAATTCTTTTATGGCAGTCTGGTCCAAATAAACTTCCCTTATATTTTCCATTGTTCCCAACACTTCTGGGAAAATCGCAAGACTTGAGCTTCCCCTGAGATCCAGAGTCTCAAGAGAAGTCAATTTGATGCAAGATGTCAAAATGCGGAGTCCGGTGCATCCTTGGGCACTCAACAATACAAGTTTATCAAGAAATCCAACTGAATCATGAACTCTAATTATTAAATTTGTGCAATTATCAAGACACAATGCCCCTAAGTTTGGGAGTCCAGATAGGTTAGGTACTTGTGTCAAGAATTTACAATCTTCAAAATCCATAAAATATAAAGACTGAAACATCTGCAAAAGAAAAGAAAATTACCAATCTTATGAAATTTTTATTGCAAATTAATTAATTATTAAGATATAAGACCAATAGAACACATTAAAGTTAATAGAAATCATAAAATCTATACATGCCTTGAGTGGTTTGAGCAATCTAAAGCAACTTCCAGGCAAGCTGAGTATGATGAGTTTCTTGGGATCAAAATCAGATGGTAAAGAAGGTGATGGATAACCTCTCCAGTCCAGTACAATTAGACTATTTGGGAGATGTTTGGCAATATTGCTTATTACCCCGTGAGGACTATTTGAACCGTGATATTTCAGTTCACATGAAACCTCAACATGATTCAATTCATGCTCTGAAAACACTCTCTGGAGTTCGCATTTTAGGTCACACAAAAGTACGTGTTGTCTGATGTCTTCTGCAGAAAATATAAAATTACATAAACAATCAAATTGTTTAACACCATTGATGAGCATGCTGATCTTAACATCCAACACCAAAATGGGATTGTCAATTCTTCTGTTAGGTTCCCCAATAATGCATAGAGCTATGTCTGGCAACCTTTCACGGAAGCCAAAAGATGTAACAACTCCATTTATGTAACAAATTTTTTTATTTATTTAACATCATGAAGTTATTACCTCATCTTAATTCACAATAACATTTATTTAATTATACAATATTGAGTTTACACTCACATCAATAATACAAACATTTGTACAAGACATACCAAACACATAAAATCTACATCTTATTTATTCTGGTTGACCAATTCTGGAGATACAGGTGCGGGTGGTTGCACCTTCACCGGGATCTAAGCCAACTTGACCACAAACATTTTATTTGCTTATGGGATCTGCCCAACATAAAGTACTCGATCCGACGTGTACTAAAAGCCAGAGCTATAGAAAAATCTGCATAACTAATTTTCTGAACATGATATGGAAATATAGTGAGAATTAAATCCCAGTAAGTTCAACAATAAATTATCATCAGTAAAGCTCATCACATCATGTTCAGCTGTATAAACTACAGAAAATATCTTTGGTCACATGAATGCATTATATCTATGCACATAAGAATCATACTATAATGATATGTATGACATGATTAACTATTTTCAAAATATCATATGATGGCCATCAACTTATTCTCATTTCAAGCTACCCCGGTCAGGGTGAGTATCCTCTACTCTCCGGTACGGGCTTTTCTCGCTCCGTCCGACATGGCCCACTTTCTCTTTCTTTTATCATTATCATGATCATAACCGTTGGTAGGGCGTCCCCTACTGGTGCACCACACGGATTGCCATGTGACCGTGCTCATTTCTTTTCTTTTCACAATGATAGCCAAAAATATGCTTTCAATAACAAGTATGTTCATCAAAATATAACTATTACCATAAATCATCGGTAATCATGCCATGAACATAACCATTTCAAATATCACTTTATAAAACATTTCCATGTCAAAATTCCACACTAATACCTTGGTAACTGGATAGTAATTGTAGTCTGTAAACAGCGCACCAGAAAAGTTCCCAGGAAAGAGAGGTGGGTCACTAATGGACACGCTTAAGTACCATATCTTTCCTTGCCAGAGCTTTCCTTAGACATGCACTTTTCACAAATCACAATTTTGTTTTCCAGTAACTAGAATAATTCTTTTCTGATGTGGAAATACTGCAACCACGGAGCATACTAAGATTTTTCAAATAAAACCGGCACTTTCAAAACTTCTTGGAAATTTTATATGAGTACTAGGGTAAATTCCATGTTAAAAATTACACACTTAAAATGGTAGTAAGTTCATGCAATGGCAATGGCTATGGCTATACTAGTCATTTATTAAGATTCATCTTCTTTTTTAAATACTACTTTTATTTCTTTATTTTCTTGATGCAGGTTTTCATCCTATCTAACCTTCTCTTACTAATCAGAGCATAACTCCCTCAATTTAACTCTGATGTAGGTGATCTTAGTGTCAATTTCAAGATAAAACAATTATCTAAAACTATTATGTTGAACATTGTAGCGAAATATTAAGAAATCAAGGTGATATTACTCCCTAAATGTACAGGTTATTTCTTCTCATGTAGGTTCTGACCTTTATTGACTAACTAAACCATATCTCCCAAATTTGAACTCCAAATTGAGTTATTCTAGTTGGTAAAAATCCATGAGTCCTATATCTATAATTGTTATGTTGGTGCGCTATTTTAATTCCCTATAGAATATTCCCAGAAATTCAAAAACTAAAACTTTAATAACATACTCTTCCCTGAATAAACATTTTCTGACCTCTGCTTACTAATCGGCTCATATCTACCTCATATGGACTTCACATTGAATGATTCCAGTGCCTAAAAATCCATGACACACAGAGCTATAATTCTTATGTTAACCATTTATTTTAATTCCATACAGATAATTCCCAGAAATTAAAATACAGAAGCTGTCCTAACATATTCTTCCCTGATGAACCATTTTCTGACCTTTGACTACTAATCAGCTCATATCTTCCTCATATGGACTCCAAATTGAATGATTCTAGTGGCTAAAAATCCGTGACACATATAACTTTAATTCTTATGTTAACCATTTATTTTAATTCCTTATAGATTGTTCCCAGAAATTAAAATACCGAAGCTTAAAATTCTGCCAACCATAGCCATACCCATGCAGAACTATCT
Source organism: Gleditsia sinensis (assembly GCA_037074535.1). Classification (NCBI taxonomy): domain Eukaryota; kingdom Viridiplantae; phylum Streptophyta; class Magnoliopsida; order Fabales; family Fabaceae; genus Gleditsia; species Gleditsia sinensis. The sequence continues at coordinate 66,438,328 of CM073463.1, read as the reverse complement.
ACACCAACCTAAGTATTCAAACATACATCTCATGCAAGATCAATATGTAACATGATATAGCAACATACATGACCAATCATCAAAGTTCTAAGATCAAAATCTCATATAATTATTATGAGTTTCAAAGGTTTTCTTCAAAAAGAAATATTGTTAAACTTACCTGGAGCACTTAGTCCCCTAGATTTCTCCTTCCTCTTTCTTCCTTTCTTCCTCTCCTTTCCTCACTCTACCTTGCTTCTATTTTTGCTCTCCCTTATTTGGACGAAATTCTAATGTTGTAAGGGTGGGTTTTCTTATATAGACCACCAAATAATTCACCTTTCATGATCATGGGTCTACCTTATCACAATTAGGATACACTTTGTTGAATTTTTGGAAAACAAACAACTTATGTTCTTGTCTTCCTCTTCCTTAGTCAAGATATGCATAGGAAAATGAGATTTGTATTTTGAAAATTATGATGATATGTTCTTAAGATAAGGGACAAGGTCCCTTTGATTTAGGGATTCATTTAATTTTTCTTTTGTCTTAATCAATTATGATAGGTTGCCTTTTTAAGTGGCAAATTTCTAGCCCTTCAATCTCCATTATTTGGTTGATATTATTTGTGTGGGCTATGAATGTTTTGTCCTAATACCATGTATTATCATACCACTTGCTAAAATTATGAGTGTAGGATATAGATGTTTTTGTCCTAAAGCCTTGTATTATCATGCCACTTGCCTAAATGATGAATGTAGAATCACACCACTTGCTAAATTTTTGTCTTAATGCCATGTAACCTAATCTTTATTATTATTATTATATCATCATCTAAGTTATTTTATTTTATTTTTTCTCTTGGATTTGGGCTTATTTCTACCCATTATGGGCTTGTCCTACCCATTTTCTTTGGTTTGGATAGAATTCTTCCTTTCTTGGTGGGCTTGGTCACATTTTCATAATTTTTGGGCTATTGGTGCAATTATTATATCCTAGTCCAAGTCTATGTTTTATTTCTTGTTTAGGTTATCCAATGGGCTTGTTAGAAACTTATGTGAAGTGGAAAAACTCTATATGAAGTGTCCATAGGTAAAAGCCCAATGTATGGGTAAAGATTTTAAACTTAGTAACTCTAGTTCTTGAATTAGGAAAAATTACCCTAATTCAATGTTCTTGAAATTTTAAGACCTTTACTTGTTTCTAAAAATTTATCTTCCTTATCCAAGAATTTTGCATCTCTTTAGTATGTTATTTCTAATTTCCTTCCTATTAGGTTTTCCTTCTTTATTTGTTCTCTTAATGTTAGAAACATTTTCTATGCATATACATAAAGTGAAGAATTTCTAAGGACTATATTTCCTTAGATATCTAAAATATTGTCTAATAAATTTTATTTTCTTAATTAAATTTTTTATGTACCTTTATCAATAAAAGAAACGAAATTAGGGATGTTACAGAAGACACTGATGATCCCATGCTGTTGAACTCAAAAGAAAATCCACAATGAAATAAACAGCTCCAAAAATGACATTGTGTAAGGGCGGCACATGCAAGCATTTTGGGATCAACCAAAGTACTATATACCTGAATGATATTATTGTGACTTGTATATATACAATATGTTCCGAAATAATATGGTTTGAAGATGAAACTGTGTCCAGAAACGTGTGTAAACACACTGTCCTTAAGGTGATATTTGCCCCCATTACATTTGTTGTAGGGTGTATAGCAAATCACCTCTAGGAGTAATTCCAAGCACCCAGAGATTGACAGACAGCAATTTCTGGAATCTCTCCTAAAGAACAATTTTGAAGTTTCAGAGAAGACAATAGAGGAGGATAAATTCGTTTTCTAAAAATTGATCTTTTTGAAAAGTTATAAATTATGACTTTTCTGAAAATCATATCTTTTCAATTTAAAATTCGAATTCAAAAAAAAAACCGTTGGAGTTATTTAAAAATTCTTTTTTAAAAAAAACCGTTAGATCTAATTCAATCTAACGCACGTGCTAAGTGCTAAGTATATTTTAAATATAAATATTTATTTATTTATTTCCATTATCTCTCATCCAAATGTCTATTTAATATGTGGCGTGATAATTAACTTATAAAGGCTTAAAACCCTTTATAATAATTCAATGTGGGACTTTAAAATTTCACACACACACACACACTCTCTTTTCAAACTAACTATTTTCTCTAACAATCCCCCACTTAGTTTGAAAACTGAGTGTCTTCTCTAACTCATAAGGCTATGCATAAAGATAGGTGTCTTTCGACTTGAACCTACCCTTAGTGTAAATATCTCAAAGTATTAACAAATTGATGGTTGCACGAAGTATTGAACCACAATTCTTATGTTAAAACCGGAAATATCACACACACAGTCTTAAATAACTTCAAAAAGTTTACAGAACATAATATTTAAGCACCTATAAGGCCATGTGCTTCATCCTAGGCTTTTCATGAACATGTCGAAGAATCAACCCCAAATTCTTGCTAGGAACGGCACCACTCCTTATGTTCACATAGGTTGATTTTCTTTTAAGCCTTAATCTAGACTTTCTTGAATCCATTAAGAGTTTTACTCACCCTAAAACCCTTAATATATATAAGCACTAAATATGGAATGGTTAAATCTTCTCTAGTGCTCCCAGCCACTTATCAGCAACTTGTTTTTACCCATTGAACCTTTAAACTAGATTTGGTCCAACCAAAGATTGGGTTCCCATTACTGGTGACTCTATTTAAGGGGTTTTAATCCCATTGCTTCAGATGTTTTGATCACCAAATCTCTGGTGAGCCCTTTCGTGAAAGGATCTGCTAAGTTATTGCTTGTTTTTACATATTGAATTGTGACTATTCCGTCACAAATTAAACTTCTAACATAATCATGCCTTAGGCTTATATGTCTAGATTTACCATTATAAACTTTATTAAATGCTCTAGACATAGTTTCACTATCACAGTGTAAAGAGATGGCTGGCATCGGCTGTGGCCACAACTTTATTTCCAATAACAAATTTCTTAGCCATTCTCCCTCTCTACAAGCTGCAGCTAAGGCAACAAACTCTGATTCCATTGTAGAATGAGTTATACAAGTTTGTTTCTTAGAAGCCCAAGAAACTGCTCCTCCTGCAAGAGTAAAAACCCAACCTGAAGTTGATTTATTGTCACTTGCACTAGTAACCCAACTTGCATATGTATATCCTTCTAATACTGCTGGAAAATTATTATAATATAATCCTAAATTTATTGTCTTCTTCAAATATCCTATCACTCTTGCAATTCCTTTCCAATGTTCAGGACTTGGATTACTCGTGAATCTTGAAAGTTTGCAAACAGTAAAAGATATATCTGGTCTTGTACAATGCATAGCATACATTAAACTACCAATGGCACTAGCACATTCAACTTGAGCAACTGACCGGTTATTGTTTTCTTTTAAATTTTGTGAACGATCATAGGGTGTATTTGACTCCTTGATGTTCAAGTGTTTGAACTTGTTTAAAACCTTCTCAATATAATGAGATTGATTCAAGACAAAGCCCCTACTATGTTTTTTAACTTTTATTCCTAAGATCGTATCCACTTCTCCCAGATCTTTTATTTTAAAGTTTGAAGATAAAAACTTCTTAGTTTCATTCACAGCAATCATACTTGTTCCAAAAATAAGCATGTCATCCATATATAAACAAATAATGATTCCATAATCATGTGTGAATTTTGAGTAAACACATTTATCAGCATTGTTATGCCTAAAACCATGAGACAAGATAACTGAATCAAACTTTTCATGCCATTGTTTTGGTGCTTATTTCAAGCCATATAACGACCTAACCAATTTGCAAACTTTCATTTCATTTTCAGGCAGTATGAAGCCTTCAGGTTGTTCCATATAAATTTCTTCTTCTAATTCACCATTTAAGAATGCTGTTTTGACATCCATTTGATGCACAAACAGATTGTTAATTGAAGCTAAAGCCAATAACACTCTAATGGAGGTTAATTTAGCAACAGGTGCATATGTGTCAAAATAATATATTCCTTCCTTTTTTCTAAAACCTTTAGCCACCAGCCTTACTTTAAAGGCTTGTATTTATTTATTTATTTATTTATTTACATTATCTCTTCTCCAAATGTTTATTTAATATGTGGTGTGATAATTAACTTATAAAAGGCTTAAACCTCTTTATAATAATTCAATGTGGGGCTTTAAAATTTCACACACACACACTCTCTTTTCTAATTAACTATTTTCTCTAACACAATATACATCGAAACAACTGAAATGAAGTGAAGAATCAAAGACGGGGCAAGGAAAATTAAAGTAAGGGGAATCTTCCAGCATAGGATAAAGACATATCGCAACTGAAGACACTACTGAGCTCACTTTTTCTTTATTTTCATACCCTCCACATAATTGAAATCCTCTACTCTCATAAGCCATTATATCTCAAGTTTAGGTAATATTTCTGTGCTCCTTGGTAGCTGTTTAAGCCTTGTGCATTGCCTCAGGTATAGCCGCTCGAGTCCAATAAGATTTTCAATTGAAAATGGCAATTCTTTTATGGCAGTCTGGTCCAAATAAACTTTCCTTATATTTTCCATTGTTCCCAACACTTTTGGGAAAATCTCAAGACTTGAACATCCCCTGAGATCCAGAGTCTCAAGAGAAGTCAATTTGATGAAAGGTGTCAAAAAGCTGAGTTGGTTGCATCCTTGGGCACTCAACAATACGAGTTTATCAAGAAATCCAACTGAATCATGAACACTGATTAAATTTGTGCAATTATCAAGACACAATGCCCCTAAGTTTGGGAGTCCAGATAGGTTAGGTACTTGTTTCAAGAATTTACAATCTTCAAAATCCATAAAATATAAAGACTGAAACATATGCAAAAGAAAAAAAAATTACCAATCTTATGAAATTTTTATTGCAAATTAATTAATTATTAAGATATAAGACCAATAGAACACATTAAAGTTGCTAGAAATCATAAAATCTATACATGAGTGGTTTGAGCAATCTAAAGAAACTTCCAGGCAAGCTGAGTATGACAAGTTTCTTGGGATCAAAATCAGATGGTAAAGAAGGTGATGGATATCCACTCTAGTCCAGCACTCTTAAACTATGTGGGAGATGTTTGGGGCCTCTCGAAAAGTATGCATTTTCAATAATGAGAATTCTCAGGTTTTTCATCTTCGTGAGGGCTTTTCCACTCCACTGCACTTCTTGATCTTTGCTCATGTTCAGCATAACGACTTCAACTTTATCAGTTCTCTTTCAACAACAAAGCAAAAATGAAAAGCAGATGGTATATTTTAGGAATGTCATATTCAAATTTAGACCATAACTAATTTTAAATTATAATATGTCCTACTGCAAGTAAATTTAGTCAGCAAAAGAAATTGAAAAAGAAGGACTAAAAATTCTGTAGTCTAGTATATGTTCATCAAAACTAGGTAGATAGAAGAATAAAACCAATTAGATGAATCTAGCTTACTGTATTTTCTTCAAAAACACGAACAATTTCCTCATCAAACCAAAATCTACTGCGTTTGCTAGGCTCAAATGTTGATTCCCGTCTAACAATTTCTCTACCCATGTCTTGAATCAAGTCATGTATTCTCACACAATTCAAACCATCAATCTTGATAAGAGATTTGTCAATCAAGACTCAAATACCAATTGATTGACAAAAATACCAATTTCTGCGTGGAAACCACAAGCATAAAGCATTTCTTTGACATATCTCATTTCGTGTTTATTGAAGAAACAAGCAATGTCTAGGAAAATTTCCTTTTCATCTTCTTACATTGCTTGTTTCTTCAATAAACACGAAATGAGATATGTCAAAGAAATGCTTTATGCTTGTGGTTTCCACGCAGAAATTGGTATTTTTGTCAATCAATTGGTATTTGAGTCTTGATTGACAAATCTCTTATCAAGATTGATGGTTTGAATTGTGTGAGAATACATGACTTGATTCAAGACATGGGTAGAGAAATTGTTAGACGGGAATCAACATTTGAGCCTAGCAAACGCAGTAGATTTTGGTTTGATGAGGAAATTGTTCGTGTTTTTGAAGAAAATACAGTAAGCTAGATTCATCTAATTGGTTTTATTCTTCTATTATGTTAGAATACTTTAAGTATTTCATGGACCCCTTTATTGGGAATTCTTTCATACTTATCTAGCAGAGAATTCCATTCCTCTAAGCTTTTACCAAACAAGTTAGAACCTATTACTTCCAAAGCCAAGGAAAGGCCACTGGTATAAGAGACTACTCGGTTTGAAACATCCACATAATTTGGATGAACTTTGTTATTCTTAAAGGCATTCCAACTAAACAATTCAAGAGATTTACTAACATTTAGCTCTTTCACCTCATATAATTTTACCACCCCATGAGTAGTTAGCAGATGTTTGTCTCTTGTTGTGATAATGATCCTGCTGCCAGAACCAAACCAATCATGTCCTCTAGCAATTGCCTGTAACTGTTTCAGCTTATCAACGTCATCAAGAATCAACAGAACCTTCTTTCGATGGAGGCTTCTTTTTATAATTGGAATTCCTTTATTGATAGCTCCAAACTTGGTATCATTTTCTCCAACTATTTCATAAAGTATTGTTTCTTGGAGTTGTACAAGTCCATGCTTATTAACTGCCTTCTCTCTAATATCAGAAAGAAAACACAAGCCTTCAAATTGATCAGCAATTGAGTTAAACACAGCAAGTGCGATTGTTGTTTTACCTATTCCACCAATACCATAAATCCCCACCATACTAACTCTCTCATTGGAGCCAAGTCCCAAAAGTGAGGTTACGGTTTGCACAGAAGATTCTAGTCCAACCGGGTAATTAGCAATATGCAAAGGAGTACGGTTGATCTTTTTGGATACCTCTTGAATGATCTTTCCTATAAACTTATATTCAGATTGAGACCAGGCACAACATGGAAAATTAAGTGTAGTTAAACTAAATGCTCTAAACTTAAGAGTTCATTGAATTTGTTCAAATTGCTCACCAAAAGGTTTGTATTCAAATTAATAAATTTTATTTACTAAGATTTATTTATTTATTTTTCTAATTCTTAAGGGTACTAATATGAAAGTCATCAGTCAAACAACAGAAAAAAAAATGAGTTGAAAATGTGGTGAGAGGTACCCGTGTTGGAAATGCCAACCAGACAAGTTAGCTAATTCGTGTAAGGCCTCCCTCCATTTTTGCACCATGTCCTTGTTGTCCTGGAACCTTTCCTCAAGTTTTGCTAATGCCATTCCATAACTCCCACTCTGATGTCGCACTTCCGATGGATCCACATCGTAAAATATTGGCCAAACCAACCGACCTTTATTTACCCTTCAAGTGCTGAAGGATCTTGACAAGTTCATCTAGACAAGATGTTGAGGATGCATAGTTTTTAGAGAAAATAACGATGGCAATCCTAGATTCTTGGATGGCTTTGAGAAGTGCTGCTGTGATTTCTTCCCCTCTTCTGAGCCCTTCATTATCAATGAAGGTGTGGATTCCCTTTTGATGGAGAGAACTGTACAGATTGCCAGTAAAATTGGTGCGGGTATCTTCACCTCTAAAGCTGAGAAAGACGTCATAAATCCATTCGCAGGTGAAAGAGGTGGAGACTAGAGCTGCATGCTGGGTCATAGGAACCAAACTTGCTAGACGCTATAGATGCAAGAGCTTGAAAACGGTAGACGAAGACTTTATAAGAACAGAAGGAGACAAATGGAAGGTGGGAAATTCATACTTCGCAATGCTCTGCTTATGCAACGGTGACTGCATCTATTAAATTTGGGTGCGTATGTCCCCTTTTACAGTTGACTATGACGACTTGGGCTACTGGCCCTGGGCATTGCAGAGAATAATGCGAAGAAAGTAAGGATTTATTTGGGAGTGGGTTCAACTATTTTTGTTTTATTATTTTTAATTTTTTTTAAATAATGTTAAATTTAAAAAAAAAGAATAAAAAATTTATTTAAATATAAATTTTAAAATTAGTATTTGAGAACAGTGTAATCTTTGTGATAATTAGAGATTAATTTTAATAAATTATTTATAATTTTATCATTAATTAAAATAATTCTCTTTATTTAAAAAAAATTTAAAGATAATTTTGTATATAAATATAAAAAATAATAAAATAGTGTTTTATAATTTTTTTTTAAATTATACTTTTAAAAATAATATGATAAATAAATTTTTAAATTTTGTAAAATAAATATATAAAAAAAAACATTATTTAAAACAGTTCTAAACATGCCGTAATTGTCAAATGAGAAACACTGATCAAATAAGGGCATAGGTCTAATTTTACCTCGTGTCCTTTTCCTTTATTCTTCTGACAGAGCTGTGCTAGTGATCAATAGCAAATTTTGTTTCAAAATTAAATATGTAAACTTTTAGTTTATAGTTTAGCGGTCATATTCTGGGAAAGAAAAACAAAAAGGGTGTTCTGACAAAGTTGGGAGGGGAAAAAAAATAAAGAAAGAAGAAGCAAAGAGAAAGAAGAAGAAGAAGAGTGAATTATTATTTTTTTAACTGTATTTATTATTCAAATTTTTTGTTCATTTTGTAAATATACATAATTTATCTTTAAAAAAAAAATTTCTCTTGATTAATACACTTTATCATACTATACTCTCCTTTTATTATAAAAAATATATATACAAATTTTTCTTAAAAATAAAAATTACAATTTAATTCAAATGTCTCAAGCATATTTTATGAGAGTGAAATAAATAATATAATAAAATAATATTTTCACAATTTTTTTCTCATTTCTTATCCTTCAATACTAATTGTTATTATTATTTAAAATAATTATAAAATAATTTGAGTTATCAAAATATTGATTTTACTGACTTAAAATGTTGGTTGAAAATTGAGGAGAAAAGAAAAATTTGAGAGTGATTGTTTATTTATTTATTTATCTATTTCTTTAAAGGTATTTAAAATATTTATATTAACTTATAATATTTTTTATTTTTAATGGATATTTATGTATATTTTTATAATAAAAAGAATAGTTGTATAATAAAAATATTAATCAAAGGAGGGAGAATATTTGATTTTTATTTTAAAAAAAAAATTTGTGTACATTTTTAATAGAGAAGAGAATAATATAATAAAATTATGATAATTTAAAATAGATGAATTTATTTCAACTCGCTCTATACACAAAATTGAAAAAACATGTATTCTCAATTATAAAAAAAATTAGCACCGATGAAGTAACTGATTCATTGCTTAAAACCTTTTAAATTGAAGGATTTTTATTTTATTTTATTTATTTTCCATTTTTTATTAATAAAATAAAATATACATAAAAATAATGCAGAAAACTCTACCCTTTAAACTCACTTCAAACGTTGTAACTTCTAAATTTTATTAAAATTTCAATGGAAACTCTCATTTTTTTAACATCATCCACGGAAATAACTCCCCAAACAAGTTTTTATAAGTGCCCGTTGAGAAAGGAATGATAGATAGTATAACATTCCATAATTTTTATTTTTAAAAAAATAATATTTTGTTATAAATAAATATATTTTTATTTTTTTAAAAATAATTATGTTATGTTAAAAGTAAGTCTATTTTTAATTAAAATAATTATTATTTTGCTTGAAATAATTATATTGATCTTTAATGAATTTTTGTTGTATTTTTAGAAATATTTTTTCTTTTAATATGTATAAAGATATTTATTTTGAGATTTGTTTTATTATGATTTTTATTAAGAAAAATTATGATTTAAGAGTTTAGCTAAATTTTTATGAGAATGTAAATTTTTAAAAAATTTTGTGATATTTTAGGATGAAAAACGAAATTTATATGAATTTATATAAAATTTTATTATTATTTAATTATTAAATAATAATAATTATTATTATAAAAAAATAAAATAAGAAAATAAAAAGGGAAGGGGGAGACGATACAATGGAGAGAGACGGAGAACTTTCTAAAAATTGAAATTGAGTCAATAGTGAGTGAATAGTAACTTTCAACTTTTTCTCTAGATCTTAAATGTCTATTAGATTCCGATGTCAAAACTGAATGTGCTACTAGATTCAAGACGAAGAATACTACGGTTTTAACTGATTAATTTTTCAAATCAGCCGTTGAATCGCTGTAGATCTGAAGTAGAAAATCTCAGAAAAAGGTAAATTCTAAAACTCTTACTTAGAGACCTCTAATTGAAATTCTGACACCGTAGATGGATTCAGGAGTTAGATAAACTTTAGGATATGAAATTTTTCAATTATCTGACAACTTTTTGTTCGTCGTAAATAGTGATTTCCGGCGGTAAATAGTGACCAAACTCCCGGATTCATTTTCTAAGTCTTTGGACCCTCCAGACACGTTTTTGAGGTCTAATTGGTCAAATTTAACTTGAAAAAGTACATTTTAGGTTTGTCCAACCAAGAGTCTTACCTTGTGAGTAGACAATTCTTTCTATGACTTACCACATGCTCTTCTTGAACTATAAATGTATTATTGTTTCTGTTTATAAATTATTTATACTATTATAAGTTTCTGAAATGTGTTAAAATATCTGTTATACTTACGAACTGGTACATAGTTCAAGAAGAGTATGGTTTTAGAAATGAATTTTGGAACTCATTGAATATATGGTTCTAAATGTATTTATTATTATTTGATAAAGTGAATATTATGTGCACGATGCATTGATTTGTAAAGCTATATACTTGTGAAAATGATGCATGTCATATTATAAATGATATTAAATGGCAAGCGTAAAGCTCATGGCGAGTTGCTTGATTAATATGACAAGCGTAAAACTCATGGCGAATTGCTTGATAATTTTACATGTATTTATATGTATTGATGAATATCGGCTGGTTGTATGGCTTGTGACGGTACCGAATAGGGGACGCCCTATTAGCCTGAGTGAGCCGGGGGAGGGCTGCTCCAACCAGGTGACAGTGGTAATGTGAGGGGGCAGGAGGGTGATGTACTCACATTCTCTGATAACTTATTGTGACTAGGGTCGATGTCATTATGCGTATAGCAAATGAGTTATATTTTCATTGCATTGATCAGATTGCCGAGTGAGGCAGGTGCATTAAAAGTGATGATTTTATCTCCAAATCTTAATATTTTACTATAGCTTATACAGCTGAGCATAACAATATTTGTTTAATGATCATACCGTGTAGCATATGGTTTTGGATATCTGAATATCCTTTGATTTAAGAATATTTGAAATACGGGTCTCATATGAATGTACTTCTGAACTGTATTTTCTATGTGACATATTTTAAAACATAAGTACATCTATATGTTGACCTAAGAGGTCATAGGAGGAATTATTTGTTCACTGAGTTGTCAAACTCACTACACGATATTTTCACATTTTTCAGATAAGAATATCAGAGTCTGATTCGGCAGATAGGTGATATATTCTCTGGGTGATTTTACGTTGCTTCCAAGACTCACGGTCTTTGAATTATATTGTGTTTGTATTCTAGAGTGCTCTGAACGTTACAGGTAGGAACCCTGTTCCTGTTGTACTTTGATGTTTATAGACTTGATCTGTATATTGTGTATACATGAGAGATCCTATATGTATCTGTTCCCATGATAAATAATTGAATTATGTATCTTTATAAAAAATATCTGATTGCGGAAATAATAATAATTGTAGAAAAAAAATGTTTATTTTACGTAACATAAATTGGGGGCGTTACAAGTTGGTATCAGAGCATTAGGTTTCCCTGTGGCTAACAGAGCAAAGAATTCTGTAGTAGGACTTTGAGTATGGGTATGTAACTGCAGACATATTTATACTCACGTGCTGTTGTAGAATTCTATAGGGTGTCATCATTTTCTTCCTTCTAACTCTTTTCCTTAGATATGTGAGATTTAAACATCTATGCGTATGTCCTAGATGGTACCTTTTTTTTGTTTGGACCACTAGTTCAGTTTTTGAACTTGTTTAGACGAAAAGTGATAAAGAGAACCCTATTGGAAAATTAGCTAAAAATAAGAAAATTATATCCGAACAGAAAGGTAATGATTTGTTTTGATGTCAAGAAGGTTTGAATTGATTATTTGATTTACTTATGTGAAACAATATGACAAATGGCTAGTATAATATTGATAGTGGGTTATGATGTGATCGAGATTGTTAACTCCAAGATAACAGTTTGTAATAAAGTGAGTGTTTTGGAAATAGATATAATTTTTTTTTTGGATGGATGAGTTGGAACCTATGTATATAAATGGATTTAGTAAGTTGTGGGTTATATTGAATTTGAGAGCAGAGAATCTATGAAGATAATATTTTCAATGATATATTTTGTTGATATAAAGAATTCGAAGACAGTTTGATTTTCAATAATACTATGTATAAGCATTATGATAAAGGAAGGTTTATCCATGGAAATTTAAAATTTAAGGTATGCAAAATGGGTAATTCATGTAAAGGGCTCTTGGATAGACATAAGTTTTTAATGATCGATTGTTAAGGCATTGCATAAGAATGTTAAAGAACAAAGTCAAAATGGGTTGACCTCGTTTAAGTGTTTTGAAATGTGTTTTAGCTAATACAGTTGAATAAGGTAACATTGTAGAATAAAAACCCATTACCTCGTATAGATGACCTGTTTGACCAATTACAAGGTACTCAATATTTGTTTTCAAAAATTGATTTGAGATATGAGTAACATTGATTGAGGATAAGAGAAGAGGATGTACGAAAATTTTCTTTTAGGACTCATTATGGGCATTATGAGTCCTTGGTTATGTTATTTAATTTGAAAAATATCCTAGCTGCATTTATAGATTTAATGAAAAGTAATTAGGTCATTCCTGGATCAACTTGTTATTATATTTATTGATGATATACTAGACTATTTCAAAAGTTCAGAGCATCATAAGCAACATTCAAAGATAGTTTTACCAATTCTAAGGGAGTATGGTTGGTAAAGATGGTATCTAAATAGACTCTAAGAAAGTAAAAGTGGTACAATAATAGCTACGTTTTACTACATCTAAAGATGAATATACAAATCCAATTTGCGCTTCCTGCGGTTGTCTGCCGTCCATTCTATTTGAGCCATAGTTGGATCAGGTACATGAACATATGCTTGTAAAACATCAATCAACTCCTCAGCATTTGAAGCTGAAATGAGAATTCGTCGTGCTGAGTGTGAGATGAACCTTTGTTCCACAGCATGATCAAGAAAAGACAACAGACCATCAAAGAAGTGGTTAACATTTAACAAACTTATCGGTTTGTGATGCATATTTAGTTGTGCCCAAGAGATTATTTGAAAAATTTCTTCTAAAGTACCAAAACCCCCTGGTAAGACAATGAAGGTATCAGCATTTCTCATCATTCTAGCTATGCGCTCATGCATGGAAGCTACCCTAAACTCTTTCCCAATTGTCTTTCTTATGATGTTAGATGCAGTTAGAGCTGTAGGAATAATACCTAGAACTTGGCATCCTCCTACATGGGCAGCTGTAGATACACACCTCATTAATCCACGGTTACCTCCATCATAGACTAAATGAATTTTTCTTCTAGCCAGTACCATACCTAGGTTTTGTGCTGCTTTCACATACTCTTCATCTTTTCCAAGATTGGAACCACAAAAGACACAAATATTTCGAAATTGACGAAATGTGATTTCCTCCATAACTGCACACACCTTAATTTGGAGTATGAAAGTAAAGAAATTAACGTGTGCATTTATATAACTCAAAGAATGGAATACTTATGATAGCTATGTGAATAAGCCAGGAATAATTAGAACAGTATGTGAGTGATTGGTGGATATTAGCTAAATTGAAAGTGAAATTTTCAAAAATGACGGCAAACATGTATAAGTACAGTAGTTGTGATAGTCGTTCATATTAGGCATATAAAGAGAATAAGGTTAAGATATCACTATAAATTTATCTTTTTCTTGTTGTCCTTGATGAAGTATTGATGTCTTGATTCTTGTAGGAAAGTTGTAAATGATAGGCGTAATTATAAAAAAAAAAAAGTTAAAATACAAACAAGTTAGTTGTTGAAGAGGGACAATCAAATGATTTATTTTGTTTTTCCAATGTTCTTACCAGTCGACTATCGGTATTATTAAGTCGACTAACTATTTTGAGAAATTTTAATTTAGACTGGTTATTTTACAGTTGATTGATTGCATCTATTTTGAAGCAATCAACTACATCCTACCAGTTAACTACATATTATTTGATTTTCATAGACTTTTATAAGTTCAGAAATATATTTTTTTCATGTGCTATCTTTCCACCAAATACCAACAAATTTAAAGTAAATTTTGGCACGCATATTCAAATCTTGCGGCCACCGATTTTTGCCGATATAACATCTCGATTTTTGTTTACAGATTTTCAAGAATTACGGCCACCGATTTTAATTTTATTTCAATGCTTTGTCCAAATTTTTAACTTTCTATTTTGGCACCATGCTCTATTAAGTATTTCACATTTTTAGCTGCAGTGTCCTACATTAATATTTGGTATTAAATGTAAGATTCTTTTTCTATATTATAAGGAAGGTTGATTTCTTTTCTTTAAAACTCAGTTATTATGGTGTCCAATTGGTTAGTAGGTTAAAGTAATAGAGATTTTGAAAAGAGTGGACGGATGATAATCTTCTGGTGTTTTGACAAATGTAATCAAGAGACTTAGTGGTGTTGAAGTTCTTATTAATCTTTGAACTCTTGATTTGAAAATATGGAGAATACTATGAGAATCCTGTCTGAAAATAATGTAAGTGATTAAGATATTTGTGTTAAAGGTTTATATTATACTAAATTGAGTCTAGTATCTAGGATGCGAATTATGGTGAAATTGAGAATTCATGTATGAGTAATTGTTGAGAAAAATATTCTTAAAATGATTGGGTGAATTAAATGGGATTAACATAAGTTAGAATTAGGTGTTTTTGGATATGATAGAGAAATGCTTGAAATTTTTGATAATAAATTTATTGGTGTTAATAAGAAGGTATAGAGTTACTGTGATGAGGTAAGTAGAATTGTTAGATATATGCCAATGGTACATAAACGTTAAAAAGGATTGGTGGATTTATTGCTACATATGTTTAACATATTGATTAATGGATTTTAGGATAAAAGTAGATGATAGATTTAGATGATTCTATTCATGGAATGATGTTGACATGTGAGAATCAAAGATGACTTGATAGAAGTCTGGAATAAGAAAAGATAATTACCCTAATATGGATGTGAATATGTTCTTTTATGAGTGTGTTTTCTAATATCGATTCATAGATATATCCATGCAAGTTTGAGGATATAAAGTGAAATTGATTAGAAAAATGATAATTCAATACAGGCCAAAAGTCTAAAGGAATCATGTATGTTGAGCACTAGAAATTATCAGTTGGTGACCACATATTTTTTAAGGAATCACCAATGATAGAGGTAATGAGGTTTGGAAAGAAGTACATATTAGATTCTTCTTATGTTACCTAATTTCAAGAAATTCAATTGGACAAAAAATTGGCTTAACTATGAGTACAATGGATGTTTATTGTTGATCGATAAGTGAAGAAGTTATGGATGAAAGAAATCCCTATGGATAAGTTATATGTTAAAATCACTCAAGTGAAGATATATTTTAAAAAGTAAAGATGTTATACAGAAAAGATATCCCCAATTATTTGAGTAATAAGGTTGGTAACTCCGAATTATGTCTTGATTTTATTCCCTACATGTGGTAGGATGGATTGAAATTCGAGGACCGAATTTCTTAAGGGGGGAATAATGTAACATCCCATAATTTTTATTTTTAAATAATAATATTTTGTTATAAACAAATATATTTTTATTTGTTTAAAAATGATTATGTTCTGCTAAAAGTAAGTATATTTTTAATTAAAATAAATATTGTTTTGCTTGAATAAGTGTATTAGTCTTTAATGAATTTTTGTTGTATTTTTAGAAATATTTTTTCTTTTAATATGTATAAAGATATTTATTTTGAGATTTGTTTTATTATGATTTTTATCAAGAAAAATTATTATTTAAGAGTTTAGCTAAATTTGTATGAGAATGTAAATTTTTAGAAATTTTTGTAATATTTTAAGATGAAAAACGGAATTTATATGAATTTATATAAAAAAAATTCTATTATTTAATTATTAAATAATAATAATAATAATTATTATAAAAATATAAAAGAAGAAAATAAAAGGGGAAGGGGGAGACGATACAACGGAGAGAGACGGAGAACTTTCTAAAAATTGAAATTGAGTGAATAATGAATGAATAGTAATCTTCAACTTTTTCTCTACAACTTTTTCTCTAGATCTGGAGTGCCTATTGACTTCCGATCTCAAAACTGAAGGTGCTACTGGATTTAGGACGAAGAATACTACGGTTTTGACCGTTCAATTTTTCAAATCAGCTGTTGAATCGCCGTAAATCTGAAGTAAAAAATCTCAAAAAAATGTAAATTCTAAAACTCTTACTTAGAGACCTCTAATTGAAATTCTGACACTGTAGATGGATTCAGGAGTTAGATAAACCTTAGGATATGAAATTTTTCTGTTATCTGACAATTTTTTATTTGTCGTGAATAGTGATTTTTCGCGCGAGTGAATAGTGTTTTCCAACGATGAATAGTGACCAAGCTCCCGAATTTATTTTCTAATTCTTTGGACCCTCCAAACATGTTTTTGAGGTCTAATTGGTCAAATTCAGTTTGGAAAAGTACATTTTAAGGCTATCCAACTAGGAGCCTTATCTTGTGAGTAGTTAATTTTTTGTATGACTTACCTCATGCTCTTCTTGAACTATATATGTATTATTGTTTCTGTTTATAAATTATTTATACTATTATAAGTTTATGAAATGTGTTAAAATATCTGTTATACTTACGAACTGGCACATAGTTCAAGAAGAGTATGGTTTTAGAAATGAAGTTTGGAACTCATTGAATATGTGGTTCTAAATTTATTTATCATTATTTGATAAAGTGAATATTATGTGCACGATGCATTGATTTGTAAAACTATATACTTGTGAAAATGATGCACGTCATATTATAAATGATATTGAATGGCAAGCGTAAAGCTCATGGCGAGTTGCTTGATAATTTTATATGTATTGATGAATATCGGCTGGTTGTATGGCTTGTGACGGTACCGAATAGGGGACGCCCTATTAGCCTGAGTGAGCCGGGGGAGGGCTGCTCTAACCGGGTGATAGTGGTAATGTGAGGGGGCAGGAGGGTGATGTACTCACATTCTCTGATAACTTATTGTGACTAGGGTCGATGTCATTATGCGTATAGCAAATGAGTTATATTTTCATTGCATTGATCAGATTGCCGAGTGAGACAGGTGCATTAAAAGTGATGATTTTATCTCCAAATCTTAATATTTTACTATAGCTTATACAGCTGAGCATAACAATATTTGTTTAATGATCATACCGTGTAGCATATGGTTTTGGATATCTGAATATCCTTTGATTTAAGAATATTTGAAATACGGGTCTCATATGAATGTACTTCTGAACTGTATTTTCTATGTGACATATTTTAAAACATAAGTACATCTATATGTTGACCTAAGAGGTCATAGGAGGAATTATTTGTTCACTGAGTTGTCAAACTCACTACACGATATTTTCACATTTTTCAGATAAGAATATCAGAGTCTGATTCGGCAGATAGGTGATATATTCTCTGGGTGATTTTACGTTGCTTCCAAGACTCACGGTCTTTGAATTATATTGTGTTTGTATTCTAGAGTGCTCTGAATGCTACAGGCTGGAACCCTGTTCCTGTTGTACTTTGATGTTTATAGACTTGATCTGTATATTGTGTATACATGAGAGATCCTATATGTATCTGTTCCCATGATAAATAATTAATTATGTATCTTTATGGAAAATATCTGATTGCGAAAATAATAATAATTGTAGAAAAAAAATGTTTATTTTACGTAACGTAAATTGGGGGCGTTACAGATAGAATGTGACATTTTGTTTAGATGGATAGAATAGATGGAAAGGAGCATTCCGTGGAATGCTTTAATCTATCATCCAAGGAAAAAATGACTCTAACGCAAAACCTGTGGAATTTGTTATTCCTTCCTAAAATGGGCATATTTACCCTTGAGAAGCCCTGTTCTCCCAAATTTGAGTTAATTCCTTTCCTAGAAGCTTCACACAGCTGCTGAGCGGATTTCTTTACTTCGCATCCTCTCCGCAGCGTTCCACGGCTTCTACATTCCTCTGCATCGCGTCCTGTCCATGGGTTCAAGCTGTTTTGGGTTTCTCTGCTTCGCATCCTGTTGAAGGAGTTCAACAGTTTCTCATCTTTCTGCCATTATGCCCAAAACCCATCCACCTCCCACGACAGATAGATCGAAAACCCAGTCGGTGTGAGCTACCATTGTCACCCTCAGCCATGCCTACCCCATATCTAGTGACTCTTTTTGCTCCCGCGACAAGTGTGAGTTAAATCTTTTTTCTGTGGCGTTTTCTCTGTCGTAAACTCAAGATGCAGCTGCCATTTTCTCTGTGAGCTACCATTTTCTCTGTTTTTGTATCTGTCACTCAAATTCAAAGTTGTTCGAAGCTCTTTTTTTTCTTCTTTCTATTTTATTTGTAGTTTAAAATGGAGATAACCGTTGCTCTACTATGGGTGCTCCATTTTCTCTTGGTAATGCATATGAACGAGTTTTTTCATTTTGATGTTATAATATTGAAGTGATAAGAGACCAATGGAAGAAAAAAGAAGGCCATATGTTGATAAGAAGAACTTGAAAGTTGGAGAGGAAGAACTTATCAATTATTGAAGAAGAGTTAATAAGTGGGATTGTTTTAGGTTAAAATATGTTTATTTATTATCTGCAAAAAAATTTCAAAGGAGTCTCTATCTCTGATATGTAAAAAGATTGGAACGAATTACTATAATTTTTAGCATATTTGGCATTGGTGCATTTTGTTATGAACACTTAGATGTTGAATTGGCACCTAACCATGTTAGCCACATTAATCCTAGTTGGATTGAAAAGAACAAGTGGTATTTGGATTAGGTGTTCCACAAAAAAAACTGAATTAAAAAATTTGAATGTCAACTTTCGATAGAAATTAGAAAGTGACAAGTAACATAGTAAAGGATGGAGAGCATATTGATATTAATTCGTTATTCTTTTTCCGACCAATTTAATTTGGTTTGCTTTGTCATCACCTCGTCAACTATGACAAAAGGAAGCTATACTAGGCATTGAATAATATAATCACTCTTGGACTCACCATGCAAGACGCATAATTTTTATAGGTAAGGGTGTTTGTTGGCAAAAGAGGAAAATGAATTTTGGGAAGTCTTGAATCATGTTTATTGCTGAATGTTTTTTGTTTGTCTTCCAATCAAAGGTTTTATTTTGTATCATGTTGGTACATGTAGATTGTGTAGTATGGGTTCATGTATAGCTCTTTTTTACCTACTCGAATTTATTTCCTAGTTTATTGTAATAAAATTAATTTTTTCCTCTATGGAAAAAAAACTCATTTCTTTGAATATATTTTTAAAGGTATATTTTTTCTTTCTCCTTTTAAGTGGATGTTATTTTTTCTTTCTTTATTTTTCTCGCCACCTCACACTATGATTATATCTCCCATATTTTGAAAGGTATATTTTCTCTCTACCGCAATGGTGCAAACAATAGCGCAAGTCTTGGCTGCTGTATTATGCTGGTGGTTGTATATGGCCAACATATTGTGTAAAATACACATTCTATCTTGTGTGGTTGTTACCCTTCATCATTGTAGGTTATTGAATATGAATAGATCCATTAGATATAATATAGACTTCCATCAAAAGAGGGTCCACCTTAGAAACATGGTTTACTATAGTGACAATACGTGTTATAATCAGCTTCGGATGTATAGGTCAACATTTGATCATCTTTGTTCTATGCTTGACACTATTGGGGGATTAAAACCTTCAAAAAAATGTTAGTTGATGAACAAGTAGCCATGTTTCTTCACATTCTCACTCATCACGTTAAAAATAGAATAATTTAGTATGAGTTTTGGAGGCCTGGTGAAACTGTTAGTAGGTATTTCAATTTGGTTCTGAAAGCTATGATACGGTTGCATGGAGAGCTTTTTAAAAACTCAGAGCCAATTGCTGAAAATTCAACAGACAATAGATGAAAATGGTTCAAGGTGAGTATAAAATCTATGGTTAATTCATTTTATTTATTAAATAGTTCTTTTTCGATGTTGGAACTATTGTTTCTGACTTGCACAGTTTTTTTATGAGTCAGAATTGTCTTAGTGTCCTTGATGGAACTCACATACCGATAAAAGTGTCGGTGCAAGACAAAGTTTGCTCACCAGATGGAGAGTTTATTTACGTCTTTCCTGGATGGGAAGGATTTACAGTGGATGACAGAGTTTTACGTAATGCAATTGGTAGAGTTAATGGTGGCCTAAAAGTTCCACTGGTGTATATGTTGACATTTTGTATTTTTAGATGAAGCATTACCCTTCAACTATATTCTCTAACTACTTGAATTTGTAAACTTGTTTCATGTAGGGTTTTACTACTTGGTTGATGCTGATTATACAAATTGAGAGGGATTCTTAACTCTATACTGAGGTCAGAGATATCACTTGAATGAGTGGAGAGAAGGTCGGCAACCGAACGATGCACATGAATATTTTAATATGAAACACTCATCAACAAGAAACATCATTGAACGGTATTTCGGAATGCTGAAAGTTGTTGGGCAATACTTAGAAACCCCTCGTTCTATCCTGTGAGAACACATAATCGTGTCATCATGGCATGTTGTATGTTACATAATTTGTGTAAAAGATACAATAGTCATGATCCAATAAATGATATGGAGGATGAGTGTGAGAATGAGTATCAATTCGAGGACAAGAACCAAATATTAACTATGAAAACATCTGACGCTTGGAGCAATTGGCGTGATATTTTAAGCTAATAAAATGTTTAATGATTTTAGGAGGCTCCGTGGAAGAGTGTAGGATTCTTGTACACTATATTGCTATTGTCTTCATTTATTATTTGCGAGGCTATATGAATATATATTTTTAATTGATTGTAGTATGACATTATATTGTTATTGCAATTGATAAATTTATGTTAGTAAAACAATGTTTGTGACTGATGATTCTAATGGTTGTCCTCTATGTTATTATATTTATAATTTTTTTCTATAGTGTTTTGGTATAGTGTTGTCATGGAGAAAGCGAGTAGCAGTCAAGGAAACAAGCATGTCTTGACAAATGAGCAGGATAACCTACTTGTTCAATGTCTTGTGGGAATGAAGACCGATGGAAAATATATGGTAAATAATGGATTTCGGTCGAGCTATTTGAACTATATTAAAGGGTACATAAATGAGAGAGTTCCAGGTTGTGGGATTAAAGGAATGCCTTATATACAATCGAGATGAAAACACTGAAAACAACTTGGCAAGTTGTGTATGACATGGTCCATGGGCCAAACACTAGTGTTTTCAGTTGGAATGCAGACACAAAGACCGTAACAGCTCCAAATGTAGTATGGCATGAGTACCTTAAGGTTGGTGTGATATTGTTTCACTGGAGAATTTTTTTTCCCTTAATATAATTTACATTCTCATTATTCTTCATTTCTTTGATGCAGTTGCATAGGAAAGCAGCTACTTTCAGATTTAAATTATTTCCTCATTTTGAAAATCTATATATTGTTTAGGTAAAAGATAGGGCTTTTGGGAGGGATGCTGAAACCATAGCCGATATATTGAATACTGATCAGAACCCATTTGTTGGTGAAGGGAATCATAGTGTAGAGGATATGGATATGAATCAAGAGGATGAGTTAAATTTTGTATTCTCTGAGCAACCATCCACTCCAAGTACTAAAGCAACTTTAGGTTCACGCAAAAGACGTCGAAACGATAGTGACGCCCTTGTAGAAGCCTTATCAAATGGTTTTGAATTGATGGAGAAGGGATTCAAGGAAGTCTCAATGGAGATTGCAACACAAGTTCGTAGTGTTGCACACAAGGCAAATTTAGCTGAGAAGGTAGAAAAGTTATGGGAACAGTTGACGAAGGTTCCAAGTTTCATTGAAAAGGAGAGGGTGAAGGCAATGAGAATGATAGGAAAGGATGAGACGATGTTGGTCATATTTTCATCCCTCCCACCAAATGTTAAGTCAATGGTCATACGTAATTATATAAAGTAGTTTTGGACCCTTTTATTAGCCTTTATGTGCAGTGGATGGTATGGAAGTCTATGTATTACTTCTGAATTTAGTCCCTTGTATTAATCTCTAAGTTCAGTGAATGGTATGAATATGTATTAACTTTTGAATTTAGTCCCTTGTATTAACCTCTGTGTTTAGTGGATGGTATGGATATGTATTAACTTTTGAATTTAGTCCATTGTATTAACCTCTGTGTTCATTAGATGGTATGCAAATCTATGTATTAAATTTAGAATTTAGTCTATTATATTAACCTTTGTTCATTAGATGATATGCAAGTCTGTGTATTAACTTTGGAATTTAGTCTATTGTATTAGCCGCCTTTGTGTTCAGTGAATGGTATACAAGTTCATGTGTTAACTTTTAAATTTAGTCCATTATATTGTTGGTATGGTTAATCTGTAGCAATGAAACTTAACAATAATTCAATATAACAGCAATCAACATTCATTAAGAAAATTGTTTTTTTACAATGTTTAAGGTTAACTTAAATTTAAACTATAGATGTAATAGATTATCTATGTGTAGGTTCATCCTCTGCTTCCTGACTCTCATTCTCATTTGTGCTAGCTGTTCATTGGGCCTAACTCCCAACTGTGCCATCTCAAGTCTGCGGAGCATCACAGAAAATTTAGCCATATTACATTCAAAACCCTGTACTCTAGTGTTCATACCAGCCAAAGATTGTTCAATAGTTGCCAGTCTATTGTTGGTAGTCTCAAGCATTTTTGTTATGTTCTACAGCATAAGTATACTTGACGAAGATCGGTGTTCTGTTGAATGCTCAAAAGACTCAGGACCTTCTGTCTTAGGAATTTCTTCATCCTCATCTTTCTTCTACCACTAATTATTTCTCTTCACATATCCCATTCGATTAAGGTTATATTCATTAAAAGGCTTGGGTACAATTATCTGGCCATCAAGAGGTTCAATGCCAGAGAATTTAAGTAGTTTATTGATTGCAGAGGCATATGGCAGACCCTTGTTAGCTTGTTTATGAGCAATAATAATAAATTTCAACATCATATAAGAGTAATCAATCTATCTCCCTTGGAGCCAACAGAACATCAAAACCTGTTCAATCTCACTCAAGTAAGAGTAATTTCTAGCTTTGGGCAACAACATATGACTAACCGTATAATAAATTATGTTAATATTTATATTCAAGCTTTTGGTGTAAATTTTTCTACTAGAACATGGACATCCTAGAATCTTTTCCACCACAACTTCTCTGTTATACCAGGGAAATCCAAACAAAGATTCATCAAGTTGACATGTCTCATTACTTGGTTCTGGAAGCCTAGCTACTCTACCAAACATGTCTTTATTAAAACTAAATTTTATTCCTCTCACCACATAACTGAATTCTAATGACTCTTCATCATACTTTAAATTCGTGAAAAAAACTCTTATGGTAGTTGGAGAATATGGAGTGTTAGAGATAAGAAATTGCTCTATTTTTTTATTTTTGATTAAATGAATCAATTCAAACCTTTTTGTTGACAAAAATTCCAGATTCAAACACATACTGTGCATCACAATTCGATCCATGAACGTTTTCTCATATTTGCGTTGCTGCTCTACTGTGGTGAGCAATGGCCAAGTAGTTTGAGAAAAAAAAGAGCTTTCTACCCGAGGAATGGAGTCTCCTGTTACTTTAGGCCTCTTGAATAAATTCTTAAGAGGTTCCATTACACTAAAAATGGGATGGAATATGAACTTTCGAATTTTAGGCGTAGAATGAACCCTAGGTGTGAAAGTTGTTGGATTTCTCTGACCAAATGGGGACGAAAATTGGTTTTGAGCACAGGGTTTTGCTTTATTTGATGTCTAAACACGAGTAATTGGTGTAATTTTGGTGAGATTTGCAAAAGATGGCAAAGCGTTGAGAGAAGTTGGAAATTCTGCGTTAAAGGTTACAGAAAAATGGCGTGAGAAATTGGGGGGATTCTGGGTTTTAATAGGAAGAAGAAGCGGGCATCAGGTGACTGTCGCCTGATTCGGGTTTACAATAGTGCAGGTGCTTGGTTTAGGGCTTGGCCTTGGGTGCAGAATCCCGAGGCCCGCCATCAGGTGACTGATGAAAGCATTAGTCGCCTGATGCGTTTTTAGAAGTGCCCAGGCTAGGCGTTGGACTTGGCGTCTGGTCTAGCTCTTGCTCGCTTCTGGAAAATGTGGCCAGCACCTGCGCACATTTTGGATAGGCGACTGATTAAAGAGCAGTAGGACCAAGCACCTGGTTGTCCCTGGAATGCCTAGGGACTTCCAGTGACAAACAGGCGTTGGACTAGGTGCCTAGTCCAGCGCCTATCTTCGCGTGCTGTGCCTCATGGCACAACAGAGAATCAATTCCCTTGTGTTTAGTGTGAATGATATGTAGATTAATATATTAACATTTAAATTTAATCCATTGTATTAATCTGTGTTCAGTGTGAATGGTATGTAGATTGATATGTTAACTTTTAAATTTAATCCACTGTATTAATATGTGTTTAGTGGATGGTATGCAAGTTCACGTATTAACTTTTAAATTTAATATATATATATATATATATATATATATATATATATATATATATGTAATTATATTAGACTTTAATATTTAATGTATGGTATATAATTCAATTGTCTTAGGTGTTGTATGTAATCAAAGGTATTCAATTTACAACTTTGTTATACGCATAATAACTACATTGATACAAATTAAGAAGACTAAAAATTTTTATATATTTCTTCGGAAAATATTTACAAAATACATTAATACATAACAACTACAGTTGATAACTCAAAATTTGAATTTTTCTTTTATCCAAAACTCAATTACAACACTTGACAAAATACATCATGACGTAAGGCAAATAAATTTTCGTGAGTTCTCTGCATTTCCATTGTTTCAATTCACTCTTTCTTGGTTACATTCAGATAATTCTCGTAGTTGTCTGAGTTTAAATAATATACGTCTTCCATACTCACACATAGGTGGATCTACCCATTTAAAGAAATCACATCGGGCAATTGACCGATAATTAGTACATGTTAAAAATCTCCTTCACAAATTATCATTTGTGAAGGATGTTAGTTGATAAGTTCGCTGTCCACAATTACACATAACATTGCTTCTTTGAAAATTGTTAAAACTCTGATGGAATAAATCTTGCGACATAATTGAACTCATCAAATCTTGCAAGAAAAGAAAATGAAACAAATATGACTTTAACATAAAATTGTAAAATCAGTGATATGTATTGAATCAAATGTCGATTTGGGACTCAGAATTCTTTGCAGAGCTCAGAGTAGAGGAAAAAGTGAAATCTGAAAAGAAAAATTAGCATAGAAATAGACTTATATACCAATCAGAGTAGTAGGAAATACAAATAGTCCACATTAAAAATCTAGTAACAACATTAAATGGTTAGGTTTAGCATTAAGATTAAAAACTTAGAAAATACTAATGACCATTGAGCTGTTGAGGAACTTGTCTTATGGAGATTTTAAAATTAAAAACCAAAGGTAGTGCCTAATATGCAAAATAGATTACTTCTTATTATAGTTCTAGACAAAATCCATGTAAATCCTCAATATCAAAAGCAACCATATGAGACAATGGTGGATGTAAATTCAAGTTCAATAGCCAAAAAGTAACCTTGACAAAGAGAACCTGTTGAACAAACTGGTGGTAATTGTGCGGCCTTAACTACAGACAAAATGCCTTTTCTTCTGCAACAACGAGAAGTGCCATGCTTCTGTAACTGACATACATTTCACAATGACGCAAGATTGAATCAAATTACCAGCTTCAAAAATGAGAGGAACACCCAAAGGGAAAGAGTTATGAAATAGGGTTCGGTGGATTGTCAAAGAAATCTGCAGATTCGATAATAGAGTAACAATGTTTCAGTCAGAAGAACGAATACCCAGGTTGCTCGATGACTCCTTTAGTGGCTTACAAAATTACTATTAGTGGGTTCAAGAATGCCTCGTGGAATAGACGAGAACAATGGGGAAAACAGTGGCTGAACGATGCTTCTGGATCCTCGCAGGGACGGTGGCTGAATGATGCTTTTTGTAACATCCCCGATTTTTTTTTATGTTACTAATTGAAATTTATTTCTTTCAGAGAGGAGAACAGATTTTGGATCTCATGGGAGGATTAAATTATTTTTACTTAAGTCAAATAAGATAGTAGGAATGGTTAAAATGACATTTAATTTATGTAATTTATGGGGATGGCATTAGTGTAATTATGGATGATGGCAAGGGCATTTTGGAGATAAAGACATGGTAGGTAGGGGGTAAGTAGGGAAAAAATAAAATAAAATAATGGGAAGATAAGAAGGAGAATGGGAGGGAGTGACGGAGGGAAAGAGAAGAAAAACAAAAGGAAAAAAAGAAAAGAGAAGAAAAAGAAAAGGAGAAAAAGAAACGGGAAGAAGAGAAAAGGGAAAGAAGAAGAAGAGAAAGAGGAAGAAGAAGGAGAAAGAAGAGTAAAGAGAAATCAAGGAATCAAGCACCGAGTTTAAAGAAATTTGAGGTAGGTTTAACATTTATTAATGAATTTTGTATAAGATTATATATACATTTTTAGATTTGTTTAGATGTGATTTTGGATAACATGTGGTCTGAAAATTTATATGAAATTCTGTTTTGGATGTTTGGACATGCATATGGGTGCATGGGATTATATAAAAGAAAATCAAAAGAGAAGATAAATTAAGCTGAATTTCAGAATAATTGGGGAAGCTTCGGTTTTTGAAATTTCAGGAAAATTCGGTAAGGATTTTAAAGAAATGTCAACATAT
Source organism: Gleditsia sinensis (assembly GCA_037074535.1). Lineage (NCBI taxonomy): Eukaryota > Viridiplantae > Streptophyta > Magnoliopsida > Fabales > Fabaceae > Gleditsia > Gleditsia sinensis. The sequence goes on along the minus strand of CM073463.1, from coordinate 66,411,263 downwards.
GAATTGTAGATATATGTCTCATGGATCTACAGGCTTTAGAATTACTTAATTTGGAGTTCATATGAGGGAGATATGGCTGATTAATTGAGCAGAGGTCGGAATTCAGGATACTAAAACTAAGTGTTTTTATTTTAATTTTCTGGGAATAATCCATAGCGAATTTGAAGAAAGTGGTAGATAATTGTCTTAGCTTCCTATAAGATTTGACATCACCTCAAACGGAGTTTGTATGAGGGAGATATGATGGAATAAGTGAAAAAAGGTCACAGAACACAGCTAAGCCGTGTTCGGGGCTGTTTTTAAGCATGTTTGAAGTAGTTTTCAAGTATGGCCGTGTCTTGAACATGGCTAGGCCGTGTCTTGAACATGGCTAGGCCATGTCTTGAGCATCTGCGCTGCCTGGCAGATTCTTTCTTGGTGGTGCCATAACTCACTGTATTAGTAAAGTAAAATATTAGTCACTTTGAGGTGATCAAACTCAACAGCAGTTCAAAATTTTACAGTAGTTATCACACTACACAAGATTATAAATAGGAAATACTAGTACTTTCCTACTGTATTTATTCGCTACCTTACACAACGTTTCCACATAACTATTCAAGACTCCTCTAAATCAATCTAGGTGACCACCCACCCCATGGTCGCCGAAGATCGACCGTTCTGATACCAACTTTGTAACGTCTGGGTTTTTTTTTCGATACGCATGTTAAATACGTCATATGTATAAACACAATATATACATATTTATTACAAACCTCATACATGTTATAATTATATAATACAACATTTTAAAACACAATATACATGTTTACATATATATTACAAACCTCACACATATTATATTTATACAATACAACATTTCAGTACATAATTAAGAGTCTTTATACAACACTTTACCCTTGAAATACAAAGGGTGAGGAGGTGGTGCTGACATTTAGATCTCCATCAATAACGTCATTTTGTGTTGCATCTCATTTCTTTTTATCTGAACATAACACCACAATAATAGTGAGAACAAAGGTTCCCAGTAGATTTAACATAAATAAAATATGATGAGAAAATAAGAGTTATGTTCAGTTGTATAAACTACAGAAAAATATCAAAATTTTGAGATAAAATCATAATTTTTGTTTATGCATAATTATCATACTACACATGCACTAAAAATCCATTTTTTTTTAAAGCTCAGCCATATCACGGCTTTTAATTTACTCATTTGCTATATGCATAGTGACCGATCGACTACAGTCACAATAAGTGATCAGAGAATGTGAGTACATCACCCTCCTGCCCCCTCACATTACCACTGTCACCCGGTTGGAGCGGCCCTCCCTTGGCTCACTCAGGCTAATAGGGCGTCCCCTACTCGGTACCGTCTCAAGCCATACAACCCGTCGATATTCATCCATACATATAAATGTATATATATAAATTCATATTTATCAAATACAATATATAACTATCAAGCAATTCGTCATGAGATTTACGCTTGCCATTTAATTACTTTCATAATATGATGCATCATTTTTATACCAAATGATTAATAATCATTCATCACATACCAATATTCAATATAATTTATTGATACCAAAATCATCATTTTAAAAGTATTTTTCTTGAATATATGTTTCCTAAAAATATTACAACAAACAAGATTATTTTTAGGCATAAAACAGTGAAAAGTATGATAATCTAGCACCCAACACGGCTTGGCCATGTTCAAGACATGGTCATGCTTGAAAACTACTTCAAACATGCTAAAAAACAGCTCCAAACATGGCCTATCCGTGTTGAAGCAACCCAGAACACGGCCTGACCGTGTTCTGAGACCTTCTTTCACTTATTCCATCATATCTCCCTCATAAAAACTCCGATTGAGGTGATTTCAAATCCTATAGGAATATAAGACACTTATCTACAACTTGTATGTTTATATTTTCTTCAAATTCTCTATGGATTATTCCCATAAAATTAAAATAAAAACACTTATTTTTACTATCCTGAATTCCGACCTTTTCTCAATTAATCAGTCAAATCTCCCTCATATGAACTTCAAATTAAGTAATTCTAAAGCCTATAGATCCGTGAGACATATATCTACAATTCATATGTTGACCATTTCTTTAAAATCCTTACCTAAGTTTCCCAAAATTTCAAACACCGAAGCCTCCCCAATTATTCCGAAATTCAGCTTAATTTCTCTTTTCCTTTGCTTTTCTTTTATATAATCCAATGCACCTATATGAATCTCCAAACATCCAAAATAGAATTTTATATAAATATCCAGACCACATGTTATCCAAAATCACATCTAAAAAAATCTAAAAAAATGTATATATAATCTTATACAAAATTCATAAATAAATGTTAAACCTACCTCAAATTCCTTTAAACTCAGTGATTGATTCCTTGATTTCTCTTTACTCTTCCTTCTCCTTCTTCTTCCTCTTTCTCTTCTTCTTCTTCCTCTTTCTCTTCTTCTTATTCTCCTTTCTTTTTCTCCTTTTCTTTTTCTTCTCTTTTCTTTTTCTCCTTTTCTTTTTCTTCTCTTTCCCTCCGTCACTCCCTCCCCTTCTCCTTCTTATCTTCCTATTATTTTATTTTATTTTTTTCCTACTTACCCCCTACCTACCACCTCTTTATCTCCAAAATTCCCTTGCCATCATCCATAATTACACTAATGTCATCCCCATTAATTACATAAATTAAATGTCATTTTAATCATTCCTACTATCTTATTTGACTTAAGTAAAAATAATTTAATCCTCCCATGAGATCCAAAATCCGTTCTCCTCTCTGAAAGAAATAAATTTTAATTAGTAACATAAGAAAAAAAATCTGGATGTTACAGTTCTCCCCCCTTAAAAAGAATTTTGTCCTCAAAATTCAAGGTTTACATGTCTTCAAACAGTTGTGGATACTTCTGTCTCATGTCATCTTCGCTTTCCCATGTGGCTTCTTCCATTGTTAAACTCTCCCAACCTACCTTCACCAATGGAATGGTTTTATTTCTCAACTGTTTCACTTCTTTATCCAGAATTACTATCGGCCTCGGTCGGTAGGTTAGATTCTCGTCTACAGCTATTATTTCTTCTTAAATTATGTGTGACGGATCTGGTAGATACTTTTGAAGTTGAGAAACATGGAACACATCATGCAAATTTGATAAATGCGGAGGAAGTGCAATCTGATACGCCGATGACCCTATCTTTTTTCAGAATTTGGTAAGGTCCTAAATATCTCGGATTCAATTTCTTAATTTTCATTGCTCGGCCAATTCCGATAGTAAGAGAAATTTTCAAGAACACATGCTCACCTTCTTGGAATTGTATCGGTCTCCTTCTCCTATCGAAATAGCTCTTTTGTCAACTCTGAGCTGTTCGCATTTTATCTCGAATTATTTGTATTTTCTCAGAAGTATGTTGCACTAACTTAGGCCCCAATAACCTTTTCTCCCCCACTTCATTCCAACATAATGGCGATTTACATCTCCTACCATACAAAGCTTCATAAGGTGCCATTCCGATACTAGAATGATAACTGTTATTATACGCAAACTCAGCCAATGACAGATATCCATCCTATCTTTTTCCTTGCTCTAACACGCACGCTCTTAGCATATCCTTTAAAGTCTGTATAGTTCTCTCCGTTTGACCATCTGTTTGAGGATGATATGCAGTACTAAAATACAAACAAGTACCAAAAGCTTTTTGTAGTGCTCTCCAAAATCTGGAAGTAAATCGAGGATCCCGATCTGAAATGATACTATTAAGAATTCCAGGCAACCGTCCAATTCCCTTCATATACAACTGAGCCAACTTATTCAACGAGTAGTTTTTCTTAATGGGTAGAAAATGTGCAGATTTCGTCAGTCTATCAACTATTACCCATATCGCATCATAACCTGTCTGAGTCTTAGGTAATCCGACAATAAAATCCATAGATATACTATCCCACTTTCACTGAGGGATTTCTAAAGGTTGTAACATCCCAGAAGGTTTTTGATGTTCTATCTTCACTTTTTGACAAACCAGACACTTAGACACATATTCAGCAATGTCTTTCTTCATTACTGGCCACCAGTATAATCTTTTCAAATCTTGATACATTTTTGTATATCTTGGATGGATTGTATACTTACTTTGATGAGCTTCTTTCATAGTCTTAGCCTTCAAATTCTCTTCTTGTGGTATACATGTTCTGCTCCGGTACATAATAATTCTATCCTCTGACATTGCAAAGTCAGGCTGATCTCTTCGATCTTGTAAAAATTGACCATGTGTTTGCGCTTCTTTAATCTGAGTCTTCAAGTCACTTTCAATTCTTAATTCACTAACAAACTACCAGGAACAGTCATAACTGATAATTTCAAATTTCTAAATTCCTCAATTAGCTCAATTTCTTTTATCAGTATTTGACTTAAATGCAACGACTTCCGGCTCAACACATCAGCTACTACATTTACCTTCCCTGGGTGATACTTTAATTCAAATTTGTAATCATTAATGAATTCCATCCATCTTCTTTGCCTCATATTCAATTCTTTTTTGTCAAAGAGATACTTTAAACTCTTGTGATCACTGTATATTTCAAATACAACTCCATACAAGTAGTGTCTCCACATCTTCAGGGCAAAAACTATTGCAGCCAACTTTAAATCATAAGTAAGATAGTTCTCCTCATGCAGTCTCAATTGTCGAGACACATAAGCAACTACCCTACTTTCTTGCATCAAAACACAACCTAAACCTTTCTTGGAAGCATCTGTATAGACTACAAAGCATCTAGAAGGGTTAGGAACAACTAGAACAGGTGGATAAGTCAATTTGACTTTAAGCTCTTGGAAACTATTCTCGCATTCTTCAGTCCAATTAAAGAGACTTCCTTTTCTGGTCAATCGAGTCAAAGGCAAAGCTATTTGGGAGAATCCCTGTATAAACCGTCTGTAATATCCTGCTAAACCCAAGAAACTTCTAATTTCAGTCACAGTTTTAGGTCTCTCCCATTTCAGCACTGCTTCAGTTTTACTGGGATCCACCGACACACCATCTTTAGAAATTAAGTGACCCAAAAACTTCACTTCTTCCAGCCAAAATTCACATTTTTCCAACTTAGCGAAAAGTTTCTTTTCCTTCAAGACTTGAAGTACTAATCGAAGATGTTGGTTATGTTCTTCCTCACTATTAGAGTAGATTAAAATATCATCTATGAACACTACTATGAATTGATCCAAGTAGGGTCTAAAAATGCGATTCATATAGTCCATAAAGACTGCAGGTACATTTGTGACCCCAAAAGGCATGACTAAAAATTCGTAGTGTCCATACTGAGTTTTAAAAGCTGTTTTTGGAATGTCTTCATCTTTAACTCCGATCTGATGATATCCTGACCTCAAGTCTATCTTAGAGAAAATAGTAGCTCCCTTTAATTGATCTAATAGATCGTCTATTCTAGGCAACAGATACTTATTCTTAATAGTCGCCTTATTCAATTGCCTGTAATCAATACACAATCTCAAACTGCCATCTTTCTTCTTTACAAACAATACAGGCGCTCCCCAAGGTGATACGCTAGGTCTGATAAAATTCTTTTCTAACAGCTCTTCGATCTGCTTCTTCAGCTCTTGTAGTTCTACAGGAGACATTCTATAGGGAGGGATAGAAATAGGCCTCGCCTCTAGTGCTAGATCGATGGAAAATTCCACTTCTCTCTTCGGTGGAGATTCAGAAATTTCAGAGGGAAAAACCTCTGAAAATTTACGGACTACTGGAATCTCAAGCAGTTCTCGTTTTATACTCGGTTTGATGGTATACAAGAAAACACATTTCAAATCCGCATCCCTCATCTCCTTATAGAGTCGGTGAGCACTAATAATTCTATACTTTTGGTCCTCTAGTGGGTCCGAGAGAAACTCAAAAGTCTTATTGCAGCAATCCAGTAGGACTCGATTCTGACTTAACCAATCCATACCCAAGATGACATCTAAACCGTCCAGAGGTAGACAGATCAGATCCACTACAAAGGATCTGTCATTCAATACAATGAGACAATTCAAACACACTGAGGAAATAATTATTTTTCCTCCTGTAGGTGTCACCACCGCTAACTCGTATGGTAACTCCGCAATGGAGTGTTATAATTTCTCCACACATTCTATTGCTATGAAAGAATGGCTTGCGCCAGAATCAAACAATACATTTAGAGACAAATTGTTGATACAGCACGTTCCTTGCATCAAATTAGGAGCTGTCTTTGCTTCAGCACCGCTCAAGGTGAAAACTCTTCCTATCGTTTGTTGAGTTTGTGCAATACCTTTCCCATTTCCCAGTGGACAATATCGTGACATGTACCCCTTCTGTCCACATTGGTAGCAAGTGACTGAATCAAAATAACATGGTATATTCCCATGGAATTTCTCGCATTTTCCACACTGACCCATTGCCAGATTTTTCAGATCAGGTCTGGGTTCCACAGTTACTGATTTTTTTACCTCTCATGATATTCTTCCCTTTGGTATTTCTATCCATAACTGGGAACTCTCTCTTCCGCTTCCACTGAGTCTGCCTCTTCTTTTCATCCTCGACTGCTTTTAGACTTGTCGCCAGCATCTGACATTTATTTACCAACGAGGCATATTCCCGAATCTCTAATACCACCACAACATTTCTAAGCTCCGGGTTCAGTCCTGATTCAAACTTCACAGCCTTCCAAGCTTCATCTGGATTATTCTTCAAAGTACTTGAGAACTTAGACAGCTCTTCAAATTTGGTAATATAGTGCTCAATAGTCCCATTTCCCTGTTTAAGCTGAAGAAACTCAATCTCTTTCTCAGCTCTCACATTACTGGGAAAATATTTGTTCAGAAAAGTCTCTCGGAATAAGTGCCATGTAATTTCCCTGTCTTGATGTACCAGTAACTCTTTGACTCCTCTCTACCAATATTCAGCTTCTTCCTTCAGCATATATGTTCCAAAATTAACCTTCTGCTCATCAGAATAATTTAGAACTCCAAAAATCTACTCGAGTTTCGTCAGCCATCTCTTAGCAACTATTGGGTCATATGCACCCACAAAAGACGAAGGCCGCGTTCCCATAAATTCAGACCATCCATTACCATTTTTAGTTCTGTTCCCATTTCAATTTCTTTCATCTCCCCTAACCTCGTCATTATTATTAATATTTTGAAGATGCTGCAGAATCTGATTCGTAGCAACTGCCTGAGCTTGAATAGCTGCGGCTATGTTATTTAAGGTAGCATCTGCGCTGCCTGGCAGATTCCTTCTTGGTGGTGTCATAACTCATTGTATTAGTAAAGCAAAATATTAGTCACTATTGAGGTGATCAAACTCAACAGTAGTTCAAAATTTTACAGTAGTTATCACACTACACAAGATTATAAATAGGAAATACTAGTACTTTCCTACTGTATTTATCCGCTACCTTACACAACGTTTTCACATAACTATTCAAGACTCCTCTAAGACAATCTAGGTGACCACCCACCCCATGGTCGCCTAAGATCGACCGCTCTGATACCAATTTTGTAACGTCTAATTTTTTTTTATTACGATACGCATGTTAAATATGCCATATGTATAAACACAATATATATATATATATATATATATATATATATATATATATACATATTTATTACAAACCTCATACATGTTATAATTATAGAATACAACATTTCAAAACACAATATACATGTTTACATATATATTACAAACCTCACACATATTATATTTATACAATACAACATTTCAGTACATAATTAAGAGTCTTTATACAGCACTTCATCCTTGAAATACAAAGGGTGAGGAGGTGGTGCTGACACCTAGATCTCCATCAGTAACGCCATTTTGTGTTGCATCTCATTTTTTTTATCTAAACATAACACCACAATAATAGTGAGAACAAAGGTTCCCAGTAGACTTAACATAAATAAAATATGATGAAGAAATAGGAGTTATGTTCAGTTGTATAAGCTACAGAGAAATATCAAGATTTTGAAATAAAATCATAATTTTTGTTTATGCATAATTATCATACTACACATGCACTAAAAATCCATTTTTTTTAATGCTCAGCCATATCACGGCTTTTAATTTACCTATTTGCTATATGCATAGTGACCGATCAACTACAGTCACAATAACTAATCAAGGAATGTGAGTACATCACCCTTCTGCCCCCTTACATTACCACTGTCACCTGGTTGGAGCGGCCCTCGCTTGACTCACTTAGGCTAATAGGGCGTCCCCTACTCGGTACCATCTCAAGCCATACAACCCGTCGATATTCATCCACACATATAAATATATATATATATATATATATATATATATATATATATAAATTCATATTCATCAAATACAATACATAACTATCAAGCAACTCGTCATGAGCTTTACGCTTGCCATTTAATTACTTTCATAATATGATGCATCATTTTTATACCAAATGATTAATAATCATTCATCACATACCAATATTCAATATAATTCATTTTAAATTAAATAAAGATAAAGAGTATTTTTTTGATACCAAAATCATCATTTTAAAAGTATTTTTCTTGAATATATGTTTCTTAAAAATATTACAACAAATAAGATTATTTTTAGACATAAAACAATAAAAAGTATGATAATCCAGCACCCAACATGTAACATCCAGAATTTTTTTTCTTATGTTACTAATTAAAATTTATTTCTTTCAGAGAGGAGAACGGATTTTGGATCTCATGGGAGGATTAAATTATTTTTACTTTAGTCAAATAAGATAGTAGAAATGGTTAAAATGACATTTAATTTATGTAATTAATGGTGATGGCATTAGTGTAATTATGGATTATGGCAAGGGCATTTTGGAGATAAAGAGGTGGGAAAGAGAAGATAAGAAGGAAAAAAATAATAAAATAAAATAATAGGAAGATAAGAAGGAGAAGGGGAGGGAGGGAAAGAGAAGAAAAAGAAAAGAGAAGAAAAATAAGAAGAGAAAAAGAAAGGGGAAGAAGAGAAAAGGGGAAGAAGAAGAAGAGAAAGAGGAAGAAGAAGAAGAGAAAGAGGAAGAAGAAGGAGAGAAAGAGGAAGAAGAAGGAGAAGAAAAAGTAAAGAGAAATCAAGGAATCAAGCACCGAGTTTAAAGGAATTTGAGGTAGGTTTAACATTTATTTATGAATTTTGTATAAGATTATATATACATTTTTTAGATTTGTTTAGATGTGATTTTGGATAACATGTGATCTGGATATTTATATAAAATTCTATTTTGGATGTTTGGAGATGCATATGGGTGCATGGGATTATATAAAAGAAAAGCAAAGGAGAAGAGAAATTAAGCTGAATTTCTGAATAATTGGGGAAGCTTCGGTTTTTGAAATTCTGGGAAACTTAGGTAAGGATTTTAAAGACATGGTCAACATATGAATTGTAAATATATGTCTCATGGATCTATAGGCTTTATAATTACTTAATTTGGAGTTCATATGAGGGAGATATGACTGATTAATTGAGCAGAGGTCGGAATTTAGGATAGTAAAAATAAGTGTTTTTATTTTAATTTTCTGGGAATAATCCGTAGAGAATTTTAAGAAAATATAAACATAAAAGTTGTAGATAATTGTCTTAATTTCCTGTAAGATTTGAAATCACCTCAATCAGAGTTCGTATGAGGGCGATATGATGGAATAAGTGAAGGAAGGTCACAGAACACGACCAAGCCGTGTTCGGGGCTGTTTTTTAGCATCTTTGAAGTAGTTTTCAAGCATGGCCGTGTCTTGAACATGGCCAGGCTGTGTTGGGTGCTGGATTATCATACTTTTTACTGTTTTATGCCTAAAAATAATCTTGTTTGTTGTAATATTTTTAGAAAACATATATTCAAGAAAAATACTTTTAAAATGATGATTTTGGTATCAATGAATTATATTGAGTATTGGTATGTGATGAATGATTATTAACCATTTGGTATAAAAATGATGCATCATATTATGAAAGTAATTAAATGGCAAGCGTAAATCTCATCACGAGTTGCTTGATAGTTATGTATTGTATTTGATAAATATGAATTTATATATATACATTTATATGTATGGATGAAAATCGACGGGTTGTATGGCTTAAGACGGTACCAAGTAGGGGACGCCCTATTAGCCTGAGTGAGTCAAGGGAGGGTCGCTCCAACCGAGTGACAGTGGTAATGTGAGAGGGCAGGAGGGTGATGTACTCACATTCCCTGATCACTTATTGTGACTGTAGTCGATCGGTCACTATGCATATAGCAAATGAGTAAATTAAAAGCCGTGATATGGCTGAGCATTAAAAAAAATGGATTTTTAGTGCATGTGTAGTATGATAATTATGCATAAATAAAAATTATGATTTTATCTCAAAATTTTGATATTTTTCTGTAGCTTATACAACTGAACATAACTCTTGTTTTCTCATCATATTTTATTTATGTTAAATCTATTGGGAACCTTTGTTCTCACTATTATTGTGGTGTTATGTTCAGATAAAAAGAAATGAAATGCAACACAAAATGTCGTTACTGATGGAGATCTAGATGTCAGCACCATCTCCTCACCCTTTATATTTCAAGGGTGAAGTATTGTATAAAGACTCTTAATTATGTACTGAAATGTTGTATTGTATAAATATAATATGTGTGAGGTTTGTAATATATATGTAAACATGTATATTGTGTTTTGAAATGTTGTGTTGTATAATTATAACATGTATGAGGTTTGTAATAAATATGTATATATTGTGTTTTTACATATGGCGTATTTAACATGCGTGTCAAAAAAAAACCCGGACGCTACAAAGTTGGTATCAGAGCGATCGATCTTAGGTGACCATGGGGTGGGTGGTCACCTAAATTGATTTAGAGGAGTCTTGAATAGTTATGTGGAAACGTTGTGTAAGGTAGCGGATAAATACAGTAGGAAAGTACTAGTATTTTCTATTTATAATCTTATGTAGTGTAATAACTACTGTAAAATTTTGAACTGCTGTTGAATTTGATCACCTCAATAGTGACTAATATTTTGCTTTACTAATACAGTGACTTATGGAACCACTAAGAAAGAATCTGCCAGGCAGCGCAGATGCTACCTTAAATAATATAGCCGCAGCTATTCAAACTCAGGCAGCTGCTACGAATCAGATTCTGCAACATCTTCAAAATATTAATAATAATGATGAGGTTAGGGGAGATGAAAGAAATCGAAATAGGAACAGAACTGGAAATGGTAATGGATGGTCTGAATTTATGGGAACGCGGCCTCCGTCTTTTGTGGGTGCATATGACCCAATAGTTGCTAAGAGATGGCTGACGGAACTCGAGAAGATTTTTGGAGTTCTAAATTGTTCTGATGAGCAGAAGGTCAATTTTAGAACATATATGCTGAAGGAAAAAGCTGAATACTGGTGGAGAGGAGCCAAAGGGTTACTGGTACATCAAAACAGGAAAATTACATGGCACTTATTCCGAGAGACTTTTCTAAACAAATATTTTCCCAGTAATGTGAGAGCTGAGAAAGAGATTGAGTTTCTTCAGCTTAGACAGGGAAATGGGACCATTGAGCACTATATTACCAAATTTGAAGAACTGTCTAAGTTCTCAAGTACTTTGAAGAATAATCCAAATAAAGTTTGGAAGGCTGTGAATTTTGAATCAGGAATGAACCCGGAGCTTAGAAATGTTGTGGTGGCATTAGAGATTCGGGAATATGCCTCGTTGGTAAATAAATGTCGGATGCTGGCGACAAGTCTAAAAGCAGTTGAGGATGAAAAGGAGAGGCAGACTCAGTGGAAGCGGAAGATAGAGTTTCCAGTTATGGATAGAAATACCAAAGGGAAGAATATCATGAGAGGTAAAAAATCAGTAACTGTGAAACCCAAACCTTATCTAAAAAATCCAGCAATGGGTCAGTGTAGAAAATGCGGGAAATTCTATGGGAATAAACCATGTTATTTTGATTCAGTCACTTGCTACCAATGTGGACAAAAGGGGCACATGTCACGATATTGTCCACTGGGAAATGGGAAAGGTATTGCACGAACTCAACAAACGACAGGAAGAGTTTTCACCTTGAGCGGTGCTGAAGCAAAGAAAGCTCCTGATTTGATGCAAGGTACGTGCTATATCAACAATTTGTCTCTGAATGTATTGTTTGATTTTGGCGCGAGCCATTCTTTCATAGCAATAAAATATGTGGGAAAATTACAACACTCTATTGCAGAGTTACCATATTTTTTTTTGGTACAATAAAGGAGTCTATAAGACTAAATCAAATCAGACTGGGGGAGATTTATTCTCCTCATGTCTTCCAGCAAAAGTAGTTCTACCCCATTTGGGGGATTATCAAATCTTTGCCACTCATGTCCCAAATGTAGGGCTCCTTTTGCCATCCAATCAGCTATTTTGTTGCTCTCCCTATATGCGTGGGAGAAAGCAATATTCCACTCTCTTTCTGTGAAGCTCTTTATAGCAGATATCAGTCCTGCACATGGATGCGTTATCTCACACCCCATGTTACACATATTCACAGCCATAATTGATTCAGATTCAAATATAACATCATTAAGTTTTAACTCCCAGGCAATACTTACCGCCGAAAGGATACCCCATATTTTAGCTCTCAGACTGCTGTAGGGCCCCAGCTTCCTCATGAATCCTGTGATCCAAGCTCCCGTGGAATCCCTTAGGATCCCCCCGCAACTTGCCTGGTTCAAGTGGTTTAGGGCTCCGTCAACATTGAACTTGGTGGTTCCACCTGGAGGTGGAGACTAGTAATTTTCTGGACGTGGGGTTCCAACCCGAAGAACTCTCCCATCCTTGTTCCATTGCATGCAGTCTCTAGTTCGAGAAAGGCATAGAAATAACAAATCAGTAGAGTTATGTGGAGGGGGTTGGAAAATCAGTTCACAGCGCTAAACCCATATGCACCACGCCGTGGTCCCGAATAGAGTTTTCCAATTGTACTCCTCATACTTAATCTTCCCATAGTTACGGGATAGGTTTAGCAGAGTTACCATATGAGTTAGCAGTGGTGACACCTACAGGAGGAAAAATAATTACATCCTCAATGTGTTTGTATTGAATGACAGATCTTTGTAATGGATCTGATCTGTCTACCTCTGGACGGTATAAATGTCATCTTGGGTATGGATTGGTTAAGTCAGAACCGAGTCCTACTCGATTGCTGCAATAAGACTTTTGAGTTTCTCTCAGACCCACTGGGGGACCAAAAGTATAGCATTATTAGTGCTCACCGACTCTATAAGGAGATGAGGGATGCGGATTTGAAATGTTTTTTCTTGTATACTATCAACCCGAGTATGAAACAGGAACTGCTTGAGATTCCAATAGTTCATGAATTTCCAAAGGTTTTTCCCTCTGAAATTTCTGAACCTCCACCGAAGAGAGAAGTGGAATTTTCCATCGATCTAGCACTAGAGGCGAAGCCTATTTTTATCACTCCCTATAGAATGTCTCTTGTGGAACTACAAGAGCTGAAGAAGCAGATCGAAGAGCTGTTAGAAAAGAATTTTATCAGACCTAGCGTATCACCTTGGGGAGCGCATGTATTGTTTGTAAAGAAGAAAGATGGCAGTTTGAAATTGTGTATTGATTACAGGCAATTGAATAAGGTGACTATTAAGAATAAGTATCCATTGCCTAGAATAGATGATCTATTAGATCAATTAAAGGGAGCTACTATTTTCTCTAAGATAGACTTGAGGTCAGGATATCATCAGATCGGAGTTAAAGAAGAAGACATTCCAAAAATAGCTTTTAGAACTCGGTATGGACACTACGAATTTTTAATCATGCCTTTTGGGGTCACAAATGCACCTGCAGTCTTTATGGACTATATGAATCGCATTTTTAGACCCTACTTGGATCAATTCGTAGTAGTGTTCATAGATGATATTTTAATCTACTCTAAGAGTGAGGAAGAACACAACCAGCATCTCTGATTAGTACTTCAAGTTTTGAAGGAAAAGAAACTTTTCGCTAAGTTGGAAAAATGTGAATTTTGGCTGGAAGAAGTGAAGTTTTTGGTCACGTAATTTTTAAAGATAGTATGTCGATGGATCCCAGTAAAACTGAAGCAGTGCTGAAATGGGAGAGACCAAAAACTATGACTGAAATTAGAAGTTTCTTGGGTTTAGCAAGATATTACAGAAGGTTTATACAGGGATTCTCTCAAATAGCTTTGCCTTTGACTCGATTGACCAGAAAAGGAAGTCTCTTTAATTGGACTGAAGAATGCGAGAATAGTTTTCAAGAGCTTAAAGTCAAATTGACTTCTCCACCTATTCTAATTGTTCCTAACCCTTCTAGATGTTTTGTAGTCTATACGGATGCTTCCAAGAAAGGTTTAGGTTGTGTTTTGATGCAAAAAAGTAGAGTAGTTGCTTATGTGTCTCGACAATTGAGACCGCATAAGGAGAACTATCCTACTCATGATTTAGAGTTAGCTACAATAGTTTTTACCCTGAAGATGTGGAGACACTACTTGTATGGAGCTATATTTGAAATATACAGTGACCACAAGAGTTTAAAGTATCTCTTTGACCAAAAAGAATTGAATATAAGGCAACGAAGGTGGATGGAATTCATTAATAATTACAAATTTGAATTAAAGTATCACCCAGGGAAGGCAAATGTAGTAGCTGGTGCGTTGAGCCGGAAGTCATTGCATTTAAGTCAAATACTGATAAAAAAAATTAAGCTAATTGAGGAATTCAGAAATTTGAAATTATCAGTTATGACTGTCCCTGGTAGTTTGATTGTTAGTGAATTAAAAATTAAAAGTGACTTGAAGACTCATATTAAGGAAGCGTAGACACATGATCAATTTTTACAAGATCGAAGAGATCAGCCTGACTTTGCAATGTCAGAGGATAGAATTAATATGTACTGGGGCAGAACATGTATACCACAAGAAGAGAATTTGAAGGCTAAGATTCTGGAAGAAGCTCATCAAAGTAAGTATACAATCCATCCAGGATCTACAAAAATGTATTAAGATTTGAAAAGATTATACTGATGGCCAGGAATGAAGAAAGACATTATTGAATATGTGTCTAAGTGTCTGGTTTGTCAAAAGGTGAAGATAGAACATCAAAAACCTTCTGGGATGTTACAACCTTTAGAAATCCCTGAGTGGAAGTGGGATAGTATATTTATGGATTTTATTGTTGGATTACCTAAGACTCAGACAGGTTATGATACGATATGGGTAATAGTTAATAGATTGACGAAATCTGCACATTTTCTACCCATTAAGAAAAACTACTCGTTGAATAAGTTGGCTTAGTTGTATATGAAGGAAATTGTACGATTGCATGGAATTCCTAATAGTATCATTTCAGATCGAGATCCTCGATTTATTTCCAGATTTTGGAGAGCACTACAAGAAGCTTTTGGTACTCGTTTATATTTTAGTACTGCATATCATCCTCAAACAGACGGTCAAACGGAGAGAACTATATAGACTTTAGAGGATATGCTAAGAGCGTGCGTGTTAGAGCAAAAAAAAGGATAGGATGGATATATGTCATTGGCTGAGTTTGCGTATAATAATAGTTATCATTCTAGTATCGGAATGGCACCATATGAAGCTTTGTATGGTAGGAGATGTAAATCGCCATTATGTTGGAATGAAGTAGGGGAGAAAAGGTTATTGGAGCCCGAGTTAGTGCAACATACTTCTGAGCAAATACAAATAATTTGAGATAAAATGCGAACAGCTCAGAGTCGACAAAAGAGTTATTTCGATAGGAGAAGGAGACCGATACAATTCCAAGAAGGTGAGCATGTGTTCTTCAAAATTTCTCCTACTACCAGAATTGGCCAAGCAATGAAAATTAAGAAATTGAGTCCGAGATATTTAGGACCTTATCAAATTCTGAAAAGGATAGGGTCATCGGCGTATCAAATTGAACTTCCTCCGCATTTATCAAATCTGCATGATGTGTTTCATGTTTCTCAACTTCGAAAGTATCTACCAGATCTGTCGCACATAATTCAAGAAGAAATAGTAGCTGTAGACAAGAATCTAACCTACCGACCGAGGCTGATAGTAATTCTGGATAAAGAAGTGAAACAGTTGAGAAATAAAATCATTCCATTGGTGAAGGTAGGTTGGGAGAGTTTAACAATGAAAGAAGCCACATGGGAAAGGGAACATGACATGAGACAGAAGTATCCACAACTGTTTGAAGACAGGTAAACCTTGAATTTTGAGGACAAAATTCTTTTTAGGGGAGAAGAACTGTAACATCCCTGATTTTTTTTCTTATATTACTAATTGAAATTTATTTCTTTCAAAGAGGAGAACAGATTTTGGATCTCATGAAAGGATTAAATTATTTTTACTTCAATCAAATAAGATAATAAGAATAGTTAAAATGACATTTAATTTATGTAATTTATGGGGATGGCATTAGTGTAATTATGGATGATGGCAAGGGCTTTTTGGAGATAAAGAGGTGGTAGGTAAGGGGTAAGTAGGTAAAAAATAAAATAAAATAAAATAATGGGAAGATAAGAAGGAGAAGGGGAGGGAGTGACGGAGGGAAAGAGAAGAAAAAGAAAAGAGAAGAAAAAGAAAAGGAGAAAAAGAAAGGGGAAGAAGAGAAAGAGGAAGAAGAAGGAGAAGGAAGAGTAAAGAGAAATCAAGGAATCAAGCACTGAGTTTAAAGGAATTTGAGGTAAGTTTAACATTTATTAATGAATTTTGTATAAGATTATATATACATTTTTAGATTTGTTTAGATGTGATTTTGGATAACATGTGGTCTGAAAATTTATATGAAATTATGTTTTGGATGTTTGGACATGCATATGTGTCACGTCCCAGATTTTATCTGAGCACGAGACCGGCACGAAATGATGATTTCTCCCCACTCCGTAAGCCTAACTGTCGCCTTCTGAATCTAAAATTCAATGATCAGTCTGGTTTAACATATGATTTACATAATCACTCTGTAAAACTTTAAACACATATAATATATAAATAAAGATCTAACTTTATTAAGCAATGTCAATTCATTTTGCATTTCTTGCTTTACATAGGTTTTACCTTTTATTTTCACGCATAGAAAATGGGGATTCTGCTTATGGTAATGTGGAGCAACTCTAGAGTACAAATACATAAGACAACAAAAAATTAAGCCCATCAGGACAAATTTGGGCTTACCTCAAAAATTTTACTGCTTCGGCGCATGCCTTCAATTTTAACCTTATCTGGAAGCATTTAAAAGATTGGGGTGAGTCTTGCGACTCAGCAAGTACATAACACAATTATAACATGTAGAAAAATTTATATTATATATTAAGTTATGATTCAGCTTATGAATATTTTGCAGTATTCTTACTAATTTTGTTTACTTATTCTCATTAGAAATAAGTTATGAATAGTATCTTTATTTTAAAACTTATTCGACATTATTGAAGATTATTAATTAATTCATTTACCTCAATTTAACATATTCTCATATTTTTCCTTATCTAGTTTTATCATCATATACATACAGGTCTCTAAGGGACTCTTTGACTTTTCTCGGTCACTTTCTTTTATTGTTCTTCCTTTAAGTAAACACTTAAACATCTCTACGTGCAAACTTTTGCACACGCTGTAACAAATGAGTTAGATCCACTTTATCATCTTTCTTAAAATTTATTATTTTGCTCCTACGTCATATAAAAATATACTATGTTATTTGTGTACATATAGATATGTATTTAATACTCAAGCTATATATATATATACAAGAGTATAATTAAAGTAAAATAATTATGTTAATTTATTATATATTAACAAGACTTATTCTTTTATTAATATCTTTCAGTTTTATTCTTAAATTATTATTATTTTTAGCGTATTTTATTTAGTTTGGAGGATCCCAATCCAGAACCATTTCAACATACCCAAGCACACAGCATGTTAAGGGAAAATCACCATTTTACCCAAGCACACAGCAAGGGTGGGTAAATCACTACATACATGTCTTATCCCAAGCACATAGCAATGGGACGAGTAACATCATCATATTCTCGTCATTCATATCATAAGGTTGGGAGGAGCTCTCCTTAACTCTCTAACATTTTCATATGATGACTGTCCTAAGCACACAGTAATAGGACGGGTAAATCACCTCATTCTTATCATAGGTAACCAGGCCAATTGCCACTGGCTATTGGAGGAGACATACCTCAACTCCACATTTATTCACATTTCAATCCTCATGTGCCCGTTCGCACAGGGGCTAGCAACTCCCTTGCTAACTAGGGTTACAAGGTGCACCAAGGCTAGCTATCTCTGCCGCTAGCTGACAGTGTTTCCGAAAAGGAATCCAACGTAATTATTATTAATCTTATTTAATTATTTTTTTGTTTTCAAGTTTTAAGATAAAGTATTGTTTTAATCAATATCTGATAATAACTCATTATAATCATATCATCATACTCATTATATCCTCAATAGATACTTTACCATCACTGAGTACCAAATTTAATAATCATCACACTTAGTCATATCACTTTCATTCATTCCTTTTCTTTTGACTCATTTATATTTTTAAAGTGTACGTATGTATATATATCCATGTGCTTACTTGAATAAAAAAATTTCAATTTGATAGTCATACCTCATTTCCTTGTGTATAACCTTATATTCTTGTATCATTATTTATTATTTTAATATCCATTAGGATTGCCATCATTAAATATTATTTGAGATGCCATTATACAAAAATATTCACATACTTATATGTATTCATAATATAAGCATCATATATTACGGAAGATCATCATATTAAATTTTTCGGTTAGAACATTTTACACTCTTGGGATAAAATATACCCAATACATTATACATATATAGCTTATCCTAATAAATTCTCAAGCCGTTATGGATCATCTTCACTAATTTCTGAACTATCCTCAAATTTGCATATTTATATCCACAAGTCGATATAATTAAGAACCATAGACATAAAAGAATATATACACATCCATATAGGGTATCCAACTTTTGTTATTCTAGACTTTTATCAAATCATCTTTGATTCTCACATGTCAACATCCTCCCATTAATCTCAAGCCTTTCTTACTTTTATTTCTAAAAGCATATCATTCTAGTTCCTATCAACTTCGTTTAACTAGTCCATTCATTCTAAGACTTTCCTCAACAATTATTCACACATAACTTTCCAATCTCGACATAATTCATATCCTAAAACTAGACTCAATTTACAATGGTAATCCTACGTCCTATATTTTATTCTTCAAGTATTTCAACACCACTAATTCACTTTATTACATTCCTCAAAGCACTTTAAGACCATCAAACGTCTGTTTCTTTCACCTAAAATTTTATAATTTAGTTCAGTGTCCAAACTCACTATTTTAAATTATAAATAATTTAATGCCAAACATTCTCCAAAATTTCCTCCATTAATCACTTCCAACAAATTGGAATTGCTAATCTAATTTTGTCTTACCTATCTTCAAGTAAACCTAATATGCTCAAATCTTCCTCTTATGACATTTTTCCAGCACTAGTCAATCCTAACAAATCTTACTTTCACCATTCCTAACATGTCTACTACCTACCTATCTCAATTCACTTCTCACACATTCATATATTTTAATGACATACTATTCAAATATCAAACATCACCCAAGTCACAATCTCGACATACGAAAATTGTCATAAATTTATATTACATAATCATATCATACAATATATAAATTTAGAGATAAATTATAATTTTTTTCTCCATGCCATAATTTATGTGATTTACTCACCAATTTGATGCTTCAATTGGACTAACTTCTTTTCACCTTTTTCCAAATAAAAATGATCACCAACAACTCCAAATTATGCTCTTCAACTTAGCTATTTCGGAATCCAAAAATTTATTGCACAAGTACTGTTCACGCACAAACACTGTTCATCAGAGAAATTTTTTGCATGATTTAGGCATCAAATTATGTTATGCAACCAGAAAAACATGCATACAAGGAGTATTCTACCTCTTAAACATAATTCTGGGGTCAAAATCACCAGAAAACACCAAGAAATTTCAAAATCATCAAATTTACCTCGCAGTTACTGTTCACCATCTACTGTTTATCATTTCCAGAATGTTTCCGGTGAGTTTTTGGCAAAATTAATCGGTGGGTTTTGAAGCTCTCATCACTACGAATCCAACGGTACTTCCAATATCTCAATTGGATGTCTAGGTTGGGAGATATCTTATAAAGAAATTTGATTTTTAGAGGGAGAAAGAAAAAAAAATGAATACTGCTGCCCAAGCTTCTGCTTCCCTCTCCGCTGCTTCTGCTTTCTTTGTTTTTTTTTTAAATTATTATTATTATTATTATTATTATTATTATTTAATAATTAAATAATGGGATTTATTTTTATATATATACATATAAATACTATTTTTCATCCTAAAATATCCCAAATTTTTTTAAAAATTTACATTCTTATAAAACTTTAGTTGAACTCTTAAATCATGACTTTTTTTGATAAAAATTTTAATAAAAAAAATCAAAAAAATAAATATCTTTATACATAATGAAAGAATTAATATTTCTAAAAATAAAACAAAAATTTATTATAGACCACAAAATCATTTTAATTAAAAATATATTTACTTTTAGGAAAAATATAATCATTTAAAAATAATACTTGTTTATAAAAAAATAATTATTTAAAATAAATAAAGGATATTACAATATGGGTGCATGGGATTATATAAAATAAAATCAAAGGAAAAGATAAATTAAGCTGAATTTCGGAATAATTGGGGAAACTTCGGTTTTTGAAATTTTGGGAAAATTCGGTAAGGATTTTAAAGAAATAGTCAACATATGAATTGTAGATATATGTCTCACGGATCTATAGGTTTTAGAATTACTTAATTTGGAGTTCATATGAGGGACATATGGCTGATTAATTGAGCAGAGGTCGGAATTCAGGATAGTAAAAATAAGTGTTTTTATTTAAATTTTCTAGGAATAATCCGTAGAGAATTTGAAGAAACTATAAACATAAAAGTTGTAGCTAATTGTCTTAACTTCATATAGGATTTGAAATCACCTCAATCGGAGTTCGTATGAGGGCGATATGATGGAATAAGTGAAGAAAGGTCACAGAATACGGCCAGACCGTGTTCTGAGTTGCTTCAACACGGGTAGGCCATGTTTGGGGCTGATTTTAAACATGTTTGAAGTATTTTTCAAGCATGGCCGTGTCTTGAACATGGCCAGGCCGTGTTGGGTGCTGGATTACCATACTTTTCACTGTTTTATATTTAAAAATAATTTTATTTGTTGTAATATTTTTAAGAAACATATATTCAAGAAAAATACTTTTAAAATGATGATTTTGGTATCAAAAATTACTCTTTATCTTTATTTAATTTAAAATAAATTATATTGAATATTGGTGTGTGATGAATGATTATTAATCACTTGGTATAAAAATGATGCATCATATTATGAAAGTAATTAAATGGCAAGCGTAAACCTCATGACGAGTTGTTTGATAGTTATGTATTATATTTGATGAATATGAATTTATATATATATATATATATATATATATATATATATATATATATATATGTATGGATGAATATCGACGGGTTGCATGGCTTTAGACGGTACCGAGTAGGGGACGCCCTATTAGCCTGAGTGAGCCAAGGGAGGGCCGCTCTAACCGGGTGACAGTGGTAATGTGAGGGGACAGGAGGGTGATGTACTCACATTCCCTGATTACTTATTGTGACTATAGTCGATCGGTCACTATGCATATAGCAAATGAGTAAATTAAAAGCTGTGATATGATTGAGCATTAAAAAAAATAGATTTTTAGTGCATGTGTAGTATGATAATTATGCATAAACAAAAATTATGATTTTATCTCAAAATTTTGATATTTCTCTGTAGTTTATATAGCTGAACATAACTCCTGTTTTTTCATCATATTTTATTTATATTAAGTCTACTGGAAACCTTTGTTCTCACTATTATTGTGGTGTTATGTTCAGATAAAAAGAAATGAGATGCAACATAAAATGGCGTTACTGATGGAGATCTAGTGCCAGTACCACCTCCTCACTCTTTGTATTTTAAGGGTGAAGTGCTGTATAAAGACTCTTAATTATGTACTGAAATGTTGTATTGTATAAATATAATATGTGTGAGGTTTGTAATATATATGTAAACATGTATATTGTGTTTTGAAATGTTGTATTGTATAATTATAACATGTATGAGATTTGTAATAAATATGTATATATATATATATATATATATATATATATATATATATATATATATATATATATATATATATATATATATATTGTGTTTATACATATGGTGTATTTAACATGTGTATCGTAAAAAAAAACTGGACATTACACTTTTGGGCTCCTCGCGAGGGCAGTGGCCAACGCACGCCTCTGCTCACGGTGGTCTCCCTTAGTGCTGGGAGATGTCACTGGTGGAGTTTCGAAGAGAAATCCAAAAGGGATTTTCAGAAGCAGAGAGAGAAGACACGACCCTGAGAATAAATTAAAAATCTCATTCATTTTAAAAAACATGGTTTAATGGATAATTTTATATTTTTAATATTAAGGGTATTTTATTCTTTTTATTAACTTTGTCTTTCCATTCCATCCTTATATTCTTATACCAAACAATGTAATATAACATTACCTTAATTTTTTCTATTGTATACTAAATAAGGTAATAGGTTTTATTCATTTGTTTATTATAACTTCTTTTCTATTTTCCATTTCAACTCACATTTATTCTACTCGACCAAACAGGCACTAAGAGATTTGGCCTGCAAAATTAAAATTTTTAAAAAATGTAACATTTTCATATTTTTTTCAGCATAAATAATTTTAAAATATTTTATTTTAATTCTAAGAATCTAACTTTTGGTTCACATTAATAATTTTTAAAATATTTGAAATTTTTTTAAAATTACTTCTATCAATTTTTAATATATGATAAAATATATTTGCAATTAAATAAAATATTAAAAACAAAAAACAATTAAACGTTAAGGATTAACATTTTAATTTTGAAATTTAAAATTTTAACATATAAAATTTTAAAATTTAAAATTTAACTGAAAAAATTTAAAAGTTTTGAATTTTAAGATTTAAATTTTAAAGTTTGAATTTTTAAATTTAATATTTAGATTTAAAATTTAAAATTAAAGTGTGTGACATTTAAAATTTTAAAATTGGACATTTACAATTCCAAAATAACTTAACGAACAAAAATTGAGGATTTTATAAGAATATTTTATTCTTGAAAATTTGTATTTTCAAGAACATTATTTTAAAACTTAAATCAAATATAAACTCTATTTTATGTTTAATTAACGAGGATTCTGACTTTCTTTCGTGAACCAAAGGCTCTTTAAAAAACATTTGTGGCTTGTTTGGAAATTATTTTTAAAATTTTTTTTTTTTTATTTTTTTAATAAAAATAAAAAAAATTATTTATTGTATTGTTTTTATAAATTATTTTTAAAAATTGTTTTATAAAAGTGTAATTCAAAAAATATTTTTTAAGAAACACTATTTTATTGTTTTTTTATACAAAATTATTTTCAATTTTTTTTATAAATAAAGAGAATTATACAAAATTATAAATAATTTATTAAAATTAATTTTTAACTATTAAATAAATCACACGATTATATTTTTAAAAATTATTTTTAAAATTTATATTTAAATAAATTTTTTATTTTTTTATTCTAAAATTTTTTTTAATATTTTTTTAAAAAAAATAATAAAACAAAAATAATTAAAAATACTTCCAAACAAACCTATTATTTCTGAAATAATTTATCTTTACTAAATTATTTGTATATAAAATAAATAAATAAAATGCGGACTTGGTTGTTGAATCCATTAATAATTGATCTTCGGATTTGAAACACTTGGAATCCGGATTCGTGCGTATTGGCAGACAACTTTTACTGTGGCTGTCATCTCTTTTGCGTACTTTTGTGTGTGTGTGTTTTTTTTAACTTTCTCTGCAATTTAATTTCTACTTTGTGAGAGTAAGATTATAAAAGTTTGACTTTTTATGAAGTTAAACAATTCAATAATGATTATCATGTCAAAAAACACAAATTAAACATGTTTTTTTATTATAAAAAGATTAAGATATATTTTGTTGATTGGAATGAAAAAAAAAATTAAAAAAAAATTTGAAATTTTGTAATTTTATTAGATGAAATAAATATTTTTATGGAATGTTCTATTTTATTAAATAAAAAAATATTCTTTAAAAAAAATTAAAATCTTATTTTTACAGTTAGTGTTTCTTTTTGTATTTAGTTTGAATTTTTAATTTTTTTATTATAAAAATTTTATATTATAATATTATAATATAATTATTAAATTATATATTTTGATATTTTAATTTTTTTAATGATATTTTCAATTAATTAAATAAAAATTTATTATATTTTATCATAAAATAAATAAAGTGAATAATTCAAGTAAAAAAAAGTCGTTTATTTTTTTAAAAAAAATAATTTGATTTATATTAAAATAAAAATTTAATTCTATTCAATCAAATAAATATTTTGATAATAATTTTTTTTTGTATAATAAACGACTATTCTCACTAAAATTTATTCTATTAAGGTAATGAGTTTTATTCAATGTCTTGAATGTTTTGCATACTGCGAAAGTGGAATGTATGAAATCATCGTGTATTATTTTTTCTTGCCCAGAGGGTTTATTGTACAGTTTCTTTTATAGCTCAAAAAAACTACTTACAGCTCAGCAATTCTGTTACAATAAAATATAGTTGAAAAACAAAATTATATAAAAAATATATTATTCTCAATACTACAAATTATAATTGTAATTTCCTGAAAGCAATTAATTGTTTAATTAAAAAAATTTCTTTTTATGATCAGCATCTCTAGTTTCATTTGTAGATAATTTTATAATACCAGATATTTCGAACTCACTCGCATTTCTCTTTACAACTTGGGCTCCACTTTAGATTTGCAAATCTATATTAATTTTAATTTTATTTTTTTAAAAAAATACAAATGAATTAATTATTGAAATTAATAACTCAGTTACACATTAATTATTTTATTATTTTATCAAAATATTAAATTATTTTTTATAAAATAATATATACTGAATTTGATATTTTCAAATATTAATTTATGTATTAAAAAATTTATGAATTAAAAAAATAAAGGAGTTTAATAATTATGATATATATTTTTTAAAATTACAAAAATATCACCATGTGTTTTTGAAAATACTAAAAACATCTTTTAGATGTTTCCTATTTTTATCCCATTTTTAAACAAATTCAGAAAGTATTTTTTCTTAAATTTTATCAATCGTATTTTTAGTCATATATTTTGTTTTTAATAAAAATAAAAACAATAAATAGGCAAATTAAAAAAATTCTTAATTTCTACAATTAATCTTTTAATTTATTTATCTTATTGCATTTATATTTTTCCTGTCTAAATTAGATATAAACTCCAAATGTAATTATATAAAATTATCAAAGTACCCTGTCCAATTAGAAGAAGAAAGCAAAATGAGTTGGCAATTAATTGCTATAAATATGATGCTATAGAATGAAGAAGAGAAGGAACTACGATGGTCTTTTCTTATTTCCTTTGTGTTGCTTAGTTATATGATAAAATCATCTTCTACGCGATAGTAACAATGCATGTTGTGTTTTAAAGATGGAATTTCGTAGCCACAACTTTAACGTAGTGTTTGGTTCAACATAAAAAAAGAAGAGAGAGATTTTAATAGATAAAAGGAAAGGAGAAGAAAAATAAAAAAAAATTATTTAGTTTAATTTCAGAGGTGAGAGAAATAAAATTAATTTTTTTTTGTTTAATTTACAAGAAGAAAAAAAATATAATTATTATAATCCTTTAATTTTCGATAAATACATAGTAAAATAAAGTAAGATCATTTTAAAATT
This sequence comes from Gleditsia sinensis, assembly GCA_037074535.1. Lineage (NCBI taxonomy): Eukaryota > Viridiplantae > Streptophyta > Magnoliopsida > Fabales > Fabaceae > Gleditsia > Gleditsia sinensis. The sequence continues at coordinate 66,385,217 of CM073463.1, read as the reverse complement.
TTTTTCTTATTAAAAATTTTATTTTTAATCAATCTCTAACTTGTCTCTTCTATTTTTGCGTAAGGAGCCTAGAAAAGGAAAAGTTACAAAATTGAATACAAAAAGGGAGGGCGCACAATGAGGTTAATGAGATTAGAAGTTAATTTGAATATTAAAAAAATTAATTGAGGACACTTTTATCTTTTTATCTATTTATAATTTTTCTTTTCTCTAAATTTTCCTATTTTGGGAGGAAAAGGACATGAGAGGAGGAAGTGATTTTACACATTTATTTTTCCTTTTCTCCCATTTAAATTATTAAAAATTTTAAAAATAAAATAATTTTTTAAAAATTCGTCCCCTCCTTTTTTTTTCCAACCAAACACAATTACGGAGGCCAGCGAAAACATGGTTTTCTCTGAGAATTTAAAATCATACAAATTCGTTGACACAGTAGGAAGAATCTTAACAAAGCGACATGAAAAATAGCTCATGCTGGGATAGCAGTTTCCCTGTTAGCAAGACCGCTGGAATTGCCTCGTATGGGAATGAAGGAATTTCTCTCTGGGGAAGACAAGAATCATGCCTTAAAAGAGTAATTTACTTGAATAAAATAAAATTTAATCCGCTAATAATTGAATTCGTTAAACATTAGATTTGACAAAGTCCTTCGTCAACAGATAAACTTCAATATTTTACACAATACGGAACAACCTGTTTCCAAATTTTCATCATAGCCACCGAAGAGGGAATCATCCCTTGATTCAACAGTCTTAAAGTTTACTTCACAGATTTTTTATATTAAGAATTTAGCATTCTTTGTCTTTAAGTGGATTGGCTCATTTGAACAGGATATTCTCCATCCGACTTTTTGCCTTTATACAAGTCCATACCATTTCATAAATGCCTTTCTTGTTAGCCTCTACTGTTGAAAAATTGACAACAACTCTAGACAATCCATGCAATTTCAATCACACTCTGGAAAGCTAGTCTTCGGGAATCTGAACATGAACTCAGAGATGAGACACCCATGCATGCATGCCCTGTTGCAATCATTCAACTGAAGCAAATTTGAAAGTATATGTTCATGGCCATTGATGAGGCAGTGGAACCTAACCTGAAAAAAATAAGGCTGGTTTTCCAACATTCCAAAAGCAACAAATAATCCTTGGGAATTCCTTAGGAAAGCAGAAGCATACTGATCTTTCCATATAAAGTGATTGGACCACCCAGGAATCCATTCTTTACTTTTGTGGTCCCCAATCAATAATACGCCCAATTAATCAAATACAAAAGATTCTTTACTTTCTATTATCACAATATTCACTACTCGTGAATGCAATAATAAATACAAGCATGTTAGATAAAGGTAATTTAAGGATGTAAACCTTGCTCAGCAATTTTTACCCATACCTCTATAGTAGGAAGCAACTTTTTGTGCATCCAATCTGCCAACACCCTCCCAAGAATTTCAATCAGTTCTCTGATTTCCCCTACAAAGAAGACAAGATTACTTAGCTAATAATCGGATTTAATATATGCAATCAGAAACCTATACCTGTATTAAATATAATTAGTTCATACTTCTCTTGAAAGAACCGAGAATACTCATTATCTTATGCACGAGTTTTGCTTTTGCAATTGGAGTGAGAGAACAAAATATGGATAAATCACATAAGCCAATTCAAACATAGAAGACATAAACCAAAGAACAACCAAAGTACATTTCAACCGACATTGAGAAACCAAGTCAGAAAAAGAAGGACATAAACCAGACAAGTTGCTATGCATACAGCGGCTGAATAACTTTAGGCATGGAAGGTCAGCTAACTCATAAAAGGCAGAAACATCTAATTTAAAAAGTATATACTAATACACACAGAACCTTTATTAAAGAATCTTCTGAGGTAATAACACCATTTTGAAAACGACCAAATTATTGCATCACAAGCAGTACATCAAGAAGCTAGTACAATTGCATAAGTTGCTATAAATTGTAATAGCCGGTAGACAATAAAGTGCATGGCAGCAAAAAGAACTCCTATAAAGCTGAAATTATTGATTCACCACAAAAGCACTTAAGATATATTCATAACTTTTCGAAAGAAACCTTCTGGAGCACAAAGATCATGAAAATTAAATCATGGCAAGTAGTACATCAAGAACTTACTATGTTCAGATATTCAAGATTCAAAATATGGTTTTGTAGAAGAAGAACATAATATAGATGCAGACAGATATACCTTTATAAATTTCAATTGCTCTGGAATATTTATCAATGAAAGAGTATAGATGAGCAGACTAAGTTGCAAGTTAGTATCAAAATATATAATAACTCATTACATGAAAAAAATATGACACATAAAAATCTAAAACCGAACAGTTAACAGTTGAGTTCATGAAAATTCAAACTTGACATGAAATTATTTTGAGTCAAACTAACAGTTTTACAGTGACTATTTTGACTTATTTTTATCCTCAATAATATTAAAGAGTTGCCAGCAACACAGAATAATGCTGCAGGATATAGTCAAAGTTTTAATGTCAGGAACAAAATATCAATTTCATAGCAAGAAAAGAAATTTGATTTTATTTATATTTATAATTGATAATTCATTGTTGGAGTGGTTTACCTGCAAGAACCAATCCCTAATGAGAAGAACAACATACAAACAATTAAGAAGATTAATTCAAGCAAAATAGTAGAGAAATAGAACAAGTACCACCACTCATCGTATTCAAAAGTAACTACAGGTCGCCTTTTGTTTGTGCGTGTGCATGCTGGTCATTCCAGTACTCCTGATCTAATATTGTAATGTTGTTTGGGTCCAATTTCACAATATCCTTACTATATATAGCATAGCATTTTCCTTCGTCTCTTTACATCATTTGAGCCAGAGATATTAGGATTTGTGAACCGAATATCCTCCTCGCTGCTGTTCTCTTCCTTGTAGACATGAATTCCAGTCAATTCTATAGTCCCTGTACGGATCCCGTTGTGGTTGGGAATTTTCTAGTGAGGACCATTTGTATTGTGATATTTCAACTCACATGAAACCTGAACATGATTCCATTCATGCTCTGAAAACAATCTCTCGGGTTTGCATTTTAGGTCATAAAAAAATATATGTCGTATCATGTCTTCTGTAGAAAATATAAAATTACATGAACAACTAAGCTGTTTAGCACCATTGATAAACACGTTGATCTTAATGTCCAACACCAAATTGTGATTGTCATTTCTTGTGCTAGGTTCCCCAATCATGCATAAAGCTATGCGTGGGAACCTTTCACGGAACCAGAAAGACACTGATGATTTCCTGTGCCTGAAATCAAAAGATACTGCACCATGAAATACAGGGTCCCCCAAAGGATTTTGTTCGAGGGCGTCAAGTACAAGGCTTCTGGCATTAATCAAAGGAATGCATACCTCTATGATATTATTGTGACCTATATACATACAATACACATCAAGGCAACTCAATTGAAATTGAGAAGGGAAATTTTTTGTCACAGAATAAAGATACATCGCACCTGAAGACACTACTGATGAGCTCATTGTTTCTTCATTTTCGTACCCTCCACATAATTGAAATCCTCTACTCCCATAAGCCATTATTATCTTAAGTTTAGGTAATATTACTATGCTTGTTAGCTGCTTAAGCCCTGTGCATTGCCTCAGGTATAGCCGCTCGAGTCCAATAAGATTTCCAATTGAAAATGGCAATTCTTTTAGGGCAGTCTGGTCCAAATAAACTTCTCTTATATTTTCCATCGTTTCCAACACTTCTGGGAAAATCTCAAGACTTGAGCATCCCCTGAGATCCAGAGTCTCAAGAGAAGTCAATTTGATGCAGGATGTCAAAATGCTGAGTTGGATGCATCCTCGGGCACTCAACAATAGGAGTTTATCAAGAAATCCAACTGAATCATGAACTCTAATTAAATTTGTGCAATTATCAAGACACAATGCCCCTAAGTTTGGGAGTCCAGATAGGTTAGGTACTTGTGTTAAGAATTTACAATCTTCAAAATCCATAAAATATAAAGACTGAAACATCTGCAAAAGAAAAAAAAATACCAATCTTATGAAATTTTTATTGCAAATTAATTAATTATTAAGATATAAGACCAATAGAACACATTAAAGTTGCTAGAAATCATAAAATCTATACTTGCCTTGAGTGGTTTGAGCAATCTAAAGAAACTTCCAGGCAAGCTGAGTATGACAAGTTTCTTGGGATTAAAATCAGATGGTAAAGAAGGTGATGGATATCCACTCCAGTCCAGCACTCTTAAACTATGTGGGAGATGTTCGGGGCCTCTCGAAAAGCGTGCATTTTCAATAATGAGAATTCTCAAGTTTTTCATCTTCATGAAGGCTTTTCCATCCCACTGCACTTCTTGATCTTTGCTCACGTTCAGCATAATGACTTCAACTTTATCAGTTCCCTTTCAATAACAAAGCATAAATGAAACGCAGATGGTATATTTTAGGAATGTCATATTCAAATTTAGATCATAACTAATTTTAAATTATAATATGTCCTGCTGCAAGTAAATTTGGTCAGCAAAAGAAATTGAACAAGGAGGACTAAAACTTTTGTAGTCTAGTATATGCTCATAAAAAATAAGTAAATAGAAGAATAAAATCAATTAGATGAATCTAACTTACCGTATTTTCTTCTAAAACACGAACAATTTCCTCATCAAACCACAATCTACTGCGTTTGCCAGGCTCAAATATTGATTCCTGTCTAACAATTTCTCTACCCATGCCTTGAATCAAATCATGCATTCTCACACAATTCAAACCATCAATCTTGACAAGAGATTTGTCAATCAAAACTCGGATACCAATTTCTGCGTGGAAACCATGTGCATATAGCATTTCTTTGACATATCTCATTTTGTATTTATTGAAGAAACAGGCAATGTCTAGGAAAATTTCCTTCTCATCTTCTTCCAAACTATCATAGCTTACTTTAAGTATTTCATGGACCTCTTTATTGGGAATTCTTTCATACTTATCCAGCAGAGAATTCCATTCCTCTAATCTTTTACCAAACAAGTTAGAACCTATTACTTCCAAAGCCAAGGGAAGGCCACTTGCATAAGAGACTACACGGTTTGAAATATCCACATAACGTGGATCAACTTTGTTATTCTTAAAGGCATTCCAACTAAACAATTCAAGAGATTTACTAACATTTAGCTCTTTCACCTCATATAATTTTACCACCCCATGAATAGTTAGCAAATGTTTGTCTCTTGTTGTGATAATGATCCTGCTACCAGAACCAAACCAATCATGTCCTCCAGCAATTGCCTGTAACTGTTTCAGCTTATCAACATCGTCAAGAATCAAAAGAACCTTCTTTCGATGGAGCCTTCTTTTTATAATTGGAATTCCTTTATTGATATCTCCAAGCTTGATATCATTTTCTCCAACTATTTCATAAAGTAGTGTTTCTTGGAGTAGTACAAGTCCATGCTTATTAACTGCCTTCTCTCTAATATCAGAAAGAAAACACAAGCCTTCAAATTGATCAGCAATTGAGTTAAACACAGCACGTGCAATTGTTGTTTTACCAATTCCACCAATTCCATAAATACCCACCATACTAACTTCCTCATTGGAGCCAAGTCCCAAAAGTGAGGTTACGGTTTGCACAGAAGATTCTAGTCCAACCGGGTAATCACCAATATGCAAAGGAGTGTGGTTGATCTTTTTGGATACCTCCTCAATGATCCTTCGTATAAACTTATATTCACATTCAGACCTGGCAAAACTTGAAAAATTAAATGCAGTGAAACTAAATGCTCTAAACTTAAGAGTTCATTGAATTTGTTCAAATTGCTCACCAAAAGGTTTGTATTTCAATTAATAAATTTTATTTACTAAGATTTTTTTTTTTCTAATTTTAAGAGTATTAATATGAAAGTTATCAGTCAAACAACAAAATGAAAAATGAGCTGAAAGTGTGGTGAGAGGTACCCATGTTGGAAAGGCCAACCAGACAAGTTAGCTGCCTCACGTAAAGCCTCCCTCCATTTTTGCACCATGTCCTTGTTGTCCTGGAACCTTTCCTCATGTTTTGCTAATGCCATTCCATAACTCCCACTCTGATGTCGCACTTCCGATGGATCCACATCGTAAAATATCGGCCAAACCAACCGACCTTTACCCTTCAAGTGCTGAAGGATATTGACAAGTTCATCTAGACAAAATGTTGAGGATGCATAGTTTTTAGAGAAAACAACGATGGCAATCCTAGATTCTTGGATGGCTTTGAGAAGAGCTGATGTGATTTCTTCCCCTGTTCTGAGCTTCTCATCATCCATGAAGGCGTGGATTCCCTTTTGACTCAGAGAATTGTAGAGATTGCTAGTAAAATTGGTGCGGGTATCTTTTCCTCTAAAACTGAGAAAGACATCATAAGTCCATTTACAGGTCAAAGATGAGGAGAATAGAGCTGCATGCTGTGTCATCGGAACCAAACTTGCTAGACCCTATAGACACAAGATCTTGAAAATGGTAGATGAAGACTCAATGGTTAAGAACAGAAGAAGTCAAATAAAAAGTCGGCAATTCATATGTTGCAATGCTCTGCTTATGCAATGGGGACTGCATCTATTAAGTTTAGGTATGCGTGTCCCTTTTTACAGTTGACTGTGAAGACTTGGGTCGTTCAAGTTATCTTTTAAATATTTTTAAAAAAATTTAAAAAAAAATATATTATTATATTTATTATACAGTTAAATAAATTTATTTTTAGAATACAAATATTTTCAAGTATATATAAATGTAAAACCTCAACAAAATTTGTCCCTCAAAACTTTTCCACCTATAAGGATAGAAATCTCATTCTTAAAAACCTTATTTTTTAGAATGAGATTTTTTGAACCAAACGCCCGATGAACTAATGGCTCAGGCATTGCGGAAAATAATGAGAAGAAAGTAGTTGTCGAATAGGAAACGCGGATCAAATAAGGGCAACCTCAAGTCCTTATTCTTTATTCTTCTGACACAGTTGTGCTTGTGATCAATAGCAAATTTTGTTTCAAAATTAAGTATGTAATCTTTCAGTTTATAGTTTAGCGGTCACATTTGGGGGAATAAAAGATTACATATTTAATTTTCCTTTGTTTCCGATTCCCACCCCTCTCTTTTTAAAAAAAATAAAAGAGTTGTATAATAAAAATATTAATAAAAAAATATTTTACTCAATTTTTTTTAAAATTTATGTATATTTTGAATAAAAGAGAGAATAATTAATAAAAATATGATAGTTTAAAATAGATTGAGAATTTATTTCAACTCACTTCATACACCAATTGAAGAAAAACATGTATTCTTAGTTTTAAAAAAATAGCACTATTGAAACTGATTCATTGCTTAACATTTTTTAAATTGACGGATTCTTTTAATTTACTTATTTTCCCTTATTTTTTATTAATAAAATAAAATATACATAAAAATAATGCTGAAAACTCTGTCCTTTAAACTCACTTCAAACGTTGTAACTTTTAAATTTTATTAAACTTTCAATGGAAACTCTCCCATTTTTCACTCCATCCATGGAAATAACTCCCAAATAAGCATTTATGAGAGATTTGGTCTGCAAAATTTAAAAATATAAATGTTTTCATATTTTTTCCAGCATAAATATTTTTAAAAATATTTTATTATAGTTCTAAGAGTCTAACCTTTCACTCATATCAATATTTTAAAAAATATTTAAGAATTTTTCAAAATTAATTACTTCTATCAATTTTTAACACATGATAAAATATATTTGTACTTAAATAAAATATTAAAAATAAAAAATAAATTAAACTTGAAGGTTTAAAGTGTTAATTTTAAAATCTAAAATCCAAGTGTGTCACATTTAATGTTTTAAAATTTGATATTTACGATTTTAAAATTTTTAAATTTAAGATATAGGCCAAAACAACTTCACAAACAAAAATTCAGGATTTTATAAGAATATTTCATTCTTCAAAATTTGTATTTTCAGGAATATTATTTTAGAACTTAAATCAAATATAAAAATCTATCATTTTTATGTTTCATTAATGAGAATTCTGGCCGTATTTCTTGAAACAAAGGCTCGTTTAAGAAAATCCAAGCTTCGTTTTGCCTTTGAAATTATTTATCTTTACTAAATTATTTTATATAAAAAAAATTAAAAAAAATGCGGACTTGAAAGGTTGTTGAATCCATTAATAATTGATCTTCGGATTTGAAACACTTGGAATCCGGATTCGTTGGTATGCGGCCAACTTTACTATGGCTATCGCTCTCAGTGTCTTTCTTTTTCGTACTTTTGTGTGTGTGTGCGTGTGTGTGTGTGTTTTTTTTTTTAACCTTGCTCTGCAATTTAATTTCTACTTTGTGAAAAGTTAGAGTAAGTTTATAAAATTTTGACTTTTTATGAAGTTAAACAATTCAATCATAAAAAAGTTTGATTCCTTATAAATTCGAAAAGGCTAAGGTAATGGGTTTATATTCGATGTCTTGACTGTTCAACAAATTATAATTGTAATTTCCTGAAAGTAATTTATGGTTTAATTAAAAAAAAATATTTCTTTTTTTTATGATCAGCATCTCTAGTTTCATTTGTAGATAAATTTATAATACCAGATATTTCACTCGCATTTCTCCTTAGAACTTGTAGATGTAGCTTAGTGATTGAGTACGGGAAAAGTTAAGGTGATCCAAGCTATTCATTTTTCCGTTCAAGGGATAAAAGATGGGCTCCGTTTTAGATTTGTAAATCTATTTCAATTTAAATTTTTTAAACATACAAATTAATTAGTTATTAAAATTAACAACTCATTACACATTAATTATTTTATTAATTTATCAAATATTAAATTATTGTTTTTATAAAATAATATATAATCAATTTAATATTTTCATAGATTATTTTATGTATTAAAAAAAATTCATGAATTAAAAAATCAATGACTTTAATAATTGTGATATTTTTTTTAAATTATAAAAATATCACCATTTTGTGTTTTTGAAAACATTAAAAATTTCTTTTAAATGTTTCCTATTTTTTTCTTATTTTAAAAAATATTTTTGGAAATTATTTTTTTTGGAACTATTAAACATATTTTTATTCATATTTTTTAAATTTTAATAAAATGAAAATAAGAAATAGACAAATCAAATAGATTTTTAATTTCCACAATTAATATTTTTATTTATTTATCTTATTGCATTTATCTTTTTTTCTGTCTAAATTAGATATAAACTTCAAATGTAATTATACAAAATTATCAACATACCCTTTCCAATTAGAAGATGAAAGAAAAATGAGTTGGCAATTAATTCCTGCAAATATGATGCTATAGAATGAAGAACAGAAGGAACTCCAATGGGCTTTTCTTATCTCCTTTGTGTTGCTTAGTTACATGATAACATCATCTTCAACGCGATAGTAACAATGTTATATTTTAAAGATGAAATTTTGTAGCCACAACTTTAACGTAGTGTTTGATTCAATATAAAAGAGAAAAAAAAGAGAGATTTTAATAGAAAAAAGGGTAGAAAAAAATAAATTTTTTTATTTAATTTAATTTAATTTGAGAGAAGGTGAAGAAAATTAAAATAATTTTTTTTTTTTATTTACAAAATCCATCCCTTCTTTTTTGCCCCTCAACCAAACACTACCTAACAGAATTAGGGAGGCCAGCGAAAATATGGTTTTCTCTTAGAATTTAAAATCATACAAATTCGTTGACACAATAGGAAGAATCTAACAAAAGCAACATGAAAAATAGCTCATGTTGGGATAGCAATTTCCCTGTTAGCAAGACCGCTGGGATTTCCTCGTATGGGAATGAAGGAATTTCTCTCTGGGGAAGACAAGAATCATGCCTTAAAAGAGTAATTTACTTGAATAAAATAGAATTTAATCGGCTAATAATTGGATTCGTTAAACATTAGATTTGACAAAGTCCTACGTCAACAGATAAACTTCAATATTTTACACAATACGGAACAACCTGTCTCCAAATTTTCATCATAGCCACCGAAGAGGGAATCATCCCTTGATTCAACAGTCTTAAAGTTTACTTCACAGATTTTTTATATTAAGAATTTAGCATTCTTTGTCTTTAAGTGGATTGGCTCATTTGAACAGGATATTCTCCATCCGACTTTTTGCCTTTATACAAGTCCATACCATTTCATAAATGCCTTTCTTGTTAGCCTCTACTGTTGAAAAATTGACAACAACTCTAGACAATCCATGCAATTTCAATCACACTCTGGAAAGCTAGTCTTCGGGAATCTGAACATGAACTCAGAGATGAGACACCCATGCATGCATGCCCTGTTGCAATCATTCAACTGAAGCAAATTTGAAAGTATATGTTCATGGCCATTGATGAGGCAGTGGAACCTAACCTGAAAAAAATAAGGCTGGTTTTCCAACATTCCAAAAGCAACAAATAATCCTTGGGAATTCCTTAGGAAAGCAGAAGCATACTGATCTTTCCATATAAAGTGATTGGACCACCCAGGAATCCATTCTTTACTTTTGTGGTCCCCAATCAATAATACGCCCAATTAATCAAATACAAAAGATTCTTTACTTTCTATTATCACAATATTCACTACTCGTGAATGCAATAATAAATACAAGCATGTTAGATAAAGGTAATTTAAGGATGTAAACCTTGCTCAGCAATTTTTACCCATACCTCTATAGTAGGAAGCAACTTTTTGTGCATCCAATCTGCCAACACCCTCCCAAGAATTTCAATCAGTTCTCTGATTTCCCCTACAAAGAAGACAAGATTACTTAGCTAATAATCGGATTTAATATATGCAATCAGAAACCTATACCTGTATTAAATATAATTAGTTCATACTTCTCTTGAAAGAACCGAGAATACTCATTATCTTATGCACGAGTTTTGCTTTTGCAATTGGAGTGAGAGAACAAAATATGGATAAATCACATAAGCCAATTCAAACATAGAAGACATAAACCAAAGAACAACCAAAGTACATTTCAACCGACATTGAGAAACCAAGTCAGAAAAAGAAGGACATAAACCAGACAAGTTGCTATGCATACAGCGGCTGAATAACTTTAGGCATGGAAGGTCAGCTAACTCATAAAAGGCAGAAACATCTAATTTAAAAAGTATATACTAATACACACAGAACCTTTATTAAAGAATCTTCTGAGGTAATAACACCATTTTGAAAACGACCAAATTATTGCATCACAAGCAGTACATCAAGAAGCTAGTACAATTGCATAAGTTGCTATAAATTGTAATAGCCGGTAGACAATAAAGTGCATGGCAGCAAAAAGAACTCCTATAAAGCTGAAATTATTGATTCACCACAAAAGCACTTAAGATATATTCATAACTTTTCGAAAGAAACCTTCTGGAGCACAAAGATCATGAAAATTAAATCATGGCAAGTAGTACATCAAGAACTTACTATGTTCAGATATTCAAGATTCAAAATATGGTTTTGTAGAAGAAGAACATAATATAGATGCAGACAGATATACCTTTATAAATTTCAATTGCTCTGGAATATTTATCAATGAAAGAGTATAGATGAGCAGACTAAGTTGCAAGTTAGTATCAAAATATATAATAACTCATTACATGAAAAAAATATGACACATAAAAATCTAAAACCGAACAGTTAACAGTTGAGTTCATGAAAATTCAAACTTGACATGAAATTATTTTGAGTCAAACTAACAGTTTTACAGTGACTATTTTGACTTATTTTTATCCTCAATAATATTAAAGAGTTGCCAGCAACACAGAATAATGCTGCAGGATATAGTCAAAGTTTTAATGTCAGGAACAAAATATCAATTTCATAGCAAGAAAAGAAATTTGATTTTATTTATATTTATAATTGATAATTCATTGTTGGAGTGGTTTACCTGCAAGAACCAATCCCTAATGAGAAGAACAACATACAAACAATTAAGAAGATTAATTCAAGCAAAATAGTAGAGAAATAGAACAAGTACCACCACTCATCGTATTCAAAAGTAACTACAGGTCGCCTTTTGTTTGTGCGTGTGCATGCTGGTCATTCCAGTACTCCTGATCTAATATTGTAATGTTGTTTGGGTCCAATTTCACAATATCCTTACTATATATAGCATAGCATTTTCCTTCGTCTCTTTACATCATTTGAGCCAGAGATATTAGGATTTGTGAACCGAATATCCTCCTCGCTGCTGTTCTCTTCCTTGTAGACATGAATTCCAGTCAATTCTATAGTCCCTGTACGGATCCCGTTGTGGTTGGGAATTTTCCAGTGAGGACCATTTGTATTGTGATATTTCAACTCACATGAAACCTGAACATGATTCCATTCATGCTCTGAAAACAATCTCTCGGGTTTGCATTTTAGGTCATAAAAAAATATATGTCGTATCATGTCTTCTGTAGAAAATATAAAATTACATGAACAACTAAGCTGTTTAGCACCATTGATAAACACGTTGATCTTAATGTCCAACACCAAATTGTGATTGTCATTTCTTGTGCTAGGTTCCCCAATCATGCATAAAGCTATGCGTGGGAACCTTTCACGGAACCAGAAAGACACTGATGATTTCCTGTGCCTGAAATCAAAAGATACTGCACCATGAAATACAGGGTCCCCCAAAGGATTTTGTTCGAGGGCGTCAAGTACAAGGCTTCTGGCATTAATCAAAGGAATGCATACCTCTATGATATTATTGTGACCTATATACATACAATACACATCAAGGCAACTCAATTGAAATTGAGAAGGGAAATTTTTTGTCACAGAATAAAGATACATCGCACCTGAAGACACTACTGATGAGCTCATTGTTTCTTCATTTTCGTACCCTCCACATAATTGAAATCCTCTACTCCCATAAGCCATTATTATCTTAAGTTTAGGTAATATTACTATGCTTGTTAGCTGCTTAAGCCCTGTGCATTGCCTCAGGTATAGCCGCTCGAGTCCAATAAGATTTCCAATTGAAAATGGCAATTCTTTTAGGGCAGTCTGGTCCAAATAAACTTCTCTTATATTTTCCATCGTTTCCAACACTTCTGGGAAAATCTCAAGACTTGAGCATCCCCTGAGATCCAGAGTCTCAAGAGAAGTCAATTTGATGCAGGATGTCAAAATGCTGAGTTGGATGCATCCTCGGGCACTCAACAATAGGAGTTTATCAAGAAATCCAACTGAATCATGAACTCTAATTAAATTTGTGCAATTATCAAGACACAATGCCCCTAAGTTTGGGAGTCCAGATAGGTTAGGTACTTGTGTTAAGAATTTACAATCTTCAAAATCCATAAAATATAAAGACTGAAACATCTGCAAAAGAAAAAAAAATACCAATCTTATGAAATTTTTATTGCAAATTAATTAATTATTAAGATATAAGACCAATAGAACACATTAAAGTTGCTAGAAATCATAAAATCTATACTTGCCTTGAGTGGTTTGAGCAATCTAAAGAAACTTCCAGGCAAGCTGAGTATGACAAGTTTCTTGGGATTAAAATCAGATGGTAAAGAAGGTGATGGATATCCACTCCAGTCCAGCACTCTTAAACTATGTGGGAGATGTTCGGGGCCTCTCGAAAAGCGTGCATTTTCAATAATGAGAATTCTCAAGTTTTTCATCTTCATGAAGGCTTTTCCATCCCACTGCACTTCTTGATCTTTGCTCACGTTCAGCATAATGACTTCAACTTTATCAGTTCCCTTTCAATAACAAAGCATAAATGAAACGCAGATGGTATATTTTAGGAATGTCATATTCAAATTTAGATCATAACTAATTTTAAATTATAATATGTCCTGCTGCAAGTAAATTTGGTCAGCAAAAGAAATTGAACAAGGAGGACTAAAACTTTTGTAGTCTAGTATATGCTCATAAAAAATAAGTAAATAGAAGAATAAAATCAATTAGATGAATCTAACTTACCGTATTTTCTTCTAAAACACGAACAATTTCCTCATCAAACCACAATCTACTGCGTTTGCCAGGCTCAAATATTGATTCCTGTCTAACAATTTCTCTACCCATGCCTTGAATCAAATCATGCATTCTCACACAATTCAAACCATCAATCTTGACAAGAGATTTGTCAATCAAAACTCGGATACCAATTTCTGCGTGGAAACCATGTGCATATAGCATTTCTTTGACATATCTCATTTTGTATTTATTGAAGAAACAGGCAATGTCTAGGAAAATTTCCTTCTCATCTTCTTCCAAACTATCATAGCTTACTTTAAGTATTTCATGGACCTCTTTATTGGGAATTCTTTCATACTTATCCAGCAGAGAATTCCATTCCTCTAATCTTTTACCAAACAAGTTAGAACCTATTACTTCCAAAGCCAAGGGAAGGCCACTTGCATAAGAGACTACACGGTTTGAAATATCCACATAACGTGGATCAACTTTGTTATTCTTAAAGGCATTCCAACTAAACAATTCAAGAGATTTACTAACATTTAGCTCTTTCACCTCATATAATTTTACCACCCCATGAATAGTTAGCAAATGTTTGTCTCTTGTTGTGATAATGATCCTGCTACCAGAACCAAACCAATCATGTCCTCCAGCAATTGCCTGTAACTGTTTCAGCTTATCAACATCGTCAAGAATCAAAAGAACCTTCTTTCGATGGAGCCTTCTTTTTATAATTGGAATTCCTTTATTGATATCTCCAAGCTTGATATCATTTTCTCCAACTATTTCATAAAGTAGTGTTTCTTGGAGTAGTACAAGTCCATGCTTATTAACTGCCTTCTCTCTAATATCAGAAAGAAAACACAAGCCTTCAAATTGATCAGCAATTGAGTTAAACACAGCACGTGCAATTGTTGTTTTACCAATTCCACCAATTCCATAAATACCCACCATACTAACTTCCTCATTGGAGCCAAGTCCCAAAAGTGAGGTTACGGTTTGCACAGAAGATTCTAGTCCAACCGGGTAATCACCAATATGCAAAGGAGTGTGGTTGATCTTTTTGGATACCTCCTCAATGATCCTTCGTATAAACTTATATTCACATTCAGACCTGGCAAAACTTGAAAAATTAAATGCAGTGAAACTAAATGCTCTAAACTTAAGAGTTCATTGAATTTGTTCAAATTGCTCACCAAAAGGTTTGTATTTCAATTAATAAATTTTATTTACTAAGATTTTTTTTTTTCTAATTTTAAGAGTATTAATATGAAAGTTATCAGTCAAACAACAAAATGAAAAATGAGCTGAAAGTGTGGTGAGAGGTACCCATGTTGGAAAGGCCAACCAGACAAGTTAGCTGCCTCACGTAAAGCCTCCCTCCATTTTTGCACCATGTCCTTGTTGTCCTGGAACCTTTCCTCATGTTTTGCTAATGCCATTCCATAACTCCCACTCTGATGTCGCACTTCCGATGGATCCACATCGTAAAATATCGGCCAAACCAACCGACCTTTACCCTTCAAGTGCTGAAGGATATTGACAAGTTCATCTAGACAAAATGTTGAGGATGCATAGTTTTTAGAGAAAACAACGATGGCAATCCTAGATTCTTGGATGGCTTTGAGAAGAGCTGATGTGATTTCTTCCCCTGTTCTGAGCTTCTCATCATCCATGAAGGCGTGGATTCCCTTTTGACTCAGAGAATTGTAGAGATTGCTAGTAAAATTGGTGCGGGTATCTTTTCCTCTAAAACTGAGAAAGACATCATAAGTCCATTTACAGGTCAAAGATGAGGAGAATAGAGCTGCATGCTGTGTCATCGGAACCAAACTTGCTAGACCCTATAGACACAAGATCTTGAAAATGGTAGATGAAGACTCAATGGTTAAGAACAGAAGAAGTCAAATAAAAAGTCGGCAATTCATATGTTGCAATGCTCTGCTTATGCAATGGGGACTGCATCTATTAAGTTTAGGTATGCGTGTCCCTTTTTACAGTTGACTGTGAAGACTTGGGTCGTTCAAGTTATCTTTTAAATATTTTTAAAAAAATTTAAAAAAAAATATATTATTATATTTATTATACAGTTAAATAAATTTATTTTTAGAATACAAATATTTTCAAACATATATAAATGTAAAACCTCAACAAAATTTATCCCCCAAAACTTTTCCACCTATAAGGATAGGAATCTCATTCTTAAAAATCTTATTTTTTAGAATGAGATTTTTTGAACCAAACGCCCGATGAACTAATGGCTCAGGCATTGCGGAAAATAACGAGAAGAAAGTAGTTGTCGAATAGGAAACGCGGATCAAATAAGGGCAACCTCAAGTCCTTATTCTTTATTCTTCTGACACAGTTGTGCTTGTGATCAATAGCAAATTTTGTTTCAAAATTAAGTATGTAATCTTTCAGTTTATAGTTTAGCGGTCACATTTGGGGGAATAAAAGATTACATATTTAATTTTCCTTTGTTTCCGATTCCCACCCCTCTCTTTTTAAAAAAAATAAAAGAGTTGTATAATAAAAATATTAATAAAAAAATATTTTACTCAATTTTTTTTAAAATTTATGTATATTTTGAATAAAAGAGAGAATAATTAATAAAAATATGATAGTTTAAAATAGATTGAGAATTTATTTCAACTCACTTCATACACCAATTGAAGAAAAACATGTATTCTTAGTTTTAAAAAAATAGCACTATTGAAACTGATTCATTGCTTAACATTTTTTAAATTGACGGATTCTTTTAATTTACTTATTTTCCCTTATTTTTTATTAATAAAATAAAATATACATAAAAATAATGCTGAAAACTCTGTCCTTTAAACTCACTTCAAACGTTGTAACTTTTAAATTTTATTAAACTTTCAATGGAAACTCTCCCATTTTTCACTCCATCCATGGAAATAACTCCCAAATAAGCATTTATGAGAGATTTGGTCTGCAAAATTTAAAAATATAAATGTTTTCATATTTTTTCCAGCATAAATATTTTTAAAAATATTTTATTATAGTTCTAAGAGTCTAACCTTTCACTCATATCAATATTTTAAAAAATATTTAAGAATTTTTCAAAATTAATTACTTCTATCAATTTTTAACACATGATAAAATATATTTGTACTTAAATAAAATATTAAAAATAAAAAATAAATTAAACTTGAAGGTTTAAAGTGTTAATTTTAAAATCTAAAATCCAAGTGTGTCACATTTAATGTTTTAAAATTTGATATTTACGATTTTAAAATTTTTAAATTTAAGATATAGGCCAAAACAACTTCACAAACAAAAATTCAGGATTTTATAAGAATATTTCATTCTTCAAAATTTGTATTTTCAGGAATATTATTTTAGAACTTAAATCAAATATAAAAATCTATCATTTTTATGTTTCATTAATGAGAATTCTGGCCGTATTTCTTGAAACAAAGGCTCGTTTAAGAAAATCCAAGCTTCGTTTTGCCTTTGAAATTATTTATCTTTACTAAATTATTTTATATAAAAAAAATTAAAAAAAATGCGGACTTGAAAGGTTGTTGAATCCATTAATAATTGATCTTCGGATTTGAAACACTTGGAATCCGGATTCGTTGGTATGCGGCCAACTTTACTATGGCTATCGCTCTCAGTGTCTTTCTTTTTCGTACTTTTGTGTGTGTGTGCGTGTGTGTGTGTGTTTTTTTTTTTAACCTTGCTCTGCAATTTAATTTCTACTTTGTGAAAAGTTAGAGTAAGTTTATAAAATTTTGACTTTTTATGAAGTTAAACAATTCAATCATAAAAAAGTTTGATTCCTTATAAATTCGAAAAGGCTAAGGTAATGGGTTTATATTCGATGTCTTGACTGTTCAACAAATTATAATTGTAATTTCCTGAAAGTAATTTATGGTTTAATTAAAAAAAAATATTTCTTTTTTTTATGATCAGCATCTCTAGTTTCATTTGTAGATAAATTTATAATACCAGATATTTCACTCGCATTTCTCCTTAGAACTTGTAGATTTGAGTACGGGAAAAGTTAAGGTGATCCAAGCTATTCCTTTTTCCGTTCAAGGGATAAAAGATGGGCTCCATTTTAGATTTGTAAATCTATTTCAATTTAAATTTTTTAAACATACAAATTAATTAGTTATTAAAATTAACAACTCATTACACATTAATTATTTTATTAATTTATCAAATATTAAATTATTATTTTTATAAAATAATATATAATAAATTTAATATTTTCATAGATTATTTTATGTATTAAAAAAATTCATGAATTAAAAAATCAATGACTTTAATAATTGTGATATTTTTTTAAAATTATAAAAATATCACCATTTTGTGTTTTTGAAAACATTAAAAATTTCTTTTAAATGTTTCCTATTTTTTTCTTATTTTAAAAAATATTTTTGGAAATTATTTTTTTTGGAACTATTAAACATATTTTTATTCATATTTTTTAAATTTTAATAAAATGAAAATAAGAAATAGACAAATCAAATAGATTTTTAATTTCCACAATTAATATTTTTATTTATTTATCTTATTGCATTTATCTTTTTTTCTGTCTAAATTAGATATAAACTTCAAATGTAATTATACAAAATTATCAACATACCCTTTCCAATTAGAAGATGAAAGAAAAATGAGTTGGCAATTAATTCCTGCAAATATGATGCTATAGAATGAAGAACAGAAGGAACTCCAATGGGCTTTTCTTATCTCCTTTGTGTTGCTTAGTTACATGATAACATCATCTTCAACGCGATAGTAACAATGTTATATTTTAAAGATGAAATTTTGTAGCCACAACTTTAACGTAGTGTTTGATTCAATATAAAAGAGAGAAAAAGAGAGATTTTAATAGAAAAAAGGGTAGAAAAAAATAATTTTTTTATTTAATTTAATTTGAGAGAAGGTGAAGAAAATTAAAATAATTTTTTTTATTTAGTTACAAAAACATAAAATAAAATAACTATTATAATCATTTAATTTTAAATAATTATATAGTAAAATAGAATAAAATCATTTTTTTTTATTAAAAATTTTGTTTTTAACCGATCTCTAATTTGTCTCTTCCACTTTTGTAGAAGGAGCCTAGAAAAAAAAAGTTACAAAATTGAATATGAAAAAGGGGGAGGGGCGCACAATGGGGTTAATGAGATTAGAAACTAATTTGAATATTAAAAAAATTAATTGAGAATACTTTTGTCTTTTTATCTATTTATAATTTTTTTTCCCTCTAAAATCCTCCTATTTTAGGAGGGTTTGGGAGGGAAAAGTAATTTTGCACCTTCATTTTTTCTCTCTTTCCCTTCAAATTATTAAAAAAAAAATAATTTTAAAAAAATCCATCCCTTCTTTTTTTCCGCTCAACCAAACACTACCTAACAGAATTAGGGAGGCCAGCGAAAATATGGTTTTCTCTTAGAATTTAAAATCATACAAATTCGTTGACACAATAGGAAGAATCTTAACAAAAGCAACATGAAAAATAGCTCATGTTGGGATAGCAGTTTCCCTGTTTTCAAGACCGCTGGGATTTCCTCGTATGGGAATGAAGGAATTTCTCTCTCGGGAAGACAAGAATCATGCCTTAAAAGAGTAATTTAGTTGAATAAAATAAAATTTAATCGGCTAATAATTGAATCCGTTAAACATTAGATTTGACAAAGTCCTACGTCAACAGATAAACTTCAATATTTTACACAATACGGAACAACCTGTTTCCAAATTTTCCTCATAGCCACGGAAGAGGGAATCATCCCTTGATTCAACAGTCTTAAAGTTTACTTCATAGAATCTTTATATTAAGAATTTAGCATTCTTTGTCTTTCAGTGGATTGGCTCATTTGAACAGGATATTCTCCATCCTACTTTTTTGCCTTTATACAAGTCCATACCATTTCATAAAATGCCTTTCTTGTTGGCCTCTACTGTTGAAAAATTGACAACTCTAGACAATCCATGCAATTTCAATCACACTCTGGAAAGCTAGTCTTCCGGAGTCTGAACATGAACTCTGAGATCAGACAGCCATGCATGCATGTCTTGTTACAATCATCCGACTGAAGCAAATTTAAAAGTATCTGTTCATGGCCATTGATGAGGCAGTGGAACCTAACTCGAAAAAAATAAGGCTGGTTTTCCAACATTCCAAACTCAACAAATAATCCTTGGGAATTCCTTAGGATAGGAGAAACATACTGATCTTTCCATATATAGTGATTGGATCACCCTGTGTTAGAGTTGAAAGTTAAGTTGACTGCCATGTGGTGTTTGTTAATCCACGTAGGATCTGTTTATCTAGCTGTAATTAGTTTCAGGTGGTTAATCAGTTTTCTGTATTAGTTGGTGTACCGGATAGAGTCTGATTGTAAGCTACTTGCTACAGATGCCTATATATATAGGCTTATCTTTTTGTATCCATATATTGATGAATAATAATATCTGATCCTTCGAGAATACTCTGCTACTTTACTCTTTCTATCTTCGAGATTTACTTTACTCTTGCTGATGCTTAACTCTTTACATTTAGAGCTGGTTTCAGAAGAAGAAATGGTAGAAACAGAAATGGTAGAGGTAGAAGTTTTGTAACCTGCCAAGTCTGCTTTAAACCTGGACACTCAGCCATGCAATGCTATCATAGGTTTGATCATTCTTTTTATGATGCCAATACTAATCGAATGCCTTTTGGATCAAACACCTATAGATTACAAACTAACCTGACACAAGGACCAATGAATGAGTTAGCAACTCCTGCAAGTCTTCAGGACTCAGCCTGGTATTTGGACTCAGGAGCTACAAATCATGTGACTCCTAATTCTCAAAACCTTATGCAGAGAATTACCTATCAAGGAGCTGATCAAGTATACATAGGTGATGGAGCAGGTCTGTACATTTCTAATATTGGTACTTCAATAATTAAATCTCCCATAACTAAATCCTGTCTTAAACTCAATGATTTGTTACATGTGCCTGCTATAAACAAAAACCTGCTCAGTGTGTCTAAGTTTGCACAAGACAATTGTGTTTTCTTTGAGTTTCATCCCTCTGTGTGTTTTGTCAAAGAGTAGGGTACTCACAGGGTCCTCTTGCAAGGCAAACTTGACAAAGGACTATACAAGTTTCACGATTTTCAATTGGAGCATTTGAAATCTAAAGAGCTGAATTTTAACTCTGGAACTACTGCACCTGTAGCTCAAACTACTGATATGATTGATATGTCATCTTTCAAGTCTACAAATTCTGGTTGTAATTCATACTTAGCATCCACTCCATGTATTTCATTTTCCTATAAATTGTGGCATTAGAGATTAGGCCACTGTACTTCTCAAATAGTTAATAAAGTCCTACAATCATGTAAATTTCCTTCGATAAATAAAGATCAACATGATGTGTGTCATTCTTGCTGCTTAGGAAAGAGTCATCAATTACCATTTCCAACATCCACTACCACTTACTCATCTCCATTGGAATTAATCTTTTCTGATTTATGGGGACTAGCCCCAATCACTTTTGTTAATGGAAATCGTTATTACATCTCTTTTGTAGATGCTTTTTTCAGATTTACTTGGATATATATGATTAACTCAAAGGCTCAAGCTGTAACAGTATTTAAAAATTTCAAAAGTATGGTTGAACTGCAACTCAACAACAAAATAAAAAATTTTCAAAGTGATTGGGGTGGGGAATATAGAGCCTTTTCCACTTTCTTACAAGATCAGGGAATTATTCATAGGCTGTCATGCCCTTACACACATCAACATAATGGTTTGGTGGAAAGAAAACATAGACATATAATTGAAATTGGGCTTGCTTTTCTAGCTGCCTCTTCTGTTCCTATCAAGTATTGGGATGAAGCTTTTCTCTCAGCTGTGTATGTCATTAATAGACTTCCTACTACAGTATTACAGTTCAGCTCCCCATATGAAAGATTGTTCAAAAAGCTTCCAGATTACACATCACTCAAAGTGTTTGGATGTAGCTGTTTTCCTTATTTGAGGCCATACAATAAAAACAAGCTTGATTTCAGGTCTTCAGAGTGCATCTTTCTTGGGTATAGCCTACAACACAAGGGCTATAAATGTCTTCATCCTTCAGGAAGAATGTATGTATCCCGAAATGTTATCTTTGATGAATTTAATTTTCCTTTCAAAAGGCACATGACTCATACACCATCTGTCTTTAATGAAGCTCATGTCACCAATTCTACTTCAGCTTTTCCCCCTGTATTGTCACAAGCTCATCCACCCCACTCACTTTCATATCAGCCATTAAATACTTCACTCAGTCCAATTGTCTCACAAGAATAGACACCTATTAATTCTTCACAGTCATTTATGCATTCAAGTCCTGCACTCTCAAACTCTCAGTTTTCACAATCACATAATAATCTGCCTGATATTCAGAATTCTACAGAATTCAGAAACTTCCCAAATAAATTTCAAACTAAGAGTCTTGCACCCACACATCTTATGGTCACTAAAGCTAAAGATGGTATTTTCAAACCTCGCATTTTCTTAGCTGAAACAGAACCATCAACCATAGCAGAAGCTTTATCTAGTCCTCATTGGCTGGCTGCCATGAAAGAAGAACTTGATGCACTTCAAAATAATCACACTTGGTCTCTTGTCTCCCTACCTGCTGGAAGATTAGCTATTGGGTGTAGATGGATATTCAGAATCAAAAGAAATTCTGATGGAACTATTAATAGGTACAAAGCTAGGTTGGTTGCTAAAGGGTTTCAACAAAGAGAAAGATTTGATTATGGAGAGGTTTTCAGTTCGGTTGTCAAGCCCACTACAATACGCATTGTTCTTTCACTTGCTATTACTAGAGGGTGGCAAATCAATCAAGTAGATGTGAATAATGCATTCTTAAATGGTACATTAGAAGAAGAAGTTTATATGCAACAGCCTCTTGGGTTTGAATCTCATGATTCTTCATTGGTTTGTAAACTACACAAATCTCTATATGGTTTAAAACAAGCTCCCAGGGCTTGGCTTCAAAAACTGAATACAACATTACTTAGTCTTGGTTTTTCTGCAAGTAAGTGTGATCAATCACTTTTTGTTAGAATTAATTCTAAAACCACTACATATGTTCTTGTTTATGTAGATGATATACTTATCACAAGTAATTCTTCAAGTGAGATAGCTTTATTAATTTCTCAATTAAATCAAGCTTTTCCTTTGAAGGATCTCGGATCATTGAATTTCTTTTTGGGTATTGAAGTGCATAAGCTTTCTAATGGTGATTTGTTGTTGTCTCAAACTAAATATGTAAATGATTTATTATCTAAAGCTAATATGCAGCATACTAAACCAACAGATACTCCTATGACTTTTGGTTTAAAGTTTCCAGCAGAAGGAGTTCCATGCAGTAATCCTCAGCTGTACAGAACAATAACATGAGCTCTTCAATATCTAACCATTACTAGACCTGATCTTTCATTTTGTGTCAACAAACTGTGTCAGTATATGCATAATCCATTAGAGGTGCATTGGAGAGCAGCAAAGCGTGTTCTAAGATACATAAAAGGAACTTTAACTCATGGTCTTTTGTTCAGTAAATCTATAGAACTTGATTTAGTTGCTTTTTGTGATTTAGATTGGGCAGCTGATCCCATTGATAGAAGGTCTATTTTTGGTATGTGTATATATATTGGAGGTAATTTAGTTTCATGGAGCTCAAAAAAACAAAATGTAGTGTCAATATCAAGTACAGAATCAGAGTATAGAAGCCTTGCAAATACTGTTGCTGAACTTACTTGGATATGTTCTTTACTTAGTGAACTTGGTGTAAAAATTTCAGTTCCTCCAATTGTGTATTGTGACAATTTATCAACAGTGCTTATGACTGCTAATCCCATTTTACATCAAAGAACAAAACATATTGAGTTTGATCTTCATTTTGTTCGTGATAAGGCATTGAAAGGAGAAGTGTTAATTAATCATATATCTTCTGAACATCAGATTGCAGATGGTCTGACAAAATCATTGTCCAGAGTTCAGTTTGAAGTTTTTAGAAACAAACTCAGAGTAGTGCAGCAGCCCTCCCTGAGTTTGAAGGAGGGTGGTAGAGTTGAAAGTTAAGTTGACTGCCATGTGGTGTTTGTTAATCCACGTAGGATCTGTTTATCTAGCTGTAATTAGTTTCAGGTGGTTAATCAATTTTCTGTATTAGTTGGTGTACCGGATAGAGTCTGATTGTAAGCTACTTGCTATAGATGCCTATATATATAGACTTATCTTTTTGTATCAATATATTGATGAATAATAATATCTGATCCTTCGAGAATACTCTGCTACTTTACTCTTTCTATCTTCGAGATTTACTTTACTCTTGCTGATGCTCAACTCTTTACACCCTGGAACCCATTCTTTACTTTTGTGGCCCCAAATCAATAGCAGGCCCTAGTAATCAAATGCAAAAGATTCTTTACTTTCTATTATCACAATATTCACTACATGTGAATCCAATAATAAATACAAGTATTGAGATAAAGGTAAATTAAAGGAGCTATACCTGGCTCAGCAATTTTCCTAATGCATAATACCCGTCCCTCTACAGTAGGAAGCAACTTCTTGCGCATCCAATCTGCCAACACCCTCTCAAGAATTTCAATAAGTTCTCTGCTTTCCCCTAAAAAGAAGACAAGATTACTTAGATAATAATTAGATTTACTACATGCAATGAGAAGCCTCTACTTTTCTTAAATATAATTAGTTCATACTTGTCTTGAAAGAACCGAGATTACTCATTATCTTATGCAGGAGTTTTGCTTTTGCAACTGGAGTGAGAGAACAAAATATGGATAAATAAAGTTTTGGCATGGAAGGACAGTCAACTTCTAAATGGCAGAAATATCTAATTTAAAAATTATATGTTAATATGTACAGAACCTTTATAAATGAATCTTCTGAGCTAATAGCACCATTGAAAACGACCAAATCTTTGCATCACAAGCAGTACATCAAGAAGCTACTACAATTGCATAAGTTGCTATAAATTGTAATAGCCGGTAGACAACAAAGTGCATGGTAGCACAAAGAACTCCAATAAAGCAGAAATTATTGATTCCCCACAAAACACTTAAGACATATTCATAACTTTTCGAAAGGAACCTTCTGGAGCACAAAGATCATGAAAATTAAATCATGGCAGGAAAAGTAGTACATCGAGAACTTACTATGTTCAGATATTCAAGATTCAAAATATGGTTTTGCAGAAGATGAACGTAATATAGATGCAGACAGCCATACCTTTATTAATTTCAATTGCTCAAGTTTAACTCGATTAGCAAATAATCTGGAATATTTATCAATAAAAGAGTATAGATGACCAGACTATTTTGCGAGTTAGTATCAAAACATATAATAACTCATTACATAGTTAGTATTTTACGTATAAAATTTTTTGTACATAAAAAACATATGACACATAAAAATCTAAAACTGAACAGTGAACAGTTGAGTTCATGAAAATTCAAACTTGACATGAAATTATTTTGAGTCAAACTAACAGTGTTACAGTGACTAATTTGACTTATTTTTATCCTCATAACATTAAAGAGTTGCCGGCAACACAGAATATCAATTTCATGGCATGAAAAGAAATTTGATTTTATTTATACTGACAATTGATAATTCATTGTTGGAGTAGTTTACCTGCAAGAACCAATCCCTAATGAGAAGAACAAGATACAAACAATTAAGAAGATTAATTCAAGCAAAATAGTAGAGAAATAGAACAAGTACCGCCACTCATCATATTCAAAAGTCACTACAGGTCGCCTTTTGTTTGTGCGTGTGCATGCAAGTCATTCCAGTACTCCTGATCTAATATTGTAATGTTGTTTGAGTCCAATTTATCCTTACTCCATATAGCATAGCATTTTCCTTCGTCTCTTTACATCATTTGAGCCAGAGACAGAGATATTAGGATTTGTGAACCGAATATCCTCCTCGCTGCTGTTCTCTTCCTCGTAGACATGAATTCCAGCCCATTTTATAGTCCCTGTAGGTATTCCGTTGTGGTTGGCAATTACCCAGTGAGGACCATTTGTATTGTGATATTTCAACTCACATGAAACCTCAACATGATTCCATTCATGCTCTGAAAATACTCTCTCGGGTTTGCATTTTAGGTCGCAAAAAAATATATGTCGTATCATGTCTTTTGTAGAAAATATAAAATTACACGAACAGCTAAGTTGTTTAACACCATTGATAAACACGTTGATCTTAATGTCCAACACCAAATTGTGATTGTCAATTCTTGTGCTAGGTTCCTCAATCATGCATAAAGCTATGCGTGGGAACTTTTCACGGAACAAGAAAGACACTGATGATTTCCTGTGGCTGAAATCAAAAGATGCTGCAACATGAAATACAGGGCTCCCCGAAGGATTTTGTTCGAGGGCGGCAAGTACAAGGATTCTGGCATCAATCAAAGGACTGCATACCTGGATGATATTATTGTGACCTATATATATACAATACACATCAAGGCAACTCAATTGAAATTGAGAACGGAAATTTTTTGTCACAGAATAAAGATACATCGCACCTGAAGACACTACTGAGCTCACTGTTTCTTGGTTTTCGTACCCTCCACATAATTGAAATCCTCTACTCCCATAAGCCATTATTATTTTAAGTTTAGGTAATATTACTACGCTCGTTAGCTGTTCAAGCCGTGTGCATTGCCTCAGGTATAGCCGCTCGAGTCCAATAAGATTTCCAATTGAAAATGGCAATTCTTTTACGGCAGTCTGGTCCAAATAAACTTCTCTTATATTTTCCATCGTTTCCAACACTTCTGGGAAAATCTCAAGACTTGAGCATCCCCCGAGATCCAGAGTCTCAAGAGAAGTCAATTTGATGCAGGATGTCAAAATGCTGAGTTGGATGCATCCTCGGGCACTCAACAATAGGAGTTTATCAAGAAATCCAACTGAATCATGAACTCTAATTAAATTTGTGCAATTATCAAGACACAATGCCCCTAAGTTTGGGAGTCCAGATAGGTTAGGTACTTGTGTTAAGAATTTACAATCTTCAAAATCCATAAAATATAAAGACTGAAACATCTGCAAAAGAAAAAAAAAATACCAATCTTATGAAATTTTTATTGCAAATTAATTAATTATTAAGATATAAGACCAATAGAACACATTAAAGTTGCTAGAAATCATAAAATCTATACTTGCCTTGAGTGGTTTGAGCAATCTAAAGAAACTTCCAGGCAAGCTGAGTATGACAAGTTTCTTGGGATTAAAATCAGATGGTAAAGAAGGTGATGGATATCCACTCCAGTCCAGCACTCTTAAACTATGTGGGAGATGTTCGGGGCCTGTCGAAAAGCGTGCATTTTCAATAATGAGAATTCTCAAGTTTTTCATCTTCATGAAGGCTTTTCCATCCCACTGCACTTCTTGATCTTTGCTCACGTTCAGCATAATGACTTCAACTTTATCAGTTCCCTTTCAATAACAAAGCATAAATGAAACGCAGATGGTATATTTTAGGAATGTCATATTCAAATTTAGACCATAACTAATTTTAAATTATAATATGTCCTACTGCAAGTAAATTTGGTCAGCAAAAGAAATTGAACAAGGAGGACTAAAACTTCTGTAGTCTAGTATATGCTCATAAAAAATAAGTAAATAGAAGAATAAAATCAATTAGATGAATCTAACTTACCGTATTTTCTTCTAAAACACGAACAATTTCCTCATCAAACCACAATCTACTGCGTTTGCCAGGCTCAAATATTGATTCCTGTCTAACAATTTCTCTACCCATGCTTTGAATCAAATCATGCATTCTCACACAATTCAAACCATCAATCTTGACAAGAGATTTGTCAATCAAAACTCGAATACCAATTTCTGCGTGGAAACCATGAGCATATAGCATTTCTTTGACATATCTCAATTTGTATTTATTGAAGAAACAGGCAATGTCTAGGAAAATTTCCTTCTCATCTTCTTCCAAACTATCATAGCTTACTTTAAGTATTTCATGGACCTCTTTATTGGGAATTCTTTCATACTTATCCAGCAGACAATTCCATTCCTCTAATCTTTTACCAAACAAGTTAGAACCTATTACTTCCAAAGCCAAGGGAAGGCCACTTGCATAAGAGACTACACGGTTTGAAACATCCACATAACGTGGATCAACTTTGTTATTCTTAAAAGCATTCCAACTAAACAATTCAAGAGATTTACTCACATTTAGCTCTTTCACCTCATATAATTTTACCACCCCATGAGTAGTTAGCAAATGTTTGTCCCTTGTTGTGATAATGATCCTGCTACCAGAACCAAACCAATCATGTCCTCCAGCAATGGCCTGTAACTGTTTCAGATTATCAACATGTCAAGAATCAAAAGAACCTTCTTTCGATGGAGCCTTCTTTTTATAATTGGAATTCCTCTATTAATATCTCCAAGTTTGATATCATTTTCTCCAACAATTTCATAAAGTAGTGTTTCTTGGAGTTGTACAAGTCCATTCTTATTAACTGCCTTCTCTCTAATATCAGAAAGAAAACACAAGCCTTCAAATTGATCAGCAATTGAGTTAAACACAGCACGTGCGATTGTTGTTTTACCTATTCCACCAATTCCATAAATCCCCACCATACTAACTCTCTCATTGGAGCCAAGTCCCAAAAGTGAGGTTACAGTTTGCACAGAAGATTCTAGTCCAATTGGGTAATTAGCAATATGCCAAGGAGTACGGTTGATCTTTTTGGATACCTCTTGAATGATCCTTTCTATAAACTTATATTCAGATTGAGACCTGGTACAACATGGAAAAGTGAGTGCAGTGAAACTAAATGCTCTAGACTTAGAGTTCATGAAATTTGTTCAAATTGCTCACCAAAAGTTTTGTATTCAAATTAATAAATTTTATTTACTAAGATTTTTTTCTTCTAATTTTTAAGGGTACTAATATGAAAATTATCAGTCAAACAACAAAAAGAAAAATGAGTTGAAAATGTTGTGAGAGGTACCCATGTTGGAAATGCCAACCAGACAAGTTAGCTGCCTCATGTAAAGCCTCCCTCCATTTTTGCATCATGTCCTTGTTGTCCTGGAACCTTTCCTCGTGTTTTGCTAATGCCATGCCATAACTCCCACTTTGATGTCGCACTTCCGATGGATCCACATCGTAAAATATCGGCCAAACCAACCGACCTTCACCCTTCAAGTGCTGAAGGATATTGACAAGTTCATCTAGACAAAATGTTGAGGATGCATAGTTTTTAGAGAAAACAACGATGGCAATCCTAGATTCTTGGATGGCTTTGAGAAGAGCTGGTGTGATTTCTTCCCCTCTTCGGAGCCCCTCATCATCCATGAAGGTGTGGATTCCCTTTTGATGCAGAGAGTTGTACAGATTGCCAGTAAAATTGGTGCGGGTATCTTCACCTCTAAAACTGAGAAAGACATCATAAGTCCATTCACAGGTGAAAGAGGATGAGACTAGAGCTGCATGCCGTGTCATCGGAACCAAACTTGCTGGACGCTATAGATGCAAGAGCTTGAAAATGATGGATGAAGACTCTATGGTTCAGACAATGAAAGGTAGGCAGTTCATACCTTTCAATGCTCTGCTTTTGCAATGGGGACTGCACCTATTAAATTTAGGTACGTATGTCCCCTTTTACAGTTGCATCTATTAAATTTTGCAATCCTCTCGCGCTCTTTTATAAATTAAAAATAAAAAATAAAAAATACTCTTTTTATTAATATATTTATTATATTATAAAAAATATATACACAAATCTTTTTTTTTTTAAATAAAAAATATATTACAACTTAATTTAAATATTTTAAAATTATTTTTTGAAAAATTAAAAATTTGCACTTAGGTCTCTGATCCCCCTAATGGCTCATAACAAATTTGAATTCTTGTGACTATCTCCTAACTTTTAATTAAAACAGTATTGAATTTTAATGTTATTAAAATATGCATAAAAATTTTAGAGATATTACAACCTTGGTTACTACTAATTGTGTCACGAATATATCCTCGATAGTCGATACCAATAAAAATGAAGTCCTATTCCTATCATCCAAAGGCGCCAATAAAGAGGCAAGGTGAGGTTTATATCCTTTTCTTCAGAAGAGGACGGAGAACAGCAAACACATCAAGTAAAATTAGGGAAATGTAAAAAATTATTTATATTTATTTTTAAATTAAATTAATATAAATAACTATAAAATGTTAATTTTTTTAATTTAATTTATATAATTATGAAATTATTTTTATTTTGTTTAATAATTATAATAAAAATTTGTTTAAAATCATACAAAGAATATCTTTTATTTTTAAAAAATATTGACAACGATTTTTATTTCTACTTATTTTTTTAAAAAAAGTTATAAATATTCTCACTAAAAGCCTACTGAACACATTTTTAACCAAATTTTTTTATTTTAAATAAAAATAAAAACAAAAAACAATCAAACAAACAAAACCCTAGTAAATTAGAGTGAAGACAATAGTTTACACACTACTTTTTTTTTTTTTTTGGTCTCCTGCTCGTTGACTATGCTATTCCAATCCTTGCTATTTATAGGAAGAGTTCGCTACAGGAGAGACCGGGCTTCCAAGTGGAATCTGCGGACTTCATTTGGTTTGGAATCTGAGAATCAATTTTGCCGCTTTTCAGATTTGAAATTGTTCTAATTCCACACCAGATTTGCTTTTCTGCTTTTCCCTGTTGATCTTTTGACTTCTGCCGCCTTTGCTCTATGCTGTCGGCTGCTTTTTTTAAAATTGGTCTGCTATTTTGTCGGGTTGTGCCAACGCTGAGTGTGCTAATCAACCCGGGATAGGTTTTAGTTTCCAACTTTCTTCAGACTCTTCAGTCTCCGAAGAAGGTGTCTCTGAAAGTGCCTTTAACTTTTGTGAAAATTCTTCGGGGGTTGATGCCTTGGTTGTGTCTGCTACAATTAGAGACTGTGATTGAAAACTGAATTTTTGCTACTGGTTCTGGCTCTGGGGCATTATGAAGCTCTTCGCACTTTTGTATGACTTTTTCTGGACTTAAAACTTGGGGACTGAATTCAGACCACCGTTTGACACTGTACCTTCTTGACAAGTATAAGGTGTATACAGTTGGAAATTTGCTAGTTGTGCTGCAGCTCCATGAAGTTATCCATGTAACTGCAAAATTTGCTACAAAGTGTAACAGTTTGGTGCCTTAGGGAAATTTGTTTCGCTCCGAAACTGGTTATATGCTTCTTGAGCGAAGTATGGGAAACTTTGTGGATTTGGTACAAAACATAGAACCAATCAAGGAACATTGTGGAAAGGATGGAAATCCTTTTTTGAACCAAATGAACCATGAGTTGCTGGCCAAATGCCAGTTGATGATGAAGATGCCTGTTTATTAACAGGATGTTTTGGTTTATGAAAAGGAGAATTGTATAGGTTAATGCTGAACTGCTTTTGCTGATAAGCTTTGACCTGTACCTATTGCACCATTTGGTCCTAACAATTCTTGACATATAATTTGGAAAATGTTGGGGGAATGTGCTGTCTGAGATCATAATAATCTCAAATTGAACCATTCTTCGAATTATAATAAAAAGGATTTGCTGTTTGGGAAGATTGTTGTTAATTTTTATGCCCAGGATTTTGAGAATTTGAAGATTTTGGAGTACAATACTTTTGAAGGAACTTCCTAAATCATTGAGGAATCTAGTAGGGTTTTTCCCTCCTTTGACACAAATTTGATTTCTCTTTTCGTTGGTGTTTGTGAAGGTTTGAACGCCTTTTCTTTTTCTGGATCTGTTGATGAATGTATTGTTACAAGACTTCTTTCGAAGCTTTGCTGGTCATTTGTGACATATTTTTGTTTGCCAATCGAATCATCTTGAAACTTTACACTCTTTTTGGTTGAGTCAACACCAGAAGATTCAAAAGATTTGTTTTCTGGGAATCCCAAAGAACTGGTTTCCCCAGATTTGATTCCAGAAGAAGATTGGACTATTTCACACTCTTGTAAGGGTTCTTGCTCTGGGGGACACACATTTTCAAGCATCCATGTTTCTGGGTAAGCAATTTCTACATGTTTAAGCATTTTTTGTGTACATATTACTGTACACTTCAGGGAATTACCTTCTAAGATCACAGTTTCATCCTTAAAAGGTTCCCTTAAACCTTTCAAATTTTCACTACTTCTTGAAAGTTTATAATGCATTCTATACTCAAGAACAGTGTGTGTTGTTCCCTCACGAAAATTCTCATTAAAGGTTCTAACCAAAAGGGTTAAAGAAGCAACGGTTTCTGGATCATTTAAGGAAACAACATAGTTTGGGTAACAATAGAACCAGACAGGTCCATCGCAAAGGTTTGATTCTACTAGAGCGACTATCGAAGTTTTGAAGTCTCTTATTCTAGAGTCTCTTAGTATCATCAAAATTGGAGAATTGATTCCACGCCTATGCATAGGACAAGCAGAAACTTGGATTGACCCAAAATGGACGAAGTTAAACCTTTTCCTATGAGCTTTGACCATCTTGTACGGAAGAAGAGAGACAGTTTTTTGAGGTTGTTGTATGTCTATTGTTCTTTCAACAGTTTTTACAGTGTGGTTTTGAAGAAAATTAAAACTGTTTGTTTTTCCGTAAACTTGGTTTGGTTTTGCTCCAGGAAATGGTCCGTGTTCTTCAATTTCTGCCATGGCAGACTCCATTGTGTATTCTTTGTAAATTGGCATTTTGACCTAAATTTACGTAAAAAAAATAACAATTTCAAAGGTTCTGATCCTGATGATAAGAAGAAAATAATTGAAATGTCAGTTTATGAGAGAGCAGATAAAATACTTACAATCAGTTCCTTGATTGTGAGCTTTTGAACGAACTCGAACTCGAACTCTTTGAAGAGAAACTAGGAAAAACTGAGAAGGTAGGAAAGCTTAAGACACAGCTATTGCCTCAAACTCACTCTGCCTCACGAGGTGGTGCAAATGGTTCGTTTATAGAAGATAAAAGGATCCTGGGTTTTTTGAAATTTATACATATTTCTAAATATACATAAATTTTAAAATAATTCAACGACAGAGAGCTCGATCTTGTAATACGATCTAAGATAAAATGCAAGTCAGCGGATTGGTTTAATTAATTGAAGAGGCTAAGGTAAAATTTTATATTTTTTATGTGTAAAACTGGAATTTTTTCTTAATTAGTAATTTTGCTTGGTTGCCATTTTTTTTTGAATGAGTTATTTGGGATTATATGTTGGGATGGAGTGGGTGTTTTAATATTTAAATTATTGTTTAATTGTTAAAAAATAATAAAATATGATGGTTTAGAATAAATTCAGAATCTACTTCAACTCACTCCATATATCAATTTAAGAAAAAAAATATTTTCAATTACAAAAAAACTTCAATAGTACTGAATGAATTAAATCATTGTTTGAAACTTTTTAAATTGAAATATTTTGAATGAATATTTTTATTTTTTTACTTCACTTATTATCCCCTTATTTTTTTTTTCATTACTAAAAGAAAATATACATAAAAATAATGCTGAAAATTCTGCCCTTTAAACTCACCTCAATGTATTAATGACATTGTAACTTTTCAATTTTATTAAACATTCAATGGAAACTCTGATTTCATTAATAACTTTCAAACAAGTTTTTAAGGACATTTGGTGGGTAGAATTAAATATTCTTGAAAATGTGACTTTTGGAATAATGTATTTTTGGAAGTATAATAATTTTATATTTTATTATATTTTTAAGAATATAATATTTTTATATGTGGTTCACGTTAATATTTTTAGAAATATTTGGCAATTTTTTTAAAAATTACTCTAATTAATTTTTAACATAATAAAAATATTAGTATATTTTTAATTAAATAAAATATTAAACAAATAAAAAAAAAGATAAAATACAAAATAAAATGTAATTTTAAATTTTAAAATTTAAAATTTAAAATTTTTTTATTTAGATTTTGAAAATTTAAAATTTAAGACTTTGATGTTTGATAAAAAAGTTTGGATTTTTAAATTTTTAAATTTGATGTTTGAATTTTAAGATTTAAAAGTTAAATTTAAGATTTATAATTTAAAATTAAAATCTAACATTTAGTATTTTTAAAATAATTTTTGACTTCATAAATAAAAATTGAGAATTTTATAAGAAAATTTCATTCTTGAAAATTTATATTTTCAAATCAAATATAAAAGTATATCATTTTTATGTTTCATTAATGAGAATTCTGGCCTTATTTCTTGAACCAAAGGCTCTTTAAGAAAATCCAAGCCTCTTTTTGCCTTTGAAATAATTTATCTTTACTAAATTATTTTATATAAAATAAATAAATAAAATGCGGACTTGCTTTGTTTTTGGGGCCAAGTAATAAAATGCGGACTTGAAGGTTGTTGAGTCCATTAATAATTGATCTTCGGATTTGAAACACTTGGAATCCGGATTCGTGTGTATTGGCAGACAACTTTTACTGTGGCTATCACTCATTGTGTCTTTCTTTTTCGTTCTTTTTTGCATTTTTTTTAAACCTTTCTCTGCAATTATTTCTACTTTGTGAAAAGTTAGAGTAAGTTTATAAAAAATTTGACCTTTTTATGAAGTTAAACAATTGAATCATAAAAAAGTTTGATATCTTAAAAAGTCGAATTTTTTTTCTGGCTTGCTCAAATAATTTTAAGTGAAATGACTATCATGTAAAAAAAATTAAAAAAAAAAGATTAAACTCGTTTTTTAATAAAAAACTAAAAATTTGTTTGATTTAATTTTTTATTTTTTATTTTTTAAAATTATGTTTAAAAATTAATCTGAAAAACAAAAAAAATATTTGATAAATTTTTTTAAAAATATTTTATTTTTTATTTTTTGTATTTTGAAAATAAATTTTTTTTTGTTTTTGTTTATTTTTTAAAACAACTTATTTTTAAAATTTATTTTCGAAACAATAATATAAAAAAACATTTTTAAAATAAAAAAACAAACAGCCTCTGAAGTTCTGCAAATTGTAATTGTAATTTTCTGAAAGCATTTTATGGTTCAATAAAAAAAATTTCTTTCTCTTGGTCAGCATATCTATTTTCATTTGTGAACAACTATTTATAATACCAGATATTTCAAACTCTCACTCATATTTATTTTAATTTTTATATTTAAAAAATTAAAAATTAAATAATAAATGAGTTTATAGATTTAAAAATTAAATTATTAATTTACTCAATTTTATTGAATTTTTTTTTAGCAGAGACTGTCTTCGTATAGTTTTGGAAAGAAATTGTTGGTAAGACAAAAGTTAGTTCATAAGCAAATTGAGGAATGGGTTGAAACCTCCTTCTAGGGGACCAATTTAGGATGGCGCGTTCTCAGAAGTCTCAAAGGAAGCTGGTATAAGAATGGTGTTTGGATATTATAAAGGCAACGTTGGATAAAATGAGCCATTTTCAGTGTTTGAGTCAGGATAATCTGTAATCAACAATCTCTAGTCATCCAATGGACAAACTCCTTCAATTCTCAACCATCTTTGCAACCATTATAGTCATACAAGATGAAGAATATATCAAACACTGGAGACAATAAATAAAAGACAAAATAGATATATCTTACAACTTTTAAAAATAAAAAATTAGTATTATGATTAAAGAATAAAGAGACAATACAATTTTTAAATTCTAATTTATTAACTATTATATATTAAAAATAAAAAATATAACTAATATAATAAATAAAGAAGAAGTGATATATTTTGGAGAGACAATACATTTTTTAACTTTTTTTTAAAGTTAACTCTTTGACTATCTTCTACTCAATCAAAAATTCAGTGTTATAAATTTGATTTATTTCACTCATATTTAAGTTCAATTTATAGATTTGGACAAATGAGATGTATTTTTTAAAGTTTTGATATCTCTTTTACAATAAGAGAAAAAGTTTTTTTAAAAGAAGAAAAGACTTTTTTAAAAAGAAAAAAAATATTTTCTAGAAAAAAGAATAAAGAAAAAGAGGAAAAATAAGAGAATGATGAAGGGAGGGATAGGCTAACCCTAGAGAGTGACTGAAGTAGAGAAGACACTTAACTCTTTTTGGATTAATATCTTTTGTGTCTTCATGAACATTTTATTACTGAATTGGTTCAACGTCCGCTTCAAATAAGTTTGTTTTGCAGACCATAATTGGATATAGGGAATTTTTGGACCAGTAGGGGGCTAATATTCTCCAAGTAAAATTCTGATGATTAATAAGTTCAGAGACAGGCAAAAATACTTGATGGAATTGGGCGAATTTGAGAAGGCAATCATTTTTCATTGCAACGTACTTCCCAAAAATTGGAGGAAAAATAGGGGACTTTGGTAGCGCACCAAAATTAACTGCTATTTGAATGAAGGAAATCTCAAACCACCATCTTCCTTTTTACTGCTAATTCTATCTCAAGACCTGATTTGAACTTTCATTTTATCCTCCTTTATTCCCTAGAAGCTAGCCACTATCAGCTGACATTGATTCACTTCTCTTTTGGTGTATTTGAAAATTGACACTTGATATGTTAGCAAGAAATCTAGATGTGAGTTAGTCAAAGTCCTTCACTTTAGATTGTAACTTGTTCATAATTACTTAAACAGTTCTTTGATCACGTCTAAACTTATGATAGCTTTTTTGGTTGTTGTTGTGACTATCGGGATATTTTTATTTAATTAGATGAAAGACTCATTTAATTCGAATTAGATAGGTCCAGCTTATTAACTGTCTTTTCTTTAATATCAGCACCGGCACGAAAACACAAACCTTCAAATTGATTGCCCATTGACTCAAACATAGCACGTACACTTATTGTTTTACCTATTTCACCAATACCATAAATCTCCACCATAATAACACTTGTCAGAGCCAAATCCTGAAAGTGAGGTTACATTTTGCACAAAAGATTCTACTTCAAGTGTGTAATTAAATTAGCAATACGTAAAAAGTGCTGTCGATCTTTTTGATACCTCTTGAATGATCTTTCGTATAAAATTATTTTCAGATTGAGAACGAATACGTTATGAAAATTTTAAGTTAAGTGAAATTAAATGCTCTAAACTCAAAGTTCGTTGAATTTGTTCAAATTGCTCACCAAAAGGTTTGTATTCAAATTAATAAATTTTATTTACTAAGATTTATTTATTTTTCTACTTTTTAAGGATACTAATATGAAAGTGATCACTCAAACAACAAAAAGAAAAATAAGTTGAAGGTGTGGTGAGAGGTACCTATGTTGGAAATGCCAGCCAGACAAGTTAGCTTGCCTCATGGAAAGCCTCCATCCATTTTTTGCACCACGTGCTTGTTGTCCTGGAATCTTTCCTCATGTTTTGCTAATGCCTTGCCATAACTCTCACTCTGATGTCACACTTCCGATGGATCCACACCATAAAATATATTGACCAAACCAACCAACCTTCATCCTTCAAGTGCTGAAGGATCTTGACAAATTCATCTAGACAAATGTTGAGGATGCATAGTTTTTAGAGAAAACAACGATGGCAATCCTAGATTCTTGGATGACTTTGAGAAGAGCTGGTGTGATTTCTTCCCCTCTTATGAGCCCCTCGTTATCAATGAGGCGTGGATTCCCTTTTGATGTAGAGAATTGTAAAGATTACCAGTAAAATTGGTGCGGGTATCTCACCTCTAAAGCTGAGAAAGACGTCATAAGTCTATTCACAGGTGAAAGAGGAGGAGAATAGAGCACCAGGCCGAGTCATCGGAACCAAACTTGCTAGATAGATGCAACAGCTTGAAAATGGTAGATGAAGAATCTATGTTTAAGAACAGAAGACGACTAATAATAGGCCAGTAATTCATCTTTTGCAATGCTCTGCTTATGCAATGGGGACTATGATGAGTTGGACTAATGGCGCTGGGCATTGCATAAAATAATGCGACCAAAGTAATTGTCAAATATGAAACACGGATCAAGTAAGGGCTTAGGTACTATTTAACCTCGAGTACTTATTCTTTATTCTTCTTGCACAGTTGTGTTTGTGATCAATATCAAACTTTGTTTCAGAATTAAATATTTGATCTTTTAGTTTATAGTTTAGTGATCACTTTTGAGAAAAAAAAAAAAAAAGGGTGTTCCAACGAAGTTGAGAGGGAAAAAAAAGAAGAAGAAAGAAAGTTGGGGGTGAGAAAAACAAGCAAAAAAAAAAAAGAATAATTTTTTTTAATTAATGTATTTGTTATTCCACCTCCTATTATATATTTTTTAAAATATATATATTACTCTTAAAATTAAAATTATAGAATAAAAAGCACTTCTATCTCTTAATTAATATGTTTATTATATTATTTTTCTTTCCTGTTATGAAAAATATATACAAATTTTTTTTTATAAAAAAATTAAAAATATATTACAACTTAATTGAAGTATCTCAAAATTAAATTTTTTATGAAAAAAAAACAAATAATAAAATAAAATTACATTTCCATATTTTTTTTAATTCACTGTCATCTACTAATAATTATTGCTTCTCAAATAGTTGTGAGGTGACTTGAGCTATCAAAATACCAATTTAGTTTACTTCAAAATTTGGTTGAAATTGAAAAGAAGAAATTTTTTTGAGAGTTATTGTTTATTTATTTCTATTTATCTATCTATTTTTCATAAAAGGCATTTAAACTATTTAAATTAAATTATATTATATATTTTTATTTTTAAAGAAAAAAATATTTTTTTTTATAATAGAAGGAATGATTATACAATAAAAACATTAATTAAATGAAAGAAATAATTTTATTCTTATTTTTAAAATAAGTTTATGTATATATTTTTAATAGAAGAAGGGACAGTATAATAAAAATATTAAAAAATATTTTATTTTTATTTTTAGAATAAACTTTACAGGTCTTTGACAAACTAATGAGATAAAATTATCTTTATACCATTTGAAATCCGATAATTTCCAACATGTAAGGTTTGATAATATTGATAATTGTCTTTCCCTATATTCATGGGGATGACCTACAAAGTATTGTATTATAGCATACATTAGGACTTCACAACTATCTGAAATTAGAGTGACTTGTCCTATTGCATCTACTTCAGGTTTTGTTGCATTGATTACCACATCTGTGTTAGTAACTATGTTGTCCCACTTTCCTTTTAGAGCTCCTGAAAATCCTGTTAGGAGTAGCTCTAAAATTCTATGTTCAGAATTGCCTCTCGCCCTATAGGCTGATAGGGCCATACATATTTGTTGTATTGCATTAAGGATTTCTTGTTCACTCGTACCATTTATGTTCCATTTAGTGACTCCTATACCATTGAAAATGGTGTGGGTGTATTGATTTCGTTCTTCAAATTGAAGATCAGGAACTGAAGGTTTCTGATAATAATTTTTTGTTGTTGAGGTGTACGCTCTTATTGGGGTTGCCTTCTTAATTCGTTCAATTAATTTTTGTTAAGGATACTTTTTTATTTATTGTATTTATGTGAGAGTTTTCTTTTACTATTAATTTTTCAATTTTTTGTGTTAATTCAAAAATTAAATCTTCGCTTGAAAATTTAAGTTTTGTTGCATGTTTTCTCATGTTTATATATTGGCCTTGTTTGGTCAATATTTTGTTCTGGTGTAGAAGATGTTTTATTAAAAAGATTAAACCTAAAAGGATTTAAGAAAGTTGAAGGATTTTCCTCTTTAATTTCTTTTGGGTTTTCTTCTTGCTTATCTTCTATTCTTTCTAATTGTTGACTCGTTGTGGCTAACATTTGATTTGTGTAATTGTTTTGATTTTGAATATTTGAAACATCTCTTTTTGTTACTGGTCTGTCTATTTTATCTAAACCTATTGTTTTAAAAAGTGAGGCTATTATATCGTAATTGCCTACTTTGATTGCTATTTCAGTAAGAGGTGGATGGACTGACTCTACTACTATAGATTTTTGGTTTGTGGGTATCCAAGTTTGTTATACCTTTTGAGTAACGTTTAAGATTGGATGATTTTCACAAAAAGGATTAAAAATTTGATTATTAAAGGTAAATTGACTAAACCATTTAAAGATTGGTATTTCAGTCCTTAATTGATTCATGTCTTTGTAATATTCAATTCTAAAATTATTTTGTTGTTCTTAAGAGAAATTGGTAAAAAACAAATCTCTTTTTTATTTATGTTTTGGTAACATAAAATATTTTCTAATAAGATCTTTGTTAATTTGAAATTCTCCTTTTTTTAATCATCATTATTTGATTTCTAGTTGGAGATTGTTGATTTCCAAATCTATTGTCTAGATTAGATTGAGTTTCTTCAAGAGACTCTTCTGATATCATATCTTGTATGTTTTGTATATTTTGTCGAGGTACTTGTATTGATAGGTCATTTCTTTCATACAAGGGACAAGGTATTTGCCTAAAATCTACTCATCTAAGGTTGACGTTAGGTATTGTTTTTAAAGAGGTTGATCTTCTAGAATCTAAGAATATTTTAGCTGTTTCAAATCCTGTTCTAGATGATTCATTTGTTCTTGTAGATTCGGGAAGTTCATTTATTCGTACTGAGCTATTTCTCCTTAGTGGTCTTAGAAAGGCTTCACTGTCTTGAGTTATATAAGTGAATTCTACGGTAGTTGTATCTTGAGATGGAAGAGGTACTGCATCTAGCAGTCTCCATAATTTGGGAAAGGTAACTTGATCATGTCTAAGTCTCCTAGGAGTTGTAACATTTGTTTGCCTAGAATTGGCTTCAAATATTATTGTTTCTGTTCTAGGGGATTCCCTAAAAGCATGGATATGTTGATTTGTTTTTATTATTTTAAAACATAATCTAAATAGAATATTGAAAGTTGAAACTCCAGGTTTCACATTTCTATTTGCTTAACTAACATCTAAAGTTAGACATCCTTGTGTTTCAGAATCTTTTAATTTTATTGTATAATTTAGGAAGCAATTTGATCGAGATCAAGGTGCTGTCAAAGCTACTTTAAACCGTTCCCAAGATCCTTTGCAAGGGATAGGCGGTCCAATAACTAGGAGCAAAGCAAAGCGGGCCAAAGAAGCTTTACTGGACTTAATATTGGATGTGTAGGCTAAAGAGGAAGTTGTTGACATCGCCTTAAGGATGACATTAAAGATGGCAGTTCGGAGACCCAATAAAGTTTGTTGGATTTTGAAGACAACTAGTTTAAATCTACATTGACTTAAGATGTATTATGGGCTTTATGTTATAGGTTTTATTTTAGATATTATTAGTATTTGGGCCCATTCTTTATGTTGGCCAATTAGTAGTTTAATTATGGGTTTATTTTTTATTAGTTTAGTTGAACCAAATAACTAGTGTTATTTGGGCCATATTCTATTAGAAGTCCAATTAGGAGTTTAAGGCCTTTTAACTTTCCTACTAGGGTTAGGATTAATTGTCTATATAAGAGTTCTTTAAGTTCATGTAATTGACAAATTTTGATGATTAATAAAGATTGAGTTTTCTCCTAAAGTGAGAGCTTCTCTTAATTCTTGGGCAAAGAACTGAATCCGATCTTATCGAGGCAACTCGTGACGATCAAACATCCATAGAATTTTTAAGACGATCCTTATTTTTGCCAAACACTCCGTTTCTTGGCTTAAGGAAACGCATCACAATTAAAATATGATGGTCCACTGTGAAGATTAGTTTCCATAGCAACAATTATTGATTTATCAAAATTTGTTCTTCTCTTATTCCTTACGGGTAAGAGTATTGGGGGTGTTAATGCCTATCCTATGAAGAGGTTTTGCGGTAACTTGTATCAATCCTATGTTGAGATAATTATAATCTCTTTTGTATTTTTGTATTATTTCTTGTGTAATTAAAAGTATACTTTGACAATCTTTGCTAATATCTA
Organism: Gleditsia sinensis; assembly: GCA_037074535.1. NCBI lineage: Eukaryota > Viridiplantae > Streptophyta > Magnoliopsida > Fabales > Fabaceae > Gleditsia > Gleditsia sinensis. Next base: position 66,343,384 of record CM073463.1, on the reverse strand, counting down.
CATCAATTTCTACAGTTTTTACCACTCTTTTAAAATTTAAATCAAAGGTATTGAAAATTTTTGTAAACTTCTTTCTACACATGTTTTCTTTTCTTCCTGCATATTAATTGCATTACTAATGTCTATTGATCTTTCTATTTCATTTAAATAGCTTAAAGATGCTTGGTAAAGTTTTCGTGATAGCATCCTAACCAATTTATTGGCCATTATTCTTATATGGACATTGACGTTCTAAGGGTTTCAAGTTTAACTACTGGCAGTAGGTAATTCAATGGTCTCATTACCTCTCTTGGGTCTTACAGCTAGGTCTGCCTAATTCTAACGTAGCTTTAACCCTAAGTCTTAGAAAATCAAGGTTTTCTATAGGAGTACAACTATAGTTTAGGCTCTAATACCAAGTGCAGATCAGGGATCGAAAACTGGTTCAAGAATGTAGAATGAAATAAAAAGATAATGAAAATAGTAATGCAATGATATGCTTACAAGGTATATTTAGACCTTGTGAATGTCAAAATTGTCAAAAGAAAATTAATGTTATTTCTTTAGAAAAATAAAAAAAATTTATAAAAATTATTGAGAAAATACAAGATGAAGATCTTAAAAGACAATGTCATCTAAAATTAAAATATACTTTAGAAGAAGATACAGAAATACAGAATAACTTTAGGCCTATTAGTATAAGTTTTGTCTTAGACAAATATTCTCCCAAAGAAATTAAGCCGACTTCAATTCAAGATTTTCAACAAGAAATTAAAATTCTAAAAGAAGAAATTCAAAGTCTTAAAACTAATATTCTAACTCAATATTTAAGAATTTTACAACTAGAATCAAAAGAACCATAAAATCCAACCTCTTCTAGTTCTAACGAATTAGTAGAATTACTAAAAGTACCAGATAAAGAAAAATTTCTAAATACTATACAAAAAATAATATTTCAAAAATGGCACTGTCAACTAAAATTAGTTGTTAATAAAGAATTTCATAAAAATTTATTTATATTAATTGATTCTGGAGCATATATGAACTGTATTGAAGAAGGATTAATACCAACTAAGTATTATGAAAAAAAAATTGATCTTTTTTACAGTGCTAGTAGCCATAAACTCAGTGTTAATTATAAATTAAAAAACTCTTACAAAAAGAAAATAATTTATTACAAAAAAATTCCTTAATAATAAATCTAATAAAACGAAAAAGAAATCAGATTAACTTCTTACAAAAAGATATCCATTACCAAAGGATAGAACAATAAATACAAAATCCTAATATACAAACTAGGATTGAAAATTTGAAAACAAAGTTTGAACAAAAAATATGTTCAAATCATCCTAATGCATTCTGGAATAGGAAAAAATTATATAATAACTTTACCTTACAAACCAGAATTTCAAGAATCTCAAATTCCAACTAAAGCTAAACCTATCCAAATGAATGCTGAAATGTTGAAATATTGCAAGAAAGAAATCAAAGAGTTACTAGACAAAAACTTAATTAGACCAAGTAAATCACTCTGGAGTTGTTAAGGATTTTATGTACAAAATCATGCTGAAATTAAGAGAGGAGCTCTCAGGTTAGTAATTAACCATAAACCTCTCAACAAAGCCTTAAGATGGATTGGATACCCTCTTCCCAATAAAAAATATTTGATTGGAAGATTATTTAATGCTTTAATATTTTCAAAATTTGACATGAAATCTGGATATTATCAAATTGAAGTAGTAGAGAAAGATATGTATAAAACCGCTTTCCTAGTCCCTTTTGGACATTACGAATGGAACGTAATGTCTTTTGGATTAAAAAATGTTCATTCAGAATTTCAGCATATCATGAATGATATTTTAAATCCTTATTCAAAAGTTACAATTGTCTATATAGATGATGTTTTAGTATTCTCCAATTCAATAGAATAACATTTCAACCACCTAGATCAATTATTTACAATAATAAAAAGTAATAGATAAGTAGTTTTAGCTCCCAAAATGAAATTCTTCCAAACAAAGGTTAGCTTTATAAGATTTAAAATCTATCAAGGATCAATAGTTCCTATTAGTAGATCAATAGAGTTTACCAATAATTTTCCTGATGAAATTAAGGACAAAACTCAACTTCAAATATTTTTAGGTTGTGTAAACTATGTTTTGGATTTTATCCCAAATCTAAGAATAACATGTAGTTCAAGATGACCCAAGTAGTTCAAAGACTTAAGAAAAACCTTACTACTTGGACCCAAAAAATAACCTAAGTAGTTCAAGATCTTAAGTTACAAGTAAAAAACCTACCCTATTTAGGTATATTAGATTTCAAGGCCTTTAAAATAGTCAAGACCAATGCTTCAGAATTAGGTTATGGAGGAATTCTAAAACAAAAAAGCCCAGGATCCAACAATGAACAGTTAGTTAGATACCATTCAGGAACCTGGACCACAACCCAGTAAAAATACAGCACTATAAAAAAAGAACTTACTTCAATAGTTCTCTGCTTAAACAAATTTCAAGATGACTTAATAAATCAAAAGTTTCTATTATGCATTGATTGCAAATTAGCAAAGGATATTTTAGAAAAATATGTCAAAAACATGGTTTCAAAACATATTTTTTGCACAATATCAAGAAATTTTATCATGTTTTGATATTGACATTAAATTCATCAATAGAGAGAACAATTCTCTACCAGATTTTTTAACAAGAGAGTTACTACAGGGAAAATAAAGAATACGAGGAAAGTTCTTGTCACGCCCCTAATTTTAGGGCACGTGAAACACGTATACCATAAACATATATTTTCCATAAACATGAATATTTCAATCATTTATCAAGGAAACATATTGTAATAGTCGTAAATTTAATAAATAATCTTGAAAAAAAATGGAGATAAGAACCGGTGAAAATAAGTTTATTTATTACATGGATTAAGAATTATAAAAGGAATATGAGAATTTACGTTAGGGGGTCAAATTGTAATTCCTTAAAAATTTCGGGGTCAAAGTGTAAATAAGAAAAATTTGCAAGGACCTCCCTCTAAAAGTGAATTTTTGCAGGAAGGTCCCCGGGATATTTTAAGGGCTTAGCCGCCTCCAGAACCATATAATCAGATATTCCTCTCTCTCTCTCTCTCCTCCAATTTTCTCCCCGAAAACTCTTTAACTTGTTTCTAAAATTTCTCCGCCTACGGACCTTGGATTTTGACACCACCACCAACGGACTCAGGACGAAGAGTTCTTCAAATCCATTCAATTGGTTTCTAGAGAATTGGTCGGAAATTGGCCAAAAAATTAAGGGAAAAATCGCCTAAAAAGGTAATCCTCGAAACTCCTATCTGTGGCTATCTAACGCAAAAACTAACACCGTAGATCGATCCAGAAGGTACCAAAACTTTAGGATCTCAGATTTCACGCCCAGACTCCCTTGCACGCACCTCCACACGCCAAATCTTCCTCGGAGAGTGAAGCCCACACGCAGCCTTCCCTGGTGGCACGTGTAGCGCGTGTAACTGGACCCTGTTGCATTGACCGAGCTACCGGTGGCTAAATTTCGCAAATCTGGAGTCATTTTTAAGGTTTTTGGACCCTCTGAACTCAATTTTGGGGTTTGTTTTGCCAAAACCAGATCCGAAATGAGGATTTTAGGCTTGTCCAACTTGGTACCCTAAATTTGTGAGTAGATGATTCTTCCTTTAGCTTGTTTTTACTCTTCTTGAACTATACATTGGTAAATGAGCATGATTACATGTTATTTATACTTTCATATGTTCTTGAAATAATTTTGAATATCTGAAATGGTTGAGAAATGATATCTAGTTCAAGAAGAGTATGAATTTTTGAAATAGATTTCAAAATGCTTTGAATACGTGATTTCTAAATGTATTTCTCATTATATGGCAAAGGAGATATGTTATGCATGTGATATTGATTTATACAATGATATTTTGCCTCGGATATAGGCTTGTGTATATGATTTCCCTGATTGAGAAGTTTTGACAGAGGAAATATACTGAGATTGAAAATGTTATATTATGATAGAACCTCTGTTTTGATAAATATGAAATATATGAGAGTATGACTTTGTGGAAGAGTCTTATTGGAAACACTGTCTGCTAACAGTAGGTTATGTTAGTCCTGGTGCACCTTGATTGCCTCAGCTAACAGGGAATGTGGTGTTAGCCTCGTGTGAGGGCTAACACACGAGAGATTATATGTGAAAGAGAGTGGAATGCCTCCTATATATGGGCGAGATGCTAGTTATATGTGATGTTATTTGCCTTCCCTTGCTGTGTGCTTGGGAAAGACCTATACAGAGTCTCTTCGCGTGTCCTCTTGAATGGTAGCAGGGCAAACCTCAGCGGGATGCTGAATTTAGGCAAATCCTATACCACCAAAGTACGGAAGGGGTTAGACTCTGATATGGTGGTTCTGATATGGGATCCTTCGAATATTTTATGATAATTACTTTTATGCATAACATGATTTGGCTAAAGATTTTATAGTATTGAATATGATTTTGAACATGATTCGAATATTGTTTATACAGTACTGCATACGATTTGAATATCTGATTCTAATTTTGAATAGAGAGTAATTGAAAATGCGGATCCCATATGGATGTACTTCTGAAATGTAATTTTTAATAAGATTAATTTTATTAAATGAGTACATCCATATGTTGATCTGAGAGGTCATAGGAGGTGTTATCTACTCACTGAGTTGTAAAACTCACTACACGTGGTTGATATGTTTTCCAGATAAAGACCCAAAGTTTGGTCCTATGGCTTCTTGATCGACTAGGTGTTGTACTCTGTGGTGAGCTTAATTGTTCCGGGCTCTCAATGTTTTATATTTGTAATATATTTGTACTCTAGAGTTGCTATGAACGTCACAGGTAGGATCCTTGTTTCCGCTGTAAACCTAATATATATGCAAACTTGGCATGTATAATTATTAATATTGCAAATTTGTAAATGTGTGACATTATTCGGATATGTGATGTTGTGAGACTATCTGCAAATGCATGATAATAAAGTTTATCGGATATTAGAGGTATTCGCGTTCCTAAAGTAGGGGCGTGATAAGTTGGTATCAGAGCCTTAGGTTTCCCTGTGACAATAAGAGCAAATGATTCTTTAGTAAGACCTTTAGTATCAATATGAGCTGGACATATTTATACATTAGGTGCTGCTGAGGGATTCTATAGGATATCATCTTCTGTTCTATTCTAAGTCTGTTAAAGTTTATAGTATAAGGTTGATTGAATGTGATAGTATCTTAAAAGGTGTTTTATTCTGTATAGTAAATGATGCCGCCAAGAACTAGAGCGGTCACTAGAGAAGAAGCTGTAGATCGTGCACCCTCTACTGAAGAGTCTGCACAGTCTTAAAAGGTGTTTTTTCCCTGCTGTTAGTAAACAACGTTTCCAACAGGATTCCTCTACAAAAAATACCATATGCACATATGCCATATAATTCAGTATAAAATTCTCATTATAATATAGATTTTTAGTCCCAATACATATTAATCTGTCATAAATCTCTCAATCAGGGTTTATCACACGTACATGTCCTTTCTCGAGGCAATCATATAACTTTATAAATCAATGCCACGTGCATATATATTCACTTTACCGTTTAATGAGAAATTCATGTAATATCAGATATACCATAAGTTCAGAAATCTATTTTCAAAACTATACTCTTCTTGAACCATATTCCAAATTGTAAATAATTCAGATATTTTAATCCATTTCAGATACATATAAAAGTGTAAATAACTTATAAACATAATCAATTTCACATTTAAAGATCAAAAAAAGTATAGGACAAGTCATAGAAAGAATCATCTATTCACAGGGTAAGGGCTCCAGATTGGACAACCCTAAAATGTACTTTTCCAATACACATTTGACTAAACAAATTTCAAAAATGAGTCCGGATGGTCCAAAAATAAAGGAAATGACTCAGGAAACTTGGTCACTATTTATGGTCGAAAAACACTATTTACAGCTAGAAAATACTATTTATCGCTGGAAAATACTATTCACCAAGAACAAAAAGTTGTTAGATAACTGAAAAATTTCATATCCTAAGGTTTATCTAACTCTTAAATCCATCTACGGTGCCAGATTTTCAATTTGAGGTCTCTAAGTAAGAGTTTCAGAGTTTACCTTTTTATGAGATTTTCTACTTCCAATCTGCTACGATTCAACGGTTGATTTGAGAAATTGTTCAATCAAAATCGTAGTACTCTCCGTCCTGAATCCATTGGTACTATTAGTTTTGAGATCGGAGACTTGTAGACATTCTAGATCTAGAGAGAAAAATAGAGGTTACTATTCATACTATTTCACTATTCATCGATTTCAAAAATTCTGCAATTCTTCGTTTCGGTTTCCGTCTCCTCCATCCCCTTTTTCTTTTATTTTTTATAATAATAATAATAATTATTTAATAATTGTATAATGGAATTTTATATATTTATATAAATACTGTTTTTCATCCTAAAATATCTCAAAAAATTCTAAAAATTTACATTCTCATAAAACTTTAGTTGAACTCTTAAATTATGATTTTTCTTGATAAAAATATTAATAAAACAAATTACAAAATAAATATCTTTATACATAATAAAAGAAAGAATATTTCTAAAAATAAAACAAAAATTTACTAAAGGCCAATATAATTATTTTAAGCAAAACAATAATTATTTTAATTAAAAGTATACTTGCTTTTAGCAGAACATAATCATTTCTTTTAAACAAATAAAAATATATTTTTTTATAGAAAAATATTATAATTTAAAAATAAAAATTACGGGATATTACATTCTTTCCCCCCTTAAGAAATTCGGTCCCCGAATTTCAGTCCATCCTACCACATGTAGGGAATGAAATTAAGGTATAATTCGGAGTTACCAACCTTATTACTCATATAATTGAGAATATCTTTTTTGCATATCATCTTTACTTTTTAATATGTCTCTTCACTTGAGTGATTTTGCCATATAACTTAACAATAGGGATTTCCTTCAACCATAAGTTCTTCACTTATCAATCAACAATAATTATCGAATTTTTCTCATAATTAAGCCAAATTTTTGTCCAATTGAATTCTTTGGAATTAGGTAACATAAGAAGAATATAATAGGTACGTCCTTAGCATTGATGCAAGAAAGACTGTATTCACATTACTTAATCTTGATGGCAAGGCTATGCAATGTACTACTATGCCTACTTTGTTCAAGTTTTTAAAAGAGTACATATGTTAGAGTTTAACTTTTTCTTTCTTTCCAAACCTCACTACCTGTTTCATTGGTGAATCCTTCAAAAATATGTGGTTACCAACTGATAATTTTTAGTGCTCAACATTCATGATTCCTTTAGACTTTTGGCCTATATTGAATTATTTGTATTCCTTTTCTAATCAATTTCACTTTATATCCTCAAGCTCGCATAGATATATCTATGGGTCGATATTAGAAAACATACCCATAAATGAACATATTCACATCTATATTGGGGGTAACTATCTTTTCTTATTCCAGACTCACAAATAGAACCGGAGTACCTCAAGGAGAAATACTAGGGCGTATAAATTCCTTGTCTAACAAGTCTTGTAACTAGTTTTTCAATTCCTTGAGCTCAGTCGGTGCCATTCTATATGGGGGTATAGATACTGGTTGAGTTCCAAGAAGTAAATCAATACTGAATTCAATTTCTCATTCTGGGGGTAACCCTAGCAATTCCTTAGGAAACACATCAGAAAATTCTCTAACCACTGGAACTTGCTCTACGTTGGTGTACTTAATATCAACATCTTTGACCACTGCTAAATACCCTTGGCATCCTTTTTGTAATAACTTATGAACTGTTAGAGCAGAGATTTAATTACTAGACACCTCACTACGATTTCCTTGTATCAAAAAGGAAGATTCTCCGAGAATGTTAAACTTAATCACCTTAAGGTGACAATCTAAAATAGCATGGCATGATGACAGTCAATCCATTCCTAGTATCACATCAAAGTCTACCATATCTAGAACTATCAAATCTACTAAAGTCTTCTTATCTTCTATCGAAATCTCACACGAATTATATATATATCATTTACCAGTAAGAATTCTCTCATTGGAGTAGCAACTATAAAAGAACAATATAAACTAGTAGGTTCTCATGGCATATGTGCATATGGTATTTTCTGTGGAGGAATTTTATTGGAAATACTATTTGCTAACAGTAGGGAATGTTAGCTCTGATGCACCTTGACACCTCAGCTAGCAGGGGTGGTGCTAGTCTTGTGTGACGACTAACACACGGGAGTCATGTGTTATTTAGAGAGAGCAGGATGCCTCCTATATACGTGTTACAGATGATATGTGATTTGCCCTCTTTTGCTGTGTGTGTTGGGATTATTATTGGTTCTGATATGGAAGCCTCCTAAAGCATGTGAAATCTTTTATTGCATTAAAAAAAAGGATGGGGGAGACAGAAACCGAAGCGAAGAATTGCAGAATTTCTGAAATTGATGAATAGTGAAATAGTGTGAATAGTAATCTCCATTTTCTCTATAGATTAAGAATTTCTACAAGCCTCCGATCTCAAAACTAATGGTACCAATGGATTCAGGATGGAGAGTGCCACGATTTTGACCGAACAATTTCTCAAATCAGCCGTTGAATCGTCGTAGATCAGAAGTAGAAAATCTCATAAAAAGGTAAACTATGAAACTCTTACTTAGAGAACTCAAATTGAAAATCTGACACCGTAGATGGATTCAGGAGCTAGATAAACCTTAAGATATGAAATTTTTCAGCTATCCGACAACTTTTTGTTCTTGGTGAATAATATTTTTCGGTGATGAATAGTGTTTTCCAGTTGTGAATAGTATTTTTCGACAAATGAATAGTGACCAAGTTCCCCTAGTCATTTCCTTTATTTTTGGACCATCCGGATGCGTTTTTGAAGTTTGTTTAGTCAAATGTGGATTGAAAAAGTGAATTTTAGGGCTGTCCAATCTAGAGCCCTTACCTTGTGAGTAGATGATTCTTTCTATGACTTACCCTATACTCTTCTAGATCGTTAAATGTGAAATTGATTATGTTTATAAGTTATTTACATTTTAATATTTATTTGTTTAAATAAATGATTATGTTCTGGTAAAAGCAATTATACTTTTAATTAAAATAAGTATTGTTTTACTTAAAATAATTATATTGGTCTTTAATAAATTTTTGTTTTATTTTTAAAAATATTCTTTCTTTTATTATGTATAAAGATATTTATTTTATAATTTTGTTTTATTAAGAAAAATCATGATTTAATAGTTCAACTAAAGTTTTATGAGAATGTAAATTTTTTAAAATTTTGGGATGTTTTAGGATGAAAAACGGTATTTATATGAATATATATAAAAAATAAAATTCTATTATATAATTATTATTATTATAAAAAAATAAAAGAAAAAGGGGATATGGGAGACGAAAACTGAATTCTGAAACCGATAAATAGTAAAATAGTGTGAATAGTAACCTCCATTTTTCTCTCTAGATCTGCGATGTCTATAAGTCTCCAATCTCAAAACTAATGGTACCAATGGATTCAGGACAGATAGTACTACGATTTTGATCGAACAATTTCTCAAATCAGCCGTTGAATCGCTGCAAATCGAAAGTAGAAAATCTCATAAAAAGGTAAACTCTGAAACTCTAATTTAGAGACCTCAAATTGAAAATCTAACACCGTAGATGGATTCAGGAGCTAGATAAACCTTAGGATATAAAATTTTTCAGCTATCTGACAACTTTTTGTTCTTGGTGAATAGTATTTTTCGGCGATGAATAGTATTTTTCAGTTGTGAATAGTGATCAAGTTCTCAAAGCCATTTTCTTGATTTTTGGACCATCTGGACGTGTTTTTGAAATTTTTTTAGTCAAATGTGGATTGAAAAAATACATTGAGGTTGTCCATATGGTAAATCCTATTGGAAACACTGTTTGCTAACAGCAAGGAAGGTTAGCCCTGGTGCACCTTGACACCTCAGCTAGCAGGGGTGGTACTAGTCTCGTGTGACGGCCAACACACGAGAGTCATGTGTTATTTAGGGAGAGTGAAATGCCTCCTATATACATGTTACAGATGATATGTGATTTGCCCTCCCTTGCTGTGTGCTTGGAATTATTATTGGTTCTGACATGCAAGCCTCCTAAAGTATAATTCTTTATATGACTTTCCCTATACTCTTCTTGATCTTTAAATTTGAAATTGATTATGTTTATAAGTTATTTACACTTTTATATGTATATGAAATGGATTAAAGTATCTGAATTATTTACAATATGGAATATGGTTCAAGAAGAGTATAGTTTTGAAAATAGATTTCTGAACTTATGATATATCTGATATTACATGAATTTATCATTAAATAGTAAAGTGAATATTTATGCACGTGGTATTGATTTATAAAGCTATATGATTGCCTTGAGAAATGACATATACATGTGATAAACCCTGATTGAGAGATTTTCCAAGCACACAACAAGGGAGGGTAAATCACATATCATCTACAACACGTATATAGGAGGCATCCTGCTTTCCCCAAATAACACATGACTCCCGTGTGTTGGCTGTCACACGAGGCTAGCACCACCCTGCTAGCTAAGGTGTCAAGGTGTATTAGGGCTAACATTCCCTGCTGTTAGCAAATAGTATTTCCAATAGGATTCCTCTACAGAAAATATCATATGCACATATGCCATATAATCCAGTATAAAATTCTCAATATAATACAGATTTTCAATCTTAGTACAGATTCATCTGTCATAAATCTCCCAATCAGGGTTTATCACATGTACATGCCCTTTCTTGAGGCAATCATATAGCTTTATAAATCAATGCTACATGCATAAATATTCACTTTACCATTTAATGAAAAATTCATGTAATATCATATATACTATAAGTTCAGAAATCCATTTTCCACACTATACTCTTCTTGAATCATATTCCAAATTGTAAATAATTCAGATATTTTAATCCATTTTAGATACATATAAAAGTGTAAATAACTTATAAACATAATCAATTTCACATTTAAAGATCAAGAAGAGTATAGGGCAAAAGTCATAGAAAGAATTATCTACTCACAAGGTAAGGGCTCCAGATTGGATAGTCCCAAAATGCACTTTTCCAATCCACATTTGACTAAACAAACTTCAAAAACGCGTCCGGATGGTCCAAAAATAAGGAAATGACTCCGAAAACTTGGTCACTATTTATGGTCAGAAAATACTATTTATCGTCGAAAAATACTATTCACCAAGAACAAAAAGTTGTCAGATAGCTAAAAAATTTCATATTCTAAGGTTTATCTAGCTCCTGAATCCATCTACGGTGTCAAATTTCCAATTTGAGGTCTCTAAGTAAGTTTCAGAGTTTACCTTTTTATGAGATTTTCTACTTCCGATCTGCGGCGATTCAACAGCTGATTTGAGAAGTTTTTCGATCAAAATCGTAGTACTCTCAATTCTAAATCCATTTGTACCATTAGTTTTGAGATCGGAGACCTGTAGACATTCCAGATCTAGAGAGAAAAATTGAGGTTATTATTCACACTATTTCACTATTCATTGATTTCAGGAATTTTCTCCCCCTTCCCCTTTCCCCAAAGAATTCAAAAGATGTATTCAAAGTTATCTGAACAGCCTATTGCTCAACAAACAATAGCCTTTTGTTGAAAAGCAAAAACCATTTCAGTGTATGACTATGTTCAACAGCTACTAACACTAGCAACTTTTCCAAAATTACCTTCGCAAAAAGACCTTAACCCATCAATGTCTTGTTCAAACACCGCTCAAAGTAACATAGATTCTTTCTCTCCAAATTATGTTACCAAAGAGACTTATCAATCAATAATGACTCTTGAACTGGATCAAATCAAAGATAATCCTGCTGAGTCAGCAAAAAAGGTTTTTCCCATCACATAAAAACAAGGATTATGGCATTTCCTACCTTCTTCCTTATACAGAACTAGAACTTTCTACGAATTAATTTTGGTTCAAAAAAATTTGTAATTATTTCCCACAAACAAGGAGAAGATAATATCTTTTCACAATTACAAATTCTGAAAGTTTTATCAAAAGAAGACTAGAATCAACATCCATTCACCGAAAAGAAATTTTCAATTTAATTCTAGTCTCCTTCCTTTTTCTTTTGGTATTATGTAGATGCGTGGTACTATACCTTTTACTTTCGAAACTACAAGCATTCATGGTTCATCCACTTCCACAAAATTTGTCAAAAAACCTTTCCCATATGGTTTATTGAATGGTTTAAACTTTTTAGACCAGTCAAAAGGATTCTTTCGGAACCTATCCAAGAAGCCTACAATCTTTTCAAAACCTCAAGAAAATTTATTGCAGAATTTAAACCATTCTACTTCTTTGTATATTTCAAAATACCATGGATTATGTCTTGGAACTATGGTATAGAAGCCAAACCTTCAAATGCAGCCTTAAAACAATTAGTTCGCAATGTCAGTGTTAAATGATGTACTAAGTACAGTTTAAAGTACTGCACCAAAGAATCAGTCAAAGAATGGTTATCACAAAATCCTCAATTCGTACACCAAGCAAAACTCAAAGCTCAAGAAAACCAACAATTCCTAACTGAGAAAACTCAAGCAATGGTTGAACTAGACACTATCAAAGATCCCGAGGCTTAGAAATCAAAGTTTTCAGAGATCGTGTCTTTTTCGTCACCTGTTAAAGGAAAAGACAAAGAAATAAGGGATATAGAAGATCCTCTATATCAAAATGAAGATGATTGTTTTGCAGTAGACATTGAAGCTATAGCCAAAGCAGACTTGTCTAATGATTTCTAAAGACAATATTGTCTTGTCTGTTGAAAGAAGCTAGCTCAAAAGCAAAAGCTAATAGTCAAGAATAAATAAAAGTAAACAAAAGTAAAAGCAAATACATTTTCAAAAGCAAATCAAAAGAAGACAAAAGCAAAAGCTGATGTCTGACAAAAGAAAAGAAAATGCTCGATAAAGAATCAACAGCTCAAAAGAAAAAGAAAATACCCGACAAAGCAAAGTCCAATTTTCTTATCCACTTTTGAAGGAACAATAATGAAGATTCAGTCTTATCCCTGATTTCACACCCTCTTAAGTCTGTAAGCTTCTATAAATGCTCGGACACAAATTGTATTAGGTAGAAACTATTATAGAAAGAAAAAATAGAGAGACTTTATCCTTCCCCTTAAAGTTTTATTTCTATAAGAGTGTTTTGTATAACTGACATTCAGATAAAAACTTTTTAAGTATTTTCAATATCAATATCATCTCTTCTTATTTACATTATCCTTGCATTACTGTTTTCATTATCTTTTTATTTCATTATGTATTCTTGAACATGTTTTAGATCCCTGATCCGCACTTAGTATCAGAGCTTAAACTATACACACAGAGAGAGAGAGAGAGAGAGAGAGAGATATATATATATATATATATATATATATATAAAGGGGGAAAATCGTTGCATGTTTAAGGAATACAAGATGAATGCAAAGAAAACCAACCTAGTATGACAATACTGGCACAACAGTTAATGTAATGTAGAAATTTTGTAGAGAAAGATATCAAAGATTGAAATATTGAGAATATGCAAAGTTTGTTGATATTGAAATACTTACAAAAGTTGTTTGATCCGAAGATCAGTTGTATAGTGAGCTTTTAAAAGTAAGAAAAGTTTTGAAGAGGAGAGTTAACACTAAGTATTTTCTTACAATAAAAGCTTCTGTTTTGTAACGAGGAGAGTCTGTCCATTTATAGAGTATGGCGGACTTAACAAGGAATGAAGTCCGAGATAAGAATTTTTATCTTCATTATTGTAACTTTTCTGGTGATGCTTTTTGTTATGCATCTTTACTTTTACTTTTACTTTACTAAAAGTAAATGCTTTGTCGGGCATCTTACTTTTGCTTTACTGAAAGTAGCAGAAGTACTCTTGTCTTTTCTAGAATGTGCTCAATTTGTAATGGTAGGGGAACACTTTGTTAAAGAATCTCTTTTTGAGCTGTCTGATGGTGGAAGCTTTTGGCTAAGTGGAGACTTTGTGTCTTGTCTAGAAATTATTGCTGAAATCTGGTTATTGGGTAGTTCTAATAACTATCCCAAAGCAATAATCTTCATTTTGATATAGAGGATCTTTAGTATCCCCTACTTCTTAGATTTCTGTGTGTGTGTGTGTGTATATATATATATGTGTGTGTGTATTTAAAGAGTGGCAATTGTGTATTTTCAATGGACAAGTAATGTTGTAAATACTTTAAAATGGTATTTTGGTATTTATACGACTTTTGGTAGAATGGTATTTTTGTAATTCCAACCAAATTGCTTGAAAGTGTTTCTAAAACACTTGAGTGGTAGGTTGGAAGTATTTCTAAAACACTTGAGTGGAGTGTTTTTAAAACACTTGAGTGGTAGGTTGGATGTATTTCTAAAACACTTGAGTGGTAGGTTGGAAGTGTTTCTAAAACACTTAAGTGGTAGGTTAAAAGTATTTTTAAAACACTTGAGTGGTAAGTTGGAAGTGTTTCTAAAACACTTGAGTGGTAGGTTGGAAATGTTTCTAAAACACTTGAGTCGTAGGTTGGATGTGTTTCTAAAACACTTAAGTGGTAGGTTGGAAGTATTTTTAAAACACTTGAGTGGTAGGTTGGAAGTGTTTTTAAAACACTTGAGTGGTAGGTTAGAAGTGTTTCTAAAACACTTGAGTGGTAGGTTGGAAGTATTTCTAAAACACTTGAGAGGTGATGATGGCCTTGACCATCAAAGGGGCATGGAGTGATCAGCAAAATTCAGAAAGGAAGAAGAAGAGAGAAAGAAGAGAGAGAAAGTGTAAGAGGATGAAATTAAGGTAGGTTTTCTAGATCCAAATTCTTCTATAATCATCTTTTCTTCAATGGATTTCCTAATCCAAGGTATGGATGTAGGTTTTGGTGGTGAGAAATTGGTGTACAAAGTCTAACAAGCTTGTTAAGGTAGGCTTAACACCCACTCTCCACAAATTTTGATGCAATTTCTATGTTCTACAAGTGATTAAATGTGAAATTGTACAACATGTGGGCTGTATATTATGTGGATTTTTCTATTCTAGTTGTTTCAAATTTTTAGAAAAATTGGTAACGATTTTAAAGAATATTTTGGTGATATAAGACTATCACTTTAAAAGTATTTTTCTTGGTCATTTGGTTTTTAAAATCCCTTCAACAAATAAGGTTCTTTTTCATATAGAAAATAGTGAAAAATAGGATTTTTCAGCACTAAACACAGCCTGGGTTTCATCAAGAACACACACACCAGTGCTGAACACGGCTTTGGAACTCAGAACACGGCTTGACTATGTTTTGTGATTTTTCCTCACTCATCAGACCATCATTCTCTCATTTCAACTCTGATTAAGGTGATCTCAGTGTCTATTTAAAGATAAGACAATTACCTAAAACTTTCATGTTTACCGTGTCTTCAAATTCCTTACAGATTATTTCCAAAAATTCAAACACTAAAGCACTCATATTTACTATCTTGAATTCCAGATTCTTCGTGTTCTGTGACATTTCTTCACTAATCAGATCATAACTCTCTCATTTCAACTCTGATTAAGGTGATTTTAGTTTCTTTTTAAAGCTAAGACAATTACCGATAACTTTCATGTTTACCATGTCTTCAAAATCCTTACAGATTATTCCTAGAAATTCGAAGATTAAAACACTCATATTTACTATCCTGGATTCTAGACTCGAATTTGACCTCTACTTACTTCTTGGGTCATATCTTCCTAATATTGATTCCAAATTAGGAGATCTTAGAGCCTATAGATTCGTGAGACCAATCTCTACAATTCTTACGTTGAAAATTTCTTTAAAATTGTTACCTATTTTTTTTCAAAAATTTGAAACAACCTGAATAGAAAAATTCACATAATATACAGCCCACATATTGCACAATTTCACATTTAATCACTTGTAAAACATAGAAATTGGATCAAATTTTGTGGAGAGTAGGTGTTAAGCCTACCTTAACAAGCTTCCTAAACTTTGTATACTAATTTCTCACCACCAAAACCTACATCCATACCTTGGATTAGGAAATCCATTGAAGAAAAGATGATTATAGAAGAATTTGGATCTAGAAAACCTACCTTAATTTCATCCTCTTGCACTTTCTCTCTCTTCTTTCTATCTTCTTCATTTTTGAATTTTACTGATCACTCCCCTCCCCTTGATGGTCAAGGCCATCGTCACCTCTCAAGTTTTTTAGAAACACTTTCAACCTACCACTCAAGTGTTTTAAAAACACTTCCAACCTACCACTCAAGTGTTTTAGAAACACTTCAAAGCTATTTGGTTGGAATTACAAAAATACCATTCTACCAAAAAATGTATAAATACCAAAATACCATTTTAAAGTATTTACAACATTACTTGTCCATTGAAAATACACAATTGCCACACTCTAAAAGCATAACAATACTGCCCTTACATTAAAGAATATGAAAATACCAATTAGTATTTTAGGGAAAACAATTCAGGGATACATATATATATATATATATATACACACACACACACATACACATACCATAAAGGGGGAAGATCGTTGCAGGTTTAAGGAATGCAAGATGAATGCAAAGAAAACCAACCCAATATGACAATACTTGCACAACAGTTAATGTAATGTAGAAATTTTGTAGAGAAAGAAATCAAAGATTGAAATATTGAGAATATGCAAAGTTTTTTGATATTGAAATACTTACAAAAGTTGTTTGATCCGGAGATCGGTTGTACAATGATCTTTTAAAAGTAAGAAAAGTTTTAAAGGGGAGAGTAACACTCTGAATTTTCTTACAATGAAAGCTTCTATTTTGTAATGAGGAGAGTCCATCCATTTATAGCGTATGAAGGACTAACAAAGGATGAAGTCCGAGATAAGAATCCTTATCTTTATTATTATAAATTTAGTGCTGGCGATATTTTCTATTGGGCATCTTTGCTTTTGCTTTTACTTTACTAAAAGTAAATGTTTTGTCGAGCATCTTACTTTTGCTTTACTGAAAGTAGCAAAAGTACTCTTGTCTTTTCTAGAATGTGCTTGATTTGTAATGATAGGTGGAACACTTTGTTAAAGAATCTCTTTTTGAGCTGTATGATGGTGGCAGCTTTCGGCTAAGTGGAGACTTTGTGTCACGGCCCCAAATGATGGAACACATGACCGGCACGGCATAAGGGTTTTCCCCTAACCGCAAGCCTAACACATAGCATGCACAGACATCCAGCACAAAATCCAGAATACATAATAAATATAACTGGCCACATATGCCACATCCAATATCAGAAAATACTGTTTATATATATATATATATATATATATATCTCATGAATCCAACATCCTTGATTCAACTTGGCCCATGGCCTCATAATATTCATGTGATTCAACTTGGCCCAAGGCCTCATAATACCAACATTGTTGTAAACATAAAACTATTTTCCAAACAACACATCAAAATACGCAAGAAAGCGAGGATCCTGCCTGTATGTTTATTGTCACGGTCCCAAATGATAGAACACATGATCGGCACGGTATAAGGGTTTCCCCCTAATCGTAAGCCTAACACATAGCATGCACAAATATCCAGCACACAATCCAGAGTACATAATAAATATAACTGGCCACATACGCCACATCCAATATAAGAAAATACTGTATATATATATATATATCTCATGAATCCAACATCCTTGATTCAACTTGGCCTATGGCCTCATAGTACAAACATTGTTGTAAAACTTAAAACCATTTTTCAAACAACACAAGAAGCGAGGATCCTGCCTGTATGTTCATGGAGATACACTAGACATAAACTTAAACTATACAACCAATACAATGGAGTCTTGCCCAAACTGGGGCTCACCAATGCTATATTTAGCCTCCTATGGAGCTGTAGCTGGATCAGTGTTTCTTTGACTATCTGTGGGGAGAAAACAGAAGAGGGGTGAGATTACCACATCTCAGTGAATGGATAAATCATACTATAACAGAAACAGGGCAAACCAAGCACGAGTGTTTCACAATGAGTTTAATAATTGAAACATTAAGCATTTAACCATAATTTGTTATAAAAAAACTAAACAATTCAAATGGATGTTCAAAAGATAAAACAAGATTAACTAAGTAACCGTAAAGCAAATCAATTATGCATGGTAAGTAAGAAATGAAGATATTTATGCAATAATAATGATGAATGAGGTATTTTAGAAATATTTAATCTTTAAGAAAAATGCACAAGTTTATTGGAGGTCTTTCCTAACAGATCTATCATCTTCCCCAAGCACATAGCAATGGGTATGGCAATCACTGTAGGTGTAGACATAAGTCCACCCTAAATTTTTGTGTCTTAGGCAGTCATATGCCCGTCACAATATCCTAGGCCGAAGCCGTAACATGATCAAGGTGCACCAGGGCTAGCACTACCTGCGGTTAGCTAACAGTGATCTAAAAGGGTCCCTCCAATAGAAAACATTTGAAATATGCTATTCAGAGAGTTTAAAGTAAAACATTTCAATAACTTTACAATAAAGTTATAATTCTCCATCTAGCTCTTTTCATGCATAAAACTCTATTCTAAAATATATCTCATCCATGAATTCCCATGGAGACCTTTAAAATCATAAACTTTCCCTTTTTAAACATAGATCGTCCGTAGACGTTACATAGATACTTGTCATGCATCAAATCACTTCATGGCTAACTTAGTTCATTTCTATGACTAAGTTCGCATTTCTATAAATCTAACTTAAATGAAGAATTAATAGTCTAGATGCTTGCCCTGCATACCTAGGGTTCAACTAGGATTGAAATTTACAATTTCTAACATGGTTGGAACATATTGGTTTTCAAAGCGGTAAAACAATTTAACATACATTCCATCTAGTTAAAATCATACGAGAGAGTTATAAATCAAATTCCTAAAACATGCGCTATAGTATGAAAAACCCACTCACCTTACTAGGAGTCCAACAACGAGAATTTCACTTCGTGATGGCTCAACAACCTAGAAAACATATACATAACATAGAAATTAGAAAACTCTAAAAGTCACTATTCACGCCAGAAAACACTATTCACTCGCCGAAACACTATTCATGCCGAAACCTAAAAACCCTATATTCTAGTATAGAAACTAATTCTAAGACTATCTATGGAAAGAAATTTGGTAAAACGAAGCTTAAAACGCGATTAAACGGAGTTTTACCTTTCGAGGTACTATTCACGCGATTTTCCGGCGACCTTCCAACGACTTTCAGGCGAAATTGATCGGTGGGATTTGTAACTGTTCTTCCCACGAGTCCAACGATACCTTACTTGCTCAAATCGGACGTCCGGATGATGAGATATCTTAGAGAGAAGTTTGAGGAAAAATTTAGAGAGAAAGAGTTAGGGTTCAGATGAAAGAGAAATGAAGAAAAAGGGGGGGTCCGCAAAAAAAAGCTATCAGACGAATCTCGCCGCCGGCGAACTCATTCTCGCCGCGGCGAACATATTTTCGCCGCGGCCAAATTCGAAACCAGAAAACTCATGCGATCGGGAAAATACCGCATCATTCTCGCCGCGGGAAAATTATTCTCGCCGCGGAGAACTCCATTTCACCGAATTTGACAAAATTTCCAACATGAAAGTTGTAGCCCTTTCTCTTATCTTTCCATAGCCACTTGAATCACCTAATTTTGAGTTCAGATGAAGGAGTTATGCATAAAATAGTGAGAAAAGGTCCAGACCACACTACACTTCGGTTTTTGCCTCCTCTCACTATGATATTCACGGAATTTGAAAAAGTTCCCAACACCAAAGTTGTATATATATGTCTTATCTTTCATTAGAAATTGAAATTACTTAATTTAGATTTTATATGAGAGAGTTATGATTATATGAGTGACGAAAGGTCAGAAGAAAAGGTCAAAAATGCTCTAAAATTTTACATTGTTCTCAACTTTCTTTGTTTCAAATGATTTATACTTAACCTTCAAAGGTTTTATTAGTTGAGGGTTATTACATTAGAGTTCAACTAGGATTTAAATTTATAATTTCTAACATGGTTGGAACATATTGGTTTTCAAAGCAGTAAAACAATTTAACATACATTCCAACTAGTTAAAATCATACGAGAGAGAGAGTTATAAACCGAATTCAAAAAACATGCTCTATAGTATGAAAAACCCACTCACCGGTAAGGGCTCCAGATTGGACAGCCCTAAAATCCTAGTTCCTGGTCTGAATTTGGTAAAACAGACCCCAAAATCGAGTCCGGAAGGTCCAAAAACCTTAAATGAGCCTGGTTACTGTTCGCCGCTGAAAAACACTATTCACTGTCACAAAAATTTTATCGAATCAACAAAACAATTTCATATCCTAATATTTATCTAGAAATGCGAACTTAGTCATAGAAAGGAACTAAGTTAGCCATGAAATGATTTGATGCATGATGAGCATCTATGTGATGTCTACGGACGATCTATGTTTTAAAAGAAAAGTTTATGATTATAAAGGTCTCCATGGGAATTCATGGATGAGATATATTTTAGAACGGAATTTTATGCATGAAAAGAGCTAGATGGAGAATTGTAGATTTATTGTAAAGTTATTGAAATGTTTTACTTTAAACTCTTTGAATAGCATATTTCAAATGTTTTCTATTGGAGGGACCCTTTTAGATCACTGTTAGCTAGCCGCAGGTAGTGCTAGCCCTGGTGCACCATGATCATGTTAAGGCTTCGGCCTAGGATACTGTGACGGGCATATGACTGCCTAAGACACAGGGATTTAGGGTAGACTTATGTCTATGCCTACAGTGATTGCCATACCCATTGCTATGTGCTTGGGGACCCATTGCTATGTGCTTGGGAAATTTAGGGTAGACTTATGTCTATGCCTACAGTGATTACCATAGCCTTGCGTGTGCTTGGGGGATTTAGGGTGGACTTATGTCTACGCCTACAGTGATTATCCTACCCTTGCTGTGTGCTTGGGGGAGATAATAGATCTGTTAGGAAAGACCTCCAATAAACTGATGCATTTTTCTTAAAGATTAAATATTTCTAAACAAGCTCATTCATCATTGTTATTGCATAAATATCTTCATTTATTACTTACCATGCATAATTGATTTGCTTACGGTTATTGATTTAATCCTGTTTTATCTTTTGAATATACATTTGAACTGTTTAGCATTTTTTCAATAAATTATGGTTAAATGCTTAATTTTTCTATTGTTATCTTTACATTTGGATTTCAATTATTAAACACATTGCGAAACACTCGTGCTTGGTTTGCCCTGTTTCAGTTATAGTATGATTTACTCATTCACTGAGATGTGGTAATCTCACCCCTCTTCTGTTTTCTCCCCACAGAGTCAGAGAAACTTTGATCTAGCTACAGCTCCGTAGGAGGCTGAATATAACATTGGTGAGCCCCAGTTTAGACAAGGCTCCGTTGTACTGGTAGTATAGTTTAGTTTATGTCTAGTGTATCTCCATGAACATACAGGCAGGATCCTCGCTTTCTTGCGTATTTTGATGTGAGAATGTAATAACCCTCAACTAATAAAACCTTTGAAGGTTAAGTATAAATCATTTGAAACAAAGAAAGTTGAGAACAATGTAAAATTTTAGAGCGTTTTTGACCTTTTCTTCTGACATTTCGTCACTCATATAATCATAACTCTCTCATATGAAATCTAAATTAAGTAATTCGAATTTCTAATGAAAGATAAGACATATATCTACAACTTTGATGTTGGAAACTTGTGCAAATTCCGTGAATATCATAGTGAGACGAGGCAAAAACCGAAGTGTAGTGTGATCTGGACCTGTGCTCACTATTTTATGCATAACTCCTTCATATGAACTCCAAATTAGGTGATTCAAGTGGCTATGGAAAGCTAAGAGAAAGGGCTACAACTTTCATGTTGGATATTTTGTCAAATACGGTGAAATGGAGTTCGCCGCGGTGAGAATGATGCGGTATTTTCCCGAGAGCATGAGTTTTCTGGTTTTGAATCTGGCCGCGGCGAAAATCGCGGCTCGCCGCGGCGAGAATGAGTTTGCCGCTGCGAGAATGAGTTCGCCGGCGGCGAGATTCGTCTGATAGCTTTTTTTTGCAGACCCCCCCCTTTTTCTTCATTTCTCTTTCATCTGAACCCTAACTCTCTCTCTCTAAAATTTTCCTCAAACTTCTCTCTAAGATATCTCATCATCCGGACGTCCGATTTGAGCAAGGTATCGTTGGACTCGTGGGAAGAACAGCTACAAATCCCACCGATCAATTTCGCCGGAAAGTCGTCGGAAGGTCGCTAGAAAATCGCGTGAATAGTACCTCCAAAGGTAAAACTCCGTTTAATCGCGTTTTAGGCTTCGTTTTACCGAATTTCTTTCCATAGATAGTCTTAGAATTAGTTTCTATACTAGAATATAGGGTTTTTAGGTTTCGGCATGAATAGTGTACCGGCGAGTGAATAGTGTTTTCCGGCGTGAATAGTGCCTTTAGAGTTTTCTAATTTCCATGTTATGTCTATGTTTTCTAGGTTGTTGAGCCATCACGAGGTGAAATTCTCGTTGTTGGACTCCTAGTAAGGTGAGTGGGTTTTTCATACTATAGCGCATGTTTTAGGAATTTGATTTATAACTCTCTCGTATGATTTTAACTAGTTGGAATGTATGTTAAATTGTTTTACCGCTTTGAAAACCAATATGTTCCAACCATGTTAGAAATTGTAAATTTCAATCCTAGTTGAACCCTAGGTATGCAGGGCAAACATCTAGACTATTAATTCTCCATTTGAGCTAGATTTATAGAAATGCGAACTTAGTCATAGAAATGAACTAAATTAGCCATGAAGTGATTTGATGCATGACAAGTATCTATGTAACGTCTACGGACGATCTATGTTTAAAAGGGAAAATTTATGATTGTAAGGGTCTCCATGGGAATTCATGGATGAGATATATTTTAGAACGAAATTTTATGCATGAAAAGAGCTAGATGGAGAATTATAGCTTTATTGTAAAGTTATTGAAATGTTTTACTTTAAACTCTTTGAATAGCATATTTCACATGTTTTCTATTGGAGGGACCCTTTTAGATCACTGTTAGCTAGCCGCAGGTAGTGCTAGCCCTGGTGCACCATGATCATGTTAAGGTTTCGGCCTAGGATATTGTGACGGGCATATGACTGCCTAAGACACAAAATTTAGGGTGGACTTATGTCTACGCCTACAGTGGTTGCCATACCCATTGCTATGTGCTTGGGGAAAATTTAGGGTGGACTTATGTCTACGCCTACTGTGATTGCCATACCCATTGCTATGTGCTTGGGGAAGATGATAGATCTGTTAGGAAAGACCTCCAATAAACTAGTGTATTTTTCTTAAAGATTAAATATTTCTAAAATGCCTCATTCAAACCCATACTCAAAGTCCTACCTAAAGGTCCGTTACTCCATGAACACAGGAAAACCTAATGCTCTGATACCACCTTGTCACGGCCCCAAATGATGGAACAAATGATCGGCACGGCATAAGGGTTTCCCCCTAGCCATAAGCCTAACGCATAGCACATACAAGCATCCAGCACACAATCCAGAGTACATAATAAATATAACTGGCCACTTATGCCACATCCAATATAAGAAAATACTGTATATATGTATATATATATATATCTCATGATATCTCATGAATCCAACATCTGTGATTCAACTTGGCCCATGGCATCATAATATTCATGTGATTCAACTTGGCCCAAGGCCTCATAATACCAACATTATTGTAAAATATAAAACCGTTTTTCAAACAACACATCCGGCGACTTTCCGGCGAAATTGATCGGTGAGATTTGTAGCTCTTCTTCTCACGAGTCCAACGGTACCTTGCTTGCTCAAATCGGACGTCCAGATGATGAGATATCTTAGAGAGAAGTTTGAGAAAAATTTTAGAGAGAGAGAGGAAGGTCCATAAATGGAGGAAATGAAGGAAAAAGGAGGGGGGACCGCCAAAAAATGCCTCTCTGACGAATCTCGCCGCGGCGAGATTGCTAGTCCGCGATTTTTGCCGGCGGCGAGAATATTTTCGCCGCAGCGAGTTTGGAAATCAGAAATCTCATGCTCTCGGGAAAATGCTGCAGCATTCTCGTCGCGGTGAACTTAATGTCGCCGCATTTGACAAAATATCCAACATGAAAGTTGTAGCCCTTTCTCTTAGGTTTCCGTAGCCACTTGAATCATCTAATTTGGAGTTCATATGAAGGAGTTATGCCTAAAATAGTGAGCAAAGGTCCAGACCACACTTTGCTGCGGTTTTTGCCTCTTATCACTATAATATTCACTGAATTAGCAAAAATTCCCAACATCAAAGTTGTATATATATGTCTTATCTTTCAACAAAAATTGGAATCACTTAATTTGGATTTCATATGAGAGATTTATGCTTATATGAGTGGCGAAAGGTCAGAAGAAAAGGTCAAAAATGCTCTAAAATTTTACATTGTTCTCAACTTCCTTGTTTCAAATGATTTGTATTTAACCTTCAAAGGTTTGGATTATTACATTCTCCCCTCCTTATAAATATTCGGTCCCCGAATTTTACAAAAACCCACAACATGAAAACATAAGACTACTCTTGGAACAGCTGTGGATACTTCTCTCTCATGACGTCCTCTACTTCCCACATAGCTTTCTCTTGGGAATGATTCTGCCAGATCACCTTCACTGTAGGGATATCCTTAGACCTCAACTTTTTCACTTGTCTATCAACAATGGCCACGGGTTTCTCTTCATAGGCCAACTTGTCATCCAAAAGGATTTCTTGCGGTTGAATCACATGAGATGGGTCGGGTAGATACTTCCTCAACATCGAGACATGGAAGACTAGATGCACTTCACTTAATCCAGGTGGTAGGGCTAGGTGGTATGCCACCGTTCCTACCCTATCCAAAACTTCAAAGGGTCCAATATACCTCGGGCTTAACTTCCCTTTCTTACCAAACCGTATGATTCCCTTCATGGGTGAAACTTTGAGGAACACGTGATCGCATAGAGAAAACTCCAACTCCCGACGCCTCTGGTCCACATAAGTCTTCTGACGACTTTGTGCAGTTAAAAGCCATTCCCTTATCAGCTTGACCTTCTCTATGGCATCTTACACCAATTCTGGCCTTAGCAGCTTGGCTTCTCCAACTTCAAACCATCCAACGGGAGATCGGCATCTTCTCCCATAAAGAGCTTCAAAAGGTGCCATCTGAATACTGGCTTAATAACTGTTGTTGTATACAAACTCAGCTAGTGGCAAGTATCCTTCCTGACTACCACCAAAGTCCAAAATACATGCTCTAAGCATATCCTTCAGAATTTGAATCGTGCGTTCTGACTGGCCATCTGTTTGAGGATGAAAAGCGGTGCTTAGATCTAACCTCGTCCCCAAAGCTTCTTGAAAAGCTTTCCAAAACCTTGCCGTAAATTGTGGACTTCGGTCAGATATGATGGATACAGGGACTCCATGCAATCTGACGATCTCACGCAGAGACAGGCTTGCATACTGAGCCGCACTAAAGGTAGTTTTCACTGGTAATAAGTGGGATGACTTGGTCATTCGATCCACTATTACCCATACTGAGTCATAACCCTTAGGGGTCCTTGGTAACCCTGTAACAAAATCCATAGTGATCCTTTCCCACTTCCACTCCGGTATCTCAATCTTTTGGTGCAAACCGGCAGGCTTCTGGTGTTCAGCTTTCACTTGCTGACAAACCAAATACTGAGCCACAAAATCTGCTACATCCTTCTTAATCCCAATCCACCAATACAAGTCCTTGAAGTTACTGTACATCTTATTTGTTCCTGGGTGGATAGTATAGGCTGATTGATGTGCCTCCTCCAAAATCTGCTTCCTCAAAAGAGTGATTTTTCCATATCATCTTTACTGTAAATATTTCTTTTGACCGTAACTTCTTTACTTGTCTGTCCATACTGGTTGTTCCTCTTAGGTTAAATGTTTCTGTAACTAAATCTATGGACACTGTATACATGTGTAGAATCCGGTAAATATTTCCGTAGTATAGACACATAAAAAACTGGATAAACATTATCCAATGCAGGTGGTAAAACCAAACAATAAGCCACTGAACCGATCCTATCAAGAATTTAAATAATTCTATATACCAAGAGGGTAACTTCCCTTTCTTTCAAAACCTCATTACCTCTTCTATGGGTGAGTCCTTATAGTCACCAACTAATACTTTCTCGTGCTCAACATTCATAATCCTTATAAACTTTTGACTTGTATTGAGTTTCCCGTATATTTTTTTTAATCAAATTCACTTAATCAATAACATCTTATAATAAATCTAACTCCACTGAGTCATTTAACAGAACATTTTTAACACCTCTTACATAAGGCTTACATCTTCTAATATCATTTTATTATAGAAAAATTCTGTTAAGAAATCTCCTACCTATCTCAAAAACATATGCTTGAAGCATGCTCTCCAAACTAGCATTATCAATTTAGATAATTCATATGCTATTTATTGCATGTTATTCCAAATTAGATTTCCAAAGTTTAACTTTTCTCAATTCACTCACATATTAAGAAACCTATGATGTTCATGTAAAACTTCAAATGATGCCATTGTATAGTGGCATGATAATTACTACTATGAGCAAATTCAACTAAGGACAATTAATTTCTCCAAACTTTCACCACAATAATATAAAGATACTTAAAGCATAACTTCTAATGTATAAACACATTATTTAAATTTAGTATCAGTCATACTATTATCTAATAAAGATCTTCAGACTTCCTGAATAACTCTCTTGAGATAATATATTCGATTCGTACTTACCAACATACCTGCTAATGAAAAATTTCACTTGTATCTTCTTTTTACCATTATACTAGTACAATTTTTTTTATCTTAGTATATCCTTATTACCTCGGGTAATCCATATTCACAATCTATGGCTTTTTCTGAAATCTCTTTTCTCAACAATTATTCATACGTGAATTTCCAATCTCAACATAATTCACATCTTAAATACTAAATTCGATTTAGCATAGTATAAACCTTTAACACAAATATCTTGATTACTTACATTATTTTCGGACATGATTCTCAGAATATTCTCCATATTTCCAAATTAATAATTCAAAGATCAATTTAAATCCTACTTTCTATATTTTATCCCTCAAGAACTTCAGTACCACTAATTCACTTTATTACATTCCTCAAAGTACCGTAATACCATCATTTTTTTTCTATTCCTTTCATCTAAAAATAGTTATATAGTTCGGTGTCCAAACTCACTATTTTAAGTTATATTTTTCCAAGATTTCATTCATTAGTCACTTCTAACCAATTGAAATCACAAATTTTCTACTTTTGTCTTATCTATCTTCCAGTAAACCCAATATGTTCACATCCTCATCTTATAACATTTTTCCACCACTATCCAATCCTTAAGCAATCCTTACATATATTACTTTCACTATTCATATCATGTCTGCCACTTATCCTTTTCAATTCACTTTTCACACATTCATATATTTTCATGACATACTATCCAAATATCAAACACCACCCAAGTCACAATCTTGACAAACGAAATAGTCATTTACTCACTCACCTATTAAAAAACTTATGGTATTTTATGTAAAACTTCTGCCTAAAACTTCTTAAAATGCTCTCTAAAAACAATCTGTGAACTATAGTTCTCGATCAGATATGATCGATATCAATACCTTATGAAGTCTTACTATCTTATTCAAAGACAAATTTGAACCTATCAATAATCACCCATTTTTATTCAGGTAGCTCTATCTGATATTGTAATCTTGCAAATCTTTGATGTTTTACTTTTACCTGTTGACAAGTTAATCATCCAAATACAAAATCAACTATATCTTTCCTCATACTGTCCCACCAATGAATTTCTTTTAGATCTTTATACATTTTAGTTACCTCAGGATGAATTGTATATATGGATCTATGGGCTTCCTCTAAAATTTCTTCCTTAAGTTCTTCTTTATTAAATACACACAATCGCTTGTCCAATCTCAGAATTCCTTCAGAGTCTACATTAAATTCAATATCACTGCCATTCTTGACCCCTTAAATTTTCTTACATAAATAGGCATCATCGTCTTGTGCCTATTTCACCTACTCAACTAAAGATGATTGAAACTGTATGAATTTTACATGTATCACCATACAGATAATGCCTCCAAGCTTTGAGAGTAAAACTACTGCTGTTATTTCCAAATCATAAGTCTGACAATTTTTGCTCATGTGGCTTAAGCTGTCTAGATACATATGCAATGACTCGACCATATTGCATCAACATATACCTTAATCCCATTCTCTATGTATCACAACATACCGTATATCCTTCAGTGCCTAAATAAGTAGACATTACTGGCGCCGTAATCTAACATTTCTTAGTTTCTAGCAATTTCTTTCACATTCACCTTACTAGTCAAATTTTATTGCTTCCTTTGTCAACCTCGTCAAAAGAGAAACAATTTTTTTTTTAAATGTTGAGCACCTTGTAGCTAGTCAAACATATCATCTATATGAGGTAATGAGTATTTATTCCACATTGTCACTTTATTCAATTGTCTATAATCTATGTATAGTCAAAGTGATCCATCTTTCTTTTTCACAAATAGAACTAGAGCACTTCAAGTAAAAGTTCTAGGGCTTTTAAATCCCTTTTCTAACATGTCTTGTAACTACTTCTTTTTTTTTCAGTTCTTTAAGTTCAGTGGGTGCCATTCTATATGGAAATATAGATGCTGGCTAGGAAATAAATCAATACTAAATTCTATTTATTATTTCAGGTTAATCCTGGCAATTCCTCAAGAATTATATCAGAACATTCTCTAATCATTGGAACTTGATTTACAGTGGTATACTTTATATCAGCATCTCTCACCACTGCCAACTATCCTTGGCACATTTTTGTAATCACTTATGAACTGCTAAAGCAGAGACTAGGTTACTGGTTATCTTACTAAGATTTCTTTGTATCAAGAGAGAAAATTCTCCAAGCATATTGAATTTAATCACCTTCTAGTGACATTTCAAAATGACATGACATAATTCCAACAAATTCATTCTCAATATCACATCACAATCTACCATATCTAGACAATCGGGTACAACGGATGTCTCATTCAGAAACCATCATATTTGGTATCTGTCTCAATTTCTTAAATTCTTTAAGACGCATCTCGCTATAAAACAGAGATAGCCCAACCATCACTTAACCATGCCAACATAGCATACTATAAACTGACTTACTTAAACGAAAAGACAACATCCTATCGAACCCCTTTAGCAGCACCGTGAGTATAAGCATGTCCGGATTCATACCCATACTCAAAGTCCTACCTAAAGGTCCGTTACTCCATGAACACAGGGAAACCTAATGCTCTGATACCACCTTGTCACGGCCCCAAATGATGGAACACATGATCGGCACGGCATAAGGGTTTCCCCCTAGCCATAAGCCTAACGCATAGCACATACAAGCATCCAGCACACAATCCAGAGTACATAATAAATATAACTGGCCACTTATGCCAAATCCAATATAAGAAAATACTGTATATATGTATATATATATATAATCTCATGATATCTCATGAATCCAACATCTGTGATTCAACTTGGCCTATGGCCTCATAATATTCATGTGATTCAACTTGGCCCAAGGCCTCATAATACCAACATTATTGTAAAATATAAAACCATTTTTCAAACAACACATCAAAATACGCAAGAAGCGAGGATCCTGCCTGTATGTTCATGGAGATACTCTAGACATAACTAAACTAAACAAACAGTACAAAAGAGCCTTACCCAGGGGATCACCAACACTATCTTCAGCCTCCTACGAAGCTGTAGCTGGATCAAAGTCTCTTTGACTATCTGTGGGGAGGAAACAAAAGAGGGGTGAGATTACCACATCTCAGTGAATGAGTAAATCATACTATAACTGAAACAGGGCAAACCAAGCACGAGTGTTTCGCAATGGGTTTAATAATTGAAATCCAAATGTAAAGATAATAAACATTAAGCATTTAACCATAATTTATTGAAAGAATGCTAAACAGTTCAAATGTATGTTCAAAAGATAAAATATGATTAAATCAATAACCGTAAGCAAATCAATTATGCATGGTAAGTAATAAATGAAGATATTTATGCAATAACAATGATGAATGAGCTTGTTTAGAAATATTTAATCTTTAAGAAAAATGCATCAGTTTATTGGAGGTCTTTCCTAACAGATCTATCATCTCCCCCAAGAACACAGCAAGGGTAGGGTAATCACTGTAGGCGTAGACATAAGTCCACCCTAAATTTCCCCAAGCACATAGCAATGGGTATGGCAATCACTGTAGGCGAAGACATAAGTCAAACCTAAATTTTTCCAAGCACATAGCAATGGGTATGACAATCACTATAGGCGTAGACATAAGTCCACCCTAAATCCCTGTGTCTTAGGCAGTCATATGCCCGTCACAGTATCCTAGGCCGAAGCCTTAACATGATCATGGTGCACTAGTGCTAGCACTACCTGCGGTTAGCTAACAGTGATCTAAAAAGGTCCCTCAAATAGAAAACATTTGAAATATGCTATTCAAAAAAATGTTTAAAGTAAAACATTTCAATAACATTATAATAAAGCGATAATTCTCCATCTAACTCTTTTCATGCATAAAATTCTTTTCTAAAATATATCTCATCCATGAATTCCCATGGAGACCTTTATCATCATAAACTTTCCCTTTAAACATATCGTCCGTAGACGTCACATAGATGCTCATCATGCATCAAATCATTTCATGGCTAACTTAGTTTATTTCTATGACTAAGTTCGCATTTCTATAAATCTAGCTCAAATGGAGAATTATCAGCCTAGATGCTTGCCCTGCATACCTAGAGTTCAACTATGATTTAAATTTATAATTTCTAACATGGTTGGAATATATTGGTTTTCAAAGCGGTAAAACAATTTAGCATACATTCTAACTAGTTAAAATCATACGAGAGAGTTATAAATCAAATTCCTAAAACGTGCGCTATAGTATGAAAAACCCACTCACCTTACTAGGAGTCCAACAACGAGAATTTCACCTCGTGATGGTTCAACAACCTAGAAAACATAGACATAAAATGAGAATTGAAAAACTCTAAACGGAACTATTCATGCTGGAAAACACTATTCACGCCGAAACCTAAAAACCCTTTATTCTAGTATAGAAATTAATTCTAAGACTATTTATGGAAAGAAATTCGGTAAAACGAAACCTAAAACGCGATTAAACAGAGTTTTAACTTGGACGTTACTATTCATGCGATTTTTCGGCGACAATCCGGTGACTTTCCGGCGAAATTGATCGGTGAGATTTGTAGCTCTTCTTCTCGCGAGTCCAACGGTACCTTGCTTGCTCAAATCGGACGTCCGGATGATGAGATATCTTAGAGAGAAGTTTGAGAAAAATTTTAGAGAGAGAGAGGAAGGTCCAGAAATGGAGGAAATGAAGGAAAAAGGAGGGGGGGACCGCCAAAAAATGCCTCTCTGACGAATCTCGCCGCGGCGAGATTGCTAGTCCGCGATTTTTGCCGGCGGCGAGAATATTTTCGCCGCAGCGAGTTTGAAAATCAGAAATCTCATGCTCTTGGGAAAATGCTGCAGCATTCTCGTTGCGGTGAATTTATTCTCGCCGCGGCGAAATTCATTTTGCCGAATTTGATCAAATGTCCAACATGACAGTTGTAGCCCTTTCTCTTAGCTTTCCGTAGCCACTTGAATCATATAATTTGGAGTTCATATAAAGGAGTTATGCATAAAATAGTGAGCAAAGGTCCAGACCACACTTTGCTGCGGTTTTTGCCTCTTATCACTATAATATTCACCGAATTAGCAAACATTCCCAACATCAAAGTTGTATATATATGTCTTATCTTTCAACAAAAATTGGAATCACTTAATTTGGATTTCATATGAGAGATTTATGCTTATATGAGTGACGAAAGGTCAGACGAAAAGGTCAAAAACGCTCTAAAATTTTACATTGTTCTCAACTTCCTTGTTTCAAATGATTTGTATTTAACCTTCAAAGGTTTGGATTATTACATTACTGGGGCTCACCAACACTATCTTCAGCCTCCTACGAAGCTGTAGCTGGATCAAAATCTCTTTGACTATCTGTGGGGAGGAAACAAAAGAGGGGTGAGATTACCACATCTCAGTGAATGAGTAAATCATACTATAACTGAAACAGGACAAACCAAGCACAAGTGTTTCGCAATGGGTTTATTAATTGAAATCCAAATGTAAAGATAACAATAGAAACATTAAGCATTTAACCATAATTTATTGAAAGAATGCTAAATAGTTCAAATGTATATTCAAAAGATAAAACAGGATTAAATCAATAACCGTAAGCAAATCAATTATGTATGGTAAGTAATAAATGAAGATATTTATGCAATAACAATGATGAATGAGCTTGTTTAGAAATATTTAATCTTTAAAAAAAATGCATCAGTTTATTGGAGGTCTTTCCTAACAGATCTATCATCTCCTCCAAGCACACAGCAAGGGTAGGGTAATCACTGTAGGCGTAGACATAAGTCCACCCTAAATCCCCCAAGCACACAGCAAGGGTATGGTAATCACTGTAGGCATAGACATAAGTCTACCCTAAATTTCCCAAGCACATAGCAATGGGTCCCCAAGCACATAGCAATGGGTATGGCAATGACTGTAGGCATAGACATAAGTCTACCCTAAATCCCTGTGTCTTAGGCAGTCATATGCCCGTCACAGTATCCTAGGCCGAAGCCTTAACATGATCATGGTGCACCAGGGCTAGCACTACCTGCGGCTAGCTAACAGTAATAAAACAAATTTTAAAATAAATATCTTTATTCATATTAAAAGAAAGAATATTTCTAAAAATACCATAAAAATTCAATAGAGTCCGGTATAATTATTTTAAACAACACAATACTTCTTTTACTTAAAAGTCCACTTACTTTTAACAAATCATAATCATTTCTACATAAATAAAAATATATTTGCTTATAGCGCGCCAAAAACATAAATTCTCATATTATTATTATTATTATTATTATTTTTGTAATTCTTTAATCCATGTAATAAATATTCATATTTTCTACGGTTCTTATCTCTATTGTCAAAATTCTCGCTTTTATTCTAAATTTCCTTTAATTAGAATTTTCGTTAAATTTTACGGTTATTACACTTTGTGTCTTGTTTAGAAATCATTACTGAAATCTAGTTCTTTGGTAGCTCCAATGTCTATCCCAAAGCAATCATCTTCATTTTGATATAGAGAATCTTGAGTATCCCCTACTTCTTTAGTTTGTTGTCTTTTTCTTTGACCGAACCTTTGTGGGAAGAAGAACATGACATGATCTCTAATAGATTTGATTACATGCTTTAGGACCTTTGATTATAGCTAGTTAGGCCATATGTTTTATTTTCTCAGTAAGAAATTGTTGATTCTCCCGAATTTTGAGTTTTACCCGGTGTACAAAAGTAGGATTCTGTTGTATCCAGGCTTTGATATGTTCAATGGCGCAGAACTTCAAATCATACTTAGCTCACCATTTGACGCTAATAAAGAAGACTAGATATTTGATAACTGCATTTGTAGATTTTGTTTCGATACCATAATCTCATGACATAATCCAAGAAACTTTAAAATATACAAAGAAAAAGAAAGGCTTGAATTCTTGGATGAAGGTAGAAGAAACTTTGAAGAGATTGAATGCTTCCTATTTAGGAATCAGAAGCATTATTTTGATTAGTTTGAACAATTAAAACCATTCAATAAACCATGTTGGAAATGTTTTCTGACAATTTTTGTGAAAATGGATGAACCATGAATGCTGGTAATTTTGAAAATATAAAGTATTGTACCAGGCATCCACATAATCCCAATAAGAAAAAAAGAGGTTGGAAAGGTATTGTAAACTTATTTTCTGTAAACGGATGTTGATTCTAGTCTTCTTTTGATAAAATTTTCAAAATTTGTAATTGTGGAAAGACATTTCCATCTTCTCCTTGTCAGTGAGAAATGAGTACCGACTTTTTTTGAATCAGAATCAATTCATAGAAAGTTCTAATTTTGTGAAGATATTGAGGAAAAAAATGTCATTGTCCTGATTTTTATGTTATGGGAAAAACTAACATATTTGATTCAGCTGCATGGTCTTTGATTTGGTCAAGTTCAAGGGCCAAAATTGGTTGATATTTTTCTTTGGTAATATAATTTGGAGAAAAGGTTTTCAAATTAATTTGAGTGGTTTGTGCATAAGAAATTTTTGTATTTATATCCTTTTTTGAGGGTAATTTTGGGAACATTGCTGGAGTCGGCAACTATTCAATGTAATCCTGAACTGTAAGGATCTTTGAGTTTGGAAGTACTACTGGTAATTTTTGTGGGTTGCTAGATAATGCTGAAAACATCTTTTGACTTTGAGAATTTTGTGGTATTTGAGGTCTTTAGGGAACTTTCACCGAGGGTCTCATTTCCCGTGTAAGAATTCTCGTGTAAAGAAATGTGGTAGAAAATTAATTTCACCTTTGATAAAAGAAATATCGAAGTCAAACTATGATAAAATTGCTTGATAGCATGCATAAATCTATTTTGAAACCATATTTTTGACATCATTTTCTAAATTGTTTTTGCAGATTGGCAATTAATTCTTAAAAGAAATTTTTGATTAATCAAATCATCTGAAATTTTACATGCAATAAACTATTGATGCGAGTTCTTTTTTGATAGTACTATAATTTTGTTGGGTAGTGTTCCAGGCTCTTGAATGGAAATGAACTATTTATTCACTATTGGATCCCAAGCTTTGCTATTTTAATATCGTTCCATAACCCAATTTCAAAACATCTGTTTCTACTATTTTAAAGGCTTGGAAGTTTGGTATACTGAAGCAGGGTAGGCTTTGGACTTGTAACTTAAGATCTCATACTACTTGAGTCATTTCTTGTGTCCAAGCAAGTGGATTCTTCTTAAGTCTTTCAAATAATAATCTACAAGTTGTTCAAAGGTTTGGAATAAAATCCAACACATAGTCTAAACAACCTAAGAATATTTGTAATTGAGTTTTATCTTTAATTTCATCAGAAAATTTATTGGCAAACTCTATTGATCGGCTAATTGGAACTATTGATCCTTTGTAAATGTCAAAACCTAAAAATATGATCTTTGTTTGGAAGAGTTTCATTTTTGGAGCTAAAACTACTAAACCATTATTTCTTATCATGGTAAAGAATTCATCAAAATGATGGAAGTGTTGTTCTATGAAATTTGAGAAAACTAACACATCATCAATATAGACTATTGTAAATTTTATATAAGGATTTAATATATCATTCATGATATGTTGAAATTCTGAAGGAGCATTTTTTAATCTAAAGGGCATTACGTTCCATTCATAATGTCCAAAGGGTACTTTCAATTTGATAATATCCTGATTTCATATCAAATTTTGAGAATATTGAAGCATTAGATAACCTACTAATCAAGTCTTTTTTATTTGGTAGAGGATATGTAATCCATCTAAGGGCTTTGTTAAGAGGTTTTTAATGAATTACTATTATAGGGGCTCCTCTTTAAACTTCAACATGATTTTATACCTAAAACTCGGAATAGCTCTAGGATGATCTACTTTGTCTAATCAATTTTTTATCCAATAAATCTTGGATTTCTTTTTTACAGTATTCCAACATTTCAACATTCATCTGAATAGGTCTAGCTTTAGTTGGAATTTCATATTCTTTGAATTCTAGTTCATAGGGTAAAGTTACTACATACTTTTTCCTATTCCAGAAAGCATTTGGGTGGTTTGACAAACTTATTGTTCAAATTTTGTTTTAAGGTTTTCAATCCTATTTTGAATATTAGGATTTTGATAATGAATATCTTTTTGTAAAAAGTTAATCTGATTTCTTTTTCTTTCTATTAGATTTATTGTTAACAAATTTTGTTGTAACAAATTAATTTCCTTTTGCTTAGGTGGCAACAACCATTCAAACACTATGGTTCTTCATAAAGCATGCGAAATTATTCCTTTGTGATCTATCTAAAGGGTATGATCTGTTGTAAAAAGGGTGTTCCTAGGACTGCTGGTTCTCCTAGATTTTTGACAAGGACGAATACATTGTAAAAACATACTCAATGATTATATATGTATGAATTTGTTAATTTATAATTAACATTGAGTTTATGACTATTGGCGCTATAAAAGCTGTCAGTTGTTTTTTTTATAATATTTAGTAGGTATTAATCCTTCTTGAATACAATTCATATATGCTCCAGAATCAATTAATACAACTAAATCTTTATAAAATTCTTTGTTAACAATTAATTTCATTTGACAGTACCATTTTTGAAATAATGATTTTTGTACCATGTTGAGAAACTTTTCTCTATTCGGTTCTTTTGGTAACTCTACTAATTCATTCGAAGAGGTTGAATTTTGATTATCCTTTGATTCAAGTTGAAGTATTCTTAAATCTTGAGTTAAATCATTTGATTTAAGATTTTGAATTTCTTCTTTAAGAATTTTAATTTCTTGTTGGAGATCTTGAATTGAAGTTGGTTTAACTTCTTTTTGTTTATATCTTTCTAGAATATGATTTAGACTAATTGGTCTAAATTACTTTGGTTCTTGATCATCTTCATCTAATAATTCATTTAATTTTATTAGGTATTCTTTTTTTTTTTGAGATATTCATCTTGTATTTTGTCAAATACTTATACAAGAAAAATTGCTTTTTCTGAAGAAATCATATTAAGTTTCTTTTCACATTTTTGACAATCATATGGTCCAAATATTCCTTTTGGACATGTTATGTCTTCTTGTTCTGACAATTCTGAATCAGATTCTGATTCCAGAATTTGTTGAATATATTGTTCATATGTTGAACTATTGTTTTCTTCATTTTCTTCTTGAGAAGAAACTTCTTATTCATAAGAGAAAGTATTGATTAAAATTTTCATTAGATTTTTCTTTTGTTCCTCATCTATTTGAAGGCTTTGTATTTTCTTTGTAGTTTTATATTTGTTTGAAAAATGTCCTGGTTTACTACATTTGTAGTAAACTATATTTTTCTTTGATTTTTTGTATGTTTTCTTTCTAGGTTTTTGTTATGAATACCTAGTAAAGGATTTTGTTTGTTTTGGATACCTTGTATATCTTTTCTTGAATTTTTTAAGTTTTTTATTTGTTTTCTTTTTCTCTATGGATAGGGCATTTAATGCACATCCATATTGTTCATATAATTCTCCTAGTTCTTGTTTTCCTTTTCTAAAATCCATATTGTATTTGTTTTGCATTTTTGCTTCATTACACAAGGTTAATCCTTCACTTGTAATGATATTGTTTATTTGATTATATTTAAATCTAAATTTTATGATATATTAAATCCTTATACAAAATTTACAATAGTGTATATTGATGATGTGTTAGTTTTCTCAAATTCCATAGAACAACACTTCCATCATTTGGATGAATTCTTTATCATAATAAGAAATAACGGTTTAGTAGTTTCAGCTTTAAAAATGAAACTCTTCCAAACAAAGGTCAGATTTTTATGATCTGACATTCACAAAGGATCAATAGTTCCAATTAACCGATCAATAGAGTTTGCCAATAAATTTCTTAATAAAATTAAGGATAAAATTCAATTACAAAGATTCTTAGGTTGTTTAGACTATGTGTCAGATTTTATTCCAAACCTTAGAATAACCTATAGATTATTATTTGAAAGACTTAAGAAGAATCCACCTGCTTGGAAGCAAGAAATGACCCAAGTAGTACGAGTTCTTAGGTTACAAGTCCAAAGCCTACCCTACTTAGGTATACTGGACTTCCAAACCTTTAAAATAGTAGAAACAAATGCTTCGGAATTGGACTATAAAGGGATATTAAAATAGCAAAGCCCAGGATCCAATAGTGAACAAACAGTTTGTTTCCATACAGGAGCTTGGAACATTACCTAATAAAATTATAGTAATATAAAAAAGAACTCGCATCAATAGTTTATTGTATCAACAAATTTCAAGATGATTTGGTTAATCAAAAATTTCTTTTAAGAATTGATTGCCAATCTGCAAAAAATATTATAGAAAATGATATAAAAAAATATGGTTTCAAAATAGATTTGTGCATGCTATCAAGCGATTTTATTATGTTTTGACTTTGATATTACTTTTATCAAAGGAGAAAATCATTCTTTACCAAATTTCTTAACAAGAGAATTCTTACAGGGGAAATGAGACCCTCGGGGGCAAAATTCTCAAAGTCAAAAGATGCATTCAGCATCATCTAGCAACCCACAAAAATTACCAACGGTACCTCCAAAATCAAAT
This sequence comes from Gleditsia sinensis, assembly GCA_037074535.1. NCBI lineage: Eukaryota > Viridiplantae > Streptophyta > Magnoliopsida > Fabales > Fabaceae > Gleditsia > Gleditsia sinensis. The sequence continues at coordinate 66,304,862 of CM073463.1, read as the reverse complement.
ATCCTTACAGTTCAGGATTACATTGAACAGTTGCCAACTCCAGCAACGTTTTCAAAATTGCCCTCACAAAAGGATATAAATCTAATAGTTTCTTATGCATAAACCACTCAAAGTAATTTGGAAACATTTTCTCCAAATTTTATTACCAAAGAAAAATATCAACCACTTTTTGCCCTTGAACTTGACCAAATCAAAGACCATGCAGCTGAATCTATATTGGTTTTCCCCATAACACAAAAATAAGGACAATGGCATTTTTTTCCCTCAATCTCTTCACAAAACCAAAACTTTCTATGAACTTATTCCAATTCAAACAAATTCGGTACTCATTTCTCACCAATAAGGAGAAGATGGAAATGTCTTTTCATAATTACAAATTTTAAAATTTGTATCAAAAGAAGAATGGGATCAACATCTGTTTACGGAAAAGAAGTGTACAATACCTTTCTAGCCTCTCTTTTTTTCTTATTGGGGTTACGTACATGCTTGGTACAATACTTTATATTTTTAAAATTACCAGCATTCATGGTTCATCTATTTTCCCAAAATCTATCACAAAACCTTTCCAACATAGTTTATTGAATGGGTTGAATTATTCGGACTAATCAAAAGAATGCTTCTGATTACCATACAGGAATGATTACCATACAGGAAGTATTCAATCTCTTCAAAGTTTCTTCTACCTTCATCCCAGAATTCAAGCATTTCTTTTTCTTTGTATATTTTAAAGTGCCTTGGATTATTTCATGGGATTATGTTATCGAAACAAAATCTACAAATACAGCTATCAAATATCTAATCCTCTTTATTAGTGTCAAATGGTGGGCTAAGTATGATTTGAAGTTCTGTACTATTGAACATATCAAGGCTTGAATACAATAGAATCCTACTTTTGTACACTAGGAAAAACTTAAAACTCATTAGAATTAATAATTTTTTACTGAGAAAACAAAACATATGGCCTAACTAGCCAAAATTAAAGATCCTAAAGCATGTAATCAAAAACTATTAGAGATCATGTCATGTTCTTCTTCCCACAAAGGTTCGATCAAAGAAAAAGACGAACAAATTGAAGAAGTAGAGGATATTGAAGATCCTCTATATCAAAATGAATATGATTGCTTTGGGATAGACATTAGAGCTACCTAAGAACCAGACTTTAGCAATGATTTTTAGACAAGACACAAAGTCTCCACTTAGCCGAAAGCTGCCACCATCAGACAACTCAAAAGGAGATTCTTTAACAAAGTGTTTCACCTACCATTACAGATCGAGCACATTCTAGAAAAGACGAGTACTTTTGCTACTTTTAGTAAAGTAAAAGTAAAAGCAAAAGCAAAAGCAAAAGCAAAAGCAAAGATGCCTGACAAAAGCATTGCCAGCACTAAAGTTACAATAATGAAGACAATGATTCTTATCCTGGACTTCATCCCTTGTTAAGTCTGCCATACTCTATAAAAGGGCGGAATCTCCCCATTACAAACATAGAATTTTCTAAGATAAGGGTTGAACCTACGTTGGAACTAGGCGGACCTGGTTGTAAGACCTGAGAGGCAGTGAGACCATTGGATTACCTACTACCAATAGCTAAACCTAAACCCTTAGAAAACCTATGTCAATATAGGATAATGGCCAATAGACTGGTTAGGATGCTATCAAATAGAAGCGATAGTGCTTCTTTAAGTAATGCAAATGAACTAGGAAGACCAATAACCTTAGACAATAGTAATGCAGTAAACATGCATGAAGAAGAAATCATGTGTGTAGAAAGAAATCTACAAAAATTTTCAATACTTAGATTTGAAGAATCCCAGGTACATCTAAGGAATACCTTTGATTTTAGCTTTTCAAGAGTTGTAAAAACAATAAAAGCTAATGTATGAATCAGTTAAGAAACACAAAGTATACCACTGGTAATACAAGAAATAATTCAAAAATACAAAAGACATTATAAATATTTGAACATATGATTAGTACAAGTTACAGCTAAACCTCTGCATAGGATAAGAATCAATACCCTGGTGCTCTTAGCCTTAAGGGATAAGAGAAGAACAAACTTTGATGCCTCAATAGTTGCCGCTATGGAAACCAACCTCCATAATGGACCGGCTTATTTTAACTATTTTCCAAATTATACAATAAGATTAACAGACTTTGAGACTTAAGGATGTTTAACCTTAGATGTTAGCCAGGCTAACAGAGAGGTAAAACAAGGAGTTTCAACTATCAATATTTTGTATAGATTATGTTTTAAAGTAACAAAAACAAATCAAGATATTTGTGCCCTTAGGGAATCACCCAGGACTGAAACAATGATATTTGAAGCCAACTCCAGGCAAGCAAATATTACCACACCAAGAAGACTTTGACATGATGAAGTTACCTTTCCTGAAATGTGGAGACTACCTGATGCAGTATCTCCTCCATCAAATGATACAACAACAATAGAATTCACCTATGTAACACAAGATGGTGAAGCCTATTTGAGACCTTTGAGAAATAGAAATAGCTCAATTATAACTGAACTATCTAATTCAGTAACAAGAGCAGGATTTGAAACAACTAGCCATCAAATGATACAACAATAATAGAATTCAACTACGTAACACAAGATGGTGAAGCCTATTTAACACCTTTGGGAAACAAAAGTAGCTCAGTTAGAATAACTGAACTATCGATTCACTAATAAGAACATGATTAGAAACAGTTAGAACCTCTTTAGATTCTAAAGTATTAACTCCTACAACACAAAAAATACCTAATGTCAATCTTATAGGGGTAGACTTTAGGCCATAAATACCTAGACCTTTGTATGAGATAAATCAATTACCTAGGCAAAATTTACAAGAAATTAGTTCAGAAGAGTCTCTTGAAGAAATTCAAACTAATCTAGATATATGTGTAGATATATGTATACAGATATCTACATGTATATATATATATATCTACATGTGTATATATATATATATATATATATATATATACATATATATATGTATATATATATATATATATATATTTATATACATATATACATATATACATATATATGTATAAATCAATTACCTATACAAATACCTAGGCAAAATCTACAAGAAATTATGTCAGAAGAGTCTCTTGAAGAAACTCAAACTAATATATATATATATATATATATATATATATATATATGTTAAATGTTAACCATTTTTTTTATGGTCTGTTGTCTTTCCTTGATCAAACTATGGAACAAAGATTTATCTCACACTCAGCACGACAAATTCTTATATCAGCTTCAAATGCTGAGGAGTTGATTGATGTTTTACAATTATTTGTTAATGTACCTGATCCAACTATGACTCAAATATATTGGAAGACAGACAACCAGAGAAAACACAAGTTAGACTTGGATCTTCATCTATAGCTGTAGTAAGACGTGGGCATTATTATACCGCTTCTACTTTCTTAGGATCTACTTGAATACTATCCTTGTTAACCACATGCCCTAAGAAAATAACATAAGTAAGCCAGAATTCACATTTTGAATGTTTAGCATATAGCTGATGTTCTTTTTGACTTTGTAAAACTATCCGCAAATTTTGCTTATGATCATTTGAACTTGGAATATATTAGTATATCATCAATAAATACAATAACAAGTTGATCAAAGAATGGCTTAGGTATTCTATTCATAAAGTTCATAAATGTAGTTAGGGCATTTGTCAAACCAAATGACATCAGTAAGATCTCATAGTGCTCATACCCAGTCCTGAAAGTTGTTTTCAGATTATTCTCTTTCATTATCCTCAATTAATGATACCCAGATCTCAATCAATTTTTTAAAAACGTTTAGCACCCTGTAGCTAGCCAAACAGATCATCTATATGAGGTAATGGGTATTTATTCCACACTGTTACCTTATTCAATTGTCTATAATCTATACACAATCACAGCGATCCATATTTCTTTTTCATAAATATAACTGGAGCACTCCAAGAAAAACTACTAGGGCGAATAAATCCATTGTTTAACAAGTTTTGTAATTAATTCTTCAACTCCTTGAGTTATGTCGATGCCAGTTTATATGGAGATATAGACACCAGTTGGGTTCCAGGAAATAAATCAATACCAAACTCAATTTCTCGTTTTGGGAATAACTCTAGCAATTCCTCAGGGAATACATTAGAAAATTCTTTAACCACTGGAACTTAATTTACACTGGTATACTTTATATCAACATCTCTCACCACTGCCAAATATCTTTGGCACCCTTTTGTAATAACTTATGAGCTGCTAAAACAGATATTAAAATACTGGATACCTCACTACAGTTTCCTTGTATCAAGAAAGAAGATTCTCCATGAATATTGTATTTAATCACCTTATGATGACATTTTAAAATGGCCTGACATGTTTCCAACAAATCTATTTCTAAAATCACATCATAGTCTACCATATCTAGATAACCGGGTACAACGGATATCACATTCAGAAACAATCATATTTGGAATTTGTTTTAATTCTTTAAATTCTCTAGCACGCCTATCCCTTTCATTCTCAAACAGAAATTGACCCATAAATACTTATTTAAAATTATACAATATTCGATCAATTTTATACTAAGGAAATTGAAACCCTATAGAATTGTTCAGCAACACCTGAAGTATAAATATGTCTGGCTCATATCCATACTAAAGGTTCTACTAAAGAATCCGTTGCTTCGATAGCCACAGGGAAGCTTAATGCTCTGATAGCAACTTGTCACACCTCCAATTTAAGGGCACGTGAAACACATGCTTTACAAACATATATTTGCCATAACAAGTATAATACACTCCTTTATCATTGAAAACATTTACATATAAGTATTCTCATGTATACACATTATACAAATCTATTCTATAAATATCAAAGTAACAATAGAAACAAGGATTCTTCTTGTGGCATTCAGAGCATACTCTAGAGTATAAGTATCATATAAATCAAAATCTACGAGCCTTAAAAATAAAGTAGGCTCACCTAGAGATTATGTCGCTTAGCTGATCACTTATCTGAAGAAAAACAACCAAACTCTGTATTCTTATCTGAAAAATATAAAAATATTGTGTAGTGAGTTTGACAATTCAGCGAGTAGATAATACCTCTTATGACCTCTTAGGTCAGCATATGGATGTACTCATATATTAAAAATTTGTCACATAGAAAATATAGTTTGAAAGTACATTCATATGGGACCCGCATTTCAAATATTCTCAGATAAAAGGATATTCAGATATCCAAAAACATATATTGTACTATATGATCATTAAACATATGTTATTATGCATCAATATATTTCAAATGAAAATATTAAGAGGATCCCATATCAGAACCATCATATTAGAGTTCAAACCCTTCCGTATTTTGGTGGTATAGGATTTACTTATACTTAGCATACCAACTAAGGTTTGCCCTACCACCATTTAAAAAGACACGTGAAGGGACTCTAATATGGGCAATTTTTCAAACACACAGTAAGGGAGGGTAAATCACATATCATATAGTCGACATCTCGCCTAGATAGGAGGCATCCTACTCTCTTTCGTATATCATATCTTGTGTGTTGGCTGTCACACAAGGCTAGCACCACCCCTGCTAGCTGAGATATCAAGGTGCACCAAGGGTAACATTGCCTGCTGGTAGCAAATAATGTTTCCAAAAGGATTTCTTCAAAAAAAATTATTTTTCATATATGTCATATCGTTTAAAACAGAGGTATTAGTATAATACAAAATTTTCAATCTCAGTACAATTCATCTGTCAGAAATTTCCCAATCAGGCTAATTACATATATATGCCATTTTCCAAAGCAATCTTGTAGCTTTACATATCAATGCAACGTATATAATATATTTTCATTACCATATAATGAGAAATATAATTAAAAATTACATATTCAATGAGTTCAAAAACCTATTTTCAAAACTATACTCTTCTTGAATTATATACCAGATTGTAATAGTTCAGATAATTTAATCCATTTCAGAGACATATAAAAGTATAAATAACTTGTGAATATAATCAATTATCCATTTAAAGTTCAAAAATAGCATAGTGTAAGTCATAGAAAGAATTATCTACTCACAGGGTAAGGGCTCCGGGTTGAACTATTCCAAAATGTACTTTTCAAGTTCAAATTTGACCAAATAGACCTCAAAAATATGTTTAGAGGGTCCAAAAACTTAGGAAATGACCTTGGGAGTTTGGTCAACTGATGGGTAATGTTCATGACCGAAAAAAACTATTCACATTAGGCGAAATCACTATTCATGCAGGCAGAAACACTATTCTATTCACGGTTACTGTTCATCCAAGAAATGTTTCATGATTTAATGCTTCAAATCATGCTATCCAGCCAGAAAATTTTGCATACAAGGATTATTCTACCTCTTAAATATGATTCTAGGGCCAAAATCGCCAGAAAACACCAAGAAATTTCGAAATCCTAAATTTTACCTCGTGGTTACTGTTCATCATTTCTGGCAAACTTCCGGCAAATTTTCAGTGAAATTGATTGGTGGATTTTGAAGCTTTCATTGCCACAAGTCCAACGATACTTCTGGTATTTCAATTGGATGCATATATTGGAAAGAATCTTAGAGAGAAGGTAGAACTTAGAAAGAGAAAGTGAATAGGGGAAAAATTTCCACCTCCTACTGTGCTCTGCTTTGTATATATTGGAAGAAATCTTAGAGAGAAGGTAGAACTTAGAGAGAGAAAGTGAATAGGCGTGCTAGAGAATTTAAAGAATTAAGACAAATGCCAAATATGATATAGTATTGTGCAGTCATAATCTTTAAGTAATTCCATCCATCGTCTTTGTCTTAAGTTAAGATCTTTTTGTTGAAAAATGTATTTGAGACTTTTATGATATGTATAGATTTCGCATGTCTTACTATACAGATAATGCCTCCAAATTTTGAAAGCAAAAACTACTTCTACCATTTTCAAGTCATGAGTCGGATAATTTTACTCATGTGGTTTAAGCTGTCTGGATGCATATGCAATAACTCGACCATGTTGCATAAACACACATCCTAATCCAATTCTCGATGTGTCATAGTATACTGTGTATCCTTCGATACCTGAAGGAATAAACAGTACTGGCACCGTAGTCAAACAATCTTTGAGTTTCTGGAAACTTCTTTCACATTCATCTGGCCAGTCAAATTTTATTCCGTTCCTTGTCAACCTTGTCAAAAGAGTAGCTATTCTTGAAAAATCTTTAACGAATTTGCTATAATAGCTTGCTAAATCAAGAAAACTACAAATCTCTATAATTGTGGTAGGACGTGGCCATTGCTGCACCATTTCTACCTTTTTAGGATCAACTTGAATATCATCCTTGATAACCACATGCCCTAAGAAAGTAACACTACTAAGTTAAAATTCACATTTTGAAAACTTAGCATACAACTGGTGTTCTCTTAGGGTTTGCAAAGCTATCCTTAAATGTTGCTCAAGCTCCTCTAAACTCCTTGAATATACCAGGATATCATCTATGAATACAATAACAAACGGATCCAAAAAAGGCTTAAATACTCTATTCATCCAATCTATGAATGCAGCTGGGGCATTTGTTAAACCAAATGACATTACTAAGAACTCATAGTGCCCATACCGAGTCCTGAAAGCAGTTTTTGGAATGTCCTCCTTCCTTATCCTCAATTGATGATACCCAAATCTCAAATTAATTTTTGAAAAACATTGGGCACCCTGTAGTTGGTCAAATAAATCATCTATACGAGATAATAGATACATATTACGTATTATCACCTTATTCAACTATCTATAATCAATACACAACTGTAGCGATTCATCTTTCTTTTTTACAAATAAGACTTAATGGGACATAATGGAATCGATCTTGAATCCTATTGACTAGTATGTCTCATATCTCTTTGAATCATTCTTTGCTTATTAATATTGATTGATGTCTGACTAAAGCTACCAGATCCTGCTTGAGTTAAACGTTATGGATTCTGAAATCTTGGTCCTCTGACATTAGAATTATAACTAGTCTGGATATTACTATCTCAAACTCTTTTTCTTCTCTTTAAACCTTCTATGTCTGCTAGCTCTCGTGTTTCTATCATTCTAGCACAATTCACAACTGCTAAATAAGTTGAAAAATGGTTCATCTGAGGATCCACTGATTTAAACAATGGACGTATCAACCCTGAAACAAATCTCTTAATTCTATATTTTTTATTAGGAATTAGATATGGTGCGAATCTAGACAATAAGGTAAAACGGATGTCATATTCAGAAACTGTCATGTTCGATATCTGTCTTAATTCTTCAAATTCTCTGGCTCTTTTGTCCCTTTCACTCATTGGTAGGAAACGATTCATAAATGCTTCCTTAAATTCTTTCCACTCCATTGGTGGTAAAGTAATTGTTCTTTATAACAACTCTATTTTTTTTTACATATATACGTATATATATAAATTTTTTTTAAAGTCCCATGAAGTCATTACCTTTATTTAACTCATAATAACATTCAATTAATTTAACCAAGCATAATTAAGGTTTATACATAATTAATTAACAACATCCGTACACAAATCAAACAAATATATGTCTACATCTTATTCATCTATATTGACCAGTTATGGGGATATGGATGCAGGTGGTTGTACCTTCACTAAGATCTTAACCAACTCGACCACAAACACTTTATTACTTTCTGAGATCTGCCCAACATAGAGTAACTCGATCCAACATACACTAAGATCCAGAGCCAAAGAAAAATATGTAAAACTAGTTTTCTGAACATAATATGGAAATATAGTGAAAATTAAATCCCAGTAGGTTCAACAATAAATCACAATTATCATCAATATAGATCATCATGTCATGTTCATCTGTATAAGCTACAACAAATATCTTAGGTCACATGAATATACTTTATCTATGCACATGAAAATTATACAGTAATGATATGTATAGCATGGATAACTATTTTCAGATTACCATATGATGGCTATCGACTTATTTTCATATCAAGTTACCCTGGTTAGGATGAGTACTTTCTACTCTCTGGTACGAGCTTTTCTCGCTCCGTTCGACATGGCACACTTTCTCTTTCTTTTCTCATTAACATAACCATAGTCGTTGGTAGGGCGTCGCTTACTGGTGCACCACACGAACCGCCATGTGACCGTACTTATTTCTTTTCTTTTCTTGTCTTTTCTCATTAATAGCCAAAAATATGATTTCAATAACAATTAACAAGTATGTTCATTATACTCACATGCCATAATTTTTTATCAAAATATAATCATTATAAAAAATTATTGGTAATCATGACATGAACATAATCGTTTCAAATATCACTTTATAAAATATTTCTATATCAAAATTATACACATAAGATGGTAAGGAGTTCATGCAATGGCAATAGCTATGGCATACACTAATCATTTATTATTTTTATTTATAACATTCTTCTTCTTTTTTAAATATTATTTTTATCTCTTCAATTTCTTTATGCTTGGCCTCTAGTCTCTTTCTTCCTATTTATATCATTTCCAACACTTGTTCTCACAAGTTTAATACAACATTTTTCTTCAATTTGGTTTTTATTAATATCCTATAGTTAATGAGGTTCATTCAGGGTAGAAAAGTGTTCAAAATAAGCTTTACCAGCTTCCAACACGGCCTAAATGTATCCTATAACACGGCTTGGCCATTTTCTGTAAAAAAAAAAAGCCATGTTTTAGGTTTTAAAATACCCTTTCCAGCACAGAACATGGCCTGACCGTGCCTTGGAACATGGCCATGCTCTATGTTGTGTTATTTCCTGATGCAGGTTTTCGTCTTACCTGACCTTCTCTCACTAATCAGAGCAAACCTCCCTCATTTTAACTCTGAATTAGGTGATCTTAGTGTCCATTTAAAGATAGAACAATTATATAAAACTATCATGTTGAACATTTTAGTGAAATCTCAAGGAATCTTAGTGATATTACTCCCTCAAGTTAAACGTTATTTCTTCTTGGGTAGGTTCTGACCTTTACTTACTAATCTGACCATCTCTCCCTTATATGAACTCTAAATTGAGTGATTCTAGTGGCTAAAATTTCATGAGATATACATCTAAAGTTTTTATGTTAACCAGTTATTTTAATTCCCTACATAATATTTCCAAAAATTCAAACACAGAAGCTTTCCTAATATATTCTTCCGTGGTTAACCATTTTCTGACCACTGCTTACTAATTTGACATATCTACCTCATATGGACTCCAAATTGAGTGATTCCAGTGGCTAAAAATATGTGAGTCATATATCTATATTTTTCATATTAACCATTTCTTTTAATTACTAACTGATTCTTCTTAGAATTTGAAAAACAGAAGCTTCCCTGGTTACTCTGAAATCGAGTTTTCTAACCAAACCTTTTCTAAAGTTTTAGTTTATCATTTAATTATTTCCTCTTCCATTTTTTTCTTAATTTACATCTAATCATATTTCATCAAATTTTCACCACATTTAAATATACAAAATAGCAGCATAAAAATCTTAAAATTTTTGCCACCCAAAGCCATACCTATGCAGAACTTTTCACACCAACCTAAGTATTCAAACATACATCACTTGCAAGATCAACATGTAACATGATATAGCAACATCCATAGCCAATCATTCAGGTAAAAAATATAATAAATTTTATCAAAGTTCTAGGATCAAAATCCCATATAAATGTTTCTAATTTTAAAGCTTTTCTAAAAAAATATGTTGTTAAACCTATCTAAAGATCTCCCTAGTTCACTTAATTAATTCTTTTTTTTGTTCCTCTTGAAGGAAGTAGCAAGATTCTTTTCTTCCCTTAGTTTTTCTAGCAGCTTAAGTACTTAGTTCTCTAGATTTCTCCTTCTTCTTCCTTCCTTTTTTCTCCTCTCTTTCTCTCATTTCCTCACTCTACCTTGCTTCTCTTTTTCCTCTCCCTCACTTAGACGAAATTCTCATGTTATAAGGGTGGGTTTTACTTAAATAGACTATCAAGTGGTTCACTTTTCATGATTATGAGTCTACCTTATCACTATTAGGATGCACCTGATTATATTTTGGGGAAAGACAACTCATTTTCTTATCTTCCTCTCCATTAGTCAAGATATGCATGGCAAAAAGGGATTTGTATTTTGAAAATCATGTAAAATTGTTCTTAAGACAAGGGACAAGGTCCCTTTGATTTAGGGATTCATTTCTTTTTTCTTTTGTCTAAGTCAAGTATGATAGGTTTTCCTTTTTAGGTGGCAAATTTTCAGTCCTTGAATCTCCTTTGTTTGGCTGAAATTATTTGTGTAAGATAAAGATGTTTTGTCATAATACTATGTATCATTATCCACTTGTTGAAATTATGAATATAGGATATAGATGTTTTGTCCTAAAGCTATGTATTATTACCTACTTGTAGAAATTATGAATGTAGGATATAGATATTTTGTCTTAATGCCATGTGACCTAATCTTAATTATTATTACACTACTATTTTTTCACATGATTCTTATTTTTCCTTCTTGAATTTGGGCTCATTCTTACCCTTTTCCTTTGCTTTGGCTGAAATTCTACCTTTCACCTTTCATGAAGGGTTTAGTCACATTTTCATGATTTTTGGATTATTGGTCCAACTTCTATATCCTAATCCAAGTCTATGTTTTATTTCTTACTTGGGCTATCCTATTGGCTTGCTAGAAATTCATGTGAAGTGAAAAAACTCTATATGAAGTATCCATAGGTGAAAGACCAATTTATGGGTGGAGATCTCTTGAATTAAGAAAAATTACCCTAATCCAATCTTTTTGAAATTTTAAGACATTTACTTCACAAAAATTTATCTTCCTTACCCAAGAATTTCGCCTTTCTTTAGTATGTTAGTTCTAATTTTTCCTATTAGGTTTTCTCTCTTTACCTATTCCTTTAAGTTTAGAAACATTTTCTATACATATAGATAAGCTAAAGAATTTCTAAGGATTATATTTCGTAGATATCTAAAAATTGTCTCATAAATTTTATTTTCTTAATTAAATACTTATATACCTTTATTAATAAAAGAAACAAAATTAGGGATGTTACACTCTTCCTTGTACCAGAGTCTCAAACCAAACCTAGGCCGTATCTGATAATTGAAAAGACACTAATTTAATAGATCTTCTAGTAGAACACCCCAAAGCTCTGAGAACTCGTTCCACAGTATCAATGAATATATGTAGATCTTCCTTAATCCTTGTAAAATTGTTCTCTTGTTTAGCTGTTCTTTCTAGTTCTTGCGCTTCATGAGTATTTTCTGGTGGCTGGCCATCCCTCCTGCCCTGTCCTATTATAAATCTAGCCAATGTCTCTAAACTCCTATGTATACCAGCAATTATATCAGCTTTTCTATCATGTGGCTCTTGAGGGGGTTTTACTCTATCCTTAAGTACTCTATCAGATACATGAACTTGTTCATCATATCTTGGGGTTCTCGTATCCTATACATGCCCTCTACCTCTGCCTCTTCCTTTAAATCGACCTCTACCACGGCCTCTTTATACTGAAATTGTAGATTGTACAAACTATTTTGTAGTGAGTGCATGATCTACAACTTCTCTAACAACCACTCTAGTTCTTGGCGATGTCATAAGCTATAGAAAACAAAATATTTTTTTTAAAATACCATAATATTCAATCAACCTTATACTAGGAACTTTAACAAACTTGGAATGGAAAGGAAATTGAAACCCTATAGAATCCCTCAGCAGCACTTGAAGTATAAATATGTCCAACTCATATCCATAATAAAGGTTCTACTAAAGAATCTTTTGCTCCGATAGCCACAGAGAAACTTAATGCTCTGATACCAACTTGTCACGCCCTCAATTTAAGGGAATGCAATTGTCACAAGTAGCATATAACTTTAACCTTATTATATTGAATACTTACTTCAAATATATCCCATATAAGGATTAATAAAATACGTTTATAAGTTCTATAATATAATGAAATATACAAGCCAAGTCTTTATACACATATTATAGTAGAAGCAGAGATCCTGACTATGGCATTTAGAGCATACTTTAGAATATAAGTACAAAATAATTTAAACATTTTGAGTCTTAAAAGCAACGTATACAATAAAATAAGGGTAAAGTTATATGTTATTCATGACAATCGCGTACCCTTAAATTGGGGGTGTGACAAGTATAAATTTATAGAAATTTTTGGGATGCTTTAGGATGAAAAACAATAATTATATGTATATAATTAAAGAATAAATTTTAATTATTAAATAATATTAGTAAAAAAAAAGAGAAGAGGAAAGGAGAAAGGAAATGTGAAGGAGCAGAACACGGTAGGGGTGGAAATTTTTCCCCTATTCACTTTCTCTCTCTAAGTTCTACCTTCTTTCTAAAATATCTCCCAATCTAAACATCTATTTGAGATGCCGAAAGTACCATTGGACTCGTAGCGACGAGAGTTTTAAAACTCACCAATCAATTTCATCGAAAACTCGCTAGAAGTTTGCTAAAAATGATGAACAATAACCACAAGGTAAAGTTTAGGATTTCGAAATTTCTTAGTGTTTTATAGTGATTTTGGCCCTAGAATCATGTAAAAGGTAGAATAATCTTTGTATACAAAATTTTTTGGTTGGACAGTATGATTTGAAGCATTAAATCATGAAAAATTACTCTAATGAACAATAACTGTGAATAGTATTTATGCCCCAGATGAATAGTGATTCCAGCTGATGTGAATAGTATTTTCTGGCCATGAATAATACCCATTAGTTGACCAAGTTTTCAGAGTTATTTTTTAGGTTTTTGGACCCTCTGGACACGTTTTTTAGGTCTATTTGGAAAAATTTGGATTGGAAAAGTATATTTTGGAGCTGTCCAACTCAGAGCCCTTACCTTGTGAGTAGATAATTCTTTCTATGACTTACCCTATGCTCTTCTTGAACTTTACATGTATAATTAGTTTTGTTTATAAATTATTTATACTTTTATATATCTCTGAAATGGATTAAAATACCTGATTTGTTTATTATTTAGTATATAGTTTAAGAAGAGTATGGTTTTAAAAATAGATTTTTGAATTCATTGAATATGTGATTCTAAATGTATTTCTCATTATATGGTGAAGGTGATATATTATGCATATGGCATTGATATGTAAAGCTATAAGATTGCCTTGGAAAATGGTATGTATATGTGATAACCCTGATTGGAAAATTTCTGATAGAGAAATTTTATTGAGACTAAAAATTCTGTATTATACTAAAACATCTATTTTGAATGATATGACATATGTACAAATATGATTTATGTGGAGGAATCCTATTGAAAACACTATTTATTAACAGCAGGTGATGTTAGCCTTAGTGCACCTTGACACCTCAGCTAGCAGGGTTGCTACTAGCCTCATGTGACGACCAATACACGGGATATGATATGTGAAGGAGCGCAGAATACCTCTTATCTGGGCTAGATGCCGACTATATAATATGTGATTTGTCCTCCCTTGTTGTGTGCTTGAAAAATTACCCATATTATAGTATCTTTGCGTGCCCTCTTGAATGGTGGTTGGGAAAACTTTAGTTGAGATGCTGAGTTTAGGCAAATCCTATATCACCAAAGTACGAAAGGGCTTGAACTCTGATATGGTGGTTCTGATAAGGAATCCTCCTAATGTTTTCATGTGAAATATTTTGATGCATAATAACATTTGATTAGTGATCATACAGTACAGTATATGGTTTTGGATATCTGAATATTCTTTGATATGAGAATATTTGAAATGTGGGTCTCATATGAATGTACTTCTGAACTATATTTTCTATGTGACAAATTTTAAAATATGAGAACATTCATATGCTGACTTAAGAGGTCATAGGAGGTATTATCTGCTCACTGAGTTGTCAAACTTACTACACGATACTTACATTTTTTCAGATAAGGATACAGAGTTTGGTCCTTCAGTTACGTGATCAATTAGGTGTCATACTCTCTGGGTGAACCTACGTTGCTTCCAAGGTTCACAGTGTTTAAATTATTTTGTATTTGTATTCTAAAGTATGCTCTGAACACTACAGACATGATCCCTACTTCTGCTGTAATATGTGTATAAAGACTTGGCCTGTATATTTGGTTATATTGGAGAACTTGTAAACATATGTTATTAATCATGATATGGGATATGAGATATACTTGAAGCAAGTATGTAATAGAATAAGGTTAAAGTTATCTGTTACTCGTGACAATCACGTTTTCTTAAATTAGGGACGTGATAAGTTGGTACATATCTACATACATACACATATGTATATATATATATATATATATATATATATACATATGTATATATATATATATATATACATATATATACATACATATATAGATATACATACATAGAATAAACCTCCAGACATAAAGTCTGTGAGCGATCCAACCAAATCTAATTCTAAAAACAAGGAGAAGCAAGTTGCATCATCTTCTTCCAAATCCTCCAAAAACACTAGATAGTATATGACTACCCCTATCTAATTTCCATCCAAACACTGCTTAGAATGGCATATCAGAAGCTATTGACTTTGACCTATAAGTCTTGGGTGGATATAGCTGAAGAAGATGACAAACCAATAGATTGTCTTCTCAGCCAACAAAAACTTCTTCGAACAATTGAAGAATCAAAGAAGATAATGAAGTGCAGAACTTTTTCAAATTAAGTCATTTGGATGGAACAAAAGGTCCTTATGACAGAAGAAAAATCCAAATTGTCAAAATTAGTCATTCTTCTTGAATCAAAGGCATTTATTAGGGTTGATTCTAAACGAATAAAAACAATCACCAAATATTTTAGAAAACCTAGTTTGTATGTATGTATATATACATATGTATATATACATATATATATATATATATATACATATGTATATATATATATATATATATATACATATGTATATATATATACACATGTATGTATACATGTATATATGTAGATGTACATGTATATATATATACATCTCTACATGTAGATGCATGTATATATACATCTACATGTATACATGTATACATGTATATATATACATATACATGCATATATACATGTATAGATGTATACGTATATGTATACATGTATACATGTATACGTATACGTATACATGTATATGTATATGTATAGGTATACGTATACATATACATGTATTGTATATATATATATATATATATATATATATATATATATACAGTAAAAGTAAGGATCCTGCCTGTGGCGTTCAGAGCAACTCTAAAGTACATTTATATTACATTTGTAAATACTGAGAGCCAAGAAACAATTTAGGCTCTCCACAAAACTACGACACCTAATCGATCAAGAAGCTGCAGGACAATACATGTATATGTATAGGTATACGTATACATATACATGTATTGTATATATATATATATATATATATATATATATATATATATATATATATATATATACAGTAAAAGTAAGGATCCTGCCTGTGGCGTTCAGAGCAACTCTAAAGTACATTTATATTACATTTGTAAATACTGAGAGCCAAGAAACAATTTAGGCTCTCCACAGAACTACGACACCTAATCGATCAAGAAGTTGCAGGACCATGATTTAGGTCTTTATCTGAAAATATGTCAACCACGTGTAGTGAGTTTTATAACTCAGTGAGCAGACAATACCTCCTATAACCTCTCAAGTCAACATATGGATGTACTCTTTATTTTTAAACTTATCATATTGAAAATCAAAATTCAGAGATACATCCATATAGGACCCGCATTTTCAAATTTTCTCAATTCAAATCACATTCGAATATCTGTAACCACATATAATACAATATAGTCTTAAATCAAACTTAATATGCATTAAAAATTCATTCTTTTTATATAATGCTCAAGTATGTCACAATTTTCAATATACTCAATAGATAAACATTGAATGTGAGTTCATCACCCTTCTGCCTCCTCACATTACCACTAATACCTCCTTCACAATACCGTCTCAAGCTATATAACCCATCAATATTCATTAATACATATATCCATCAAATGCAATACATAATTATCAAACAACTCGTCATGAGTTTTATGCTTACCATTCAATCATATTCGACAACTTATAACTTTACATATCATGCAAAACAGAGCTTTCAATCTCAGTACATTCCTTTGTCAAAATTTTTCAATCAGGGAATCACATATACATGCCCAAATCTGAGGCAAACATATTACTGTCAAATCAATGTCACCTGCATAACATATTTTCTTTGCCATGTAACGCGAAATACATTTAAAAATCGAATGTTCAATATGTTTCAAAATTCATTTCAAAAGTCATACTCTTCTTGAATTAGATATCATATTTCAGACATTCCAAACCATTTCAGAAACATATGAAAGTATAAATAACATGTAATCATACTCATTTATCAATGTAAAGTTCAAGAAGAGTAAAAAAAAGCCATAGGAAGAATTATCTACTTACAAGTAAGGGCTCCAGATTGGATAGCCCTAAAATCCTCATTTCTTGTCCTAATTCGACAAAAATAAACACCAAAATCGAGTCCGGAAGGTCCAAAAACCTTGAAAACGACTCCAGATTTGGTAAATTTGGCCTCTAGAAGCTCGATCAATGCAGGTCAACACTAAGGTACTGTTCACCGTCGAAAAATACTATTCACCGCCGGAATCACTATTCATAACCGAAAATCACTATTCACCGCCACTATTCATGCCAAAAATCACTATTCACCGCCATATAAAAAATTACCAAATGACCGAAAGAAATATATATCATAATGTTTATCTAACTTCTGAATCCATCTACGGAGTCAAATTTCTAATTAGAAGTCTCTAAGTAAGATTTTCAGAACTTACCTTTTACCGAAATTTTCTACTTCAGATCTACGACGATTTAACGGTTGATTTAAAAAATTGATCGGTCAAAACTGAAGTATTCTTCGTCCTGAATCCAATAACACTTTCAGTTTTGGGATCGGAAACCTATAAGCACTCCAAATCGAAAGATAAAGTTGTAGATCACTATTCACTTACTATGCACATTTCTCGTTCTTATTTCAAAACTGATACTCGTCGACCCCGGTTTTCGTTTTATCATTTCTATTTTTTTTAATATAATAATAATTATTAAATAATTAATAATAAAATTTTCTTTTATAAAAATTCACATAAATTCTATTTTTCATCATAAAATATTCCAAAAATTTCTAAAAATTTTCATTCTCATAAATCTTTAGTTAAACTCTTAAATCATAATTTTTTTGATAAAAATCGTTATAAAATAAATCTCGAAATGAATATCTTTATTCATATTAAAAGAAAAATATTTCTAAAAATACAACAAAAATTCTTTATAGGCCGATATAATTATTTTAAGCTAAACAATAATAATTTTACTTAAAAGTCTTCTTACTTTTAGCAAAAACTTAATCATTTTTAAGCAAATAAAAATATATTTGCTTATAACAGAATACTATTATTGAAAAATAAAAATTACGCGTCAAAACGTAAATTCTCATATTCCTTTTATAATTCTTTAATCCATGTAATAAATATACATATTTTCTACGGTTCTTATATCTATTTTCAAAATTCTCTCTTTTATTCTAAATTTTCTTTAAATTGAAATTTTCGTTAAATTTTTACGATTATTACATTCTTCCCCCTTAAAAAAATTCGGTCCCCGAATTTCATCCCCATAGTTGCAGATAAATACTAACCTCATTGTTCAAATAAATGCAGATATCTGGCGATGAAATTGATTAGAAAAAAGAACATAAGCAACTCAGTACAGACTAAAAGTCTATAAGGACCATAAATATTAGAGCACTAGACATTATCAATTGGTGACCAAATATTCTTGAAGAATTTATGGTTGAAGAAAATCCCTATGGTTAAGGTTATATGGTAAAATCACTCAAATGAAGAGACCTTAAAAAGTAAAGATGTGATATAGAAAAGATATCCCCAATTTTTTGAGTAATAAGGTTGGTAACTCCAAATTATGCCTTGATATTATTCCCTACATGTGGTAGGATGAGCTGAAATTTGGGAACCAAATTTTTTAAGGGGGGAAGAATGTAACATCCCATAATTTTTATTTTTATAAAAGATTATGTTCTGCTAAAAGTAAGTCTATTTTTAATTAAAATAATTATTTTTTTGTTTGAAATAATTATCTTGGTCCCTAAGAAATTTTTGTTGTATTTTTAGAAATATTCTTTATTTTAATATGTATAATTTGAGATTTTTTTATTATGATTTTTATCAAGAAAAATCATGATTTAAGAGTTTAACTAAAGATTTATGAGAATATAAATTTTTAGAAAATTTTGGGTTATTTTATGGTGAAATACGGAATTTATATGAATTTATATATATATAAAAAATCTAATTATTAATTATTTAATAATTATTATTATATTAAAAAAAATGAAATGATAAAACGAAATCGGGGAGGGGAAACGAGTACGAAAGAAAAATGAGAAAGATGTATAGTGAGTTAATAGTATGTAAATAGTAACCTCCAATATTTTCTCTCGATTTGGAGTACCGATTGACTTCTGATATCAAAACTGAAGGTGCTACTTAATTCATGATGAAGAATATTTTAGTTTTGACCGATCAGTTTTTTCAATCCACCGTTGAATCGCCGAAGATCTGAAGTAGAAAATCTCAGAAAAAGGTAAATTCTAAAACTCTTACTTAGAGACCTCAAATTAGAAATCTGACACCGTAGATGGATTCATAACTTAGATAAACATTAGAATATGTATTTCTTTCGGTCATTTGGTAACTTTTTATGTGGCGGTGAATAGTGATTTTCGGCGTAATAGTGACGGTAAATAGTAATTTCCGGTGGTGAGTAGTGATTCCGGGCGTGAATAGTGTCCATAGCGTTGACCTGCATTGACATGTATACATGTATATGTATATACATGTACATGTATACATGTATACATGTACATGTACATGTATATACATATACATGTATACATGTACAGGTACATGTATACATATATATACATATATATGTATACATGTACATGTACATGTGTATATATGTATACATGTATATGTATACATGTACATGTATACATATATGTGTAAATGTATACATGTGTATACATCTATACATGTATATATATATACATGTATACACGTATGTATATATATATATATATATATATATATCTATATATATATACATGTAGATGTATACATACGTGTATACACGTATATAGATATATATATAGATATATATATATGGCTAAACTGACCACTACGCAAGACCCTAAAGAGTGGCACCAACAGCTGTCAGAAATTATATCTGGTTTAGCCTCTCAAAAGGGATCTGCAAAGGGTAAAGAAGATTAGCTCGAGGATGCAGAAGACCCTCTTTACCAAATCGAGATGATTGTTTTGGTATTGATCTCAATACTACTCAAGATCCAGACTTCAATAATGAGTTATGAAGACAAAAATCTGCCACATGTTCAAACAACAGTAGCAGCAGAACCAGACAAAGTTACTTTTGCTACTTTCCGTAAAGCAAAAGTAAAGCTTGCCGACAAAACTTTATTTTTACCCGAAGTAAAAGTAAAGTAATCATGACGAATAAAGACAAGAGTGGATGCCAGCTACAAAGTAAAGTAATCATGACGAAAAAAGACAATAGTAGATGCCAGCTACCCTAATAAAGACTCCGGACTTGAATTAGTTTGAAATCCATCCTGAATTTAAACCATTGTAAAATCTACCTTCCACTATGAAAGGCAGGAGAGAGTTTGGGGTAGGTAGAGTTGTTTTTTTTCTCAAGGGAGTTCGAGAGAAAATTCTACTATACTCAAAAAACTTCACTATACAATATATGTAAGATTTTCAATATACAAAAATTTTTATTTCAATCAATTTTATTATTCTTCTCTACAATATATATATTTCTTCTTCTACTACTTTAATATTTACTGTTGTGCCAGTATTGTTGTACTGGGCTGGTTTTAGTTTTCTTGCATTCATATTGCATTCTTTAAATCTGCATCGATCCATCCCCTAGAATGGTATCAGAGCCTTTCTCTTAAACCTTATTTTATAAGAAACATTAATAACCTAAACCTAGGGTTAAAGCTGTGTTGGAACTAGGCGGACCTGGCTGTAAGACCTGGGAGGGGCAGTGAGACCATTAGATTACCTATTGCCAGTAGTTAAACCTGAACCCTTAGGAGATTAATGTTAATACAAAACATGGCTAATAGACTGGTTAGGATGTTATCTAGGACATGCGATAATGCTTCTTTAAGGAATGCTAATGAAATAGGAAGACCAACAACCCTAGATCATAGCAATGCAGTAAACCTACATGGAGAAAAAATAATCGCAAAAGAAAGAAATTTACAAAAATTTTCAATTCCCAGATTTGAAGAATCTCAAGTGTATCTTAGGAATACATTTGATTTTAGTTTTACAAGAGTAGTTAAAACAATAGAAGTCGATATAGGAATTAATGAAGAATCAAAAAATATACCTTTAATTACACAAGAAATAATTCAAAAATACAAACGAAACTACAACTACTTAAACGTAGCATTAGTTCAAGTAGAAGCAAAACCTCTCCATATGATAGGTATAAATACACCTATACTCTTAGCTGTAAGAAATAAAATAAGAACAAACTTTGATAATCAATAGTAGCAGTAATGGAAACAAATTTAAACAATGGACCAGCATATTTTAACTGTTTTCTAAATTATACAATACGAATACAAGACACTAAAACTGAAGGATGTTTAAGTCTAGATATCAGTCAGGAAAATAGACAAGTAAAACAGGGAGTCTCTACAATTAACATACTATATAGAATCTGTTTTAAAGTAAAAAAAGTAACTTTGTTTGGTTCTGCTGCTCCTGTTTCCTATTGTTTGAACATGTGGCATATTTTTGTCTTTATAACTCATTATTGAAGTTTGGATCTTGAGTAGTATTGAGATCAATACCAAAACAATCATCTTCGTTTTGGTAAAGAGGGTCTTCTGCATCCTCGAGCTTATCTTCTTTACCCTTTGCAGATCCCTTTTGAGAGGCTGAACAAGACATAATTTCTGACAGTTTTTGCTCTCACTCTTTAGGGTCTTGTATAGTGGCCAGTTTAGCCATATATTTTGATTTTTCCATAAGAAAACTTTTGGTTTCTTGTGATTTAATTTTTTCTTGATGAACGAATGAAGGGTTCCTTTGTAGCCGAGTTTTGACATGATTCATTGTACAAAATTTTAAATCATATCTAGCCCACCATTTAATACTGATATAGCAGACTAAATATTTGATGGCTGCATTGCAAGCCTTTGTTTCAATTCCATAATCCCAAGACATAATCCAATGTACTTTAAAGTAGACAAAGAAATAAAAGGGCTTGAATTATGGGATGAATGTTGTGGGAAGTTTAAAGACATTAAAATCTTCCTGAATAGGGATAGGAAGATTTCTTTTAATTAGTCCGAATAAATCAAACCACTCAATAAACAACGTAGGAAAAGTTTTTTGGCAATCTTTGTGAAAATGGACGAAACATGAATGTTAACGGTTGAGATAATACAAAGTATTGTACCAGGCATCTACATAATCCCAAAAAGAGAAAGGAGGTTAAAAGGGGATTGTGAATTTCTTTTCAGTAAATGGGTGTTGATTCCAATCTTCTTTTGTAAAGACCATTAAAATTTGCAACTGAGAAAAGATGTTTCCATCTTCTCCTTGTTTGTGAGAAATAAGTACTGATTTTGTTTGTACCAGAATGAGTTCATAGAAGGTTCTGATTTTGTATAGGTTGTGTGGCAAAAAATGTTATTGACCCGATTTTTGTGTTTTGGGGAAGATTAACACTGCTGATTCGGCTGCGTTATCTTTGATTTGATCAGGTTCCAATGACACTACTAATTGATATTTTTCTTTTGTAATATAATTTGGAGAGAAAGGTTCCAAATCATTATTTTGAGAAACTGTTTTAGAGTAAGTTTGAGAAGGAACAGAGTCCTTTTGGGAAGGTAAAGTTGGGAAGATTGCCGAGGTAGGCAACTGTTGTATATAGTCTTGAACTGAAAGGATTTTGGATTTTGGAGGAATAGCCAAAGGCTTTTGAACTAAACTAGATGATTCCAGATGCAATTTCGGATTTTGTATTTTTTGTGGGCTTTGAAGTGTTTGGGACTTTTGGGCTTTACCTGTAGGTCTTATTTTCCCTGTAGAAATTCTCTTGTTAAAAAATTTGGAAGAAAATTATTTTATCCTTTGATAAATTCAATATCAAAATCGAAACAAGATAAAATAGCTTGATATCTGGCAAAAATTTGTTTTGATACCAAGTTTTTAACATCCTTTTCCAAAATTTGTTTTGCTGAAAGGAAATCAATTCTTAAAAGAAATTTTTGATTTATCAAATCATCTTGAAACTTGTTTATACAAAAAACTGTTGAAGTGATTTCTTTTTTAATTGTACTTTATTTTTGTTGGGTTGGATTCCATGCTCCTGAATGAAATCTAACTATTTGTTCACTATAGACTTCTTGATCTCTATGGGCCTTGTGTTTTAATATCCCACCATATCCTAACTCTGAGGCATCGGTTTCAACTACCTTAAAGGCTTTGTAATCTGGTATACCTAAACAAGGTAAACTTTTGACTTGTGCCTTAAGGTTCCTAACAGCTTGGGTCATTTTTTCATTCCATGCTGGAGGCTTTTTTTTAAGTCTCTCAAAGAGGACTGCACATGTAATTCTTAGGTTGGGTATGAAATCCGAAACATAATTTAAACATCCTAAAAACCTTTGTAATTGAGTTTTGTCTTTTATTTCATCTGGGAATTTGTTGGCAAATTCGATTGATCTACTAATTGGAACTATCGATCGTTTGTAAATATCAAATCCTAAAAATCTTAGTTTTGTTTGGAATAGCTTCATTTTTAGGGGTGATACCACTAACCCGTTTTTTTAATTATTGTAAAAAATTGATCTAAATGATGAAAATGTTGTTCTATTGAGTTAGAAAAAACTAACACATCATCAATATAGACTATTGAAAATTTTGAAAATGGATTCAAAATAATGTTAATTATATTTTGAAATTTTGAAGGTGCATTTTTTAATTCAAAGGGCATTACGTTCCATTCGTATTGTCCAATGGGGACGACAAAAGCCGTTTTGTATATATCTTGTTCTTCTATTTCAATTTGATAATATCCAGATTTCATATCAAATTTTGAAAAGACAGATGCCTTAGATATTCTTCCTATTAGATCTTTTTTGTTAGGAATTGGATACCTAATACATCTAAGAGCTTTGTTAAGAGGTTTATAATTTATAACTAGCCTTGGGGCACCTCTTTCAATTTTAGCATGATTTTGTACATAAAATCCAGAGCAACTCCAAGGGGATTTGCTTGGTCTTATTAATTTTTTATCTAATAATTCATGTATCTCTTTTTTACAATATTCTAACATTTTAGAATTCATTTGAATTGGTCTTGCTTTGTTTGGAATTTGTGATTTTTTAAATTCTGATTCATAGGGTAAAGTAACTACGTACTTTTTCCTATTCTAAAATGCATTAGGATGGTTTGAACAAATTTCTTCTTCAAATTTAGTATTAAGTTCTTTTATTCTTTTTTGTATGTTATAATTTAAAAGTTGTTCTTCAATTCTTTGATAATATATATCTTTTTGTAAAAATTTTATCTGATTTTTCTTTCTTGAAATTTGATTTATTGTTAATGAATTTTGTTGTAATAAGTTTATATCTTTTTGCTTTGGTGGAAATAACCATTCAAAAGTAATAGTTCTTCCTACCGCTTGTGATTCTATACCCTTATGATTTACTTTAAATGGCATAATTTGTTGTAAAAATGGTGTTCCTAATATTACTGGTTCTCCTAAGTTTTTTACAAGGATAAATATGTTATAGAAACATATTCCTTGATTACAAATATATGAATTTGTTAATTTATAATTTACATTTAATTTATGACTACTGGCACTATAAAAGTTTCCAGTAGTTTTTTTATAATATTTAGTGGGGATTAATCCTTCTTGTACACAGTTCATGTCTGAGCCAGAGTCTATTAATAAAACTAAATCTTTATGAAATTCTTTGTTTACTACTAATCTCATCAGGCAAACGATTTCTGAAATAATGTTTTTTGTATAATCTTTAGAAATTTATCCCAATTGGGTTCCTTTTGTAGTTCTACGGGATCTGATAATTCTTCTTTTGTTATTCCTTTTGTTTCTAATTGTAAAATTCTTAATTCTTGAGCTAAATCATTAGATTTTATTTATTGAATTTCTTCTTTAAGAATTTTTATTTCTTGTTGAAGATCTTGTATTGAAGTTGTTCTAACCTCTTTTTGTTCAATTCTATCTAAGACTTGATTTAGATTCATTGGCCTAAATTCTATTATTTCTTGCTTATCTTCTTCTAATAAATCTTTTAGTTTGATTAGATATTGCTTTTTCAAATCTTCATCTTGGATTTTGTCAAGAAATTGTATTGACTTTCTTTTGACAATCTTGACAATCACATAATCCAAAAATTTCCTTTGAACATGTAATATTTTTTTCTTCGGATTGTTCAGAGTCAGAATCAGACTCTAAAACTTGTTTTATATATTGTTCATCCATTGAAGAGATTTCTTCTTCTTCTGTTTGAGAAGACATCTCTTCTTCATCAGAGGAAGAGTTTATCAAAATTTTCATTAAATTTTTCTTTTGTTCTTCATCTATTTGAAGACTTTGTATCTTTTGTGCAGTTTTACATTTCTTTGCAAAATGTCCTGACTTACCACATTTGTAGCAAACTGCATTTTTCTTTAAGTTTTCATTTTTCTTTTGAAAATATTTTTTAGGCTTGTACTTGTTTGATTTAAATGATTTTTTATCTTTCTTATCCTTATAATATTTTGAGTATTTTTTATAATTTTTAAATTTTTTAAATCTTTTCTTTTTCTCTTCAGAAAGGTTTATTGTATATCCATATTATTCACAGAAGTCACCTAATTCTTTCTTTCCTTTTCTAAAATCATTGTTGTATTTATTTTGTAATCTTGCTTCATTACAAAAAACTAATCCATCACTTATAATTACATTATTTATCTGACCATATGTTAGGTTTTCAAATAAATTATCAATTCCTGGTCTTTGATATTATTCTTTGATTACTTTTCTTATTCTTTTTGCAAAATGCTTAGGAAGTCCAGATATATATTTTTCTTTCCAATAAGCTTGATATCCATCTGGTCTTTGACATACTAAAGAAATAAAATTATCTTTATACCATCTAAAATCTGATAATTTTCTACATCTTAAGTTTTGTAGTATTGATAATTGTCTTTCACTATATTCCTGTAGTTGTCCTACAAAATGGGCGACTATTCCATATATTAATGTTTCGCAGCAATCAGGGACTCTGTTAATTTGTCCTGCTGCATTTGTTTCAGCCCTTGTTTCATTTCTTATTGTATCTTTGTCTCATAGAATATTATCCCACCAACCTTTAAGGGATCATGTGAATCCTAAGATTAGTATATCTAATATTCTAGAGTCATTCATATTTTTTACTCAGTAGGCTGAGATAGCTATACATATTTGTTGTATAGTATTCATTATTTCATTATATTTTGAAATTCTGAAGTGCATTCTTTAAATCTGCATCAATCCATCCCCTAGAATGGTATCAGAGCCTTTCTCTTAAACCTTGTTTTATAAGAAACATTAATAACCTAAACCTAGGGTTGAAGCTGCGTTCGAACTAAGCGGACCTGGTTGTTAGACCCGAGAGGGGCAGTGATACCATTGGATTACCTACTGCCAGTAGTTGAACCCGAACCCTTAGGAGATTAATGTTAATATAAAACATGGCTAATAGACTGGTTAGGATGTTATCTTTAAGGAATGCTAACAAAATAGGAAGATCAACAGCCCTAGATCATAGCAATGCAGTAAACCTACATGAAAAAAAAATAATCGCAATAGATAGAAATTTACAAAATTTTTCAATTCCTAGATTTGAAGAATCTCAAGTGTATCTTAGGAATACATTTGATTTTAGTTTTACAAGAGTAGTTAAAACAATAGAAGCCGATATAGGAATGAGTGAAGAATCACAAAATATACCTTTAATTACACAAGAAATAATTCAAAAATACAAAAGAAACTACAACTACTTAAACGTAGGATTAGTTCAAGTAGCAGCAAAACCTCTCCATATGATAGGTATAAATACACCTATACTTTTAGCTGTAAGAGATAAAAGAAGAACAAACTTTGATGAATCAATAGTAGCAGTAATGGAAACAAATTTACACAATGGACCAGCATATTTTAATTGTTTTTCAAATTATACAATACGATTATAAGACACTGAAACTGAAGGATGTTTAAGTCTAGATATCAGTCAGGCAAATAGACAAGTAAGATAGGGAGTCTATACAATTAACATACTATATAGAATCTATTTTAAAGTAACAGAAACCAATCAAAACATTTTGGCTCTTAGGGAATCCCTAAGGACAGAAACCATAATATTTGACGCTAATTCTAGACAAGCTAATATTACAACACCTAGAAGGCTTCAACATAATGAAATTACATTTCCAGAAATGTGGAGGATACCGGATGCAGAACCCCCTCCATCTTTAGACACAACTACAATAGAATATACGTATGTAACCAAAGATGGTGAAGCGTATATAAGACCATTAAGAAGAAGTAGTTCCGTTAGAATAACTGAACTATCTAATTCAACAACAAGAACAAAATTCGAGTCAGTTAGAAGCTCTTTAGATTCTAGAACTACTTCAACTCCTGTTCCCAATACAAACCTTAGAGGTGTAGCCTTTAGACTTACCATACCAAGATCTATTTATGAAATGAATCAGACACAAATACCTAAATCTTTGTATGAAACAAATCAAATACCCATACAAATACCTAGAGAAAATATACAAGATAATAGATCAATTGAATCTTTAGAAGAAACACAAACTAATTTAAAACAAAGATTTGACAATCAGTCATCTCCTATAAGACATCAAATAATGGTAATTAGAAAAGAATATCAAATAAATAAAAATCTTATTAGAAAAGATTTTATGTCAACATAAAATAGAATAAAAAGAGATTGGTTCTTTACCAATTTCACTAAAGAACAGCAAGATAATATTCGAGAAGAATATTATGAATTAATGAACCAAATAAAAATGGAAATTCCTTTCTTTAAATGGTTAAAACAATATACGTTTAACAACACAATTTTTAATCCGTTTAGCGAAAATCATCCAAGTCTAAATGTAACCCAAAAGGTTTCACAAAATTGGATTCCAAAAAACACAAAAACAATAGTAGAATCAATACACCCCCCTCCTACAGAGGTAGCTATTAAAGTAGGAAACTATGATGTAATAGCCTCTCCTTTTAAAACAATAGGTTCAGCAAATTTAACAGAACCAGTGAGCAAGAAAGATGTGTCCAACATACAAAATCAAAATAATTATACCAATCAAATTTTGTTGACAATAGGACAACAACTGGAAAGAGTAGAAACAAAACAAGATATATTTGATTGATAAACCTCAAGAAGAACCTTCAACATCACAAAAATATAAAATACTAATAATTCAGTCAAAAGAGACAATAGAACAAAACGAAGAATTAAATATAAAACCTATATATAAACATGAACCAATATCAAGAAAGAAAGCATCAGAATTTAAATTTTCTAATGAAGATTTAATATCTGACCTAACACAAAAAATAGAAAAATTATTTAACAAAGAACAAATGTTAAAATTAAATACAATTCAGAAGGAAGAACAAGATAAAAATTTTATTGATAGAATAAGAAAAATAACTCCAACACATGTAACAACAACAAAAAATTATTACACTAGACCTTCTGTACCAAATCTTCAATTTGAAGAACGAAGTGATTATAGTCAAAATTCTTATTCTGGATCGGGAATTCTAGAATGGAACATAGATGGAATGAGTGAAAATGAAATAATGAATACAATACAACAAATGTGTATGGCTATCTCAGCCTACCGAATAAAAAATATGAATGACTCTAGAATATTAGATATACTAATCTTAAGATTCACAGGATCCCTTAAAGGTTGGTGGGATAATATTCTAAGAGACAAAGGTACAATAAGAAATGCAACAAGGGCTAACAAAATGCAACAAGACAAATTAACAGAGTCCCTGACTGCTGCGAAACATTAATATATGCAATATTCGCCCATTTTGTAGGACAACTACAGGAATATAGTGAAAGACAATTATCAATACAACAAAACTTAAGAAGTAGAAAATTATCAGATTTTAGATGGTATAAAGATAATTTTATTTTTTTAGTATGTCAAAGACCAGATAGATATCAAGCTTATTGGAAAGAAAAATATATATCCGGACTTCCTAAGCTTTTTGCAGAAAGAATAAGAAAAGTAATCAAAGAAAAATATCAAATACCAGGAATTGATCATTTATTCGAAAACCTAACATATGGTCAGATAAATAATGTAATTATAAATGAAGGATTAGTTTTTTGTAATGAAGCAAGATTACAAAATAAATACAATAGTGATTTTAGAAAAGGAAAGAAAGAATTAGGTGACTTCTATGAACAATATGGATGTACAATAAACCTTCCAGAAGAGAAAAAGAAAAGATTCAAAAAATTATAAAAAATACTCGAAATATTATAAGGATAAGCAAGATAAAAAATCATTCAAATCAAACAAGTACAAGCCTAAAAATATTTTCAAAAGAAAAATGAAAACTTAAAGAAAAATGCAGTCTGCTACAAATGTGGTAAGCTAGGAAATTTTGCAAATAAATGTAAAACTACACAAAAGATACAAAGTCTTCAAATAGATGAAGAACAAAAGAAAAATTTAATGAAAATTTTGATAAACTCTTCCTCTGATGAAGAAGAGATGTCTTCTCAAACAAAAGAAGAAGAAATCTCTTCAACGAATGAACAATATATAAAACAAGTTTTAGAGTCAGATTCTGACTCTGAACAATCCGAAGAAAAAATATTACATGTTCAAAGGGAATTTTTGGATTATGTGATTGTTAAGATTGTCAAAAGAAAGTCAATACAATTTCTTCAAAAAAAACAATATTTCTGGTAGAAATAATTGACAAAATCCAAGATGAAGATCTGAAAAGCAATATCTAATCAAACTAAAAGATTTATTAGACGAAGATAAGCAAGAAATAATAGAATTTAGGCCAATGAATCGAAATCAAGTCTTAGATAGAATTAAACAAAAAGAGGTTAGAACAACTTCAATACAAGATCTTCAACAAGAAATAAAAATTCTTAAAGAAGAAATTCAAGAACAAAAATCTAATGATTTAGCTTAAGAATTAAGAATTTTACAATTAGAAACAAAAGGAATAACAAAAGAAGAATTATCAGATCCCGTAGAACTACAAAAGGAACCCGATAGGGATAAATTTCTAAAAACTATACAAAAAATATTATTTCAGAAATGGTATTGCCAGATGAGATTAGTAGTAAACAAAGAATTTAATAAAGATTTAGTTGTATTAATAGACTCTGGCGCAGACATAAACTGTGTACAAGAAGTATTAATCCCCACTAAATATTATGAAAAAACTACTGAACACTTTTATAGTGCCAGTAGTAATAAATTAAATGTAAATTATAAATTAACAAATTCATATATTTGTAATCAAGGAATATGTTTCTATAACATATTTATCCTTGTAAAAAACTTAGGAGAACCAGTAATATTAGGAACACCATTTTTACAACAAATTATGCCATTTAAAGTAAATCATAAGGGTATAGAATCACAAGCGGTAGGAAGAACTATTACTTTTGAATGGTTATTTCCACCAAAGCAAAAAGATATAAACTTATTACAACAAAATTCATTAACAATAAATCAAATTTCAAGAAAGAAAAATCAGATAAATTTTTTACAAAAAGATATATATTATCAAAGAATTGAAGAACAACTTTTAAATTCTAACATACAAAAAAGAATAAAAGAACTTAATACTAAATTTGAACAAGAAATTTGTTCAAACCATCCTAATGCATTTTGGAATAGGAAAAAGTGCGTAGTTACTTTACCCTATGAATCAGAATTTAAAGAATCACAAATTCAAACCAAAGCAAGACCAATTCAGATGAATGCTGAAATGTTGAAATATTGTAAAAAAGAGATACAGGAATTATTAGATAAAAAATTAATAATACCAAGCAAATCCCCTTGGAGTTGCTTTGGATTTTATGTACAAAATCATGATGAAATTGAAAGAGGTGCCCCAAGGCTCTTAGATGGATTCGGTATCCAATTCCTAACAAAAAAGATCTAATAGGAAGAATATCTAAGGCATCTATCTTTTTATTCTATTGTAGTTGTGTCTAAAAATGGAGGGGGTTCTGCATCCGTTATCCTCCACATTTCTGGAAATGTAATTTCATTATGTTGAAGCCTTCTAGGTGTTGTAATATTAGCTTGTCTAGAATTAGCGTCAAATATTATGGTTTCTGTCCTTGGGGATTCCCTGAGGGCCAAAATATTTTGATTGGTTTTGGTTACTTTAAAACAGATTCTATATAGTATGTTAATTGTAGAGACTCCCTGTCTTACTTGTCTATTTGCTGGACTGATATATAGACTTAAACATCCTTCAGTTTCAGTGTCTTGTAATCGTATTGTATAATTTGAAAAACAGTTAAAATATGCTGGTCCATTGTCTAAATTTGTTTCCATTACTGCTACTATTGATTCATCAAAGTTTGTTCTTTTATCTCTTACAGCTAAGAGTATAGAAGTATTTATACCTATCCTATGGAGAGGTTTTGCTACTACTTGAACTAATCCTACGTTTAAGTAGTTGTAGTTTCTTTTGTATTTTTGAATTATTTCTTGTGTAATTAAAGGTATATTTTGTTATTCTTCACTAATTCCTATATCAGCTTCTATTGTTTTAACTACTCTTGTAAAATTAATAACAAATGTATTCCTAAGATACACTTGAGATTCTTCAAATTTGGGAATTTAAAATTTTTGTAAATTTGTTTCTATTGCGATTATTTCTTCTTCATATAGGTTTACTGCATTGCTATGATCTAAGGCTGTTGGTCTTTCTATTTCATTAGCATTCTGTAAAGAAGCATTATCGCTTTTCCTAAATAACATCTTAACCAGTCTATTAGCCATGTTTTATATTAACATTAATCTCCTAAGGGTTCGGGTTTAACTACTGGCAGTAGGTAATCCAATGGTCTTACTGCCCCTCCCGGGTCTTACAACCAGGTCCGCCTAGTTCCAACGCAGTTTCAACCCTAGGTTTAGGTTATTAATGTTTCTTATAAAACAAGGTTTAAGAGAAAGGCTCTGATACCATTCTAGGGGATGGATCGATGCAAATTTAAAGAATGTAATATGAATGCAAGAAAACTAAAACCAGCCCAGTATAACAATACTGGCACATCAGTAAATATTAAAGTAGTAGAAGAAGAATATTGTAGAGAAGAATAATAAAATTAATTGAAATAAAATTTTTGGTATATTGAAAATCTTACAGATATTGTACTGTGAAGTTCTTCGAGTACAGTAGAATTTTCTGTTGAACTCCCTTAAGAAAAAAAACAACTCTCCCTACCCAAAACTCTCTCCTGCCTTTCATAGAGGAACACGGATTTTACAATGGTTTAAATCTGGGATGAATTTCAAACTAATTCAAGATCGGAGTCTTTGTCTGGGTAGCTGGCATCTACTTTTGTCTTTATTCGTCATGATTACTTTACTTTACTTCGGGTAAAAATAAAGTTTTGTCGGCAAGCTTTACTTTTGCTTTACGGAAAGTAGCAAAAGTAACTTTGGTTCTGCTGCTCCTGTTGTTTGAACATGTGTCAGATTTTTGTCTTCATAACTCATTATTGAAGTCTGGATCTTGAGTAGTATTGAGATCAATACCAAAACAATCATCTTCGTTTTGGTAAAGAGGGTCTTCTGCATACTCGAGCTTATCTTCTTTACCCTTTGCAGATCCCTTTTGAGAGGCTGAACAAGATATAATTTCTGACAGTTTTTGCTCTCACTCTTTAGGGTCTTGTATAGTGGCCAGTTTAGCGATATATTTTGATTTTTCCATAAGAAAACTTTCGGTTTCTTGTGATTTAATTTTTTCTTGATGAACGAAGGAAGGGTTCCTCTGTAGCCGAGTTTTGACATGATTCATTGTACAAAATTTTAAATCATATCTAGCCCACCATTTAATATTAATATAGCGGACTAAATATTTGATGGCTGCATTGCAAGCCTTTGTTTCAATTCCATAATCCCAAGACATAATCCAAGGTACTTTAAAGTAGACAAAGAAATAAAAGGGCTTGAATTATGGGATGAATTTTGTGGAAAGTTTAAAGACATTAAATTCTTCCTGAATAGGGATAGGAAGATTTCTTTTGATTGGTCCGAATAATTCAAACCATTCAATAAACCACGTAGGAAAAGTTTTTTGGCAATCTTTGTGAAAATTTGTTTTGATACCAAGTTTTTAACATCTTTTTCCAAAATTTGTTTTGCTGAAAGGCAATCAATTCTTAAAAAAAAAAAATTGATTTATCAAATCATCTTGAAATTTGTTTATACAAAAAACCATTGAAGTGATTTTTTTAATTGTATTTTTGTTTGGTTGGATTCCATGCTCCTGAATGAAATCTAACTATTTGTTCACTATGGACTTCTTGGTCTCTATGGGCCTTTTGTTTTAATATCCCACTATATCCTAACTCTGAGGCATCGGTTTCAACTACCTTAAAGGCTTTGTAATCTGGTACACCTAAACATGGTAAACTTTTGACTTGTGCCTTAAGGTTCCTAACAACTTGGGTCATTTTTTCATTCCATGCTGGAGGCTTTTTCTTAAGTCTCTCAAAAAGGACTGCACATGTAATTCTTAGGTTGGGTATGAAATCCAAAACATAATTTAAACATCCTAAAAACCTTTGTAATTGAGTTTTGTCTTTTATTTCATCTGAGAATTTGTTGGCAAATTCTATTGATCTACCAATTGGAACTATCGATCCTTTGTAAATATCAAATCCTAAAAATCTTATTTTTGTTTGGAATAGCTTCATTTTTTGGGCTGATACCACTAACCCGTTGTTTTTAATTATTGTAAAAAATTGATCTAAATGATGAAAATGTTGTTCTATTGAGTTAGAAAAAACTAACACGTCATCAATATAGACTATTGTAAATTTTGAAAATGGATTCAAAATATTGTTCATTATATTTTGAAATTTTGAAGGTGCATTTTTTAATCCAAAAGGCATTACGTTCCATTCGTATTGTCCAAATGGGACGACAAAAGCCGTTTTGTATCTATCTTGTTCTTCTATTTCAATTTGATAATATCCAAATTTCATATCAAATTTTGAAAAGATAGATGCCTTAGATATTCTTCCTATACCATTCTTGGGGATGACTAATTGTCAAATCTTTGTTCTAAATTAGTTTGTGTTTCTTCTAAAGATTCAATTGACCTATTATCTTATATATTTTCTCTAGGTATTTGTATGGGTATTTGATTTGTTTCATACAAAGATCTAGGTATTTGTGTCTGATTCATTTCATAAATAGGTCTTAGTATTGTAGGTCTAAAGTCTACACCTCTAAGGTTTGTATTGGGAACAGGAGTCGAAGTTCTTTTAGAATCTAAAGAAGTTCTAGCAGACTCGAATTCTGTTCTTGTTGTTGAATTAGATAGTTCGGTTATTCTAACCGAACTACTTCTTCTTAATGGTCTTATATACGCTTCACCATCTCTGGTTACATACATATATTCTATTGTATTTAATTTTAACGATTGTTCTTTGTTAAATAATTTTTCTATTTTTTTTGTTAGGTCAGATATTAATTCTTCAATATATATATATATATATATATATATATATATATATATATATATATATATATATATATGTATATATGTACTTGTATATATTGATTTTGACATTGAGAATATAGTAGGATCTTCAAATTGCATTCCTATTTTTCTTACAAGAAAATGCCAAAGAAAAAATAGAGTAAACCTCCAAACATAGAGTCTGTGAGCAATCCAACCAAATCTAATTCTAAAAACAAGGAGAAGCATGTTACATCATCTTCTTCCAAATCCTCTAAAAAAACACTAGATAGTAGATGACTACCCCTATCTAATTTCCATCCAAACATTGCTTAGAATGGCAAATCAGAAGCCGTTGACTTTGGCTCATAAGTCTTGGGTGGATATAGTTGAAGAAGATGATGAAGCAATAGATTGTCTTCTTAGCCAACAAAAACTTCTTCAAACAATTGAAGAATCAAAGAAGAAGATAATGAAGTGCGAAACTTCTTCAAATTCAGTCATTTGGACCAAACAAAAGGTCCTTATGATCGAAGAAAAATCCAAATCATCAAAATCAGTCATTTCGGTTGAATCAAAGGCAATTATTAGGGTTGATTCTAAACTAATAAAAACAATCACCAAATATTTTAGAAAACCTATTTCCTAAAAACACTGTTCAAATGGAATACGAATTCATGTGCGAAAAGCCAACAAAGGTACGCCTCCAAATTTTTCCAAAAAAAGGACAAAAAATTTTATGAGTTAATTTTAATTGTCTCAGGTTAATGAAAATCAAACACTACCAAAATCTTAAGGAGTCAAATAATATTACTCATTCAACTCTTAAAATTTTAAAAGTTCTTACACTTTCAGCAAGGGAACAAAATTCTAGCTAAATTTAAAAAATTTCAAGAAATTATTTTTCAAAAGATATACATACCGGGATTATTAAAAAGCTTAGTATTATACCCTATATTTCCAAAATAAAATATTTCAACATTCTTGGCTAATCTTTTTTATAGAAAAATCTAAGTACAAATTTCCTTAATGGTTTTTAATGTGGTGGGAAATTCATGGAGTAATTCCTAAAATCTTCCCTAAAAATATTAAGGAAGAATAGGATATATTTAAAACATGTTTTGATAATATCAATTTTGAATATTACCTTATACTTCTTCAATTATTTTTCAAAATTAGTTTACCATGGGTTTATTCTTGGGAGTATCATTATTCCAAAAAGAACTCTCATGCAAAACCTCCAACCTTAAAAAGACAAGGGAAAGATAGAAGACTAATTAAGAAAAAAAGGAGTAGATGGCAAAGCCAGCCATTAACATAACAAGGAATAGGTGACAAAACCAACCATTAACAACTAATATAATAAAAGAAATAAGGGAGTAAATACAACATCAAATATAAACATTAAATATTTATATATAGAATGACACCCACTAAACTTAAGGCATTGAAAAAGAATTAGTTGCAAGACTTGTTAAAAAAAGATTTTGTTCAACTTAGTACCTCTCCTTGGGGTGTTCTAGTCCTATTTTTGAAATAGAAGAATGGATTGTTGGGTTGTGCATAGATTATAGACAGTTGAATCAGGTGGCAATGCATAACAAATACTCATTACCTCATATAAATGATCTGTTTGACCAGTTATATGGTGCTCAACGTTTTTCAAAACTTGAA
This sequence comes from Gleditsia sinensis, assembly GCA_037074535.1. Taxonomy (NCBI): domain Eukaryota; kingdom Viridiplantae; phylum Streptophyta; class Magnoliopsida; order Fabales; family Fabaceae; genus Gleditsia; species Gleditsia sinensis. Next base: position 66,268,194 of record CM073463.1, on the reverse strand, counting down.
TTGATTTGAGATTTGGATATCATCAATTAAGGATAAGGGAAGAGGATATTCCAAAAGAAATTTGCTTTTAGGACTTGGTATGGGCACTATAAGCTCTTAGTGATAACATTTGGATTGACAAATGTCCTAACAACATTCATAGATTTAATAAATAGTAATTAAGTCATCCTTGGATCAAATTGTTATTATATATATTGATGATATACTAGAATATTCGGAGAGTACAGAGGATCATAAATAACATTTAAAGATAGTTTTACCAACTCTAAGGGAGTATAGTTGGTAAGGATGGACTGTGATTACCAACAGAGGATCATAAATAACATTTAAATGTCGGCCAGCACACGTGATATGAATTCAAATGCCATGTGATTGTGATGGTCAATCCCTTGCTTTGTTCATGAAAAATATCCATATTAGAGTCCCTTTGCGTGTCCTCTTGGAAGATGGTGGGGCAAAACTCAATTGGGATGCTGAGTTTAGGCAAATCCTACACCAGTAAAATATGGAAGGGATTCTGAACTTTAATATGGTGGTCCTAATATGGAATCCTCCTAAAGCATGTGAAATCTTTCATTTCATAACTATTTATTTTATAATCATGGTGCACTGTACTTAACTTCAATCTCTGATCATTATTTAAAATTTGAAAATGTTGAAAATATGGGTTCCATGTGGATATACTTCTTATCTATATTTTACTTGGAAGGAAAGTAATTTTTTTTATATATCCAAGTGCATCCATATGCTGACCTAGAAGATCATAGTAGGTCTTATCTTCTAACTGAGTTGTCAAAATCACTACACGATATTTTCACATTTTTCAAATAAAAATATAGAGTTTGGTCATTCTCCTACAGATAGGTGATCAGTTAGGTGACACATTCTCTAAGTAAGTCTACTTTGTTTTTAGGGCTCCCAGCTTTTGGCTTATATCTATAAACTTGGTCTGTATTTTGTATATATGTGGTAGAACCTATATGTATTTGTTTTCTTGATAAAAGAATGTAGTATGCATGTTATAGTAAATAGCTGTTTGTGAAATATTTGTTTCATGTGCCCTTAAATTAGGGGGTGTGACAAGTATAATAATATTATGAAAGAAATTAAGAATAACAAAATGTCTAAAGAAAGAAATTAAGAATAACCCTCTTCAAGAAAGTTTTCTCCTGGCTCACAACATCCCTCCATTTATAGTTATAATTATAGGGTTAATTTTCAATAATGAAAACGTCAGTCACTGTTGATAATTATGGATCTTCTCACATGCACCGAAAGTAACCCTTGAATTAAACATTGAATTTCTCCGAAATTGCTACCTATGTGAAAATAAAATGTTGTTAGCTTTCCAGAATGTAAAGGAACTACTATACATATTATATATGTACTTTGTGAGTAATGGTTAAAATATTGGGGCAAGGTTAGGTTAAACTACAATAGAAAGCAAATTCTCTTCTGACCCAACTTTGGCCCCTTTAATCTTAGAATTTCAAAATCATTGTGAGATACAAATTTAGAGATAATTGATTCTTCTTTTCACAAGATCAAGAATTGCATTAATCTAAATTTTGGATGAGAATTTATGCCCATTTTTTTGAGTTAAGTATTTATCCATGATCCTGTGATGTTAGGTGTTCTACTTTGAATCTTTATACTTCAATTCTTTTGAAAATGTAGTAATAAATTAAGATTAGCTTAATACACATATTCACTATGATATATCTCAAAAGTCTATAAGATATGTCTAATGGCTCCTTACTCAACCATCTTTAATGAATTAATTTTATCTTCTTGATTTATAGACATTATTCTCAAAGTACGATAAATTTGCTTCAATTTTTTTTCAATTAAATTTTCTTTCTATTCTTCATTCCAACTATAAAAGATACATAAAACCAAAGATAATTAAGAAAAATAAGTTCTTAAATACGGCAAAAAAATAAGATGAAAATATTTAATTTATGAGTTTAAAACTCATTCATAAGAGATAATTATAATCTCTTTTGTATTTTTTAATTAATTCTTGTGTGATTAAAGGCACACTTTGTCATTGTTCGCTGATACTAACATTAACTTCTATAGTTTTTACGACATTTTTAAAACTAAAATCAAAGATAGACTTATGGTATACCTGAGATTTTTTAAATCTAGGTATTGTCCAATTTTGAATTTTTTTTTTCTAGAGAAACAATTTATTCTTCTTGCATATTAACTGCATTACTTTCTTCAATGGATCTCTCCATTTCTATTGACACATTTGTAAAAGCACGATTGCTTCTCTTTGATAGTATCTTGACTAATCGGTTGGCCATGTTTATTGTATTGACATAGTCCTATCTTTGAAGGTTTTGGTATACTCTATTGGTGTAAGGTAATCCAATTGTCTCATTACCTTTCTGGGTCTTACTACTAGGTTTGCCTTATTCCAATGCAACTTAAACCAGAGAGGACTATGTTGGAACAAGGTGGACCTAGCAAAACACTCAATGTAGCAGGATCATAAATAAATACTCAAGGCAAAAAAATAGCCATAACTTCTCATCCAAAATTTAGATTAATGTGAGAAATGGAGAGATACATTTAAGAAAGTAATGTTGTCAATATGCAGGAAGAAGAAATTGTCTGTATAGAAAGAAATTTGTAAAATTGGACAATACCTAGATTTCAAGAATCTCAGGTATATTATAGATCTACCTTTGATTTTAGTTTCAAAAAGGTCGTAAAAATCATAAAAGTTTATGTTGGTATCAGCGAAGATTGTCAGTGTTCCTCCAGTTACAAAAGAATTAATTTAAAAATACAAAAGAGATTATAATTATCTCTTATGAGTGAGTTTTATACTCATATATTAAATACTTTTATCTTATCTTTTTTGTCATCATTAAGCACTTATTTTCTTTAATTATCTTTGGTTTTATGTATAGTTTACAATTAGAAAGAAGAATATAGACTGGATTTAATTAGAAGAATTCAGGCAAATTTGTCGTACTTTAGGAATGCTGCATATAAATCAAGAAGACAATCAATTCACTAAGGATGACTGAGTAAGTAGTCATTAGACATATATTATTGACTTTAACGACGCATCTTAGTGAATATGTGCATTAAGCCAATCCTTATTTATGATTGCATTTTTAAAAGAATTGAAGTATAAAAATTCAAGATAGAACACCCAACAACACAAGATCAAGGATAAATACTTAAGTTAAAAAAAATGGCCATAACTTCGCATTCAAAAATCAGATTAATGCAATCCTTAATCTTGTAAAAAGAAGCATCAATTATTTATAAACTTATAGTAATTTTGAAATTCGGATATTAAAGGGGCCAAAATTAGGTCATAAGAGAATATGTTTATTGCTGTAGTCTAGTCTGACCTTACCCTAAAATTTTGATCATATTGACAGGGTACATCTCCAATATGTACGTATCTTACCATTCTAGAAAACTGACAAAATTTTCTATAACTTTAGATTTCACCTAAGCAACAAATTCGATAAATTTCAATACTTAATTCAATGGTTACTTTCGGCACATGTAAGAAGATCCAAAATTGTCAACAATGACTAATGTGACTTTGTTACCCACCATTATTGAAAATTAATCCCAATTGTAACTATAAATAGAGGGATATTATAAGCTAGAGGGGAACTTTCTTGAAGAGGGTTTTTTATTATAAGTGATTGTAATATTGTTCTTTCTTTAGATATTTTGTTATCCTCAACTTCTTTCATAACATCATCATGCTTGTTCATATTCAATTTTTCTTTCTTACTTTGATTATGAATAACTAATCTTTATATGCTAAAGTAAAAAGGTAAAACTCTTGGTAATAAAATAATAATGTATCAAACTCTTAATTAAGAATTCAATATTTATATTTGATGTTGTATTTACTCTTTTATTTCGTTTCTTATGTTAGTTGTTAATAGTTAGCTTTGCCACCTATTCTTTGTTATGTTAATTAGTGTTCAATCTTTCAAATGTTAATGGTTTACTTTACCACCTATTCCTTGATGGACGAAAAAAAAGTCAAAGAATAGTCTTCTGTCCATTAAGCCTCCTCTTCATCAAAGGTCAAGCCCCTTTTGGTCTCTAACTATGTTTAATAGCTGCCTACATCAGCTTTTTTTCCAAACTTACCCCCTCAAAGGCCTGAATCCAAGGCCATTGAATCCACAAAGTCTTATGCAGAGACTGTCCAAAGTAACATAAAAACCCTTTAATCCAAACTATGTTACAAAATTTACTCATGCATCCTTTTTCACCCTTGACCCTGATTGAATTCAAGATGATCTAACAGAATTCACAAAATTGGTATTACCAATAATGCAAAAAGAAAGACTATGCATTTCCTCCCTTCTAACCTACAAAAAACAAGAATCTTTTATGAATTAATTTTGATTCAAACAAAGTCCATTATCATTTTCCACCGAAAAGGAAAAGATTGTAATGTTTTCTCACAATTACAAATTTGCAAAATATTGCCGAAGGAGGTTTCGAACCAATAACCATTCAAAAAAAAAAAAGATTTTCAATTATGTTTCAACCACCAACTTATTCATACTGGGATTATGTAGCTGCTTGGTATAATGTATTTTATATATAGAATTTTGCACATTCCTGGTTCATATAATTGTCAAAAGGCCTTCTTAGCTTGGTTTATTAAATGGTTCCATCTATTTGGACCAATTAAATAAATTCTCCCAGAACCAATCCAAAAAGCATTCAACTAATTTTGTTGAAGAATTCAAACCATTCTACTTTTTTGTATATTTCAAAATGCCATGGATTATGTCCTAGAATTATGGCATTGAGAAGAAATCAACAAATGCAGCACTTCACATGCTCATATGAAATTATAGTTTTAAATGGTGGACGAAGTATGATTTAAAGTTCTGTACTACAAACTATGCCAAAGCTGGGTTCAAGAGAAACCTGAAATTTGTCAACCTAGTAAAAACCAAAGCTCAAGAAAACGAGCAGTTCCTTACAAAGAAAACCTAGAATTTGGCTTGACTTGCTACAATCAAAGACCTGCTGGAATTCAAGAAGAAGCTATCGAAGATTATGTCAATAGCCTCTTCTGAGAACAACAAAGAGGAAGAACTTAAAGAGACAACGGAGACTGAAGACCCCATATATTAAAATGAAGATGACTATTAGGGAATAGATTTCGTAGAAGAGTTGTCAAATCAAAATCAATAATTCAAAGAGAAGCTCTACGAATAATACAAAGGTAGAGACAACTCAAAAGTAGCTACAGAAAAAGCAACTACAGTCAAGATTCTCGAACAACATTATAGAAATAGTACGAGATATTTCAAAAAGCTACAAAGTCACATGCATCGATAACTCCAAAGAAGAAAAAGAAAAAGAAAAAGCAAAAATTCCTTTCAGCCTTTGCAAAAGACAAATTCTTCGAAGATTTGGAATTTTCCCGGACTTCAAGTGATCTAAAGTCCGCTCAGCTCTAAAGGCTCGGACGCATATTGTAATAACAAACTTCTATTTTGAGAGAAAATTCAGAGGGAAATTTAAAGAGTCTTCACTATCTTTTTTGTAATTTTATCTTTCAAAGTTTAAAGCTATAACACAAGATTTGATCTTTTGATCAAAACATTTGTAAGTATTTTATCAATAACATCTTTTGATATTCCATCAATAATTCTCTTCTATCAAATATTTTTTGCATCTGTATTTGCATTGATCCTACCCCTTTCTACAGATACACACACACACACATATGTCTGCATATATATACATATATATAAAGATATCTACATATAGTATGTATATATACATGTATTTATATATCATTATATATATATGGGATACCTATATTTCATTAAATCTTGGTATTGACCAATTTTGTAATATCCTTTCGACATATGCAATTTCTTCCCCTTGCATATTGACTGCATTATTATTATCAATGGCTTTCTGCATTTCTATTGAATTACTTGAAAAGCACGATTGTTTCCTCTTGATAGCATCCTAACTAGTCTATTGGCCTAGTTACTATATACATATATGTGTGTGTGTGTGTGTGTGTGTGAATAATACTTTTCATCAAAATGAGATGATTGCTTTGGCAAACACCTCAATTAAGATAAAATTGATTGGAAAGCCACATGTTCATTACGTATCTCGATAGTTATTTTTGTCAGAGCCCCAAAATAACAGTATGTGACCAATATAGGAACAGAAAATAATCTCAACCTCACAAGTCTCAATTTGTATAACCAGGCAATTAACATTAAACAATATCTATGCGTTGATTTCAGGGAGAAGACTTTAACTATAAACAGTTTAACTCAATTCATTCCCAATATTCCATATAAATGTTTAAAAAACTAAATCCACTTCAAGCCGAATAGATATTTTTAGACAGAAGGTTTAACTCAAAGCATTCCAAATATTCCATACGAATACCGATAAAAAGTAATTTTTCAAGGCTTCTTTTAGTTGTATCGGTTTCATATAATTTTTCAAAAGTTAATTTTCTTAATTCTTTTTCTATATTTTCTTTTTCCGATTTTAAAATTTTAACTCTTTCTTCTGCTTCTGCCATATTTGGTTTTAGAGTTTTCCAATTCATTATTATTTTCTCGAAGGCTCTGATACCAATCTTTCCTGGGATCTAAAACTGAACTGTTTCGTAATGAACTTTAAGTCATCTTAGAACAATTATTTCTTCTTTTAATTTTTTAATTTCATATTCCAGACTTTCAATCAATTCGTTTCTTCTTTCATTAGTTATCTCTCTTCTAGGATTATATTCCTCATCGGAATCTATTTAATCTATAATTTCAAGAGGTATTTCTATAAGTTCTTCTAAATTTCTTATTATATTTCTTTTTTCATTTATTTTATTTATGAAAAACCCTTTTATAATTTCTTTATCATCTATTTTTTCTAAATCAAAGAACATGTTAATTCTATCTAATTGTTCTATAATAAGTTTCATATCTTCAATTTTTCTTTCTCTATTCATTGTAATCATGGCTGTATGTTGTTAAGATATCTTAAAAATCTTCTAAGATTATTATTCGCTTTATCAGTATATGCATCTCTTAGAAAAAATAATAATTCTATTCTCTTTTTTATTCTCTTGCTAATGGTACCAATACTTTATCTTGATCTAGATTTTCTCTACTTTTGTATATTCTTGAGTTTGATCATTAATGTTTATATTTAATATATTTATTATGAAGTCATTATATATTGACTCATCTCTTACATATGTTTCTGTTTCTATAACTAAATCTATAGTTTTTTCTTATATTTCTATATATTATCATTTCTCTTTCATCCATATTCTTAGTATCAATATATTCAGATGAACTAGAACTCATGATAATTGATTCAAGACCTTTATCAATATAAGCTTATATGAGCTTCAATATCTACTCCTTTCCTATTCCAGTAAAGAGAGTTACCTTATTTTGGCCCATTGCTGCTTCTACAAGAATACGCTGGTGAGTAATCCCAAAAGGATGACTATTCTTCATAGGTTCCTTTATACGCAACCTATGGCCTTTATTGCCCTTTCACGGCCTCTTGCCTATCACGGGCTTACCATGGCCTGAGTCTTTAGGATAATAATAAAACTAATAGAAGCAAAAAATAGGATAATAATAAAACCAATAGAAATAGAGAATTTAGAAATACAATTTACTATTTGGGATCGTAGCAATTGTAAAAAAGAAGAAGTAGAGAAAATGATAGTAAAACAAGAAATACCAATTTATAAGAGTTGAATTTATAAATATTATAGCAATGAAGAACTAGATAGATTTAAATTGAAAAAGAATAGCTATTAAGAGAAATAAGAGAATATGAAAAGCAGAAAGAAATAGAAAATCTAAGAAAACAAGTGGAAAAACTAAAATTAGAAAAAGAAAGATATGAGAAATTAAGACTTTATTTAGAAGAAAAATAATAAGAATTCTTTGAAAAAGAAAAGTGTACAGAAAATAAAAATGTTTCAGTTAGAAGAAGAAGAAGAAGAAGAAGAAGAAGAAGAAATTGGTAATTCAAGTGATGAAAATAGGCTAATAAATGAAATTATAGGAAAAATAGATAATCTGAACATAGTACCCGTAAAGACTGATAGATCAACTAAAGCATCCGATATAGGAGACAAGGAATCCCTACATGGACATTACAAAGTGATGACGAATTAGGTCATACGCATAAAAAAATAGATAGAAGAAAATATTATTATTATGAAAATCCCTTTAAAAAATATAATAAATATGAACCTATAATAAAAGAAGAAGCAGTAAAACATTTAGGGATATATCTAGATCTAGACTATGTAGAAAATAAAGAAGAATTACTTAATAAATGGGCAAAAGAAAATAGTTTAGTAATAAATAGAGAACCTTGGACATTAGAAGAAAGCTTACAATGGTTAAAAATGATATTTAATATAAAAATAGAAGAATAGTTTGATTCATTAAATGATGAACAATTAAGATATTATAGAGAAGCAAGAAATAAAACAGAGCTTATGAATAGATTAGAAAATGGTATAAGAATAGAATTCTTTAGAGAAGATGATATAGAGTTAAGAAACTTGGGTGAATATAAAAGAATAGAAAATATAAATAAGTTATATTTATTGCAATTATGGGATATGTGTTATTTTAAACAATACACTTGTAAATTTGAAGAGTTATTTTATAATGCAAAATTAGGAGGATCTTTAACTTTAAATACAGGAAAATATCAAGATTCAATAAATTTATACTACTTAAAATTTCCAGAACCATGGGGGAAAAAATTGATCGAAGAATATAAAAAAAACTAGAATTATCAACGGCAAGAGATGCTTTGGGAAAAAAAAATTATATTTGCTAATGAAAATATACAAAAATGATGCATTGAACAAAAAGAAAATAAAAAAATTTACAAACAATCAAAAAGACTATGTTGTGAACTAAATAAAGAAGATTTAGAGTTTGGACATAAGTTTTTTAGTAAAAAAAGACAAATAAAATTTTCTCAGAAAAAACCTTACAAACGATACTTTAAAAGAAAAAGGTATAGCTAGGAAAGAAAAAGATAAAGAACCTTATAAAAGAAAGAAAAAAATGTAAATATTATATATGTCAAACAGAATGACATTATGCTAATGAATGGCTATAAAAAACTAAAAAAGAAAGAAAATTCCTGACTTCTATAGAAAAAGGGGATATATACCTGTAGAATCTAATAATAGTGAAGAAGAATATAGTTTATATGAATATACAAATAGTGAAAGCGAAAGAAATGAGTTAAATTGAAGAAAGTTTTGATCATCTAGAAAATAGAATAGAAATAAGTGAAATAGAAGAAGAATTTAATCAAAGATATAAAAAATTTAAACATCAAGAAGGAAATTTAAAAACAAAAGAAACAATCTTCAACAAATATTTGAAAAGAAGATTTTATCAAAGAATAATAGAAAATTATGTGTCTGTATCAAAAGTTACAAGAGGAACTATATTACTATTAATTACTCCATAAAAAATAAATAAAAATTTAGAAAAAATAAATAAATAAATAAAATCAAAGTAATAACAATAGAAGGAATAGAAATAATTATAAAAGCATATTTTAGAGAGGGATTAGATACCCCACTACAAATATTTCTCATGGATGATAGAATAAATAGTAGTAAAAAACAAGCTCTATTAGGAATAGTAACAACAAATATGATATATAATAAAGCTATTTTGAGGATAAAACCTAGAATTAGTGTAAATATTAATGATAAAAATATAAATAAAAGCTTAAATCTTTATCATAAAATTCATAATATAAGTATGATACCCGGAAGTATTATTTATGGTCAGACCTATAAAACATTGTATTCATTAAGTCTTAGCCATCACACTCCTGAAGCAGAAGATAGTTTAACATTAGAGACAGATAAAATATTTAAACCAATTATAAACTTTAGCTAATCCAAATACTTTAACAATATTAGAAAAAATAAGTGTCTGATGATTTTAAAACATTACTAATAGAAGAGATAGAAGAAACAAATAATAACCTTATCCTAAAGAGAACAAATTCAATAAGAAAACCTATGGAACAAATTGATATAACATTACCAAGAAGATTATCATTAAGTCTTAACGATAATACTAGACCTAGACAATGGATTACTAAAGTTGCTATACCAGAAGAAGACATAAATAATTATGACATTTTAATAGATACAGGCGCTGCACATAGTCATATTGAAAAAACTTTAATAAAAATTGTTACTACAAGAAAACTAGAAAAGCCGCGGAGTTATGAAGATTATTGGGGAAAGAAACATGAAATAAATGAAATGGCACTAACTACATTAATATAAAGAGACATCGATAATAGAACAATAAGTATTCCCATAACAATAAACTTAACAGATGAAACTACATCCTGTTAGGAAATGATTTTTTAAGAAAATATAAAACCATTTAATTTAAATGATACTATATTAAGTATTACTTTTAATGCAGAAACTAGAAGTATTCGAAGAACTAATTAAAAGAATAAATTTGATACACGTAAAATATGCACCAGTTTATAATAACCAAAAAAAATCTATCATGTTTATATAGACACAGGAAATGCAATAAATTTTATAAAAAGCTGTAACAAAAATATAGAAAATTTAATCCCCATAATAGGTAAAGATATACGTGAACAAACTACTAGATTTTATAAAGGAATCCCATCCTTATGGATAACTATGGGAGACACACTACAAGAAAAGCAGGGAATCGCAACGGAAGTTTTATGATGGTCGGAAATAACCGTCTCCAAACCTGTCTTTAGAGACGGTTTATAAAACCGTCGTTAAATTCCAAAAATTAACGACAGTTTCATAAAAACCGTCGTTATATGCGGACAGTTCAGATCAAACCGTGGTAATCTGTCTAACACTATAGAAACCGTACAAATGATACGGCAATCCACGACGGTTTCTTAAGAACCATCGTTATTTAACGACAGTTTTTCCATAAACCGTTGTTATTTAACGACGGTTTTTCTGAAAACCATCGTGAAGTTATAACATTCATAATTCAGACCGTTGGTGGGGAATCTTAAAATTTAATGACGGTTTAATGAAAAACTGTCGTTAAATGGGTTTTACGACGGTTTAGAACAGGTATAGCGATGGTTTTAAACCGTCGTTAAATCCCGCGTGCTCCTTTATATTCACTGGTCCTCCTTGTTTGTTTTACGAACAAATTTGGTTTTAAGCTTTTCGTATGATATATTTACTAAGAGTGTTTGTTGTGATTTGCGAGTATTGGTGTTGTTGTTGACTGCTTCTCTTCATTTTTTTTGAAGGTATGTCATTTAATTTTTTAATTTTATTTGTTTTTTTTATGTTGTATGTTTAAAATAATTTCTTATATTATTTTTTATGTTTTTCTGTTAGATTTTGTGACGATACTTCAATTTTGATTTCGATTTTTGTCTGTTATTTATTTGGAGTCATTTTGAAGGTATGTAATGTAATTTTTTTAATTTAAATAATTGTATGTTATAATGCAATAGTATTAGATATTTTATGTACTTAATATTTAGTGTAGAAATATATTTTACATTGTGATGTACATGGATGAGTAAATTTAAAATTTTTTATATTTTTACAATGTTTTTTATGTTTAATATTATAATATATCATGTCCGTTGAAAATATGTAAGACGTAATGTCTTTTTTAATAAGCTGAATTGTTAGCCTTAATTATTTTTGAAGTAAAATATTTGTATCTAATATTAGAAATGATTTAAAAAAACAAAAAAAAAAACGATCTTGAAGCGGTATTGATAAAATAATATGAAAAAAATTATTAAACACACATAGTTAAAAATAGTATTTGTAAAAAAAAAATTACAAGTAGGTTTTAAAAAATAAAAACAAATATATATAATGATATAAATTTAGTAGATTAATTGAAGTGTAATTGATGAAGTAAAATAATGAATTTTAATAAATAGACAGACTAAGTATTAAAAAATATATTTGAAAATTGTGACAAAACTTCAAAAATATACGTATGTTTTAATATAAATTAAACAAATATATATAATATTATAAATTTTGTATAAAATGATAGTGAAGTTAATTTTAATATAAGTTATTTAGTAATTAAGAAATATAATTAAAATTGATGCAAATGAATAAAAAATAGTTATTATATTGATAAATGTGTTTAAATAATATACATAAATTAGTAATAGTCAAATTTTATTACAGTTGTTTCAAAAATATTTAAATATTTGTCCAAGTGATGAGGTAAAGTAATAAATATTAGTAAATAGATGGAATTAGTATTAGGAATTGGTTTAAAAGAATTAAAATAGTAATTTAAAAATACACGTAGTTTTTAAAATTTGAATATATGGCGACGGATATGGGCCACTACTTTTACTCTTTCAGATAGGGAATTGAGCTTCAATTCCCTATATGAGTTCGTTAGAAATTTTATCATATAAATACTATAATTGAAATCCTAGCGGCAGATATGAACTCATAATTCTATTTTTTGCTGCTAGTGACTGACCTTCCCAAATAGTTAAGATTCATAGATATTCGATCATGAAACTCATCTTTTAAATTGACGACATTAGGAAAATCAAATAAAATTAGCACATGATCAGAGACTTTATCAATGGCACTGTTTCAAAAATTAGAATTTTTGTTCTTGGATTCGTAGAGATATTTCAAGTGTTTTATTTCATATTATGTAAGGCGGAGACATCATTTATCCCACTTTAATAAGGTGCGACAAGTCTTGCCAATGAAATCTATAAATTTCATACATTATACATTTTTTAAAGTCAAATAGGTATTTTAGTTCTCCAATTCTCACTCTGTCTTATATATATTTCTTAATCTTTTTGGGATTAGGATTCGTTATTTATAGGGAACCAATGACGAAGATTTTTTATTCGGTGATTCATTAAATGTCAATTACCATCAAGTTTGTTAAACATTTTTTTCACGTAAATCATTTTTACCCTCTTCAAAAATTGTTTCAGCTATGGATAAATCTTGGATGAATAAACCTCGACAATCAACAGAGTACCTTAATGGTTTAAACAGATTTTTGAAATTCGCAAATTCCAACTCTATAGTAGAAGGTAGAATAATATGCCCATACCCAAAGTGTAGATTCAAGAAATGGCAACTAATCGAGGCCGTGCGTCAACACTTGATCATCAAACCATTTCCGGTGGGATACAATTTCTGGAGTTTGCACTGAGAAATGATTACAGAAGAACCTGCTGTAGGACATGCTATAATGCCAATTGAGGTCTCCGAACCCATAGTTCGAGAAGACCCTGTGCAGAACATTATCCATGATGCATTCGGCATTCACCCCGAAAATGAGAGCATCGATTCTGTGGATATGCCAGTTCCACAGTCAGCAGAAAGGATGGATGATAGTGTCAAAGATTTTTTTGAGTTACTGAAAGATGGTCAACAACCACTCTATGAAGGGTGTGAAAAGTATTCTAAATTGTCTTTTTTGGTGAAGTTGTATCACATTAAGTGTTTGTGCAGGTTAAGCGACAAAGCAATGTCGATGGTACTTGAGTTGCTTGTCGATGCATTCCCAGATGCCAAGATTTCGCCTTCATTTTACGAGGCTAAAAAAGTCATTAATAAGTTGGGGTTAAACTACACAAAAATTCATGCGTGTCAGAATGATTGTATGTTATACTGGGGTGAGCATGAAAATAGAGAAACTTGTATAAAGTGCTCCGCATCAAGGTGGAAACCGAAACAGAAAGGGGAGAAGCGAAAAAAGGTTCCTAATAAAATTCTAAGATACTTTCCAGTTAAGCCAAGATTGCAGAGGTTGTTCATGTCTTCCAAAACTGCTGAATTTATGAGATGGCATGCTCAAGACAAAATTTCTGATGGTGCCATGAGGCATCCAAAGGATTCTGAGGCATGGAACAGATTTGATCTTCTAAATCCTCAATTTGCATTAGATCCGAGAAATGTTCGTTTGGGCCTTGCAACGGATGGTTTCAATCCATTTGGAAACCTATCTACAAGTTACAGTATATGGCCAATTGTGCTGATTCCGTATAATCTTCCTCCTTGGATGTCTATGAAACAGAGTTCATTCATGTTGTCAATGATAATTCCAGGGAGAAAAGCACCAGGGAATGATATAGATGTATTTTTACAGCCACTAATTGAAGAGCTGAAGGAGTTATGGGTTGAAGGTGTTAAGACGTATGATGCCTTTAGCAAAGAAATGTTCAATATGCATGCAGTTCTTTTGTGGACAATAAGTGATTTTCCTGGTCTTGGATGTTTATCAGGCTGGAATACTCATACTGGATTAGCATGTCCATACTGTAACTTTGACTCTACTCCAGTTCGTCTCCGTCACAGTCGAAAGTAGTGTTTTATGGGACATCGCCGCTTTCTTTCTCCAGGTCATAAATTTAGGATGGCCCGCAATAGGTTTGACGGAACAGAGGAAAGATGAAACTCTCCTCCACATCTGAGTGGCGTTGACATTTTAAGACAAGTCGATGATATTGAAGTTGTGTTCGGAAAAAATGTGGAAGCTGATGTTGACACTCAACAACGACGTTCCCGAGGTCAGGGTTTGGTTGATGCTGGAACTCAACAATGGCGTAAGAAAAGTATATTTTTCAAACTTCCGTATTGGACAAATACTATGTTGCGTCATAATCTTGACGTCATGCATATTGAGAAAAATGTCTGCGACAACATCATTTACACTTTACTTAATGATTCTGGCTGTTCGAAGGATCACTTAAATGCGCGAAAAGACCTAAAGGAGTTTGGTGTGAGGTCTGAGCTGTGGCCAGATGAGGACGGTAAATATGCACCTGCTTTGTTCACATTGACAAATGCAGGCAAGGAAGTATTTCTCAAAACCCTTAAGAATGTATCAATACCTGACGGTTATTCAAGTAATATCTCAAGATGTATTGACGTAAGACAGCGTAAGATCGGAGGACTAAAAAGTCACAACTGTCATATCCTTATGGAACAACTGTTACCGTTAGCCATAAGAAAGACACTTCCGAAGCCGGTATCTGCCGTTCTGATCGAGTTATGTTCATCTTTTTGATAACTTTGTTCTAGAGTTTTGAACGTTAATGAACTTGATCAACTTCAAGATCGAATCATTATAACGATGTGCCATCTTGAAATGTTATTTCTGCCATCTTTCTTTACAGTCATGGTGCACTTGACTGTATATTTGACCATGGAAGCAAAGTTAGGAGGACCAGTTCCATATCGATGGATGTATCCCATTGAAAGGTAAAACATTAAAAACACATAATTCAAATTTCTTGCATTATTGTTAATCCACTTTTATTCATTTAATCTATATTGTATAGATACTTGGGCGAGGGCGGACAGCCCACTATGGAGCCCGACACCATTCTCTCTCGGATAGGAGAGTCGGAGGCTATCGCGTTGTCACTCCCTGCTAGTGCCTCCATTTCACTATATTCACAGGCCGTGCCCTCCACACTCCCCCCACCAGACGCTCAGGCACCGGACGATGATTGCTCCTTCAATTTTGATGTGCTCTTTGGCGTTCAGGAAGAGGAGCATCAGCCAGGTGAGCAGGAGCGCAGACGCAAGAGGAGCTGGACTGTTGATGTAGTCGGTCAGTATTGTAAACATGTACACTTTGTCCCGTATTAATAATTTTGATACAGTAACATAATATATAATTGTCTACATTATGACAGACGGGACCGGGCAGGCGACGTCCAGACAGTTGACTGTCCACGACGTATGGGCCTTGCCTCAAGGGTCAAAGGTGGTTGTCGACTTCAACAACAACCACTAGGCTATCGGAGATAGTGGCGGTTTGCTCGGTGTCTTTCTCGGCACCATCGGGGATAACTTTCAGTTATTCCCGATCTCTTATAGGGACTGGAGGAGCATTCCTCAGCAGTCGAAGACGAATGCCTTCGTAAACAATGTTCAGGTATGGAAACATATATTTTGTAATTAATTGTATTTATTTGTCATTAATGTGCAATATATGTGTAACTAATTTTTTATTTTCGACTGCAGACGCATTTTAATGTGACGGATCAACACAAAAAACTGATCATGCAGTCGCTAGGCGCGAAATGGAGAGCTGCACGATACAATTTTTCATTTTCGACTGCAGACGCATTTTAATGTGTATGACGGTACGAAGACCAGAGATCAGCTACGGACTGAAGTCCCGACCGGCATGCCACCTGATCAGTGGGCAACTTTCATAGACTATCGCCTTGACGCGAAGTCTAGGGTAAGTCGTGTATATTAATATATTTATCAAATTTAACTTTTAAATTATTGTGACTAATTATTTTGACTATGTGATTAATTAGGATGTGACCGCGAAGAATAAACGGAACAGAAGACAACTTACAATGCCACACACCACTGGATCAAAGAATCTTGCGCGTAAAAAGGCAGAGATGGTAAGTTCATATCTATAAATAAAATTATTTTTAATGTTGAGATGACTATAATATATGTAATAATAAATTGATTAATTTCTTTTCAATCCAGGAGATTAAGCTTGGCGGTCGAGTGACTCGTGGTGATGTATGGACGGCAGCTCATAAAAGAGCTGACGGATCATACATCAACGACGAAGCTCGGGCTGTTGCGGTAAGTAATAAAATTTCCTCTACCGTACATGAGTAATTATTTAATTTTGAGATAATGTTTAATATTATTAATTTTATGTTATTAGGAGAAAATTGCTTCAATCCAGCAGGAGGACAGCTCGTCCCAAGAGCTCTCGACGGCCGACTCGCTTGCGAGAGCTCTTGGGACTAAGGAGCACTTCGGCCGCGTTCGAGGATTTGGGTTGGGTGTTTGCTCAACTCAAGTCTTCGGCCGTGGTTCGTCTCGGTCGAGCTCACAATCTGGGCCGTCATACCACGACTTACAGAGTGAGGTGGAGCGCCTGAAGACCGCTATGCATGAGCGGGACGTCGAGCGGCAGCACCTGAAGACAGCTATGCAAGAGCGAGACGCTGAGCTCCAGCGACGAGATGCTGAGCTCGCAGCACGGCAAGCACAGATGGAGGCTGCTATGACGTTCCTGCTACAAAAATTTTAGGGTCAGCTGCCACCTGAAATTTCAGGACTTCACAGTCCCGGACCCAGGGTAACCTTTTAATACATAAAATTTGTTGGTATAATTTTGTTTATTTTCAAAACACTCAAAATTATAATAAACAAAATTGATTTTTCAGGACCCCAGCGATTGTGGTAATGGGCATCAGCGTGATCAGCATCCGTAGGATCCGAAAACTTGATTTAGTTATTATATTTGTATATGTAATTTTGTAACTTTTGTTATTTTCTGTATATATATTTTTTTTATATATCAATTCATTATAATTCAATAATTTATACATCTTTAGTATCTAGTTAAATATAAATAAATTTTAAATTACAATTTTCAATTTTTAAATAATTCAAACGCTTAATTATTATAAAATAAAATAAAATGTATATAAATTAATTTATAAAATATTAAAAATATAAATTAATTTTTATTTTGCATAAAAATTTAATAATAAAAATATTATTAGTAGTTTTATGAATAGTACAAAATATTATATTTTAAATTACAAATAAAATTGATATAAAAAATTTAATTAATTTTATTAATTAAAAATTTAAAAATAATAATAAATAACAACGGTTTTTGTTAAAAACCGTCTTTATTTAACGACAGCTTTTGTGAAAAACTGTCGTTATAAAAAAAAATTATAAATCACGACGATTTTGTTAAAAACTGTCGTTATAAATAAAAAATAATAATAAATAATGATGATTTTTGTTAAAAATCGTCGTTATAATTAATTTTATTAATTAAAAATAAAATTAAAAAATAATAAATAACGACGGTTTTTAAACCGTCGTTACTGTTAACGGCGGTTAAAACCGTCAATAAAACTGGTTTAACGACGATTTTTAGAACCGTCGTTAAATCAGACATAGCAACGGTTATTCCCACGGTTGATGGAACCGTCGCTATAACTGGAATTCCACGACGATTTTAAAACCGTCGTTAATGGGCATAATGACGGTCGAAACCGTCGTTATGTGCCCACTAAAAAACCGCCGTAATGCCACGGTTTTTTAGTAGTGATAGAGAACCATTAGGAAAAGATTTATATTATTATGAGAATATAGGATGCGATTTATTATTGGGAACAAGATTTTTCTCAAGTTATTACCCTTTGACAATAGATACTAATAAAATTATACTTACAACACCATGTAAACATAAAATAGTATTAACCACTATACAACATCCTAAAATTCATACTTATATACTGTGGATTCGTGGTGGATGTATAGTAAAAGAAATAAAAAAAATCTAAAGAAGTATCTAGAGGAATAAAAGAAAAGATTCTAAAAACATTAGAAAAATGTTACAATGAAGACCTAAGAGCATTCGTAAAGAAAAAATTATGAAGTAAAAATAGAACTTGTAGATAAAATACCAGTAAAACAAAAACATATGTCATATGATAAGAGAGATGAAGGATATTATTAAAAAAAATAAGCATTTGAATTTTGGATTAATTAAAGAAAGTAAAAGTCCATATAATTGTGCCAATTTTTTAGTTAAAATCATTCAGAAATTAAAAGAGGAGAACTAAGAATAATAATTAACTATAAACCTTTAAATAAAAAGGTGAAAGACTATGCCTACCCGTTACAAAGAAAAGTGTTAATATTTGAAAAAATAAAAAAATTCAAAATTTGACTACAAATTAGGATTTTGGCAGTTATCTATAACAGAAGATAATAAAGAATGTAAAGCTTTTAGTGCACTTCAAGGACATTATAAATGAAATGTTTTGTCTATGGGATTAAAAACGGCCCCTAGTATATTTCAAAAAATATTAGATAAAATATTTAAAAGATGATCGCACTTTATAATAGTATACATTTATGATATATTGATTTATTCAAATACTATAGAAGAACATAATAAGCATTTATTATTATTTGCTCTTACATCCTATAGCGAAGGGATAGTATTAATAATAGAAAATGGACAAATAGAACTACAACCCCATATATCTCAAAAAAAAATATTAGCATTTCCATATCACCTTTAGAATAAAAAAGAACTACAAAGTTTCTTAAGACATTTAAATTATGCTAGTAACTTTATTAAGGATACAACAAAATTAAGAGAAAATTTATAGAAAAATCTTAAGGTAAAAAATAATTTGAATGGAATAAAGAAGATACTGATGAAATCAAAAAGTTAAAGGAGGCCTATAAAAATTTAAAACCTTTACCACTACCAAAAGATGATAACGATTTGATATTAGAAACCGATGCCTTTGTTCTGTATTCGGGAGCAGTATTAAAAATAAAAAAGGACAATAAAGAAATGATTTTGAGATATAGCTCAAGAAGTTTCAAAGTCTCAAAAATAAAATTATGACATTATGAAAAAAATTTATTAGCAGTAATAAGAGCAATACAAGCTTTTGAAATTTGGTTAATAAGGAAAAAGTTCATATTAAGAACCATATAACACCCAAGTAAAAAAATTTATTCAAACTAAACTGCTTGAAATTATGATACACTAAAGAAGGATTAGGTGGAAAGCATTATTATCTATATATGATTTTGATATTAAAATTATAAAAGGAACTAATAATGTCTTGCATATTATTTGAGCAGGCCTTGCAATGGAAGAAAAGACTAAAAACGAAATTATTTCTAGAATTATTAGTCTTGACAAAATATTTACCAACAGTATGCAGGTTGTACAAGAAGAATTATTACAAAGCCAAAAGCTATCAAGCTTCTAGCAAAAAAATCTTAGAGAATCTTATCAACAAGATAATTAGAGGACAAATAGCTGGTAGCCCAAAATTCAAAAAAAAAGTTATTCCAACTTGCCACTACTGACAAAGAAATAGAACATACCTACAATAATTGTAAAAAGACTAGCATAACCAACATTATCACATTTATGTAATTATTGTACTTATTAATAAAAAGTAACTATGGTTATGAAAAGTAAGATATAAAGTTACTAGAGTTTGTAAAAAGAAATTAGAGTTAGTTATGTCTATAAATACCACAATCAGGAAAGAGGTAATCAACTTATGCCCCAAAACTTTGCATAAGCATCCCTCTTCTTTCTAATGAGTCTGTAAAATAATCTTCAAGCCTCTTTATCAACAAAAATTGATATTATCATATCTATCTCGTTTCTTTTAAGTAAGAGATTATATCCCTTATCTCTCTGTTTCTTAAAGAGAAAGCGAGTGTAAGAGTGGCTCAAGGATATTCTAAGAAGTTCGTATAGTCCTTTTAATATCAAAATCAGATATAGATAATAATGCTTTCCACCTAATCCTTCTTTGATGTATCATAGTTTCAACTGTTTATTTTGAATAAATGATTTTACTTGGATATTATCTGTTCTTAATATAAACTTTTTTCGCATTAACCAAATTTCAAAAGCTTTTATTGCTCTTATTACTATTAATAATTCTTTTTCATTTATATCATAATTTATTTAAGAGGATTTGAAACTTCTTGAGCTATATCTCATCTTTATTGTCCTTTTTCATTTTTAATATTGGTCCCCAATAAAGATCAGAGGAATTAGTTTCTAATATCAAATCATCTTCTTCTTTTGGTAGTGGTAAAGGTTTTAAGTTTTTACAAGTTCCTTTTATCTTTTTTATTTCATCAGTATCTTCTTTATATATTCCATTCAAATTCTTTATTTACCTCTAAGATTTTTCTATAAATTTTCTTTTAATTTTATTGTATCTTTAATAAAGTTACTAGCATAATTCAAATATCCTAAGAAACTTTGTAGTTCTTTTTTATTTTGAAGATAATTTGGAAATTCTAGTTTTTTTATATAGATATTTAGGGTTGTAGTTCTACTTGTCCATTTTCTATTATTAATCCTAGAAATTCTATTCGTACTTTTGCTATTTCAATTTTCTTTTTTGATAATATTATCCCTTCGCTATAGGCTGTAAGAGAAAATAATAATAAATGCTTCTTATGCTCTTCTATAGTATTTGAATAAATCAATATATCATCAATATATACTATTATAAAGTATGATAATCTTTTAAGTATCTTATCTAATCTTTCCTGAAATATACTAAGGGCCGTTTTTAATCCCATAGACAAAACATTCCATTCAAAATGTCCTTGAGGTGCACTAAAAGTTGTACATTCTTTACTATATTCTTTTATGGTTATATGATAAAATCTTGATTTTTAATCAAATTTTGAATATATTTTACTTTAATTTTTTCAAATATTAACTCTTTTCTTGGTAAGGGGTAGGCATAGTCTTTTATTTTATTTTTTTTATTTAAAGGTTTATAGTTAATTACCATTCTTGGTCCTCCTCTTCTAATTTCTAAATGATTTCTAACTAAAAAATTGATACAATTATATTGACTTTTACTTTCTCTCATTAATCCTAAATTCAAATGCTTAGTTATTATTGTTTTATAATCATCTTCATCTCTCTTATCATATAACATAGGTTTTTGCTTTACTAGTATTTTATATATAAATTCTATTTTTGCTTCCTAATTTTTTCTATTTACGAATGCTCTTCGATCTTTTGAAAAATAGTCATTTTTTTGGGATTACTCACTAGCGCATTCTTACTAAAGTAGCAGTGGGCCAAAATAAGGTAACTCTTTACTGGAATAAGAAAGGAGTAGATATTGAAGCTCATATTAGCCTATATTGATAAAGGTCTTGAATCAAGTATCATCTGAATATGTTGATACTAAGAATATGGATGAAAGAAGAAATATAATGTGTAGAAATATAAGAAAAATTATAGATTTAGTTATAGAAACAGAAACATATGTAAGAGATGAGTCAAAATATAATGACTTCATAATAAATATATTAAATATAAACATTAACGATCAAAATCAAGAATATACAAACGTAGGAGAAAATCTTTATTAACTTCTTACAATATCCTTGACCCACTCTTACACTCACTTTCTCTTTAAGAAATAAAGGGATAAGGGATATAATCTCTTACTCGAAGGAAATGAGATAGATCTAACAATATAAGCTTTTATTGATAAAGAGTCTTGAAGACTATATAGCATGCTCATAAGAAAGAAGAGTGATGCTTATGCGAAGTTTTGGGACATAAATTGATTGCCTCTTTCCTAACTATGGTATTTATAGACATAACTAACTCTAGTTTTCTTTTTACAGACTCTAGTAACTTTATATCATACTTTTTGTAACCACAGTTACTTTTTATCAATATGTACAATAATTACATAAACATGATAAGGGTGGTTCTACTAGTCTTTTTACAATTATTGTAGGTATGTTCTATTTCTTTGTTGGTAGTGGCAAGCTAGCATAACTTTTTCTTGAATTTTGGGCTACCGTCTATTTGTCCTCTAATTATCTTGTTGATGAAATTCTTTAAGATTTTCTTGCTAGAAGCCACGATAGCTTTTGGCTTAATGTTGAGGATGATGTATTGTTCTATCATACAGTAAATTCATGCCTGATTACCTTCAAGATATTTTCGTAATACTTGCATTATGTAAGGATTAACTGGATCTTCTTTTAGAGATACATTTCTTAGTGAAGATAGAAGTTGATGTCTCTTGTTCTCTTTCTAATTTTATTGTTAATGAGGATCCAATTATTCATATTCTCACTAATGATCTGAGAGACTGTCCTTGCTATTCCCGTGGTATAATAATAAACTTTAGGAAGAATAATGTAGTTGGCTTGCATCCTTGAAAGAATGATTGTATTGCTTTCTTCATTTCTTATGGTAAATTTTCTATCATACCGAGATCTTTTGGTTTCAGACTAATAGAAGAAAGAACGGTTACCTTACCACCAATGGAGTGGGATGAATTTAAAGAAGTATTTATGAATCATTTCTCCCAAGGAAATGAAAGGAATATGAGGGCTAGAGATTTTGAAGAACTGAAATAGACACCAAATATGTCAGTTTCAGAATATGAAATCTGTTTTGATCAGTTGCCTAGATATACACCATATTTGGTCCCAATTGAAAAAGATAGAATTAAGATATTTGTTTCGGGGCAAATATATCCATTGCTCAAATTGGTGGATCTTCAGATTAATCAATTCTCCACTTATGCAGTGACTCTGGATTGTGCTTAAATGATGGAAACACAAGAGCTAACAGAGATAGAGAGTCTAAAAAAGAGGAAGAGAAATTGAGATAGTGATATACAGACTAGTTATAATTCTTATGTAAAAGGACCAAGATTTCAAAATCAACAATGTATGACTCAAGCAGAATCTGGTAGCTCCAGCCAGGCATTAGTCAATATCAGTAAGTAAATAATGATTCAAAGAGATATGAGACCTACTAGTAAATAAGAATCGAGATTGACACCAATATATACCAATTGTGGTAGGCTCCATATTGGACAGTGTCACTGAGAAACTGGTGCATGTGTTAGGTGTGGACAAATAGGCATATGGTAAAGAATTGTCCATAATTACGAAGTTTAAGTCAAGCATCAGTACAGCCAGCTTCACTCCCTACATCTATATCAGCACGACTAGTTAGAGTAGCTTCAGGTCAAGCAAGTAGTGGTAGTTTTGATAGAAGATCAGAAGGTCAAGGCCGATAACAAGCTTGATTCTTTTCCCTGATACAATAGGATGCTCAGGCCTTAAATATAGTAATGACAAGTATATTATCAGTATGTTCTCATATAGCATATGTATTATTTGACCTTAATTCTACTCATTCTTATATATCACCATGCTTACTAAGCAATTTGGTAGAGATCCTACATTGTTCTTTTATGGTTGTTACTTTATTGGGAGAATTCTTACTGGTAAATTATGTGTATAAATCGTGTGAGATTCAATAGCAGATAAAGAGACTCTTGTGGATTTGATAGTTCTAAATATAATAGATTTTGATGTGATACTGAGAATGGATTGGTTGTCATCATGCCATGCCATTTTGAACTGTTACTTTAAGGTGATTAAATTCAATATTCCTAGAGAATCGTCTTTCTTGATATAAGAAAATCGTAGTGAGGTACCTAATAATTTAATTTATGTTTTAACAGTCCATAAGTTATTGTAAAAAGGATGTCAAGGATATTTAGCGGTAGTCAAAGATGTTGATACGAAATATACCAATGTAGAGCAGGTTCCAGTGGTTAAAGAATTCCCTTATGTATTTCCTAAGCAATTGCCAAGATAACCCTAAGAACGAAAAATTGAGTTTAATATTGATTTACTTCTTGGAACTCAACCAGTATTTATTCCCGCAAATAGAATGACACCGACTGAACTCAAGAAATTGAAGAATTAGTTCAATATTTGAAGAATCAGTTGAATAAGGTGATAGTGTGTAATAAATACTCATTACCTCGTATAGATGATTTGTTTTACCAACTACATAGTGCTTAATTTTTTTCAAAAATTGATTTGAGATCTAGGTATTGTCAATTAAAGATAAGGGAGGAGGATATTCTAAAAACTGCTTTCATGACTTAATACATAAACTTGACTTCTTAGTAATGTCATTTGGTTTGATAAATACCCCAGTTCTATTCATGGATTTGATGAATAGAGTATTTAAGCCATTCTTAGATCAATTTATTATTGTGTTCATAGGTGATATCTTAATATATTCAAAGAGGTCAGAGAAGTATGAGCAATATTTAAGGATGGTTTTACAAATCTTAAGAGAATACTAGTTGTATGCTAAGTTTTGAAAATGTGAATTTTTACTTAATAGTGTTACTTTCTTAGGACTTGTGGTTACCAAAGATAATATTCAAGTTTACTCTAAGAAAGTGGAAGCGGTACAGCAATGGCCACATCCTCCTACAGTTACAGAGATTTGCAATTTCCTTGGGCTAATAGGTTATTAACGAAGATTCTTTAAAAAAATTTTAAAAATTGCTGCTCCACTAACGAGGTTAACCAGGAAGGGAGTAAAGTTTCAGTGGTCAGACGACTGTGAAAGAAGTTTTCAGAAACTAGAAGAATTCTTGATTACAACATCAATCATATTTATTCCTTCAAGTACTAGAGGATATACAGTGGATGATGATGCATCTAGAGTTGGATTAAGGTATGTGTTAATGCAACATGGTCAAGCCATTGCATATGCATCCAGGCAACTTAAGCAACATGAGTAAAATTATCCAAACCATGATTTGGAGATTAAGGCAGTGACTTCTATTCTTAAAAATTTGGAGGTATTATCTATATGGAGAGTTATGTGAGATTTATACATATCAAAAAAGCCTCAAATATATCTTTCAATAAAAAGATCTTAACCTGAGACAAAGAAGATGGATGGAGCTACTTAAAGATTACATTTGCATTATATTGTATAACTCGGGTAAGGCTAATGTAGTGGCAGATACATTGAGCAAGAAGTCTATGAGTAGTTTGACACATATAACATAATTAAGATGACCATTGGTTAAAGAAATGCATAAGTTGGAAAGTTATAGAGTAGTGTTAGAGGTAAAAGAGCCTAGAAGGCTATTAGTCCATATTCAACTTCAATCATCCTTGATGGAACAAATTAAGATGGCATAAAAAAAATATGTCTATTTGTGCAAGAGAATTGAAGATGTGAGAAATGGCAGT
Organism: Gleditsia sinensis; assembly: GCA_037074535.1. Classification (NCBI taxonomy): domain Eukaryota; kingdom Viridiplantae; phylum Streptophyta; class Magnoliopsida; order Fabales; family Fabaceae; genus Gleditsia; species Gleditsia sinensis. The sequence goes on along the minus strand of CM073463.1, from coordinate 66,242,504 downwards.
GAGGCTGAATTTACTGTAGATTCTGAAAGAGTCTTGAGATTGGGTAAGCGGCTATGTGTGCCTAACATAGAAGAACTCATAAAGAATATTCTAGAGGAAACTCATAAATCCACATATACCATTCATCTGGAGGTAACTAAAACATATTAAGATCTAAAATAAATTTATTGGCAGAATGCTATAAAGAAGGATATCGTTGATTATGTTTCTTGATACTTAACTTGCTAGCAAGTAAAGAAAGAACACCAAAAGTCTGCAGGATTACATCAGCAGATAGAGATTCCTTAATGAAATGGGAGAGAATAACCATGGACTTTGTTATAGAGTTACCACGGTCACCAAATGAGTTTAATTCTATGTGGGTGATCAATGATAGGTTGACTAAGTCAGCACATTTTCTACCAGTAAAAACAACCTATAACGTAGCTCAGTTTGCAAATTTGTATTTGAATGAAATAGTAAGACTTCATGGGTACCGATATCGATTATTTCTGATTGAGGACTAAAGTTCACAGCTCGTTTTTAGAGAGCCTTCCGAAAACCTTTAGGCACAAAGTAAAATCTCAATACTGCTTTCCATCGTCAACCAAATGGACAATCTGAGCAGACAATTCAAAAATTAGAAGGTATGATTCAAGCATGTGTGCTTGATTTTAAAGGAAGTTAGGAAAGATTCCTACCCCTAACCGAGTTTTCTTATAACAATAGTTATCAAACCAGTATATAGATGGCCCCTTTTGAAGCATTATATAGAAGATGTTTTCATTCTCCGATCAGATAGTTTGAATTGGGAGAAACTAAGATTTTGGGACCTAATTTGGTACAAGATGCACTTGAAAAGGTAAAATTGATTAAGGAAATGTTATTAGCAGTTCAAAGTAGACAAAAAAAACTTATGTTGATAACAGACGTCAAACATGTTTTTTTAAAATTTCTCCTCTGGAATGATTAGTAAGACTTGAAAAAGAAGAAGAAGAAATTAAGTCCACGGTACATAGGTCCATTTGAATTTCTTGATAAAATTGGCCCAGTTGCTTATTGATTAGCCTTGCCACCTGAATTGAGTAATATCCATTTGGTCTTTCATGTGTCCATACTATGAAAGTATCTACTAGATCCAATGCATATTATTCAATTCCAGGAGATTAATTGGATGAAGATATTTCATACGAGGAAAAACTAGTGGTTATAGTAGACAAACAAGTAAAGAAACTAAGTTCAAGAAAAATACCTACAATAAAAGTGATTTGACAAAATCATTCTTTAGAAGACACTATTTGGGAGGTAAAGGATGAGATGCGTGCCAAGTAGACACACTTATTTGAACAATGAGGTTAGTATTTATGTACATTTTGGTGATGAAATTCGAGGATCGAATTTCTTAAAGGGGAAACAATGTAATATCCCTAAGATTAAATAATTTTTATTTAGGTATGGATTATTAAAAGAAATAAAGGAGTATGGATGTAATTGAAAGATTTTAAAGATTAAAAAAAACTTATTAAGATTTTCGGGCCATAGTACAAATAACAAAATTTAAAGGGCTTATGCAAACAATTAGCAAATTACTATTTAGTCCCTCCATCATTTTTAAGAATTCTTCTTGTAGACTTGTCGGGTGATATGAATAGTGATACTATTCACTTTCTCTTCTCTATTTTCTCTCTATATATTTGAAGCACCTTCAAGCTCCGATGACAAAACTATAGGTACCATTGAATTTAAAACGAAAAGTACTACGATATTGGCCGAACAATTTTTTAAATCAGCTGAAGAATTACTAGAAATCAGAAGAAAAAAAATCTTAGAAACGTGTGAGTTCCGAAATCTTAACTTAGAGTACTCAAATTGAAAATATGATACCGTAGATGGATTTAGAAGGTAGATAAACTTTAGGATATGAAATTTCTCAGCCATTTGACAACTTTTATGCATCAAGAATAGTAAATCTGACCGACATGAATAATATTTTCGGTATGTGTGAACAGTACTTTCGACCAGTGAATTGTGATCCATTGATTGACCAACATTCACCAAATTTCTAGAGGCAAAATTTCATGATTCAAAGTCATTTTTTAGATTTTTAGATCTTCCGGACTCGTTTTTTAGTTCTATTTGGTCAAATTTGACTTGAAAACGTGCATTTTGGGTCTGTCTAACTTAGAACCCTAACTTTGTGAGTAAATAATCCTTACTATGACTTATCTTATACTCTTCTTGAACTTGAAATGTATAATTGATTTTACATACAATTGATTTATACTATTATAAGTCTTTGAATTGGGTTAAATTATCATATTTGCTTATTAGTCAGTATATTGTTCAAGAAGAGTATAGCTTTGCATATTGATTTCAAAATTCATTAAACATGTGTTTTTAAATACATTTCTCATCATTTGGAAAAGAGAATATTTTTGTGCATATGGCATTGATCTATATAGTTATAAGTTTGGTTTTGGAAAAATGGTATGGATATGTGTTAAATTCTGACTAAAAAGATTCTAACAGAGGGCTGAACTCAGACTGAAATTTTTGTATCAAACTATAACTTCTGTTTTGAAAGATATTTTATTTATGCAATTATTTTTCTATGAAAGAATTCTATTGGAAACACTATTTGCTAACATCAAAATATGTTAGTCTTAGTGCACCTTGAAACATTAACTAGTAGGGGTATTGCTAACATCGTGTGAAAGCCAACACACGAGATTTGTTATGTGAAGGAGAGAGAAATGTTTTCTATTTAGGTGAAATGCTGACTTTTTCTGATATGTGAAAACCAAAATCTTCAAATTACAACTTCATTTTTGTTAGTTAAAGAGATTGCCAACAATGTTATCCTAATATCACCATTTATCCAACAGTTATTCCTATTTTCAGTGGATAACAAAGGGATAATAACTGAAAGATTATGATAAAAGATAATCTTTCAATTTACACAACAACCAACTTTAAAATATTTAAACTTAGTCAAATGTAAACATAACCAAATTAACTATCTTTATGAAGAAATAAGTTTTAGGAAGATAGAACAACAATTAAAAAACTCAACTATTCAAGACAGAATCCAATCTTTACAAATAAGGATTTAATCTCAAATTTGTGCTAAATTGCCAAATGCTTTCTAGAACAGAAAACAACATATAGTAGATTTTACATATGAAAAAGATTTTTCAGAAAGACAAATACCAACCAACGTTAGACCAATACAAATGAACCAAGAACATGTGGAATATTTCCAAAAAGAGATCAATGATATCTTAGCCCCAGATATTATTAGGCCTAGCAAATCTCCTTGATTATGTGCTGACCAATACAAATAAACCAAGAATATTCAGAACATTGCCAAAAAGAGATCAATGATCTCTTAGCCAAAAAGATTATTAGGCCTAGCAAATCTCCTTCGTCATGTGTTGCTTTTTATGTCAATAAAATGCAGAGATTAAATAAGAAACACCAAGATTAGTAATAGATTACAAACCCTTGAACAAAGCTCTCAAATGGATAAGGTATATAATCTCCAATAAGAAGGATTTATTGAATTGTTTGTATTTTGCAAAATGTTTTTCAAAATTTGATATGAATTCTGGTTTCTATCAAATATAAATAAAACCTGAAGATAGATACAAAACATCATTCATAGTTCCATATGGACAATACGAATAGAATGTAATGCCATTTGATATGAAGAATGCACCTTCAGAATTTCAAAAAATCATGAATGATATAATATATATATATATATATATATATATATATATATATATATATCAAATTCATACTTGTTTATATCGATGATGTCTTAGTTTTCTTTGACAACATTGATTAACATTTTAAACATCTTAATATTCTACACAAAAATGTCTCTTCCAAACTAAGATGGGATTTCTTGGGCATTATGTCTATCAAGGAACTATAACTCCTATAGAAAGAGCCATTCAATTTTTCGACAAATTTTATGATCAAATAATTGATAAAAAAAAGTAGTTACAAAGGATGTCTCAACAATGTTTCTGACTTTATCCAAAAACTTTTAAATATTCTTAAGCCATTCCATGATCGCCTTAAGAACAACACTCCTCCGTGGACTAATATTCACAACGAAATGGTTAGAAAAATAAAAGAACAATTCAAAAAATTTCCATGTCCAAGTCTTCCTAATCCATTTGACTTCAAAATTGTTGAAACAGATGCTTCTGATTCAGGGTATGGTGGCATTCTCAAATAATCTAAGAATGGTATAAAAAAAATATCATTGCATTTGCATCAAAACAATATAATTTCACTAACAAAAATATTCCACAATCAAAAAAGAAATTTTAGCAATCGTTTTGTGCATCAATAAATTTCAAAGCGATCTTCTCAGCCAAAAATTTCTTATTAGAGTTTATTGCAAATCTACAAAGGATGTTTTGCAAAATGATGTTAAAAACATTGCATCTAAACAAATTTTTACTTGATGGCAGGCCATCTTAAGTGCATTTGATTTTGACATTGAGCATATAAAAGGTTCTTCAAATGGCATTTTTTATTTTTTTACAAGAGAATTTTTACAAGAAAATGCCAAAGAAAAAAGGCAATAAACCCACAGACACTGAGCCTATAAGTGAACCTCAAAACGAAATCCAAAAAATAAGGAGAAGTAAGTTGCATCCTTTTCCTCCAAAACCTCTAAAAGCCCCCAGACAGTGTATGATTACCCCTGTCCAATCCCTATCCAAACCCTCTTGGGTATGGCAAATCAAAAATCATTGACTTTGACCTACAAATTATGGACAAGCGTTGCTGAAGAAAATGAAGAAGCCATTAAGTATATTCTCATCCAACAAAAACTTCTTCAAGCAATTGAAGAATCAAAGAAGATGGTGACTAAGTATGAAGTCTTTTCCTCAAAACCAATCATTAGGACTGATCAAATGGTCCTTTAGACCAGAACAAAACCCAATCCAAATAATTTATTCTAACTAATTGAAAGGCAATCACTATGATTGATCCTAACCCAATTAAAATAACCACCAAATGGAACATGAATTCATGAGTTAATTTTAATTGACTTAAGGTCAATACAAATTAAACATTATCAAGATCCTAAAGAGTCAAAATATTATTACTCATTCAACTTTTAAAATTTTGAAAGTTCTTACACTTTCAACATAGGAACAAAATCCCAGCCAAGTTAAAAAAATTTCAAAACCTTTTTTAGAAGGATATACATATTGGGACTATCGAAAAGCCTTGTATTATACCCTTTATCTTCAAAACAATAAATTTCAACATTCTTAGCTCATCTTTTTTCTTGAAAAAGCTAAGTACAAATTCCCTCAGTGGTTTTTCATGTGGTAGGAAATACAATATCCAATTCTAGATATCCTACCATTAAATGTTAAAGAATGATGAGATATCTTTGAATCATATTTTGATAATGTGAATTTTGGATATTACCCTATAGTTATTCAATTTTTTTTGAAAATTGGTTTACCATGGGTTTATTCTTGGAAGTATCAGTATTCCAAAGAAAACTCTCATGCAAAACTTCAAGCCTTACAACAGCAAGGAAATGTCAAATGTTGGGCAAGTTATAATTTTGACAAGACCTATAAACATTAAATTGGGAAGTGGTTTAAGAAGAATCTTCATTTTCACAAAAATGGAAGAGTTGGTCAAAGTCAGTTCTTCCAAGAAAAGTCAAATTTATGCAAAATTAGCAGGAGTATCCACTAGAGTAAAATACATCATTTAGTTGAAAGACATTCTCCATCAACTCACTACTAGAGAACAACAAGAAGAAGACAAATGGTCAAGTTCATCATCGAACTATGCCCAATCAAATGAAGACAACTATTATGGCATCAATCTCAAATATGGCTAGATGCATTTTAGAACGTCTAAATTGTCGACAGCAGACAGAAGGAATCTGTAGCCTCAAAAAGCATTTCTCGTCATGTGTCAAAGTAAAAAATATCTGCCACCAAAAATTATTACCGATTAGTTTCACAAAATATGAAGCCGAAAGATGACTAAAAGTGACATAAAGTAATCACGAATGGTTATTGTAGAAGAATCTTACTATAACACAAGGTGAAAAGCAAATCACAAGAAGAATAGTTAGGGAAGACTCTAGAATTTACCTTCTATATATACATCCCCACATTATAATGAGAGGCAGAATGTTTCTTATCCCATCAGAAACTCAGAAAGTTTAGAGTGAGAAAGTCTGGCATAACCACTATAAGCCTTTTCTCTTCCTTTTTCCGATTCAAATTTTTTGTAATCAAATTTTATATTAATCAATTTCAATTTCATTTTAAATTTCTGATTGCATATTACATGTTTTAATCTCTAATGTAGACCGTCTACGTTCCTTACTTCTCTCTCCCCATTTCATTCACATATCCTTACTTTCCCTTAGGCTTTGATACCAATAAAGTCACACCCCTAATTTAAGGGCAAGTGAAACACTTACTTTACAAACATATATTTCTCATAACGTGCATAATACACTCTTTTATCATTGAAAACAATTTCATATAGGTATTTCCATGTATACACAATATACAAACCAAGTCTAAATATCAAAATAATAGTAAAAATAGAGATCCTTCCTGTGATATACAGAGCATACTTTAGATTACAAGTACAGAATGATTTAAACACTGTGAGCCTTAGAAGCAATGTAGGCTCACAAGAAAGTGTGACACCTAGTTAATCACGTATTACAGGATCAAACTCTATATTCTTATCTGAAAAAAAAATATAAATATCGTGTAGTGAGTTTAATAATTCAATGAGCAGATAATACCTCATATGACCTCTTAGGTCAACATATGGATGTACTCATATATTAAATTTTATCACATAAAAAATTACAATTCAGAGGTACATTCATATGGAACCCACATTTCAAATATTCTCAGTTCAAACCACATTCAGATATCCAAACCATATGCGATACAGTATTATCGTTAATTAAATATTGATATGCATCAAAATATTTTTCATGAAAACATTAGGAGGATCCCATATCAAAACCACCATATCAGAGTTCAAGCCCCCTTCTGTACTTTGTCAATGTAAGATTTGTCTAAACTCAGCATCTCAACTGAGGTTTACCCTACCACTGTTCAAGATGACACACGAAGAGACTATAATATGGATATTTGCCAAGCACACAACAAAGGAGGACAAATCACATATCATATAGTCGACATCTCGCCCATAAGAGGCATCCTGCTCTCCTTCATATATCATATCTCGTGTGTTGGTCATCACACGAAACTAGCGACACCCCTGCTAGCTAAGGTATCAAGGTGTACAAGGGTTAATATCACATGTTGTTAGCAAACAGTGTTTCCAATAGAATTCCTCCATAGATAAGAGGCATCCCGCTCTACTTCACATATCATATCCCGTGTGTTGGCCATCACACGAGACTAGTAACACCCATACTAGCTGAAGTATCAAGGTGCACTAAGGCTAACATCACATGTTGTTAGTAAACAATGTTTTCAATAGAATTCCTCCACAAAAATCATTATTTACACATATTTCATATCGTTCAAAACAGAGGTTTCAGTATAATTCAAAATTTTCAATTTCAGTACAATTCCTCTGTCAAAACTTATCAATCAAGATTATTACATATTCATACATTTTTCCAAGGCAACTTTATAGCTTTATAGATCAATGCCACGTGCACAAAATATTCAATTTAGAATATGATGATAAAAGATTTAGAACCACATATTCAATGTTAAGGAAGTACCTATCAGATTCTTCTCATGTTATCTAATTCCAAAAAATTTAATTGGACAAGAATTTAGCTAAATTACGAGAAAAAAACCGATGTCTATTGTTGATCAACAAGTGAAAAATTTATAGTTGAGGGAAATCTCTATGGTTAAGGTTATATGGAAAAATCACTCAAGTAAAGAAACTTCTTAAAAAGTAAAGATGATATACAAAACAGATATCTCCAATAGCTTGAGTAGTGATGTTAATAACTGTAATTTATGCATTGACTTTATCCTCTACTTATGATAGGATGGTTTAAAATTTACAGACCGAATTTCTTAAGGGAAAAGAATGTAACACCCCTAAGATTTAGTAATATTCATTTACGTATGGATTATTAAAAGAAATAAAAAAGTAAGGATGTAATTGAAATATTTTAAGGATGAAAATAAAACATTATTAATATTTTTGGGGTCAAATTGTAATTTCATAAAAGTTTAGGGGTCAAAATGTAAATAATAAAATTTTCAAAGACATCCTCCATCAATTGTAATTTTTGCTATTTGGTCCATCTACTATTATTTAAAAAAAAGGAAAGAAGAAGAAATTTCATAACCGGGTGAAGAATGAATAGTGATGCATAGTAACTTTTTCTCTCCTTATTTTCTCTCTCTAGATCGGGAGTGCCTTCGAGCCTCTAATCTCGAAACTAAAGGTACCATTGGATTCAGGACGGAGAGTACTACGATTTTCGTTGAACAATTTTTTAAATCAGCCTCAAAATCGTTACAAATCGAAAGTATAAAATCTTATAAAAAGATAAGTTTTAAAACTCCTATTTAAAGACCTCAAATTGAAAATCTAACACCGTAGATAGATTCAAGAGATAGATAAACTATAAGATATAAAATTTCTTAGCCATTTGACAACTTTTGGTGTTATGAGCAGTAACTTCGACCGACGTAAATAGTAATTCCAATATGTGTGAATAGTAACTCCAACGTTGACTGAGCTCCCGAAATCATTTTTTAGGTTTTTAGACCCTCTGTACTCGTTTTTGAAGTCTATTTAGTCAAATTTGAATTGAAAAATAACATTTTGGGGCTGTCTAACCTGAAGCCTTACCCTGTGATTAGATAATTCTTTCTATGACTTATCATATACTCTTCTTGAACTTTAAATATATAATTGGTTATATTTACAAGTTATTTATGCTATTATAAGTGTTTGAAATGTTTTAAATATATGTTTTGCTTACTAACTGGCATATAATTTAAGAAGAATATGGTTTTGCAAATAGATTTTGAAAAACATTGAGCACACTATAGTTAGTCAAACAAATCATCTATACGAGGTAATGGATATTTATTACTCACTATCACTTTATTCAATTATCTGTAATCTATGCATAACCACAGTGATCCATCTTTCTCTTTCACAAATAGGACTAGAACAGCTTAAGGAGAGTACTAAGGCATATAAATCCCCTGTCTAACAAATCTTGTAACTAATTCATTTTTTTAATTCCTTAAGTTCAGTCGATATCATTCTATATAGGGATATAGATACTAGTTGAGTTCCAAGAAGTAAATCAATATCAAATTCTATTTCTCATTTCGGGAGTATCTAGGCAATTCTTCTAGAAATACATCAAGAAATTTTTTAACCACTGAAACATGATCTACATTGGTATACTTTATATCAACATCTCTCACCACTTCCAAATATCCTTGGCACCCTTTTTGTAATAACTTATGAACTGCTAAAGATGAAATTAAATTATTGGGTACATGTTTTCACTTATTGTTCACTACTGACAACTCCTTTACTAACCTTTTATGCTATTGATGACATTTTCATACTGTATCAGCTAGAACGCACTTCAAAACACTTAAACAAGGTCAACCCATTTTGACTTTATTCTTTAACATACTTATGCAATGTCTTAACAATCAATCATGAAAAGTTTATGTCTATACAAGAGTCCTTCACATGAATTACCCATTTTACATACCTTAAATTTTAAATTTTCATGGGCAAACATTCCTTTCACATAATACTTGTACATAATATTATTGAAAACTAAAATGTCTTCAAATCCATTATATCAACAAAATATATCATTGAAAGCATTATCTTTATAGATTCTCTACTCTCAAATTCAATCCACCTCACAGCTTGCCAAATCCATTTATATACATAGGTTCTAACTCATCCATACAAAAAAAGATTTATATCTATTTCTAAAACACTCACTTTATTACAAATCGTTATCTTGGAGTTAACAACCTCGATTACATCATAACCCACTATCAATATTGTATTAGCCATTCGTCATATTGTTTTACATAAGCAAATCAAAAAATCAATTCAAACCTTCTTGACATCTAAACAAGCCATTACCTTTGTGTTCAGATGGAATCTTCTTATTTTCAGCTAATTCTTTTTCTTTGTACCCAAGAAGGTTCTCTTTATCACTGTTTGTCAAAACGAGTTCAAAAGCTGAACTGGTAGTCCATACTTAAGAGGCACCGTCTAAGACATACGCATCAATGCTTAAACATCGCATACCTAAAGATATGAGTCAGAAGGAAGAAGAGAATGACACCCTATAGAATTTCACAGTAGCACCGTGAGTATAAATATGCCCACAATTACATACTCATACTCAAAATCCTACAAAAAAATCCTTGCTCTATTATACCATAAGGAAACCTATTACTCTGATACCAACTTGTCATGCTCCTAATTTAAGGGCACGTGAAACACATACTTTACAAACATATATTTTCCATAACATGTATAATACACTCATTTATCATTTGAAATAGTTTTATATAGGTATACTTATGTATACACGATATACAGACCAAATCTATAAATATTAAAGTAACAGCAGAAGTAGGGATCCTGCCTGTGACATACAAAGCATACTCTAGAATACAAGTACAGAATGATTTAAACAATGTGAGCCTTGGAAGCAACGTAAGCTTACCCAGAGAGTGTGACACCTAGTTAATCACGTATTTGCAGGATCAAACTCTATATTCTTATATGAAAAAAAATGTAAAATATTGTGTAGTAAGTTTGACAACTCAATAAACAGATAATACTTCTTATGACCTTTTAGGTCAGCAAATGGATATACACATATATTAAAATTTATCACATAGAAAATTACAGTTTAGAAGTACATCCATATAAGACCCACATTTTAAATATTCTCAGTTCAAACCACATTCAGATATCCAAAACCATATAAGATATGATCGTTAATCAAATATTGATATGCATCAAAATATTTCTCATGAAAACATTAGGAAGATACCATATCAGAACCACCATATAAAAGTTTAAGCCCCCTTTCGTACTTTGTCAATGTAAGATTTGTCTAAACTCAGTATCCCAGCTAAGGTTTACCATACCACCATTCAAGAGAACACGTGAAATGACTCTAATATAATTATTTCTCAAGCACACAGTAAAGGAAACTAAATCACATATCATATTGTCGGTATCTCGTCCAGGTAGGAGGCATCTGCTCTCCTTCACATATCATATCCCGTGTGTTGGTCGTCACATGAAGCTAACAATACCTTTGCTAGCTGAGGTATCAAGGTGCACCAAGGATAACATCACCTGAAGTTAGTAAACAGTGTTTCCAATAGAATTCCTCCATAGAAATCATTATTTGCACATATGTCATATCGTTCAAAACAGAGGTTTCAGTATAATTTAAAATTTTTAGTCTCACTACAATTTCTTTGTCAGAAACTTTCTAATCAAGGTTATCACATATTCATGCCTTTTTCTATAGCAACTTTATAGCTTTACATATCAATACCACGTGCACAAAATATTCACTTTACCAAATGATGAGAAATACGTTTAGAACCACATATTCATTGAGTTTCAACATCTATTTGCAAAACCATACTCTTTTTGAATTATATGCCAATTAATAAGTAAAAAAAATATTTTAACACATCATAAACTTATAATAGCATAAATAACTTGTAAATAGAATCAATTATACATTTAAAGTTCAAGAAGAGTATAAAATAATTCATAGAAAGAATTATCTACTCAAAAGATAAAGCTCCAAGTTGGATAACCCCAAAATATTTTTTTTCAATTCAAATTTGACTAAATAGACCTTAAAAACAAGTTCAGAGGATCCAAAACCCTAGAAAATAACTCTAGCAGATCAATCAACACCGATCAACCGATGGTCACTGTTTATGGTCGAAAATACTATTCATATCAGCCATACTCACTATTTATGTCAACTAGAGTTACTGTTCACACTTACTAGAATTATTATTCACGTCGATCGAAGTTATTGTTTATGACACCAAAAGTTGTCAAATAGCTAATAAATTTTATATTTTATAGTTTATCAATCTCTTGAATTTATCTACGGTGTCAGATTTTCAATTTGAGGTCACTAAATAGGAGTTTCAAAACTTACATTTTTCTAAAAAAATTTACTTCCGATCTACAGCGATTCTGCAGCCGATTTAAAAATTTTTTTTGGTTAAAATCGTAATACTCTCCGTCCTGAATCCAATGGTACCCTTAGTTTTGAGTTCAGAGGCCCAAAGACACTCCAGATTTAGAGAGAGAAAATAACGAGAAAAAAATTACTATGCGTGACTATTCATTCTTCACCCGATTACGAAATTTCTTCTTCTTTCCTTTTTTTTCTTTTTTTTTAATAATAATGGAGGGACCAAATAGAAAAATTTCAATTGTTGGAGGATGACCTTGCAAATTTCATTATTTACATTTTGACCCCTAAACTTTTAGAAAATTACAATTTGACTCCAAAAATATTAATACATTTTTATTTTCATCTTTAAAACCTTTCAATTACATCCCTACTCCTTTATTTCTTTTAATATCCATACATAAATGAAAATTACTAAATCTTAGAGGTGTTACAAAGAACAAAGAGAGAGACCCTAGAGGATCAAGGGAGAAAAGGGGAGAGAGAAAGCAATAAGGAACATAGACAAACTACACTAGAAATTAAAACATGTAATATGCAATATGGAATGTAAAATGAAATTGAAATTGATTTATAAAAAAATTGGTTAGAAAAAATTTGAATTTGAAAGAGAAAGAGAAAAGGCTTACCGTGGTTATTCCATACCTTCTCACTCTAAAATTTTTGAGTTTCTAGTGGGATAAGAAACATTCTACCTCTCATTACAATTTGTGTGTGTGTGTGTGTGTGTGTGTGTATAAGGAGAATCCTAGAGTCTTTCCTAACTATTCTACCAATGAGTTGCTTTTCACTTTGTACTACAATGAGATTCTTCTACATTAATCGTGCGTGATTACTTTCTGTCACTTTTAGTCATATCTCGGCTTCTTCTTTTGTGAAACTGGCCAACAATGCTTTTCGATGGTAGATACTTTTGATTTTGGCACATGATGCCAAATGCTTTTGGAGGATGCAAGATTCGTTATGTCTGCTGTCAACAATTTGGACGTTCTGAAAGGCATATAGTCCTCTTCAAAATTGATGCCATAGCAATCATCTTCATTTGATTGGGCATAGTTCATTGATGAACTAGACCTTTTGTCTTTTTCTTGTTCTCCGGTAGTGAGTTGCTGAAAAATGTCTTGCAACTGGCTAATGTATTCTTCTCTACTAGATACTTCCTCTAATTTTGCAAAAAATTGAGACTTATCTTAGAGGAACTAACTTTGACCAGCTCTTCCATTTTTGTGGAAGTGAGGATTCTTTTCAAATTACTTCACAATTTAATGTTTACGAGCCTTGTCAAAATTATAACTTGCCCACCATTTGACATATCCTTGCCATTGGAAGGCTGGAATTATAACTTGTCGTTGCTTCTTATCCCATTAAAAACTCAAAAATTTTAGAGTGAGAAGATCTAGCATAACTACTATAAGCCTTTTCTCTTTCTGATTCAAATTTTTTGTAATCAAATTTTATATCAATCTTATATATATAGCTAGGCTATAATATTATACTAACAAAACAAAAGACAAAGTGGAGACACAAGTTTTTCACAAACAAAAGAAAAATCAAGGTCTCAACTAATGCATATATGCATCTCAATGTCTCATAATCAATTAAATTGGCATTTATACACATTAATCATTTATTTATAAATTTCCTATAATCTTTTAAATAAATAGTGATATAGTAATTGTAGAATCACAGTTGAATTTTATTAGGAGTAACTTAGCCTGTACATTATTCGTCATTTATGTTTAAAGACTTTTCTAACATGATAGGCAATTATTTAGGTGTTAATATTTTATGCATGTTAGTTATATAAAACTTTTGTAGATCACCTTAATTAAATAATCAATAAATATGTATGAACTTGAACTAATAAGTCATTAAAGAATTTATAAAATCAACTTAACAGATGTTCTATTCACTCCTTACCAACGGACTTTTCCAAACCATTTTATATATGTATTAATCATATTAGTTAAGGAAATCTCGAGTTTCAAATTGTTTTTATATTATTCGACTCTTAACTACCAACAAATATCCAGTTAAAAATTTACTTCATTTGCAAACAAGATTATCCCAAATAACTCAATAAAAATTAAAGAAGTAAAATCATTACAAATATTATACAACCTAATTTCCAAGAACAATCAATACATAATTTCAGTATACAAATAATAAGCATTCTATATATTATAACAAACAGTTAATTTAAAGATAATTCAACAAATTCTAGTTTTAATGCTTTACTACTCCTTAGTAATATGTAATTCTTCAATTTTAATATTAAAACATAATTCAATTGGGAAGATTTCATAATAAAACCAAACAAACCACGAGCAAACAACTTGAAAAGTGCAAATAACCATACAAACCACGAGCATGCATTTAAGAAATATAGACCACAAGCACTATGCTCAAGAAATTTAATATTAAGCATCTTGCTCTTTCCAATAAATCAATCTATTTGTGTTGGCCAACACGCAATATTAGTATATCTCCTCTATTAGCTAGGGTTCATGGTGTATCAAAACTAACATTATTAGCTAACAATATTATGATAAAGCTTCTTTCTAACAAGAAAACTTAATAAAAGTTTTTAAAAAGCATAGCTAATTATGAGAACTTAAAATTTTAACACGAGAAAATTCCTTCAACAAATAGGCATATACCATGCCTAACAAACAGCTCAGCAAGCCTCAATGCATGTCTATATCAAATCTAGAACCAAATATGAGAATCCCTTAACGAAGGGTTCCTTTCCATCAAGCCAATTTAATTAATAATTAGTAATTTAGTGTTTACAAAAAGTTAGAAATTTCATCTACAATCAATTCAATTTAATCAGCCATTTGGAATATCAAAGGATTGGTCTATTTCACTCTTTTGAGGGCTCTTTCTTTGGAGGACACACTCTTTCAAGCTTCCATATGTTTCTGGGTAAACAACTTCTTCATGTTTAAGCATTTTTTGTGTACTTTTTACTGTGTACTTCTGGGAATTAGCTTCTAATATCACAGCTTCATCCTTACAAGATTTTCTTAAACCTTCGAAATTTTCACTACTTTTTGAAAGCTTGTAATGCCATTCCATACACAAGAACACCGTGTGCTGTTCCCTCAAGAGAAATCCCATCCAGAGTTATAAAGAATCAATGATTTTTGGATCAATTAAGGAAACAACATAGTTTGGGTACAATTGAAATAGATAGGTCCATCACAAAGGTTTGATTCTACTAGAGCTACTACCGAAGTTTTGAAGTCTCTTATTCTAGAATCTTAGTATCATCAAGATTGGAGTTTTGCTTCCTAGTCTATGCAGAGGACGAGCAGAATTTTGGGTTAACCCAAAATGGACGAAGTTTAACCTTTTCCTATGAACTTTGACCATTTTGTAAGGAACAAGAGAGAGAGTTTCTCGAGGTTATTCTATGGTTATTGTTCTTCCTACAGCTTTTACAGTGTAGTTTTGAAGAAAATTAAAATTTTTTGTTTTTCTGTAAACTTGGTTTGGTTTTGCTCGAGGAAATGGCCTGTGTCAAAGATTTTCTTCAATTTCAGCTATGGCAGAATCGATTGTTTCTTGATTGTAAATTTCTTCAGTGCCTATGAATGCTGATGTTTTGAGCACTCTGGACATTTTTTACCTAAATTTACTTAAAAAATGACAGTTTAAAAGGCTCTGATAGTGATGATAAGAAGAAAAGAATTGAAATATCAGTTTGTGAAGAGCAGATAAAATACTTACAATCAGTTCCTTGAATGTCAACTTTTGAACAAACTCGAACTCTTTGAAGAGAAACTTAAGAACTTTAAAAAACTGAGAAGGTAGGAAAGCTTAGGACAAAGCCATTGCCTCAACTCACTCTGCCTTTATGAGTTGGTGCAAATAGTTCATTTCTAGAAGATAAAAGGGTTGAGTTTTTTGATATCTGTAAATATATACAAATTTTAATATAATTCAATCTTAAGGAGTTTGATTTTTAGCACAATCCAAGATCAAATGCACCTCAACGAATTGGTTTAATTGGTTGAAGAGATTAAGGTAAAATTTTAAATTTTTTATGTACAAAATTTGAATTCTTTCTTAATTAGTAATTTTGCTTGGTGTTCAAATATTTTTTAAGACTTGTTTGGTATTATATGTTAGAATGGAGGATGCTTTAATATTTAAATTACTTTTTAAATATTAAAAAAATAATAACATATGATGGTTTAGAATTAATTGAGAATCTATTTCAACTCACAGCATACACCAATTTTAAAAAACACTATAATGATTCAATTGACTCGTTGCTTAAAACTTTTTAAATTGAAGAATTTTGTATGAGTTTTTTTTTTAATTTCCTCATTATCACTTTTTTATTAATAAAAGAAAATATACATAAAATTAATGCTGAAAACTCTGCCCTTTAAACTCCCTTCAATGTTTTAATGACATTGTAACTTTTAAATTTTATTTAACTTTAAATGGAAACTCTCCTAATTTTCATCCATCAACGGAAGTTGATTTCATTAATAACTCCCAAACAAGTTTTTATAGGACATTAAGTTCGTAGAGTTAAATGTATTTGAAAATGTGGCTCCTGTAGTCACATTTTTAGAAATATAAATACTTTTAAAAATATTTTATTACATTTTTAGAAATATAATATTTTTATCTTTACTTCACATCAATATTTTTAAAAATATTTGAAAATTTTTCAAAATTACTCCTATCAATTTTTAACATACAAAAAAGATAAAATATATTTGTAAGTAAATAAAATATTAAAAAATAAATAATAAAATAAATATTAGAGTTTAAGATTTAAATTTCAAATATTGAAATTTTGACTTTTTAAATTTTGAGAATGAGCTCAAAGTTTAAAATTTAAAATTTTAAAATTTAAGATTTAAATTTAAAATATAAGATAAAATTGGGGTGTGAATTTAAAATTTTAAAATTTTAAATATGAAATATATGCGAAAATAATTTTTGACTTCACAAATAAAAATTGAGGATTTTATAAGAATATTTCATTATTCAAAATGTATATTTTCAAGAATATTATTTAAAACCTTAAATCGAATATAAAAATATATCATTTTTATGTTTCCTGACTTTATTTCATGTCCTTTTAGAAAATCCAAGCCTCTTTTTGTCTTCGAAATAATTTATCTTTACTAAACTATATTTTTTTTATAAAACAATAAATAAAATGCGGACTTGAAAGGTTGTTGAATCCATCAATAATTGATCTTCGGATTTGAAAGACTTGGAATCCGGATTCGTCTATATTGGCAGACACCTTTTACCGTGGCTATCTCTCAGTGCACCTTTCTTTTTCGTACTTTTTTGTGTTTTTCTTTACTTTTCTCTGCAATGTAATTTTTGATTTGTGAAAAACGAGAAACAAAGATGAGACTTTAAGCCAAAAAAAAAAACGTTAACAAATTTAGGATGCCTAT
This sequence comes from Gleditsia sinensis, assembly GCA_037074535.1. NCBI lineage: Eukaryota > Viridiplantae > Streptophyta > Magnoliopsida > Fabales > Fabaceae > Gleditsia > Gleditsia sinensis. Next base: position 66,224,825 of record CM073463.1, on the reverse strand, counting down.
TTTTAAGGGTGTATAAAAATTGAATCGGACCGAATCGGATCGAAAAAATTAAATCGAATCAATTAAAAATAAATTAAATTAATTAAAATTGATTTAATTTGATTTTTAAAAGAAAAACCGATTGATTCGGTTCAATTTTCGGTTGGGATCGAATCAAACCAAACCAGACCTATTTACTTTAAATATATTAATTTTATATAATTAAATTTAATTTTTATTATATTTTAAAAATATTTTATATACTTTTTTAGACTTAGCCATCTTTATTTAGATCCAAACAAAAATTTGAAATTGATACAAAAATTTAAAAAAATAGACCCAAAAAAATTCAAATAGCTTAAAAAAATAAAAAAAAAATTGGCAAAAAAAAACCGAAAAACTGAACCGCTATTTAGCGATTCGGTTTGGTTCGGTTTAATGGAACCAAATCGAATCAATTAGGTTTACTTTTTGCAATTTTTTTTTTTGTTCGATTCGGTTTGGTTGAGCCTCAAAACCGAACCGAACCGCACCTATGTACACCCCTACCTATTTTGCTCTCGATAAACTGATGCAAATTAGAAACTTTAGGTTGTGTTTGGCAGAGCGATTATTTTTAATAAAAATAAATATAAAATAATTAATAAAAATGATATTAAAAAATTAACGTAATTTATTTTTAATTTTTAAATTATATTTATAGAACTAAATTTGAATAAATTTTTTACTATAAAAATAATAGGTACAAAGAAAAAAAAATTTATAATAAATTTAAAAGTTACAACTGAAATCTAATTAAAATAATGGTACATAAAGTGTTTCTCACAATATTCCAATAGTATTTCTTCACTACTTTATCACTCACTATTTAAGAATTATTTTTCAAATATCACATCAAATTTTCTCTTATTTTTTCTCTTTAGAGAACTTTTCTGACTTCTCTGCTTCTTTGGTACGGTTTGCCTTCATTCCTTTTCTACCTATTTATAGATAAGGATGCGCCTACAATTAATGAAAAACGGTGCATAATTTTTTACCTTCCTAAAATTGTTGAACTTTTCTCTTGCGGTGCTGAAAATTTTAGCTCTTGCACTGCAATTGAAAATTGACTGCTTATTCTTTCCTTTTATATTTCAATGGTGGTGGGCCTTCTATGTTGGAGGGACCCACCACTAACAAATCTCTCCCTCTCGACTACATAGAAGGCTTCATTATTTTTGCAACTAATCAACAGAACTCAAACTTCTCCCTTGGTAGAATTTTTGTCAACATGTCTGATATATTTTCATCAGTATGGATCTTTTCAAGTTGTAGTAGTTTCTTCTCCATTACATCTCTAATCCAATGATATCTCATATCAATATGTTTGAATCTTGAATGAAAGGAGAAATTCTTCCAAAGATGAATAGCCTTCTGCTTATCACAAAATAGTTGATATTTGTCATGCTAAAAATCAAGTTCATTTAAAAACTTCTTCATTCACAGCAATTCCTTGCACGCTTCTGTTGCTGCAATAAACTCTGCCTCAGTACTTGAAAGAGAAACACATTTTTGTAACTTTGATTGTCATGACATAGCTCTCTCTGTAAATGTAATCAGAAAACCTAAAGTAAATTTTCTTGAGTCTGCATTGCCAGCCATATCTGCATCTGTGTAGACAACTAACACAGATTTGATATCTCAAAAACGTAAACATATTTTAGAAGTACCACGAAGATATTTGAAAATCCATTTCACTGCAGCCCAATGTTCTTTACTAGGATTAGAAAAGAACTGGCTCACTACTCCAATCGAGTGAGCAATATGTGGCTATGTATATACCATGACATGTATCAAACTTCCAACTGCTGAAGTATATGGAACCTTGTTCATTTCTTCTTTCTCTTCATCTGTATAAGGACTCTGTTTAAAATTTAATCTAAAGTGATTAGTAAAAGGATAATTAACTACTTTAGTCTTGTTCATATTAAACCTCTGAAGTACTTTTTCAATGTACTTCTCTTATGACAACCACACTTTTTTAGCACATCTATCTCTAGTAATCTTCATATCAAGAATATGCTTTGTTGGTCCCAAGTCCTTTATAACAAAAGACTTTCTCAATTGTGTTTTTAAACAATTGATTCTGAAAATATTTCAGCCAACTATCAGCAAATCATCCAGATACAGTAAAAGGATAAAAAAATCATCATCAGAAAAATTTTGCACAAAGACACAATGGTCTGAAATAATCTTCTTGTAGCCTTGCACCCCCATAACAGACTCAAATTTCTTATACCTTTGCCTTGGTGCATGTTTCAAACCATAAAGAATTTTTTTCAGTCTACAAACATAATCCTCTTTTCCTTTCTGCTTGAAACTCTCTGGCTGCTCCATGTATATCTCTTCCTCCAAATCACTGTGAAGGAAGGCAGTTTTCACATTTATTTGTTCAACTTCCAAGTCGAGGCTCACTGTTAAGCCTAACATTGTATGGATGGATGTCATTTTCATAACTGGTGAAAAAATCTCGTCAAAATCAACGCCTTTTTTTTGTTAAATTCTTTAACAATCAGTCTAGATTTGAATATCGGATGGAGACTGTGTTCATCATGCTTGATCTTGAATACCCATTTATTTTTCAAAGCTCTCTTGACTTTTGACAACTTCACCAGTTCAAACGTTTTGTTCTTATGCAAGAACTTCATTTCATCTTGCATGGCTTCTCTCCACTTCTATTTTTTGCTCATCTTCCATAGCTTCTTCAAAACTATCAGATTCTCCCTTGTTAGTGAGTGTTACATACTCATCATCAAAATATCTAGTAGAAGGTTGTCTTATTCTACTATTTCTCTTCAATCGATCTGGGGAAGGCACAGGTGTTGGTAGTTGATGGTGAGCATCATCATCATCTTCTTCTGATTCAGCTTCTATAGGAGTATCATTAAACTGATCGTTATCTCCAACTTGTCTTGACACCATTGTTGGAAAAACTAATTTCAAGTTTGTTGAGCCGCCATTAAAATTAGGAACATCCTTCTCTATTTTGTTTACGTCTTCAATGGTCTAATCTTCAACAATTACAGTACGACGACTTCTAATGAGCTTTTTCTGGACAGGGTCATAGAATCTATAGCAAAATTGATCTTGACCATAGCCAATAAATACATACTGTCGTGTCTTGGCATCGAGCTTGACTCTCTCATCCTTAGGGATATGCACGAAGGCTTTGCAGCTGAACAACCATAGATAATCATAGGAAACATCCTTTCCTGACCACACTTTTTCTAGTATATCATACTGTAAAGGAACACACGGTGATAAATTCAACACGTGTACAACTGTAAGTAAGGCTTCACCCAAAAAAGTTTTAGGTAACTTTGCATGTGAGAGTAAACATCTGACTCTTTCCATCAAAGTTCTATTCATCCTCTCGGTTAAACTATTTAACTGCGGTGTTTTTAGAGGCGTTGTCTGATGTCGAATACCATGTTCTTTACAATAAGCATCAAATGGTCTAGTATACTCTCCACCATTGTCTATCTGGATATATTTTAACTTCTTTCTAGTTTGTCTCTTAACTGAGGTATGAAACTGTTTGAAGATATCTAACACTTGATCTTTTATCTTCAATCTTCTTAGAATGATCATCAATGAAAGTCACAAAGTATTGAACACCGCCAAGTGACTTTGACATTGATCCATACATATCTGAATGTACCAGATCTAACACATTCTTCATTCTAGAAGGAGAGAAACTCCTAAAAGCAACTCTGTTCTGCTTTTTCGCTAAGTAATCAATATATTTCTCCTTATATACTTGATCCATTCTAGATAGCATTTTTTTCTTGGCCAAATATGTCATACTTTTTTCACTCATATGGTTAAGTGTCTTGTGCCATAACTTAATTGCATTTTTTTCTCCACAGCATTCACAGTATCATTGGAGAACTTTGTATGCATAACATACAACGTTGAATCTTTTTTACCTTTGTCCACCACTAAAGCACATTTAGTGAGTTTCCATTGGCCATTTATAAACATGTTGCTGAAGTTTGCATCATCAAGTTTGCTGATGGAAATCAGATTCAGGCGAATATCTAGAATATGTCTGACATTTCTCAACACTAATCTGGTGTCGTTTTCTGTCTCTAAGTAGATATCTCATCTCCTAACAACTTTTAGTAAGTTGTCATTTTCCATATTAACAGCTCCATAATCTCTTTCTGTGTAAGATGAGAAGAATTCCTTTCGAGGTGTAGTATGAATTATAGCTCCACTATCAATCACCCAACTGGTCTCATAGGATGTAAAATTGACAATACCATAATCATAAACGATATTGAATTTGTTTATGGCATTTGTCTGCTCATCATCACTGTTGTCGTCTTTTTTCACTTCCTTGCCTTTGTTCTTATCCTGCTTAAACTTTCGGCAAAATCTTTTGATATGCCATTTCTTCTTGCAATAATGACATTCAATGTTAGTATATTTGTTCGAATTTTCTCTACTTTTATCTCTAGACTTTGTATACTTTAATTGACTCCTCCATCTGGATTCTGTAACTAGAATAGCTGGTTGTGATAAAGAGGTTGAATATTGTGATCTTATTTTCATCTCTTTATTCAAAATACCGCTTTTGATAAATTCCATACTCACGACACCGTTTGGTGTTGAGTTGGTAATTAAGATCTTCAAAGTCTCTCACAACTCTGACAAGGAGGCGAGTACCATGAAAGCAAGTATTTCATCATCAAACTTTATGCCCATCCCCAACAACTAGTCCACAATTCCTTACATATCGTTTAAATGATCTGCTACGGAAGTATTTTTTGGGTATTTCACGTACATTAATTTTGTCAAATAAAATAATTTGTTGTTGTCGATCTTTGAAGCATACAGCTCTTCTAACTTATATCACAACGTTCGTGCATGAGTCTCATTACAAATTTGATTATACACATTATCTTCAACAAACTGTCAGATGAATCTACATACCTGCTCATGCTCGAAGTCCCATTTTTCATCCAATTTAATTTCGAGTTTAGTCATAGTAAACACCGGTAGATATAGTTTCGTCACAAATAGATCTTTTATCTTGTTTCTCTAGATGTGGTAATTTATGTCATTTAAGTTGATCATCTAGCTGATTTTTGCCTATATTTTGAACAGTATGAATAGTACCAGTATGTATGAACAATACCCGTATGTATAAAATAGTACTCCGTACGTATGAATAGAATCTCGTATGTATGAACAGTGCCCATATAGCTTTTTCAGCCAACAGTAATTTCAATAAAATCTTTTCTGATGTGGAAGATCAATTAATACTGCAACTACAAAGCATACTAAATTTTTTAAAGGAATAACCACCACAGTTCTGATATCACTTGCTGGGCACAGCGGGTATTACCAGCAAGAATAAATGCGAAATAATCAACAAAAATGACACCAAAAAATTTAAAATGGTTCACCCTTAATTTTAGGTTACGTCCATGGGACCAAATCCGAATAAATCTTCCACTATAAAAATAGCATGTACAAAGAGAGTTTTCTCTAAAATAAATTTAGAGGCTACAACTTAGATTTAACCAAAATAGTGACACACAAAGTGTTTTCCACAATACCCCAAAAATATTTTCTCACTATTTTGTCACTCAGAACTATTTTACAAATATCACACCGAACTCTTCCATATTTTTTCCCTTCAAAGAACTTCTCTAACTTCTCTTCAGACTATTTATTGCTACCTGACTTTTCTATTTCTTTGGTGTATTTTGCCTTCGTTCCTTTCCTATCTATTTATAGGCAAGGATGTGCCTACAATTAATGAAAAATAATGCCTAATTTTTTGTCGTTCCGTAATTATTGAACTTTTCTCATTCGATGCTAGAAATTTCAACTCTTGCACCGCAATTGAAAATTGACTGCTTCTTTATTTTTTTATATTTCAATGGTGGTGGGTCTTCTATATTGGAGGGAGTCACCACTAACATGTTGGTAGCGTAGAGATACTTTCTAAAATATAGAATTTGAGTTATAAATAAATAAATAAATAAATAAATAAATAAATATATATATATATATATATATATATAATGATTATGTTAGAATATTTCATAAATTCATATGTATTAATTAAATGTATATGAATTATTTATTTAATAAAATATTCAATTAAGTGATATTTTAAACTATTAATTTATGAGTTTACAAGATATTAAAAATAATTTGTATGAACTATTTTATATATTTATAATAAGTCAAAACACAAAAAAAAAAAAAGTATATGTGATTATATATAGTTATAGATTTTAAGCCATAAAAATAATTAATTTTTCAAGAATATTTTTTTGTTTTTATTTTATAATAAAAAGGGTGATTAATTTTTGTAATTTTAAAAAGATCAATAATCCGTTTATTTCATTTTTTTTATCAATTTTTTTTGATAATTTAACATGAGATCCTAACATATTAACATTAATATATAGTTTGAAAATTTTATAACACATTCAACCATAAAAATGTTTGATTTGCAGGCTTACTCAAATATTTTCAAGTGAAACACAATCATGTCAAGAAAAAAAAACTAAAACTAAAACTAAAACGTATTTTATAAAAAGACCAAGGTAATGAATTTATATTCAATGCGTTGATTGTTATACAAATTATAATTGTAATTTCCTGAAATCAATTTATGGTTCAATTTTTTTTATGATCAGCATCTCTATTTTCATTTGTAGATAACTATTTATAATGCATATTTACATTAACCGGATATTTCAAACGCACATTTCTCTGTAAAACTTGCAGACACTCAGTGACTGAGAGCAGAGAAACTTATGGCCATCCAAGCTATTCCTTTTTATCTTCATGGGATAAAAGACAGGCTCGATCTTAGATTTGTAAATCTATTTTAATTTTATTTTAAAAATATATAAATTAATTAATTATTAATTCATTATGCATTAAATATTTTAATAGTCCTTTAACAAAATAATAGATAATAAATTTAATATTTTCAGAAACTAATTTATCTATTTAAAACATTCAAAATTTAAAAATTAAATATTTATAAAATTAAGGACTAAATTATTAATTTAATTGATTTAATTGAAACTTACAGAGCAGAGACTGGCTTGGTGGAGTTTCGGAACGAAATTGTTGCCAAGACAAAGGTTAGTTCACTAGCAAACCAAGGAATGGGTGAAAACCTACATTCAGGGACGAGTTTAGGATGGAGCCTTCTCAGAAGTCTCGAAGGAAGGGATATGGATCCTCCTATGCCACGGCACAGTGCTTCAAAACGTAATTTTTTTACTGCGTTTTGATTTATTTTTTTTTTAAATAAAGTGTAAAAATAAAAGAATTTTTTGAAAATATTTTTCTAAAAAAATTTAAATTTTATTTTCTATTTATTTTTTTTAAGATAATTTTTTTAAAATAATTTGTTGAAAAAATCTAAATATTAAAAATAAAAAAGTTCAAATTTTATTTTTTAAAAGTTTATTTTCTCTTTAATTTTAAAGAGAAAATAATTTTTTAAATAATTTTTTGAAAAAATTTAAAAATATATTGAAATAAAATTAAAGAAAATAAATTTTAAAAATATATTAAAAATAAATTTATAAATAAATAAAATGCAAGAAACATAACTCCTTCTTATTCTTATATTTGATTTTTCAACAAATTCTTATTTTTTCCTTAATTTTTTTATAAATAATTTTCTAAATAATCTGTTTAAAAAATTAAACTTTAAAAATATATTAAAAAATTCAAAACGTCTTTATATTTTTAAATTTTATTTTTAGTTATTATTTTTAAAAAAATTGTAAAATAATTTATTGAAAAAATTAAATTTAAAAAATATATTAAATTTTAAAAAATTAAAACACAATTAAATCTGTCTCCCAAAGAAAGTGGTATATGAACGGTGTTTAGATTTTATAATATAAAAGCAACGTTGGATAGAATGAGAGTAGACCCTAAAACAATTTCTCTTTCAAATCTTTCAACCAATTGGTTGCTGAACGTGTGCGTTTAAACTTAAAAAAAAAAAAAAATTATCAAACCAAAATCAAGTTTTTAATTTTTAATTTTATATTTATTTTGGTTTTTTTTAATTAGCTGTGTCTAAAGACAAATATTTGAGCTAAGTATGAGCATAACTCATACAATCCATCTAAACACTTTCAACTCAAAATAAAAAATTTAGTTCTGGTCCATTTTTTTAAATTTTCGAATAACTATGAGTCAATAATATTTAAAAAATCGAATCTGATCGACCAGTTTGGATTTGTATTACGAAATCCGACCAAACCCGAACCCAACGGAATGCATCCACTATACCGCATTACCGACCACTATACCTTTACTTTCTCTTCTTTCCGCGAGCTTTGTCATTTCCAACAGAGCGGTACACTCAAATCATTCACCAATTATCATTTCAAATGTATTTTTTAAAATTAAATATTTAAACTTTAGACCTATCTTAATTACCGTTTTGTTGATAAAGTTAAAATTATGGAAAGAAAATTTTTATTTTTTTATTTGATTAATAAAATATTAATTTTACAAAATATTAATTACTTCTTATAAAAAAATATTACTTTCAAAAATAAATAAAAAATAAAAAATATAATAAAAAATTAATATAATAGATAAAAAAATTAAAATATCTTTTAATATTTTATTTACTTATAAATTTTTTATAATTAAAAATATATATATTTAAATTAAAATTTTATTTATGTTTAAAAAATTTTAATTCAAATCTTTATATTATTAATAATTTATTTATTTTGTATTTATACTATTTAAATTAATTTTAAATTAAAATAATAATATTTAAATTTTTTTATTATTTAATAATATTTTTTTGTCATTTTTTATTCAATTTTTTTCTTTAATAAAAACATTTTATCTCATTAGTTAAAAAACAAAAGAAAAAAACAATTGAATTAATGTGATATTTTATTATTTATTATAAAAATAAATTAAAAAAATAAAAAGACTCTATAAATAAAAAATTAAATTATTTTTAAATTTTAAATCATAATTTTTTTTATTCTAATATGAATTAAATTAATTTTTTTACAAAAATAAATGATTTTTTTTATTCATCACTTCATCTATTTTTATAATAAAATATAATAATTTCTTATTATAATTAATTAATTTAAAAGATCATATAAAATTAAAATATTAAAATATAAAATTTTATAATTATATTAAATTATTATAATTTTTTATAACAAAAAAATTAAAAACTTAAACTAAGTAGAATAATAAAATTTTAAATTTCAAAAAAAATTTAAAATTTTTTTATTATTTAATAAAATAAAATATTTCATAAAATACCTGTTTCATCTAATCAAACTATAAAATCTCAAATTTCATTCTCCATTCACTTTCCATTCCAACCATTATTTAATAAAAGATAACATTTCATAAAATACTTAATTCATCCAACTAAATTATAAAATTTCAAATTTTGTCCACCGTTCTCTTTTTATTCCAATCAACCACACATTTACTTAGATGCTTGGTTTTTTCACGATGACCAAACACTTCTCTCTTGGCAGTACTCTACTCCTCTTTCAGTTTTCTTCTTCATTCAGAAAACTTCTTCTGCCATTTCGAAAGCTTCTTTTTTTCAACTTGTAGCATCTTCTATTCATCTATACAAATATTTCATAACAGCTTTTTCAACTTTCTCTGTTGCAACTCTTTTTTTGTAGAGACGATGAAGATGGAAGGTCTCCTAATCAGGCCTGGTTTTCTTCAAATATGAGTAAAATGAAAAAAAAAAAAAATGGGAGAGAGACTACCCAGGTGGAGTTAACAGTGGTTTGTGGTGGTTTTCCTCTCTTCTCTGCTACATTTCCTCCACGGCTGAAATGCTTTCTTTTCAACTCCTTGTATGTTCGGTTACTTAATTCTTCTTTTTTTTCAAACATGACTGAAATTTTGGATTCATTTTTTCTTCTTTTTTTTCGATTGGATTGAATTAAGTCCAAACACAGCATGTTACCAAGTCGAAAAAATAAGAGTGCGTTGTTGCGAAAAGTTTTCTGTTTTGATCTTTTATTTTTATTTCTTAAAAAAAAATTTTTATGTTTTATGTTTCTAAAAAATGCATTTGATTTATATTTATATTTTTACTATTTCTTAATTATACAATTATATTTTTATTTTATTGTTTTTTAATTACATAAACAATATAAATATTGTATATATAATTTAAAATAATTATAAAAATATTACTATACATTACAACATTAAAATAATTACAAAAATGCTACTACAACTTTTTTATTAAATATTAATTTTATTAATTTATGTTTTTTCTATAACTTCATTATATAAAGTAGTCTAGAAGATCTAAAATTATATTAATTTTGATTGGAGAAAGATAGATGTGTTCACCTATTCTTGTTCATGACTTGAGAAGGGACAAGATGAGGAGAACTGTTCCAGTTTTGTTTAGGGGATTTTAGTTTGAGTTGTTTTTTGGAGGTTTGATTTGTTGTTTGTCATACCTATTTTTGAAAGAAAAAAATATATACTCTATTGAGAAATTTGTTAACAAAGTTGAAACTTTTAGCCTATTACACTTAGCCCATTTTTTTTTCTCTAAAAAAATTTTAATGACCTATTTAAAGGCAGCACAAATCACTTTTAACTTTTTTTTTAATGATTTTTCTCACAAATGTTTTATTTACAGAGTCAAATTTTTAACATTACATAATTTTTTTAACTATTAAAGTATTACTTAAATCATAAGCTCGTCTTCAAACTATTATTCTAACATAAGCTTCATAATTCTTCTTGATAAGAGTTCATGTAAATTTCATAAATTTAAAAAGAAATGTCAATAATCATATAAATTAAAACTAAAAGAAGTTTAATTATATATTTTAAAATTTTAAAGGAAAATTAATATAATTTAATTTACTTGCTTTACTTTCCAATTTTTTTTCTTCTGGTTATTAATTGCAAAAGTGGGTGTTTGCATCTTAATATGTCACATTAGCATTAAATTTTTCTTAAAGAAAAAAACACCACAAATAGTGAACCCCAATGCCGCACCTTAGCCGCCTTCTCTCTTATCAAGGATTTCTTTTGTGTCGGCCATTTTTGCTACATTATGTTAGTTTCAGTGGCATCTACACCAATGTATTTTGTTGAATCATAGGCTTCCATTATGGGATCTAAAACAAGCAACTTTAATAGATCAGTGTACGTAGTATCATGTATAAAGGGGCCAAGGAAAGACTTGTGCTGGTGTTAATATACATAAGTCCGTAAGATGGTCCTTCTTCCTGATACGATGTCCATATTCTGCATTGAACACCGTTACTAAAGAGTTCCATGAAGACGCTCTAACCTAAGGGTACCTATGGTGACACTAGTGTATAATAAGTATACTCCGCACCATCCTGATCAAACACTCTCTATGTGGGTGCCAGAGTATAAAAAGAATAGGCGCCACCTCCAAAATATGATGATGAAGCACCTACATCTGTCCAGCCTCCTTTGGTTCGTCAATGAGTGGTTGAATAGGTCTCCTTCCTCCCTTATGCTCTAGTTAAGGGATTCACAGTTATATTTTGCATTGGCAATGTAAGCTTTGGGTCAGCATGGTCTAGTCTATTCCTCTACAGCGACAAGAATGTCTTTACAGGCACGGTCAACAAATGTCCACAAACGCTCATTGAAGAGCAAATTCAACTTCTCCACAACATTTTGTAAATAAAAATTTGACAAATTTATTTAACTATATAAAATATTTTTAGTTATAAGATATGTGAAGATATGTTAAATATAATTATTTTATTGCATTTTGAATTTTTTATTATCTTTAATTTATTTTAATAATAATGAATTTATTTTAATTTAATTAAATAATCAAAATCTTATAAAACTTAAAGGTAAATGAGTCAATTTTTATTTTGATATTTAAAAAAAATTAATTTGATTTTTATAAAGTTTAAATTTTTTAGATATATTAATAAAAAAATTATTTTTTTTATAATTTTTCTTATGTTAACTCTATTAATAGATGTTTAATAAAAAAATTTAATTAATAAAAATAAAAATTTAATTAAACTGTATTTTCATTTAAATTATATAAATTTTTAATTATAATAGATCAAAAAATGTGTCAAATATTTATTAATATAATAAATTTAAAAATATTTTTTAAAATAAATTAATCTTTAAAAGATTAAATTTATAAATTAAAATTTTAAAAAATTAAATTAAAAATGCATAAAAAATTTATTATTATTAAAATAAATTTAAAAAAAACCAAAACACAAAAAAATTGCTGCGTTTTGGAAGCGCAGCATCCTCTGCCGCGCCCAAGGCGCAACAGACGATCCATATCCATATAATGTAACGTTACGTTTGGTAAAAAGAAATAAGCTGATGGAATGAGAATCTGGACTCCCATTCCATCAGCTGCAACATTTGGTAGACAGAATTTCAAAATCCACAGAATGCGATGGAATTATGTGAGGTAATGTTTATTGCATCTCAAAAACTAAGGAAACGGTGGAAAAAGAATGGAATCACACATGAAAAGACTGAAACACCCTTGCTTTTTTACCCCCGCTTTACTTTTCTTCGTTCTCTCTCCCTTCATTCTCTTTCCTCCAGGCTTGTCTGCTTCGTTCCTCCCTCTCTCAGCCTCGCAATTTTTCTGAGCTTCCAAAGGTGCTGATCTGTGTTCCTCCATCTCTCGGCCTCTCTGCAATTTTTTTGAGCTTCTAAAGGTGCCGATCTAAATTCCTCCCTCTCTCAGCCTCTCTGCAATATTGGAAGTGGGTCAGCATCAGGGTCAGAAAGGGGGTTAATCGACAACGGAGTTTATGGGCTCGAATCAAAATGTCGACAATTATTTTCCTCAGGGGAATGTGGATGAGAAAGAGGCAAAGGCCAAAGGAAACATGAATAAGGTGGTGATGGAAGATGAGGAGGAGGAGAACGAAATACAGAAGCTATCGGAGAAGCTGATGGCATACGAGAAATACATGAAGTTTTATCAGATTCCATACTATGATGGGCAGTTGATAGCAACGAATAACGTCCAGGAAAGTATGGTGGGTGATTTGTGGAGCTTTGATGATGAGGGCATTTCTGCCTCATCAGTTGTGCGTCCCATTTTTGAGTACTGAATCTCTGCTTGTTCATTCGCGTTGGCTGGGTTGGGTGTAGATGTTGATTGGGAGAATTGGTTATTTAAGTTTTTGTTTTGTTGAATTGTAATTTTCTCTAAAGAATTTTGTGTTTAAAATTCAATTATAATTTCTTTCACATTTTTTTCCTTGTAATTCATTTAATTCGACGGGTTTAAGAAGAAAAATATGATCATCACATAGTAATTTTGTTTATGAACGAAAAAGTTTACTGAGCAGGAACTAGACAATGGCTGTTGTATTACAAAAGTAATGATCTTTTTACTTGGATGGTAGGTTACAATGGCTTTAACTGAGCAAAGGCAATGAAACAGAATTTTACAAGTAAATAAAAGGGACAGTTAATAGTAATAGGAATCTTTGATGAGGAAGGTAAAGGAGGTTGGGATGCATTGAATGGATATAATGGAAGCTTGGCAAAGAAGAAAATCAAACAGTGGCGGGCTTTGCTGGTTTTGCCATTGCAATTAGCAATTGTTAGAAGTGTGGAGAGGAGAAAAAAATAAAAAACACAATTCTCAACAAGTATTTAAAATTCAGAAGAAAGTATATAAAAAAAAACATTCATATTTTTTTTTCTTAAATTATAAGCTGTTTATTATTGATAAAAAATTTTAAAAAAATAACATTTAAACTAATTTTTAATTTTATGAATATTTTTAATAATTTTTTATATATTACTAATTGTTTTTTTATTTATATTATTTTTAAATAAATTTTTAAACTTTAATAATATTATGTTTCAAAGATATTTTTGTCTTTTTGTCAATTTTCCATTCTATTTTCATGTTATTTAAAGCATACCAAACATAAAAAAAGTAATGGAGATTCCATTCCTTTTCATTGCATATCAAACATAATTTTTCTTACAGCATTCCATTCTATTCCCAATTCTCATTTCCATTCTTTTCTTTACCATCAACCAAATGATACCTAATAGTGTAATAAATCTAAATCCTAGATGGGTTTTTTTTTTCTCAATTATAGTAATTTTTAAAAAAAATCAAAATTTTAAAAAAAAATTAGCTAATAAAAAAAGCCCTAACTAAAGCTTTTTTTTTCATTTACTAATATTATGACATTAATATTCCAATTTTTTATGAAATAAAAACTTCCTAACCATAAATAATTCTAAACACTAAATTGCTGTTTTTTTATTTTATTAAAATGATATTTTAAAATTTTTCAAATTTTTCATTTTACTTAAAATTATAATTATAACCAACAAAACCCTAAACCCAACTATATTCGAACAAAATAATATAAACAATAGAATTTTGCATCTATTTTATAATAATACAGCGTACGAGACGTACTTCAACAAATATTAGACAAAAATTCAAAGTAAACATATTAGTTCCTCTTATAATAATTTTGGCAGTGAACAAGTGTAATCACTTTTAGTATGCAATACATATTAACAAATACAACAACAATAACAACTAAGCCTTTTCTCATTAAGTGGGGTCGGCTACATGGATCAAACGGCGCCATAGTGGCCTATCATGGATGAGATCAGTAGATAAGTTATTAACTATTAAATTATTTTTAATAGTTTCACTTATTGTTTTCTTTGACCTCCCTCTACCTCTAATTATTGGACTATTCTCCATCCGATCGACTCTTCTCACTAGGGTTTCTACAGGTCTTCTCCACACATGGCCAAACCACCTTAAGCGAGTTTCAACCATCTTCTCCACAATAGGTGATATCCCAACTTTCTCTCTAATGCACTCATTTCTAATTATATCTCTTCTGGTGTGTCCACACATCCATCGCAACATTCTCATCTCTGCAACGTTGAGTTTATCTTCATGTTGTCTTTTAATCGCCCAACATTTCGTGCAATATAATATAGCAGGTCTTATAGCCATACAGTAGAATTTTCCTTTAACTTTGAGCGGCACTTTTTTATCACAAATGACACTCGAAACTTTCCTCCATTTCATCCATCCAGCTTGAATCCTGTGGTTTACGTCATCCATTACTTCACCGTCATTTTGTATAATGGATTCAAGATATTTAAAACTTGTAACTTGTTTTAATATATAGTCTCCAAGTTTCACGTCGACATTCGTATTTGTTCGTCTCTTACTAAAAAATACGAATGTCGACGTGAACATATTAGTTTCTATTACAATAATTTTCATAGTAAAACACTAACCTCAATTGTAGACAAATAAAAATAAAACTTTGGATGAACAGGTGAAGACTTGTATTCATTTTCAGTATGGAAGATCTGAAAATGATTACAAGTCTTCACCTGTTCAGTCAAAATTTTATTCTTCTGCAATTGATACTAGTACTTTTACTGTAAAAATCATTGTAACAGAAATTAAAATGTTTAGTATGTATTTTGTTTACATTTGTTGATATGTGTTGCATGCTGAAAATGATTACTCTTGTTTAATTGAAAATTATTATAAAAGAAATTACTATGTTTAATATGATTTATCTTATATGTGCTGAAATGTGCCTGATATTGAAAATGACTATGTTTAAAATATACTTTAATCATTGTAGACTTGAGTATATAATATATGCCAAAAACAATTCATATTTATATTATTTTGTTAAAATGCATATTTAGAGTTTAGAATTTTGTTAGTTATAACTAAAATTTTAATTTAAAATGAAAATTCAAAATTTTATTAAAATAAATAAATAAAATGGACCATTTAGAATTTAGAGATAATTATGGTTAAGAAATTTAATTTTTCATAAAAATATAAATTTTTAGTTTCATAATATTGATAAGTGGAAAATGCTTTAGTAAGGATTGTGTTAGCTAATTAAATTTTAAAAATTAAACTTTTTTAAAACATAGTACTATAATTACAAAAAAAATACCTATTTAGAGTTTAGAACGAATTTGTTTAGTAATTTTTTTGTTTTTAAATTTTTTTTTCATAACAAAAAAATTTGTTTGAGAATTTTTATTATTATTTTTGTTTTGAAAACAACTTTTGAAAATATTTTTTCAAAAAAAAATTAAGAAATAATTTGTTTAGTAATTATTTTTAAAAATAATGTTTTGTTTTTAAATTGTTTTCGTAACAAAAAAATTGTTTGAGAATTTTTTTTTTTTTTATTTTGAAAACAACTTCTGAAAATATATTTTTTAAAAAAATAAGAAAGAGTTATTTTTTTTTCAAAAAACCCAAAAGGTAGAAAAAAATTTAAAATAGTTTATTAAATAATTTTTTTTTATATTTTTATTTTACAAAACAATTTTAAAAAAAAAAATCAAACAATTCCATTGTTTTGCAGCTAGATTGTGTTCTTCCGGCGTGACAATGCGTGCAAGCAGGGGCTCATACGGGGTTGTTTGGTTGGGAGAAATGGAGTGGAAAGGAGGGGAGAAATTTTTTAAAAAATTATCCTATTTGGTGTAGGATTTTAGAGGGGAGGGGAGGAGAAATGGAGCTACAAAATCCCTTTTCCTCCCAAAATCTCTTCTCTAAAAAAAAAAATTGTGACGAAATTGACTTCAAAATAAAGATTTTATTGTAGCTATTTTGACACCAAAGAGTACAAAATAAAAATTTAAGCATATTTTATTAGTTTAGTCTTTTTACTTTTTTTTTTACTTTTTTTGTAATTTTTTTTAATCAAAAATATTAAAAAAATAAAAAATTATTTATTTATATTAATATATTTTAAGATTTTGTATCTTAAATAATTTATTTATTTATTTTATTTAAAATTTTTCATTATTTTTTAATATTTAAATTAATTTTAATAATTATATATATTATTTTTATATTATAAATTGACGATCAATTGAATAATTAAATAAAAAATATTTATTATAAATTTTAAGTTGAGTAAGATTTTTAGTATAAATTTATTAGTTAATATTTTTACACATAAATTAAATAAATTTTATTATATAAAAATTGTAATTATTATTTATTTTTAATTATTTATATTTTAAATTCATAAAATAATCTTATTTTTAATAAAAATAAAATAAAATAATATAATAATTATTTTATTTTTATTTTTTGTAAATTAAACAAAGAAAAAAAATTAAATTAAACTAAATAAAAAAAAATCTATTTTTTCTCTCTTACTTACTGTTGAACCAAACACACTCCCGTGATCCCATCGCCCTTTCTTACTAACCTCGAAGTTGCTAGAGCATGATTGGGTTTAGCTTTTAGAGAGAAAAGTAAAATTACAACATACTGAACTCTTTTAACTTTTAGAGAGAGTTCAGAGAGAGAAAATAAGAGTAAAAGTATTGATAGTGGTTAAGTGGTCAGCCCTTGTAAACTGATATTTATACACGTTGTTTAACAGACAAAAAAATCAGTCAAAATTAACCACTAATTAATTAATAAATAAATATAATTAAATTATATCTTTTTTTCTCTGACTCAGTCAGTATTTCGATAAGAATAAAGCTGACAGCCAAAAAAATTGTAGATTAGACCTTTGCCCAAATTTTATGTGCAGTCTACCTATCACAGTATACACAAAATTATAACGACTCAATCTGTGCTGGGCTTAATAATTAAAAAAATAACAATCCATATAAAAATATTCTAACAATCTCCCACTTTGATTGTATTTAATTAATTATTTAGAAAACATCATTAAGACACTATCAAGATTCAAAAAATGAAACTTTACAAAATCACTGGATCCTATGGGAAAGCAAGTGATATCAGATATAAATATAATCTTTCATAATCTGAATATGACATAATATATTATGTTTTTTTTCAACTCAGTTCAGTAAGAGAACAATACAGAGTCACTGATTCCTATAGGAAAACAAGTAATATGTATAATAAAGCGTATCATAACAAAATCATTGAATCCTATAGAGATACAAATGATATAATACGTATCAAACTGAACTGAATAAAACTTGCAGAAAAATGAAGTAAATAATGACATGATATCAAATATTTATCAGACTCCCACTAAATCAAGGAATAAAAGGAATTTACATTCCCATACAAGTTACATAATTTCGAAAAACTTCTACAGGTAAACCCTTGGTCAACGGATCTGCAAGCATCTGCGTACTAGGAATGTGAATTATCTGAGTCTGAGATTCTGTAATTTTCTCTTTAATGAACATGAGTTTGATATCAAAATATTTTGTACGGCTCGAATTTCTGTGGTTGTTAGCATAATATACTGCAGACTTGTTATTACAATAGATGGTTAGAGGACGCGATATTGAATCAATTAAGCGCATGTCAGATATCAGCTTCCTTAACCATACAGCCTGTCGTGTGGTCTCAAAACAAACAATATATTCTGCTTCCATAGATGAGACAACTGTAAGTGTCAGTTTTACACTTTTCCACGAAATAACTCCTCCAGACATCATGAAGATGTATCCAGTTGTTGACTTACGATCATCTAGACAAGAACCGTAATTAGAATCTAAATAGCCAACAACCTCAAGAGGATCTGATCTTCTATAAGTCAACATATGATTCTTTGTACCCTGAAGATACCTCATAACTTTCTTGGCAGATTTCCAATGATCCATGCTAGGATCACTCAGATATTGACTGAGTATATCAATAGCAAAGGCTATATCTGGACGAGTACAAACCTAAGCATACATAAGACTGCTAACGACAAAAGTGTATGGTATCTTTCTCATTTCAGCCCTTGTCTTATCATCCTTGGGACACTGCGAGTTCGATAATATATCACCTTTCTGAACAAGAGCAAGAGAGGAAACACAAGACTCCATTTTGAATTTCTTAAGCACTCACTCAATATAAGTTACTTGTGATAAACAAAGGGTGCCACGAGATCTATCACGATGAATTTGTATCCCAAGAACGAAAGAGGCTTCATCGAGATCTTTCATATCAAATTCACACGATAATAATTGCTTTGTCTCATTGAGAAAATTCATCGAATTACTAGCTAACAAAATATCATCAACATAAAGAACCAAGATTACAAAATTGATTCCATCAAATTTCTGATAAATGCATTGATCTAAGACATTCTCAACAAAACCAAGTGAGGTGATGACTTCATCAAATTTTAAATATCACTGCTTGGAGACTTGTTTTAACCCATAGATAGACCTCTTCAATTTGTATACTAAGTACTCTTTTCCTGATTCAATAAAACCATCAGGCTGGGTCATATAAACTTCTTCATACAAATCTCCATTCAGAAAGACAATTTTAACGTCCATCTAGTGAAGTTCTAGATCAAATTGTGCAACTAGGGCCATTACCACTCTAAACAAATCTTTAGTGGAAACTGGAGAGAAATTATCTGTGTAATCAATACATTCTTTCTAGTTGTAGTCATTAGCTACAAGTCTGACTTTATGTCTATCAATTTCACCTGTAAGTCCTTGTTTAGTTTTGAAAACCTATTTGCAACCAACTGGCTTAAACCCCTATGGTAACTCTACAAGTTCCCACACATGATTGCGATACATTAAAGCAATTTCTTCCTTCATAGCCTCTAGCCATTTAGAAGAGTGAGTACCCGAAGTAGCTTCTTGGTAAGATATAGGGTCTAAATTATCAATATCTGAATCAAATTCATGTAAATACACCATATAATCACTAGGAATAGCAGACCTTCGAACCCTTTGAGACCGTCTCGGTTCTACAATCGGCTCCTCATCACCCTCTAAGGGTGGTTCCACCTCACATTCATCTTGATCCATAGTATTATTATTTTTCTACTGTAGAGGGTGTCATAATAGGCATAAGCAAAATACTGCTTCCATCTCGTAAAGAGATAGATCTAGGCATAAAACTCCCACTTGCTAAGACATCTTTAAAGAAATATGTTTGATTTGACTCGATGACCCTAGTAGTGAGATCTGGGCAATAGAATCTATACCCATGAGAATTGATGCAATATCCTATAAAGAAACCTGTAACAGTTTTAGAATTGAGCTTCATCTGTTGTGGATTGTAGAATTTTTCCTGTATTTTACAACCCCATACTCGCATATGCTTCAATGTTGGAGTCTATTCAAAATACAATTCATATGGGTTCTCTGGAACCGACTTGCTAGGGATTTGATTCAAAATGTAGACAGCAGTTTTCAATGCATCACCCCATAAGAACACTGACAACGAGGAATGACTTATCATACTTCTGACCATATCCATAAGAGTACGATTCTACCTTTCTGCTACCCCATTTTGTTGTGGGGTGCCAGACATTGTATACTGAGATTCAATACCATGTTCTTGTAAATATAAAGCAAACGGGTCAGGATTCTTACCAATCTCGGTATATCTCCCATAGTACTCACCACTCCTGTCAGATATGAAAACTTTAATTAATTTGCCAGATTTCAATTCAATTGCCGCTTTGAAATTTTTAAATGTATTTAGAGATTCTCCCTTTTCATGCAAAAGATCAATCCATCTATACCGAGAGTAATTATCGATGAAAGTAATAAAATACTTGAATCCACCCATAGTCATAGGTGTGATAGGTCCACATATATCAATATAGATAAGGTCTAAAATATTTTCAGACCTTCTTGCCACTTTATGTCTAGCTCTAGCTGTGAACTTTTCCTTTATAAAATCAACACAAGTTTCAAAATTTGAGAAATCAAGGTCTTGTAGAACACCTTGTTTAGTCATTCTTTCTAATATCTCTCTAAAGATGTGGCCTAATCGGCGATGCCATAATATAGAAGAATTATCACCAGGTCTCTGGCGTTTATTCCCAATTACAACATTGATTTGAGGATTAGAAAGTTCAAGTGACCAATCATTCAGACGATATAAACTACATGTTAAAGATGCAGAGTCAACAATGATAGAATTAAAGAAAATATCAATTTTTTCATTTCCTTGAAAAAATGAATAACCATTATCATCCAATACAGAAGTCAAAATTAAATTCTTTCTCGCAGAAGGTACATAAATAACATTATTCAAATTCAAAACATGTACAGAATTCAAATTTAATGAAATAAATCCTATATATTCTACCGATGCCTTATTCGCTGTAATGCTAAAAACTGTCCTCTGTGCCTCACTGGGGACCCTCTTGTCTTTGAGCCCCTGCAAAGAATTCACAACATGCACAGTTGTACCAGAATCCAACCACCAAGAGTCAGAAGATGTTTCAATACTATTAGACTCAAAACAAACTAGAGCTAGAGGGACAAGATGAAGAAATGTACATTCCTTTTCTTACTTATTTTTAAGTTTAAAACAATCAGTTCTCTTGTGGCCATATTTCTTACAGTAATTGCATGTGCCTTTAAAGAATTTTCGTTTCAATTTGTCATTCTTTTCACCATTTTTCTTAAAGTTGGGTTTTTCAGCTTTTTGTACCTCAAGTTTCTTCCTTTTTTTTCTTATTACATCCTCTAGACTGGCTATTGGAGCCATGAGATACATAATTCATAGAGTGAAAATTATTCTTCTTTATTGCTTCTTCTTCTTGAATAACAATAAAAATTAATTGGTCAATAGATCATTCTGCTTCCTGCGAATTATATGAAGTTCTCAAGAATCCATACTCTGCCGGCAATGATTGAAGAACACGATAAATTAAAGTGCTTTCACTCAAATCAACTCCATATGACTTCAACTTGTTATAGTAATGAAAAAATTTCAAAATATACTCCCTGACACCAGATACTCCATCATACCGAGTATTATCAAGCTCTAAAAGGTAAAAAAATTTCTGACTTTTATCAAATCTCTTATATTTGTCACCAATAGATTTCAAGTAGTCCACTACAGTATCCTTTTCAAAAATACTATCCTTGATTCCCTTTTCAATAGTATACTTAATTACTGCCAAACAGAGCTACTTAGACTCAAACCATTGTTTATGATAAGTCTTGTCAGTAACACTGTACTGCGGAGTGAGATCCTCTGGTTTAGGTTCTCTCAGAGCCAAATCTTTTTCAGAAATGGTAAGATACATATTCAGGGACTCTTTCCAGTCATCATAATTAGTCCCATTAAGAGTCTTCACAAATAATAGTTGCGCAAAAGCAGAAACTGAAATTAACAACAAAAAATGAGAAATAGTAATTATGAGCGCTCAACATAATTATAATACAAGATTCTCAAAATAAAATTTCAGTTATGCAACTATAATGGCACACATAAAATTATTTTAAACCATTAAGATTTGACTCACACAAAAGTCTATACAAAATATATTCAATATTTTCATACCTATAGGGTATAACAAATATTTAATATATTATAAGTGCTATGTTTATGCCTATCCTTAAATGTCAAAACTCTCAAAATTACATTAACAATGTCACACCTATGGGGTATGTCCATCATCAATGGAATGTGATCCTAAATTTGACAAATAATAAGATTTTCATTATCTCTAAGACAAATTAAAGAAATTTTATGAGTCTCTAGAGTTTATCAAGAATTAGAGAAAGTTTAGGTGAATAAATACAAGATTAAAAGGTGTTTAAGGGTAAAACTATAATTTTTTTTTGAAACTAGACCGGGCCTGTCACTCGGCCCAGTTTTTTTTGAACTGGGCCTCACTTTCAGCCCAGTTAACCCGGGCCTTGCTTAAACGAAACGGTGCATTTCACTTAAACCCAGGCCCAGATTCTGTGCCCAACCCAAACCCAGAATCAGAAGCCCAAATCCAGAACTCTTCTTCCTTACTAGCTGAACCCCTAGAGCAGGACCCGGATGCCATCATGACCCAGCTGAGGAAGTTTCCCAGTGCTGTGAACCAGTAGTTTTTCCAGGCGAGATTTCCGGCGCCATCCTTTATTCCAGGCCACGATGAAGCAACCATTGATCGAGTGGCAACCGGAAAAAGATTCTCGGCCACAACCACCATCAACCACCCCTATACATCGGCGATTTGAACATAGCGTGAATCTCTGGGTCTCATCTCTCGCGGTTTTGGGTTTGGTTGCGAGAGAAGAATCTCGCAATATCCCATCCCATCGCAATTTACCCCCCATCGTAGATTGCGTTCGGGTAAGGCACAGATAAGCGATTTTTAGAGAACCTGTTCTACTAGGTTGTGATTTCTATAGTCTCGCTTGGATGGGTTCAAGTGTGATGGATTCATGTGTAGGAATGCATCAATGACGCAGCGAGAAAAAAAACAGAGAGGAAGGTGACACTCCATCGTGATGCAGATCGCGATGCAACCAGCAAATGCGATGGAACCACTCTAACTATCTTCTACTGGTTTTTTTTTAATTATAAGATTTTCATGGCAGATCAAACAGCAAGTGCAAATTCAATCAATAGCAATACTCATTCCAAAACATAGCAACGAGGGAACATTATGCAAAAGGTTGAACAACGAAATTAAACAAATTGAAAAGGCAACAAAATTAACCTACGATATTTGAGCTTTTCAATTGAGCCAAATTTAAATTGAGATACTACAACAATACTCTGATACCAAGTGTTATAATATTTCAATAACAATAATTAGAGTAATCAAGTATAGATTAAGAAAGCTTACCTGAAGAATTCATAGATTAAAGAGAAGCAGAATTACAATCTACTGAACTCCTTTAACTTTTATAGAGAGAGAGTAAGAGTAAAAGTACTGATAATGGTTAAGTGGTCAGTCCCTATAAACTGATACTTATGCACGTTATTTAACGGACAAAAAAATCAATCAAAATTAACCACTAATTAATTAATAAATAAATATAATTAAATTATATCTTTTTCTCTTTGACTCAGTTAGCATTTCGATAGAAACAAAGTTGACAGTCAAAAAAATTGTAGGTTGGGCCTCTACCCAAATTTCATATGCAGTCTACCTATCACAGTCTACACAAAATTATAACAGTTTAATTTGTACTGAGCTTAATAATTAATAAAATAACAATCTATATAAAAATATTCTAACAGGCAAAAGTTAGAGAGAGAGGCTGAATCCGGTCCTCCATCTTCGTTCGTGGACATCTTCAACCATGCTTGTAAAGACATTTTTGTTGCTCTAGATGAACAGACAAGATACATAGTCCTTGGTGAATCATAAAATATACCTAGACCGTCAATCCCTCAACTTAAGCAAAGAAGACCTGGTGATTTCTTATAGGGCCAGAGACTTGTACAACCACCTGATCTTAGTGAACCATACAAGGCTGGACATTATAATCGTCCTTCGTCATCACATTTTAGAGGCGTCGACTATTTTTTACCATACTTCGACACTAGTGCCGAGAGCTCTTTCAATCACGGCAGTGCCAAGTATAGATATTATACATTAGCACCTACTTAGGAACAATTTGGTTTGAGCTCCTTCGTGGAAAGCTTCAGTAAAAATGTTTGGTACGAAATATGGCGTACCATATCAGGAAGATCTATTTAAGAGCAGCATGTATATAACAAGTTGCTATTTACGAAACGGTGTTCCTTTTGAAGAAGCAGCGGAACAGAAGCGGCGAAGGTAGAGCTTGTTGGGAGGGGGCTGCCCTCCTCCATTTCTTGTGAGTCTTTGTTATATTTTATGCGTTGATTGTATTTTTTTTTTTTTTTAGAGAAGCTATTTTCTCTTTTTAAAAGTTATTCCATTAAAAAAAATTGTGAAATTTTAAGTTTTTACATCTCATATATCTAAATTTATAACTTTAAATTTAGATATATATCTTTTTGTTCAAATATATATATATAGAAAAATCAGATTTATAACTATATTTATTTAGATAAAAAAATATTAAAGAGAATTAATCTAAAACAAAATTGAATAGTGCGTTGCTTTTTTTAAAATATCTCTAATTTTTTTTATTTGATTGTATAAATTAAATTTTTATGATATTTAAGTTGTAATTTGATATATTAATATTTTGAAAGTATATTATCTCTTATATTTTTAATCATAATAATTTTTTTTTAATTAATATACTTGAGAGTTGAATTTGAGTGGTGCTCCATTAAATCCTTTGGTCTTTCAGTATTATATCTTTGATAACTTACATTATTACTATTTAGACCTTTGTTAAAAAAAAAAAAGAGCATGTACACCAACAAAAGTCTTTTCTTTACCTTGCGTATAGAACACCGTACTATCTGATCACTCGATTACAGTCCCATGAAGTAAACCATATGATAGAGACCCATGTTTCAACCCAATACATCGGTGGAGACGCCACTGGAACTGACGTACTGCAACAAGAACAAAACCTCAACTAGAAAAAAGAAATTGGCCAAGCAATGGGTTTCACTATTTGTAATTTTTTATCACCGTTAAAAACTGCATCGTATTAGTTTTACTACCTGACAAACTAAGTAGAAAATATTCAGCTCACAATCTATTTTTTTATTTATTAATAAAATCTAAAATTATTTTTCACTTTTTAATAACCACTAATCCACTCTTTAACTCACTCTTTCACTAACCGCTCTAAATAATGTTTTTTTCTAATTGACATGATTGCATCTTAAGCATATTTACTTAATTTT
The DNA here is from genome assembly GCA_037074535.1 of Gleditsia sinensis. NCBI lineage: Eukaryota > Viridiplantae > Streptophyta > Magnoliopsida > Fabales > Fabaceae > Gleditsia > Gleditsia sinensis. The sequence continues at coordinate 66,199,258 of CM073463.1, read as the reverse complement.
TGTAATAAATATAATATAAATAAAAAGAAGTCAATTGACATGCTTTTCAATGCATATTCAGCCACTAGATTTTATTTGTGTGTGCCTGTGTATCTATATATATTAAAAATAAATAGTCACGTTGGCCATCTTGGAAAATTTAACGCCAATGTGGCAGATTCAAGTGCAGAAGCCCGCAAAAATGCCTTTTTTCCTTCAGGACAACTCTATCCAAACATGAAAAGAGGATTTCACAATCCCTGCATGTTTTCCCCTAATAGTCTTATTAAATTATGAATCCCAAATACCATAATGAAAATTTAATACTAGCATAGAAGGGAAGACAAGGTTGCAGCTAATTAAAGGAGAAAAAAAAAAAATTTAAAGCGGAGCAGGCGGTAACATAATACCACGTACTCGAGTCTTTAAAAAAAATGGTAAACTCAAACAATTTGTATCCAAAACCTTTGTTTATAACTTTCACTATTGCCCTGCACCCTCCCAACCAACATGACTGACTCATTACTTGCAACAAAAACATGTAGAATGAAATTCACACTAATAAACGCCCAAACCCCAAAAGCACAACCCTCAATAATTCAAACTCTGACCCAAACTTCGCTCGCTGATATAAAGACTCAACAGATGACACAGATCTCTCAATTGCATGGCCATTACACAATCGGAAGACTACAATTATGTGAATAACTCAAGACAAGGGTGGAAAAGCGGTTAAACACCTAACCTATCAAATTGCCAAGCAGGGTATGAGAAATAAAATAGAGTATATTCAAGCCGAGGAAGCAGTCTCTTCAGCTTTCTTCTCTGCTTCTGTCTTCTCTGGTTCATTCTTAGTTTCCTTTTCTGGTGCATCTTTTTGTTCCTCGGATTTGTCCTCCGACTTCTCTGCCTCTGTCTTCTCTTCAACACTCAACTTCTCAAGGAGACCAGCAGCAGCAGATGCATCTTTGTTTTCCTCTTTCTTCTGGGATTCGGCAATTTCTTGGAATGTTTCCATAAAGCTTTTGCAATCTAAAAGACAAGGCAAATCACTAGTATTATACACACCAAAATAAACCCCCCAAATGGGCATTCAAAACAGTAATTATGATTGTTGTCCTCAGCAAAAGGGAAATGGTGACAACCCCCCACACCATGTACCCAACCCATCCCTGCATCAATCCCACCACCAGCCAATGGAAGGAAAAAGAAATAGGCACATCATTTACACAGATCAGACAAGGCAAATCACTGCATAGATTCTCACTTGAATGTGATAATAAATCACACAGTGAAGACAACACTATAAGTAATATTTTCCTTTATAAATCACACAGAACATTAAACAAAAAATATGACAACATATAGTTCAAAAGGAGGAAAAACATACGAAGCAGATCCATCATATGTTGGAAATCTATCAACAACATCAAGAATCACAGGCCAAGCTAACAGATGTTAAACACAACTCAACATGTAAGATATGCAACTTTTCATTGCAGTCAGTGTATAGGGCTCCAACATGTTCTGCCTTCTGATCCGTTGATAGGCTTTATTCAACACCACTGTCTAACGATGTTACCACATTCAGTTCGAATGGCCAAAAGCAAATAGGAACATGGAAAAAACTGTAAAAAGAAAAGGAGATGCAAGATTTTCTCATGATTCTATTATAGTATATTAGCAAAAACAAAAATTGATAAAAGGCACATTAACCAAAAATAAAACAGATTATAAAAATAGTTTATTTTATTTGGTCCAAAAGATTAAATTTTAAAAGCAGAGTTTATAGTTATTAAATTTTGGTATATTCATTCTGAAACCTAAAAAAAATGTTATGATTGCATGAATAGGGAGTACCTCAAACAAAATATATCATAATTGAAACCTATAATGAACATTATTTTGATTTTTTGAACAATATATAGTAAAGATCCTTGTTTAAATTGCGCAGAATTAATGACCAAATTTGAAAATTGTATTACTTTAACATAACTATGCTAAAAGGCCTCAAAGTAACTTCGGACACCAATGAAATGAAAATTTAGCATAAGCATCAACAGCTTAGAAAAGTATAATCGCAACCTAAATTAGCCTAAAAGTCACACCTCCATACCAAAGCCCTTTTTTATCCAGAGAAGGTTCCGCTGGACCCAAATATTCTTTGCCACCATTACCATTTCACAAGACTCATCTTTGCTAGATGACTAGATCAAGACACAACACAATAGGGAAATTTCACAAAAAATACAATGGCCTACAGTACAAAATAGTAAATAAGTAAAAGAAGGAATGGATAGGATGTGACGATGTATTGTGCATGCCACACATACTCTAAGAACGTTTCTTAAAATCAGGCAACCAACCACAAGATCATAGTACAGTTGCGTCAACAAGAGCTGCAGCTTTCCATTTTTCTGTCTAGCAAATGACAGGGGTACTGTGTAGAGTAAACGCGGATTTTACTCTTCTTTGTACCCTCTGCACAGGAAACTTGGCACATAACAGACTCATTATGTTCTATCAAAATCTACCTCGAAAATGATGCTCGCGTATCCTAGTGTTAAAAAGAGCCACTTGACGCAGAACAAACACTTCGGTAAGTTGGTTAAAACTTGGAAAGAAAGAAAGATTGATGCAATCTAGCGAATAGTGATAAACAATAACTAGCACAGTGAGAAGCTTGATACATTTAGATCAGTACACATCAATGGATAATCGCTAACTGGGGAAAGATAACTCGCAGATTACGGAAATACGGGTTTAAGACATCATGAAATTCGCCCACAATTGTAAGAAATATCAAACTTCAAATATAGTGGGATAGAATATAATCATATATTAGTACTAAAAATAGAAAGAGATATAAACTTAACTTTCTATAGCTTGAACACTCATACTTACTTTCAATTGACGCAAATCGAATGCAGAAAAGTTCATCCTTCAGTTCGCCATCGGCGAAGTCCCTCGCATGCCAAACGCAAGATTTCTCGTTACCAGCATGTTCTTGCACAGTCATTGTTGGTACAACTGCGATGGGCAAAAAGGCAAGCACACAATTGGTTTTTTTTCTAAAAATAATAAAAGAAAAAGCAAATAAAAAGGATGAACTAAGTTACTAACTGAAATGATTAGCGCAGATCTTGAGGGTTTTCGATTGCCTCATCACAAGCCTAACTTTCCCAGTAACCTTGTGCTTCAGAAACTTCACAGTACCCGCACCTCTCTCCTTCCATTGATTCCCATCCTTATCGAATCGGTAAAGCTTAGATTTCCTGCAATCAAACAAAAAACCCTTTAATTCAAGTAGCAAAACCCATCAAACCCCAAAAATTTGACCAACGAATGCATACAGATCGAGAATAGCATCTTCGTCTTCTTCGCCAGTGGTGACGGCAACTTCCTCAAGCTTGACGATCGGAGCAACCTGAGCTCCGGTATCCTCGTCGTCGCCGGCGGGGGCTTCCTCCTCTTCTCGGTGCTCGGGATCGGTACTGGACATCTTGTTTAGAGAGTGAGGCAGTGAAACAGAGAGAGTAAAGCTAAGTGCTAGGGTTGGGGGTGGAAGATGCAGTTAGCATCCGTGCAAGGGCGTGCAGTTGTATAGTGCTCTCTCACAACGAAAAAGCGTTGAAAGATGACGCAGTCTTTGGCTTGACGGTCAGAAAATTGCCACGTCATCCATTTGAAAATTTCGGCTAACGGATGGCTTAGATTTGTAGTTGGACCGAACCCTAATATTAATCATTTAACAGAGAAATTATACCTGACAAAAATCTTAATCAATTTTAGAGAAAATAGAAAAAAATTTCTTAATTGTAATATTAAAAAATTATAAAAAGATTGTAACGCATTTGATTTCCTTTTGTTATTTTTATTTTTATTGAAAATCAAAATTATTATGAAAATGTGTTTATTTATTGTTTTTATCTTTTATTTTTAAAAAAATTTTAAAATTTTGAAAAGAACAAAAAATTATTTTTAAAATTTTTAGTATTAAAATAAAAATGAAATTTTTTAAATTATTTTAAATTATATGAACGATATTTTATTTTTTATATAATTTGAAAATAGTAAAAGTAAAAATAAAAATAAAATAAAATTATAATTATATAATTAAAAAATAATAAAAATAAAGTAAATGTATTTTTAAAAATATAAAAATAACTATTTTAAAAAAATAAAAATAAAAAACATTCTTAAAAATCAAAAATTAATATTTTTATTGAAAAAATATTATATGTTTAACTTTATCAACTTTTGAAGGTTAAGTTGTAAAAACAAATTTTTTTAATTAATTTTTTAATTTTTATATAAATAAACTGCTTAAGCAATTAAAATATCATTTCACGTACATATTAATTAGACATAGATTAATTACTATTACCAAAAAATTAATGCCAATACGCTCAATTAGTAAGACATAAATGATATCTCTTTGTATTAATTGAAGTTTTATTATTATTAAAAGCATGAGTAAATTTTTAAATGGATCATGTTAATATAAAGATTATTTACAATTATTTATATACGTTAAATTTAAATTATCTTACTTTTTTCACCCCAAAAAAAGGGTATTACTTTAATTTTTTAAATTTATTGAGACTTAAGGGTTAATTGATAAGATGGGTTAAGGATGGAGGAGGATATGATGTAATGAAATTGTTGAATATAACCCTCCGACACAATTTATTTTAATGAGAAAAAAATTCACTTCAAATAAGTTAGATTGAATTAATTAAATTTATACAAATTAATTTTTAAAATAATTTTAAATTTAAATTAATGAATTAAGTGAATTTTTTTAAAAGCTTTTTAGATTCGACTTAACCAACTTGATATAATTTAATCAAATTTATATACATTCAACCTAAATTGAAATTTTCTTATAACCAAAAAATACAACTAAATTTAGATATTATATTTTTAACTTAATTTTTATCAAATTAAATTGTTTAACCTTTAGTCCTTATGTATTTTTACATCTAAATATTAATAATTAATTTATTTTCAATTTAAGAAAATATAATTAATTAATTAATATTAATTTTCATTTTCTAAATTTTAGATATTTCAATATTATCGCCACTGAGTAAAAAAAATTTATGTCCTTTTTTACCAGCTTGCTTGTTCGAGGTGAAGAATGGGTACGAATATTAAAATAAAATGAAGATTTCTGGAGAAATTACTGATAGTGTTATTACCATGATTCATGTTTTTTTTTTTTGGCCATTTACCAATATTCATGTTGCATGGGAAACATTTCAGTACACAAAAATAATTTTTTTTGTAAATTTTGTAAATTACTTGACTATGGTTCACAATGTTCTTGTCAAACCTATGACTGAAAATACATTGTAATTATTCCTTTTTTATTTGAATTATTTTTTTAAAAAATTGAGTGTACTAAAAAATTGAAAGATAAGTAAAATTAGAGGTAAGAGCGTAAGAGAAGAAAAGCCAAATTACTTGAATTTTCTTTTAACTTATGTTTTTCATTTTTTTTTAGTTTTGAAAACTTTTATAAAATTTTATAACTTTTGAAAGCCTGTCACTTATAACTATTGATAACTAAATTAGTACGATATAACAACGATTTTGAATAAATTGTCATAATTTTACAATAGTTTTCGTTAAACTGTCTTTAATTAATGACGATTTTCATAAAATTGTCATTATAACATGATAGTAAAATAATCGTTTATGAAAAATTGATTTAGTTTAACGACAGTTTGCGTTAACCATTTATTTTACAGCAGTGTCAATCAAATCGTCTTAAAATAATGACCATTCTTATAAAATTATCGTTATAACATGACAGTAAATTGTCCGTTCATGAAAAATTAGTCTTATTTAACGACGGTTTAAGTGGATCATCGTTACTCCATGTGTCATTTTTTTAAAATTTATTTTTTAACCATCGTTAAATTTAGTCTTAACGATGGTTTTATTAAAAATTATCTTAAGTCATGCTTTTCTTTATATATTCGATCTCCCCCTCTCATTTTTATTGTGCTATAAAAAAAATTATTTCTTTCTCTGTGTAAGGAATGTCTGCTCACTTATTGAGATTTGTAATTCGAAATTATTTAATCTTACTAGAAAGGTACATAGTACAATAATTTTATTATTGTGAAATACATTTTTTTATATAATATAAATTCAAATAATTTTGTTGAAATAATTTTTTTTGTTTTTTTGAAGAACTTTCGGTCATTTATAAACATTTACAGTTTGCAACTATTTAATCTCACTAGAGGTATGTATTTTAATTATTTTTGATATTGTGAAATATTTTTTTGTATACATTGTATGTTTGAATGAGTTAATCTCGCAATACAATAGTTTTATTGTTGCATCTTTGTTTTTATTAAATTATTTCATTATATTATGTATGTTAAATATATGTTTTTTATATAGTAAAATTAGGAGTAAGAATTATTTAATATTCATAATTGTTATAATAATATTTTGGTGTTTCTATTGGTTATGGACAATTATTTAGAGTGAATCTAATACATTTGACTTTATTATTTAGGAAGAATAACATAATTATTAAATTAAATATATTATATTCATAATTATGAGATCGAACATATTAAATTAATTGGAAGGTAAAACATAAAGTTAAGTTATATAAATAGTTAGTTTTTTTATTTGTTATAAAAAATTAAAATAAAAGCATAATAACATAAATTTACTGCAAAATAATAGCAAAATCAATTTAGAACAAGAGTTATTTAGTGTAATTGTTATATAATTAAAAATAATTTAGATAAAACAACAATAGTTATTATATTAATAGATGTAATTAAATAATATACATAAATTATTAATAGAGGAATTGAAGCAGTAGAGGCCATAAAATAATATTATATAAAAAATTTGATATATTTTATACATGTATATGAAAAATAAATAAAAAATTGTATAGAGTAGAATAAAATAGTTAATGATAGCTTGTTGCATTAAATTAAAATTTCTAAAATTGAATTATTTTAATTTAGTATAAATTAAACATAATTAGTTAAACTTAATTACGCAAATTAGATGGAGTATGTTAACTTGTTAAAAAAATTTAGAATTTTAATTTAAGAATAAAAAGAAAGTTTGTTAGTAAATCGTAAGTATGAAAATGGAAAAGACAAATTTTACAAGTTATGAAATATTAAATAGAATGAAAATTAATGAAATTTTTTTTGTTATATTAGTTAATCTTCGGAGAACGATTAGAATATGAATTAGTACATTTAGTACCGCATTAAAAAGTGATAATAGAGAAGTAGGACGTCGAATAGTAACGATGAAAGTTTGAGCGAGAGGCACTTGACGCCGACATTATAGCACCGCGGTAACAGATGAAGGTAACTATGACGTTTCTGCTTTAGAATATTTAGGGTTAAATAAAGCCTAAAATTACATTTGCTCACAGTCCAGCTTCTAAGGTAATTTCTAAACACAAAACTCTGTAAATAACTATTGCTATAAATTTATTTAATCTCAAAAAGCTTACATAATGAAATTATTTTTCAGGTTCCCGTTGATAATACTAGTGGACATTAGCCTCGTCAACCCCTACAAGGCCTGAGACCATGATTTCATTGTATATGATGTTTTTTTAATCTCTATAGGATGTACATTGTAATTTTAATTTCTAAGTAACTATTTGTTCAAAATTTATTTATGTAATTTGCATCAAAATATTTTTTATATTAAAAATGTCGATATATGCTGATAAATTTGATAAAAGATCTAACATTAAAAAATAATTCATATGCATAATTGTAAAAAAAAATATTTCAAATTAGTGTATGAAAAAACAATACAAAATTCAACCACAATGTAAATTAAGTGAAATAAAAAAAATTATAAAAGTTTTAACGACAGTTTTCAGTACCGTCGTTAAAACTTAGTCATAACGACGATTTAAGAGTCGTTATTATTATAGCAACAATTTTGAAACTGTCGCTATGACTAAGTTTTAATGATGATTTTTGAATCATCATTACGATGAGTTTTAATAATGTTATTTTTATAGTTGACCGAAACCTTCGCAATATCCATAATTTCACGATGATTTATTCAACTGTCATTAAGTAGTTTAGTGACGGTGAAAACCATGCTAAAGCCAATAAAAAAAAACCGCCGCCTTTTTTCTTGTAGTGTTTTTGACATAACAAGAGGATAATGCTTTAACAAATCTCAAACTAAGACAAATTAAAAGAAAAAAGAGAAGTAAAAATCAAGAAAACTCATAGTTTTTTGCGTAAGAAAATGAAACCAAGCTTTTAAATCAAGGTAGAAGGTACCAAAATATGCAAACAAATATTTGATTGACCAAACTGCGTTGATTAAAAACATTTATTGGAATTTTACTGGTGATAATTTGTTAGTAAGTATCTATTAACTGTGACAAACTTTACTGTAAAGCTAGAATAATTTATGTTGGTAAAAGATGAAAACCAAATGTCTACTAAGAAGTTGTAAACTGAAATGAGGAAAAGACTGTAACTCGTGGCTGCTGGGATTCAAGCCTAGATCTCTCCAAGGCCACATCGTGGAATTCTTGCAACTAAACTATAAATTACATCGTAGTCTTAGATATCAAAATTACAGATATTTTAAGGCTAAAATATTTTACCTTTTTTTTTAATTGAAGAAATATTCCTTGAGATGTTCTGTCCCTAGGTTGCTCAACATTTTAAGTTGGGATGAGAAATTTACTCTTTTTCAAAAAAACACTTTGTACGTTTTAAAATGTTTCATGTAAAAAAAATAAATCATTTATCATACTTGTCTAATATCGATGTAAAAACTATTTTCTAATACTTGGGATAATTAATAATTAGAATATTAGTTTAGAATATTATTTTATTAATTATTATTAGAAAATTGGGCACCTTTTAATTTCCATTTTTTGTCAAAAAAAATACCTGAAAATATTTAAATTTTGATTATGTTTAAATTTAAATTAGACATAGACAAAAGTCTGCAGCTAGCTTTTAAAATTTGACAAAATGACTACTGTGAATTATATGCTTTAAGCCTGTCCAAAAAAAAAAAATTATATGCTTTAACATGACTGAAGTGACTGGAAGAAAAATAGACTTTTCAAGTGGATTTAAGTTATTTTTACTATTTCTAGCATGATCAACTTTTAACTACAGTTAATATATATCTTGAATTTGTTAATTAGAAAAATTAACAAATTTTATAGTCATGCCTTGAAGATATTTAGTATGGATTATAGTTTGTCATGTTTTGAAGATATAGAGTACTAATTTTAAAAAGGAGTAATTGTTACAAATTTTTTATTAAAATAATAATTAATTTTGAATTTAACAATTAAGATATTTTTTTTAATATTAGACGTTTGAATTTACGAAAAAATATTTGTAGAAAAAAATAGTTTTAATATTAAAAAAAATAATTTTATACATAAAAAATATAATGATACTCGTATAAATAAAAGAAGGAATATCTACATGTAAATATATTATTTATGTATGTATTTTCATTATGTGTCAAACTTTTTAATAAACCATAAGATGATCCTTAGTCAAAGAATATCATTTGCATAAACCTACGCTTTCTATTACATAGAATCACATCCAAACAATGGCTAAAAGTACAACCAGGATGAAGGAGCCTATAAAGGCTATTTTTTCTCTATCAGTGCCAACGTTGCGTTTGGCAACGGCTACCTTTTTCCCCTAACAGCTATTTTGCTTATTTAACCCATCTCTTTTTTATGAGTAGAGAGCTCAAAGGTTTGGAGGCTGGAGCTCAAGAAATATATCTCTTCGTAGCTTTCTCATTAAGGTGCTGTTCTTTCTTTTTAGTTTCAATTTTCTAGCCTTAATTGAAGCACATACGTAGCTTCTGTGTACGAGAAAGAAGGTTCGTAGATGTTTTCTTGTGAAAGAAAGTGATTCCGCTATTATCAACTAAGCCTTTTGGCAGAATTTGCACTGAAACTTGGAAAATCCATAAGGTATTTTATTCATGTTCATTGATTAGTTCTCTTATGTCTCTGCATCTTTGTGTGTTTTAAAGAATAAATCAGATTTTGACAGAGGAACAGAAGTAGAAGAAAGGCTCTTAACACTCTTGTTTTTCTTTTATTATTATATTATTATTTATATCTATATACTAATTGATTTTAAAAATGTTCCTTGAGTTTGATTAAATTTTCCCGTTATTGTCTCTGTTACCAAACACATAACAGTCTCAGAAAGCTCCAACAATGACTTCTATAATTATTATTTTTTTTTTTTTTAGTTCATGATATCACGTAAAATTGGATTTAAGAAATTTTGCGCATTGCCTTGAAGGCAGTATATAGATAAAAGTTGTCAAAATTTAAATTATCGGTGCTCGGATGTACGTGCAAAAGTGTGGGGATAAGAAAAATTTTCTTTTAATTAATATATTTGATGATTTGTTTTTTTTTTGCACAAAAATTTAGATATTGACCCCACAAGAAATTAGTACCCCACCATTCCACCCAAAAAAATTTTTTTTGGTTAAATTAAATTTAAAAATAAATTGTATCCCACCACAATCTTTCAACTTTTCCAACACAAAATCTTTTAACTTTTTTCAACACTATTTTTTCACTCTAGCACTCCACTTTCCACAACCAATCTCTCCATCTTCATAGCTCCATTCTTCAAATGAATTCTTCTATTTTCATGGCCTAAACCGATATATTTTCATAGCACTCCACTATTTTTTATTTGTTATGTGATTTGCATCAAAATATTTTTTTATATTAAAAGTGTCGATATATGCCGATAAATTTGATAAAAGATCTAACATTACAAAATAATTCATATGCTTAATTGTAAAAGAAAAAAAGTATTTCAAATTAGTGTACGAAAAAACAGTACAAAATTCAACCACAATGTAAATCAAGTGAAATAAAAAAAATTTAAAAAAATTATAAAATTTTTAATGACAATTTTTAATACTGTCGTTAAAATTTAATCATAATGATGGTTTATAAATCGTCATTATCATAGCAACGGTTTCAAAACCGTCGCTATGACTAAGTTTTAATGACGATTTTTGAATCGTCATTATGATGAGTCCTAACAACGTTATTTTTATAGTTGACCAAAACCGTCGCAATATTCATGATTCCATGACGGTTTAGTCAATTGTCGTTAAGTGGTTTACTGATGGTAAAAATTGTGCTAAAGGCAATAAAAAAAAACCGCCGCCTTTTTTCTCGTAGTGTTTTTGGCATAACAAGAGGATAATGCTTTAACAAGTCTCAAACCAAGACAAATTAAAAGAAAGAAGAGAAGTAAAAATCAAGAAAAATTATAGTTTTTTGCGTAAGAAAATGAAACCAAACTTTTAAATGTTGGTAGAAGGTACCAAAATATGCAAACAAATATTTGATTGACCAAACTGCGTTGATTAAAAAAATTTATTGGAATTTTACCGGTGATAATTTATTGGTAAGTATCTATTAACTGTGACAAACTTTACTGTAAAGCTAGAATAATTTATGTTGGTGAAAGATGAAAACCAAATGTCTACTAAGAAGTTGTAAACCGAAATGAGGAAAAGACTGTAACTTGTGGCTGCTGGGATTCAAGCCTAGATCTCTCCAAGGCCACATCGTGAAATTCTTGCAACTAAACTAAAAAATTACATCGTAGTCTTACAAATCAAAATTACAGATATTTTAAGGCTAAAATATTTGATCTTTTTTTTTTTAATTGAAGAAATATTCCTTGAGATGTTCTGTCCCTAGGTTGCTCAACATTTTAAGTTGGGATGAGAAATTTACTCTTTTTCAAAAAACAATTTGTACGTTTTAAAATGTTTCATGTAAAAAAATAAATCATTTATCATACTTGTCTAATATCGATGTAAAAACTATTTTCTAATACTTGGGATAATTAATAATTAGAAAATTTGTTTTTGGCAAAGTTATAGAAGTTGTGTTTAATCAATGGTTATAAACATTAAAAGAAGAAAATCGTGGCTTCCACTTGGCAAATTAAACAAAATGGGGATTATAAGAGAATACGTGGTATGTATTTCGCGAAAATATTCTTAGTTTAGAATATTATTTTATTAATTATTATTAGAAAATTGGGCACCTTTTAATTTTCATTTTTTGTCAAAAAAAATACCTGAAAATATTTAAATTTTGATTATTTTTAAATTTAAATTAGACATAGAGAAAAGTCTGCAGCTAGCTTTTAAAATTTGACAAAATGACTACTATGAATTATATGCTTTAAGCCTGTCCAAAAAAAAAAAATTATATGCTTTAACATGACTGAAGTGACTGGAAGAAAAATATCAGACATTTGAATTTACGAAAAAATATCTGTAGAAAAAATAGTTTCAATATATAAAAAAATTAATCTTATACGTGAAGAGTATAATGATACTCGTATAAATAAAAGGAGTAATATTTACATGTAAATATATTTATGTATTTATTTTCATTATGTATCAAACTTTTTAATAAACCATGAGATGATCCTTAGTCAAAGAATATCATTTGCATAAACCTACGCTTCCTATTACATAGAATCACATCCAAACAATGGCTAAAAGTACAACCAGGATGAAGGAGCCTATAACGGCTATTTTTTTCTCTTCCAGTGCCAACGCTGCGTTTAGCAACGGCTACTTTTTTCCCCTAACAGCTATTTTGCTTATTTAACCCATCTCTTTTTTATGAGTAGAGAGCTCAAAGGTTTGGAGGCTAGAGCTCAAGAAATATATCTCTTCGTAACTTTCTCATTAACGTGCTGTTCGTTCTTTTTAGTTTCAATTTTCTAGCCTTAATTGAAGCACATACGTAGCTTTTGTGTACGAGAAAGAAGGTTCGTAGATGTTTTCTTGTGAAAGAAAGTGATTCCGCTATTATCAACTAGGACTTTCGGCAGAATTTGTACTGAAATTTGGAAAATCCATAAGGTATTTTATTCATGTTCATTGATTAGTTCTCTTATTCTCTGCATCTTTGTGTGTTTTAAAGAATTAATCAGATTTTGACAGAGGAACAGAAGTAGAAGAAAGGCTCTAACACTCGAGTTTTTCTTTTATTATTATATTATTATTTATATCTATATACTAATTGATTTTAAAAATGTTCCTTGAGTTTGATTAAATTTTCCCGTTATTCTCTCTGTTACCAAACACATAACAGTCTCAGAAAGCTCCAACAATGACTTCTATAATTATTTATTTATTTATTTATTTAGTTCATGATATCACGTAAAATTGGATTTAAGAAATTTTGCGCATTGCCTTGAAGGCAGTATATAGATAAAAGTTGTCAAAATTTAAATTATCGGTGCTCGGATCTACGTGCAAAAGTGTGGGGGTAAGAAAAATTTTCCTTTAATTAATATATGTGATGATTTTTTTTCTGCACAAAAATTTAAATATTGACCTCACAAGAAATTAGTACCCCACCATTCCACCCAGAAATTTTTTTTCGGTTAAATTAAATTTAAAAATGAATTGTATCCCATTACAATCTTTCAACTTTTCTAACACTCAATCTTTTAACTTTTTTCAACTCTCTTTTCCACTCTAGCACTCCACTTTCCACAACCCATCTCTCCATCTCCGTGGCTCCATTCCTCAAGTAAATTCTTCTATTTCTATGGCTTAAACCAAACCGAGGTATTTTTTTTAAGTTAAAAATTTTATTATTTTAGTCTTTATTTTGTAATTTCTTCTCTTTTGTTTGTATTTTGATTCTTCACAATTATTTATTTCTCTTTTTTGTTGTATTATTAAAAAATAAACAAAGAAACTATTTCCTCAAAGATTTACTTTGAGATTTTCAAAGAAAGAAGAAGACTTGAATATTTCATACTTTAACCTCTAAAGGTACAAATTAATTTGATATTCAAATAGTTTTGTTGTCTTACTTGTTATTCAAGTAGTTCTATATATTCTTTATTTAATAAATTTATACATAAATTATTGTATTTCATACTGTTTGCTGTATATATATACAAATTAACTATATAAGTTTTTAAACTTAATTAAAATGTGTAATGCTAGACTAATTTATATATTATTGTTTGTAGAGTTAAGAAATATAATGTTTTGTTTTAATTTCAATTAATTATTAAGTATCTAATTAGCTTTATATATTTTTTAGTGTGTAAGAAATGGAGAAATATTTTAAAAGAAAATCAATATCAAAGTTTCTAGATCAAGAAGTTATTAAAAGTGAAAATTCACCAACACCATTAGGGTCTTCTTCATCCATAAAAAAGATATTCTTCGAAGTTGATTTAAAAAATCTTCCTACTAATTCAAGAGAGAGGAGAAAAATATAATGTTATCATCTTAATGACTGGGATGACATCCGAGGAGCTTATTTACAAAAAGGATCTTGTCAACCTAGATAACATGATTTCCCACAATGGCATATTGGAACTTTTTTTCGAAAGTTTAACCCTGATTGGTTTCTAGAATTTGACAATTGGTTGGAGTATAGTGTATCAAAAGATGTCGTATTTTGTTTATGTTGTTATCTCATGAGATCTAACATTGGAGAACAAAAAGGTGGTGATACATTTTTGATAGAGGGATTTTCAAATTGTAAAAAAAAGAATAGGTTGAAAATCCATGTTGGAGGCTCTAATAATGTTCACAATCAAGCTTGGAGAGAATGTCAAGCATTAATGAATCAAAAACAACATATTAAAGTTGCTATTAGCAAACAATTAGAGTTGATCAAAAGGGAATATAGGATTCATCTAACTACAACAATTGATTGTATTCAATTTCTATTGAGGTAAGAGTTGGCATTCCGTGGTCATGATGAATCTGTTCATTCAAAAAATCAAGGTAATTTTCTTGAACTTCTACATTTTTTTGCCAATCATAATGAAGAGATTGATAAGGTTCTGAAAAATGCTTGTGAAAATATTAAACTAATGGCACCTAATATTCAAAAAGATATTGTGACAGCCACTGCTTAAACTACATAAATAATTATTGATGATCTTATAGATGATTTGTTTGCCATTTCAATTGATGAATCTCAAAATGTATCAATTAAGGAGAAAATATCTGTTATTTTACATTATGTAGATAAAAAAAGAAATGTGATTGAGCAGTTTCTTGGTCTTATTCATGTTTTAAATACAAGTGTTATATCTTTAAAATTAGCATTAGAGTCATTGTTTGCAAAACATAGTTTAAACTTGTCAAAAGTGTGTGGACAAGGATATGATGGGGCTAGTAATATGCAAGGTGAATTCAATGGCCATAAAAGTTTGATCTTGAAAGAAAACAATTTTGCATTCTATGTTCATTGCTTTGCTCACTAACCTTAATTGGCTCTCATGACAGTTGCCAAAAAAATAAGTTGAAATTAGTTGGTTTTTTAGTTTGGTTAAAATATATCTAATGTTGTTGGAGCTTTATGTAGACATCAAGAAATTCTTAAAGAAAGTCAAATACTTAAAGTTAATGAAGCATCAAAGAATGGAGAAATTTCTAGTGGTGTGACTTGTATAAAAAAACTACATTGAAACAAGCTGGAGATACTAGATGGGGCTTACATTATAGTACGTTACTTAACTTGATCTCTTTGTTTTCTTCTATGATTGATGTGCTTGAATTTGTTAAGGAATATGGTATAAGCTCAAAGCAACGAGTTGAAGCATGTCATTTATTGAAATCTATGCAATCTTTTAAATTTATTTTTAACTTGTACTTGATGAGGAATGTATTGAGAATTACTAATGAGTTGTTTCAAGCACTACAAAGAAGTGTTTAAGATATTGTAAATGCTACAACATTAGTTAGAGTGTCCAAGGAAAGATTGCAAAGCATGAGAGATGATGGTTGGCATAATTTATTAAATGACGTATTATTATTTTGTGAAAAGCAAGATATTGACATTCTAAATATGGAAGATGCATTCATTATACAAGGAAGATCAATGCATAAAGTTCAAGAAGTTTCAAATTTGCATCACTTTCAAGTTGAGTTATTATATGAAGTAATTGATAGATAAATTCAAAAGCTTAACAATAGATTCATAGAGGTAAACACCTGCTTCTTTGTGTAGCAAGTTTAAATCCAAGAGATTTAGGGCTTGTTTGATTTTGTTTTTAAAAATTATGTTTAAAAATTGTTTTGTAAAACAAAAATAAAAAAAATTGTTTGATAAACTGTTTTAAAAATAGTTTTTAAATAACACATAACAAAAACTTGCTTGGTAAAATTGTTTTGAGAACAAGTTTTAAAAACAAAAAAAAAATAGAAAATCCGTTTGATATAAAATAGTTTTTTTAAAAAAAAATTATTATGACTTTAATTTTTTTAAATGAATTATAGTAATATTTTAATGAGAATATGAGAAGAATAAATAAGTAAAAATGAAAAATATATCATAAAATTTAATATAATATTGATATGGCATTAATATTTTTAAATATATTATTCTAAAACAAATAATAATATCATTTATAGCATTACATACTAATTATAAGTGGTACAAAAGTAACATTAACAATTATATAAGTTATTATATATAAATTATCAAGTAGATTTGTTATGTTCTAACCACATCCAATTTAAAATATGGTTACGATATGCTGCAATTTCTGCCACCCCTTGATAAGATAATCTCAACAAGTTGTCTTCATTAGAGCTTGTCTCTCCTGTGCCTGTATTTTCATTTAAAACCTCTATTTCTGTATCATCAAGACCTTCCCATATGTCAAATAATTGATCACGTAAATTCTACTTGCGTATATAATTATGAATAGCACAACAAGCCATCACTATGAGTCGTTTTCTACTAGGTTTGTACGGTGGCCTTAATTTTAAAATTAAAAATCTGTTCTTTAATACTTCAAAGCAACGCTCAATAGTCATTCTTAGTGATGAATGTCTATAATTAAATAGCTCTTGACGACTTCTTGATTGTCTACCTCGACCTCTATATTGTTGTGCATGATATCTTTCACCTCTATAAGGGGGAAAAACCCCAGTGTAAGGATACCTAGCATGCACAAGATAAAATGAGCCTACATTAATGAATATACATTAATAGACAATATAAGTTGTGTACTTTTAGAAAAATCAGAGAATTTAAACAATATAATATTTACCATTCATAGGCCATAGAAATTCTGCATTTAGATTAATAAGTGCATCTAAAAAAACCTTAGCATCATGTGCACTACCTTCCCACCCCGAATAGACATATGTGATCATCATATTAAAATCACAAACACACATCACATTTTGTGTCACAATTGTCTTTCTACCTCTGCACAATGTTTGTTTTTCAGCAGGAACCCATGCACTTATATGTGTGCCATCAATTGCACCTAAACAATTCTATTACAAACAAACCATTACAAAAAAGTATTAATAAAATGAAAAATAAAAAAAATTCATGAGTAAATTCTTAATAGAAACACATAACTTGAACTATGGATAATAAATTAGATTAGCTTTAATTCTTCTAGGCAATTTTGTAGACTCTTGTTTAATTAGCTCTTTTCTTAATCGACATACTGCTCTCAACACTTCTTTAAAATAATGAGAAATTGTTTCTGTAGAATGTTGAAAACGATTTGAAACTACTATATAACAAATATTATGCCCTATAATGAATAGGAATATAGCAACTTTTTCTTCTTCCAGCAAATGTTGTGAATCATCCAAGTAACTTTCCTCCTCAATTCATTACAAAAATTAATAAAACATGATTTTTTCATTCGCAACAACTCAAAACAAGTTGTTCCTGATCCATTTAATAACTCAAAAATAAACTCACGACCAGTTAATGTAGATGTTCGAACCTTGGTTTTGTTCAGAAATTTGTGCTCATAATCATAGATCATGCTAATGATGCATAGCTCAACTAATTCATCATCCTCAGAATCTGAGGACGTCTCATCAAAACTACATGTGTCACTATCTGATGATCTATTATTTACCTCCATCGTGATGAAAACCTGTCACACAAATAAAATATACATAACAACTATAATATATTTAATAATTACAAAATCAAATACTTGCAGCAGATCCATTACTCAAACTAATCAAATATTGTCATCAACATAACGTTAATTATAATATAAAATTGTTCAAAACATTTAAATAAAGTCTGCCCAAGTATTTTTTAACACTTTTAAAATTACTTTAAGACAAACATACTATACAATGAACAAGACGTTGCTTAAAAAAAACCCTCACTAAAGTCTAGCTAGCCATCCTTTCTTTCTATTACTAGACATTGTAAGAAACATTTCTCTCCAATCAGGATTGGTAAAATTCTCTACGGCTTCCACATAAATGTCATCAGAAACATTTTCAATCTCTTCAAGAGCAACCACACACTTAGCAATAGAATAATCAGCTGACATAACTATAGAACTAGTGGCCTCAGCACTCTTTGTCTTATATCTCTCAGCCTTAGCCAATGAAACTTCTGCTCTTGCCTTGGATGCTTCAGCCCATGCTAGAAGTGCATCTCCCATTTGTAAAGTCCTAGGTTCCTTCTTGGACCTTGGACTTGTGCTCTTTAACTTGAACTATTCGCTTTTCACTACGTGTGGTGCGCTAAATTATTTGTGTGGCAATATCGTCTAAACTATCCTGATCAAGATTAACATGAACACCAGCATTAAGGTATTCACATTCAAGCTCATTTTCTTCATCTATATTTGGTGGATCTTGGGTAAATAAATGATGAAGTACTCTAGTTGCAATACTTATGTTGAATATGATTTCCAATAATTTATAGTGCTCACAACCTTTCTTTTGAAATTGAGTAGCATCAAGATGTGCCTATAATCATTTTAAAAAAAGTAAACTAACCATATTTAAAATAATGTGTACATAAAACCATAAATTTGCAACCTATTATATAGCCGAATATAAATTTGCCAAACTGTTTTATCGGCAGTAACAGTGTTAGTTTCTACATCCCACCCAAATTCAATGTGTTGCAAGAGTAAAGAGAATTAGGAATGCTTTGATCGCAATCTATTGAACTTTTGCTTTATTTGTTTTACACTGAAAGAGCGTTTAGTAATTGAATTAAGTTTATCTTTAATGGAAACACATGTCTTAGAATGAAATACACCATTCTGCATATTACCTTTTGTGACTTGTTCAACCATGATGTCTATGTAAGTTTTAACTATTGAATTAGGCCAAAGTTTGCTCTCGTTAGTTTCCATCTATATGAACAAATATTAAAACACCATTAATTAACAAATCCTCATAGACATGATTATGAAGAAGATAATACAAATAAAAACAAAACAAGTTGGCTAACAAAGAAAATAAATCAAAAGAATAAACATTACATTTCAAAAACCAGTCATTTTTTTAAATCTTCCACGTCAGATTTACTAATGCTTAATCAAAAGCTAACAAGTTGGCATTCTCATTGTAATGTCCAAAAACTTTGTGTTTTCTTCTATTAGTTTGTTATTTTCTTAATGATGTATATTTTGCTCTTCTTGATAGCTTGGCACTTTAATATCTCATTATTTAATATATTATTCTCAAAATCCCAGCAATCAACCAAGTTACAAAAATGCCATTTTGAAAACAAGCTTTTAAAACTTTATCACAAATGCCACCAGAGAATATCAATACGTTTTAGAAGAATTTTCAGTCAAAGAAAATAAATCAACGGGAAGTTTTTCAGAAGGTTTCAATTATATGCAAAATACTTTTACAAGACCAACTATTAAAAAACGATAAAAGAAGCTGCTTTACTTCTTTCACAAAGTAAAGTAATAGTAATAACAAGTCAACTTACATACTAACTACCACAGCATTATATGTTTCTTATTTATTGTTGGTGTAGTCCATGGCAAAGAGCTAGCTAGAGATGTAAGAAAAAATAGTGACTTTGAAATAGAAATGCAACTAAATGATTCACAATCTCATGCAAAACAAAGTCAATAATAAGAATTTGATACATTCGTATAATCGTATCCCCTGCCTACAACTACTCTAAACAATTAAAAGCACAAAAAGTCAAAAGCTTGATCACCATTCACGAGCATATATCATCAGAGGATCAGATCCGAAACCATTTCAGATCAAGAATTAAAAAATTAAAAATTTAAAAAGATAGGATTTTAACGCAAACCCAGTATTCGATCAAGCAGTAAATTAGCTAGAAGCTCCACTTCCTAATAACAATACATCAATTCTAGAAAGAGGCATACCATGAGATTTTGCATTTTGTAATCTAAAAATTGAAAACAACAAATATCACAAGAGAGATGAGAAAACTAATAACCCCTCCCCAAACCCCTAATTTAGAGAGAGAAACTCAAAACTTAGATAGAGAGAGAAGAGATTCAGAAGCATATTGAAAGCCACAAAAGAAAAATGATAGAAAAGGAAAAAAAGAAGGAAGGAATCAAACCTCTTCCTCTGCTTTCTGTAAACTTTCCCTTTCTAACCTTGCGCTTCTTTTTTCTCTGTTTGTATATGCGCTTTCAGCAAGCTTTTTTCTCTGTTCGTATATGCGCTTTCAGCAAGCAAAACGTGGATATGCAGAAGACCCCTTTCAACAAGCTGTTTTCTAATTGATAGCCTCTTTTTATTTGACAGCAAAATAAGTTTTTTAATGAACATTACTTTTATTTACCATTGTGCCATTAATGAGGAATTGTTTTCCGCCTTTTTGCTATTTTGGGAATAGAAATAGTTTTAGGTTGTTCTGATTTTTTTGTTTTTAAAACAGGTAAAAAAAAATACTTAACCAAATAGATTTTTTTGTTTTATTTTTTAAAAAAGCTAAAAATAGTTTTTTAAAATTAAAATCAAATAGACTCTCATTTTTTGCATTTAATAAGGAGAAATTGATTCGTTTGGCTAAGTTTTATCCATTTGAATTTTCTTTTGTGGAGCTTATGGGGCTTGATAGTCAACTTAAAACCTACATCATAGATGTTCGATTTAATGATCAATTTTCAAAGTTAAATCGGATTAGTGATCTTTTTGAAATGTTTGTAAAAACTAAAAAACATATTATGTATCCAATGGTTTATTTACTTATGAAGTTAGCTTTGATTTTGCCTATGGCAACTATAACAATTGAAAGATGTTCATCTATAATAAATCTTGTGAAGAATAGAATGCACAATTGTATGGGAAATGAATGGTTGAATAATTGTTTAGTTACATACATAGAGAGAGATATTTTGTATAGTATTAAAAATGAAAGAATCATACAACATTTTCAAAATATGAAAATGCGTAGAGAGCAATTGTAATTTGTAAAAGCTTAGGTATCTTGTGTTTTTTGGTCATGAGATTATGTATCTTGTGTGAGAGACATTGGATGTAATTGAAAATTTGGTGAGAGCAAAAATTACTTTTGTATTCTCCTATCTTTTGCTTAGTGGATTGCTTCTCATTTCTCACCTGTGGATGTAGGTTTCACATTAAAACCAAATCACGTTATATCTTGTGTATTTTATATCATTTTTATTACTTACGTATATTTATAATTTTTTGTAGTAAAAATATTTATAGACTATTTCTTGTCCCCATTAATTAAAATTTTTGAATCTGCTCCTGTTGGTGTTACACATTAAATTTGTTTCTCTGTCTCCTTCCATTCATTTTAAAAAGATTTCTAAAAAGTTAGAGTATGATTTTATTTTGTGAATATATGGAGGTAGATTTAGTTTCTTCGATTTTCATAATTTTTATTACTTTGGCAAGACTATTAGAACTTTCTTGGTAGACTCTGTGCAATTCTTTTTCCAATTATCTTTAGAGGCATGTAAACAAGATATTATCTTCCCCTTAAATCTTACTTTGAAATCAATTTGGACTTTATTTTATATTAAGTGCCATCATATCATATATACTTTGGAAGAAAAAAGCTAGTAAGTTCTAATGTGGTTGCTTTCATACCTTTAGGTATGGATAGTGTACCTTTATGTGTTGAGGACCTCATGCTAGTATTCCTGAATGATTTGACTCAATTTTGAAGGACATTATAGTCATTTCATTAGAATTATTTACAGGTAGATTGTTGTTGCTTTGGCAATGAATTGGAAGCAAAGTAATGGGATAGAAAATAAGTACTAATTTTCTTTTCTCTAGTCAGGGATGTTATGTTAGAAAAGGAAATGAAAACGAAGGGTCAGAAATATTATCTATAGTTTGGGAACTATAAAAGTTTAAGGAAAGAAAATAATGAGCAATAAATTACAAATTGATAATTTCTAACCTCCTATTAAAAATAATCATTTTAGAAGGATAAGTATGTCATTTAAAAATTAAATAATCTCATGCTCTAGCCTAAGGTTCAAGGACACTTTGATCCTAACAAGACTATAGCACTAGGCTGGGGGTGGGGGTTGAGGACCTAAGATTGAGGCTTGCAATGGTGTGAACTAAGGTTCAAGTCTTAGGGGTCAAGGACCCAAGACTAGTGCTCCAAGGAGGATGGGCTCCAGGGGTTAAGGGCCATGGATTGGGACCCTCAAGAGGAAAGAGGGTTATGAGTCTTAGGGTCAAGTACCCAAGATTAAGCCCCTATAGGGGACGAAGTTTTCTAGGGTCAGGGATCTTAAATCGATGTCCTTAAAGAGTAGTGGTTCTAGGTTTGGAGACCTTGGACTAAGGCCCTTAATGGGGAGGGTTTAGGGACGGAATCCTATTGGTCAGGCACCTAACTTAATCGATGCCTTTAAGGTTATGAAGGGTGGCATCTCAAGAGTAAGTGCCCCCATAGGAAAGGGATTACAAAGGTTGGAAGCCTTGCATTAAGACCTTAAAGGGAGAAGGTGAAGTGGTCTAGGTCTTGCAACACAAGGACCCAAGACTGAGGTCCCACAAAGGATGGGGTTTCGAAGATTAGAGGCCTTGAATTAGAGCCCTCAAAGATCAAGACCCTAGGGGATAGGGTTTCAAGGGACTAAGGCCCCTAGGAGATGATGGTCTAGGGTTTATAGACCTTAGACCTTAGAGAGATAATGAAAAGGTCTAGGTCCTAAGACCAGGACCCTTGAGGTTGGAGGGATTCGAAGGCCCTCATAGACTTAAGTTGGGGTCCTCCAGGGGGTCAAAGACCCAAGACTAAGGCCTCCAAGCCTAGTTGATTTAGGGTTTAATTTTGATTCTAAAATTTGGTAGAGTCATCTACAATTAATTAGTCAAAGTGGTAAATGGTTTACCACCTTAATAGGAGACCAAAAGTTTAGACATCATTGTAAAAAGGGCTAAAAAGTGTAATCACTCTAAAGCTCAAAGGATATTAGTCTCACAATGTCTCTAACAATATTATTGGTTCTCACATAAAAGAAAGTTTGGTAGAGTCAACCCAATTAGATTTCAGTGTAATGTTGTCTTGATAATATGACATTGAAATTGTTGTTTTTATTTCTCTTTCTAAAAACATTTCTCTTATTCCCCATTTGGTTGTTGGTAAAGGAAATGAGATGGAAATAAGAATTTGAATGTAATAAAATACTGTGATTAAAATTACATTTGATACAACATTAAAATAAATAGAATCTCCATCACTATGTTTGGTATGTCATAATAATGTAAAAATTAAATGAAAAATTGATAAAAAAACAAGAATACTCTTGAAGAATAAAATTATTAAAATAACATTATTTTAACTTAAAAAATTATTTTAAAATATTATAAATAAATAATTAGTAATATTCAAATTTAAACTAAATTTTATTTAAAATATTAATAATATTAACAAAGTATTAAAAATTTTAATTTAAATATGAGAAGGGTATTTTAATCTTTTATATTCTTATTCCATTTCATTTTTTCTCTTTTCATCATTTTTGAGAGGAAATTCTATCTCCCGTGTAGGAAGGAATTTGTATTTCACGATATAAATTTTTCTGCAAACCAAAGCCAATAAATTGATAAAATAAAATTTGAATTTCTATTTTATTAGTTTATTTCTATAAATCAAATAGGACTTTATTGTCCCAACTGAATGACAAAGGATTTTGCGAGTGAAATATCTTATTTATGTCTAAAATCTTAATGATTCAAATTTAAACTTCACTGTTGCTTTGACGTGGCAGAAAATCATGGAAAACTATGTAAGCTTAAATAGTTGATCTCTTGTATGATATTTTCAACAATATATTTATATGAATATTCATGTAAAAAAAAACATATCCATGGATATAAAGATCACAAAATGCGTTTAAGTGAATATGCACGGAATATCTTAGTTCAAAGAAATACTAATCATGTTTAGTAAACCTTGGCAAAAAGGAATCAATCAATTTAATATGAGTTTCTCGATAATTTATAGGCTATGTTTGACAAAAATAACTGATAAGTTAGTTGAAAACTGAAAAGTTAAGTTTTAGCTGAAAACTGTTAACTGAAAGTTGAAAACTAAAAAATGTTAAGCTAATTTATTGAATTAGAAGTGTTTGGTAAAATTAACTATTGAATTAACTGATAAATGTAAAATGACATAAAAAGATATACTTATATAAAATTATTATTTTTTGTTAGTAATTATATTTTATTATATAATCTCAAAAAATACAAAATAAATATATAATTTAGAGTCTCATAATAAATTAGTAATATTATTACGAATCTCTTTCATCTCAATAGATATTTCTAAATTTTTATTCCTTGTATCACTATTAATAATATTTAGAAGTTCATCATGGAGTATATAATTTGGATGTTGCTTGAGTATAGTAAAAATAATGTCATATTTGTGAATATAATAGTGTTAGAATTTGAATAAAATAATAAAGATAAAAAAGAATAAAATTATAAAAATTATCAGTTAAAAGTTATACGCTACTTAAAGTAGCGTATGATAAAAAGTTATAAGCTACTCAAATAAATTTGTTTACCAAACACCTCTAATTTAGTCAAATAAACTTATAAATTAATCAAATAAATTATAAATTAACTTATTTGACTTGCCAAACATACTCATAGTACACGAGTTCCAAATCCCTACAAAGGAAATCGTCAAGCTCTTATTGTTCTAGGTGAAGCTCTTTTCGTCTCTTGAAAAACCTGCATCTTTATGGTAATTGTTATTTTAAAGTGCTCGATAGAAATATTGTGAATTTAATGTGAGATTGAACAAGAATTTTCTTCATGTCACTCAAACGCTAACCGTAACATTAAAATAATCTATCTTCATTGCTATTTTTAAAAAAACTAAAAAAGAAAAACTTCCTTTTGAGAGTGAGAAATGGCACATAGTTACTTATAACCTTGTCCAAGTTTCATCTACCTAAGAGGGTTAGCTCCTATAATTTTCCAGGAAAGAATAAGGAATAAACTAGCTCTCAAGTCTCAACCACCTCACTCTCTCTCCCTCTTCTGGCCTGAGGGAACCCAAGGGGCAGAGAAAAAAAATGGAAGCTTAAACCAAAATAACCAAATGTTAACAAATCCTCCTAAACCAACTACCCCTTGTATATATATATACATCCTGCATATTGCAGACCCATTACCCAATCTCCTATGGCTCGCCTGCTTCTCTCAACCCACCCTCTACCAAGCACTTTGCATATTGGCCTGGCTGCAATGACCCTTCTCCTCTCTGCATTCACACTGCTCATGTGCGCTTCTCATTCACGCCCACGCAAATGGCGAAACTGGATTTCTTGCTCTGATGCCTATGGAAAAGACCTTGTAATAGAGCTCCACAAGGAATCTGTAGCGAATGGTGAGCAGCAACAAGAGGCTTCGCTGTGGCAGAAGAATATACTTATGGGAGGGAAGTGCCAGCTCCCTGATTTCTCTGGCGTCATAACCTATGACGTCAATGGCAATATAGTAACTCCTGCTAAACCTACTCCTCCATTACTCACCTGGAAATAAGAATGTAAGGTCTATGAAACCCTCGAGCTTCGTCACTTGCAAAACTCAAACTCCCTTTTGTATCCCGTGGATGTTTCTAAGTGGACTCACAAGCTTAGTTCGGATAGGAAACAATCATATTAAACATAATATAATATTTTAAATTATATATAAATACTTATAATTTTATTGTGTAACAATAACTATAATAATTTCGTGTCTTGTATTTTTGTTAATACTTAGTTTACAATAAATAATAGTGTGCGTCTGCACGTCTGTGTGAGAATGTTATGTAGAGTTCAGCAATCTCGATCTCAATGATTCAACCACAAAATTCTTAGACTTGAAGATATAATAAATGCAAAAGTATTTAAATCATTTCTTCAGGACACAAATTTGTGAGCAATTATTGTGTTAAGACAAAATGATCTAAATAGCCTTACATTTATTGTTTCTTTCTAATGGAATAAAGACATTTTAGTAATTATCAACTTCTACATAACTAGTGTGAAAATTAGTAAACTCAAGAACTTGCCTCTTTAAGCCTGCATAAACAGTTATATGCACATGCCTGTTTCTTATTGACCTAATCTACAAAAAAGATTAGTAAACAAAAATTGATACAAAAGTTTCTAGTACCATGCAGTCAGCAACTAGAAAACTTGTTCAGATCTCCTCTTAATTGTAGGAAAACCTCTCACGTCCTGCCACCATTACCTTCTCATTATACTTGTTCTCCACGGTCACTATATTGTTTCTTAGACCTATGACTAATAATCAATAATCTGGAATATAGGATATAAATGCTACTGGAAGAAAAGTTTATTTCCTCTTTCTTGAAGAGATAATTTTTTTTTTTTTGGTTTAGTAAAATCCGAGTGAGATTTGAAATTTGAAATCGGATTCTCAACTCTAGAGATGGAGATGACTTCAGTTTCATTAAATCAATTGACACATTAATCTTAAAGAATGATAATTAGCCATTAGCAATAAGAAACAGTTTTAACTTCAAGTAAAATGAAGGAAAAACCAATCAGTGACCACAGTCCCAAATCCCAGCAGCAGAAGTTCTACATTTTTGTCTTCCTTTATCTGTTTGTCCATTATTATCAAGCACATCATATTTCTCTCGTAATTTGTATTCATGTTAATCAGGACAAATCTCCATCCAGATACCTCCCTGAAAACTTAATAAACAAAGACGGTACACCAACATGTCAACAGTAAACACAAGATGGAAGAACACTTATTCTTCAATTTACAACTACAAGCTGTAAGGCATGGACATTTTAAAAAATGAACTGTCATGTCTAACACGTTGTAAACACACATATTAAACACAATAAATGCAACTCTTCAAATTATACATAGACACTTTTAATTTTATTATGTTGCAGTGTCTCTATTATTGTCGTGTCCTATGTGACTATGTCCATGTCCATGCTTCTTAGTTTACAAGAAACAGATACAAGACTTCAAACCTGTCACTGATATTTGTAATTGAGAAATACTTAAGTAGACTCTGATAGGCATCCAAAGCAACTTAAGAAACCTACTCTTAAAAGCTAGCTTAAAAGCTAACTGTTAAAGGGGAAAAACCAAATCACTTAAATACCCTATCAAGTATCCCATACTATCCGATGTGGGATTTAGACACCCTATAGTACCCAAGTCCCTATCATAGCACCGCCTCTGAGAGCTGATGTCTCAACAGTTGCATTTTACGACGCTTTACTCGGCCTTTCCAATCAGTCCCTCCACTAGTCAACCTCTACGCAAGTAACCCTTTCCGTAATGTTGACAACCAACTCTGGTACCAATGATAGACACCCAACCAACTTGGAAAATCCACCTTTAAAAACTAGCCGTTAAGAGAGAAGAAACAAGCCACTTAAATACTCCATTAAATATCTCATACTACCTTATGTGAGAATTAGACATCCCATACTATCCAAGTCTCTATTAGACTCCTACAAAAGATAGGTAAACCTTTATGAATAGAGGTGTAAGCATGCCCAGCACACTTTTGAGTAAGATTTACCAGTGATATGCTTATATGTCTATTCATGAGTAACTTGATCCATCTATCTTCTTTTGTAAACCAGATCCACCTAATAATCTCTCCTAGTAATTTGTAGGTGCGCAGTACAGTAGGTAGAATTTACATAACCAATCACTTGGGAGTTTGACAGTGTTAAGAGACAGATCAAGAAAAAAAAGGTGATAATTGGGGGGAAAAGGACACAAAAACATGAAGACAATATATACAGTAACAACAGAACCAACTCAAAATGGTCTTACTATCTGGAAGATTATAAATTCTAATTAGATCAAGATTTTACTGTCATTACAGAAGGGAATCCATGGCCTCTGTCATTTTTTTCCTTAGAGCATCCAGGGACTCTGTGAGATGATAAACTTCTGTTGGATCCATTTCTAACAACATAGCAGAAACTTGTCCTGCATGGTCATGCTCAAGATGCTTTATAATAGGAGACTGTTCACCCAAAATCTGCATATAACGAAACAAGATAGATTTAAAAACATAACCAATCTGATGGCGGTCTAAAACTACAACAATATTGTGGACCATCATACTTCAGTTATCGTTGAAGTGACCAAAACAGTTTGCAATCCTTTGGTAGTGGATTTTGAAGCATAATCTTGCAATGGTTTGACAATCTTGTGAATCTCAAGGCTGAGGCCACTGTAAAGCATGAAATCTGCCTCATCCAAAACCTGCTTAAGAAACTTGAACACATAAGTATGATCAATGCAAGGAGCTAGGGGTATTCAAAACTAAACTAAACCGATCAAACTAGAGCAAACCAAACCATAATGCCAGAAAACCAATCAAAACCATTTAAATTGGTTTAGTTTGGTTTTCTTTGAGTGAAAAATGAACAGTTTGATTTAGTTTGGTTTTTGGTTGAAGAATGAACACCAGACTAAACCAACCATGTATTATATAGATTGTTATAATTTATAACGTTAAATATATATTTATAAGACTTTTTGTTATTTTTATTTATTAAACATTAAATTTTGGATTAAAATAAGTTTTCACCTATAGAAAAATAGAAAAATTTTATAAATAATTTTAGTAAAAATAAACCTTAATTAATTATAAATCAAATTAATTGGGCCCAAATCAAGAAAAAAAATTAAGATCAAAATTGAGTAAACTAAATAGAACCAAACCAAACTGATTTTAATAGTTTGGTATAATTTGGCTTGGTTTGGTTTAGTCACTTCAAACAAACCCAATATATCCAATACTTTAATAAATCAATTGGTTTGGTTCAGTGTAAAAACCGACCAAACTAAACTATAAACACCGATAGGTCCAGTGATACTAACCAAATATCTGATTTCAGCAGGAATAACACTCCCCTCTTCAATGTATTGAAGAATCTCACTAGGAGGTCCAATTACGAGGCCAATTGAGACTTTTGACTGCTCATTATCTGGGGAAGCGCCATCCTTCGTAGATTTTGATTCTGCATGATGGATGATATATTTTGCAGCATTAAAGCACTGCAATGTGCATTATAATAATTAACAAGGGTGAAAATCAGTTGATAAATTTCAGGTCCATATTCCATGGATTAATAGACAAAACAACGGTGGAGGCAGATCACCTGTTCAGCTTTGTCCTCTGTGGCACAAAGCACAATGGCTCGAGGATGCTGTGACTTTGAACCAGATAACTTGGCATCCCGTCTCAGCAACTACACAAGTTTACAATTTAATAAGTTTGTATTCACATTCCCCTAATCCTTTTGGGGAGCAAAATGAGGAAAGAATGAAAACAGAAGGAACAGAAATAGAAAATAATTTTCTCCTCTATTCTGTGGGTGTCATGAATATGAGAAACAAAAAAAGTACACATTGATTTGATATTTCATGTAGAAGAATTATGTAATTTACAAAAGCCAAAATCTACAACTTTATGTTTTAATATTCTTCTTAATTTCACAGTTTCACTCTAATTTTAGAGAGAATGATCTTAGTGAGATAAAGGTGCTATCATTCACCTAATTTCATTTTCCTTCAATAACTTTCTTAGCTTCCCAAACAAAATATTATGGCTTTTACAGTTATACTCCCCATCTTCTTTTCTTTTAAATTTACTCCCTCTCTTTTCACCTATTTCATAGAACATGCAAGTGAAAAAAATAAAAATTAAATAACTGAAAAATTGTTATTTTATTGCAGTTCTGTCCCTACCTCACAGGATGACATCAGACACATGAAGGAGAAATATTCTTTCCCAATTTTCCATATAATTATTCTCATAAAAAAAACTAGTTTGATCAGAATAAGTGACATTGGAGATTTATTTTCTTCTAGAAGCATAATAAAGTTGACACTTTAAACTAATGCAATAAAACACGAAGTTCAAATAGAGCAAATAAGCAAACGAAAAATGAAGCAAAATGGAGAAAAAAATGTAGTAACGGTGAGTAATTTTCCATTTGATTGAATATTAATAGGATAATGGAATTTTGGTTAGGAGCCAACATTGTTAGGAAAATCACTTTCACTTGACATCATCTTTGACGAAATAAAATACCAAAACTAAAAGTAAATGTCCAAAATTAAAGCCAACCTTGCTTTTCCAAATTTATATGCACCAATCTACAGAAAGTTCTTTTGAACCAGTTAAAATACAGAAACCATTAGAAGTAAGAAGATTAAGAAATAAAAATTGAACTTACCTGAATAAGAGGCAACAAGTAGGCCAAACTCCTGTCAGGCCCAGATACTGAACTCAACAACACACTCTTCCCTTCCAAAACAGCAGGAATCCCCACACATTGAATCTCACTAGGAACAAAAACACCAATTTTCTCCAAAACCTCAATAAGCTCCTCACTTAGACCCAACTCGTTAAAACTGGTCACTACCTCAGTGGTATCACCCTCATTCTTCAAGGACTTTTCATTTACCTTCTCTACAGTAGAACTTGATGCTTGGGGGCTACCCTGCAAGGTTTTAGATGACCCTTTAAGTTTTCTAAGTCTAAACTTTTCTAAAAGCAGTAAGTCCCTTTGGGACTTTGATGATGTCTTCTCCTCTTCACCGGTAGGGATTGGGGTGGTAGAAGTAGAAGAGGAGAAAAAAGAGGTCGAGACAGGGCCAAACCGTTGAAAAGCGCAAGTAGGTGATGGTAATTTCGTAAATGGGTTAAGTTTAAATGGCGAGCATAGAGAAGAAGAGAGGCGAAGAAGCTCTCTGCCCCCTCTTCTCATGGCTTCCCTGGTTCACTTAACTTTCAACCAGGAGGAAGAGTAAATGGGTCGGGTCGCCATTGGAAACCTGAGTCGAGGTTTGGGTAATGCTCGTGCGGTCGGTGAACCACGTTTGATGTTTTGAACTCTGCTTAGTGTGTTAAAATGTTAGTGAGAGGGACTGGGCTTGCTGCATTGGACTGGACAGCACGAACTCCACCATGACCCAATGGGTTTCCCAGTCCATACAAGTCTTTGAAAAAAACTGGAAAGTAAAGCGATGGTCCATAGAGTTGAACTTTCTATTATTGTTTAAGACAATTCAACAATGAGAAAACTCAAAGGAGAGATTAAACTCTCCATGCCTTCGCCCAAAAAACAGAAGACAAAAAAATGGCTAATTTGAAAACTAATGAATTTAATGTCAAAAGATTGACTTAGTAATGAAAGCCAACGTGTGATAGATTAATTTCTTGAGATCAAGTTACAAGAAATTTTTTTATAAATATCTTAATTAGACATGAATGACTTATCTTTGATTAGATTAAAATGTTAAATTAATTCAAATATACACAAATTAATGAGACATTGTGTCAACACAATCCCTAAAACTAAATATGAGTTAAAACTGATTATTTTTATTACTATTTTTATTTAAAAATTTATGTTTTATCCAATATATTTAAATATTTATTTGTAATTAGTTTTGTCTATTTAGATTTCTCTTTCACCCTGTTGTTTAATCATCATTCCACCAATATAAAGAGTGAAAATTAAAACCTTTCCATTCTATCCCATTTTACAAAATACCAAGTTATTTTTATTTTATTTTTTGGAATCAAAGTTGAGTATTGCTGAGACTAAATTTTTTTGAATTTTAAAGCGCTTACGATTTTTAACTCCCCTTATAGTAACGTAAATTAAAAAAATATTAAGTGATTTAATATACACTTGGTATGACTTTAAAAATATTACTACTTAATCACGATTGCAATATCAAAATAAAACTAAGACCTCAAAACATAACGAAACGGAACCAACATATTAAACGAATTACTTAATTAATTTAATAGATATCAAATTTAATTGAATTATAAATTCAATTCCTTTTAGTAAGATAGAAGTTCAATTAATTAAGCATAACCAAAAAATTCTAACAATAGGGTATCATTGTCAATGCACGAGTCTCAAGTAAATAACCCAAATTGTTTGAAGTAGTGAAAACGTTATGTAAATTCGTCATACTAGATCGAAAATAATACGTTTAATTTATTTTCACTATTTTTTCAACACTTAATAAAGACTATTAAATAAGGAAAATTGATTGGATAAACTTGTAGAGGTAAAGAAAATTAAAAATAAAGGGGATCTGACAGATTTATTTAATAAAGTTGTGGAGGTGAAGCTCCATTATAACATTCAATTGAACGTCTCCTGACTTAAATAACAAGCAAAGGTGAAGTTGAAGAACCTCTACAATGATTTAAGTACGCCAAAATAAAAAATAAAAAGAAAGAAAGAAATATCCCAATCCCCCAACCAACTTGTCCTGAAGAACATCAAATAATATCATAACAGTCATAAGATGAATACAACTTAGTGAAAAATTGTAATTATGAAGTCAATCGTAGAGGGAGGAAGATCAGTCAAAGTGCAAAACATTAATGCGTTAATGATAAACCTATATATGGATTTTACCACGGAGCTTGCCTTCAAGAAAACGTAATCTATTGTTAAAATTGCCAAATTTTTCAAACTACTCGCAATATTAATCCAAATTTAGAGGAACATCTTAGTCCGTTGCTTCTAGTTTTGATTTGTCTATCCCGTTGCTGATTCACTCTGTGGATTAAGAGTAATTGAAAGACTGCCCCAGAAACTCAAAAGAACAAAACAAGTTGAATGATCCGTGGTTTGGGTAATGGCGCGTGGCTACTGACATTATGTCATTTGAAATGTTCAGGCTTCAAGACACCGACATAAGGCAAGTTTCTATACAATTCTGCGAAGTCCATTCCATAACCAACAACAAAATTATCTGGGCACTGCAGAAGAGAGACACCATGTGTAAACAAAATCAGTTGACGTCATTCTAGCTCATGCTGCTTAGTTGATTGATCATGGCACTTGATGTCAGTTCAGTCCACGCAGAACACAATTTTAAAGTGCAATCAAACTGCCATGTAAAAGAAAGCGAAAACTACATTCACAGCTACATAGTAGGACAAGTATGGATTTTGAAGTATGCTGCTAAGAAGTTAAAGATTGTTCGATCCATAGTTTTTGATATATGAAATCTTAAATTAGTGCCACGATCTTGTTGCCATTGGTATGCCTACTATGGAGATTTATGTTGACAATTATCTAGCAAGAGAAGTAAACAGCTACAGAAGAAAGCGAGAAACTTTGACAATTGCAATTATCATGACTGCGGTATAACTAAAACACATTGGCAAGAACGCACTAAGTCCACTTTAGCATCTGATTTATTCAACAATGTAGGGTCAACTTTCCAGCAGAAGACAAAGTGTGATCAGGAGGAAGTAGAGTAAGTCTTAGGTTGATTCTTGTCATAAATATGCGAAAATCAACTATTACCACCTTTCATGTACAAAATGTAGATAATTCAGAAAGAGGGAAGAAGAGAATCTTAAATAATATTTATCCACATGCAGTATGCAGTTTTAACAATAGTAAGAAAGCCATGAATCTAGTTAAACTCAATAAGTCACTTATCTTTACCATAAAAGGAAAAGCATTCAAGGTCAATCTACACCTGCTTTTAGTGAACAAAATCATTAATATGAAAAGAGGGTCCCTTTTTGTTTACATTCAATACTTTGCCCTCTTAAAATATGAGGCTTATAGGGAAGACAAAGAGAAGAATATTCATTGTTAAGTTAAACCAACTATGAGAAAACACAAATGGAAGTTGCATCAGAAGGTTTGAGGAGGCCCTCCAACATCATGTACAATTGCAAAATCTCTAAAATATTAAATCAGCAAATGTGAATACAGGCATCTGTGTGCTGTGCACAAATAAGGAAACTAATGAATTAAAAGTTGCATCATATGAATGAAGTTCATCCAACATCGTGTGCAATTTAAAAAACGTCTAAGATATCAAATCAGCAAATGTTAATGCATGCATTTGACTACAGAAACAACTCCAAGAAGAATGACCTCAAAAGTAAGAGAATCATACCTCAAATCCTCGGTAGAACTTCCCCTTTCCCACTAGCTGAAAATTAACCTTTCTCCTTGCTGGTTTATCAAGGAAAGTGCAAACAGAAACAGAGGATGCTCCTTTGGATTTCAAGTGTGCAATTACACTAGATAAAGTATGTCCTGTATCTACAATGTCTTCAACCTACAATAGCAATTTAAATTATTTAAAAGGTTTACAAAATTGCATAAGTAGATCAGTAAATGGATATGAATAGAAAATAAAGGAGGAAAAAAAATTAATAAGGGAGAGAGAAGAAAGAGAAAGAAGAATAAGAATATCAGAGATTAACAGTACAAGTACAGATGACAATCAATCGTTTCAGTGAAGTACCAGATGAACTCTGATTTCAAATTACGAGCTCCACCATGAGAGAAAATAAAATAAACCATTTCTATGGAGGCATTCTTATGTAGGCTATGCCTACATAGCCTCACCTATAAGTGTTTGCCACACATGATTTAGGTGCACTCCACTATATTAAAGTTGTAGTTTTTTATTGTTGACTTTTGCTTATTTGTGAGCGGACTAGTGAGAAAAATCCTTTTCTATATTAACCTAACTGACAAAAAAATTTCTAGTAGACAGGGCTTTCAAAAATAAGTAGACCAAATCAATAATTGTCAAACACACTTTTAAGTGAGAGTCAATTTGATATACTAACGTCTTAGTTTATGAATATTTTAATCTACCTAATAATTTCACCCCTAACTAACAACAGAAGTCTATCCAGATGCACTAACAGACAAGAAAAATTTGTAATTTCAGTTAAAACGGTGTTCTCATCTGCATTTGGTCAGATAAAGTAACTGATAAGTGATATTGTGATAACATCCCAATTGTAATTTCTAGTTAACCTGTCAACTGATGCCAATTGTCTTCATTTCCATTCAATTTTCTATTTATATTCTTAAACGATATAAGGATTTCAAAGTACAAGAGCTCAATTATTCATTAGAAATATGTTGGAAATGAGCATGCATTTGTAAACCTGAAAACATACTTGTTTCAGTCGAAAAAAAATTGGAATAAAAAAAGCCCTTATAATTTGGATAAATTTTGCTTAATCTGCTACGGAAATCCCAAAAAGAAAAATAAAAAATGTTCAGCGGTCAATACCAAAGTGAAGAAAAAGATAAGGTGAGAGAGATACCACAATCACGTGGTGGTCCTTGACGTCAACCTTCAAATCGAAGGAAATGGTGGGCGCGCCATTGGACTCGGTTCCTGAACCGTAGGATTCGACACGGACAAAATCAACGGGGATGGGGAGGTCGATTTTGCGAACCAAATCGGCCAAGAATAGAAACGCACCAGTGGCGACGCCGACAACGACGGGCGGCGGAGAAGCAGAGCGAAAGTCGTTGGAGATTAACGAGGCAAGTTCGGAGACTCGGCGGGAGATTTGGTCCTCAGTCCAAAGGATTCGCTCTACGTGGGAGTGCAACGCCATTTAGTGGGCGTGGCAGCTACGAAAAGAAGGATGCTCCTTTCCTTTCGGCTAATGGAAGCTATGCATTTTATACTCGGTCTATAAGAGCATCTCTGGTTCTTAACGAGTTGCTTATGGTGGGCCATGTCCACCATGGCAGCAAAAATCTTAAAAAAAGAAAAAAAAAAGTTGTTGTTTCTATAAATAACGTTATTTAAATAAAAAAATATTATTTTTTATTATATATTTTTATTATTTTTTATTATTATTATTTAAAATAAATTTAAATTATTTTTAAATATTTTATTTATATATTTATTTATTAAAAATTTTGTTTTACTTAAAATATTATTATTAAAAGTATTATTTAAAAAAATTTCTATATTTATTATTTTAAAATTTAAATATAAATTAATTATATTTTAAATTAAAATATAAATAAATGTGAATAAAGTATAAAAACTTAGAGTAATTTATAAAATTTATTTAATAAATTTTTTAAAGTTATACCAGTGAATAATTATTTAAAATAAAAAATGTAATAATATAATAATATATAATTTATTAAAATAATTTTAATAAATTATACTATTAGATATGTTCTTATATTTAAAGCAATTCTTGTATTTAACGCAACATAAAATAATACCCTCCACAGCTTAACTACGCAGTAATTTAAAATTAAGTCAGTGTCGGATGGTGACGTGGGAACTGAAAACATTCGCAAATTTTAGAGTCGTAAATTTAGATTTAAATTCTACTCTTTTGATTATAAATTTTCTTCAAGTTACTTGATCAAAAACTTTGAACTCAAACTCAATTTAAATTTTTATATACTCAAAACAAAATTAAAATTAATTTTCTAAAATATTAAAGCTACTTTGTTAGGTGTTTAAAATTAATATATAATAAATTAAATATTTTTAAAAATTATAAATTATAAATTTGATAATTTAGATATTAACTTACATACTCAATAATTTTTAAATGCTTAGATTGATATTTTTTGTTATTTTGTTGAAAAAAATATTTATAAAATATTAAAAATATATTAAAATTAAAAAAATTAAAAAAAATTGAAATTTTACTACAAAGAACTAAAGTAAGACTTTAGCGTAAGTTTTATTTTTTTGGAAAGGTCAATAATTGTCGTTATTAATAACTAAAAATGAATGAAAATCGTTAATTTAACAGATTTGTTTATTATTTACGTGGTCCACAGTCTTACGAAAGAAAAAAGGTACGGGACTTGTTTGAAAACAATTTTTAGGATAAATTTTTTATTGTATAAAAATAAAAAATTATATTTGTGATGTATTTATAAATTGTTTTTAAAAAAGTGTTTTATAAAGTATAATTTAAAATAATTTTAAAAAAATATCATTTTTTTCTACAAAATTATTTTCAGATTCTTTTCAAAAATAAATAGAATTGTTTTCATTAGTAGTAAAATTGTAAATAATTTATTAAAATTAATATTTAATCATAATGCAAATTATTTTATTTTATTTTTAAAATTTATATACCAACAAATTTTTTATTCTTTTTTTTAAATAGTTTTTAAAAATAGTAAAATAAAAACTCTTAAACATACGTCCAAATAACTCCATATATTTTATATCCTTAAGCTGAAACCTGATTTTAGTATGGTATAAATAACTTAAATTATTCCAAAATTATTTACATTAAATTGATAAAAGTTCGAGTTTAATTCCATTTTAACCAAAAATTAAATTAATTTATTTAAACAAATCAAATTTAAAAATTTAGTGTTGAACTCGATAAGTTAACATATAACTAAATTTTTTATTAAATAAAATAATATTAATATAACTTTTTATATGTAATTATTTAAATTATAAAATATTATTATTGTAATTGAATCGACCTAGTTTAATAATGAAAAACTTATAATGTTTGTCCTTTTATCCTTCAAAGACTCATTTCACAATTAGATGGCGTCAACATAATTGAACTTGAATTATTCTTCGTAATGTTTAAACAAATGGCTCCTACTGGCAAATAATTATTACTAGCTAGATTGCCCAAAGAACTAAATACTCTTGAGGAGCTCATCAACTTGGTCACTTTTAAACAAGGCTCCTCTTCCTCCTTGGTATCAACTTCTATTTCTTATTCTCATTATTACATTCTCTCTGCTGCATTCATCATTTTTAGTAGGCTAACTTGATAATTGAAGTTCATGGCAGAGCCTCTGCTCTAACATGCTGTTGATGGTTGCTTGCGTGATGGATTGATCAATTGCTATTGATGTTCATTCACTCTTTTGTCACACTGAATCAACCAATGGCCAACGCAGGTTGGCACAAGTGATTAAGGTCCTGAAGTTAACTCTCATCTTCCTATGGATATAGGTTCGATTTTCTTTGAAGCCATTGAAATCTTGGTGGACATCCCTTTTTAAGAAGATCCCTTAACACTGAGAAGTTAATTAATTAGTTGCGATTGAGTAGAATTGTTTATAGTTTAAACATGTATAGTAATTCTCTGGATGAGTCTTTGTTAGCAATCTCAGCATGTCATTCGCGTCCTATCCGATAGTATTAAGAGTATCTTTTTACCCTACCATTTTTTGATCAAAAAAAAATATTCAATGAATAAAAAAATTAATCAATATAAAAAATTACAAATTTTATTGTACTATTGAAATTATTGCATAACGTTTTAAAATATTATATATATGTAAATGATTGCTTAAGAAATTTTTTGATTATAAGTTCTTGAAATTACAATATTAAAAAATTGAACAACCCTAAAAGATAAAGCTTTCTAATTAGTGTTTGTTCAAGCATATTACTTCAATGAATTTTTAGATAACATGCATGAGGATACTAGTTTGCAAAACAGTCTTCTTCCAAATAAACTTGTGTTAGAAGTATATTTGTTTTTTTTTAATATGTTTAGTACTTTCTTTAAACAAAACATAAACCTTTTTGTGAAGGGTGTTAAGACTCTTTACAGAGTAAAACAACAAACCAAAAATGCAGGAGAGCAAAGTAGAAGATCACACCACCATATATAAAAGCCTACTAAACTTTATCAAGATCCTAGCAAACTCACACAGAAGGATGCTAAAAGATTGTCAACAATCACTCTGAAATAGAGTTAATAACCCAATGAATAGCTCAAGGCAATGAAAAGAAGAAAAAAGATGTTCAGCTTAGTGTATATGCTCTATTCTTGAATGCTTCAAAGGTTTTGTATTTATGGAGAAGATTTCTAGTCATTGGGAGTGCCTTTAATTCCCTCACCATCCTTCAACATCTCTTCACTATCAGCTCTTAATTTGTAACATAAAAGCCTTTGAGTAGACTCTATTGCAGGTGCTCAGGTTGTTCAATCAGAAGTTTTATTCTGCAACGGAGGAACTAGCTTTTCTATTCTAGCACAGGGATTTTAGCTTATAAAGTACAAGCTTCAAAAAGTAGTGCATGAAAGTGATACTTTTTTCCTAGGACCTGAGCTTCACCAAAAAGTTGGTCTCTGTAATATATATTTTAATAATCATCATTATTAAAATAATTAAAAGAAAGGCTAAAAGAAAGTTTATTTATTTATTTAAGATTTAAGGATTAAACTTTCAATTTAATATATATATAATTTGAGTATAGCTCCAACAAAATGGGTATACTTTAAATTAACGATTTGGTCCAAAAATTTATAAACTTATTTAGATTTTATTTTTAACATTTTTTAATATACAAATTAGTTATTAAAATGATTAAACTTATTATTTGTTAATTTTAAAAAAATATTAAATCTATTGAATATTAGTCTTTAAATAAATTAATATTCAATTATTTTTATATTTTTATAAATTAATTCATACACTAATTTTTTTTTAAAATTAAATGTAAAAAGGTTTATAAATTTCGTGTCGCATCATTTTACTTGCAATTGTGTGTAGTAACATTTGGGTTTTTTTTTGGGCTTTATCAGAAGCAGCATTAATAATTATCTTTCTGGTAAGCTTCAAAGCCCATGCAAAGCCTATTTTGAAGCCCAAAATTTAAATTTCAAAAAGTTAGGCGCCAAGTATAAAACTGCGCGTTTCACACACAAATTCATCTTCTTCGCCCGCCAAGAACAGAGCAGAGAGAAGAGAAGAGAATAGAATTTTCTCTTCGTTCGCAGCAATGGGATCCACCGTCTTCATCGCCGTACAGTGCTGCCAATGTTCCACCATGCAGGCACTCTCTCCCCTCATTCTTTATTCCTTCTCTTCCTCTCTCTTTCTCTCTCTTTCTGTGATTGGGTGCTCCCATTGACGATAGTGTTCAGGTGAAGCAGAAGAAGAAGAGCAGCAACAAATGGAATTGCGCGGTATGCAACCAGAAACAGTCAGTCAGGAAAGTGTTCGCTCAGGGATTCATGGCCAAAGACATCCGCACCTTCGTCCAGAGCTTCAATATGTCCCGTAAATCCCTCGACGAACAATCGCTCTTTGGCGGAACCCTAGCTCCCGCGCTGGATGAAGAGCAGATCGTTAACGATAAATCCAACCTCAATCTCCCGGTCAATCAGAAGAACAAGCGAAGCGATTGGACCGAGTACCTTGATCCAGAGGATCATCACATGGAAAAAATAGGAGAACAAGAACATAATGGTTACATATAGATTAGTAGATTGATTTCGGTTTTGATTTGTTGTGGTGAAATTAACTTGATTATGATGAAATGGTTTGAACTGAATTGAATAGGGGATGATTCTGAGACGAAGGTTGTGACAGAGTTGGAGAAGGGCATGTTCAAGAAGCCTAGACTGGGGAAATACTCAACTGGGTTGGGCAGTGGAGGAAGCGACAAGCTATACAAGCCACTTTTCCCAAGGAGAAATATCAACAAAAAGACCATCCCGCAAGGTAGTATTATCATTTTTACAAGTTGGTCGGATGCTATTTTTTCGTATACATTTCTATGTTTTGCTGTGAGTTGAAAAGGTGGACGAAATGAAAATCGATTGCCAGGTTTATAAAGATGCAAACAAAAATTGTTATTTTTTCCCCAAATTTTCTTTTCATTATGATTTAGTTTTCAACTTTGATCAACCTCAATAGGATGAGGATTAATAGTATAAGTTAGACATTGTGAGTCATTAGGTGACAAATTTTTGTAGAATTCTAGGTACCCTTGAAATTTTTTTTCTTGAAGCCATGTTGGTTTAACAAATAGGTCAAGTGATTAGAGATTTCAATCAAGGTTAGGGTATGAATTTGATTATCTGGGTTCAAAATTTAGAGCAACTTCCTAAGAGAATTTAATCTTTTAAATATATCAGATGGAAGATGTATCATTCAGATAGTGATCTCATCTTGAATGACACGTAAGTTTGTTAAAGAATATCTTTACTTTACAATAAAAAAACTTTGTTCTTTAACATGATATATTTTATCAGTTTATAAAAATTAAGTGAAGTCAATTAGGAATAAACTTGTTAGAAATGTGTTCCATTAAAATGTGTGCATTTTTTTTTTCAATGATTGAATTAGTTTTTCGAAGATTGAGTCTCTGAGAATTTTTCTAAAATCATTCACCTGATTCAGAGGAGCCAATGAAGGATCAGCAAACGTTGACCAGCAATCCAAAGTGGGATAGTTACATGGCATTAGATGATCAAAGGCCACGAAGTATTCAGCCATCACCCACAATGGGCAAAGCAAAAGCAACCTCCAAATGGAACGATTACATAACTGAGGATGACGACGAGAACATGAAACATGGATGGAAGAGAGCCTTCAACGACCAGACAGATCAGTTGAACAACAGTGTCTTAGAGGCCATAACCAATGAACAAAGGGTTGAAGATGATATCCACCCGGACTTTATGTGACACTTGTCATTAATTCTGGGGTTTAATAGAAA
Organism: Gleditsia sinensis; assembly: GCA_037074535.1. Lineage (NCBI taxonomy): Eukaryota > Viridiplantae > Streptophyta > Magnoliopsida > Fabales > Fabaceae > Gleditsia > Gleditsia sinensis. Next base: position 66,157,669 of record CM073463.1, on the reverse strand, counting down.
TGTGAAAACGTAGCGAACCACCGATCTCCAAAATAGATTATATAATTGATTAATTTTAACCATCAAAATACTGGCTTGGTAAATATAAAATGTTATTTTTATAATGAAAAATTAGAATGTATTTAGTTTTTTGAAAATATTTTCAGTTTTTCATGCTGTTTTTATTTTTTAAAATTTATTTTCATTTGCAAGTTTTTTATTATTTAAAAAATATGTTTCTTTTGTGAAGCTAAAAATTTATTTATTTTTATTTTCAAATTAAATTGATATAAATAATTATAAGTGTCCTTTTATTTTTGAATTTAATCTTTAATACTTTTAGTTTTCTTTAATATTTATGACATATTTTTTAAAATTATTAAATGGCATTGGTCATTGTTTGAAAGCACTGAAAATACCTTTTAGATATTTCATTTTTATCCTGTTTTAAAAATATTTTCAGAAAACACTTTTTTCAAAATTCTATCAAACATATTTTTGATTATGTTATTTATTTTAAGTTTCAGAAAAAACAATTAACCATGCTAAATGGCTTTCTCAGCCCACATGTATCAAAGTAAATCTGATAGTCAAGTGGATTTCAAATTTTATTTTACATAAAAATTTGGAAGGTTTCAAATTTTAGTCCTTTAAATTTGACAATAGGCCTCTTGCTCACCCATGATCAGGATTATTGTACTAAAAATAGTCATTCCCATGTTTCAATATACAAGTTCAGAACAGATTTAATAGAGTATAAAAGAATCCATCCAACTGCAAGCGAAATAATAATACCTGCTAGTACAAAACTGGCTTGCATGTTCCCCATAAGGGGAGAATTCATCTACCTGGGTGGGTTGCCCAACCCATATTGGAAGCACAAATTTTAAAAAAATAAATTACAAATAAATAATTCAAATAATATATATAAGGAACAGTATTATTGTCACGCTAATAATCTAAAACCTTAACTGCCAACTCAAAATCCTATATGAAATCCAATGATAAATTACTCTGAGCTCAAAAAGGAAACTGCTAAATAAGACCAGCAAACTAGATCCTTAATCCCTCCGTACTAACTCATAAATAATCCTGCAAAAATGAAAACCAGATCCTATAAAGAATTGGAGTAGCAGAACGCTTCCCAGAAACAATGATGATAACTCATTGAGCCCAAAAAAATGGCTCACATGCAACATAATTAACACTACAATTAAAATTCCTTCATTCATTCAGTGACAACGAGCCAAGCTGATCATTAACTTCGGAACCCGATGCAGCTTCATGAAGGACTTGCATTGCCTCCGACACCTTTATCTTCAAGTCCTCAGGAGATTCAATGAGATGGATGACCTCGGATTGGTCCATTTCAAGCAACATCCCTGTTACCTTAGCCGTATGGTTTGGTGCAAGACGCTCTACAAGGGGATAGAGATGTTCGCCCAGCATCTGTTCATTTTAAACAGAGTTTACAAATTATTACATGGGATATTTCCAAGTTAAAATATCTTCATGTAGTATAGCAACCCTAAACTTCATCCAGGTTCTAGCTACATGCAACAATACAAAGTTACAAACTTATACGTACCATACGCTGATTTTCTGGGGTAGCAGAAGCCAAAGCTGAGGTAAGTGTTGTAGACAGGGCGCCGGGTCGTTGATTATCAATGGGAGCTGAAGTAACCCCGGAAACATCAAAGGGCAATGGCATCATTGGACCCACTAGACCTTGGGGAACTACAGATGGGTCCATGCCATTCCGATTATTGCCCATATATCTAAACCCTTGGTTGGAGTTACGATGTAGCATCTGAGTTTTTTTTTTAAAAAATAGATAGTTCTCAAATTTGTTAAAAAAATTAACAGGATTATTTATGACAATTAAAAGCTTAGATTTGAGTAATAGTTACCTGATTCTGCTGCACATGTTGGAGATTTCCACCCCGTCTAACACCCATCCTTTGCCCGGGCTGACCTTGTCTCTGAAGTTGGTAAGGCATAATGAAATTTGGAGCAACACCTGGACGCATTCCTGGCAAGAGTTGCTGCTGGAAACCAAATCCAGCTGGCTGAGGTGGTATCAGACCATGAGTGCCCTGACCATAATATAATTGCTGAGGGGGAAGTCTAGGTGCCCCTGGATGATATCCAGGAATTCCAGCAGGCAGAGGTGCAATTCCACCAGGAGCTCGAATTTGAGCAAAATGAGCCTGCCAAAGAAGTCAAATTGTGAAATTGCCCGTCAAGTTTATGAAGGGATATATGGTGGAGACTAGGGACTTATAAGCTCAATGAGAAGTGGGCAAATACATGCAATAACCCAGGAATAATTCATTTTTATGCTTGAAAATTTTAAAAAGAAAAGGCCAAATTCAAATGATTCATGACTATATATCCTTTTTCTGCTAGAAAATTTGATAATAGAAAAGTAGATATGATGATGCATTATTCTACATAATAAAATGTATGTAAAAACAGTAAAATGAAAAGCATGAATGAATATTTAGCAATGTAATTAACCCGGTAACCCACACTCACTTAACTCTAAGCTACACAATAAGGGAGTAATTTGAATTATTACCATTCCTCATGGTTCACTCATAAGAATGATTTAGATCATACATGAACAATGTTGATAAGACTAAAGAAGTATGACCTGCAAGGCTTTCCTTTCTTCTTTGCGCTGGGCCACAGCAACATAAAGAGGTTTTCGACCAATCATCTTTCCATTCATTTCATTCAGCTGTCGCGAGATCATGCATTAATCATAAAAAGGTACAATGGAAATTTCGGGCCTTGTTAAACAAAAGAACTAATGACTTACAGCTTTACTTGCTTCCTCAGGACTTGAGAAGGCCACAAAACCAGAACCCTTGCTATGTCCATTTGAATCAAGCATGACCTGCAGAAATGTAAGACAATGCAATATATTTCCACATATTCACATAATAATAAAATCAACCAATAAAAATGGCCACTCAAAATTTATGAGCAACAGCACAACCATGAAAAGCCCACCTACTTTCCTATGCATAAACACACTCAAATGTGTGAGAGAGAGAAGCATACAGAAAAATGTTTTCAATATACCTTGCATGATGTTATTGTTCCAAACTCAGAAAATAACTCCTTCAGTTTTTCATCATTGATGCTGTCATCAAGATTTTTCAAGTATAGATTAGCTCCTTGTAATTTCTCATATCTACTAATTCTTTCCTGCTCAAATTTGGCTTTCAACTCTGCCTCTCTTTCTGCCTTCCTCTGGGCTCTCCCCACATATAGAACCTTGTCATCATTGACAGTAGTAGTTCCATTTAAGCTCTCAACTGCAGCAGCTGCTGCATCTGGGCTCTGGAAATTAACAAAACCAAAGCATCTAGACTTCCCATTTGCATCTTTCATGACAACCGCACTAGTTATTGCACCAAAGGGGGCAAACATCTGCTTAAGGTTCTCATCAGTATATGTTTCAGAAAAATTTTTCACATACACATTAGTGAACTTTGGTGATCCATTTGCTTGAGACCTTTCCTGGTGCCGAACAAAGAGTCCAACATAGACTTGTTTATCATTTATCAACATACCATTCAACTGCTTGATGGCATTTTGTGCAGACTCATCATTGTCAAATTGTACAAAACCGTACCCTTTTGACTGACCACAGTTATCAACAGCTACCTTGCAGGAAAGTACAGTCCCAAAGGCAGCAAAAGTGTCATGCAATGCCTTGTTATCTATCGATGTGTCCAGGTTCTTAATGAACACATTAGCATATCCACTTTTCCGAATGCTCGGATCTCGATGAGAGAACATAATACGAATGGGTTTCCCATTTAAAGGGGTAAAGTTCAGAAGTTCCATGGCATTAGCCGCTGCAATTTAAGAATAAAAAACAGTGACGCAAAAATAAGATCAATAATGCATGGTGTTAAATTAATAAACCAATATACAAAAATGATGACAATTTCTTTTGTTCTTGATAGTCAACAAAAATTATTTGTTCATTTTAACAGCATTATCAGTAGCAGCTATGATATAATTCCTGACTTGTGAAACATCCAGTAACTTATTATCATACTGATTACTTTTAACCAACTTCACACCCAAGGCCGCTCAGCAAGACCTACATTGTTTGACAGTGGCAAGTTTTTTCCACTTGAATGTAATTTTTCTATTTCTCAATATAAAATTATCAGGAAAAGCCTTCAGATGACACAGGGTGAGGCTGAAAACATACCACATAGAGCTGTCAAAACAGCAGTATAACAAAATATGGAGAAACTCAAACGGTCGTGCGGAAAATCATGCATGAATGACACATGCAAACAGTCATTCTAATATTCTTTCTTACATTCTTTATCTCCCCATAAAAAAAATAATCACAACTAACAGTGAACTCATTATAAATTTTGTTTAAAAGGAAGACGACGCGTCAGAATCTTTCTTCTCCTTAATATGGATGTGAGAAGATAACCACATCATAAACTTTAAAACCCACCAAGCAATATTTATTAGGCATTAAGTCACTGAAATACAAAATTCTGATCAAACCACTGATATTAGATTCCATAAAAACAAAAACTAACACAAACATTAATTTGAACAGAATCATTTTATTATAATTAAAAGTCACTAATTCTGATCAAATCACGGATATCAGATTCCAACAAAAAATTAGAACAAAATAAATAAAAAATAAGATTCGAACAGAATCAGTTTATTATATTTATCAGGTCTTAATTCTGATCAAACTACTGATATCAGGAGAAAATTTTATCAAAATCAAAGATAATGCACAAAAAAAAGTGCATCAACAAATGTTTTTTTTAGAAGGCCCACAAGAGGTGATCAATGACAGTACTAACCATCCTGAGAATTGGCAAAGTTGACATAAGCGTAACCGAGAGAGGATCGCCTGTTCTGATCCCTGCAAACCCTGATGGACACAACCTGAGCCACTTGGCTGAACAGATCATAGAGCTGCCCCTCATTCACATTGGTGTCAAGATCACCCACGTACAGCGACAAATTTGCGAACGCTCCTGCGGGCAATGCCGCTGGTGATGCCGGAGCAGTGGGCTGAGCCAACGGTGCAGAAATCGTCGCCGCCATTGCCTTCCCAAATTAAAAAACAAGAAAAAAAAATTCAGAAATTTTCAACAGAATCTGAAAAAACAAATCCCAAAAATGCGAAGAACAATGAGAGAAGAAGAAGAAGAGGAGTGCTCACTAGGTTTTTCTCTTCACTGAAATGAAGAAAATTGAAACTAATTTTTTTTTCGGTTTTGGGGAAAAAAAATTTTTCCCTATTTTTTGTCTCTGAAAATAGAGAAGAGAAGGAGGGCAAGGTGATGCAAAGAAGAGTGAAATAATCAAATGGCGTTTATATACGGTGGGAGCGTCGAAACGGCACGTTTCTCTTTTCTGAGTTTTCCCGTTTTGCAAAAATCGCGGCGTTTGGTTTTTGGGGCTGGGGGTTTGCGCACGTGAGGGTCGATGTCGTGGCACGTGACAATGTTTTTGTTTCCGCACGTTGTCGTGGTTGTATGAAAATAAATAAATATATTTTTTTATCCTTAAAATAAATATAAAAATTAATTAAAATAAATGTATAAATAAATTTTACTGTTCGATATATTTATTTTATTTTATTTTTATTAAAATTAGGTTATAATTTCATTTTAAAAAAATGTTTTACACTTGTCAAATTGATGGTTAATCATTGCTTGGCCCTTTTCTCATGATTATCGATTGCTTCGAAAATAACGACACCTTACAAGCTTTTTTTTTTAATTCACGTTCTTATTTGAAATGAATTTGGATATTTTAAAATTTTTTATTGGATAAATTTAAAAAAAAAAGATAATTTAATAAAATTAATATTTAATAAATAAGTTAAATTTACTAATTTAGTTATTAAACTAAAAATGATATTTTTTTAGTTTTCATTAATTTTAGTTTAGAATTTTAACTTATAATTAATAACTATTTTGTTTATAATTTTTATTCATGTAGGGTTGTGGAACTTATTTTGAGTTGAATTGATATTAGAAAATTAAGAAATTAAGAGTTTATTTAAAAATATTTTCAAGTGTTTTTGTTTTGTTGTATTTGAAAAATTATTGTTTTTAAATAAAAAATTTGTTTAAATAAATTTTGAGAAATCTTTTGAAAAAAAAAATAGTATGATCTACGTAATAATTAAAAATTAATTTTGATAAATTATTTATAATTTTATTATTAATAAAAATATTCCTTCTTATATTTTTTAAAAAAATTGAAAATAATCTTTCAAAAAATAATAAAATAATAAAATGATGTTTTCTAAAATATATTTTTTGAGTTTATCTAAAATGTATTGTTTCAAACAAATTATTAGCTTTCCAAATAATATATATTACTATAAATACTTTATAAAATAATAGTATTTTTTAATAAAAATTTAAAATAAAATGTTTTTCCAGCTACTCTTTTTTTTTCTTACAAGTTTAAATTATTATAAAAAAATATTATTAATTTTATAATGAATCTCTACGTGAGCTTCAAAGCTTGAATCAATTTTTATAAATTTTTTTACTTAGTTTCAATTAAAATTCGAATTGAAACTATCACTTTTAGAGAGGATTCCAATATTCTTATAAGTTTTGATTTTGAATTTACTGCCTAATTGCCGACATTCCTATATGCCATGATGAAATTCTTTGTGCGCTTCAAAGCTCGAATCAATTTAGTTTACTCTTGGGTGTTTGATCGAATCAAAACTCTATGATTCAATGTATCTGGGAGAATGCCATGTTTTTTCGCCATTTGACTATACTTTTTTTAAACCGAATATATTGAAACATGGAAGAGAGAAGTGCTGATAGAACCCCCAGGATTAGGATTTGCTTCAATTCATATAATCAGAAAAGTGTCATTTGTCTATTTATGGTTCAAATAGTACCTAATTTTGAATTTAATAGTGTCCTATGATATCAAAAATTTAAAATTATAAAAAAAATATTGATAAAAAAATATTAATATTTTAAATAATATATTAATTTTATATTAAAATTCAGTTTGAATAAACGATTTATTTAAGTGTTCGTAGAATAAAATTTTATACTATAAATTTTTTTAAAATTAAGTTATTTAATATTTAAATAAATTTATTTAAATATTATTTTTTTAATATAAAAATATTTATATTAATAAAAAAATTTAATAAATTATAAATTATACTATTTAAATAGAGTTTAATTAAAAATAATAATTTTTTAAAAGATAGTGAGATGTATAATGGGCTTTTCAATTGACTAAATGGTACACAAATAATATATAGTGCATAGTGCACGTGACTCTTGGAACCATAGACTCAATATTTGATTTAAATATAAATGTTTTTATTATAATGGAAAATGTAAATTTAGAGAGACGTTGCAATAAATTTTTAAATTAAAAAGAAATTATAATTAGAAATATAGATCAAAGTAAATAAATATAATTTTTCTACTCAAATAGTATTTCGTGACATTAAAACGTGGTGAATATGAGTTCAAATCTTGACTCCCCCTGTGTAATATATCTATAGTTAATTAAATTTAATATGATCAAATTATAGAAAACATTCTTTTTCATATTTTAATATGCGTACAAACGATATGTTAACCCAGCAAATTACGATCTAATCGAGTAATATTGGACAGTTTCTTACTCTCAATTTTAGCAACTTAAATATATGTGATTTTATCTAAATTCAGGTCAAATTACCTAAAATTATTCAGGTGGGATCACATAAAGTTAGTTACATGCATATCAATTTATAAATACGTTGATTTTTTCTTAAAATTTGTTAATCTTTATTTTAAAATTAAATTAATTTAAATATTTAATTACATTTTTACCCCCTTATAATTTGTAATATAAATTTGATTCTTTTAATTTTAACAAATGAGTCAAAATAATTTATATATTAAATTTATTATTTTTGTGTTGTTAATTTATTACATTTTTACTAAGTTAATGTGTTTTTTTGAGTGACTAATTATGACATGTGTCATTTAATAATATACAAATAATTTATGTATAATAAATTAATGATAAAATTAACATATGAATTATTTTGATTTATTTATTAAAATTAAAAAAATTAAATTTATATTAAAAATTATATATGGATTAAATGAATGCATTTTTTAAAATAAAAAGAAAAAAAAATATTTGGACGGGTGTGTTTACTGCAAAATAAAAAAGCAAAGAAAGAAATCAAATACTCTCTCTCTCTCTCTCTCTCTCTCTCTCTCTCTCTCTCTCTATATATATATATATATATATTTTTTTTTTTTTTTTGATAATTTACTTCTTTCGCTTATATTTTAAGCGACATTTAATGTGTGAATATTCTAATTTCTGAATGACTTATAAAAATTATATATAAAAAATAGAGAAAAAAATATTAAAAATATAATATATATCTCTATATATTATCCAAAACATTCACAGTACATAAAATTTAAAATTTTCATGTTTTGGATAGATTCAAACATTTTACAAATAAATTTTTGGATGCTTACAAAAATATAATTTCCAACTACCAAAAACCAGTTTAATTATGTCCTTTAACTTTTACTCTCTGAGAGTTCAATTCAACCACGTCGCCGTGTAGTATCTATCGTGTAAGGCTAAGGGGAGTTTGATATAAAGAAAACTATAGAACAACCTAATCCTTTTCAAACTTTATTACATGCCTGACCCCTCTCTCTCTCTCTCTCTCTCTCTCTATGTAGATATATATCAACCAATGTATTAATTCTTTATTTGAGTTTAAGGTTCTGATCTCTCCAGTGAAGTCTAACAGTGAATTACAACGTTGTTGCCTGCATGGCTTCAATGGAGGATCAAGTTCTTCACTACTATATATCTGCGACCTGGAAATTATTAGGTTCTTCTCCTTTTCGTCTCCATATCAAGTTAATTTACAAAATAATTAACATTGCTACTTTTGATTTGTTAAACCACTTCAGTAAATTTTTCCTCTCTTCTTAATTAATCAAGAATTAATAAATTAAATATCAATAAATTAATTGGTGGTTCAGTAGTACTGGAATCATTTCTAAAATTGAAAATTCAAATTCAAATTCAAATATTCTTAAAAAAAATGCCCAACTAAGGTTAGAAATATTTGTTTGATATAGACTCACCTTGCTGTACCGTTCATTGTTTTATTTACAAATAAGCTGAAGCAACAATAAAATATTACTTTTATAGGGGGAAGTCCTTCTAATTAAATCGTATAAATCATGTGACAAATATATGGATTGGTGAAAATCTTCAAAACCCTAAACTCTGATATTTGTAATCACATATATAGTGGCCAAAAACACTGTAAATTGTTCTGTTTCCTTCATAAGTATTCAATTAAACGGATTTCTCTTCATTATAGCTTATACAGCATTCATAAATGTTGCTGTTTGAACTGTGCTATAACTCTATTTCATTATTTCAACTTTGAAGATCATAATTAAATTGAGATTATACTCACAAATTTGTGATTCAAATGATAAGTAATGTTGAACTTAATAAATTTACACACACAAAAAATATTTATGAGAATAGAAAGTCTCAGTACCTCAAATAATATTAGTTTTATACTTAAAAATATAAAAATACTCATACTACTTAAAAAAATTAAATTAGGATTATACTCACTTTTTAAATTAAAAAGTATTTAAAATTTTGATTTAAACAATAATTGCAACTGTATGCATTCCATATAATTTTCAATATATATCTCAAACTTTGATTTAAATTGGAATTATACTCAAAAACTTGCAGTTGAAATGATAAGTAAGATTAAAGTTAGTAAGTTTACAACAACAAAAATATATTTATGAAAAAAAAACTTCAATATCTCAAATATATAATATTAATCTTATACTTAAAGAATATAAACATATTCGTACTACTTAAAAAAATTAAATTAGAATTATACCCACTTTTTAAATTAAAAATATTTAAAATTTTGATTTAAACAACAATTGAAAGCATTCCATATAATTTTGTCCTATTTTCTATTGAAACCTTGCCTTTTTTATTTTATAATGTAGGTTTAAAAAAGTTAAATAATTTTCAGTAAAGAAATAGGGATGGCATCAAAAGGCCATATATATAGAAACAAATAATTATTTCAACTTTTTTGTTGAAGGCTTTGTTTTCTATTTTTTTTATAGCTTAATATTTTACACAAAATCTAAAAGCACCAACTAAATATTATTTTTGCAAGTAGCTGCAGGTTCTCATCATAATGAAAAGGGAATATGCCTCCAAGACGTTTGTTCTATTTCTCCTGTGTCCTAATTGCCTCTGGCTTTTCAATTTGGGCATTCATGTTTGGGAGTACAGCCAAATATATTGTAACTGTGGTGCCACAACATCGTCACCTTCACCACGACGACCAAGATCAAGAATATAATATTTCTGGAGGCTATGAATCGGTGTTTTGGTTCTTGCAACTTCTGGTGGTTTTCACTACGGCATGTTTTGTTATCTTCATAGGAGCTTGGAGTTTCATGAGTTTGATCTTTCCTCTTGTAATGAAATTTAGAAGGATTTGGAGTGTAGAAGTTGCTGATGATAATGATGGTAAAATCCCGTAGTAGGAGATTTTAGTGTTTGATCTTATGATTTTCAGAAAATTTTGTGTGTTCCTTTGCTAACTGTAATTTAAGACGACGACGACAACAATTAAATATATTTTTAGATAGAGTCGGTTATATAGATCAAAGGATGCTACAGTGACATATATATATAAATAAAATTAATAGAGTTAATAGAGAGATTATTAATAGCTACACCTTTATTATTTTTTATGACTTTCTTTTACTTCTAATTATCGGATTGTTATTCATTTGATTTACTTTTTGCACTAAAATTTTTACAGGTCTTCTTTATACATAACTAAACTACTTTAAATAAAATTCTATTATTTTTTCAATAATAGGTATTATCACAACGTCTTTGTATTTTTTTTCTTGTCACTAAGAAAAAAAGATAATCTTAGTCATAATAATAAATAAAGTTTAAATTTTTTTATATTTATCAAATTCAAATATCAATAAATATACTTTTAATTGCTTAAAAAGACTACCTTCTATATATAAACATACTTTTACTTGCTTTAAAAAATAGTGCCAAGATTTAAGAATCTACCAAGTTAAAGTTTGGTACTCAAGCAAGTTTGGAAAGAAAGGAATTTAAAATCACTACAAGAAAAGCGAGACATAGCGACAGTTTTTAAGTGGACATAACGACAGTTTAAAAACCGTCGTCAATCCTAGGTCTTAGCGACAGTTTTGTCAACCGTGGAAATAACTGTCGTTATGCCTGATTTAACGACGGTTTGTATAACCGTCGTTAAATTCTATATAACGAAGGTTAGTAAACTGTCGTTAAATATAACGACGGTTTGTACTAAACCGTCGTTAATATAATAATTTTTGAATTTTATTTAATTAATAAAATTAATTTTTTTTATTACAATATTTTATTTATATGTTAAATTATTAAATTTTATGCTGTTGATGATTAAATTATTTTATTACTAAATCATAATGGATAATTAAAATTAATTTATATTTTTAATATTTTATTAATTTATTTAGATATATTTTTATTTATTATGTAATAATTAAACACGTGAATTATTTAGTAATTTAAGAAATTATCTTAAAAATTAAATAATATTTAATTACGAACTAAATCTGCATAAATAATTAAATTATAATGAATCAATATATAGGTAAAAAATATATACACAAAAAATGTATTAGTCATGAGCAAAACAAAATTGCATATACAGACTACAACCACTAAATCATGTGTCCGGACCCTACAGATGCTGATCATGCTGATGACCACTACCACGGTCACTAGGGTCCTGAAAAATAAAAAAAAATTGTTAGAATTTTTAACGTTTTCAAAGTAAATAAAATTATATCAACAATTTTTATGTATTAAAATATTACCTTGGGTCCGGGACTATGAAGTCCTGAAATTTCAGGTGGCAGCTGACCCTGAAATTTTTGAAGCAGGAACGCCATAGCAGCCTCCATCTGTGCTTGCCGTGCTGCGAGCTCAGCGTCTCATCGCTGGAGTTTAGCATCTCGTCGCTGGATCTCAGGGTCTCGTCGTTGCTGCTCAGCGTCTCGTCGCTGCTGCTCGATGTCCCGCTCATGCATAGCGGTCTTCAGGCGCTCCACCTCACTCTGTAAGTCGTGGTATGACGTCCCAGACTGTGAGCTCGACCCTGACGAACCACGACCGAAGACTTGAGTTGGGCAAACACCCAACCCAAATCCTCGAACGCGGCCGGAGTGCTCCTTAGTCCCAAGAGCTCTCGCAAGCGAATCAACCGTTGAAAGCTCTTGGGACGAGCTGTCCTTCTGCTGGATCGAAACAATTTTCTCCTAATATCCAATAACATAAAATTAATAATATTAAACATTATCTCAAAATTAAATAATTACTCACGTACGGTAGAGGAAATTTTATTACTTACCGCAACACTCCGAGTTTCGTCGTTGATGTATGATCCGTCAGCTCTTTTATGAGCTGTCGTCCATACATCACCACGAGTCACTCGACCGCCAAGCTCAATCTTCTAGATTGAAAAGAAATTAATCAATTTATTATTATATATATTATAGTCATCTCAACATTTAAAAAAAGATATTTATGGATATGAACTTACCATCTCTGCCTTTTTACACGCAAGACTCTTCGATCCAGTGGTGTGTGGCATTGTAAGTTGTCTTCTGTTCTATTTATTCTTCGCAGCCACATCCTAATTAATCACATAGAAACAATAATTAGTCACAATAATTTAAAATTTAAATTTGATAAATATATTAATATACACGATTTACCCTAAACTTCGCGTCAAGGCGATAGTCTATGAAAGTTGCCCACTGATCAGGTGAGATGCCGGTCGGGACTTCACTTCGCAGCTGATCTCTGGTCTTTGTATCGTCATACGCCAGGCGAAATAAATTGTACCGTGCAGCTCTCCATTTCGCGCCTAGCGACTGCATAATCAGTTTTTTGTGTTGATCCGTCACATTAAAATGCGTCTGCAAATGAAAATAAAAAATTAGTTACACATATATTGCACATGAATGACAAATAAATACAATTAATTACAAATTATATATGTTTCCATACCTGAACGTTGTTTACGAAGACATTCGTCTTCGACTGCTGAGGAATGCTCCTCCAATCCCTATAAGAGATCGGGAATAACTGAAAGTTATCCCCGATGGTGTCGGGAAAGACACCGAGCAAACCGCCACTATCTCCGATAGCCTGGTGGTTGTCATTGAACTGGACAACTACCTTTGACCCCTGAGGCAAGGCCCATACGTCGTGAACAGTCAACTGTCTGGACATCACCTGCCCGGTCCCGTCTGTCATAATGTAGACAATTATATATTATGTTACTATATCAAAATTATTAATACGGGACAAAGTGTACATGTTTACAATACTCACCGACTACATCAACAGTCCAGCTCCTCCTGCGTCTGCGCTCCTGCTCACCGGGTTGATGCTCCTCTTCCTCACCGCCAAAGAGCGCGTCAAAATCGAAGGAGTAATCATCGTCCGGTGCCTGAGCGTCTGGTGGGGGGAGTGTGCAGGAGACGGCCTGTGAATCTAGTGAAATGGAGGCACTGGCAGGGACTGACGACGCAATAGCCTCCGACTCTCCTCCCCGAGAGAGAATGGTGTCAGGCTCCATAGTAGGCTGTCCGCCCTTGCTAATCACCCCGCGGGGCGGGGGAGTGTCAGAACTAGACGCCCCTGCCGTGTAGAGTGATCTAGCCCTCTTCATTGTCACCACTCCTGCCAAAATGAAATTAATAAGATTAGTCAGCGCATAAAACAAATACAAAATAAACATTGCCTAATAAAAGTTATGAAAATAAATAAGTTAGAACAATAATTATAAATAGTCTAATAAAAAATATGTGTAAATAGGCAGAAACATCAAAACTAATACCGTAATAAGCATAAATTAGCTTCTCCTTCTGGAAACAATCTTTCTAAATTTTGCGCGTGTAACGGATCGCTATCGTATATGAGATTTTCCTCTTCATCGCTCATCTCGTATAAGTCACGAGGTTTCAAATGCATCACTATACTCTAGTTCCTGTTTAACTCATCTTGTACATAGTACACTTGATGAGCCTCAGATGCCTGGATATATGGCTCGTCATCATCAATTTCACCAATGTGAATCAACCGAGAAAAATCAACCGATGTCACCCCAAATTCGTCAATTGTAATTCCTCTCGATGTGGTTGTGTTGGCCTACATACACTTAAATAATACGACTGCAAAATGGCTATGGTAGTTTAACTTAATAATGTCCAATAGTTTTCCGTAATACGGGACGCCACTGAATTGCATGTTCTTGTCACTACTACTTGCATAACTCCTCGTTCCGAATGTACCGTAAACTCCACTATTTTGAGATGTCATCCCTTGGTCTCGCTCTAAAGTTCAAAATTTGAATCCATTTACGTTGTAAGCACTGTATCAACGTACTCTATCTAGTGGACCAAGTGCAAGAAATTTTAAATCGGCACACTGCAATCCATCATCAGCAATTGCGATCTGGAAAACGAATAAAGATTGAGTTGTACTCATATTTGACAAATGAATGAAGTGTGACCATGTTGAAATATTTACACGACGGGAAAACCAGGAGACAAATTCTCTGTGGACTTTTTTATCTATCTCGGTAGATGCCCGCGTCCGACTTCTCAAACTATGCCGTACATAGTCCCTAAATTCCCTGTTGAGTAAAATTGTCTAAACACTTAATGCTACATAAGACCAAAAATTGTATAAAACTTGAGCCAAGTGTGGGTTAACTTACTGTAAGTAAGGATCAACTTCTTTACAGTTTGTTAAGACATGCCGATGGGCTTACAACTTTTCCCGGGGAGAAAGTGTGAAATATTCAAATCCACTAGCTGGTCTCCCAATTGGTGGAAACAAACTACTGTCAGACGTCCCAACATCGGGTCGATCATCCACACGAGGAGGACGATTGAAGACAGTGTCAACACCATCTATGTACCTGGAACAGAATAATAAAACTTCTCCTGCAACGTATGACTCTGCTATTGAGCCTTCTGGCCTTGCTCTATTCCGCATGAAAGATTTAAGTTTGCTCAAGTATCTATACAATATGGATTAAATGAATAAAAGTGGATTAACAATAATGCAAGAAATTTGAATTATGTGTTTTTAATGTTTTACCTTTCAATGGAATACATCCATCGATATTGAATTAGTCCTCCTAACTTCGTTTTCATGGTCAAATGTACAGTCAAGTGCACCATGACTGTAAAGAAAGACGACGAAAATAACATTTCAAGATGGCACAGCGTCATAATGATTCGATCTTGAAATTGATCAAGTTCATTAATGTTCAAAACTCTATAACAAAATTGTCGAAAAAATGAACATAACTCGATCAGAACGGCAGATACCGGCTTCGGAAGTGTTTTTCTTATGGCTAACGGTAACAGTTGTTCCATAAAGATGTGACAGTCGTGGCTTTTTAGTCCTCCGATCTTACGCTGTCTTATGTCAATACATCTTGAGATATTAATTGAATAACCGTCAGGTACTAATACATTCTTAAGGGTTTTGAGAAATACTTCCTTGCCTGCATTTGTCAATGTGAACAAAGCAGGTGGATATTTATCGTCCTCATCTGGCCACAGCTCAGACCTCACACCTAACTCCTTTAGATCTTTTCGCACATTTAAGTGATCATTCGAACGGCCAGAATCATTAAGTAAAGTGTAAATGATGTTGTCGCAGACATTTTTCTCAATATGCATGACGTCAAGATTATGACGCAACATATTATTTGTTCAATACGGAAGTTTGAAAAATATACTTTTCTTACGCCATTGTTGAGTTCCAGCATCAACCAAACCCTGACCTCGGGAACGTCGTTGTTGAGTATCAACATCAACTTCCACATTTTTTCCGAACACAACTTCAATATCATCGACTTGTCTTAAAATGTCAACGCCACTCGGTTATGGAGGAGGGTTTCGTCTTTCCTCTTTTCCGTCAAACCTATTGCGGGCCATCTTAAATTTATGACCTGAAGAAAGAAAGCGGCGATGTCCCATAAAACACCACTTCCGACTGTGAGGGAGACGGACTGGAGTGGAGTCAAAGTTACAGTATGGACATGCTAATCCAGTATGAGTATTCCAGCCTGATAAACATCCAAGACCAGGAAAATCACTGATTGTCCACAAAAGAGTTGCATGCATATTGAACATTTCTTTGCTAAAGGCATCATACGTCTTAACACCTTCAACCCATAACCCCTTCAACTCTTCAATTAGTGGTTGTAAAAATACATCTATATCATTCTCTGGTGCTTTTCTCCCTGGAATTATCATTGACAACATGAATGAACTCTGTTTTATAGACATCCAAGGAGGAAGATTATACGGAATCAGCACAACTGGCCATATACTGTAACTTGTAGATAGGTTTCCAAATGGATTGAAATCATCCGTTGCAAGGCCCAAACGAAAATTTTTCGGATCTGATGCAAATTGAGGATTCAAAAGATCAAATCTCTTTCATGCCTCATGGCACCGTCAGAAATTTTGTCTTGAGCATGCCATCTCATAAATTCAGCAATTTTGGAAGACATGAACAACCTCTGCAATCTTGGCTTAACTGGAAAGTATCTTAAAATTTTATTAGGCACCCTTTTTCGCTTCTCTCCCTTCTGTTTCGGTTTCCACCTTGATACGGAGCACTTTGTACAAGTTTCTCTATTTTCATGCTCACCCCAGTATAACATACAATCATTCTGACATGCATGAATTTTTGTGTAGTTCAACCCCAACTTATTAATGGCTTTTTTAGTCTCATAAAATGAAGGCGAAATCTTGGCATATGGGAATACATCGACAAGCAACTCAAGTACCATCGACATTGCTTTGTCGCTTAACCCACACAAACACTTAATGTGATACAATTTCACCAAAAAAGACAATTTAGAATACTTTTCACACCCTTCAAAGAGTGGTTGTTGACCATCTTTCAGTAACTCAAAAAAATCTTTGACACTATCATCCATCCTTTCTGCTGACTGTGACACTGGCATATCCACAGAATCGATGCTCTCATTTTCGGGGTGAATCCTGAATGCATCACGGACAATGTTCTGCACAGGGTCATCTCGAGCTATGGGTTCGGAGACCTCAATTGGCATTATAGCATGTCCTACAGCAGGTTCTTCTGTAATTATTTCTCCGTGCAAACTCTAGAAATTGTATCCCTCCAGAAATGGTTTGGCGATCAAGTGTTGACGCACGACCTCGATGAGTTGCCATTTCTTGAATCTACACTTTGGGCATGGGCATATTATTCTACCTTCTACTCCAGAGTCGGCATTTGCGAATTCCAAAAATCCGTCTAAACCATTAAGGTACTCTGTTGATTGTCGAGGTTTATTCAACCAAGATTTATCCATAGCTGAAACAATTTTGAAGAGGGTTAAAATAATTTACGTGTAAAAAATGTTTAAAAAACTTGATGGTAATTGACATTTAATGAATCACCGAATAAAAAATCTTCGTTATTGGTTCGCTATAAATAACGAATCCTGATCCCAAAAAGATTAAGAAATATATATAAGAGAGAGTGAGAATTAGAGAAATAAGATACCTATTTGACTTTAAAAAATGTATAATGTATGAAATTTATAGATTTCATTGGCAAGACTTGTCGTACCTTATTAAAGTGGGATAAATAATGTCTTCGCCTTGCATAATATGAAATAAAATACTTGAAATATCTCTACGAATCCAAGAACAAAAATTCTAACTTTTGAAACAGTGCCATTGATAAAGTCTTTGATCATGTGCTAATTTTATTTGATTCTCCTAATGTCGTCAATTTAAAAGATGAGTTTCATGATCGAATCTTTACGAATCTTAACTTTTTGGGAAGGCCAGTCACTAGCAGCAAAAAATAGAATTATGAGTTTATATCTGCCGCTAGGATTTCAATTATAGTATTTATATGATAAAATTTCTAACGAACTCATATAGAGAATTGAAGTTTCAATTCCCTATCTGAAAGAGTAAAAGTAGTGGCCCATATCCGTCGCCATATATTCAAGAATAATTCCACTCAATTACATCTAAGATATTGTTACTTTCTTAATTGAGAATCTAGTATAAAAACATAGTGCACTAAAACTGACTGTATTAATTTTTTTATTTAAATTATGTTATAATATATTTTCTTTCCAATTTTAAAAACTACGTGTATTTTTAAATTACTATTTTAATTCTTTTAAACCAATTTCTAATATTAATTCCGTCTATTTACTAATATTTATTACTTTACCTCATCACTTGAAAAAATATTTTAATATTTTAAAAACAACTGTAATAAAAATTGACTATTACTAATTTATGTATATTATTTAAACATGTTTATCAATATAATAACTATTTTTTAATCATTTGCATCAATTTTAATTATATTTCTTAAATACTAAATAACTTATATTTAAAACTAACTTCACTATCATTTTATACAAAATTTATAATATTATATATATTTATTAAATTTATATTAAAACATACGTATATTTTTAAAATTATGTCACAATTTTCAAAAATATTTTTTAATACTTAATTTGTCTATTTATTAAAATTCATTATTTTACTTCATCAATTACACTTCAATTAATCAACTAAATTTATGTCATTATATATATTTGTTTTCATTTTTTAAAACCTACTTGTAATATTAAGTACATAAAATATCACAATGTACATAATATTAATCAACTAAATTTTTTACTCATCCATGTACATCACAATGTAAAATATATTTCTACAATAAATATTAAGTACATAAAATATCTAATACTATCGCATTTTAACATACAATTATTTAAAATAAAAAAATTACATTACATACCTTCAAAATGACTCCAAATAAACAACAGACAAAAATCGAAATCAAAGTTGAAGTATCGTCACAAAATCTAAATAAAAAATATAAAAAATAATATAAGAAATTATTTTAAACATAAAACATAAAAAAAATGAAATTAAAAATTAAATGACATACCTTCAAAAAAATAAAGAGAAGCAGTCAACAATAACACCAATACTTGCAAATCACAACAAACACTCTTAGCAAATATATCATACGAAAAACTTGAAACCAAATTTGTTCGTAAAACAAATAGAGGGCCAGCGTATATATAGGAGGGCGCGGGATTTAACAACGGTTTAAAACTGTCACTATACCTATGTAAAACCGTTGTTGAGCCCATTTAACGACGGTTTGATATGAAACCATCGTTAAATTTTGCGATTCCCCACCAACGGTCTGAATTCCGAACGTTATAACTCCACGACGGTTTAAGAAAACCGTCGTCAAATAACGACGGTTTGTAAGAAACCGTCGTGGTTTGTCGTCACCTTTCTACGATTTCGATAACGTTAGACAGATTACCACGGTTTTGACGGTTATTTTTGACCGTTGTAAAATCTCCGTCGCCATTCCCCACATTTCTTGTAGTGAATCAATTTCATGACTAGTTTTTGACATGATGATTATCAAGTTTATGTTAAATCAAAGATACCAAACCATGTACCCAAAAAAATAAAATATTATTAAAAAAATAATTTTAAATTTAGTTTACTCCCACTACAATTAAAATAGGTCATGTTAACTCAACCTTAATATCACTTATTAATATAAAAGTTTTAATCTTTTTTTATTATTAGGCTACTTAATTTAGTAATAATATAAAGAGTGTAACAACAATGAGACACCCTAAAAGGGTACTTCTAATATTATTGGTAATTTCAAAAATTTAAACTTGTAGCACGAGTTATATTATTAAAAAAAAAGACACAAATTTGACTTTTAAAGTAAAAATTTTGTTAAGAGAATTCTTTTATTGTAATAAAGTCAAAAAATTAGTCTTTCACTTTATCTTAAGTGTCACGACCCAAATTTTAGGGCACGTGAACTCCATATACCATACACATATATTTTCCATAAATGAACATAATGACATTCTTTATCATATAAACCAATACATATAAGTTCCCATACACATATACAATATACAGTTTATGTCTATAAACACCAGAGTAACAGTAGAAGCAATGATTCTACCTGTGACGTTCAGAGCAACTCTAGAGTACAAATATTTTACAAATATAAAACATTGAGAGCCTAGAAACAATGTAGGCTCACCACTGAAGTACGACCTCTAGTCGATCACATGGCTGTTGGACCAAACTCTATGTCTTTATCTGAAAAATAGATCCACATCGTGTAGTGAGTTTTACAACTCAGTGAGCAGATAATACCTCCTATAACCTCTTAGGTCAACATATGGATGTACTCATATAATAAAATTTATGTTATCAAAAATTACATTTCAGAAGTACATCCACATGGGACCCGCATTTTCAAATATTCTCTGTTCAAAAATCATAATCAGGTCTTTCAAACTGTATGCGGTACTGTATAAACAATGCTCATATCAAGTTAAAAATCATATTCAATACTGTAAATCATTAATCAAATTATGCTATGCATCAAAACATTTATGATAAAATATTCGGAGGATCCCATATCAGAACCACCATACCAGAGTTTGACCCCTTCTGTACTTTGGTGGTATAGGATTTGCCTAAACTCAGCATCCCGCTGAGGTTTGCCCTACTACCATTCAAGAGGACATGCGAAGGAACTCTGTATGGGTCTTTCCCAAGCACACAGCAAGGGAAGGCAAAATAACATCTCATATAACTGGCATCTCGCCCATATATAGGAGGCATTCCGCTCTCCTTCACATATAATCTCCCGTGTGTTGGCCCTCACACGAGGCTAGCACCACCTCCCCTGCTAGCTGAGGCAATCAAGGTGCGCACCAAGGCTAACATCACCTGCTGTTAGCAGACAGTGTTTCTAATAGGATTCCTCCACAGAAAATACCATATGCACATATGCCATATAATCCAGTATAAATTCTCAATATAATACAGACTTCAGTCTCAAAATACTCATATGTCAAAACTTCCCATTCAGGGGAAACATGTATACATGCCCATATCCAAGGCAAACATATCACTGTAAAATCAATGTCACATGTATAACATACTTTCTTTGACATGTAATGCGAAATATATGTAAAAATCACATGTTCAATGTATTTCAAAATTTATCTGTTATAAATTACCCATTCAGGGTTTGTCACATATATATGCCCTTTCTCTAGGCAATCATATATATTATAAATCAATGTCACGTGTATAAATATTCACTTTATCATTTAATGAGAAATACATATGAAATCATATACACCATGAGTTCATAAATCTATTTTTAAAACTATACTATTCTTGAACTGTATTTCAAAATGTAAGCATATCAGATCGTTTTAATGCATTTCAGAAACATATCACAGTGTATATATATCTCATAAACATAATCATATACATATTCAAGTATCAAGAAGAGTATAAGCAAGTCATAGGAAGAATTATCTACTCACAGGTAAGGGCTCCAGATTGGACAGCCCTAAAATCCTCGTTTCTAATCTGAATTTGACCAAATAAGCTTCAAAAACGTGTCCGGAGGGTCCAAAAACCTTAAATGAGCTCGGGTACTATTCACTTTCGGAAATACTATTCACCGCACTATTTATCTCCGGAATCACTATTCATTCGCCACTATTCATGCCGGAAATTACTATTCACCGCCACATAAAAAGTTACCAAATGACCGAAAAAATTACATATTCTAATGTTTATCAAGATTCTGAACTCATCTACGGTGTCAGATTTCTAATTAGAAGTCTCTAAGTAAGGTTTTTCAGAACTTACCTTTTACCGAGATTTTCTACTTCAGATCTACGGTGATTCAACGGTTGATTTGAAAAACTGATCAGTCAAAATTGAAGTACTCTTCGTCGTGAATCCAATAACACTTTCAATTTTGGTATCGGAAGCCCTTAAACACTCCAAATCGAAAGATAAATTTTGAGATCACTATTCACTCACTATTTATTACTATGCATCTTTCCGCTTTTTTTCCTTTTCGATATTTCGTTGCCCCGGTTTCATTTTAACATACGGCTGTTCTTTTTTTTTAAAAAAAATATAATAATAATTATTAAATAATTAATAATAAGATTTTCTTTTATAAAAATTCATATAAATTCTATTTTTCATCATAAAATATCCCAAAAATTTCTAAAAATTTCATTTCTCATAAACCTTTAGTTAAACTCTTAAATCATGATTTTTCTTGATAAAAATCATATTAAAACAAATTTCAAAACAAATATCTTTATTCATATTAAAAGAAGGAATATTTCTAAAAATACCATAAAAATTCAATAGAGGCCGATATAATTATTTTAAGCAACACAATACTTCTTTTACTTAAAAGTCCACTTACTTTTAACAAATCATAATTATTTTTACATAAATAATAATATTTTTGCTAATAGCGCGCCAAAATATAAATTCTCATATTTTTTTTATAATTCTTTAATCCATGTAATAAATATACATATTTTCACTGGTTCTTATCTCTATTGTCAATTTTTTTTTATTCTACCTTTCCTTTATTTGGAATTTTTCGTTAAATTTTACGGTTATTACATTAAGAGTTAGTATTTAATTTATATAAATTATTTTTTATTTATCAGTCATATTTAAATTATAATATGTAATAAAAATTATTTTTTAAAAAAATTAATTTTATCATATATTATAATTTAAATATTGTTGATAGACAAAAATAATTATTCATGAATAGTGGAATCAAGAACTTTTTCTTATTGTATCATAATCAAGAGATTACTCTTCAATTAATAGATGGTAGAAATACTTTGGGAACTAGCTGAAGCAGCTGCCCTTGCGTTGGGGTTTATTTCTGGCATTTTGGAATGGTTTCCATATATACCATTGTGGCAGAATCTGATAGCATCCGAAGTGCTATCAGATTTTCAATTATATTATTTAACCTCTATTAAATACATTTTCAATTATAACCAAAACACGCTCTAAAATTCTTATTTCCTTTTTTATTTATTTATACTTAATATTTTTCACACTTACTAATCTTATTTGAACCTTTACAAATATTTTTTACGAGTTTAAACTTTTTATAATGTAAAATTTTTTTTATCATTGAGTTTGAACTTATTTATTATTTGAGTTTCTAAATAATCATTTTTTTATTTATAATTTTACTTCTTTCACTTACCTATCTTAGTTGGGGTATTTAGTACACAAGTATTATAATTTTTTTTTTTACCGTAGATATGGGAAGAGTGAAAAATTGAATCCATATCTACTAAAACTTTAATGTCAGGAAAGTATTATTGGAACCAAAATTGATTGATCAAGTATTTTAATTTTTTAAGGATTCGAAAATCTCTCTCTCTCTCTCTCTATCTATATATATATATATATATATATATATATATATATATAATTGAGCAATATATATCTCTATATTATTTAGAATATAATAATAAATAAATTTTAGATTTTTTTTTTATATTTATCAAATTCAAATTAAATAACTATAAATATACTTTTAATTGCTTAAAAAGACTACCTTATATCCTTTTTATTCTCTGAAAGTTCAATTCAACCACGTCGTAGTGAAGTAAGGTTAAGGAGAGTTTGAAACAAAGGGAAACTACAATAACCTAATTCTTTTCGAACTTCATTACATGCCTCTGCATATGCATGCAACCAACGTATTATTTATTTGAGTTTAAGGTTCTGTTCTCTTCAGTAGAAGTCTAACAGCGAATTGCCGCCAGAGTTGCATCAATGGAGGATCAAGTTCTTCACTATCTGCTACCAGGTTATTAACTTCTTCTCCTTCTTCTGGATATTAACTTAATTTGCAAAATAAAATTGCTACTTTTGATCTGTAAAGTCACTTTAATTAATTTATATTTTTCCTTTCTATTCATTAATGACAAGCAAACTAGATTACGATTTTTCTTGTATAGACTCAATTATTATGGAAAATTATATTTTTGTACTTTGATGTTTACCTTCAATTGTAATTTTTTTTAATTTATTAATTTTTTCAATTGACTCCTAATTTATCAGTTTCATTGAATTTTGCCTTCTTAACTTCAATGACAGTTATGTAAAATTATCTAAATATTTTTTCGTTTGTTAGATATTCCATATTGTACTTCTTTTTTTTATTTTATATAAAGATATTTTGATAATTTTACATAACTATCGTTAGCGTTTAGAAAGTGCAATGAAGAATATAGATTAAGAAGTCAAATGCAAAAATTAATAGATTAAAAGTAATTAAATGCAAAAATCAAGGTGAAATTGTATAATTTTCTTCAATTAATGTCAAAAATTATTTCATCTCAAAAGTTTTAACTAATGAATGATAATCTATCAGTAGTTTCATAATTTCTAACATATCTCCTTCAACTTATTTTTTTCTTTAAACTTGTTTGAGAGTTTTAAATTTATTTCTTCTCTTTTTTTTTTATCAATTTTTTTTAAAAATAAATGTTAATAATAATACTGTTAATTTGTACATAAAGATTCTGATATTATATCAAAAATTATTTTAATTCAAAATTTTAAACTCACAAGTGATTTATTTATAATTTTTAACAATTAATACAGTGGCAACAAACACAGTAAATTTTTTTTTTTGTAATTTGCTTCATAAGTATTCAGTTAAACAGATTTCTCTTTAATTATAGTATATATAGCATCTATGAAATAAAGAATTGATTGCTTTTTGAACTTTTATAACTCTATTTCATAATTCCAAATTTGAAGAACATAATTAAATTGAGATTATTATACCCACTTTTTAAGTAAAAAATATTTAAAAAATTTATTTCACCTGCAATTAATATTTCAATCCATATTTTGTTGCATTTCCCCGGTCACAATTTGAAACCTGAAATTGTTTTTCTTTTTCCCTCATAATTCAGGTTTCAAAAAGTTCCATAATTTTCAGTAAAGAAGAAATAGACCGGCATCAAAGCCATAGAAACAAATAATTATTTCAATTTTTCATCGAAGGCTTTGTTAATTTCTATTTTATTATAGCTTAATATTTTGCACACAAAAAAAAAAAATCTAAAATACTAATTTCTGACTCATCCTTAATTAACATATATATTTTAACTAAATATTAATTTCTTGCATGTAGCTGCAGCAGGTTCTCCTCATCATAATAAAAAGGGGGAAATGCCTACAAGACGTTTGTTCTATTTCCTGTGTGTCCTCTTTGCCTTTGCCTTTTCATTTTTGGCATTCATGTTTGGGAGCATCGCCAAAGAGATTATAACTTCAATGCTACAGCACCGTTATTATCACCGTCACCACCACTACGACCAAGAATATATTTATGGAGGCTTTTTCGAGAATAATTCGGTCTTTTGGTTCTCTCACGCCCTATTGCTTTTTGTGGCTGCATGCTTGGCAGCCGTTTTTCTCTGCATAGGAGCTTTAAGTTTCTTGAGTTTGATCATTCCACTTGGGAGGAAACTTAGAAGGATTTGGAGAGAGGGATTTTCTGATAATGATTATTATCGTGAAATCCCATAGAAGTATATTTTAGCGTTTCTTGTGATTTTGTGTGTTCTCCTGAAGATAATAATTTGGGATTCATTAGTTTTATTTAATTTTTCTTCTTTTCTATCTTTAACATTTTGAAGGATTTAATTTTTGCTGTAGTTGTTTCTTTTGAATTGTTATTCTTTAATAAAAATTGTTTTTTAGTCTGGATTGAGATACATAAAATTTTTAATCAAATTTATAGAATAAATTATGAAAAAAGAAAGACACAGTCTTTATATTTACAATTGAATTAATGAATTCTATTTATTTATTAAATATTAATTTTATCAAATTTTGTCTTTTTTTTAATTTATTCTATAAATTTTTTTGAAAATTTTGGAATATTTCAAAGATTGGTTTAACCGGGACCAAAAACAAAATCTATAACCTTAATGCCAAAAAAGAAAGCGCACTAGTTATCTTGTTAAACAAAAGAAGAGAAAAAAAGATCGAGTGCCCAAGAATTAATTTTATTGCTATTTTGTAAATGATGATTATCAAGTTTATGTGAAAGGAATTTAAAATTAATTTTATTGCTAGTTTTTCAGATGATGATTATCAAGTTTGTGATAAGTCAAACATACCAAATATTATGAAAAAAAAATCAAATATTGATTAAATTTGTATTTTTACGGAAATACCATTGGATTAGATTTTTTTTTTGATGGAGTAAAAGTTTGAATCTAAATTTTTTTTATTTTTTTTAATAATTATCCACTTCCCTCAATGTCATGTCTTTGACAAAATAAAAAAGGTGTATTAGTTGAGTGAAAGATGAATCTACGTTAGTGAAATAGAATTTTCTCAAAAGAAAAGGATAACTCTCCAATGTCCGACTTTTATACTTTCTTTGTAACTCAAGAGCCTCTCTTTATATTTATTAAAATGCCCAACACAACAACAACGTCCAAAAACAAATAAAATAAAAAACGATTGATTGATTGAAAGATATTGATGAAAATTAAAGCTGTAGGAAAAAATATAGCTTCATCTTAAAAATCAACTGTTGAGTGAGTACTATCGTGTCTTTGGTTTTATATTTGGACAACGTGATTTTTGTCCGAACATGATTTTTGCAGAAGCTACAAAGTGTTATTTTTGCAAAAATTACGGTTACATTAGCAGCAAACGTATTTTTTTTTTTATATACTGCAAAACTAAATACGCACGTAATATACAAGACTATCTCCAACGGATTCTTAAATAATTAAGAATTGTATATCCACGGTAAACAACACATTAAAGAGTATCATCATTAAAGTGTTTTATAATAATAATAGTGTTTTATAATAATAATTATATGTAAACACCGTTATTTTTATAAATAATAATTGTTTAAATAAAATATAAAATAATTTATAAGACTCATTTAATAAATTTTTTAAAATTATATTATTAAAGTGAAAAATTATTTAAAATAACAAATTATTTAAAGTAAAAAATAATAATATAAATTTTTTTAAAAATATATAATATAAGAAATTAATTTATTTTAATGAATTGTACTATTGAATATATTCTAAGAAAATATCATATATATTTTAATTTAAAAATTAAATTTTATAATTTTTTTAATTCATTAATATTAATATTGTTGAGAGTATATAAAAAAAAATTGTAAATCTTCAAAGTTTCATCAACAGAGACGAAAATCTTTATTTTAAAGAGGCGAAATACTTTTAAATAGAATAATACTTCTAAATAAAATAACAACAAAAAAGAACTTTGACCAAAAATAAATTAAAAAAAGAAAAGAAAAAAAGAGGAAGAATAATTATTGCTTTTAAGTGCATTGGTTGACTTGAACTCCACTCAAACTACAATTATAGTATGTCATATTAACTCACAAATTACGATGAATATTCATTTCCTCTCAAACATAAATAGATTGTATCTAAATTCAGGTTAGATGACCTAAAAATGATTTAAGGGGATCAGAGTAACTTTTATAATATATATATATATATATATATATATATATATATATATATATATATATATATATATATATATATATATATATATATATATATATATATATATATAACTTTATATAATAATTTTAAAAAAAGACTGTTTGTCAGACTTATATTTAAATTTATAAGTTCTATTTATTTATTAAATATTAATTTTATGAAATTATATTTTTTTTTCTTTAAAATTTACTTTGTAAGATTTTTTTAAAAAAAATTTAGAGGATTCAAATTTTCTATATATTGGAGATTAAAATCTTTTAAAGTTTTTTTTAAAAAAAATTTACAAGATAAAATTAAAGAAAAAAAAACAGACAATATGTGAGACCTAGTTTAAATCATTGGATCACATTTATTCATTAATATTAATTTTATATTAGAGAAAATATCATTAAATATTATTCTGATTATTTAACACAAAAAATGTTATCCTCATCATTTTAATTATCAAATAATTAAAAAGATAATAATAATAATATTACTGATTAAAATAAAAATATCAATAACTTTCTTGTATTTAAGCTGCTTAATTTAATAATAAAGGAATTAGATAATTTATAAAATAGTGTAAGTTTAAACCTTCGTGCCATGCACAAATTTTTTTTTTATCCATTATCGTGTAATTTCACAACATTCACGGAGTTGGAAAGCAATTAGGTGACCGAAGGTTTTAATTGGTTTCTAACTCTTTATTATTATTTATAAGATTTTATTATTTAATAGATATATTTATTAAATTAATATTTAATAAATTTTTATTTATTAATCATATTTAAATCGTAATAATAATAATTTTAAAAAATATTATTTTTATTACGTATTATAATTCAAATATTATTGATAAATAAAATATTATTTATTATTTATAAATAAAATAATTTTTTATATTTATTTCATAAAATTAAAATTTATTTTATTTTATTTTATTTTACAACTAAGTTAATTTAAATAATCATAAATAATGATTTGAGTTTGGCTAATTAACAATAACTGAGAAGGATGGAAGGTGTATATTCAGAGAGAGTAACAGGAGGGACTCTTCTGCAAAATTGTAAAAATACCACCATTAATTTAGTAAAAACACTCAAAACTTCTTTTAGATTATTTTTGTTTTTAATTTAATTTTTTTTTTCAGAAAATTTTTCTTTTTAACATCCGTTCAAAGGCTCCGTTTAATAAATTATGTAAGATTAAATAATATAGTATAAATTAATATAATTCAATTTATACAATATTTGGTATATACACACAAGACGGTAAAAATAAATAAATAAATAAAATAATTTTTTTTTATTTTCCTTTTGCCAATTAATTTACTTCTTTGGCATATCTTTTAAGTGTCTTTTTGGCATATGAGTATCCTAATTTGTCCGGTACTTGTAAACTCGCAGATAAATAAAAAATAAAAAATTTAAACAAGAGATAGACATAAACATGAATATATATCCCTATATTATTTAAGACATATAAAAAACATAAATTCTTTATTTTTCAGATTAATTTGAACATCTTAATTAAAAATAAATTAAAAATTTTAATTGCTTAAAAAAAACTAAATTTAAAAACCACTTTATTTCGTTTTTATTCTCTTAAGAGTTGTATTTAACTAGAACAACCTAATCCTTTTCCAACTTTATTACATGCCTCTATATATACAAGCAAAGTGTTATTAACATCAACTAATCTATTCGTTATTTGAGTTTAAGGTTCTGACTCTTCTGGGAATCACAACTTTTGCTGCCTGAGTTGCATCAATGGAGGATCAAGCTTTTCATCATCTGCCATCTGGTATATATAACTTCTTCTCCTTCTGCTACTTATTAACTTGATTTTAATTTGCAAAATAATATTGCTACCTTTGATTGGTTAAATCACTTTAGTTTTTTTGCCTTTCCTCTTAATTAATCAACAAACAATCCATGAATCTTAAGAATTTTTTTGGGTTTAAATTGACCTATTATGTCATTTGTATACTTTACTCACAAATGATCTGAATTAAATACTATAAAATTTTTATTTATTTTATAAAACTTTACACTGATTGATAAGTTTATATGAATAAAAAAGACTAAATTAATAACTTAGTTGTCAAATTTATATAGCGTCTTAATATTAGTCTTTGAAATTTTCATGATATGAATCAGTTTTCGAATTTACAAAATTTACACTAGTTAATCTTTTTATACATAATTAAAAAGATACATAACAGGAGGAATAATTAGTTATGAGTTCTATAAATTTAGAAATTAATTTATACACCATAAAATTTTTAGAAACTAATGTTAATTAGTAAATTATATAAATTCGGAGACTAATTAGAGAGTTTAGTCACAAAAACTAGACAAGAATATAGCCTCGTTAAAGTTAACCTTACGAAAAAGTAATCCCAAGCACACTCGGATATGTTTATTGGTAACGACAGGTTCCTTTGCTAAAGAGTGGCCAAAAACACTCTAAATTTTGCTGTTTGCTTCACCATTCAATTAAATGTTCAATAATTGAGTAAAGAAGAAACAGGGAGGGCTTCAAGGCCATATAAATAAACTAGCTGCTATTCATTTTTTTATTTGTATCTTCTATTTATTTAAAAAAATATTAAGATAATTAAATAAACTGAAAATTTAAATATCTATGAATAGCTTTCCACTATCTATTTTTTTTCATAATTATTTATTATTTTTTAAGATTTTCATATAAAAAAAACTAAAATTCTAATATACATATAAAAATTCTATTATATTATATTAAAGGCTTGTTCCATATTATAGCTTAATATTTTACATAAAAAAATGTAAATTTGCTAATTTTTGGCTCATCCATAATCAATAATATTTTTACTAAATGTTTTTTTTTCATTTAGCTGCAGGTTCTCGTCACAATGAAAAGGTGGATATGCCTTCAAGACGTTTGTTCTATTTAGCGTGTGCCCTATTTGCCTCTGGCTTTTCATTTTTAGCATTCGTGTTTGGGAGTATAACCAAAGATATTATAAACGCAATGCTACAATACCATCACCACCACGACCAAAATCAAAGACACAATGTCTCGTACCTTCTGTTGCTTATCACGACGGCATGTTTCTTCGCCATTTTTTTCTGCATAGTAGTTTTAGGTTTGATGAATTTGGTTGTTCCTCTTGTAGTGAAATTTAGAAAGATTTGGAGTGTAGGGTTTTCTCATGATGACTATGGTGAAATCCCATAGTAGGAGATTTTACTGTTTTCTTAATACTTTCGGGAGATTTTGTGTTCCCTTTTAAAGATCTTAATTTGGGATTGTCTAGTTCTAGTTGATTTTACCTTCTTTGTTGCAGACCACTTGATTACTTTACTTATATAGTTATAGATAATAGGCATCTTAATGTAAAGTTTCTTCATCTTATACAATATGGTCTCTGATAAACCATAGAATCAAAACTCATATAAATCTTTAATTAAATGCCAACAGGTTAACTCCATTGATAAAATTAACTTTCTATAATAAGATTCCTTAGTGTCTAGTCATTTGAGTGGACTCTATGTTTGCCATCTAGTAAACTTCGTCCCTACACTGATTTTTTGCCAAAGTGTGTCATAAATGTCGTAAATTTGCCAGATGTAGGTGTGAGGGTTGAGAAGAGATTCAAACCATGTTACTGGCACCTTGATCGATAATATTAGAGTAACTTATTCTTATTACTATTTTGCTTACCAAAAAAATAAAAATTACATTTGTATAAAATAAATAATAATTCTAACAACTCAGTACATTAGACAATCTTCAACTATTTAAGTGAGTATTTCAATTTTCTGTCATCTGATGTAACAATATATGCTTGGGGTTTATTCCCCCCCTCCCCTCCCCTCTTTTTTTTTCTTCCTTCTTTGTAAATGTAAGTAAAAGCAAATGCCAGATGTTACATTTTGATAATTGTAAGATCATACCAGATATATAGACCTTAAACCCTTCTTGCTCATGAACACCATTGTTATGTAGCCTCACCAGAAAGTCTTCTATATTTGTTTTCTGCCCTACCATACACAATTTTAACGTTTCACAGTAAATTATGAACAATGAGAGAAAGAGAGAAAGAGAGAGAGAGAGAGATTGAAATTTCTGTTTAAGTTTCAAAGGAAAAGGAGAAACGATGTGAATATAACAATCCAAATGCTATTGCTAAAGACTATTTCAATTTAAAAGTATAAACTGTTAAGTAAAGAAAAATTTGAGCATGAGATATATTAAAAAGAAATTCATTTTTTTATATTATTTAAGTCATATACAACACATAAATTGTAAAATTTTCATATTCGTTGTATTCTAACATCTTCGATTTCCAAATATTTAAGAAACTAAAATGTCTGTGTCAGACATTGCTTGAATGTTACAAAGAGGTAAAGACATAACTTTTTTGAACTATATCATATAATTGATTGCTTAAATAAACTTCTCTGTGCGTCATAATTCTACAGGAGAACCTCATAGCAAATACTTAAAAACTCCACCAAAGTTTTTTCTGTAGTAAGCCTTAAACAAAACATAAATCCACCTATCTTGTGCTGAAATTTCATTTAATTATAAGAAATGGAGACTCTGATATCATATTAAAGATTAATTCAACAAAAAAACATAAATAGTTAAATCAAAGTTCATAAATAGTTTTATTATAATCTCTAACAACTTTTTATCTTTGTTCTTCAATAGAAAAAAGGACTAACAACCTTGAATCTTCTAAGAAATTATTAGGAATGAGCAAGATACAAAATTCTTCCCAATACCATAAATCTTTGTTTAAAGATGACACAGTAGATTTAGGCATCACTATATATAAGTTTTGTATTCAATTTCAATCAATGTAGTATCACTTGCTACCAATAAATTTGTGACTTCAGTGATAAACAAGTTTGCCACAAAAAAAATTTGTGGAAAGGGACAGACATATTTAAGCAGCTCTAAACAAATTAATCTTATACCAAAGAGTGTAGAGATACTCATATGAACACAAAAAAAGTAGTATAACTTGTTGAACACATATTTAAGCAGCTCAAATGCTTACTTTTGTACAAGATGAGGCATTGGATTTGGACTACCTTCATTGTTTCTGCCAAACATTAATTATAGAATCCAATATCAACTAACAATTTAACAGACAAAAAAGGGGCCCCTCTTTCAAATTAAAGATGAAAAAGATATTAGGTTTCATAGTCTGAGAACTTAAAGATCTCCACACCATCTTTCCTCTATTAATCTTTATAATGGCAACCTAACCAGAAATCAAATTAACATATTTTGCTATAAGATTCCATGTTTGTCTCAATAAGACAGAACACTGACTTCTCATCTGTTTAAGTATTCAGCTAACCCTAAGAAATGGCCACATCTTCAAGGGCATATCTTTGCCTTTAGATCTGTTAAGATTAGAATTGTGTATATGGCTTTTCTCTTTGGTATTCTACACACGGTTTACTTACGGGACCGCTATTTTAGGTATGCAAAGATATTAGGCAGCTCTTTTTTGCATTAATTAGTTTTATATGGCTTTTGTTTCTCTGTTCTATTTTGGTTTTTATTTGTTTTCTAGTTTGAGGATTTCTTTTCTCCAACTTTTGTACTTTCATCTCTTTCTAATTTTAATAAAATTTCTTCTTTTATCCATCAAGAATTATTTCTATTTAAAAGTTTAAACTGATGAACAAAGGTCTGTGAATATTTTTATTATAATATTTAACATTATTAAAAAATATTGTCTATCAGCCCAGAAATTTTTTACTTATCTGCTTCAATCTGATAATTAAATATTCAAAAATAAAAATGAACAAGTTCTATAGACTTGCCTGTCATCATGATGCACTAAGATAAGGTAAACAGGATCTTGGCAAGTGATCTGGAACAGTTGCCACACAATGTAGATGCATGTAGTAATGCTGAAATTTGGAAAAGCAAATTACTGTCATAAATAAAAAAAATAAAAAAATACAGTGATAGAAACTAGATCAAGCATGCACCTTAAGATACATTATGATTAAAAGGATATGCATATAGCATCTTAAAAATAAATTAGAAAGCAAATTTCAATTTAATCTATGTTTCATTGTATAGTTATGTGATTCTATATTTGCAAAAAAAAAAAAAAAAAAAGTGAAGATGATCTTGAGTTATCAAAGGTTACTTATTGAGGTAATTATTAGAAGTTAGAAAATGATCTTTAAGTACAAGACCAGAAGAAGTGATCCAGCAATACAAATTATTATGTACACAAAGAGTAAATTACATTTACATCTATTGAAATTTATGAAAATTACACTACTGTCTCTTTTAGTTTCAAACTGAGAAAAGAACCTTTTCTGATTTTCTATTAAAACTTACCGTTACACCCTCTTAAATTTATAAAAAAATACACTAACCTCACTTGTTTTAAATTTTCAAAAGTATTAATTTGATCTTTTGATGATTTGTAAAGTATTGAATTAAGTTATTTATGATTTTCTAGGAGAAAAAAAAGGGATAAAGTATAAGTTTCATTAACAATTTTGTAAATGGAGAAGAGATTATCGTATAAATTGAGGGGGAGAGTGTAGATTTTAAAAATTTTAAGAACCTGAATGTAATTTCCTCTTACAAAAATATGGCTTTTCAATCTGGATGTAGCAAACTTGAGAGATTTCAGTAGATGATGAATCATGTTCCCTTTCTGGTTCTTCAGTGAAAAGTGAGGTGAGAGATAGAAGAGAGAAAACTATATGAAAGACAAAGATAGAGTTTGAATCCAGCAAAAATATAATCCAATTCTTGTCCTGAAAGTTCATGATTGCTTCACATTCTCTCCAAATTCTTATGCATAGCACATAAAGCAGGCGCACTTAACAGTCCATTTACACAGGATCTGTGTGGCAGATCCAAGTTTAAGTCAATTCATTTTATTTTCTTCATGTCAGTTTAGTTTGCAACAATGAAAAACACAGCTTTTTAATTTATGGTCCAGGAAAATCCTCAAAGCAGCAGTCTAGACTTTAGTCGTTCAAAAATTATTTAAACCAACTTAACCAGACAGCCAAAAAACAGACTAAAACTTACTTAAATTGGTTTAGTTCAGTTTACTTCAAGTAAAAACTGAGTGGTTTGGTATGATTTTCTTCAATTAGACACTAATTTTAACATTAAATATTTAACATTTTATCAATTTTGGTATATAAACATTAGAAAAAAAAACATTTTTATATATAGTTTTTGTCAAAATTATCTTTAATTAATTATAATTTTAATTAGTTAGGACTAAATTAAGAAAAAAATTTAAGAAGGCAAAAATCAATTAAACCAAATCGAATCAAACTGATTGTCAATAGTTTGGCTTGGTTTAGTAATCACTTTAAAGAAACCAAACAGGCCAACTTTTTTAGTTCAGTTCGATTTAGTTTAAATTCAAAACTGAACCGAACTAAACCGCTAAACACTCCTAAACTTATATTTTATCTTTAGAAATTTGAAAAGGGGAGATGTGGTATATGGATCAATATTTCTAACAGAGCAACAACATCAATTCAATGTGTTAGCTGACATAAACCACTGCTCTATCAAAACATTACTCATGCAAGCACACCAATGATAAGTAATAACATACATCTAGACAAAAAAACTATAAAAAAAAAGGTTTGAAGGATCACAATAATAAGCACAAATATAGGGTAATAATGACACACAAACACATATAATACATTATTTTCGCAAAATAGAAATTTGCTATTGATATCAAAGTATAATATCAGTTTAAATTAAGAGCTCATTGGAAATCTGAACCTGTCAATCATAGAATACAAATTCACTAATATTCTTCATAAATGGTATTTGCCAATGTGAACAAGTTTTAAACTCCAAGCAATATGCAAATGTTAACATTGTATGAACTAACCTGCCAAAACATATCAATAGAACTATCCAAAAGACAGCACAAATCCAATTATATTCTTTGTAGGCAACCCAAACCTGATATTGCACACAATGGTTAGAATTTTTATATTGAAACAAAAGAAAAAAGTACTGAAAGTAAACTTTCACATGCTTATTCAACATTGATCATATGATCATGTACTGAAAGTAAAATATTTTATAAGTCACTAATAACTGAAGAAAAAAGGACCAAACTGATCATTTTCACAACTACTCCCAATAATAAGACTATTATCCCTGACATTATCAATGCCTTTCTGTTAGAGCTTGAGAATGCCCTAAGAAGCACATTGCTTGTAGAAATGTATAATGTGAAAAGAACTTACAACTTTTTTTTCTTCTTATAATGTATAAATAAAATACAAATGAAAGCATTAATTGTAGAAGCTTATGGAATTGAAATAAATGATGAAATATTGACAATCTTAATACAATAGAATGTAGATCATATGAAATATTGCAAACAAAATTTTAATAGAAAAGATTTTATTAGTAGTGTACCAAGTTCTTTTTCCTTTAATTTTTTTTCCGTGTAGAGTACAAGTGTATCTTAATTTACTCATCCATTACATTAATTTATCAAATGTGCAGATAGATTTTATTTTGACAAATTTATGTCCTATTATTAATTTTCTATTATTAGATATTTTTAACATTAATATTTTACAGTTAGGAGGTAAATATGTATCTGTTACATGACAGGGCAAGATACATATATTCCAATGACATGTTCAATGGATATACCCCACCAGAATTCTAAAAGAGCGGCATGTCATTTCAGTATAGAACAGGATAACCAACAGTTCATTACTCGCCAATATTATAAGGCTTTCTGTGCATAAAATTTTAGACTTTCTACACATGAAATATGTGATTCAAAGCATATGAACATATGCCCAATCTATGATCAATTCTTTTGGTAGAAATGTTTAGGTCTATTTATTTTTATAAAAAAAGAAAACAATTCACAGTGCCACCTTCAACCTAGACCCTTCAAGTTAATGGCAATAAATTCCTTTCATATAACATACAGCTGTTAAGATAGAGCAATTGATACATACTGCTAGAGCCACAACATTGATGTAGAAGTCAACTAGTGTTGCTGTCATCCATCTGCAAACATTTTGGCGCTTAGGACATGAACTTAAAAGATAAATGACTAGCACAAGCAGAAACTTTGAAGAAAATTAACCCATACAAACATGCAAAGTTGTACATACAAACCTGCATAAAACACAGTGAGTACATGGTTCAGCCTCTATAATTATATCCATGGGGAAAGACAACAAAGAAATTTCATCAAGAAAACTAAAAGAATTAAAGCATCTTACTAACTTGCATCATTTCAAAATCATTGTCGTCTACCCTCTGCACTCTATACACAAGCTTTGAAATATTTACTAAGAAGCAAACATGCAAATAACAGAAGTATTTTTAGGTGCTTTCCTATGATCTGTATTTGGATTTTACTGAGATCATGCCATGTACTTGCTTGCCTAGACAGAGTAGAGTTCGCTAAAGAAAGATAATGGAAGCCAAATACTTTATGTCTACTGAATTTTGACAGTAGTCCATTTGGCACCAAAGGCAAATAATGAAGATTACCATTGAAGTCATGCACTACGTACAAACCATCCAATTTTTTCCTAAGCTTCGGAAATGGTTTTTCTAAGGCCTGAGAAGGTTCATCGAAAAATCTACCAAAGAAAAGAACACAGACACCATGATTAAAAAAGATCAAGTCATTCAGCACATGAAACATGAGGTTGTGTATCTTTCCCCGTTAAATGCAAAAGGAAAAGTTTTGTTTCCATATTGGTAAAATATTGAATAAAATCCTTGTAAACATCAATATTCAATAAAAGTCCTATTGTGGGACAGGACTGTTCCTTTCCACATTTTTGTGTGACCGAACATGTCTAACACACAGACCATATTAATGAAAAGCAATCTGTTACTAAGCCACCAAAATGAAGAAGGATGTGTGCATACAAAACCATTTCCTTTATGCTCTATTCATGCAACTTGCGGCTATATCAGGAAGGGTCAATCATATCCTTATGTTGACAACAAGAAAAATGATAATAATAACAAAGATGAAGCACTTACGGAGTTAAAAGCTCTATCCGGAAAGGGGAACCATCGGTGAGAAGAGTGTACACCAAAGTTCCCAACATGGTACTACCCAAAGCGGAGAAAAGAATTCTCAGAGTCACAACAAAAGAATGTTTCCTTTTTTGTTCTGCTTCTGCACCATTCCTAAGCAAAAAGGCTTTTCAGAGTCAATCAGATTCAAAACTGATGATGAATTTGAAAGATTATCTATAAAATTATACTGCAATGCAAACTCTCTCTCCCTATATATATAGGGCATGTTAACCTCCAAACACTTGCATGGAGTTTAGCATCCTCTACATTTTGCGTTGGACAAAAAAACCATTTTTTCCTCTTTAAAAGACACAATAATGTATTTAGGTCGTTTTATCAAAGTACAAAACCCTATAAACTTGAATTAAAATTGTCAATTAATAATATTTCATAAAATTTGTGTTCTTATATTTTTAGAAAATGACCTAAATTCCCAACATTGATTGTGTCTTTTGAAGAGAGAGAAGCAGATTTCACCCAATATAAAATGTTGAGGATACTAATTTCCACAAAAAGGTAAGGAGGTTGGCCTTCATTTAATATCTTAAGTTTTCTGGTTAAAATGATTTTTGACAAGATATCATATCCTCTATGACCAAGGGGTTATAATTTCGATCCTTACTGCCCCCGTTACCCTAATTAAAGTTAAATGTTCATATGGTGGGCCTGTGTTTTGTCCATGCTTCAAGTCCAAAGAGAATTTTCATGAGGGAACGTGTTAAAGATATTAATAATAACAATATGGAGCCTTCACCAACAGTTTAAACTTTTGAGTTGAAATAGTCATTGAAAAAACTATTGAATGGCAAGGGTATCTCAGACAGGATGCATGGATTAATTCATACACAATCATGAAAGGGCCTCCAAATGAATATCTAAATATAATCCTCCACTGACCACTGAATACAAACAACATCTGAAATATATTGATGACTATACCTTGAAAGAATTATCAATGCACCAAATGTCTTCCCAAGGAAGGATATACCTTATATAATGTACTTTAAGATCAAAATACATCATAAAAATATTCTGTCACCCACTTTCTAAATAAGGAAAGAATTCAAGACATTCAGCACAGCAAGCAAGTTGGTCAAAACCCATAATAGTTAATTAATAAAAGAGAAGATGTTGAAGGATAGGCTGAATGGCAACTGCAGTAACACCATTAGTCATGGAGCGAGTAAATTGATCAAAGTTAAAATCAAATGAGACATCTAATAAAACTTGAACTTAATAGCTGTGCATACATACTTGTTTAGCTGCTTCAACAGAACATAAAACATAGGATCCTGTGAAGAATCTTGAGATGACAGCTTTGAAAATTGCACAACAATGTAGGCACATGTAGTAATGCTGAAAGAAATAAAAAATAGCAACAAGAAACTAAATTAGCACTACTTAGGTTCATTTAAATTATCACAATCATGAAATGCAAGATATAAGAAACAATCAAGAAGCTCATAATCAATTTGACATTTCAAGTTTCAACCACTGTGAAAAGTTTATGTCATGAAAATAATATAAAATCGCAGGAACACAGCCAACTTCCACCATGGAGGTAAGCAATAAAGGAAAGAAAAAAAAACCTTAGAACCTAATAGAAAAAATAATTACCAAAAAGACAAAAGAAAGTACATTATGCTAAGCTTCTTTCATCAGAAACCAATAAGTACAAGGCATTCAGTCAGTGGACATCTTACTTGTCCAAGTAAACCTATTTATCTGACATTTGGGTATGACATGTGAACAATTAAGATCCACATTTATGACATATTTACGTTAAGAATTAAGATTTAGGATTTTCCATATATATCAAACCCAAATATCATATCAACATTGAGATTTCTGAATGTCAACATGCCTAAACCTCCAAAAAGAAATGCAGAAGTAACAACTATGTAACTTTCTATCAGTATAACACTCAGGGCCAATAGTTTAACTGATTAATAAATTATTCAAAAAACAATAATTACATAAAATCTTCTGCAAGATGAAGTATATAAGCAGTGTCTGAATACTGTATCCACTTGTCATGCACACATTTATATACAACCAAGAGACTATTTTTAAAACATAGGAAAACATGATATTTGATTGGATTTTCATTGTATTTCACAATTGTAGCAGAACAAGAAAATATAATTTGGAAGAATGTCAGAGAAGAAAAGCGTATATCATTAAGAAAAGTTTCCTCTCGTAGTTCTGATATAGGCTTTACTGTAATACTCAATACCATAATACTGCAAAAATTATCGTTCAAATAAAATACGATTGAATCATGATGAAAAGACACCTTCCAAGGCAGACAAGCAAAATTATCCACAAAATTGAGCTGATCAAGTTTGATTCCTTGTAAGAAACCCATACCTGATATGATAAAATATATGTCAGTGCTGATGAAACTTCACTTGGCAAGTGAAATTTAATATATTATAAGTTAGGAACATTCCACTAAGTAGTATTCATATTTTAAAGGCTATATTACTTCAAATTCTGTAAAAACTTCACTTGATAAAATTTTAAGGGCATATAGCCCAAAAAAGTAAATTAAAGTCTTTAATCCATAGAACAAAGCAGAGGAATTCAAAAGCAACACAAAAAAGTATTTCTATGTTTTCTGCTTATTTATGAATGACAGAGACTGAAAAACAAAAGTCACTAAAGAGGCGAGCCCAATTATGTATCAAATAAGTCAAGAAGAAAGAAAAAAGTTACTCAACACAAGATATTATTACAAATTGATTTTGAGTTTACATATATATAGGGAATGCTAACCTCTTCACTATTGTGTGAAGTTTAGCATCCTTCAAATTTTATATTGGATCAGAAAACCATTTTTGTCACTCTCAAAGAAACAATAAATGCAAGGTCATTTAGGTCATTCTCTCAAAACACAAATATCCAAGAACTTGAATTAGATGAAGTGGCATTTATTTTGCTTTGAAAAATGCCCTACACGTTCAAGGAGGGAAAAATGGTTTTTGGATCCAATATAAAATGTGGAAGATGTTAACCTCAACATAAAATTAAGGAGGTTATATATATATATATATATATATATATATATATATATATATATATATATATATATAAGAGTGTGAACCTTTCATCAGTACTTCAAAGTCAGTGGTCCTCACATTCAATAATCTAATGGTGAACTTTCCATCAGCACATACCTCCTCATTTTTTTTACAAAGCACCTAGATAGCAATCTTGTATTCCAGTTTAAACTCTAAAGCAACAAAACAAAAAAATTTGATGAATAGATTAATTCTATCAGAATGCTGGCAGAGAATACAAGTACACTAGCAGGGAGCGTTTGATGAATATTAAAAAAATTTGGTCCTGGGAAACATAATTAATGAGAATAATTCTTGAGAATGGATAAAATGTATTTGGTTAACTTTTAAGATTACTAAGAATCTTTAAATAATATTTTTTGAGATTACTCATTCATGTATTTGGTTATACTTAAAGTTTCTTGAGAATATTTGTACATTTTTCAAAAATACCCTTATCTATTTTTT
The DNA here is from genome assembly GCA_037074535.1 of Gleditsia sinensis. NCBI lineage: Eukaryota > Viridiplantae > Streptophyta > Magnoliopsida > Fabales > Fabaceae > Gleditsia > Gleditsia sinensis. The sequence goes on along the minus strand of CM073463.1, from coordinate 66,116,413 downwards.
TTATATATGCAAATAATTATTGTTAATAATTTATTAGGTTTAATATTATCATTTTACATGCTTACATTAATTTTATAAAATTATAAAAAAACATATTAAAAATTAAATTTATTTTTAGAAAGAATTTTTACATAAACATTGGAGGATAAAATTGCCATTTCAATCTCCATAAACATTCCCATCTTCATGAGAATCGTCAATTCCCAATCCCTTCCATGGTATTATTTTCATCGAATTGAAGTTTCTAGAGAATGATGATTTTTATTTTGACACCAAACAAATAATCTTCAATTCTTATATTAAGATTCTCAAGAATCCAAAACATTTTCTCATGCCAAACGCCCTCGAAGTGTAAACAAACATACAAAGAAAGATCTTGACATAAAGTTCACATATAATATACTGATTGAGATTAATCTAGAATTCCAGATCAACACCATAAGATGCCTGCCAATCAGGAGTCAGTACTTCAACTAATGTGGCACCACTTTAGAAACAGACTAAACTACCAAACAACCGTAGGTGACAATCAAGAATTGACAAAACCTGCTTAGTACAAACAAATAGAAATATAAAAAATGTAATTTCCAGAGAATCACATCCTTGTGAAAACTCAAAATTATAATACAATTAAACCAGGATACGAAACATCAACTTTGTTTCCCAATCCTAGATAGTAGATACCACACAACAATATCATTCTAGTGAAAACCTTGCAAAAAGTCTATTTGAAATTTTAAGAACATTTATTGCAACAGCTTTCACTAATCATGCTCCTCCATGTGTATCTTTTAAACAACATTAATGAACTATTTGGTGATCACTCATTTCTCCTCTCTATCTAATTTTCACACCACTACAAGTGTTAGTATATTCTATCAGTAATAACTAAAAATGCTATATTTCATCAATGAAAAGAAATATTGAGTCATTTATCAAAGAGACGCGGGTTTACAATCCAGGCCTATTTAAAGCAGAGAAAAAGAAATAAAATTAAAAAAGTTGACTTACCGCCAATGGTACAACATTGATATAGAAATCAATTAACGTTGCCACCATCCACCTGAATAACATACAATAGGAGGAAGTTATACAAGTACAAAACAGTTTTAACTAAAAAAAATCTGTATAAATATGAGCCTGTAAATATTCTACTTTATTAAAGAAAAAAAAATTAAAAAAAAAAAGAGAGTAAATAAATCCCATGCAGATCTAATTTCATGAATTTGACTCTCCGTCTCATAAGTTCTTCAATCTATGTTGACTTAAAGAAAAGCAGTAATAAGCAAGATAATATGTGCTAGCAACAAGGTATTCTTCTAAAGCTGCCATTGAATCATTCTCAAGGCACCTATGGGCCAACCTGCTAAATCACTTGCTGACATGTAGCTTTTATGATTTAAATAATATATCTTCTCTGTGAAGAATAATCAACAGGAAAATAAAGGTTTTAGAATATTAGGCAGGTAGGAAAATTGGAATGGTATTTGGGTTTCTATTTGGTTCCCTATTGTTATGTAGAAAATCGTAAAGCATCACATATGCAAAAAGGATGACAAAAGACACCTCTGCGCTATAGGTGAAAAGAACAACACAAAAAAGGAAACGATAAGAAATTTAAAATTCAAAATTCCAAGGATCCCTGTGAAGAAAGAAAGGCAACATAGACATCCGACAAATTCCCCTGCTCACACAAACTACAGTCGTTTTCCTCAAGAAAAATTGTCCACATAAAATAGAAAGGATCAATATGCCATGTCAATCTATCCTTACTTTCTCTGAAAGCCCTATTAACTGTACAAGTGGTCCAAAAGAAAATTAAGAATTGTCCAATGCATGCCTAAAGTATTAACAAACAAATTCCATAAGAAATGGCACAACGAATGAAAATGTATTTTGTATTTGAATGGTCAAGATAAATAACGAAGATCAGGACTAGGGGAAAATGACTTCAGTTCATTAAAGTGATGTTAACTTCTAGAATTTGGCAACATAATTAAGAAGAGGAAAAACCCTTAAGAGGGTATTGCATTGTCTTTGATTCAAATGGCACCTATTTTAAACCTTTACGAACAAGGATGAAGGAAGGGACCAAGGGTTCACAATCTGCCACTTGCATGTTCAACTTAACAATAACAAGCGGGAAGTAAGTAGACTTCTGACCAGGAAGAAAATGGGGGACAGTGGAGGAACAACCACAAACAGGACAGAAAGTTGCAAAAAGAAGTTTTAACAGCCTTGGGTTCGAATAGAATGTTAATTGTTGAGAAAAATCAAGTCAATTTCCTTGCAGTGGACAATCAAACAAAACAAGTAAGAAAAGGCATTAGAAATGGAGCTCTTTCAAAGTTGATGATCCAACAATCCTGAGACTTTGTACAATATAAAGTAACATTGTGAACAGATGGTTATATAACATATTTGAAAGTCAGAGTTCCCTCAGGACGCTAACAGCTCCAATTTAACATTGGTCAATTATCTCACAGTAAAGCAAGTTACTTTACTAAAATAATGTAAAAAATGAAATAAGAAAACAGAGTTTAATCCGCTACACGAAACCCACAAGAATTAATTTGACCAACAGCAAATAGTAGAGCAGTGATTCTCATTATTTGCATGCTTGAATACAAGAGTGCGAAAGAGAGAGAGAGAGAGGGATTACGGTGTGAGAAGTTCTTTGCGAAATGGAGAACCATCCTTGAAGAGAGTATAGATAAGGGTAGCCACCATCAGAGCTCCCAAAACAGTAAACAGGATTCTCAAACCAATTGCCAGTGAAATCTTGGCCATGGTTACCGAAAGGGAGAGAAAGAGTAAGAGCGAAGAAAAAGAAGATGATGGTGATGATAAATGAAGGAAAGACTATGTCAACGTCATCAATGAAACAAGGATATGGTAGAACCACGTAGCAATTTGCAAATGGCAATTGAAGGGTGCATCCCACCTCCACATAACGCATGCATGAGATCGACGATTCCACTTCGTTTTCCTTAATTTGCCTCTTTTTAATTTTTTCTTAGAAAAACACATTTTACTCTTATCAATAACAATGTTAATATATCAATTTTAAAATGTAACAAATTACTCATTTAAAAGGAGAAAATGTTAAATTTTTGTTACTTTTAATATTAATATTTACACACCAATTTTTTTTTTCACTTTCATCTGAAACTTATATTTAATTATTGTTGTAAATAAAATTTTACACAAAGACAAAATAAAATGTAAAAACATTTAGAGAGGAATAACACATAGAGAAAAAATGTCCTTCTTATTTCATTAATTTATAGAAACCTCTATTTATAGGCATACAAAGACAACTCGAAAGTCAAAGAATATAAATAAGATTCAATGGCTTTAAGAGTTAAAAAAATAAAAAGACACTCATAATAATAATGGATTTAATAATATTCATTATTTTAAATGTTGAGAAACCAAATGGAGATCCACAATAATAGATGATTTCATAAACTCCCCCTTGGATGTTATTTTACAAGGAATATGCCTCATTAAAATCTTATTAGAGAAAAACTCAATGGAAAAAAACTCTAGTAAAAAAAGAGAGTACATCATTTTTTGTATATTTTCCCTATTTTCAGTATCATTAAATATCTTTGAGTCGATACATCTCAATTTTATATACTAGTCTTTCAAATGCTGAAGTAGGTAAAGCTTTGGTGAATAAATTTGTTAAATTACCACTTGAATGAATTTGTTGTACGTCACCACATATAAATAAATATCATGTTTAAGATCAGGTCTTATGTGAATCAAATAAACATCCAGCATTTGCATAACCAATGAGTTATGGTCTAGATCCATTTGCATATAGCAATTCCATATCAATAGTACCTCAGAGATATCGAAAGATATATTTAATTCTATTCCAACGTCTTTGCATTGGATAAAAAGTAAATCTAGCTACCAGGCTTATAGTAAAAACTATATTAGGCATTGTATTATTGGCAAAATACATCAGTACATCAATTGCACTAAGATATGATACTTCAGGACCAAGAATTTCTTTATTATCATATTGAGGTCGAAAACATATTATTTCATATCAAGTGAGCGAACAACCATTGGGATACTAAATGGATTTTCTTTATCCATATAAAATTCTTTTAGGACTTTTTTGTATAAATTGATTTATAAATAAAAATTTTATTTCTCAAATAATAAAATTGTAATATAGGAAAATTGTTTTTCCAAAATATTTCATTTCAAATTCTTTCTTTAAACACTTTACTGCCTTTATAATCTCTTTAGGAGTTTCAATAATATTTAAATTATCAACATACACTATAACAATAGCAAATTCAGAATTTGCTTTCTTTATAAAAACACATGGACATATATGGTCATTCTTATAACCATGATTTAACAAATATTCACTGAGACAGTTATATCACATTCGTCCAGACTGTTTTAATTCATATAAAAATCTTTATAATTTAATTGAATAAACTTTCCGGGATTTTTGAATTATATGCTTCAGGCATCTTAAATTTTTCTGAAATTTTCATATATATGTCACTATCAAGTAAGCCGTATAAATAGGCTATAACAACATCCATAAGACGCATATCAAGTTTTTCATATACTGCCAGACTAATGAGATACCGAAATATAATTGCATCTACCACATGAGAATATGTGAAATTATAATCAATCCCAGGTCTTTGTGAAAAACCTTGCGCAACAAGTCATGTTATGTACTTCACAATTTTATTTTTCTCATTTCTTTTACATATAAATACCCATTTATACCCAACAGGTATTACACATTCAATGTTTGTATATATTTAAACACCTCACAGTTTTTTTAAGTGAATTCGATTCTGCTTGAATTGTGTCTTTCCATTTTGGCTAATCACATCTACGTCGACACTCATCGACATATGTAGATTTATAATCATCATTATCATTCAAAATATTAAGTGCTACTATTTACACAAAAATATTGTCGACAATTGTTTCTTTTCGATTCAATCGTTTTCTCGTAGATACATAATTTATTGAGATCTCTTCATTTTCATCAATTTCAGGTACCTGAACTTCTTCTGGAAGTACTTTGTTTGTTATGTCTTTAGTCTCTTCAAGAGCATCTATTTCTGATATTGAATAATTATTTCTTTCTTTTACGGTGATTTTTATCTTTTAAACTGATTGGTCTATCATGCTTCTGACGTGCTTTAGACTTGTTAGTAATTTCACTAACAAATTGTCCTTCAAGGACATCAATCCGTACATGAGTATTTACAGCTGGTATATGTGACTTGGTCACTCTCTTTAGATCAGTAAATATATCTGGCAGTTGATTTGCTATTCTATGTAAGTGAATTATCTTTTGAACTTCAAGTTCATATTATTTTATGTGAGGTTCAAGATATAACAAAGCATTCCATGTAATTTCTTTGACCAGCTGTTTTTCATTTTCTCTCCCTAATGTTGGGAAGACTAGTTCATCAAAATGACAATTGGCAAAACATGTCGTAAATACATCTCTTGTCATTGGCTCAAGATATTTTATAATAGAAGGAGAATCATATCCAACATATATTCTTAATCTCCTTTGAAGACCTATCTTAATGTGTTGTGGTAGGGCTATTAAAACATATACCGCACACCCAAAAATTCTAATATGAGAAATATTTAACTCATGACCATAAGTCAATTATAAAGGAGAAATATTCATGATAATTTGTTGGTTTGATGTGTACTAGTGCTGCTGCATATAAAATTGTATGTCTTCAAATAGAAATAGAGAGCTTTGTTCACATAAGCAAGGTTCTAGCTATTAATTGAAGTTGCTTAATAAATGATTTAGCTAACCCATTTTATGTATGAACATGAGCTACAAAATATTATACATTTATGCCAATCGACATACAATAGTCATTGATATCTTGTGAAGAAAATTCACTAGCATTATCAAGGCGAATGGATTTAATTGTATAATCTGTAAATTGTGCTTTTAATTGAATTATTTGAACAAGTAATCTTGTAAACACTAGATTACAAGTTGATAGCAAACACACATGAGACCATCTACTGGATGTGTCTATTAATACCATTCTAAATGGCCCACATTTAGGATGAATAAGTCCACATATATCACTATGTATACATTCCAAAAATGTTGGAAATTCAGTTCCAACTTTAACTAGTGATAGTTTAATAACCAATTTGCCTTGAGAACAAACAACACATAACAATTCCTTAGGTTGAAAAATCTTCAAGTTTTTCAATAGGTGTCCATGTGAATTTTCAATAATTTTTTGCATTATTATTGATCCAAGATGTCTAAACCGATCATGTCAAATAGTGATCAATAAACTTCTGATTTTTTGTAGTATGTTCAAAAATACTTCTTTTTGTATATGAGACTTAACTCAAACAATTTACAAATTGTGAACAGTGCATTAAAAAAATTATTTTTCAAGTAATTAGGCACATTATAAAATGGATGGTATAAAATATCACTATATTGATGTAAGTGATAAATAACCATAATATAAGCTTTAACTAATTTAGAAAGAGATAAAGTGAATGTCAAGAAGAGTTTCACATTTCACAAATTATTTAGTAAAGTAGGTAATTAATTAGCCTCCTATACGATATTCCACATACAAAGTTCAAGAATGCCTACAACCGCATACAGTATAATTGTATACTCATACATAGAATTCAATTAAATAAAACATATAGATAGATATCAACTGGAGGTCATGCTCAATTTATAGTCCGTATTACAGAAGATTCTTCAACTATATGTTAAAAAATTGTAGTTCAGTTTTTAACAAGATATAAATTCTAAAATCAGAATACTCATAAATGTATAATTCACAAAATTAAATTTCTAGTGGTTATAATTCTCATTCAAACCAACCCATAAGAGAATTATTGATCTTCCAAGAACCTTTTATGATATTTCTACAAAATTTCTCACTATCTTGGACAAGATGAAAACATGATAAACCATAAAAAATAAAAATCCATTTATGGTATTTCCAAGAATAATTACACTAAAACAACTTTCAAGACATTCATATAGATAGAGGATTAAATAGAAACATAATTAAGAATCCTTATTAACATGAGTTGATCCAAAAGTGATAATTCTCATTTTGTTATGCAACACCATCAAGCATGAATAATTTACCAAGATTCACAAGTGTTTCAACGCTGATTACACATGAATTATAATGTATTCGAAAAATTGTCCCAACATAGGCAATGCAATTATGCTAAACTAACTGCAAGGATTAACCACAAGAAAAAATTTATCTTAGCATATATGGATGTCTCCATAAAATACTATTTTTCTTTTTAATTTTTTTGTGTGAATAAAATCTTTTATGAAACAACCATACTTAATTATATGTAAATCATAATAGAAATCTATAGCACCAAATTCATTTTTCACATAAGCAAATGCAATGTCAAATAAGAACAAAATCACATACCTTTCGAAAATGCATAATAGTGAAAATTCATCTCAAACAAAATTATCCCACAAACTCAAATACATATTGCCAACTCCATTCTTCTTCTAGATGTAGACATGGAAAAAATATTTGAATCACCTTAAAATTGTAGTTCCAACAACTTCAAATACTCTAATAGCATTGGGGACACAATAAGATCTCTTCTTTGTGATTTGAAAACGAATAGTCAAGAGCAAACTCGTGCTGATAACGTGTTGTAAATAAAATTTTATACAACGAGAAAATAGAATGTAAAGGCACTTAGAGAGGAATAACACATAGAGAAAAAATGTCCTTCTTATTCCATTGATTCATAGGAGCCTCTATTTATAGGCATACAATCATAAAAAAAGATAACTTAAAAGTCAAAGAGCATAAATAAGATTCAATGACTTTAGGAGTTGAAAAAATAAAAAAACACTCATAATAATAATGGATTTAATAATATTCATTATTTTAGAAGTTGAGAAATCAAATGTACATCCATAATAATAGATGATTTCATAACAATTATTAATATTTACAAATGAATTTATTTTTTTATTTTGTTTCACTTTCATCTAAATTTTATATTTAACTGTGAATCTTCAAATAAATTACTTTAATTTTATAAGAGTGCTTCAAATTTGTTTCTAGTAAGTAAAAAGAGCAACCTGAAGCACTGTTTGGTAAAAAAAAATTAGATTTTTGTGTAACTGAGAATGTAAAATTTTTTATTTAATAGAAAATTTTGTAAGGTGATTTTTTAAAAAATTAAATTTTGAGATACATTCCATGAAAAATAATCTTTGGGTGAGAGGGAGTGAGAATTGAAGATGCTCGTGAATGTAAAAATCTTTTTATACAATAAAATAATTAATTTATCCTTTACTTTTACTTTTTCCATGTACCCTAATTTTATTTTTCATTCTCAACCTCTCGTTTACGCGGGAAGAAAAAAATAGTGAATAACACACTCAACCATAAAACACCCACCACTGCAAAGCCCCATTGTTAGCAATATCTATCCACTAACGCGAGGTATTGCAAAGTCTTCTTTGTTGTTTTGAGAGGATAATTATAATAATTTTTTAATTTATTTTATTCTTTTAACATTTTATTTTTTTAAAACATTTTAATAAAACACTATCAATAAAAAAATAAAATTAATTAATTATAAACAACTATATAAATATATTATTTAAATGTTTACTTATAATTAATTTAATTTAATGTACCAATTTTGCAAATGGAGTACACACATACCAAAAAAATTGTAATTTCTTTTTTCTCCTACTTTGAAATATTTTTCTTTTGGCACATTTTTCTAAGTCAATGTTTTTTGTATTTTATTCTATGGATACATTGTAGAATATGAACATTAGAAATGCAATAAGAAACTTTTTATTTTTCTAAGAAATAAATGAGTATTTTGTTATTTAAATGAGCTTAACTATTTAATTAACATGAATAATCTGACTGTTAGACAAAGTTGAATGATTAATTTATTGTTTACTTCAGACAATATTGATTATATTATAGTATTTAAGATGACCCTCACTTTTTTTTTGGTAAACAAAAGCGTCCTATAGAATTACAGGATACAAAACCTTAGGGTAGCAACCCCTCTTATATCGTTTATCATCAGTTGGCTACAGCCGTTGGGAGGTCTATCATAGACATGCAAGGTCTCTTCTTGGTTATGGGCTTGACATGCCATCCAATCTGCCACCTTGTTTCCTTCTTTGTGAAAGTGGCGTATATGAATTAGCTAGTCTCTATTCCTCACTTCCTGGATACGTCTCTATATGCCCACACTTGGGTGGATGTTAGACCACCCATTTATAAAGAGATTAATCGCTTATATCGAATCAGACTCTACCTCTAGTTCCTTGATTCCAAGATCCCATGCCAGGTTGAGTGCAATGAAGATACCCCAAAGTTCTGCTTCAGTTGGATTGCAGACTCCAATTTTTTGCGTAAAACCTTGAATCCATTCACCTACCATGTTCCAAAGAACTCCTCCGCAAGTAGCCATGTTTGACCTGGTTACTAAGCCGTCCACGTTATACTTGGAGCAATTGTTACTTGACCGTTTTCAGTACACGTTCATTAGTTTGAGATTCTTTCCTTGTATCTTTTCCTTCGTTACCCTCCACTTCATGCATTCTCGGGCACTGGCTAGGCATGAAAAGAAGATGTCTTGGCTCAATGTGGTATTGGGTTGGAAAACGAGTTCACATCTTCGTACCCATAATTTCCACGTCGTGACCCCAAAGAGTATCTTCCATTCAATATTGCCTTTCTTCTCTCTGCCTAGATCACATGATAAGTTAACTTCCAGCCAGCTCTGTATGTTGAGGCTGAAAAACTCCCTCCATTTCCTTTGGTGCACTATTCGAAGCCATATATTCCTTGCATGATCGCAATCCCTTATGCAGTGAATGGTGGTTTCCTTTCCTTTGCTGCAGATAAGACATACTCCCGTGGCATCAAGATGGCGTTCCATTCTTAAGCCGTTGGTGAGTAGACTATTGTGTCCAATAAGCCATAAATGTGTTCTGATTTTCTGTGGCCCGGGCCACCTCCACACTTTCCTCCAAAGGCTATTGGGTTGCTAGCCCTGGTTAACTCTGGCTTGATATGCCGATTTAACTATGAATGTGCTGTTGTGGCTGTGTATCCATTTAGGAGCATCACTGATCGCGTTATTGGTTGGCCTTTTTGTTTCTTCTAGCATCTTTCATGTATCGCTGTTAATATATGGGGAAATTTTGGGCCAGTCTCATTCTCCTAATTCATTAACGAAATCCAAAACAGAGCATTCCAATAGAGACTGGGGTATATTACTTGTAATGCCATCACTTAGCTTCCTGCCTCCCTGGGTCCATCTATCTGTCCAAAACTTTGTAGTTTTGCCATCACCAACTATCCATCGGGTTCCCTCTTCCACCAGTTTTCATACCCGCTTGATGCCTCTCCAGAGATTTGTACAGTTCCTGTACCTGTTCCCTTCATCCAATCTCCATCCTTCTGTGCATTTATATTTTGTGTTTATGATTTTCACCCACAACTCCTCCGGCTTAACTCTTAGGTTCCAAGTCACCTTCATGAGAAATGCTTCATTCATTTCTTTAAGCTTACGTATGCCCAATCCACCATCCTTCTTTGATTTTGTATACATTCTCCAAGTTAACAAGATGAATCTTTCTGTTGCCATCTCCACTGCCCCAGATAAAATTCCTACTAACTTTTTTCAGTTCGTTACACGTCCCCATTGGAAGGAGAGATGTTTGCATGGAATAAAATGGTAAATTGTTCAACACACTGGATGTAAGGGTGGTTCTTCCTGCTAATGAGAGTATTCCAGTTTTCCAGGTGCTAAGTCTCTTCCTCACCTTTTCAACGATATGCTTATACGTGTTCCTTCCGACTTGCTTGTGAATAAGGGGCATACCCAAGTAGTTGCCTAGATCGTAAGATATGGAAACTCCTAGTTCTTGACTGTACTGTGTAGCCTTGTTGTGGTTGATATTCTTTGACAAGAGGCACTTTGATTTGCTGGCATTTATCAATTGTCCTGATGACTGACAAAAGATATCCAAGCACTTCTTGATTATGGTACACTGGCTTAGATTTGCTTCTGCAAAAATAAGCAGATCATTAGCGAAAAATAAATGAGATAAGTGTGGTCCCTTTCTACACAATTGTATGGACTTCCACCATTTTTTATCCACAGCCTCATCTATGCAATGTGCCAATCTCTCAATACATAGAATAAATAGATACAGGGATAAGGGATCTCCTTGTCTAATCCCCCTAGATGTCTTAAAAGGTTCTGTTACCTCACCATTCCATAAGATACTTAGGGACCTCTTTGAAACACAGCACATGATTAGCTTCATGAAATGGTCTCCAAATCCTACCTCTTTGAGTGTTTCTTCAAGGAACTCCCATTTAATCCTATCGTAAACTTTTTCTAAATCAATCTTAACTGCCATCATTCCTTTCTTTCCTTTTTTTTGTTCCTCATAGAATGGATTATTTCCTGGGCTACAATCACATTGTCATTAATATTCCTCCCAGGGATAAAGCTACTTTGACATGGTCCTATCTATTTGTTCATATGAGGTTTGATCTTATTGCCACTAACCTTTGTGAGGGTTTTAAGAATTACATTGCTTAAAGCAATTGGCCTGAATTCTTTGATACTTTCTGGGTTTCCTACTTTTGGTATCAGTACCATTAAAGCCTGATTGATCTCCTAGACCAATTCTGGTTTGGCATAGATTCCCTTGATCAGACTGCAAACAGATGGACCCACTGTATCCCAATGGCTCTGGAAGAACACTGCATGTAGCCCATCGGGACAGGAGCCTTTAGGGGACCCATACTTGCATGGTGTCCATAATTTCTTCAATTAGCACTGGAAATTTCCTTTGCTGCGGTAATGGTATGTGAGGGGTTCCATCCTAGCTGAATAGAGATTGAAAATATTCTTTGGCCATATTTCTAAGTCTGTCATCTTCGTATTCTCAAGTTCCTTCATCGTTTTTCAGGGCTCTTATCTTGTTATGTTTCCTTCTTACCAGAGTGGAAGTGTGAAAAAACTTTATATGTCTATCTCCCATAGTTAGCCAATTACACCTCAACTTCTGCATCCATATGACTTCCTCTTTAATCAATATATCTTTATATTCTATCCATAGTTTGTTCCTGAGCTCTGTGAGCCTGTGATTTTTTCTGCCATTGAGAGCTTTATCAATGCCCGTGATTCTTTTCATGAGTTCCATCTTCTTTTTGAATACATTCTCAAACTCCTCTCTGTTTCATTTATCCACCAAAATTTTGAAATTTCCAATACTTTGCAGCCAACTAGCGTTGTCCTTCCAACTTTGTCTAACCACATCAGGAAATGATTCATCAAGTAACCAGGTAGCTTGGAATCTAAACGATCTTGTTCTGTGCTTAGTAACCAAATTAGGATACAATTTGACGTAGAGGGGTCGATGATCCGATTTTAGTGGGACCAACTCGTATAATGCTACAATGGCATCTGAAGCCCAATCTTGTTACAGCAAAGAAACGTTTGGAGCGGGCCAAGACTCAGTAGATGGAGGAGTAAATTCAAACCAACTTAAAAAACCACCTAGTGTTGAATCTTATATTCCTTTAGGACGATTTTGTCATAACAGCCAGGGCCAGTCTATTTTTGACCGGCCCTTTACCATAAAAGTACATTCTATTTTTAAATAAGAATAATACTCTACTAATATTGTGCATAAATGCCTCCAGTTTTTATTAAATTATATAACATAAAACCAAAATAAAAGAAACCTTTTTGTAGTCAAAACAATACTAAACAAGGTCTGCCATAACTTTAAAAGTACTTTGGAAAATCCCAATCTATCCATCCACATATCCACCCCATGGATTAGTGTCTGCCAAACTGCATTCAAATAGAAGTCATTTTAGACCCAATTCACTTACTATTTCTAGAATCTGAAGCTCCAAAGTTCGAGCCTCAATCGAAATCAAATAACAAAATATAGAAATGAACATTTTCATGCAACATCTGACTCTGACAATAATGAGTTGGAAAAATTTTCAAGCCTAAGCAACCCGCGGTAAATAAATTGAACATGCTTTTCTTGGCAAAACAGGACTACATTAAATAAAAAGAAACTCAAGATCAACGTAACTAACACAAGCACAGGATACATAGGGTACAAAAAGGGGAAAATTCACTACGGGACCAAAAAGAATTTGAAGAATTTGGGACAGCAGCATCAGAGGTGAATCGGTGAAATCGTTAAGGAGTTCCATATCAACATGCACAACCACCCCCTTGCTGATTCTCTGGAACAGCCTCAGGAATACCTTGAAAATATCTGCAATTGAGATTGAAACATTGCATTAAAAGTCAGGTCATCAGGCTATCTGCATATAGAAAGGTCAATCAGAAAAAAACTCAAAAGAGATTAAACAAGTACATAGACATATTCCACAACATCAGCAATGACAGTTGAGAGAACCAAAAGACTATATCAATACGTTTTAATCATAGTTTTAGGACCGGGACTGATCCAACCAGTTGGTAAACCCAAATAGAAAGGTCAATCAGACAAAAACCCATAAGAAGAGATTTAACAAGTACATAGACATATTCCAGAACATCAGCAATGACAGTTGAGAGAACCAAAAGACTATATCAATACGTTTTAATCATAGTTTTAGGACACGGACTAATCTAATCAGTTCATTTGGTGATGCGGTAAACTAACCCATCAAACTAGTCCAATTCTAAAAATTGTATCATTTTTGCAATTGAATTAGATTAGCCTCATTTGACCCAGTAGCTAAACCAGTTATCCAAGACAATTGAAACAAACCAAATCTATTTAAAAAAAAAACTAATATTATATCATTATTTTCTATAAATTTGATAATAATTTATTTATCAAAATGAAATATATTGTATCCATTAATATCACTTTTTTTGAATGTATTATATTTAATTTAATTTAAAATATATTATTTTTAATTATGAATTACTAGTTCAAATAGTTTAATTAGAGTACTTAATGACCTGATCCCTTCACCGTTTCCAATAAATATGGTTTTGATATACAAGGAGGGGTTTACATTCACAAATAGTTTTTCACAGACGGGGAGTTTCTTACTCCCACCACTAACCATCTCTTAGAAGGGCCCACTAGTTCCTTCCATAGTGACAAATGGTCAAACTGTGTAAACACCTCCCCATAAAATGGTCTTACTCGCCAATGTAAATCAAATGGTAAAAAAGATCAAATGCGAAGAAACCGCCACCCCTGCCATCCCACTGTATCCCAGTCCAGATCCCTGATTCAGACTATTCATGAGATCCAGCACAGACAATGACACTAAACAGTAATCACAATCCAACTAATTACACAAATATCTACAATCTAGCATAATATTGACTGTGACAAATATTATCTACCAATTCTCATGTCTTTTGGATGCACAAAACCTACTTACTAGTATCTGCAAGCAATATAATTTCAATATAAGAAGCATAATAACTAATGAATCTGGGAAGTAATCCTACACATGCCTATGGACATGGATCATTTGCAGGGGTTGGAGGGAGCCTCAGAATTTACAGGAAAGGATATTGCAACACTTCCAAATTAAAAGGAAATATAAAAATAAGACAGCGGCAAATATATGGGATATCAGACTTGTCAGAACTGATAATGTTCAGAAGGGGACAGATTTCAGAAACTTTTTCAGATTATCAACAGAGAAGGAAGAACATTAATACTACAGACAATGACTCCATAAGATGGAGCTTGGAAAAAAATCAATTTTTTTTCACATGGAAGCCCTTTTAGGTAACAATCTTCATTACCCTTGAAGGTGATTTGGAGCAAAAAAAGCTAATCAAAGTGTCTTTTTTCGTATAAATAGCTATTAAGGATAAAATAAGTAGTTTGACAAATTTGCAAAGAATAGGTTATATTCTCCAAAGTAACAGTTTTTATACATGAAAATTCAGAACGTACCTCAAATCTTCTCTTTGGAATCAGGACCACTTTAACAATTTAAAATGAAGAAGCATTTTGCAATGAGTAAAAAAATTGAGCAAAAAGCAAGAGAAACATGTGCCATGCAATGCATGATGGTAAAAATATTTTTTTATTTATATTATAGCACTTCATTTTTCCCAATAGTGTTGCCCCATTTTTAAGCATTATCTGGTATAACATTGCCATGCTAGTGGTAGAATCATATTAAATACTTGCATAATACTAGTCTGGTCTGATAGTCAATGAAATTTAAAATATATTCTTATTTAAACACATTTCAAGCTCATAAATACACAACTAAATGAAACATGAACATAGAAAAAAAATCGATTAGTGATAATTTCTTTACTGAAATCCAAAGGGAAGGCAAAAAAAAACTCTATTCCATAAAAGGTGACAAGAAATAACCTCTGATTATCATTTAATAATAGAATTATGACAATAACATACCATTAATAGTTTCAAAACCATTTTCAACACTATACTTGAGAAGCGTAAACCATAATCAACAAGAGTCAAACCATTGGCAAAACAATTTCTTAAGGTAAAGCCATGATATTCTTGCCCTAAATATAGACTTGTAGATACCATGGATTCCTTATCTACATTTCTACATGATATTGTTACCTTACTGTAAATTTAATATTACATTTCATGGCATAACTGCTAGGTGAAGTGCACAATTCATAACTATTAAAAACCCCTGTTTAATATTTCTTTACCAAAGTTCAATTCTATAATTCCAAGCTGTTAAATACAACAACAAAAAAGCCGCCTGAGAACAATGAAGAACAAAACCAACCACAAAATCTTAAACTAAAATAACCAAAACCATATTCTTGCTGAAGACTACTCATATGTTCATACTATATTATATAATTGCATGTAAATCCAAAGCGACACTTACATGTCCTGCTCATGCTCATTGGCTAGAGCAGTCTTAGCAATGCAGAGGAATGCAGCATCAACATAGAAATCCTCTTTCGCAGATGTCTCAAAGTAGGGAATATTCCCTTTTGAAGCACACCAGTCCTTTGCTTTCTTCTCAGAAACCTGCATATCAGATAATTAGACGTTTATGTACAAGATATGGGGAGAACTGGAAAAGCAATAGCATCTGCCTACCACTCGACTATTCCCACCATCAATATCAATTTTGTTTCCAAGCAATATAAAAGGAAATGTCCTTGGATCAGAAGGGTTTGCCTGTGTCACAATGTGAACCAAAATATTAATAGAAGCTTATCCCAGTAAGAAAAGAAAAAGAAGAACAAAGAGAAAGCTTTTGAACTAAGCATGGACACTAGCACAAACATGGGGACATGATAAACTCTACAAGTGTCTAGCTGCTATTTGAAGTGTTGCATTGTTTCAACTTATGTTTAACACAAAGAAGGCTCCTTTATGAAGTTGCTGAAACCCTATCAAAGTTATGTTAGATAAGTGTAAAAACTTCAGGGGGAGTAATAAAGATAAAAGAGATTATTATTCCTTATCATTATCTAAAGATTAGGATATCAGTTTATCATTATCTAAAGATTAAGATATGAGTCTTGCGGTTTATCCTCTATTTCATGTGTATCATTATCTTCTCTGAAAGCATAAAACAAGAGTAGGAGACTGCCATCGTAAACAAAGAAGCCTACCCGTCATCAAGTCTTTATTTTTATCAAGCCTTTTAGTTCATTAATCAAATATTTAACCATGAAATTCAACAGAAATGTCCATGCTTCATAGCTGTAGAACTATGAAAGGGAAAAAAGACGCACACAAAGATGTCAAAGTATCAAAAAGAAGTGAACAATAACAATTCAAACACCACTTCAAGGTGTCAAACTAGCCATCAGATCAAGCACACATTACACAATGCTAGTTGCTAGATGATTAAGTTTAACCTAACAAACTATCAAGTTCACCAGATCAACCTGTTTAGATAGTGGATTGGCTGAAATCTCGTCAAACAGAAAATTACCCTAAACAGTGCAATACATACAGAAACAGCTGTTCCGTTGAGATATTCAATTGAATCTAAACTCTGACACTTCATTTATTATACTGTTAGCTGCAATGGAGGGGAAAGAAGCATATACATCAAGTAAATAGATGGACACCAAACATTATTAAATTATAAAAAAAAATAGAAGAAAAAAGGACATAATCCAGTTCTGAAAGTAAAGCATCAAACTCCTTTACTTTCAGAACCCAGAAAGTAAAGAAAAATGGACTCAATCTAGTGACCCAAAACACAAGTTTTAAAACAATTGCAAATGTTGGAAAAATTTTACAGTTCAAATAAATGCTGAACTAAAGAATCTCATAATCACTTTTACAGATAAGAGGTGCCACAAACATTAAGGTTTACAAAAAGAAATCCACAAGATGCAAAGAAATACTAATTCTAACCAGTTACAATGCAAAGCGGTAGCTGATCTCCAACGTTTAGCCAAATCCACTCAATCTTAGCATGATAGAATCATGGAAGATCTACTTTCAAAACGAGATTATGCCCCACCAACATCTATTAGATCAAACCAAATGATCCTTGAGAAATAAATAATCTCCCTCTCAATTTTATTCCATTTTCACCATTAAGCAACAAAATACCCAGAAATGAATCACAAAATGGAGTCAACAAAATGAAATAATCAGTAGATGACGTTGGCATATTTCATATTAATACAAAAGTGCATGAGACCCTAGCCCAACACTCAGCTATGAACTGCTAAAACCACGAAGATGAAAACAATATAAATGCGGGAATTGATATTTTTAGAAAAGACTAAGAAATCCTTGTTAGATATGTAAACTGTTAAACAAATGAAATGAAAAAAAAGAAGCATAGATTTCAAGACTCAGTACCTAGTAGGAAAGATAATGAAGTGGAATAATAAAACATGGATATAACCTGTTGGTGAGTAAAAACAAATTTCTTATTTGGAATCAAAATGATTTCCTTCATATAACATTGGTCAATTCAATTCATAAAAGTGGAAATAAACTCTGTTGAAGAGATACAAGGGTAAAACAGTCAAGTCACAGAGCATTTTCCTAGGGTCCGTTTATCTTAAATTTTAAAATTTTACCTCATTTTCAGATGGAAAACTAAGGGAAATGTTAATATTTCACATAAATTTTGTTAATGTATCATTCTACCTAGTCAAGTAAACTACTTGTACGCTTTTATTTCACCCTTTTCTTACTTCCTTTTCCTAATTCTGATCGCAAGTCCAACCAAGCAGACACTATCTATTGTCTGAGCAGTAAGTAATAGAGTAAGAAGTAAGAGCTTCTCTAGGAACAAGGTTATAAGAAGATGGGAAAGTGGGAATAAACAATAACCAGCCTAAAACCTCTTCATCTCTAATAATTTCTCGTCTGCTGATACCATGGCTCAGATTGTTAAGATATAATACAACTACAATAATAAAAGTTATCCAGAGAATAGTAAGTAAATTAAACTAGAGGCCTTCCATAGTATAAATTAAGAATCATAAACCATAAATGCCAAGTGCCAACCAAATATAGCATGACAAACCAAATATCCAAGGCTATCATGCAAATATAGCAACAGAAATAGCAAGAAAAAGAATGGCATAAAGAACCTGTTTGAGAAACTCCTCGTGCCAATTGTCAAGGGTATCAAACGACTTCATGACATTAACATCATAGACAAGGACACAGCAATCTGCTCCTCTATAAAATGCAACTCCAAGACTTTGAAATCTCTCTTGCCCAGCAGTGTCCCATATCTACCATGCAGACACACGTTACATTGAAATATACATCATTTTTTAAGTAGTCTACAAACTACACGAAATAGAAAACTGAAATGCCGTTAACTAGAACACCCACTTGTAATGTGACGAGTCTGTCATCAATCTGGAGTTCTTTAGTGACAAAATCAGCACCGATTGTAGCTTTATATTGCTGACTAAACTTCTTATGCACATATCTATTCAAGTGGTTAACAGTCCACAGACGCTAATACCAAGGAGGATAGAAGCGTAAAAATGCCCTTAAGTTGATCTTAAACACAATTCTAGTTTACAGAAGCATTAATTGATAGGCCTTTCTATATCGCTGGATCAGTAATAGGGTACTGTATGGCTATTGAAATTAGTGTCTATCCCAGTAACAAGTAAATAAAAAAGTAACCCAAAAATTTAAAACAAAACCAACCAAATCAAGAAGTGTGCAACAATGTTGTTCATAAGCCATAAAACCAAAAACAAAAAAAAACAAAAAAAATGAAGATGCAGATTCCAAAGATAGAATAAATTGGTAGAAACCCACTAATAAGTACACGTTATATTACCAAAAAATAATGCTTCTGGCACAGGAACGAAGTGCAATAGGTGAAGGATACTGATTCATCAACGACGTCTTTCCCACCCTGACATTTAATGCAAATTACAAACCAAAATCGTCATACGTTCACGGACGTAAATACACAGATACATGTTGCAGAGAAACCCTAAGAACGTACCCGCTATCGCCGAGGACGATGACCTTGAGCAAGGTTCGCCTACGCAATGACATGGCAATGGTGGGGGAATGGATGGGAATATAATGAAAGGTTAGAGTTGAAGATCTTCGGTTCGCTTTCTTGGTTTCTTTATTCGGTGATTGGTAGTGAACTTCGTACTTGTCAACCAGTTTGAGAGAGAGAGAAAGAAAAGGAAAAAGGGGCGCCAATTTCGATCGCTTTCTGCACAACACTAGTATTTCTGAAAAAAATTCAATTCAAAAATAAAATAAAAACCAGAAAGAAAGAAGAAGATGAAAATAACAAGGCTAAAATACTAGAGACTAACGTTCAAATTTTAGGAGGTTTGTTTGTGGAAAGACTTAAAATAAAAGAGATTAGTCTAATTAAAAAATAAATTTTTTTCATATTTTTTTCAAATTTTTATTAAATTTTATCTTAAAACTTTTTTAAAAATTTCGATTCCATCCCTTTTGTTAACTCTACTTCATTTATTAATAAAAATGATATACATTAATTTTTATGTAGCCTTCATTTAGTAAAATGTATAGACAAAATTATACACATTATCACACTAAATTATATCATCCTTTAAATTTTAGATATGTAAGTGTTAAAAAAACATATTTCTCTTCATCATATTTCTCTTCTTTTTTTCTTCTCTAACAGTTATCATTTTACATTTATAGTAATTAATAATATATAATAAGAATTTAACAAACGAGATGGAACAACCTTTTAACTATTAATACTAACATTAAATATTTGAGTTAGATGATCAAAAAGTTTTATTCAATAAATTAATCATCTTAACGAAATTTACTTAAAATTTACTCTACACAATATTACACCAACATAAAAAAGTACAATTTTATCTAACACTTTTAATTTAATAAATTAATTTAATAATTTTTAATTAAAAATTAATTTTTTTAATTATAAATTAATTTTTAAATTTTTAATTAATTTATCAGTTATTTTTGTTAAACATAACTTAAATATGATTGTCTGTATTCTTACTAATTTCAATTAACTTGATTGATTTAATTGTAATTTAATTGAAATTAAATATTTTGAATTATTCAAAATTTCAAACAATGACAAATAATATTATTTCAACTTGAATGTGGATTAGTTATGTTGAATTTAAAGTTCATCTTGACTGATTTAATCAATTTTTATTTTTGTATCTCACTGAACGAAAATTATGCAAAATTTACATTGTTAATTTCTGTCATTGAATTTAATAAAATTAAAGAAAAAGATAAAAAAAAAAAATTTGGAACAAAGTTGAATCTTGAGTTAAACTTTGAGGAAAAAAAAAAGTTACTTCAGGCAAATGACAACGCATTTTCATTACTTTTATGGCTTGACGATCTCGTTACCACGTTTAATAATAAAATAATTTTTCAAATATTTTATTTGATGCATTATTAGAATAAAAATAGCAAAAATGGTTTGTTTTTAAGAGAATGCCATGTTTGTAAAAATTAATAAATTAAATGAATTATTAATTGAAACGTAAATATATTATAATATACTTCAGTCGCACTCATTTTTTTTTCACATGTTTACGTATTTTTCTATAACAACTAAT
Organism: Gleditsia sinensis; assembly: GCA_037074535.1. Lineage (NCBI taxonomy): Eukaryota > Viridiplantae > Streptophyta > Magnoliopsida > Fabales > Fabaceae > Gleditsia > Gleditsia sinensis. Next base: position 66,095,287 of record CM073463.1, on the reverse strand, counting down.
TTTAAAATCAACAATATGTACAAATTCCTCTTTCTTGAAATGGAGGCTCAAAATTGTACTCTCTTTTTTTTCTTTTTTCAAATAATACAATTATGGGTGTTTTTGAATTTTCTCCAGACTATATTCACTCTTCTTTTTTCCTTTTTTTCTTTTTTATTGCCAAACTATATTCACTCTTTAGCTGATCATGCAAATGAATTTTTTTTTACAATTTTATTCTCAAAGTGCATGATCTTAACATAAATTCAATATTCGACTTTAATGATGGATTTTGATTGTTGGAAAACCAAAATGCTATTAGAAAATAAGATATTTATAGACTCAAACACTATTTATTGAATAAATTCCAAATTACTTCAAATTAATAATTACAATCACAATATTATTAAAATTAGACCAAACTAATCATTTTAATTAAAAAAAATTAAAGAATTATTGACTCCTGACTCTGGGATCGAAGAGTCGTCACTTAAACTAGTCATATATATTTTTTTTAATTTGCGTAAAATGTGATACACTGTGGAATTACCAAAAAATAAAAAAAAATAGAGTAGCTAAAAGCATGCCACGCACGTGCTTAACTTCGAGAGGAATAAAACAAAAAAGGAAAGGAACGTTGAACAAAGGTCAAAAGAACAATGGTCTCTTGATTTTACCGGATAGATCACTGGAACGAAACCGAACCCCGGAAGCTATATAAATTCTGTGTAAAGGATAAAGCAAATTGAAGCTTTTCCTTTGGCCGGCCAGAGCAATAATGGAGGAGAAAGCACCCTTAATCGGAGAAATCGAGGAAATAGACGCGAATACCGATGCGGCTGACAGACATGTACGGACCAAGGTCCCGGAGGTGGAGATCCGCCTGTACCGTCAGGGAAAGGGTCCCATTGAAGTCTTCAAATCGACCTTGGGAGGTTGGGACCAGGACCAGCTGGAGGTTCGAGATATCCTCGATAAATACGGGTTCAAATCTCTTTACGCGTTCAACCCTCAAACTGGGCGCGGAGTTCCCGTCCGGTTCAACCCCAGAAACGGAAGGTCGATATTGACTTATAGGGATGGAGGAGTTGTTCACATGGATGGAGAACCTAAGGTATGTTTGTATAACCAATATGGTGATATTATTATTCTGTTTTTTTTTAATCTGTTTGTGGCTGGGAAGGTGAAAATGGAAAATTTCGTGATGGTTTAGAGAATTGTTCTTTTAAACTTGCAAATTGTAAGTGGGGGCGGCTGATAAGTTTATATTAGTGGGGTTTAGTATCTTTTTGAAAGGTGAATCTCAGATTATGGTCGGCAATGGAAGAAAAGAAAGAAAATTCAATAGTTTGAATTATATTACCTGGAAGGAAACAAAACTCTGTTCCATATGGTTATAGTTTATACATTAGGGAGGGGGGTAATTATCAGATATTTTCATGTTTCTTTTATGGATAAGGTCATAAAAATGTTCAATCAGTTTGGTTCTTGAGTATTATACTGCTCATTGCTATTCATCTGAGGACAAAGAAGTATGGAGGATCATGGTTTTTTATGTATGGCTTAGACCAATTTACCAGCGGTATCATTGAACAAGATTGTATAGTAGGGAGGGGATGTGTCTAAACTAATTCATTTCTGAGGGGACAAAAACTATCATTCCTTTCCATTTAGGTTTCTCGTATTTTCTGCCTGTTGACAGTTGGTTAAAGCTAGCATCTATTTGCCTCTTGAATTTATCTGTTGAGAAATCAGTGGGTGGATTGGTGGTCAAAAGTGTTACTGTAGGCGTTAAAAAAGACAAATGGTGACTTTAAAGTTTCAACGTTTTGGTCTTAAGGGGGTTAATTTCTGAAATTGAAAGGTGAGAGGTTCATGTGCCAAATCTCCAAAGATGAGGGGGGTTCGCCGCATTTTTCCCTTTAAAGTTGGTAAAAGTGGCATGTTTTTGTAGACCCGTCAAAACTGAAATACCACATCATTCTGCTTTGGTAATAATTCACATGATTGTGTTCAAAAGTGTCACTTCAACTTGAAATAAAAGATGGCTTTTGAGAATAGAATAGGACTTCATCTGAAAATTTGTTCTTCTTGGGGTGAAAGAGAAACCAGCATTCTATCTCCATTGAAATGCTAGAAATTTATTTATTTACTCTCTTTTTTTCACTTTTTCTTTTTGGTTGGCTACAAAGGGGAGGTTTACAACTATATGCCTGAGTGATTTTAATTTGTAGAAAGTTACTTTTTGGAAATTACATATAGGTGCTTTAGATATAGAAAGAAACTTTTCTAACCTGAAAGCTGTAAGGAAGTAATATATGTACAGAGAAACTTTCCGTAGTGGTAGCTTTCTGATTCACTCTTTTTATTTAGAATTTTAGATATAGGTAGGAATAAGATGCTCTTTGTAATAGCAGGTGGAAGTAATAAGTGAGTTAAAAACTAAGTAATAGCTTCTCTTCTCCTCTATTAACATTTTTTTTTTCAAAATTGAAAGAGCTAAACCTATTTCTCATGGTCTGGTTTTTGGTAGTAATAAAATGACATTAAATAAGCCTTCAGTTGGAAGCATCTGTTGACAATCATGCCAACGAGGATTCATATGCCCTTGAAATGCTAAGAAATGATCTCTTTGGTTTAGAAGCAATCATTTACCCTAACATTAATAAGATATACTCTCTTGATGGGTTGCACATAAATGTGCTCATTTAACTGTTCTAAAGTAAGCTCTTTTAGCCAACGAGAGTTGGTTCAGCTGATAAGTATCAAGACACTTTACTTTTAAGGCATGGATTCGATTCAAGTTGCTAATAGGCGATTTGTAAGTACCACTGGAAGTCCTCTTTGAGACCTGTGGCATGCCCTGGCTTTAGAATGTGACAGCCTCCCCTCATTCCAATTTTTTTTGCACCAAAAAAGAAAAAGCAAGGCTTTTTAGATGTGGACAACCCTCTGACCCCCTACCCTGTTGTTTAAAACAAAGTCAACTACATACCTTAGGATTCCATAGAGGTCATGTTGTTCAACAGACAAGCATCAAGATTCACTTATCTCAAGAATGAAATCTAGAGAGACATCTGCAGATAACTATTTTCTTTGTTTCTTACTAATTGAAACTGGTGAAAGCTTTTCTTTCTGTGTAACAAGACTTGTGTTGCAGCTCTTTGGATCCTTTAGAGTCTAGGAAAAAAATTATAATCAAAATATAGAACTTTGAAGGACATCTTCCAGATCTTTTGTTGTCGTTAGGTTCCTAGCCCAATATCATATTTGTTTTATATATGCTAAAATTTTCTTTCGCAGGACTCGTTGCTTAAGCCAGTGACCAGGATCTTGCTTGGGGTGGCATTTATAACCATTATGATAACACTGGTTTCCAGGGATACCCCGGACTGGATGAAGAAATTAAACTTTTTTGGTGGAAACTTCCCTCCGTGGATCTTGGCTTGTGTAGTTATTGTTTTCACTCGCACGAGGAAGAGAACCAAAGACCTCCTGAAAAAGTTTGGTTGGTGAATGGATGGAGCTGATGCTTTTGTGGTAGGGTTTTATGATTTTTTCTGTATGCTTTCAGAGTTTGTCTAAAATGACATATTTTTGACATTTACTTATAGCATTTAGAGGATTAATAATAATTAATATCACGTGTTTCATGATGTTTCTTAAATGATGCTCTTGATAAGCTAGTATAACCTGTCCTTTTTTTTAAAGAAAATTATATTTTCGTCCCTTATTGACTTTCAATATAGTCACAAATTTTTTTCATTTTAGTCTTTACAAAGCATGCAATTGCATTGTAAAAATGAGGGAAATTTTGGATTTTAGTTATCACGTGACAGATAACTCCAATGTTAGCAGTTAACTCTGACATTAAACTTTGGATGGATGATTAATTGAGGAGTGAGATTGTAATCACTTTGATCTGTCAGTGAATAAATATAAAATATTAATATGGGAAATCATTTGTCATGGACCAAAAAATAGTTTTCCTAGTTTTTTTTTTTTTTAACTGCTCAAAAGCATATCTGATTTGGGTGGAAATGTTGGTTTTACTAGAATTATTATTTCAGGTGGCAGCCAACATTGAGAATCTTCTAAATATGACGTCATTCTAATTATAGACAAGAATAATCAAATGTTAAATAGAGTAAATTAAGTTTATTTCTTTCTGAGGATTTCAAAATTTTCACTCACGTTATCTTTAGTTTCAATTTAGGCAAAAATCTTCTCTTTATTAACAAACTTATTGTTGAAATTTATTCTTTATGTATTTCTTTTAAAAAAATTATAAATAATATAATTTAATATAATAAAAATTATTAAAAAATTAAATTAATGTTTATAAAAATTGAAAATAGCAGAAGTTGGTATACTTTTTATGAAAGTTGAGTAAGTGTATATTTTATAAACTTGAATTTCTTTTTGTTTCAAGTTAAAATTAGAGGAGATATGAATGTAATTTTAACAAAGATAAAAAAGAATAAATGTAATTTATTCTACTTAATAAGAGAGAATAACATTTTTTCTTATCAATTTGAGTTTAATTTATTTGGAGAGTATTTTAAGAATAAAATTTTACAGTTATATTCAAATAATTTGGTGATTAATTTAAATTTTAGAGTTATTGGCAATTATTACTTTTAATGCCATTTATGCTTTTCCTAATTAAGAAGGTTTAGCACTTTTTCTCTCAAGATAGTATAATTGAATAATCAGTTAATTTAAATAATCAGTTAATTTATTTACGGTGTATTTTTGGCAAGTGACTTACAATTTCGAAAGGATTAAATATTTAAATTTTAGGGAAAAATGCATTTTGCCACCCTGATCTATGGGTGCAATTGCAGTTTTCCCCCTTTTCTTTTAATTTGGGCAATGTCCCCCCTATTCTTTATTTTTATGGCAATCTCCCCCCTTCCATCTATTTTTATTCTTAAATATAATATTTAGATACTTGAAATGTCTTAATTATTCTTCAAATTTTTTTTAAAAAATTATTTTTCGTATTTTAAAAAATAATTTATTTTAACAAAATATTTTTGAAGAGTAATTAAAACATTTCAAGTATCTAAATATTATAATTAAGACATTTTAATAATTTAAAGTATGTTGGGAAAGGAATTTTTATTAAAATAAGTATTTTTTAAAATACGAAAAATATTTTTTTAAAAAAAATTGAATGATAATTAAGACATTTCAAATATCTAAATATTATATTTAAGAGTAAAAATAGATGGAGGGGGGAGATTGCAAAAAAAAATAAAGAATGGGGGGGACATTGCTCAAATTAAAAGAAAGGGAGGGAAACTGCAATTGCATCCATAGATCAGGGTGGCAAAATGCATTTTACCCTAAATTTTAAAAGATGCCATTGTGGAAAAAACTAAAAACCATAACTACTTTAAAATTTGAAAGAGATTAATTTTATTTAATGTTTGTGGAATATCTTTAGCGCACGTTTAGTAAATAGAAGGATGGAATGGAAATGTAAATTCTCATTCCATTGCTTGACACGTTTGGTTGCCAGCTTTTTATTATCAGGGAATTGTGATTCCATTAAGCCAAAAAATGTGTATTCTGTCTCAAAAGTAAGGGAAACGTGACTGAAGGCGTGGGAATACAATATAAAAAGACTAAAATACCCTTTTTACTTTACTTTCTTTGTCTGACCCTCTCTCATTTTTGTGGAATTGGCTTTGCTTCTTTTGCTTCCATCTCAGTCTCCTGCTTTTGTGATTGTCAGCTTTATATTAATTTTTTTGTGTTATCATATATAATAAAATTTTATTTATTTTTAAAAAATCAAAATATTTTTCATTAGATAAATAATAAAAGTATTTTTTTAAATAATAAATAAATTAGAAAAAAATAATATTTAAATTATTTCTCAATTTTATTATTATTTTTAATAAAAATAAAATATCATTAATTATTTTTGTATTTATATCATTTTTAAATAATTTTATAAAGTCAAATAATATTTATCTTACTATTTTTATACTTCAAGGATATTTTTGTCATTTTGTCGGCTTTTCATTCCATTCTTACGTTATTTAAAACATACCAAACGTAGGAAAGCAATAGAAATTTCATTCATTTCTATCACATACTAAACATAATTTTTTTTTATAATATTCCGTTCCATTTCATTTTATTTTCAATTCTCTTTTCTATTTCTTTCTTTGCCACCAATCAAATGGAGCCTTAGTTTCCTTTGAATGTCTACAAATTTTTTTTTTCCTAAAATACCCTCTACAACTATCCATAAAGAGACCCAAAAAATAATTCTCTCTCTCTCAAATAATAGTAAAATACTCTGATTGAAAACTCTTACATTCTGTTCTAGCCATATACACAACACTGCAGCAAAAACAACACAATACCACCAAATTTTTCTTCCTTAGTCTTTTCCCTTCCTTTTAAGCCTCATCTCACACTCTAAACTGTTTTATGTTATTGTCATCAGCCCATGTTTGGATTTTAGGTTGCAATGCTATGGATCATTCAATTCATACTTCCTTGTGGTTTGTGTGACTTGGAGCCAAATTTAAAATAATGTCGTAAAGATACTGTTTTTATGCACTGATGCAAGTGTCCTTTTGATCTTAGCAAAAATAACCACACAGCACAAAGTTCTGAATCAAAGTCTATGTTAAAGTCTCTAGATGTGGTTCCAGTGACAGGGAAATTGGGATCAAACCCACCATTAGGGATAGGAGGGTTTATGGAAAGGACAAGGTTGTTTCAAAGAAGCATAAAGCTAAATAGGAGATTACCAATTATGAACCTTCTCTATTTTGATGCTTGAGTTTTCACTATATTGCACAAAGAACACTAGCTCTTAATGTCCTTGAAAAGAAAAAGGAAAATCTGTAGTTAATCACTATGCATAATAACAAACGTGCTTGGCATAAGGATTATTTCAAGTGAAAAACTTGAGTTGTTTTTTGTTTACAAAATATAGCATATTAAAGAGAATTCAGAAACATTAGCCAGGTACACCACATGAAATCTAATTTGACAATAAATCTAACTTTTTAAGGAACAAATCACTAATAAAAAAATTAGAGTAAATTAACAAATTGACTCTTGAATTTATAGATTAACTTAATTTTAGTGTTTAAATTGGGTTGATTATACAATTTAGTAGTCAAAAATATTAAACTCATTGCATATTAATTTCAAAGACTAATATATAATAAATTTGATATTTTTATATATTAATTAGTTAACGTGTAATGAGTTGATAATTTTAAGAATTAAATTGTACACTTAACAAAATTTAAAAATTAAAACTAAATGGATATACTAAATAAAAGATTAAATTATTTGTCTATTCAAAAAAATAAAGACGAAAAAGTGATACAAGTCTTAAGCACAACCCGTAAACAATATTATAAGAAAATTAACAATAAATTTACTAGGATTATAATTAAAAAATTGCATTAGAAGAATACTAGAAGAATTTTATAGGGAGGCAAAACACCTTTTAATTCTCTTTTAAGAGTTTCTTCTTCTTAACAAATATGTTGATTGGGTTATAAATATTTAAGAAGAATATTGATTAAAATCCAAAAGTCTTAAAAAAAAGAAGAAAATTTTTCATAAAAAAAAAAAAGAGACTTCTATAACAGAAATGGAGGAAAAAAGAAAAAGGAATGGATTGTGTAAGGATCAAGCTTCAAAGTTTAGACTTTGATTATAAAAACTATGATATTATATTAAGTTGTATTTTAATTTAAAAATTTAAGTTGTTAAATAAATACTCGTTAATATATAAATTTAAATAATCTCCAACAATCGTAAGTACGAAAACATGCCAAAATGATATATTAAATATTGGGGTAATGTTACTGGTTATACTTCTTTTAAACAAGTTCATATAATCCCTTTCCTACAAAACCATATTAGAAAAAAGGGGTTTGATTTAACTAAACTCAACTTCCCTATAAATTTCAAAATCACAAAATTAACTTTCTTGTCCAATGCATCTTTTAACCTTGTTGCGTCTTCAAAGGCGAGTGGTATGTCACGCAGAATCTTCTCTGATGAAAGATGTGAAAGTACCATAAGGAGGCCATCTGATTTGGTCATACTGAGCGGTAAGAGAAAGTATAGAGCAAATAACCTGCCAAGGGAAAAAATACAGTTTAAAATGATTGAAAGAAGATATAAGTAGATTCTGCAATTCATGATTTTTCTTTGACCAACTAGGAAACCAAAAAAGAATTCCCAGCAGGATGCAGCTATAAGTCATTCAAAGATAATCAAACAACTTCCAAGACCTAGAAAGCAAGGACACAGACACGGACACAAACACAAACACGCAAAGACACTGCAATAGAATAACTAAAATAATAATGAAAATTACCCCATTAGAATTAGCAGGTTCCATTCTCTGTTGAATGTTCCAAATTGCTGAAACAAAATGAAGAATCTAACCATCCCGAAATCTTTGCTTTTTCAACATAGTGTTTGAACTGATTCTTAGCGTCAGGAACATCCAAAGCCAAGTCATCAAGAGATTCAGCTACCCTTCCAAAGCCCTTCACCATCTGATTCATAGTTATTAGTCCAGATTCAAAACACTCCTTGAGCAGACCCCACAGCCTCTCGTTCTTCTTTTCGATGATCGCCACCAGAGCTTTCTTGACAACCTCATGGTGGAAGAATGGCATTCCCAACTCCTTCATGCATCGACAAGCTTCCCTTATCCCACCTCCAGACTCATACTCCTCTAGCAGCTTCACAATCTTGTCCTTGACATCCTCAACTTCCCATCCGGTTCTGCTGCTTCCCCCAGCACCCCAACACCTCAATATACGCTCCCCAGAAAGGCGAGCCTTCAGCAATGACTTCACCATTCGAAGCACTTTGCTTCCTATTGAATCTGGTCCCAGACACTGTGTTCCAATCTCTTCTAGATGTTGCGGGGCAAGGACTTCATCCACTACTGCTCTAGCTAGAAACATAGCAAGATCCTCAACCACAACTGGGTTATCAAGAGCAGTGTCATCTGCTGATTCTATCAACATAACAAAACCATTTACTACATCGTCGTCCGGGAAACACAAAGATGAAAGCAAAACAGAAGCCATTTCCTTCTCCCTATTCTTCCTGTCCATGGCTAGAGTTATCAGTTTCTTAACAAAGATTGCATTCAGTTGAGCACAACAATTGCTATTCTCTTGTTCTAGAAAACTAATAATTTCCCATATATCACCAGACAAGAAGTACTCTTGAATCATGGACTGAGCCCTTATCTTGAAATTTCTTGCAGCACTTTCTTCTAATGACTTTTTTTCTGGCTCCAGTGAGAGTGATTTCAAAGAGGAGATACATAACCAACCCTCAGATGCTGCCTTGGACATTAACTGTTTCAGTATTCCGCGTGCATTTGGTATGTCAAGGGATAAGTCATCGACAGTGTCAATCAACCGATCAAAGCCTTTTGACATTTGGCTTGAGTTTATGAAACCTTCTTCGGCTGCTTCCTTCAACAGATCTAGCAGGGGACCTTCTGCTTGGCGCCTCTCCATTGCCATTATAAGAGCCCGTTTCACTATTTCGTGATGGAAAAAGGGAACTTTCAAATCCTTAATGCATCTAAAAGCTTCTTTCTTGTCACCACTTACTACATATTCTTTCAACAAATTGTTTATCCTAGCCTTCACATCATCAACTGTCATATTCTTACTACCTCCCCAGCGGCGCTCTATGATTTCTGCATGCAGAGGGGCTGCAAGATAACTTTTTTCAGCTTTTTTCAAGACTTCAACCCCTTTGGAATCCTTCGACAGGTGAGCCATCTGTTTTTTCAGAAATGCAGGAGGGAGTATGTCGTCAACCACTGCTCGAGCTAGGAAAAGAGCTAGAACATCAACAGTGTCTGGTATATCCACAATCAAATCATCTGCAGATTCAACTAATTTACTGAAGCCTTTGTAAACTTGTAAAGGATCAATTGTGTCAGCATAAAGTGCAGATAACAGAACAGCAGCCATTTCTTTTTCTTTGTCATGTCTGTCCATTGACATAGAGACAAGCTTCTTGACAAAATAGTAGTTGAACTGTGGTGCTCCAAGTTCTTTCAGTTCATTCATTGTTACAACAACATCATCAGTGGCAAAATATTCCTCCACTATTATTGTAGCTTTCTTCTTGTACTCCTCCAAATCCCCTTTCTTTTGCCTTTCATTTGAATGTTCATGTTCCTACAAATCATATGCACTTTTATAATACTTGGTGTTAAAGACAAAACACTAGCACAAAATAAGCAACTTAGCCACTTCGACTCAAAAGCTAAAGATGTTAAATGAATGCTTATGATTGATTTTAATAATATTTTCAACATGCTCCTCCACACTAGAGACTTTTTGCTAAAATGCATGGATAGAGATAAGCCCCACATTAGAGACTTTTTGCTGAAATGCATGGATAGAGATAAGCAATATTACATTCACACTATAAAATTTAAAATATTTATATATAATTTAAAGATTCGTGTCGTGTTTAATATAAGTGTTTGATACTTGTCAAATATAAATATGACTTATTTTGTGAAGTATCTATATTTTATAATTTTTTAAATTTAAAGTATGGATTTTATCATACTATGCTAAAATATATTTTCAATTAAAAGAATGGAGGACGACAAGAATTAAACTCTAAAACAGTTGATTTCAAAGGTTCCAATACTATGTTTAAGATCACTTAAATTTAAAAATTTAAATTGTTAAGTGAAGGTTTTTGATTAGTTCTTTTTAATATTCCTAAAACAATTAAACATTTGATCTTTTTACATGAAAATAATATATGCTGCTATTGTTGGATATATAGATAAAATTTTAAGTTCATACCTCGCAGCTATCATAGTTTGGGTCGTTAGGGTCAAGAAAGTTCATGTCATCGGTATCAAGCAATCCTCCCCAGGTGCCTTTACCCCCACAACCTCCTGCATAAAGAGAGTAGGATAAGATGTTACTTTGAGATATAATGATAAAATATACTTACCAATGAGCCAATTAACCCAGTGTTATTGGAGTTATTTCTAGAACTGAAGATCTGAGTTCAAATTTCACTCGAAGCCAAATGAAAAAGAAAAATAAAAAAATATTTTTAAAATATTTGATAGCCATAGAACATTTTCCATGACAATGTTAAACTAGATCATTCCTTTCATTTGCCTATATATGCCGACGAGGGAAATCAGAAAATTAAATAGAGATATATAATGGAAAGTAGAACCACAAGTAGATGGCCATCTTATATAGAATAAGAAGGAATAAATGGAAGAGTCACAAAATTCTCAAAATTTAAGACCAATTTCAATATACCAATAATAAAGGGGTAATATTTTAGAATGACTAGAAGCTTATTTATATGCAACCAAAATAATAATTCCTAGTGAGAATATATATCATAATAATGGAAAAGTACCCTCTAAAGTGGAAGTGGAATTTAGAGGATAAAGTGCACGGTCAATCACGATTGATCAAAAAATCAATGGCTTACATTTTTATAAAGTCTGTCTCCCTTTATATCCTAATCAATGGTTATTCATGTGCACTTCACCCTCTAAAGTCCACCTGCATTTTAGAGAATCCATATCTAATAATGCTAGGTTTCCTAATCCTTCTAGGACATTACGATACTGGCTAACAACATAACCCTATGCACAAAAGCCTTTATTCAAATATGTAATTACCACAATTTTCAAATTACAAACTCTTAACTCCCAAATAAGAATTAAATTGTAACAAAATAAAATAGATAAAAAAAATTCCTGATACTGCATTATCATCACTTGTAACTTTAACTACTTAATAAAAGTAATCAAATATTAACAAATGGAACCCATTGATGAAAATTTAATCATGTAAAAGACTTCACCTTTCTTTGGTCTTCCATCTCTTGGTGAACGTGATTGCCTATCATTAATCTTTGGACTATGCTTGCTGAGCATGTCATGCCCCCTTGGGGACCTTGGAGAGCTAGGCGACCTTGGAGAATTTGGAGATCTTGGTGATTTCGGAGAAATTTGCAAAGGAGAAACGGAGAACGAATCTGCACTTTCTAAAGTAGATCGATTAAGCTTGCAAGGCAAGAAGTAATCATATACTATAAAGCACAATAACTTCGTATAGAAGAATTGTGTCTGTGTCCAACATGTCACAGTCTTATTATCAGCACTTCTAAGATCATACATTAACAAATGACGCCTAGTAATGAAATATTCATTATATAAAGACTTTACCTTTATTGAGAGTTCCATCTTTTGGAGAATGTGGTTGCTTATCGTTCTTTGGACTTTGCTTATTGTACTTGCCATGCGCCCTTGGGGACTTTGGAGAATTAGGGGATCTCGGTGAATTTGGAGAATTAGGGGATCTTGGTGACTTTGGAGAAGTTTGCAATGGAGAAACAGATAATGGATCTGCACATTTTGAAACCGATTCATGAAGCTTGTGATGCTCGCTTGATACAGAACCATTACTGATATCCATTACTCTTATTCTCAAAACCTCCACTTTTCATTCACTAATGAAACTCCAGTCACTTGCACAATGGAGGAGACTTCAATCTCAAATCTACTTTTTTCAGTCAATCTTGTCTTCTCTTTGAATAAAGCCTTAGACTAAGATCCTTTTCCCTCATCTCCTAAAACCATCATACAAACTTGGGCATAAATAATCCAACTTCCAAAGGGCTTAAATCATATTACTCAATGTTACTGGTACAAAAGCTTTGACAGATGAGAAGCCAATAGAATTAGAGTCAATCACTAGCGTTTTTTAAACTAAGAAATATGGACACTAATATGAACACTGACATCATAATATGATAAAATCTGAAATGTTCAAGAGTAATTTTAAGAATTGTATCATATCTAATATAAATGGCATGCATGTGTTAGACATGGACATGAACATGGCTCTTCTTTTTTTTCTTTTTGGAGTGTTTGTGCTTCCTAGTTTGTATATCATGAATTTTGGGTATGCAACCGAGCAAAACTAGATATATAAGTCAAACGTAAGAAGCACTAATACTTCAAAAATGGAGTACTATTGTGGCTTATATATGTCCAACATTCATATCAAATACTATGTGATATTTTAAATTATATTTAAAATACTATATATTTATTGTCTCATAATATTCATATTTTGTCATATCCAATATCGGAATTAATATTCATATTTCTTAGAGTCAAATGAAACAAGAAATAGAATGTGATGCAGTTAAAGCAATTGAGTAGGTCTTCCTATCAAAGGGTGAGGTTAAGACCTTAAACTTCATACATGTGTTGATGCACTTGATTACCAACTTATATGTATAAACAAAGGCTACTTTTTGACAACTTACCCATGAAATTTTTTAAATCAGTTTGACACTATTAATTTTCAATTGATACAAAGTCGTATCATATCCGATACGTATTTAATACTCATATCAAATATATTATGACACCGTAAAATTTTGAAATGTTAATAATATATTGTGATTTTTATCCATGTCAATATCAATACTTTTTAAATTCAAGTTGAATTTGCATACTTAACAAACCATAAACCTGAAAGTAACCTATACGTAATTGAAAATTTAATTTAATATAATGTGGGGGAAAATCAAATGAGATTACCTTCATATAAAACTTGAAAGAGATGGAGCTTGTGGGAATTCACGCGGAGGCCAGCAATGGCTTTGAGATTTTACAATGTAGTGAGTTCAGAAGAGACTTTTTCTGTGTGCTTGATTCAATGTTACCCAAAGAAATTGCAGTTAGTACGAGTTTTGGACAGTGATTGAAAGAGAAAAGACAGAGTTCCAAGGTATTTGCAAAATTTTAGGTGGTCCCGTGTGTGGTCGGAACTCAATGCGGATCTTGAACAAGTTTGTCGATTCTAGGATGCCACAAATTCTAATTCTTTGCCTTTGGAAACGGAAGTGGAAAACACCCTTCTTGTGGACCAAGTCACTTAAATGTTAAAATTTCTAAACATAGTTGTCAAACGGCCAAGTTAGGGAAGAGTTTTCACGTGGAAGAATTTCTAAAATTACAATAATTTTATTGTTAGTAGTTTTTTTTCTTATAATTCAAACATTTTTATGGTATTATGAAATTACTATTTGAGTTAAGTTAATAAATTTAATTTTTATATGTCATAGTAATTTTAATAATGACTTCAAAAAAAATTATTCAAATTATAAATGAAATATCCATCAAACAATAAAATTATTCATACTTTTTATAGTCATGTATATTATTAAAATTTAAATTAAAATATCATCCAATGATTAAATGATTACATAATAAATTAAGAGAATTAAATTAAAGTTTTCAAAGTAATTCAACCTAACTCACTCCATTTGACTAATCACAAATTAGAGATTAAATAAGTTGAGTTAAATTAAATCTATCGAGAATTCGATTTATTTAAAATAAGTTGACGGGTTAAAATACTTGATTCACTTAACTTATAAAAAAATTTAAAATATAATATTTTGATTAATAATCAATAATTTTTTTTTATAAAAAGTATAATTTTCACAATTATTGTTAACATTTAATATTATGATATAATGTTATGACTTAAATTTCAAAGCACATTCCACTTTTTATTTATGATTATACTTATATGACTTTCAAAATTAATAATAGAAATTATTCTAAAAGAAGAAATAGAATAAAAAAAATTGACCTTTAAAATAAAATGATAAGTTAAATTTATATTTATGTCATTAATTTAAATTGTATTAAGAAATAAAATATATTAGTACATCGCTTTATTTAAGACATTTAAGTTTTTAGGTTAAGTTGAAGCGTGTTAATTTAGTCTATGGGAGTTGTGCGCCTCACAAGAGCTAGGTTTTTTTCTTTTTCCCTACCGTCTTTCCTCCTTGTGCCGCTGCTTTGCTGATTGAGAGGGGTTAACCCATTTTCGTTATTTTTATGTTTTTTTTTGTTCTCTCCTTGGCATTAGAACTTTTTTTTTCTTTTGTGGAAGTTAGTCTTTATGGTTTTTAAATATTCCAAAAATTATTGAGCTGTCATTTTCAATATCTTTCTTGGTGATTTGGTTATTATCGATCTTTTATCTTGTAGACAGAAGAGTGTATGGTGTTACTAAGTCAAATTAGTGACAAATACATATCTATAATTTTTTTTTTCACTTTTCTACGATAAAACTTGTTGGCTACTATCCACCCTTCTCCTTCAATGTTTTTGACAAATTCAAAATAATGTATAAACTTGTTTGATTCTGTTTTTATTTTTTTATTTTTAAAAATTATTTTTAAAAATTATGTTTAAAAGTTATTCTATAAAACAAAAATTTAAAAAATTTGTTTGATAAACTGTTTTGAAAATATTTTATTTTTGCTTCTTCTTTTTTTAAATAAAAACTAAAAATAAAAATAAATTTTCAATATTTCTATTTTTTTATTTAAAAAATAATTTATTTTCAAAACTTATTTAAAACAACAACAAAAAATAGTTATCAAATGAGTTTTTCTATTCTCAAAATAACTAAGAACAGAAAATAATTTTTAAAATTGAAAAATACACGGACCCGTAATTTTTCAAATTTAATCTCTTATTGTTGAACATGTACTTAAATAAATCCTTTACCTCTTGTATTTTTGTAAAAATCATATCCATTTTCTCATTTTTATGAATGAGATCAAATTATTTTTGACAAAAAATAAATAAATCAATTTAGTCTATGGACAAATTAGGGCTCTTACAAAAGTCATTCTTAAAGCCAAATCAATTTCAATTGTGTTTTGATAGACGAGGAATAAATTGATTTCAAGTTAAATCACATGACATAATTTGTAATTTAGTTTTTTTTTTAATCACAAAAATTTGACAAAACCACCCAATTTGGATAGTAGTTAAAATTTTGAATGTTTATTTATTTATTTATCTCTATACTTTTTAAATACAAAATTAATTTCACTCAAAATATCAAAACTGTATCTCTTTCAAAATAGTTTTTTTTTTGTTTGTTTAAAATGTCTATTTATATACACTTACGTTCAACTGATATTTTCAGTGTGGGCTCCCAGACAAGCTCAAATAACTCCACTACTTAATTTACAACGCGCTCATAAATTGCTGATAAATGGTCATTTGTGCTGTAAGAAAATAGTGTTTGCATAATAACAAATTCAAAAGCATCCATTAATCAGTCTAAGGCACATTAAATGGCCATCAGCATATAATATTATAGAAAAAAAAAACTAGATAAATAAACATTTCTGTATGTTATAGCCAAACCGATTCAAAAATCTCTTATAACTATAGCTATAATAAATTCCGAGACTTCTAAATATCCCTCAATCATTAGGACCAAGCTCTTTTTTTTTTTTTTTAACAACTGAAGATACTCTCAACTCAGACTAAGATTTTTTATATTATAATCACAATAAATAAAGTTTTTTTTTTAAAGTTGATATATCTGAAAATTAAACATTTATTGTCTTCTAAAACTCAATCAATCCTTATAATTGTGACCGCTATAATAAAGGATCACATTGATTGTTGGAAAGTACTAGATTTCTTGTAACATTTTGTAATTTTTTTTTAATAATAATATTTTATTATAAATAAATATATTTTTATTTATATAAAAAAGATTATATTCTATTAAAAGTAAATATATTTTTAATTAAAATAATTATTGTTTTATTTAAAATAATTATATTAGTTCTTAATAAATTTTGTTGTATTTTTAAAAATATTCTTTCTTTTATTATGTATAAAAATATTTATTTTATTATTTGTTTTATTAAGATTTTTATAAAAAAAAATCATGATTTAAGAGTTTAACTAAAGTTTATGAGAATGAAAATTTCTAAAAATTTTTGACATATTTTAAGATGAAAAACGGAATTTTTATAAATATATAAAAAAATATTCTATTATTTAATTATTAAATTATTATTATTATAATTATAATTATTATAAAAAATAAATAAAAAGAAAGCAACTGGAGAGGGGGAAGACGGAATGCGAGGAGAGTGAATAGTGATAAATAGTAATATTTAATTTCTTTCTAGATTTGAAGCGTCTATAGGCTTCCAATCTTCAAACTGAGGATACCACTGGATTCAGGACAGAAAATACTATGATTTTGACCGATTAATTTTTCAAATCAGCCGTTGAATCGCCGTAGATCTGAAGTAGAAAATTTCAAAAAAAGGTAAACTCTGAAACTCTTACTTAGAGACCTTCAATTAAAATTCTGACACGATGTATTCAGGAGTTAGATAAATCTTAAGATATGAATATTTTCGATCATCTGACAATTTTTTTGTTCGTCGTGAATAGTGATTTTCGACGGGTGAATAGTATTTTCCTACGGTAAATAGTGACCAAACTCTCGGAGTCATTTTTTAAGTTTTTAGACCCTCCGGACATGTTTTTGAGATCTAATTGGTCAAATTCAGCTTGAAAAAAAATACATTTTAGGGCTGTTCAACCAGGAGCCCTACCCTGTGAGTAGATGCTTCTTTTTATGACTTGTCCCATACTCTTCTTGAACTATAAATGTATTATTATTTTTTGTTTATAAATTATTTATACTATTATAAGTTTATTAAATGTGTTAAAATATCTGTTATACTTACAAACATGCACATAGTTCAAGAAGAGTATGGTTTTAGAAATGTATTTTAGAACTCATTGAATATGTGGTTCTAAATGTATTTATCATTATTTTATAAAGTGAATATTATGTACACGATGCATTTATTTGTAAAACTATATACTTGTGAAAATGATACATGTCATATTATAAATGAGATTGAATGGCAAGCGTAAAGTTCATAGTGAGTTGCTTGATAAATATGACAAGCGTAAAACTCATGGCGAGTTGCTTGATAATTTTACATGTATTTATATGTATGGATGAATATCGGCTGGTTGTATGACTTGTGACGGTACCGAATAGGGGACACCTTATTAGCCTGAGTGAGTCGAGGGAGGGTCGCTCCAACCGAGTGACAGTGGTAATGTAGGAGGCAGGAGGGTGATGTACTCACATTCTCTGATCACTTATTGTGACTGTGGTCGAGGTCACTATGCGTATAGCAAATGAGTTATATTTTCATTGTATTGACCAAATTGCCGAGTGAGGCAGGAGCATTAAATTGATGATTTTATCTCTAAATCATAGTATTTTACTATAACTTATACAGCTGAGCATAACAACATTTGTTTAATGATCATACTGTGGTGCATATGGTTTTGGATATTTAAATATCCTTTAATTTGAGAATATTTGAAATACAGATTCCATATAAACGTACTTCTGAACTGTATTTTCTATGTGACACATTTTAAAATATAAGTACATCCATATATTGACTTAAGAGGTCATAGGAGGAATTATTTGCTCACTAAATTGTCAAACTCACTACACGATATTTTCATATTTTTCAGATAAGAATATCAGAGTCTGATTCGACAGATAGGTGATATATTTTCTGGATGAGTTTACGTTGCTTCCAAAACTCACGGTTTTTGAATTATACTGTGTTTGTAATCTAGAGTGCTCTGAACGCTACAAGCAGGATCCTCATTTTTACTGTACTTTAATGTTTATAGACTTGATCTGTATATTGTATATACATGAGAGATCCTATATATATATATATATATATATATATATATATATATATATATATATATATATATATATATATATCTGTTCCTATGATAAAGAATTGAATTATATATCTTTATGAAAAATATCTGATTGTAGAAATAATAAAAAAAATATTTATTTTATGTAACGTAAATTGAGGGCGTTACATTACTAAACTATGAACCACTTTCTATTTCAATTCAATAAGCAATTTAATTTTTAAAATATTAAAAAAAATTAACAAGGAAGTTTGTCTTTATTGATTTGGTATGCATTGAGATGAACAATAGAATGGGTGGAATCTTTCTAGTAAATTGTGTAGTTTATACCAAAGGAGCATAGGAGTTCTGCCTTGTTATTATGGAAAACTTGTCCTTGGATTTTATTAAGAAGGAAATTTAATATTGATGGCATTTATCTTTATGGGTGGTGCACTGTAGAAAATTTTAATTATATATTATCTTCAACTTTTTATAGTTAAACAAATAATAATAACAATTAATTTTTTTTATTAAATAAGACGAATTATATAGATCAAATAATGTTATAATAATTTATTATAAATAAAATTAATAAAAAATTATTAATTATTAAATATTTTTTAATAATTTTATTTATTTATTTTAGTCTATTTATTTTTTTAACTACTAAACTATTCTTTGTCAAAAATAAATATGAATTTGCATTCGTCATTTTTTTTGGAGCATTTACTACAGGAAGATTCATCTATGTGAGTATATGGCAATGTATTTATTAATTTATGTAACAATCATTTTAGTAAAAATATAATTTTATAAATATTGACCGATTATTTAATATTTATGTGTCAAGACTTTACAGCTTTGTCCATAGCCCGATTGTCGCAACAAAGCACGAGGCAGTAGAAGTAGACCATGTCGACGGAAGATTCTGACTTCGTCGAGAGCCTGCAATCCCAGATAGAAGCTCTTCGAACCAGGGTTAAGGTATTCTCTCTTTAATTGCAATTTCTGTTTCAATCAATCCCTGTTTGTTTCCCAAGAAAATGAGGAAACCAAAGACCAGGAACTTATGGAATTTTTTCTTTTGTTCTGGGGATAACTGGCATTGGTTAGTTAATAGAACAATATTTTCTCAGTCGAATTACTTGACTTCTCTGGAAGTACTTTAGTTTTGTTTCGTAATAGTTCTTATAGCTTTTGAAGCTCAGAAGCTGTGGTATCTTACAGTTTCTGAAACAGTACAGTAGTTTGGGAGACTGCATTCAATGTGCGTTGGGAATTGATTAGCATACTATCTCATACTCTGCTGTATGTTTGTTTCTGGATCCTCAGTTAGCATTGAAAGGTTAAATGGCTTGTAAAATGAAGAATCTTTCATAATTCGTCAAGCCCATCCAAAACTCATGGTGATTTGTGAAGTTGACTATAAGTAGATGTTGAGTTGCATCCACTTTCTGGTTTAGAAGACATTACTCCTGTACTTTGCATTGCCATGTAAGATGCCTGCATATTGAATATAGGGGAATTGCCCTCTATTTGGTATGATAATTGGAAACAATTAACAATATAGATGCGGTGTCCAAGAATGTAGGGCTTTTGGATTTTTCAGAATTATATATTTTCATGTTTCAATACAATACTAGCATAGTGAATGTAGGCATATAAGCTACGAAGTTTTTGCATACCCAAGAAAACACTGGCATACCAAACACCCCCTTACAATCAATGGTGGAAATTGACATGGGATAAATGTGTTTGATAGTCATAACTTTATAATTCTTTGTTGTTAAATCTAGCATTCTGATCTGGAATAAAATAATTTAACATTAGTTTTTATGTTGTTTTACTTGTTTTAATTAAATATTAATAGAAACTGGGATGAGAGTTTTATCTGGACTTGATTCCAGTTTGCAACTTCATAATAGAAACTGGGATGAGAGTTTTATCTGGACTTGATTCCAGTTTGCAACTTCATAAGTTGTTTTTCTTACTGAATTTTGATTCATAAACCAGGAATTAGAGGCTGACAATGCAAATCTATTATCTCAACTCACAGATTGTGACAGTCATGAGGTTAGCTAGTAAATTGTTTTTTAGTTCTTAGCATTTGAGCTTTATGTTCTAGTTCTACCTCCTTGTCCATTATAGGACAGAAAAAATTTCAGCTAGGAGAAATTTACTAAAGAAAAAGAAAGAGAAAAGAAAAAAGGTTTTTGCTGCATTACTCAAGGAAATTATGTAAAAATTGTGATACAGATGGAGAAGAAATTACATGGCTCTGATGAGAAAGGCATGAAATCAAAAAAAGGCAACATAAAGACAGAAGAGAAGATGGAAAAAATGCCAGGTTTCTTTTTCTTACTACTTTTCTTTATTGGATGCTTATTTTTGATATCTTGATTGCCGACATATTTATAATAGCATGTAGTATACCGATAGAGCACTTGAGCATATGATGCCAAATACAAAGTAGAATGTATGCTTATGGAATGTGATGTTTGACGAAATAACTGTGGTATAGATTCTATGGATTCTTTCTACCATATTTTTTAATTGACAAAAAAATGTAAGGCTGGTGTGTCAGTTGCACAGCAAATAGGTGGAAGTTGAAGGCCTTATTCTCCCTGCATAATATCTTGCTAGAGTCAGTGGTCAATGATGGTAGTTTCCCAAGTAAAGCTCCTAAGGGGCTGTACTAGGAGATTCATTATTCTTGGATTTTTTTTCCCCAAGGTGACTAAAAATGTCATTTTTTTTTCTGTTTGTGGCATCATTAATTAGTATGTTAATAACAGATAACATGAGAAAAAAATTGGTGATATTTACTGGGTTGGTGCAGCTTGTGGTAAAAACTTGAACGTTAGACCATTTATACCTCCCAAAGGCATTAATTTTAGTATACTTTCCCCTTTTCTTGAGCTGGTCCTCACAGACAAATTTTAGAATATACAAGAGACACGACAAAAGGTTAGAGTTGGATTCTAAAATTATTACATTATCATATTTATTAGCATATTGTTATAACATTTGGAGGGTTGTATACATGAAACTTCATGTCCTTTTTGAGTATATTTTCTAGAATTTCTTCATGTATATCCTTAGATACATAAATATGTACATAAACATATATGAAAATAAGTTACTTGATAAAAGCAGAGTATCTTATATAAATCAGGTCAAAAATAAATTGTCATATGAGTGAATTGTTCATGTAACCATATATTCTTTGTCCCACACATCCCCAAGAATCAGTGTCACCACACTGTTCACGGTCCATACTCTCCTTTTTCCTTGGAGTTTAGTGAATGCTTGTTTAATAGGGTCTATCTGGTTGAAAGAAAGGACTAGGTTGTTTCTAGGGATGGAAATTTCAAATGGCAGTGCCTGAAGAATTTTTAATGTTCACTTTTTGCTCTGTACATACTGATGTGCTTCTTGATTTTAGCTAATTTTTAATTTGGATGCCTACTTTGTTTGTTTTTGTTCTTGATGATAAAGAAATGGAGTTATTTTCAAATTTATTTAACCATTATAATGGTAGATATCTTATTCTATCATCATGAGAGAGATCAGTTTGCTAAGACAGGCTGCATATATAAATTGCTCCTATATCTTGTTACAGGCTATCACATGAGGCTTATCAAACAACATAGCAAGAGATATGTAGCTCTAAAGGTCATGTACTTTGGAAAAAGGTATATGATGTCCCCTTTGTATTTGGCTTTCTTTTCTCTCTAAACAATTACTGCTGAGGCTCGGACGTATACTAAAAAGATGAATGTGTTGTATATTTTGTCTACTTTCTTTTATTTAATGCAACACATAAACATATGATAGAAATATTCAAATTTTAAGATCCTGCTATATTCTTTCAATTATAGTTTGAATTTTAATAAGTACTTATGTAGCTTCAGAGCTTGCTTTGGAAGTGAAATGACTTGTTCTTAGAGCCTTTAACATCTGGAATTTTCGTACTGGTTTAATTTTCCTTCTATTAAATCAGAAGAATCTAGTGTGTTTTCCTATTCATATCATTTCACTGGTTTTTTCGTATTTATCAAATTAGAATTATATAGATGCTATGTAGTAAGGAATAATAGGGTTTACTGACTATCTGCTAAATGCAGGTTCTATGGTTTTTCTTCAGAGGGACAAATGGATCCAACTGTTGAGGTCTGTTTTGTCTCAGACACATGAGCCATTTATTCCCAAAAGCTGCACCAATTGGTCATTCATACTAACAAGCAGAATTTTCTGTACACATCACGAATAAATTTTTGTTTTACAAATTAATATATGTGGTGGATGAAGAGTTTGAATGTTGGTCTACAGTGTTAATATTTTTCTAAATCAGTATTTGAATGCCTCTTTATGGTCTATTATCTATCATGTTCTTTGCAGTCTGAAATTTTTAAAGCTGTTGAAAAAACAAGGCTATTGGTTGGTGACAAGAAGGAGTCTCAATATTCAAGATGCGGTAGAACAGACAAAGGTGTTTCTTCTGTTGGACAAGTAAGTTGATGCAAACTGAAAATAAAAAGAAAAATAATGCTTGATTCTTCCTATTAGCAATGACTGATACATATCGAGATTACAAAAGTTGATATGGTAAGTTTATCTTTGTCAATTGCTAAAATCTCATTCACAGTCATTGTGCTCTGAAGACCTGTTTGTATGGAAAATGCGTAGCAAGATAAGATGAGGCACTTCAGTGCAATGCCATGATAGATACAAATAGGAGCAGGGAGGAGATTTTCTACAGAAACTTTGATACAAGTTAATACATTTCCATTTAACTAGGA
The DNA here is from genome assembly GCA_037074535.1 of Gleditsia sinensis. Lineage (NCBI taxonomy): Eukaryota > Viridiplantae > Streptophyta > Magnoliopsida > Fabales > Fabaceae > Gleditsia > Gleditsia sinensis. The sequence goes on along the minus strand of CM073463.1, from coordinate 66,071,872 downwards.
GGCCCTTTTTTACATTCTATTTTAAATATTTATATTGTTTGAAATCTTTGTTAATAGAAAAACAATATATTGGAAATTTTGATTAATTGAATAAGGTGGCTATGTTATACATCAGTGTTAATGCTTGTATGGTGGTTTCTACTATTTATTTCAACAATTTAGTTATATTCTACCGTTGATTCATTGAGCATCGTGTTATATGTTATTTCATTATTAATTAGCTCTGATGATGGCAACATTTTGAAACAGGTGATAGCTCTTTTCCTAAGATCAAACCTCAAGGTACCTGGAACAAATGATAGCTGTGCTGGAGAGATTGTTTCGGAAGGGCAACATGGTTGGCAGAACAATCTATTTGAAAAACAATGAGATAAACTTTTTTATTTGGTGGTTGCTTCTTATTTGCATTGAGCTTCTGATTTTCATACTTTACTCTTTGATGGCTAACTTAATTTTGTTTGGATTTTGTTTATTTAGCAATGTTCCTGATTTTTCAAATCATATGCAGCTGGCATTAGTTCCTATGTGTGAGCTTGTATGCATCATAAATTGAGAAGCATTTGATCAATGGATTAGCTACGACTTCTAAAATAGCCATTTACCCGTGAATCTAATATTACTAATAATTAATTTATTCTTTTTTCCGACCATAATTTACATAATGAATCAAGAACTTCAATTTATACTGGACCAAACAAAATAAATCCACTTACTGTATCAGTTAAGGTACTGATATTTAATTTGAATGGCTTACTATTTTTGTATTGATTTTAACTATACATTTCCCTCTTTCTCTTTTCATCTCTATGAAAGATTAAAGTCATGAACAGTTTAATCAATAACATTAGAGCCATTATAACAAGCCTTGTATGCAAAATGTAATTGTAAGTATGGCCAATTCCTTTTTATTAACACTACTAGATAATTAGGGGGTTGATTTAGGGGTTAAGTTAGGAAATTTTAGTCTCGATGAATTTTTCATGGTATTTGAATCTTTATTTCTCATAGATTTTTGAAAGGTTTCAAGACTTGAACATAAGTAGAACAATATTAAGATGGCTGTAATATTTAACACATCCACATATGGAGACTCATTATGAATGTGAATACTTGTTGTCACTAGTAAGGTCATGACTGTGCTTATTTATAGCAATCATACAATGGTTAACACCCTAGAGCGAAATGGGTGTTGGTACCAATAGTCTTAGGGACATCCATGTACCATATGTGTATTACCATAAAACACCAAAGCTTAAGATTTAGTTCGCCGTTTATGTTTAAAGGTTTTAAAAAATGGTTGCACATTGATAAAATTTTCTTTTTAGCTCCTTTTCGTCCCTGTTTATATGTTAAATCTTTATTTTCAAATGTATAATATTAGTATTAAAATTTTTTATGGCTCATGAAAGATTACTTGTTCAGTGTATTTGTTGCTATTGGAATGGGCCCTAAACAGGTTATGGGTTGTTGTCCAAATTCATGTCCATTGTGTTGGATAGTGATGATAGAAAAAATGGAGGTGTCATATGATTTTAGGCAGTAATGGTTTATTGTGTTTTATAATTTTCTGACTCAGAGCCCTAATGTTGACTGTTAACTATATCATTTATATTGTTTGCTTCTCCTTAGCATAATTTATCCTGATTTATCCTCTCTTTTTTTCAGCCCTTTTAAAAATAAATTTACCATTTCTTTTGTAGAAGAGGAAATTGATTATGTGAGGGTGCTAAATCGAGTCCTTCCAAATGATATACGAATTATGGGCTGGTGTCCAGTTCCTGTTGATTTCCATGCAAGGTTTGTTTCTTTCTTTGCAACTTCGCTTCGTAATCTGATGATCAAATTATATAGGGAATGGTGACAACAAGAGCAATACTGGATCAGGGACTGCTTTTTCAATTTTCAGCAACTTAACCACAATATATACAATGCTCAAAGATGGAATAGCTATCTCTGCCGACTGATCTGGATTTCAAGATATATTTAACTTGTAACTAGAAGGGTCACTACCTCACAATATAACATGTATTATTATAGTAAGGTTAGGCTGGTTAGCCAACATCTAACTACACTTTTCAATTCGGTGCTGAATATATGTACCAGTAGTGACAACTGCTAGTCTTCTTAGTGGTTATATATATCCTATTAGGGAAACTAAAAAAATATTCAACTTTTTGAGCTTGTTAGGGAGATAATTGTTTTGGATCTTTTGATAACCAATTGTTATGAACTTAAGCTGATGTTGAAGAGGCCAGACAAATGTATAATTGTACATGAAGCTCAACAAATACTAAAATCTTCCTTTCATGTGCAAGTGAGAATGAAATAGAGTAGAAATACAGAACAAAATATTGTAGACTGGAATCAGTACTTCTAATAGAATTGCTAGGACGTTTAATTATTGAATCAGGATACAGAACTACAAAGCAAAGGCATAATATCAAATTCCTACTAGAAGGGTCAGGGAGAGTTGAATGGTTGATATAAAATAATGAGGCTAATTGGGGCAACAATGTCAACTGCCTTAAGTTGATAGGAAGTAGGTTTCATATAGTAATAAACTATTGTCGGTGAAGTATTTAATTGAAAGGTGACTTAACTGAATATTGAGGTAGGATTATTAAGATGCAAGCTGAATTGTGTTTAGAATACAAACCTTCAGATTGCCACAATTGAGCAATAAAATAATTTTGATCTGTTGCTTTGTAACCTTGATATCTTAAATTTATACTATTTTGTTATCACATTCCTCATTTTCTTTGTCAATACAGGTTCAGCTGTTTAAGCAGGGAATATAAATATTTCTTTTGGAGAGAAAACATGGATATCCTGGTAGGAAAACCATTTTCCTTTGTAATTTTTACAAATTCTTGAATTTTTTTCCTCCCATTTCTGATTATGCCAGAGACTCAGAACGCTTATTAATTATAAGTTGTAAACACTTCTCTTTGTTTAATGTCTCATCAGGCTATGGACAGTGCTGGCAAGAAATTTTTAGGAGAACACGACTTCAGAAACTTCTGTAAAATGGATGCGGCTAATGTGCACAACTACAGACGGCATATCACTTTGTTTGAGATGTCTCCTACTGATGTGAGGTTAAGACTGGTAGACAATTTTTCTGACCCTTTTTGTGTGTGCATTTTTGCTTGCAAGTAATATGTAGGAACTACGAAACCATGACTTAAAAACTGATGTAAATGGATGCAGTGGATGTGAGGTTAAGATTGATGGACGACTTTGCTGACCCTTTTTCTGTGGTTTGTCATATCTGTGCTGGTGAATGACACTTGATGAATTACTATGTGTGACTTTACTTGAATCTGACTTCCCTGAAGCAAAGAGACGAGAAATAAGAAAAGAAGAAAGCTGAAAAGTTGAATAATCAAACGTGTAACTGGGCATCCCAATATCTCTATAAATCCTAACCCCAGAGGGAAGCTGTAAACACTATCCTGTCCCATGATAAATGAGTTGAGAGAGGGACTGCCTTGGAAATACAAGCATTTCTCTCCAACGAAACATACGAAATCATGTAAAAACTGTACATTTCTGCAAAGTTTTAGCCCCTCATTCCTACAAAACCCCCTTCAAAATTTTGTATTTTTGCCAAAGGGTTTGGGGGGGGGGGTAACTTTTATATAACCCAAAAAGCGGAACGCATATTACCTGTGTCATTTCAGAATCCAGAGTTATGGTATCTATGTCTTATAAAACTTGCAAAATTGTATCAACCTGACAAGACTTAGCAATGTGTCATTAGGAATTTTTTGTCTGAGCATTTTTTCATTTACCTGCAGGTATGGTAGTAATCAACTTTGGGTGATTGAAATCAGAGGTAGTGCTTTTCTATGGCATCAGGTTCGCTGCATGGTTGCTGTTCTATTCATGGTTGGAAGAGGTCTTGAATCTCCAAATGTGCGTACCTAAAATGCTCATGTATAAATGGTTTGGAAAATTTGTCAGCTATTGCCTCGTTGGTCCTTTAAGCTTTGCAAGACAACAATAGTACCAGTCTTGTTCAGGCTTTATCTATATGACATGTTTTCCAACTTTAGTTGCAAAAGCTATTAAATTAAGAAAGTCATCTGGTTTTAACATTTAAATTATCAAATAAAGATAAAATAATTACTTTATGGATAAAAAAAACAGGAGTACCACTGATGAGAATTCACTCTGACCATCTCAAAAGCCATGAATTGAGGAACCCCCAATATAGAGAGAGAGGTTAAGTGAGTAGCATGGAGCTGAAGAAGACGTGAGATATGAAGATTTGAGTTGTAAGACTTTGCTGTTATGGCAAAACAGGGAAAGAAAAAAGATAAATATATAGAGAGAAGAGGCTATACGTTTTAGAGGCTTTGGAAGGAAAAAAGACGCTAAGATATTGTGGAATTGCACTGTCTTTGCTGTTTTGTGGTGTGTTTGATTGAAGAGGAATGCAAGTATTTCTCAAGGTGTTTGATGTCTTCAGAAATGTTGTGGGAAAGGATAAGATTCATGGCTTACACTTTGGTGTTCTGTTCATGGTGTTTTTAAGGGCATCACGATTTTAGATTTGCAAAGAGATTGGGCTACTATTTTACATGCTTAACTTTTGGTTTTTGTTACTTCTGGCTTATATTAATCTTCTTGTTTTCTGTAGTTTCTGTTGGAGGATATGTGTGTGTGTGTGAGAGAGAGAGAGATTTTTGAGTAGATGAAACATTGAAGAAGGAGATAGATTAGAGACAATGCAATTTAAAATTTCAAATGAGAGACCAGAATAGAGAATGAAAAGGAATGTAGGACCTTAATGATTTTCTGATGTTGTGAAAATATAAGGAGCAAACAAGGAGAACATCAAAATGGAAGAAAGCAGGAAAAAATAGAAGTAGAAACTGCCACATGGCTGGGCCAATGTCAACTACCTATATGTATTGATATACATTATTTACACAATGATGAGGAGAAACCTTTTCAGTTGAAAGCGTCTCTATATTGAATTTCTCCATCTCTGTCTGTGTTACATGCCTTTGTAGTTTGTACTAATCACATTAATGCTTAAATTTGTAGGTGATTGATATTTTACTGGACACTAATAGGACCCCAAGGAAACCCCAGTACATAATGGCTGCCGAGATTCCATTGGTTCTTCAGTCCTGTGAATTTGAAGATATTAAGTTTGTATGTTCATCAGGTATTTCTAATTTCGAACTTTGAATATGGTGAGTGACTGCTTGATTGGGTTCCTCTTTGGAAACTGGTACTAGCGTAGCTTATCAAAGCCATGAACTTTAGTTATATCCAATCCTCAATTTCTTCTTTGCTTACCTATTCGATCATTGTTACTTAGAACAATTAAGTGATAATTAAATTGATTGATTGCATGACCAGATGCAGGAGAAGCCTTGCGTGTACACTTGGTGAATGAGTGCCAAATTTACCAGCTTCAAGCTGCAATCTTTCATGAAGCCCTTCTTAATTGCGTGCCGCTATCAGATGGTGCTGCAAATAATGGTACTGAATTATATTTTAATTATTATGCTTACTTTTGTTTACAATGATTTGTTATACTGATAACGATTCCTTTTCCAGATCAAAGCTTGCAGAAGAATAAAGGAACCAAGAAGAAAACTTCCCATGTCCCTCTTATGTCACGACCAACTGAGCGTGAGTTTTGTCAGCTGCAATACTTTTTAGCTTGTGTCAGAAATATTTGTCTGACGCCTTCTTACTCTGATTGAACTTGATTCAGCTTCATATGAAGAGCGGCGTGCTAAGTTCAATTCAACAGGAAGATTTCACCCATCATCTTAAATCAAAGAGGCCTTCAACATTTTCTGCAGGTCACTAGGTTGTACATTTAGTTGTTCACTTATTTATTAATTGAATTCTACATTTTGTTTTTGTTATAATGTTCATTTTTCTGAGATATTCTAAAGCCCCCACCTTCCCCAAAAATTATTAAAGAATAAATTAACAATTTAGTTCTTGAATTTGCAAATCAATTTAGCTTTGGTCTCCAAATTTTTTATGAACACAAATTATTTTATAAAATTATTAATTTGTTACATATAAGTTCTTTTATTAGTCTTTAAAATTATTAGCATGCAATAAATTTGATAATTTTATATATTAATTCCAGTATTTTAAAAAAAAATTAGTTAAATAAATTTATAAATTCAAACATCATGCCGTTAGATATAGTCTTTTAGAAAATGGCATAGCAGGTAGGTTCTCATGATTGTCTTCCCAATCCACTAAGTAAATCATGTGATTGAATTCAATAAAGACATTGATGATTGTTAATGCAAACTCTCCCCAACCTCCTTGAATTGTATCATTGATTTTTATTTTTTATTTTTATTTGGGACAAGAAGGTAAGGTTAGTCTTAAATATTCGATTCCCACTTGATAATATTTATACTGGGCTAGCCGTGTCCAATAGGCCCAACCAACCTCACGAAGGCTCAAACTTTCGGAGCTCGGCCCCCTCATCTCTTTTGGTAAACCATTTTAGCATGACCAAACCCAAGTTTCCCTTTGCCAAGCGATTTATTTTTCACTAGTAGACATAAGACTAGAATAATTTTTTGGACAACAAAATCATACCATTTAACAATTAAGTATACAAGTCTGAAGTTTACAAACTTTTTAATAAGACATATTAAAAAAAATTATTATAGATGAAGTCTACATTTCTGACTATCAAAAAAAATAAAAATCACAAGTCAAGAGATAATATACCTTTTAATTATTACTAGTTAACAATATGTAAAAAATTACAAAATACAACTTGATTAGAAAACTTAAAAGGACAAAAAGAAGCCGTTTAAGAGAAGGTAAAACACTTTTTAATTTTTTTGAAATATTAAAATTCATAATCAAATTTTTTTAAAACTTGAAATATTATAAAATTGAATAATAAATTATAGAATTTTTAAAAGATTATTTAGTATCGAATCTCCTCTCACAATAAATAAATAATTTTTAAAAAAATTCTAATAGAAGGAAAGGGCTTTCAGAAAAAAAGAAGAAGGAAACTTTAAAAGAATAGAAAAAAAAATTTATGAAAGAAAATGGACGGAGGAGGTTGCCAATGACAGCAGCGCTCCAAAACACACTCAAGAGTTTGCTTGCTTCAATCGTATTCCGCCGTGTCCATCGCCAAACCTAATCAATATTCACTATTAAAAAAACAAAAACAAAAACAAAAACAAAAAAACTTCAAAATTCAAGTTTGTGTCAACGAAGGTAGCAAAGTTCACATAATTATTAGTTGGAACAAAATCATTAACTAAAATTGCTGGGACCTCTGAATTAAATCAAGACAAAAGCTCCTTCCCAAAACTTTGCGTGGCCATGTCTCTAATCTCGGGTGCCTTCGAACTAACTCCTCTCTCTAGAGTCTAGCCTATCAATCGTGTGGGGGAAAAGTTGAACCACCAAAACAAGATAAGATGGTGGCTGGCTTAATAATGACCACGTCTCTGTGATCATTTATGCATTGCCACACAAAGCTATTCAAATTACAAATCATTAGGTCCGTTTTTGACAGTAGAATTAAATTGATAGAATTATAATTTAAATTTTATTTTATCAATTAATTATAATTGATTGACGAAATTTCTTTTTTTTCATAAAATTTGCATTCTCTTTTATATACAAAAATAGTTTGACTAAATAAGATGGTGGTTCAATAATGATCATGTCTTTGTGATCATTTATATCAATCACTATGACCCACAAAGCCATTCAAATTGCAAATCCATTATTGTCAAGAATTATTGGGACTGGACCCCACTCCTATCCAAAGTTCTGGATAGAAACTACCGCAATTTTAGTAAAGAAGTGTAATTTATATTTTTTTTTATAAAATTAATTTTATTTAAAGTATTGAAATTCTTTTTAGTGTTTTTTCATAAATTTAAAATTTTAATATTATAAAAAAAATTATTAAATATAAATTTAATCACAAGTTGAAAGGAATGGACTTCAATTTAAATATTAAATTAAGTTTTTCTTGGGAGAGAATTACAAAATAAATACTAACAAGCTATTAGTAATTAAATAAGATTATAATTAGAAAATAAAATTATAAATATTTATTATTAATTTTTTAATAAAATTATAACAAATTAAAATTATTTTAAGTTTTTTTTATATAAATCTTTTTTAAAACATAAATATCATTTAAGTAAAATTTTTTTATCAATAAAATATTTTTTATACATATGACTTGAATTAATTATAAGACAACATATTTAAAAAATTTAACTATCTAACAACTATGTCGAACTTTGTTGATAAATATTTTAAGTGTTGAGTTATAAAAAATATATACTTCAATTAAGTTTTATTAAAAAAATTGATAATAAATGCTCAAATAATTTTACTAAAATCTTGTCCATATCATTATTTAGTTTGAAAGTTTGGTTGTACAATAAGAAATAATTTCTTCACACAATAAAAACATTCACAATTCTCACCATAATTATTGATGGCTATATTTAAGATGGGTTATCAACGCCTAGTCGCCTATACTTATTCTTAGGTGTATCCAAATAAACATAGATACAGCAATGAAAGTTATGAGGAAAAATAAATATCCCACTAGATCTAACAAGAAGAAATTTATAAGGATCAAAGTATTTTGTTTATTAAATTTATATTTAATAGTAATTTTTTTATAAATAATTATTGTAAACTATCGTTAAAATTTATAAATTTCTGACTTTATTTAAAACTATCCTATATTATTTTGAATTTTTTATAACAAAAAATTTTAAAAAACTATGATAAGTACACAGTCACATTTTTTTATTTCTACTTATGTTAAATTTTTAAAGTTACGCCACAAATATTTTTTTTTTCACGAATCTTTTAATTTTAGCATAAATAATTTGTCTTCCAAATGAATTTGAAAGATTAAGGAGTTGAAGTGAACATAAATGAATTTAAATATTATCTAACTGTAATAAAAATAATTTATATTTTGAATTATGCTTTTATATGTTACAAAATTTACCAAAAAAAATTAAAGATATATTTATAAATTTTTTTAAAAATAATAATTTAATAAATAATTTTTTAAAAATCTCCTAACCTTATTGCAAATTTTATGTCTTTGATTGGACGGAAATAGTGCATGCTAACTAAACAAACATCATAATACAGTACCATAACAAAGTATAACACTAAAAGTTTTTTTTTTAAAGGTAATTTAAACAAATAATTGTGTCAGTGATAATTTGGTATCTTCCAAAAAAAAAAAAGTGACGCAATTAATTTTTAGGCTAGAAATTTTTTTTTATCTCTTAACTATATCTGATAAAAAAAAATAAACAAGTAATAATAAATATATTAATTGATTAATTTTTTCCCTTTAATTTCAAAAATTCCAGCTAAGCATTCATGAGAGAAAAGCCGTTAAGCGATTATGCAGTGGACACTCTGCGGTTCCCGCGAGGGGAGGTCGGAGCAAAAACACGCGCTATCTCCATTTTAGAGAGAGAAACTCAGCAGAAGAGAGAAGCAAGAAAAAGTGCGAAACAGAAATGGAGGCCGCCATGGGATTGATGCGGAGGATTCCGCCCAAGCATACCGACACTGCTCTCTCTGCGCTTCTCAGCCTTTTGCCCCACCACTCCTCTGATCTCCTCGCTCAAGTCGATCAACCCCTCCGGGTCTCTCTCTCTCTCTGTGTCTTTCTCCCTCTTTCTTTCACGATATATTTAGGTGCTTTTCTTATATAATTTTTCCTTGTCATGTACCCAATTTCTTATTTCCATTTTTTCCTTTGGGGTGCATGCATTTCAAGCGTTTTTGGAGTGATTTGATTTTCGATGTCTTTATGCCTTCTTTGGGTTTATGGGTTTAGCTATTTCTGGTGCTTTAGATTCATTGCAATGGTATTTGGCTGCGGTGTGTTTTACCATGTTTATGGGTTTAGCTAATTATGTTCTCTGTTATTCGTCCCACTTTTAGAAACTTGGGGTTTGCTGTAATTGTTAATTCTAAATTTATGATTAGGATTGTTTGCAATCCAGTTTGTCTTACCTTCTTCTGTGTAATTATTTATTTCATTCATTAAGTCAAAATCAGATACGATCGTTTGTTTAATTTTTGACCCTTTACCATATTTTTCCCTGCACAATTGGAAATTGAAATCTCTTTTTGTCTCCCGGAAATTTCATATTCTTTCTTTGGATATGGGTTTTGCCGTATTTCGCGTCAACTTGCTTCTAATGTCCATGACAAAGAATTATGATACTACTTGCTAGTGACTTTTTTTTTTGTCTCTTTTACTTAACAAGCAATGTAGTATTCATTTATTCTCTTCTTGTATTTTTGTATGATCATTTCCTTTCAAAAATATTCTTTAATTATAAAATTTTGGTTGGCAAAACAGGTTTTGTGCGATGGAGACTGCGGGAAAGAATTCATTTTGTGTGAATATAACAGAGATGCTGACTCTTACAGGTTAATGAACTGTTTCTCCGGTGTCTTGAAGTGACAATCTTTTCAAAGAAATATTAATCTAATTGTTAGCTTACCATTTTCTTGCCCAAATTTAGTTTAAATCTTTGGATTTTGGGAAGATGCACTACCCATATGCTTCTAAAGTATTCCAATTACTAGTAAATTATTATTCCTAAAGGTCATCATAAGTGGCCTCCACGTTATTGAAGACTGTAATACCTCCTTTCTTAACCAAATCTGTGGATTATATCAACATCTGATGAAAGAATAATGGTTTAGCAATATGTTGTAAGCCTTAATAGCTTTCTGGAAGACGAGGAAATATATTAACTGTCATTCTTTCTCTATATACTAGATGCAGCCAAATACAAAGTTATAGAAAAATTCATTGCAGTTCTTCGCACATGATATACACACACACGCATAGCAAAATGCGAAAGTTATAGATAAATTCTTTGCAGTTCTTTGCACTTGACACACACACACACACACACAGAGTGACTTTATGGTTTTCAGTCTGTGAATCAACCACTTAGAATTGGAAGGAGTGCTTTTTTCCTATAAACTGGGAAATACTAATTTTTCCTGTGAATGCAAAGTTTAATTTTTCCCATGCATGGTGATAAGATTAAATGACAGTGTTAATTTAACTTTACTATTCACCAGCAAATAATTTTATTTAGGATTGTTTATGCTGCATAACGAAACCCGCTGTTTGATTAGAAGTCTTCATTTGTATAGGTAAAGCATAACTTATTTGGTAGCAATTGGAAATGGTTTTCTATCCCATCAACATCACTTTAAATTAACACGTAACACATGTCAAATACAGGTTTATTGTGTGTTTGTCATTATTTTTTCGTGAAAAAAGATAATTGTTTGTTTGTATCTTTTAGCATAAATAATTAACGCGTATTTAATTCATATAAAATTTGGTGCAGAACATCATTATAATTGTTTCTTTGATCCAATCACGAGTTGATGAAAATTACATTTTAGTATTCTATAATAAGTTATTTAATGGTGCTGACCCGTGAGTTTTAACCTTGGATGCTTAATTTCAACATTTGTGTCTCTGTAAGCCTTTTAGCTTGTGGCTTATTTATCTTTTCATTGAAAGAGAAGGAAAGTTGAAGGCTGAATTGATTTATGGTAAATAAATAGTTGGTCAAAGTTCATTTTCTGTTCCCAGGAGTTAGAAATAAAGTTTTAATTTCATGTTGGTGAATTCTAAGGTTTTCTTAATTTAAATCAGTATTCTAACCAGGAAGCAGGGACAATGTTGGCCCAAAATGATAAGTTTAAGAACTAAATTGATATGAAAAATATTTTAGGAACCAGTTTGAGACTTGCTTAGAGACAAGAATATTTTAGCCATGGAAGTTCTGATCGGTTATTACTGGTAACTGAGAAAAAGAAAGTAGGTGAATAATTTTTCTCATAGATTTGAAACTAGGCTTACATTCTTATTAAGCAAGAGTTATTTCTTGTATAATTGTGGTGAATAATATGCTAAGATTTTTTCTTGATCCTGATCTAGGAATATGCTAAATATTGTGCTTTAGTCCCGTATTATTAGCATTTTGAGGTTGAGAGATATAAACATTTACCTCAGTTATCTTACAAGGAAATCATTTAGTGGCATTTTGTTGAAGGTGGAAGCATATATTACAAAAATTTTATCTTGAAATGGGGACCTAAACATAAATTTATTGCTAGAGTTCCAATAGAATAGAGTCAAAATTTAATTTATTCTGAATGTCTCCTTTTTCCTTTTCCACTATTAATATGTAAAGCTTTCAGGGAAGGATGATGTTAATCTGATTGTTGTACTGTATTTTTCTGCAGATCACCTTGGTCAAATAAATACCATCCACCGTTGGAAGACGGATCCCTCCCTTCTTTAGAGTTGAGGAAACTTGAAGTTGAAGCAAATGACGTATTTGCAATATATCGTGACCAGTGAGGTCCTTAACTTACCTAATCTTTTGAGCTTCTGATATTTTATTAGATACATGTTATTAGAATAGTATTAGTTTATCTTTCTTCTTTATTTAGTTAGACTATATACGTTTCACATCATTAAACACCTTCACTTCAGTATAAATATATGTAACACAAATATGAAGGCTTTACTATCGTTCTCTTTCTTTCTACTATTCTTTACATAGTATTAAAGCTTAAGGGGAGAGAGGAGTGAGGGTGTGTAGTTTTCAGGTCCGGAGCTTTGCCCACATCTTTGGGGAAGCTCCAGCTTACTTCTTCAGCTTAGCTTTGATCTCCTTCTTCGGCAGTCCTCCGCCCTCTTCCTCCACCTTCTTCTTTGGCAATGCCCTGTCACCTTTCTAGCGGTCATCCAAAGGCTTCCCAGCGGGTGTCTAGCTACTTTCCGTTAAAACTCTAGCTCCTTTTTTGTTGTGGTTTTTCAATGACTTCACTGACAATGCTTCATCCTCTTTGTTAGTTGTCTAACAACTTTCCTGTTAACATTTCCTGCCATTTATTCCAGCCATTCTCTCCCTGCTGTGCATCATACCAGTGACACCTTTCTTTGGTTGCATGTCACCCTTGATCTTTTCTCACTATGCATCATACCAGTGGCGTTTTTCTCAAGCTGCATGTCACTCCAATCGCTCTACTCTCCAGTTGTGTCATTCCATCCACTCTTTCCACTGTGTATTATGCCAATTTATTAATCATTTTACCTACATTTAAGTAGTTACGCTTTTCAGTCTCTTTGGTGATATTCCATACTGGCATTTTGTGTGTGTTTCAATTGTCTTTAGACTTGTGTTCTTCATTCCAGGTCATCTCTTGGGTTGTCTTTTGTCATCAGGGGTAGTGCTGACAAGTTTATAATATTAGCTAGTTTCTATTATTAAGTTCTTTTATTTGAGTTTGTTGTTTTTCTCTTCAATTAAGTTTCATTTGTAATAAGCTGAAGCTTGAATATGCTCTAGCTTGAGTGGGGTGTTAGAATAGTATTAGTTTATCTTTCTCCTTTATTTAGTTGAACTATATAAATCTCACATCAGTTGTTTATCAAGCTAAACAATCTTCACTCTAGAATAAATATATGTAACACAAGCCACCCTTTATCAAGGCTTTACAAGCATTCTCTCTCCTTCTTTTATTCTGTACACATGTATTATTAAAAGTATTTTCTGCCCAGTAAATTATTTGCCAATCTCTGTTTTATGTCAGATAATCAATTGATGTCAAATCATCCTGTGTTTTTTTTGTGCTATCTATCTGAAAATATTTTTTTAGTTATTATTTTGTATTAAAGAATATGCACCACTAATGGACAATGTCACAGATACTACGAAGGCGGCATTTCGTCAGTTTACATGTGGGAAGATGACAGTGAAGGTTTTGTGGCTTGCTTTTTGATTAAGAAAGGTCAGCCTTTTATTTGAATATACTCAATGGACAAAACTTCTGGTCCTTTTCTGATATGATATTGTTACCATGAATAAAGATGGCTCAAAGACAGGGCAGGGTCGACGAGGCTATCTTGAAGAGGGAGCATGGGATGCTATACATGTCATAGAGGTAGACTCTCTTTGCGTGGAAGACTTGGTACAATGCACTTGCGTAACCATCTTTAACCCATAAAAGAAATTTAAGACATCTCCTTAGTTCTTACGTTTGTAATTTATTATCGTGCAAGTTGTTTTCAACTCATTTTCAGTCATGCTGAAACTCTTTTTTTTTTTTTTTAATGTTAATTCAGGTGGGACCGGAGGAAGAAGGAATTACCAATTATCGTTTAACCAGTACAGTGATGCTGTCTTTAACTACAAATAATGAGTCATCTGGAACTTTCAGTTTGTCTGGATCAATTAGACGACAGGTAATCATTGTAACTTAGTACTGGCTCCTGATGTGTATTCTATTTTCTCAGAACGAAAATATCCCTTCCTTTTTTTGGGGGGGAGGGATATATGATAAATCAGAAGTGCCTTTCTCAGAGTTGATTAATGGTCAGTTAATGAATGTTTAGATACTTCCTATGAAGTATGGTTACTTCTATATTCAAGCTGTACGTATATTGGAATTTTTAGGGAACTCCTAGATACTTCTAAATACCTATTTTATAGATATATTGAAATTTTAATTTGGGCATGTTAGGTAAATTGGAGGTACAACTACAAAATTTTAACTCTAAATTTTAGAAATTTGTAATTAAATCTTACAAACTCAATAATAATTAAAAAGAAACTAGTACACTCAGTTGCATGTACAACTTTGGTATAATATATTACTCTAATTTATTTTTAATAAAGTCATATAAACTCTCAGATTATATTAGAGGACTTATATGACTATTTTGGTTGATTATATATATTATAAAAAGTTTATTATCTATTTTTTATTGTTACAAGAATTTTTATATATTATAAAATATTTTTTGTTTATATAGTATATTTTGCCTAATCCGTGTCCTATATTTTGAAAAAGTTGTTGTATTATGTGGATACTTCACTTTCTATCTAGACCCTAACGCCATGCATCTTATGTATATATGTCATGCTTCCTAAATAAGATTCTTTTCTTATATTGTAGATGAGTATGAGGCTTTCAGTTGCTGAGGGTCATATCTGTAACATGGGAAGGATGATTGAAGAAATGGAGAGTAAGCTGAGGAATTCACTAGATCAGGTGCTTTTCGATTATAAACAGCAATTGCATATTTATTACATTGAAGATAGTTTCTTTACTTTTGCTTATTTTGGAGAGTTGGGATTGAAGATCAGGTTGATTATTGGGAAGTTATCAAATTTTAACAATTGGCCCCTTTTTTAATCGTTCACTTTTCTTTTTAGAAAGAAATGTACTTTATTTGGTGGTCGATTATCAGTTCATCAATGCATGTTACAGGTATACTTTGGGAAGACAAGAGAAATGGTGTGCACACTACGACCACCATCTGAAGTGGCGCAAATGAGAATGCCTGAGAGCTGATGTGCCATTACAGGGTGTGGCAGAGAGATCTCTGCATGTTTAACTTGTTGGCTGATCATTTCTGTATTTTACGTAGATAGTCTCACATGAGAAAAGAAGAAGGGGAAAAGGTGGCCAGGGGTGCTAATACCTTTTGTTCTACAGAGGCAGTGCTGGTTGTGTTTGCATGTAAACTATTCTGTTTTCTGGGTTTCTTCTTTGTCATTGATACCATAAAGATGACTTAACAGAATAATAGAATTCCATAACTATTTTTGTTCATTACCTTATTATGTGAACTGGATGGGATTTTTTTCCCTGTAGAACTCAGCTGATCTTGGCTCATATTCAGGACTTCATTAAGTTATGAATAGGCTTCTGGTTAGTCTGTAATAGATAGTACTATCAAACAAGTCGGACTAGCAATAAATGGACCGGGCCAGCTCTTTATTAAACGGATTTAAATTTTGAAGTCCATAGCTACTGAGGCAGGCTAAAAGTATACATTTTTTTTTAATGTTCCTTTAAATAAAAATACATTTTTGAACCAACCAAATGTAAATTTTTATCTCCCCCATCCTTCTCCTTTTTTTTATCTTCACCAACGCTGCACTAGTTTTGTGGTAGCTGTAGCCCTCTCCTGATCTTTTTCTTGTTTTTCTTTTTTTGTCACATTTTCATTCTTTAAAAAAGATTTTTCTTCCTTTTATAAGAGTTTTTGAATTATTTAAAAGAGATTTTAGAGTTTCAAGATTTCGTATTTCTTTTGTTTATATTTATAGCAAGGTTTATATTTACCACTTTGCCTTTAGATTTCAATAAATAAATAAAACGTATCTATAATACTGTATTTATTATTGAATAAAAAAAATTTAAAAAGAATTAATTTTTTTTAAAATTTAGAGATATATTATCTTTTAAAAAATATATTTTTTATGTTATATTATTTGTGTATGTAAATATATATAATATTTGATAAATTAATATTTGAGAGATATATTGTCTCTTTAATTTTTTAATTATAATATTTATTTTTTATATCTTTAAAAGTTGTAAAACTTATTTATCATGTATGTATTTTTTTTATTGTATATAAATAGTATTATTATATTTGTCTAAAAAAATGTAAATTTTTATCAAAACAATTATAAACGAACAATGTATATATATATATATATATATATATATAAACAAAATAATGAAATTAAAACTTTTTTTTTGTTATGCCAGTTATAGCCTTTTCTTTTCTTCTTTTTAGTTTTTGGTCACGTTTTTGCACCTTGACCTGCACCTGCCGACGTCGGTCTATTGTTGTAATAGTGGAGCTTAACTCTCGAAGCTTTCTAGTCCATAAAAAAATTAAAATAAATAAATAAATAAATAAATAACTCATGAAACTTCCAAATTTTCATTTGAGTGAACTCGGATATTTTGTAGTCAACTCAAAGACAACACGTGCCCATAATTTTTCAACATCTCGTGATATCGGACTTGATAACATGAAGTAACATTTATTTTATCTATTATATAAGTTTTTATATTATTATATGTTTGTTAAATCAATGCAATCAACTAATGTACTATAATATTGTTATGTGTTTATTAATAGAATAAAAATTTTGTGTATATATATATATATATAATGATAATAATTGTAACAAAAATGAGGGTATAATTATAATAATAGTGACAATAAAAATTATTATAGTGATAATAATATTGATGACAGGTCAAGAATAATATTTATAATAATAACGATAATAATAATAATAATTGTGATGATAACAAAAATATTACAATAATTGTGATAATAACAAAACAATAATAATAATAATAGTAGTAACAATAACAATAATAATCATAATAAAATAGTTACGGTGTACAACAATAATAATAACACAAATATATGATTATAGTAATAGCAGCGACAAAGTGAGGATAATAATGTTGGTGGCGAAGGTGGTGGTTAATATAGCAACATTCACATTGGTTATAACAAGGTAATAATAGTAGTGAAAAAATTATATTAAATTAATAAATAAATATAAAATAATATTATCATGAAAAAATTTATACATAATTTTTTATCTAACGTTTATTCCTCTTCTCTTGGTTGCATAGTATTATATGATGATAAATGTATAAAAAAATTTAACCATATAAATTTATATAATCCCTAGTATACATCAAAGATCACATAACGTTTAAGTATATTAATTTATACTATTCTATTTAGCATGACACACCAAAGGGGGTTTAAGTATTTATAGCATTTAAGCAAGATTCGATTAGTAACGTTATAATCATGATAGAAATCATAAATGAATGACTTTTTATTATTTATGAATTAGACACATGAGATTTATTATTATTTATTTATTGATAGAAAAAAAATTATATATATATATATATATATATATACATACATACATATTATAATAATAGTGATAATAATAATAATAGTCATAACAAAAATAAGAGTATGACTATAATAACAATGGTAACAAAGATGATTGTAATAGTAGTAATGTTGATGATAGGGCAGTTATAATAGTTATGGTTATGGCTATAACAATAATAGTTAAGAATAATGACAAAATTACTTTAATAATAGTGGCAACAACAAGACAACAATAACAATAATGATAATAGCGACAATAATGATAATAATAACAATAATGACGATAGTCATAACAAGATGATAGTGGTGATGACGATAATAATAACGTAAATATATTACTATAATAGTGATAACAACAAAGTGAGGATAATAACAATAGTGGCAGATGTGGTAATTATTGTAGAGACATTCACATTGATTATAACAAGATAGTAATAGTAGTGAAGATATTATATTAAATTAATAAATTAATATAAAATAATAGTATAATGAAAAAATGTATACATAATTTCTTATTTAAGGTTTATTCCTCTTCTCTTGGTTGCATAGTATTATATGATGATATATGTATAAAAAACCTTAACCATATAAATTTATATACTCCTTTGAATGCACCAAACATTGCATAAGGCTGAATTATATTATTTTATACTACCATAATCTGCCCCATACATTAAATGGAGTCCAAGTGTTCATAGCATTTAAGCAAGATTCAATTAATAACGTTATAATAATGTTAGAAGTCATAAATGAATGACTTTTTAACCTTTATGTATTAGATACACGTGATTTATCATTAAGTTTCACTGCACCAACTTAACGTGGTTTGTTACCATCAAATTCTCTTAAAATAAAAATGGAAAACTTGGACCAACATTCCCCTTCATTTTAAAGATGACAAACCAACTAAAGAAAAAAGTTTAGCAAGCAATCAAATTTAGTTTTTTTCATAAATAGTCTATGTAAGAATAAGACACTTGGCCCACGCAGCTTCCAGATTTTGAGAGGCAGAAAGATTAAGAAGGTGTTTGGTATAATGATTCTTTTTTGTTTCCTGAAAATCTCAATCTGGAGGATTAGAATTCTCATATTTGGTACAAGTTTTAAAAAATTCATTCTTGAGAAATTAAGATTCTCAAGAATTGTTTTTTAATAAGATTCCCACAAAAATATTTCCATAAGAAGGGGTGAGAATCTTAGTTTTCCATGGGAATAGAAATCCTCTTATAATATTAAATGATAATTATACTCTTTATTAATGGGATAATTGTAATAATAACAAAAATAAATTTACTCTCTCTCTCTCCACTTTCACTTTCTCTCATCTCTTTCTCTTTTTACTCTCTCACTTTCTCTCTCATCCTCTCTCTCATTCTCTCTCTTCACTCTTACTTTCTCTCTCATAAGAATAAAGAGTTTTTTAAAAAAATATACAAAATTTTTCAGAAAATTAAGTATAACCAAATAAAAAAATAGAAGATTTACATATAACATTATTTAAAAATTTTCAGCAATCTTAAAAGTTAACCAAACACATTTTATACATTCTTGAGAATTATAATTCCCATCAATTATATTTTCCAAAAAACATGATTTCTGAGAACAAAATTTTTTACTGTTTATCAAACGCCCCCTAAACTTAATTTGACTCTACCCTGACTTGCGGGAGTCTATCGAGCATTGGTTTGATTTGGAAGTGGACAAACAAAAAGATAAAAATGCTATCAAATTAAAATATATGAACAGATATAATATGAGTAAATAAAAATGTATTAAAAAGAATATTATCAATTTTAAATAAAATAATAATATAAAAGTAATTTTATAAAAAAAAACTTCAATTTGATCCAATTAGTTAGAGTCATCAATTCAATTAAAAAATTAATCTGATTTAATTAAAAAAAATAGTTTAATAATTAAATTTAATCGTTGAATTGTCTAAATTGATTTTAGTTTTAAAACTATAATTTTATATATTTTTTAAAATAATATAAATATATATAATATAATTTATTTTAATAAATAATACGTATTATTTAATATTCTATTTGAATTTTAAAATTATGATGCTATATATTAAAAAAAGTGATATAAATGTATATAATATATTTTATTTTAGTAAATAATACTTGTAAATATAAATTTATAAAAAATTTATACAAAATAAATTTTGTAAAAAAAAATTAATCTTATTTAATTGTCTAAGGTTAATCAGTCCAACTAACGATCTAGCTCAATTACCAAAAAAAGTCTAATTATTAGTTGAAATGACCGAACCCGTATATGTCCTAAAAACTAAGGTTCTATCATCCCATCAAAATATGAATAAATAAGTACAAAATAAAGATAGGACGGCATAGAAAATAAGTGCGGGACTGTAGGCTGAGGAGGGTTTGGAAGTCAGCATCCTGAATTCCATGAGACTCCTCCTCGTCCGTGAACTACAGCTAATCGAACGTCGTATTCGTGTCGTCTCTTCCAAAAATTGTATCTTTATTATTCTTCAACTCATTTATTTTCAGTTCCACTCGTTCAGGCGTTGCTGTCAGAAAATCTTAGATTTTCCTTATTGAGATGAAAGCGGCTCTTTTCCTTTTACCCTTGTTTGATTTTTTTATTTATTTATTTTTTTAAAAATTATGTTTAAAAATTATTTTATAAAATAAAAATAAATAAAAAATTTTGTTTGATAAATTATTTTAAAAATATATTATTTTTTATTTTTTTGTATTTCAAAAATAAATTTTTTTTATTTTTTTTTATTTTAAAAATAATTTATTTTTAAAATAACAGGAAAAAATAATTATCAAACAAGTTTTTTTATTTTAAAAATAACTAAAAATAAAAAATAATTTTTAAAAAACAGAAAATAAACAGATTCTTCATTTTTCAATTCTCAACTTAATTTTTGTAAAAATAGAAAAAAAATTAAGTAAAAGATAAAAGATAAAAAGGTATAGCCTTCTAATAATAGAATAATAATTTTAACCAATAAATTTGATCTAATAATTAACCGACAAAACAATATGAATTATTAGTCTTTCTATTTTTTTTTTTTTATCCGAGTGTCGTTAGTGCATAAGAGGGAAAATACATGAATCAAAGGAGGATGGCTTTTTAGCTTTATCGGAAGGGTTATGGAAGGTAGGATATTTAGCTTTATTGACTTTTTGTGTAAAAGACAATATAAAAAGGTAGACTTATGTTCACTTCTCTTCAAATTTAAAAGAATTATGTTTATAATTTTTTAAAAATAATTTTTACAGCACTAAATTATACTTTTTATGAATTTCTTTTAAAAAAATTTATAAAATATAAATTTCATCCCCAATTTTATAAATCCCACATGAATTAAATTAAAATAAGAGAGAGTATGAATATAAGTTCAAATTTTTTTTAAAAGTAATATATATAATTTAGTTTAAGATGACATTTAATACAAGAATATTCTAATTTTTTTTTATATATTTAGAAATTTATATATAACAAATTTGAGCATAAGATAAATAAAAAAGTAATTTTTTATTATTTAAATAATATATAATACATAAATTTTAAAATTTTCATATTTACTATACTCACATTTTAAAAGTTGATTTTTAAGTGCTTGAAACATTAAAATTATGTTATACCAAACACTACTCAAAGAAAAGTTCGTCAACATATTCACAAATTGGGATCCTCTAAATTTTTTTTAAAAATTTAACAAAGTAAAATTAAAGAAAAAAAATAAAATTTATGAGACTTGCATATAAATCATGAATCAGCGAGTCTCGTTTATTTATTAAATATTAATTTTCTTAAAATTTTAAAATAAAAAATTCCCACATAATTGGATTGATGGCTTTTGCCGGAGATTGTAACTTTTTTTTTTATTATTTTAAGATGGAACAATATTGCTATTAATAGTCATTTGCAGCCACTTTTTACACGGCGCAAGATTTGCAATTGTAATAAACTCAAAAAACAAAAGAAACAAATCTGACAAAAATAAAATAAAAAAAGATGGATTTAAACAAAAATATTAAAAATAAAATAAGTTTAGACTCCAATATTGGCCTTTTTATTCTGTCTCAAATAATTTTTTTAAAAAAAGATGGATTTAAGCTCAAACTCTTAAGTATAAAAAATATTTACTCGAGCAAGCTCATGCCCAGAAATTGAGATTGTAATTTTTTTTAATTGAAAGATAACGTAATTCTTTATAATTTGTAAAGATTTTGTTTTAAAAACTTTATAATTCTTTATCTTGGTGATCCAACAAAGAAAAATGAATCCTCTGCCGACGTGTACGGACACAATACATAATATTGTGACCGTTTTTATAGTCACACCAGTCAATTGCGCAGAGAATCCTGATTCCCAACAAAGTAACCAAACCATCCGCTTCTAGAAGATATTAGACATGGAGGTACTTTTAATTTATTGAATTAGAGTCACCCATTGCGTTTCAGAATCAGACAAAGAGATGCTAGGAATGCGTTTGATTGGTGTAGTTTGTGTTTTACTTTATTTTTATTTGTATTATTTTATATATATATATAATTGTATTTTGACTATTTTCAAATTATACGAAATAAAATATTATTTATATAATTTAAAATAATTTAAAAAATATTATTATTGTAATGTTCTATAGTATTAAAAATTTTAAAAATATTTTTTTAGTGTTTTTAAAATTTAAATTTTAAAAAAACAGTATATAAATATATTTTCATTGTCATTTTTAATTTTAATTTTTACTAAAAATGAAAATGAATTGTTTTAAAATAATTTACATTTTTTTTCTATTTTAAGAAGACAGTAGAGAATAATTTTAAAAAAGCTGAGGAAAAAAAAGAATGAGAGAGAGAGAGAGAGAGAGAGAGAGAGAGAGAGAGAGAGAGAGAGAGAGAGAGAGAGAGAGAGAGCCCTAAATCTCTTTACCTATGCAAATTGTAAACTATTTTAGTTTAACTCTAATTTTAAATTTTGATATTTTTATTTGGGATTAAAAAAAAATCCAACAAAAGATTTTAAAACAATTTAAGTTAGAGATTGAAATAATTTGTGAATCGCCTGTTGTGCTTAAAACATAGCAAATCATAAACATTGTAGCAATTTATAAATTAAAAATATGCATTTAGTTATATTTTGAATATAGTACCGTATGTGGTACTCAAAATATAGTAAAAGATTCAAACTCATTAAAATAATTTCAATTTTTTTTTAAATCACTCATTTTACTAATGAATTCTAATCAATACTACTTAATATTCAATTTATTAGTATTTTTTTTCTTAACATAACTATTTATATATTTTTTAAATATACGATTAGTTTTATTTAAATATTTAAATTATTTTTTTAATTCAATTCCTGTTATTATAAAAATATTTTAAAATCATAAAGCATATATTTAAAATTATTAATATTATTATTTATTACAGCATCACCAATCCTCATCGTCTGACGTCTCGCCATCAGATGTTCAAAAAAGAAAAATAAATTCAAGGAAAAATGAATCCTATAATAATTTATTTATTTACTAGCAGTAGTACAGTGCTATCATATGCATCTGAAACTACACTAGTCCACTGAGCTTCTTAAACACTACACTCTAATCACCTTCCTCGTAAGAACGTGAAGCCAAAGCAAATGCATCCTGGCCGTTAAAGCACTCGTTGACCTCACTCTTACATTTGTCGCCGAACGCACTGTGCACTGAAACCTCACTCTCACCCTTTTACTCATTCTTCCAGGAAAGTTCGTACATACCCACTCATATATCAGACCCCCTCCCTTCTTTGACCACAAGGCAGTCCCCAAATCCAAAACGCAAACTCTCTCTCTCTCTCTCTCTCTCGATTCCCAGAGTTTATAGGTCGAGGGGCTTCCTCTCTTTCTCATTTTTCTAGAGGGTTTCAACCTGAAACCCCTATTTTTCATGCCCAATTTTTCGATTCTTATCATGTAGCTGATTCTTTCTTGCTACTTCCTTATTCAGAAATTTGGAATCGAAGGATTTTTTTTTTGGGTGGAGAATTTTATCGCAGTAACGTGTTTTTTTGTTTCTGGGGATTGATCAAGGATGACTGTGGAGTCGGCATCTTCTGAGTGTTTCGGGAAAGTGATGGCTTCGATGCCGGGGTTTCGCTTCCACCCTACGGATGAGGAACTGGTTATGTACTATCTGAAGAGGAAAATGTGTAGTAGGAAGCTGAAGCTCGATGTAATTCGGGAGATTGACGTCTACAAGTGGGACCCTGAGGAATTGCCTGGTATCTGCTTTGCTTATGGAATCATATGTTTTTTTCATTACCCTCTTTTTTTTTCTTTTCTTGTTAGGGATTTTTAAGGCGTTGACTTGGTTTCCTTCAATGGCGTTTCTCTGTAATTTTGATGTTTTGATTCGTTGTTTCTTCGATCAGTAAAATATTGAATTGGGTATAAATTTAGATATTCATGTTTGTAAAGAGTGGTGTGAGTTTGGTATCTGTGCTTCGAATGGATCCGAGTTGCGATTCTGTGGATATGTTCTGCTCTTTTCGCGATTGCACGGGTTTCTCTTCCTTAGATTCGACCTGGATGCAAGACCTTTTTTTTTAACGACTGTATTTGCTTGACAAAGTATTATTCCTTTTTGGGTCTGCCAATATCTCTTCGCTGAAATGGTGGGGGCAGTTTATATGAATTGAAATTTTATTTTTTTAGAAGACTTGTTTTGTAAATATATGTCTCACGAGTGCTTGGAAAAATCACACGTAGATTTCTGGCCTTTTCTTGGAGGATTAGCTATCTTTATTCTGTTGAGGAATTATATAAGAAGCATTGACACGGACAGGACAGTGACACAACGACAAGATAAAATCTGAAGTGTCATATGTCTGGGTTTAACCTGGAATTAGAATTGATATTGAGTACAACTGTACGACATAACCATTTATGGCAGTGGTGATCTTTGGTGTGCTGAAGGCTGCGGTTACTCAATGCTTATGAGTATTTTAGATTGGCTATGATAATGATGCTATTGCTCCCCATCTGTCATATTTAGTTCCCCTTATTACTTATTATTATTATTATTATTTTTAATTCTTTAGCTTCCTCTTGTTTGATTGCTTATAATTTGTAATATTTTGCAGGGCAATCTGTGCTGAAAACTGGAGATAGGCAATGGTTTTTCTTTAGTCCTAGAGATAGGAAGTACCCTAATGCTGCAAGGTCTAATAGAGCAACAAGACATGGGTATTGGAAAGCCACAGGAAAGGATCGTAATGTGATGTGGAATTTTCGGGCAGTTGGAGTGAAAAAGACATTGGTTTTTTATAAAGGCAGAGCACCTAATGGTGAGCGGACTGATTGGGTTATGCATGAATACACCATGGATGAAAAAGAGCTTGAAAGATGCCAGAGTTTTAAGGTGTTTAAGTGGTCTTTTTGCTTTGATTTTCTTATTTAATTATATTAGCTAAACCATCCTGAACACAAAATCAAAATATTAGTTACTAACCTTGTGATTTGATATATGCATGAACAGGACTATTATGCACTTTACAAGCTTTTCAAGAAAAGCGGCCCTGGTCCTAAAAATGGTGAACAGTATGGTGCACCGTTTAAAGAAGAAGAGTGGACAGATGATGATTTTGTAGATTTTAATATTAACTCAGCTGACTGTGAGGTTCCAACTCAGCAACTTGATGAGGTTATTTCTGTTGATACTGTCACTGTTAATGGTCTGGTGCAGCCTTTGCTTGATGATGAAATTGAGGAAATCATGAAAACAATTATCGATGAAGAGCTTGTCGGGGATCAGCTACATTTGAATGGTTATTCTGCCTCACCTCTGGTTTGTGATCTTACCAAAATTTCTTTTAATTTATCACTTTAGTTAGACTGCTATATTTCTTTCTTTTTGGGGTTGGGGTTGGAGGGATGTAGGATATGGACCTTTATACACTAAAAATGTAATTATCAGTATTACTGCATAGTCTATAGTGATAGTGCCATTGTTGTGATCTTGACTTCTATAAACTTCGCCCATTTGAGAGCATGATTTAGCAGCTTGTTATGGGGTCTTAGTGATTATGATGTTGTCTTGGGAAGTCAAAATAGGTGAAATTCATGTAACTTATAGACTTTGAGTATATAGGAAAGTTATCACGATTAAATATATCTCTAAGTTGTAATGCTGGTCTTCTCTTTTTCCACCCATAATTTTTCAAAGCTGATTATTATAATGTAATTTCTACTTGTTTAGCTCCAGACTTGATTCTTCAACAACTGATATGTTTTTCATTAATGATGTAGGTTGTTGCTGAAGAAACACAGAGTGCTGTGGTGG
The DNA here is from genome assembly GCA_037074535.1 of Gleditsia sinensis. Classification (NCBI taxonomy): domain Eukaryota; kingdom Viridiplantae; phylum Streptophyta; class Magnoliopsida; order Fabales; family Fabaceae; genus Gleditsia; species Gleditsia sinensis. The sequence continues at coordinate 66,045,740 of CM073463.1, read as the reverse complement.
ATGAATTCTGTGGGGAAGTCACGTTCCCTGAGCCAAACAAAATATTTCACCCAAGCAGTGAGCAATGTGATCAGGAGCCCAGTTATGACTTCCCTCAGTCAGCTACTTCTCACTTGCATGTGTCTGAAGCTCCTGAGGTCACTTCTGTTTCCAACTTTCAAGGAGAGGAGCATTGCTTTCGTGAGGATGACTTCTTGGAAATTGATGATCTCATTGGTCCTGAAACTGTATTGTCAAACATAGATAAGCCTCTAGAGAACCTGCAGTTTGAAGATGGATTAAGTGAACTTGATCTCTACCATGATGCTCAGATGTTTCTTCGTGACTTGGGGCCAATCAATCAGGAAACTGTTTCACATCCATATATGAATAGCCTGGATACTAGTATTGCAAATCAAAATAATGAGTTGCTATCCAATCAAGAGGCTGCAAATCAAACTGGTGGTGAACAATGGATGCATGGTCAAGGAAACATCCTGAGTCCCGCAGAACACATTGATGGTTCTTTCTCTCTACCAACATCAGGTACATTCAACAGCATAAAATACAGTGCTGGTGGTTTAGCTCAACTGCCAAATAATGATTTTATTGTCTTTGATTTGGATGAAGATGCAAACTTCTTATCTCATTTGTGCTGAGCCCATCATAGTTTATTGCTCTTTGTTGACTTGCCAGCTAATGAATGGCAGTAACCCTGCCGGAGTATAAATTTTGTGGCATCTTTGAGAGCTTTCTAAACTAACATTGAGATTCCCGACTATCTTTTCCCACTGGGAAATGTGATTTAAGCCAGTTTCAAGTGGCTCTCCTGTAAAAAATTGTCATTGGCTATCTCTAATATCTGCTAGTTTCTGGTCTTGTTTAGGTGTAGTATGTGAATCTTCCAACTTTCGTACTGAAAGCAATGAACCTCAAGGTAGCTCTGTGGGAGGTGTTGCTGCAGGTAGATTCTCCTCTTCTCTCTGGGCCTTTGTCGAGTCGATACCTACCACTCCTGCATCAGCTTCTGAAAATGCTTTGGTGAATCGGGCCTTTGAGCGAATGTCCAGCTTCAATAGGTTGAGGATTGGTATCAAGAACACAACCGGTGCTGCAGGTAATGACACTGCAACTATGAAGAGAGTAGGCAGAAAGGGATTTTTCTTCCTTTTCTTATCGGTTCTTGTTGCCTTGTGCGCTTTCTTGTGGGTTTCTATGGGAACTTTAAGATTATTAGGGAGATGCATCCCTTGAAATATGTAGATTCAACTTATCTTAAAAATAGAAAAAGAATATGTAGATTTAAAGTTTTGCTGCTATATATTTTCTGGGAACCCCCCAGATTGAATGGATGAATGCTATTCTAACATTCCCCCCAAAAAAAAAATATTAGATTTTTTTTTTTTTTGTGAATTTTGAACTCCAACGCAAGTTTTAGTTTAACCTAAATCAGGTTAAAATTAAGATAGGTACCTTGCAGGAATTTGGCAAGGTGAGCTGCAGAATTTCATTTGAGAGAAATCTCATGGAGTTGTAAAACATGATTGGCCTGACAAGCCTCTTTTTTTTTTTGGTTTATTTATTTATTAGTTTATTTATATTTTTCTCCATGTAAATTGTCTTCTATGGATTGAATGGGGAGCACTTCATTATGTAGCTCAATTGTACACAAATGAAGATGCATTCTGTGGAATTTGTATATAGGTTTGTACTTGTACGTTTATATTTGTAGTATTTTATCGTCATTAATGTAGTTTGCTTTATTATGAGTATTATTAGGTTTTGTTTTCCCAGTAATGAATGAATATTCAACTATTGTGGTTATAATATTTGTCAAACCATGTCTTCTTTTAGACGCAAGTTTAAAAATATTCTAATTTTTTTTTTTGTATATAAAATGGTAATAAAGATAGAATATTTTAACATTGTCAGTGTCAATAGCATACTCGATTTTTTTTTTTTTTTTTTTTTTAATTAAGGCATTCATGTGTGACATTAGTGTAATAACAAAGTGCATCAAGAGACATAAAAATTCATCCAAAAAATTATGTCAATAATTGGGAAGATTTATTGGGAAGGTTATCTTTTTTGTAACTCAAGTTGGCAGTTCATTATAGTTAAATGTAGGCACAATATAATTATTAATTAACATATTAAAAATAAATTAAAATATTGAATTTGATTGCTAAATTCTTAAAATAGTCTCCGTGAATAATATTAAAAACTAAAAGAGTTACTTTTGTATGGTTTTGTTCTAAATTACAAACAAATATAAATAATGCTTATTAAAGGTATAATATATAATAAATCTAGTTTGCATTAGGCAATCAATGAATTTAGACTTTGACTTATATATTATTTTAAAAAATAAATGCAATGTATAATATATTTTTAAAATATAAAAGATATCTATATTTATTTTAAAATTATTTTATTTTATCCTTTTACTTAATATTGGGGTTATGTATAAAGTCTAGTAATTTGGACAATGATTTTTTGCAATCTTCTGACTTGTAATTTGTAAATATTTTCAAAATTGCTTATGGTATTCCTTATGGAGGTTTTTAAAGGAAGAATCTAAGTGGAAGTTACAAATAATGTGTCCTTCCTTCATCAAATTTCCATTTACTTTTCAACCTTTTGACCAGTCTAAAAGGTTTTCCTTTTTCACTCACAGGCTTTCCCATTGCTTGCAAAAGTTTGAAAGAAAAATTGTATACTTTTGACTGCTTTTCTTCATCAACGATAGCTTCAAAGATTTTGACTTGTCTTTATGGCATTTTCTTTAAAAAGTAAAATAGTACATTCTATATTATCATATATTTATTATATTATATATCATAATTCTATCGTATATTTAATTAATAATAAATAAGATAAATATGATATTTTTTCAATAAAATTTTCATAAATTAGAGTTTAAATTTTAAAATTATAAAAATTAAGACTTAAAACTTAAAATTTAAAATTTAGAGTTTATCCATGTGAATATTGAATTACCTTCCCCTTTTGCTTTTTCTCAGTCTCGTAACCCTCCCAATTGCCCTTTTTAAATATCTATTTAGATTCAACTTAGCCATTAAAAATTATCAACAACTAATTTCAGCATAGACTTGGTCCATACAACAGTTATATTTCATAATTTGATACAATTTTCTTTGTTTAAAATTCAGGGCAAGGAGCAATTTTCCTTCATCCATGCTGGCCTGTTATACATTTCCATTGATTCATCTGCAACAACTCCACAAGCTTCACTAGTTATTTTTTTTCCCTTTTTTTATTCTCTGGACAACAAAAAGAAGTATATTTGTCCAAATTTGAATATACTCAAAGTTAAATAATAATGTAATTATTAGTTAAATATGGTTTTGGATAATTGTCACATCAAGGGCAAATGTAATTTTAACACGGTCGCCATCCACAATATCTATTACTGTGAACGATTAAACTAAAAATAATTGTACAAAATTAAGATGACTTTAATTGCATTTAAATTATCAAAAAGTAAGAGAAAAAAATTGAAAAAAAATAGAAATATAAGATAAATTAAAATTCATGTAGTTAGCGAAAAATATGATTGAATAAAATAATTTTAATTTTTGACAACTAGAGAAAGAATCATGGCTAAATCAACAAGTTAACTATTGATGAATGAGTTTTGATTAAGAAACATGATTAGTGTCAATTTCTCTCTTTCTCTCCGTTTTTTCCACTTTGATTTTTTAAAATTTTTTGAAATATGATTTTTATATGATTTTATGAACATAAATTTTTTTTTATTTTTAAAATATGAGCGTTATCAGAACTCAAAAATTAAAATTTTAAAAGATAAAAATAAAGAAAAAGAAAATATATTGTAACATCGGAATAAAATTAAAAAAAATATTCCTAAAAATATCACATTTCTAAGAATATTTTATAAGAACATATCATGAAATATTCTCACATCAAAATACATTTTTGTCCTTCCCTTATACTCTTATATTTAATCTTAAATTTTAAATTTTAAATTTTAAACTCTAAATTTAAAATTTCAGATTCTAAACTCTAAAAATCAAAACTCAATTCAAAATTTTACACACAAAACCTTAAATCTTAATACATTTTATCTTTTTTTTTTAGTATTTTAGTTAATTATATAAGCATCTTATTTTTTTACACGTTAAAAGAGGATAATAATAATATTGAAAATTTGTCAAATATTCCTAAGAATATTGATATGAATCAAACCTGAGAATGTTATATTTCAAAAATATTGATGATGAATCAAACACGAAAATATTATATTTTAGAGGATGTGATTTTCAAAAATATGCTCATTACCCCGAATGATTGATTTTGCAAACCAAATTCCCGTACTACATCAAGTTTGTAAATTTAGCAGAGTAAATTTTTTTATATACCAAGAAAACAGAGAGCTCAGAAGAAGTCATTCCAATAATCTTTAACTCTCCTACTACTATGCCTAAAACAATCTGAAATCCAAGTATTCTTAGAAGTACTATATCAGTCATGAGCTTGGCATCAAATGTGGTGAACTTTTGAACAAGTGAAGAGATATCCTTACCAACCACCCGAACAGCAGAATTGGATTTGTATCCTTCCATGATGAATTTCCTGCATTAATCTGTAAAAACTAGAAGAAGAAGATTAGAATGAGCTACATTAAGTTGTTCTTGATCCAGGATGAACAAAATAGCTCTAGCATCTTCCAACTTGCCAATCTTCCTGTTTTCTCCATGAAAAGAACACTCTCTCTCCAAAACGCAGCCATAAACAAGTGCATGTATCATGTGTATATGAATCATGAGCTCCTAAAAAAGTGGTCCCACTTAATGGCCAAACGAATAAAAGTTGTCCACTTTGGCTTTATGCATCAGACATAGTAGTAGCAGGCATCTGCAGATCATAAGCAATAAAAGTATAGCTCTTATTTCTTTTGAAATCTAGAAATTCTTCTCTACTTTGTACATTGAAAATCTTTAATGGCATCCAAAGGATCACTTAATGGAATAACTAGAGAGCAGCTCGACGATTTCTTTTATTGTTATTGAAAGCAAATGGACAAAGAAGGAAATGGACGACCAAAGTATTAAATAGTAAATTAAATTACATTTAACTTTTATGAGATTTAAAAATTCTAGGGTGCTTTTGATTTGCGAAAATGTTTCTGTTTTTATTTTTTAAAAATAATTTTTATTTTCTAATTTTTATATTTCTAAAAATACGTTTAGTTTGTGTTTTCATTTTTACTATTTTTTAATTATATTATTATATTTTTATTTTTATTACTTTATAATTATATAAATAATAAAATATTGTGTATATATTCAAAATAATTGTGAAAATTCCATCATTGCAATGCACTATAAAATTGAAAATTCTGAAAATGTCTTTTTGATATTTTCAAAATTTTCAAAAATTTAAAAAATAATTTTTAAAAATAAAAATAAAAAACAGTAAACGAATGCATTTTTATGTCTATTTTTAATTTTTAGTGAAAATAAAAATTGAAAACTGAAAACAGACAAATCAAACACACCCTTAAAGTCACGCCCCTCTAGTTTCCAACTGAGACAAGAGTCTCTCTTAAAGTTTATAAAACTTATACTAACACCTCCTCAAGTTTTAAAAAAAAATTTACTAACTTTTTTTATTTTAAGTTTTTATAACTTATAAGTATTAATTTGATCTTTTGATAATTAGTACAGCATTAAATTAGACTATTTGAGATTTTACAAAAAGAAATTCATAAAAATATAAACTTGATTAATAATTTTATAAGAGATGATATTTTTGTATAATTTAAAATTAGAAGGGGTGTGAATTTAATTTTTACAAATCTCCTCTAAATAGTAATAACTATTTTAAAGTGAGGTAATCCCATTATTTGCTTGGAAAGACACAGAACAACTAACAATCAATTGAACATATTCTGAACTATAACAGCTATTTTCCACATCACAGCCTTTAAAGGTTGTCCATAGCCATCAGTAACTATTATTTTCTAAGCATGAGCAGTGAGAAATTATGATCAATTTATTCATGTAGTTGATCAGTATGACCCATCCAGAAAGCAGTGGTACCTGTCTCTATATCAGTGTGAGTATTCGGGTTGCCTTTTCTTGTCACATTTCTCTCTGGCTTTCTTAGCTATATGCATCTCCTCCACGCTGGTATATTTAATGGAACAAGCCATGAGATCGGTTAAGGTCAATGGGGGCTTTTTAAACAATGATGAGAGAAATGGCTCAATTCTAAGCCCCTCAATAATAATGTGGATTGCCACATCTTCACTTAAATTCCTTATCTTTATGGATACTCCTCTGAACTGAGCCAAGAAATCTTACAAAATTTTCTTCTCTTCCTTGGCGAAAGTTACCCAGTGAAGCCGAGCTCTTCTTGTGAACTTAGCTTGATGCAAAGTGGTTCAAAAAAGCATCTGCCAAGCCTCTGAAACAGAGGATACTATTGGGTGGCAGAGAGAAAAACTAATCTAATCCATCGTTCTTCAGAGTTAAAGGGAATGTTGGGCATCAAGTATGAGAATGCCTTTAGGTGATCGTCAGGGTTAGTTTTGTAGGGGGATAAAGTCCACTCGGCAGCTCTTCTGTCACGATGAAGGCAGCAAAAGCATGTTGGTTTTGAAGGGTTCCTTAAGCCACCCAAGGTTGGTAAGGAGTAATGCAGTTCAGTGGCGAACTACAGAATCCCATGTTGTCTCCCACTGTATCAGCTTGAAATGAAGTAGGTGACGGTGGTGGAGCTCTGGATGAGAAATTTCCTTTAAGTGGCGCATATAGGGCATCATTTTGTTCCACCAAGCGAGAAACAGAGGCACGGTGACACTGGTTCTCTTCAATCTTATCCAACCGAAAATGGAGACGTTTAAGCTCCTCTGATTTCCTTCCTTCCGTGCAATGCCATGAACTCCATTGTGCGCTACTGTGCCGAGAGCCTTCCTCCTCTCTCGGCCTTCTTTGCTCCTCACCGAACCTCCGTTCCTCCATTTCTTGGATCAAATCTCACGTTTCTGACAAACTACGCCAAATTCCATTACATGAATTATTTCCAAAAAAATAAAACAAAACAAATAAATCCAAAATCAAACTTGAAATAACTTATCAGAAAGATATATAATTTATGAAAACCATATTACCAAACAGCGATTGTCAACATTGGCCAAAAAGACAGAGTCAGTTGATTCAAAAGAAACTTCTACGCATCCTTACAGAAAAAGAGAGATCATAACCAGTGATAAAAGAGGTTTACAATCACGACTCAAATCAATCACGATAGAAGTAAACACAAACCAAACCAAATCCAAGAGAGCTTCAACCTCCATACAAAAATCAAACTCGGGTTATAGCCAATAGAAAAGCCAACGCAAAGCCTTACCCCCTACGTAGAACTCAGCTTAGTTCATCCAAATACCCTCGTGCTCGAGCTTGAATGGGTTTTCCTCTGCAAAGGAAAAATCGAGACGCTTCCCTCTGTTTTTCCTCATAGCTTCACCTCCGCTTTTCTTCCCAAAACCTCCCCATTGCTTCGTTTCAGAACCAAGAAGGAGAAAAGAGAGCTACCCTTTAAGTGAATAGTTATAGGGTTTTTCTTTTGGTGAAAATAAAGCCACAAAGTCCATAAAGAAAAATATCGGTAACTGATCCAAATTTAAATAACGGAGGCCTAATTTTTTTTAAAAAAATTATATAAAACACAAATAAATAAAAAATAACCCAATTAAAATTAAAGTTTAATTACTTAATTAATCTCTATAATTTCAATCAATTTTTAAATAAATTTTTATAATTCAAAAGTTTATAATTAAACGTTTTTAGTTTTAATTTAAAAGTACCGCATGGATCATTTGTCATAAACCATGTCTCTAGTACCATTCATCTCTTGGACAAGGACCCAATATTGAGAACCGGGGTTGATGATCACCAACCGGAAAAAAATTTCAGCCAAACACTATACAGACCAGTTGAAGGCTGCCATTAGAGATAGTGTACTTAAATTAACACTCGATTGACTCATTTTAAACTGACTTAATTGGATAAAAAAATAATTTTTCGAGTGTGGGATATCGGATTCACAAGTTATAACAAGTTGGGTGTTTAATTAACATCAATTAAATTAAGTTTAGTGTAATTAAATTTGTGTAACTCATCCGACCAATGAAAGTTAAATAAAATTAAAAAAAAAACGTACATATGTGATTACTATGGTCTATTGGCATCAACTCTACATTTTAACTCTGGGGTCTCTCTTCTCTGTCTCTTGGTTTTCCTCTCTCCTCTCCTCTTTCTATCTTCCATATACTTCTCCTTATGTCTCTCAATCTCCCTCTCTCCCCTCCTCTTTCATATAACCATGGCATAGGCAAAACAAATTTGAAACATCAGGGAGAAGAGAGTTAACAACAACACTGTTATTCACGACAACCATGGTGAAAACAAAGCATATTTGAAACAAATAGTTTGATGTTTTTGTAAAGGGAAGAATTGCAAGATCTTTTGACTGAGTCCTTGTTTTTTTTTTAGCTTTTTTTTAGAGGGGTAAGGATTTTCTTGTGAACTACAGAGGGATGGAAGAGCTCCTTTAAGTTGATGTTTTTTTATTTTGTCTTCAATTTGTTCTATGAAATTTTCTTAACTTCTATTGTGCATCTCTTTGTAATTTTTGATTTGTTCTTTAGCAATTTTAAACTGAACTTTTGTCATAATGTGTACAACTTGATTGACTCAACTGAAGTATATAGAGCCTGACTAAATTGGAATTGTTTGGGTAGTTCAAAATTCCAATCGGGTTTAGTTGCATTTTTTGCAACCTAACTATTGTTTGATCGGTTTGATTTTGTGCTTGAACTCGATCAAATCCGACCTGCTTTCACCCTTAAAATTAACTTAAGAAATTAATTCTGTAATGAAATCAAAGTCATGGATAAACCATGAAAATACACATGCAAAGCACATGAGTTTGGGATGACTCCAATTTAATGTGTTTGAATTATAAAAATTTATTTAAAAATTAGTTAAAATTATAAGGATCAACTAAGTAATTAAACATAAAACTAATATAAATACTCAAACAAAAGTTTTATCTAAATTATAGATTCACAAGTGATTTAAATTAAAATTATTTCAATACTAAATAAAACTAAAATTAAATTTGACTTAAATAGAAAAAGTTAAAGTTAACTTTGACTCGTGCAAAAAAAAAAAAAACTAAAATTTAAATTTATAAGAGATCTTAAATTTAAATCTCCATAATTCTAATAAAATGTTACATTTGAAAGATGATTTTATAAAATGTTTATCGGGGTAGTTAACTTTAAAATTTAAGGTAGCAGAGAGTCAAAAAAGAAAAAAAGCACTAAAAGCAAGTGACAAGAGATCATTTTTTATTTTTTATTTTTGGTAGAGAAAAGATAATAAACGAAAACAAGCAGAGCTACTCCCTGACAGAAGTAATAGACGCTAAATCAGCCAGCAAAGGAAGCAATAGCTCAGCAGGGGAAGAATCCAAAACAAGGAGAGCACATGAGGAGCGTGAATTGCTTGCTTTGTTAGGCAACATAATTAGTAGCCGTTAGAAACGCCGTTCTAGCTAGAACTCACTCTTCCAGTAGGTGGTTTCAGTACTATTTGTAACTTATCTTCTTTTGTTTTTCCAACAATCTAAAGAAATTAATGTCATTTGATATCTTTTTGAATGTGTGAAAGAACAAATTAACAGAGTTGAGCAAATGGTTGAATGTATTATTTACAAACTGGAGTATTTGTACAAGGTGAGATAACAACTAATCAACGCAAACTTAAGGGGAAAACAAATATTCAAAATTAAGTAACTAGCCTAATATAGAGGATTACTTTGAGATATACAAGAATCAATTACATTAAATCATTAAGTATCCTATTAGGCCTCCTCAAGATGGTGGTCCGATGGAAACACCAATGTCGACAAGTAGAGCTTGCAAGTGGGGAGATGACAAGGTCTCTGTAAGAGCATTTGTAAGTTGGTCAGCCAAGAAAACATGAGAAACCCAAAGTTGAGAGCGCTAAACTAGATCACAGACAAAGTAATAGTCAATGGAGATATGTTTCAGACATGAATGGAACACAGATTAGCACACAGATATGTAGTCCTAATGTTGTCACTATAAATAACTGGAAGCAGGAGCAATAAGGCGTGCAGCTTGGCTAGAAGAGACCGAATCCATTGAACTTCAGAAGTAGTAAAAACAACGGCCTTATATTCAGCTTCAATTGAGGAGCGAGCTACAAAGCGTTGCTTTTTTGAGCGCTAGGATATCAATTTTGGACCAAGGAACACAATATAGGGTTCGTTGGATGTGCGATCAATGGCATCATTAATCTAGTCGGCATCCAAAAAGCAATGTAGAGATAGAAATGCACTAGCATAGAGATAGAGGCCATAATCTTGAGTGCCATTGAGATATGAGAGAAGCCAATTGACGACGCCCCAATGCTGCTCTGTTGGAGTATGCATGAACTATGAGAGTTTGTTCACGATAAAAGAAATGTTCGATTGAGTCAGAAGAAGGTATTGGAGGCTGTTAACAAGTTGATGGTACATGGTTAAGTCTATTGGGGCGAACCATCGTAGAGAGAGTGAGGTGCTGACAGTAAAGGGAATTTTGTTAGGCTTAAAGGTGTGTATGTTGTGGCGTGCAAAGAGATCAATGCTGTATTTTGGCTAGGAGAGAAATAGAGAGGTAGGTCGATGCAATACCTTTACACCAAGAAAGTAAGAAAGGGGTCCAGACCATTGAGTGAAAATTTCTTGGCTAGCTAAGCTACAAGTTGATCAACAAGAACACACTACAAGAATAATTGATTTTAGCAACGGTTTTTAAATGACTTTAGCGAGAGTTTAAACTGTTGTTAAAGCACTTAACAACAGCTGAATTAGTGACATTGTGATAGTTTCAGTGAACCCAAAAAAAACTGTCACTAAGATTTGTCTTAATGACAATTTATTAATTGTCGTTAAAAGTCATTAATTAATCGTCGTAATTCAAGTACAGTTTAGTAAAACTGTCAATAAAAATATTAACGATGCTTTGAGAAACTATTATTAGGATGTGAAATAACCATAATTTTCAATCATCGTTAAGATGTTGACTTAATGGTTTTGTGTAATTGTTGTTAAATTAATTTTTAAATATAATTTTTTATTTATATATTTCTAAATATTGTATATCTCTTTTTATATAAACCAATTTTATATCTTTTTTTTTTATATTTTTATATTCTTGCTTGTAAATATTTTTTACTCTTCAATTTCTCCCTAATTTTATCATTAGGTTAAATACAATTCAAATATTCGAAAGAAAATCAAATAAACAAGTACACAAAAATATTGCAATAAAAAATGATATTCATTGAAATTTTAAATTACAATGTATGTCATATAACAATTACATAAAATATATAATATACATATATGTTAAGTTCTCAGGCGCTGAGGGTCTTCAGGGGGTTGGTGTCCACTGGTATGATCACTCAGGGTTTGCAAAATTTTTTACATTATATCAGTGTTTTCATAATAGATTGTATGAATATTCATTTTAAGAATTCAACTGATATTTTAGAAAATTATCCTATGACTTGGACTCAGTATAAATGCAATCTCAGGTGGTATTTGACCCTGAAAATTTTAGAGTAGGGAAGCTATGGTTGCTTTCATCTAAGGTTGTCGTGCAGTTACGTCAGCGTCACGTGCTACTCACTCAGCCTCTCGTTCAGTCTCTCGTCGTTGCTGTTTGACCTTTCATTTCTCTATCGTTGCTTTAAGGTGTGCCACCTCAGATTGCAACTCTTCGTAAAAAGGCCTAGATAGCAAGTTTAACCAAGAGAGCCCCCACCGAAGACTTGAGTAAAGGAAACACCCGACTTGAGTCCTCAAACTCAACCTAAGTGCTTTTTAGTTCTTAGAGTTTTAACTAGTGAATCAGTAGTTAAAAGCTCTTGGGAAGAGTCCTCATACTAGATTGAGGCAATTTTTTATTTTATAAAATTGAATAGAGAAAAATAAATCTTGTTAAAAAGTATTATTACAACCAAATAAGATCATAATACTTTATTTCAATAGAATTTAAACACTTATATAGCTTGCTTGGGCTTCGTTATTAATGTATGATTTGTCAGCCCTTTTATAGGCTACAATCCATACATCTCCTCAGGTCACCGGACCCTCACCTTAATCTCCTGAAAATTTGAACTAATAATGTAGTGTATATTATATTTAGTATAAATTAAACTTTAGATAGACTATGGAGAAATGTAAACTTACCATCTCAACCTTTTTACGTACAAAGCTCTTCAAGTCAATGATATGTAGCATCGTTTGAAGTCTTCTATTTCGTTTATTTTTTTTCAGCCACATCCTAGTCAATTACATAAACATATTAGTAAGACAAACTATATGTAAATTTATATATATCAATAACTAATTATAATTACCATGGACTTTGCCTCAAGACGACAATCTATAAAAGTTACCCACCGATAACGTGGAATGCCATCTCCCATGTTATTCTGCAACTCTTCCTTGATCTTAGTCTCATCATTATTTAACCTATACACATTGTAATGTATAGTTTTCTACTTCTATCTAAGTGACTGCAAAATAAGCTTCTTATGCAGGGTTAACACTATAAATTTTTCTGCAAAATAAAATACAAATGTCAATAAAGGTACAAAATCAAGTCACTATAAAAAAATGTGTTAGTACCTGTATAGTTTTTATGAACATATTGGTTTTTTAGTTTGTAGGAATACTTCTCCAACCTTTGTAAAAGATGGAAAAGAATTGAAAATTATCTCTAATGGTGCCTATAAAGACACCGAGCAAACCACCGTTATCTCCAATGCATTAGTATGTGTCGTTGAACTAAATAACGACCTTCTACTCACAAGGAAAGGGCCAGATATAATGTACCGTTAATTGTGTGGGAATCACCTTCCTGGTCTCTTTTGGCACAAATAAAGTTAGTGTGTTAATTCAACAAGAGGGAGCAATTATCAATAAAAAAAACTTTTAGGATACTTACCGATAATATCAACCGACCAACTATTCATGCGACTCACATGGTCTTGCTGCATAGGTTAATGGGCCTTCTCCTCGTCAGCGAAGAGGTCATCAATATTAATATCAAACTCCTCCGATGTTCGAGCATCTGGAAGGGAGAGTGTTGAGGAGACAACTTCAAATTTAAAAATATCAATGTCACTGGTCTGTTCACCCTCACTGATTGCCATGTGGGGCAGAGAACTATATGAACTGGAAGCATATGTCTTTCCTGTAAACAATGATATATCTTTCTTCATCTTCACAAATCTTGTTATCAAAAAATTAATAATATCAATTTAGCTATAATAATCATATAATAATGATAAATTTATTGTAAGTAAAACAAAATATAATTAAAAAAATAATAAAAATTAATACCGAGACAAGTATAAATTCAATAATTCATCTTTGATGTTCTCCGAGGATTAATTAATATACTATAAAATTTTGATAAATTTCTATTATGATTAATATGTCTATAACTTGTAATATTTGTATTTTGTATTTGTATTTTACAGTTCACTAATCCACAATCTTTCAATTTATAATTTTAGCTCTTATAGTTTTTTAACAAATAATTAGAACAATCTAATTTGCCACACTAATTTAATTACAAACATATTAATCTATGTAAAAGTATGTCATTTTTATAAATTTTTATTGAAATTTAACAAGTTATCATTGACATTTTCTTGTCCTATGCCTATTTTCTCTTTTTATTTATTTATATTTATGTACATTCTCATCTATTTCTGCTATTTGTGAGTATATCTAATCTCAATGTATATGGCACAATATACAATGATCAACCTAAAATTTATTAAATTTACATACATAGTTAATAATTATTTCAATCTTTTTGTCCATGTATAATAATTACATTTTATGCATAAAAATTAATTTCTAAATGCTAGAATTTAATTATAACTAGTGTTTTGGAAATGAGAATTTAACTAGTGGAAGTGTAAAAAGTTCCCAGAAATAGTCTATATAAGTAGTTTTTTTTTTCTTTAAAGTTTAAATTCACATTATGTCTAGACCAGCTTAAGTGAACAATATTCACCATAAAAATTATCAGTCCAGTGTGATTTGTGAACCTTCTCTATGGTAGCAATCCAGTAAAATACAACTGGCAGCAATCCAATACAATACATTTAGCTCTTCAGCACTTTTAGCATAATAAGAAATATAAATTAGCACCATGGTGGGATTAACACATCCAAGACAAAAAAAATTACAATATAATCAAAGACTTGGATCAATGCCTGCAATTCTTTAAAGATACCAAAAAGTCATAGCTTAGTTCCAACCTCACATTCATGAACATGAAATCATCAATGTTAAAAACAGAGCTTATAAACAAGAAAGGATATTGCATTTTAATATCATTTATCAAATATCAGCAATCGCAAATTTAATATAGCTAAAAAAATGAGTATTACCAATCTCATGTTAGCTGAAAAAAAGAGAGTAATAAATTAAAAAAATAAGCAGCATACTAAAGCCTCATGCTAGCTAGAAATTTAAGTAGATGCAATCTCTAGTAGCAAAAAAATGACCATAGTGCTGCAATTCTTTTTTGGGAAAAAGGGAAGGTGAAGTCTTACAAGTGAGTTATAATTAAGTAAGAAATAACAACATATGAGCTGAAATTTTAATATACAAAGAAGTCATGATTTCATACATTGGTGAAGTAAGTACAGTAACATCCCGTAATTTTTATTTTTAAATAATAATATTTTGCTATAAACAAATATATTTTTATTTTTTTAAAAATGATTATGTTCTGCTAAAAGTAAGTATATTTTTAATTAAATTAATTATTGTTTTACTTAAAATAATTATATTGGTCTTTAATAAACTTTTGTTGTATTTTTAGAAATATTTTTTCTTTTATTATATATAAAGATATTTATTTTTTGATTTGTTTTATTAAGATTTTTATCAAGAAAAGTTATGATTTAAGAGTTTAACTAAATGTTTATGAGAATGTAAATTTTTAAAAAAATTTGGGATGTTTTAGAACGAAAAGCGGTATTTATATGAACATGTATAAAATAAAATTATATTATTCAATTATTAAATAATAATAATAATAATAATAATAATTATAAAGAATAAAAAAAGGGGGGAGTGAGAGATGGAAACTGTGAAATGCAAAAGAAGAGAATGAATAGTAAATAGTGTAAATAGTATATCTATGTTTTCTTTTTAGATCTGGAGTACCTATTAGCTTCTAATCTCAAAACTAAGTGTACCACCGGATTTAGGACGGAAAATACTATGATTTTGACAAAATAATTTTTCAAATCAGCCGTAGAATCGCCGTAGATCGGAAGTAGAAAATCTCATAAAAAGGTAAACTATAAAACTCTTACTTAGAGACCTCAAATTGAAAATCTGATACCAGAGATGGATTCAGGAGTTAGATAAACCTTAGGATATGAAATTTTTTAACTATCTGACAACTTTTTGTTCTTGGTGAATAGTATTTTTCGGCCATAAATAGTGACCAAGTTCTCGGAGTTATTTTCATGATTTTTAGACTTTCCGAACATGTTTTTGAAGTCTATTTAGTCAAATGTGGATTGGAAAAGTGTATTTTGGGGCTATCCAATCTGGACCCCTTACCTTATGAGTGGATAATTCTTTCTATGACTTGTCCTATACTCTTCTTGATCTTTAAGCATGTATTTGATTATTTTTATGAAATATTTACACTTTTAAATGTTTCTAAAATGCATTAAATTATTTGAATTACTTACAATTTGGAATATAGTTCGAGAAGAGTATAGTTTTGAAAATAGATTTCTGAACTCATGGTATATCTGATTTCACATGTATTTCTCATTAAATGATAAGTGAATATTTATGCACATGGCATTGATTTGTAAAACTATAAAGTTACTAATTATGATTGAATGGCAAGCATAAAGTTCATGGCGAGTTGCTTGATAATTTTACATTGCATTTGATGAATATGCATTTATATATATGTATTTATATGTATGGATGAATATCGACAGGTTGTATAACTTGTGACGGTACCGAATAGGGGATGCCCTATTAGCCTGAGTGAGCTGAGGGAGGGCTGCTCCAACCGGGTGACAATAGTAATGTGAGGAGGTAGATGGACGATGGACTCACATTCACTGATCACTATTGTAACTGTAGTCGATCGGTCACTATGCGTATAGCAAATGTATATGTGGGTTGACCAGATCATCGAATGAGGCTGGTCATTTTAAATTGGGTTGACTAGATTGCCGAATGAGGCAGGTCATTTTAAAAGTTTATAACTTTATCTCAAAAGTTTATTATTTTACTATAGTTTATACAGCTGAGTATAACAACATTTGTTTAATGATCATACCGTGATGAATATGGTTTGGATATCTGAATATCCTTTTATTTGAAAATATTTGAAATACAGGTCCCATATGGATGTACTTCTAAACTGTATTTTCTAAGTGATAAATTTTAAAACATGAGTACATCTATATGTTAACCTAAGAGGTCATAGGAGGTATTATCTGCTCACTGAGTTGTTAAATTCACTACACGATATTTCCACATTTTTCAGATAAGAATTCAGAGTTTGATTCTACAGATAGGTGATCAGTTAGGTGACATATTCTCTGGGTGAGTCTACGTTGCTTTCAAGGCTCATAGTTTTGAATTATACTATATTTGTATTCTAGAGTGTGCTCTGATTGTTACAGGCAAGATCCTTGCCTCTGTTGTTACTTTGACATTTATAACTTAGTCTGTATAATGTATATACATGAGAGAACCTATATATATCTATTTCTATGATAAAGAATAGTGTTATGCATGTTAAGAAAAATATCTGATTGTGGAAAAAAAATGTTTGTTTCATGTGCTCGAAAATTAGGGGCGTTACAAGTTGATATCAGAGCAAATGATTCTTTAATAGAACCTTTAGTATGGGTATGAGCCGGACATATTTATACTTCAAGTGCTGCTGAGGGATTCTATAGGGTTTCAATTTTCTTTCTATTCCAAGTTATTAAATTTCCTAGTATAAATTTGATTGAATACTGTGACATCTTAAGAGGTATCTATAGGTCAATTATTGCTTGAAAGGGAAAGGGATAAGTGTTCCAAAAAATTTAAAGAATTGAAAAAAAATGTCAAATATGATCATTTCTGAATATAATATTTGTTTTACCTGAATGTATAGATATGATAGACTTTGATGTGATATTAGAAATGGATTGGTTGACAATATGTCAGGCTATTTTAGAATGTCATCCGAAGATGATTAAATTCAATATTTCTGGAGAATCTTCTTTCTTAATACAAGGAAACCGTAGTGAGATACTCAAAAATCTAATTTTTGTTTTAGCAGCTTATAAGTTATCACAAAAAGGTGCCAATGATATTTGACAATGGTGGGAGATGTTGATATGAAATATACCAGTGTAAATCAAGTTTTAGTGGTTAGAGAATTTTTTGATGTAATTCTTAAGAAATTGTCAGGATTACCTCGAAACGTAAAATAGAATTTGGTATTGATTTACTTCCTAAAATCCAACCAGTGTCTATACCCCTATATAGAATGGTAATGACTGAACTCAAGGAATTGAAAAAAATTAGTTGTAAGACTTGTTGGATAAGAGATTTATATACCCTAGTACTCCTTCTTGGAGAGCTCCAATACTATTTGTGAAAAAAAAGATGGATCGTTACGATTGTGCGTAGATTATAGACAGTTGAATAAGGTGATAGTGTGGAATAAATACTCATGACCTCGTATAGATGATCTGTTTGACCAGTTACAAGGTGCTCAATATTTTTTTTCAAAAATTGATTTGAGATATGAGTATTATTAATTGAGGATAAGGGAAGAGGATATTCAAAAAAAAATTCTTTTAAGACTCATTATAGGTATTATGAGTTCTTGGTTATGTCATTTAGTTTGACAAATGCCCCAGTTGCAATAATAGATTTAATGAATAGTAATTAAGTCATCATTGGATCAATTGTTATTATATTTATGGATAATATACTATAATATTTCAAGAGTTCAGATGATCATAAGCAACATCTAAAGATAGTTTTACCAACTCTAAGGGAGTATGGTTAGTAAAGATGGTATCCAAGTAAACTCTAAGAAAGTAAAAATGGTACAACAATGGATACGTTTTACTACATCTAAAGATGAAGATCCAAATCCAATTTGTGCTTCCTACAGTTGTCTGCCATCCATTCTATTTGAGCCACAGTTGGATTAGGTACATGAATAAATGCCTGTAAAGTATTAATCAACTTCTCAGCATTTGAAGTTGAGATGAGAATTGATCGTGCTGAGTGTGGGATGAACCTCTGTTCTACAACTTGATCAAGAAAAGACAATAAACCATAAAAGAAATGGTTAACATTTAATAAACCTATCAGTTTGTGATGCATATTCAGTTGTGCCTAAGAAACTATTTGAAAAATCTCTTCTAAAGTACCAAAACCACCTGGTAAGGCAATGAATGCATCATCATTGCTCATTGTTCTAGCCATACGCTTATGCATGGAAGCTACCCTAAACTCTTCCCCAATTGACTTTTCTACGATGTTGGATGCAGTTAGAGCTGTAGGAATAATACCTAAAATTTGACATCCTCCTACATGTGCAGCTGTAGACACACACCCTATTAATCCACGGTTACCTCCACCATAGACTAAATGAATCTTTCTCCTAACCAGCACCATACCTAGATTTTGTGTAACTTTCACATACCCTCCATCTTTTCCAGGATTGGAACCACAAAAGATACAAATATTTCGAAACTGACGGAATGCGATTCCCTCCATAGTTGCACATACTTTAACTTTGAGTATGAAAGTAAAGATATTAATGTGTGCATTTATAGAACTCAGAGAATGGCATACTTATGATAGCTATGCGAATAGGCCGGGAATAATTAGAACATCTATGTGAGTGATTGGTGGATATAAGCTAAATTTAAGGTGAAATTTTCAAAAATGACGGCAAGCATGTATATGTACAGTAGTTGTGATCGTAGTTCATATTAAACACATAAAGAGAATAAAGTTAAGATATCACCAAAAATTTGTCTTTTCCTTGTTGTCCTTGATGAAGCATTGATGTCTTGATTCTTGTAGAAAAATTGTAAGTGATAGGCGTGATTGTAGAAAAAAAAGAGGGAGTGAAAATGCAAAAAAGTTAAATGTTGAAGAGGGACAATCAAATGATTTATTTGTTTTCTCATTGTTTTTGCCGGTCGACTATCGGTATTATTAAGTCGACTAGCTATTTTAGAAATTTTTAATTTGAACTAATTTATTTTACAGTTGATTGATTACATCTATTTTGAAATAGTCAACTGCATCCTACTAGTTAACTACGTATTCTTTGATTTTCACAGACTTTTATAAGCTCATAAATGTTTCTTTTCCACCGAATATCAACAGCTTTAAAGTAGATTTTGGCACATATATTTAAAATTTGCAGCCATCAATTTTTGCCGAAATAATAGTTAGATTTTGTTTACATATTTTCAAGAATTATGGCCACCGATATTAATTTTCTTTCAATACTTTGTTCAAATTTTTGACTTTCTATTTTGATACCGTTTTCTATTATGCTTTTTGTCTATTCTACTGTATTCTCCCTTATTAATGTTTGACATTAAATGTAAAGTTCTTTTCTCTCATTACAAGAAAAGTTAATTTATTTTCTTTGAAACTCAATTATTATGGTGTCCAAGTTGTTAGTAGGTTAAAGTAATGAAAAGTTTGAAAGGAATGGACGGATGATGGCCTTATGGTGTTTTGACAAATGTAATCAAGAAAATTAGTGGTGTTGAAGTTTTGAGGAATAAAATATAGGAACTAGGATTTTAATTAATCTTTGAACTCTTAATTTGAAAATATGGAGAATACTATGAGAATCATGTTCAAAAATAATGTAAGTAATTAAGATATTTGTGTTAAAGTTTTATATTATGCTAAATTGAGTTTAGTATCTAGGATGTAAATTATGTTAAAATTAAGAATTCATGTATGAGTAATTGTTGGGAAAAATCTTCTTGAATAAGGTGCTTTTAGATATGATAGAAGAAAGGTTTGATATTTTTGATAATAAATTTATTGGTGTTAATAAGATGGTATAGAGTTACTGTGATGAGGTAAGTTGAAATTGTTAGACATGTGCCAATGGTACATAAACGTTAAAAAGGATTGGTGGATTTATTGCTACGTATGTTTAACATATTGATTAATGGATTTTCGGATAAAAATAGATGATAAATTAAGATGATGATATTCATGGGATGATGTTGACATGTGAAAATCAAAGATGACTTTATAAAAGTCTGGAATAAGAAAATATAGTTACCCAATATGGATGTGAATATGATCTTTTATGTGTGCGTTTCCCAATATCGACGTATAGATATATGCGAGCTTGAGGATATAAAGGAACGAGATATACAATGGTTTAAGAGTTCCTTAAATGTATATATATAATTTGTTGAGTATTTTGCATAAAGTGGAATTGATTAGAAAAGAAATATAAGCAACTCAATACTGGTCAAAAGTTTATAAAGACCATAAATGTTGAGCACTAGAAATCATCAGTTGGTAATCACATATTCTTGAAGGACTCACCTATGAAAGAGGTAATGAGGTTTGGAAAGAAGGAAAAAGTTAAGCTCTAATATATAGACTCTTTTGAAGACTTGAACAAAGTAGGCATAATAACATATTGCCTAGCCTTGCCATCAGGATTGAGTAATGTAGATAAAGACTTTCTTGCATCAATGCTAAGGAAGTATCTATTAGATTCTTCTTATGTTACCTAATTCCAAGAAATTCAATTGAACAAAAATTTGGCTTAACTATGCGTACAATCGATGTTTATTGTTGATCGATAAGTGAAGAACTTATGGATGAAAGAAATCCCTATGGATAAATTATATGGTAAAATCACTCAAGTGAAGAGACATATTAAAAAGTAAAGATGATATACAGAAAAGATATCTCCAATTATTTGAGTAATAAGGTTAGTAACTTCAAATTATGCCTTGATTTCATTTTCTACAAGTGGTAGAATTGGTTGAAATTCGGGGATCGAATTTCTTAAGGGGGGAAGAATGTAACATCCCGTAATTTTTATTTTTAAATAATAATGTTTTGCTATAAATAAATATATTTTTATTTGTTTAAAAATGATTATGTTCTGCTAAAAGCAAGTATATTTTTAATTAAAGTAATTATTGTTTTGCTTAAAATAATTATATTAGCTTTTAATAAATTTTTGTTGTATTTTTAGAAATATTTTTTCTTTTATTATAGATAAAGATATTTATTTTGTGATTTATTTTATTAAGATTTTTACCAAGAAAAGTTATGATTTAAGAGTTTAATTAAAGATTTATGAGAATGTAAATTTTTAAAAATTTTTGAGATGTTTTAAGATGAAAAACGGTATTTATATGAATATATATAAATAAAATTCCACTATTCAATTATTAAATAATAATAATAATTATTATAAAGAATAAAGAAAAGGGGGAGAGGGAGACGAAAACCGTGAAATGCAAAAGAAGAGAATAAATAGTGAAATAGTGTGAATAGTATCTCCATGTTTTTTTTAGATCTGGAGTACCTATTGACTTCTAATTTCAAAATTAAGTGTACCACTGTATTCAGGACAGAGAATACTAAGATTTTGACCGAACAATTTTTCAAATCAGCCGTAGAATCGTCGTTAATCGGAAGTAAAAAATCTCAGAAAAATGTAAACTCTAAAACTCCTATTTGGAGACCCTAATATGAAAATCTGACACTGTAGATGGATTCAGGAGTTAGATAAACCTTAAGATATGAAATTTTTTAGCTATTTGATAACTTTTTATTCTTGGTGAATAGTATTTTTCAGTGGTGAATAGTATTTTTCGACTATAAATAGTGACCAAGTTGCAGGAGTCATTTCCATAATTTTTGGACTCTCTAGACACGTTTTTGAAGTCTATTTAGTCAAAGGTAGATTGGAAAAGTGCATTTTGGGGCTGTCCAATCTGGAGCCCTTACTCTGTGAATAGATAATTCTTTCTATGACTTGCTCTATACTTTTATTGATCTTTAAGCATGTATTTGATTATTTTTATGAAATATTTACACTTTTAAATGTTTCTGAAATGTATTAAATTATCTGAATTGCTTACAATTTGAAATATAGTTCGAGAAGAGTATAGTTTTGAAAATAGATTTTTGAACTCATGGTATATCTGATTTCACATGTATTTTTCATTAAATGATAAGTGAATATTTATGAATGTGGCATTGATTTGTAAAACTATAAAATTACTGATTATGATTAAATGGCAAGCATAAAGCTCATGGGGAGCTGCTTGATAATTTTACATTGCATTTGATGAATATGCATTTATATATATGTATTTATATGTATGGATGAATATCGACAGGTTGTATGACTTGTGACGGTACCGAATAGGGGACGCCCTATTAGCTTGAGTGAGCTGAGGGAGGGCCGCTCCAACTGGGTGATAGTGGTAATGTGAGGAGGCAGATGGGTGATGAACTCACATTCCCTGATCACTATTGTAACTGTAGTCAATCGGTCACTATGCATATAGCAAATGTGTGTGTGGGTTGACCATATCACTGAATAAGATAGGTCATTTTAAAATAGGTTGACCAGATTGCCGAATGAGGCAAGTCATTTTAAAAGTTTATAACTTTATCTCAAAATTTTATTATTTTACTATAGTTTATACAATTGAGCATAACAACATTTGTTTAATGATCATACCATACTGAATATGGTTTGGATATCTGAATATCCTTTTATTTGAAAATATTTAAAATACAGGTCCCATATTGATGTACTTCTGAATTGTATTTTATAAGTGACAAATTTTAAAACATGAGTATATCTATATGCTGACCTAGAGGTCATAGGAGGTATTATCTGCTCACTGAGTTGTCAAACTCACTACACGATATTTTCACATTTTTTAGATAAGAATACAAAGTCTGATTCTGTAGATAGGTGATCAGTTAGGTGACATATTCTCTGGGTGAGTCTACGTTGCTTTCAAGGCTCACAGTTTTGAATTATACTGTGTTTGTATTCTAGAGTGTGCTCTGATTGTTACAGGTAGGATCCTTGCTTTTGTTGTTATTTTGACATTTATAATTTGGTCTGTATAATGTAAATACATGAGAGAACCTATATGTATATATTTCTATGACAAATAATAGTGTTATGCATGTTAAGAAAAATATCTGATTGTGAAAAAAGAAATGTTTGTTTCACGTGCTTGAAAATTGGGAGCGTTACAAGTACGTTTGTGTTTTACATCCCCCATCAAGATAAAATTAAGTTGTAAGTCCTCTACAATTAATTTTTACTTACAAAAGGCCTCATACTCAAAATAGAGGTATTTTCCACTAAGGTACCTTGTAACCCAAAAGAAAGGTACCTTTATCTTTAATTCATTCCTAGTTTCCTACATTTAGCTATACTACTAGTTGATTTTCTTACTTATGTAATGCATCACACAAAAATAGAGTCTTTCTTATTAAGGTACCTCATAGCAAAAGAAGGTACCTTCATTAAATTCAACAACAGCAACTCATATGCATAAAATAATTAGCAACTCATAGGTTGATTGCCATTGCCATCTTCAACCACCTATAAATAATCAAAAAATAAAAGTATTAGTACACATAAAATAATAAAAATGTGACTTGATAAAATAAAAATGATATATCACTAAGTTACAATAGTTCAATCAACAACCCACAAGTTGTTTATCCTTTTCCGTGGGCTGTCTATCTTGATTAGTTACTTTGTTTGGTTGTCCAACATTAGCAAGTTTTGCAAAATATGAAAAAAAATATTGAATAAGATATATTAACAAGTTATAACATATAAAATAAGTACTTTACCTACCTCAATTGTAATAGCCGTAAATTTAATTAAATTTAAATTAAAGAAAATTTGGAATTAAAGAGAGGATTTCGAAAATGGAGTTAAGACCCGGTAAAAATAAGTTATTATTTATATGGATTAAAGAATTATAAAAGAAATATCAGAAATTTACGTTTCGGGGTAAAAATATAATTTCTTAAAAGTTTCGGGGTTAAAATTTAAATAAGAAAAATTTGCAAGGACCTCCCTCTAAAAGTGAAATTTTGTAGAAAGGTCCCCCGGGATATTTTAAGGAGCTCAGCTACTCTGGAAGTTGGTCATTTGCAGATTTTTTCATCTCTCTTCAGAAAATTCTCCTCGAAAACCCTCTAACTTCTCTGTAAGATTTCTCTCCCTACGGAGATCGAATTTTAACACCACCACCACCAATGGACTCAGGACGAAGAGTTCTTCAAATTCATCTAATAGGTTTCTAGAGAATTGGCCAGAACTTGGCTGGAAAATTGAAGGAAAAATCGGCCAAAAAGGTAACCCCCAAAACTCCTATTTTTAGTTCTCAAACGCAAAAAATGACACCATAGATCGATCCAGAAGGTACCGAAACCTTTGGATCTCAAAATTTAGGTCC
The DNA here is from genome assembly GCA_037074535.1 of Gleditsia sinensis. Taxonomy (NCBI): domain Eukaryota; kingdom Viridiplantae; phylum Streptophyta; class Magnoliopsida; order Fabales; family Fabaceae; genus Gleditsia; species Gleditsia sinensis. Next base: position 66,021,096 of record CM073463.1, on the reverse strand, counting down.
AGAATCCCTTGCACGCACCCCCATGCGTCGAATCTTCCCCGGAGAGTAAAGCCTACGCATAGCCTTCCTCGATGGCGCGTGTACCCGGACCCTATTGCGTTGACTTGAGTTGACCGAGCTCCCGGAGGCCAAATTTTGCAAATTCGGAGTCGTTTTTAAGGTTTGGACCTTCCGAACTCGATTTTGGGGTTTATTTTTCCGAATTCAGATAAAAAAACTAGGATTTTAAGGGTGTCCAACTTTGTACTTCAAATTTGTGAGTAGATGATTCTTCCTATGGCTTGTTTTTACTCTTCTTGAACTTTACATTGATAAATGAGTATGATTACATGTTATTTATACTTTCATATGTTTCTGAAATGGTTTTGGAATATTTGAAATGGTTGAGAAATGATATCTAGTTCAAGAAGAGTATGATTTTTGAAATAGATTTTGAAATATTTTGAATACGTGATTTCTGAATACATTTCTCATTATGTGACAGAGGAAATATGTTATGCATGTGATATTGATTTATACAATAATATTTTGCCTCGGATGTAGGCCTGTGTATATGATTCCCCTGTTTGGAAAGTTTTGACAGAGAAAATATACTGAGATAGAAAATGTTATATTATGATAAAACCTCTGTTTTGATAAATATGAAATATACGAGAGTATAATTTTATGGAGGAGTCCTATTGGAAACACTGTATGCTAACAACAGGTTATGTTAGCCCTGGTGCACCTTAATTGCCTCAGCTAGCAGGGGAGGTGGTGTTAGCCTCGTGTGAGGGCCAACACATGGGAGATGATATGTGATGAAGAGCGGTATGCCTCCTATATATGGGCGAGATGCCAGTTATATGAGATGTTATTTGCTTTCCCTTGCTGTGTGCTTAGGAAAAGACCCACATAGAGTCCCTTCACGTGTCCTCTTGAATGGTAGTAGGGCAAACTTCAGCAAGAGGCTGAGTTTAGGAAAATCCTATACCACTAAAGTACGGAAGAGGATTAGACTCTGATGTGGTGGTTCTGATATGGGATCCTCCGAATATTTTATGAGACATGTTTTGATGCATAACACATTTTGATTAATGATTTTACAGTATTGAATACGATTATGAACTTGATATGAGTATTGTTTATACAGTACCGCATATGGTTTGAAAGACCTGATTATGATTTTTGAACAGAGAATATTTGAAAATCCGAATCCCATGTGGATGTACTTCTGAAATGTAATTTTCGAATACTTAATTTTTATTAGACTAGTACATCCATATGTTGATTTGAGAGGTCTTAGGAGGTATTATCTGCTCACTGAGTTGTAAAACTCACTACACGTGGTTGACATATTTTTCAGATAAAGACCCAGAGTCTGGTCCTGCGGCTTCTTGATCGACTGGGTGTTGTATTTCAATGGTGAGCCTAAATTATTTCTGGGCTCTCAGTATGTAAACTTGTAATATATTTGTACTCTAGAGTTGCTCTGAACGTCACAAGCAGGATCCTTGTTTTCGCTGTAAATATGATATTTGTAGACCTGGCATGTATAATTATCAATATTAGAACCTTGTAAACGTATGATAATACTCGGATATGTAATATTATGAGACTATTTGCAAATGCATAATAATAAATTTTATCGAATATTAGAGGTATTTGCGTTCCTAAAGTAGGGGCGTGACAAGTTGGTATCAGAGTATTAGGTTTCCCTGTGACAATCAGAGCAAAGGATTCTTTAGTAGGACCTTTAGTATCGATATGAGCCGGACATATTTATACTTCAGGTGCTGCTGAGGGATTCTATTGGATATCATCTTCCGTTTTATTCTAAGTCTGTTAAAGTTCATAGTATAAAGTTGATCGAATGTGATAGTATCTTAAAAATTGTTTTGTTATGTATAGTAAATGATGCCGCCAAGAACTAGAGCGGTCACTAGAGAAGAATTTGTAGATTGTGCACCCTCTACTGAAGAATCTGCACAATCTACAATTTCAGTACAAAGAGGTCGTGGAAGAGGCCGACCTAGGGGAAGAGGTAGAGGTAGAGGCAGAGGACGTGCACGGGGTATGAGAACCCCAAGACAAGACGAACAAGTTCCTGTGTCTGACAGAGTTTCTGAGGAAAGAGTAAAACCTCCTCAAGTGCCACATGATAGGACCGCTGATATGATAACGGGTATACATAGGAGTTTAGAGACGTTGGCTGAATTTATAGTGGATCAGGGCAGAAAGGATGGCCAGCCACCAGAAAATGCTCCTGAAGTACAAGAACTGGGAAGAAGAGCTGAGGAAGAGGATAAGACTACAGGAATTGAGGTGTCATTACCGCAATTCCTTAAATTGAAACCCCCGACTTTCTCTAGATCAGATGTCCACGAAGACCCACAGATATTCCTTGATGCTGTGGAACGAGTCCTTAGAGCTTTAGGGTGTGCCTCTTGAAGATCTGTTGAACTAGTGGCCTTTCAATTATCAGATGTGGCCCAAGTTTGGTTTAAAAATCTGGTACTAGGAAGATCTGATACTTTACCCCCAATGGAGTGGGATGGATTTAAGGAAGCATTTATGAATCGTTTCCTGCCAATGAGTGAAAGAGACAAAAGGACCAGAGAATATGAAGAATTAAGACAGACACCGAATATGACAGTTTCTGAATATGACATCCGTTTACCCGGTTGTCCAGATATGCACCATATTTGGTCCCTACTGAAAAAGATAGAATTAAGAGGTTTGTTTCGAGATTGATACGTCCATTGTTTAAATCGGTGGGACCTCGGATGCATCATTTTTTAACTTATTCAGCAGCGGTGAACTGTGCTAGAATGATGAAAACACGAGTGCAAGCAGATATTGAAGGTTTAAAAAAAAGAAAAAGAGAGCGAGACAGTAATGTACAGACTAGATATAATCCTACAGTCAGTGGATCAAGATTTCAAAATCCACAGCGCTTTACTCAAACAGGAGCTAGTAGTTCTAACCAGCCATCAGTTAACATCAATAAGCAGAGAATGTTCAAAAGAGATATGAGACCCCCGAGTCAACAAGACTCAAGATCAATTCTACCATGTCCAAATTGTGGCAGGCCCCATACTGGACAATGTCATAGAGAAATAGGTGTATGTTTTAAGTGTGGACAAATGGGTCATTTGATGAGAAATTGTCCACAACTGCGAAGTTTTAGCCAAGCATCAGTACAACCAGTTTCACCTCCTGCATCTGCTCCAGTACAACCCAGTAGAGCAGCTTTAGTCCAAGCAAGTAGTGGTGGTATTGGTAGAGGATCAGGACGTCGAGGCCGAGAACCAGCTCGAGTTTTTGCTTTGACACGACAAGATGCTCAGGCTTCCAATGCAGTTATGACAGGTACATTGTCAGTATATTCTCATAAAGCATATGTCCTGTTCGATCCTGGTTCTACTCATTCTTATATATTACCATGCTTTGCTAAGAAATTATATAGAGAACCTACTAGTTTACATTGTTTTTTTATGGTTGACACTCCAATGGGAGAATTCTTGCTGGTAAATTATGTGTATAGATCGTGTGAGATTTCGATAGAAGGCAAGGAGACTTTTATAGATTTGATAGTTCTAGATATGATAGACTTTGATGTGATTTTGGGAATGGATTGGTTGGCATCATGCCCTATGTAACATCTCGTAAGAAAATAAAATTTATTAGACAATTTTTAGATATATAAGGAAATATAATTCTTAAAAATTCTTCACCTTACGTGTATGCATAGAAATGTTCTAACATTAATGAAATAGGTAAAGAGAGAAAATATAAGAGAAAAAATTAGAAATAAATATACTAAAGAAAGGTGAAATTCTTAGGTGAGGAAGATAAATTTTTGTGAAGTAAATAGATGTATTAAAATTTCAAGAAGATTGGATTAGGGTAATTTTCCTAATTTAAGAGTTAAAGTTACTAAGTTTAATATTTCCACCCATAAATTGGGCTTTCAACTATGGACACTTCATATAGAGTTTTTCTACTTCACATGAATTTTTAGCAAGCCAATAGGATAGCCCAAGGAAGAAATAAAACATAGACTTGGACTAGGATATCGAAATTGGACTGGTAGCCCAAAAATCATGAACATGTGACTAAACCCATTATGAAAGGTAGAATTTTATCCAAAGTAAAGAAAATAGGTAAGAATGAGCCCAAACCCAAGAGGAAAAATAAAAACAAAAATAAAATAAAGTGATGAAATAATGGTGTAATCAAGATTATGTGACATGACATTAAGACAAAAATTTAGCAAGTGGTGTGATATCCTACATTCATAATTTTAGCAGTGTGGTATGATAATACATGGCATTAGGACAAAATATTTATATTCTACACTCATAATTTTAGCAAGTGGGTAATAATACATAGCATTATGACAAAACATCATTATCCTACACAAATAATTTTAGTTAAGCAAGGAAGATTTAAAGGTTGAAAATTTGCCACCTAAAAAGGCAAACCTATCATAATTGATTAAGACAAAAGAAAAGGAAATGTATCCCTAAATCAAAGGGACCTTGTCCCTTATCTTAAAAACATATTATCATAATTTTCAAAATAAAAATCTCCTTTTGCTATGCATATCTTGACTAAGGAAGAGGAAGACAGGAACATAAATTGTTTGTTTTCCAAAAATTCAACCAAATGTATCCTAATTGTGATAAGGTTGACCCATGATCATGAAAGTTGAATTATTTGATGGCCTATTTAAGCAAAACACACCGTTACAACATTAGAATTTTCGTCCAAGTGAGGGAGAGAAAAAATAGAAGCAAGGTAGAGTGAGGAAAGGAGAGGAAGAAAGGAAGAAAGAGGAAGGAGAAGTCTAGAGGACTAAGTGCTCCAGGTAAGTTTAACAATATTTCTTTTTGAAGAAAAGTTTTGAAACTTGTAATATTTATATTAGATTTTTATCTTAGAACTTTAATGATTGGTCATGGATGTTGCTATATCATTTTACATATTATGTACGTTTGAATACTTAGGTTGGTATAGATAGTTCTGCATAGGTATGGCTATGGGTGGCAAACTTTTATGCTTCTATTTTTAAAATTCTAGAAACAATTAGTAAGGAATTAAAAAAATGGTTAACATGAAAAATGTAGATATATGTTACACGGATATTTAGCCACTAGAATAACTCAATTTGGAGTCCATATGAGGTAGATATGGTCTGATTAGTAAACAAAGGTCAGAAAATGGTTAATCAGGGAAGAATATGTTATGATAGTTTCTGTGTTTTAATTTCTGGGACCATTTTGTAGGAAATTAAAATAAATGATTAACATAAGAATTACATCTATATGTGTCACAGATTTGTAGCCACTAGAATCACTCAATTTGGAGTCCATATGAGGTACATATGGTCCGATTAGTAAGCAATGGTCAGAAAATGGTTAACCAGGGAAGAATATGTTAGGATAGCTTCAGTTTTTTAATTTCTAGGAACATTTTGTAGGAAATTAAAATAAATGGTTAACATAAGAATTATAGATATATGTGTCACGGATTTTAAGCCACTAGAATCACTCAATTTGGAGTCTTTATGAGGTAGATATGGTCCGATTTGTAAGCAATGGTCAGAAAATGGTTAATCAGGGAAGAATATGTTAGGATAGCTTCTGTGTTTTAATTTCTAAGAACATTCTGTAGGGAAGTAAAATAAATGGTTAACAAAAGAATTATAGCTATATGTGTCACGGATTTTTAGCCACTGGAATCACTTAATTTGGAATCATTATGAGGGAGATATGGACAGATTAGTAGGTAGAGGTCAGAACTTACCCGAGAAGAAATAACATGTTCTTTGAGGGAGTAATATCACCATGATTTCTTAATATTGCATTCAACTATTCAACATAAGAGTTTTAGATAATTGTTTTGTCTTTAAATTGATATCCAGATCACCTAAATTGGAGTTAAATTGAGGGAGTTATTCTCTGACTAGCAAGAGAAGCTCAGATAGGATGAAAACCTGCTTCAAGAAAGTAAAGAAATAAAATTAATATTAAAAAAAAGAATCTTATAAATAAAAAGAATAAATGACTAGTATATGCCATAGCCATTGTCATTGCATAAACTTCTTACCATCTTAAGTGTGAAATTTTGACATGGAAATATTTTATAAAGTGATATTTGAAATGGTTATGTTCATGGCATGATTACCAATGATTTTTGGTAATAGTTATGTTTTGATAAATATACTTGTTATTGAAAGCATATTATATCTGATCGAGGGCCGCAGTTCACGGCACGATTTTGGAAAACTTTTGAAGAGGCATTAGGAACAAAGTTGGATTTGAGCACAACTTTTCATCCCCAAACCGATGGTCAGTCTGAGCGTATAATTCAGATTTTAGAAGATATGCTCCGATCCTGCATTTTTGATTTTAGTGGAAGTTGGGATATGTACTTGTCTTTGGCTGAATTTGCGTATAATAATAGTTACCAGACTAGTATACAGATGACTCCATTTGAAGTTTTGTATGGTAGACGGTGCAAATCCCCCATTGGATGGTTCGAACTGGGTGAGGCTAAACTTATAGGGCCAGATCTTGTACAAGAAGCTTTGAACAAGGTAAAGCTGATTAGAGAAAGGCTGCAGGCAGCTCAAAGTAGACAAAAGGCATATGCTGATAATAGGCGAAGGGAGTTAGAATTTTCAGAGGGTGAACAAGTGTTCTTAAAAGTATCACCCATGAAAGGAGTGATGAGATTTGGAAAGAAAGGAAAATTAAGCCCTCGGCTTATAAGCCATTTTGAAATATTGGATAGAATAGGTGCAGTGGCATATCGCATAGCTCTGCCACCAGAACTGAGTGATGTTCATCCAGTATTTCATGTGTCTATGTTACGAAAATACTTACTGGATCCTACTCATGTCATTCAACCCCATAAAATTTAATTGGATAAGAATTTAACCTATGAGGAAAAGCCGATGTCTATTACTGATCGACAAGTGAAAAAGTTGCGGTCAAGAGACATTCCTATGGTTAAGGTGATATGGCAAAACCACTCATATGAGGAAGTTAAATGGGAAAGAGAAGATGACATCCGCGCCAGATATTCGCATTTGTTTAAACAATGAGGTTAGTGTTTATTTGCACCTAGGGTGATGAAATTCGGGGACCGAATTTCTTTAAGGGGGGAAGAATGTAATAGCCGTAAATTTAATTAAATTCAAATTAAAGAAAATTTGGAATTAAAGAGAGGATTTCGAAAATGGAGTTAAGACTCGGTGAAAATAAGTTATTATTTACATGGATTAAAGAATTACAAAAGAAATATGAGAAATTTACGTTTTGGGGCAAAAATGAAATTTCTTAAAAGTTTCGGGCTTAAAATGTAAATAAGAAAAATTTGCAAGGACCTCCCTCTAAAAGTGAAATTTTGTAGAAAGGTTCCCGGGGATATTTTAAGGAGCTCAGCTACTTCGGAAGTTGGTCATTTGTAGATTTTTTCATCTCTCTTTAGAAAATTCTCCCTAAAAACCCTCTAACTTCTCTCTAAGATTTCTCTGCCTACGGAGCTCGGATTTCGACACCACCACCACCAACGGACTCAGGACGAAGAGTTCTTCAAATCCATCTGATTGGTTTATGGAGAATTGGCTGAAACTTGGCCGAACAATTGAAGGAAAAATCGGCCAAAAAAGTAACCCCTAAAACTCATATTTTTAGTTCCCAAACGCAAAAACTGACACCATAGATCGATCCAGAAAGTATCGAAACCTTTGGATCTCAAAGTTTAGGTCCAAAATCCCTTGCACGCGCCCCCACGCGCCGAATCTTCTCCAGAGAGTGAAGCCCACGTGCAGCCTTCCCTAATGGCGCGTGTACCCAGACCCTATTGCGTTGACTTGTGTTGACCGAACTCCCAGAGGATAAATTTCGCAATTTCGGAGTCGTTTTTAAGGTTTTTGGACCTTCCGAACTCGATTTTAGGGTTTTTTTTGCCAAATTCGGATTAGAAAATAGGATTTTAAGAGTTTCCAACTTTTTACTTCAAATTTGTGAGTAGATGATTCTTCCTATGGCTTGTTTTTACTCTTCTTGAACTTTACATTGATAAATGAGTATGATTACATGTTATTTATACTTTCACATGTTTTTGAAATGGTTTTGGAATATTTGAAATGGTTGAGAAATGATATATAGTTTAAGAAGAGTATGATTTTTGAAATAGATTCGAAATGTTTTGAATACGTAATTTCTGAATACATTTCTCATTATATGACAGAGGAAATATGTTATGCATGTGATATTGATTTATACAATAATATTTTGCCTCAGATATAGGCCTGTGTATATCATTCTCTTGTTTGGGAAGTTTTGACAGAGGAAATATACTGAGATAGAAAATGTTATATTATGATAAAACCTCTGTTTTGATAATTATGAAATATACAAGAGTATGATTTTGTGGAGGAATCCTATGGAAAACACGGTCTGCTAACAGTAGATTATGTTAGCCCTGGTACACCTTGATTGCCTCAGCTAGCAGGGGAGGTGGTGCTAGTCTCGTGTGAGGGCTAACACACGGGAGATGATATGTGATGGAGAGCGATATACCTCCTATATATGGGTGACATGCCAGTTATATGAGATGTTATTTGCCTTCCCTTGGTGTGTGCTTGGAAAAAGACCCACATAGAATCCCTTCGCGTGTCCTCTTGAATTGTAGTAGGGAAAACCTCAGCAAGAGGCTGAGTTTAGGTAAATCCTATACCATCAAAGTACGGAAGGGGATTAGACTCTAATGTGGTGGTTCTGATATGGGATCCTCCGAATATTTTATGAGACATGTTTTGATGCATAACACATTTTGATTAATGATTTTACAGTATTGAATACGATTATGAACTTGATATGAGCATTGTTTATACAGTACCGCATATGGTTTGAAAGACCTGATTATGATTTTTGAACAGAGAATATTTGAAAATGCGGGTCCCATGTAGATGTACTTCTGAAATGTAATTTTTGAATACTTAATTTTTATTAGACGAGTACATCCATATGTTGATCTGAGAGGTCTTAGGAGGTATTATCTGCTCACTGAGTTGTAAAACTCACTACACGTGGTTGACATATTTTTCAGATAAAGACCCAGAGTCTGGTCCTGCGGCTTCTTGATCGATTGGGTGTTGTATTTCAGTGGTGAGCCTAAATTGTTTCTGGGCTCTCAGTATGTAAACTTGTAATATATTTGTACTCTAGAGTTGCTCTGAATGTCACAGGCAGGATCTTTGTTTCCGCTGTAAATATGATATTTATAGACCTGGCATGTATAATTATCAATATTGGAACCTTGTAAACGTATGATAATACTCGGATATGTAATATTATGAGACTATTTGCAAATGCATAATAATAAATTTTATCGAATATTAGAGGTATTCGCGTTCCTAAAGTAGGGGCGTGACATCAATCTTCTAACATTGCTACAATTATTCGACAAGTTTAATGTTATTAATATTAAGTTGAATTACATTAGGTTTCAACTAATTTTGTGCATAGATTAGTGCTTCAGTCATTCTTAGAAAGAGAGATTTCTAAATAGATCTAAAAATGACCTCCTCTTTTGAATGTCGAGTAAGAAACTATTATTAATACAGGAGTAGCCAATACTTCTCGAGCAATGATAGAAAGAACATGGAATCTAGATGCATTAGATTCCCACTAATCTAAAACATTATAATACATCATCATCATAAATATCATAAAATGAATATTTCAAATGAGCAAACTTATGCCTAGGGTCAAGCACATTGAAAACCAACAATATGGGGTTTATATTTTCCAACTTTCCCTAATATTTATTAAATTTCTTCTTCATCTCAATTGCCATCCCACTCAATAAAAAGTCATCACGTGAAATTCACTTCAATAACTTACTCTAAGTTAAAGTAAGTTAAGGGAATGCCATATTTGAAGTAGCATATAAAGAGCTAGACAATTCTAAAGTTCCATCATAGAATTTTTTTTTTAACATTGAATAAAAACTTTAGCATTTTTCCAATCATCACTAGAGGGAGGACCAACTATTTTCTCATCAAAATATTCAACATAGCTAGCTTCATCATCCTCTAGCCTATTAAATGCCTCTTGAAATTTCTAAGCAGCTTCTAACATAAAAAATGTTGAGTTCCACCTAGTTGGAACATCTAGGCATACAAGACTTTGAGATGCAATTTTTTCTTGTTCAGTACACCATTTAAATTTTGCAAATCTAAAAGGAGAAGCTCTAACATATCTTACAGCATTACGAATAGATGAAATTGATGAATGCATCTCTTTTAATCCCTCATCAACAATTAAATTCAAGATGTGGGCACAACATCTAACATGCATAAAGTCACTATCTAAAACCAAACCATCTATTGTTTTTATTCTTTTCTTTAAATATGCTATTGCCACATCATTTCCACTAGCATTATCCACATTTAAAGTGAACACTCTTTCAATCCGTTATTGATTCAAGCAGACTTCTACATTCTTTCCAATTGTTCCCCATTTATGATTAGGAATAAGGCAAAAATTCAAAATTTTCTTCTAAAGTTTTCAATCATTATCTATAAAATGTGCAGTGATTGTCATGTAGTTTAAATTTTGAACCAAAGTCCAACAATCAATAGTAAGGCATACTCTAGTACAGTTTGATTGTAAAAAACTTCTCAACTTTAATTTCTCATCTAAATATAATTGGTAACAATCTCTAGCTAAAGTAAAATGAGAAGGTGTAACATCCCTAAAATTTAGTAATTCTCATTTATGTATGGATTATTAAAAGAAATAAAGGAGTAGGGATGTAATTGAAAGGTTTTAAGGATGAAAATGAAAACTTGTTAATATTTTTTGGTTCAAATTGTAATTTCCTAAACGTTTAGGGGTCACAATGTAAATAATAAAATTTGAAAGGACTTCCTTTAACAATTAGTCAATTGCTAATTGGTCTTTCATCATTTATTAAAAAAAAAAGAGAGACGGAAGGATTTTAGGATGAATGAAAAGTATGAATAGTAACATCTATGTTTGCTCTCTAGATCTTGAGTGTCGACTGGCTTCTGATCTCAAAATTAAGGGTACCATTGGATTCATGATGGAGAATACTACGATTTCGACTAAACAATTTTTCAAATCAGCTGCAAAATCGCTGCAAAACAGAAGTAGAAAATCTTAAAAAAAGGTAAACTCTAAAACTCTTATTTATAGATCTCAAAATAGAAATCTGGCATCGTAGATAGATTCAGAAGATAGATAAACTATAGGATTTGAAGTTTTACAGTCATCTGACAATTTTTGATGTCATGAACAGTAAATCCGACCGGCATGAATAGTATTTTCCAGTGGTGAATAGTAATTTTTGATTGTGAATAGTACTCATCAGTTGACCAGTGTTGACCAAGATCTCGGGGGCCAAATTTCATGATTTCAGAATCATTTCTTAGGTTTTTGGACCCTCTGGACTTATTTTTGAGATCTATTTTATTAGATTTTTTTTGAAAAATACATTTGGGACTATCCAACCTGGAGCCCTTACCTATGAGTAGATAATTCTTTCTATGACTTACCCTATGCTCTTCTTGAACTTAAAATGTATAATTGGTTATGTTTACAATTTATTTATGCTATCATAATTTATAAAATGTGTTAAAATATTTATTTTACTTAGGAACTTGCACATAGTTCAAGAAGAGTATGGTTTTGCAAATAGATTTTGAAACTCATTGAATATGTGGTTTTAAATGTATTTATCATTATTTTGTAAAGTGAATATTATGTGCATGAGGTATTGATTTGTAAAACTATATAATTGCTAATTATGATTGAATAACAAGCGTAAAGCTTATGGCGAGTTGCTTAATAATTATACATTACATTTGATAAATATGCATTTGTATATATGTATTTATATGTATGGATGAATATCAACAGATTGTATGGCTTGTGACGGTACCGAGTAGGGGACACCCTCTTAGCCCGAGTGAGTGAAGGGAGAGCCACTCCAACCGGGTGACAGTGGTAATGTGAGGAGGCAGATGGGTGATGAATTCACATTCCTTGATCACTATTGTTATTGTAGTTGATCGATCACTATGTGTATAGCAAATAAGTGAATTGAGTGTATTGAGAGCTGTAACATGCTTGAGCATTATGTAAAAGAATAGATTTTCAGTGCATATATAGTATGTTAATTATGCATCAACAAAATTTATGTCTTTATCTCAAAAATTTAATATTTTACTATAGCTTATACAGCAGATCATAACAACATTTTTTTAATGATCATATTGTGCTACATATGGTTTTGGATATCTAAATATCCTTTGATTTGAAAATATTTGAAATACGGGTTCTATATGGATGTACTTTTGAATTGTATTTTCTATTTGACAAGTTTTAAAACATGAGTACATCCATATGTTGATCTAAGAGGTCATAGGTGGTATTATCTGCTCATTGAGTTGTCAAGCTTACTACACGAAATTTTCACATTTTTCAGATAAGAATACAAAGTCTGATCTTGCAAATAGGTGATCAGTTAAGTGACATATTTTCTGGGTGAGTCTACGTTACTTTCAAAGTTCACAATTTTGAATTATTCTATGTTTGTATTCTAGAGTGTGCTCTGAACGCCACAGGCAGGATCCTTGCTTCTGTTGTTACTTTGACATTTATAACTTGATCTGTATAATGTGTATACATAAGAGAACCTATATTTATCTATTTTTATGACAAAGAATAGTGCTATGCATGTTATAGTAAATATCTGATTGCGAAAAAAAAATGTTTGTTTTACGTGTCTATAAATTAGGGGCGTTACAAAAGGCACATGAAATCGTACTCTCAACCTGTAACACCTTGAATTTTTTATTAGTATCTTCACAAAATGGAATGTTTAGAAGGGTTAAAAAGGATTAAATGGAGTATTTATAAGAAAATAGTTATGAATATTGAATAAGAAAATTCTCATTTTTGAAGGAAAGATCTAAGGATATAATAGCAATTTCTTCGCTTGCAGAACTAGTAATAGACAACAATAAGAGGGAGAAGGAACCATAAAGAGAGTTGCATGAAAATCCATCGGAGTGTGCCTCAAGTAAAGATTAAATATTTGGTAAAAATATCTTGAAACCAAACAATTCCTTATCTAACCAAATAGTTTAATTGTAATGGCATGACATTCTTGAAATATTTTGAGAAAGTAAGGGCCTTGGTTAGATGGAGGGAAGCTTCTTGGAGAAGCTTTAATATTTTAAGGCTTTTTGTTCCCTTAAGAAAATTCGGCCAAGCAAGGGAGTAAGAGCAGCTTAACGGCAAAAAAGAGAAGAAAGAAAGAAGAAAAAAGAAAGGAAAAGAAAGAGAGAGAAAAAGGTAAGCTTTGGACTCTTCAATCTTCCCTAACCTTGTGTTTGTCCATAAGCTTTCATGGAGATCTAATGGTGGGAAAAATCTGTAGCTTGGTGGTTGGAAGAAGAGTGAGGAAAACCAGCCATCTAGTGAGAGAAATAAGTTTTTGTGGTGTAAAAAGTAATATCAACACCCTATTTATGAGCTTTCTTGATTAAATGGCTTGGTGTGTGTCTTATATGCATCGATAGAAATATGATAATAGATTAGATGAGAATATTGATGATGCATTTATGGTGTTGATGTGCATAATATGGTAATTTGTGAGAAATTGTTGTGGTTAGATTTAGAGTTTAATTCATGATTTTTGAAGGATATATGTAACAACTCCATTTAAGTAACAATTTTTTTTTTAAAAAAATACTATGAAGTTATTACCTCGTTACAACTTAACTCAAAATAACATTTATTTATTTTATACAATACATAGTTTACATACATATCATTAATCAATAACATTCATACAAAAGTCTAACATATATATAATTACATCTTATTCATCCATGTTGACTAGTTTCAGAAATACGGGTGCGGGTGGTTGCACCTTCACCGGGATCTTAGTCAACTCGACCACAAACATTTTATTTGATTATGGGATTTGCCCAATATAAAGTAACTCGATCCAACGTGCATTAAAAGTCAGAGCCATAGAAAAATCTGCATAACTAATTTTCTGAACATGACAACAAAATTTATTAAAGGCCAATATAATTATTTCAAGCAAAACAATAATTATTTTAATTAATAATAGACTTACTTTTAGCAGAACATAATCATTTTTAAATAAATAAAAATATATTTGTTTATAACAAAATATTATTATTTAAAAATAAAAAGTACGGGATGTTATATTCTTCCTCCCTTAAAAAAAATTCAGTCCCCGAATTTTAGCCCATCCTACCACATGTAGGGAATGAAATTAAGACATAATTCGGAGTTACCAACCGTATTACTCAAATAATTGGGGATATATTTTCTGTATAACATCTTTACTAATATCTGAACTATCCTCAAATTTGCATATTTATATCTATAAGTCGATATAATCAGGAACCATACATATAAAATAATATATACACATCCATATAGGGTAACCAACTTTTCTTATTCCAAACTTATACTAAGTCATTCTAAAATCTTACATGTCAAGTTCAAACCATACATCTCATCATCTAAGTCTAGCATCCATTAAGCATTTTAAGTTCCCATGTGTCACTAACACTTACCTAACAACTTTAACTTATTTCGACATGATGATTCTATAACGTTATTCTAAGGCTACACTATCGTCACCATTGTACTCAAATCTTTCTTATTCTTCCAATATAGCAACAAAAAATTCTAACCTCTTCAATATAATTACTTAAAGGGTTTCATAACAAATGTACACACATAAAATTTCTAATCTTAAACTATCCCAAATTTTACATAAAGGACTTCATCTTAGTATGTCTTAACCCACCAATTATGTAACAACTCCATTTAAGTAACAAATTTTTTTTTTAAAAAAATATACCATGAAGTTATTACCTTATTACAACTTAACTCAACATAACATTTATTTAATTTATACAATACAGAGTTTACATACATATCATTAATAAATAACATTCGTACAAAAGTCTAACACATATATAATTACATCTTATTCATACCTGTTGACCAGTTCCAGAGATACGGATGCGAGTGATTGCACCTTCACCGAGATCTTAGTCAACTCGACCACAAACATTTTATTTGATTCTGGGATCTGCCCAACATAAAGTAACTCGATCCAACGTGCACTAAAAGCCAGAGCTATAGAAAAATCTGCATAACTAATTTTTTGAACATGACATGGAAATATAGTGAGAATTAAATCCCAGTAAGTTCAACAATAAATCATCATCAATATAGCTCTTCACGTCATGTTCAGCTGTATAAATTACAACAAATATTTTTGGTCACATGAATGCACTATATCTATGCACATGAGAATTTTACAATAATGACATGTATGATAGGATTAACTATTTTAAGAATATCATATGATGACTATCAATTTATTCTCATATCAAGCTACCCCGGTCAGGGTAAGTATTTTCTACTCTCTGGTACGGGCTTTTCTCGCTCCGTCCGACATGGCCCAGTTTCTCTTTCTTTTCTTATTAACATTATCATAATCGTTGGTGGGGCATCCCCTACTGGTGCACCACATGGATTGCCATGTGACCGTGCTCATTTCTTTTCTTTTCACAATGATAGCCAAAAATGTGCTTTCAATAACAAGTATGTTCATCAAAATATAACTATTACCAAAAATAATTGGTAATCATGCCATGAACATAACCATTTTAAATATCACTTTATAAAATATTTCTATGTCAAAATTTCACACTTAAGATGGTAAGAAGTTCATACAATGGCAATGGCTATGGCATATGTTAGTCATTTATTATTTTCATTTATAAGATTCTTCTTCTTTTTAAATATTAATTTTATTTCTTTATTTTTTTATGCAGGTTTTCTTTCTTTACCTATTCCATTAATATTAGAACATTTCTATGCATATACGTAAGGTGAAGAATTTCTAAGGACTATATTTCCTTAGATATTTAAAAATTGTCTAATAAATTTTTTTTTCTTAATTAAATATTTATGTACCTTTATCAATAAAAGAAATAAAATTAAGGATGTTACTTTGAATACTCTTGAACTTTTATTGAAATGGTTATGTTCATGGCATGCTTACCAATGATTTTTTGTAATAGTTATATTTTGATGAACATACTTGTTATTGAAAGCATATTTTTGGCTATCATTGTGAAAAGAAAAGAAATGAGCACGGTCACATGGCAATCCGTGTGGTGCACTAGTAGGGGACACCCTACCAATGGTTATGAACATGTTAATGCGGAAAAAAAGAGAAAGTGGGTCATGTCGGATGGAGCAAGAAAAGCCCGTACCAGAGAGTAGAAAATACTCACCCTGACCGGGGTAGCTTAATGTGAGAATAAATTGATAGTCATCATATAAGATTCTTCTTTTTTAAATATTAATTTTATTTTTTTATTTTTTTGATGCAGGATTTCATCCTATCTAACCTTCTCTTACTAATTAGAGCATAACTCCCTCAATTTAACTCCGATGTAGGTGATCTTGGTGTCAATTTCAAGATAAAACAATTATCTAAAACTATTGTGTTGAACAATTTATTGAAATATTAAGAAATCATAGTGATATTACTCCCTCAAAGTACATATTATTTCTTCTCGGATAGGTTTTGACTTCTATCTACTAATCTGTCTATATCTCCCTCATAAGAATTCCAAATTAAGTTATTCCAGTGGCTAAAAATCCGTGACACATATATCAATAATTTTTATGTTAAGCATTTATTTAATTCCCTACAAAATGTTCTCAGAAGTTAAAACAGAGAAACTATCCTAAGATATTCTTCGCTGATTAACCAATTTCTGACCACTGCATACTAATTTGACCATATCTACTTCATATATACTTCAAATTGAGTGATTTAAGTGGTTGCAATTCCGTGACACATATATATATAATTCTTATGTTAGCCATTTATTTTAATTCCCTACAAAAAGTTTCTAGAAATTAATACACAGAAGCTATCCTAACATATTCTTCCCTGATTAACCATTTTCTGACCACTGCTTACTAATCGGACCATATCTACCTCATATGGACTCCAAATTGAGTGATTCCAGTGGATGAAATTCCATGAGACATAGATCTATATTCTTCATGATAACCATTTATTTTAATTCCTTATCAATTCTTTCCAGAATTTTAAAAATAGAAGCTTAAAAGTTTGTCATCCATAGCCATACCTATGCAGAACTATCTACACCAGCCTAAGTATTCAAACATACATAATATGTAACATGATATAGCAACATCCATGACCAATCATAAAAGTTCTAAGATCAAAATATCATATAAATATTATAAGTTTCAAAAGTTTTCTTCAAAAAGAAATATTGTTAAACTTACCTTGAGCACTTAGTCCTCTAGACTTCTTCTTCATCTTTCTTCCTTTCTTCCTCTCCTTTCCTCACTCTACCTTACTTCTATTTTTTCCTCTCCCTCACTTAGACGAAAATTATAATGTTGTAGGGGTGGGTTTTGCTTAAATAGACCACCAAATAATTCACCTTTCATGATCATGGTTCTACCTTATCACAACTATGATACACTTGGTTGAATTTTTGGAAAACAAACAACTTATGCTCTTGTCTTCCTCTTCCTTAGTCATGATATGCATAAGAAAAGGAGATTTATATTTTGAAAATTATGATAATATGTTCTTAAGATAAGGGACAAGGTCCCTTTGATTTAGGGATTCATTTCCTTTTTTTTGTCTTAATCAATTATGATAGGTTTGCCTTTTTAGGTGGCAAATTTCTAGCCCTTGAATTTCCATTATTTGGTTGAAATTATTTGTGTGGGATAGGAATATTTTTTCCTAATTTCATGTATTATCATACCACTTGCTAAAATTATGAGTGTAGGATATAAATGTTTTGTCCTAAAGCTTTGTATTATCATACTACTTGCTAAATTTTTGTCTTAAAGACATGTAACCTAATCTTTATTATATTATCACATGATTTATTTTATTTTATTTTTCCTCTTGGATTTGGGCTTATTCCTACCCATTTCCTTTGCTTTGGATAAAATTCTACCTTTCTTGGAGGGCTTGGACACATTTTCATAATTTTTTTGGGCTATCAGTCCAATTTCTATATCCTAATCCAAGTATATGTTTTATTTCTTGTTTAGGTTATCCAATGGGCTCGCTAGAAATTTACTTCATGTTATATGATGGTTTATTATAGCATGCATGAGAGCAAATGTTGACTATGCTCACGATGATTAATGTGTATGCATTTTGTTGAGACAAATGGTTGGAAAAATATGTAAAAGACATGTGCTGGTCAAGAGGACCCTCTTCAAAGCAGGGTGGCCTAGCAACAAGTGTCACCTTGCTATGTTGAGGTAACTGACAGTCAAAATGATCCTCTCTGAAGTAGGATGGCCTGGCAATAGGTGTCACCTTACTATGTTGAGAAGACTGGCAATTCCAAGATGACCCTTACTGATTAAGGTGACCTAGTGACATGCGGCTCCTTGTGAACGTAAGGCGACTAAGGGTCGTGGCTGTGATACGGTACAGGAATAGGGGACTCCTTATAGCCTAGAGTGGTCAATGTGGGAAGGACTACTCTGACGAAGGAACCTAATGATGGGTGAGTAGTTGAAGGTAGTAAGGGCTCACACTACACTAAAGTTAGATAATTGAGAATTATCAGATGATGATCCACTATGAGCAATGTACAGGTACTTTACTAATACATAGTTTGTTACATTTACGTGATATTGATGCATAACCTATATAAAGACCGTAACATCTTAAGTCTCTAATAATGTTAGATAAATTTAAGAATAAGTAAAAGATACATATGACCAATAATTAAAATACTTAGTTATGGAACAATAAGGCATTTAAAAAAAAAGGTGACATATAATTAATCATGAATCATACAAATAAAATTCTTAGGATCATAATAGATGGGGAAATGTTACAAATAAATTTTTAGGACATCACTAATCTAGGATTAGTAGTAAATTAAGGCAAGATAAAACAACTAAGGAGCTGCCAAGTAGCACCACCAAAGGATGGCACCTTACCCACAAAATTATAGCCACCTTGCAGAGACCTTGAACCTACCTCTTTTTGTTTTTACATAACCAATTATTTCTCCTTTGTTCCATAAAGACTATCGATAAGAAGGAGAGAGACCTTACACCTACCCCTTTTTATTTTTACATAACCAATTATTTCTCCTTTGCACCATGAAGACCATCGACAAGAGGGAGAGAGACCTTGCACCTACCCCTTTTTATTTTTACAGAACCAATTATTTCTCCTTTGCTCTATGAAGACCATTGATAAGAGGGAGAGAGACCTTGCACCTACCCTTTTTTGTTTTTACATGACCAATTATTTCTCCTTTGCTCTATGAAAACCATCAACAAGAGAGAGAGAGAGCAGTTAGTGAGTTCAAGATAGAAAGAGAGGAAGAGAGAAAGAGGGAGAAAGAGAGAGAACAACTAAAAATTTGGGAGAGAAAATGTCTAGAAATTGAGAGAATTCCTTCTTCTTTCCTTCCTTCACCTTGTGGCAGTAAGTATGGGAGTTTCAGTACTAAAAAATTGAAACTTTACCCATCATTTTTTGTACAAGAGCAGAGCTGGGTGTGCAAGGAAAGCCAATGAAAGAAGTTAGTTGAAAATTTGAAGCAATAGAAGTGTTTTTTGCATAAAGTAAGTATATCTTTTTGTAAAAATCTAGTTTAGACTTTATTATGCTCAATTTGGATTCTTCATAAGTGATCCTTGAACATGAGATGCAGGAGGTTAGGTTTGAGAACATAGAACTATAAGCAACGATTTCTTCCATCTAAGTAAGGAACTTACTGAAACACCACAAAAGTTGCACAGGGAAGCTTTTTTTTTTGCACCTAAAAACTTGGCTTGGTAAATTGAGAAAATGACCTTTAAATTCTCTAATTTTTTTTAGAAAAGTCTTGAAATATTGATAAAAAATTCTAGAAATTTTTGTGATTTTTGAGAACCTACAAATATTCCATTTGCAATCAAAACAATGAAGAGAAAAAAATCTATTGGACAGCTTAGGTTGTTGATGGAAATACTAAACATTGAAGGGGATAGATGTTGAATATTTTTTATGAAAATTTTATAGCATGTTATAGGAATACTACTAAGGTCCCCACCAAATTTGAAAATTTTTTGGATAGTTTAAGGCATATAATAAAATATAGAAATTCTGTGGGGTAGGAAGTGAGTCAGAACAGACCAGAACTGGGGGCAGCTATAAAAATTGGGTTATTTGAGGGAATAAATGAATTAGTTTTTACTTGAAATTATTATGGTGATTATATAATATATTAGGATGCTCTATATAAAATATCATGAATTTTTAATAAGTTTAACCCATCCAAAGGAATGGAAAATAGAATAGAAATGGAATCGAAACCAATATGCACTGTTTTGGGTTATGGAGGTACTTCTTAGGGTGAATGAAAGATTTAAGGGACGAGAGATCACGAAATAAAATAGACATGGAAATGAACCTCCATGAAAAATTTTAAAATTTTTAGAGAACTTCTGTTCTATTTAATAATAATTACAAAACTGAACAGAATCATAGGTCTTTTAAGGGAGCAGGAGCTCTTAAACTAGAGACTTAAGATTTTAGGTGCTCATATGCATGCATTAACCAAAGGCTTTTATATGCTTTAGTTTGAGTAGTTGGTTGTAACCTTGGCATCCTTGGAAAGAAAGTGATTGTGCTGGAATTGAGGTAACTAACTTTTCCTTAAAACACTATTTATATTTATAAATTTGAATTTATCAATTTTATTGGTTGCCTGATTTTTATGCTATGATGAATGATGGTCTAAAGATATATTGTGTATGCATTCTCGGGAATTAAGGGGTGCCCAAAGTGTACCAAATAAGCCTTATTTCCCCCATGTATTGGCCAATAGTAGGATATGCATAACCCTTTTCAAGTATGGGACTGTATTGGGTAAGTAGACCAAAATGTTATGGGTTCTTATGTTTCAGTGAAATAATTTGAGATGTTTTAAAGAATGGAATGTATATTGTTTTATAAAAGTTTTGCTAGCTATTGAGATTATCATCTTATCTTTTATGTCCATATAATTATATTTCAGGT
The DNA here is from genome assembly GCA_037074535.1 of Gleditsia sinensis. NCBI lineage: Eukaryota > Viridiplantae > Streptophyta > Magnoliopsida > Fabales > Fabaceae > Gleditsia > Gleditsia sinensis. The sequence continues at coordinate 65,999,907 of CM073463.1, read as the reverse complement.
ACTCCAGCAAGAAGTGAGCAACAAAATTCCCATGGTTGACTCATCTGAATATAGATATGAAATGTATATTTTCTGGGGATGTAATATATGTGGGATGGACTGTACACTTTTCTTCTATATTGTGAGAGAATTTGTGTGTAAGTAATGTGTATGATACCTAGTTAGTTTGATTCCCCTATCTTTAGGGAAATGAAATTTGAAAATATTTGGAATAACTTGAAACTCATGTATGCTCATCTAAAATAAATAAAATAACAATATAAGTGAATGAGTAAATTTATGGACTAGGTAGACATTGCCAGAAATTTATAGATAATAAGGAATGGTCTACGATATAGATATATGAAAAATGATGCTAGTTAGTCGGTGTTACATTTGGTGGTATCAGAGCGGTGGTTCTAGGAATTAACTGTGTGTTAGAATGAATTATATGATATTCTTAATTGTTTTAGAGTAGATAGGATTTTTTTTTATTTGACTAATTATATGAAAATATATTTGTACATATAAATTTGTACACAGGGAATGGAAAATAAAAGAATCCAATCTCAGACACTAAGAGAAATATATGAGAATATGGAATCTTTAGCTACCAGGCTTGATGGGCAAGCTGTAGCGTAAGCCACCACAGCTCAAATTCTTTAACAAGTTCAAGAAGCCCTTATACAGGTGCAAGGAAACAATTATGAGGGTGCTGGGGAGAAAAATAGGCCTAGTCAGATGAATAAACTCCTAGCTCAATTCAAGAAGGGCAACCTTCCCTCATTTCTAGGAGAATATAACCCAGTAATAGCTGAGCGATGGATAATGCAAATGGAGAAAATTTTTGGGGTTTCAGAGTGCAGCACAGAATAAAGAGTTTTCTTAGCCACTTACATGTTAGAAGGTGAGGTAGAGCATTGGTGGAAAAGTATACAGAGACTATGGTAGACCAATGATACTTCTATTACTTGGGATAATTTTAAATTAACATTTTATAATAAATACTTCCCAGATAATGTGAAGAATCAAAAAGAGGCTAAATTCATACAGTTGAAGCAAGGGAATATGATTGTACCCCAATATGAGACTAAGTACGAAGAGCTCTCTAAATTTTCCACTTACCTGAAGCATACCCATGATGATGCATGGAAGGCGAAAAATTTTGAGCAAGGTTTGAAGCTCGAGATTAGAGAGAGAGTGGCTACCTTAGAGATATAAGATTTTGTCAAGTTGCCAAGTAAATGTAGAATAGCAGAAGAAACTTGGATGACTGCCTGGGTTGAGAAAATATTGAGAGATAATGAGCCCTCTAAAGAAAGAGGAAAACTCTGGAACAAAAAGTTCAAGGGGAATAGTTCTCGGAGTAGGAGAATACTGACCTGTAGTGGCCAAACCTTTAGCCAGCTTGCTTGTAATAAATGTAGGAAGAACTATGGAGATAAACCCTGTTTAGATGGTCAGAATGTTTGCTATAGTTGCAGAAAGTCAGGCCATTATTTCAGGGATTGTCGAGTAAGAAGCGGATCAGTTCCTGATGGCAAACCACAAAATCAGGGACGAGTGTTTGCTCTTTCCCAGCAAGAGGCTAGTCAATCTCCAAATTTAATCAGAGGCACGTTAATGATCAAAAACTCACTTATAGATGCATTGCTTCATTCTGGTGCTAGACATTCTTTAATTTCATATGATTGTACTAAGAGTCTGGGTTGCCATATGATCTTTCTGTTTCCACCTCTATTAGGATTCGTGTCATAACTTCTGAGGCTTATATAAATTGTGTTGTGTAATTTGATCATAGATGTACTATTTTGGATCTTGTATGCCTTCCTCTATTTGATATTGATGTTATTCTTAGAATGGATTAGTTGTCTGCTAATAATGCAATTCTTGATTATTTAAAAAAATCTGTTTTCTTACCTGTTTATGGTTCTACTTGTAATGTTTGCTTTTTTTAAATTTATTATTTATTAATATTATTTATTTATTGTTCACATTTTGCATATTAAATACGCCATATGTATAAACACAATATATATATATATATATATATATATATATATATATATATATATATATATATATATATAACACAAGTAATAATTATACAATACAACATTTCAACACATAAATAAGAGTCCATATACAACACTCTACCTTTGAAATACAAATGGTGAGGAAGTGGTGCTGACATCGAGATCTCCATCAGTAATGTCATTCTCTGTTGCATCTCTTTTTTTTTTATCTAAACATAACACCACAATAATAGTGAGAACAAAAGTTCCCAGTAACATAAATAAAATATAATAAAAAAACATGAGTTATGTTCAGCTGTATAAGCTATAGAAAATATTAAGATTTTAAGATAAAATCATCACTTCAGTTGATGTATAATCAACATACTATTTATGCACTGAAAATCCACTCTTTTTTTTATTACTCAGACATATCACAGTTCTCAATATACTAAATTCATTCATTTACTATATGTATAGTGATCAATTGACTACAGTCATAATAAGTGATCAGGGAATGTGAATTCATCACCTATCTGTCTTCTCACATTACCTCTGTCACTCGGTTAGAGTAGCCCTCCCTTGACTCACACAGGCTAATAGGGCGTCCTCTACTTGGTACTGTCTAAAGCCATACAACTCGTCAATACTCATCCATACATATACATGTATATATAAAAATGCATATTCATCAATTGCAATGTATAATTATCAAGCAACTTGCCATGAGTTTTATGTTTTCCATTCAATCACATTCATAATATGACATGCATTAATTTTATACCCAATGATTAATAATCATTCATCACATATCAATATACAATATGATTCATTTTGAATCAAATAAAGAAAAAAGATAATTTGTGATACTAAAATCATCATTTTAAAAGTACTTTTCTTGGATATATGTTTTCTAAAAAATATTTCAACAAACAAGATTATTTGTAAGTAGAAAATAGTGAAAAATATGATAATTCAGCACCCAACACGGCCTGACCCTATTCTAAGACACGTCCATGCTTGAAAAAAACTTTAAATGTGCTCAAAAACAGTTCTAAACACGGCCAACCCATGCTAAAGTAACCCAGAACACGGCCTGGCCGTGTTCTGTGACTTTTTCTCACTTATTCAACCGTATCTCCCTCATACAAACTCTAATTTAAGTGATTTCAGAGTCTATAGACCCGTGAGATATATATCTACAATACATATTTTAATGATTTCTTTAAAATTGTTGCCAAATTTTCTCATAATTTCAAAAACAGAAGCTTCTCAAATTACTCCGAAATTCAGCTTAGTCTAACTTCTCCTTTGTTTTTATGTAATCACATACACCCATATGCATGTCTAAACAACCAAAATAGAATTTCATATAAATATACAGACCACATATTATCTAAAATCACATTTAAACACATCTAAAAGTATATAAATAATTTTATACAAAATTCAAAGGTAGATGTTAAGCCTACCTCAAACAAATCCTTAAATTTACGTGCTTGATTCCTACCACACAAAAATCCTATATCCATACCATGAATTAAGATATTTCTTAGGAAAAGATGATGAAATTAGAGAGATGACCAAGAATTTACCTTAATTTTCCTTTCCTCTTCCTTCTTCTTCTTCCTCTTTCTCTCCTTCTTCTTCCTCTTTCTTTTCCTCCTCTTCCTTTTCTTCTTTTTTCTTTTCTTTCTCTTTTTTACCAACACTCCCTCACCCTCATAATTATCAAGATTTTTCCTTACCTACCATCCCATATTTACAATTTTTTCATCCTCTGTTATTTACAAAAATGCCATCCTAGAGTATTTACAAAACTGTCATCTCATGGAATTTACATAAATGACATTTCAATGAAATTACATAAACGCCATTTTAACCATCCTAAGATCTTGTTTGACTTGAGTAAAATTGTAAAATAATTTAATTCTCCCTTGAGATCTAAAACGCTTTCAAGAAAAAGTTTCAATTAGTAACATAAGGAAAAATCGGAGATGTTACACTACTTCTAAACACTCCACTAAAATTTCTTACCTATCCACCACCCAGGCCAAGAGAAACCTAAGGAAGGGTTGTCAGGGGTTCCTATTATTCTTTTCTTTGTAAGTAGAAGTAGAGGAGGGCATAAAAAACATACATGTTGTTAGGGATTACCCAAAAGTATTTCCTAAGGAGTTTAGCAGTCTCCCTCCTGATAGGAAAGTAGACTTTTCTATTGACCTAGTGCCTGGTACTGGTCCCATATCTAAGGTTCCTTACAGAATGGATACTATAGAGCTAGTTGAGCTTAAGAAACATATAGAGGAACTCTTAGAGAAGGGGTTTATCAGACCCAGTGTATCACCCTAGGGTGCACCGATATTATTTGTTAAGAAGAAAGATGGTAGTCTCAGGTTATGCATAGATTATAGGTAGTTAAAAAAAAGTGACTATAAAAAACAAATATCCCCTGCCTAGGATAAATAACCTGTTGAATCAATTAGCTGGAGCTTCAGTTTTTTTCAAGATAAATTTGAGGTCAGGGTACCATCAGTTGAGAGTTAAGGCTGAAGATGTCTCAAAGACAACTTTTAGAACCTGATATGGACATTATGAGTTTCTAGTTATGCCCTTTCAACTAACCAATGGCTCGGCCATTTTCATGGATTATATGAATAGGGCTTTTAGGACATAACTATATATGTTTGTTGTGGTTTTCATATATGGCATTTTAATCTCCTCTAAGAGCCTTAAAGAACCTGAGAATCACCTTCGAATAGTATTGCAAACCCTAAAGAATAGGAAATTGTATGCCAAGCTTAGCAAGTGTGAGTTTTGGCTGACAGAGGTAAGATTTTTAGGGCATGTTGTCTTCAGGGAAGGGATAGATGACATGAGACAGAAGTATCCACAACTGTTTAAAGACAGGTAAACCTTGAATTTTGAGGACAAAATTCTTTTTAGGGAGGAGAACTGTAACATCCCCGATTTTTCCTTATGTTACTAATTGAAATTTATTTCTTTTAGAGAGGAGAAAGGATTTTGGATCTCATGGGAGGATTAAATTATTTTACTTAAGTCAAACAAGATAGTAGGAATGGTTAAAATAGCATTTAATTTATGTAATTTATAGAGGATGGCATTTGCGTAAATAATGGATGATCGCATGGGCCTTTTGGAGATAAAGAGGTGGTAGGTAGGGGTAGGTAGGAAAAGAAAAAAAAAGAAGTTAAGAAGAGAAAAAGGGAGTGTCGGTAGGAAGAGAAAGGAAAAAGAAGAGAAGAAAAGGAAGAGGAGAAAAAGAAAGGGGAAGAAAAAAAAAAGAGAAAGAGGAAGAGGAAGAAGAGAAAGAGGAAGAAGAAGAAGAGAAAGAAGAAGGAGAAGGAAGAGGAAAAGGGAATCAAGAATTTCTGGGTGGTAGGAATCAAGCACAAGTTCAAGGAGTTGTTTGAGGTAGGTTTAACATCTTCTAATAAATTTTGTACAAAATGATATATGTGCTTTTAGATTTGTTTAAATGTAATTTTGAATAGCATGTGGTCTGAATATCTATGTGAAATTATATTTTGGAGGTTTAGACATGCATATGGGTGCATGGAAGTATATAAAAGAAATTTCAAAGAAGAAGATAAATTAAGCTGAATTTCAGAATAATTGGGAAGCTACTGTTTTTGGAATTCTGGGAAACTTCGGTAAGGATTGTAAAGAAATGGTCAACATATGAATTGTAGATATATGTCTCACGTATCTATACCCTTTGGAATTACTTAATTTGGAATTCATATGAGGGAGATATGGCTGGTTAATTTAGAAGAGGTCAAAATTCATGATAGTAAAAATAACAGTTTTTGTTTTAATTTTCTGAAAACAATCCATAAAGAATCTGAAGATATAATAAACACAAAAGTTGTATATAATTGTCTTAGATGTCTATAGGATTTGAAATAACCTCAATCGGAGTTCGTATGAGTGATATATGATTGAATAATTGAAGAAAGGTCACAAAACACGGCCAGACGGCGTTCTGGGTTGCTTTAGCACGGGTAGGCCGTGTTCGGGGCTATTTTTAAGTATGTTTGAAGTATTTTTCAAGTATGGCCGTGTCTTGAACATGGCCAGGCCGTGTTGGGTGCTGTATTATCATACTTTTCACTGTTTTATGCCTAAAAATAATCATATTTGTTGTAATATTTTTAGGAAACATATATTCAAGAAAAATACTTTTAAAATGATGATTTTGGTATCTCAAATTACTCTTTTTCTTTATTTGATTTAAAATGAATTGTATTGAATATTGGTATGTGATGAATGATTATTAATCATTTGATATAAAAATGATGCATCATATTATGAAAGTAATTAAATGGCAAGCGTAAAGCTCATGACGAGTTGCTTGATAGTTATATATTGTATTTGATGAATATGAATTTATATATATACGTTTATATGTATGAATGAATATCGACGGGTTGTATGGTTTGAGACGGTACCGAGTAGGGGACGTCCTATTAGCCTGAGTGAACCAAGGGAGGGTTGCTCCAACCGGGTGTCAGTGGTAATGTGAGGGGGCAGGAAGATGATGTACTCACATTCTCTGATCACTTATTGTGATTGTAGTCGATTGGTCACTATGCATATAGCAAATGAGTAAATTAAAAGCCGTGATAGGGCTGAGCATTATAAAAAAATGGACTTCCAGTGCATGTGTAGTATGATAATTATCCATAAAAAAAATTATGATTTTACCTCAAAATTTTGATATTTCTCTGTAGTTTATACAGCTGAACATAACTCCTATTTTCTCATCATATTTTATTTATGTTAAGTCTACTGGGAACCTTTGTTCTTACTATTATTGTGGTGTTATGTTCAGATAAAAAGAAATGAGATGCAACACATAATGGCGTTACTGATGGAGATCTAAATGTCAGCACCACCTCCTCACCCTTTGTATTTCAATGGTGAAGTGCTATATAAAGACTCTTATTTATGTACTGAAATGTTGTATTGTATAAATATAACATGTGTGAGGTTTGTAATATATATGTAAACATTTATATTGTGTTTTGAAATGTTGTATTGTATAATTATAACATTTATGAGGTTTGTAATAAATATGTATGTATATATATATATATATATATATATATATATATATATATATATATATATATATATATTGTGTTTATACATATGGCGTATTTTAACATGCGTAATGTGAAAAAATAACCAGACGTTACAAAGTTGGTATCAGAGCGGTCGATCTTAGGCGACCATGGGGTGGGTGGTCACCTAGATTGACTTAGAGGAGTCTTGAATAGTTATGTGGAAACATTATGTAAGGTAGCAAATAAATTCAATAGGAAAGTACTAGTATTTCCTATTTATAATCTTATGTAGTGTGATAACTACTGTAAAATTTTGAACTGCTATTGAGTTTGATCACCTCAATAGTGACTAATATTTTGCTTTACTAATATAGTGAGTTATGACACCACCAAGAAGGAATCTACCAGGCAGTGCAGATACTACTTTAAATAACATAGCCACAGCTATTCAAGCTCAGGCAACTACTACGAATCAGATTCTGCAGCACCTTCAGAATATTAATAATAATGACGAGGTTAGGGGAAATGAAAGAAACCGAAATGGAAACAGAACTGGAAATAGTAATGGATGGTATGAATTTATGGGAACGCGACCTCCGTCTTTGTGGGTGCATATGACCCAATAGTTGCTGAGAGATGGCTGACGGAACTCGAGAAGAATTTTGAAGTTCTAAATTGTTCTGATGAGCAAAAGGTCAATTTTGGGACATATATGCTGAAGGAAGAAGCTAAATACTGGTGGAGAGGAGCTAAAGAGTTACTGGTACATCAAGACAGGAAAATTACATGGCACTTGTTCCCAGAGACTTTTCTGAACAAATATTTTTCCAGTAATGTGAGAGCTGAGAAAGAGATTGAGTTTCTTCAGGTTAGACACGGAAATGGGACTATTAAGCACTATATTAACAAGTTTGAAGAATTGTCTAAGTTCTCCAGTACTTTGAAGAATAATCTAGATGAAGCTTGGAAGGCAGTGAAATTTGAATCAAGACTGAACCCGAAGCTTAGAAATGCTGTGGTGGCATTAGAGATTCCGGAATATGCCCTGTTGGTAAATAAATGACGGATGCTGGCGACAAGTCTAAAAGCAGTCGAGGATGAAAAGGAGAGGCGGACTCAGTGGAAGCGGAGGAGAGTGTTCCCAGTTATGGATAGAAATACTAGAGGGAAGAATATCATGAGAGGTAAACAACCAGCAACTGTGGAACCCAGACCTTTTCTAAAAAATTCGGCAATGGGTCAGTGTGGAAAATGCGGGAAATTCCATGGAAATAAACCATGTTATTCTGATTCAGTCACTTGCTACCAATATGGACAGAAGGGGCACATGGCACGATATTGTCCACTGGGAAATGGGAAAGGTATTGCACGAACTCAACAAACGACAAGAAGAGTTTTCACCTTGAGCGGCGCTGAAGCAAAGACAGCTCCTAATTTGATGCAAGGTACGTGTTGTATCAATAATCTGCCTCTGATTGTATTGTTTGATTCTGGTGCAAGTCATTCTTTCATAGCAATAGAATGTGCGGAGAAGTTACAACACTCTATTGCGGAGTTGCCATACAAGTTAGCTGTGGTGACACCTACAGGAGGAAAAAAAATTACCTCTTCAGTGTGTTTGAATTGTCCCATTGTATTGAATGACAGATCCTTTGTAGTGGATCTGATCTGTCTACTCTGGATGGTATAGATGTCATCATGGGTATGGATTAGTTAAGTCAGAACCGAGTCCTACTGAATTATTGCAATAAGACTTTTGAGTTTCTCTCGGACCCACCGGAGGACCAAAAGTATAGCATTATTAGTGCTTACCATCTCTATAAGGAGATGAGGGATGCAGATCTGAGATGTGTTTTCTTGTATACCATCAACCCGAGCATAAAATAGGAATTGCTTGAGATTCCAATAGTCAGTGAATTTTCAGAAGTTTTTCCCTCTGAGATTTCTGAACCTCCACCGAAGAGAGAATTGGAATTTTCCATCGATCTAGCACCAGAGGCGAGGCCTATTTCTATCACTCTCTATAGAATGTCTCTTGTGGAACTACAAGAGCTGAAGAAGCAGATCGAAGAGCTGTTAGAAAAGAATTTTATCAGACCTAGCATATCACCTTGGAGAGCGCTTGTATTGTTTGTAAAGAAGAAAGATGGCAGTTTGAGATTGTGTATTGATTACAAGCAATTAAATAAGGCGACTATTAAGAATAAGTGTCCATTGCCTAGAATAGACGATCTATTAGATCAATTAAAGGGAGCTACTATTTTCTCTAAAATAGACTTGAGGTCAGGATATCATCAGATCGGAGTTAAAGAAGAAGACATTCCAAAAATAGCTTTCAGAACTCGGTATGGACACTACAAATTTTTAGTCATGCCTTTCGGGGTCACAAATGCACCTGCAGTCTTTATGGACTATATGCATCGCATTTGTAGACCCTACTTGGATCAATTCGTAGTAGTGTTCATAGATGATATTTTAATATACTCTAAGAGTGAGGAAGAACACAACCAGCATCTCTGATTAGTACTTCAGGTTTTGAAGGAAAAGAAACTTTTCGCTAAGTTGGAAAAATGTGAATTTTGCTGGAAGAAGTGAAGTTTTTGGGTCACATAATTTCTAAAGATGGTGTGTCAGTGGTCCTAGTAAAACTGAAGCAGTGCTGAAATGGGAAAGACCAAAAACTGTGACTGAAATTAGAAGTTTCTTGGATTTAGCAGGATATTACAAAAGGTTTATACAGGGATTCTCCCAAATAGCTTTGCCTTTGACTCGATTGACCAGAAAAGGAAGTCTCTTTAATTGGACTGAAGAATGCGAGAATAGTTTTCAAGAGCTTAAAGTCAAATTGACTTTTCCACCTGTTCTAATTATTCCTAACCTTTTTGGATGCTTTGTAGTCTATACGGATGCTTCCAAGAAATGTTTAGGTTGTGTTTTGATGCAAGAAAGTAGAGTAGTTGCTTATGCATCTCGACAATTGAGACCGCATGAGGAGAACTATCCTACTCATGATTAGAGTTAGCTGCAATAGTTTTTATCCTGAAGATGTGGACACACTACTTGTATGGAGCTGTATTTGAAATATACAGTGACCACATGAGTTTAAAGTATCTCTTTGACAAAAAAGAATTGAATATGAGGCAAAGAAAGTGGATGAAATTCATTAATGATTACAAATTTGAATTAAAGTATCACTCAGGGAAGGCAAATGTAGTAGCTTATGCGTTGAGCCGGAAGTCGTTGAATTTAAGTCAAATACTGATAAAAGAAATAGAGCTAATTGAGGAATTCAAAAATTTGAAATTATCAGTTACGACTGTCCCTGGTAGTTTGATTGTTAGTGAATTAAGAATTGAAAGTGACTTGAAGACTCATATTAAGGAAGCGCAGACACATGATCAATTTTTACAAAATCGAAGAGATCAGCTTGACTTTGCAATGTCAGAGGATAGAATTATTATGTACCGGGGTAAAACATGTATACCACAAGGAGAGAATTTGAAGGCCAAAATTCTGGAAGAAGCTCATCAAAGTAAGTATACAATCCTTCTAGGATCTACAAAAATGTATCAAGATTTGAAAAGATTATACTGGTGGCCAAGAATGAAGAGAGACATTGCTGAATATGTGTCTAAGTGTCTGGTTTGTCAAAAGGTGAAGATAGAATATCAAAAACCTTCTGAGATGTTACAACCTTTAGAAATCCCTGAGTGGAAGTGGGATAGTATATCTATGGATTTTATAGTCGGATTACCTAAGATTCAGACAGGTCAAGATGCGATATGGGTAATAGTTGATAGACTGACAAAATCTGCACACTTTTTATCCATTAAGAAAAACTACTCGTTGAATAAGTTGGCTCAGTTGTATATGAAGGAAATTGTACGGTTGCATGGAATTCTTAATAGTATCATTTCAGATCGAGATCCTCGATTTACTTCCAGATTTTGGAGAGCACTACAAGAAGGTTTTGGTACTCGTTTGTGTTGTAGTACTGCATATCATCCTCAAACAGACGATCAAACAGAGAGAACTATACAGACTTTAGAGGATATGCTAAGAGCGTGCGTGCTAGAGCAAGGAAAAGGATGGGATGGATATCTGTCACTAGCTGAATTTGCGTCTAATAACAGTTATCATTCTAGTATCGGAATGGCACCATATGAAGCTCTGTATGGTAGGAGATGTAAATTGCCATTATGTTGGAATGAAGTGGGGGAGAAAAGGTTATTGGGGCCCAAGTTAGTGCAACATACTTCTGAGCAAATACAGATAATTCAAGATAAAATGCTAACAGCTCAGAGTCGACAAAAGAGCTATTTCGATAGGAGAAGGAGACCGATACAATTCCAAGAAGGTGAGCATGTGTTCTTGAAAATTTCTCCTACTACCGGAATTGACCGAACAATGAAAATTAAGAAATTGAGTCTGAGATATTTAGGACCTTATCAAATTCTAAAAAGGATAGGGTCATTGGCGTATCAGATTGCACTTCCTCCGCATTTGTCAAATCTGCATGATGTGTTCCATGTTTCTCAACTTCGAAAGTATATACCAGATCCGTCGCACATAATTCAAGAAGAAATAATAGTTGTAGACGAGAATCTAACCTACCGACCGAGGTCGATAGTAATTCTGGATAAAGACGTGAAACAGTTGAGAAATAAAACCATGCCATTGGTGAAGGTAGGTTGGGAGAGTTTAACAATGGAAAAAGCCACATGGGAAAGGGAAGATGACATGATACAGAAGTATCCACAACTGTTTAAAGACAGGTAAACCTTGAATTTTGAGGACAAAATTCTTTTTAGAGAGGAGAACTGTAACATCCCCGATTTTTTCTTATGTTACTAATTGAAATTTATTTCTTTCAGAGAGGAGAAAGGATTTTGGATCTCATGGGAGGATTAAATTATTTTACTTAAGTCAAACAAGATAGTAGGAATGGTTAAAATAGCATTTAATTTATGTAATTTATAGAGGATGTCATTTGCGTAAATAATGGATGATCGCATGGGCATTTTGGAGATAAAGAGGTGGTAGGTAGGGGTAGGTAGGAAAAGAAAAAAGAAGAAGTTAAGAAGAGAAAGAGGGAGTGTCGGTAGGAAGAGAAAGGAAAAAGAAGAGAAGAAAAGGAAGAGGAGAAAAAGAAAGGGGAAGAAAAAAAAAAGAGAAAGAGGAAGAGGAATAAGAGAAAGAAGAAGATAAATTAAGCTAAATTTTGAGGTAGGTTTAACATCTTCTAATAAATTTTGTACAAAATGATATATGTGCTTTTAGATTTGTTTAAATGTCATTTTGAATAGCATGTGGTCTGAATATCTATGTGAAATTATATTTTGGAGGTTTAGACATGCATATGGGTGCATGGAAGTATATAAAAGAAAATTCAAAGAAGAAGATAAATTAAGCTAAATTTTGAAATAATTAGGAAGCTACTATTTTTGAAATTCTGGGAAAATTCGGTAAGGATTGTAAAGAAATGGTCAAAAAATTGTACATATATGTCTCACGGATCTATACTCTTTGGAATTACTTAATTTGGAATTCATATGAGGGAGATATAGCGGGTTAATTGAGCAGAGGTCAAAATTCAGGATAGTAAAAATAAGCGTTTTTGTTTTAATTTTCTGGGAATAATCCATAAAGAATCTGAAGAAATAATAAACACAAAAGTTGTACATAATTGTCTTAGCTTTCTATAGGATTTGAAATAACCTCAATCAGAGTTCGTATGAGTGATATATGATTGAATAATTGAAGAAAGGTCACAAAACACGGCCAGGCGGCGTTCTGGGTTGCTTCAGCACGGGTAGGCCGTGTTCAGAGCTGTTTTTAAGCATGTTTGAAGTAGTTTTCAAGTATGGCCGTGTCTTGAACATGGCCAGGCCATATTGGGTGCTGGATTATCATACTTTTCACTGTTTTATGCCTAAAAATAATCATATTTGTTGTAATATTTTTAGGAAACATATATTCAAGAAAAATATTTTTAAAATGATGATTTTGGTATCACAAATTACTCTTTTTCTTTATTTGATTTAAAATGAATTATATTAAATATTGGTATGTGATGAATGATTATTAATCATTTGGTATAAAAATGATGCATCATATTATGAAAGTAATTAAATGGCAAGCGTAAAGCTCATGACGAGTTGCTTGATAGTTATATATTGTATTTGATGAATATGAATTTATATATATACGTTTATATGTATGGATGAATATCGACGGGTTGTATGGCTTGAGACGGTACCGAGTAAGGGACGTCCTATTAGCCTGAGTGAACCAAGGGAGGACTGCTCCAACCGGGTGTCAGTGGTAATATGAGGGGGCAAGAAGGTGATGTACTCACATTCCCCGATCACTTATTGTGACTGTAGTCGATCGGTCACTATGCATATAGCAAATGAGTAAATTAAAAGCCGTGATAGGGCTGAGCATTATAAAAAAATGGACTTCCAGTGCATGTGTAGTATGATAATTATGCATAAACAAAAATTATGATTTTATCTCAAAATTTTGATATTTCTCTGTAGCTTATACAGCTGAACATAACTCCTATTTTCTCATCATATTTTATTTATGTTAAGTCTACTGGGAACCTTTGTTCTCACTATTATTGTGGTGTTATGTTTAGATAAAAAGAAATGAGATGCAACACATAATGACGTTACTGATGGAGATCTAAATGTCAGCACCACCTCCTCACCCTTTGTATTTTAAGGGTGAAGTACTGTATAAAGACTCTTATTTATGTACTGAAATGTTGTATTGTATAAATATAACATGTGTGAGATTTGTAATATATATGTAAACATGTATATTGTGTTTTGAAATGTTGTATTGTATAATTATAACATGTATGAGGTTTGTAATAAATATGTGTGTGTGTGTGTGTGTATATATATATATATATATATATATTGTGTTTATACATATGGCGTATTTTAACATGCGTAATGTGAAAAAAAAATCGAACATTACACTAGTAAATTGGAAGCAGTGGTTAACCGAGAGAGACCAAAGACAGTTACTGAAATAGGGATCTTTCTAGGCTAAGCGAGATATTATAAGAGATTTATCCAAGGATTCTCTCAGATAGCCATACATCTAACTAGGTTAACCATAAATTGAGTCAAAACAGACCAAAACTGGAGGCCGATATAAAAATTGGGTTATTTGAGGGGTCAAATGAATTAGTTTTTACTTGAAATTTTTATGGTGATTATATAACATATTAGGATGCTCCATATAAAAATATCATGAATTTTTAAGAAGTTTAACCTATTTAATGGAATGAAAAACAGAATAGAAATGAAATCAAAACCAATATGTAATGTTTTGGGTTATGGAGGTACTTCTTGGGGTGAATGGAAGATTTAAGGGCTGAGAGGTCCACGAAATAAAATAGACATGTAAGTAATGTGTATCATGCCTAGTTAGTTTGATTCCCCTATCTTTAAGGAAATAAAATTTGAAATAGCCTGAAACTCATGTATGCTCATCTAAAAAAATAACAATATAAGTGAATGAGTAAATTGATGGACTAAGTAGACATTGCCAGAAATTTATAGATAATAAAGAATATTCTACAATATAGATATTTGAAAAATTATGCTAATTAGCAGGTGTTACAAAGACTGCATGTGTATATTGTACCTCTATTGTACAAGAGAGAAAGTGTTTTTTGTAGTTTATACAGCTAAACATAACACGTGAGTTTTCTATTATGTTCTAATTGCTGGATGTTGATCTTATTGGGATTTTATATCTCATTATATTGTGGTGTTATGTTCAGATCCTCAGCATGCTGTTCGTAGTTCTGACCATCCCGATTGAGCTGCAAACAGTGGATGTCCCCTACTTGGGACAATTCACAGTAGTGGTGAACCTGTTAGTCATTAACATGGTGGAAGTACCTACACCCGGGCCGCCTCTTCCACCAATAGTACCCCAAAGGTGATGGTCACTGGGGCAGTAGTATAATAGCTTTATATATATATATTGTTGTTGTAAATGGGCTAACCCCATTGTTTTATTGTAACCACACGGTACTTTGCCTTTTGAGATATGCTTAGTACTTAGGATTACACATGTATATTCAAGCTAATCTCTGATGTGTTGTAGACTCATGTGTGTGAGTGTGTGTGTGTGTGTGTGTGTGTGTGTGTGTGTATATATATATATATATATATATATATATATATATATATATATATATATATAAGATGCATATCTTTTTGGATGGTTTTTTATCTGTTGCGTTAATTGTTAAAAAAAATCGGTCATTACACAACCTACTACAAAGGTACTTGAATCATATCCCTCAACTACTATAAATGGCTACTCATTAACTGTGACAAAAATAGTTAAAACTTTTCGACATTCTTTTGGATCATACACTTGTGGTGTTTTTATCATATTACTTGTTGTTTAGGATCATTTACCAAAATGTGAGGATATTTTAGACATTTATACAAGTGATTGACTAAATTAGAAGTACCATGTGTCTTAGAATTATACATATATCTCTTTCCACAATAATTACACTGAGTTATAAGTTCTAATGCATTTGGTAATTTAGTAAAGTGATCTCATACTACTGAAGATTTTCAAGGTCCACTAACAGGGGGTTTTCTTTTTTGCGACTTAGGACTCGAATTACCTTCTTCAGTGTTAGATGAAATATCTACTTTATCTTTTCCTTTATGTTTTGACTTTGGGTAACTCTTGCTCTTTTGTAGGATCAACATCTATCCTAACTTGTCTAATAGCCAAAATCAATCACATTAGTGCACATTCTTGGACAAATTTATAAAAAAGATAAGAGTGAAAGGCCTAGCACAACATAACACAGTTATTACACAGTTACACATTAAATGCTCCTATAATATCAAGGTCTATCAAACTTTGATACAAATAATAAGCAAACACCCTTTTACCTAAACCTCACAACAAGTTAGTAACTACCCACTCTTTTGCATAATATAAAATGTAAATGAATAAATATCACATAATTATTCTTTAAGCAAGACACTACAAGCAACAAGAAATGCTCATAATCCATAGCCTTAATTCAAGTCATGAGATCTTCTAAAGCTTCATTGCGAATTCCAAAAAAATGTTAAAACTTGATAAATAAGTCATCCATTAACTTTAATTCTCAAATTATTAATTATATCATTTTTTTATTATTTCAATTCACATCAAAGTAAACATTAGAATTTAATTACAAAATCATTAAGAGAGACAAGAAAATTTTCTAATCATCCCAAGTCTACATGGAAACTAAAGAAAAAATGTTTATCTGGTGATTGATCTGCAATAAATAGAAGATACAGAGGAAAGTAAGAAGCTAAGAAAGGCCTTTGAGGAATGGGGGTTTTTTTAGAATCATCAACCACCATATTCCTTTAAACCTCATGGCTAAGATGAAGAGTGGTTTAATCTCTGCTTGACCTTCCTTTGGAGATAATGAAGCACAACATCAATGTCATTGCTGGCATTGGCTACATGGCAATAATAAATATTCAATTATGCATAGAAAGAATTCTTAAGAAAACATCAAGAACCAAAAAATGTGATAAACCTCTTAATCATCTAAATGTGTTTATAGGAATAATGTCAAACAAGTAGAAACCCGGCTAAAAACAAAAAGTTAGCGAGATGAATAAATAAACAAACACCCTTTTTGCTATCTATCTATCTATCTATCTAGAGGCAATCAAGAAAATGAAAGTATGAAACCACGAATAAAAATGAGTAACAAAGTAGAAACCTAACTAAGAAAAACAAAGACTAGTGAGATGAAATTACCTACAGAAAAAGGGAGCAAGAATGCATCAAAACCCAAAGAATGTGAGAAACTTCTGTATAATTTCATCTCACATTCTCTGCATAATTTATTATCATTTTCTTTCTATGCATTTTTTTCTTTTTCATCTTTTCCCCTTTTCCCCATTTTACCATTTTCTTTAACTGGATGGTTTGCAGAAATACAAACTTATGAGAAAGAAATCCTCAAGAGTAAGAAATTTGTAAAGCAAAGTTTCTATCATCCAAACCACAAATTTACAAGATACTTTTCTAACATTTCAGTAAAATGAAGCCTTCAAGAGTCTAGAATGGAAAAACCCACAGAAAATCAGATCAACCAAACTAACCTTCAGGAGTCTCTGCGTTTGCAATGCTTAGCTTCTTTGTACTGTTCTAGAATGGCTGAACTAAATGGAAATGACTCCAAAATTTAGAGTGAGTTAACTTTGGTTGGTTGCATGAGCCGAGAAAACTGAGAAGTAGGAGTCTGATTGTCTGTGATTGTCCCATCACGTGGGTGTGTCATGTTTGCGCTTTGGTCTCCCAAGTTGAAGTAGATGGAAGCAAACCACCAAACGACGTCGTTTTGCATGTCCAAAAATTCTACCCTTCGGTCGGGTCGAGTTAAACAATTTTGAAACCTTTTAACCCGATTCGACTGAGTGAATTTGAATTTCGAAGAAAATTTCACCCATTTGAACCCACTAACTCGATCTGATCCATCTGAAATGCTTTTTTCATCGGGTTTAAGTGGGTTTAGATGGGTTATTCAGGTTATGCTGACTCCTAATATCATTCATCTCATAAACTTATTTAAGCAAGTATCATATGACAAGCATTAACGAAGAAAGGTGGAAAAAATAGGATACATACCTTAAGTGAAAACAAAGAACTAAAAGTTGCAACTAGTAGAGAATGAATCCAATATAACTTAAAGAGAGAAAATAAACAAGCAAAATGGAAGAAAATCAATCAAAAGAAGTGGAAATGGGAGAATTTTTGTGCGAGAACAAAGGAGCACAGAAGGAGGAGAAGAAAATGGAAACCAAGCGTGGAGGAGGGGTGTTTAAAAATGAGCCATCGTTAAATTATAACTTAATGTTGGTTTATTAAAAAATCATCATTAACTTATAATTTAACGATTATTCATTAAATAACCATCGTTAAATGGGCGCGAGCATTAAATTACAACGGTTCTATTACAACTGTAGTTAAAATTCACAAACTCCCATGAACGATCAATTAATTTTTTATGACAGTTTGTTCTTAATTGTCGTTATATGCATTGGTATAACAACGGTTTTAAAATCGTCGTTAAATTTGGTTTTAACTACAATTTTTGTTAACTGTTGTTAAACCTTCGTAATTAAACCTCCACTTTCTTGTAGTGAGAGTGTCACTACCAGTTAGTATGAAATCATCAACGTAGACTAGTAGATAAGCTGTGAATCCATCCTGTTGATATGTAAATATTGAGGTATTAGCTGAGCATTCACAAACTTGTCGCAAGCAAGAAATGTTAGAATTCTTTATACAAAGTCTGTGGAACTTGCTTTAGATCGTAGATGGCTTTCTGAAATTTTCATATGTAGGAGGGGAAGTTATTATCAATAAATCTAGGTGATTGGCCATGTAAACTTTATTATCTAAGTAGCCACAGAGAAATGCATTATTGACATCAAGTTGATCAAGAGACCAGCCCTGTGACACTGCCAAATTTAGAACAAGATGTACATTGGTTGATTTCACCATTAGATTGAAAGTGTTATAATAACTTATCCCAAGGTGTTGATGAAATCCTTTGGCAACAAGATAGGCTTTGAATTTGTCTACAAAGCCATCTAGTTTGTGCTTAATACAGAACACCCATTTATAACCTACAAGATTTTCAGAGCTAGTGAAGGGAACAAAATCCCAATTGCTATTATGAGGCAAAGCATCAAATTTAGTGGACATGGCGGTGCGCCAATGGGAATCCTTGAGAGCTTGTGAGATGTTGGTGGGTTCAATCTCAATGGAAGAGGAGATAGAGACAAGGCAATGTCAGAGGTTGTGTTTGTGGATGTTATTTTTTGAGCAAGTAACCATGGGGTGAGTGTTTGAGGCATTGACCAACTAGGTAGGAGGCAGATGGGAGTAACTTTCATGAATCAACTAGGTGGAAGGCAAAGGTAATAAACCAAGGTTGGTGACACAGGCAGCAAAAGATGGGTGAGAGGCTTCAGATGGTGGTGAAGGAAAAGTACGAGGGATAGCAAGTGAAGTTGCTAACAGTTGCACAAATGGTGGCATGAAAGGTGTTGATGTAGCAGTGTATTAGGAGTGGGTTATGAGGAGTGAGAGAGTATCTAAGGAAGATGATAGGACTTGGGGTTAAGTTTGTGAGATATGTATAGATGAAGCCACGACTAACATAAGTAGCTTAATACATGAAGCTTTTGAAAGTTATGGGACAACCAAATAATTTTTCAAAGGAGGACAACATAGAGGTATTGGTCTAAGGTGTAATATTTCGTAATTTTTAAATAATAATATTTTTCTATAAATAAATATATTTTTATTTTAAAGGATTATGTTTTGCTAAAAGTAAATACGCTTTTAATTAAAATAATTTTTGTTTTACTTAAAATAATTATATTTGACTTTAAATAAATTTTATTTTATTTTTATAAATTTCTTTCTTTCAATATGCATGAAGTTATTTTATATTATGATTTGTTTTATTAAAATTTTTATTAAGAAAATTATGACTTAAGAGTTCAACTAAAGTTTTGTAAAAATATAAATTTTTAGAAATTTTTGTGATACTTTAAAATGATTTAAATATTTAAAATTTATTTTTTTAATATATATATATATATAATAATATTATTTTCATCCTAAAATATCCCAAAAATTTCTAAAAATTTATATTCTTGCAAAACTTTAGTTGAACTCTTAAATCATGATTTTCTTAATAAAACAAATCATAATATAAAATAACTTCATGCATATTAAAAGAAAGAAATTTATAAAAATAAAATAAATATTTATTTTAAGCCAAATATAATTATTTTAAACAACAACAAAAATCATTTTAATTAAAAGCATATTTACTTTTAGTAAAACATAATCATTTAAAATAAAAATATATTTGTTTATAGTAAAACATTATTATTTAAAAATTACGGGATATTACATTCTTTTCCTCTTAAGAAATTCGGTCCCCGAATTTCAAACCATCCTATCACAAGCAATGAATGAAGTCAAAACATAACTTACAATTATTAACCTCACTACTCAAGCAATTGGAGATAGCTCTTTTGTATATCATTTTTACTTTCTAAGGAGTTTATTCACTTAAGTGGTTTTGCTATATAACTTTAACCATAAAGAGTTCTTTTAGCCATAAGTTTTTCACTCGTCGATCAATAATAGATATCGGTTTTTTCCTCATAATTAAGTCAAATTCTTGTCTAATTGAATTTATTAGAATTAGATAACATAAGAAGAATTTGATAGGTACTTCCTTAACATTGATATAAGAAAGACTATATCCACATTACTTAATCATGATTGTAAGGCTAGGCAAATATACTACTATGCCTACTTTGTTCAAGATTTCATAAAAGCCTATATATTAGAGCTTAACTTTTTTCTTCTTTTCAAACCTCATTATCTCTTTCATGGGTGAGACCTTCAAGAATATTTAGTCACCAACTGATAATTTCTAGTATTCAATATTTATGGTCCTTATAGACTTTTAGCCTATATTGAGTTGCTTATATTTTTTTTAATCAATTTCACTTTATCAACGACATCGTACCATAAGTCTGACTCCACTGAGTTATCTAACAGAAAGTTTGTAACACCTCTTATATAAGGCTTTAAGTCATTCAATATCACTTTATTATAAGCGAATTCTGTTAAGAGATCTCCCACCAAACTCAAAGACATACGCTTGAAGCATGCTTTCTAAATTAGCATCATCAATTTAGGTTAGTCATATTCTATCTATTGCATGATGTTCTAAATTAAATTCAAAAAACTTAACATTATTCAACTCATCCACCTATTAGGAGACCTACGATGTTTAATGTAAAACCTCAAATGGTGTCATTTGTACATTGGCCTGATAACTACTGACATGGGTAAGCTCAACTAAAGACAAATAATTTCTTCTAACTTTCACCAAAATTATATAAAGATACCTGAAGCATAAATTCTAATATATAAACACATTATTTAAATTTATTATCATATATATTATAATCTAACTAAGATTCTAAGGCTTTCTGAATAACTCTCCTAAAACAATATATTCAATTCTTACTTGCTAACTCACCAAACAACAAAAAATATATAACTTGTATCCCATTAATATTCAAAATCTATGACTTCCTCTAAAATCTCCTTTCCCTACTCAGCTACATTAGATAAATTTGGGTGTCTTCCACAGTTACTACTCAATCAGTATATACTGTAAACTCATTATTCTTTCTAATTTGCATTTGGTATACCAATTTACACAGCTATACATACTTAATATAAAGATTTTTTTAAGTACGTTTTTGGTAGATAAATTCTATCAAAATCACCATTACTTTAACCTACTAACCACTTGGACATCATAATAACTGAGTTTCAAAGAAAAAAATTAACTCTTATTATAATAAGAAAAAAAAAAGAACCTTACATTTAATGCCAAACATTAATGAGGGAGGATGCAATAGAACAGACGAAAAGCATAATAGAGAACGGTACCAAAATAGAAAGTCAAAAGTTTAAACAAAGCATTGAAGAAAGTTAAAATCGGTGGCCGTAATTCTTGAAAAGCTATGAACATAACTTAGCTGCTATTTCAAAATTTGTGACATAGAAAATACAGTTCTGAAGTATATCCATATGTTAACCTAAGAAGTCATAGGAGGTATTATTTGCTTACTGAATTATCAAATTCATTACACGATATTTATATGTTTTTCAGATAAGGATACAGAGTTTAGTCTTATAGCTATGTGATCAACTAGGTGTCATACTCTCGTGGTAAACCTATGTTGTTTTTAAGACTCACAGTGTTTAAATCATTCTGTATTTGGACTTTAGAGTATGTTCTGAACGTTATAGACATGATCCTTACTTCTGCTATACTTTAATGTTTATAGACTTTTGTTTGTATATTGTGTATACATAGAAATATCTATCTGTAAATGAGTGTATTATACATGTTATGAAAAATATATGATCGTAAAATATGTGTTTCACGTACCCTAAAATTAGGGACGTGACATAAGGCATGCGATTAATGAGATAGGTGGCTGGAATAAAGGCAATGGGTTAGAAAGGATTGAAGAGAAATGAACTCACACCTATCCACAAGAGATTTGAATTTTGGAAAAATGTCAAAAACATCTAACTTGCATTACCAAATATATTTTGTAAAGTAGTCAACAAAAATAACATAATACTTAAAACCATTAAGAGAGAGCATGGGAGAAATCCATACATACAATAAAAGTAATTCAAGATGGGGAGGAAGAAGAAAGAGTAGACTCAGAAAAAGAAAACTTACGACTTTTATTGATTTGATCAGAATTACATGAAGAATTAACTTGACAGATAAGAGACCTAAAGCATGAGAACACTAAATGATGAACAATTTTAGTGGATAGGTGACAAAGACGTGAATGTCACAAGTACATTAGAGCAGTAAGAGAAGTAAACGCATGTGTTGATGCTACCGAGGCGGCGAAGTATAGATACCATCTTTATGTGGTCCTTGGAGAATTATGGCCCCCGTGTGACGATCATTCGCCTGAAACAAGATGAGGTAAAGATAAACACATCATTGGTTTGGTAGACTTGTGAAACAGAAATTAGATTTTTTGTCATGGTGGGGACACAAAGGACATTATAGAGGTAGATTAAGGGGACGGGGGAAGTTTAAAGGGGATTTACCGACATGGATAATAGGCAAGTTACTATCATTACCAACTACTAATTCATCAAACCCATCATATGGTGAATGTAGAGCAAATTTACAAATGAACAAGTCCAAGTTTTATTTAGAACGCTCTTGTACTTGCTTTTATGAAGAAGTTTTACTTTAGTCAAAAAGTATTCAAATTTCTTCTATCTAATTCAACTCTCCCTTATATGTTAAATATTATACTAGCAAGTTTTTATAAAATATTAATATTATTTCTTTAACAGTTGTTAATTATTATACAAATATAAAAGTTTGAAATACCACAACATTTCTTCAGCTCAAGACACTAGCGCACGTATATGCTAGTACACCAAATTGCTCCCAGTAGTTATAAAGGAATATATTGCTTCTGAAAGTATTTCGTGTAAGTTGCATTTTTATTTTCCATTGAATAATAATTCTATTTATTTTAATTTTTTTTTCTTTCAGAAAAATTGAAACTGCGTAATGGAATAGCGTATTTCCTATCAATCTTGATGGCACGGATAAAAATTGCGTGGTCCTAGACGATGCACGGACATGCTTCTTTCTTGTAAAATTAAATTCCTTTTCAAGAAGCCCTCTGACTCGTATTCTCTATCTGAAGAACCCCAGGTGGCTGCTTTATCCGCGCTACAGCATAATTGGCTAAAAGACAACTTTTAGAGAACGTTTGTTACGCAATAAGGTTTTTCGTTTTTAAGAATTATATTTTTTAAAAAATATATTTTTAAAAAATAATAATTATCAAAAATATATAAAATATATTTAGTTAATTTTAAATATTTATATAAATTTTTTTATTATTATTACGTTTGATTATAATAAAATTTTTCTAAAAATTATAATATTTTTTTAAAAATATATTTATTTACGTTAAGATGATAGAAAAAAAGTGATAAAAATAAATTATGAAAAAAAAATAAGAGAGAGAATAATGAGAGAGAAAGTATAAGAGAAATAGATGAAAAAGAGAGAAAATAAAAGAAATGAATAAAAGAGAAATAAAAAAAATGATAAAATAAAAAATATTATTATTTTTTTATATTAAAAAAAGTATGACATAAAAAATTTAAATTTTTACCTTCTTATATAAAAAAATTTTGGTAAGAATCTTATTAAAAAATTATTCTCAAAAATTTATGTTTTTTAAAAATTTTATTTTAAAATTTAAAAATTAAACATAAAAATTTAATTTTTTAAATTTAATTTCTCAAAAATTTAAAAATAATTATGCTACCAAACAGCTTGTTTTGTTCGAAGGAAAGAATAAAGATTCTGAGAAACACGGACCGCCCCTTTTATCAATCTGTTTGGCTGTTTCTGACCTTTTTTTTTTCCTTTTCAATTATTATTTTTCATTTGCATTACAATTAAGAATTTCCACGTTGATGTACTATATGGTGCCCGGAGGCAATAGCCAATAATTAGTTTAGAACAAAAAAAGAAAAAAGATGGGAAAGCATAAACAGATACCCTGCGTTTGGTTGGTGATAATTTTTTTGTTTTTATTTTTTTATAATAATCTTTATTGTTAATTTTTTATAGTTCTGATAATATATTTTATTTTTATTTTTATTTTTATTATTTTTTAACTATATGAATACAAAAATATTATTCACTTGTAATGAATTCAAAATAATTATAAAAATATTACTATTACAGTCCCAATTTAAAAAATTTAAAACATTTTTTAAAATTAAAACAAAAAATATTAACTAAATATATTTTTATTTTTATAGTAAATGAAAACTAAAGAGGGCCATATCAACAATGCCCTTCAAACTCAAATTCAGTTGGTATATTTGTATATTTTGCTTCTGTACTGCAAACTAGTTACAATCACCTGATATAGACGACAGTTATATAAATGCCTATCCACCCCAGTAATTGCTTTTACATATACATGTGACTCTAGTGGCTAGATCATCTCTTTGCAGAAATTCGATTAAGAAGGAAGCAAAAGACTAGTTATGCAGAGCAATAATTACTACTGGGTGAGGAAGTTCTTGATATGATTTATCATTTCCTGGGTTCGAGTATGGGAAAGATGAGAATTATGCAGAACTTGGAATGCATGGCCTACGCCTCTGTACATCACTGTTTCGACCCTTTTCCCTGCTTTGGCCAAAGTATTTGATGACTCCAAGTTTCTGTCTTTCAATATATCCATTTCTGATACGCATACCATAATGGCTGGAAGCCTTAAATCTTTCAACTTTGCCGTGCCATGTGCAAGAGGGTTGCAGTAATGGTGGTCACGGTTAGCCCCTGGAGGAAGGGCTAAGCGCCAGTAAGTGTCTGAAGTTGACAAAGTTAATGCTGAATTGGGTGGCTGATTTGAATGCTTCTCGGAGCTAGTTCGTTCTTCTCCTCCAAAGAAAGGCTGGATCAAAATTATGCCCTTGAGAGACAATGGATTTAGAATGGTCGGTGCACTTGAGGTGTTTGACCCAATACGTGTGGCCACACTGTAAGCTATGTTAGCCCCTGCACTGTCACCTGCTAGAAACAGGCGGGATGGATTGCACTGACTAAGCCACCATCTTTGCCCACTAGAGCCACTTAGTGCTTCTTGTTTCACCCACATAACAGCGTTGAAACCATCATCATATGCAGCGGGAAGACGGCTTTCAGGTGCTAAACGGTAGTCCACGGAGACAACGACACACTTCGCTTTGGAAGCAAGATCGAACAAGAACTCGTGGTAACAGCTCCAAGCAGCAGAACCAACACAAAATCCACCACCGTGGAAGTAAACCAGCAAAGGAAGCTTGCCTTGAGAGCTTACTGCAGGCACATATACACGTGCCCATAAACCGGCCTCTTTGTTGATTATGACGTCTCTGGCAGTCACAGTACCACGTTCTGATGCCACCGAGCAGGAGACATTGGGCATAATTGGAAGCCTTTCAACATGCCCATCTCTGTGAACTCTGATGAGTCCTTGAATTTCTTCAGTGACGACTCCATGTTGCTGACGAGTGTTGCTTGGATGTGGGTTATGCCTATGTGAAATTGTAGCCATTCTATTGACTCTCAGATTGAAAGGAACGAAATTCTCGTTGTGATACCAATTGCCAAACTGGTGCTCTGTGTTACTCCTTTTATAGAGAGTCAAAAGATTAGGCCAGCCACCGAGAGCTTCAATTTGGTAAGAACCTCAGGAAGCTTCCCACTGCTCCTGTGTGACAAGTGGCCAAGCTCATTCACCATGTGCCGTCATGAAGAATCTTGTATATGATTGAATTTATCAATAATTTTTTACCCTCTAGAAGTCTACTTCTTTTCCTCGAACTATTAGAAAATCTTTTGTTACTTAAGCCATACTCAACTCACAGAAACTCAGTATGACTTGGAGAATCTGATCGAATGAGGATATTCTTCTCTAATGGAGGTGAATGCAGCATTTCATGCATACTTTTGCAATAAGCATGCGTGACAACTTGAACTGTGGTATGAACATAAGATATGATCCTACATATAAATTAATTTTGTCCTCTTCTGTGTATAAGGAGGATAGGACTTATCTATTTCAGATTTTGATTCCCAATTTGTCAATTTATACAGTGAAGTGACAGGAAACGTATCATGGGCTTCTTCCCGGCTGGTTTATCTTCTCAAAATACTAATTTTTCTGATAAGAATATCAAAGCCATACCCATTCTCGTTCCCTAGTCCACTGTTCTTGTTATTTACATGGAGAAGCCAGCCATCCACCCTTTGAAAGCTAGTTTTCATTGAGCCAGTTATCAAATTCTAAACGTAAAAAGAATTTTTTTTTTAAACCCGCAAATCCTACAGGTTCCATGTATGAAGTCACAATACAGATTGGCCATTGACCAGAATGGACAATGGTTTAAAAGAAAGGAAAAAGTATATTCCTGATCTGATTCCAGGTACATGCAAATGGACAGTTTAACTTTATTCTTTAAATATCCCATATCTCTTCATAAATATGCTGTCTGATTCCATGAATTGTCTTCGATCCGATATCGAAATATCAATTAGCTTGCTTGATTACAAGAAATAAGAAGAAAAAGCACCGAAATTGAAGATAATTGCATGAATTGTATTGGATTTTATTCTTTGTACTTGCGTTAATCTTTTCTTTCATCAATCTCTCAACATTTTCCCCCCTTTCTTGGGTTTTTTTTCTTCTACGGACAATGCAAAGTTGCCCTTCTCCACATTTTCTATTTAAATTTTCTGTGCTTCCAAACAGCGCATGGATAAATTACATGTTGTGCAATAGATATGATCATATACATTCTGCATGTACCGAAAATTAGCCTCCACCGACCAATCTTTATAAATTGGACTATAGGAACTGCTCCCACCAGGCCCATAGATGCATCTCGAATATCTAAGCTTCTCATGGATTTGACTCAGAGGTGGTGGTTTGGTTTATGAAAATGTTTATTTTAAAAAAAATTATATTCCCAAAAATATCATTCTCAGTAATGAAATTTTTTAAAAAGTTAAAAAAATATATGTAATTGTTTATTTTACTTTTTTAATAATAATTTACTGTATTCTCACTAAATTTTTATTTTCATATTTGATTTATGTTAATATTCTTAGAAATATAATTTATTTTTAAAAAAATATTTTTATAAAAAAAACTTTTAAAATAAAATAAATGATAAATAAGAACAACAAAAAAATGAGCAACTTTGTGAAAGGTGGAGGCGCTGCTCTATGATGATGAAATGCAGAGAAAGCATTTAGATTAAAAGAGTGAAAAGCAGTTAAATCATTTGGCCATTTAAAATTTTCCCATTCTTACGAGAATCTTTTATTCTCATTCATACGTGAAAATGAAATTGATTTTTTTTCATAGATTTCCATTTTCGAAAAAGTTTTATTCTCAAAAATAGAATTTTATCTTTTATACTAAAAGTGAAAATTTATTTTTCCTATTTCACCTTTTCATGAATAGTAAAAAATAATTTATACCAAATACTGCCAAACAATCATAGTTTACATAGTGAAAGCACTGTGCTGACAATTGTGCCATGTCCCCTGTACAAGATAACAGTGAGATTTTCCTTACATATCATACATATTGTATAGAGCCAATCAAAGACTTCACACGTTATGATAAAAAATGACTAAAATACCCCTAACTTCACCTATAAATCGGACATTCTCGTTCTCAAATAAAGATTTTTTACTTAATACTCTCTTAATATCACATACACTGACTTGAACATCAGATTGTCTTATAGAATCCCTTTTCAATTGACCTCTAACTTAGCTTGAGAAAGTTCAAGAGACTCTAACCGAAGAATATTTATGAAAAGATCAAATCAATCCTTAACAGCCCACAATCACAATTTAAAATTTTGCATACTATCATTTTTAAAGAAATTAAGTGTTGTAAACATTTACCAAATTATGCAAAAGTTTCTGCTTCCTTGTATAGATGTTTCTAGGCTATAACGAAGCTGTGATGGGCTTTTCTTTATATATGGATTAGTAAGGTCAAATCTGTCTTCTGTAGAAGAACCAAATTCATTTTTCCAAGTGGCTAGATTCATCTTTACGCATATATTGTGATCAAGCGTTTATCACTGAACGTTAAATGCCATGATTCCACATAAAAAAGTTAATGCACTCAATCGCTAATTGTTCTATTAGTTCATTCAGTTGTGATAGAGATTTGACCAGCATCAGTCTTGGAGACAAATCTAATATCATTGAGTTAATTGATTCATCAGTGACAAAAATAATTATTTTAATTTCTATAATCATCTTGACTTTGTAATGAGCTAAAGGGTACTTTTTTTTTTAATGCCAACCATCGAATTGTAAAATACCACACTTTTTGGCATCTTGTCCGAAGATACGAGCAACTAAAGTCAAATCTTACCCTCAAAGAAAAGGAAATACGTAATTCTTATCTCAAAGGAGATGTGATGAAGGAATAAAAAGGAAGAAAAAGACAATGAACACGTTTTGTGCAATTTGTTCGGTAACGTACCCAACATGCACTATTATCAAGTATATCAAGAAAGATGCCACAAATTGTCTTTAAATTTGTCTTATAGTGTCTTAGATTTGTTTTATATAACCGTGAACTCGAGTCTCCCATGGTTATAATGGGTTTGAATTTGGTCACAAAATTGAAAAGAAAAAAATTTAAAATGTTGTGATGTATTTGATATAAATATTCAAGCAAGGAAGGGTGAATATGGATACAACACATTTTTTAAAGTTTCTATATTTTGTGGTGAGGGATTTGACAAAGTAGACCACCAATGCATGAGATAATTATATCCACGTTAACCTAATGATCTTGAAAGGTTTTACAATATTCAGTAGGTCCCATTAGGAAGATTTTATTCCAAGAATCTAAACCTCATATAATTGCTTAACGTCGTGGAAGTTCATAATCCACTGAACCGATCGTTGTCCGAGTACCACAAATTACACAGCCATTCAAATCTATATATGCTTAGATATATACTGCGGTGGTACCCATGCATATATATGGGAAGAAAAAGGGCCTTATTTTTTACCTTACATAAGTTTTCTTGGCGGTAAAAGCTAAGATTCTTCCCACATCTTCAAATTCATATGATCCTGTCTTGTTTCAGAGCCCATTGATATGCAAAAGGGTTGTCGTCTTTATTCTTTAGGTTAATTATTCCCTTCTTTCTTCTCCTCCTTTTTTGACCATCTTCATCCATGTAGCCAGGGAAAAAGATAACCATATATAGACAGTGAAAGGGATCAATCTTTTCTTTGACAAAAAATGACACTTTACTTCTCTCAAAAGAATCCTATCTAGAGTTCCGTTAATCCATGTCCTTGGATTCATCATTCTATGAAACGTGTGGAATTTTCCAGCGTTTTCATTGTTGCTTCAATAAATGTGAAACATGGAAAATGCGGATCAAATGTTGGGAATTTTGTGACTTTTCATATAAACTTGCACTAGGTCTCCTGAAAAATATGTTGATGCATAGTTTGTATATCCCTAATTATATGCTATTTTCCTAATTGTACAAAGATTGACTTATATTTTCTTGATTATAGATTGATTAGCCTAACTCCTAAGTTTTCTTTTACTTCATCAATTTCCTATGTATATTTATAGGCTAATCCAGTTTCAATGGAAGACGTAC
This sequence comes from Gleditsia sinensis, assembly GCA_037074535.1. Lineage (NCBI taxonomy): Eukaryota > Viridiplantae > Streptophyta > Magnoliopsida > Fabales > Fabaceae > Gleditsia > Gleditsia sinensis. The sequence goes on along the minus strand of CM073463.1, from coordinate 65,969,921 downwards.
TTCATTCAAAGAATTCTATATTTTGTCTCCTCTAACATGGTATCAAAGCTGTTTTTCTCCCACAATCTGAGCCGGTGAAAGTGTTCTCCAGCCTTCGTCACTTCTCTCCATCAAATTTTTGAAAATTCCTTGTTTCTTTAATTTCTATTCCTTTATTCTTCTTTGATTATGTTCCATCTTTGTATCTTTGAGGTGTTTTTGACATATTCTATATATGGAGTAGATAGTTTATTTAGATGATCGATAGATCTCAACTATGTAGTTTAATTCTAACTTTTTTCTTGCTTATGAATTACATCTATTGAGTTATAAGTTTAATTCAAATCTTTATGCTTTTCTAGTTGATTGATCACCAATTAGATGAGTAGAAAATACTTGGTTATAGCTTGATTAAGGTAATTAATTATTGTGAATTTGAATTAAATAACACAAGTTTAATCTCAAGTAGCCTAGATGCAAAAGACTTAATTCATATTTATGGATATTCATATACCCACATATATACCTTGTATAACCTAGATGAACTTGTTCTTAATATCTGAATTATTCTTTAGTTACGTCATGGGTTTTGGGGTTTAACTTGGGAATAATAAGTTTATTTATCCTAAGAAGAGCTCTGGGTAATAACTCTTCATGTCATAGTAAGTGTAGAAAAGAAGTAAAATTAGATTAAGTAATTGAGTGAAATTAAACACCTAAGTTATGTCAATTAGTGGAACTTGATTTGTCCGCTTGTGTAATTTTTAGTTTATTTTCACTCTTGCTGTTTCCAATTGTCGATTAGTTTAATAAAATTGAGAGGTTGTAGTGTAGTAATTAGCTGGGGCTAAAGATTCTTTATAGGATACGATTCTCTACTTTTAAGCCTATGTATTACAGAAGCGACACATACACTTACATAATTGTAAAAATTAACAAACAGGTAGTAAATTATATTGAGTATATATTTATAATTATGTATGCATATATTTATTGTAACAATTAATTATTTATTTTATATAATTATAACATCACCCGATTCAACCATTGATTCAATTAGTTGAACCCATAACTAAATTATTTCTTGTTTACTATTTAGCAAAATTTTAAAGCTTTGCATCTATATATACACACAAACACATGCAGCGATGGATGTTGGAAGCTTGTGTAAAATTTGAAGCCTATGCACCAAAAATGTTGCCAACAAATTGTCAAAACTGCCCCACTAAGGGACCACGCGCATGACATATTAAAACAAAAAAATATGTCAAATTTGTTTTTGCAAAATAAAAAAAAACTTTTCAAATGTAACAACCTCCACCAAAATTTTATTTTCAAAAAAGAATTTCAGAAACCAAAGTTCACAAAGGAGGAAAGGTTTGGGAGTTTTATCATACAGGAGGAGACTGTTAAGTAAAAAAAAAAAAAAGGAAACCTAAATGTGCAATTAATAGTCTAATCCCCTTAACAATCACATGTGAGCATAATATGAGATGCTAAGGATAAAACGGATTTATATTTACAAAATAAAATAAAAATATTTACAAATAAAAATAACACCTACTCTTAAAAATTTAAAAAGAAGGAAAAATGGTATTCACAGAATTTTGGACTTGACTTAGGAAAGCCTAAGATATACGTATCCTAAATAGATCGTGAAAGCCCAAATAGTTTGGAATTGGATAGAAAAACACCTAGGTGTGTTTTATTAAATTTTAACGAAGTTTTTTGGTGTAAAAGAAACAAATAAGAATTGTGAAACCTAAGGTAGGAGAATTGATTTTAATTCTAAAATTCTATTTTACCTAATTTGTTTCTTTCCTCTCTTTTTTTCATTTTTGGATTTTTTTTAAAAAAAGGGCATTTTATTTATTTTTATTTAGAAAGAAGAAAAAAAAAATTCTGTTTATTTTTGAAAGATGGGTAATCGAAACCCAAGTTATATTAAATGGGTCCTTGAAATCCAATTGAAGACAAAATGTTCCTTCGAAATCCAATTGGCAACAGGTTAGGCCCTTGGAACTCCAAAATAAGCGTCATATGTATAAACATATAAATAAGCAGTCGATACAAAAAAAAATAGAAAATATATTGAAAATAAATATTGTGTAATATGTTAATTTAGGTTTATTACTCAAGAAAGGGGTTGAATTGGATGAAATGTCATTTAAATTTTTTTCACAAATTTAAACTGTCGAGCTAAAGGCTTTAAGATATTAATCAAAACTATAAAATAACCTTTCAGAGAATGAGATATTCAAGAAAATAAATACAGAAAACAAGCTAGCCTTTTATCATAACGCAAAAAGATTTTTGTCGAAATAAACCTATGTAGAAGATCAAGTTGTTTCTTTTAGGAACTAGTTCAAGCTTGCTCAAAACACGCCATAATTTGTTTTCAATGTATGATGAAACAAAAGGTTAATAGAAGAGAGAAAGATCATACTACGATCTATAGAGGTTCATATAAAAAATTCGATCCTACGTCCTATGTCCTTCTTCAAGCAAAAAGTAAGAGAATTTTATATACTTGGGTACGTAATCCCAATACAGGAGGCTCACATCCCTTACAAACACTTTCTCTAAGGAAAGCTTCAACAACGTATGACTGCCCTAACACCAACGCTTAGTTTTTCAATCCCAAAACCACGTAAAACTCAAAGAAGTAGGGAGGCACACAAACTTTACCACCTTATCCAAGGCAACCTTATCGCACTAGGTTTTCAGCCAAGCTCCTAGCAAAGTCTCATCCACTAGGTTTTATTCTATCAAGATCCTAGCAAAATCTCAGAATATGTATATTAAAGATTTATCAACCAACTCTCTTAACTAGAGTAAATAACATAATGATGAAGCTTAGAAAGATTGAATGAGAAGAAGAGAAATTATTCTGCTAAAAGAATGTGCTTGTCTTCTCGCTTATGAAGTGCTTCAAAGGGCCTGCATTCAAGGGATTTTTCAAGTCGTTAGAGAGCATTTAATTCCCTCACCAATCTTCAACGTCTGTCTCCTACCATATTCCATTTGTAGCATATTTTTCTTTGGTTAGACTCCTTTGCAGGTGTTTTGGTTGCACAGACAAAGACTCCTCTAGAGATATTCATCTTACTTTGTCAGAGAGCTCCATTGTAACATTAGAGCTTCCAACTTTTTGGCTCAGAATTTTTTCTTCCTTTCTGAATTTCTTTTGTTGCTTTTGAATATTTGATTCCTAAAGGTGGCTTCATGGTAACTCTTTATAAGAGAGTTACTTTTCTTTTGTTTATATCCCATTTTAGCCCTTTTTATTGAGTAAAGTGAGCAATTTAGTGAGCTTTAGATACACTTTTCATAATTGATGAATATTTGACCCAACGTTGCTTTATTTTGTAGATTAGTGCTTGATAGTTAAGGAGAAAGTTAGGTTTTTGAGCATGAAGATGATCTCAATTTTAAGATTTCATTGTATGAGATTAAAGGGCACAAAGAGACCTTTCCAACGGTATATTATAGGCTTTGTAACTCAACTCAAACCAGAAGATATGAAGGTTAAAAATTGGATCTTGGACTCAGGCCCGCAATGCTGCAATGCAGGATAATACTGCACAAAATTTACCCTCTCTGGGGCTCGCAAGCCTGCAACGAGGTGACCTAAATTGAGTCAAACTCCACCTCTTTTGTTATGTAAATATATAAGACCTTTTAGAGCTTTCGTTCAGAATCTTAACCACGAAATCTTGTGAGTTCTCTTAAGGAGAAAGGGCTATTAGAGCAAGACGATTGCTTGAACAAAGAAGGAGGAATTTTTAGGGTTTCTTAAGGATTGTAAAATCCTCTTTCATCTCTTCTACTCCTTTCTATCTTTTTTTTATATCTTTCTCTTGTTTGGTTAAGATGTTGATAGCCTACTCAATGGAGTAATTTGTTTATCTAGGTGTCTAGGGATCATAATTATGTAATTTGGTTAAACCTTTTTATGTTTCCATGAATAACATATTCAAATTATTTGTTCAATTACATATTGATTGCCTTCTAGTTGATTGGCCGCCAATTGTGCTGTTAGGGTTCAATTGACTATACTTGATTAAGGTAATTAATTGAATAATGTAATATTGATCTTCATAGACAGGTCACAAATGGATTGATTTGGGTGTGTAGGATAGCAATATACCTAGCTATACCTTACTTGATCATAATCAAGCTTTGTGCTTAATTTCTAAATTATGAATCAATTACTTGCATTTTTGGGAGTTTATTTTGTGGGTAATTACTTTTGTTTATCTTGAAAGAGGTTTGTAAATAATTAATAGCTTTGATCAATAATTTGATATGTCAGAACTAGTTAAGGAAGATAGATAAAATTAGATGAAGTACTTAAGTGAACTTAGATACCTACACCTTTGTCATAGGTGAATTTTTCCTCAATATGCTTAAGTGTTTACTTTTATTATTTTTATTTTTTATTTGAGTTAGTATTTGGTACACTGTCGGTGGACAATTTTTTGTCCACCAGCGATATCCAGATCGTGACACATGTCAAAGATAACTTTAAAAAATATTGATTTTGTCACATGCCATAATCTAAACACTGTTGGTGGACAAAATATTATCCACTGGCGATGGACCAAATCATTTTCCTTTTTATTTTGTTCCACCTCTCTATGTGATTTTTCTTGAATAAAATTAAGGGAATTTGGGTTTAATAATTAGCCGGGTAGAATACGTGTGTGAGACAATCCTTTTCTTATATGCTCTATTGCATTGTAATATGTGCGCTTACATGGTTGTATTTATAAATTTAATCAAAAAGTTTTTTGCACCATTGTTCGAGATTTCTACATTTTAGTTAATATCAATAGATAGTTTTGCAGTTTTAATTTAAGCTTTTTATTTTCTTTTTCAAGTACTACCCTTGCTAGTTTAGAGCTTAGACCGTCTCATTGTTGATCCAGAGATTGAAAGAACCTTCTTAAAAAGGCTTAAGGAGTTAAGAGCTACTAGAGAGAGAAGAAATATTGCAGAAGAAGGTGCCAATAAATGCATAAGGGAGTACGTTGTTTTCATACTGCTGGATGGGTTGCAGTCCAGTATCATAAGGCGATCAATACAGGGCAATAACTTTGAGATTAAGGTGTCCATAATCCAAATGATTCAAAAATTTGTCAAATTGGGGTCTACCACATGATGACCCAAATGCTCATTTGGTTAACTTCATAGAGATTTGCAACCCATTCAAGCACAATGGTGCTTTTGTAGAAGCTGTTAGGTTGAGATTATTCCTTGACTCACTCAAAGATAAGGCAAAAATGTTGGCTCAGTTCTCTCCCAGTAGTTTCCATTATGAATTGAGAGCAATTAGCTTAGAAATTCTTGTCCAAGTATTTTCCCCCAGTAAAGATTACCCAAATGAGGAATGACATCACCTCATTCATGTAACAATAAGGACAATCCTTGTATCAAGCTTAGGAGAGAGTCAACGACATCTGAAGAATGTAACGTCCAATTTTTTTTATTTAATTATTATTATAGCAATTTTGTAAAATTCGATTTACTTTAATTTTTTTTTTTTACATTACGCATGTTAAATACGTCATATATATAAATACAATATATATGTATACATATTTATTACAAACCTCTCACATGTTACACTATAAGAAATATGATATTTAGTGACTAAGTTTTTGTGACGACTTTAAAATTCGTCACTAAAAAGTACTTTCAGTGACGACCAATAGAGGTCGTCACTGAATGTTAAATTTTAGTAATTTTCAATGACGACTTTTATGAGTCGTCACAAAAACATATACTTTTAGTGACGTTTTTAGTATAGTCGTCACTAAAAAGGAAGTTTCTATGACGACCTTTTTAGTCGTCAGAAAAAGGTCATTTTCAGTGATGACTACGTCGTCACTGAAAGTTCTAAATATTTCAAACTCAATTTCTTAATTTTCATTGCTCGGCCAATTCCGGTATTAGGAGAAATTTTCAAGAACACATGCTCCCCTTTTTGAAATTGTATCGGTCTCCTTCTCCTATCGAAATAGATCTTTTGACGACTCTGAGATGTTCGTATTTTATCCCGAATTATCTATATTTGCTCAGAAGTATGTTGCACCAACTCAGGCTCCAATAACTTTTCTCCCCCACTTCATTCCAACATAAAGGCGATTTACATCTCCTACCATACAAAGCTTCATAAGGTGCCATTCCAATACTGGAATAATAACTGTTATTATACGCAAACTCAGCCAGTGACAGATATCCATCCCATCTTTTTTCTTACTCTAGCACGCACACTCTTAGCATATCCTTTAGAGTCTGTATAGTTCTCTCCGTTTGACTGTCTTTTTTAGGATGATATGTAGTACTAAAATACAAACGAGTACCAAAAGCTTCTTGTAGCGCTCTCCAAAATCTAGAAGTAAATCGGAGATCTCGATCCGAAATGATACTATTAGGAATTCTATGTAACTGTACAATTTTTTTCATATACAACTGGGCCAACTTATTCAACGAGTACTTTTTTTTAATAGGTAGAAAGTGCACAGATTTCGTTAGTCTATCTACTATTACCCATATCGCATCATGACCTGTCTGAGTCTTAGGTAATCTGACAATAAAATTCATAGATATACTATCCCACTTCCACTCAGAGATTTCTAAAGATTGTAACATCCCAAAAGGTTTTTGATATTCTATCTTCACCTTTTGACAAACCAAACACTTAGACACATATTCAGCAATGTCTCTCTTCATTCCTGACCACCAGTATAATCTTTTCAAATCTTGATACATTTTTGTAGATCTTAGATGGATTGTATACTTACTTTAATAAACTTCTTCCAGAATCTTAGCCTTCAAATTCTCTCCTTGTAGTATATATATTCTGCCCCAGTACATAATAATTCTATCCTCTGACATTGCAAAGTCAGACTGATCTCTTCGATCTTTTCTTAATTCACTAACAATCAGACTTCCAGAGACAGTCATAACTGATAATTTCAAATTTTTAAATTCTTCAATTAGCTCCATCTCTTTTATCAGTATTTGACTTAAATGCAATAACTTCCGGCTCAACGCATCAGCTACTACATTTTCCTTCTCTGGGTGATACTTTAATTCAAATTTGTAATCATTAATGAATTCCATCTACCTTCTTTGCCTCATATTCAATTCTTTTTTGTCAAAGAAATACTTTAAACTCTTGTAGTCATTATATATTTCAAATACAGCTCCATACAAGTAGTGTCACCACATCTTTAGGTCAAAAACTATTGCAGCCAACTCTAAATCATGAATAGGATAGTTCTCCTCATGCGGTCTCAATTGTCGAGACGCATAAGCAACTACTCTGCTTTCTTGCATCAAAACACAACCTAAACCTTTTTTGGAAGTATCCGTATATACTACAAAGCATCCAGAAGGGTTAGGAACAACTAGAACAGGTGGAGAAGTCAATTTGACTTTAAACTCTTGGAAACTATTCTCGCATTTCTCAGTCCAATTAAATGGACTTCATTTTCTGGTCAATCGAGTCAAAGGCAAAGCTATTTGAGAAAATTTCTGTATAAACCTTCTGTAATATCCTGCTAAACTCAGGAAACTTCTAATTTCAGTCACAATTTTTGGCCTCTCCCATTTCAGCACTGCTTCAGTTTTACTGGGATCCACGACACACCATTTTTAAAAATTACGTGATCCAAAAACTTCACTTCTTCCAGCCAAAATTCACATTTTTCCAACTTAGCAAAAAGTTTTTTTTCCTTCAAGACCTAAAATACTAATCAGAGATGCTGGTTATGTTCTTTCTTGCTCTTAGAGTATATTAAAATATCATCTATGAACACTACTACAAATTGATCTAAGTATGATCTAAAAATGTGATTCATATAGTCCGTAAAGACTGTAGGTGCATTTGTGACCCCAAAAGGCATGACTAAAAATTTGTAGTGTCCATACCGAGTTCTGAAAACTGTTTTTGGAATGTCTTCTTCTTTAACTCCGATCTGATGATATCCTGACCTCAAGTCTATCTTAGAGAAAATAGTAACTCCCTTTAATTGATTTAATAGATCGTCTATTCTGGGCAATGTGTAACACCCTCAAAAATTTTAAATGACACCTATATTTCATGAAATTATTTTTTAAAGTATTATAGAAGGAAAAATAAGTAGAGAATATGATGAGGCATGAATTTTAGGCAAGGATTGGAATAAATTATATTTAATTCCAATAAAAGCCCTAAATGCCTAAATGAGTGGAAATAAAGAGGAAAATGAGTGGGAGAAAATTATGGAAGCTAAAATGGGATTAAGTAACCCTAATAGGCCATAAGAAATATTTTAAAATAAATAATACAAGAGTTTAGAATTTTTGAAATTAAGGAAACAAAAAAGTGAAATTTAAGGAAAAATCATAATCATACACAAAAGCTTAAAAAAAGAAAATTTTGGCTAAGGGGATGGTTTAATTAGATTAAATGACATTAAAATATCTATATTAATATTAAGGAGGAATTTAGAATGACCTTAGAAAGCAATCAAAATTCTTAGGAAATAGTTAAGATTTATTTTGAATTTTAATATATAGTTAATGGGATAAATTAGAAAATATCTTATGCTAACATCATGAAATCTTGGAGAAGATAATATTGGCTGACCAAGACCTCTTTGCTGGCTGCATTGGCGTCCAAGTAAAATTTTAGGGTACCTGGTGGTGATTCATTAGGATAAGGGTGATAGCAAAGTAATCATTTAAGGGTAATCATCACATAGTCCAAAATATTTTTATAAAGGGTGCAAGGTGTCTTATGAGGTGGAGTGGAAACTTAAGGAAGCTAGGAAATCAGGCTATAACCAGAGAATAAGGTGGAGAAAGAGCCGTGAGATAGAGAGAGAGAAAGGAGAAGGAAGAAGAGAGAGAAAGTTCAAGAAAAAGCTAGAAATTAAGGTAAATGTTGATTTTAATGGTTTGAATCCTCCTTTCTTCTTATTTTGTGTGATTTTCTGAGATTATTCTCATATTTTGGAGTTGCTGGTACAGTGAGAAAAGTGTGAAGAAGTGTGAGAAGTTGTTGTTAAGGGAAGGAGAAACAAGTAAGGAAAAAATCTTAGTTTTGTGAGAGCAATTTTTGGGTAAGTTTAGTAATAATTAATTCTTTAAAATTTTGCTGGAAAGAATAAAATAATTTTGGGCATGTGAACAGAATTTTACTGGTTTATTTTGCTGGAATTTCGTTCAAAACAATTGCCATACAATTTGTTCACTTGGTGCATGTGTATACATATATATATATATATATATATATATATATATATATATATATATATATATATATATATGATGCTTGACACCTTAATCTCATGTGCTAGAATGTTAATTGTTGGAACTGCATAGCTGCTGTTTTGGGGCTGGTATGGTGCCCAAATCGGTGATCTTTTTGTACTTGGAAAGTGCTAAATTCATGGGGAACCCATGGCAAAATTTTTGGAATTAAATATCTACCCTAAAGTACAACACTACATGCACATCATGGAAAAAATGTAATTCAATATAACAGTAATAAATTTTGATTCAATAGAAATTTTTTTTTTCACAATGTCTTGGGTTAACATAAATTTAAACTAAAAATACAATAAACTGGCTAAGTATATGCATGTTCATCCTCTCTCTGCTTACTCTCATCCTGCTCACCCAACTAAGGTTTATTGTTAGCTGGCTCTTCATTTGGCCTATCTCCCAACTGTGCCATCTTAAGTCTGCATAGCATCACAAAAAACTTAACCATGTTACATTCAAAACCCTATTCTCGGGTGATCAAACCAGCCAAAGATTGTTCAATGGTTGTCAGCCTATTGTTGGTACTTGATGAAGCTTGGTGCTTTGTTGAATGCTCCAAATTCCCAGGAGCTTCTGTCTAGTTATCAAGATTATCTTCTTTGTCTTTTTTCCTGCACCACAGACCATTTCTCTTGACATACTCCATTTGGATGAGGTTATATTCATTAAAAATTTTAGGTACAATTATCTAGCCACCAACGGGTTTAATGCCAAAGAATTTAATTAGTTTACTGATTGTAGAAGTATATGGCAGACCCTTGTTGGATTGTTTGAGCACAATGATCATAAACTTCAACATCATGTAAGGGTAATCAATATCTCTCCCCTATAGCCGATAGTATACTAAAGCATGTTTAATCTCACTCAAATAGGAGTAATTTCCATCTTTGCGCAACATGTGACAAACCATATAGTAAATTATGTTAGTGTTTACACTCAAGTCTTTAGTGTAAATTTTGCTATTAGAGCATACTAAACTTAAAATCCTTTCCACCATAGTTTCTCTCTTATACTAGGGAAGATCAGACAGAGATTCATCAAATTGGCATGCCTGGCTCTAGGAGCCCAACTACTCTACCAAACAAGTTTTTATTAAAACTAAACTTAACTCCTCTAACCACAAAACTGAATTCTAATGACTCTTCATTGTATGCTAAATTCATGAAAAAAAAACTCTTATGATTATTGGGAAATATGGGGTGTTGGAGGTGAGGAATTGCTCCATTTTTTTATTTTTGATTAAATGACACAATTCAAACATTTCTTTAGCCAAGAATTCCATATTCAAACACATACCCTGTATCACAGTTCAGTCCATGAATGCTTTCTGATACCTTCTATGCTCCTTTGATGTGGTGAGTAATGGTTGAATAGTTTGAGCAGGAGTGGAGACTCTTAATACCCTAGGTTTCTTGAATGAATTCGGTGCTATTACACTTAGAATAGGATGGAATTTCAAAATTTGGATTTTCGGCATTGAGGAACCTTAACTAAAAATTCTCGAATTTCTTTGGTCTGATGGAGAGGAAATTCGGATTTGGGTAGAGGGTTTTGATTCGGTTGGTGTCTAGACACGAGTAATAGATGTAATTTTTGTTAAATTTGAAAACAATGGCAAATGGGTGAGAAAATTTAGGGATTTTGGGTTTAAGGTTTCTAAAGAATAACAAGGAATTTTAGGAATTCTAGGTTTAAGGGAAGCGACCAAGCAACTGTCATATTCAATAGTTGCTTGGTCTTCAAAAAAAGAGGATAACTAGGTGACTGATTAAAGTATTAGTCGCATGGTATCTCTACCTTGTGTTAGCCTTTGGAATTTACTAGGGGGAACCAGGCACTTGGTCCAGTGCCTGGTTACCCCTATGCATTTCCAAGGACAAACAGTGGCTGAATCAAGCACCTCGTTGCCCCTGGACATTTCTAGGTGCTGGACCAGGCACCTGGTCCAGTGCTTGTTAGCACCTAAACATTATTATTTGAGTGGTGTTTTTTACTAGTCGATTGATTCAATGGTGGCGTCACGTGAGGCGTGCCTGATTAGAAACACATCGTTTCACTAATCCTAAAATGGTGTGATTTTAGCACCGCACCACGCGTTGTGCCATGAAGCATAGCAAATTATCTGTTCCCATTCTAAATATGAATTAGGGATTTTTCTAATTATGAATTCCCCCCCCCCCAACTGTGATCGTTTAAGTGTCTTCCACTTAGGGATTTTTCGTTCAAGGGTTTATGTGTTGTTTTCTGTTAATGTATGAGTTTTGTGATGGTTCTCTAGATGGACTATTTGAGTTAGTTGGATAATTTAGTTTTTTCTTTTAAGGTATTAGGTATTTAAAAATTTTTAACTAAGAGTATAGGTCTTTTTAGTTTTCAAATAACAACTTTAGATGTGCCATGTTAGCAAATTTTAAAGGTTTAGTTAATGGAATTAACAAAGAAAAAACTTCAGAACAAAAATGAGATGTTTTAGGATAGGAATGGATCAAGAAAAACTTAAGGGGCAAAATTAGTTAAACTTTGGTAAAACTTTAAGAGACAAAAAGTTGATTTTTGCCTATCTATCCTTGATTAGTTTGATGGATATTGAATTTATCCAAAAATCTCTTATTAAAAATATAAACAACCAAATCCACTTAGATTGACATTGTTGTGCCAAATTTGTAGTGGGTGATGGATATTTTTTTCTTTCCTTTTATCCTCTTATTTTTCGGATGTTGGAATAATACATAATTGTAAAGCAAATTATGCATAATTTCATGAATGCATAACTGAAAACAAGAATAATGAGATTAAATATTTAAGATCTGTTTGAATTTGTTTAATTTAAAAAAAAATGTACTGCAAAATATTTTTTAAATACAATTTGAAATAAAAATAAAAAATTGAATAATTTGATCTAAAAATAATTTAAAAATGTGTTTAGATCATTTTAAAAAATTTATATTTTCAAAAATTATTTATTTACAAAAATATTTACATATTATTTTTTTGTATATTAATACAATAAAATAATTAAATAATATTTTAGTTAAAAAATTAAAGAAACAAACAGAAGTTAAATTTAATAATAAGCTACACGTAAAATTAATTTTTTTTTAATAATTTTTATTATAAATCTTGATAAAAAAAAAAGTTATACAAAATTTTAATTAAAAAATTCCAAGTAATAATTATGTTATTACTTTTTAGTTTCGAAAGTATCTATACTATCTCATCTAATGTGAGTTTTATATAAAGTCTTGTATTGCTATCACTTGAATATATTATTAATTTTCTTAAAATTTTATTGCTTATAAAAAATTTCCTAAAATTATATTGACATAAAAATTTGATAACACAACAACATTATTCAATAAAAATATAAAATAATTTTTATCGAAACTAAGACATCACTAAATTGTTAAAGGATTCAACATGTCACTAATTAAATCAATTAAATTATTTTTTAAGTAATATAAAAAAATATGTATGCCTTTACCTTTAACCTCTTCAAACAAATACAAGTAATGTTTAAAGTTACTGTATACAATATATTAATGGTGGCTTGGACATTTGAGAATTGAATCTTTGATTAACCTCTAATTAGAGCAAATAACAGGTCAGACTTAATTATATACAAACTGAAAAAAGAAAAAAGGCCTGAGTCCAAGCTTGACTTGAACTTAATAAAATATTATTTATTTTTCAATAGTAATTCTAAAATTAAAAAAAAAAGGGAGAAAAATTTAAAATTTTTTAAAATATTTTAATAAAATGATACATACTTTCAAATACCAAAATTTGTTAAAAATTAAACTACTAAATTATATATTTTTACAATAAAAAGTGAATTATATATATATATATAATATTCTTCAATTAAGTTACTCGGGCTGGACTAAATTTTACGCGTACCAGCCTGGCTCTAATTTTTACTTGGGCTGCGGCGGAAAACTTGAATTTTATTTGGACCTCAAATTAAAGTTCAAACTATTTTTATTTTTGCGTGTGTCAGACTTGATTAAAGATGGTGACTATGCATTTACTTTTAATATTTTTAATAAAAATTATATATTAAATATCATTTAAAAAAATAAATAATCAAAATTTTAAAATATAAAAGTACCTGTATATTTTTTAAAATAAAAAGCTGTTAGTATGTGCAAAATCCAAAAAAGGTACAATTATATTATTCTATTTATTAAAATATGATTAATGAATCTACCTAATTACATACTACCTTAAAAAAAATATTCTCGAAATAGTATTTTTAAAAATATGTAAGTGTTCACCAAAGACAAAAAAATATGTTTATCTTATTTCCATTTTTCTACTTTTAAAAGAACAATTTAGAAAATTAGTTTTAAAACACTCCTATAAAAAAAATATAATTATGATTTCAGAGAAAAATTATATTTTATTTTATGAGTATAAAGTTCAATTTGAGTATTGCTCGCAAGGAAATTAAAGTTGTTGAAAAATCCATGTCTCCTCATTATATTTGATCAATGATAAGATTTAGTTTATCATTTATCTATAAAAAAAAAAAAGAATTATTTATGTGTAATGGTAACTTTTATTAATTTTCAATTTCATTATTTACTATAATAAATATGGGAAATCTGTTTTTGAATATTTTTTTAAATAAAAAATTTTAATTTAAATATTAAAATATTTAAAATACTAAATAATATATAATATTAATGTACCAAACGACACTAAAATAATTTTTTAATATAATAAATATTTATTTTGTATTTATTTAATTATTTATTTATTTTTAATACAATAACAAGGTAAAGATTAAAAGAAAAAAAAATAATTAAAAATTATTTTAAGAATAAATGCACCCATTAGTCAAACAGTAAAACTTTAAGGTCACTGAGAGTCTAAATCAAATAACAGACACTATAATTAAAATAAAGATTATAATTAACTAACCAGTTAGCACACTTATTTCTTTATTTATATGTATGATGAAAAATTATATCCCAATCTTGCTTAACATGAATGACAATTCGCTGTAAAATCTTGGGTCTAAAATTTTGCCCTAGAAAAATTATTAACCATCCATACCAGAGATGGTGAGTCACTTGCCAATCCCTCTTCCCAAGCCATTTCAGGGTCCGCGAGAACAGCCCACATTTCAGCCTTTATGGCATTGCTTTTTTTTTTTTTTTGAAATTTCAAAAATGTTTATATAATTTTAAATAATAATCGATGGTGCGGTGAATCGGTGAACGCGGGCCAATAATCAATTGAAATCGAGTTGCACAAGACGATTTTTCAACTGAATTCATTTGTTGTATAAATTCATCCAGGTATCCACAAGATAAATGCATTTATATCTTCTTTTTTGTACGAATTTAATCATAGGAGAGTTGTAGCCCCAAGAAGGTCCAAAGCAGGGCTAAGATTAATTCAAAGGGAAAAGACGCCTTGTTAAAAGTTTAGTCCATGAAGAAGAGAACTCACATATGCTGCATTTATGGTTAAGGTGAGAAAACTACGGGAATATTTTGAAGGCAAAAAGAAAAATTTCAATACAAGTGTTAAAAAGTCAATAAGGCCTCTATTTGCAGCATTCTGTGCCATTTCAGAAAAAAAAATGCAAATGTAAATTTTACCAGATACCGAGTTTCAACATAGATGACCCACTATTGCAACCAGCTTGAAACTCACGATTTTTAGTGGAAATGGAATAGCAGAATCATGCTATTACAGTACGATTTGTGGCTAACTCCAATTTGGCCATTGATTTATATTGTTGGCCAATCTGAACTGTTGTTGCATATCGTTCGATTCATATTGTGAATGGAACGATTTTTACAACACGGGTATTGGATATACAATGAAACGCACTTATTAGCTTCATGACACCTTCCTAGAAAGGTTCTTCAAGCCATAACCAATACATTTAAGAATAACTGTTCCTGTCTTGGGATCTGGCTTGATAACAAACTTCAAATCCAAAAAATCCCTTATGCTTCTGAGTGTTTCGATTCCATATTGGGAGAGCTTTCCAACGCGAATCTTGGAAACATCTTGCGGACATAGGGCACAAAGAAGAAATAACAGACCCTATAAAACAAAGAAAGAACAAACAATATTAGACGAAGACATGGTTCTTCAAGCAAATATAAGTAATACGATCATAATTCTCAATTCCACCTGCTCACGTAAGGAAAAAAAAAGGCAAATTATTGTTTTCCCAGCATCAAGGAAAGATTATGCTGACCCTACTTTGTCTAAATATGCGTTACTGAAGTACAAAACTTCTTAAAGCAAAACGAAATGGTAAGAATGATTAAAAGGGATTGATATAGTTGAGAATACAAACCTGATGTGTTGAATCCACTACTCCACCCTGTTCTATCTCCCCAAGTAAAACAAGAGCAATTTGCTGACCAATATTTTCTGGAGGCATCAGGTCTTTCTTCTCATCATCTGCAAAGTCAGAAGATTCTTCAGCCCGTCCACGAGAAACAGCAGTATCGGCAGAGATGAAGCAACCAGAAGTAGTCTCCGCAACCAGCGAAATCCCATATCCAGGTGAGCTGCGCCAGTAAATGACCAATCACCAAGAAAAAAAAAGATGTTATAAAGTTTCATGTTCCCCTTATTTCTAACTGATATATTTTCAAAATGCAAATTAAGTAGTCAATGCTATCTACTGAATGAAAGACATCATACTTTCCAGCTTGTGGACCAGCTTTGTGATCAGTAAAAATGTGCACATCTGGGAGTAGACGATTGAAGATTCCACGGGCAGCATGAATCATGCTATTTTCAAACTGAGAAGATACTCTGGTTGAAAATGTAACTCCTCTAATCCTCTTAACCATTCCCTCGTCAATCCAGGTTACTGCCTGCTATGTGGAATATATAGGTCAACACATGAGTCTAAATTAATCATCATTGACCAATAAAATTAGAAACTTACCCTTAGACTCTGAACAATAGGAACAGCCAATACAACTTCCCCACCACCATTTGGAGGAACTCCGCGACTCTCTATTTTAAGATCCAACCCTTCAGAAGGGACTCCAAAGTGCTTCAGTATGGGCAAAGTAGTAGAGCGGAAGCTATCAACTGATGGATCCTTGGAATCATTTGTGATTCCTGATAACATAATAACAAACAGTTATAACATATAAATCATCCTGTAATATCTTCTAAGACTGGTCCCATTACTCTTGTTTCGAAGCTCATATATCCTTTCTTTTATTTATTTATTTACTTAGAATATCAAATCAGGAAATCTTCAACCCCCACCCCCCTCCAACCCAAAAAAAAAACCAAAAAAAAAGTATCTGATAGAAATACCATAAATCCACATCCTGTACTTAATAGATTAATGAAAGTAGAAGTTTCTCCATCTTGGAACATGAGGTCAATCTCTTCATTAAGGTCAAACAATAAATTCAATGTGTCATATGCACGGTTGTCATAAAGACCAATGAGTACTAGGAATATGACTATATTATCAAAGTAGCCACTGGCCTACAGAGGTCAAGTAACACAGATAAATTATGCAGTTGATATTGAGCTACAAGGCAGAGACACCTCACAAAATGAGCCTGTGTGTATATCCAACACATATGGGAATCTCACATTAGACAAGACATGGATTTTCAAATTACTTATGGACTCTCGTGCTTCTTAGAAACTAATATATACATAATGTCAAAAGATAACCGCATAAATATATAAATAAATCAAATGACTTTATCTTCTATGAATTAATACCAACTAACATCCAATTGCTTACCAAACAAAATAAGATTTATCAGTATTATACTCTTTTTATTTTATTTTATTTGGACCTCCGTATCATGCTCAAAAAGACATGAAAGATTACCTTTGAGCTTAATCGTGAGAGGTTTCTTCCCAAACAAACCAAGCACAAGCAATGGCTCCAGGAAATAACCAATGGCTCGACTAACACCACAGTCGTGCACAAAATGTTTTCCACCCAAAACAATTCCAGGCTTGTACTTTAATTTAGTACCTATCCATAAATAAACAAAATTCAGCCCCACATACCCAACTGAATCCTTTATCACCACAATTTAAGGAATATTACCAGTTTCGTTGATTTCGACAACACAATCATCGCAGATTTTCTCTAGCAGGCGAAGGAGAGATACCTCGTGTTTCTGAAGACCCGGCCACGTCTCATCCGAACGAATATCCTCGATCAGAATAGGGGTGGATGAGAGGGTCGCAAGAACTAGTCGTTGTCTGAAGTTCTGGCTTCCCTTTAGCCTCTTATAAGCCGTCTTCCCCATTCTCTACTCTCGCAAAATGCACTGTTGTTGAATATTCACCTCTGAAGAAATTTGCACAATGCTCGGCTCCGAGTGTCACTGATTCAGATGCCGATTAGAATGAGAGCAGCAGCGCCAATTTTGGATTCAACGCCAGTTCTTCCCGATGGCAGCCAGGGTGCATCTAAAACCCTAGACAATTATTTTTGGACAACATTAAACCCTACATATAAACCATACCTCTTTTTTGTTTTTTGGACAGTAAACCGTGCCTCTCAACCTCTAATATTGGGCTGGATCACTATTTTGGGCTCAGTGTAACCTCAATATTTTTCGGTATGAACTTCAGAGTTTGGTTCATTACTTGTTCAAAAACATTTTGGTTTATTGAGCCCAATACACTCAAATTGGGTGTCTGTTTAAGAAGCCCATATATATTAGGCCTAGTTTTGTGGTAAGAGTCTGAACAGTTAATAAAAAAAGTATCGGTTAAAATTTTTGAATTGGTATGTACTTAACCAGCACCAGAAAGAAGCGCGCTGCAGCAAACCCTAAACCTTCCCAGCCCTCAGTCGCAGCAAACTGGCCAACCCCCTCCCCACTCTTTTTTATATTTTTTTTACTCAAGTTTTAAATAATTTTTTTTTTATGGAAGTTTTTTCTCTTCCTTTAAGGAAATTTTCTCCTTCCACCAAGGAAGTCTTCTCCTTCCGCCAGGAAAGTATTGTTCCTTTCATTAGGAAAGGTTTTTTCAAAAAAAATCTAGTGCTAGTCAAAAGTAAAATTTACAACTTACTCTTCAGATTTGCAGTTTTTCAAAGATGGAAGAAGATATGAAAAAAAAAAGAGCATTAATCTTCAAAGAAGATTGAGAGGTGTGTTGCCTCTCCATGAATGGTTTCTTTACCTTCTCATGTAATATTCAGCAGTTTGTAGTCTAGTTAAATGAATTGTAATTTTTATAATTTTGATTAGTACTAATTAAAAGGTGTATTACCTTTTGATTTGAGATTTCTGCCCTCTTCAGAAGTACAGGCTTATTTTATATGTTGTATATTTGTTGTGCCTTGCTAAGACTTCTGTAAGTTTCAGGCTTGCCTGGTTATTGAATATTATGATA
The DNA here is from genome assembly GCA_037074535.1 of Gleditsia sinensis. Lineage (NCBI taxonomy): Eukaryota > Viridiplantae > Streptophyta > Magnoliopsida > Fabales > Fabaceae > Gleditsia > Gleditsia sinensis. The sequence goes on along the minus strand of CM073463.1, from coordinate 65,951,249 downwards.
TGTTGATCCGTCAAAAAAAAAAAATTGATATGTACTTAAAAAATATATATTTTCCTTGTTCACACGGGGAGCTTCATCTTAAAATAAATTTTATTTTTAATTATCTCAAGATACTAAACTTTTAATTAATAATTGCATGACCTATAAACATCAAAAAGTATATAATTTAACTAAAAATGGACCTTTATATAAAATTATCTTAATATTTATAAAAACATTAAAATAAAAATACATGTTTGATTGGCTGTGTTTTCTTGTCATCAATTTTTAAAATTTATTTACAAAATCTTTAAAAATAGATACATTTTTTCAAAAACTAATGAAAAAAATAGATTTTGTTACCTTAATATATTATTGTGATTATAATTTATTTTATTTTATTTTAATTGGATCAATATTCTTCTTAGTCTTTTATTTGATTATATCTTACTCTACCGTAAAATTATATTATTAAATGTGAAATGATCAAATTATCTCTGATTTTTTTAATAAAAAAATTAATCATATTTGTGATAATATTTCTTGATTGGAACTCGCAGCTGATGACGAAACAAAAAGGAAAAATTGGTTTTGTTAAAAGAGAATGAGAATTCAAGAAATAAAACAAAATTGTTATTTCAGAAATTAGATTTAGGTGGCGTTTGATTCCTGGAATTTTTTATTCTCAAAAAAATTATATTTCCAGAAATAAGATTCTCAAAAATGAAATAGATAAAAAAGTTAAAAAAATATGTTTAATTGTCATTTCACTTTTTTAGAAATAGTTTATTGTATTACCATCAAATTTTTATTTTCATATTTGGTTCACATAAAATATTTTTAAGAATATAATTATCTTTCCAAAAATACTCATAGAGAAAATTTTTTAAAATAAAAGAAATGATAAATAGAAAGATAAAATAAAAAAAAAAGAGTAAATAAAGAAATAAGTTGTCTCAAAAAAATGAAATTTTTTATTTGAGGTTTGGGATTTAGAGTTTTAGGATTTAAGGGTTAGAGTTTAGAGTTTAGAATTTAGGAGTTAGAATTTATGATTTAAAACTTAGGGATTAGAATTTAAAATTTTGAAATTTAGGGGTTATGGTTTTAGGATTTAGAATTTAAGGGTTAAGGTTTTAAAATTTAGGAGTTCAAGTTCAAGTTTTAGTATTTAAGAGTTAGAGGTTATGATGTAGGGTGTAGAGTTTAGGATTTAGAGTTTTATGATTTAAGGGTTAGGGTTTAAGAGTTAAGGATTAAGTGTTAGAGTTTTAAGTTCAAGGGTCAAAATTTAGGGTTAGGGGTAAGAGTTAGAGTTTAGGGTTAGGGTTTAAGATTTAGAGTTTAGGATTTAGGATTTAGGGGTTAAGGTAGGGTTTAAAGTTTTAGGGTTTAGAATTTTAGAGTTTAATGATTAAGAATTAAAATTAAGGTTTGGGGACAATTTAGTTATTTTACATATAAAAAAATTAACATTTTCATGAGAAAGTTTTATTCCCATCCTTATAGGTGGGAATAAAAGAATGAGAATAAAAGTAGAATCTTTCTTAATTTTTCATTTCTAAGAATATTTTATTTTCAAAAATAAAAATTTATAACTGCTACCAAACATGAGAAAAAAAATTTCTCATTCACTTTTTCAAGAATCTTAAAATGATTCCTGACACTAAATGCCACCTTAATAATAGAATTTAACAGCTATAATAAATTACGATAAAACAAAAGATTAAGATGAGCATTGCTTTAATTAAAAAAATTATAATTAAATTAATACATTAAAATGACAAAGTATATTTTTTTCAAAACTAAATTAAAGAAAGAGTTTTTTTTTTATGGTCCCATCCTTGAATCCGCAGGCTATTATTGCCCCGAACCCACCCTGTTCAACATATAAATGTTGTTATTGCATAAAACACTCGCGGTCGAGAAACGACAACTGTACAGCACAAAATTTTGTAGACAGATATCTTAAGCATTTGAACATCAAAACTAATCTAGGTGAGCAATATTAAAACACAGGCACACTATTATAATACTAAGGATGTCATTGGTATTGAGCAAAATAAGATAAATGGAAGAGGGGGAAAAATGATCATTGTATCCAGATATGCTCATAGGCATCATCTCCTTCCCATTCTTATCAAACACATATCAAGTTATTCATTTAATACATGCTCCAGGAAGGCAAATATGATTTGAAGAAAAATTAATAATATGACTAAAAAAATACACATAAATTTTTAATATACATTGCTTTTATCTTGCAGATAATAACTAATAAAAAAATACATTTAAAGTTTGAATTTTTATTTATAACCTGGAACAGAAAAGATATAGGTATTAATTTGTGAAGCACGCGCGCTAATACTAAAGATGAAGGTAATCCAAAATTATTTATCATTTTCTAATGTATGAATTCTATGAAAAAAATTGAATAATATTATTTTAATTTTTTAAAAAATATATAATTAGAAGTATAATAACATTTAGATCAAACTTAATTTTATATTAATATAATTATATTGATTATTATCATACTTACTAATATAATTAAAAATTATAAAACTAAAAAATCAATAGGTAATTTTACAAACAATGAAACTGTCAAAATTAAAATATTAAATTAAAACTAAATATTCATATCAATTGAGAGTGTGATGTGAATAGATATTATAAAGAGTATAAATGGACTAAAAATATGACTTGTATACAAATATTTAATTAAATTTTTTAAAAAAATATAATTAAAATTAATTATATTAAGATTATGATATTTTAAAATTTAGAGTTTGGAATTTGAAATTTTTGAGTTTAGGTTGCATGGTTTAAGATTTGAATTTTGAGATTTTAAGATTTATAGTTCAAATTTTAGGGTTTAGGGTTTGAGATTTTTGAGGTTTAGAATTTACAATTTTAATGTTTAAAGTTTTATGATATGGAGTTTGGAGTTTTAAAGACTATGATTTTGAGATTTTGAGTTTTAAAATTTAGAGTTTAATATTTGAGATTTTGAATTATAGGATTATAGAATTCAGAGTTTGAAGTATTAAAATTTAGAATTTGTAATTTAGGGTTTGATCAAATATTTGGATTTAGGATTTGGGCATTTTAGATTTTAAATTTTAACATTTTAGAGTTTATGTCACGGCCCCAAATGATGGAACACATGACTGGCACAACATAAGGGTTTCCCCCTAGCCGTAAGCCTAACATATAGCATGCACAAACATTCAGCACACAATCCAGAGTACATAATAAATATAACTGGCCACATACGCCACATCCAATATAAGAAAATACTGTATATATATATATCTCATGAATTCAACATCTTTGATTCAACTTGGCCCATGGCCTCATAGTACAAACATTATTGTAAAACTTAAAACCATTTTTCAAACAATACAAGAAGCAAGGATCCTGCCTGTAAGTTCATGGAGATACACTAGACATAAACTTAAACTATACAACCAATACAACGGAATCTTGCCCAAACTGAGGCTCACCAATGCTATATTTAACCTCATATGGAGCTGTAGCTGGATCAGTGTTTTTTTGACTATCTGTGGGGAGAAAACAGAAGAGGGGTGAGATTACCACATCTCAGTGAATGGATAAATCATACTATAACAGAAACAGGGCAAACCAAGCACGAGTGTTTCACAATGAGTTTAATAATTGAAACATTAAGCATTTAACCATAATTTATTATAAAAAACTAAACAATTCAAATGGATGTTCAAAAGATAAAACAAGATTAAATAAGTAACCATAAAGCAAATCAAGTATGCATGGTAAGTAAGAAATGAAGATATTTATGCAATAACAATGATGAATGAGGTATTTTAGAAATATTTAATCTTTAAGAAAAATGCACTAATTTATTGGAGTTCTTTCCTGACAGATCATCATTTTCCCCAAGCACATAGCAAGAGAGGGGTAATCACTGTAGGAAGTCCACCTTAAATTTTGCTCAAGCACATAGCAATGGGTATGGCAATCACTGTAGGCATAGACATAAGTCTACCCTAAATTTCTCAAACACATAGCAATGGGTCCCCAAGCACATAGCAATGGGTATGGAAATCACTGTAGGCATAGACATAAGTCTACCCTAAATCCCTGTGTCTTAGGCAATTATATGCCCGTCACAGTATCCTAGGCCGAAGCCTTAACATGATCATGGTGCACCAGGGCTAGCACTACCTGCGGCTAGCTAACAGTGATCTAAAAGGATCCCTCCAATAGAAAACATTTGAAATATGCTATTCAAAGAGTTTAAAGTAAAACATTTTAATAACTTTACGATAAAGCTATAATTCTCCATCTAACTCTTTTCATGCATAAAATTCTATTCTAAAATATATCTCATCCATGAATTCCCATGGAGACCTTTAAAATCATAAATTTTCCCTTTTTAAATATAGATCGTCCATAGACGTTACATAGATACTTATCATGCATCAAATCACTTCATGGCTAACTTAGTTCATTTCTATGACTAAGTTCGCATTTCTATAAATCTAGCTCAAATGGAGAATTAATAGTCTAGATGCTTTCCCTGCATACCTAGGGTTCAACTAGGATTGAAATTTACAATTTATAACATGGTTGGAACATATTGGTTTTCAAAGCGGTAAAACAATTTAACATACATTCCAACTAGTTAAAATCATACGAGAGAGTTATAAATCAAATTCCTAAAACATGCGCTATAGTATGAAAAACCCACTCACCTTACTAGGAGTCCAACAACGAGAATTTCACCTCGTGATGGCTCAACAATCTAGAAAACATAGACATAACATGAAAATTAGAAAACTCTAAAAGTCACTATTCATGTCGAAACCTAAAAACCCTATATTCTAGTATAGAAACTAATTCTAAGACTATCTATGGAAAGAAATTCGGTAAAACGAAGTTTAAAACGTGATTAAACGGAGTTTTACCTTTGGAGGTACTATTCATGCGATTTTCCGATGACCTTCCGGCGACTTTTCGGCGAAATTGATCGGTGGGACTTGTAGCTCTTCTTCCCACGAGTCCAACGATACCTTACTTGCTCAAATCGGACGTCCGGATGATGAGATATCTTAGAGAGAAGTTTGAGAAAAATTTTAGAGAGAGAGAGTTAGGGTTAAGATGAAAAAGAAATGAAGGAAAAGGGGGGGTCCGCAAAAAAAAGCTATCTGACGAATCTCACCGCCGGTGAACTCATTCTCGCCGAGGCGAGCCGCGATTTTCGCCGCCAACAAACTTATTTTCACCGCGACCAGATTTGAAACCAGAAAACTCATGCTCTCGGGAAAATACCGCATCATTCTCGCCGCGGCGAAATTATTCTCGCCGTGGCAAACTCCATTTCGCTGAATTTGACAAAATGTCCAACATAAAAGTTGTAGCCCTTTCTCTTAACTTTCCTTAGCCACTTAAATCACATAATTTGGAGTTCATATGAAGGAGTTATGCATAAAATAGTGAGCAAAGGTCCAAACCACACTACGCTTCAGTTTTTGCCTCGTCTCACTATGATATTCATGGAATTTGCAAAAGTTTCCAACATCAAAGTTGTAGATATATGTCTTATCGTTCATAAGAAATTGGAATCACTTAATTCAGAAGAAAAGGTCGAAAACGCTCTAAAATTTTACATTGTTCTCAACTTTTTTTGTTTCAAATGATTTATACTTAACCTTCAAAAGTTTTATTAGTTGAGGGTTATTACAGTTTAATATTTTAAAATTTAAAATTTTGAATTTATAATTTAATGTTTAGAATTTTGTGATTTAAAATTTGAGTTTTGAAATTTAAAATTTTTTTTTCGACAAATGCCAAATAGCCTAAATATATTAATATAAGCCACTAAGGGCATAATACAAAGAAACAAAATGATTAAGGGGGAAACTACCCATATTCAGTTCTTAAGTACATTAACTTACAAACATAGATATTATGATAAAAAATACTAAAAGCTACACATCTCTAAACTATTAGTATACTAAATTACAACTCAAATATTATAAAAACATAACTTATACAATTAAAAAGGAAAAAAAAATACATCTTAAAAGAGGCAACCCACTTTCCAATCTTATTTGAAGTTAATTTTTTTTAATCTTTTTCTATTTAGATGAATACTAAATTATATATTTATTTTATTTTTTTTAAATATGAATACAGAGACGTAGATATGAACTCAAAGATTTGAATTTGGATATATAAAATATAAGAACTTAAAACTCCATCGTTACTCTTCCATAATAAAAGCAAAAACCTCTCTCTTTAAGAAAAAAAAACTTTTTTAAAAAGAAAAAAAATACTGAGTGAGGAAGAAACAGTAGGAACAATAGCAAAGAAGGGAAAGCTTATAAAGAGGGGAGGTCCCTTGTCACGGCCCCAAATGATGGAACACATGATCGGCACGGCATAAGGGTTTCCTCCTAGCCGCAAGCCTAATGCATAGCACATGCAAACATTAAGCACACAATCCAGAGTACATAATAAATATAACTGGCCACATATGCCACATCCAATATAAGAAAATACTGTATATATATATATATATATATATATATATATATATATATATATATATATATATATGTCTCATGAATCCAACATCCGTGATTCAACTTGACCCATGGCCTCATAATACAAACATCGTTGTAAAACATAAAACCATTTTTCAAACAACACAAGAAGTGAGGATCCTGCCTGTAAATTCATGGAGATACACTAGACATAAACTAAGCTAGACAAATAGTACAACGGAGCCTTGCCCAAACTGGGGCTCACCAATGCTATATTCAGCCTCCTACGGAGCTGTAGCTAGATCAAAGTTTCTTTGACTATCTGTAGGGAAGAAACAGAAGAGGGGTGAGACCACATCTCAGTGAATGGGTAAATCATACTATAACTGAAACAGGGCAAACCAAGCATGAGTGTTTCGCAATGGGTTTAATAATTGAAATCCAAGTGTAAAGATAATAATATTTAATCTTTCCTAACAGATCTATCATCTTTCCCAAGCACATAGCAAGGGTATGGTAATCACTGTAGGCGTAGACATAAGTCCACCCTAAATTTCCCCCAAGCACATAGCAAGGGTATGGCAATCACTGTAGACGTAGACATAAGTCCACCCTAAATTTTGTGTCTTAGGGAATCATATGCCCGTCACAAAATCCTAGGCCGAAGCCTTCGCATGACCATGGTGCGCCAGGGCTAGCACTCCCTGCGGCTAGCTAACAGTGATATAAAAAGATTCCTCCAATGGAAAATATTTAAAAATATGATATTCAAAGAGTTTAAGGTAAAACATTTCAATAACTTTACAATAAAGCTATAATTCTCCATCTAACTCTTTTCATGCATAAAATTTCGTTCTAAAATATGTTTCATCCATGTATTCCCATGGAGACCTTTATCATCATAAACTTTCTCTTTAAACATATCGTCCGTAGACGTCGCATAGATATTCGCATGCATCAAATTATTTTATGGCTAACTTAGTTCATTTCTATGACTAAGTTCGCATTTCTATAAATTTAGCTCAAATGGAGAATTATCAGTCTAGATGCTTGCCCTACATACCTAGGGTTCAACTAGGATTGAAATTTACAATTTCTAACATGGTTGGAACATATTGGTTTTCAAAGCGGTAAAACAATTTAGCATACATTCCAACTAGTTAAAATCATACGAGAGAGTTATAAATCGAATTCGTAAAACATGCGCTATAGTATGAAAAACCCACTCACCTTACTAGGAGTCAAATAACGAGAATTTTACCTCGTGGTGGCTCAACAACCTAGAAAACATAGACACAACATGAGAATTTGGTACACTCTAAACGTCACTATTCATGCCGAAAACACTATTCACGACGGCCAACTAACCCTAAACCTAAAAACCTTATATTCTAGCATAGAAACTAATTCTAAGACTATCTATGGAAAGAATTTCGGAAGAATGAAGCTTAAAACATGATTGAACGGAATTTTACCTTGGAGGTTACTGTTCATGCGATTTTTCGGCGACTTTCCGACGGTTTTCCGGCGAAACTGATCTGTGGGGTTTGTAGCTCTCCTTCCCACGAGTCCAACGGTACCTTGGTAGCTCGAATCGGTTGGCTGGATGGTGAGATATCTTAGAGAGAAGGTAGAGAAAATTTTAGAGAGAGAAGAGAGAGAAGGAGTCAGATGCAGGAGGAAATGAAGGAGAAGGGAGGGGGAAGCTGTAGAAAAACGCAGAAACAGCCTGAAGCACGGCCTAGCCGTGTCCTGGAGCACGACCGTGCTTCGGGGCTATAGTGCACCATGTTTTTGGCCGAATTTGACAAAACATCCAACATGAAAGTTATAGCCATTTTTCGTAGCTTTCATTAGCCACTTGTATCACCTAATTGGGAGTTCATATGAAAGAGTTATGCATAAAATAGTGAGCAAAGGTCCAGACCACATTACGCTACGATTTTTGCCTCTTATCACTATAATATTCACGGAATTAGCAAAAGTTCCCAACATCAAAGTTGTAGATATATGTCTTATCGTTCAACAAAAATTAGAATCACTTAAGTTGGATTTCATATGAGAGATTTATGCTTATATGAGTGAAGACATGTCAGAAGAAAGGTCAGAAACGCTCTAAAAGTTTACATTGTTCTCAACTTCCTTGTTTCAAATGATTTGTACTTAACCTTCAAATGTTTTATTAGCTGAGGGTTATTACATTCTCCCCTCCTTATAAAAAATTCGGTCCCCGAATTTTACAAAAACCATCAACATGAAAACATAAGACTACTCTTGAAATAGCTGTGGATACTTCTCTCTCATGACGTCCTCAACTTTCCACGTAGTTTACTCTTTGGAATGATTCTGCCAAATCACCTTCACTGTAGGGATATCCTTAGACCTCAACTTTTTCACTTGTCTATCAGCAATGGCCACAGGTTTCTCTTCGTAGCCCAACTTGTCATCCAAAAGGATTTCTTGCGGTTGAATCACATGAGATGGGTCGGGTAGATACTTTCTCAACATCGAGACATGGAAAACTGGATGCACTTCACTTAATCCAGGTGGTAGGGCTAGGCGGTATGCCACTGTTCCTACCCTATCCAGAATTTCAAAGGGTCCAATATACCTCGGGCTTAATTTCCCTTTCTTACCAAACCGCATGATTCCCTTCATGGGTGATACTCTAAGGAACACGTGATCGCCTAGAGAAAACTCCAACTCCCGTCGCCTATGGTCCACATAAGCCTTCTGACGACTTTGTGCAGTTAAAAGCCGTTCTCTTATCAGCTTGACCTTCTCTATGGCATCTTGCACCAAGTCTGACCCTAGCAGCTTGGCTTCTCCAACTTCAAACCATCCAACGGGAGATCGGCATCTTCTCCCATAAAGAGCTTCAAAAGGTGCCATCTGAATACTGGCTTGATAACTGTTGTTGTATGCAAACTCAGTTAATGGCAGATATTCTTCCCAACTGCCACCAAAGTCCAAAATACATGCTCTAAGCATATCCTCCAGAATTTGAATCGTGTGTTCTGACTGGCCATCTGTTTGGGGATGAAAAGCGGTACTTAGATTCAACCTCGTCCCCAAAGCTTCTTGAAAAGCTTTCCAAAATCTTGCCATAAACTGTGGACCTCGGTCAGATATGATGGATACAGGGACTCCATGCAATCTGACGATCTCACTCAGATACAGGCTTGCATACTGAACCGCATTAAAGGTAGTCTTCACTGGTAAGAAGTGGGATGACTTGGTCATTCGATCCACTATCACCCATACTGAGTCATAACCCTTAGGGTTCCTTGGTAACCCTATAAGGAAGTCTATAGTGATCTTTTCCCACTTCCACTCCGGTATCTCAATCTGTTGGTGCAAACCGGCAAACTTCTAGTGTTCAGCTTTCACTTGCTGACAAACCAAGCACTGAGCCACAAAATCTGCTACATCCTTCTTCATTCCACTCCACCAATACAAGTCCTTGAGGTCACTGTACATCTTATTTGTTCCTGGGTGGATAGTATAGGCTGATTGATGTGCCTCCTCCAAAATTTGCTTCCTCAAGCTATCCACATCGGGTACACACAAACGCTTCCCACATCTTAACATTCCTTCAGCATCTACGTTGAATTTAGAAGTCTGATTATTCCTAACTTTATCCTTGAGCTTACACAGCTTAGCATCCTTGTCCTGATCTACCTTAATCTGCTCAACCAGCGGAGAGTGTAGTTGCATGTGGGCTAACAACACCCCTGGCTCATTCACTTCAAAGCGCATCCCCTCACCTTCTAGCTGATGAATATCCCTTATCAACGGCCTCTGGAGTAGGGTGATATGGGCTAGACTCCCCATTGACTTTCTGCTCAAAGCATCTGCTACCACATTGACCTTACCTGGGTGGTACAAGATGGTACAGTCATAGTCCTTTACCAACTCCATCCACCTCATATGTCTCAAGTTAAGATCCCTTTGTTGAAAGATGTACTTGAGGCTCTTGTGGTCCGTATAAATCTCACAGGGTTCACCATAGAGATAGTGCCTCCAAATCTTCAAGGCAAAGACCACTGCCACCATCTCCAAATCATGTGTAAGATAGTTCTATTCGTGCTTCCTGAGCTGCCTAGATGCATAGGCTACAACATGACCATTCTACATTAACACACAACCCAAGCCTACCCTTGAGGCGTCACAGTACACTGAGTATCCTCCAGTGCCCGTTGGGATAGTTAGAACTGGGGTTGTGGTTAAACACTTCTTCAAGGTCTGGAAACTTTCTTCGCATGCATCCGACCACTCAAACTTAACTCCCTTCCTAGTTAATTTGGTCAAAGGAGCAGCAATCTTGGAGAAATCCTTGATGAACCTCCGGTAATACCCTGCTAGACCCAAGAAACTTCGGATCTCCGTCATACTAGCTGGGCGAGGCCACTACTGTACTGCTTCTACCTTCTCTGGGTCTACTTGAATGCCGTCCTTCGTGACTACATGCCCTAGAAACATAACGATGTCCAACCAGAACTCACACTTAGAGAGCTTGGCATACAACTGCTAATCCCTGAAGATCTGCAGAATGACCCGTAGGTGCTGTTCATGCTCCTCATGGTCTTTAGAATAAACCAAGATGTCATCAATGAACACAATGACAAACTGATCCAAGAATGGCTTGAAGACCCTGTTCATCAAGTCCATAAAAGCAGCTAGTGCATTAGTTAGTCCAAAAGACATAACCAAAAACTCATAATGACCATAACGGGTCCTAAAAGCTGTTTTGGAAATATCCTCCTTCTTGATTTTTAACTGATGATACCCTGACCTCAGATCAATCTTGGAGAAACATTTCGCTCATTGAAGTTGATCGAACAGATAATCAATCTTGGGTAAAGGGTAGTTGTTGCGCACCGTTAGCTTATTCAGTTGCCTATAGTCAATGCAAAGACGCAAAGACCCATCTTTTTTCTTCACAAAAAGGACCGGAGCACCCCATGGAGAAGTGCTCGGCCTGATGAAGCCCTTATCCAACAAATCCTGCAATTGACTCTTTAGCTCCTTAAGCTCTGTGGGTGCCATCCTGTAAGGTGGTATAGAAATTGGTCGAGCCTCTGGAATAAGGTCGATACCAAACTCTATCTCTCGTTGAGGAGGTAATCCTGGCAACTCCTCTGGAAAGACATCCAGGAATTCTCTTACCACTACCATCTTGTCTACATCGGGTACCTTTCCATCCACATCTCTAACATACGCCAAATATCCCTGGCATCCTTTCTTCAACATCCTCTGAGCAACTAAGACTGAAATTAGGTTACTTGGAGCTTTACTTCGGTCACACTGGAACCGAAAAGGAACTTCACTTGAAAAGTTGAACTTGATTGCCTTCTCATAGCAATCCAAGGTAGCATAGCATGATGCCAACCAATCCATTCCTAGGATTACGTCAAAGTCGATCATGTCCAGGATGATCAAATCAGCAGATGTCTCCCTATCACCCACTGACAATTTACATGACTTGCATACATGCTCTACTGGTAAATAATCACCGACCGAGGTGGTTACAAAGAAAGGGGCATCCATCTCAATCGGATCTTTACCCAAACTCTTAGCAAAACTAGGGGAAACATAGGAATATGTAGACCCGGGGTCAAACAAAACATATGCTTCATGTAGGCAAACCGAAAGAGTACTTGTCATGACCGCATTTGAAGCCTGTGCATCCTGCCTGGTGAGAGCAAAAATCCTCGGTTGACCTCAGCCTGCTTGGCTTTGACTTCGGCCCATCATCCCTCTACCAGTACCTCTGCTACTTGCTTGGCCCGGTATAGTCCTTATAGGCTGAGCTGCCACTGGGGTTGGTAGCAAAGTCGGTCGAGTTGGCCCTTGGGTTGAGCCATACAACTGGGGACATTCCCTCTTCATGTGTCCAGGTTGGTTGCACTGATAGCAAACAACCACCTCCCTGCGGCACTGACCAAAGTGATGGTTGCCACAAATAGGGCATTGTGGCCTGTTCTGCTGAATGGCTCTTGGTCCTGGTTGACCTGTATACCTGGTGTTCCCTTGGTTAAGACCTAGCCTACCACTTGCATCTGATCTCTGGTTGGGGTTCCCAACATTCTGTGGTGCTGGGCGCTGCTGGCCCTGAAATCGTGGTCCTTGGGAATGAGAACTTTGCCCTCCTTTGGAACTCCCGTCCCTATCCCTCTTTCTCAGCTTGGCACTCTCGACATCGGCCAAATGCCTAGTTTCCATCATTCTTGCACAGTCCACAGCCTTTGCATAGTTGGAGAATTGCTTCATCTGGGGTGCCACTGATTTAAACAATGCTGGCATCAACCCCTGGATAAACTTCTTGATCATGGCCGTTTTAGTAGGGACCATGTGCGGTGCATACAGCAACAGCTGTGTGAAGCGGTAATCATACTCCGTGATTGACATACCGGGAGTCTCCTTCAACTCCACAAATTCCTGACAATTGGTATCTCGGATACTCTGAGGCACAAACCTCTCCATGAAAACTTCCTTGAACTCTGGCCATCCCAAAGGTGGCGCTGTAGCTCCCCTTCCGCGTAGCATGGTCTTAAACCATACTTGCGCTACACCAGACAACTGGAAGGATGCCAACTCTACTGATCGGATCTCTGGACACTTAAACACCTCACAGATCTTCTCAGTGTCCTCTATAAACTCCTGGGGATCTTCACTAGCCAACAACCCCTTGAAGGTTGACGGTTTTAGTTTCAGGAACTCAGATAGTTCCACTTCCCTCTCGGCGGGTCTCACATGCCGCTCCACGGACCTAACTAGTTCTGGAACGGAGGTAGCTGTTTCGGGCTATTGTGGGTCCCTTCCACCTTGCCCATCCCTTCTTTCGGCTAGAGTTTCTATCGCCCGCTGCATATCCTGCATGGTTACCAGCATCTGGGCTATCACATCATCCCGGGGGTGAGAAGACATTCCCCCCGCCCTGGGAGTCTCAGCTTGGTCACTGCTCAACTCAGCTTGTTCGGCTGCTTCAGCAGCCCTTACACCCTTACCACTGCCTCTTGCATTGGCTCTAGGTCGGCCTCTGCCACGACCTCTACCTCGGCCTCTAGGCACGGGTACTGCGGACTAAGCATACTCTTCAGCCATCTGCTCTTGAACCGCGGGTTGCCTAACCTTTGATCTCATTCTTGGTGGCATCTCGCTATAAAACAAAAATAGCCCAACCATCACTTAACCATGCCAACATAGCATACTATAAACTGACTTACTTGAACAAAAAGACAACATCCTATCGAACCCCTTTAGCAGCACCGTGAGTATAAGCATGTCCGGATTCATACTCATACTCAAAGTCCTACCTAAAGGTCCGTTACTCCATGAACACAGAAAAACCTAAAGCTCTGATACCACTCTGTCACGGCCCCAAATGATGGAACACATGATCGGCACGGCATAAGGGTTTCCCCCTAGCCGCAAGCCTAACGCATAGCACATGCAAACATCCAGCACACAATCCAGAATACATAATAAATATAACTAGCCACATATGCCACATCCAATATAAGAAAATACTGTATATATGTATATATATAGATATATATGTCTCATGAATCCAACATCCGTGATTCAACTTGGCCCATGGCCTCATAATACAAACATCGTTGTAAAACATAAAACCATTTTTCAAACAACACAAGAAGCAATGATCCTGCCTGTAAATTCATGGAGATACACTAGACATAAATTAAGCTAGACAAATAGTACAACGGAGCCTTGCCCAAACTGGGGCTCACCAATGCTATATTCAGCCTCCTACGGAGCTGTAGCTGGATCAAAGTTTCTTTGACTATCTGTGGGGAGGAAACAGAAGAGGGGTGAGACCACATCTCAGTGAATGGATAAATCATACTATAACTAAAACAGGGCAAACCAAGCATGAGTGTTTCGCAATGGGTTTAATAATTGAAATCCAAGTGTAAAGATAATAATAGAAATATTAAACATTTAACCATAATTTATTGAAAGAAAAAAGCTAAACAGTTCAAATGTATGTTCAAAAGATAAAACAGGATTTAAATCAGTAACCGTAAAGCAAATCAATTATGCATGGTAAGTAATAAATAAAGTTATTTATGCAATAACAATGATGAATGAGATTGTTTAGAAATATTTAATCTTTAAGAAAAATGCACTAGTCTATTGGAGTTCTTTCCTAACAGATCTATCATATTTCCCAAGCACATAGCAAGGGGAGGGTAATCACTGTAGGCGTAGACATGAGTCCATCCTAAATTTCCCCCAAGCACATAGCAAGGGTATGGCAATCATTGTAAGCGTAGACATAAGTCCACCCTAAATTTCTCCCAAGCACATAGTAAGGGTATGGCAATCACTGTAGGCATAGATATAAGTCCACCCTAAATTTTGTGTCTTAGGCAATCATATGCCCGTCACAATATCTTAGGTCGAAACCTTCGCATGACCATGGTGCACTAGGGCTAGCACTCCCTGCGGCTAGTTAACAGTGATCTAAAAGGGTTCCTCCAATAGAAAATATTTGAAAATATGCTATTCAAAGAGTTTAAGGTAAAACATTTCAATAACTTTACAATAAAACTATAATTCTCCATCTAACTCTTTTCATGCATAAAATTCCGTTCTAAAATATGTTTCATCCATGTATTCCCATGGAGACCTTTATCATCATAAACTTTCCCTTTAAACATATCGTCTGTAGACGTCGCATAGATGTTCGCATACATCAAATTATTTCATGACTAACTTAATTCATTTCTATGACTAAGTTCGCATTTCTATAAATCTAGCTCAAATGGAGAATTATCAGTCTAGATGCTTGCCCTGCATACCTAGGGTTCAACTAGGATTGAAATTTACAATTTCTAACATGGTTGGAACATATTGGTTTTCAAAGCGGTAAAACAATTTAGCATACATTCCAACTAGTTAAAATCATACGAGAGAGTTATAAACCGAATTCGTAAAACATGCGCTATAGTATGAAAAACCCACTCACCTTACTATGAGTCAAACAACGAGAATTTCACCTCTTGGTGGCTCAACAACCTAGAAAATATAGACACAACATAAGAATTTGATACACTCTAAATATCACTATTCATGCCAAAAACACTATTCACACCGGCCAACTAACCCTAAACCTAAAAACTTTATATTCTAGCATAGAAACTAATTCTAAAATTATCTATGGAAAGAATTTCGGAAGAATGAAGCTTAGAACGCGATTGGACAGAATTTTACCTTGAAGGTTACTGTTCATGAGATTTTCCGGCGACTTTTCGGCGGTTTTCCAGCGAAACTGATCTGTGGGATTTGTAGCTCTCCTTCCCACGCGTCCAACGGTACCTTGGTAGCTCGAATCGGTTGGCTGGATGGTGAGATATCTTAGAGAGAAGGTAGAGAAAATGTTAGAGAGAGAGAGAGGGAGTCAGATGCAGGAGGAAATGAAGGAGAAGGGAGGGGGAAGCTGCAGAAAAACGCAGAAACAGCCCGAAGCACGGCCTGACCGTGTCCTGGAGCACGGTCGTGCTTCGGGGCTACAGTGCACCATGTTGTTGGCCGAATTTGACAAAATATCTAACATGAAAGTTGTAGCCCTTTCTCTTAGCTTTCATTAGCCACTTATATCACCTAATTTGGAGTTCATATGAAGGAGTTATGAATAAAATAGTGAGCAAAGGTCCAGACCACACTATGCTGCGGTTTTTGCCTCTTATCACTATAATATTCACGGAATTAGCAAAAGTTCCCAACATCAAAGTTGTAGATATATGTCTTATCTTTCAACAAAAATTGGAATCACTTAATTTGGATTTCATATGAGAGATTTATGCTTATATGAGTGAAGACAGGTTAGAAGAAAGGTCAGAAACGCTATAAAAGTTTACATTGTTCTCAACTTCCTTGTTTAAAATGATTTGTACTTAACCTTTAAAAGTTTTATTAGCTGAGGGTTATTACAAACCTCCTCCATCTCTTGTTAGTTTTTAGAATTTATAGTTTGAGTTTTAAAATTTGGAGTTTAATTTTTAAAAATTTATAAATATTGAGTTTTAAATTTAAAATTAAGAATTTATGATATAAAAAAAAATCATAAGTGTAATTCCTTTATTTTCTTCTTTCATGAAACATCTATTGAGTTCTATTTGATTTACACATTGTGTTGAGATTCACTTTGGAGGGATTTAGACATTATTTGTTTTTCTTAAAAATTAACTAGTTTGTTTATTGGATCTTCTCAGACTTTTTTCACTATCTTTGATTCACGTAAGAAAGTAATGAATATAAAATTATAGGGCATGTTTATTTTATTTGTTTTCAATTTTTATTTTTATTAAAAATTAAAAATAATCATAAAAATGTGTTTATTTACTGTTTTTTACTTATATTTTAAAAAAATATTTCTTAAATTTTTAAAAATTCTAAAAATACTAAAAAGATAATTTAAATTTTTTTAATATTATAATAGTATAATTTTTATAATTATTTTGAACTAAACAATGTTTTATTGTTTATATAATTTAAAAGTAGTTAAAATAAAAATAACGTGAAAATATAATTATATAATTAAAATAATAATAAAAATAAAAATTTAAAAATATTTTGATATACCAAATCCACCCCAAATTTTTGTATTTGTCGAGTTCAACAGGATCCAAGGGATCATGGGCCTTTATTCTTTACGGGAATACTTCAATGGGTGGTTTTTATTGCAGTTCATATTTTGAATGTTTAATTTTATCGTAGGATTTTATCTAATGAGGTTGCTGATTTTTTTTCTTCCATGTGCTTTTTTTAAAATAAAAAGTGACCCTCCAGTCCAATCCAATTCTATTAAAACTGAATGGATTGAATCAATTTTGGTTATTTTAGTGGGAGTGATTGGATGAATTTTTCATTCAACCAAAAATAGATCAGTTCGATAAATTGAGGTGTCTAAATCAAATTAATCCAAATCAATCAACACCCTTAACCCTTCATGGCTGAATGGTATGTTAATGTGTTGAACTGATGTTCATGTGAATTTTTCTTTTTTCACCTGTTTGAGTACACTAAAAGTGATGATGCAGCACTCAACGACTAACTTAATAGAAGGATAAATTGATGCATTTATTAAAATTTGAAAAACCAAATTCATATTCAAGATTTTAAAAGAATTAAATTGACATATTTTGTAAAATAAAAAAACCAAAAGTACATTTAAATTAATTTTTTATATCAAATTTGTGTTAGAAAACATACAAAAATTATATTTAGCCTGTTTTATCACAAAAAAGAAACTACATTTTGCCCATATTGATGGCGGAATTTATTACAAAGTGACAAATGAAATATCCCCTCATAAATATATATATCCACGTAACATTTTTTGATATGAAAGTCCTCATTCCTCCACATAACTGTATTTAGATAATTCTATCATAAATACAATAAATGGAAGAATATATATTTATATATCTACATTTTTTTTTTGTAACAAAAAATGATAACGAAAATACATTACTTCAATATTACTAGCTAAGGCAACAGTTGAATGCTTGAGATCCCTTAACAGCACCACACACTCGTTTATCAAACTCACAGTACCTTTGTCTGATACTTCGAATTAAGAGAATTACCAGAGGGTGAGCAAAGACCCACACATATGACTAAGCATCAGGAAATCTTCTTGAGTGGATTCCCCCCCGGGTGCCCAACACAATTTCATAACACTCGGAAGATGACTGCAAAAATCTTATCAAATCTCTTTTGTCAATAGTATTCAAGTTCTCATAAAATATTAACTGTATAAACACACTCTTCAAAGAATAACCATCACTTACAAAAATTCCTTCCCAGAACATTTTCCTGCCTAGCGAGGGTCAAACTAAGCAACTAACTATACTTCCATCTTGTGTAATATTTTATACATATGCATACATCTGTGCATTTTTGTATACATCCAACAAGATTGGATACAAAATTGTGTCTTGTTATTGACAAAAGAATTCCAAATATGCATGCTAATTGACTTGCTGAGAAAGAAGAACTAGTAAACCCTGTGGGCCCACTAATATTTCATTGAGAAAACTGAGCAATCCAAACCAGACCACAGGAGTTACGTCCACACCAGCAAGGGGAGGAATCACTTTGCGGGTTGGGATGAGAAGAGGTTCTGTGGGTGCATAAGCTATTACATAAGGAAACTTTCCCACGGGGAGTTTTGGATACCAGGACATGACTATTCTCAAGATAAAAAGAAAACCAAACACTGAGAGAAAAGGACCCAGAAACCCAATAACCAACTTTGCAGTTGCAGGATCTAAATCAACAAGAATCAACCTCTTCAGGAACTCTGTAGAAGGAGCATGTGATGTCTCTGGCATGCTGAGCTTGAGAGTGTTCAAGTGTAAACCAAGAGAGTTCTGTGAAGTAGCTGCATCCGGTATTGAGAGTTTCATGCCTGCAGAAGATCCAACTTCGATGTAGCATGAGCAAGAGCAAAATCTTAAGACTTGATAACCACCATTTATGTTTCTCCTAGGATGACATTTTGAACTTTCCTGCAACAATTATCAGCGAATTTCAATCTTCAAAGGTCAACCCCGTGTATGAACTTGTTGAAAAGTGATGATGATTGAACCATTGACATTAAGTTCACTTCAATCTTAAATACCGAAGTTGGTGTCGTGAGTTATTAGCTCATTGGCAAAATTGTCACTTTTATAAATAGCTAGATGTCATAAATGAAAAACTTTAAAGAAGTACCAAAATAAGTTCATGTCAATACTCAAGTTAGGAGGAGAAACAAGATGAAACTTTTCCATGTCCAAGAGAAACAAATAGTAAATTGGTTTTAGGAAAGTGGAATAAATAAAAATACCCAAGTTCTAAAATGAACATAATAAGCCAAATTATACTGAATCCATCAATACAAGATGAATCATATCAAGTTGGACTATAAAGCCAAAGAGAACTGAGAATATTATCTGTATCTGAAATGATCACTTTCACAGATTTCATGTAGTTTCTTTCTTGAAGACAGACATAAAGAGCAATGCAGGTTTAGCAGATATTACCCAATAAGCGAGTAAAGTACAGTAAAATAAAAGGATAGCTAACATGATCAGTGATTCAGTGTTTAGTAAACTGAGTTAAGGATAAGGCGATTTAAACATTTGTGATATGACCCTGTAGATTATGAATCTTATATGTTTTTCTCAATAAATGAAAATAAAAACATTAAAAGAAAGAAGAAGACTGCACATAATGATGACAAAGTTCCCAAAACAGGAAAAGTACAAATAAAATTAACAAAACAAAAAAAAATGAAAAATTAGATATTAAAACAAGAGAGATGTCCAGTTCTTTTACAAATCTATCAAAGAATCCATTCCCTCCAAAAAATGTAAAAAGAAAATAAGAAAACCATGGGCTGCAATCCGCAAAAAAGTCAAGAAAACAACTTGGACTCACAAAAGTTTCAAGGGAAGGTATCTTTAAATTAAGCTGGCAGTACACTTCCAGTGATATAGACATCACAACCTTGCAAACATCCTGAGAAAACGGATAGATAGCAGAACCCTGACCCCTATAATGAACAGACTTCACCGCTAAACCAACTAGCACCTTAGTGTGCATTTGGTTCTGTGATCAGAGGCCCCAATCTCCACACAAAAACACATTGGAAGTGGGAAATGCTGCATTTTTTTTATTAATTTCCACTACAGCGTGGATATGTGAATGTGATTATGGGGGTGGCAGACCCAAAAACACGTTCATCCATAAATTTGTTTGCATAAAATTATGTTGAAATAAAACAATTAATAATTAAAATACTAATATAGGTGTCCCGTGTCCGTGTCCTGCTTCATAGGTGTCAAGTATTCATAACTATATCCTGGCTCCTTTATCTTTATGCCCTATTTTTATCCATATCATCTTTGATAATTAGTTCCTCTCCTGCCTTAAATCAAATGGTACCATTTCATTAGACATCAAAAAGCCATAATAAAACAAAATTAAATGCTCTGAGACACTTCCAAGCACAGGAAGGGCTATACATTTATTATGTAGACATCTATTTCAAGGCAATAAGCAGGACAATTCCGATTAGTTATATTGTCATAAGAAAGCAACTGAAAATCAGAATTCCAAAATTAAACCTGAGGTTACTTTTCTCTGAATATTAACTAGAAAATTCAAACTCACGGCTGCTCAACAGCAAAAGATGGCATACACAGTATCATACTAAACATATAACACCATTAGTAAATTCAGAGTTTTTTTTTTTCTGATACATTGAAGGGCTAAATAACCCGTTTTGGAAATGTCTATGGTCATCAAAGCGAGAGTCATTTAATACTTAAATTCGAGCTCTTCTCTAATCTCTCTATAATTCTCATCACAACCCATTCCAACGTTTAGAAAACCGTAAATATGAACATCCAAAGGACCCAAAAAGCATCCCAAAGCTGGGTACTTACAGAGACACCGAAATTGCTTCGCTTGAATATTGAAGGCTGCCGTCCTACAAAATTGGAAAACACAAACACAAAGGAGATAAGTGAAATGAATACGCACTTGGATAAACTGCGAAGAATCAGAAATATTCGCAATTTGAATCTTACCTCTGACATGAACGGAAGCCAGAAGATAAGATTGCGTCGCCATTGTCATTAGCCAGTAACAAGAGGAAGTTGTAAGTAGAGAGAGAAGGAGAGAGATTACAATCCCCTTGATACGGATGCCGAATTGGACAGGTTCGCCCTTACCAATGGCTCCCCCTTTATTATGTCCATATATAATGTTTTGTAATTAATTTTAATTGTAATTTTAAAAATATTTTTAATTAATTTTTTATATTTATTTTATAAATTATTAAATCCATTTAATTTTATTTTTTATAATTTATTTTCACACTGATAAGAATTTAATTTTTTTTACAATATTTAAATTTTTTCCCTTCATAAAATCAAGAATTTCAAGAAGACTAATTAAGAATGTAAATAAAAAATAAAAGTGATTATTATTAATATAAAAAATGAAACTAATTTTAATAAAATATTTCATCACTTATATAAAACAAAATTGGTTAAGGGTATTTTACGAAATTACGATTATAGTTATAATAGAGTGTGAATAGAAATTTAGTTTATTTTTAAATTAATTTTCCATTTTTGCTAACCCACCCCCCAAAATTGTAAATAAGCTTATTTTATTCTATAATTTTTTTTTTACAAATGATATAATTAAGAATATTTGGAAAAAATTTTAGAACCGTGAAATCGAAAAAAGTACCCGAGATATTTATAAATTAATGGGTTTTGATTTACTCTTCAAAAAAAAAAAATTGAAAAGAGGCATTTTTATTTTTAAGAATAGAAATTAATTCAAATCAAAGTCTAGGAATTGAAAAGAGGCATATTAGATATAACAAGAACATCTACACTTACTCTTTTCCTAACCGGTAGAAATTGATATGGACTATAGATTGAAAATCGTCACCATACCGCACTTGCTCACTTCATAAATTAAATCCTACAATTTCTAGAAAACAATAA
Organism: Gleditsia sinensis; assembly: GCA_037074535.1. NCBI lineage: Eukaryota > Viridiplantae > Streptophyta > Magnoliopsida > Fabales > Fabaceae > Gleditsia > Gleditsia sinensis. Next base: position 65,929,198 of record CM073463.1, on the reverse strand, counting down.
GATTCTTGGAACAATGAGCAGGGGCGGAGTTAGACAATTTTTATTAGAAGGGCTGAAGAGAAAAAAAATTAAAAATATTATACATAATAATTAAAAATTAAAAATAATTAAAAATATACATAATTTATAAATTAAAAGAAATTATAAATAATTACTTACAATTATTTTTAAAATTTTTTTATGAAATTAAGTTATAAGAATTTTAATTAAAATAATAATTTAGTTGAGAGGGACTAAATCCTAATATATTTATATATAAATAATAAATTTTGTATTATGATTAAGATTTTTTGACATGGTTGAGGGGGTTACAGCCCCCTCAAAGCTCAATGACTGCTCCGCTGAGAATGATAACAAAAATTCTAATTAATTTGAATTTGTAAATGGTTGATCTCATTATTAAAAGAATAAGGGTGTAATTGAAAGATTTTAAAATAGTCATTAAATTTTTTAATAGTTTTAAATCATAGTGTAAATAATAAATATTTTAAGAGTGTTTTCTATCAAATTAAATTTACTAGTTAGTTTTTTTTCCTTTTAAAACTCTTTTTTCATTAGATGTGAAAAAAAACTCTAAATTTCTCAAGAACTTTTTTTTCTATTTATTCTTCATTTTTTCTCTTTAACCATTTAGGGTCGATTGAAGAATAGTAAAATCTTTTAAAAAAAATAATTGATAAAAAATAATTTTTAAAAATATATAAAATATATTTAGTTGATTTTTAAAATTGTTAAAAATATTTAAATAATTTTTTGAAAATATTTTATTTTTATATTTAGTTATACTTAATTTTTTAAAATTTTTATATATTTTTAAAAATATCTTTTATTATTACGAGAAAAAAAAATTAAAGAGAAAAAATAAGAAAAAAAATGAGATAGATGATACAAGAAAAAGTGAGTGAATGAAGAGAGCGAAGGTGAATTTTTTTAATTATTATAATTATGTTATTAATTAATAATATTTTTTTTAATATTATAAAAAAAATTATACCCATAAAAAGTTAAAATTTGTATCACTCTCCGTGAGAATTCTTTTACGAGGAATTTGTTAAATTTTTTTTTGACAATTCTAATTTTTTGAATACGAATTTTTTTTAAAATTTATATTAAATATGAAAATTTTATTTTTTTTTATATTAAAATTGTCAAAAAATAAAAAAAAATTATATACCAAACACTTTTTTAGATAAAAAAAAATTAATTTCTACTTGTGATACCATTATTAATATCAAACTTAAAATAATGACAACTACAAATTTGACCGTTAGTTTTCTTTTTTCTTTTTTGGACATGGACCGTTAATTTTCGATTAGTGCAAGGAAATGATGCAAGACATTGCTAGACCCAGCCCATGAGAATATTGTTTTTGTCACATGAAGAATAAGAATAATTGAAATAGGAAAGTACCACTGAAATATGGAGACAATGTCATGTGATGGATTGGGGTTTTTGTACATAAATATAATTATTTTAATAATTTCTGTGAAAAATTCAAAAAATTCTCTGCATACACTTGTTTTACTGTCCCCCCCCCCCCCCAATATAATGGCCAAAGCGGTGCTTTCAAATCCAGTAACAACTCTGATTTGTTAAACTTATGCAAATTTATCTGATTTAATATTTATTTTAATACTGACTTAATAATTAAGTAATATTTATTAATAAAATTTTAATTTAATTTAAAAATAAAAAAAATTATTTATAAATATCACATAAATAATAATTTATATGTCAATAAATATAAATAAATGTGTCAAATTAAGAATGAAAAGTTTAATATTAATTTTTGATTTATGGATATTTTATAAATTTTTTTATTTATGAGAAATTAAATTAAAAAAATTAATTTATAAAATATTAAATTAAAATTTTATTTGTCAAAAATATAAAAAATATATAAACATAACACGTATGGTGATTGTTAATGATACTTGGGAGGCGGTCAAAAATTAATTACGCATGCAGCGACGTTAGCGGCAAATAAAGATGGCCATGTACGGACAAAACATACAAAGCGAGATTGAGAGTTTTTAATTCTGTTTTTATTTTTTTATTTTTAAAAATTATGTTTAAAAGTTATTTTATAAAATAAAATAAAAAATTATTTAATAAATTATTTTAAAAATATGTTATCTTTTGTTTTTTTTTAAAACAACTGTTTTTTTTTATTTTAAAAATAATTTATTTTTAATTTTTTTTAAATAATAATAAAAAACAATTATCAAATAAATTTTTTTATTTTAAAAATAAAAAACAGTTTTTAAAAATTAGAAAGCCCTGACTTTCCTGTTTTTCAATAATTCCTTATTTTTTGTAACCCTTGTTTTTCAATAATTCCTTATTTTTTGTAACCCAAAAAAAAATGTATACCGATATAACGGCGTATTAAAAAACAATCACCAATAAAAAAAATATTATTATATTTTGTTCATGAAAAAAATAATTATCTAAGATAACTAAAAATGAAAAATTAGATAAAAAATTCTTAGTTTCATTATTCTCTTGTTCTTAGAAAAAATAAAAATTAAAGATATTACGTTAAATCTTACGTTTCACTGCATTTGACAGAGATTGAAAAGAGAAGAAGATAAACTGAAGGGTTCCCTTTTTTTTTTTTTATGCAAAGCTGGTAAAATTGAAGGGTCCTTGATCTACCTTTGGCAAAATTTAATAATTAAAATGCTTATTCTAAGAATTGTATAATTAGATTAATGTATGATGAATATAATATTTTTAAAATTAAAAAAAGTTTGATATATTATTATTTTGTTCTTGATATATCGAATGCATCTTTCAAAGTGTTAGTATCTAATATAATAATGTGTATAATGTCTTTGTCAATATTTAAGTCAATGATGGTATTTGAAATATTATCATACCGTAAAATAATGTCACATCATTATTGAAAGAGGAAAATTATATTTTTATTTTGGATAAATATATAAAATTTTAATTTAATTATTTATAAATTAATTTTTTATTTTATTATTTTATAAACAAAAAATATTTATAGTATCACTCTTCAATTAAAACATACTATTATTAATAATATAATTTTTTTATATTTATTTGATTTAACTTATAAATTAATAGTTACTTAATATTAAATTAAAATTTATACAGTATTTATAAATAAAATTTTTATTTATAAATATCATATGAATATTAATTTATACCTTAAATAATAAAAAAATTATAAAATAATAAATTTAACATCAAATTTTAAATTTAAATAAAAGATAAACTATAACATTATCAATATTTTTATTTATTAAAAATCATATTACAAAAATTGAATTAAAAAATCACCTGTCTATTAGAATTTTTCTCTAAATGAAACCCTCTAAAGTTTTTTTTTAACGTAACCGGTCCAATTGGGAGAAAGATGACTCTCTCTCTCTAGTTAACTACCGACGAAGACACGTGGAGCCACCTGTAGTTGAACCCAAAAAAGGTCCTACGAATAGCACCTTCCCGAACCGAACCAGTTTCTTCTATTTATACGTCATAATGACTCGCCACTAGCACTGTCTAGTACTATCACCGCTCTCTCTGTAGAACCTTCTCAAACTTGTCCACCAATGGCCGAAACCACCATCCGATTCGGTATCCTCGGCTGCGCTGACATTGCCCGCAAGGTTTCTCGCGCCATAACTATTGCTCCCAACGCTACCCTCTACGCCGTCGCTAGCCGCTCCCTTGAAAAGGCTTCGAACTTCGCCGCCGCTAATGGCTTCCCCCCCGGTTCCAAAGTTTACGGCTCCTACGAAGCCCTCCTCGATGACCCGGACGTCGACGCTGTCTACGTCCCACTTCCCACCAGCTTGCACGTGCGCTGGGCCGTGCTTGTCGCTCAGAAGAAGAAACATTTGCTGCTGGAGAAGCCTGTGGCTCTCAACGCCGCTGAGTTAGATAAGATTATCGAGGCCTGTGAATCCAATGGGGTACAGCTCATGGACGGTACTATGTGGATGCACCATCCCAGGACCGCTAAAATGACAGAGTTCTTATCCGATACGCAGCGTTTTGGCCAGCTCAAATCGGTACGTAAATTGAGCTGTAACTCCGTTATTTTCCGATTTATTATTCGGATTTCATTGAAGACTTTCTCAATTTAAGCTCGATTTTGCGTACCAATTTCAAGTCCCGATGAAAGTTGTAATTTTTAGTAGTGTATGAAGTTGGGTTGGGAACTAATATTTAGTCTGACTATACAAAATGCTGACATCTTTGTTTTCCTATTTGTTCAAAACTCGACCGAATTGTTGATTAAATACTCAAATCGATGGTAAGGAGCTAAGACCTGGCACGACAATAAATGGTCTGTTGCTTTAGGAATATAAAAATAAGTGACAAGGTTAATCTCTTAATTTGGTTGAAGTCATATACGAAAACACAGGGTGGGCGTTTGATACAACATCATTTTTATGTGTGATAGTGTGACGCTCCTGTAGATTCATTAGGTAGGACTAGGAGGTGTCTTTAAACCGGCAAGGACATCTATAGGTTGTTTCTCCATCAGCTGAACATCTTACTTGGCTCTGCATTTAAAATCACTAAGATGAATAACCGTACAGGAGGTTGCTAGGTGAAGGTTGGTAGAAAAGATAGTTGGCAGCAGCATAGTAGACGTTTAAATTTCACATGGATGTTGAAGTACGAGGTTTATTAAACGAAATTTGTAGTAAAATTCCGAAATATTTGTGGCAGAATAGCATTAGTGATAGGTGAATATTTGCAACGAGGATTGGGCCTTTGACTTGATAGTACAGCTTAAGTGAGACAACCATAGGTATAATGGTCCTGAATTCATAAATAATCTTTAGTTTTCTTTACATGAGTAGTTCACTTAGTTTTGTCATGAATAATGGATCTGGTTTGGTCACCCCATATCCATTAACAATTAGGTAAAATTGTCTGGATCTTTTACAGAAATTTCTTTTACCGCTCAAGCCAAGTGAAGCTGAGCAAAGTATTTTCCAATATATGTAAAGTTTATGTCTAAATATAAAAAAATATAACTTATGGAAAAAAAACATTTCATGCCCTTTTTAATTGTCAGAAATTCATGATCTTGTACAGAAAAGTTATATTTAAGTTTTCTCCACATAAGGTAAGTTTTCTTGAGGTTTAATGAATCACGCCTTTCCTCAAATCTTGTGGAAATAGAATGGTTAAAACTTGTTTCCATGAACCACAGCTTCTTCTTAGAGAATACCTTTTGCTTTACCTTTTAAATTTGAGTAAGGATCAAGGGATGTTGCAGCTTAGTGCAGTCAAATTTTTTTTTAAATACGCACCCACACACCAGGGTTCCTTATTTCTTTCTCTTGGATTCTTGTTAAGAATTTGTGACGCTCATGTGAAGATGTTGATTATTTGCTGTTAATTAATACGTATTCCAGTATCATAAGAAGCATGAACAAAATTAAATGCTTCCTTTGTAAGGTTTCTATTCCTTGCTTCTTGTGCGTTCGGTAATGTGTTAACTCTTTTATAATGGGGATTTAAAAGGTCCTCCTTGCTAGTCGCCTTCCATTTACACGTTGTTATTTGATGCAGGAGCATTGCTTTTTTACTCTCTGTTCTACAACTTATTTGCTCATTGTTTTCCTGTTGATCTTAAGGCGTTCTTCTTATTGTATTAAGCAACCAAATTTAGATGACTCGTGTAATTGATAGTCTGGGCTGGACCTTGTATTCAGCCTCATTTCTTAGTGGTTTTTGTGCCCTAGAATCCTAATTCTCTTCTCCATTCTTAATCCTAATTCTTTCACATAGATGCTTTCTTATCTATTTTCTGGTGTCATTACTGCTGTCTAATGAAAATTTGATGCTTCATTCAATTTATTTTGCATGGCATGCTGAGAGTTGATCCCATGGTATAATTGCCATTTGTTTATCTGAGATTTTGAAATTTGGGACCAGAAAAGTGTCAAATTCTACTTCTATAAGTCAGATTTGTTATATGAGTGATATGGATTCTATTATTGATGTGGCAGGCTGATCCTTGAGGTATCTTGTGAGCCAAAATTTCGTATTCCATGTATGTTGTGAATGATGGTTAACAGTGATTGGATTTTAGTCTTTTATCTTTGAGCGTGCTTGTATATTTGGGCTTGGTATCAATTTCAATAATCATACCTTTATAGATTTTTTTTCTGTTTAAAATGTTTTGAGTGACCAATATAGCATACCCTTCGGATATAATATGTTTAAACAAGTGCACAATTAAAGCTCTTGCTTTATTAATTATCATCTACTTTGTGCTTAATTGTTTAATTGGATCTTTCATCTTTTTGTTGTTCATTCAACGCTGATACATGCAATTGCTTGGCTAGCATTATATTATACAATGGCACATCATTGGAATGTTCGTGAAAGGCAAAACTTTCCCTTGGGGTGGGGAGTTGAGATCTCTTGGAGTCCTTAGTAGAAGGCACAGGTCTGGTGCACAGTGAAGGTTTAAGCAAGATACTTATCATTTGAACATAAAGATGATATATATTGTTTCATAATGTATGTAATCCTAATTCACAGTTATCAAGAGCCAAAAACATGGAGCTACATCCAAATCATGACATTATTAACAATGTTTGACCACAGTTTCAACAAGTATAAGAGCCAAAGGAAAGGAAGTTTTATCAATTCAACTCATAATTATTGTCTATCAATAACTTTTGGGATCTAAGTAGCTTTCATATTTGATGCCTTCTCATACTTTGATTTGTCAATCTCATGTCTTTCCAATTAATACAATTAAAAACTGCATACGTATTTTTGGACAGTAGTAACAGAATGGTAAAATGGGTTAAAACGCATGTTTTGGACTCTTAGCCATGTTATAGACTTGTAGTGTCTAACACTTAATATTTTCTTTTGGGATTTACAGGTACACACCGTTTTTACATTTTCTGTTGATCCTGGTTTTCTTAAGAATGACATTCGTACGAAGCCAGATCTTGATGCTCTTGGTTCCCTTGGTGATGAAGGTTGGTATTGTGTTAGGGCAATTCTGTGGGCTGCCAACTATGAATTACCTAAAACAGTGATAGCCTCGCGAGAACCTGTACTTAATGAAGCTGGGGTGATATTGTCTTGTGGGGCTTCTCTACACTGGGAAGATGGGAAAGTAGCAACCTTCCATTGCTCTTTCTTATCAAATTTGACAATGGATATAACAGCTGTGGGGACAAAAGGAACATTACATGTTAATGACTTCGTTATTCCTTATCAAGAGAAGGAGGCATCGTTTACTGCAGCTTCAGAGTCTGGCTTTGATGAACTTGTGACAGGGTGGGCTTCACAGCCAAGCAAACACACGGTAAACACAGATCTCCCTCAGGAGGTTCTTATGGTGAGAGAATTTGCCCGCTTGGTGGGAGCGATCAAATTCAACAATCTCAAACCTGAGAAGAAGTGGCCAACAATCAGTAGGAAAACACAACTGGTATTGGATGCTGTGAAGGCTTCAATTGATAGGGGTTTCGAGCCTATTCGTATTCAGGAGTGATTGAATCTGTATTGTATCTGGTTCTACTCTGCTGAAGTGAAATTTCTTCTGTTAGTACATTTCAAATAATAATCCATTCAGCAGAATATGTATTTCTGTGCAATTCATTTCTGCCATGCGGCGGAAATATGTAATGGCCGAAATATGTCAAGTGTGTACCACAGAACAGAGTGCATTCCTAACATTTTGTGCCCTTCAAGGAAGCTGTTCTTATTTGGGTGACTGTCCATAAAAAATAAGAGATTCTTATGTAGATTCAGTTTACAAAAGATAGATAAACTATATCAAAGATGAGTTTCATTAAAATAATGTGTTCGATATATTTTTATATATATTTTTACAGTTAATTTAATATATCTATCTTTATTAGATTGGAGCTACCCAAAAATATTTCAAAAGCAAATAGCATTGTCATCTGACTTACCTGTGAGAAGACCGGTGATGATCGCGGAGTGAGGAATGGCTTCCTTCAGTTATGATTGAAGTTCAAATTTCCTTCACCTATGATGAGTTGTACATGCTGTACATCTTGACTGTCATGCTATCGAAGTATTCAAAAGTTAGTATTAGATGGTTATAATATTTCATCGTTCAAGAGAAGAAAAACTGACTAGACACTCAGCAGAACTGAGCAGGATCAATGAGCAGTGAGAATATAAACTGGGGTTAAGTATCAGTGAAACTGCCAAAAATCAGCTTATTTAGCAGCATCAATTTGAGAACAATCGTTGCCTTTACGTCACGATTAAAATGCTTTCCCTCTTGAGCTAGAGTATGAACCGCAAGGTTGGAGTCCCCTCTACCCCAAACAATAGAAGTTTTTTTAAAAAAGCTAGAGGGTTAATAAATCCTGCACATCCAGACCCGTGTAGGACAGGTCACTACTGTTCGATATTCCGAATCCCGATATTGGCAGCAAGAAGGGGCACCACTATGTAAACGAGCTAAAGCTTCCAAAATTTCTACGTCCAAAAAATCCAAAATTTCAATGCTTTTGTACCCCATAAATGTGCTTTAATAAAACCTGCTACAAAAAAGGCTCGAGAAATGAGAATAGCGAATCACTACTCCCATCGCCCCATGACTCCCTGCAAACAGATCACCATCAACATTTATTTTGTAGACAGGTTGCAGAGGCTTTTGCCATCTTTGTGAAACAACGGGTACATCTGCACAGTTTCATCCAAGAGTACACCTGCTCCAAAGCTCAGAAAGGGTCGCCAAAGGTTTATCTAGCCGAATAGTTTGTGAAACTTACTACTACTTTAATTCATTTTGGTTTCAAGTCAAGTAGGTGTGGTTCTTATTTGTTTATTAGAGTCACTAGCATCATTTACCATTTGTACCTGTGTATGTGGATGACAAATTGGTAATTGGTGGTTCTAAAGTTGCTATTGCTACATTAATTTCTGAAATGAACAAGGCTTTCTCTTTAAAAGACCTAAGCTTGCTAAACTACTTTGTGGGTGTAGAGGTTCACAAGTTAGTGATGGCAGCCTACTTTATCTCAGTCCAAATGCTTTAGAGATCTATTATGCAAAGCCTTGCCGCTAAATGCCAAGAGCACTCCTACTCCATGACAGAAGGACTAAAACTTTCGAGTTCTGGCAGCTACCCTGTACAAGATCTAGTTTTGTACAGATCAATTGTAGAAGTTTTGTAATATCTCAGTGTCACCCGACCTGAAATTTCATTTAGTGTTAATGAAATCTGTCATTTCATGCATAATCCATTAGAATTTCACTGGAAGGCAGAAAAAAGAGTGTTAAGGTATCAAAGTGGCACCATTTGGTTTTGTCTTCATCTTAGAAAGTCTAGCAGATTGAAAATTGTTGGGTTTTGTGATGCAGACAAGGGTTCTGACCCAAATAACAGAAAATCAACCTCTGCTTCATGTGTCGTTTATTTAGGATCCAACTTGGTGTCTTTGTCCTCTAAAAAGTAGCATACTATCTCTAAATCAAGTACAAAAGCAGAGTATAGAGGGTTAGCAAATACAGTTGCAGAAATCACTTAGATTCGGTCTCTCATGCAAGATTGGCATCTTCCAATTAAGCAAAGTCCTATACTCTTTGGTGACATTCTAAGTACAATATTTTTTATCTGCCAATCCAGTTCTATATGCAAGAACTGAGCGTATAGAGTTGGATTTGTTCTTTTTTGAAGATAAAGTACATGGTAAGTATATTGTGGTTAAGCATATTCCTTCATCTGAATGCTGCTATTCTCACTCAAGCAATTTCAAGTGTAAGTTTTAATTTTCTAAAGATCAAACTCGATCATGGTGGAGGACATCACCACCCTAAGTTTGAAGGGGACTGTTAGAGTACCCGATTAGCACATGCTTAAGCTATATTTGTTATATGGGTGTAGCTTTCTGCCATACAGTTTGTTGTACTAGCATATATATATATATTCAGTAATGAAAAAGAACCATTATGTCATATCTCCTCCTTCTAAACAGCTTTCTTGATTTTGGAACATGACTGAACCATGTCACTATAATTAGACACAAAATTTTTGCTGTCATACCCGAACACGTGGCTTTAATTGACTCGGTGTCACCTCAACATATGAGACTTAAATGTCCCTTGAGCAATTCACTGAGTTATCTAAAAATAAGCTCCTTAGTTTCTCTAGTATCCACTCTTACATATTTTTACTCTTATAGCTTGCGATATTCATTGGTTTTGTTTGGATCAGTTTGTACACTTTATTCAACTGTAAGTAATTAAATTGGTTGACGGAAAAACACTACTAATCAATTCAGTTAAAGTGGTCATAATCTAACCCATCCAATCTATAGCTTTGATCGGTTTGGATGGTTAGATTTTGGGAAATTTTTTTTCTCGTAATGTATTTTAAAAATTCAGAAGTGCACATTTTTTAGTCTTAGTTATGAAAATAAATAATCTTAATATTATATTATGACAAAAATAATTCATAATCGCCTACTTTTATCTTGACACAATTCTCTTTAGCCTCAAGCGACTTTTCCCAGCAAACATTTATTTTTCCACAACTTTTTAAGTAAATAGCTATTTTGATTCTTGGAATATATACACATCATAAATTTGATCTCTTAAAATTTTAAAATTTTATTTTTTTCAATTTACTCTTTTTTAATTTTTTTGTTAATAGAGGTAACATAAAATTTTTTTTAAGGAAGTTTTGCTCCCCCGTTCTCTCTCCTTCTTTTAAAATTTGTAGTCCATAGAGTTAACATAAAAATAATTTTTTCAAGGAAGTTTGGCTTCTCTCTCTCTCTTAGTGACAATTCTCTATTTTTCTCTTTTCCTTTCTTTTTAACAAATAAATCTCTTGGATTTATTTTAATTTTATGATAGACATAAAAAGTCTTTTGATCTATTTTTTCTTTTAAGTATATCTGAAAGTTTTTATTTTTTAATCTCATTTTCGTTGAAGTGGGTGTTCTTGTCTCTATCTGATTGAAGTTTTAATCTCATTTGTAGGCAGTAAACCTTTCATAACATTCTTGTATTGCAATTTTAACTGATTAATTTTGGCCCTAGCTAATTTGGGATGCAAAGAATTCTTGCAACATTTCTCAAACTTGGAAAGAATTTTCGCAGCTAATTACTTAGGTAAGAGCAGTTTTCGTCATTGATGACATAAGCCGAGACGGCAGCATTTGATCTTATTTTCACTATTAAGAGATAATCTTTATTGAGACTGCCGCAAGCTGCATCTTCAAGTGAAGAAAATTGAGGAGGAGATTGACTCGACGAACCTAAGAAACACTCAATATCATGAGCTCGTGCAGTGGTTACTATTTGCTGCTTCCACGAGAGAAAGTTATTGTCATCGAGTTTGATTGACAATGGATGATAGAATGAAGCTAAACCTTTTCTTGTAGTTATATTCTCCATTAGAGAACCTTTACAACTCTGATAAGATGTTATTAAACTAAAGAAAATGAGAAGAAGACGAGGAAGAAGGCGGAATATACTAATGCTTGTATTAAAAAGCTTGGTCTGATACGATGAGCAAGCTTTATATATATAGGTTGCTGCTACTGTTCTAACTATAAAACATGATGCTAACTAATCTCAACTAATCCAGCCAACTATCATTAACTAACTCAATAGCAGCTCAACTGTTTAATACTCTAAAACACATATATCTAATTTATTATATGAATTAACATTCATATTGATTTAGTAATCACTTATATTTATAGATAAATTTTTTAAATATAATTAATTTAATTAAAAAATTAAAAATTTTACCTATAAATATCATATAACTATCAATTTATATATCAAGTCAGATAAATATCAATAAATATATTAAAATTATAGTGAATTAAGTTTAATGTTAAAATTTTAAATAATAACTCATTTAAAAGATAACTTAAACCCTTTTATTCGTAAGAGATTAAATTTTAAAAAATTAATATATGATATATTAAATTAAAATTTCATTTTTCCGTTTTTCAGTTATACCTAATCTTTTGAGGCGTTATTTTGATTGGGTTTTTTGTTGTTGTTTAAATGTATACAGTTACAACGGTATATAAAATTGTCTCTTGGCCGATAGAAACAGTTTGTCTCAATCACCAATAAAGGAAAATATTATTATATTTTGTTCATGAAAAAGAATAATAACCTAAGATAACTAAAAATGAAAATTTAGATAAAAGATTCATAGTTTATTAAATGTACAATAAATTGTGTGTTATGAAGATTACCACCGCATGTGAAAGAGACTTAAAAATTCAAGTTGAGGCTTCTTTTTTTATGCATCCTTTCCGAAAATTAAATAATTAAAACGCTTATTCTAATGAAGAGGTATAAATTCAATTTTATAATTATTTTATTAAAAACACAATTTTTTTTAAAAATAAATTAAAAATTCAGTCTTTAAATTTATTTAAATGTATAATTAGAATAATGTGAAACTTTAAAATTTTAAAAAATTGATATATTGTTAGTTTGACTCTATTATCTTAGATACATGTACTGTACAAAGTGTTAGTATTTAATATAATAATAACTATAATGTCCATAACACATTATAATATTCAATATAACTTATATCATTTAAAATATAACAGTATCATATAATAAAATGTTTGTTAATTTATTATTTTTATAAAAAGTTTTAACTATCATAATAAACACAATATCTAGGTCATACTATAATATTTAAAATACTATAATGTATGACATGGTGGATCCAACAGTTCGGAAATTGTTACTTATTTTATGTTAAATTAAAAGAGAAATATCATATTTTTATTTTTCATAAATAAGTAAATTTTTAATTGTCATATATATATATATATATATATATATATATATATATATATATATATATATATATATATATTAAGTTTTTTGATTCAATTTTTTATAAATGAAAGTTCTTGTAATTTTATTTTAAACTATACAATTCAAAATTTGATACTAAATTTAATTTATTGTTAATATTATAATTTTTTTATCATATTTATCTGATTTAATACATTAATTTGTATTCACTTAAAATCGACTTAAAATTTATATAGTATTTATAAACAATTTTTTATTTTCAAATTAAATTAATTTTAATTAATAATTTTATTTATAAATATCTTATAAATGGTAAGTCAGATAAATATAATATATTATAATTTTATTTAATATCAAATTTTAGATTATATTTTTTTAGCTAAAAGGTAAAATTATAAATATTTTATTTATTAAAAAATCGCCAATCTATTAAAATATTTCTCTAAATGTTTTCAATTGGAAGAAAGATGACTCTCCTAGTCCCAAAATAATTTTTTTTTTTAAAAGACTCTATTTAGCTCCCGGTCAAGATCACTTGTCACCCCCCCCCCCCCCCAAAAAAAAAAAGGAAAAAGAAAGAAAGAAAGAAAGACTACCGGCCAAGAAATATGCGCGGCAGCGCTCGCTCCCGCTCACGCGAATAACAACCTCCCGAACCGAACCAGTTTCTTCTATTTATACATCCTAACGACTTGCCAGAGGTGGTGACTGCCACCACTACTGTGTCTTTAGCACCTTCTCAAACTTATCCACCAATGGCCGAAACCCCCATCCGATTCGGTATCCTCGGCTGCGACCAGATTGCCTGCAAGCTTTGCCGGGCCATAACTATCGCTCCCAACGCCACCCTCTGCGCCGTCGCTAGCCACTCCCTTGAAAATGCTTGCAAATTCGCCTTCGCTAATGACTTCCCCTCCGGCTCCAAGGCTTACAACTCCTACGAAGCCCTCCTTGATGACCCGTACGTCGACGCCGTCTACGTCCCACTTCCCACCAGCTTGCACGTGCCCTGGGCCGTGCTCATAGCTCAGAAGAAGAAACATCTGCTACTGGAGAAGCCAGTAGCTCTCAACGCCGATGAGTTCGATAAGATTATCGAGGCCTGTGAATCCAATGGGGTGCAGCTTATGGACAGTACTATGTGGATCCATCATCCCAGGACCGCTAAAATGGCGGAGTCCTTATCCAATGCGCAGCATTTTGGCCAACTGAAATCGGTACGGAAATTGAACCGGAACTCTGTTAGTTCTCTTTACATGGCTAGCTAGTTCACTTAGTTTTGTCATGAATAATGGATTTAGTTTGGTCACCCCATATCCATTAACAATTAGGTAAAATTGTCAGGATCTTGTACCGAAATTTCTTTGACTGATCAAGCCAAGTGAAACTGAGCCAAGTATTTTCCAATTTATGAAATGTTTATTTATAACTTGAAATTTTCATGCCCTTTTTAATTGTCAAGATCTTGTACTGTAAAGTTATATTTAAGTTTTTTTTTTCATATTTAATATAAGGCGTGTTGTTTAATGCATCATGCCTTTCCTGAAATCTTGAGGAAATAGAATAGTTAAAACTTGTTTCCATGAACAACAGCTTCTTCTTAGACAATACTTCTTGTTTTACCTTTTAATTTGAGTAGGGATCAAGGGATGCTGCAGCTTAGTACAGTCAAATATTTTTAAATACATAACCACACATATAAGGAATCAGGCTTTTATTTCTTTCTCTTGGATTCTTGTCAAAAATTTGTGAGTTGTGACGCTGATATAATACTTATTCTCGGAAGCATGCAAACAATTAAATCCTTCCTTTTTAATTTCTTCTTTGTGAGGTTTCTATTCCTTACTGCTTGTGCATTCAGTAATGTGTTAACTCTTTTATAATGGGGATTTAGAAGGTCTTCCTTGCTAATTGCCTTCCATTTACACGTTGTAATTTGATGCAGGAGCATTGCTTATTTACTTTCTGTTCTACAAGTTATTTGCTCATCGTTTTCCAGTTGATCTTAACGTGTTCTTCTTATTGTATTAAGTATCCAGATTTAGATGGGTCTTATAATCAACAGGCTGGCCCGGACTTTGTATTAATGCTGAGAGTTGATCTGAGTTTTTCGAATTTTGGGACCAGATCAAAGTGTCAAATTCTACTTCAATAAGTTAGATGCTTAGATTTGTTAGATGATTGATATGGATTCTAGATATCTTGTGAGCCAAAATCTTGTGTTTCATGTTTGTTGTGGACGATGGTTAACAGTGATTGGATTTTACTCTTTTATATTCGAGCATACTTGTATATTTGGGCTTGGTGTCAACTTCATTAATCATACCTGTATAGATGTTTTTTTTTCCTGTTTGAAATGCTTTGATTGACCAATATAGCATACCTTTATGGATATAATATGTTTAAACAAGGGCACAATTAAGTTCTTGCTCTATTAATTATCTTCTACTTGGTGCTTAATTGTTTAATTGGATCTTTCAATTTTTTGTTGTCCATTCAATGCTGATTCCTGCAATTAATTGGCTTGCATTATATTATACAATGATACGTCATTGGAGTGTTCGAGGGTAAAACTTTCCCTTGGGGTAGGGAGTTAATATCTCTAGGGAGCCCTCGGTAGATGACACGGGGCTGGTGCACAATGAAAGGTTTAGGAAGATACTTGTCATTTGGACATACAAAGGATATATATTGTTTCATAATGTATGTAATCCTAATTCACAGATATCAAGAGCGAAAAACATGGAGCTACATCCAAATCATGACTTTATTAACCATGTTTCACCAGTTTTAATAACAGCCAAACGAAAGGAAAGTTTTTTCAGTTTAATTCATAATTATTAAATAACTTTTTGGTTTCAAGTAGCTTTCATATTTGATGCCTTCTCATAGTTTGATTTGCTTCCTTATTCTTGTTTCTCTAATCTTGTACCTTTCTAATTAATGCAGTGAAAAACTACATACATATTTTTAGATTTTAAAAGTAGCAATTGAATGTAAAATGGGTTAAAAGGCAAGTCTTGGACTCTTAGCCATGTTATAGACTTAAAGCATCTAAGACAATGATATTTTCCTTTTGGTTCAACAGATACACACCGTTTTTACATTTTTTGTTGATCCTGATTCTCTTAAGAATGACATTCGTGGGAAGCCGGATTTTGATGCTCTTGGTGTTGAAGGCTGGTATTGTGTTGGGGCAATTCTGTGGGCTGCCAACTATGAATTACCTAAAACAGTAATAGCCTCGCGAGAACCTGTGCTTAATGAAGGTAGGGTGATATTGTCTTGCGGGGCTTCTCTACACTGGGAAGATGGGAAAGTAGCAACCTTCCATTGCTCTTTCTTATCAAATTTGACAATGGATATAACAGTTGTTGGGACAAAAGGAACATTACATGTAAATGACTTTATTATTCCTTATCAAGAGACGATGGCATCATTTACTGAAGGTTCAGGAGGTTTTGATAAACTTGTGACAAGGTGGGCTTCACATCCAAGAGAGGTTACAATGATTATGGATCTCCCTCAGGAGGCTTATATGGTGAGAGAATTCGCCCGGTTGGTGGGAGCGATCAAATTCAATAATCTCAAACCTGAGAAAAAGTGGCCAACAATCAGTAGGAAGACACAACTGGTATTGGATGCTGTGAAGGCTTCAATTGAGAGGGGTTTCGAGCCTGTTCCTATTCAGGAGTGATTGAATCTGTGTTGTATATGCTGAAGTGAAATTTCTTCAATTAGTAAAGTCCAAATAATAATCCATTCTGCAAATTGTGTATTTGTTTGCAATTCATTTCTGCCATGCAGCAGAAATACGTAGTGTGTGTACTACGGAACAGAGTGCATTCTTGACATTTTGGCCTTTCAAGGAAGTTGTTCTTATTTGGATGACTGACCAGGAAAAATAAAGAGATACTTACGTAGATTCAGTTTAAAGAAGATAGATAGACTATATCAAAGATGAAAAATGTGCTTAATATATGTTCATCATAACTAATTTAATCTATCTATTTTTGGTAGATTGGAATTACCCAAAATTATTTCAAAAACAAATAGCTTTGTCATCTGACTTACCTGTGAGAACATCAGTGATGACTGAGGAGTGAGGAATAGCTTCCTTCAGTTATGATTGAAGTATCTGTGGGGTCCCCAAAAAGTGGCACTAAAGTTCCAATTGCCTTCACTTCGGAGGAATTGCACCTATTGCGCATTTTGACTGTCATGCCCTCGAAGTAATCATTAGTTAGTATTAGTTGTTGGTTATAATATTTCATCGTTCGAGAGAAGAAAAACTTACTAGACACTCGAGAACTGAGCAGCATCAAGGAGCAGAGTGAGAATATCAACTGGGGATAAATATCAGTTAAACGGCCGAAAATCAGCCTAATTAGGAGCATCTTTGAGAACAATTGTTGCCTTCAAATCACTATTAAAATGCTTTCCCTTTTGAGCTACTGTATGAGCCACAAGGTTGGAGTCCCTTCTACCCCATACAAAAGAAAATTTTATTAAAAAAGCTGGAGAGGGCTAATAAATCCTGCACATCCAGACTCGTGTAGGACAGGTCACTATTGTTGTTCACAGCATTCTGAAAAACTAGCTGGGCATCCCCTTCAACTATGATATTCGGAATCCCCATACTGACAGCAAAAAGGGTATCATGTAGACCAGCTAAAGCTTCCAAAATTTCAATCCTTTGTACCCAATAAAAGTGCTTAATAAAACCTGCTACAAAAAGGCCTTGAGAAATGAGAATTGCGAATCACCCATCCCATCACCCCATCACCCCATGCAAACAAAGCACCATCAACATTTATTTTGTAGACTGGGTGCACAGGCTTTTGCCATCTTTGTGAAACAATGGGTACATCGGTAGATAAAGGCACGGCCCGCTGCTGCACAATTTCATACAAGAGCCGAGTGCACCTGCTCCACGGCTCAAAAAGGGTCCCCACAGTTTTATCTAGCCGTATGGTTTGAGAAACTTGCAACTACTTTAGTTCATTTTGGTCTCAAATCCAGTAGGTGTGGTTCTTATCTGTTTATTAGAGTCGTTAGCATCATTTACCATTTGTACCTGTGTATGTGGATGACAAGCTAGTATTGGTGGTTCTAAAGTTGCTATTGCTACATTAATTTCTGAACTGAACAAGGCTTTCTCTTTAAAAGACCTACGTTTGCTAACGTACTTTCTGGGTGTAGAGGTTCACAAGCTTAGATCCTCTTTGCTTTACCCATTTTCTGTTTTCATTTTCATGAATACAGAAAGTGGGTGTAAAATGGTGTTTATTGAAGGTTTTGGAAATGTTTCTCAAAAGGAGTCCAATATTTCTGAAGGCCTCAAAATGACATCATAACATTTTCTTTGTTAAAGTTGAAAAATTTAATTTTTTTTTTAAATATTAATTTTATCATATATCATAATTTAAATATTATTAATAAATAAAAACTTATTTATAATAAATTATTTTAATTTTAATTTTTTAAAATTAAAGCGTAAAATAAAATCGTGGCATATTTAAAATTATAACGAAAACATCGGCGGCACTTTTGTAATTATGAAAAACAGTTTTTTTGTTCCGGTCTGTTATGGCTTGGTCCTTCCTTGGCAAGGCTTGGTTACTACTTGATGGCTGATTTTGGAACGTGGTCCTGCATTTGGCCACGCACAGAGCAACTCGCATTTTAGCAAAGGAGCTAGCGAAAAAGCAGCAGAAACAGATAGGAGCGCAGTAGCAAGAGCAAAATGCGAATAGTAGCAACAACCGCAAAAGCGTTCTATTTCGAGCTGCTTCTCTGTTTCCATCAAGGGCAAAGAGGAAGGATAGGCATCTGAACCCGGAATTGTTTATTCTGAATGACAATGAGAGCGAGAAAGCTAGCTCTATTTCTGGTAAGAAACTTGCAAAAACTTTGACAATGTCATCTAATTTGAAGCTAACAAAGACTCCTAGTTTTAAGCCCTCGAAGCTTGTCTGAGAAAATCCTCCACAGTTGCTCTTTGTGCAGATATGAATGCACAGAGACCTACCTGTTCTTCAACTTTGAAAGACTCGAAGTTTCCTCCATACCTTATGCTTAACCATGGGGCCACAGAGTTAGAGAGAACTTCAGCCACGAAGGTTTGCCCATATACTTATTGCTCTCTCAATGGTCATCGTCATGTTTTTGTGCTGCCATTGAAGAGCTTCTTGTCGGTAAGGAGACAAATTTTGAAGGCCCAGAAGAGTATGAAGCTGAAAGCTCTAAGCCCTCGAAGATTGAAAGGTTCCCAATCAAAGGACTCTGATATTGGCATGGATCTCTTCACTGAAGTTTATGCTAAGAAAAATGAAGATGAAGACGAAGTGGGAAATCTGGATTCTTTCAAAGAGATTGAGGGGGATGAAGAAGATATCAAGCAAGTTATTGCAAGCGTTTCTGATGGGTCCCCAATTTCTGATGTTGATTTTGAGTAGGAGTGCTCTTGGCATTTAGCAGCCTACCTTCACTGAAGTTCATAGTTTTTTTTTTTAATAAATCAAACGTGTTTTCTACATCATAAAAATTTGAAAATAAAAATCATTTTCAGAAAATAAAAATAAAAATTAAAACAAAAAATATTTTATCAATCCAAATAGCCCCTTAATGATGGAAGCCTACATTATCTCAATCCAAATATATTGGAGATTTATTATGCAAAGGTAGGCTGCTAAATGCCAAGAGCACTCCAACTCCATTACGGCAGGACTAAAACTTTCAAGTTCTGGCGGCTACCCAGTACAAGATCTAGCATTGTACAAATCAATTGTCGGAGTTTTGCAACATCTCAGTGTCACCACCAGACTTGAAATTTCATTTAATGTCAACAAAATCTGTTATTTGGGAAACAGTAAAAAGAGTGTTATAAGCGGCACTATTTGGTTTGGTCTTCATCTTAGAAAGTCTAGTAGCTTGAAAATTGTTGGGTTTTGTGATGCAGACAAGGGTTCTGACACAAATGACAAAAGATCAACCTATGGTTCGTTCGTCACTTGTCCAGGACCCAACCTGGTCTCTTGGTCTTGTAAAAAGTAGCATACTATCTTTAAATCAAGTACAAAAGCAGAACATAGAGGGTTATCAAATACAATTAGGGAAATCACTTGGATTCGATATCTCATGCAAGAGTGGCATCTTTTTTTTTTTTGGTACTGGAGAAGAGTTAAGGAAATAAAACTAAATCATACATATCCTGGGGGAAGGAACTCCCCTGATATCGTTCATCAGTAGAGGGCCTAAGCCCCTCGGGGGCCTAACTAAAGTATGCAAGCCCAGACTCCTTTGGTGGGCACTCTTGACAAGCTAATCCGCGACCTTGTTAGCTTCTCTTAAGATGTGTTGAATGAATAGGTGCAATTCTTTTGTCATCAGGTGTTGGATGTAGGAGATGATCCCTGCGCATGAGTGTTCCTCTCTACATCCAAATTTGTAGAGATTTGCAGCTGTCATAGAGTCGGTTTCCACTATGACCTTCCTAAATCCTTGTTCCCAGGCAATGTTGAGGGCCGTGGCAATCCCCCAAAGCTCTGCTTTCAGAATGTTGCACCTACCGAGATTTCTGACGAAACCAAAGAGCCAATCTCCAGCGGCATTCCTAAAGATCCCTCCACAACTTGCTCTGTCGTCTCCCAGTACGGAACCATCGATATTGAATTTGACTTCATTTATATCTAGTTGCGTCCATCCCACATCTCTGAATTCGATCCGATTCCCTTGTATATTCGGGATTACTCCTACCCATTCGATGCATTCCCTGGCTCTGGTTAGGCACGAGAACAGCAGATCATTCGATGGTGGGTCATCCAGCTGGAAAATGAGTTCGCATCTTCTGGTCCAGATGCACCAGGCTGAGATGCCGAACAAGACTCTCCAATTTAAGTTCTTGTGGCTCGCCTACCCGAGTTCACGTGAGAAGTTGAGATTGATCCAATCTGCAATGTTTCCTATAAAGAAAAGATCCCACCACTTTGGATTGATGAGCCTAAGCCAAATGTTCCTGGCATGTGTGCAGTCACGGAGGCAATGAATTATTGTTTCTTGCTCCATTCTGCAAATTTGACATATGCCTAATGAGTCCAGGTGTCTGTCAAATCTGAGTTTGTTTGTGAGAAGTGAGTCTCTACCAGCTAACCACAAGAAGACCCGAATCTTTTGTGGACCAGGCCATTTCCAGATTTTGTTCCAAATAGATACAGTACTTCTCTGTTTTCCAGTTCTCACCTCGTAAGCGGATTTGACCGAAAATTCCCCCTTAGAATCATGTTTCCATATTCTAAGGTCTTCCCCCATTTCTCTCTGGGGAGGGAGGATAGATGCTAAAGAGTTGGTCACCTCCTCTGGTAATTGCTTTCTTATTCTTGGCCAATCCCATTGCCCATCCTGTGTACACATCTCCCTCACCTTGTAGTTTTCCTCTTCGTCATTGATTGGGCTTAGAGCAAAATTTGCTAATTTCTCTGTTCCATGAACCCAGGTGTCCTTCCAAAATCTCACCGTATTCCCATCCCGTATAATCCAACGGGAGTTCTGCTCGACGTAGTTCCAGACTTTCGATACTCCTCTCCAAAGATTGGAGGAGTTGGTGTTTTTCTCCTTTGCTTTGGGAGTTGGTGTGTCTTCCCGTAAGTATTTGGCTCTTACTATCCTTACCCAGAGTGAGTCAGGCTTGGTGAGGATTCCCCATGCAACGTTCATCAAGAAGGCTTCATTCATTGCTCTTAGGTTTCTAATTCCTAGTCCTCCGTTGTCTTTAGGATTGCATAAATGCTCCCATTTAACCAGATGGATCTTCCTCCCTGCCTCTGTGTTGCCCCAAATAAAGTTTCTGCTGGCTTTTTCGAAGTCATCACAAAGTCCCAGTGGAAGCAGTGCAGTTTGCATTGAGTAGTAAGGCAAGCAATTAAGAACACTCCCTGTCAAGGTAATTCTGCCTGCCAGGTTAAGGGATTTGGTTTTCCAACCGCTCAACCTCCTTTTCACTCTTTCCGTGATGTGTCTGTATGTGCTTCTGGTTACTCTTTTGTGAATAAAAGGCATACCCAGATACATTCCTAGGTCATTTGTGAACCCAAAACCCAGATCCTGACTATATTGTGCCATTCTAGAATGATTAATATTGTTGGAGAAAAAGCATTTGGTTTTATCTTCATTCACCAATTGACCCGAGCTCTGACTAAAAACTTGGAGGCAATTTTTGATGAGGCAGCATTGGTCACTCTCTGCCTCGGCAAAAAGTACTAAGTCGTCAGCAAAAATCAGATGTGAGATAAGGGGCCCTCTTCTGCATAGTTTAATTGACTTCCAAAGCTTTTGATGAACTGACCATTCTATGCATTGGGAAAGTCTCTCTATGCATAACACGAAAAGATAAGGCGAGAGGGGGTCACCCTGCCTGATGCCTCTTGTAGGGTTGAAGGGGCTTGTCACCTCTCCATTCCAAAGAATGCTCAATGAGTTGGAGTCCACACAGCTCATAATGACCTTGACTAGATGAGCGTTAAGGCCAACGTCTTTGAGGGTGTCCTCTAGGAAGTCCCACCTTAATCTGTCATAATCTTTTTGCAGGTCTATTTTGATTGCCATGAACCCTTTCTTACCTTTTTTATTTCTCATGGAATGTATCACCTCTTGTGCTATGATCATGTGTCATTGATGCTTCTCCCCGGAATAAAACTGCTTTGACAAGGTCCCACCCATTTATCCATGAAAGGTTTGATTCTATTCGCGATAGCCTTAGTTAGAATTTTAAAAACCACATTACAGAGAGCAATGGGTCTAAATTCTTTAAGACTTTCAGGGTTCTCCACTTTAAGGATAAGGATCAGTAAGGACTTGTTGATGTCCTTGATGAGTTTTGGATTAGCGAAAAGTTCCTGGATTAGAGAAAACACATATTTTTCCACCACCTCCTATTGACTTTGAAAAAAGAGGGCATGGAGACCGTATGGGCCAGGAGATTTATAAGCTCCCATACTGAATACTTTAATTTCTTCCTCTGAGAAAGGTTCATTAATAGCTGCCCAATCTTCCTCTTCCAGTTTCGGAAAGCAACCTTCAAGTGGCAAAGGTGTGAAGGGGGCTTCTTCTTTGCTGAATAGAGACTGAAAAAAATCCTTTGCCATTTTCTGTAATTTGCTCTCTTCCTCTTCCCATAAATCGTCATCATTCCTTAGAGCCATGATTTTGTTTCTCCGTCTTCTGATGATGGTCGAGGTGTGAAAGAATCGTGTATTCCTATCTCCCATTCTTAACCATTGGCACCGGGACTTCTGATACCATAAGGCTTCCTCTTTAGATAGCAATAGTTGATATTCCCTCCATAAGGATTTCTTCAAGTTTGTGAGAAAAGGATTCTGTTTGCTGTTAAGGGCTTTATCGATGCCCATTAACCTTCTCATCAGGGTCCTTTTCTTATTGAAGATATTGCCAAAGCATCTGTGATTCCACTCAGTCACTGATTCTCTAAACTTTTCTGCAGCTTCAGACCAATTCTGAGTGGGGTTCCAGGCTTCCTTTACCACGTCTTTGAAAGAATTGTCCAGAAGCCAAGCTGCCTGAAACCTAAAGGCTTTCGGTCCCCTGGGTTTATTGTGATTAGTCCAAAGATTGAGACATAGAGCTTTGTGGTCTGATTTTAATTCTGGGAGGTGCAGCACGTAAGCCTCTGGAAATTCTCTTTGCCATTGGATACTGCATAAGGCTTGATCTATCCTTTCTTTCACCTTACCCCTCTCCCATATGAATTTAGGTCCCTTGAATTCCAGGTCTATGAGTGAGTGGGAGGCATAGAAGCGACCAAAATCTTCCATAGAATGCCAGTTTAAATATCTGCTACCTTCTTTCTCTGAGCTATTCTTGTATGCATTAAAATCACCCATGAGGATCCACGGCTTATTTGCGGTGTCAAGATTGCAGAGGTTCCTCCAGAGCTCTTTCCTTATTGTTTGGTTAGGGCTGCCGTATACTGCTGTGAGGAGGAAAGATTTCTTCTCCATCTTGAGATTCACTTCAGCGTGTATGTATTGACTGTGAGATTCCAGGACGTTTACATTCATCACCTGGTCATTCCATATCAACCAGATGCCTCCCCTAAATCCCACTACGTCATTTTTGCACCACCCATTCCAGCCAATCTTTTTGATCACTTGGTCGGCTTTCTGTCCACTGATTTTAGTTTCAAACAACGCCACAAGACTGAGGTGTTGTAAATAAATAATGTCTTTAATGAGGTTAGGAAAAATCTTGGCTCCTGCCCCTCTGCAATTCCAAGCTAGCAAATTCATAAAACCAAGATAAAAAGGGGAGCCGGAGGTAACTATTACAGCCTCGTGCTGTTTGTTAAATTGATGGCCAGACCCTTAGAAACCTCTAATTCATCTTTGTCAGATATGAGGCATTGCTGCTTCTAAGCTGGAGATTGCCATGTCCATCCTCTCAAGCTAAGTTCGGGTGACGAGAATTGGAGAGGAAGGTTGGGTATCTAAGCTAGTTGTTGGCCTTGGATCCCCGGACGTGACACTGGCCCGGTTGGATAGCTCTGAGATGGCTTCCCTGCTCTTGGGCTTCCGTTTTCAGTCCAAAGAGAAAGGTCAGGCCATCACCTTCTTGAAGGCCGTTTTGCTTCCTCCATTGGGCTGTTTGCGTGGCCCGAGTATAGTCTACTCTGATTGCTTCCTTGTTATTCTTCCTCGTGGGCCCAAGCCCATCTTCCCTATATCCGTGGCCATCTTCTCCTTTCCCTTGTACCTGAAGGCATGTTGCCCTTGGTCTTTGTCGCTTCTGTCTTCCGTAGGCATCTCTTTGTCCCTATCCCCATTAAGAGTTTCAGATCTGCCACCCCCTGCGTCTCCATCCACTTTGTCTAGCAAGCTGAATCTAGATCCTTCCACCTTGGCTTTCGGGTGCTCAGGTTTGCTTGTCTCTTTCTTATCCATCTTGTTGCAATTTTTGGGATACTGGGTGTTATCCGTTGAACGAGGTCTGACATTGCGTCTTCTGTCAGCTTTCCTGACCAGCATCCATGGACCGAAGCGTTCCTCGTCGTCCGTTTCTGGACTGCTGTTGCCAGAGATTTGTATCAGAGTTGAGTTCGTGGGATTCTTAGGTACTGGCTCCATACTGGGATGAGTTGGTGGCCCCTGGGTTTGCCTCACCGTGCCTCTATCCATTTCTGATGAGTTAATCTGATTTTCTGGTCTAATATGTGGGCATTGATCTCTCCTATGTCCGTATTTTCCACATCCAAAACAGATGAAGTGGAGGCCTTCATACTCTACATTGAAGGTTCTTCTTCTCAATTTAAATCTAGCAACTAACTTCTTTCTTAAGTCAATCTCCGTGCAGAGTCTGAAAAATTTTCCCCTTTCTACTCTTAGATTATCCCCTGAGTCAGAATTCATCTTCCTTAGAGTGTGAGTATCGATTTTCAGCGTTCTTCCAATTCTGTCGCCTAGCCTCCATAGGAAGTGATTGTTGTAGTATTCAATGGAAAGCCAGGGAACTCTGATCCAAACCGCAACCTTTTTGAAGCTATCCTCTAGTGGTTTGAAATTTGGTCTCCACCGCTGTACCACAAGATAGTGGTCAGCAATCATCCAGGGTTCCTCTTGCAGGGCAAAGTTGAAATCCTCTGATGTGGTGAAATTTGCAACATAAAAATCATTGCCTATGTCAATGAGATTGAAATTGCCTCTGGGGTGCCATAGTTTAGATAATCTCTCTTTAAGGTATCTATAGCCAATCCTTCTCCCCAAGAGTTTAATAATCAGTGAGTTTCTCCATCTTTTGTAGTAGCTTCTCCTCTCCTTTGCTGAGATTTCTACTACTGGGTAGTGTTCTTCCACTTCGTTGTCACCCTCTTCTGTCATTTCATCATCTGATTCTTCATCAGTAAAGAAGTCCTCTGACTCTGAGTCCGGACCAGCATTGCTATTTGCAATCCCATTGAACCCCAAGAGCCTATCCCTGTATAAGATGATTGGTCTTTCTGACTTCTTTATGTTGTCTTTCTCTGGCTCTGTGTTCCTGCTGCTGGGAAGATCAGCGTCAATGTTATGGGTGGTTATAGGTTTTTGTATGGACTGTTGAGCCGGAGATTAGTTCATGATTAAGCTATATTTTGTTATATAGGTGTAGCTTTATGTTATACAGTTGGTTGTCCTAGCTTCACTATGTAGAAAGAACCATATATATGTATTCAGTATTTTCTAACATGACCGAACCACGTGATCATATCGGAATCCAAATATTTTGCCATGATGCTAGGACAGATGGCTCTAATTGACTCATAGTTATTATCACCTAACATAAAATATAAAAAATTAATATTTAATTTATTATTGATAAATAATTTTTTATTTATTAATAATATTTTAATTATGACATGTGATAAATATAATTTTAAAAAATATTATTTTTATCATATATTATAATTTAAATATTATAAAAAATAAAAAAATTATCCATCATCAATAAATCAATTTATTCTTCAAGATATAAATGTCCTTTGAGCAATCCACTCTTTTAATTAACTCTTACATAATTTTACTTTGATAACTCAGGGTGTTCATAAATTTCATTTGAATCGGATTAGACACTTTATTCAATTGAACTAATTAAATTGGTTCACAGAAAAACACAGCTAATCAATTCAGTCAGAGTGGTTATAATTTAACCCATCCAATCTATAGCTTTGACAGGTTCGGATGGTTAGCTTTTGGAGAAAAAAAAATTCTTGTACTGTATTTTAAAAATTAAAAAGTACATATTTTTCAGTCTTATTTGAGTTTCAATTATGAAATAAGTAATCAAAATATTATATTATGACAAATCAATAAGAAATTATATAAATTTTAAATTCTATTATATTATTATGATAAAAAAAAGTTTGTTTTAATTGATTTTCGTTGAATTGGGTAAGTTCGGTTAGAATTGAATGAAATCGATTTTTAATAACCCTAACCATAACCTCTCTATTACACTAAGCATCTTTTCATGGCTGGCCTAGCTAACTTGATTGTCAGAACGCATGGTGGAGCTCCTGCTCTAATATTGTGTTAATGAACTTCATTTGTTTGACAGATTGATTGCATAACTACCTAACTCAATTGCTCTCTGTTGTGTGCGGCGACCATAGCGAAGAACTATTCACTAACAACCGTTGACATATATAGGTAATAAATTTTCAACCTCCACATATGAAGTATGTGTAGCCAATAAATTTTCAACCTTCACATGTGAAGTATGTATATAAATATAATAGAATTAAATGTCAACAAAAGCAGGTTGAAATTAAACCACTTTGAAGTTGTGTCAATTTTAAACCATTTTTATTTATCTTGTCTCATTAATAATGTCGGCTTGATTTTTTAAGTTGGTTTCCATCTCAATTTTCTTTTTTATGGAATGAATATTATGAATTGACAAGTCAAAAATAAATTGATTCAATTGAAAAACATATTAATATATGTTTAAATAGTATCTAATAATAATATTAGTTTACTCTACTAATTTTTTATAGACCAAATCCATTTAAGAATTTCTTTTAATGTTGGTCCAGTCCTCTACTTAAAAATCACAAGTAAATCATTATTAAAATATTATTAAGTAGTCTCAAGTTATAAAATATAAACTATTTATGAATATAGGAGTTTTTATTTTTAAGTCTAACCCTTTTATGAGCAATCGTCATATTATTTGAAATTGTTATTTAACTGGTTGTTGCACTAATAATATGAAGATTGCACTAATAAGTAAATAAATTTTTAATAATTTTTTTTTGTTTTGATTTAATTATATTATATTATTTTAAATTTTTTTTAGATTTGCTTCAATAAGTAAATAGAAATAGTTATCTAACTTGTTGTTGCGCTAATAATATGACGATTGCTCATTTCAAATATCTGATATTCAGCAAAAAATTTATTCTCTTTCTAATTCAACGAAAAAATTATAAATATTTATTTATTATTAGATTTGAAATTTTTATAATATAAGTATTGTGAAGCTTTATTTTGAATAAAATATTATTACTTTGTCACAAAAAATATACTTTTGAAAATCAAAATAGCAATTCACTTTTTTATATATTATAAAATCCTTGATATCATTTTAAAATCAAAGAAACCTCATCTTCCTTTCAGTATGCTTGCTCACATTCTGTGGCACATCATGTATACTTGCCCATTAAACTTGAATTTCCAAAAGAACTACTTGAACTGATCTCAATATTCGTCTAAAATAGAGGTTTGTTTTGCATATTATCAACAAGTGGCTGATCGTCTTGTGATTTTGACACTTAACACACACGCAGTCTTGTCCAATAAAATATAATGTGAGCGCGGGGTAGATGCCAATATTTGTACCGTAGAGTTCCCCAAATCCTGTGCTGCTTAGGATTTTGTCGTCATCGCTTTCTTTAATAGAATTTGTTGTGAATTATAATAGGCTTTAATTTTAAAATATAATAGTCTCTTATCATTTTATACCTTTTTATTGCAAAAAAAATAAATAAATAGATTCTTGAAGTTAGAGGTGACAATTACAATCCACAACCGTTTAACTATTTTAACCCATTTTTATTATAATTCAACTAAACTCAACCAGGGATAGTCTCCTATCATCCTATATTGA
Source organism: Gleditsia sinensis (assembly GCA_037074535.1). Classification (NCBI taxonomy): domain Eukaryota; kingdom Viridiplantae; phylum Streptophyta; class Magnoliopsida; order Fabales; family Fabaceae; genus Gleditsia; species Gleditsia sinensis. The sequence continues at coordinate 65,900,737 of CM073463.1, read as the reverse complement.
AGTAAGAAAGATAATATGGATTAGGTTTAACTTGCTCATAATTTATTTGTACAGTTCAAAATAAAATAATTTAGTGATAGCGGTATATGATATTAAGTCTAAATTTCAGTCAGAGCTTAAAAAAAAATAAAAATAACAAGGGTCTTCCATTATACAAAAGGAGTAGCATATTGGATGCAGATGCACTGAAACTACTCCAAGGATAAGAGATTAAAGTTGCAAAGGAAAATTAACAAAGATAAAGATATATTAAAAACCAAATCAATTTGGCAAAAACCAAAACAAAAATGAAACACCTAATCATAAAAGTTCTGATAAAATTTAAAAATGATTTTATATCTAATAAAAGGAAAATAATTAATTAAAGAGAATATACGCACAATTTTTGTTTATTAATAATATTTAATTGAAAAATGACTAGCTTAATGATTTTTATCTTTTAAAAAAATACTAAAAATATCTCTCACCTAGTTAAATAAATAAATAATTTTCTTTAAATTGAGAGTACAAGTAAAATTCTCTTTTCAAGTTAGTGTCTTCAAGGAATTAAATGTGTTCTCCTTTCGGTGAAAACAACTGAAATATTTTAGTTTCGAAAGCCACCGAAATGAATCAACATATTACTTAAAAAATTTTATTGTTTTGATAAAAATTATTTATTTATCGTATATATCAAAATAAAATTTTTTTGATAAAAATGAGAAAATTTCGATGACAATGTTTAAAACAAATTTAAAAAATAAAAAATATAAAAATACAAAGTTGAAATCAGAAATCTAAATATACGAAGTTACAAAAATTCTTCAGATGTAAGCATCTATTGTGAAACTGCAACTCTACAATTTGTGAGAAACAAACAACCCGAACCATTTTTTTCCTCTGCTCTTCTTCTTCTACAAACTACAGTCGCCGAACAGTTTCTTATTTTTCTTCTACACTTTGTCTTTTAGAGTCTTCTCACTTTCTCTTCTGTTTTTTGTTTTTCGTTTTTCCTATGCGCTTCATCTTCTAGAATTTTTTTTCTCACTTTCTTCTCTCTTTTTTGTTTCTCGTTTCTCTCTTTCTCAAATAAAAAATTGCAAAAGCAAAAACATTGCATCACCCACGAGCCCCTTTAGCAAATTTAAAACAATATTTTAATAATAAATTATTTTCACATTCTCGAAAATGAATAACAATGCAATCTAAGCATCATTTTTTTAAAGCATATTATTTATATAATATTTTTTAATTCGTTTTTTTATTATAATTATTTAAAACTCTTATTTAAATTTTGAGTAAATAAATAAAATAATATATTAAAAAATAAAAACTAAGAACCAACATATCAATATATTTTTTAAATAATTATTATTTTTGTTAATATATTTATAAAAAAATTAAAATAATAAAATATAAAATTTTAATTGATCTTCCTAAGTCATTTTTTAATTTTGCTTAACAATTGTGATTATAAAAATATGAATTAGTGAAAATTAAATTTTGATTTAACAAAAATAATTAATTTATTTATTAAAATAAATATAATACTTTAAAAATTTAAAAGAAATTATAATAAATTTTTTTGTTCTCATATGACTTGAATTAATTAGTATAACTATATAAAGAGATATTATTAAAATGATCAAAACATTTCTTCAACTACAGACACTAATTGAAATTAATTTTAACATAATTATATATATTTATATCATTAATATTATGTTAAATTTTATTTTAAAATTTTAAAAAAATATTATTTAAAATTATTTGAAACGTTTCTTTAAAAAATTTTATTTTCACAAAATTTTTAAAATATTTTAAAATATTTTTATTTTCAAAATTACCAAAACGATATTTTAAAATAAAATTTAGTACTTTAAGTGTTTCCAAAATTTTAACAGTATTTTGATTCAAATAAAACTGAACATTTACCATTTATTGAGATTCAAATATACTACGGTGACAACCAGCGACGTAAAAAGACAGTATTTTAATTGATCAAATTAAATAGAGGTGGTTGAGCGGCACTAATTTAAGTCTTTGAATTAAGTTGATTTTGACGTAAACAAACGAATATATTTAATATTAAAACATTATAAGTGTAAGAGAGAGAGAGAGAGATATATATATATATATATATATATATATATATATATATATATATATATATATATATAATTAAATTGATATTTTTGGCTTATAAGAAACAAACACCACAAAAATAAATTTAATATTGGGCAAGCCAACTTACTAACTCCTTTATTAGATTAATCATATAATTAGATACCAAATTTAAAGTTTCAAACCCACTTTCTATTTTAAAATATTTTGCCAACCATACACCGGAAAGGTCCAAATTATTCATGCATCAGTGCTTGACAGATTTAATGTAGGAGTGGGAGTGTGGGACAGCCTAATCGCTATATATATAGATCATTAAATAGACTATTTAATTCCCCATGTCCACAGGAAAATGAAATGATTGTTTTATGGTATGGAAAGGGTTTTTTTTTTTTTGTTGGTTAAATAAATAGCAAGTCAAGCGGTTAAAAATTTCTTCTTTCACAATCCATCTTCTCGTATAAGTTTAATTAACGTGGCTAGGCTATCCATAATTTCTCAAAATGCTGGCCGCATTATATTATTGCTTCATTTGTACTCTTCGCTTATATAATTTGACCATTTGAGCTACGGGATATGTAGTCATCACTCATCAATATTGTTTGAAAGTTGTGTAAAATTTTATAAACAAATAATTTGCTTTAAGTTACTCTTTCATTTACCATCCGTTGGATTTTTTTTTCTCTGAACCAACATATAAATAAAATCAATATAAAATGTCGATAAATATTTAATAAAAAAATAAAATTTTCAAGAAACGAGATTCATTAGTGTATTTATTTTAATGAATTTTAATTTCCTTCCGTCTCTATATTCATTTCGTTGCAAAGATTATGAATGTGTTAAATATCTTAATTGATACTCGAGGAAGTTAATTTGGTTGATTAAAAAAAGATAATATTTCATTTATCAACATTTGTGATTAATTTTTAAGACTCAATTGTATTTTTTGTCTCTTTAATTTTAAAAACGTGTCAATTTAATTTTTTTATAATTTATAATATAAATTTAATTTATTTAATTTTAATAAATAAATCAAAATAGTTCATCTACTAATTTTATTATTTAATCTATAATTAATTTTTCACGTATAAATTATTTGTATATTTTAAGATAAGGATATAAATTTAATATTTAAGATAAACATTTATTGAAATGATTTTTTAGTCGTGGCATGAGAATATTACTGAAACAATGTTAATAGTTTATGATGATATCTTAGGCAGCCGTGCGAGCACAGAGCGAACTATTCTCTCGCCTTTTACTAAAGATATCTTAAAAACCCTAAAAAAAAAAAAAAAAAAAACTTCGGATCCATCTTCAGCTTGATCTTTTTTAATTAATAATAATTAAATTTAAAATTTCATAAATTATTCTAATATTATCAAATATTTAAAAATTTATTTATAATAAATTAGAGTATGAAATTAAGTGCATTTTAGAAATTTTATCGTTAAATTCATTAAATTGGAATTTTTAATTAAAAAAGTTAACCGTTCTGTTAATTAGCATTTTTAAAAAATACAGAAAAGTCTGTTTATTTAATAAAATATACAAGAAAAATCAAAATATTTTATTCAAAAATTTATTTATTATAAGCTAACATATAGATTTTGATTAATCATAAAATTTTCAGTAAAAAGAAAAAGAAAAAAAAAAGAAAGGGATATATCATAAATACAATGAGAATAAAATAACTGAAATAATAAACAGATAATCCTATATAATGCTTGGCTCCTCCTAATCAATGGCAAAGACCAAGAGGGAGATTCGATGGAGGTTCATATTTTGCTATTGTGCATCACGCTATCCTTAGTCATAGCCCGGCTTTTCCTGAACCGCCGTCGTTATAAAAACCGGCCACCCGGTCCAACCGGTCTCCCCATCATTGGCAATCTCCTGCAGCTCGGCCCCAAGCCCCACCAATCCTTCTCTGAATTAGCCAAAACCTATGGCTCCCTCCTCTCTCTCCGCCTCGGCTCCGTCACGGTGGTGATCGCCTCCTCCCCCGACGCCGCCAAAGAAATCCTCCAAAAGAACGACCAGTCTTTCCCCAACCGCCCCATCCTTGAGTCCGTCTCTGCCCAGCCCAACGTCAACGACACCCTCGCCTGGGCCCCCGCCGACCACAGGTGGCGCAACCGCAGACGCATCTGCAGCACCCAGATATTCACTGCCCAACGCCTTGACCTGCTCCAACACTTGCGCCACCGTAACGTCCGCCAACTGGTGGAACATATCCAGAAGCATTCAGAGGCAGGAACCCAGGTGCGTTGGCTGATCTGCTTGCTCTGATTTGCCGTTCGTTAATTTTATTTATTTATTTGTGAAAGTATTTCATTAAAAAATTGTTTATGAAGCTATTAAAGTATTTGTTTGAATTCCTTAGATTTTCGGCAACTCATATAAAAAATTTCATTTCTAACTCCTTTCTCCACCTTTTGGCTAAAAGTGTAGTATCTGTTCTTATCAATTTTTTTTTATTATAAATTTCATTCTTAATCTCTAAGCGATCATTATTGAAGGTATTTTCTCCTATACCCATGATTTGTTCATCAATTAAATAGAAACGTTAAAATCAATAAGCTTAGTGATAAACATGTTACTCTCTCAAAGTGAAGATATTAATTTAATTTTTAAAATAAACATCTGGAGGATGTTTAGTACGCTGTAATATTTTTTATTTTTAAAAATTATAAAAAATATATTTTTTAAAAATAATAATTATTAAAAATATATAAAATATATTTAATTGACTTTAAATATTTATTTAAAATTTTTTTTATTATATTTTATTATAATAAAACTTTTAAAAAAATTATAATATTTTTTAAAAAATATTTTTATTTATGTTAAAGTGAAAAAAAATTAAGTGCAGGAAAAAATGATAAAAAAAAATTATAAAAATTAAATACGAGAGAGATAGATGAATAAATAAAAAATAAAAAAGAAAGTCATAAAATAAAAAATATAATTATTTTTTAATATTTAAAAAATTTAAATTCTCAATTTTTTATATAAAATATTTTTAATGAAAAAAATTTATATTTTTAAAAAATCTTATTTTAAAATTTTAAAATTTAACTTTTTTAAATTTAATTTTTTAAAGAATCTAAACAAATTCTTCCTATCAAACGCGTTATTATTGAAACACTTATTTTTTTTTTTTTTTTGGTACAAGAGATGAGTAAGGAATCGAATTTAAGATCTCTTGCTAAGTTACCCACTTTCTTCACTATTAGACCATACCTAGTGGCTTTATTGAGACACTTACTGAAACGAATGGTATTTACTTTTCACGAGATTCCAGATTAGTCTATGCAGAGACAAGGATTAAGAGATTTTTTTTTGAGTGGTAATAAAGTTTCTATCATTTAAAATATTAAAGTGCTTATAATTTATTTAATTATTTTAACTTTTATTAATTATATATTTATAGTTTATAGTAATAAATTTTTATATATTTGTTTTTAAGTATATATGAATTTAAGATTACACTGTTTTATCTATTTTAATTAAATTCTACTTAATTTTCATAAAATTTTGATTAATTGTTACAAAAATTCAAAAGTATGAAATTTCAATAAATTCTCGTACCTCGACCAAAAATGAGAAATATAAGGCTTGTTTGATTTTATTTTTATTTTTTATTTTTAAAAATTATATTTAAAAATTATTCTGTAAAAAAAAAAATAAAAAAAATTTGTTTAATAAACTATTTTAAAAATATATTATTATTTTTTTACTTTTTTATATTTTAAAACAAAAATAAGAAACAAAAATAATTTTTTATTTATTTTAAAAATAATTTATTTTTAGAACTTGTTTTTAAAATAACAACAGAAAATAGTTATCAAATTTTTTTATTTTAAAAAAAATTTAAAATAAAAACTAATTTTTTTTAAAAAAACAAACAAACCCATATTCTCCTAAATAAAAATGAAATCGCAACAAATTATATCTTTATATTGAAATATGAAGACTTTTATTAGGTAAATTTAAAATTATTTATATAATTCCTTTTACAAAACTTAATTATATGTTTATGGTAATATTTCATTTTTGTTTATTTTAAAATAATTATTATTTTTATTATTATGTTGTTAAAAAAAAAATCATCCTGCTTAACAAAATTTCTGAATTCATCACTGTCTAGGTGGATATAGGCCAGCTTGCCTTCGCCACCATGCTGAACTTGGTGTCAAACACGGTATTCTCTGTGGATCTCGTGGACCCTGAATTTGAGACGGCCGGGGAGTTCAAGGAGCTTGTGTGGAGGATCATGGAGGATGCTGGGAAGCTGAACCTTGCGGACTATTTTCCGGCATTGAAGAGGTTTGATTTGCAGGGTGTGAGGCGGCACGTGAGGGTTTCTTACCTGAGGTTGCATGAGATCTTTGATGAGATTATTCACAAACGTTTGAAAGATAGGGAGAATTCAAGTGCTAGAAATGGGGATTTCTTGGACGTTTTGCTTGATCATTGCCAACAGGAAGAGGGATCGGATTTCAGTGTTGAAGGCATCAAGCCATTAATTCTGGTAAGAATGTTGCAAAAAATTAATTTATGCTGTGTTGGTATATACTAGGATGTGATGATGATCGAAAATGATGAAGAAAATAGATAAAAACAAATTCAATTAACAGAAATATAACATTTTTTTAGACAGAAACACTATCACTCAAAATTAAAAAATATAAAAAAAATTATCCAACTATATCCTTATTATCTGCCTTAACTCTCCTTTTTAATTCACCTTTAATCTTTCCAAGTTACGAAATTTCTTTAAATTATTGTTAAGAAATTTTATTATAATTAAAGATGGGTTTAGAAAGTATCTTGGAAAATAATTTTGTTTTTGGAAAAAAGAAAAAAGGGATCAGAAAAACATGTTTGACAAAATTGTGTTTGAGGGATGTGTTTTGAAAACAGTTTTCAAAATTATAGGAAAATAGAAAACATCTTTACTATATTTTCAAAAACACATGTCTTGAAACCATCTATTTTCAATGTGATAATATTATAAATAAATCAATTCATTAATAATATTTTGATTAATAATATATATATATATATATATATATATATATATATATATATATATATATATATATATATATATATAATTAAAATTCAAAACTTTAAACTTTAAATCTCATACGTCAAAATTTTAAATTTCAAATCTTAAATTTAAAATTTAAAATTTAAAAACTCAAAATTTTAAAATATCAAACTCTCCAAAATTCTACACCCCAAGCTCTAAATTACCTAAACTTCAAATTCTCATAAACTCAAGTCATTAAATTTTAAAACTCTAATTTTAAACTTCAAAACTCAAAAATCAAAAATCAAAAATACTAAATCTTTAATACCAAAATCATATACCCTAAATCCTAACTTTAAATTCAAAAATTTTAAAATTTCAAATTCAAAATTTTTTAACTCTAAATCTCAAAATTTCAAATATTAAAATTTTAAAACCTTAAATCTCAAATTCTCAAATTTTGAATTACAAAACTCTAAATCTTTAAATTTAAAACTTTAAATCCTAAACTTCAAAACAACAAGAGTCTTTGAATTTTAAAATTTTGTGTTTTAAAGTTTGAATTTTAGAATTTATAGTTTTGAGTTTTGAAATTTTAAGTTTTGGTATTTGAAGTTTAGATTTTTGATATTAAAATTTGAATTTTAAAATTTTGACTTTTGAATTTTTAAAATATTATAAGATACTTAATCCTAAACAAAAAAATCATTGACAATCCCGTCAACAAAAAATACTGTTTCAATTTATTAATAAAGACATATTGAAATAATAAAATCTTTAGGATTACTTAAAATAAGATAAATTGAAAGACTAAAAATTTTTAAATTTACTAAAATAAAGATAAATTAAAAATTTTATTTGCATTAAAAAAAAGAAATATGGGAAAAGGAATGTTGCCATTTATAATTAAGGTCATGTTTGGTAGTTTGACTTAATCTGCATTCTATTCCATCAGATTTTGTATTTGATTGTATAATCAACCATTTTAAAAAATTTAGATTATTTTGTGAAGGGGAGACTACATTGTCTCTAAAAAATGAGGAAATTCAAGTGAAGGCAATAGAATGATACCTGAAAAGATACCATTGACCATGAGCAGTATTTCTTTCTTCTAGTTCTTTAATTCGCGGTCTCATCTTTTTTCGGCCCTTTCTCGCTTCTAGTTCTTATTTTTTCTGCACTTCATTGTCTATGCACCTGGTGTTCACAAAACTAAATTTTGGATTTTTTTGTGCTCTTCTGGTTTCTTTTGTTTCTGCACTTTGTCTCTACACCTGGTGTTTACAAAGTTAATTTCTTGTTTTTTTTTTCAACGCTTCTGATTTTTTTTTGTACTTCTGGTTTTTTTTTTCTTGCGCTTCTGGTTTTTTGTTTTTTTGTCTGTGTTTTGTCTCTGCACCTATCCTAATTCCGAAAAAGGAAAAAATTTTTCAAACCCCAAAAGTGCAAAAAGTGACTTACTCCTATGATCATTTATTTGTTAAGAATATTAAATTTATGTATGATCATTTATGTGAGAAAATTTTGAAAAATCAGCCAGGCATTATTAAAAAAACTGTTGATTTTTGTATTTGGTTCCCTTTATAACCATATCAACGTATATTATCATCTATAAAATCATTATAGGAATTTAAACTGTTTTAATTATTAGAAATAATTTTTATTTTAATAATTTGTATATTATTAATTAATTATTTTTAAATAATTTTTTAATTTGAAATAATATTATTTTAATAATATTATTTTTAATAAATATTTTTATCTTTTTTTAAAAAATTTATTTTATTTTTGTATTATTTAAGATATATCAAATATAAAAAGTAATAAAAATTTTATTTTATTTCATGTGAAATATAATTTTAATAATAATATTTTATTTATTTTTATTTTTTTTTAATCAACAATCAAACGAGGCTTAATAGCAGTAGTCTTAAAACATGGACAATAAATACTATTTTAAAGTAAAAAAAATCTATTGTACTAAGCCTTTTTTGTTCTCTCTTGTTAACAGCGCAGAACTTAAAGACTCGTTTGGTGGTTAGGATATGATAAGATATGATAGGATAGTAGACAAGATAACAGCAAGATAGGATATGAGCCTGATAAACTCTTATCCTATCCTGTGTTTGATGTGCAACAGGATAGGATAAAAAATATCCTATCTTGTGTTTGGAGTAAATCAGATAATGATAACATAGGATAAAAATGGTATAAAATGACAAAACTACATTTATAATAAAATTGCATATATACTTATTTAAAATTAATTTTAATACTATTTTTTTAATTACTTTATACATTGGTATAAATTCTAAAATAAAAATAAATATACATATAATTAAAAAAATAATATCTATAAATTAATATATTATATAATGATAGATTACTTCACAACAATATAACCAAAATAACCATTTAATTATATGTTATTTAATTTAGTTGTAATATAACCATTTAGATAAGGTCTGTGCTTGCTATCGAAAAGTTTGTCTCCCTGGAGCTCTAGTAGATAAATATGGTTAGTATACAAGGTACTTCAGTGGCAATAAAAATGTATGCAATATCTTAAGGCATCTAATATGATATAGTGTATGAGATGAGAATAAAACTAGATGCATCACCAACAGCCAGCAACTTGCACTTATCTATGGTTTCTGCAACAACTTTTACCTCAACCAATGTCAATGTTTGTACTTTTGTTTATAGCTTTACATATCAACTTGAGATGAAGTACTTGTCTCTTGTAATTGACGTTATTCTTAATAGCTCATTGAAAAGTACCTCTGTTGAATAATGATTGAAATTTGTTACCCGACTATTGTTGGCAAGAAAGTTCAGCCATTTAATTACAGGTCATGAAGTTTATGAGTAGGTGAGTGAGACTGCAAAGTTAATCTTCCATTTGAAAGGGCAAAAGAAAGGCAAGATTTATCAACAACCATAGGAATTTATATGACATTACTAGCTTGAAAACATACAAGAGTTTATAAAAAGTACAAGATTGATCAATAGATAAGTTTTCCCTTGGATGCTGCCCTATCAATATAGAGATAATTGAAGCCTAAAGCCTCAAAGGCATTTCTTTGGTTGACCTCCAAAAATGACATCCCAAAATGTGATTCAAAAGCTGTTGCTCCCCAAACATGATGTGATCTCAAAACGTGAAGATGATGAACACTAGATTTCATTTCTGGTTTAGGTTGAAACAAACAAAGAAAAAAATCAAATCACTCAATTGATAAGCCTAGGGTACCACAATTAAAGATATTTGGATTGATTTTGCCACACTCAAGAATTAGAGGGAGGTGAGTGATAAGAAATCAGAGGTTTCTCGCCACTAACCTAAGTTAGATAAGAGAAGCTGTATTTTCAAGAATCACACTTGAACAATACTGAAAAATTCGAAATGGTCATTCAACTGTGCTGATCTTGTGTGATACATCTCATATATAAATGAATAAGCTAATTTTAAGAGAGCTCGCTATACTACCTTGAATTTTGAGAGCAGCACCTAGGAAATACAAGAAATAAATGTTTAAATGACAGAAAATCTAAGAGCAATAAATGTTAGATGGCAGAAAGTCTATGCATTCTGCCATTTACAAGAAAATTCCAAAAAAAAAACGTATATATGACTTTCATGGCACAAAATGACCTACCACACAATAGTAATTATTCAAATTCATAGAAAATTAAAAAGATATTAAGATGTAGAGCCTCTTATCTGCTGTTTTCTTCAAGTGTCTTCAATTTTCAGTAAGGTAACTAGACTCATTCTAAGCCTTTTAGCTCTTGCACGAGTTAAAGACCCAATTGAAGTTATTTTCTTATCATAACTTGAAATGTGGTATTCCATGATCACATCATCCTCCCTTGGTTGAGAAAGATTTACCCTCAAATCCAAGTCATCTTCATCTTACAAATAAGGAGAAATATCTCTGACATTGAAGGTAGCTGAAACTCCATAATCACCAGGCAACTCTATTTTGTATGTATTGTCATTTACCTTTGTTAAGACTCGAAAGGGACCATCTGCCCTGGGTATTAATTTAGATTGCCTTTTGTTTGGAAACCTCTCTTTTCAAAGATGGATCCATACTAAATCTCCAAGGCTGAATTGCACAAACTTCCTCCTTTTATTTGCAGCCTTCTCATAGATTGAGATCTTCTTCTCAATTTACATTTTAACATTTTCGTGCAACTCCTTAATCATCTCAGCCTTCTGTTTGCCATCCAAACATTCTCGAGCATCAAGTGGCAATGGTGCTCAGTCAAGTGGGGTTAATGGATTGAATCCATAAACCACTTCAAAAGGAGAACGTTTAGTAGCACTATGCACACTTCTGTTATAGGCAAATTCAACAAATGCCAAACATTCATCCCAGTTCTTCAAATTTTTACTAATGACAGTTCTAAGCAAAGTAGAGAGTGTACGGTCTACTACTTCTGTTTGTCCATCAGTTTGTGGGTGACAAGCAGTGCTAAAAAGCAATCTTGTGCCTAATTTTCGCCATCAGGTCTTCCAAAAGTAACTAAGAAATTTTGAGTCACGGTCTGAAACAATGCTCTTTGGAATGCCATGGAGTCGAACAATCTCCTTGAAAAACAAATTGGCAATATTCACAGCATCATCTGACTTGTGGTATGGAATGAAATGTGACATTTTTGAAAATCGATCCACAACAACCATGACCGAATCCTTTCCTCTCTGAGTTCTAGGTAGTCTAAGCACAAAATCCATACTTATATCTACCCAAGGCTGATCTGGTACAGGTAAGGGCATGTAAAGACTATGGGCAGCTTCCTTGCTTTTGGCCTTTTTACACACAATACATCTCTCAAGCACATGATGAACATCTCTGATCATATTAGGCCAGTAAAAGTGTTCTTTCAGCATCTCTAATGTCTTTGCTTCGCCAAAATGGCCAGCCAATCCTCCCCCATGTGCTTCTCGGACAAGCAATTCCCGCATGGCACAATATGGGATTACAAGCTTTCCCAAATGAAATAAGAACCCTCCATGCCTATAAAACCCTTTGTATGCTATTTTTTCACAAGTTTGGTAAGTTTTAGCTAGTGCATAATCTTCAACATATTGATCCTTAATAAATTCAAAACCTAACAATTTTGCATTCATCATAGAAAGCAATGCATACCTCCTGGATAAAGCATCAGCAACAACATTGGTCTCCCCTTTCTTGTATTTTAGTACATATAGAAATACTTCAAGAAATTCCACCCATTTAGCATGTTTTCGGTTCAGCTTGCTCTGCCCTTTCAAATGTTTAAGGGATTCGTGATCTGTATGGATAACAAATTCCCTTGGTAACAAATAATGCTGCCATGTTTCAAGAGCTCTAATCAGGGAGTAGAACTCCTTATCATAGGTTGAATAATTAAGACAAGCCCCACTCAGCTTCTCACTAAAATATGCAATAGGACGCCTTTCTTGTAGTAGAACAACACCAGTCCCCACTCCACTAGCATCACATTCAATCTCAAATGTCTTGGAGAAGTCTGGTAGTGCCAATATAGGGACATTGCATAATTTCTCCTTAATCAGTTCAAAACTCCTCTGAGCTGCATTATTCCATCCAAACTCTTTTCCCCCTTTATACATTCTATTAATGGTGCTAGGATAGTGCTGAAATTTCGAACAAACCTTCTATAGAAAGATGCGAGTCCATGGAAACTCCTTACTTCAGTTATGGTTCTGGGAACAGGCCATTCTTTGATGGCTTTAATTTTTTCTTCATCAACTTCCACACCTTGTTGAGATACTACAAAACCAAGAAAATTTACATGATCTTGAAAAAAGTAGCATTTCTTCATATTTGCATAGAGTTTCTCCTTTCTCAGTACTTCCAATACTTGCCTCAAATGTTCTACATGCTCATCATAGCTTTGGCTGTAAATTAGAATATCATCGAAATACACTACGACAAATCTGCCAATGAAAGATCTGAGCACAAAATTCATTAGACGCATAAAAGTGCTAGGGGCATTAGATAGCCCAAAAGGCATTACCATTCACTCATAAAGGCCATGCTTTGTTTTAAATGATGTTTTCCACTCATCTCCTTCCTTCATTCAAATTTGGTGATAGCCACTCTTCAAATCAACTTTTGAGAACACCTTAACAACATGTAGCTCATCAAGCATGTCATCCAATCTCGGAATTGGATAGCGGTATTTGATAGTGCTCTTGTTGATAGCCCTGTTGTCTACACACATTCTCATAGAACCATCCTTTTTTGGCACTAACAATGCCGGAACAGAACATGGACTCATGGATTCCCTCACATAGCCTCTTTCAATCAACTCCTCAACTTGTCTTTTAATTTCATTTGCCTCTGTGGGATTTATTCGGTAGGCAAGTCGGTTAGACAAAGCAGCACCTGGTACCAAATCGATTTGATACTCAATCCCCCTTAAGGGTGGTAATCCCTTAGGCAGCTCTTTAGGAAAGACATCTTTAAATTCTTCTAATAGTTTCTTCACATGTGGGGATACTTCATTTTCTAACTCTTGAAACTCCTTAAGCATTAGCAATAGAATGAGGCTATCTCTATTCAATGTTTTCTTCATCTCATTTTTAGTAGCTAAGCAGCTTGCTTTCTGCTCTTCTTTTACTGTCTTCTCTTGTTGTACTTGCATTGGTTTAAGTGGTGCCAACACAATCCTTTTTCCATCCTTCTCAAAGGCATAGGTATTTTTGTAGCCATCATGCAGTGCTCTCCACGGCCTCCCTAGCAGCAAATGTCCAACATTCATTGGGACAATGTCACATAATATCTCATCTCTGTAATTCTTCCCAATAGAGATTGGAACCTTCACTTGTTTTGTGACTTTCACTTCGCCTTTGTCGTTTAGCCACTGCAATTTGTATGGTTGGGGGTGGTTCATGGTAATTAGCTTTAATTTATCAACTAGAGTGGTGGAAGTAACATTGGTGCAGTTTCCACTATCAATAATGACATTACAAACTTTGCCTTCAATAGTACACCTCGTATGAAAAATATTCTCTCGTTGTTCTTTCTCTGCTTTGGTTTGGATACTCAAGACACACCTAATAACCAGAATTTCACCCTCATCTACATATTAAACAACCTCTGCCTCTTTTAGATACTCATTCCCTTTATAGTCCTCCAAAACAACATCATCGTCACTCTTTATCTCCCCTTGTGTTTCCTTCAAAATCATCACCCTTTTGTTAGGACATTCTGATGCAATATAGCCATGCCTCAAACATTTAACGCACTTAATATCTCTGCTTCTTCTAGGGGGGATGGTTTTCTACTGCTGTCTCCCTTTCCATAAAACTCTCGGTTCTGGTTGATCCTTTTTTCTCCATTTCCTTACTGTCCCCTTTGGTAGGTTTTGCTAGTATTTGGGAAAGTGTTTGCAATGGTTTCCCTCTCACAGGTTTAGTCACTCCAAGGTTCTTCCCATACACTCTTTTCTTCTGTCTTTCTACTTTGATGGCTAATTTAATTACATCTTCAAAGAAAACATAATTCTGCAACTCTACTATATCAGCAATTTCCTTGTTTAGGCCACCCAAAAATTGAGCTATGGTTTGCTCTTGTGGTTTATTCAGCTCACACCTAATCATCAAGGTTTCGTATTCTTTCACATAGTCTTCCACGCTCATACCTCCTTGCCTCAAGTTTTGAAGTCTAAAATAAAGTTCTTACCTATAATAGTCAGGCACAAACCGTTTCTGCATGAGTCTCTTCATTAGCCTCCAACTTCTTACTTCTTCTTCACCATCTCTCCTTCGCTGATTCTTCAAATTCTCCCACCACAGATTTGCATAATCAGTGAATTCAAGGGCAGCAAGGCGGCATTTGGTTATCTCGGAATACTCTTGACATTCAAAGACTTTCTCCACTCATTGCTCCCATTCTAAATATTCTTCAGGAGAACTTGTTCCCCTAAATGGAAGAGCTTTCATTTTGATGTTAATCTCCTGTGCTCTAAGTTGCCTCCTATGCAAGGGTTGCTCTTCCTCCTCAAACTCAGCTTCGTCACCGTTAGACTCAACATTCTCCTCTAAGTGTTTAAACTCAAGTTTACTAACTAGAAGCTCTGATACCAATATGATATGATCTCAAAACGTGAAGAGGATGAACACTGGATTTCGTTTCTGGTTTAGGTTGAAACAAATAAAGAAGAAAACCAAATCACTCAATTAATAAGTCTAGAGCGCCACAATTAAGGAAATTTGGATTGATTTCGCCACACTCAGGTTTACTAACTACATCTTAATATCTTTTTAATTTTCTATAAATTTGAATAATTACTATTGTATGATAGGTGATTTTGTGATGAAAGTCATGTATGTTTTTTTTTTTGGAATTTTCTTGTAAATAGCAGAATGCATAGACTTTCTGCCATCTAGTATTTATTGCTCTTAGACTTTTTGCCATCTAGCATTTATTTCTTGTATTTTCTATGTGCTGCTCTTAGAATTCAAGGTAATATAGCTAACTCTCTTAAAACTAACTTACTCCTTTATATATGAGATGTATCATACAAGATCAGCACAGTTAAATGACCATTTTGAATTTTTCAGTATTGTTCAATTGTGATTCTTGAAAATATAGCTTCTCTTAGAGTATTGATTACATGTTCATCATCAGAGTTATGTTGTCTCCTTTTAGTAAAATCCTACCTGAAAAGTTTTAAGCTATAAATTAATTCCAAAAAAAAATGAAAATGAAAACTATTAAAACAAAGTCCATAATAGGAAAAACAGAAAAGCACATTTCACTACTCACCTAAGGATTTTTTGCTCTTCTTCTTAATGTTTACTTCTTCAGCATTATCCAAAACCAAGTTCATGTATTCATCAAAATCCTGAAGAGCACAAATGAAGTACAATTTAGTTTGGTCTTCAATCGAAAGCAGTGAAATAGACATTTTTTATCCCAAAATTATTAAGTTTCAATATTCTTGAAGCTATATCAATTCGTTTCATCTCATAATTTAAAAGAGTTGCAATACACACATACACACACAATAGTATGCATGTTTCAAATAATCATAATATGCAGAAAAATCAGCTTGCCCAAGAAATAAAATTTCTGGGGAGTAAAACTAAAAGGAAAGTAGCTCTTGATTTGGAGCCACAAGTTTGCAACACATACACAGATACAAGTCTACACATATGCGCACATATATGAATAAACTACTTTGTGAGCTCATGAATCTACAACTCATGGAGCAAAAGCACTTCAAAAATAGACTTGTGTATGTATTTGATTCGAGACACATTTCAAATTATGCATGGACATTTCATATTTCTTTGATTGGAAACAAATATAATGTAGTAAAACTTAATGCAAGAAAGACCCACTTCCAAATTCATCTATTTGCAATTACTTCATCCAAACAAATTTTTTTCATTCATTCCTGAGCACATCGCCCTTGATGTCAAACCCAAAGCAAAGGGAATCAATTCCCATAAACCAGAAAAAATGACAGCATCTATTCAGCCAAGCTAAGATGGATTTCGCAATAACAGAGGGAATCGATGCTTATCTTAATGAGGGAGGATCTCGAGTGCTTGGTGACGGAGAGACCTCAGGTGAGTTGGAGAGAGCTCGAGGTGAGGGTTGAAAGCTTGGGTGAAGGAGATCGAAGGGTGAGAGAGTTCAGGTGAGCTGGGGAGAGTTTGAGTGAGCTGGAGGGAGCTTGGGTGAGGGAGATCCAAGCGTGAGAGAGCTCAGGAGCTGGAGAGAGCTTAGGTGAGGGAGATCTAAGCGTGAGGGAGCTCGGGTGAAGTGCTTCCACCTCGAGGTGAAGGTTGAAGACTCAGGTGAGAGAGATCCAAGCGTGAGGGAAATCGAAGGGTAGAGTGCTCAGGTGAGGGGGAGAGATCTGGCATTGGAACAGAGAGAGCTCGAGAGAAAGAGGAGACTCTAGGGAGTGAGAGCTCGAGGAGATAGACAACAGATCGTGGGTGAGTGAGTGTGAGAGCTATCCAGTCACTAACCTAAATATAAAGATAGGATAGAGTTTTTAACTAGAAAGCATGATAAGATATGAAATAAGATATAATTATCCTATTTTACTGGTCTTTCAAATGTGAGATAGCAACAAGATAGGATAATATATCCTATCCTATTGCTTTTATCAAGTTTTCTAATCGAGGCCTAAAAGGTTGTAGATACCCTTTGATATAAGAATGTTAGATGCTTAATATTACTTATTTTATATATTAACTTAGTAAAATAGCCACCTGAGGCTAGCTCAGGTGGCAAAAGGGGGGAGGGGTTCAACTCGCAGCCATGTACTAAAAAAAAAAATTTAGGATAATAAAATGGTCAAATAATTAATGCTGATTGACTACATTGTTACCTAAACGATATAGCTGAAGAATCTTTGATCCCAGTTAGTTGGAATGTGGCATTGCATGAAGATGCCACGCTTCTTAGAATAGTGCACTTGTCTTGCGTTAATAATTTTATTGGGATAGGAGAAATAAGAACTGTCAGTTTAATTTTTCAATTATGAACTTGCTTGTCAGACAACTACTGTACATGGATTGGATTAGCCAGGCCTTTTTTTTTATTATTCTAGATATTTAATTAATATAAAATGAAAGTTTTAAAAGATAAATTACACTTTCTTTATTGATAAATAAATAAATTTTTAATTTTATTTTTCATAAATCTTTTTAATTGTCATTTATAGATAAAAATATTTAAAGTGTCATACTTCAATTAAACCATTGTATAAAATTTGACATTAAATTTGATTCATTTCTAATATTTTAATTTTTATAATATTTATTTAATTTAATATATAAATTGACATTCACTTAATATTAACATAACACTCATATAATATATACTAGAATTCTCAAATAGAGTTGACTTGATTAAAAAATTAAAAATTTTGTCTGTAACTACTACAAAAGTGTCAAATTAATATTAAGTTATTACTAATTTATATATTAAGTTAAATAAATATGGTAGAAAATTACAATATTAGTAATGAGTTGAGATAATATAAAATTTTAAATAATAATTTAATTGAAAGATGATATTACAAGTATTTTTATATGTGATGGATTAAATTGAAAGTTTACCTAGGGATGGAAATAAGGTTTTTTTTTTTCAAGTTTCAATTAACAACTCTTAGTCAAAATTCTTATTTGAATTGGCTTTTTTTTTTAAGATTTAAGTATGTTCTTAATATTATTCTTAAAAAAATATAATTTTTTTAATTTTTAATAAAAATTAAAATAATTGAAATGTGCATTGGCTTATTCTAATATCACCATATCATAATATCATACAGAAAACATTAAACTTACAATTTAGTAAAATAATACCAATTTGAGTTTTGCTCCGGAAAAAAACATAATGTACAATTGAACTCTCAATTTTTGTTTATTTTGAAGTTGTGAGGCCACCAAAATAACTGACTTGAACCTAAATAAAAAAAAAGGTTTGAGGACTAAACTATACATTTTCTATTATTCAAAGAAAAAACTTAAATCAGTGATATTTTTCAAAAATTAAAATATGTATTTAGTAAAAAAGAACATAACATAGCTATTTCCCAATCTGGAGTTTTCAAAATTCGATCAAAATTTAAGCATGTTATAAAAGAACTCCAATTGTCGTGCTAATCTTAACTAAATGCATAAAGTTATGTGTGCTTCATCAAATAGGTAGATTTTCTTCTCAAACAATGCACAAAATATTAATCGGGGTGACCATAATTTGAAACACAGGATCTTTTCATAGCTGGAAGTGACACTTCAGGATCAACCACAGAGTGGGCAATGGCAGAGCTTGTTCGCAACCCTGAGATAATGCAGAAAGCACGAACGGAAGTGAACCAAGTGATAGGCCCAAATGGCCAAGTCAAAGAATCAGACATCCCACGGCTTCCCTACATCCAAGGAATAGTGAAAGAAACCCTAAGGCTTCACCCACCAGTGCCCCTTCTCTTGCCATACATTGCAGCAAACGACATCGTAGTGAGTGGCTATACCATCCACAAAGGGAACCAGGTTCTGATAAACGCATGGTCCATTGGGAGAAACCCTAGTTACTGGGATGATGACCCACTGTTGTTTTTTCCTGAAAGGTTTCTTGGGTCTGCCATAGATTTTAAGGGCAGGGACTTTGAGTATTTGCCCTTTGGTGCTGGCAGAAGGATTTGCCCAGGGTTGCCTCTCGCTAATAGGATGATTAGCTTGATGTTGGCCACGTTGGTACATTGTTTTGAATGGGAGCTTCCTAAAGGTATGGCGCGTGAAAGCATTGACATGAGTGAGCAGTATGGAATAACTTTGAAGAAGGCTGTTCCTCTTTGTGTTGTTCCAAAATCCGTATAATTGTATGAAGGGTACATGTACGTAGATATGTAGATATGATGAAGCTGCATGCATTAATTTTCATGAATTTAAATAAAGCTTCTATTTGGGAGAGAAAAGGGTTTAATGAAATATAAGAGATTTGTTTTAGAAAAATTGCACTTGCCTACTCTGATCTAAGTTGAAAAAAATAATATGAGAAAGGCGTATAAGTAGGTAGGAAGAGAGATATAATGAACTCGTACAAGAGTCGTCTCTATTGCACTTAACTCTTGGAAATGTTAGATTTAATGTCTAGTTTGGTCAGAGAGGTGTTCAATATTGTAAGTGGATATATAAATCGGATTTTCCTAATGAATTACATAATTTTCATAGGTCAATCGTAGATTTTAGGATAATTTTATGGAAAGTTTGATCTTTCAAAGGTTTTAGATTTTCAAGGGTAAAAATATTTTAAAAATTTTCATTTTAATAATTTAATTCTTTGAATTATAATTTAAAATGTTCAGATAAAATAAATTCAATTTCCTAAGAGATGTAGAGCTCTCCATACAATTAACCTTAATTTTATCATGTTCAATTGATTACGCATATGGTGTTAGTCAAAGTACACTATGTAGATTCCTCACATCAATTCGAAATAATATTCAACAAATATCATCATGGGTTTATATGAATAAGTAAGACCCATAATCTATGAATTATCAATGCTATTTTTTTTTTTGGTTATATGAAAATCAACAATGATGTTACTAATGCAAGGAGGAATAAAGCCCCACATGTAATTATTAAGGAAACTGTAACATATTGTAGACTGAAATTTTTTGTTCCTAACAGAGTAATTTTATACTATTTGATTATAGGATTAATCTTGTTCAGATACTAAAGTCGCTCCTCTCACAAGTGGTTTTTTAAGAATCGAACTGCTGACATTATAAAGATTTTTTAAATATTAAACTTAAATTTATTTATTATTTAAGACATAAGCTCATGAGTAAACTGAATTAATAATTATTCATAATCATCATTTTGGCCCATAAGATAAAAAGAATGAACTTTAACTAAAAGTGGGCTTGCCGAAATGCTTGGTCTGATTGCAATAGGCATGGATCTATAAGGAACAGCTATTTGCTTCATCGTTTGGTTCGGTGTTTTTTTTGTTTTTTGTTTTGGACTTGGGTTCGGTGTTCAAATATCTAATTAAGAGGAGGGTCTTTGATTTGGGGGATATTGGGCTTTTGGCTTATTGTACATATAATTTTGTTTGCAGACGTAGATTATTAGTATTATAAAATTAATTTTTTTAAAATTTTATTGTGATAAATAGATTTTTTTAATAAATATTTATTTTAGAGATTAAACTTGTATCTTCATTTTAAAAGCGTAACTCATTTATTACTATACTCACTACTATAATATAACTTTTATTGCATTCATTGGACGTATCTCCTACAAAATTTAAGTTCTGTGAAATATTTCCTTTTGTTTTTACAGAGAAAACTTAAATTTTATTAAAGCGAATAATTTACCCATATTAGGTTTAGGTTTGGTTGCTTGTATTAAGAAGATCTATTGGATCTTAGACTCTTTTTTCGGAAGAGTAAGAAAAAAGTTCATTAAATTCAAATCAAAATACAGCAGCAATATTATATAGTATGCAAAATTCTCATATATCTAAAATTTAAAAGATCAATATAAATAATTTTATCGTTGAATTAATCTACCAATAATATATTTATCTGTACCCAAAGGTACATATCGCCATTTATATATCAGTGATTGAATAATCAAAGCCTATGCATTGAAGATCGTCATAGATGATCTAACAATACAAAAACATATGTCCACTTTAAATATCATAAAAATGGTCATGGGTAGCATATTATAATACGAGTGCTCTATACAAAAATATTATTTCTATCAATCTCTAGACTTAAATAGAAAATTCAAAATCCATCCATATTCATGTTAAATCTCTAAAGCTCTAGACTCGAACTCATTTACTCAAAAATAAAATTTCAATACAATCATTTTTTCTCAATTTATTTATATAAATTTTTTTATACAAAATCAAAATAAAAAAATGCCTCAACAAATCATTAATATAAATCAATAGGACAAATGCATATAATTTTAAATTATCAATTATTATTCTCAACAAAATTATCTTTAAGTAATTATTTAAAATATCTCAAATTATCTATAGACACGTCTTAAATACCACAATAATCATTAAGAATTACAACTTTAAAATCTTCATTTAAATGCTTGTCACAGCAGTAACTCCCTCCTTTTCTGAAAGAGATCTTCTTCTTGGTCAGTGAATGTGTGAGATTGGTATTTGTAAACTCCAAGTAAGTTGTGAGGCAAACGAGCAAAGCAAGTTTGTGTAACTGATTAAGGGAATAAGGGTTTTGTAATTCTTTAAAAGAATGCTCAGATCCAGATCCAAATCCACTTATTGATCCTTATACCCAGATTCAAGTGATCGATAAAATTTGTGGATATTCATCATATTTGACTACAATGACCTTCACATTCAACAACTCCCACAATAAAAAAAAATTCATTGACTCAGGAGGGAATGACTCCAACAAAAACTAAAATTTAAAACTCTAACTTAGCAAATAGTAGATATTAGAAAAATAAAAAATAAAACCTTTTACTTCTGTCAAAACAAAAAACAAATCCAAAAACTTTAATCAATTTAACTATAAAAGGGAGGCCGCAATGCATTTGTTAATCAATTTATGCTAGGGGTGAGCAACCAGATGGGTTGGTTTATCAACCTGACTTGATAAAAAGTGGCCGGGTTAAAAAAAATAACACTTGAATTTGATCGAACTTTTAGATTATTTAAAAAATTCGAGTTAAATCGAATGTAGTTGAATGTAAAAAACTTTAAAAAAAAGTTACATGATCTGTCTATTTAAACTCAATTTAAAAAAAATGCATAAACTTAAATAACTCGACTTGATGTGACTAGAAGTGTTTTTTTAATAGAGCTCGGTTGGGTACTGGGTTATGCTCACCAATAATTTATGCATACTAGCTAGGAACCACTAAGATCTATTAAGAAGTAAATTTGAGGCATCATTAATTGAAAAAGGTCCTATTATAAATTTAAAAAATTGAAGGTTATGAATGTAAGCCAAAGATGATAATAATATGATCAATGGAGGAAGTGATCGTGTAGCCATCTATAATATTGGGGACTTTTTGTTGGGATCTGTAACATCATTAATTTTATTTTTTTTATTAATAAATGTACATAAATATTTAATTAAAAAAATAAAAAATTTTGGATAATTTTTATATATCTAAAAAAATATAATTCTTAGAAATTCTTCATCTTATGTGTAAGTATAGAAAATATTTCTAACATTAAAGGAACAAGTAAAGAGAAAAAACTTAATATGAAAAATTAGAAATAAAATACTAAAAAGAGGTGAAATTCTTTGGCAATGAAGATAAATTTTTTTGTGAAGTAAGTAAATGTCTTAAAATTTTAAGAAGATTGAATTAGGGTAATTTTTCTTAAATCAAGAGTTAGAAATTTTTAAGTTTAACATCTCCACCCATAAATTGAGCTTTCACCTATGGACACTTCATATAGAGTTTTTTTACTTCACATAAGTTTCTAGTAAGCCATTGGATAACCCAAGAAAGAAATAAAATATAGATTTGGATTAAGATATAGAAGTTGGACCGATAGCCCAAAAATTATGAAAATATGACCAAACCATCCATGAAAGATAGAATTTTAGCCAAAACAAAGGAAATGGGTAAAAATGAGCCCAATCCAAAAGGGGAAAAAAAATAAGAATCATAAGAGGAAATAGTAGTGCAATAATAATCAAAATTAAGTCACATGGCATTAAAATAAAATATCTATATTCTACATTCATAATTTCAACAAGTAAGTAATAATACATGGCATTAGGACAAAGCATCTATATCTTACATTTATAATTTCAACAAGTGGATAATAATATATAGTATTATGATAAAACATCCTTATTTTATATAAATAATTTCAATCAAACAAGGGAGATCCAATGGTTGAAAATTTGCAACTTAGAAAGATAAACCTATCATACTTGATTAAGACAAAAGTAAAAGGAAATGAATCCCTAAATCAAAGGGACCTTGTCTCTTGTCTTAAGAATATATTATCATAATTTTTAAAATACAAATCTCCTTTGACTATGCATATCTTGACTAAGGAAGATGAAGACAAGAACATGAGTTGTTTTTTTTCCAAAAAATAACTAAGTGCATCCTAATTGTGATAAGGTAGACTTATGATCATGAAATGTGAACCACTTAATAATTTATTTAAGCAAAACTCACCCCTATAACATTATAATTTCGTCCAAGTGAGGGAGAGAAAAAAATAAAAGTAAGGTAGAGTGAGAAAAGAAGAGAAAGAGAGGAGAGGAAAGTAAGGAAGAAGAAGGAGAAGTCTAGAGGACTAAGTACTCAAGGTAAGTTAACTTAATTTTCACTTGAATCTATCTTTCTTCTTTATCCTTGGGGCTCAAAAACTCACACTCCTTCTTTTATTTAAGTTATTAGAAAAGTTAAGGGAAAGAAATAATCTTACTACTTTCTTCAAGAGAAAACAAGAAAAAGATTTCACTAAGTGAGTTAGAGAGATCTTTAGGTAGGTTTAATAATATCTCTTTTTGAAGAAAAATTTTAAAATTTGTAACATTTATGTAGAATTTTAATTTTAGAACTTTGATGAAATTTACAATATTTGCTACTTTGATGATTTTTTATGGATGTTGCTATATCATGTTACATGTTATTTTGCATATAATGGATGTCTTGGACATTACGGTTGGTGTGGAAAGTTCTGCATATGTATGGCTATTGTAATAGCCAGATTTTTTTTTATGCGTTCAGTTTTATCTTGGTTTATGCAAGTGAGTTTCCTTAATCTCATTAAGCCATAAGAATAAATACCACATATTTATATAATCACTCCATAAGAGATTACATCATTATTAGAGTTAAACAAGAGTAACACACTAGGAATTATTCTTCCAAACATATACACTGGTTATATTACATACATCCTACTGACTAGGCCCTGGCCTAGCACCACACCCCTAGGGTGCATGGGGTGATAGAGGGGGTGGTGCCAATGCCGGGATCTCTATTACATTCATTATTATTACATCTTGTAAGACGGTGAACTGGCCCAGGAGGGCACATCCATTACCTGTACCTTTAACATCAGTGTAGGCATCTCAGTTGCTATTATCTGAACACATCACCAAAATTAATGAGAATAAAATCTCAAGAGGTCTAACATTAACAATTTATAATATAAGTAAAACAAGTGACGTGTTCAGCTGTATAGGCTACAGAAAACATTATTTAAAGCCATAATCAGTGCATATAATATAAAATTATTGAAATGCATACACCATTAATTTCTTGGTTGTTAATAGGTCAATATCACTTTGTCAGAGTGGCCATAACCCATGGCTCACTCAAGGCTAATAGGGCGTCCCCTATCCGGTACCGTCTCACAGCCATTACGACCTCTCAGGTCACCTTACCACCACAAGGTGCCGCATGTCGCCGGGTCACCTTGCCACCATAAGGATCATCCCGATATTTCATTTTAAGATATCTCATGTCACCTTACCACCACAAGGTACCGCATGTCGCCGGGTTACCTTGCCACCATAAGGATCATCCCAATATTTCATTTTAAGATATAGGTGTATCACTCACACATCACACCATCACATATGCCACTTATGCTTTTAAGCATTCACTTCATATGCATCACATACACCTTTGAGATCATGCATCACATGCATATACAAGTTTCCCATATATCATACATGCCTTTCACTAGGTCATGCACTCTCATATTTTCTTTAATGCAACATATATACAACTCACACACATGCCTCAGTTGTATATACCTCATCCATTTACAATGCAAGTATTTCACACATGCACACACTTCTCATTCATATGCATCTCATCAATTTATCTTATATACATCTCACACACATCTTATCTATATGAATATTGTCAATGCATCATGCATCCATCTCACATACATCTCATCTATATGATTCTCATCAATGCTTCATGCATCCATCTCACATACATCTTATCTATATGCAATATGTGATTTAATTTCTCATAATAAAAGGATGGAATTCACACTACAATGCATCATTGAAAAGGTATTTATTTGTATTTTAGTTTCCCTTAACATCATCCATTCATTGGAGTGCATTTAGAGCATTAAAAATGAAAAAAAGAGCAAAAACAACCTCAAGCACGGTCATGCTTCAAATAGTGTAAACCATGCTGCAAACTCACAAAACAGCCAGAAGCACGGCCTGGCCGTGTCCCCAAGCACGGCCGTGCTTCGGGTTTTCTCTACAGCCCCGATTTCCATCCTATCAGACCTTCCTTTACTAAAAATACCATAACTCTCTCAATATAACTCGGATTAAGGTGATGTCAGTGTTGTTAGAAAGCTAATAAAATTATCTACAACTTTGATGTTTACTACTTTAATAGATTAGAAACATAAACCGGTCAAAAACGTGACCGAAAATAGAATCACTATTTTGTATGTTAAATCTGACCTTCCTTCACTCGTTATGGCATAACTCTCTCATATTAGGTCAGATTAACGTGATTCCAGAGGGGTTTTAACCATAGGACATAGATCTACAACTTTTATGTTGGATACATCTTCTAATTCGACCTGAATCTGGAAGTACAGATTCATTCATACAGACCATCGAATTTCATCCATCCAAAGTCAATTTTCAGCACAAAACAAGCAAAACATATGCTTCCAAACCTTTGCTCTACATGCATATTCATATGATCAATCCAATACATACATAAGATACCTCCATCAACAAAAGCTTACAAGTATTCACACACATATATGTCATCAAAATTACAATCTTCATAGTAAGTTAATGTTAAACCTACCTTAACTCCTTGGATTCCTTCTTTTTGATCCATTTCTCTCTTCTTTCTCTCTCTCCTTCCTCCTTCTTCCTCTTCTCCCTCTTGCCTACGTTTTTATTTATTTTGTTTTCTGAACCCTCTCCCCCTTTGATCACTTATTGAGTCTTATCCCCCTTCTCCTACTTATCTGCCATTAGTTTATTTCATTTTATTTTTTTCCCTTCCTACCCCTACCTTATCACCTCTTTATCTCCAAAATGCCCATGCCATCATCCATTATTTACACAAATGCCATCCTCCATAAAATTACATAAATGAAATGCTATTTTAATGAAATTACATAAATTCCATACTATGAGAATATGACTTTACCCCTTATTTCTTTACTAATTACAAGATTGCCATACCATTATCTAGAAACTTCTAGAATGTACCAGAATTATCTAGAATGTTCTAGAAGGTTCTAGAACCTTCTAGATGCTCACATGGCACATGTCCACATCCTTTCAAAGTTGTGACATAGCCACTTACGCCTATGAATTTGCCCCTAATTTCTCTAATTATTACGAGATTGCCACTCCATTAGAATTAATTGAGGGATGTTACAGCTATGGATGGTAAAATTTTTATGATTTTTATACTACTATTTTGTATATTTGAATGTGGTAAAAAATTGATAAAATATGATTAGATGTAAAGAAAATAGAAGAGGATGTAATATAACGATAAACTAAAACCTTAGGAAATGATTGGTTAGGAAACTGGATTTCGGGGTAACTAAGGAAACTTTTATTTTTAAAATTCTGAGAAGAATCGGTTAGGAATTAAAAAAAATGGTTAACATGAAAAATGTAGATCTATGTCCCAAGGATTTTAACAACTGAAATCACTTAATTTGGAGTCCATATGAGGGAGATATTGTCCGATATGTAAGAAGTGGTCAGAAAATGGTTAACCAGGGAAGAATCTGTCAGGTATGCTTTTGTGTTTGAATTTTTGGAATAAATCTGTAGGAAATTAAAAGGAATGCTTAACATAAAAAATGTAGATCTATGTTTCAAGGATTTTTAGTCACTGAAATCATTTAAATTGGAATCAATATGAAGGATATATGGTCAGATTAGTAAGCAAATGTCAGAAAGTAGCTAACTAGAGAAGAATATGTTAAGTATGTTTCTGTATTTGAATTTCTGGGTACAATATGTAGGGAATTAAAGGAAATTGTTAACATAATAAATATAGATATATGTATCACGGATCTATAGGCTCTAAAATCACTTAATTTGGAGTTCATATGAGAAAGATATGACTGATTAATTAGTAAATATTAGAATCAGTCTAGAATCCAAGTTGGTAAATGTAAGTATTTTTGTTTTCGATTTTTTGGGAATAATTAGTAAGAAATCTGAAGAAATGATAAACATGAAAGTTGTATATAAATGTTTTAACATTTTATAAACTTTGTAATCACCTCAATTGGAGTTTGTATGAGGGAGATATGGTCTAATTAATAAGTAGAGGTATGAACCTACCCGATATGAAATAACATTGAATATGAGAGAGTAATAACATTACGATTACTTAAGATTTCACTAAAATATTCAACATAAGGGTTTTAGAGGATTTTTTTTTCAATTGACACTAAGATCACCTCAATCGAATTTAAAATGAGAGTATTATGCTCTGTTTAGTGAAGAGAGGATAATAATATTTTAAAAAAAGAAGAATCTTATAAATGAAAATAATAAATTATTAGTGTATGTCATAGCTATTGTCATTGCATGAACTCCTTACCATCTTAAGTGCGTAATTTTGATATAGAAATATTTTATAAAGTGATATTTGAAACGATTATATTTATGGCATAATTATCAATAATTTTTTATAATGATTATATTTTGATGAAAATTATGGTATGTGAGTATAATGAACATATTTGTTTTTGAAATCATATTTATGGCTATTAATGTGAAAAGAAAAGAAAAGAAAAGAAATGAACACAGTTACATGGCGGTTCGTGTGGTGCACCAGTAGGAGACGCCCTACCAACAGTTATGATTATGTTAATGAGAAAAGAAAGAAGAAGTGTGCTATGTTAGACGGAACGAGAAAAATCCGTTCTGGAGAGTAGAAAGTACTCACCCTGATCAGGATAGCTTGATATGAAAATAAATTGATAGCCATAATATGATATTCTAAAAATAGTTATTCATGCCATACATGTCATAACAGTACGATTATCATGTGCATAAATAAAGTGCATTTATGTGACCTAGAGATAATTGTTATAACTTACACAGATGAACATGACGTGACAAACATTATTGATAATGATTTATTGTTAAACTTACTGGGATTTATTTTTTACTATATTTCTATATTATGTTTAGAAAACTAAGTTATGCAAATATTCTCTATGACCGGCTTTTAGCGTACGTTGTGTCGAGTTGACTAAAATTCCGGTGAATGTACAACCATCCGCACTTGTTTCTCCGGAACTGGTCAATATAGATGAATAAAATATAGACTTATATGTGTTTGATTTTTGTACATATGTTTTGATTAATAATGTGTACGTGAACCTAAAATTTAATAAGTGTTAATGGTATTTCTTAAATCTTATTTATGTTTGGTTAATTTAATTGAATGTTATTATGAGTTAAATAGTTAGAAGTAAGAAAGTAATAACTTCATAAAATTTTAAAAATATACATATAAGTATATATGTAAAAAAAATGGAGTCGTTACAAGATCCAAGTTTAAAAGAAAATTATTAACAATTATATTGTGGTGTTTATTTTCACATTTCTCATTGAATTTTTTTTTATGCAACAAGTATATCAAGTCACTTGGGCTGATGCGGTATGCATTCTTTTAAAATCCAGCCAAAGCATAATTTTAATTAATTCATCTCTTAATTAAAAAAATAGCTAATAATAAATAATTGTGAATCTCATCATGTTGTACTTTTTAAAGTTTTTTTTTTGTCAAAGATAATCATTTTATTAAACCAATAAAGCCAGGAATAATCTCTTAGCATTTCAAGAGAAAGGGTAATCTGTTTACGCAAATATCATAACCACATCCTTACAAGACAAAGCTAAAAGTATGTATAGCCTTCATAAATCATGAAAACTACATCACAATATTATAAGAATATATGTCAGAACACAGAACTCTCCAATATATACGAAACTACTATTTGTATCTGGTATAAAATTAATTTTTTGGATATTATTAGTATTATCACAACAGTACTTTTATCCACGAGACAAAAGGCCGACAATGGCTAAATCATTAAGAAAGTAATCAAATATGACAATATGACGATTTTCAGAGACATTGAAAAACAGCAGCACCTAGTAATAATGTGTTTGCTTTTATTCATGGCAACTTAAAGATTTATGGCTCAAATAGTAAATAAATTTAAACTTAGTAATTGAGAGACTTTTATATTGTTAAAAGTTTGAACTCGTAAAAAATATTTACGGAAGAAGACAACTTTAATATTATAAACGAGATTAATTAGTCTTATATTTAAATGGTATAAAAATACTCATGTTATGACCAAAAAAAAATCTATCGTTGTAGCAAATGGCAATAAAGAATATATTTAACCAAAGCTTTAGTAGTGTATACTTAATCACCTAGATAAATTAATAGGGATATGTAGAATTTTCATAGGGAAAGGAGCTAACCAGTGTTAAAATAACATTCTCATTTATCCTTGAGATGCAAGTTAATTGCAAACCCTAAATTTGAATCAGCTCTATAAACACACTAATCAAGGGCTCCACAGTTCACAAGGTTATATTACGTTTGGTTTTGAACCTTCAAACGTAATGGCTTATGCTTGCATGTACGATAAAATCATAAAACAAATCATAAATTTCATAACACATCGAGATATTTTAGGTTGGCTAACGTGAATCTTTGTAAACCATGCACTGTACTTGGACCAGTATTTGAAAATTCGTGTAAAAGGGGTCATTTTGCAATTTTCTGTTTAACATGAAAATGATTTAAGACCTTTCTGTCTTTCTTTTTATTAAGAAAAAAGATATCGCATGTACCTATCGATCATTGTTATATAATTGAATACTAAAAAATTATTAGATTGTTGTCGAATTTTTCTCGTCACACCTAAATAAAATTTATCTCAAAAGTTATTTTTTCTCTGAAATTAAATTTAAAAATTTTTATTTTAAAAATAAAAATAAAAATGATATCGAGTATTTCTGAGATTTTTAAAAACTGCATAAATGTGTTTTATCAAAATAATTTAGATACATCTGCACACACATATAAATGAAAAAAAATATATTAATAGACCGAATCTGTATAATTTTTTGAATTAAAAATAAGGATACAGCTTCGGTCTCTGTGGATTGCATATTAATAATTGGCATTACTTTGTTGTTGGATATGTGTGTATGACTTTGACAGTAGAATAATTAAGCACATTCTGGGAAATTCATGTGAATTGCAGAGAAACAATTATTGCATTTGTAGAATTAATTCTATATGAGCACACCATCCTGTGCAAGTTGGTTGTTATTTTACGATATTTATATTTTATGAATTTTATATTTTAAACGTAATAATTTAATCAATTCAATTAGTGATTGGGTCATTTTGCACTTTTTTCTATTTTACATGCAAATGGACCCTCATTTCGCTATGGCCAAAAAAAAAAAGACGATCATTTTGCTGTATTATTTAATAAACACTATAACAAAATAATAAATAAATAAAATTTGCGTCCCATTTTTTCATCGCAAAGAGCCAAATATGTGTCCAAAATTTAAATTTTTACAGAAAATTACTAGGAATTTTTTATTTTGCTTCAATTTTTTAATGTTTATTAATTTTATATATTGATAAATCTGTCTCAATTTTTTTAAAAAATATTTTTAACTTCTGGAAATAAATTTACTGAATATATATTATTAAATTAATTAATTTTTGTACAATAGAGTAGAAAAATTAAGTATAATAATTTGTATTTTTGTCTATATATATAAAACACTAAAAAATATCACTCTATAATATTTATACATGATTAGATTTATTAAAATTATTCAAATTAAATTTTCGATGATAAATCAAGGTTTTTTGGGATAACTATACGAGTTTTTCTGGATAGTTTATTATATGATAAGTTATTATTATATTTTGTTTTGGACATTAATATGAATACTTAATGCAGGAGAATTATTTGGGCCTTTACCCAAACTATAGTAGAAGGTGCGAGATTTGTGCTTGTCTTGAAACGCGCGCGCGCGCGTACGTTGTATTGTAAATAGATGGGCGATCATGTGAGTAGGAGGGAGAGGCCTCGGCCAGCGTGTGGTGGGCAGAAGCACGCGTAGGAACACCCTCGCTTCCCGCCCTAACACACGCGCTCCTCGTAACACACTCTCGCATTCGGAGCTCCAGGATCCGACATTCGTGGGCACATTGGCGGATATTGAAATCTGCCCTTCAACTGTGAATCCGAGTATGTTCCACATACACACTATACAATTATGATTATCCTCAAAATGATAAAAGTACGAACTATCATATCCAATTTATAAATAATTTTAAATTATAAATAAATTAATTTTTTTACTCCTATTAATACTTTTAATTATTATACATCTCACTTTTAATTATAAAAAATATATACAAATTTCTCTTAAAATTTTAAAAGTACAAAGTGAAATTCTATTTTTTTTCATATTAAAGTTTTTATTACATTAATTTCTTCTATTATATGAAAATATATACGATTTTTGTTAATTAAGCCAAATGCCTCAATTTAAAAAAAAGAGAGAACTCTCTCAAATTTTTATCTTCTATACTGTCTCCTAATATCAATTAGTTTTTTCTAATTATTTTGTCTTCCCCTTTCCTTCATGATAAGTATTATTTTAGTATACAATAAAAACCTATATAATGATAGCAAGGATTGTACATTTATATATTTACTTAACCTAATAGATATTTATACAATCAAACTCAACTTGATATTAAGGGTAACAAAATTCATTTCTTGGTCATAAAAGCAAAATTTAAAAAATATATATATAAAAGAAGAAAGATTTATATTTGAAAAACAATATTTGAACTGTTAAGATCAAGATAGATATGGAAGATAAATGCTACAAACTATCTTTATTATTGTGAAGGAATTTGGAATATCAAAATACCAATTTCATAGACTTATAGTTGGTTGAAAAATATCTCTTTGATCGTATTTTATGAATATAAAATATTATTTGCAAAGAAAAAAAATTAGAAGATTAATACTGAAAGACACATGAAGGAAATAAGTTAAAAAAATAGTTGAGAAGAAATAATTGGTATTAAAGAACAACAGAGAAAGAAATTTTTTTTGAAGGACTACTCTTTTAGTTTTTTTATTTGTTTTTATTTTATAAAGAGTATTTGAAATATTTGAGTTAAGTTGTAGCATATTTTTTATTTTTAAAAGAGGTTTGTATATATTTACCTAATAAAAAAGAGAATTATATAATAATAATATTAATTAATTGGAGGGAAGAGTGTTTTACTCTTAATTATAAAATGTCATAAAATAATGATTTAAAAGAGTAAGTTGACTTCCTCAGAAAAAAATATAATTATTTTTATGCACGATGGAGCAAAAGTGCATGTGCTAACTGTCTACATCTCTCACTATTAGATCACACTTAGTGACTTTCAAAAATATAATTCCAAACTACCCACAACTGGTTGGTTGGAGTAAATGCCTACCTAGGATAATTACTGTAGCAAAGTCGATTTGAAATCTCTCTGTAGCTCAAATATCCTATTATTTTATGAAATATTAATTGGTAACTCCTGAATCAATAACCTGCTTGCTGTTAAACATGGAATTGAGAACAGAAACTTAGTCACACCTTCCTATGATCATGAGAGTTTTAGCCTTCTTTTGCCTTAGTATTTTGGCAATTGTGAGATTGCAATTCCTAAGAAGCCAAACTATAACAAAATAAATAAAGCAACAACTGGGGCTTTTTTAATTCCCAACCATTGAACCACGCATCTACTATCCACGTATACCTCTAACCCCATTTAGACGCAACACTTTTTGTCCTTTTAAAACTACAAAAATCTTTTGTTTTGGTACACAAAAATCTCATAAACTTTCCCAGAAAATTTTAAATCCTCCTATTCATGCATGCACAACTATTTATACCAAGTTTCCCTTCCATTCTTCCCCAATCTTTCCTTCTCACAGTCATACTTCCATCGCTTTTGCTCTCTATCAATCTCTGCCTTCGTTAATTTTCTCTTTTTCTCTAATTATGGCGTTTCCTTCAACTTCTTTGGACACAAGCTGGTGGGTGTTCACACTTCCGGCCATAGCAGGAACCCAGAATTACTTGCTTAACAATCTGCTCTTGGTGATCTTACTGGCACTTTTCTTAATTGGGTTTCTGGCATGGACTTTCTCCTCTGGAGGTCTAGCTTGGAAAAATGGCAGGACCCAGATGGGTCGGGTCGCTATACCTGGACCCAGAGGTCTCCCTATATTCGGCAGCTTATTCAGTTTGAGCCATGGCTTGGCTCATCGTACCCTAGCTTCCTTGGCTTCCTCCTCAGCTGCCACACAGCTCATGGCCTTCAGCTTGGGCTCAACCCCAGCCGTTATTACCTCCAATCCTCGTATAGCACGCGAAATCTTGACCTCCTTACACTTCGCAAACCGTCCCACAAAGCAATCCGCTAAGAGCCTCATGTTCAGCCGCGCCATAGGGTTTGCACCCAACGGCACATACTGGCGCCTGCTCAGGAGGATTGCCTCTTCTCACCTCTTCTCGCCTAGGCGCATCGCTACTCATGAGGCTGGTCGCCAGCTCCACTGCGCTGCCATGTTGCGTGCCGTAGCCAGCGAACAATCCAAACATGATGGCGGTGTCGTTTGCCTAAGGAAACACATCCAAGCTGCTGCTCTTAACAACATCATGGGCATCGTTTTTGGCAAAAGATACGACCAAGAAATAGAAGATTGCCCCAATTATAGCTCTGAGGCTAAGGAGCTCCATGAGATCGTTAGGGAAGGGTTTGAGCTGTTGGGGGCCTTCAATTGGTGTGATTATATGCCTTGGATCAGCTTCTTTTATGACCCTTCTCAAGTACAAGAAAGGTGTTCAGCTCTTGTTCCTCGAGTTAGGGATTTTGTCAAACAGTTGATAGACAGACACCGGTTGACTCCGACGTCCAAAGATCTTTCTGATAGCTCGGACTTCGTGGATGTTTTGCTCTCCCTAGATGGTGATGAAAAGCTGCAAGAGGATGACATGATCGCCGTTTTATGGGTTTGTGCTTTTTACGTCTAGTTAGTACAATGTTAAAAGTTTTTGTCCACAGACAGCTTTACACGTGCACATGAGACACAATAAAAAACTAGAACAAAATTTAAAATCTCAAAAGGAACATCTATTCTATATATATATATAAGTTTTAATTCTTTTGATAAAAAGAATCTTCTTAACTATATCAATTTTGTAGAAAGACAAGTAGTTAATATAGAGAAATATATAAATATTTTAAGTTTATTTTTCAGTAAAATTTATATATTTTTATTATATTTATGTATTTTTTTATAATTGAATTGATTAATTTATTTTATTAGGTTGAGTTTACCTGATAGTTTTTTAAAATAAAAAACCATGAATAGTCAATGTAAACATATCAAAATGAGTGTTTTACTCGTTCAATATAGTGAGATTCTACTCACCCATGCATTTTGATAAGTGTTATAAATTGGCAGTTCAAATATATAAATTTGTGATTTAAATAATAAACAAATTTGACTTAATAATTGTTAAATATTTACAATGTTAGAAGTAATTTCAGTATTCTAAGTAAAATTAATCATATATTTATAAGTTTGAAAAATATACATATCAACTCAAAAAAGAAGAAGAAAAAGTACTCTTTTCCGTCTCTGGGGGGCAAACAGTGTACGTAAAAAAACTTTCTTATTCTATACTCTGCTTAGTTGACATCATCTGTTATAAATATTTTCACAAACTAGTCAACTAAGCAACAAGCATATGATACATTATGATAATTTTTAATATTTTACATGTCATCATGTTCTAATATATATTACATGATAAATCTAAAAAAATTATATTAAATATATATTTCTTTTCGATTTTCTACGTCTAATTAAGATCTACGCGTTGATCTTAGCAAAAATTATAAGTAAACTGGTTAGAGTTTTTCCTTTGTGAGAGATTTCAACTAAAATTGAGTTGGGTTTTGGCTCTATATGCAGGAGATGATATTTCGAGGCACTGATACCGTGGCACTTTTAACCGAGTGGGCAATGGCGGAGCTGGTTTTGAACAAAGAAATACAGCAAAGGCTTCGTGACGAGGTTGACGAGGCAGTGGGAGACAAAGATTATGTCAGAGATGCTGACGTGGTTAAAATGCCCTATCTTCAAGCCATCGTGAAGGAGACACTGCGGGTGCACCCTCCGGGGCCCCTACTCTCGTGGGCTCGGATATCCACGTCGGATGTCCAGCTCAGCAACGGCATGGTGGTCCCGGCCAACACAACAGCGATGGTGAACATGTGGGCCATAACCCACGACCCGGAAGTGTGGGAGGAGCCGTTGGTGTTCAAGCCAGAGAGGTTTGTGAAGAGCGAGGGAGGAGCTGACGTGGACGTGAGAGGCGTTGACCTGAGGCTCGCGCCGTTTGGAGCCGGCCGTAGGGTTTGTCCAGGTAAGAACCTCGGGCTCGTGACCGTGAGCCTTTGGGTAGCTAAATTGGTTCGCCAGTTTGAGTGGATCCAGGACCAGGCTAACCCAGTTGACCTAACAGAGGTGCTCAAGCTATCTTGTGAGATGAAGAACCCCCTCAAAGCAGTCGCCATACCTAGGGTTAGGGGCTAGGGCCTATAAGTTCTTCTAAAGGCCTCTCTTAATAATTTTAATTATATATAAAAATATTATATTATAGGGAGATTATAATTTTCCCCATGGTGTATTAGTTCGAGTTTTTTTTCCTGTTAAAAATAAGTTTTATTATGTATTCTGTAACTATATATATGAAAATGATGTAGCTATTAAATAAGGGGGCATTTCTTAATTTGCCTCCAAACATATTAATAATATTAATGTGTTTAATTAATTATTTGAGTTATTACATAAGCAAGATGTGTACGCATGGATACAATATTACTCATCAATAAAATATTTGACATTCTATCGGGAGTTGAGTAAAATCTTTTTGTAGATACAAAAGGATCATATAAGATAAAATTTGATACTATAAATAATACCGAATAACTTTTTTTAGCTTCAAATCTTAAAGGCAAGTATTGGAGTTGGAGGTGGCTTAATAGGAGTAAGAAAAAATATAGCTTCCTTGGCTTATTAAAAGAACTTGTTATTGAAAAAAGAAAGTTCTTTATAATATATAAATAGGACCTCAGCAGGAACGTCCTCAGCAGCATCAACAGTGACAGGGGAGCTAAGGCGTTGTTAATATCACAAACCACATTGCCTGCTTCATTCTCAGCCAAAAACTCTGTCAATAATAGAGGGATACTCCCTTAACAGCTTCAAAGAGAATTCTTCTTTTACTTTCCTTAAAGGTTTTCCCATCATATTCCTTTTTGGCTTTGTTATTGTTCCCTCTACTAAAGGATTCATCAAGCGTTCTCCCCGAATGATTTTGCTTTCAACCAAACACCTTACTTTCTGGAATGGTTGATACCTTTCTTTTCGTCTTTTGACTCCAACCCACACATTCCTTCCTCATGATCTTACTAAGCCACAGTAAAAGCATGTCAATGGAAATTTCTCATATTTAAAATCGATCCAAACCAAACCTTCATCCTTACTCCCCATGTGAATACCATTTTTGAGAGGGTTATTAAGGTTGTATTTAATAAGAGCTTTAACAATTGTTGTGCTTCCTCGAACCAAGAAGACTCCAACATCAACCACTCTACTCAACTGACCACCAATTTTTCTGGTCATTTGACTCGCTTGCACAAAAGAGGGAGACCCCATAATTGAACCCATATATGAATTTCTGAGAAGGTCATTTCTTGAACTTCCATATTTCGCTCCCATTTTTGAAGAATTAGCCAACAGTTGCAGTAAAGCCATGGGCTCCCTTTCAAAATCCCATTCATAGCAGAAGCATCGTCAAAATTAAATTGAAAATTTATCTCTCCAATTTTAGTAACTCGAAATCCCTGAGAAAACTTCCAAATGCTCTCATCACAGACTCTAAGGCCCTTCTGAATATAGGTTTTTGAGTGCTTAATCTTCCTACCAAGCTATTGTTGCAATCACACAATCCTTGACCGACGTCCCTATCATCAAATAGTAAGATAACCTCATCATCATCGGCGTCCTCCGCTTCCTCTTGATTGACCTCATGACACATCATTGCAGATTCCCCGTAAAGGAAGGAGAAAATGAGTAGTACAAGAAAAGCAAGGAGCAAAGGAACCCCTTTAGGCAAACACCTATCGTTGCCTATCAAGTTAGCCACTCTGTTGTAGCAATATACAGACAAATCCGTCACGATGGAACGGACCAGGCCTACTTGCACTGCCACTCTAAAGCTGCCAAGGAAACCCTAGTAAAAGAGACGAAGGTCGAGAGGAATTCTCTAGACAATCATAAAAATAATTACATTTCAAAGTTTAAATAAGAAAAATGATTTGGTTTATTATTGGTGGACAATTTTTTATCTACCAATAGTGTTTAAATTATAAGATATGATAAAAATAATATTTTTTAAAATTATCTTTATCATGTGTCACAATCTAAATAT
Organism: Gleditsia sinensis; assembly: GCA_037074535.1. NCBI lineage: Eukaryota > Viridiplantae > Streptophyta > Magnoliopsida > Fabales > Fabaceae > Gleditsia > Gleditsia sinensis. Next base: position 65,862,468 of record CM073463.1, on the reverse strand, counting down.
CGTTGGTAGATTAAATACCAATTCATTTAAATAATATTCATGAAAAGTAATTGGGTCTACTGTTAGTTAACAATTTTTTATATATTAATAATATTAAAATTACGATATATGATAAAATAATATTTTTTTAAAATTATTTTTATTACATATCGTAAATTAGATATTGTTGGTGGACAAAAAATTATCTATTGACAATGAACTAAATATCAATTCTAATATTCATATATGGTACATTTCAAATAAAATAATCAAATAGTATACAAATTCTTACCATTTGTTCAAACGTATATTATAATTAAGATCGTGATTTGAAAATTGCCATAGAAACAATTAATAATTTTAAGCTGAAAAAAAAACACTTGCAAATGGTATAAATATTGTAATTAGGCTATACCTTTTTTTTCCCAAGTTGGAATCAACTGCATAGAGAGATATTGTGGTTAATATCATTTTGGTGTTAATTTAAGTATTTTATTTTATATTTAATATAATTTAAGACGGCAGCCGACACCATGAAACATGAGGCTTTTTTTTATTTTTAATTATTGAAATTAATGAAAATTATTAAATTAATTTCTGTATCCAAATGGGGATTGGGTTGAAATTTAGGCAACGCGTCAACATTAGGTGAGCTTGCCTTGGTAACATACTATGAACTATCTTCGATGTGCGACCCATTTATAGCTAGGTCGGTTAACGGCATAATTAGGTAACCTCAGGTAAGAAATATAAAATTCGGTTTATATTATTTATTAATTTTTTTTAAAAATGTGAAGTGAAATTAATTATACATAAAGTTTTTATATAGAGAGAATATATTTTATTTATGTTTAGACATTTAGCTTAAATTTAATATTATAAATTACGAGATCTTCACACACCATTTTGTTTTCACACAAAACTCAAACCCATTGTATCAAATTAATTAGCCTTCTTTCTTTTTTGTTTTTTCTTCTTCTTCTTACAGAAAAAAATAAATAAATTAATAAGTCTTGTATGTATTATAAGGATTATAGATTCTTGTAACACAAAGTGTTACGTTAATTGCATAGGTAATATCAATAATTATATTTAACCAATTTTTAGCTTGCATGAGTACTCTTACTCACTCTTAATTTGTATATATGATTAATGTTGTTTGGAGTGTTAAAATTATTTTTCTCTACAAGTTTAATCCTTGACATTATAGATATCCTTTAACTATTAAATTTAAATTTATTTATTACTTAATCTACAAACCTGTGAGTATATTTCGTCAATTACAAACTATAAATATGTTAATAATTATATTTCATTAATTAAAAACTTTAAATAGGAGACTAATAAAGGGAACTAATTAATCAAGTAGGTTCGTTTCCTCAAAAGCAGTAATCCTAGGATTAGGATACAAACCATTGAAGGCTTGAAGCCGGACGTGAACTCTGTTCTCTTCATATGGGAGCAAGAGAGAGATCACTGACTATTGTGGGCGAGTTTACTTATGATTATAATTATGCTTCCTTAAAGGGTGCCAAATGATATCATCCTTAATATCTATTATACATATTCACAATTTTCTATATAGTTCTTATATTCATATCGTAATTAAATATTAAATAACAACAAAACTGAAAGAATTTGTCAAATAATGACGGAGGTTAGCCTAATTATTTTGTATATTTTAGGTTCTACTTTCAAAATAGTCGGTGCTAAACAAATGAAAACACCTGGTGGGAAATTAAGGCTCCTAATTTGTTTAATATAAGTTATGTGGAAGATTACATGCCAATTTCATTTGGAATTCCAAGTCAACTTAGATGATAATGATGCATTCTCATGATTTGTTATAATCATATGATTAATTAATTAATTAATTATATTTTATTTATGTAACTTTATTACTTTTCAAAGCCCGGCAATCATGGACAGTTAGGGAAGTGGATGTCGTCCTCTATTCTGCTTAACTAATTAACTAGTTAATTATATATATATATATATATATATATATATATATATATATATATATATATATATATATATATATATATATATATATATTATTGGTGAATTTTTTTATTTGTGTAAAATATTTTGATCATCCGGAAGTTCAGCTCCTGATGATTAGTTTAAAGTTCCTTTCACACACAAAAATCCTAATTTAATTAAGTATCGATAATTCGCATATGGCAGGCCAGAAAATTTTGATTAGCTAGTATTATCAAGACCCTATCATGAGTTAGGTTTTTTTTAAAAAAATAATATAAAGGAAAATTATCATCACTTGAACCCTACATGACTTTAATTTTTTTCCTTTTTCGAGAAGAACCCTTTACATGAATTACTTAATTGTGTATAATGAACGACAATTGATAAAATAATTCTTGAAGCCAGCTAGAATTTCGAAACTTAAACATGTGGCCAAAAGTAATGGACAAATCTAATTAATAAACTTAATGTGTTTAAATTGTCCATAAGACCCACAAGCTTGTGGAATTGGTAAGTAAATTTAAGATCGGTAATTAAAGTGTCTTTGCAATATTAAGTGTTTGAATCTTCGAAAAACACTTGTAAGGAAGAGTAATCTTAATACGTTGAATGACATTAGTCTTGTACTTAAAAAGTATAGAGATACTGGTATGAAAAAATTGTCCATAAAAAATGTTTTTATCCAATTACAAAACAAAAGATATTCAATATATATAACATTGTCAAATGGCGTACTTGGTCTGGATTGATCTCAGACAGTTCCACTTTTAAAGAGGTTGGACTGGATCATTACATCTTTTAAATGGATCAAGACAATAAAAACTATATTTGTTTTGACTATATTAATGGTTAAATGGGTTGGCTTGCGCACTCTTTGATATATGGGCTAAATGGAGTAACCCACATTGACTCATATTATATACTCATCTCTTGTCGTTCCATTGAAAAAGTTAGAACTTTATTGATCTAAGTTTAATTTTTTCTGGTGGTGATATTTTTTGAATCGAAACAACCTAGTCATCTCTTTTTTAAAAGGAAATTATATATATATATATATATATATATATATATATATATATATATATATATATATATATATATTCATAGAAAGAAATTTTAACTAAACATAATTAAAAGATTAAAAGAATTTTTTTGTTCATATATATAAGTATTCTCACATTTTTTAAGTATAAGATTAATTTTGTTTGAGATACTGAGACTGTCCTTTTCTACAAATTGCTTTTAATATGCTTGAATATCTGACATTACAGAAGTCTCTCAACCACTGAGTTTAAGCTTGCTTACTAGTAGAACCACAAACTTGTGGATAAATATTAAAAGAATATGCAAACATTATAGCTTACACAATTTTAAAATCTTTCATCTCATTAAATACATAAATAAAACCTAAATTTATGAGCTAACTGTTATAAACAAATTACACGTGGATGCCCAAGAGATAGTAAAACTCCTAATGACATCATTATTGTGAATATTCATGCATATAAGTGGATAAGCACAATCATCATAAGAATTAAGTTAGTAACCTTTGGGTTCTTTGTCTAATCAATTATGTCACCTTCTTCCATGATGATACCTATAATTGTAAGGTATTCATTATCTTGTTTATGGTATCCTTAATGGAAAAAATGTGTAACATTTTGTGTGTGTTTAGATTCCTATATAAGGACCTCACCTTTTATACTCAAAGTGATTACAAGAAAAAATATATGCAGAGTATGAAATAGTTCTTAAAGAACTAAACTTGTGAAGCAAGGCATAGTTCTTGAAGAACTGAATCCTTTGCTATCATTTTAATTTTTCTTTCATATCTCTCTATGTATTTCTACTTCTATTTTCAATTTTGTTTATGACATGTTATTAACACGAGTCTTTACCAAATTGGAGAAGACGATTGTTAAGAATGGTACACATCCATGAGGGGATATTTTAGAATTTTTGCACCAAAATGATAAAAAAGCACTACAAAAAAAGGCTGAAAGTGCAAAAGTTGTTGATAAAGGGCTTTAACGGTGACTATTAGTCGTTGCCTAGCCGTTACTGATAATGCTGTTGCTGAAAGTTTTCAGTAGCAACTAATGGAGTCGCCACTGAATCCAACAAATAGCGTCGCATTAGATGCTTTAGTCGCCACAGAAAGGGAGATACTTTTAGTGGCGATTTTATATAATCGCCACTAAAAATAACCTTTAGTGGCAACTTAAGGTCACCATTAAAAGTTTCAATATTCATTTTTCATGGCGACCATGAGTCGCCACTAAAGATTTTAATATTCATTTTTCAACTTCTGAGTTTTAATGGCGACCAAATGAGGTCGCCACTAAAAATTACTTTTCGTGGCGATAATAAGTCGCCACCAAAGGTTTCAATGGCAACTTTGTCGCTACCGAAAGTCTCAATATTCAAATTTTTTCTTCTGAGATTCAGTGGCAACCTCGTTAGGTCGCCACCATAGGTTCAGTGCAAACTTTTTTTTTATTAATAAATTTATCATTTTATATTATAATAATTAAAACTTTAATAAAAATTAAGATAAATAAATTTATTGATAAAATGATAATATTAATATATATCAAATGTAGCAAATATTATACACTAATATCATGTTAATTCCATGTTAAAAAGAAATATCATGTCAAGTAAAAAGAAAGCAATACACAGCTAAATATTAACAAAAACAATTAACTCGGTACTTCATTTGGCGATATTGGTGCTGCAGTACTTGTCGTATTAGCTACAATGGTTGGAGAAGCACTACTCAGAAAGGTTATTGGAAGTTGTCCTTGTTTAATCAAATGTAACAAATTAATATAACTTAAAAATTAATACAAACAAAACAATATCATATAAGAAACTTTCTATAGCCAAACACAATTGAAAAATAACATTATGCAATAGCCAATAATATTATAACTATAAATACATGATTGTACCATCATATCTTGAAAAAAAAATGAATTGGAAGACATTATTGAATAGGAAATAAGTTAAATTGGCCAATATTAATTTATCCCAATAATTTTTCAAGCAAAACTATTTCAATATTTAATGTAATAAACATAAAGCATATTAAATAATACTTCATTTGTAGTTTATAAATACAAAGTATACAGTGGCCAAATCATACTTCATCTGTAGTTTTTTTGCACATGAGATTAGTTTATCATTAAGGCTTCATTTTATATACACTTTTAACGTCTTTTTCATTTATTTAGTTTTAATTAAATAATAATTTAGCTGCATATTTTTGATGATATGATATTCTACTAAAAATAACAAAAAAAATCACAAAAATTAAACAGAAGTTATTGAAAGAATGTAACAAAAAAAAGATGTTAGTAGGTCAAACACACTACTGGCACAACAGTATAAAACTTGATAGAAATATATCTACAAAATTTTTTTTTGATAGCCTTGTGCATTTGTAACAACAATGTAACTTACCACAATAAATCAAAGCCTTATGCCTAAAGGAAAAGAACAGTACAAAAAATTAGTATCTAATATAACATTATGTACTCAATATAAAGACAAGAACCAAATTACAGAGGACCCAAAAATAAGAGGATGTGACTAACACATTTAAAATCTTATAGGTGCCCTAAAAAACTCTTATTTCATTCTCAGCTCAAAAGTATTATATCAAGCAAGAAGAATAGAAAATTTATCCTTTCTAATTTCTTTTTCTAATAGAAGAACAATACATTAGAAAGGAAAGAGATTACATAAGCAGACAACACATTTAAGACTGCATGTATTTATGGAAGCCTTCATTAACTCTGCATTCCTACTAAGACCGAATGTATCATATCAAGCAAGAAAATAGCATGTTCCCTTCATAAAAGAAGAATCCATTAGAAAAAAAAAGGAATTTCAGAAAAAAAGAATAAAATGTCCTCCTAAAACCCAGAAAATAAAAACAAAGAACAGAAAGCATAAAATATCAATTGATAAAAATTGGGCCAGTCCTTCTATATATCCTATAAACCAATCCTGTTTGTAGTCTAGAGGAGAGGAATCCAAAAAATTTTCTCCAACAAAAATTCACCATAGCACTAAAACAACAGCTCAAAAATCATTTCAAAAGATAGAAGCGAATAAATAATACTCCAACAATGGCTACCATACATCTTTTCTCAACTAGAATTATAATGTGAAGTAAATATATTAAGATAAAAAATGTTGCAAAGCAAACAACAGAAAAAGCGCAATCCCAAGATCAAATTCACTATAACTCAAAAATATTATTGATGTAGAAAAAGTAAACAGAATCAAAAATAGGCGAATACTTCTACTCAGTGAACCCAAACTTCAAGCTTCATATTATCAAAATAAAGAGCCTACAATGTACATAACACATTCATATTTAAGCTATGCAAAATGAATGGAGACTTAAATAGCAAAAATAAATCCCCAAAAGTCGTCGACATTCACTTAGTTCAGTTTCTATCACAAAACAGATAATAATTAAAAAATATGTATCCCTATCAAACTGGATATAATAAGGAGTTTAAGAGAATAGAAACATTATCATATACACATTACCAAAATTCCTCAAGAATCTAAAACAGGGGATTTATGTATGAGGAAACCTTTAATTCAAAATATTACAGAAATTCCTATCATGCATTTCACAAAAAAATCCAAAAAAATTAAAATTGTCATTCAAGCTGACTATTAGCATATTTCACTTAATTGCAGGTCAAAGATGCTGGCTACACAAGGTTTGGTAGCACAAAGAACATATTGACAGTAAATGAGCAATTTCCTAGACCAACTCAACGCTAACAAAAGAGAAACTATCATTGTTGATGGCTATAACGAAACTAACTATTTGTCCACTGCTAATTACCCTATCTCTCACATCTTCTTCTCTAGCCTTAGCTTAACATGCATGCTCATAGCAACAAGAGAATATTTATTAAGTTTTAATAATGTAAAACAAAAAACAAAATCCAGGCATGGAATGTATCAACCTAGAAATCCATGGGCAAATGGTTCTAAATTTTGAACTCAATGGTCTTGAATTGAGTGAATCAACATTAATCAATGTGTTACATGGGATGAATATTGAAATAATTTAATAGTAATGCCTAGATCAAAATCTTAAGCTTAAGCACTAGATCCATATATATTCTCAGCTTGATCAAGGAAAATACCTGTTGAAGAGATGTGATTAGAGAAGCCATCTGTGACTGTAGTCTTTACTCTAATTGTGCTTGCAATTGTGCATGAAAAGTCTCTTGCAACGTTGCTTTCATTCTCTCTTCTCATAATCTTGCCTCTTCCCGTATTGCTTCTTCTCGTAGCTTCATCTCCTCACATAATTCTGTAGTTACCTCTTCACGTATTTTCTTCTTTTGCTCCTGAAGGTGTTCGGAAGTTATTCGATCAGTGGGTCTCTTAGAGGGAGGTCTAACTCCATATCCTTTGCCACGAAAATACCCTATCCTCTAACCTAGAACTTGGGTTAAGATCTTGTTGTTGCTTAGACTGAGATTGTCTTCCTGAGATTTCTTAGCCACAATCTCTTGTAGTTGGCCCTACGTATTTAAGGAGCAAAATTTTAGAGTAGGATTTAGAGTAAAAGCAATTATATAAATATTAATTTGTAAAAAGTTAATAAAATTAAAGTATACACGAACTTCTTGAGATTTTGCATCAGACCATATAACCTCCCCATCTTTACCCTTACAACTATGTTGTAGCTCCCAAATCTGGTCGATTGATGCCTTCTCGCCCGTTTTAGGATTTCTCTACAATAAAACATTTTAGTTTTAACGTTTCAGGATTTCTCTACAATAAAACATTTCAGTTTTAAAGTAACCATGCAAACAAGTTTATATATAACAATAGCTACTTGTAAAATCATACAGTTAATTCTTCAACTTCGGCAAATAACTGAGAACCACATGCATGTTTTGTCGTTTGCTTTGTTCTATTCTGTGCATTTTTTAAACTTTGATCCTGTAATTTACTTCATAATTAGTAACGTTACACAATTTATATGAAAAATACTATTTATACATGTTATTACATAATACCTTAAAATTCTCTGAGCCAAAATATGTCACCAAATGTCTCCAATCATCATCATTAAGTTCGGTAGGTGGATTCACTAGTCTTGCCTCATCAGTGTTGTATTGCTTATATATTTTGTGTAAATGACTCCTCCAATTTCTGTACAACCTTTGTGTAGTGGCATTAATAAAGACATCAAATCGCAACTTTGAATTTGCACCAACGTCAAATTTTTCCTTCAACAACAATAAATATTTATGTTACAAATTCAAACATTACTTAAATATAATAAGTATGTTAAACAATAATATGTCTCATTACCTTAACTTTCAGCAGGATCTGTGAACCACATTGTTCCCAGATTTCTTTCCATTCTCTTACTGTTACAGGAGCAGTGTATCGTGTCACATATCCAATGTAATTTACGAAATCCCTCGATCCTTCTCTCACAACTTGGAGGATATAATCTGCAATGGCAACTTTTATTTTTTCATTCTTTGTTTTTGTGTCTACTGTAAGACATTTGTACGTTCCCTTTACATTCTTTGATGTGTTGTAGGAAGCTACCAAAAATATGATGCCAATGTATTAGTCAAATGACAGTAAATCTTAACTAAGCTCATGTAAATTATTTATTTACATACCTGCACTACTAATTTGAAGCTGAGAAGTAGGTGTAGTGGGTTGTGCTTGGGTCTCTTAATTATTTCCTATTGATTGTATATGTAGCTATGAAATTGCTTCACTACGACTACCCTGTGCAACACCTCTAGATCCAGGACCACCTCGTCCACCTCTTTCTCTTCCTGCCATCTTCCAACTTACCTGTTGTAAATGATAAGATGACGTCAATTCACCTTATCATACGATAAATGCTTTAATATCGCCAAACATTACAAATAATAAATACATGCATAATTTAGTTATACAAAAATAATGAATTACGGTTCATTAAATTATATCAAGCATTGTATGAACATTAAATTACATTACACTAACTAATTATTTATACTCTGACATTTCACGTAGAACCTTCAGATAAAAAATCCCCTTCTTCACTTTCTTCGTCCATGGTCTCGTCTTCTACATCGTCATTGACGAAATCAACCTCTGTAACACTTCTCTCCTTACCCTGATGGTTAACACATTGAGGTTGAATGTCATCCCTACACAATACAACATTAATGTCGTTTTGAGCCTCACTATGAAAGAACGAAGTATATTCAACCTCCTCTTGTTGGTAGGCATCTTCAACAAATAATAATTCAACCTCACTATCCTCATGTGGCATGTTGAAAAGGTCTCGAGACTGTGTTTTGACAACAACAAGCCAATCTTTATTTATGATATCATCTAAGTAGAATACTTGTTCTGCTTGCGATGCCAAGACAAATGGTTCATTTGTATTCAATGAACAACATGTATTGATGCTTGTGTATCCATATCTATCAATTTTATATCCTCTTTCTAAATGAGCAACATCCTACCAATGAAATTTAAATAAATATATTTTCCTATCCCCCACGTAGTTCTCGATAACACCATAGTATTCTTTCTCAGCTTCTAAGTCATCTCCCCTTATAAGAACTCCACTATTTTGGGTCTTTCTTTGAGATTCACATTCTCTTGTATGAAATCTATATCCGTTAATCAGAGTTATTGAATATCTATATACCACTCTTTCAGGACCAAGGGCTAAGCTAATTAACTCATCATTTCCTTGCCATTGTGATATGATTTCATAACCTATTATCAAATAAACACCATTAATAAGTTATGACATAACTTATAATATAATTTGATTTAGTCGTAATTGATAGACACTTACTTGGCACTTAAACCATTGAGGGAACTCTATTACGTGTCTCGAATCTACATTTGACATCTGTGTCTCAAGCTCCTTTTTGTGGTCTCTACAAAATTATGACAATCCATCAATGTGAGTTTAGTTAATAAATATTTAATTGTTAGCAAACTATCATATACTTACTGTATGAACGACCAAACTTTTTCACAATTTTGTAGCACGTATAGATGAGCTTGATCAAACTCTTCATTAGATAGAACACATAATTTGGCAGCACCTTTTGGTTGCCCACCTTTATCAAAAAATGACATTCCACAAGCTGATATGTTTCTATCGTCATTCCTTGGTGATCTATTAAGCCTTGTAGGGACATTGCTCAAATATCTTGAGCAAAATGTCAGGCTTTTTTCTGCTAAATAGTCTTCGGCAATAGAACCTTCATGACGGGCTTTATTACGGACATAAGATTTTAGTGTACGTAGATACCTAAAAATGAAAGTTATTCCTAATACATCAGTTTTTAATAACAAATATAATTCAATAGATTAAGTATAAATATAATAATTTTACCTCTCAATTAGATACATCCATCGATATTAAACATGCCCAGTAATCTTTGCCTCTTTTGCCAAGTGGATTGGTAGATGAACTATAATATCAAAGAATGCTTGAGGGAATATAATTTCCAATTTACACAAGGTGATGAAAAATTGATTTTCAATGGAATCCAACTCTTCCGTGGTTAAACATTTTGAGCACAAGATCTTGAAAAATTGTGCCAACTCTATTATAGGATCACTCACTTCTTTAGGCAACACCTTACAAATTGCAACTGGAAATAATTTTTGCAATAATATGTGATGGTCATGACACTTTAGCTCAAAAATCTTCTTTTCTGCCACATTGACACACCTTGAAATATTTGACGAGAATGCATCAGAAACCTTTAATTGGGTCAAAAAGTTATAAACTTTTAACTTCTCTTGTGGCAATAGCATATAACATGCTGTCGATAGCAAAATATTATTCCCATCATCAATTGGATGCAAATTTGGCTTGATTCCTAAGTCAACCAAATCATATCGACTCTTAACTGTGTCTTTTGTCTTCTCAGATATATCCATCACTGTGGACACAATGTTGTCTGAAATGTTTCTTTCAATGTGCATGACATCAAGATTATGCTGCAACAAAAGTGATTTCCAATAAGATAGTTGGAAGAAAGCGCTCTTCTTCTTCTAATTATATGCAACACCAGTTTGGTCACGTGTTCGCTTTTGACCCTTTTCAAATGACACATGCGGTAAAGATTCTAGTTGTTTAAGCGCTTCCTCACTAGTCAAATATGTAGGTGTGACATTATTTTCTATTTTACCATCAAATACCCTTCTATTCCGACGCCATGGATGATTGGCTGACAAGAAGCGACGATGGCCCATATAACATAATTTACTTCTCAGAGATATAGAATGGGTATATTTGTGGCAAGGACATGCCAACTTCCCTTTGGTTGACCACCCAGAAAGATTGTCATATGCAAGAAAATCATTTATTGTTCACATGATAGCAACCCGCATACTGAAGTTTGATTATGAATGAGCATCGTATGTCTCTGCCTTTATCTCCTATAATTATTTTAACTCCTCAATCATTGGTTCTAAATAGACATCTATATCATCACTCGAAGACTTAGGGCCTGGAATAAGAAGTGTCATCTTGAAGTATGGTTGTTTCATGCGTTTCTAAGGGGACAAGTTATATGGTACAAGAACAACTGGCCAGATACTATGGTTGGAACTCATGTTTCCATATGGTTGGAAGCCATCACTTGCTTAGCCCATCCTAACATTTCTAAGATCAATTGAGAAAGTAGGATGATGCTCATCGAAGGATTTCCAAGCAATGGAGTCAGCTGGGTGCCTTAACTTACCATCTTCAATACATTTCTCCTTATGCCACCTCATATCTTTAGCGGTGTACCTTGTCAATGTCACGGCCCCAAATGATGGAACACATGATCGGGACGGCATAAGGGTTTCCCCCTAGCTGCAAGCCTAACGTATAGCACATACAAACATCCAGCACACAATCCAGAGTACATAATAAATATAACTGGCCACATATGCCACATCCAATATAAGAAAATATTGTATATATATATATATACATCTCATGAATCTAACATCTGTGATTCAACTTGGCCCATGGCCTCATAATACAAACATCGTTGTAAAACATAAAACCGTTTTTCAATCAACACATCAAAATATGCAAGAAGCGAGGATCTTGCTTGTAAATTCATGGAGATACATTATACATAAACTAAACTAGACAACCAGTACAATAATGCCCTGCCCAAACTGGGGCTCACCAACGCTATATTCAGCCTCCTACGAAGCTGTAGTTGGATCAAAGTCTCTTTGACTATCTGTGGGGAGGAAACAGAAGAGGGGTGAGACCACATCTCAATGAATGGATAAATCATACTATAACTGAAACAGGGCAAACCAAGCACGAGTGTTTCGCAATGGGTTTAATAATTGAAATCCAAATGTAAAGATAATAATAGAAACATTAAGCATTTAACCATAATTTATTGAAAGAAAAGCTAAACAGTTCAAATGTATATTCAAAAGATAAATCTAGATTTAAATCAGTAACCGTAAAGCAAATCAATTATGCATGGTAAGTAATAAATGAAGTTATTTATGCAATAACAATGATGAATGAGCTTGTTTAGAAATATTTAATCTTTAAGAAAAATGCATCAGTTTATTGGAGTTCTTTCCTGACAAATCATCATCTTCCCCAAGCATATAGCAAGGAAAGGGTAATCACTGTAGGCGTAGACATAAGTCCACCATAAATTCCCCCAAGCACACAGCAAGGGTATGGTAATCACTGTAGGCATAGACATAAGTCCACACTAAATCCCTGTGTCTTAGGCAGTCATATGCCCGTCACAGTATCCTAGGCCGCCTTCGCATGAAATCCTATGTCTTAGGCAGTCATATGCCCGTTACAGTACTCTAGGCCGAAGCCTTCACATGACCATGGTGCCCCAGGGCTAGCACTCCCTGCGGCTAGCTAACAGTGATCTAAAAGGGTCCCTCCAATAGAAAACATTTGAAAATATGCTATTCAAAGAGTTTAAAGTAAAATATTTCAATAACATTACAATAAAGCTATAATTCTCCATCTAGCTTTTCATGCATAAAATTCCGTTCTAAAATATGTTTCATCCATGTATTCTCATGGAGACCTTTATCATCATAAACTTTCCCTTTAAACATATCGTCCGTAGACGTTGCATAGATGTTCGCATGCATCAAATCATTTCATGGCTAACTTAGTTCATTTCTATGACTAAGTTCGCATTTCTATAAATCTAGCTCAAATGGAGGATTATCAGTCTAGATGCTTGCCTTGCATACCTAGGGTTCAACTAGGATTGAAATTTATAATTTCTAACATGGTTGGAATATATTGGTTTTCAAAGCGGTAAAACAATTTAGCATACATTCCAACTAGTTAAAATCATACGAGAGAGTTATAAACCGAATTCGTAAAACATGCGCTATAGTATGAAAAACCCACTCACCTTACTAGGAGTCCAACAACGAGAATTTCAGCTCGTGATGGTTCAACAACCTAGAAAATATTGACATAACATGAGAATTTGAAAACTCTAAACGTCACTATTCATGCCAAAAATACTATTCACACCGGTCGGAAAAATAACCCTAAACCTAAAAACCTTATATTCTAGCATAGAAACTAATTCTAAGACTATCTATGGAAAGAATTTCGGAAGAACGAAGCTTAAAACGTGATTGGTCGGAGTTTTACCTTGGAGGTTACTATTCATGCAATTTTTCAGCAACATTCCGACGGTTTTCTGGTGAAACCGATCGGTGGGGTTTGTAGCTCTCCTTCCCACGAGTCCAACGGTACCTTGCTTGCTCAAATCGGATGTCCAGATGATGAGATATCTTAGAGAGAAGGTGGAGAAAATTCTAGAGAGAGAGAGGAAGGTTCAGCTATGGAGGAAATGAAGGAAAAAGGGAGGAGGACGCTTAAAAAAAATGCCTATCTGACGAATCTCGCCGCGGCGAGATTTCTGGACTGCGAAATTCGCTGGCAGCGAACCTAATTTCGCCGCGGCGAGATTCGAAACCAGAAAAACTCATGCTCTCAGGAAAATGCTGCAGCATTCTTGCCACCGGCGAAATATTCTCGCTGCGGCAAACCTATCTTGCCAAATTGGACAAAACGTCCAACATTAAAGTTTTAGACCTTTCTTTGAGCTTTCATTAACCATTTGAATCACCTAATTTGGAGTTCATATGATGGATTTATGCATAAAATAGTGAGCAAAGGTCCAGACCACACTATGCTGCGGATTTTTCCTCGTATCACTATAATATTTATGGAATTAGCAAAAGTTCCCAACATCAAAGTTGTAGATATATGTCGTATCGTTCATCAGAAATTGGAATTACTTAATTTGGATTTCATATGAAAGAGTTATGCTTATATGAGTGAAGAAAGGTTAGAAACGCTCTAAAATTTTACATTGTTCTCAACTTCCTTGTTTCAAATGATTTGTACTTAACCTTCAAAGGTTTGAGTTATTACATTCTCCCCTCCTTATAAAAATTTGGTCCCCAAATTTTACAAAAACCAACAACATGAAAACTTAAGACTACTCTTGGAACAGCTGTGGATAATTTTCTCTCATGACGTCCTCTACTTCCCACGTAGCTTCCTCTTTGGAATGACTCTGCCAGATCACCTTCACTGTAGGGATATCTTTAGACCTCAACTTTTTCACTTGTCTATCAACAATGGCCACGAGTTTCTCTTCGTAGGCCAACTTGTCATCCAAAAGGATTTCTTGCTGTTGAATCACATGAGATGGTCGGGTAGATATTTCCTCAACATCGAGACATGGAAGACTGGATGCACTTCACTCAATCCAGGTGGTAGGGCTAGGCGGTATGCCACTATTCCTACCCTATCCAGAACTTCAAAGGGTCCAATATACCTCGGGCTTAACTTCCCTTTCTTACCAAACCGCATGATTCCCTTCATGGGTGAAACTCTGAGGAACACGTGATCGCCCAGAGAAAACTCCAACTCCCGATGCCTATGGTCCACATAAGCCTTCTGACGACTTTGTGCAGTTAAAAGTCGTTCCTTTATTAGCTTGACCTTCTCTATGGCATCTTGCACCAAGTCTGGCCCTAGTAGCTTGGCTTCTCCAACTTCAAACCATCCAATGAGAGATCGGCATCTTCTCCCATAAAGAGCTTCAAAAGGTGCCATCTGAATACTGGCTTGATAACTGTTGTTATATGCAAACTCAGCTAATGGCAGGTATCCTTCCAAACTACCACCAAAATCCAATATACATGCTCTAAGCATATCCTCCAGAATTTGAATCATGCGTTCTGACTTGCCATCTTTTTGGGGATGAAAAGCAGTGCTTAGATCCAACCTCGTCCCCAAAGCTTCTTGAATAGCTTTCCAAAACCTTGCCGTAAACTGTGGACCTCGATCAGATATGATGGATACAGGGACTCCATGCAATCTGACGATCTCACTCAGATACAGGCTTGCATACTAAGCCGCATTTAAGGGTAGTCTTTACCGGTAAGAAGTGGGATGACTTGGTCTTTCGATCCACTATCACCCATACTGAGTCATAACCCTTAGGGGTCCTTGGTAACCCTGTAACGAAGTCCATAGTGATCCTTTCCCACTTCCATTCCGGTATCTTAATCTGTTGGTGCAAACCGATAGGCTTCTGGTGTTCAGCTTTCACTTGCTGACAAACCAAGCACTGAGCCATAAAGTCTGCTACATCCTTCTTCATCCCATTCCAACAATACAAGTCCTTGAGGTCACTGTACATCTTATTTGTTCCTGGGTGGATAGTATAGGCTGATTGATGTGCCTCCTCCAAAATCAGCTTCCTCAAGCTATCTACATCAGGTACACACAAGTGCTTCCCACATCTTAACACTCCTTCAGCATCCATGTTGAATTCAGAAGTCTGATTATTCCTAGCTTCATCCTTGAGCTTACACAGCTTAGCATCCTTGTCCTGATTTGCCTTAATCTGCCCAACCAACGGAGAATGTAGTTGCATGTGGGCTAACAACACACCTGGCTCCTTCACTTCAAAGTGCATCCCCTCACCTTCTAGCCGATGAATATCCCTTATCAATGGCCTCCGGAATAGGGTGATATGGGCTAGACTCCCCATTGACTTTCTGCTCAGAGCATCTACTACCACATTGGCCTTGCCTGGGTGGTACAAGATGGTGCAGTCATAGTCCTTCACCAACTCCATCCACCTCCTCTGTCTCAAGTTAAGATCCCTTTGTTGAAAGATGTACTTGAGGCTCTTATGGTCTGTGTAAATCTCACAGGGTTCACCATAGAGATAGTGCCTCCAAATTTTCAAGGCAAATACCACTGCCGCCATCTCTAGACCATGTGTAGGATAGTTCTGTTCGTGCTTCCTGAGCTGCCTAGATGCATAGGCTACAACATGACCATTCTGCATTAACACACAACCCAAGACAACCCTTGAGGCGTCACAATACACTCAGTATCCTCCAGTGCCCGTTGGGATAGTTAGAACTGGGGTTGTGGTTAGACACTTCTTCAAGATCTGGAAACTTTCTTCGCATGCATCTGACCACTCAAACTTAACTCCCTTCTTAGTTATTCGGGTCAAAGGAGCAGAAATCCTGGAGAAATCCTTGATGAACCTCCGGTAATACCCTGCTAGACCCAAGAAACTTCGGATCTCCGTCACACTAGCGGGGTGAGGCCACTGCTGTACTGCCTCTACCTTATCAGGGTTTACTTGAATGCTGTCCTTCGTGACTACATGCCCCAGAAACATAACGCTGTCCAACCAGAACTCACACTTAGAGAGCTTGGCATACAACTGCTGATCCCTCAAGATCTGTAGAATGACCCGTAAGTGCTGTTCATGCTCCTCATGGTCTTTAGAATAAACCAAGATGTCATCAATGAACACAATGACAAACCGATCCAAGAATGGCTTGAACACCCTGTTCATCAAGTCCATAAAAGCAGTTGGTGCGTTAGTTAGTCCAAAAGACATAACCAAAAACTCATAATGACCATAACGGGTCCTAAAAGCTGTCTTGGAAATATCCTCCTTCCTGATCTTCAACTGATGGTACCCTGACCTCAGATCAATCTTGGAGAAACATTTCGCTCCTTGAAGTTGATCGAACAAATCATCAATCCTGGGTAAAGGGTAGTTGTTGCACACCGTTAGCTTATTCAGTTGCCGATAGTCAATGCAAAGAAGTAAAGACTCGTCTTTCTTCTTCACAAAAAAGACCGGAGCACCCCATGGAGAAGTGCTCGGCCTGATGAAGCCCTTATCCAACAAATCCTGCAACTGACTTTTTAGCTCCTTAAGCTCTATAGGTGCCATCCTGTAAGGCGGTATAGAAATTGGTTGAGCCTCTGGAATAAGGTCGATACTAAACTCTATCTCCCGTTCAGGAGGTAACCTTGGCAACTCCTCTGGAAAGACATCCAGGAATTCTCTTACCACTGCCATCTTGTCTACATCGGGTACCTTCCCATCCACATCTCTAACATATGCCAAGTATCCCTGGCATCCCTTCTTCAACATCCTCTGAGCACCTAAGACTGAAATCAGGTTACTTGGAGCTTTACTTCGGTCACACTGGAACCGGAAAGGAACTTCACTTGGAAAGTTGAACTTGATTGTCTTACCATAGCAATCCAAGGAAGCATAGCATGCTGCCAACCAATCTATTACTAGAATTACGTCGTCAAAGTCGATCATGTCCAAGATGATCTAATTAACAGATGTCTCCCTATCATCCACTGACACTTTACATGACTTGCATACATGCTCTACTGGCAAACAATCACCAACCAGGGTGGTTACAAAGAAAGGGGCATCCATCCCAATCGGATCTTTACCCAAGCTTTTAGAAAAATTAGGGGAAATATAGGAATATATAGACCCGAGGTCAAACAAAACATATGCTTCATGTAGGCAAACTGAAAGAGTAGCTGTCATGACCGCATTTGAAGCCTGTGTATCTTGCCTGGTGAGAGCAAAAATCTTCGGTTGACCTCGGCCCATCATCCCTCTACCAGTACCTCTGCTACTTGCTTGGCCCTGTATAGTCCTCATAGGCTGAGCTGCCACTGGGGTTGATAGCAAAGCTGGTCGAGTTGACCCTTGGCTTGAGCCATACAACTGGGGACACTCTCTCTTCATGTGTCCAGGTTGGTTGCACTGATAGCAAACACCCACCTCCTTGCAGCACTGACCAAAGTGATGGTTGCCACAAGTAGGACATTGTGGCCTGTTCTACTGAATGACCCTTGGTCCTGGTTGACCTGTATACATGGTGTTTCCTTGGCTAGGACCTAGCCTACCACTCACATCTGATCTCTGGTTGGGGTTCCCAACATTCTGTGGTGCTGGGCGCTGCTGGCCCTAAAATTGTGGTCCTTGGGAATGAGAACTTTACCCTCCTTTAGATCTCCCGTCCCTATCCCTCTTTCTCAGCTTGGCATTCTCGACATCAGCCAAATGCCTAATCTCCATCATTCTTGCACAGTTCACAGCCTCTGCATAGTTGGGGAATTGCTTCATCTGGGCTGCCATTCATTTAAACAATGCTGGCATCAACCCTTGGATAAACTTCTTGATCATGGCCCTTTCAGTAGGGACCATGTGCGGCGTATACGTCGACAGTTGTGTGAAGCAGTAATCATACTCTGTGACTGACATATCGGGAGTCTGCTTCAACTCCACAAATTCCTGACACTTGGCATCTCGGATACTCTCAGGCATAAACCTCTCCATGAAGACTTCCTTGAACTCTGGCCATCCCAAAGGTGGCGCTGTAGCTCCCCTTCCTCGCATCATGGTCTTAAACCATACCTGCGCTACACCAGACAACTGGAAGGATGCCAACTCTACACCCCTGCCACTGCCTCTAGGTTGGCCTCTGCCACGACCTCTACCTCGGCCTCTAGGCACGGGTACTGCGGACTGAGCAGACTCTTCAGCCATCTGCTCTTGAGATGCGGGTTGCCTAACCTTTGATCTCGTTCTTGGTGGCATCTCGCTTTAAAACAGAGATAGCCCACCCGTCACTTAACCATGCCAACATAGCATACTATAAACTGATTTACTTGAACAAAAAGATTGGCATCTCGCTATAAAACAGAGATAGCCCAACCGTCACTTAACCATGCCAACATAGCATACTATAAACTGACTTACTTGAACAAAAGACAACATCCTATCGAACCCCTTTAGCAGCACCATGATTATAAGCATGTCCGGATTCATACCCATACTCAAAGTCCTACCTAAAGGTCCGTTACTCCATGAACACAAGAAAACCTAAACCTCTGATACCACTTTGTCACGGCCCTAAATGATGGAGCACATTATCGGCACGGCATAAGGGTTTCCCCCTAGCCGCAAGCCTAACGCATAGCACATACAAACATCCAGCACATAATTCAAAGTACATAATAAATATAACTGGCACATATGCCACATCCAATATAAGAAAATACTGTATATATATATACATCTTATGAATCCAACATCTGTGATTCAACTTGGCCCATGGCCTCATAATACAAACATCGTTGTAAAACATAAAACCGTTTTCCAATTAACACATCAAAATACGCAAGAAGCGATGATCCTGCCTGTAAATTCATGGAGATACACTAGACATAAACTAAACTAGACAACCAGTACAATAATGCCCTGCCCAAATTGGGGCTCACCAACGCTATATTCAACCTCCTACGAAGCTGTAGCTGGATCAAAGTCTCTTTGACTATTTGTGGGGAGGAAACAGAAGAGGGGTGAGACCACATCTCAGTGAATGGGTAAATCATACTATAACTGAAACAGGGCAAACCAAGCATGAGTGTTTCGCAATGGGTTTAATAATTGAAATCCAAATGTAAAGATAATAATAGAAACATTAAGCATTTAACCATAATTTATTGAAAGAAAAGCTAAACAGTTCAAATGTATATTCAAAAGATAAATCTAGATTTAAATCAGTAACCGTAAAGCAAATCAATTATGCATGGTAAGTAATAAATGAAGTTATTTATACAATAACAATGATGAATGAGCTTGTTTAGAAATATTTAATCTTTAAGAAAAATGCATCAGTTTATTGGAGTTCTTTCCTGACAGATTATCATCTTCCTCCAGCACATAGCAAGGAAAGGGTAATCACTGTAGGCGTAGACATAAGTCCACCCTAAATTCCCACAAGCACACAGCAAGGGTATGGCAATCACTGTAGGCGTAGACATAAGTCCACCCTAAATCCCTGTGTCTTAGGCAGTCATATGCCCATCACAGTATCCTAGGCCGAAGCCTTCGCATGAAATCTTGTGTCTTAGGCAGTCATATGCCCGTCACAGTACTCTAGGCCGAAGCCTTCGCATGACCATGGTGCACTAGGGCTAGCACTCCCTGCGGCTAGCTAACAGTGATCTAAAAGGATCCCTCCAATAGAAAACATTTGAAAATATGCTATTCAAAGAGTTTAAAGTAAAACATTTCAATAACATTACAATAAAGCTATAATTCTCCATCTAGCTTTTCATGCATAAAATTATGTTCTAAAATATGTTTCATCCATGTATTCCCATGGAGACCTTTATCATCATAAACTTTCCCTTTAAACATATCGTCCGTAGACGTCTCATAAATGTTCGCATGCATCAAATCATTTCATGGCTAACTTAGTTCATTTCTATGACTAAGTTCGCATTTCTATAAATCTAGCTCAAATGGAGAATTATCAGTCTAGATGCTTGCCCTGCATACCTAGGGTTCAACTAGGATTGAAATTTATAATTTCTAACATGGTTGGAACATATTGGTTTTCAAAGCGGTAAAACAATTTAGCATACATTCCAACTAGTTAAAATCATACGAGAGAGTTATAAACCGAATTCGTAAAACATGCACTATAGTATGAAAAACCCACTCACCTTACTAGGAGTCCAACAACGAGAATTTCAGCTCGTGATGGTTCAACAACCTAGAAAACATAGACATAACATGAGAATTTGGAAACTCTAAACGTCACTATTCATGCCGGAAACACTATTCACACCGACCGAAAAATTAACCCTAAACCTAAAAACCTTATATTCTAGCATAGAAACTAATTCTAATACTATCTATGGAAAGAATTTTGGAAGAACGAAGCTTAAAACGCGATTGGTCAGAGTTTTACCTTGGAGGTTACTATTCATGCAATTTTTCAGCGACATTCCGACGGTTTTCTGGCAAAACTGATCGGTGGGGTTTGTAGCTCTACTTCCCACGAGTCCAACGGTACCTTGCTTGCTCAAATCGGATGTCCGAATGATGAGATATTTTAGAGAGAAGGTGGAGAAAATTCTAGAGAAAGAGAGGAAGGTTCAGCTATGGAGGAAATGAAGGAAAAAGGGAGGAGGACGCATAAAAAAAATGCCTATCTGACGAATCTCAGCGAGGCGAGATTTTTGGACCGTGGCGAACCCATCTTGGCGAATTTGACAAAATGTCCAAAATGAAAGTTGTAGCCCTTTCTTTTAGTCATTAGCCACCTGAATCACCTAATTTGGAGTTCATATGAAGGATTTATGTATAAAATAGTGAGCAAAGGTCTAGACCACACTATGCTGCGGTTTTTTCCTCTTATCACTATAATATTCACCGAATTAGCAAAAGTTTCCAACATCTAAGTTGTAGATATATGTCTTATCGTTCAACAAAAATTGGAATCACTTTATTTAGATTTCATATGAGAGAGTTATGCTTATATGAGTGAAGAAAGGTAAGAAGAAATGTCAGAAATGCTCTAAAATTTTACATTGTTCTCAACTTCCTTGTTTCAAATGATTTGTACTTAACCTTCAAAGGTTTGGGTTATTACAGTCATAAATAGTCTTTGCAACCTAGGCTTTATTGGAAAATATCATACAACTTTATGTGCTTCTTTCTTACTTTTTTCCTATTTGATTTTCATTTGGACAACTTGCACTTAGGGCATGATTGTGCATTGGCATGTTCTTTCCTATATAGAATGCAATCATTCTTACATGCATCTATTTTTGTGTAGTCTAACCTAAGGTCTTGAACAAATTTTTTAGCTTCATAGTAGGAATTAGGTAATTGAGCCCCCTCTAGAAGTACTTCTTTAACTAAGTCCAATGATATGTCTACGGACTTATTGCTCCAATGATTAAGGCACTTCAAATTAGGAGCCTAATGATAAATGATAACTTCCTCATCTTGGAACAACTTGGATATAAATTTGTTTCGGCATCTTTCAATAATTGGTAAAACTTCTTTGCATGCAAATTTGGATCTTCACTGTTTTTTACATTAGTATTCATATTATCTGTGTTCATAACTCCATATGCATCATGTATCATCCCAATTATGTCATCCTCCTCACCATTGTCTTCTAACTGATTATTGTCTTCATGTATAGGAAAAGAAGTTGTGCCTACAACTTCTCCATGAAGACTCCAAACTTTGTAAGACTGCCAAAATCTATTTTTCAACTGATCATATCGTACTTCATGCCTAACCTTGAATACTGTGTTTCTGCATTTTGAACATGGGCACCTAATTCTGGTGCTTGCCCTTGGTTGACTATATGCCCACTCAAGAAAATTATCAACCCCTTTTATGTATATTAGATTTGCTCTATTCAGAACCTTCAACCAATTCTTGTCCATTATACTGCCTACAGGTTTGAGTCAAAGTAAGCAATTGAAAAATAATATTCAAGAAAAATTTAGCCAAAATAAAGTGTATGGATGGTACTTGAATGAAAATGATGACAATGTTGCCAAATGTATGAGAAATGAGATTATGTTGATAAAATACCTAAGAAAAAAAAGGTTTTCAAAGGAGTAGAATAATATTATTTTGGAGGTCACTCCTGCTTAACTTTATAGGTGTGCTAAGCTCTTCCACCTCTCTTTCCCTACTTCCCTGAGGCAACTATTTAAAAAGGATCATATACATATATAATTAAAAATGAAGTTGGTAGCTTTTTAACCTAGAGTGATTCATGCAATTAAATTAAAGGAATTTATTGTGGGATACTATATAATATTTATTAATTTTTTAAGTCCCCAGTAATTGCATATCAGATCAAAGATGAAAGGAAAAAAATACCTTTAAATTAATTAATGTATCTTCTAAAAAAAGACACGGTTAGCAGTTAAGTCCCCTTTGAATAGGGTAAGTACTAAGTATGGGCATATAACTTTGTAAACTCCATATTGGTTTTACTCCTTTGAATGGGGTGAGTACTAAGTAGTCCCAACTTAATATTTATGTGCAAGCTTTGCCTTCAATTTTTTCCTTTTTACCTACCAAAAAATAAATTCCAAGAATTTTTATAAAACTTGAGCAATTTTTTCTAAAGACTGAATTAATGTGGTTGAATGCGGTTACTATTTTAGGGGCAAAACAAATTAAGGCCAAAATCACATGCATATGTTAAGGCAAGAGACTATTTGTTCTTCTCATATAATTGAGTGTTAAATGATATATGGGTTTAATATTTTCACTTTTCATGAAAAGGTTGATTGGTTGAGAAAGTATTTTTTTTTTTTAGTTTTTCAAGTAATTTTCACAGCTATTAAAACTATAGAACTAATACTTCTCATACTCTATTAGTGTAGTATTTTGAATTTGAATCATACTCTATATGTGTGTGTGTGTATCTATACATATATATATATATATATATATATATATATATATATATATATATATATATATATATATATATATATATGTATGTTGGGTTAGGAGGTTCAAATTAGACTTTCAATGAAGCATATATTGCGGGGCTTCAAAGGAAACTTCCTGCAACCCAAAATTTCCACATATATTGTTTTACATTTGAAACTAGTTTTCTTCATTAAAGGAACAAGTACCTAACATATGGAGAAGTCCCAAAAATGATTTTTTTTCTTTTATACACATACGTACCTATACATAGATATTAGTTAGTACTATACACTATACATTTTCAACCAAAATATTTTGAGTTGGAATTTTATTAATTTTTTAATCTATAAACTATTTTATGTTTTCTATTCATATCATATTATTTATTTAAAGTTAACACATTTGCAAGCATTTCCCACACTCTTTCCTTCTGCACGTGGTGGTAAGTTTATTGATATCATGAGTTTACACACTTTTCAAGGCCTACGGTTGCAATGTAATATGCATCATAAGAAACAAAATTTAGTTTATGTTACATTGAGTTGCTGAAAATCAAACAATTGGTATTAGAGTAATTATTGTTATTCATAACATAGAGACACAACTCTTACATGTATCCATTAGCCAACCAATGGGCTTGTAGGTTTAGCTCAAGGGTCATTCAGCATTATCTAACTGAAAATAACACAATAAAAACCCCCAAAAATCCGTGCTGAATGAAATATGAAAACTCATGCATGATGATCAATCTCTATGGCTGAATAGAGGCATCTTTATTTACTCTTTTCTTTCTTGAAATCAATTATAGAAAAAAAAAACCTCCCAAATCATCATCGGGTCACTCCTCACCTAAACTCAAGCTGAGTCTCCTTTTCCATGATTTCTTCTTAAGTTGCCAAAAGATGTCTATTCTCTTTCTTCTTTTTTTATGGTGTGTTTTGGTTTTAGCTAAGATATAATTCACTTTTGCCACAATTATTAAGGGGGGAAAAAATAAAGAAAGGTAATTTGTCATGATATAAAACATCATTTCTTATTCATTTTATATATGTGCATTTAATAACTTTTACATGTTTCAAAAATTGCCACCTTGTTTCACTATGGCAGCCACCCCACTAACTGCCATGCCAATTTTGAGTCTAGCCACTAGCCCACTAGTGGTCATGATACACCATTGACAACTAAAAAATCCTCATGACTTTCAACAACTTACATCATGGAGAACAAGCACATGTAAAAACAAGACTGAACGAGTGCAACAAAGTAATGCAAAGCAGCAAAGGTAAAGAAAAAACATATAGTTTAGGGTTGACACTCCTGAGTGGAAGAAGATTCAGCTCGTTTGTTTTCTTACTTCTCGTAATTTCAGCATCACATATCTCGAGCTTTGCTTTCAAATCAGCAGCCTCCTATAAGCACCCAAATAAAGATATGAAGTATCATTATTTGTAAATAAGAAAACATAACATATTTGGACTAAATATCAAAAAGAAAGTAATATGAGAGCAAAGTAACAATTATACTACAAGCCTTAAATGAAGTACAGATGCTGTAAGAAATTTGATCATATTGAAATGTTTTGCAAGTTCAATTAAGGTCAAAGTTCAGAGCAATTCAAGCAAAAACAATAAACTAATGTTTCTAAGAGTGAAGCAGAATATAGTCTTTTTGTAGCTTCTCAAGTTTCTACTCATGACAAAGAGGAGGCTTGGATTTTTTATAGTGGTTACACAAACTGCATTATTAACAACTCAAGGTTGCTCAAAGAGCTTGATACTTCAGTTTACGTCCCTTAACTGCACATATAAAAGGGTTTTAGCCTAAGTGGTGGTTAACAAGTGTTTAGTGCCTTCTCTGTCTCTAACACTCTAGGGCCAATATATATAAATACATTGTTAATTATGTTTCTGCTCATGACAATGAAACCCTATTTGATATTGTGAGCTTAAAGGTATGCTTAATACACTCAACATTCTATTTTTTTTCCATGTATTTTTTCTTCTTCTTTGGTGCTAGTCTGTCACTAACTTGTAGGCTCCAATGAATGTCCCTGTAGCTGAGAGATGTAGGATAAATCATTTGGCAACTAGTTTTATAGCACTGTCACAGGTTCAAGCAGTTCATTAATTTCATTAAGTATAAAAATCTTAAGATTTTACCACTCTATATTTTTTTGTCCTGATACATATATATTCTTATCTTTAGGCCTACTAGAGTACTGATAAACTTCGTTAAACTTGCTTCTCTTCTCATAGAATGTTAAATCATGCTCGTCTTTTTGCATTTCCTGATAAATTAAGTGATGGAGTGATGGGTTCACAGGTTCAGTAACTAAAGAAGTACAATCAAGACACTCCCACTATTGGGTTGACCTACCCAAGTGTTGGTGCTATAATATTAGGTGCTCTTGACACAAAATTTTATGAGATTAGGACACCTTCATAGGATCCTTGATCTATAGTTATATAACCAGCAAAAGAATTAATGCATGCTATAAAATCTATAAATCCTGGGCTTGCTTGCCAGATGGATACCTTCAACCACCCCGTTCCATATTCTAACCCAGTATGGCTGCTAGTCTCAAAATCAGAGAAAGACATAACACAAAAGAAGAGATCTATAGATTCATTTTCTATGGAAGAATAGAGCATGGAAAATTTATTGCAATACTGGCAGTGAAATTAAAGGAAGCAACAATGGTGCTAAGAAGAGTGATTACTAACCTCTTTTGGGGGCTATGAAGCTCACAACCACGACTAAAACTCGGGCGCAGCTTCAAACGAAGAGATAGAACATAGGGGTGGAAGTCAAGGTACAGGGAAATCTCTGAAGATTTTCTACGAAAAGCTCGGGTTATTGGAAGGAGTAGACCGACGGAAAGCTCTGGAGATTTTAGCCAAGGTACAGGGAAAGCTTTAGAGATTTTCTGTAGGAGAGGATGAAAGGGAAAATAATGAAAACGGGAGAGGGAAAACAACGGGGGAAGGGACATTTTTTAAGTGGAAGAAAGTGAGAGGCTCAAAGGCTCATTTGGTACATGCTAGCATGAGCTCCTTTTGAATTTTGACTAGTTTTACGGCTTGTAGGGGCAGGTGATGTTAAGCTAGTTTGTAGCAAATTAAGTTTTGGTGTAGCTAGCTAGGGTGCTAATTTATATTTGACCATTGGAAAATTTAATTAAAAAAGGATGATAATTTATTTTCATTATTTTAAGATTACAATGTCATTAATAAAATGGGTGGGTTTGAAGAAAACAAGAATTTTAGCATTTTCTCTCTCTCTCTCTCTCTTCTTTTTTTGTGTTCAAATAACTCTTTTATTATATCTTTTTTTAAATAAATTTAAGAATTTTTATTTTTTTAATCTGTTTGTTTTTAGATGGGTTTAAGAATTTTTGGTATTTTTATTTGTTTTTATTAGTAAATTAATATAGTGTTTCTCTCCTATTGACTTGTTAGTAGTTTTTTTTATTTAGGTATTTTATGATGTTATAAAAAAATTTAATTCTAATTCAAGGAATAAATGAAAAAAAATGGGTCGAAGGATAAAGTTTTTCAAATTTCTTTTGAATTTTTTAATGAAAGAAATATAAAATGCGAGAATTTTAAAAACAAAAAAAAATAAAGTTAATTTAAAAATTATTTAAATTGTGAATTGAAAAAAATTGACAAAGTAAAATTAATTAAATATATAAATCTATAGACCAAAATTGTTAGTTTGGGTTCACATTTGTAAATAATTGTATACAAATTTGTGTAGATAATCTCTAAATGGTGTCTCAAAATGTAAAATACAACAGCTGATGAAGGCATACATAAAAAAACTAAATACATCTAAAATAAATTTTAAGTGTAGCGATAATTAATATAGTAAAATAGGAGTGAGCCACCTTAGATTAGATAGAAATTAAATTTCTTTTCTTTTCTATCGAAATGATTGAAATATTTTTGTTTTTGAAGTCAACGAAACAAAATAGAGTTATTGAAATGAAATAGAGTATTTATTAAGAAATTATACCATTTCAATTAAAATTATTATATTACGAGATGTTTCGATATAAATATTTTTTTTTCGAATTATTTCGATAGAAAAGAAAAAAATTAATAATTTGAAAATAGATGAAAGTAGCATTACATTACATTCAACACTAAGTTGTTCAAGTATGTCTTATTCATCACTCAGATTTTCTCTCACAAGTCAAAATATTTTTGTTAATTTCTTATTCTCTCCTTTCAAACTCATGATATTACTTTTCTTTATTGTCTTTATTTTACAGAAAAAATTAAAAAAATGATAAAAAAAAAACGAAATTGAGATCAGACAAAAAAAGGTACTTGAAAGAAATACTTGAAAATAAAGATATAATAATAGTCATATGGAGTCAGAGCAATACTTAAAGATAAATGTTTCGAAAGAATTAAGAAGATAGAAAGATAGACGCAAAAAAAATATTGTTGTTAAATGCTATTGAAATTTTATACATTTAATTAAGACATTAATTCGAATTAATTTTAATATAATTTTATATATTTATATTATTAATATTATATTTAAATTTTAAAAAATATTATTTGAAATTAATTAAATATTTTATTTTTGTAGTAATTTTTTATAACTATTTATTTATTTAATTTTAAGAAAATCACGATATGAAATATGTTTATGAACTTATTATAAATTTAAGCATAATTAGTTATATTTAAATAAGTAGAATAATTATTTTTCTAAATTTTTTTAATAGTTTATTTCTTTCACCTGAAGTACTTCTTCAATTTTGTAAAGTGCATAAACCTTGATTATAGATTATTGTAAAGTCACTTCTTTATTATATATTTATTTATTAAAATTATCTGATAAATTCTAATATGCTCCTTTCATTTTGTTAGGGGTTCAATTTAATTTTCTAGTAAAAAAAATGAATTTGCACTATTAATTTCTACCAACAGTTTAATTTCAATTGGCGAAAGAAGTATAATTATTTTGTTTATTTTTCATATTACTGTAGAAAATTTTTTAATTGATTTCAACTTCCATTTTTTGAGGAAAATCATGTGGTAATCTAGCATGAAAAAATTAATGACAATTATACTTTCTAACAATAAAAAGATAAAATTAGACAAAATTCAATAAAAATAAAACGATTCAATGATAGGAACAAAAAGGAGATTAAAAGATAACATTAATAAACTTAATAAATTTTTTGTACATGTTGCCACCAACATCAATTCTGATATCCTTTGTTATAGTTGATTATTTAAAATAATTAATTATATTATGGTTCAAAACTTCAAATGTAAAGAAAATTGCAAAGTCAATTCCTAACAAAAATAAAAAAGGCACAATCACAAAGAATAATTTAAGTTTGAAATCATTAAATTTAATTAATTATTTCATCGTCCTTTCATTAATTGTATAATGACTTTGTAAATTGTTTAATTTAAACCCCAAAGCTGCTTCTTTTTTGGGTGATTTTATTTAGACATACAATAATTGTGAGAATTATTTAAGTACCATTTTCATGCTTGAAGAGATATATGCTCAGGGGTTTCGGTGAAATATATTTGAATTTTTTTTAAATTTGTGTTTAATTTATTTCAATAAAAATAATTTTTTCCTTTATCATTTTTTTAAATTAAATAGTTATTTTGAATTTTCAAAGATATATGCATTATTAATTTGATTTTTAAAATTTTACCTTATTAATTTAGTATTTAATAAAAAGTTAACTCAAGTTAAAAAAATTTTGAATTTATTTTATTAGTAAATATTTAACATATTTTTTTTATATTATAACTAAAATTTTATATATTTTAACTAAAAATTTAGTTTTGTTAAATGTAAAAAGAGAAAAAAAATAATAAAAAGTAATTTTTCTACTTTCAGTGGCGACATAGGTCGCCACTGAAAGTTTAACTACATAATTTTTTTTACATTTAGTGGCGACCTCCTGTAGGTCGCCACTGAAAATATATGTTAAGTGGCGACTATAGAAAGTTGCCACTGATAGTTCGCCTTTCAGTGGCGACTATTAATAATCGCTACTACAAATACACTTTCAGTGGTGACCTGTGAAGGTCGCCACTAAAAATGTTTTTAAGTAGCGACTTTCTATAGTCGCCACTAAAACTTCAATTTCTTGTAGTGAAGGATGATTTTTAAAAAATTTTGTACAACTTAAAATCAAAATCTTTTAGAAAAGCCAAAGAGAGCTTTGATCAAAACCAAAACCATATTTTATCACAAATAAAAAATAAGTTTATTAAACAAAACTTGTGTGAGCCAAAGAGCTCAAAACTAGAAAAGCAAATTTATAGAAAAACCAAAAAGCTAGAAAACTTGCAAAGAGCAAAAAATTCAGGAAAGAAATTTCAAATAACTAGAAAAATTATAAAGCAACAAAGCCAAGAAAGATAAAGGCAAGATAAAATAAGCCCAAATGCAGTAATACTTAGAGATGAAGAAACTCTAAAAAACTAGAAAGGTATACAAGGAAGTAGAGAAGAAAACAATGATATTAATCCTGAAACTTGCAAAGAGCAAAAACTTCAAGAAAGAAATTTCAAATAACTAGAAAATTTATAAAGCAACAAAGCCAAAAAGGATTAATGCAAGATAAAATAAGCATAAATGCAGCAATACTCAAAGATGAAGAAACTCAAAAGAACTAGAAAGGTAAACAAGCACGTGGAGAAGAAAACACTAATATTTATCCTTATCATTTAGCTCAACCATGAGCTTTTGTCTAGTCTTTAAGTCGCAATCTGATGTTTCTACTAATAACCACAAGTTTAACACAGGCACCTATGAGCTACTACAATCACTCAACTCATTAGAGTTGAAAACTGGGTTCACTCCCTGTATAGTCACTTCACAACAATTCTCAATCACCCACACCTAAACTTGTCATCAAGAAACCTACCCTTGACTCAAATCTCATGAAAGAAACAAGAATAGGCTATCAAACTCTCTCAGGTAGAGTGCATATATTACAATTCAGCCATATATAAAAAATACAAAAAAAATATAGGAGCTCAAAGATGAAATAAGGATTAAGCACAATTTTTCTAACTTTTCAACATTCAATGCAGCCTAGTATTTATAAGGAAATGTGAAATATAGTTGTTGGAGGCCATTTACCACCAGAGTCAATGAAATCTGAACGTTGTAAATGTAACATCCTTGATTTATGCAAATATATATTGTTATGATAATTGTGATAAAAAGAAAAAAAATATGGTGTTACATTAAAGTCTTTAATTTCTTTTCTATTTAAGCAATAAAGAACTATTAAAGTCTATAAGAACCTATTGTCATGTTAAATACTTGATTTCCATACTTCCAGAACATGAACAGGCTTCTATTGATTACTATAGGCGCCTGTTGCTTTGTAAAATAGCTTATGTTGAAAATTTAGAATTGAATAGGTATCTAAAGTAAGCTATAGTAGCTTATAGGTTCTTATGATAATTATTTTTAAAGTCTAGAAGCTAACAAGCATATAAAGCCATCAATAGGTGATTGTTAGTTACTGATTTATGAAATTTGCTCCATTTTCAGCTAACAGGTTTTCGTTGCACTTTGAAAAATTTGTTTAAAAGAAAATTTACAAACTAAACAACCAACAAACATAGAAAACCAAACTTAAAGATTTTTAAACATTTTCATGGGTTCAAGGGTTCTCTAAGTTTTTCTTTTACAAGAATCCTAAGACTAGAGAAACTTAAGAGATAAACACAACTTCAACCTTGGTTCCTTTGCCTTGAATCTATGCAGGATTTGAAGCATTCCTTTGATATCTTCATGAGTTCTTGATGCATCATTTGAAAACACATTGCATTTTTTGAAAAACACTTTTCACATTTTTGTTATCATCAAAACCTTTTAAGGCACATTCATGGGGTCAACATTGATCAATTCTTCAAGTTTACTTTTCATCAATCGAGGTGAGAAATTTGTTTCTTACTTTATATTATCTATGAAGTCAATGTGAATTTATATTATTTTTATCAATTTGCTATCGATAAATTGAATTGTAAATCAAAAGGATTAATTATACATTTCCAAATTTGTTATGATTGATGGCCAACAATCATACTACTTTGAGTTTCAGTTTTATACTACCAATGATTTTATGGTTTAAATGGATGATGCAAAATTATTGATGGTGCAAAATGATCAAAGTTGTGGCATACTTTGATAACTTGGAAGGAGATAGCTTAAGTGACAATAGAACCTTTTTACTAATAGCATTGAAGGCCAATAATCATATAATGCATGCCACCGAATAGCCTTGAAAAGCTAGTTAATAACCACTTATGGTCATGAAGGCCCTATGCAAATGTGTGTTAGAAACCAATAATGATTGACTATAGCCAATCAAATGTCGTAAGAATATTCTAAGGTCTATAATCATGTTATAGCTAGATGTCATATAGATATATGACTATAAAACTATTTAAACTTGAAAAGTCATAAAGCACCATATATATGATATTAAATGACTATGGAGGAAAATGCATAGAAGGCTATATAAAGTTGAATGGCTATGAAGGCTAATGTGTAAAAATGGCTAGAAGACTATATGATGTTGAATACCTATGAAGGTTAATGTGTATTCTTTTTATTGTTTAATAACCAACTACTAGTAACTTAAATGACTATATATAAGGTCATAAGTTTTTTGTTTCTAAAAAGTAGTACAACGCTTATAACCATGAATAAAACCTATCGAATATGCATAGGATTCTATCAATTTATTTTTCATGTAAGGCTCATGAATGAATTCATAACCATAATTACTATGAATATTGTAGCCCACCCAATCTCAATATGGTTGGATTTATATATATGTTTTGCCACATAGATCATGAGGATACGTATTCTCCTATTATGGATGCAATTAATTTTTTTCTAGTAGTCTCTAAAATAAAAGACTTGATACTCATCTAATTGATGTTGTGATAACAAAAATTTGTAAGTCATTATAATGACATATAAATATTTATATAAAAAATCTTGAAGGACATTTGAAATGGCTGAAGCATATAGCTTAAACATTAAAGAGCAAGTATTCTATCACAAAACTTTTTGTATGCACTAAAACAGTTTTGAATGCATATTCATAGTGAAAATTCTTGAAGTGATTTCACAGATTTCATAATATCTTGAAAGAACTATGGAGAACTTTGAAATAATTATTTTGAAAAGATAAATTTGTCTAGAATTTCAAAAATTATTGATAGGAAATTTTATTTATCAATCATATATGAGATGAAATTTTTTGGTCTTGAAGTACCATAAACAAGTTCAAAAAGAGAATTTTTAGAACTTGCCAGATTTATGGCACATCTAATATGACCATAAGAAGCTCCAACTATGTTGTATGAAGACAATGCTACATGTATAATTGAAATATGGATATATCAAAGGAAGATAGAAAGAAACATATCTCATCAATGTTCTATTGATAAGTTAATAGATTTGTTTAACATGATATTACCTACTATTGTGTTTGAGAAGTTAATGGAAAAAATTGAAATGTGATGTTTTAGAGATCTCAAGTGACATTTTCAATCAGAGGAGATATACTGTACTCTTTTTTTTTCTTGATTAAGGTTTTATCCTACAAGGTTTTTAGTGAGACTATTTCTATTGAAAAGAAAAATATACTCTTTTTATTTCACTAAGATTTTTCCTACTGCTGTTTTTTTAGTAAAGTTTTAATGAGGCATATTTTTAATAAACATTCAAGAGGGAGTAAGGGGGAGTGTTATGAACAAATTATATGTGGATGTCCAAGGGATAGCAAAACTCTCAATGGCATCATTATTGTTAATAAGCATGCATACGAGTGAATGACCACATCCATTATAAGAACTAAGTTGGTAACCTTTGGATTTCTTTTCTAAGCAGTTGTTTGACTTCCTTCGATGATGATACCCTTGATTGTAAGGTATTCCTTTTAAAAATAAATTTTTAAGTATTTAGGAAATTAAAATCTTCATGTAGCAAACACTATCTTAGAGATTTTGGCCCAAAGTAAATTGGAGCAATTAAAAAATAGACAACTACACTAAAAAACATTAGCCAATAAAAACAATATCAGGGCCAACCCTTACACAAGAGCTATTAACTTTTGGCAAAAAAAGAAAAGAATGGTGCAATTATACTAAAAAGTTCTCAATAATTATAAGAAGTTGTAAAAGGAATATTATCCTGATAATTCTAAAAGCAAACCCACCACAAGTAATTCTTGAGAATGAAATTAATAACTTTAATTTTACATGAGATTTCCCAAACAACATGAATAGGAACCTATAGAACAGTAGAGATTTATTAAGTTTAGTTAGACGAAATAATGAATAATTGAGATGCATTAAAAAAAATTAATTGAGTGCTTTCACCATTTTTCTACCATCGCCATATCATCTCTTATGTTGTAAATAAAATTTTACACAATGAGGAAATAGAATGTACAGACACTTAGAGAGAAATAACACATAGAGAAAAAAAAATGTCCTTCTTAATCCATTGCTTCATAGAAGTCTCTATTTATAGGCATACAATCATAAATGTAAATAACCCAAAAGCCAAGGAGAATGAATGGTTTTAGGAGTTGAAAAAATAAAAGGAAACTCATAATAATAAATGTATTTATAATATTAGTTGTTTTGCGAGTTAAGAAATTAAATGTTCATCCACAATAGATGAATTCATAACACTCTCCCTTGAATGTCCATTTTATAAGGAATATGCCTATTTAAAACCTTACTAGAGAAAAACTCAGTGAGAAAAAACCCTAGTGAAGGAAAAAGAGTACATCATTCCTTGTATACTCTCCTTGTTTATAGTATAATTAAATATCTCTGACTCGACGCATCTCAATTTTATATGCTAGTCTTTCAAATGTTGAAGTAGGTAAGGTTTTAGTGAATAAATCTGCCAAATTATCATTTGAATGAATTTGTTATACGTCAATATCACCAATCTTTTGATGTTTATGAGTAAAAAAAACTTTGGTGAGATATGTTTTATTTTATCTCCTTTAATATATCATTCCTTCAACTGAACTATACAAGCAGTATTATCTTTATATAGTATAGTTAGAGTCTCCTTTCCAGAAAATAGTCTACATGTCTCTCGAATTTGTTGAGTCATGGATCTTAACCAAATATATTCACGACTTGCTTCATGAACTATTATAACTTCTGCATGATTTGAAGAAGTGGCAGCAAGTGTTTGTTTTATAGAACACTATGATATAGCTATCACCGTATGTAAATAAATAGCTTGTTTGAGATCGAGTTTTGTGTGGATCAGATAAACATCTAGCATCTGCATAACCAATGAGTTGTGGTCTAGATTCATTTGCATATAGCAATCTCATATCAATAGTACCTCAGAGATATCGAAAGACATGTTTAATTCCATTCCAATGTCTTCGCGTTGGACAAGAGCTAAACATAGCTAAAAGGCTGACATCAAAAGCTATATCAAGCCTTCTATTATTTGCAAGATACATCAGTGCACTAATTGCAATATTGTCACGCCCCTAATTTTAGGGCACGTGAAACACGTATACTATGAACATATAATTCCCATAAACATGAAAATTCTAATCATTTTCAAATACATATAGGTATTCCCATACATATACCATATACAGATAAATTCCATATATATCAGAGTACAGCAGAAGCAGGGATCCTGCCTGTGGCGTTCAGAGCAACTCTAGAGTACAATTATATTACAAATTTAAAACATTAAGAGCCCAGAAACAATTTAGGCTCACCACAGAAGTACGACACCTAGTCAATCAAGAAGCTGTAGGACCAAACTCTGGGTCTTTATCTGAAAAAAATATGTCAACCACGTGTAGTGAGTTTTACAACTCAGTGAGCAGATAATACCTCCTAAGACCTCTCAAATCAACATATAGATGTACTCATATAATAAAATTTATGTCAACAAAATTACATTTCAGAAGTACATCCACATGGGACCCGTATTTTCAAATATTCTCTATTCAACAATCATAAACAGGTCTTTCAAACCATATGCAGTACTGTATAAACAATGCTCATATCAAGTTCAAAATCATATTCAATACTGTAAAATTATTAATCAAATTATGTTATGCATCAAAACATTTCTCATAAAACATTCGGAGGATCCTTGATGTGATCTTAATTAAGCATGATATTAATACCTTTAAACTTAATTTTTGTTTGATTTAAGTAAAATATAATTAGGAATTAGCTTAATTTTATGTTTTGTGTTGTAGGAACAAAGAAAGAAGAAAAGAGAAGAAAAAGATAAGAAATTCATGGAAAAATGCTACATTGTAGGGATTCCAAACCTTTCATCACTATTTTGAGCATATATCCCTCTTATGAACTCCACTCAAAGTGATTCAAGTGGCTGTGAAAAGATAACACAATCATCTATAACGTTTATGTTGAACACTTGGTCACATTCGGGATATTTCATGGCGTTACAGATCTTTCAAATCAGCATCACAGTGCAGTAGGATGAATTCTGACCTTTGGTCACTCATTTTGTCATATCTCCTTCAATTCAGATCCAATTAAGGTGATTCTAGTGGCTATGAAAAGAAGAGACATAGAGCTACAACTTTTGTGTTCGGAACTTTGTCAAATTCTGGATTTTTCAAGGCGCCACGGTGCTGCGTCATGCAGGTCCGTAGCGCCGTGGCGCCACCGCCGTACAGCTCGTGAAATTCACAATTTTTAGGGTTTTTTGACTCCAATTGAAGCCTGATGGATTAGGATTTGACCTAAATACAATCTTACTTCGATTAGGAGGAGTTAATCTATAAAAACGGAGCAAAACAAGCAGAGAATTCATTCAATTCTTGATCAATTTCTTCATCCAAGTTCTTCAATTCTTCTTTAGATTTTCTTATGGCCCTGCGTGGCTAGTTCTTTTTAGTTGGTTGAGGTAGATTGAAACCTCAAGGGATATTCATGCATTGTGAGATGTGGATTTGATTTTACTATTTCAATTTGAATTGAGTATTGATTATTCATCTGCTCTTCTTCTCAATGATTATTCATATGATTGCTAGGGAGGCCTACTAGTATATTGTGTGTCTTAATCTACCGCTGAATTATGTTTTGAACAAAGTCTTCAATTCTGTGATTCATGAGGCAAATAGGTTTGAGGATTTTGGATTATAAATCATTGAACCTATGATGAATAATTAACTAAATTATATATAATCGATGTGTTTATATTTGTTTGGCTCTATCAGTTTCTCTAGTTCTTCATGCGGTTAGTAAGCTATGATTTACCGATGTGCTAAAGGATTGTTTGTTAATTAGGGTTTAATTAGTGCGATTGTCATTAATTTACTAGATTTAAGGAGAAACAGGGTTAGAAACCCAATGATAGATATTCAATTACAGATTAATTATGTTGTCAATGATCAATGTAATCCCTTGACAGTGGATATCAACCGAAACCAATGCCTTTCTCATTAATTACTCTCTTAATTATTTTCATTATTGTTTACTTCACTTAATTTGCGATTATCAATTCCCCCCTTTTTCTAATCACAGAAGATAATACCAGTCTCTGTGGGATCGACCCTTACTCCCATTACTACAGGTTAGTTTTGAGGTAAGGTATCAATTTGGGTATACCTGCGACAGTACGCACCAATCCCATATCAGAACCACCATATTAGAGTTTGACCACTTCCGTACTTTGGTGGTATAGGATTTGCCTAAACTCAGCATCTTACTGAGGTTTGCCCTACTACCATTCAAGAGGACACGCGAAAGGACTCTGTATGGGTCTTTCCCAAAAACACAACAAGGGAAGGTAAATAACATCTCATATAACTAGCATCCCGCCATCATATAACTAGCATCTCGCCTATATATAGGAGGCATTCCTCTCTCCTTCACATATAATCTCCCGTGTGTTGGCCCTCACACGAGGCTAGCACCATCTCCCTTGCTAGTTGAGGCAATCAAGGTGCGCACAAGGGCTAACATCACCTGCTGTTAGCAGACAATGTTTCCAATAGGTTTCCTCCACAAAAAATATCATATGCACAAATGCTACATAATCCAGTATAAAATTCTCAATATAATACAGATTTTCAGTCTCAGAATATTCATTTGTCAAAACTTTCCATTCAGGGGAATCATGTATACATGCCCATATCCGAAGCAAATATATCACTGTATAAATCAATGTCACATGCATAACATATTTTCTTTGCCATGTAATGTGAAATACATTTAAAAATCACATGTTCAATGTGTTCCAAAACTCATTTCAAAAGTCATACTCTTCTTGAACTAGATATCATATTTCAACTATTTCAGATATTCTAAATCATTTCAAGAACATATGAAAATATAAATAACATGTAATCATGCTTATTTATCAATGTAGTAATCATGCTCATTTATCAATGTAAAGTTCAAAAAGAGTAAAAACAAGCCAAAAGAAGAATTATCTACTCACAAGATTAAGGCCCTAGATTGGATAACCCTAAAATATACTTTTCTGATCTCAATTCGATCAAATAAACCTTGAAATCGTATCCGGAGGGTCCAAAAAATCAAGAAAGCAACTTCGGGAATTTGGTCACTATTCACCGATGGAAAATACTATTCACTCACCGAAAAATACTATTCACCCGCCAGAAAGCACTATTCACGACGAATAAAAAGGCTGTTAGATGACCGAAAATATACCTATTCTAAGGTTTATCTAGCTCTTGAATCTATCTACGGCGTCAGAATTTCAATTGGAGGTCTCTAAGTAAAAGTTTCAGAATTTACCTTTTTCTGAGATTTTCTACTTCAGATCTACTACGACGATTCAACAGTTGATTTGAAAAATTGATCAGTTAAAATTGAAGTATTCTTCGTTCTAAATCCAATAACACCTTCAATTTTTTAGATCGAAAGCCACTAGACACTCCAGATCGAGAGAAAAAGTTGAAGGTTACTATTCACTCACTATTCATTTCTCGATTTTTTTCGTCGATTTACAGAATGCCGTCTCCCTTACGTTCTCTATTCCTCTTTCCCTTCTTAATGTTTGTTTTTTTTAAATAATAATAATAATAATAATTTAATAGTAAATAATAGGATTT
This sequence comes from Gleditsia sinensis, assembly GCA_037074535.1. Classification (NCBI taxonomy): domain Eukaryota; kingdom Viridiplantae; phylum Streptophyta; class Magnoliopsida; order Fabales; family Fabaceae; genus Gleditsia; species Gleditsia sinensis. Next base: position 65,823,684 of record CM073463.1, on the reverse strand, counting down.
TCTTTTATATAAATTCATATAAATTCTGTTTTTCATCATAAAATATTCCTAAAATTTCTAAAAATTTACATTCTCATAAACCTTTAGTTGAACCCTTAAATCATAATTTTTCTTGATAAAAACCGCAATAAAACAAATCTCAAAATAAATGTCTTTATTCATATTAAAAGAACGAATATTTCTAAAAATATAACAAAAATTCATTAGAGGCCGGTATAATTATTTTAAGCAACACAATAATTATTTTACTTAAAAGTCTAATTACTTTTAGCAAGACATAATCATTTTTTAAAAAATAAAAATATATTTTCTTATAGCAAAATACTATCATTTAAAAATAAAAAGTACGCGCCAAAACGTAAATTCTCATATTTTCTTTGTACTTCTTTAACACATGTAGTAAATATATATATTTTCTATGGTTCTTATCTCTATTTTCAAAATTCTCTCTTTTATTCTAAATTTCCTTTAATTGGAATTTTCGTTAAATTTTACGGTTATTACAGATATGGTACTTTAGGACCAAGAACTTCTTCATTATCATCTCGAGGTCAAAAAAATCTTGTTTTATATTAAGTGAGCGAACGACCATTGGGGTACTTAATGGATGTGCTTTGTCCATGTACAATTTTTTAAGGACTTTTTCTGTATAAGTTGATTAATAAATAAAAATTTTAGTTCTCAAATGCTCAAATTGTAACTCAAGACAAAATTTTATTTTTCTAAGATCTTTCATTTCAAACTCCTTTTTCAAACACTCTACTGCCTTTATAATCTTTTCAGGAGTTCCAACAATATTTAAATCATCAACATACACTATAATAATAGCAAATCCTGGATTTGTTTTCTTTATAAAAACACATGGACATATATGGTCATTCTTATAACCATGATTTAACAAATATTCACTGAGACGATTATACCACATTCGTCCAGATTGTTTTAATCTATATAAAGATCTTTGTAATTTAATTGAATAAAGTTTCCGAGATTTTGAATTATATGTTTTAGGAATGTTAAATCTTTCTAAAATTTTCATATATATGTCACTATCAAGTAAGCCATATAAATAGGCTGTAACAACATTCAAAAGACGCATATCAAGTTTTTAATGTACTGCCAGACTAATGAGATACCGAAATATAATTGCATATACCACATGAGAATATGTGAAATTATAATTAATTCTAGGTCTTTGTAAAAAACCTTGTGCAATAAGTCGTGCTATGTACCTCACAATTTCATTTTTCTCATTTCTTTTACGTCTAAATACCCATTTATACCCAATGGGTATTACACCTTTAGGTGTTTAAACTATAGATCCAAATACCTCACGGTTTTTAAGGAAATTCAATTATGCTTGAATTGTGTCTTTTCATTTTGGCCAATCACATCTACGTCGACACTCATTGACAGATGTAGGTTCATAATCATCATTATCATTCAAAATATTTAGCGCTATTATATATACAGAAATGTTGTCGACAACTATTTCTTTTCGATTTAATTGTTTTCCCATAGATACATAATTTATTGAGATCTCTTCATTTTCATCAATTTTAGGCACTTGAACTTCTTCTGAAAGTACTTTGTTTGTTATGTCTTTAGTCTCTTCAAGAGCATCTATTTCTTTAATGGACTGATCTTGAATAATTGTTTCTTTCCTTTTACGGGGATTTTTATATTTTGAACTGATTGGTCTATCACGCTTCTGACGTGCTTTAGACTCGCTAGTGATTTTACTAACAGATTTTCCCTTGGGGACATCAATCTGTACAGGAGTATTTACAGCTGGTATATGTGACTTGGTCACTCTCTTTAAGTCAATAAATATATCTGGCAGTTGATTTGCTATACTTTATAAATGAATTATCTTTTGAACTTCAAGTTCACATTGTCTTGTGCGAGAATGACAAAGTATTCTATGTAATTTCTTTGACTAGCTCTTTTTCATTTTCTCCCCCTAATGTTGGGAAGACTACTTCATCAAAATGACAATCGGCAAAACGTGCTGTAAATACATCTCTTGTCATTGGCTCAAGATATCTTATAATAGAAGAAGAATCATATCCAACATATATTCCTAATTTCCTTTGAGGACCCATCTTAGTGCATTGTGGTGGGGATATTGAAACATATATCGCACACCCAAAAATTCTAAGATAGGAATTATTTAGCTCATGACTATAAGCCAATTGTAAAGGAAAATATTTATGATAACTTGTTGTTCTGATGCGTACTAGTGCTGCTGCATATAAAATTGCATGTCCCCAAATAGAAACAGAGAGCTTTGTTCGCATAAGCAAGGATCTAGCTATTAATTAAAGTTGCTTAATAAATGATTCAGCTAACCCATTTTGTGTATAAACATGAGTTACAAGATGTTCAACATTTAAGCTAATCGACATACAATAGTCATTGAAAGTTAGTGAAGAAAATTCACCAGTATTATCAAGGTAAATAGATTTAATTGTATAATATGGAAATCGTTCTTTTAATCGAATTATTTGAGTAAGTAATCTTGCAAACACTAGATTATGGGTTGATAGTAAGCACACATGAGACCATCGATTGGATGCGTCTATTAATACCATAAAATATCTAAATAGCTCATATGTAGGATGAATAGGTTCACATATATCACCATGTATACGTTCCAAAATTGTTGGATATTCAGTTCCAACTTTAGCTAGTGATGGATTAACAATCAATTTACCTTGAGAATAAGTAGCACATAAGAATTCATTAGGTTGAAAAACTTCAGGTTTTTCAATGGGTGCCCATGTGAATTTTCAATAATTTTTTGTATCATTATTGATCTAAGATGCTCTAATCGGCTATGTTAAATAATGAAAATTTTTGAATCAATAAGCTTCTGGTTTATTGTAGCATGTTCGCAAATACTTCTTTTATGTATACGAGACTTTAACACAAGCAATTTTTAAATTGTGAACAGTTCATTAAAAGAACCATTTTCTAAGTATCTAGGAACAATATAAATTGGGTGGTAAAAAATGGCACTATATGGATGCAAGCAATAAATAACCATAATATAGGATCTAACTAATTTAGAAAGAAATAAAGCGAATGTCAAGAAGAGTTTCACATTTCAAAAATTATTTAGTAAAGTAGGCAATTGACCATTAAATCTCATGAATAAGTATAAAACCAATTAATAGATCACCCAACCTATTTAAAACGCAAATAAGAGCATAATTAGAAATATCTTTTTAATGCCTATAAGGCCAATATTAGCCCTCAGGTTACCTACTTAAAGGATACATCACTTATACTTTAAAATATAATAAATGGATAATACCAGTATAAACTAAAAGATGACAATGACTTGAAAATTAATTAATATAAATTCTAGCATTATACTATAAAGTTTCTAAAGTCTAAACAATGCCTCAAGAAATGCTTTGAAGAATATCAAAAGTTGTAAATCATTATATGATCATCTTTTAACTCATCAGTCACAGTTGTTAATTAAACAATTAACATAAGGGTTATAAATACATCCAAATCCATGAATAAGGATTCCAGTTATCAAGACATATTACAAATAGGTGAATAGAGAAAATGAGCTACACAATAAGGTGTCATAGATAATATTACAAAATACCTCAGATACTCTAATGACATTGGGAACACAATAAAGTTTCTTCTTGTGATTTGAAACGAATGGCCAAGAGTAAATTCGTGCTGGTAACGTGTTGTAAATGAAATTTTACACAAGGAGGAAATATATTGTAAAGACACTTAAAGAGAAATAACACAAAGAAGAGAATGTTCTTCTTAATCCATTGTTTCATAGAAGTCTCTATTTATAGGCATACAATCATAAATGTAAATAACTCAAAAGTCAAGGAGAATGAATGAGATTCAATGGCTTTAGGAGTTGAAAAAATAAAAGGACACTAATAATAATGAATATATTTATAATATTCATTGTTTTGGGAGTTGAGAAATTAAATGAGCATGCACATTAGATGAATTCATAACACCTTAACCATTTTATGTCTTTTTTACTTTATTTTTTGAACAATTAGTCATTTTCACCTTATTTATATGTGTTAAGTACTTTCTCTTGTTATTAATGAGCTTTCTTTATCTTATGGTATAATGTTTTCTACATAAAAACTTCTCATAAAATATACATATATTGAATAAATAACTAATTAAATCTTATAAACTACATAGATACAAAAATTTTGTAGCCTAAATAAATCAAGTTGTAATTAAGCTAATCTATTTATGACCCATTGAACCGATTTTTGTTTTGTACTTTGATGGACAAAACAATTATATAGTACAGTGAAGAAGCAATATAACTTGCCTTCTGAACATGATATTCTGCGGAAGCACTTACTACCATAAGGTTCCTATAAGATCCAATTATGATCGCCCTCTGATGGAATATACATTATTAGCATTGTAATAAAAAATATAATTGTTCCACCAATACCTCTGTCAGCAACAGCAACCGATGCTCTCCGATCAATTATATACGTATATTCAATATATAACTGTTCCAAGTCCCAACACTATTTTATAATATTGCTTGCTCCTTTCATTTAAATATTTAAGACATCAACATGAAGACATTAAGATGTCAAGAGATAATTAACATAGTTGAAAGAATAGGATGTCTTTATTTTATTAACATCTTATACTGTTAATAAATTTTTTAATTTTTATAAAATATTTATTTTATTTTTTTATTAAAATTTGATTATCATTACCGTCATATGAATATTACATAATGTGAAACTCTAGTATCTGATTATGATATATATAATTTAAGATGTTTTTTTTTTGTTAAAGGTAGTTTTATTTCAGTCATGAAAATAAAAAAAATGGGATGTGATTCTCATAAAATATAAAGAGGTAGTGGGTATATCTTGATAACTCTAAATGCATATTCAACTTAAACAAAAACAAAAAAAAATTAAAAATAGCTGAACAATAAAAGCAATTCGGAGGTTTCAAGTCCTAGCTAAAGAAAGAGCTGAATAGATACTTAAAAATATAATTAAAAGTTAATGTATCATAATGATTAAAAGTTAACGATACATTGCATTATCTTTTTTGAGTAGTGGAATGAATAAAAGGTGACCTAGAAGGATAATTGAATATGTTTGAACAATTGAAAAAGAAAAGAAAAATTAACCTTTATGCAAGAGCCATTAGCTTTTGGAAAAAATACCGAATAAAAAGCCATAACTTAAAAATTGTGATCTGTAACTTCTCAGAAGTTGTAAAAGAAATACATGCCTGATGAAATAATCTAAAGGTAATCACATTGCTGATTCTTAAGAAATAAGTTACTAACTTTAATTTTACAGGTGGACATGTGTCGGCAAAAGAGACTTTATTACTCTCTCTCTCTCTCTCTCTCTCTCTCTCTCTCTCTCTATATATATTGTATAAAAATTTAGGGTGAGGTGAAACTATTTATTCTAAAGTTTAGACATTTTACGTGATTTAACAATGACTTGCAGTGATATTTATAAGTTACCTACTAAGAAAGAAAAGTGGCAGCAAAAATTAAAATTAAACTTTTCAAATGAGATACTTTGATCTTTACCAGCAGAACTAATACACACATTTTAGTTCAAGAAATATAATATAAAAAATGATAACTTAATAAAATCTGGACATTGATAGCTGCTTTTGTGCTACTGCAGGTCATGATGCAAGCTGAAGCTGGCAGTAAGCATCCATTTTCGGCCCCCTCTTCTGGCGGTGACCAAATCTACATACAAGAATGCTTGGATAACAACCACAGCATTAATTAATCACAAGGTTGCTTTTTTGTTTTTTCATACAAAGAGGTTCTCAATTAGTTTAATCAAAGTATTCATCAGTTAAGGATACATTTTTTCACAGTTTTTCCAAAATTAGATGTATTGCTTAAATATGTATATATAAGAGTTGGACAAGGAGGTAATCATCACTTGATGCTTGTGGGCAATTCATATCAGTTTAATAGTTTATTGTGATTGGAATTACAGTTCTACGAATTATTTCATTTAAAAAACTTTGGAGTTCAAAAATCAGCTGATAATCAATTAATGACAATTGAATCTCATTTTATTGACATAACCAAGATAACATTTGACATTACTCTTATTTCACACATTCTTAAAAATAGTATAATCAAATCTATACATAAATTGTACACAATATAAATGAATTGTACACGTTCTTTATTGTAAGATATTAGAAAAATAAAGAATAACAAATAAACAAAAACAGTAAAAGAATGCAATTAGACTTGGACATATGGAACTAATTTGCAGCTGCTTGAATTAACATCGCGGCATGTCTGGTGGTGGTGGCAACATTTGCTCTTATGGGTTGGCACCGTTTTTGACAATGAAAGTCATAGCCATACCCCAAGGAGCATGACGTTCTAAATGGCAGTGCATGCCCATACACCTATTTGAAAAAAAAACAAAAACAAAAAACAAAAGTGGTTAGGTTCCAAGCCAAAATTAAAGCAATAAAATCAATGAAAATTTAACAAATAGCAGAGAAAATTATATATACCTGGGTTTTTGGCCCTGAATCTTATGGCTGTCCAACCATTTTTGGGTATTGCTATAGTGTTTTGATAAGGAGGGTCTACAAGATTGTATCTCAGAGGGTCCTTTGCTTTGTCAAAGTTTCCAAATCCCCAACCCACCACATAAAAACTATGCCCATGTAAGTGAATGGGGTGCTCCGTCCCAGATAACTAGTCCCTTGAAGAACAAGCTCCACCGTTGAGTTATACTCCAGCACCTTCACTTCTGTATCTACTGATGGAGTATTCAGAAATGCAGGCAAATCCTTAGCAGTAAAATCAAAACCAATGGTGGCACATCGGGGAATCTTTCCCCGTAAACCCCACTAATGTTTTTGTAGTAAGCCTGCAAGATGTTGTTACGTGATGGCAACTCGAAGCTTATGTTGTTCATGCTCGCTGAGAGGCGATTTCCAAGTGGGCCTTGGAATTTTGAACTATTCCAACATGGTAATGAATTAACAGAGGCTGTGTAGAATAGGTGGGTGCTTATGTTCGGTGGAAAGTCAATTGGGTGCTTCTCATCTGCTAAGCTTCTGAGTTTACTCAAGAGGTTCACAGAGGCATTGGTGTCATGAGAAGCAGGAAGATTAGGAAAAATTGGGGTGGTTGAAAATGGGATGTGCTTTCTTCTTTTGTATTGTAGAAAAGCAGTGGTAATGGTGGGATTAAACTCAACTCTAGCTGCACTGGAATAGACCCCAGCAGCCATGTAATAGCGGTCTATTTGTTGGTTTGCTTCTAGCAGGAAATCCATTGTTAATTTGGCCAGGAGAGATAGTGATGTGATCTACCTTCACGGGCTTTGTGTAGCTTCCATCTGTTCCTACCATTGTGAGTTGGTGTTTTGCAATGGCAAAGAACAAAATGTCCTCAAATGCTGCATTCAACCTGTGGAAGAAGATAGGTTTTGATATGGACAAATCTTCTAGCATGTGAATGCCACCAACCTAGCCACCATTTGCCTCCATTCTTGACTTATATACCTAGCTACCATTTGCCTCCCTTTTTGACTATTTTTCATTTTTACAACTTGTGTTTACATTGCATTCTAGTTTTTTCCAGCTGTTATCAATTGTAATTTGGCTTCTAGGATTAGTATAAATAGGGCCAATCTCTTCATGTATTAGGCATCATTGAATGAATTGAGTTTTAGAGTATTTTGAGAGTTTCTCTCTAGGCTTCTAAGCCATTTTGGTTTCAGAGCTTGTTTCTTAATTTGGTGTTGAGTTTAGGAGAGGGAAGTGACTAAAATTCTGCGTTTTCCATTGCTGTTCTTGTGGAGGAGCCACGATCACCCTGAAAACTATATTTAGAGTCATTTTTCACAAAACTAACGTCAACATTGAACTCAAGAGGTCAAAAAACTTTGGATTGGGGTTTTCACCGCCGCCGGAAAGTTCGCTGGAAAGTTCATCAGACCACCATCTACCCTCGCCGGAGATTGCTGGAAGTTCGCCATAACAACATTTGCCGCCGCTAGAAATCCAAAGGTTGAAGACGATTACGTCATCGCCACGTTAGCGACACGTGTCATCCTTAGCCACTCCTGTCGTGCCACATGTACGAGGAGCCACATCATCAAGCAACCTGTCAGTTGCCATTTGAAGCCACGTGATCCAATCACGTACTACTATGTGTCATAAAGCCACGTCAGCAAACCAGTCTCCAAAAATTCTGAAATTGCATTTGTTCCCTTAAAATTTTGAATATTGCAATTTTACCCCAGTACTCATAAAAATTCCAAAAAAAGTTTTTGAAAGTGCCGATTTCATTAGAAAATTCTTAGTATGCTCTGTGGTTGTAGTATTATCTGATCTTCCACATTAGAAAAGAATTATTCTTGTTACTGGAAACAAAATTGTGATTTGTGAAAAGTGCATGTCTAAGGAAAGCTCTGACTAGGAAAGACTGGTACTTAAGTGTGTCCATTAGTGACCCACCTCTTTTTCCTGAGAACTTACTTGGTGCGCTGTTTACAAACTACAGTTACTATCCAGTTACCGGGTACTTTAACATTTTTCTTATTACAAAATGCCTCCAAGAAGACAACATTTGCATGAAATTGAAATGGAAGAATTGAGGAGACAAATCCAACAGTTACAGGAAGCTGTAAATGCACAATAAGCCCTGTTAGAAGCTCGACATGTATCATCAGATAATGACGAATCTAGTAGTGATTCATCATCATTTAAGAGCCGTCGTCCACAAAGACAATTATTTAAAAATGACCACATCAAGGTTGAAATTTAGATTTTGAAGGGAAACTCCAACCAGATGAGTTTGTTGATTGGCTTTAAACTGTTGAGCGCGTATTCGAATACCAAGAGATATCAGAAGAAAAGAAGGTAAAAATCATTGTTGTAAAATTAAAGAAGCATGCTTCCATATGGTGGGAGAACCTTAAAATGAAGTGTGAACGTGAAAGGAAAAGCAAGATCAAAACATGGGAGAAAATGCATCGAGAACTAATGCGTAAGTTCTTGCCTTCTCATTATTATCAAGACAATTTTATTCAACTGCAGAATCTTTGTCAGAAGAACTTGTATGTGGAAGAATATAGTTGAGAATTTGAGAAGTTGATGATGAAGTGAGACATCCATGAAAGGGAAGAGCAGACAATAGCTCATTACCTTGGAGGATTAAACACTGATATTGCCTATCTAGTTCAGCTCCAACAATACTGGTCCTTAGACGATGTTATCCGTCTAGCCATCCGAGTGGGGAAGCAATTACCAAAAAAGTCTTCTTATACAACTTTTTCCCTTACCGGAAATTCTCCATTTACCCGTAAAACACCAATAGATCAACCCGAAACTTCAAGCAAACCTCCTTCTAAGACTGCCAAAGAGAACCAACCTAGGGTACCCAAATGCTTCAAGTGTCAAGGTTTTGGCCATATAGCCTCAAATTGTCCAACTCGAAGAACCATAACCATCATTAAAGGAGAAGCTTATGAAGTGTCTGAAAAGGAAGCAGTCCAAGAAGAACCAGATGGAGAAGAAGAGATCGAGCCTGTGTATGATGAAGAACATGTTCTTGTAGACCATGAAGAATCACTCGTAGTTAGGCGAAGCCTACATACAACAATAGCCAAAGAAGAAGCATGGCTGAAGCACAATATTTTTCATACCAGATGCACTGCACAAGGAAAAGTTTGTGATGTTATCATTGACAGTGGAAGCTGTGAAAATGTGGTATCAAACTACATGGTGGAGAAATTGGAGCTGCCAACACAAAATCATCCACATCCATATAAATTGCAGTGACATAACAAAGGAAGCGAATTGAGAGTTACTAAACGCTGCCTTGTGACCTTTTCCATTGGTCAAAAGTACAAGGATAAGGTATGGTGTGGTGTTATTCTTATGGATGCATGTCACCTTCTCCTTGGAAGACCTTGGCAATATGATCATCGTGCCTTCTATGATGGTTATGCCAACACCTATTCCTTTGTCAAAGAGGTAGTAAAAGTCAAATTAACCCCCTTACTGCCAAGAGAACTTAAAGAAGACAAAGGGAATCGAGGCCCTTGGTGTCTTTAGTTACAAAGGAACAGTTCAAGGTGACAGCAGAGGAAGCCCAGGCCATGAGCTTTGTTCTATTATTCGTATCAAATGAAGAAACTATTCTTCCAGTAGAAATTGAACAAATGCTCACTGAATTTCCAGATATTGTACCAGAAGAAATACCACAAGGACTACCACCAATGCGAGATATCCAGCACGCTATTGACTTTATTCCTGGAGCTGTCATTCCCAATAGACCAGCTTAAAGAATGAGTCCACAAGAGCATGTTGAAATCCGAAGACAAGTTGAAGAATTATTGAAAAAAGGGTTGATACAAGAAAGTGTTAGCCCCTGTGCTGTTCCTGCAATTTTAGTACCCAAGAAGGATGGAAGTTGGAAAATGTGTGTTGATAGTCGAGCAGTTAACAAAATTACTATCAAGTATCTGTTTCTAATACCAAGACTTGATGATATGCTATATCAACTACATGGTGCCACCATCTTTTCCAAAATTGATCTTCGTAGCGGATATCATCAGATCAGATTTAGGCTAGGAGATGAATGGAAGACTGCTTTTAAAACTAAAGATGGCATATATGAGTGGACTGTGATGCCTTTTGGGTTATCCAATGCTCCTAGCATATTCATGCGCCTGATGAATCAGTTACTTCGACCGTTCATTGGTAAATTTGTAGTCGTCTACTTTGACGATATTTTGATCTATAGCAAAGGCCAAGAAGAACACTTAAAGCACCTTCGAAAAGTACTACAGACTCTTCGTGAACAAAAACTCTATGCCAATCTAAAGAAATGTTCTTTCTTAACTAATGAAGTTACTTTTTTGGGTTATATCATCACTGTTGAAGGTATTCGAGTTTATCCAAATAAGGTCGAAGCCATCAACAGCTGGCCTATCCCAAAGTCTATCCATGACGTGAGGAGTTTCCATGGATTAGCTTCATTTTATAGAAGGTTCATCAAAATTTTTAGCTCCATTGCTACACCACTTACAAATTGCATAAAGGGAGATAAGTTCCAATGGACAGAGCAAGCACATAAAAGCTTTGAGGAGCTGAAGAAACATTTGATTGAAACACCAGTGCTAGCCCTTCCAAATTTTGACCAAGGTTTGAAGTCAGCTGTGATGCTTCTAACACTGGAATTGATGCTGTTCAAGTTGCAAACTTATATTTCAAGGAAATTTTTCGTCTTCATGGGATTCCGAAAACCATCACTTCTAATCGAGATGTCAAATTCTTAAGTCACTTTTGGAGAACCCTGTGGAAGAAGCTGGGTACTAAGATTCAATTCAGTAGTGCCAGTCATCCTCAGACAGATGGACAAACTAAAGCAATTAACAGGATTTTAGGAAACCTACTTCGGAGCTTTGTTGGTAAAAATTTGAAATAGTGGGATCTTGTCCTTGCATAGGTTGAATTTGCTTACAACAATTCAACTAATCAAGCTACTGGAAAATGTCCATTTGAGGTGGTATATGGCATTCGTCCGCATAGTCCATTAGACTTAACCCTTTCATCTAATAAATAACAGTATAGTGCAGATGCAGAACGCAGAGCAAAAGAAATTAAGAGGCTGCATGAATTGGTCCAAGAAAGGATTAAGAAACAGAATTCAATATATAAAGCTCAGCATGACAAACACCGAAAACAACAAATTTTTAAAGTGGGAGATTTGGTCTGGATACATTTACGGAAAGAACAATTTCCAAATCAGCCAAATGCCAAGTTGTCCCTTAGAGCTGATGGTCCTTTTAGAGGTGCATAAAAAATCAACGACAATGCTTATAAGATAGAACTACTAGGACCCTATGGCATCTTTGCAACCTTTAACGTCGCTGATCTTTCACCATACTTGGACGATGACACAGAAATTAACTCGAGGGCGAGTTCTGTCCAACCCGGGGAGGATGATATGGACAAATCTTCTAGCATGTGAATGCCACCAACTTAGCCACCATTTGCCTCCCTTTTTGACTATTTTTCATTTTTACAACTTGTGTTTACATTGCATGCTAGTTTTTTCCAGCTGTTATCAATTGTAATTTGACCTTTAGGATTAGTATAAATAGGGCCAATCTCTTCATGTATTAGGCACCATTGGATGAATTGAGTTTTAGAGTATTTTGAGAGTTTCTCTCTAGGCTTCTGAGCCAGGTTTTGCCATAGTCCACTGTGAGTTTGAAAGTTTCTATATGAGTAATTGGAAAAGCATTAACATGCAGATCTTGTATTACAAATTAACATGAAGAAAAAGTATGCATATGTTTTGTTTCTTGATTCATTATTAGTGTATGAGATTAGATGGGACGGTATTGAAATGAAACACATTTAGCTGCATATATACCTGACTTTGAGCATGGATACACATCATGAGGCTGGCCATTGATGGTGTAAGCATAAGAAATGACTGGGTCTCCTCCATTTCTACGACATTTAGTGGAAACCTCAACAATATCTCTCTTCCACCACTCACTTGCATTTTCAATTCCGAAATACAATTAGTCACCCCATTTCTGCAATTATCTTATATAATTTTGTATAATATTATATAATATTTTGCAATAGTTAACATATGTAAATACCTAATATAATGGGGACCTCTGCATGTGGTTTTGGAAATGAATAAGTAAATCCTGGCTTAGATTTAACTAAAATAGCCCTATGAACTGTGGCTTGAGATCAGTCTCTGTGAGCGTGCCACCGAAGAGTGCCTTCTTAAGAAAATATGATCTTCTGATTAAACTTTCCATCAAGCCGTATGAGGCATTGAGTAATAAATTCAGGACGACCATCTATCCATGGATTTATGGGTTGATTCACTCCATGCCTGCATTTTGTTTTTGGTTGTGACATTATTACAACTTATATAAATATGCTCTTGTTGATACGAGATGCATATTAAGATAAGGCTAGAGACGAAGACGTGGGAGAGATATTAGTTACCGGTGGATTGTGATGTTGTAGTTGGCTTGGTTATAGACATCAACAATGATGGTTTCTCCTTTGATAGCGTATAGGGTTAGCCTAAGAATTGCCCATTTACAGTTGCCCATTTACAGTCAAGATGTTCTTTGTATACATGCAAGTAACTTAAGAGGAAACAAGGCATAATCTATTATATGTGTTATATGTATTTATATAATGGTGCAAAACAAAAAAAACTCAATACAAGAAGTTTGGCTTTTGGTTGTGACTTTTGTCGCCACCTAAAGTCACCAAGTCGCCACTAATACTATTTAGTGGCAACCTTTCGCCACCACAAAGTCGTCGTCTATATGACCGTCACTAAAGGGTTTCTGTGGCGACCAAACGAAGTCGTCACCAAAAGTAACATTTTCAGTGGCAACAATCTTAAGTGCCACAGAAACTCACTTTTCAGTGGTTATATAAGTTGCCACTGAAAGAAAAAAATTGCCACCAAAACAAGAAAAGTCACCACTAAATATTAGTAATAGTGGCGACTATTTAGAGTCACTGCTAAATATAGATTATTCGGTGATGACTTAACTTGCCACTGAAAACCGATTTTCAGTGGCGACATTTGTCACTACTATAATTGTTTTTCGTGACAATTGAAGTTTTCGTGGCGACATATGTTGCCATTGAAAATCAGTTTTTAGTGATGACTATACAAAGTCACCACCAAAAACTTTTTTTTAATCAAGCCCTATTTGAATTTTATGATACGTTTATTGTGGTAACTACAGTAGGTCGCCACTAAAGGTACCATTTAGTGGCGATGTTAGTCGCCATGAAAACTATTTTTCGTGGCGACTTTTTCACCTCGCCACTGAATCATTTGTCATGTGTTAATGTTGGATTTTACATTTAGTGGTGACTTCGTGTTGCCATTGAAGCCTTTTTTAATAATTTTTTTTTAAAATTTGTACTATTTTTTGTAATAAAAACCTGATAGTATCAAATTATTTTATATTTTGTGATAAAAGCCTGATAACATGTAATGAAATAAAAAGAAACGTAGAAATTATTAAAATATTTTTCATTAACATAGATACGATCAAGATCAAGTATAATTGTCATCTGTGCAAATAAGAAAGATCCTTTTATATAAAAGAAAGTGAGAATAGATACACCCTAACTTACATAAAGAGTACAAAACAAGACAATTATCATACTTGAAAAGAATATGGCTGTAGTATATATATGAACAAGATCAAACATCATTTAAATACAATTTGATAATAGGCATACATTGCATGCAAGTTCTGTGAAAGTAAAACAAGAGACTTAATCCAATACAAATTTCATATATACAATGCATTTACAAAACTGAGGGTCTATACATATTTCTTCTCTTCACTAATGAATCAACACTGAGTAATCTTATTTGACAACATTTTGATCTAGATAAAATATATTGCAATAGAAGAATATCTTTCTATTAAAGTAACAGCTCTGCAATATTATGTACAAATAAGTTGTTATTGGTGTTATTGTCAATATCTTCTGTGACATGATAAGTTGAGAGATAAAATGTGTTATGAATTTTTTGTAGGAACTTGCATCACAAGATGGATAGTAATGAAACACTATTTAATAGTAAAAGTAACCCACCAGATAGATTCACGTGAGTAGCCAAAAGGCTTAGGCTCCCTTTCTTCCCTGTTTAGACTCACACTTTTCCCTATTTTTTTTGCCTTAGTTTGTGGAGAGAAGACATAATTTGAATTAAATAATACTTTCCATTGCAAGTAAGTTATTAAACTTATTTCTTCCAAGTTCGAATAAAAAAACTTAATGCAATAAACAAAACACAAGCTCTAGATAAAGCAAGTAACCAAACAAGAAGGAAAAGAAGCTACAAAATGAATAGAGAGTCATCGGCAGTTGAAACTCAAGCTTATACATGTGGAAAGAGAAATATTAATAGTGCCATGGGCAAGATTCAATAGTAGTTCTAAGCTTTTAGCATAAAAAAATCATTATTTCAATAGGTCCAACTGCCCTAGGATCATTGATCAATCTAGAAAATAAATCCAAACAATTCTACCATTACAAAGAAGGAACCAGTTCCAATAATTGTTTTAATAATTATTGAATGACTTATAGCTACAACATTTATTGATTCACACAACATATCGCTTGCCTAAACGTAATGCAAACCTTTCTTGCCATTTGCTTCATAACAGGTGTCAATAATACATGATACCTTATCTGCCAAATAAAATCAGACATACTTCAGGAGGAAAGTAAATTGATGCCTCAAGCCAGCAACTCAAGCTTGCTTTGAATTATTCCTGTTCATCTATAACCAAAACAACAGTTGGATAACAGGTGAATACCAAGTGTGTATGTGTGTTTATATATATATTGATTGAATAAATATTATAACTAATATAATTTTAATAAAAAGAAATAAGATTACTAAAATAACCAATTCAAGCAACCAAAAAAGAATTAAAAAAAAACTAGATGAAGTGTTGGCACAGTTAAGAAGAGAATAAAGCAAGTTTGTGGTACAATGAAGAGAAACGAGAAAACAAGTTAATTAAGAGAATATTGCAAGTGTGCCTACACATGGATAGAATGTTGATAGCATGTTAATTAGTTATTGTTCTTGCTGGAAGAAGAAAAATAAGACATTCTTACCTCACAATTCAATCTCAAAATGTGCTCCTAACTATATGAGATTATTTATGTTGTTCTAAATTTTTTGCCACAAGGAAAAATCTCTCACATACTAAGAGACAAATAGGAAGAGCATGAGGCAATTTTTGTTGTGAACAACTATAAATAGTAAATATATGTATCAACATGAATTTTAGAACATAATTTGCCATACCTTTCCTCTAAATAATTGAGGAAGAGAAGTAGTAAACTTTCTAGGTTAATAGCTTGTGCATAGTAGAGTAAACTTTCTTTGTAAGGCAGAAGCAACAAGTTGCATCCTAAAGTATTACATAAAGCATCTCACAAAAAAAGTATTAAATTAACTTTGCAAGATGAATGCAATCAACTGCAAAGAACATCTTGTGAAAAATGAAAGGGAAGAGTCTTAAGGAGTATTGTGTTGCCATTCTAAATATCACATGAGTAGTATGATGCAATGAAAAATTATTTTGCTTTAAACTATAAACCTTTTATTTGGTTGAAGACACAAATAACTTCCCCTATCACCTTAACCTAGATAATTGTAGCTCCATTATGGCATAAAATTTAGCAATTTTTTTATGACAGATCTATAGAATATAGTGTATATTATTTATATGAGGTTCAAAGTGGAATACATAGACATAAATTTTCATGTCTCCTTCAAAATATTCTATTTATGAATGTGGTTTGAGTTGAAGATAATTATATCTAAATACATTCCTTGAACCTATCATTCAAGGAACTCAACAAGAATTTATTTGTTTCCCTAAAAGCAAAATGATGTCTAAATGGATATAGCAAGATAAAGTATATTAATAGTTATTCCCATGTAGCTCAAAATTTTTTTCACATCTTCACTACTACAAGGTAAAAAAGGATGATTTCTTCCCCAAGAGGAGAATCCAATAATATTTCAAATAGAGCTTTGGATTGTATTAGTATCTACCTGAAAAATAAGTGTCTCCCAATTGACAAAACCCATTTCCTTCTATAGCCTTTCCTTGAAGGGCATTTACCTCTCAACCAAGACATTGCAAGCAAGCCTAATTGCTTCACAGCTTGTCTCTGATGTAGTGCTTCCGACAGTGATCCCCCCTTGTATGATGCTTAAGGTGTCAGATTGTATAACTCGTACTTTATCCAAGAGATCTTCAGTTCCATCACATTGGATTGAATTGAGAGCAAATGCAGCCATCTATTTTGCCTTGGTCTAGAGTCCCTAACCCAGTTTAATACCTTCAACTTCAACTACAATAGACCCATCACTTAAAATACTTACTTTTCCTAGTGTAGGCATCATAAGTAGTTGATATATGATAGGTACTCTAGATATGCCCCCTTTCTTCCAAATGTTAGTCATGTTAAACTCTTTCACCATTTCACTTCTATGTTCATAGGTTGTAGAAACAACTAATTCCATATTGAAGGCAAGGTATATTCAAAATGTTCACCTAAAGAACCGTCGTAGAAAGAGCAAAGGATTTTGTGTGTGTGGAGATTAATGCTTATGATAGAATCTACATTCATTGAAATCATAGAGGCAACATGTTCTATTACAACTTCAACAATATATGATCCCCAAACCCCTCTAAGGGCCTGCATAGTAGATCTATTAGGAAGATTTCTTTTGCATAACTTTATATCATAAGATATAACTCCCCAATCCTACTTTTTAAGTGCACCAACAATGTTATGTGGCATTGTAACACTAACATCCATATATATCCCTGCATAGACCAATATCTTAATGTCTAATGCAATAATCTTCCCATTACTCTTAAATCCCACATTGTAAGCTATCTTTATAGGATGCCTTCCTCCAACCATTATCATATCTGTTTTTTGATTCTTATACGTCTTTAATGGATGGCGTAATTTGTGTGTTACAAGATCTTATTGTAAGTACTTAAAACTAAACTTTATCTACCCACTACATATATATAGTCCATTTTGTTATGCTAAACTACTAAATCTTTTCTATTTATTTATAGGAAGGTTTTAAAGCAATAGTGGCTAAATGTGAAAATTATAGAGAGAACTTGACATGATAAATGTGAAAAAAATACTAAGAAATAAAAAAAAAAGATTTCAATATTAAAAAGAAAAAGCGACATAAGCCTCAAATTGCTAAACCTTAACATTTGTCCGTCCAGTCGACATGAATTCCTTATATATATAAGAGCCTTCACACCCTACTCTTCTCACCTCTCGATGAAACTCACTTGATCGGCTGCCAACCTAAGATCATATAAAATTTAAAATAGAGATCAAATTGTGTAATTATATTTCATGCATAGGATTGAAAGTAAAGATAGAAAGAAAACCCAAGAACCAACAAAAAGCATGTCAAGGGACTAATTTTTCTAGAAGCTTAAGTTGTTAGGAGAAAGCTTAGGAATGGCATTAATTTAGATCTCTCACAAATTATACATAATTGCTTAAGATTATATTGCACTACAATCATAGGAGATGGAAAATTTTGATTATATATTGCAAATTATACAACTTGATTAAAAAAAGAATTGGATGATATTTATTACACACACTAAAGCTAACAAAAGTCAACTTTTTAAATTAGGAAAGTTCCTCGGAAAATTAAAATGTCATCTTAATCATTTCATGCTAACAGTACTTTTGCCCACCTAACTCGATAAAACTAAAGCTTACCTTCTTAAATAATTCCTTCACACCTCCACCTACAAAACTGGGATAGTATATCATTATACTATGGTCATTAGCCTCACAAAAGCACAATAATTAAGTTATTATGAAATTTAATAAATATGTTTACAATTTTGTATACATCCAATAAAAAAATTAGTCATAATTAGAATTGGAAAGCTTCATTAGGAACAAAAAAAATCATAATTATAGAAAGACATCATGCATATAATTAAGCAATAATTGCATATTTAGAGCATTTTGAAATGACTTCCTTTCAATTAATATATGGCACAAAATATGAAATACCCAAAAATTTATAAATATACATTTAACCAGAGCCCAATATATTATTCATAATAATACTACAGATATAACATTATGCAATTGGTTTCAACCAACGTTTCATCAAGTTTTCTAAAGGTATAATTTACTGTGCTAAAGTCATACTAAGGTAGTAAAGGGCAGAGCAGGGCTAAAAGATATGTAAGTCTTTGCATTATACCATTATAAAAAACAAACTAGTTATTCTTATCCAAAGTTCCAATGAGTCTTTCAATTGAGAGAAAATAACTAAATGAAGAATTTGCTCTCGCCATATGAATATAAAGTAATAATAGCAATTCAATATGAGAATTATTTATTCAAAACCCATCTTAATAATATGGGACATTGTATTTTTTTGATAGTAAATATGGCATAAACAATGACTTAATTCAAAGAAAATTAAGCATAAGCACCCTCTTGTAGTGGCACATCACACTTTGGAATTATGTGGATGCATTTAAAAAAGGTCCCTTCCCTCCTTGTTCAGACCCATACTTTGCCTCATTTTTTTACACCTATCAATGCCTTAGTTTTAAAGAGAAGATAGAATTTGAATTAAATAATACTTTTCATTGTAAATAAGTTATTAAACTTATTTCTTCCAAGTTCTACTAAAAAAACTTGATGCAATAAACAAAACACAAGCTTTAGAGAAAGCAAGTAGCCAAACAAGAAATTCTACAAAAAAGTGTTGTGCACCAATCAAATCATGAACTTCACAAAGTAGGCAATCCCAACAAACATTGGTATCACTAACAATAGGGTCAACATACTCAACTGCTACTTGTATACAGGTGAACTTCACTTAGCCACTTAATTATCAATATTTGAGAAAGTCCACCAATTTTAATTGCAGCTGCGTCAATGTATTCTCTTCAATGTTAGCATAGAACAATAATTTAGACAAGTTAATTGAAAATTCTAAGAAAATTATAATATATGACGCTGGGCTAAAATGTTAGCATTTTGAAGTCCATTTAGCATAGAGGGCAACTGTAATAGCCGTAAATTTAAAGAAAATTTTGAATCAAAGAGAATCTTGAAAATGGAGATAAGAACCGGTGAAAATAAGTTTATTTATTACATGGATTAAATAATTACAAAAGGAATATGAGAAATTACGTTATGGGGTCAAAATGCAATTTCTTAAAAGTTACGGGGTCAAAGTGTAAATAAGAAAAATTTGCAAGGACCTCACTCTAAAAGTGAATTTTTGTAGGAAGGTCCCCCGGGATATTTTAAGGGCCTTAGCCCCCTCCAGAACCACATAATCAGAGATTTCTCTCTCTCTCCTCCAATTTTCTCCCTGAAAACCCTCTAACTTCTCTCTAAGATTTCTCCGCAACCAGACCTCAGATTTCGACACTACCACGACCAACGGACTCAGGACGAAGAGTTCTACAAATCCATCTGATTGGTTTCTGGAGAATTGGCTGGAAAATTGAAGGCAAAATCAACTAAAAAGGTAATCCCCAAAACTGTTATCTATGGCTGTCTAATGCAAAAACTAACACCGTAAATCGATCCAGAAGGCACTGAAACTTTTGGATCTCAAATTTCAGGCTGACCCACCACCGCACGCGCCGAATCTCTCTCAGCGAGTGAAGCCCACGCGCATCTCCTTTGGCGGCGCGTGTAGCGCATGGCACCCAGACCCTGTTGTATTGACTTGTATTGACCGAGCTCCTAGTGGCCAAATTTTGCAAATCCAGAGTTATTTTCAAAGTTTTTGGACCCTCCGGACTCAAATTTGGGATATTTTTTCCAAAATCGGACCCGAAATGAGGATTTTAGGGTTATTCAACTTGGTACCATAAATTTGTGAGTAGATGATTCTTCCTTTGGCTTGTTTTTACTCTTCTTGAACTTTACGTTGGTAAATGAGTATGATTACAGGTTATTTATACTTTCATATGTTCTTGAAATGATTTAGAATCTTTGAAACGGTTGAAACATGATATCTAGTGCAAGAAGAGTATGATTTGTGAAATAGATTTTTAAATGCTTTGAATACGTGATTTCTAAAAGCATTTCTCATTATATGGCAAAGAAAACATGTTGTGCATGTGATATTGATTTATACAATGATATTTTTGCCTTGGAGATAGGCATGTGTATATGATTCCCCTGATTGGGAAGTTTTGATAGAGGAAATACACTAAAATTGAAAATGTTATATTATGATAGAACCTCTGTTTGGTAAATATGGAATATATGAGAATATGATTTAGTGGAGGAGTCTTATTGGAAAGACTGTCTGCTAACAGCAAGTTATGTTAGCCTTGGTGCACCTTGATTGCCTTAACTAGCAGGGGGTGGTGCTATCCTCGTGTGAGGGCCAACACACGGGAGATTATATGTGAAGTAGAGCGGAATGCCTCCTATTTATATATGGGCGAGATGCCAGTTATATGAGATGTTATTTGCCTTCCCTTGCTGTGTCCTTGGGAAAAGACCCATACAGAGTCCCTTCGCGCGTCCTCTTGAATGGTAGTAGGGAAAACCTCAGCGGGATGCTGAGTTTAGGCAAATCCTATACCACTAAAGTATGGAAGGGGTTAGACTCTGATGTGGTAGTTCTAATAGGGGATCCTCCGAATATTTTATGAGAAATGTTTTGATGCATAACATAATTTGGTTAATGATTTTTCAGTATTGAATATGATTTTAAACTTGATATAAGCATTGTTTATACAGTACCGCATACGGTTTGAAAGACCTGATTATGATTTTTGAACAGAGAATATTTGAAAATACGGGTCCTATGTGGATGTACTTCTGAGATGTAATTTTGATGACATAAATTTTATTATATGAGTACATCCATATGTTGATCTGAGAGGTCTTAGGAAGTGTTATCTACTCACTGAGTTGTAAAACTCACTACACGTGGTTTATATGTTTTTCATATAAAGACCCAGAGTTTGGTCCTGCGGCTTCTTGAACGACTAGGTGTCATAATTCAGTGGTGAGTCAAAATTGTGTCTGGGCTCTCAGTGTTTAAAATTGTAATATATTTGTACTCTAGAGTTGCTTTGAACGCCACAGGCAGAATCTTTGCTTTTGTTGTAAAACTGATAAATGTAGACTCAGCATGTATAATTAGTTATATGGACAACTTGCAAACTTATGTTATCATCCTGATATGCCATAATATGACGTGTTTGCATATAAATAAAGATAAAGTTATCGGGTAGTAGAGTTATTTGCGTTCCTAAGATTAGGGGCGTGACAACAACCATCTATATATGTCCCCATTGTACCTATATAAAAGTTTGAGTCATCATAGTTTAAAAATAGACAAAAAGGTGATATTAAACCATTCCATTGCATAGAAAAAATATTTATAACTATAGATCATATAATAAGCAGGTCCTCATTGAGAAATAAGCATTCCAAAAAGGCGTAACAAATGTTCAGCACCATATATTGTAGATGAGTGATATCATCAGGGCATGCTTCTTGGTACTTCTAAAGCTTAACAACACAACCTTTTGAAAGTTTCTTAAACTGAATTAGCTATCCTATATCAAAATGATTATGTTAAATAGTAACAATTAATTGGTTCCAAAAATAAGCATGAGATTGGTTTGAAACTCTGGTACTAGGAAGATCTAATACTTTACCACCAATAAAGTGGGATGAATTCGAGGAAGCATTTATGAATCGTTTCCTGCCCATAAGTGAAAGGGACAAGAGGGCCAGAGAATTTGAAGAATTGAGACAGACACCGAATATGACAGTTTCTGAATATGACATTCGTTTCACTCGGTTGTCTAAATATGCACCTTATCTGGTCCCTACTGAAAAAGAAAGAATTAAGAGATTTGTTTTGGGATTAATACGTCCACTATTTAAATCAGTGGGTCCTCAGATGAATCACTTTTCAACCTATTTAGCTGCTGTGGATTGTGCTAGAATGATGGAAACACGAGAGCAAGCAGACATAGAATGTCTTAAGAGAAGGAAAAGAGATCGAGATAGTAATATCCAGGCTAGATATAATCCTACTGTCAGTGGATCAAGATTTCAAAATCCACAGCGTTTTACTCAAATGGGAGCTGGTATTTATAACTAGCCATCAGTTAACATCAATAAGCAGAGAATGTTCCAAAGAGATATGAGGCCCCCTAGTCAACAAGATTCAAGATCGATTCCATTATGTCCCATTTACGGCAAGCCTCATACTGGACAGTGCCGCAGAGAAATTGGTGCCTGTTATAAGTGTGGACAAGTAGGTCATTTGATGAGGAATTATCCACAATTGCAAAATGTGAGTCAAGCATCAGTACAGCCTATTTCACCTCCTGTATCTGCACCAGCACGACCCAGTAGAGCAGCTTCAGTCCAAGTAAGTAGTGGTGGTACTAGAAGAGGATCAGGAAGTTGAGGCCGAGATTAAGCTCGAGTTTTTTCCTTGACACGACAAGATGCTCAGGCCTTAAATGCAGTTATGACAAGTACATTGTCAGTATGTTCTCATAGAGCATACGTACTATTTGATCCTAGTTCTACTCATTCTTATATATCACCCTGCTTTGCTAAGAATTTGAGTAGAGACCCTACTAGTTTGCATTGTTCTTTTATGGTTGCTACACCAATAGGAGAATTCTTGCTAGTAAAAGATGTGTATAGATTGTGTGAAATTTCGATAGAGGATAAGGAGACTTTTGTAGATTTGATAGTTCTAGATATGGTAGATTTTGATGTAATTCTAGGAATGGATTGGTTGTCATCATGTCATGCCATTCTAGATTGTCATCTTAAGGAGATTAGCTTTAATATTCCAGGAGAATCTTCCTTCTCAATACAAGGAGATCGTAATGAAATGCCTAATAATCTAATATCTGCTCAATCAGCTCATAAACTATTACAAAAAGAATGTCAGGGGTATTTAGTAGTAGGCAAGGATGTTGATATGAAGTATACAAGTTTAGAGCAGGTTTCAGTAGTTAAAGAATTTCCCGATGTATTTCTTGAAGAGTTGCCAAGATTTCCACCAGGCCGAGAGATCGAGTTTGGTATTGACCTTCTCCCTGGAACACAACCAATATCCATACCTCCTTATAGGATGGCACCTGCAGAACTTAAAGAATTGAAGGAGCAACTGCAAGATTTACTAGATAAAGGTTTTATTCGACCTAGCACATCTCCTTAAGGTGTTTCTATCCTCTTTGTGAAGAAAAAGGATGGATCCTTACGTCCATGTATTGACTATAGGCAGTTGAATAAAGTGACGATACGAAATAAATATCCTTTACCCAGAATAGATGATTTGTTTCACCAGTTACAAGGTGCTGAATGTTTTTCAAAAATTGATATGAGATCTGGTTATCATCAGTTGAGGATAAAGAAGGAAGATATCCCGAAAACTACTTTTAGGACTCGGTACGGACTTTACGAGTTCTTAGTAATGCCATTTGATTTAACAAATGCCCCAGCTGTATTTATGGATTTAATGAATAGGGTATTTAAACCTTTCCTACATCAGTTTATTATTGTATTTATAGATGACATTATGGTTTATTCAAAGAGTTTAAAGGAGCATGAACGACATTTAAGAATAGCTTTACAAACCATAAGAGAACACCAGTTATATGCTAATTTCTCAAAGTGTGAATTTTGACTTAGTAGTGTTACGTTCCTAGGGCATGTGGTTACCAAAGATGGTATTCAAGTTGATCCTAAAAAGATAGAAGCAGTGCAGCAATGGCCACGTCCTACAACAATTACAGAGATTCGTAGTTTTCTTGGATTAGTAGGCTATTATCGTAGATTTGTTAAAGATTTTTCAAAGATAGCTGCTCCTTTGACCAGATTGACTAGGAAAGGAATACAGTTTGAGTGGTCTGATGCTTGTGAAGAGAGTTTTCAAAAACTAAAGAAGTGTTTGACCACAGCCCCAGTCCTTACTATTCCTACTGATAGTAGAAGTTATGTAGTATACTATAATGCCTCTAGAGTGGGCTTAGGCTGTTTGTTAATGCAAAATGGAAAAGTAGTTGCTTATGCATCCAAACAGTTGAAGAAACATGAACAGAATTATCCTACTCATGATTTAGAGATGGCAGCCATAGTGTTTGCTCTAAATATTTG
Organism: Gleditsia sinensis; assembly: GCA_037074535.1. Taxonomy (NCBI): domain Eukaryota; kingdom Viridiplantae; phylum Streptophyta; class Magnoliopsida; order Fabales; family Fabaceae; genus Gleditsia; species Gleditsia sinensis. The sequence continues at coordinate 65,798,886 of CM073463.1, read as the reverse complement.
GAGACATTATTTGTATGGAGGAACTTGTGAGATTTATACATATCATAAGAGCCTCAAGTATATTTTTCAACAGAAGGATCTTAATTTGAGGCAAAAGAGGTGGATGGAACTACTGAAGGATTATGACTGTACAATTTTGTATCATCCAGGCAAATCAAATGTAGTAGCTGATGCTCTTAGCAGAAAATTCATGGGAAGCTTGGCCCATATAGCTGAGGTGCAACGACCATTGTTGGAAGAAATCCATAAGTTAGAAAGTAAGGGGATAAAGTTTGAACTAAAGGAACCGGGGATATTTTTGGATCATGTGCAGTTTCAATCTTCCTTAGTTGAGCAAATCAAAGTTGATCAAGATAAGGATGCCAATTTGCTCAAGATTAAGAATAAATTGAAGAATAGCCAAAATTCTGAATTCTTAGTGGACACTAAAGGGGTATTAAAATATGGCAGACGATTATGTGTCCTAAATATCAATGATTTGAAAAAACAAGTTTTGGAGGAAGCACATCAATCTACATATACCATACACCCAGGAATGACAAAAATGTATCAAGATATGAAGGAATTGTATTGGTGGGATGGTATGAAGAGGGATATCGGGAGTTTGTTTCCCATTGTCTGACATGCTAACAGGTGAAAGCTAAACATCAACGACCTGCAGGGTTACATCAGCAAATAGAAATACCAGAATGGAAGTAGGAGAGAATTACCATAGATTTCATCATGATTACTAAGGACTCCCAAAGGATATGATTCTATCTGGGTCATTATAGACTGCATGACGAAGTCAGCACACTTTCTACCTGTGAAAACTACTTATAAAGTAGCTGAGTATGCAAGGCTTTACTTAAATGAAATAGTTAGGCTACATGGAGTTTCTATATCTATTATATCTGATCGAGGGCCTCAGTTCACGACACAATTTTGGAAAGCTTTTAAAGAGGCATTAGGAACAAAACTGGATTTGAGCATAGCTTTCCATCCCAAAACTGATGGTCCGTCTGAGCATACGATTCAGATTTTAGAAGACATGCTCTGAGTTTGCATTTTTGATTTTGGTGGAAGTTGGGATATGTACTTGTCTTTGGCTAAATTTGCATATAATAATAGTTACCAGACTAGTATACAGATGGCCCTATTTGAAACTTTGTATGGTAAACGATGCAGATCCCCCATTGGATGGTTCGAAGTAGGTGATGCTAAACTTATAGGGCCAAATCTTGTACAAGAAGCTTTGAATAAGGTAAAGTTGATTAGAGAAAGGCTCCAAGCAGCTCAAAGTAGACAAAAGATGTATGTTGATAATAGGCGAAGGGAGTTAGAAATTTCAGAGGGTGAACAAGTGTTCCTGAAAGTATCACCCATGAAAGGAGTGATGAGATTTGGAAAGAAAGGGAAGTTAACCACTCGGTATATAGGCCCTTTTGAAATATTGGATAGAATAGGTGCAGTGGCATATTGCATAGCTCTGCCACCAGAACTGAGTGATGTTCATCCAGTATTTCATGTGTCTATGCTACGGAAATACTTACTGGATCCTACTCATGTTATTCAACCCCAAGAGATTCAATTGGATAAAAATTTAACCTATGAGGAAAAGCCGATGTCCATTGCTGATCGACAAGTGAAAAAGTTGCGATCAAGAGAAATTTCTATGGTTAAGGTGATATGGAAAAATCACTCATCTGAGGAAGCTACGTAGGAAAGAGAAGATGACATCCATGCCAGATATCCGCATTTGTTTGAACAATAAGGTTAGTGTTTATTTGCACCTATGGTGATGAAATTCGGGGACCGAATTTCTTTAAGGGGGAAGAATGTAATAGCCGTAAATGTAAAGAAAATTTTGAATCAAAGAGAATCTTGAAAATGGAGATAAGAACCGGTGAAAATAATTTTATTTATTACATGGATTAAAGAATTACAAAAGGAATATGAGAAATTACGTTTTGGGGTCAAAATGCAATTTCTTAAAAGTTACGGGGTCAAAGTGTAAATAAGAAAAATTTGCAAGGACCTCCCTTTAAAAGTGAATTTTTGCGGGAAGGTCCCCCAGGATATTTTAAGGGCCTTAGCCGCCTCTAAAACCACATAATCATAGATTTCTCTCTCTCTCGCTTTCCTCCAATTTTCTCCTTAAAAACCCTCTAAGTTCTCTTTAAGATTTCTCCGCAACCGGACCTCGAATTTCAACACCACCACTGCCAACGGACTCAGGACGAAGAGTTCTAAAAATCTATCTGATTGGTTTCTAGAGAATTAGCCGGAAATTGACTGAAAATTTGAAGGAAAATTTGCCTAAAAATGTAATCCCTGAAAAGCTTATCTGTGGCTGTCTAATGCAAAAACTAACACCGTAGATCGATCCAAAAGGCACTAAAACCTTTGGATCTCAAATTTCAGGCCGACCTACCACCGTACGTTCCCCTTCACGCCGAATCTCTCTCAGTGAATGAACCCCACATGTAGCTCCTTTGGCGGTGCGTGTAGTGCGCGACAGTCAGACCCAGTTGCGTTGACCTGTGTTGACCGAGCTCCTATAGGCCAAATTTTGCAAATCCAGAGTCATTTGCAAGGTTTTTAGACCCTTTGGACTCCAATTTGGGGTTTGTTTTGCCAAAATCGGACCCGAAACGAGGATTTTAGGGTTATTCAACTTGGTACCCTAAATTTGTGTATAGATGATTCCTCCTTTGGCTTGTTTTTACTCTTCTTAAACTTTACGTTGGTAAATGAGTATGATTACAGGTTATTTATACTTTCATATGTTCTTGAAATGATTTAGAATCTCTGAAATGGTTGAAACATGATATCTAGTTCAAGAAGAGTATGATTTTTGAAATAGATTTTTAAATGCTTTGAATACGTGATTTCTAAATGCATTTCTCATTATATGGCAAAGAAAACATGTTGTGCATGTGATATTGATTTATACAATGATATTTTTGCCTCGGAGATAGGCATGTGTATATGATTCCCCTGATTGGAAAGTTTTGACAGAGAAAATATACTGAAATTGAAAATGTTTTATTATGATAGAACCTCTGTTTGGTAAATATGGAATATATGAGAATATGATTTTGTGGAGGAGTCCTATTGGAAACATTGTCTGCTAACAACAGGTTATGTTAGCCCTGGTGCACCTTGATTGCTTCAGCTAGCAGGGGGTGGAGCTAGGCTCGTGTGAGGGCCAACACACGGGAGATTATATGTGAAGGAGGGCGGAATGCCTCCTATTTATATATGGGCGAGATGCCAGTTATATGAGATGTTATTTGCCTTCCCTTGCTGTGTGCTTGGGAAAAGACCTATACAGAGTCCCTTCGCGTGTCCTCTTGAATGGTAGTAGGGCAAACCTCAGCTGGATGCTGAGTTTAGGCAAATCCTATACCACTAAAGTACGGAAGGGGTTACACTCTGATGTGGTGGTTCTGATACGGGATCCTCCGAATATTTTATGAGAAATGTTTTGATGCATAACATAATTTGGTTAATGATTTTTCAGTATTGAATATGATTTTGAATTTGATATGAGCATTGTTTATACAGTACCGCATACAGTTTGAAAGACGTGATTATGATTTTTGAACAGAGAATATTTGAAAATATGGGTCTCATGTGGATGTACTTCTGAGATGTAATTTTGATGACATAAATTTTATTATATGAGTACATCCATATGTTGATCTGAGAGGTCTTATGAGGTGTTATCTGCTCACTGAGTTGTAAAACTCACTACACGTGGTTTATATGTTTTTTAGATAAAGACCCAGAGTTTGATCCTGCGTCTTCTTGAACGACTATGTGTCGTACTTCAATGGTGAGCCAAAATTGTTTCTGGGCTTTCAGTGTTTAAAATTGTAATATATTTGTACTTTAGAGTTGCTCTGAATGCCACAGGCAGGATCTTTGCTTTCGTTGTAAAACTGATAAATGTAGACTAGGCATGTATATTAGTTATATGGACAACTTGGAAACTTATCATCCTGATATGCCATAATATGATGTGTTTGCATATAAATAAAGATAAAGTTATCGGGTAGTAGAGTTATTTGCGTTCCTAAGATTAGGGGCGTGACAACAACCATCTATATATGTCCCCATTGTACCTATATAAAAGTTTGAGTCATCATAGTTTAAAAATAGACAAAAAGGTGATATTAAACCATTCCATTGCATAGAAAAAATATTTATAACTATAGATCATATAATAAGCAGGTCCTCATTGAGAAATGAGCATTCCAAAAAGGCGTAACAAATGTTCAGCACCATATATTGTAGATGAGTGATATCATTAGGGCATGCTTCTTGGTACTATTGATGCTTAACAACACAACCTTTTGAAAGTTTCTTAAACTGAATTAGTTATCCTATATCAAAATGATTATGTTAAATAGTAACAATTAATTGGTTCCAAAAATAAGCATGAGATTATGTGCTAAAACCCATATTTGAAGTACTCAATTTCTATTGATGCATTATGTCAACAATCCCATTAGAAGACGCTTAGAAGCATAGTTTGGGAGCATATCAATTAACATGGACTAATCCTAATGAATCTTGCTATTAAGATATGGTTATTACATCAGGTCATCAACCATGCACCAAAAACTATTTGATATAAATAATATGAACAATATTTTTTTTGGTTTTCTTAATTATAAAGTGATATACAAATGAATTTAACATATGCTTCATTTATCTATATGGAAATATGTTTTAACAATATGTTAAACTATAGAGCGGCCCTCTACAGGAAGTTACAAACCATCTTTCTTTAACCTATAATCAAGATACTTCTTAAAAAACATTCACATTTGGAGTGCAAGGAAGTTTAACAAGCTGCATAAAACAACATATACAAACTCTTTTTAACAAGTTCTACAAGGCATAAATTTTAAATTTAAATTCTTCAATATCAAATATAATAACTATAGAACAGTTTTCAAAATACTAGATCATCTTTGTCAAGCATCCATACAACCACCAAAACAGGATGCCATAATTGATGATGTAACCAAGTCTAACCCAATAAATGTAATCTTAGCATTTATAATAAAATGTGATATTGGATGAGGACATGGAAGATAATCATACACATTAAAAATCCTTCATTCCTATTTGGTCATACTTTTAGGCACAAAAAAAATCAATTGAGAAGTCATTTTGGTACATAGGTATCTTATGTTCCCTATTATATTTGATACCATGGTGTAAGAGAGTAAGATAACGTGGTATTTAACATTCCTGCATTTAGTATGACAATTGAAAGTCATCAAAGATTATATACGAATGGTGTTTTATTATAGTTAATAAAGCTAAAATTTTTGGGACGTGAGATATTCTTTGTTTTTATGCTAAAAAGCATCTTATTCCTCCGGACATCTTGAATACTGGCTTGTAGCACATAAATATAAATAAAGCAGGTAACCAAACTAGCATATGATAATATATAAACGTCCTTCATGATTAAATTTGAGATATGCACTATATGGTGTTGGGTATAATAAATCCACTATCATAATACAAGAAGTTAAAAACAAGGCTAGAGGCAAGGACACATGGATGGTATTGTTAACCCTTTTTTTAAAAGTGAATTAGTGACAAGGATTTTTTTTCTTGAACCTAGTACCAAAAACAACTAAGAAAAAGAGGGAAACAACAGAAAAAGGAGCATCCATGATGCCAATAATTAACGTTTAAATATAACTTGTGCTTATGCTTGGGTGCTTCACAGATTAGTTGTAAAAAATACCCTCAATTTGTGGGTCTATTGGTTCTTCTATGTGTTGGTTCAATCGCACAATATTTCCTCCGTCATGCTTACCTTGGAAAAACATATAACTATTGTAATACTGATGTCAACCTGTCTTATACTTTGTAAAATCATAATTTACAAAATGAAATCAGGGTATTGAGGAAGCGTACTTCAAGAGCAATGATCACATCTTACATGTCAAGTCCAGAGTTCTTAGTGACAGTCTTGAGCACCATAAGAAGTGCATTAGCGAAAGCCTCAACACCAAGTTGTGCACTTTATTTAAAGGTTATAAACATCTCAATGTCAGTACTAGTATAAAATTAAAGATTAACATGGAAAACATATGAGCATAATACCTCTTTCAATGGTTTTCTTAACTTCATTCAATAGATATTATCTAGTAGTAACTTCAAATGTACTAGCCCCCCGAGACCCTGGCAAGAAAGTACACCTTAAGTCTATTACTAGCACCACAACAATAAGAGGTGCTAAGCATAGCTATGCATTAAGGATATATTACAATGGTGGCTTTTAACAGATTCTTCTAATATTGCCATTCTCATGTTTATTGTGGATTATACTATGTAAAAGTATTTAGATACTGGAAGTTGTATTCCACTAGCTTTCTTTTACTAAAATTATTCAATTCATACATCTTTATTTAAACAAATGTATCTGCATTTCACAATATAATTAATTTGCTTATTTTGGTTTTACATAACATTGTGTAGTCATGGATATTAGGGTTCTTTGAAGTGAAGGGTTATCTAAGTTAATCTATATTGGCTACAGGATCCTGGTGGATTCTTGTTATATTTCATTGTGCTATAAATGTTTTGTCTTTCACTTACTTCAGAGGAGTCAAGAGCAGAAGCAGATGTAAGATTCATCCAGAAGTCCTCAAAAGGGTGCTAGGAGGTGAAGAAAAATGTTTTTACTTATATGTGTGTCACTTGGAATACTTGAGCCCAAGTGGTTATTCTGGCACTTGAATAAGAATATTATGCTGAGCAGAAAAGAAATGCTTACCAATATGTGTGATGAGTGAGCCCGTATGCTACAGGATTAGTTTAACGTGAGCATGAACCATGTTCATGCTCTGGCTGTTCTTGTATCAACTTTTCACCATAGCAAACATCTTTATGCAATTGACCAAGTAGTGTACTCATCCTTATTTAAATTTTTTAATGAATTTACATTAGTAACAGTTTTTTCTTGAGAGAATCAAGAAAGTTGTGGGAACTTGAAGTTTGAACTTGAAATGAGCATATAAAAGTTATAGACATTTGAATGAACCTGTTAAGTTCCTGCAAGGTGGCTAAAATATGTTCTACCCTCTCTTTTCGTTTCATTGTTGCACTATGAACATGTTATTAACAAAAATGACTTGTAAAGGAAGATATTATATATAAAAGTTGTCCGTTGTATCTTCTTAAAACTTGCAATGGCTCAACTAGGAACTCATTTGACAGTAAAATGATGTAGCATTTGCCGATCCTTGATATAATCTTTAAAGCTTCAAATATTTCTATAGTTTCATAAAATGACATTAAAAAGGCTTTAAGTTTGGGTGAATATTGTACTTGCTATTTGTGGTGAAACTCTTTGTTTTCTTTTGTCTGCAGATGTAGTCATCAAGACCAAATCCTATTAAAATTTGTGTTTTCTCTCCCTTTTATATTTACTTTTCTTCTCGTAATATAAATTACTTTAATAGAAAAAATAAAAATACTATGAAAAGGAAAAATAGCCTTGAATATTCTTTTGTCATTCTGCAGAAATGTTTTGGAGAATATACAAAGACAATAGAATTTCAGAGACCATGTATCAGTGGTGTTGCTTATGTTCTGAAAGTTTTACACTCTAATAGGGAGCATTTTGAGAAGCAACATGGGGGGACAATAAAGAAAATGGAATATGAGAATGAGATACTTGTCCAAGGTTGTATTCTAGAATATTTGGATCCTGCACCCATCCAAGATGAATATGCACTAGTGATATTTGCTCAAGAAACTTTTTTGCATATTGTATCTGTTGACATAATGTCACAGAAGGTGTGGCTTGCTTAGCTTATTTACACCCTCAAATTTTTCTTTTAAAAAAATGTGGGGCACTATCTGAAGCTGCCACATGGATGATCCTGTGAATGTTTGTACCATACATATGTTGTACAAGAGGAAGAAAATTTGTGCTCGGTCATCACACACATAAGAACTCTTTAATCTTTTATTTTTCTTTATGTAATTTGGTAGCATTAGACTTTTGAAGCTTTTGTTTAAATATATGGAGCTAAATATATTAACGAAAAGCCTTACAATTTAAATAGTATTTTATGTAATTTTCTTTGAAAGGCAGAAGTGAAATATTGGAAGAGAAAAAAATGAATTTCAAATAGAATTTTTACTTCCTTATAGCAATAGGACGGCTCTAAGCACTGAAACCACTTGTCTTTAGATGTATTTGTGAGTTATGAGGTCTAATTTATTCATATAAACTCATCCCCATTATAGATAGAAAAGGGATGAAATTGGGAGCAATTATGTATAGAATCATTAATTATATTTATTATTGTTATATAGTTGTCTGATAGACATGTTTATTGCCATTGTTATGTAGGAAGACCGTGAGAATATCTTGCGAGCAAGGGAATATGGAAAGGTGGTGCTAATATCTCCATTTAAACTGTTGAAGTCAAATCACCTCGGCGTTGTACTTACATTTGTTGTATATAACACTAATCTTCCTCCATATGCTATACCAAAGCAACACATTGATGCTACTACTGGGTAATTTTCCTTATATAGGAGTTCTTACACCTCGGCCTACCATGCCTGACTGTTAATATAATTGTTACAATGTACATTGCATTTGTAATTTTTCTTTTGGTAAAGAATCATGCTTCTATTCCAAAAGTAAATTGTATTTGTACTTATAAGCTTAGTATAATTTCTGTCTTGGTATTATCTATTGGTAGGTATTTGGGTGCATCCTATGATGTTTTATCACTGGTGGACCCTACACCAACTTGCTAGTAAACAAACAATTGTTGTAAGTGTGTTTGACACAACTAATGCATCTGCACCCATCCCTATATATGGTACTGATGTTGCTCATACTGGCTTAATATATCTAAGCTGCCTACACTTTAGGGATCCTATGCGAAAACATGAGATGCATTGCAGGTTTGCTTTCACACTACTCAATGGGAGGTTGTTAAGTCTTAAGACTTGGCATATCATATTGGCTAATTTAAATTTTTATTTCCCTTTTCTTTTCTAGGTTCAAGCAGAGGCCTCTATTACCTTGGACAAAAATTAATGCATCAGTTGGAATACTTATGATTACTTTGCTTCTTGGTCATATTTTTTATGCAGTAATTAATCGAATTGCAAAAGTGGAGGATGACTACTATGAAATGAGAGAGCTCAACGCTTGTGCTGAAGCTGCAGATTTGGCAAAATCTCAGGTGCATTATATTTATATGCTAGTTGCTTGTTGTAATGCAGTATAATTATTAGTGGGATGATAATATTATTTGTGATTTTATTTCTAAATCAAAATTAGTTCACATATTTAAAGCTTTACATGATTATCGTCATTCAATATTATTATTATTATTATTTTTACTCATGAGTGACATAACCTTTTATATGAAATTATAATTTATGCAATCACCTCCATACCTTAGTTTCCCTTTTGGATGAGTGCAGTTGACTGTTTATGTATCCAATCAGGTGCCTAAAGTTGTCATTGGTGATCCTAAATAATTCTTGCAAATAATTAATACTCTTATTGTAAATTCACTTAAGTTATGCTATGTTTCTTGCTGTGTTTTGTTTGACACATTTCAAGGTTGCCATACAAATATTATGATGCTTGAAATATATCATAGACTTAGGTGATAACATTCTTGCCCTTTCTGCATACAAGGATATTATTTGTAAATTTTGGCCTACCAATAGATGGTTTCCTCTTACCACATTAATTAATTCATTGTGTCGTTGACAACTTTGTCTTCTTGAAGAAGTATTTGACTTGTCTTCTGCTAATTGTGCTTGAGGGATCAAACCTAAGTAAATGAAGAAAAGTGGCTTCATCCAAATCAACCATAGTCCTAGGGATGCCATTTTCGTTCGCTATTACTTATATAAATTCTTTAATTTTCATTTCATTTTAATTTCACCTTATGTAACCTTTGAGATGTGACAATATTTTATAAATAATCAACAAACCACATACATGATATATATATATATATATATATATATATATATATATATATATATATATATATATATATATATATATATATCTTATCTAATTTTCATAGAAGTAATATTTCCATTTTTTTATTAAATTAATGAGTTTCATTAATTCCCTTAAAATATCATAACTTTATCATTGACTTATAATCTCTAACCATTAGTTTTACTTGTTGCCTTTCAGTTCATGTATTTGTATTGGTTCATCTCACAATTGAAATGAGCCCACTTCATATTATGGATACAGTGATGCAACAAGGCTTAAGCTTGGATGAGCACACATTAGACAAAACTTATAATACATTGAGTCGGTTTCCTGTTGTCCATAGATGGAAAAGTTGGGAAAATTTCAAAAAGTTAAGCAACATAAATATGCTGGATGAGCTTGAAATGATTTAGTTACTAGTAATAGTTGAGGATACAGGTATAAGAATTCCTTTGGATGCACAAAGCTTCCTATTTACTTCTTTTATGCAAGTTGATAGTTCCACCTCATGAACATATGGTGGGGCTGGAATAGGACTTAGCATTAGTAAACGCTTGGTTAGCCTCATAGGAGGAGAAATTGGATTTGTAAGTGAACCTGGAATTGGCAATACTTTCACTTTTAGTGGAACTTTCAAGAAAGGAGAAACCACATCTCTCGATGGAATTTGGCAATAGTGCAATTCCTTTGTTTCATAGTTTTGAGGATTGAGAGCATTAGTGATAAAATGAAAATATGTGCTGAGGTTATAGGATATTACTTGAAGAGGTTATGGATGTCTATGGATGTGGCTTTTAGTCTTAAAGAGGCTTACTCTTGGCTATCTAGTACTTACAACACTAGGTAATTTTTCATTTGGCATTTGAATTTAATTTTATGTCATCAGAATGCACATTAAACTTTGGGAATGTAACTAATATTCTTCATTGACATTAAAGCACTTCTAGAAACATTAAAAGATTAATGTTTTAAAGGTGTCTTGCAAGGCAGCATTAAGAAGTTTCATGTGCACTAATCACTAAATAAATATATGTTTGTAAAATTTATGTTATCTGTAGCACATGCTACCTAGGAAATGGAGAAAGAATGAAATGAAAACGTGCACAAAAAATGAAAATATTATGTTCAAGTAGATCCATTCCTCGGATGCATGTTTCATATGGGAAATGAATAATGCATGCAAATGAATTTTTTGTTGTAGTTTCATCAAAACAATGTTCATTTTCTATAAAGTTGTAATTGCTTAAGTTTAATGGATGTCGAAACAAGATGCACATGTTATAGCCTCACAGTTTACATGTGGAAAGAGCTTATGGTTAATTTTGTTTTCCCACAAAGTAAAGATTAAGGGTTTTGATTTCTGGAAACTTGCATTATAATTAATGATTTGAAAAATTTGTATTGGTAAGTAGTTTCTATTTTGCTAAATTATTACTTCTTGTGTTTTCGAGTATTTCCAGACAGATGGGAATGATTCTCATAAACAACGATATTTTGGACAAGGAAAGTAGCATATTGCATATCATTAAGAAATACATGCAAAATGACATCAAAGAAGACCAAATAAATTTTTCCAATATTTTTGTCTTGGCCAACAACCTTAGCTATGATGAACGTGATGAGCTCAAATATGTTTGTGTTGTACATGATGTATTAATGAAACCTCTTTGGCTTAATGCTTTGATTCACTGCTACAAGGAATCCCTGGAAGTGAAAAAAATCAAGTATATAGAGAGAAAGAATCAAATCTTGGGAACTTGCTAAAACACAAAAGAATTTTTGTGGTTGATGATAATGCAGTAAATAAAAAAGTAGCAGAAGGTGTTCTAAAAAAATATGGGGCGAAGGTTACCTATGTGGAAAGTGGCTAGGTTGCTTTAAAGATTCTTAAGCCACCACATAGTTTTCATGCTTGTTTCATGGATCTACAAATGCCAAAAATGGACAGGTAGTTGATCTATCTGTTCTAAATTTCCCATTTTGTTACTAACTTTGAAATTCAAATATAGCCACTATATTTTCCCATCAGAATAGAACCTAGGAAGACTAACTTGTCTATTAACTTTATTTTGTATTGGAGAAAACATATATACATCTTAATGGATAATAATTAAGTTAACTTATGCAACAAATCTGCACACTACATTATTATTTGTTTTTCTTAATAACTTGCTGCCTAGAAAATATGAATTAGGACTTGTTCAACACATTCCAAACTCAAATACAAATTCAATTTCACCATATCCAAGAAACAATGAGGTATCATTTATAACATAAATTATATGAAACAATATGAGAGATGATACAATTATAAGATTCAATAAAGTGTAACATAACATCATATTTTCATAATAAACTCAAGAGGGACTTACTAATGGGCAGTTCTACATGTCCCATAGCTTCTAAGGACATAAATCAATATAAACAATGAGTATACTAGAAGAGAATTAAGTTTCTGTAAAACTATAAAAAAAAGTAGGAATCATTCTTGAAAGATCTAGTAATACATAAATGAAGTAAAAATGAAACTCAATTTATGCTATTCACAATTAAAAACTTATTTTAAAATGCATGAGAATAAGAGGGATTTGAAAAGGCGTTATAATAAACTATATTCACTCATAGGGTAAGGATCCAAGTTGGACAGTCCCAAAATACACTTTTTCAATTCAAATTTGACCAAATAAACCTAAAAACGAGTTCGAAGGCTCAAAAAACTTAAGAAATGACTTCGAGAGTTTGGTCAATGCAGGTCAACCGATAGTCACTATTCATGGTTAGAATAATTGTTCACATATGTCAGAATCATTATTCACGCCGGTTGAAGTTACTGTTCCTCTCACTCCCCTAATTTTAGGGCACGTGAAACACATACTTTATGATAATATATTTTCTATAACATGTATAATACACTTTTTTATAGGTATGTATTCCAATGTATACACAATATATAAACCAAGTCTATAAACATCAAAGTAACAGCAGAAGCAGGAATTTTTCCTGTGGCGTTCAGAGCATACTCTAGAGTACAAGTACAATATAAATCAAAATCTATGAGCCTTCAAAACAAAGTAGCTCACCCAAAGATCATGTCGTCTAATGGGTCAACTATCTGAAAGGGAAGGACCAAACTCTATATCCTTATCTGAAAAACATATAAATAACATGTAGTTGGTTTGACAATTCAGTGAGTAGATAATACTTCCTATAACCTCTTAGGTTAACATATTGATGTACTCATATTTTAAAATTTGTCACAGAAAATACAGTTCAGAAGTACATCCATATAGGACCCGCATTTCAAATATTCTCAGTTCATATCACATTCAGATATTTAAAATCATATGCAATACGGTATGATCATTATTCAAATATTTTAATGCATCAAAACCATTCACATGAAAACATTAGGAGAATCCCATATCAGAATCACCATATCAGAGTTCAGGCCCTTCCGTACTTTGTTGGTGTAAGATTTGCCTAAACTCAGCATCCCGCTGAGGTTTGCCCTACCACCATTCAAGAGGACACGCGAAGGGAATCTAATATGGGTATTCCCCAAGCACACAGTAAGGGAAGGCAAATCACATCTCATATAGTTGGCATCTCGCCCATATAGGAGGTGTCGCGGCCCCAAATGATGGAACACATGATCGGCACGGCATAAGGGTTTCCCCCTAGCTGCAAGCCTAACGCATAGCACATACAAACATCTAGCACACAATCCAGAGTACATAATAAATATAACTGGCCACATATGCCACATCCAATATAAGGAAATACTGTATATATATATATATATATATATATATATATATATATATATCATGAATCCAACATTTGTGATTCAACTTGGCCCATGGCCTCATAATACAACATCGTTGTAAAACATAAAATCATTTTCCAAACAACACATCAAAATATGCAAGAAGTGAGGATCCTGTCTGTAAATTCATGGAGTTACTCTAGACATAAACTAAACTAGACAATCATTACAAAATAGCCTTGCCCAAACTGGGGCTCACCAACGATATATTCAACCTTCTACGAAGCTGTAGCTGGATCAAAGTCTCTTTGACTATCTGTGAGGAGGAAACAGAAGAGGGGTGAGATCACATCTCAGTGAATGGGAAAATCATACTATAACTGAAACAGGGCAAACCAAACACGAGTGTTTCGCAATGGGTTTAATAATTAAAATTCAAGTGTAAAGATAATAATAGAAACATTAAGCATTTAACCATGATTTATTGAAAGAAAAGCTAAACAGTTCAAATGTATGTTCAAAAGATAAAACATGATTAAATCAGTAACAATAGAGCAAATCAATTATGCATGGTAAGTAATAAATGAAGTTATTTATGCAATAACAATGATGAATGAGATTGTTTAGAAATATTTAATCTTTAAGAAAAATGCACTAGTTTATTGGAGGTCTTTCCTAACAGATCTATCATCTCCCCCAAGCACACAGCAAGGGTAGGGTAATCACTGTAGGCATAGACATAAGTCCACCCTAAATCCCCCAAGCACACAGCAAGGGTATGGTAATCACTGTAGGCGTAGACATAAGTCCACCCTAAATCCCTGTGTCTTAGACAGTCATATGTCTGTCACAGTATCCTAGGCCGAAGCCTTCGCATGACCATGGTGCACCAGGGCTAGCACTCTCTGCGGCTAGCTAACAGTGATCTAAAAGGGTCCCTCCAATAGAAAACATTTGAAATATGCTATTCAAAGAGTTTAAAGTAAAACATTTCAATAACTTTACAATAAAGCTATAATTCTCCATCTAGCTCTTTTCATGCATAAAATTCCGTTCTAAAATATATCTCATCCATGAATTCCCATGGAGACCTTTATAATCATAAACTTTCCCTTTTAAACATAGATCGTCCGTAGACGTCACATAGATGCTCATCATGCATCAAATCATTTTATGGCTAACTTAGTTCATTTCTATGACTAAGTTCACATTTCTATAAATCTAGCTCAAATGGAGAATTATCAGTCTAGATGCTTGCCCTGCATACCTAGGGTTCAACTAGGATTGAAATTATACTTTCTAACATGGTTGGAACATATTGGTTTTCAAAGCGGTAAAACAATTTAGCATACATTCCAACTAGTTAAAATCATATGAAAGAGTTATAAACCAAATTCATAAAACATGCGCTATAGTATGAAAAACCCACTCACCTTACTAGGAGTCCAACAACGAGAATTTCACCTCGTGGTGGTTCAACAACCTAGAAAACATAGACATAACATGAGAATTCAATAAACCTAAACGTCACTATTCATGCCGGCCGGAAAAACTATTCACACCGGCCAGAAAACTAACCCTAAACCTAAAAACCTTATATTCTAGCATAGAAACTAATTCTAAGACTATCTATGGAAAGAATTTCGGAAGAACGAAGCTTAAAACGCGATTGGACAGAGTTTTACCTTGGAGGTTACTATTCATGCAATTTTTCGACGACAATCCAGTGATTTTTTGGCAAAAGTGATCGGTGGGGTTTGTAGCTCTCCTTCCCACGAGTCCAACGGTACCTTGCTTGCTCAAATCGGGCGTCCAGATGATGAGATATCTTAGAGAGAAGGTGGAGAAAATTCTAGAGAGAGAGAGGAAGGTCCAACTATGGAGGAAATGAAGGAAAAAGGGAGGGGGGACCGCTAAAAATGCCTATCTGACAAATCTCGCCGCCGGCGAACTCATTCTCGCCGCGGTGAGCCGCAATTTTCGCCGGCGGCGAGCATATTTTCGCCGCAGCGAGTTTGGAAACCAGAAATCTTATGCTCTCGGGAAAATGCTGCAGCATTCTCACCGCCGGCGAAATATTCTCACCGTGACGAACTCATTTAGCCGAATTTGACAAAATGTCCAACATGAAAGTTGTATCCCTTTCTCTTAGCTTTCTGTACCCACTTGAATCACCTAATTTGGAGTTCCTATGAAGGAGTTATACATAAAATTGTGAGCACAGGTCTAGACCACACTATGCTGCGGGTTTTGCCTCTTATCACTATAATATTCACGGTATTAGCAAAAGTTCCCAACATCAAAGTTGTAGATATATGTCTTATCGTTCATCAGAAATTGGAATCACTTAATTTTGATTTCATATGAGCGATTTATACTTATTTGAGTGAAGAAAGGTCAGAAGAAAGGTCAGAAACGCTCTAAAATTTTACATTGTTCTCAACTTCCTTATTTCAAATGATTTGTACTTAACCTTCAAAGGTTTGAGTTATTACAGGAGGCATCCCACTCTCCTTCAAATATAGTATCCCGTGTGTTGGCCGACACACGAGGCTAGCACCACCCCCTGCTAGCTGGGTTATCAAGGTGTACCAGGGCTAACATCACCTGTTGTTAATAGACAATGTTTCCAATAGGATTCCTCCATAAAAAATATCATATGCACATATGTCATATAATCAAGTATAAACTTCTGAATATAATACAGACTTTTAGTCTCAGTACAGATTCATCTGTCATAAATTTCCCACTCAGGGTTTATCACGTGTACATGCCCTATCTCGAGGCAATTATATAACTTTATAAATAATGCCACATGCATAAATATTCACTTTATCATTTAATGAGAAATACATGTGAAATTAGATACACTATGAGTTCAAAAATCCATTTTCAAAACTATACTCTTCTTGAACTATATTCAAAATTGTAAGCAATTCAGATAATTTTAATGCATTTCAGAAACATATAAAAGTGTAAATATCTCATAAACATAATCAAATACATGCTTAAAGATCAAGAAGAGTATAGGACAAGTCATAGGAAGAATCATCTACTCACAGGGTAAGGGCTCTAGATTAGACAACCTTAAAATGTACTTTTTCAATTCATATTTGACTAAACAGACTTCAAAAACATGTCAGGAGGGTCCAAAAATCAAGGAAATGACTTCGGGAACTTGGTCAATGTTCACCGTTGAAAAATACTATTCACTAAGAACAAAATTTATCAAATAGCTAAAAAATTTCATATCTTAAGGTTTATCTAGCTCCTGAATCCATCTACGGGTCAGATTTTTAATTTGAGGTTTCTAAGTAAGAGTTTCAGAACTTACTTTTTTCTAAGATTTTTTACTTCCGATCTGTGGTGATTCAACGACTGATTTGAAAAATTGTTCGGTCAAAATCGTAGTATTCTCCGTATTGAATCCAGTGGTACCCTCAGTTTTGAGATCAGAAGCCAATAGGTACTCCAAATCTAAAGAGAAAACATGGAAATATTATTCGTACTATTTCACTATTCATTCTATTCATCTGCATTTCACGTTTCTGCATCAGTTTCCATCTCCCCCTCCCCCTTTCTTTATTCTTTATAATTATTATTCTTATTCTTATTATTTAAGAATTGAATAATAGAATTTTATTTTTTATATATTCATATAAATACCGATTTTCATCCTAAAACATCCTAAAAATTTCTAAAAATATACATTCTCATAAACCTTTAGTTAAACTCTTAAATCATGATTTTTCTTGATAAAAATCTTAATAAAAAAAATCACAAAATAAATATCTTTATATATAATAAAAAAAGAATATTTCTAAAAATACAACAAAAATTTATTAAAGGCCAATATAATTATTTTAAGCAAAACAATAATTACTTTAATTAAAATTATACTTGCTTTTAGCAAAACATAATCATTTTTAAACAAATAAAAATATATTTGTTTATAGAAAAACATTATTATTTAAAAATAAGAATTACGGGATGTTACAGTTCTTGACACCAAAAGTTGTCAAATAACTGAGAAATTTCATATCCTATAGTTTATCTATCTCTTGAACCCATTTACGGTGTCAGATTTTCAATGAGGTCTCTAAGTAGGAGTTTTAAAACTTAACTTTTTCTGATTTTTTACTTTCGATCTGTGGTGATTCTGCGGCCGATTTGAAAAATTGTTCAGCGAAATGTTTAAAGTATTCTAGAGTATGCTCCATTACCACAGGCAGGATCCTCATTTCCAATGCATGAAAAGAAAAGGTAAAACCTATGTAAAGCAAGAAATGAAAAATGAATTGGCATCGCTTAATGAAGCTAGATCTTTATTTATATTTTATGTGTTTAAAGTTTTTAAGAGTGGTTATGACCTCACATGCTAAACCAGGGTATCTAACGAGTTTTAGATTCAGAATATTATGGGTATGCTTATGAAGTGGGGATAAATCCTCATTTCGTACTAGTCTCGTGCTCGAATAAAATTCATAAAATTCGGGATGTGACAATAGATAACAAGATCAAGGTCATCAAGTGGATAGCCAATGAGGGATAACTTGTGGGCAAGTCGCTCAATAAAATTTAGATAATCAGCCACTAATGATATGCCTTTGGTGATGGATGTCGGTTGCTCTTTGAGAGACTTTATTATGGAGCGAGACCGATTGGCAAAGGATGTTGAAGCTCTGTCCAATCTTCTACCGAGGTATATGCTGATTTCATATGCTACATGGATGATGTAACATCCTAAGTCTCTAATAATGTTAGATAAATTTAAGAACAAGTATAAGACATATATGAACAAGAATTAAAATGTGTAGTTTTTTGACAATAAAGTCTTTATAAAATATGTGGTACCTTTTTTTACGGTTAGAACTAATATAAATAAAAAAATTTGGAGCATAAATGTCACGCCACTACTTTACTTTAGGAACGCGAATACTTCTAATATTTGATAACCTTATCATTATCCATTTGCCATTAATTTCACAATATCACATATCCAAGTATTATCACACGTTTATAAATTAACAATACTATTAATTATACATGCCAAGTCTATATATATCAAGTTTACAGTGGCAACCAGGATCCTGCCTGTGATATTCAAAGCAACTCTAGAGTACAAATATATTATAATATAAAACACTGAGAGCCTAGAAACAATGTAAGCCAAAGGAAGAATCATCTACTCACAAATTTGAGGTACAAAGTTGGAAACCCTTAAAATCCTCATTTCTGATCCGAATTCAGTAAAATAAATCCCAAAATCGAGTCTGGAATGTCCAAAAACTTTGAAAATGACTCTGGATTTGCTAAATTTAGCCTCTAGGAGCTCGGTCAACTCAAGTCAATGCTATGGGTACTATTCACCACCGGAAACTATTATTTACCGCCGGAAAATACTATTCACTGCCAAAAAATACTCGAGAAATTCATATGGTTAAAGTGATATGGCAAAATCACTCTTCTGAGGAGGTTACCTGAGAAAGAGAAGATGATATGCACGCCAGATACCAACTTTTGTTTAATTAATGAGGATAGTGTTTATCTATCATTAAGGTGATGAAATTCGGGGACCGAATTTCTTTAAGGGGGGAAGAATGTAATAGCCGTAAATTTAATAAAATCTAAAGTAAAAAAATTTTTGAATAATAGAGAGAATTTTGAAAATGGAGATAAGAACCGGTGGAAATAATTTTATTTATGACATGGATTAAAGAATTACAAAAGAAATATGAGAATTTATGTTTTGGCGCGTACTTTTTATATTTTTTTAAATGATAGTATTTTGCTATAGGAAAATATATTTTTATTTGTTTAAAAATGATTATATTTTTGCTAAAAGTAAGTAGACTTTTAATTAAAAGAAGTATTGTGTTGCTTAAATAATTATACCGGCCTCTAATGAATTTTTATGGTATATTTAGAAATATTCTTTCTTTTCATATGAATAATGATATTTATTTTAAAATTTGTTTTATAACGATTTTTATCAAGAAAAAGTATGATTTAAGAGTTTAACTAAAGATTTATGAAAATGAAAATTTTTAGAAATTTTTGAGATATTTTATGATGAAAAACAGAATTTATATGAATTTATATAAAAGAAAATCCTATTATTATTATTTAAAAAAAAAGAGAAGGATAATAAATGGAGACAAGGGGGAGGCATACGGTTGTCTGCAACTTTTGGAAGAGAAATCGAGAATTTCAAATAGTAAGTGAATAGTAACATACAACTTTATCTTTCGATCTGGAGTGCCTATTGGCTTCCAATCTCAAAACTGAAAGTGTTACTGGATTCAGGACAAAGAATACTTCAGTTTCGACCGATCAATTTTTCAAATCAGCCGTTGAATCGTCGTAGATTTGAAGTAGAAAATCTCGGTAAAAGGTAAATTCTGAAACTCTTACTTAGAAATCTCAAATTAGAAATCTGACTCCGTAAATGGATTCAGAAGTTAGATAAACATTAGGATATGAATTTGTTTCGGTGATTTGGTAAATTTTTTTGTGGCGGTGAATAGTGATTTTCGACAGTAAATAGTGGCAGAGCTATGCGATATGCCACTACACCTACTCTATCCAATATTTCAAAAGGACCTATATACCGAGGACTTAATTTTCCTTTCTTTCCAAATTTTATCACTCTTTTCATGGTTGAGACTTTCAGGAACACTTGTTCACCCTCTGAAAATTCTAACTATAGCAAAATACTATCATTTAAAAAAAAATATAAAAAGTACGCTCCAAAACATAAATTCTCATATTTCTTTTGTAATTCTTTAATCCATGTGATAAATCTCCATTTCGAAAATTATCTCTATTATTCAAAATTTTCTTTACTTTAGACTTTATTAAATTTACGGCTATTACAATAAATGAGAGGAATATGATACAAATATATTCCTTATGATACTACTAATATAGGATTAGTAACATATTAAGGCATGCAGAAGCATTACGTGATGCCATCAACACACACACACACACACAGATATATATATATATATATATATATATATATATATATATATATATATATATATATATATCTGTGTGTGTGTATATTTCCACTTACCTTCACTATGCATATTGTAATATATATACATATGCATGAACTTGAGACTTGGAACTACAGAATCACACCTCATCATTTGCTACATAAGGCAAGTAGAAGCACTGATGCATGCACTTAAGTTATGGGGCAACATAATTTAAGGCAAGCAGAAGTTGTTTTTCTTTTACGTGTTGCTCAGCAAGGTATGGATATATATATATATATATATATATATATATATATATATATATATATATATATATATATTTCCACCCACCTCCACTATGCATATTATAATATATATACACATGCATGCACTTAAGTGGAGGAACAGCAAGAATTCTGCCTCCCTGCCCTGCATAACCCAAGGACACAGCATTCCTTTTGCCTTTTGAGTGGAGGAAAATAACAGCCAGCATCATGATGTCTAGGCATGCATTTGGGTAATGGGGCAGCAGATTTCATACCACACTTGCCTCATGAAAGCAGCGGACAAGGAAGAGAGAAAGCAGCCAAAAAATTTGAGAGACAATAGGAAGAGAGAGAGTAGCCATAAAATCTTAGAGACAAGGGCGAGAAAATACCAAGAACTTGAGAGAGTTTCTTCTTCTTTCTTCCTTCACCATATAGTAGTGAGAGTGGGAGTTGAGTGCTAAAATTTGAACCCTTACTCACCCTATTTTTTTACCTAAAAACGTAGTTGATTTTACAAGGGAAACCAAGAGGAGAAGCAAGCTAAAATTTGAGAGCCATAGGAGTATTTCTGCACAAGGTGAGTTTCCCCTTTTAAGGAAAGTTGGTTTGTAATGAGTTGAGTTCATTTTGGGTTCTGTAGTGATTCTTGAGCATGAGATGTAAGAGGTTAAACTTGAAAACATGGAACTCTAGTGGTAGGAAAAAATCGTTGCCATCTAAGTAACAAACATGCTGAAGCACCACACATTTTGCACTAGAAAGTTCTTGTTCATGCACCTAAAAGTTTTAGGCCTTGTGTTCTTGAATTTTTTGATTGGGTAAATGGCCTTTAAATTCTATAATTTTTTGTGAGAAAATTCTTGAATAATTGGTAATGAATTCTAAAATTTTTTGTGATTTTTGAGAACCTGTAAATAGGCCATTTACAATTAAAACAGTGCTAAGAAAAATCTGTTGGACAGCTTAGGCTGTTGATGGAAATACTAAACACTAAAGGGGTTAGAGGTTTAATTTTCATTTGAAACTTTTATGGAATGTTATAGGGGTACCAATTAAGGAACCCACTAAATGTGAGAAAATTTTTGATAGTTTAAAGCATATAATAAAATATAGAAATTCTGTAGGACAGGAAGTGAGTCAGAACAGACCAGAAATTGGGTCAGCCATAAAACAAATTGGGTTATTTGAGGGGAAAAATGAATTAGATTTTACTTGAAATTTTTATGGTGCTTATATAACATAACTAAGATACTCCATATCAAATATCATGAATTTGAAAGAATTTTTACCCATCCAAATGAATGAAAAACATAATAGAAATGGAACTAAAACCAATATGCACTATTATAGGTTATGAAGGTATTTCTTACGGTGAATGAAAGATTTAGGGGTTGAGAGATTAAAGAAATAATATATACATATAAAGGAACCTTCATGAAACATTTTAAAATTTTTAGAGAACTTTTGTTATATTTAATAATAACCCCAAAACTGAACTAAATCACAAGTCTTTTAAGGGAACATGAGCTCTTAAACTAGAGACTTAAGATTTTACGTGTTCATATGCATGGATTAACCAAAGACTTTTATATGTTTTAGTTTGATTAGCTAGTTGTAACCTTACCATCCTTGGAAAGGAAGTGATTGTGTTGGAATTAAGGTGGCTAGCTTTTCCTTAAAATACTCTTTATGTTTATGAACTTGAATTTATCAATTTCATTGGTTGCCTAACTATTATGCTATGATGAATGATGGCCTAAAGCTATGTTATGTATGCATTCTCGAGAATTAAGGGGTGTTAAAGGTGTGCCAAGTAAGCCCTATTTCCCCCACATATTGGCCAATAATAAGAGATGCATAAACCTTTTGCAGGTATGGGACTGCATTGGGTAAGTAAACCAAAATGTTATGGGTCCCTAGTGTGACTAAGATGATGTAAGTATGTATAGTTAGTGCTTATGTTTTAGTGAAATAAATTGAGATGTTTTAAGGAATGGAATGTATGTTGTTTTATGAAAGTTTTTCTAGCTATTAAGATTGTCTTCTCATCTTTTTATGTCCACATAATCACATTCCAAGTACTCCAGCAAGAAGTGAGCAACAAGGTTCCCAAGGCTGACTCATTTGGATATGATATGGATTGTATATTTTTTTTGGTTGTGTAATATATGTAGGATGGCTTAGTTGAGTGTCAAGTCCCTTATAGACAACACTTAATTTGATGTAAAATAAGTTATGGATTGTACACTTTTCTTTATGGCGTGAGAGCCTTTTTGTTGTAAGTAATGCATATCATGACTAGTTATTTGGTTCTCCTATAAGGAAATGAAATTTTAAAATGCTTGGAATAGCCTGAAGCATTTGTAAACATTGCTAGAAATTTATGGGTTAGGTAAACATTGCTAGAAATTTACAGATAAAAAGAAACATTCCATAATATGGATGTATGAAATATGATGCTAGTTAGTAGGTGTTACACTTTTTAGTATTAGACCAATGGTTCAGAGAATTATTTATGTGTTTGGACAACTTCTAGGTTGTTCTAAGTTGATATAGAGTTGAATTATTGTAAAATTGGATTTTGTTTTAGGGGTTATTAAATATAATAGACATAGTCTATGGTCGTGTGACTAATTATGTGAAAAATATTTGTATATAATTAATGTGCACACAGGGAAATGGCATATAAAAGAACCCAGGCTGAGACCCTGAAAGAAATATCTGAGATTATAGAAACCTTAGCTGCCAGGCTCGATGGGTAAGTTGTAGCCCAAGCCACCACAGCATAAATCTTTCAACAAGTTCAAGAAGCCCTTAGACAAGTGCTGCAAGGAAACAATCCTGAGGGTGCTAGAGAGGAAAATAGGTCAGGCCAAATGAATAAAATCCTAGCCTAATTCAGGAAGGGCAACCCTCCTTCATTTCTTGGAAAGTATGACCCAGTGATAGCTGAGCGATGGATTATGTAACTGGAGAAAATTTTTGGTGTTTTAGAGTATAGCACAGACCAGAAAATTCCCTAAGTCACTTACATTTTAGAAGGTAAGGTAGAGCATTGGTGGAAAAGTATGCAAGACTATGGAAAACCAATGATACTCCCATTACTTAGGATATATTTAAAGAAATATTTTATGATAAATATTTTTCAGATAATGTGAAGAATCAAAAATAGGCTAAATTCATACAATTGGAGCAAGGGAATATGACTGTACCCTAATATGAGGCTAAGTATGAAGAGATATCTAAATTTTCACTTACCTAAAGCATACCTATGATGATGCATGGAAGGCGACAAATTTTGAATAAGGTTTGAAACCTGAGATTAGAGAAAGAGTGGCTACCTTAGAGATATGGGATTTTGCCAAGTTGGCAAACAAATGTAGAATAGCAAAAGAAACTCTAATGAATGCCAGGGCTGAGAAAAGATTGAGAGACAGTGAGCCATCTAGAGGAAGAGGAAAACCCTGGAATAAAAGGTTCAAGGGGAACAGTTCTCATGGTAGTAGAATGCTGACCCGTAGTGGCCAAACCTTTAGTCAGCCTACTTGTAATAAATTTGGGAAGAACCATGGAGATAGACCTTGTTTAACTAGCCAGAATGTCTGCTACAGTTGTGGAAAGCCCATCCACTACTCCAAGGAATGTTGAGTAAGGAAGGGATCAGGGATTGGTGTTTTCTCTTTCCCAGTAGGAGGCTAGCCAATCTCCAAATTTAATTAGAGGTAAGTTAATGATCCGAAACTCACTTGTAGATGCATTGTTTGATTCTGATGCTACACATTATTTTATTTCATATGATTGTGCTAAGAGTCTGGGTTTGATTGTGGATACTTTGCCATATGATCTTTCTGTTTCCACCCCTACTGGGATCCGTGTTATAACTTCTGATGGTTGTATCAATTGTGTTGTGCAATTTGATCATAGATGTACCACTTTGGATCTTGTATGCATTCATCTGTTATATTGATATTATTCTTGGAATAAATTGGTTGTCTACTAATAATACAATTCTTGATTATTCTAAAAAAAAATATGTTTCCTTACCTATTTAAGGTTCTACTTCTAAATACTCCACTGAAAGCTCTTATCTATCCGCCACCCAGGCTGACAGATACCTTATGAAGGGTTGTCAAAGGTTCCAATTCTTCTTTTCTTTGAAAGCAGAAGTAGAAGAGGGTATAGAAAACATATCTGTTGTTAGGGATTACCCAGAAGTATTCCCTGAGGAGTTTAGTAGTCTCCCTCTTGATAGAGAAGTAGAGTTCTCTATTGACTTAGTGCTTGGTGTAGATCCCATATCTAAAGCTCCCTATAGGATGGCTCCTATAGACCTAGCAGAATTAAGAAATAGATAGAGAAACTCTTAGAGAAGGGGTGCATCAGACCTAGTATATTCCCCTAGGGTGCACCAGTTTTGTTTGTTAAAAATAAATATGGTAGCCTTAGGTTGTGTATAGATTATAGGCAGTTAACAAAAGTGACCATCAAGAATAAATATCCATTGCCCAGAATAGATGACCTATAGGATCAATTAGCTAGAGCGTCAACATTTTCTAAGATAGATTTGAGGTCAAATTACCATCAGTTGAGAGTTAAGGCCAAAGATGTCCCAAAGACAGCTTTCTGAACCCAATATGGACATTATGAATTTCTGGTCATGCCTTTTAGGTTAACGAATGCTCCCACCATTTTCATGGATGATATGAATAGGGTTTTTAGGCCATACCTGGATAAGTTTGTTGTGGTTTTCATAGATGACATCTTAATTTATTCTAAGAGACTTGAAGAACATGAGAATCACCTATGAATAGTGTTGCAAACCCTGAAGGATAGGAAATTGTATGCCAAGCTTAGCAAGTTTGAATTTTGGCTGATAGATGTGAGATTTCTATGGCATGTTATCTCCAAGGAGGGGATAGTAGTGGACCCTAGTAAAGTGAAAGCATTGGTTAATTGGGAAAAACCAAAGACGGTCACTGAAATATGGACCTTTCTAGGCTTAGCAGGATATTATAGGAGATTTATCTCAAGATTCTCTTAGATAATCATGCCTCTAACTAGGTTAACCAAGAAGGACCAACCATTTGTGTGGGATGGTCAATGTGAGAGTAGTTTTCAAGAATTGAAAACTAGGCTAACCTCCGCTTCAGTGTTAGTGATACCTAACCCTAGTGAACTCTTTACAATATATAGTGATGCATCTAAGAAGGGTTTAATGTGTGTTTTAATGAAGTAAGGTAAAGTAGTAGCTTATGCTTGTCGATAGCTTAGACCTCATGAGGAGAATTACCCCACACATGATCTGAAACTAGCAACTATAGTGTTTGCCCTTAAGATTTGGAGACATCATTTGTATGGTGTCAAGTTTGAAGTTTTTAGTGGTCACAAGAGTCTTAAGTACCTTTTTTACTAATTGGAGTTAAAAATGAGGTAAAGAAAATGGATGGAATTTCTAAAAGATTATGATTACTGTAACAACTTATTTATTTATTTATTATTATACAATATAAAGTTCACATACACATCATTAATCAAAACGTACATACAAGATTTCAAACACATAAATATCTACATCTTATTTATTCTGGTTGACCAATTCTGGAGATTCGGGTACGGGTAGTTGCACCTTCATCGGGATCTGTGCCAACTCGCCCACAAACATTTTATTTAGGATCTGCCCATCATAGAATAACTCGATCCAACGTGCACTAAAAGCCAGAGCTATAGAAAAATCTGCATAACTAATTTTTTGAACATGACATGGAAATATAGTGAGAATTAAATCCCAGTAAGTTCAACAATAAATCATTATCAATATAGCTCATCACGTTATGTTCAACTGTATAAACTACAGTAAATAACTTTGGTCACATGAATGCACTATATCTATGCACATGAGAATTGTACAGTAATGACATGTATGACAGGATTAATTATTTTCAGAATATCATATGATGACTATCAATTTAATTCTCATATCAAGTTACCCCGGTCAGGGTGAGTATTTTCTACTCTTTGGTACGGGCTTTTCTCGCTCCGTCCGACATGGCACACTTTCTCTCTTTTTTTCTCATTAACATGATCATAACTGTTGGTAGGGCGTCCCCTACATGTGCACCACATGGATTGCCATGTGACCGTGCTCATTTCCTTTCTTTTCGCAATGATAGCCAAAAATATACTTTCAATAATAAGTATGTTCATCAAAATATAACTATTACAAAAAATAATTGATAATCATACCATGAACATAACCATTTCAAATATCACTTTATAAAATATTTACATGTCAAAATTTCACACTTAAGATGGTAAGAAGTTCATACAATGGCAATGGCTATGGCTATACTAGTCATTTATTATTTTCATTTATAAGATTCATCTTCTTTTTTAAATATTAATTTTATTTCTTTATTTTTTTGATGCTGGTTTTCATCCTATCTAACCTTCTCTTACTAATCAGAGTATAACTCCCTCAATTTAACGCCGATTTAGGTGATCTTGGTGTAAATTTCAAGATAAAACAATTATCTAAAACTATTATGTTGAACATTGTAGCGCAATATTAAGAAATCAAGGTGATATTACTCCCTCAATGGACAGATTATTTCTTCTCGGATAGGTCCTGACCTCTACCTACTAATCTGTCCATATCTCCCTCATAAGAATTCCAAATTACGTAATTCCAGTTGCTAAAACTCCGTGACACATATATCTATAATTCATATGTTAACCATTTATTTTAATTCCTTATATAATGTTCCCAGAAATTAAAACACTGAAGTTATCCTAACATATTCTTCCCTGATTAACCATTTTCTAACCTTTGTTAACTAATCGGAACATATCTACCTTATATCAACTCTAAATGGAATGATTCTAGTGGCTAAACATCCGTGAGACATAAATATACATTTGTTATGTTAACCATTTGTTTAGATTCCCTATAGAATGTTCCCAGAAATTACAACACAGAAGCTTAAAATTCTGCCACCCATAGCCATACCCATGCAGAACTATCTACACCAACCTAAGTATTCAAACATACATAATATGTAACATGATATAGCAACATCCATGACCAATCATCAAAGTTCTAAGATCAAAATCCCATATAAATATTACAAGTTTCAAAACTTTTCTTCAAAAAAGAAATATTGTTAAACTTACCTGGAGCACTTAGTCCCCTAGACTTCTCCTTCCTCTTTCTTCCTCTCCTTTCCTCACTCTACCTTGCTTATATTTTTTCTCTCCCTCACTTGGACGAAATTATAATGTTGTAAGGGTGGGTTTTCTTATATAGACCACCAAATAATTCACCTTTCATGATCATGGGTCTACCTTATCACAGTTAGGTTACACTTGGTTGAATTTTTGGAAAACAAACCACTTATGTTCTTGTCTTCCTCTTCCTTAGTCAAGATATGCATAGGAAAAGGAGATTTGTATTTTGAAAATTATGATAATATGTTCTTAAGATATGGGACAAGGTCCTTTTGATTTAGGGATTCATTTACTTTTTCTTTTGTCTTAATCAATTATGATAGGTTTGCCTTTTTAAGTGGCAAATTTCTAGCCTTTCAATCTCCATTATTTGGTTGAAATTATTTATGTGGGATAGAAATTTTTTGTCCTAATGCTATGTATTATCATACCACTTGCTAAAATTATGAGTGTAGTATATAGATGTTTTGTCCTAAAGCCTTGTATTATCATACCATTTGCTAAACTTTTGTCTTAATGCCATGTCACTTAATCTTGATTACACCATTATTTCATCAATTTATTTTTATTTTTATTTTTCCTCTTGGGTTTAGGCTCATTCTTGCCCATTTTCTTTACTTTGGTTAAAATTCTACCTTTCATAATGGGCTTGGTCACATTTTCATGATTTTTGGGCTACCGGTTCAATTTCTATATCCTAGTCCAAGTCTATGTTTTATTTCTTCATTGGGCTATCCTATTGGCTTGCTAAAAATTTATGTGAAGTATAAAAACTCTATATGAAGTGTCCATAGGTGAAAGCCCAATTTATGGGTGGAGATACTAAACTTAGTAACTTTTGCTCTTAAATTAAGAAAAATTACCCTAATCCGATCTTCTTGAAATTTTAAGACCTTTACTTACTTGACAAAAATTTATCTTCCTTACCTAAGAATTTCACCTTTCTTTAGCATGTTTATTTCTAATATTTCCTTTTAGGTTTTCTTTCTTTACCTATTCCATTAATATTAGAACATTTCTATACAAACACGTAAGGTGAAGAATTTCTAAGGATTATATTTTCTTAGATATCTAAAAAGTGTCTAATAAATTTTATTTCCTTAATTAAATATTTATGTACCTTTATCAATAAAAGAAATTAGGGATGTTACAATTACACCCTTAAGTACCATCTGAGCAAGGTAAACGTGGTTGTTGATGCCCTGAGCAGGAAATTCCTCCATATGGCATCATTGATGCTTATGGAGCAGGAACTAATTGAGGGCATAAGAGATTTAAATCTCTCCATTTCTCCATAACCTAGTAGCCTCCTTATGAATGAATTGAGGATTCATAATGATATAAGGGATAGAATTAAAGATGCTCAAATTTCTAATCCATACTTGAAGGACATTAGAGAAACAATATCCCAAGGCAAGTCTAAAGAATTTCACATTTCTGAGAATGGTCTTATCAAGTTTGGAGAGAGACTGTGTGTACTTGAGGTGAAGGAATTGAGAGATAGTATCTTGGCTAAAGCTCATAATAGTAGGTATACCCTACATCCTGGAGCCACTAAGATGTATCAAGACTTAAAAAGGAGTTTCTGGTGGCTTGGGATGAAAATAGACATAACCCGATATGTGTCTAAGTGCTTAGTGTGTTAAGGAGTTAAGGTAGAACACCAAAAGCCTGTAGGATTACTCCAACCCTTAGATATTCTTGAGTGAAAATGAGAGATCATTTTTATGGATTTTGTCATTGGTTTGCCTAGGACATCATCTGGCTATGATGCAATTTGGGTAAATGTGGATAAACTGACCAAGTCTGCCCATTTTTTAGCCATTAAGTCTACATATTCTCTGGACATGTTGGCATAAGTGTATGTCCATGAAATTGTCACACTCTATAGGATACCTACCAGTATTGTTTCAGATCGAGACCCCAAGTTTACTTCTAGATTTTGGAGATCTTTGCAATATGCCTTAGGTGCTAAACTTAGGTTTAACACGACCTACCATCCATAAACGAACTGACAGACTGAGAGAACAATTTAAACCTTAGAAAATATGCTAAGGGCTTGTGTGCGAGAAACGAAAGGGAACTGGGATGTGTATCTAACTTTAGCTAAATTTGCTTATAATAATAGTTATCATTCTAGTATCCAGATGACACCCTTTGAAGCTTTGTATGGAAGAAAGTGCATGTCACCTCTGTGTTGGGTAGAGTTAGGGGAGAGGAGTCTTCTAGGCCTTGATTTGGTTAACCAAACCACAAGGCACATTAAACTTATCAGAAAGAGACTGCTAGCTGCTCAAAGTAGACAAAAGAGTTATGAAGATAAAAGAAAAAGACCACTAGAATTTGAATAGGCGACCATATTTTCTTTAAAGTAACTCTGTTCATAGGTGTGGGGAGGTCTTTGAAAACCAAAACGTTCAATACCAAATACATCAGCCCTTTCCAAATTCTTGATCAGATCAGATCAGTAGCTTACAAACTTGCACTTCCTCCAAACCTTTCTCATATTCATGATGTATTCCATGTTTCCTAGCTTAAAAAGTATAAACCATACCCTTCACATATCATAAAGCACGAATCAATGCATTTACAAGATAATATGTCATACCTACCAAAGAAGTTAAGATGAGAATTCGTCGTGCTGAGTGTGGGATAAACCTTTGTTCCACAGCATGATCAAGGAAAGATAACAAACCATCAAAGAAGTGATTAACATTTAACAAACCTATTGGTTTGTGATGCAGATTCAGTTGTGCCCAAGAGACTATTTGGAAAATCTCCTCTAAAGTACCAAAACCACCTGGTAAGGCAATAAAGGCGTCAGCATTGCTCATCATTCTAGCCATGCGTTCATGCATGGAAGCTACTCTATATTCTTCCCCAATTGTTTTCCCTATGTTGCTAGATGCAGCTAGAGCTGTAGGAATAATACCTAGAACTTGGCATCCTCCTACATGTGCAGCTGTAGCCACACACCCCATTAACCCATAGTTACCTCCACCATAGACTAGATGAATTTTTCTTCTGGCCAGCACCATACCCAGGTTTTGTGCTGCTTTCACATATTCCCCATCTTTTCCAGGACTGGAACCACAAAAGACACAGATATTTCGAAACTGACGGAATGCGGTTCCTTCCATAATTTCTATCACCTTAACTATGAGTATGAAAATAAAGATACTAATGTAGAACTCATAGAAGGGCATATTTATAATAGCTATGCGAATAGGCCGGATATTATTAGAACAGCTATGTGAGTGATTGGTGGATATCAGCTAAATTAAAGGTAAAAAAAACGGTAAGCATGTATATGTACAGTAGTTATGACTGTGACCCATATTAAGCACATAAAGAGCATAAGATAAGATATCACCAGAAATTTATTTTTTTTCTTGTTGTCTTTGATGAAGCATTGATGTCTTGAAAGGTTGTAGGTGATAGCCGTCATTGTAAAAAAAAAAGAGTGAAAATGCAAACCAATTAATTGTTGAAGAGGAACAATCAAATGGTTTATTTTGTTTTCTCAATGTTTTTACCAGTCGACTATTGGTTTATAAGTTGACTAGCTATTTTGAGAAATTTTAATTTGGACTGGTTATTTACAGTTGATTGATTATATATATTTTGAAACAACCAACTGCATCCTACCAGTTAACTATGTGCTCTTGTTATTCACAGACTTTATAGGCTCAGAAATATTTCTTTTCCATATGATATGCTTCCGCCGAATAACAATATCTTTGAATTGAATTTTGGCACATATATTCAAAATTTGCGGCCACCGATTGCGGCCACCGATTTTCGTCGAAATAGCAGCTAGATTTTTGTTTACAGCTTTTCAAGAATTACGGCCACCGATTTTAATTTCCTGTCAATGTTTTGTCCAAACTTCTGACTTCCTATTTTGGCACCATGTTCTATTACGTGTTTCGCATTTTCTGCTGCATTGCCCAACATTAATATTTGGCATTAAATGCAAGATTTTGATTAGTAGATTAAAGTAATAGAGATTTTGAAAAGGATAGATGGATGATGATGTAATGGTGCTTTGACGAATGTAATCAAAGGAATTAACGGTATTGAAGTTTTTGAGGAGTAAAGTATGGAAAGTAAGATTTAAGCTAATCTCGAAATTTTTTGGAAACATGGAGAATATTTTGAGAATCATCTCTGAGAAAAATGTAAAGGATTAAGATATTTGTGTTAAGGAGTTATACCTTCTTAAATTGAGACTAATATCTAGAATGTAAATCATGTTGAGATTGGAAATTCACGTATGAATAATTGTTGAGAAAAGAAATTTCAGAAGAAGTCATAGATTGTAAATATGGATAACCTGAGGTAATAAGGATATACTGAGATATAAAAAAATAATTGGTATTAGTATAATGGTAAAAAGAAGATACAAGTGAAATTTTTCATTGGCGGGTATGTTGGCAAGTACGAATTGAATATATTATCTCAAGAGAGTTATTCAGGAAGTCTAAGGATCTTTATTAGATTATAGTATGACTGATACTAAATTTAAATGATGTGTTTATACAGTATCTTTATATTATTGTGGTGAAAGTTGGGAGAAATTAATTGTCGTTAGTTGAACTTGCTCATATCAGTAATTATCATGCCAATATACAATAGCATCATTTGAAGTTTTACATGAACATCATAGGTTTCTTAATATGTGAGTGCATTGAGAACAGTTAAACTTTGGAAATATAATTTGGAATAACATGCAATAAATAGAATATGAATTATCTAAATTGATGATGCTAGTTTGAAGAGCATGCTTCAAACATATGTTTTTGAGATAGGTAGGAGATTTCTTAACAGAATTTGTTTATAATAAAATGATATTAGAATATGTAAGCCTTATGTAAGAGGTGTTACAAATGTTTTGTTAAATGACTCAGTGGAGTTAGATTTATTATAAGATGTCATTGATAAAGTGAAATTGATTAGAAAAAGAATACTGGAAACTCAATACAAGTCAAAAGTTTATAAGGACTATGAATGTTGAGCACTAGGAATTATCAATTGGTGATCACATATTCTTGAAGGACTCACCAATGAAAGAGGTAATGAGATTTGGAAAGAAAGGAAAGTTACATCCTCGGTATATAGAACCATTTGAAATTCTTGATAAGATCGGTTCAGTGACTTATCGTTTAACTTTACCATCTGAATTGGGTAATATCCATCTAGTTTTTCATATGTCTATGCTACAGAAATATTTACCGGATTCTACACATGTTATACAGTGTCCATAGATACAGTTACAGAAAGATTTAAGCTATGAGGAACAACCAGTAGCAATAGTGGACAGATAAATAAAGAAGTTACGGTCAAAAGAAATACCTATAGTAAAGGTGATATGGAAAAAAAAAATCACTCTTTTGAGAAAGCTACTTGGGAAAGAGAGGAGGATATACGGGCCAAATATCCGCATTTATTTGAACAATGAGGTTAGTGTTTATCTACAACTGTGGTGGTAAAATTCGGGGACCGAATTTCTTTAAGGGGGGAAGAATGTAATAACCGTAAAATTTAACAAAAAATTCCAATTAAGGGAATGTAGAATAAAAAAGAGAATTTTGACAATAGAGATAAGAACCGGTGAAAATATGTATATTTATTACATGGATTAAAGAATTACAAAAGAAATATGAGAATTTATATTTTTGGCGCGCTATTAGCAAAAATATTATTATTTATGTAGAAATAATTATGATTTGTTAAAAGTAAGTTGACTTTTAAGTAAAAGAAGTATTGTATTGTTTAAAATAATTATATCGGCCTCTATTGAATTTTTATGGTATTTTTAGAAATATTCTTTCTTTTAATATGAATAAAGAAATTTGTTTTGAAATTTGTTTTAATATGATTTTTATCAAGAAAAATCATGATTTAAGAGTTTAACTAAAGGTTTAGGAGAAAGGAAATTTTTAGAAATTTTTGGGATATTTTATGATGAAAAATGAAATTTATATGAATTTTCATAAAAGAAAATCTTATTATTAATTATTTAATAATTATTATAA